>CM048744.1:197287137-199891303 GCA_026315105.1 Locusta migratoria | reverse complement strand
AAGTGCGAGCATTATATATTTATTCTTATTCTACTAACACCCCCCCTCCCCCTCAGTTTGATGTCAAACATTTTTAAATCCAAAATGACCTCCTATTCCCAATAATTGTTTTCAGCAATCTGCGGCGAGTCGTAAAGAGATGCTTGATTATTATTACGATTCGTTTCGCAATTGCATAAGTTTGTTTCTCCTATATTCGATTTATACTCATTTGATTTTCATAACCTGCAATTAATGTTTTTATTTGGCGAAGTCTGTAATTCTATAATTTTACTCCCATATTGTGTCAGTAACTTTCCGCTGTCGTGAAACTTTGTTACGCGAAGCGTGAGATCACCAAGCATCGATTTACGGCGGATAGTTTAAATTCATTTCCTACTCCAGCACAAAACAATGGCTCCGGTTGAACCACGCCTCAGCCTGCATGTAAAGCTAACTATTCGCCGACTTCCTTTTGTAGTGGTACTTTCAGGTGTTGTCTTTTCTACAGTGACGACCGCTGTTTTTAACACCGTTACTAACCTTGCTCTAGCATGACATCATCTTTAAAAATTTAATTCCTGCAGATATTCTGACATTCAATCGATTCTATAAGCGGTATTTGATACAAATCTTTGCAACACCAAACCTAAAATCACGAAAGCAGCACTACAGACTGCCATCTGGATCTCGTGGTCGAGACTATTAATTACAGATAGTGTCAGCAGCCCACCCCTATGAACCACAGACATTGCCAAGGTGGGGTGGCTTGCGTGCCTCAATGATGCAGATAGCATAGGTGCAACCACAGTGGAGGGATATCTGTGGAGAGGCCAGACAAATGTGTGGTTCCTGAAGAGGAGCAGCAGCCTTTTCAGTAGTTACAGGGGCAACAGTCTGGATGATTGACTGAGCTGGCCTTGTAACATCAGCTAAATGTTCAAATGTTTGTAGAGCTTATGGGACTTAACTACGGGGTCATTAGTCCCTAAACTTACAAACTACTTATGATCTACCTAATACTAAGGACGGCACAAATATCCATGCCCGAGGGGGGATTCGAACCCCCGACCGTAGTGGCCGTGCAGACCGTGACTGACGCGCCTCAGTCTCCTCGGCCACCGCGGCCGGCTAACATCAGCTAAGATGGCTTTGCCATACAGTTACTGCGAACGGCTGAAAGCAAGGGGAAACTACAGTCGTTACTTGTCCCGAGGACATGCAGCTCTACTGTATGACTAGCCGGCCGCGGTGGCCATGGCCATGGGGGCCATGGCCGACCCAGCACATTTATTACAAAACTTCAGGACAGTACAGGACAGCCCATAGATATCTGGACTCTCAGAAGTTTTATAAGCTTTTACCATTTTCAATATATAACACTCGGCTGTACTTTCTTCCACGTTTCCGTTTTGCTCTGGATTTTATTTGGTAATTAAAAAGCAAAATCCACATCTGTATCTGGGATTTCAGCAACAGTGTCTTCCATAACTTTAATGAAATAGTCATTGAAGTTATCAGCACTGCAGGTACTTGAAGAGGAAGTAGGTTCTTTCCTATGCTCATATACTAGTGTTCAGGCTGCTTTGCATGGATTATAGGCTTACCTTAAGAATTTATCATTGTTCTTCTTTTTAGCTTCCTCTACTTTTTTTCTGTGCAGTGTCTTGGCCTCTAAGTATTTGTTCTGTAACAAGTATTTGTTATTTAGATCTTTGGCTGTTTTGGAATGATCATTCAGGATTAGATTGATCATTCAGGATTTTAGATTGGTTAGATCAGGTATATACCACGTTTTTGGATTTGCTATTTTGTGTTTGTCTTGTGACTTTTTCTTTGGTATCAGTGGGACATCTCATCAAACTTGGCTTTCAGTGTCTGAAAAAGGGAATTTAAGGCATCATTGAGTTCTGCTTCTGTAACTATCTGTTGCCAGTTAATACTAGATAATAAAGTTTTGAAGGTATCTTGTTTTCCTTTCGACACCATTCTTTGGTAAAAATAAAAATAAAAAAATAAAAAAATAAACATAATTGGACTGCCATGTGTTTGTCTGCTGATTTCTCGTTATCTTCATTTCTAGTTTCATGACTAATGCACTGTGGTCTGCTATCATTGCATCAACTACATTTACTTTGTAATTCCAGCTGTCTAAGTTTGTGATAATGGTATCAAGGCAGGCATTACCTCTTGTTGTGAGTCTGTTTGCTACAAAGAGACCATAAATGTTTACTAAGTTCAGAAGAGTTCTCTCGTTTGTGCTGTTTTCACCTATGTGTACATTGAAATCACCACAGAGTGCAATTTTAGATCTGAGGCGTATTAGGTGAGATAAACAACTTTCCAAGTTTGTGAAAAAATTATCAAAATTTCCATTTGGTGAATGGTACACGAAAACAATAATCATATTTATATCTACAAGCTCTAAGCGAGCCAATTCTAAATCCACATCAGAGCAGTAATTTGTCAGGTCTACTTTTCTCATCTTAAGATTTTTATTGGCATACACAGCCACACATCCTTTGGTGGTAGTTGGGTAATTTCATGTGAAATCAACACACTTTAAATAAAAAAAAAATTATTTAACGTCTCAGAAAGTTATGAAATTTGCTACATTGACAACAGGTAAAATATCAAATTTCAAATTTTTATCACAGATGGTTCTGAAAATACGGCTATGTAAAGTTCTCAAAAAATGGTCAAATTCACACTATGGCAAAAGATTACAACGGTCATAACGCCTCTCCTATTTACATTACAAACATGGGAAAGGTGTCATTTTGTAGCATTTTTAATAGTCTTTCCAATGATATGTAACACATTATAGGTTATGATAACTTCCTTTTTTTCAAAACCGAAATTAAATTTTGAAATTTATATATATTTTTAAAAACACATTTTTAAAAATTTTCAAAAAAATGTATAACATAGGTCATATCATCACTAATTTTTATACCAAGTTTGGTTATGGGATTGCAATGGGTTCATAGTCCAAATAATTTAAAACTGAAGGGTGGTTTTGGACTAAATTGCTATTTTCTTTCATATGTATCAAGCAGATTGTTGTATTTTGATGAAACAATATATAACAAAGATAAAACTAGAAACAATGTATTCTGGAGTGTATTTTTGTAGGTAGTTTCAACAATGGAGTTCTCCTTTTCCATTGTTATCGCATCTCTTGTGCCACCTTCTTCGGTCTGATATTTAAGTCAGCAGAGTGCACATGTACATTAGATTACTTTTTCTGTTTAGAGTTTTAGTACAAACTTTGTAGTTTTTCATAAAAAGTTTGTTAATGAAGTGTGAATAATTGGTGTATCTATTAATTAGTGTGCATTGTGTAAGTGTGAAATAAATGGCATACAACTGCAAATTTTCAAATGCTCAATGTGGCAGTCCTTTAAAACAAAATAATCACTATGTCAGGGACAAAAGAAAAAAAAAGAACTGTCACAGATTGGATGTGTAGTTTGTATCCAGAAATTTTGAAGATATCAAAGATTTGTGATACATACAGGAAAACAACTGCTTCCTACAAGGTCCAACAAACGGAAGACAATTTACTAGATTTGGATGTTCAAGGAGAATCAAATGAACTAAGGAACAATGACTATCCTTTTGATTCAGATGAAGATACAGTTTTGAAGAATCGTCACTCGTGGTTGAGACACTCAACACTTCTCTGAAGGAGCTAGGTGAGTCACCTATTGATGATTAAAAAATTAAATCAAAAACCTATTCAACTGAGAAGGTTAAAAATATAGATTCAGCTATTAAAAAAATTTGTTGTGTCAGTAAACGATTCAGAGTCAGATGATGACTACAAGGAAGATTTCTGTTTTACAAAATCTCAAGACCCAGTTTTCTAATGCAACCAGTAGAAAGAAAAACTTGATGATTTTAACCTCCGTGCCAAAAACTTTGGACATCAGAAAAATTATGCGCAAGTTTAATGCACCCAACTACATGGTGTGTCAATCTAAAAAAAATACTCGCAGAAAAAGGAATTTTAGAAAGCCCAAATCCTAAAACTGGTAAAAGTTTGCCAACTGAAACTATTCAAAATGTCCATGACTTTTATGAAAATGTTGAGCTTAGTAGAACTATGCAAGGAACCAAGGACTGTATCACGACAGTAGTTGACCAAAGTGGAAACAAGTCCTAATTTCAAAAAGACTTATTTTATGCAATTTGAAAGAGGTGTATGCTTTATTTACAGTGAATTTTCTTCTACCAAGATAGGTTTCTCTAAATTTGCTGAGCTACACCCCAAGCACTGTGTCTTAGCTGGATCAACTGGCACCCATGCAGTGTGTGTATGTTCAACACATCAAAATGTCAAATTAATGATTGAAAATGCAAAATTGGGGACAGTAACCAACAATGAATTACAAATGCACAAGCACTGCATGGCAAAAATGTTATGTAATCCACCATCATTAGACTGTGTAATGAATCAATGTTCATCATGCCCAGGAGTTCAAGAAATTAGAAAAATTCTAGAAAAATCATTCAAAGAAAACATAATTGAAAAAGTGACATTCAGGCGATGGATTTCAGTTGTCCAATGATCTTTAGAAGCTACAGAAACCATCAGGTGAATTCATTAATATGTTTTGCAGCAAGTTGGGGGTTTTTAATTAGACATGACTGCTGCAAAACAACAAACTTCATATCTGAATAAAGTAAAGGAAAACTTAAGTTCATCTGAATTCACCGTAATACTAGATTTTGCAGAAAACTACAACATGGTTGTGCAAAATGAGGCCCAAAGTTATCATTGGGCTAGTGTCCAGGCTACAGTTCATCCCCTTGTAATATATTACAAAGAAGGGACAAAACTCCAACATCTAAACTACATAATAATTTCAGAACACAGTAACTGTATATGGTTTTCAAAAGAAGCTTGTTTATTTTTTGACCATGAAATTTAAAGAAGTTCCACTAGAGGTCATATATTTTTCTGGTGGGTCTGCAGTGCAGTATAAGAACAAGAAAAATTTCATAAACTTTTGCCACCATAATGAAGACTTTGACTTTTAGGCTGAATGGCATTTTTTGCTACTGCCCACAGTAAAGGACCAACTGACGGAATTGGTGGTAGGGTTAAAAGATTAACTTCAAAAGCTAGTTTGCAATGACCCTTTGAAAATCAAATCTTGAATGCACGTGATTTTTACAAATGGTCAGTTGAAAACATTCATGGGATTAGTTTCAATTGTGGAATGCAAGAATATTATGTGTCAGCAGAAATGTTTGTGAAAGATCAGTTTAGTCAAGTACTGAAAATAAAAGGGGCTCAACAATACAACACCTTTATCTCTGTTGCCTCAAGCTTAAATAAGTTATCTGTGAAAATCTTTTCAGAATTTATAACTTCTTCTCAAGCATCAGTAACAAGGTTAACAGACAAAATGTTCTTTTCTGACTGTAATGGTTACACAACAATTGTTTATGACAAACTGGCAGCTTGCTTATATATTGGACAAAAATGAAGACTAAGGTGAAGTAAAAGTTACCTTCATTCATCCCAAAGGACCTTCTCCATTATTAAGTTACCCAAAAAGACCAGATATATTTTGGCTACCATTCACGGATGTATTATGTGTAGTGAATCCAATAATTCCAACAGGAAGGGTTTATGTACCATCCAAAGATGATATTTTAAGAAGCAATGAAATGTTATCATAGTACTTCCAACACAAGTAGATCTTAGTGGTAAGTTAAAAGTATCACTGTACAATTTTTGTCATTATTTGAAGTTTATAAATATAACCGATTGATAATATTTAACTGTTTTGTTTAGTTCCTATATTTTGTGTCCCAACTTCATCGCCGCTTTTGTGTCCCAACCTCGTCGTAGGTGTCGGTGGCCGAGTGGAATGAGACGGACACAGGAATATAGATAGCACGCTGGTGCAGGTACGGAGGAGAGCAGCCAGAAACTATAAACACTAGAGTAAATTAGAAAGAGATATATATTGCACAGAATGTAACAATACTTAACTTTTACATAGTACTGCAGAATGTTGATACATAGTTGTTAGAGGCCTGCCTAGTGCCTGTACGATAGCAAAGTCTTCACTGGTGCCTATCTGATTACGAAGGTCCTAACTGGTTGCTATCTCAGACCCAAGTGACCGGTGTCTTTCCGTGGTGGCCACGAGCGGGGTTGCAGCAGAGGGCGCTCGTGGCTGTCGTCGTGAGAACGCCGCGCCGTGCGTGCATGGCGGCGCGCGGCGAAAGTAGGTGGCGCGCACTTTGTACTTGTGCGACACCACACCCCTCCCCCCCAAACCGCCGCGCCGTCGTGGCGTAGGGCTGAGGGCCACGGCGACGGCACTGGGAGGAGGGCCTGGGCGGGGGCGTTACTGGTGGGACGGGCGTCGTAGCTGAGGCTGGGATCGAGACGCCGTCCGCGCCCCGGCATCCGCCTTGCGATCCTCCAGGGAACCCACCGAAACCTGGGGAAGGGCGCACCCCCCGCCCAGAGGGAGCAGGTCATCTGAGGGGCGTAGCCCAGGCGGCGGGGGCACGCACGGTCCCGGAGTCCCTCTCGTTGATGCTGGCAGCTGAGGCAGCGACGGAGGCGAAGGGGCCGACTGCATAGGAGGTGCGTCTACATCCATCGGGAGCTCGTAGCCCGGGGAAGCTGGGCCCGGCGGCGAGCGATGTGGCTGTGCTCCCTGGCGGTGAACTGGGTCTGGAATCAAGAAACCGGAGACAGGATCGCGCGGCCTGTGCAAGCGCAATTGGTTTGCGTGGCGCCGCAGCTCCGACCCTGTGGAAGAATGTACAACATACATATTGCGACTGAGCACGCGCTGAATGGTGCCTGGCAACCATGTCTTCTTCATACCAGCAAACACCCTGTACAGCACCGGCGTAGAAACCTGAAAACGCGTAGCGCCATACGAACCGACTCGGTGCGTGGGAGGCTGCAGCAGGTGAAGGAGAGTGCGGTGACGGCGGCCGTGTAGCAGCTCGGAGACGGGCCGTCACGTGGCATGCATCGATACGTAGACAGGAAAATTTGAAGAGCTTGCTGCCTGGAGTGCTGACCTTTCATCTTTTCCATGTGAGACTTGAATGTTCGAACGAAACGTTCTGCTTCACCATTGGACTGAGGGTGAAAAGGTGCGGTGGTGATATGCTGAATGCCATTCACACGACAAAACTGTTGAAATTCCACACTAACAAACTGAGGTCCATTGTCACTGACGATAGTTTCAGGCAAGCCTTCGATGCAAAACACTGATGTTAAGGCACTGATTGTACTAGAAGCTGTCGTTGAGTTCATGGCAATCACAAAAGGAAACTTGCTGAAAGCGTCTACAACAATTAACCAGCGCGTATTCCAGAAAGGTCCGGAAAAGTCAATGTGTAAACGTTGCCATGGTCCCTTGGGGCGTGGCCAGTCTGAGAAACGTTGCGGAGGAGCCGCCTGATGCTCCGCACAAACAGTACACTGTGATGTCATGCTCTCTATCTGAGCGTCCATACCAACCCAGGTACAATGACGTCTGGCCAGTTGCTTTGTCCTAACAATACCCCAATGGCCTTGATGCAGGAGGCGTAACACTTCTCGTTGCAGGGAACGAGGAACAATCACTCTTGTTTGGTCGTTGTCCGTATGTAACAACAGAACACCCTGACTTAAAGACAATGCATGACGTTGGGCAAAATAACGTCGAACAAGAGGCCGATCAATGTCTTTGGCTCTGGCAGGCCACCCTGAGCGAACAAAACGTGCTACCACACTTAGGTCTGCATCCGCAGCTGTTTCCTGTGCAACCCGACGAGAGTTCAAAGGAAAGTCTGCGACAGCGGAAGCATCTCTGGAGTCTATCTGACAACATGCCATTTCTGAAGAATCAAATGATACATCCTGGCCAACCGGAAGTCGGGAAAGTGTGTCCGCGTTAGCATGTTTAGTGGTAGGTTGGTACAAAATCTCATACTGATAATTAGACAATATCAAGGACCATCTCTGAAGCTTTTGTGCCGTACGTGGCGGAATTGGCTTTGTGGGTGAGAACAACGACGTGAGAGGCTTGTGATCAGTCAACAAATAGAATTTTCTGCCATAGAGATAGTGATGAAACTTTGTGACGCCGTAAATTATTGCTAAGGCCTCCTTTTCTATCTGACTGTAATTCTGTTGCGTCGGCGTCAGCAGCTTGGATGCAAAGGCAATAGGACGATCGTGAGAACCAATACGATGTGAGATTACTGCGCCCAGACCGTACGGCGAGGCATCAACTGCTAGCACTACAGGCTTCTGTGGGTCAAAGGGAATCAAACATGCATCACTGAGTAGTGCAGACTTTAATTGGTCAAAGGCAACCTGGCAATCTTTAGACCATACAAAAGGAACATTCTTCCTACGTAAGTGATGAAGTGGAGCTGCAATCTGAGAGGCATTGGGAATAAACCTGAAATAATAGTTAAGCTTTCCCATTACTGCTTGCAATTCATGCACATTCTTAGGAGGAGGCAAGTCTTTGATTGCTCTAAGATGTGACTGTAAGGGATGAATTCCTTGGGCATTAATCACATGGCCTAGGTACTCTATTTTAGTTTGAAAAAACGAACACTTTGCTGTATTACAACGTAGACCTGCTGCAGTCAACACTTTGAAAAGGAACTCCAGGTTTGCTAAATGTTCTTCAACTGTACGTCCGGATACCACAATATCATCTAAGTAGTTCGAGCAACACGGTACAGAAACTGTCAGCTGTTCCAAAAAACGCTGAAAAATAGCGGGAGCGGAAGAACTGCCAAAGGGTAGGCGTTGAAATTGAAAAAGGCCCATGTGAGTATTAATGACGAAAAACTTTTTTGACTCATCATCAAGTGGAATCTGTAAGTATGCCTCTGCTAAATCAATCTTGGAAAAGAAACGAGACTGTCCTAATTTGTCCATTAGTTCGTCAGGTCTGGGCAGGGGATAAGTGTCTACAATTGTTTGACTGTTCACTGTTGATTTGAAGTCCGCACAGAGACGAAGTTTTCGTGACGGCTTGGGTATAATTACTATAGGCGAGGCCCACTGACTCGCAGAAACAGGAGAAATCACCCCACTATCTTGCCAACGTTTAAGTTCTTCGGCAACTGTATCACGCAAGGTGACAGGCACTGGTCTAGCTTTACGAAATTTTTGGAACTGCAGATTCTTTTAAAGTTACATGTGCCACGAAGTCTTTTGCACAACCTAGTTCCGGCGAAAACAAGTCACTATATTTGTCACACAATGCATTGATTTTATCCTGAGGCACTATTGACGAAATTTGAAGCACATCTCTTTGAATTGATAAACCAAACAAGTCAAAAGCATTTAGTCCAAAAATGTTCTGTGTCGATTTGGCCTGAAGAACTACAAAAGCAACTGTTTTTGTAACATCTTGAAAAGAGGCAGGCAGGCTACACGTTCCTAGCACGGGAATATTTTGACCTGTGTACGCTGTTAGCACTTGCTGTGACGGCGACAATTTTGGCGAACCCAGAAGTTCATAAGTGTCTTTATTAATTAATGTAACAGCGGAACCAGTATCAAGCTGAAATTGCACAGTCTTATTTTCTATGGAGAGATTTACAAAAAGTTTGTGCTTCTGGCGCACGACAGGTGCGCGAATGTGGGCAACGTCTGCTACGGTTTGTTTGCTGCGTATGCGCGGGCCGCGTAGTGAAGTAAGCGGCGCAGACTCGGCACGCAGCGGATTAACAACACTGTCACTAGATGGCACTACCGCCGAATCGGCGTCCGCGCAAGCATGCGAAGCTACTCCAGATTTTCTAACTACTGCACTACACTTTTGAGTAGCTACTTGATGTCTACTGTCACTAGCTACACAGTACTGGGCACTATTACAAGGAGCAGTTGCAGAAGGCACTATTTTCACTACAGGAATGCACTGTACATAGTCATTTGGCTTGTCCCGAACCCTTTTCCGTTGCACTGTTTTACGCGCTCGTCGGCGCTTGCTACGTGGTGCACTATATAGTTTTGCCATAGGCGCAGAACTACTTTCTTGCAATTGAGATCCAAGGAAAGAACTGTTCAATTCCACAGCCCGTATAACATTTACAGAATGAACTGTTCTCGCACTTTGCGAAGCACTGTTTCTAACGTTACTGTTCTTTGAGTTTTTAATTTGCATACACACAGACTGTACATGTCCTGATTTGCCACATTGATAACAGGTTGCGTTGCGACTAGGGCAATGAGCACGCTTGTGGCGAGACACACACTGGGGATTTACGTACATTTTTCTGAAATGAGCGTTGGCGCCCGTTATTCAAATCACTGTTTCTAACACGACGGGGCGACCTTTGTGTCGCACTTTTACACTGGCTACTGTTCACTGTCTGTTCAGCACGGCCTGTACTATTGTAAGAATCACTAGTGCTACACTGAGAACTACGGCTAGGAAAGCGACCGTTGCGGTGCACTGAATTTACACTGTGGCTTTGCATTTCTACCTCTGCTAAGTCAAAAGTATCATGCGCTTCTATAAGCTGCAGTACACTGTCTAATGAGGGGTCAGACTGTTTCAGAACTGCTGCTCTAATTCTGGAGTCCTGAATGTTCTGCGTAATCGCATCCCTCAACATCACGTCACTATACGAAAGTCCACAAGAGCAAGTAAATTTACATTGGCGGGTTAAGCCCTTCAATTCCGTAATCCACTCTTGGTGTGACTGCTGCGGTAATTTTTTAAGTCTGAAAAATCGGTATCGTGCAGCGGCTACAAGAACTTTTCTCTCATAATGAGCATTCAGTGCATCTACAATTTGTTCAAAGTCTACATCACGAGGAGATGCGAGAGGGAAAAGTTTTTGCAATAGTATGAAGGTCTGGGGGCCCACAATCGATAAGAAAAGGTTCTTCACTCTCTGACCTGTAATTTGATGAGCCGCGACGAGTTCTTGAAGCTGTGCGAAATAGTCGCTCCATTCTTCCTCACTTTCGTTGTACTGGCGAAATGTAGGAAGCGGTGCAGCGGCCGGTGTGGGCTGCTGATGTGACGACTGTTGTTGCTGGTGAGCAGCCTGTGTCGTCAACTGCGACACGGCCTGCAGTAGTTGAGTGATTTGCGCCATCTGTAACTGAATAATTTCCATTAAGTTTGGGTTCGGGGTAGTGGCCATGCTGACCGATTAGGCGCCGCGTATACAAGTAAATTAGTACAAAACACAAATGCAAGATAAATGAGGACGCTCTGCAACAAAAAAAAAGTCCACAAAACACGTAACGGAAAATGTGCCCCCAAAAATCTTATAATAAGGGTGGGTGGGCGGGAGCAATTTCTGCGTGCTCCGACTGCTGCTGTCTGGCTGCTGGTCCAAGGTTCTTCTATCACTCCTCGTCGCCACTTTTGCATCCCATCCTCGTCGCCACTTTTGTGTCCCAACTTCGTCGCCGCTTTTGTGTCCCAGCCTCGTCGTAGGTGTCGGTGGCCGAGTGGAATGAGACCGACACAGGAATATAGATAGCACGCTGGTGCAGGTACGGAGGGGAGCAGCCAGAAACTATAAACACTAGAGTAAATTAGAAAGAGATATATATTGCACAGAATGTAACAATACTTAACTTTTACATAGTACTGCAGAATGTTGATACATAGTTGTTAGAGGCCTGCCTAGTGCCTGTACGATAGCAAAGTCTTCACTGGTGCCTATCTGATTACGAAGGTCCTAACTGGTTGCTATCTCAGACCCAAGTGACCGGTGTCTTTCCGTGGTGGCCACGAGTGGGGTTGCAGCAGAGGGCGCTCGTGGCTGTCGTCGTGAGAACGCCGCGCCGTGCGTGCATGGTGGCACGCGGCGAAAGTAGGTGGCGCGCACTTTGTACTTGTGCGCACTTACACTATACACTATACACTTAAAATCTTTTTGCATTTATTTTAAAATATCAAAGAGAGAATATGCTGAAGGGAAAGTTCCCATCTCCGGAGTTCTGAAAGACTGGTGTCAGTGGGAAGTATCCAGATAACCCGGATGGTGTAACATTGTGCCAAGATGTGCTGGCCTTCCACCAAGGCGTGTTTAGCCACAGGGTAGTCCTCATTACCAATAAACACTGTCTGCCTGTGACCGTTCATGCGAATGGACAGTTTGTTGCTGGTCATTTCCACATAGAACACTTCACAGTGCAGGCATGTCAGTTGGTAAATCATGTGGGTACCATCGCAAGTGGCTCTGCCCTTGATTGTGTACACCTTCCGGGTTACGTGTGTTGGTTGATTATGATAGATAATATGCAAAACGACAAATCGATTTTTTAAAGAGCTGTATTAAAAGAAATTTCTTTTTTACTACTTTATTTATTGACTCTTATATTTCCTTACTCATAGTCTTATCCTTACAGAGAAAGAGCTGAAGACATTGTAGCACACATAGACCAAAGATATGGTCTGTAGCATTACGTTTCGCTGATGTAACCTCCTTGCTATAGAGTTGCAAACATCATCGCTGGTCTTCAGTCCGAATTTTTATATAATTTGACAACTTTCAACCACCATATCTTCCACCCCCTTATGCTATCGGCATGGAACTGCTATGGTGTACAACGGGAGACTCCGGACAACAATTACAAACCATTTGTTTGCATTCTGTAGTTTTCGCTGCAGAGCGAATTATTAATATACACACACATAGAATTTTATAGACACCGATAACTTTCCATCCCAATATACTCCACCCTTTTATCATTATCAACCCTCAGGCAACAATGCAACCAATAAAACCCTTTTCAAAGTGTAAACAAAATTTTCAAAGAGTAATTATTGTTCTGCATTTTGCATTAAATTTTTCAAATTACTAAATATCTATCAGATTGCTATAAAACTGTGACTAAAAACTTCCTCAGGTGTATAAATTAGTAACTGTACAAATATTTAAGTCTCTGCGTCTTCTCGTTCAGACATGTAGGCGTACACCAAACTGACATTCACATTAATATATATAGATAAATAGCTATCCGATCGCCATAAAACTGTGCATAAAGCCTTCCCCAGGTAGACATTAGTAACTGAACAAATTTTTAGCTATTTATGTCTTGTGGTTCAGACGTGATAAACGTACACTGGACAGACATTCACATTTATAGATATACATATTTTTCCTGCTAGGAATTTCTCCTCCATAATATTCAATACATCATATGGTATCTACTTGGGTAAAATATTCCAGAGGTAAAATAGTTCCTCATTCAGATCTCTGAGCAGGTACAACTCAGGAGGATGTCATCAACAAGAAAATCAAAACCAGCTGTCTACAGATTGGGGTATGGAATGTTCTATTCCTTAATCGTGTAGGTAAATTTGAAAGGGAAATTAATAGATTAGAAAGGAAACAGGCACCAGTTGCAGATTTATTCACAACTGGTTTCAAGCAATTATTGCCCTTCTTCAAGTTTCTGTACAGGAAGCAGCTAAAAATTATGTACAAATGTTACATAAAATTCACAGTAGAATCACAGAATTAAATGGCAAGAAGTACAGTGTATATAAAGCTTTCTTGAAAAGTGACAATATTAATACACTGTTCTGCTGCATTTTGATAAAATAAGGAACTATACAAAGCATTAAGTTCATACAAATAAAAAAAGTTTTCTTAAGTTACTTACATTAATTGTGCCCTATAGGTGTGATAAAATTCCTTATTTTATCAAAAAGCAGCAGAATAGCTTATTAATATTTCACATTTGTCACTTTTCAAGAAAGCTTTATATACACTCTACTGCTTACCACTTTAATTCTGTAATTCTACTGCAAATTAATTTAATGTTTGTACTTGTATATTATTCTTAACTGGTTCTTGTAAATATACCTGAAGAAGGGCAATAATTGCTTGAAACCGGTTGTGAATAAATCTACAACTCTGCAACTGGTGGCTGTTTCCTTTCTAACCTATAAACCACAGTTGCTGCTATGGTTAAAACATTTAGAAATGAATAGGTGAAGTTAGATATGGTGGGGATTAGTGAAGATAAATGTCAAGATGAACAGGATTTCTGGTCAGGTGAGTACAGAGTTATAAACACAAAATCAGTTGGTGGTAATGCAGGTGTAGATCTGATAATGAATAAGAAAATAGGAATACTGGTAAGTTACTATGAGCAGCATAGTGAACCTATTATCATAGGAAAGATAGACATGAAGCCAACATTGACTACAGTAGTACAAGTTTATATGCCAACTAGCTTTGTGGTTGCCAAGGACATCGAAGAAGTGTATGAGGAGATAAAAGACTTTACAGTATTAAGGGAAAGGAAAACTTGATTGTGATTATGGACTGGAACTCGGTAATAGGAAAGGGAAGAGAAGGAAATGTAGTAGGTGAATATGGAGAAGAGAAAATGAATAAAAGAGGAGATCACTTGGTAGAATTTTGTGCAGAGCACAATTTAATCATGACAAATACTTAGTTTAATCATCATGAAAGAAGGCTTTATAGGTGGAAGAGACTGGAGACACTGGAAGGTACCAGATTGATTTTATAATGGTAAGAAATAGATTTAGAAACCATGTTTTTTAACTGTAAGACATATCCAGGGGCAGATATAGAGTCTGACCACAACCTATTTTTTATAAACTGTAGATTAAAACTGCAAAAAAAAAAAAAAAAAAAAAAAAAAAAAAAAAAAAAAAAAAAATAAGAAGATGGAACCTAGACAAACTGAAATAACCAGAGGTTGCTGGAAGTCCCAGAATGAGCATTAGGCAAGAACAGACCAACATGGGGGACAGTAATACAGTAGAAGAAGAATGGGTAGCACTGAGATACACAGTAGTGAAGGCCACAGAGGATCATATAGGCAGAAAGATGAGACTGAATAGAAATCCCTGGATAACACAGGACACATTAAAATTAATTGATGAAAGGAGAAAAATATAAAAATGCAGCAAGTGAAGCAGGCAGACGGGAGTAATGTTGGCAGAAAAATGAGGTCGACAGGAAGTGCAGACTGGCTAAGCAGCAGTGGCTACAGGACAAATCCAATACTGTAGAAGAATTATAACTAGGAGAAAAATAGATACCACCTACAGAAAAGTAAGAGAGACAGTTATAGACAAGAAAACCACCTGCATGCTTATCAAGAACTCAGATGGAAAATCAATGATAAGCAAAGAAGGGAAATCTGAACAGTACAAGGAATATGTAGAGGACCTATACAACAGAAATATACTTGAAGGCAGTATTCTAGAAACTGAAGACAAAGTAGAGGAATAGGAGATACAATACTGCAAGAAAAATTTGACAGACTACTGAGTTTGACAGACTTTGAGTTTAACAAGGCCACTGGAGTAGATGATATTCTGTCTGAACTGCTGATATGGTGAGGAGAGCCAATCTGGAAGCAACTCTCCCATCTGGTACACAAGATGTATGAGACAGGGAAAATATCCTCTCACTTTAAAAAAAGTAGTAATTCCAATTCCAATAAAAGAAATTGAATACAAGTGAGACAAATATAGAACTCAAAGTTTAATTAGTCATGGGTGTAAAATACTAACATGAATTATTTACAGATGAACTGAAAACTGGTGAAATCTGACTTTTGGAAAGATCAGTTGGCATTTAGCAGAAATGTAGGAACACAGGAGGCAATACTCACATTACAACTTATCTTGGAAATTAGCTTAAGGAAAAAACTCACATTTTTTGCATTCATAGATCTGGAGAAAGCTTTTGACAATTTTGACTAGAATACACTGTTTCAAATTTTGAAAGTAGCAATGGTAAAATATAGGAAACGAAGAGTTATATTCAATTTGACCAAAAACCAGTTATTAGATTCAAAGGAATGCAGTAGTTGGGAAGGGAGTAAGACAGGGTTATAGCCTTTCCCCAATATTATTGAACCTTTACATTGAGCTATCTGTGAAGGAATGCAAACAGAAATTTGGTGAAGGAATTAAAGTTCAGGGAGAAGAAATAAAATCTATACAGTTTGCTGATGGCATAGTAATTCTGTCAGAGACAGTAAAGGAGCTGGAAAATCAATTGAAGGGAATGAACAGTGTCTTGAAAGGGAGGTATAAGATAAACATTAACGAGGGTAGCAGAATGCAGTCTATAGAAATCAGGTGACACTGAAGGAATTAAGTTAGGTAACAAAACAATAAAGGTGGTTGATGAGTTTTGTTAATTGAACAGTAAACTAACACATGATGGCTGAAGTAAAGAATATATAAAATGCAGAATTACTATGGGAAGAAACACATTTCTGAAGAAGTGAAAGCATTTGTATGGACTGTAGCATACTATGGCAGTGAAATGTGGACCATAAGGAGTTCAGACAAAAATATGATCGAAGCTTATGAAATGTGGTGTTGCAATTGAATATGGAAGATAAGATGGGTAGATCACATAACTAATGAGGAGGTGCTCAACAAAATTGGAGAGAAAAGGGTTTCTGGCATATTGTAACTAAGAGAAGGGAAAGGTTGGTAGGACACATTATGAGACATCAAGGAATCATCAACTTGGCATTAGAAGGAAGTGTGTGGGTAAAAATCATATAGGGAGACCAGGGGATGAATAGAGGAAGCAGGTACAAAATAATGTAGGTTGCCATTCTTATTCTCAGATGAAGAGGCTTGCACAGAACTGGGAGCATTGGAAGGCTGCATCAAACATGTCTGTGGACTGAAGAACACAACTACATCAAAAACCGAAACCTACACCCTTTTGAACCTGCTTACTATCTTGATGTCTGTCTGCATTTTATACTGCACTCATTTTTCCTTCAACACTAAGTTTAAAATTCTTCGATGTTTCAGAATGAGTCTGACCAATTGAGCCCTTCTATTAGTTAAGATATGCCAGAAATTTCTTTTCTTCCCAATCCTGTTCTGTACCACTTCAGTATGTGTGCAATCTACCCCTCTAACCCTAAGCATTCTTCTGTAACACTACATTTCAAATGATTCTATCATACATTTGTCTGAGCTCCTTATCAACATTTATCTCCTATACAATGCTACACTCCAGACAGAACCTTTCAGAAAGGAATTCCTAATATTTAAATTAATACTGGACATCAACAAATATCTCTTCTTCAGAAATGTTTTTCTTCCCATAATTATTGTGCATTTTATAGCTTCTTTGCTTCAGCTATCAGAAGTTAATCAGATACACAAATTTGAATGAACAACGTGGTCTAATTAATTTATTGCCTGACTTCTTAATCTAACTCCTTCATATTCACATGACATTCTTAGGCTACATTGCATTATCCTTGTTTTGCTTTTGTTAATATTCATCTTATAACTTCCTTTCAATACAGTGTCCATTCTGTTCAGTTGTTCTTCTAGGTGCTTTGCTGTCTCTGAGACTTACTTACAATGTCATCAGCAAACAGCAAAGTTTTAATTTCTTCTCCTTCAAGTTAATTCCTTCTCTAAATTTCTCCTTGCTTCCTTCCAGCTTGCTGAATGGTCAGTGGAATCAAACTGTAGGACTCGCTTCAGTTGAGGTGAAAGCAACTAGTGGTAGTGGTGAAGTGACAGAATGGACAGGGAAGCAGGAGAGGAAGGGATGCATGCATGGTGGGGTTGGGGGAATATGCCAGTGGTTTTTGAAGAACAGGGAGGAAGGGAAGGGGAGAGACTGAAGTGATTGGCAGAACAGAAGACATATGAGAGTGGGCAGGGAAGGGGATGGGATGATGGTGATGGCAGAAACTGTCCAAGATTTAGGCCTGGGGAATTGTAGAAGCAGAGGATATATTACATGGAGAGATCCCAACTGTGCAATTCAGAAGAGCTGGTGTTTGTAGGGAGGATCCATATGGCACAGGCTGTCTAACAGTCATCGAAGTTAGCCACATTATGCAAAGCTGCATGCTCTGCAACAGGATGATCCAGCTGTCTCTTAACCACAGTCTGAAGATGGCCACTCATGCAGACAGACAGCTTGTTACTGATCATGCCTGCATATAAAGATGTACAGTAGTTGCAGCTTAGTTTGTAGATCACATGACTGCTTTCATAGGTTGTCCTGCATTTTTTGAGATAGGAAATATATGTGATGAGATTGGAGTAGGTGTTGGTGAAAGGGTGGATAGGACATGTTTTGCATATAGTTCTATTGTGGGAACATGAGCCATGGGATAACAGGTTGCGAGCAGGGGTAGAGTAGTGATGGATAAGCATGTTACACAAGTTTGGTGGGTGGCATATTACAACTGTAAGGGGGGGGGATATTCAGTAGGGTATTTCTCATTTCAGGGCAGAATGGAAGGTAGCTGAAACCCTGGCAGATAATGTGGTTTAACTTCTCCAGTCCTTGGTCACAAGACAGGTACAGGTGCTCCATTGTGGTCAGGCAGTGGATGTGAGGGAGGTGGTGGGTGACTGGACAAACAGAGCACATGAGTTCTTTTTCTGGACAAGATTGGTGTGAGGAGGAGAGGGTGGGGGGTAATTACAGTCAGTGAATGCCTCAGTGAAGCCTTTGGTACATTTAGAGAGGGACTGCTCATTGTTCATTACTTCATCATGCAACAACCATGGGTGGCTAGGATGGGTATGGAAGGGGCTATTAGGTGTGGTGGCAGCTGTTGAAATGGGGGTATTGTTGTTGGTTGGTAGGTTTGATGTGAACAGAGGTACTGATGAGGCCATCCTTGAACTGGAGGACAATGTCAAGTAATGTGGCTCATTGGCTTGAGTAGAACCAGGTAAAGTGGGTGGGGCAGAAGTTGTTGAGGTTTTGGAGAGATGTTGATAGTGTGTCCTCACCTTCAGTTAAGATTATGAAGATCCCATCAATGAATCTGAACCAGATGAAGGGTGGGATTCTGGGTAGTCCAAAAGGATTCCTCTAGATGGCTGATGAACACAGTGGCATAGGAATCCACATGAGTGCCCATGGCTGTACTACTAATTTTTTGTTGGTGATGCCTTTAAAAGAGAAGTAACTATGGGTGTGTACGTAGTTCGCCATGGTGATGAGGAAGGCAGTTGTGGACCTGGAGTCAGCCATGCATTGTGAAAGGTAGTGTTCAACAGTTGTAAGGTTTCCCACAGTCCTATTTGTAGATTCATCATTTGCTGAAAACCCAGCATTGCCCAGGTATTTAATTATTTGAATCTTCTGTTTATCCACTTCCTCTTTCCTCATATGTCTGACCATCACCAACTCTCTTCCCTGTCTTTCTTTACATCTCCTCCCCTGCCCCTCTCATTCCATCCATCCCCCTATCAATGAAAATTTCCATGTATTTTCAAATTTTCATGGCAGTCAGGTATCCTCTGTCCTTAGGAAATTGTGTAGACTGCAATTGTGCTCGTGTTTGGAAGTTATAGGATGCAAAATTACATCTATATCAGTATAGAACTGTAGGTTTGTAGGCATTACAAACAAACCTCTTCTATGAGTAGACAGTTTATCATGTATCCCATTGTTTTTGACTTTGTATCTCCTGAACTGTGTGTCATAGGTGCTTTTTACTGCTACACTAATAACTTTCCCCTCATGGTAATGAATATTTGCCCTACATCTGGTTGAAATTGGCCCAGTGGTATAGGATGATGATATGCAACAAACAAGACATATAACAATGTTTGTTGTTGTTGTGGTCTTCAGTCCACAGACTGGTTTGATGCAGCTCTCTACACTACCCTGTCCTGTGCAAGTCTCTTTGTCTGAGAATACATTCGGCAACCTACATCCTTTTGAATCTGCTTATTGTGTTCGTCCCTCGGTCTCCCTCTATGATTTTTACCCCACACACTTCCTTCTAATGCTAAGTTGACAATTCTTTGATGTCTCAGATTGTGTCCAACCAATCTATCCCTTCTCTTAGTCAAGATATGTCAGAAACCTCTTTTTCTCCCTTATTCGAATAAGCACGTCCTCATTAGTCATATGATCTACCCATCTAATCTTAATCATTCATCTGTAGCACCACATTTCAAAAGCTTCTATTATCTTTTTGTCTGAACTCCTTATCATCCATGTTTCACTTCCATACACTTCCATACACTCCAAACAAATGCTTTCGGAAAGGACTTCCTAACATTTAAATTAATATTGGATGTTAACAAGTTTTGCTTCTTTAGAGATGCTTTTCTTCCCATAGCCATTCTGCATTTTATATCTTCTTTACTTCAGCCATTGGAAGTTATCTTGCTACCCAAATAACAAAACTCATCTACTACTTTTATTGTCTAATTCCTTCAGCATCACCTAATTTTTGACATTACATTCTGTTACCCTCATTTTACTCTTGTTAATGTTCATCTTATATCTTCCTTTCAAGGCACTGACCATTTCATTCAGTTGCTCTTCCAGATCCTTTGCAGTCTCTTACAGAATTACTATGTCATCGGCAAACCGCAAAGTTTTTATTTCTTCTCCCTGAACTTTAATTCCCCCTCTAAATTTCTCCTTGCATTCCTTCACTGCTTGTTCAATGTACAGATTAAACAAAATTGGGGAAAGGCTACAACCCTGTCTTACTCCCTTCCCAAACTCTGTGCTTCTTTCATGCCGTTAGACTCTAATAACTGCTGTCTGGCTTTTGTATAAGTTGAATATAACTCTTCACTCCCTATATTTTACTCCTGTTACCTTCAGAATTTGAAAGAGTGTATTCCAGTCGACATTGTCAAAAGCTTTCTCGAAATATACAAATGCTAAAAACGTAGGTTTGCCTTTCCTTAGCCTATCTTCTTAGATAGGTTGCAATGTGAATATTGCCTCCCGTGTTCCTACATTTCTCCTAAATCCAAACTCATCTTCCCTGAGATCAGATTCCACAAGTTTTCCCATTTGTCTGTAAGTAATTTGTGTTAGTATTTTGCAACCGTGACTTATTAAACTGATAGTTCTGTACTTTTCACATTTGTCTGCACTTGTTTTCTTTGGGATTGGAATTACAGTATTCTTCTTGGAGGATATTTCCCCTGTCTCATACATCTTGCATACCAGATGGAACAATTTTGTCATAGCTGACTCTCCTAATGATATTAGCAGTTCAGACGGAATACCATCTACTCCATGGGTCTTGTTACAACTTAAATCTTTCAGATTTCTCTCAAATACTTCTCGCAGTATCAAATCTCCTACCTCATCTTCCTCAACTACATCTTCCATTTCTAGAATACTGACTTCAAGTTTATTTCCTTTGTATAGGCCCTCTACATATTCCTGCCACAGTTCAGTTTTCCCCTCTTTGCTTAGTACTGGTTTTCCAACTGAGTTCTTGATACTCATTTACCTGATTTACTTGTTTCCAAATATGTCTTATTTTCCTGTATGTGGTATGTATCTTTCCCTTAGTTATACACTCTCTTACAGTTCTGTATTTATCCTCTCAGACACTCCTGCATAGCCAGTCTGCAGTTCCTGTCAATCTCACTTTTCAGACCTTTGTTCTCCCTTTTTCCTGTTTCACTTGCTGAATTTTTATATTTTCTCCTCTTATCAATTAAGTTCAGTATATCCTATGTTATCCAGGGATTTCCATTAGGCCTTGTCCTATAGCCTATATCATCCTCTGCAGCCTTTACTACCCTAAGAGCTACCCATACTTCTTCTACTGTATTACTTTCCCCCGTTTCAGCCAATCTTTGCTTAATGCTCCCTCTGAAACTATCAACCACCTCTGGTTCCTTCAGTTTATCCAGGTTCCATCTCCTAACCTCTCTAACTTTCTGCAGTCTCTTATGTTTTAATCTCCAGTTCACAACCAATAAATTATGGTCAGAGTCTATATCTGCCTGTGGATATGTCTTACAGTTTAAAACCTGATTTCTAAATCTATTCCTTACCATTATAAAGTCAATCTGGTACCGTCCAGTGTCTTGGTCTCTTCCACGTAAACAGCCTTCTTTCATGATGATTAAACCAAGTGTTGGTGATCATTAAATTGTGCTCTGCTCAAAATCCTACCATGCGATCTCCTCTTTCATTCCTTTTTCCCAGTCCATATTCTCCTACTACATTTCCTTCTCTTCCCTTTTCTACTACAAAGTTCCAGTCCCCCATGGCAATCAAATTTTCGTCTCCCTTAACCGTCTGAAAGATTTTTTTTATCTTCTCATACATTTCTTCGATATCATCATTATTGGCCGTACTAGTTGGCATATAAACTTGCACTACCGTGTTCAATGTTGGCTTTGTGTCTATCTTTGCTATGATAATTTGTTCACTATGCTGCTCATAGTAACTTACCTGCAATCCTATTTTCTTATTCATTATCGGACCCACTCCTGTGTTACCTCCAAGTGATTTTGTATTGATGATGACATCTTCTTGAGTAGCCCACACATGGAGATCCAAATGGGGGACTATTTTACCTCCAGAATATTTTACCCAAGAAGATGCCATCATCATATGTTCATATGTATAGTAGAGCTGCATGTCCTTGGGAAAAGTAACAACTGAAGTTTCCCCTTGCTTTCAGCCATTCACAGTAACTGCATGGCATACCCATGTTAGCTGACGTTACAAGGCCAGCTCAATCAATCATCCAGACTGTTGCCCCTGTAACTAATGAAAAGACTGCTGCCCCTCTACAGGAAACACACGTTTGTCTAGTCTCTCCACAGGTACCCCTCCGCTGTGGTTGCACCTACGGTATGGCTATCTGAATCGAGGCACACATACCACCCACCTCGGCAATGTCTGTGGTTCATGGGGGCGGCCTATAGCAATGTTTAGACAGAATTAACACCCCATTTTCTGAGCTAAACATGCTAAATTGAAAGTGTAATGTTTTTGATATGTGGGGTTGGAAGCCAGCTGAAAAGACATGTCTCTTTATCAATGCAACGGTCGAGTGGTCGTCACAATATTATTAATGCCAAATCCACCGATTATTTAAACTCGGAATATGCATTACTCTTTTCCATCAATTACATCATATAATTGATAATACTCATGAATTATAGCTAAATAAATGTTAGGAACAGTTTCTTATTAATATTTTTCAAGTTGTTATGATAAATGTAACATTTCTTGTTACTTCTGATATTTCATTATATTTTCGGTAATTAGAAAAATTTATGAAGGTTTAAATGTTATTAAAATATGAATATACATTTAAGCTTGTTTTATAGAATATTAAATATCATTAAGATTCAGAAAACTCTTTGTAAATTTAATAATTTCATAGTACTAATGACTAACAATGCAGGGCACTGCTGAGAATTGTATATAAAGACAGCACACAGAGGTCATAGACGTTCAGTTTTTAATCCGATTTTGAGGCAGTCACTGTTCCCGTCAACACTTCAATTTTTAATTGTTGAAAGCGATTATTGCACAAATTTTATCTTGCCATTTTATGTGAAGTGTTGTATCAAACCACTGATTAAAATTTAAATGGTGTTACTCTACACAATTTCATGCCAATTGTGTACACCTTAATTGAGTCCAGCTGCTTATATTCAACATGATACTGTGCTTGCTGCATTATTGCAATTCCTGATAACAGAGTAACAATATATATGCACCATTCAGAACACCATGGATGACTGTAAACTTATATGGCCTAATCCAAGTCAAGCTGTTATGTCGCAATTGGTAAAATGAGCTGGCTTGGTTACATCACAAGGAGATGTGCAACATGTCATGTGATACAGTAGTTTCTCATGCATTTCATTTTTATGACATAATATCTCTGAACCATGTGTTGTGCTTGATACTTACACCCACAATGACTTTTCCCTTGGTTAAAAGGTCAAGTGTGCAAAATTTCATCAACATTTGAACAATACCACACACACCTCTATTTCATACACAAAGAAGATTAAATCTACTCCTGCATCCTGCCCCCTCCCCTTCAACTTATATTTTATCTTGTATCTTGTATTTATAGCCCTGTATTCATCTGGCCAAAAATACTGTTCATCCTGTCAACATACTTCAATAATTCCCACCTTATCTAACTTCAACCTATGCATTTCTGTTTGCAAGCTTTCTAACCTACCTACCTACCTGATAAAGATATAGAACATTCCATTGTCCAATGCTTACAATGCTTGTTTTGTTTTCCTTGATGACACCCTCCTGAGAAGTCCCCAGCTGGATATCCATATTGGGGGAGTACGTTACCTCTGGAATATTTTACCCAAGAGGATGCAGTCGTCATATATCCATGAGCTATATGTCAAACTTCTAGTTTCCTCTTGCTTTCAGCCATTCACAGTAACTGCATGGCAGAGCCACGTTAACTTATGTCACAAGGCCAGCTAAGTCAATCATCCATTCCTCCTCCAGCAATGTCTGTGGTTCATGAGAGTGGACATTGTGAAGGTGGGGGGGGGGGGGGGGGAATAAAAAAAAAAAATAAAACAATCTTTTCTACATTTTCCTTTACTTCATTTTTTATCAATATGAAGATAAAAAAAATTACAAGCTCTCTCTCTCTCCCCCTCCCCTACCTCCTCCCCTAAATACTTCACATAAACATTGTGTTACATTATATTTGATAGGTGTATCATTATACTATGTATTTTGCACTACCTTATTCTGGTACATTGATACATTACATTTGTAGCTGATTTACTGGTGCACAAGCCACACAGAGGTACTGTATATAGCATCAAAAATTTGTCTAGCCCAGCTGCACACCCAATAAAACAACTTGGATCACAACTACAGGAGTGTCACTACCTGTTTTTTGAGCTGATTTTCATAATTCGTCTTTTGCAGTTGCTGTTACCAGCCAGTCACTTAGCAGTCCATTACCAGATGTTTTGGTGGATGAAAGGTCTGGAGAAGGTGGTGGCCAGTCTAGTGACAACTGTATTAAACCAGGTTGTATCAGGACACACAGTATCCTGCACAGCATTTGCTTATTGAAAGATAATGTCACACACACTTTTTGAGATGACGCATAGTCACTATGACATCTTTTATTAAAGATACAACACATAAATGTGATTTATTTACTTAAACATACATGTTAAAAGTACATTATAATAATGATAAATTTTTGTAATAAGGCAACTACAGAAATAGCTAAATCCAAATACATAAGAAACAGTTCGTAATTCAACTCCCGATGAAAGTTGTGATGATACTGCTGTCCCCCTCATCTGCCTAGTCCTCTCATCTCAATGTCATCCTACAATACCGGAATCGTGTGGTTCAATAGTGATAAAAGTTGCGTGTGAACTTACAAACGAAATAGCCAGTCTAGGAATCAGTGTAGGACAGTGTCTCGGTGATACTGTGATTAAAACAAGTGATAGATTTCATTAATTAAGAGATTCATATATTTTCTTTCCAGACAGTTCTATAAACAATGCTTTTTGTCATTGTATGTTATTTCAATAAATAGACAGACAAATGGTAGAAACTTTGGTAAAACAAAAAAACATGAAAATGAATAGCATTGTATATATGTTAGGCTCATAAACAAGTTGTGTTGACCAGCTAATTGTGTTATTTCGACTATTAGATTAATTATCAATATTGAATTCTTTGTATATATTGACTGACGTGAGATTTTGAGTATATTTTGTGAATGGCCATGAGATTTGATAGTTCAATATATGTTAGGAACATGTATGGTGTACTCATTAACAAATTAATTGACATTTATCATTATTCTTTGTTTTAAAACAAATAGTACCACGATTTCATCTTAAAAAAGATAGGTGCGATCTAAAATTATTGTATGTATAGTTTTCATTTTATATTGTGATTATTTTTGGGTACATGAAATGTTTTGTTTGTGTGTTTGTTAATTGTAAATTAGTATATTCAATTGTTATGAACAATGGATAATGTAATGTCATTATTATCGATGTTATATATTTGCCTCACCGCGTTGCGTGGGGGGAGTTCGAGTTTTGTCTTTTGTTGAGTACTTTTAAATCTATGTCAGTCTGAGTTGTTGTGGTAATTTGTGTACGTTATTGTAATGTTTTGGTGGAGGAGAAGTTTGATTCAAATTAAGGAAGAAGTGAAAAATTGTATCTACGAGTATTTATTTCTACCACGACGTCCCAGGAGAATAAATTTGCAGCGAACAGAACCCCCATACATCATAATGTTGAAAAGATGAGTATTCTGTTTGAAAGTGGTTGAATGAACTGTAATTACTTAAAAATCTATTAAAATGTTTTACATTGAATAACTTGACATTACATTTTTATATTGCAATTGCTAAGATTAGATGAGATGTACATTTCATTCCAAATTATCCACAAAGGGATCTCCTTGGATGAAGGACATGTCGAAAACAATATTACATAACAACAAGGTTATATACATGTGGTGTCTGTTCCGCAAAGAACAGATGTCACTTCTGATCCTGCAGTTGTTATTATTTAATATTCACAGAATATATGACTTCAACTGCAATTGGGCAAAGCTGAAAATGTGTACCCAGTCGGAATTCGAACCTGGGTCTCCTGCTTCTGACGGGAGGCATGCTTAGGTAGTCCTTGCAGGTGCGGTGATCACTGTCCCCCCAGTGGTGTAGGGGTCAGCGCAACTGCCTAGAAAGCAGGAGACCCAGGTCCGAATCCCGGCTGGGTACACATTTTTAGCTGTGCCCAATCGCAGTTGATGTCATATGTTCTGTTAATATTAACAACAAGGTTTGGAAAGCTACTTTTTAAAGTAACTAATTTCCAATTAAAGTTACTTCCATGAAAGGTGACTTGGTTAGTTATAGTTATAGTTCCTATGCATCAAAACTAACTGTCAGTTACTTTCAAACATTGTAATTGTACCTCATTTTTAAATCCGTAATGAACCTTACATAAGTAGAAAGGAAACAAGCTTTAATGTCAATCAATAATTAAATACAAAAATTATAGAGGGAAACTTTCCTGGTGGGATAAACAAAAATAGAAAAGAAATGACTTACCAAAAGGACAGGCTCGTCAATAGATACAAATAAAATCACACACATACAAGCGTTCGCAACCGTTGGTCGCTTCTTCAGGATAAGAGGAAAAAAGGGGAGGAGAAAGGGAAGGATATGGGTTTTAAGGAAGTGGAAAAGGAGTCATTCCAATCCCAGGATTGGAAGGACTTACCTTAGGGGGGGAAAAAAGGAGGTAAACAAATACACGCACACTCACACATATCCAAACGCAAACACACCTAGAGAGACATTTTTCAAAAATGTTTACCTCCTTTTTTTTCCCCTAAGGTAAGTCCTTCCATTCCTGGGATTGGAATGACTCCTTTTCCACTTCCTTAAAACCCATATCCTTCCCTTTTCCTCCCCTTTTTTGCTCTTATCCTGAAGAAGCGACCAACGGTTGCAAACGCTTGTATGTGTGTTTGTGTGTGATTTTATTCATAATAATAAAATGCATTAACACATACATAATTAATAAAATGCATAATTAATGCATTATTAAAAAAACTGACCACAGCATCATCTATATCAGTGCATCTCAATTTCAATGTTTGTTCATTTTCAACAAAAGTTGTTTTTCAAACATTTCATCCCATGAAAGTTCCATTTCATGTTGTTCATTGTTCGTGTCTGAGTGAAAACTGCTGACTTCATTGTCTGTTATATATTCACAGAGTTCCTCCATTTGATATGGTAGCAATAAGCAACCATTTCAAACCATGCATTCACATTGAGAGCTACACTATGACAGGTCAAGAGGAAGAATGAATGATATGAGGTGCTACATTAATAGTAGGCTACTCGATGAAATACCCAGGCAAAGAAGACATATTTGTTGGAGGAGGACTACACAAGATGTGACAGTAATGACAATCTGCCATATGTGAGTGGCCGTGTGGTCTAAAACATCATGCTACGGACTGGGTGGTTGCTCCCGCCAGAGGTTCAAGTCTTTCCTCTTTACGGGTGTGTGTGTGTGTGTGTGTGTGTGTGTGTGTGTGTGTGTGTGTTGTCCTGAGTGTAAGTTTAATTGGTTTGTAAGTCTAGGAACTGATGACCACAAACATTTGACTGGCAGGCTGTGCAAGCTGAATTTGGAAGACATCTCTGCTTTTCATAACTTCACCAACATGTCACCATCAGATTTTGAAATAATGATTATTACAGGGCCAACTGTTTCAAAGAAAGGCACAAAGTTCAGAAAAGAATTCCTGTGAAGAGAATATTTGCTGGGGTTTTTTTTTTTTTTTTTTTTTTTTTTTTTTTTTTTTTTTTTTTTTTTTTTTTTACCCCCAGCAACAGGAAGAGCTTATGAAAACTTGCATATTTATTCCACATTCTAAAGCCAGCCATGTCATTACTGTCTACTTAGCTTCTGAAACTTTGGATGAAGGCTTATGTAAATGTAATTCAATTGTATTAATAGCACTTAAACATATATTTAATAGATCATATATTTATATATGTTTCCACAGTTGCTCTGTGACCACTGGCCAGTGCACACATGACAGCGCAGCTCTACATTGTAAGGTAACCAGCTTCTTAATAGAAGTGACTTATTTTCATTTTGTGTGTGCTTTCTTTTACAGTTCTTCAAACCTTATTGTGCTCGCATGTTTATTTATTAAGAATTTCATTTAGTTTTCAGATCAGTTGTTGATATTTCGATTTATTATCTCGCTTATATATTTTTCAGATTCTCCGTTGATACACAGCTTGGTGTTAGGTACATATTTTTCAAAGCTCACTGTTTATCAAACTTCTGTGTCCTCAGTCGTACTTATTTGGAACATACATTGGTTTTTAGAATGGCTAGGAACTGTGACTGCTACAAACGAATGCAGGCAGATTTGGTGACTCAAATCTATTCTATATTTCTGGATTTCCGGAAGGCTTTTGACACTGTAACCCTCAAGTGGCTTCTAATGAAATTGCGTGCTTATGGAATATCTCCAGAATTGTGCAATTGGATTCATGATTTCCTATCAGAAAAGACACAGTTTGTTGTAATTGACGGTAAGTCATCAAGTAACACAGAAGTGGTATCTGGCGTTCCCCAGGGAAGCGTTATAGGTCCCCTACTTGTTCTTGTGTTTATAAATGATTTAGAAGACATTCTGAATAGCTCCCTTAGACTGTTTGCGGATGATGCTGTCATTTATTGGTTAGTGAAGTCAACAGAGGATCAAAAGCAACTGCAAAGTGATTTAGACAAAATTTCTACATGGTGTGAAGTAATACAAATGACCACTAAAAGAAATACGCTGAACTTCAATTGCGTGATAAATCAATCAAACCTTAAGGTCGTAAATTCTACTAAATACCTAGGAGCTACAATTATGAACAACTTAGACTGGAAAGAACACACAGAAAATATTGTGGGGAAGGTGAAGCAACAATTCCATTTCATTGGCAGAATGCTTTGAAGATGCACCAGCTCTACCAAAGAGACTGCCTACACACACTTGTGTGTCCTCACCTGGAGTACTGTTGCCCATTGTCAGACCCTCACCAGGTGGGACTGATGGAAGATATTGAGAATGTTCAGAGAAGGGCAGCTCATTTTGTCATGTTATGGAGGGGGAGGGGGGAAGCATCACAGGAATGTTGCACGAATTGAGGTGGAAAACATTAAAACAAAGACGTTATTCATTGTGGTGTGATCTGTTTGCGAAGTTTCAATCACCGACTTTTACTTATGAATGTGAAAATATTTTGCTAGCACCCACCTACTTAGGGGGACATGACCATCCCAATAAAATAAGAGAAATCGGATCGAAAATGGAATGATTTAGGTGTTCTTTCTTCCCGTGTGCTATTAGAGAATGGAATAGTAGAGAAAAGTTATGAAAGTGATTAATGAACCCTCTGCCAGGCACTTAAATGTCATTTAAAGAGTATCAATGTAGATGTGTTCCAAATGGTCATTTTCAATAAAGGTAACTCCTTTAGCCTCAAAGTCAGTCGCATTACAAATGAATGTGACAAGGAGTCTGCTGCTGTTGATCCCCTTTTCATGTGCATGTGTAGTAAACACTGCTGCCTCCTACATACATTCATTTCTGCTTAATAAAAAGAGCTGTAAAAACAATAGGTTGGCAAGTAACGTAACTTGATAACAATTCTTTTCCAAAGTAAGCTCACAAATCCTGTTGTTATTGCTGCAGTGTTGAGAAATGAGAGAATTATTTTACCTACTTCACATACAGCTGGTGCCAAACAATGTAGAAGTTGATCCATCATATTTTGGGCTTGCAGCCGGATCATGTTGATGTCTTCCAACAATATTTCGGCTGACAAACGTGCAGCCATCTTCAGGTGAGCACGAGACTGAAGATTACCGGTGTGTGTCGTTCTATATATACCGAAGATTGGCGCGGCGGTGCCTGCGCAGTGAGGAGGTACTAGCGCGCCGGCTGTCGAATTTAGCGCGCTCTGTGGTAGAAGCGGGTCGCGTCTGCTTAATGGTGTACTTACATTTGCGCCATCTGTCAGAATGCGCTTTCGTGCATCTTAAGCACGGTGGTCGAAGGAAATCACTTTTTGTCAGATGTTACACTAGATATTGACCTATGTCTCTGCGAAGCAATTAAAGAAATAACAGGGTCCCATGCTTTATCCATTTGAAATCCGCCATCCCGATTAATCAGGTCTTCTGTCAACCGTATTTCCACGGACCCCTTAATAATCAAATCCCAAAAGGATCTTGTCATTGCCAAAAATTTTTGTTGCAGAATAATCCATGGAGTGTCTCGTGGAAATACAGTGTTCTGCTATGGCTGATTTATTGGGCTGCAGTAGACGTGTGTGGCGCTCATGCTCCATGCATCTGTGCAAGTAGCTTGGCCAATGTAGGACTGATCACATTGACAAGGGATCTTGTGAACTCCTGCCTTCCTCAATCCCAAATCATCCTTTGCAGAGCCAAGCAAAGCTGAGATCTTTGCAGGTTGTCGAAATATCACTTTCACAGAATGCTTCTTTAGAATTCTTCCTATTTTAGAAGAGAGGTTGCCCACATACGGAAGGAATGCCGTGGACCTGATTACCTCCTTATCTTGTTCTTTTTGTTGTTGTTTAGATTTCTTCCTCATTAGAGCTGTGCGGATCTGGAATGAAGAATATCCATTTTCCCTGAAGACTGACTGCAAATGTTCCATCTCTTTAGGAAGGCTGTCCGTATCAGATACCACATGTGCCCGGTGCACCAGAGTACGTAGCACACCTGTGGTTTGTGCAGGGTGGTGGCAGCTTGTCACCTGCAGTTGGATTCACTGGCACTCATTGGCAGGAGGTTCAAAGCTGACATAACAGCACTGTTTCACATTGCCTGTCCTCTACTTATTTCTTATTTAATGATGAATACTTTCAACAAATTGACAGTGTTGCCATGGGAAGTCCTTTGTCCCCTCTGGTGGCCAACTTTTTTATGGAGGAATTTGAGGAGAAGGCACTCGAGTCAGCAGAATTTAAACCGACAGTTTTTTGGCATTATGTAGATGACACATTTATAGTTTGGCCCGATGGAGAAGAAAAGCTCGCAGGATTATTGAAACACCTGAATTCTATCCACAAGAACATTCAATTTACCATGGAGATCGAAAAAGACAGATGTCTGCCATTTCTGAATGTCCTTGTCACTCTAAGAACTGTTGGGTCTCTGGGTCACTCCATCTATCGGAAGCCCACGCACACAGATCTATATCTGCAGGCGACAAACTGCCACCACCATGCACAAACCACAGGTGTGCTATGTACTCTGGTGCACCGGGCACATGTGGTATCTGATAAGGACAGCCTTCCTAAAGAGATGGAACATTTGCAGTCAGTCTTCAGGGAAAATGGATATTCTTCATGCCAGATCCGTACAGCTCTAACGAGAAAGAAATCTAAACAACTACAAAAAGGAGAAGATAAGGAGGTAATCAGGTCCACGGCATTCCTTCCGTATGTGGACAACCTCTCTTCTAAAATAGAAAGAATTCTAAAGAAGCATTGTGTGAAAGTGATATTTCGACCATCTGCGAAGATCTCAGCTTTGCTTGGCTCTGCAGAGGATGATTTGGGATTGAGGAAGGCGGGAGTTTACAAGATCCCTTGTCAATGTGGTCAGTCCTACATTCGCCAAACTACTCACACAGTACGAGACAGATGCATGGAGCATGAGCGCCACACATGTCTACTGCAGCCCAATAAATCAGCCATAGCAGAACACTGTATTTCCACGAGACACTCCATGGATTATTCTGCAACAAAAATTTTTGGCAATGACAAGATCCTTTTGGGATTTGATTATTAAGGGGTCCATGGAAATACGGTTGACAGAAGACCTGATTAATCGGGATGTCGGATTTCAAATGGATAATGCATGGGCCCCTGTTATTTCTTTAATTGCTTCGCAGAGACATAGGTCAATATCTAGTGTAACATCTGACAAAAAGTGATTTCCTTCGACCACCGTGCTTAAGATGCACGACAGCGCATTCCGACAGATGGCGTGAATGTAAGTACACCATTACGCAGACGCATCCCGCTTCTATCACAGAGCGCGCCAAATTCGACAGGCAGCGTGCTAGTACCTCCTCACTGCGCAGGCGCCGCCACGCCAATCTTCGGTATATATAGAATGACACACACCGGTAATCTTCAGTCTCGTGCTCACCTGAAGATGGCTGCATGTTTGTCAGCCGAAATATTGTTGGAAGACGTCAACATGATCCGGCTACAAGCCCGAAATATGATGGATCAATCAATACGCTGGGAAAACTTCAAGATACACAATGTAGAAGTTTTCTGTAGGGAGTCATGTTCCTTTTTTATTAATTTTATGACATCTAAAACTTCACAGGTACTCTTCTGCCTCTTATTAGGTGACAAATTCATAAAAGTTGTTGCTTGTCTGCTTCATTGTATAAAGTAACACCTGGAAAGACAACATTTAACTCTATAGATACACAGAGAAAAACCAAACACTACCACTGCAAAGGGGCATTTAGTGCTAGAAGGCCACAGATATTTTTTCTTTACCAACACTGCCACAGAATACAGCTTTTGTGTTGTCAGCATGTTTTGAAAATCAGATGGTAACATAGTCCAGAACTAGCAGCAAACAACAGTGCAGATCATGTTTGAAAGACATTGCAATCATGCCTTAATGCCAACGAGAAAGCAAAAAACTAGACCGTACATGAATTTTTAAGTTTGCTTTGGAGTTTCAACTGCTTTGAATTGTTTTCCCACCACAACAATATTTGCAGCAAAAGCAATCATTGCCATCCAATGCCAAAAATTTCAACATTTCAGCATAAGGTGGCCAAGGCATGCATGTGTATTTTGTCTTCTCCATGTTAAAAGGTGTGGAAAATAATCAGAGACTGTATGCTGTTTACATGTGACACATCAGGTGATTGTTATATACTCATTGTTGCTTACATCATTAAGAAATAAAAATGCTATGGATGGATGAACTCTATGAAATTGGTATAACAGTACTTTAAAAAATATACATTTCATACTTTTCCAATGTACACTGTTGGAAAGATTTAATTTAGAAACAAATATTGTTTCTTTCTTCTCTTCACTAAAATCAAAGCTTGGTATTCTGCAGTCTTGAGATTCATACAAATAATACGTTACATTACTTGCAACAAAAGCCAGCCGCGGTGGCCGAGGGGACTGCGGCACGTCAGTCAAGGTCTGCATGGCCACTATGGTCGGGGGTTCGAATCCCCCCCCCTCCCCCTCGGGCATAGATATTTGTGTCATCCTTAGTGGTAGCTAGTTCATAAGTAGTTTGTAAGTTTAGGAACTGAGGACCCCATAGTTAAGTCCCATAAGCTATACAAACATTTGAACATTTTTTGTGACAAAAAAGTTATGATACTTCCATTAAGTCGTTAACTGATAAAAGCAACTTAGTTACAGTTAAAGTTACTTCATGCATAACATTGTTATCATCCATTACCTTTGAAAATTAACTGTTACAAGTAACATGCTACTTTCCAACCCTGCATTATAAATATTTACAAAAGAATGACAGATACAGTATGTTAGTGTACCTTTAACAAAACCCCTTTCACAGAACTCAGATGAAATTGCCCTTTTAGAGTTGAAAGTTGTTACCATATATTATATGAAGAATCAGTAAATAATACTTTTTATAACAATAATTTGTAAGCATCAGACTTATTGGAGATGTCAGAGTTCCACTTACCTTTTATTATTTTTATTTTTCTTCTTTCAGAAAAGCAACACTGGCATCACAGCTACGTATTATGTGTTGTTTTAGTAATGTGATGATTTGTATATGCAAGCATGTGTAACACTTCATCTGGATTTGTCATTTATTCCTTGGTGTTTAATGTATGTTTTGTGTAATCTTCGTACATACAATTTTGTAAACACACTTCTATCATTGAGGTAGATGCAAGTACTCTTTTGACATTACATGATAATTTTTATGGATGATATTAAATGTAGCTATTGAAGTAACATTGTTACAGAGATATAATTGCTGTTAAGGAACTTCACACTCAATACTTGACCCTATTAAACTTTTATTGTCAGAAAAGCAACTTTTCATTATTTAGAAGGGGGGGGGGGGTAATCAATGCATATCACATGCTTCTCTTCTGACCATTAAAATTTGGAAATGCAACCTATCCTGCATAGGTTGCTCCTTGTGGTGAGGTTAGGAAGTTATAACCACACCAGGAATGCACTCTGTCCAAAGGTATGTAGAACCATTAGGGGTAAAAAACAAATAAAATAATCATGGAACTCAAAAAGCGAAGAGATGATCTGATTAAACTCTACAAAGTTTAGCAGGAAGATAAGAATAGACCAGCCATGATGCCTGCAAGTGCAAGAAGAAAGTATGCACTAGGATGATATGGTAAGCAAAGGCTAGCTAACAAAAACTTGAAATAAAAATGTCTACAAACACCTCTAAAACAATCTGTAACTAAATAAATGAGAGCAGAAAAGAATCACTTCTTGGAAGATACAAATATACTGTAATATTGAAAAGAGTTCAGGGGAAAAGTGACAGATCTACAAGCCATAAAATGGTGAAATAACTGTGCAAAATATCTTAAACTTTTAACATTCCTGTAAATTTAGTAAAAGGAAGCAATATTCCAAATTTGTTTGAAAAGGATTAAGGTAAACCAGTTTTCAGCAGAGGAGATCCTGGAAACTACAGGTCCATAATCACAAGTGTACTGTAGAAACAGTGATTAAAGAAAGAATTATAAATTTTAGAGAGGAAAAAGAACCCTAATAAATGAAGTGCAACTTGAGTTCAGAAAGAAGAGACCCTACTAAGACCACAGTGGCTTTTAACATACATACTTTAAGCCCTGGACCCTAAACAAAATTTTCTTGTGTATACTGAACCATCTCCAAAGTCTTTGTGTGTGTCATAAAATTCCTCTACGTATCATTTGTGGAAATCAGCAACAACATGTGAAAATAAAACACAGTACAAATCATGTAATAGACATGAAAGTCTTGTCAATTTCTGCAGATAAAATACGCAGTAGCTCAAGGTTTGGTATTATGACCTCTATTCTTCAACTTTTATACAAATCTAAATGATCAGTGCACTAAATCAAAAAGTGATATGTATGCTGATGACACAAATGTACTATTATTTAAGGGCACCCTGAAGGATTCATAAAGGAGCCAGTGAGAACATGCAACAGGCAGAAAGGTATTCCAACAAAACAAAATCCAGGATGGAATATCATCATGATGAATGACCACCATCAAACAGTGGCAAAAAGCATGATGCACTACCCTGTGGCATGGCACGCATCTAAACACAACACATTTCATTTCAATGGCTGTTTTACAATCTAAATCATCTGGATCCTCCCCTCCACCACTAGCTCTTCTGAAGTGCTCAGACATATGGACTGACAACACAACATGTCATATCATTAGAATACGATCTATGGACGCTACTTACCAGGCGAAGGAGCACAGGCAGTGATAGTAACAAATAAAAACACACAAACACACATACACACACACACACACACACACACACACACACACACACACACGCTAGCTGCTTCGTCAGGCAGAAGGGAAGGAGAGGGAAAAGGAAATGATGAGGGTTTTAAGGGAGTGGGTAATGAGTCATTACAATCCCGGGACAGGAAAGACTTACCTTGGGGCGGGGGGGGGGGGGGGGGGGGGGGGGGGGGGGGGGAAGGAGGGTAAGCAAATGCACACACACCCACACATTCACACAGACACAATTACACCTAGGCAGACATACTGTAGAAAGCAAAGAAGTTAAGAAGTTAGACAGAGATACCACTTGAGGCAGAGGCTCTGTCCAGAGAACCGAGGTAAAGATGTTAAGATGGTGGGTGGGAATTCGAATTTAGCAGAGGTTGAGACCAGGTGGGCAACGGGAAGAGAGAATATGCTGAAGGGCTAGTTCCCATCTCCAGAGTTCTGAAGGACTGCTGTCGGTGGGAAGTATCCAGGGATGGTGTAACATTGTGCCAAGATGTGCTGGCCATGCACCAAGGCGTGTTTAGCCACAGGGGTAATCCTCAATACCAACAAACACTGTCTGCCTGTGACCATTCATGTGAATGGACAGTTTGTTGCTGGTCATTCCTCCCACATAGAATGCTTCACAGTGCAGGCATGTCAGTTGGTAAATCACGTGGGTGCTGTCGCAAGTGGCTCTGCCCTTGATCGTGTACACCCTCCGGGTTACAGGACTGGAATAAGTGGTGGTGGAAGGGTGCATAGGGCAGGTTTTACAACGGGGGCAGTTACAAGGGTAGGAGCCAGAAGGTAGGGAAGGTGGTTTGGGGATTTGATAGGGATGGATGGATCTCATTTCGGGACAGGATTTAAGGAAGTCGTATCCTTGCTGGAGAGCCACATTCAGAGTCCGCCCCAGTCCTGGAAAGTATCCGGTGACAAGAGGGGCACTTCTGGAGTTCTGTTGAAGGTTCTGAATTTGGGGGGATGAAGAAGTGACTCTGGCAAAACCTCAAAATTCCAATCCACACAATCCGGAACCACAACATCCCAATTCAGTAGTCAACCTCTCCTCTAAACATTTCTCCCAATCTGAAACCTCTGTCCCATCCAAAGGGCTCACCTTTAGTCCCACTCCCAAATTCAACCGAACAGCCCTTGTCAAAGACCTACTATCCTATACTTGTAGCCTTGGCTGGAGATATCACTTTGCAACGAAGCAAAATAATCCTACTCCTAATGATATAGCTCCCCAAGACATCATTCAAATCAAACCCTGCCTGGAACACTTCCGTCCTCCATCACGGCGAGATCCACCTGCTCTTCCTCAAAATCACCCTCTTCAAACCTTCCAGGAATTCCTTACTTCCAACCTTGCCTCCCAGTCTTTCCTGGGAAACCTTAATCCTACTCCTAACATTACCGCAGCTGAATCCCGAGTTATCCGTGATCTGAATGCCGACCATTCCATTGTCATTCTCCCTGCCGGCAAGGGCTGCACGACCATGGTACTTGATCGGCGGTAGTATGTGGCAGAGGGACTGCGTCAGCTTTCAGATAATAACACACATGAAGTTTTTCAAGGCGATCCCATTCCTGATGTCCAGGCAGAGCTTCAAGGAATCCTCAAAACCTTAGGCCCCCTACAAAACCTTTCACCTGACTCCATTAACCTCATGACCCCACCGACACCCTACACCCCCACCTTCTACCTACTTCCAAAGATTCACATACCCAATCATCCCGGCCGCCCCATTGTGGCCGGTTACCAAGCCCCAACAGAACGAATCTCTGCCTACATAGACCATCACCTTCAACCCATCGTGTGCAGTCTCCCATCCTTCATCAAAGACACCAACCACTTCCTCGATAGTCTGAAATCCTTACCCAGCCTGTTACCTCCTGAAACCATCCTTGTAATCATTGATGGCACTTCCTTATACACAAATATCCCACATGCCCAGGGCCTCTCTGCGATGGAGTATTTCCTTTCACGCCATCACCCACTTCCCTACCTAAAACCTCTTTCCTTAATACCCTAGCCAGCTTCATCCTAACCCACAACAACTTCACTTTTGAGGGCCATACATACCAACAACTAAAGGGAACAGCCATGGGAACCAGGATGGCCCCCTCGTATGCAAACTTATTTATGGGACACTTAGAGGAAGCCTTCCTGGACACCCAAGCCTGTCAACCCAAAGTTTGGTATAGATTCATTGATGACATCTTCATGATCTGGACCAACAGTGAAGAAGAACTCCAGAATTTCCTCTTCAACCTCAACTCCTTTGGTCCCATCAGATTCACCTGGTCCTATTCCAAATCCCATGCCACTTTCATGTCGACCATCTATCCAACAGCCAAATACACACATCCGTCCACATCAAACCTACCAATACACAACAGTACCTGCATTTTGTCCTGAATCCCTGAACCAATACACCAATAAACTGGTAACAGCTTTCACATCCCGCAGCTATCCTCCTGATCTGGTACAGAAGCAAATTGCCAGAGCCACTTCCTCATCCCCCCCAAATTCAGAACCTTCAACAGAAACCCAGAAGTGCCCCTCTTGTCACCAGATACTTTCCGGGACTGGAGCAAACTCTGAATGTGGTTCTCCAGCAAGGATACGACTTCCTTAAATCCTGCCCCCAAATGATATCCATCTTTCATGACATCATCCCCATTCCACCGAGTGTGTCTTTTCGCCGCCCACCTAACCTCCATAACCACCTAGTCCATCCCTATGAAGTCCCCAAACCACTTTCCCTACCTTCTGGCTCCTACCCTTGTAACCGCCCCCATTGTAAAACCTGCCCTATGCACCCTTCCACCACCACTTACTCCAGTCTCTTAAGGTGTACACGATCAAGAGCAGAGCCACTTGCAACAGCACCCACGTGATTTACCAACTGACATGCCTGCACTGTGAAGCATTCTATGTGGGAATGACCAGCAACAAACTGTCCATTCACATGGATGGTCACAGGCAGACAGTGTTTGTTGGTAATGAGGATCATCCTGTGGCTAAACACACCTTGGGGCACGGCCAGCACATCTTGGCACAGTGTTACACCGTCCAGGTTATCTGGGTACTTCCCACCGACACCAATCCTTCAGAACTCCGGAGATGGGAACTAGCCCTTCAGCATATTCTCTCTTCCCGTTACCCACCTGGTCTCAACCTCTGCTAAATTCGAATTCCCACCCACCATCTTAACATCTTTGCCTCGGTTCTCTGGACAGAGCCTCTGCCTCAAGTGATATCTCTGTCTAATTTCTTAACTTCTTTGCTTTCTACAGTATGTCTGCATAGGTGTACTTGTGTCTGTGTGAATGTGTGGGTGTGTGTGCATTTGCTTACCCTCCTTTTTTCCCCCCCCAAGGTAAGTCTTTCCTGTCCCAACGAAGCAGCTAGGCTGCAAAAGCTAGCGTGCGTGCGTGCGTGTGTGTGTGTGTGTGTGTGTGTGTGTGTGTGTGTGTGTGTGTGTGTGTGTGTGTGTGTGTGACTATCACTGCATGTGCTCCTTCACCTGACCTGGTAAGTAGACTTCATCTAATTTTTTTTTTTACATATATTTTCCTGTTAGGATTTTTTTCCTTTATAATATTCGCATCATAAAATATATATATTCTTAGCAATTACCTATTACATTGCAACCATTCTGCACAGCAGGCATGGTTCATTAACAGTTTCCTGGAGCCTGCTCACAACTGGAACATGAGCTTGGCACTGTTAAGTGCTGTGTAGTTCCAGAGCAAAATTTGTGTTAGTATTCTGTGTTGTATGTTCTTGTGAGCTGTCCTGTACCGATACTTTGTATTACACCCCTTATAACAAACTACAGCAAATGCAAGCAAAGTAATTTTGTGCATATAAAAGCTTCTTTGTCGCAGTAAGCATGAATTCATTGTTTACAACTGCAATGGGTCACACAAGTACATAAAACACTTACAAACATAGCTACAGTGATGTGTACTTCACAATCTGTAAGTAACCTATTACTCATGACTGATTGTTTACAACTGCTTGAAGCACAAGAAATAAGCATGAAGCACTATAGGTACAGTACTACTAAAAGTTATTGAAATCTGGAGCTGTTTGGAAGTTTCATTTACAAGGAGAACAGCAGTGAACAGAAAAGCAGTTTTAACATTTCATTACGAATAGCACTGTGTGCCCTTTCTACTACTCATTATACATTACAGTACTTGTTATGACTGTGTTTAACTATTACTGAATTTATTCATGTGTATGTCAGAAGGCAGTATGCTATTTTTTCTTGGGCACTGGGTATAAGATGAAGTTCAAGTAAATAAACTTTTCTTTACCTCTTATAGGGTACAATGTTGAAGTACTGCATGTCAACTTCCTGTCTGCCTTGTTTCTTGTTGTCACAGTACACTTGCATTGTAAAACTACAAACCAATATCTGCATTGTCTGTGGTAATTATCAGCAATGTAAAAGCATACATAACTTAGCAGATTACAAACTGAAGGCAAGTATTGTAAAATTTGGTTGCAGCATGTAAAACAGTGTGTCAAGATCTTTTATTTTGATCTATGTTTGGAGAGGAAGGAGACTGTGAAGAGGTGATTAATCATTGCAATTCAAGTAATTAAATTCTCTGATAAAAATTTTATTCAGTATAAATATATTTACATTTATCAGTAATCATAAAATTGTGCAACTGTGAACATATTAATTTCTTTTGTGTTCATGAATCTGCATAAATAGCCTAAAATTATAAATTTTATTTTAGAAATGAATTTTCTACTTCTTTAACAATGAATAATGTACATATTTAATTAATATGAAATTTATGCCAACCGTTGGCAATTCTACAAAACACCTATTTGCACAATCATCTAATGTTGATCACTGGACTGATATAAATATAAAATAAACAGAATATTTACATAAATGCATTGTACAGAAAGAACAATTTTTAGTGATACTGACAGTTCATTACATGAAGCTAATATTTTAGCAAAGAACACATATTTGTTACTTGTAATGGTGAGACAAACTGTCAAATATGGGGGAATAGATGAAGTGAAATACCAAATGTCATAGAAAATGACCTGTCAGAAAGATTGAGAGACACGAGACATTTAGCAGAGAAGACAAAGGACATGGAGAAATGCAAACAATGCTAGAAACATGAGTGAATTCAGATTATAGAATTACATAGCAATATTAACAGTTTGTGTGTAAAGAATGAAAATGGTGTTGATGTACACAAACTTAACATTTTTTAGACAAATGTTGATAAATAATTATTATCCTAAGGACAGAATCTCTATTCAAACATAAATGAACTATTAGGAATGAAAAATGAATGTAAGATGAGTGACATTTATCTACTGATCAATTTGCTGATGTACTAACTACATAAATTGTGACTAAAAACATCAGTGTGTATGCTACAGATCCTGTATGTGGTAACAACATTAATACTTCATGATCAGGCTACATGTAGAGATTGAGCTTAGAACATAATATGCCCAAGCTTCTATAGTCTGCAAGGCTACACATGGAGAATAATTTACCTTGCACTAATAGCATCTTATTTACTACTCCCTGAATGAATCTGTGTATACATATACACACAAGCAAGCTTTCATATCATGTATTCAGTCTTACTCAATGCTCCTTTGCAAGTAAAGTTCTCTACTTTACAATACTCTAAGTGATAAGCATCATGTACCTCTTATTATAAGATCTGCTTTCAAACTTTTCATATTTTCATGTACAGCTGGCTTTTCAATGTCATCTGCTTCTTTCCTATAAAAGAAGAAAATCACCTAATTTATTTTGCCTAACTACTTCATGGCTATATGAAGAATTAATTTTAGAAAATATCTATTAAACTCCTGTTATAGTGAAGAATAAATAAATGAATATACAGGGTGTCTCATGAAAGACGCCTGCCAGGCATCCGCGGATCACGTGGTATGGCTCCCGGCTGCTGCCACCACATCCGCCAGCCACGACAGTGCCCGATTCTCTGACTATTTAGATCTGGAGAATGAGGAGGCCAATCAACTATCCTATCATCAAAAACAACTTCGTATTGCTGCCATAGAAGGATTGGCAATGTGTTGTCTTGCATTGTCCTGCATGAAATAACCATGCAGCTTTCCATTGGGTGAAAGTTCTTGAAAAATGGATGCAGGATATTGTTCACAGATCTGTCAGAATTTGTTTCATGAAAAAAGATTCAACTAGTCATTTCCCAGATTTTGGTAGCCAAAATTCATTGAGTGTTCACAAATGTGTTCAAGATATATCAGGCCACTCTTTCCATATAGGGACATAATTTTGAATATCTACTGTAAATAAAGGTAAGCTTAGGTTATTCAGATGGCAATGTTTTTTAGACTAACTCAGTGAATGTGCCCACGGCACAATAGTGTGTATGAATCGGGCGCTGCCGTGGCCTGCATATGGGGTGGCAGTGGTCGGGAGCCGTACCACGCAATCTGCGGACACCTGGTAGGCCATCTGTTCTTGTAGTATTCGTAATTCTCTGGAGAAGATTGTTATGAAATAAAATTTTTTGTATATCTACTAGAAAATTAGAAAATTTGAGAAAAACAATATGCATTTTTCAACATGATCATTATAACGGTTTTAGTACCTGAAAATACCATTATGAAGTTAGCAATACCATCTTTAATCGAAGGATTATCCACTGATATTTCAGAACAACCACAAATTTTATAACACCACTGTCTGGTCACATTGATTAAATCAATTTCATCATTTGGCTCTTCTAATAATAAATTATTTAATTTAGTTTATTGTAAGTCGTGATCATATGGGTTTGTTAATGAAATCAGTAACTAAAATTATCTGATGTCTTTTACAATTTACTGATTTGTTTGTTATGCTCTGCTTACCTTAAAACTGTGTTATTGTTGTAATCTGGCCATTGTAAATGTTGTAAACAAATCCCATAACTGATCTAATCAATATTTACTTACATACCTAATTTCTGTTTTGTTTTGTCACAAAATTTTTACATATATATTACTGGCCATTAAAATTGCTTCACCAAGAAGAAATGCAGATGATAAATGGGTATTCATTGGCCAAATACATTATACTAGAACTGACATGTGATTACATTTTCATGCAATTTGGGTGCATAGATCCTGAGAAATCTGTACCCAGAACAACCACCTCTGGCCGTAAGAACAGTCTTGATATGCCTGGGCATTGAGTCAAACAGAACTTGGATGGCATGTACAGGTTCAGATACCCATGCAGCTTCAACACGATACCACAGTTCATCAAGAGTAGTGACTGGCGTATTGTGATGAGCCAGTTGTTCGGCTACCATTGACCAGACATTTGCAATTGGTGAGAGATCTGGAGAATGTGCAGGCCAGGGCAGCAGTCCAACATTTTCCATATCCAGAAAGGCCCATACAGGACCTGCAACATGCAGTCATGCATTGTCCTGCTGAAATGCAGTGTTTCGCAGGGATGGAACTAAGGGTAGAGCGATGGGTCGTAACATATCTGAAATGTAACGGCCACTTTTCAAAGTGCCTTTGATGCGAACAAGAGATGACCGAGACATGTAACCAATGGCACCTCATACCATCAAGCTGTGTGATACGTCAATATGGCGATGACAAATATGCGCATCCAATGAGTGTTTACTGCGATGTCGCCAAACATGGATGCGACCATCTTGATGCTGTAAACAGAACCTGGATTGATGTGAAAAATGAAGTTTTGCTATTCGTGCACCCAAGTTCATTGTTGTGTACACATCACATGCACCATCAAGGGTAACCATAGCCATGGTCTCCAAGCTGATAGTCCATGCTGCTTCAAATGTCATCAAACTGTTCATGCAGATGGTTGTCTTGCAAATGTCCCCATCTGTTGACTAATGGATGGAGACATGGCTGCACGATCTGTTACAGCCCTGCAGATAAGATGCCTGTCATCTTGATTGCTAGTGATACAAGGCCATTGGTATCCCGCAGCATTCAGTATTGCCCTCCTGAACCCACCAATTCCATATTCTGCTAACAGCAGAAACTTTCCTCATGTCAGCACATTCTAGGTGTCATCACCAGCACCAACCTTGTGTGAATGCTCTGAAAAGTTTATTTGTATATCACAGCATCTTCCTCCTGTCGGTTAAATTTCACGTCTATAGCATGTCATCTTCGTAGTGTAGCAATTTTAATGTCCAGGAATGTATATATTGCCCCCACCCACAAACATAATTGTAATAATTTTGTATACATTTTTTAATGTTTAACACATAAGATCTTCACGAAGTTATGTTGTAATTGATTTGTTCCAGAATGTTCTAAAAAAAAAAACACCACAATATATAAATAACAGTGATTGGCATGCACAGTTAGTCAGTTATTAGTCAGTAATTGACTAATTGCTTTGTGAAGTCTCAATTTGTCAGCCTTTGTCTGTGTGTCATCCTATATCTAACAAAAAAGAAGTGCATTTAACAAAATTCCTATAATTTGTAGATACCATTGACCTATAAAGACCCACCAAATGTTAAATATTTGAATTTATACTGTGATAAAATTTTTACTTCTATACAACATCAACAGGGTGAGCTATTATCATGGACGAGAAATAAACGGTGATGTATAAAAATGTCTGAAACATTGTTGTACTGTGTGTTTCTATTACATAGAAATCTATAGGTTTGTTCTGATCTTTATGAAATTTTGTACACCTGACTTCAAAACAGGAGGGTGCTTACTACCTATAAAATTTTGTAAGGCACACGGTGGAGGTTTACTTATGAAATTTGATTAAATCCGTATCTTTGTCCTGATCTTTATGAATTTTTTCCCCCCCTTTTACACCTCTAAACCAAAAGGAAGGTCACAGTTTACATAAATTTTGTATAGTGCTTAGCAAGGTTCCCTTTACCTTGCAAAAAAACTGCTTCACTAATCGTAAAGAAAGCTGACGTAGGTGAGTTGTCTTAGATGGGTAGAGGGGGGGGGGGGGGCAGGGAGATGAACCAAGGAACCAGATGGAGCAGAAGAAGTGGACCAAGCGAGGGGAAGTAGAGCTGTACAGAGATTGATAGCTAGATAGATAGATAGATAGATAGATAGATAGATTTATTTTTATTTTTTTATTCATTCATTTATTTATTTATTTATTTTTTAATTTTTTAATTTTTTTTTTTTTTTTTTTTTTTTTTTTTTTTTTTTTTTTTTTTGTGGGGGGCTGGGGGAGGGAGGGGGTGTGGAGCAGAGATGGACTGCAAGAGTATAAAATAAATAAATACCTGGGCCAGATTTTCAAGTAGTGAACAATAAAATAATAAACTGAAGATTATGTGAAGTAAAATCAAATAGTGATATTACAGGACTGGTGATTTACCAGATCTCTCTTGGTAAGATAAGAATACATGTCTGCACAGGAATTGTTGCTTTGTAGTTTCACATACTGGTACCACATGCATGGTCCTGTACATAATACTAGAAAAAAGTCACTGTCTTTATGGCATCCTTCAAGACTACCTGTTCCACAATTATTTTGAGCATCTGACGATATAATTTTTGAACTAGTTGCCACACTTGTCTCATGTTGTTGCATTACATAAATATTAGAGTTTTCTATAAACTTTGATTAAATGCAGCAAATCCTATGTAGATGAATTCTTATAATTCAATAGGTTTTAAGTGGTTTTAAATGAGTGAAGAATTGAGTAACACTCCCTCTCCTCCCCCCCCCCCCCCCCCCTTGTGACCAGGTAACGAAATTTATGTCCACTATGCATTATGTTTCTGTGATATTGTTACAAACTTTCAGAGGAAATGGGGTAGAGGAAATACATAAATGTTAGGTAATTTCACTGGTACAGAAGAGTGGAGAGTTATAAGTGGAAATAATTCTGATACCTCTCAACAGGAATACATGTACTGATACAATTCTTGCTAATGTTAAGCAATCCCAAAGAGCACTTATGTGTAGAGTTCACAATATAGCCTAACTTTACTTTGAACTAATGTGCACAAAGACCTGCATAAAGAATTACATGAAAAGAAAAGAAGACACGTTCCTGCTGCATGGCCAGCACATTCACCTGATCTCTCTTTACTTTAATTCTTTTTGTGGGTCACATGAACACACATGTGTGAGGTGACTGCCGAGTCTGAAGATAATCTCCTGCCAAGAATTCTTGTTGCTTGCAATACTATTAAAAAACTCTGGGGTTATTACAACGATTACAGCAAAACTTTGTATTGTGATGGCATATTTGCATTGACAATGGGGATCAACAGTTTGAAGCTTGATGGTGAGTATAGCAGATTATGAAACTTTAGTTTACCTGTTAAAGTCATTATTACTGCACCATTGCAGTTTTGGTCTCTCTCTGATTAGGGAGCATTCAGTAGAAATTCTGTACCTCATTATTAGGATTTTAAAGTTGGGGCCCTTGGTTTGAGCAGTGTGCAAAGCTTGGGCAAACAATGAGTAGATATTCTGTTTAAATATTATTTCCATATTGGTCTCTTACCTCATATTAACATTTACCTTTCTTCACCATACCTGAAAGTTTATATAACCATCATCGATGCCTTGTATGTACGTATGCCTACGTAATACCAAAATAGCTAATGGGTCAACTTACTTTTTTCAAAACACTCTGATCAATAACTACTGTGAGTATCTAAAGATATAATAGTTCAAGCTGCCGCACTCACCTTCTAAAGTGCCAATAAGCAAACAAGAGACAGTTATCAATTTTGAGTAAGTGAAACATATTCTATTAAGTTGAACAATTCTTACAATTTAATAATTGCTTGACATAAGAAAAAATCTCCTCTTCAGGTTTAATGTTAACATGTTTCTCTTTGGGCTCAGGTAATTGATTAATATGTATATGTATATGATTATTGTACAGTACAAGTATAATTCCATTATATTATGTCACTTATACAGAAATACAAAAATATATAACTTTTCTATATTGTTCTAGTATCCAACTGATACTGTACTGTACCTATGCCTTCTTAATGCCAATGATACTAGTGCTGTTATAATATACCATTGACTCCTGCTGTATTTGCTCTTTTCTATAGCACTCAACTTCATCCAGTTATTACTAATTGTATGTATTCTATACATGCACTTCCTCCCCCAAAAAATTCTAGATCTATTTCCAATGAAAAATTTATCAAATTCCCCCCAAAAGATGTTCTATGAATATATAACTGAGTATTTGAGAAGTTAACACAGGTCGTCGTCGGCGTCATCTCTGCCCAATAGCATATTCCCAAATAGTATTCCTGATCATGCATGCCTTCAGTTCCATTTCATTTTTGTGAAAGACTTAGTGTGTTATTATTCTGCATATGTGGCTTCAGACATTTCATTTACAACAGAGCACTTATACTCACATTCCGAACTTCTCGCCTTCCTCAATGGTGTCTGGTAGCGTCTTGTTGAGTGTCTCTGGCAGAAGCAGTGCCAGAACTCCAGCTGTGAGTGTCAGCACACCGAACAACAGCTGTGGCAGTGGAGCCCACACACCTGCCTGTTGTCAAAGAAAAACAATGTCACTATGGGAAATGTGTGACTTCAGTCTTAACTAAATATTTGTTCTTTATCACCACAAATGATCGATACAAGAAGCCCCACTTTCACACTGTCCAGTTTTTCAGGGGAAAAATTAATTATTAGCAGTTTAAAATTGGAGATAATCATGTAATTTAAAACTGTTAATGCATGACTGTTCATCAATGAAAAATGATGTATTATTGATATTTTGAATTATTTGAACAGTGAATTTGTTATGATATGATGCAAGTCCATATAGGAATATATAACTAGGGGAAAGATAGATAATGCCTACTGGAAGATAAACTCACACATTTGGAGACAAGAAAAGCTGTTGTATGAATATCAAGAGCTCAGATGGGAAAAGCAGAAAGGTGGGAGGAATATATTTAGGACCTATACAAGTAAAGAAAAATAGGAGAAAAAAAATTTAAAAAAATAAAAGTAATAAATTCAGGGGATATTGTAATTGGTGATACACAGTTGTAATGAAGACATGGATACAGGATAATAGGTGGCAAAGGAAAGGGGGGGAGGGGAATGTTAGGCATAGGGTGTAGGAATGGAAAGTTATCTTACTTTGAGGCGAGGGTGGTTGCGAGACTAAAGAATGTATTGAAGGGACAATTCCCACCTGCACATTTCAGAAGAGCTGGTGGTGGAGGGGAGGATCCAGATGGCTCGGATAGTGAAGCAGCCACTGAAATCCACAGTGCTGTGCTCAGCTGCATGCTGTGCCACAGGGCGGTCTTGTTTTTTGCCACAGTTTGGCAGTAGCCATTCATTCTGATGGACAGCTAGTTTATCATCATACCAATATATAACACTGCAATAATTGCAGCAGAGTTGGTATATCACATGGCTGCTTTCACAGGTGACCTGACCTCTGATGGGGTAGGATAAGCCTATGACAGGGCTGGAATAGTAAGTGCTCGGTGGGTGGATCAGGCAGGTTTTGCATCAGGGTTGGGGTTGGGAGTGGCATACGGATGGACTAGGGTGTTGTGGAGGTTGGGTGGGTGGTGGAACACCACTTTCCTCCTTTGCATCTCCCTTTTATCCTTTCCCACCCCTTTCCTTCACTGTATTCATTGTCGTAATTCAAATTCCTGCCTATAAGAGCCTTTAAATTCCATCATGCAATGTGAACTTTCCATTCCCACCTTTACCCAGCATCCTCCCCCCTCCACTTCCCATCTCACTCACAGTCTAGCTTGTGTTACTGGAGGGGCCGGACATGATAGTTTGTGTATATAGTTGTCTGAATTATTGTTTGATTATATGTGGGTTTTTTTTCTGATGAAGGCAATGGCTGAAAATTTAAAGTCGTGTGAATGAGATTATCTATTTTCGTGTCTGTCAGTGCCATAGAAAGAAAATAAGAAAAAAGGTCAAATGTTTGTAAAGCTTATGGGACTTAACTGTGAGGTCATCAGTCCCTAAACTTACAAACTACTTATGAACTAGCTTATACTGAAGATGCCACAAACATCCATGCCTGAGGGAGGATTCAAACTCCAAATGGAGCGCTTCAATGTGCTCGGCTGCTCCACCGCGGTGTGTTTGCACCAAAAAGAGGCTTGCTGAGCTAAACTGTTTAAACTATGAGATAAAATGTACTGTGTGTATACAGATTAATAAAGTGTGTGTAAGGATCAGACTGAGTAATTTGGAGGAACTTTGATGGTTAGTGAGTAAAATAATGTGTTAAATTATGTCTTGCTTTCCAGAACATCTAAACGTATCTACACTGAATTAATGAATATAGGACAGAGACCTGAAATAACTTATTTATGTTTGTAAATGTCCTTTAAAGAATTACTAATCTGAAAATCCAAGAAACAAATAAAAATATATAAATCAAACAATATATGAAACAGTCTGAACTTCATGAAACTATGTAATATTTCATGAATAACAGAAGTATTGTACATTTTGACACTTTGTACTAATTATTCTGTGTAGACACACACTATGGAAATGTTACTAACACTGAAATCCACCTATGTATTTAAATAACCATTAATAACCATTTCACATAGATAGTTGATGTATGTATTTGTATGATTCAATGCAAAGAAACTGTTAAATTATATCTATATGTTATCTCAGCTTTGTGCAATCTAATATTTGGTGTATGTAAGTAAAGTCATTTCATATTATACTTGGCCACTGTAATTCAAGTACTGTCATTATTGTAACAATATGTTTGTAATAACAATTGTTAAAAGATCTATGTATAGCAGTGCCAGAGGATACTCAGCAGTTGAGTAAATTGGAGTGGAAGTCAGTAAATTCATTATTTATTTTATTTATTTATTTATTTATTTATTTATTTGATTATTTAACCTGACCAGATTAGGGCCATAGGGGCCTGCCTTACATCTGATCAGGAACAACATAAACAAAGGATTTCATTAAGTTCTGGCATAAGCTCAGTTTGTAATGTTGGTGCTTTTGAAGTAAGGCATATGTTCCTATAGAGTTTTTGTATTATATCGAAGATTGTAACAAGAGTGTTATGGTGATTAAAGACTAAGAAAATGAATTGCTGAAGTTCTGTCTTCATTTGAAGAATTCACAGCAGGACACTAAATGCAGTGAGGAGATAAACACTGAGTATAAAAGATAACTACAACTTGATTTGTTATCTGAAACTTTAATCATTGCTCAGAATTCATTGCTTCATGAAAGACAGTGTAACATCAAAAGGTATAAGATAAAGATTTCAGGATGAAATTTTCACTCTGCAGCGGAGTGTGCGCTGGTATGAAAATTCCTGGCAGAATAAAATTGTGTGCCGGAACCAGGACTCGAACCTGGGACCTTTGCCTTTCGTGGGCAAGCACACTACCGACTGGGCTATCCCAACACGACTCACGATGCCGCCTCACAACTTTACTTCCAGCGAGGTACTGGCGGAAGTAAGTTATGAGGCGGCATTGTGAGTTGTGTCGGGATAGCACAGTCTGTAGTGCGCTTGCCTGCAAAAGGCAAAGGTCCCAGGTTCGAGTCTCGGTTCCGGCACACGATTTTAATCTGCCAGGAAGTTTCAAGATGAAGATTGTGCTAACTGATTGACTTTTAATTGATCAAAAACAAAAGACATGTAATATATCTTTTTAATGAGATCTTTGGAGCTCAGCTTCACTGAGCCCACCAGCCATGTTAGTGCAGTTCTCTTTTGTATGTCCTTTAGTGAGTTAATAAAAGTTGCCTAAAGTACATGTGGATATTGTTGGGGCTCCAACCCACACATAAATTCCATACAGGTGACCCCAAAGTCAAGTTAACGTGATTCATGTATGTCATGCATTGGAATCCAGTTTTGTGTGGAATTTTGCAATAAAACACAGAGATCATTGTCTCAACGGTTGCTACGATGATCACAACAGTGCCACCTCCACCTGTATTTTGAACTGCGACAACTTCAATATCACAAATTCAGTGCATGCCTGCTTCAAGTGCTTCAAATTTGTATACTCCGAACAATTTCTCACAGGACATGTTTGTCATGCTGAGTGCATCTAGTGCTGTGAGGAACTTGCATTCGTGCATCAGCTGACCCCTCTTATTTCTTTAGTGTCTCATCAAGAAACAGTGTTAATTAGATACCACATCACATCTTGTGTGCATCTAATACTCAAATCCTGCAGAACATGGACCTTCCAAACACGCTCAATTTGAATTTCAGTCCAGCAACTACCATGCCGAGCACCTATGTGTATCCTTCCTCTGACCACATTCTCCGCCAGCAAAGACAATTTTTGTTTATCATGGATGCACCTTTTTCTACCCGTGCAGCCGATGGACTATGTTCACAATGTGCAGATAACTTTGTGCAATCCACACTACCTAGTGTTTTAAGTGACACTCTGAACAGATCTGCCTCCTCTGTCAGTGGTGATGTGAACTTTAATATTCCTTTTAGTGCTAGTGTGTCCTTTGTGCTTCCCGCATCACTTTATGTGCCTGCAAAATTGCATGTACAAAAATCACTTCCTTTGTTTCACACTGTTGACACACAAGAACATTCTCAGCTACACCAGTTCAACATCTGCCCATTCACAGCTCGCACCAGTGCCTCTTCCGCATCGGTCGCTTATACCTGCTGCAACCCACCCACGCAAGTAAATATGTAGCCCGAACTGTAACTTCCTTGGCACCTAGGGTCGCTACACTTGCCCTGAATATGGCCGAGCCATCCCCGTCCTCATGAACTCTAAATGACACACATCGGGCTGCGTCCTCTCCCTTGGCTCCTGTCCGGCCTGGCCGAGGGGACTGAGGCGCTTCAGTCACAGTCTGCACGGCCACTACGGTCGGGGGTTCGAATTCCCCCTCGGGCATGGATATTTGTGCCGTCCTTAGTATTAGCTAGTTCATAAGTAGTTTGTAAGCTTAGGGACTGATGACCCCGTAGTTAAGTCCCATAAGCTATACAAACATTTGTACATTTTCCTGTCCGGCCCATCAAAACAAACATTGGCCACGAGTGTCAATGTAACCTTACTACCATTTCTTTTATTGTCTCAGTGGTTATGAATGGCACAGTGCATGAACTGTGTCTTATTGATGGTCCTCCCATCACTAGCAAGCTGCTTCGCCTCAGCCCTGAGAAATCAAAGAACAAATTTCTGAACTTTTGAAGTCAAGTGTCATTGAACCCTCATCTGGTTCTCTTGCATTCATTTAGTGTCGAAGTAGGATGGTTCTTGGCATATGTGTGGAGACTACTACCGGCTTAACACTCTCGCTATAATGGACATTTATCTGATCCCAAACATTGCTGACTTTACACAGACTCTAGCAGGTGTGAAAGTGTTTACAATAGTGGACTGATATTTTGACTACATTTCTCAATGCACCACTGACACCCACTATATCAAGGGCATGGACAATGTCATGGCTGATTTCCTTTCGTGCATTCATGCAGTTTTTTCTCTTGAATCTTTCTCAGTGCGCCACTTTGCAAGTGGCCGAAGATGACACTATGCAACTGATTTGAGATTCCCTCTCTTCCCTGTGACCTACCTGCACCAACTTCCTTGGAGTTTAGGGTAAGGTTTGTTGTGATGAATCCACTGGCAAGCTCTGCCTCTATATTTCTTTCTGCCTATGTTGACCAATCTTCAAAAAACTACACAACTTGGCTCACCCAGGTGTCAAAGCCTCCACTAAGTTGGTTACAGACAGATTTATCTTGCAAGGCATTAAGTGCAATTGCCAAGCCTGGGCTCATGCCTGTGTACCCTGCCAGAAAGCTAAGGTTGATACACATTCACCTCCCCGCAGCTCTTACCCCATTCCACTCGGTCACTTTCAACATGTTCACATAGATCTAGTAGACCCCCATCCCCTGGCTGATGGTATCCGCTATCTACTGACCTCCATCAACAGGAGGATTTGCTGGGTCGTTGTTGTCGTTGCTGGTGTTTAAAGGGGGAGGGAGGACTAGATTGTTAGGTCATCAGTCCCCTGTTCCAAACATAAGTGAGTGCAACATATGTTATATGAAGATCAAAGGAACATTAACACCTACTGGGGTAACCGGCAAGGTGGACAGAGTGACAATAACTGCTAAACATATAGAAGAAGCATAAAACAATCAAATTCTAAATGCCCAGACCTAAAGATTGATGCAAAACAGTATGTCTGTACACCATGGCTGGCTGATTAAGTGAATAATAATGGACGAGCCAGCCACTTCGTACATACTAATAATGCCAGTCGAAAAAGAGGACTTTAGACACTATAAAAGACAGTATTTTAATATTGCTATATTTTATCAAAATGTAGCAATTTGTTGCATATCTATTTTTTTCTGTAATTGTATTCATGTATGTTTAGTAATGTTTTATGAATGAAGTGTCTTCGTACTTATAAAAGCTGTGAACATTTTTATATTTTATTAATGTATTTTGAAAATGTGTATTTTAATCTTGTGTAGATTGAAATGTTAATAATTTTGAGATTACTTTATTTTAGTAGCTTCATAGAGGATCTGGCTTAGGGATTTTATAAATGTATGTAATGTAAAAGCCTGTGGGAAGAACTAAAAAACGGAAAGAGCACGTGTGAATAGAAAAGGTGTGAAAGCATGCCAAAGCTGCATTGTTGTGCACTACAAACATTCTAGCTGAAAGAGTAGTGTCTGAGCCTTCAACGGGTGAGCAGCATGCAGCTGAGTCAGTGATTTATCAGGACAATATTTTAAGATTTTATAGAAATGGTCTCTGATGATGAACGCTGTATATTGTGGGCAATGGCGCAATTATTGGTGACGTAATTGTTTTGAATTTCCGATGCCAAGAAGACTGCATAAGCCACAGCACTTTATGAGCCCATACTTGTATGATTGCACAATGGTGAACCACGCACCTGCTCTTCTCTGAGAACAGAGGCAGTGCAATGTATCACTTTTGTAAGCCAGAGACTCACCTTTGTATGTATTATGAATAACAAACAAATTTCACTTTAACCTGTGTTCCACCTGTTATTTTCCTATGTCACTCACCTATTTAAGTTCCTAACCCTATAAGTACAAATAATTACCTGAGTATCCTAAATATTTATTAATGCAGTGAAGAAACTGATTTTATTCCTTATAATAGCATTCTCAACTAAAAATACATGTGAATTTTTCTCAGTTTAAAAGTTTACATTTACAAATTTAGGTAAAGAGTAATTATTTAAATTAAAAGTCAGATGATAGCTAGAATTCTTCATAATAATCTTGATATGTAAGATATTCAAAGACAGTGGATTTATGAGCAATCAGCAATTTAGTTAGTTTGTACAGTGATTTTTTACTGTTTACTGATTAAGCTATTTTCTGACTCAGTTGAGGCTATTTAAAACAGAACAGAATAATCTTTTGTAATTCATACTCTATTCAGATTTGGTATATCAGTGTAGACTTTTCTGATTTACAAATTAACTATCCTACAGTCATTCGATTTTACTGAAGGGTAACAATAAAATTAGTTAAAGATAACAACAGTCTTATACTGCGACTATTTAGCCTGAAAGTCATCTTATTTGAATGAAATGAAAAAGGTTGTTCCATGTAAGTAAATTATTAATGTAGGAAACGTTTTCTATTACTAATGCAAAGTCTATATGGAAACATACAGTTATCACCTACAAGTTGGCCAGTGTATATGCAAGCAGGAAATTTATGCTTAGAATATACAAAGTTCGATATTTCCTACAAACAGCTTAGACTTACTCCCAAATATTTGGTAAACCATCTTATGAGCAGTGTATATTACTGTGGGGCATATTTTTCACTTTCTGATTGCAAAAATTTGCCATACAAATTAATTATTTTCAATCTTACTTTCATAACAGAGTGCATACTTTGATCAGACAGCCTTTGCTCTTTTCTATGTCTAGTCCAAAGTTAAAAAAATTGTTCACATAGTTGATGCTACTGCTTATAAAATCATTTGAAACATTAATTTGACTATATAGTTTGGCGACCATATTTATTATTAAATTTCTTAGTGCCTCATACAAAGACACATTAATTTTCACACCAGTAGAGTATTAGTTTATAAAGTTTTCCCTTGTATGAAATCTTTGAGGGACAAAACATAAGGTTTGATGCCATTATCCATTAGAAAGCACACGGTAATCCTCTCAGAGGAGCGTGTTACTGTTCAGGAACTTTACATAATTGTGGGAAGTGGCTGAAAACTGAGCAGTAGATGAAACTTTACACCATTAAACTTACTGAACGTAACTTGCCATTTTCTATAGATTACTTCTGAGTATCCTGGATAGCAGGGAGTGTTGCAGACTGACAATACAGAAGTAACAATACATTAAAACTGTTTGAATGGTGGGTGCCTGAAAGATCAGGCTTAGGTAACCACCATTATATCATATGATAAAAACCAGCTGCGTGAATAAATCCTAAAACACAGTGAACCATAGCATATTGTCTCCTAGCATACAAGGAAGTGCATCTGGCAGGTTAAAAGATTGTCAGAAGGTGACTAGAAGTGGACAGTCCGACATAATGTGGCCTCCTGTCAAGGAGGCAACACAGTGATACTCTGACAGGTCCTCCCAACGAAGAAGGTGGCCATGTCTCATCCACGTGTGTCCAATTCACAGGCGACAAAGAATGACTGACTTCTTACAAGACGACCTCAGTGAGAACTTTTATGTGGCTGTAGAGAGCTTCACTGCACGGAGCTTGTTTGGTTGAGGCAAGTTAGCCCACTCAGAATTCCAAAGCCCAAGTATCTTCCGATGGAACTCCAGTCAGAGATCCCTCTCCAGAAGTCCAATTTCCAAGGGACTGAAGGTAGTAGCCTGCTTAGCCAGCTGAGCCACATGTTCATTCCCGAGAATGAAAATGTGGCCTAGGGTCCAAATGAAGATCACAGATGGCCAGACTGAACCAAACCAACCAAGAAACAGTCATGAATTGACTGCACTGAAGAGTTTTTTTGGAAAACATTGATCGAGGGCTTGCAAGCCACTCAGGGAGTCAGTGCATATAACTCTGGACTCCACAGGGCAGGTTCCAAGATGTTAGAGTGCCCAAAAAAAGGCGACCAATTATGCAGTAAACACGCTACTCCCACAGGGCAGTGAATGCTGTTCAACGTGCTCATAAGCATACCCAGCATGTCCATCAACTAGGGAACCATCCGTGTAAACAAATTCTGCACCACGGAAAGTCTCCAAAACTGCCTGAAAATGGGGACAGAGATTCAGCAGTGCAGCATAGGCTTTTGATTCATGGGACAAGTCCAACCAAAGCTGCAGCCAATTTGCTGAGTAACTGACATGGAGAAAAAACATTTCTTGCTATCTTTTCTTTTTAAGTTATCTGAGATGCTTTTTCTGTAATCATCTCCTTTTTATAATGTTCCAAATTGTTTTATTGTTACAGTTATCTATTTTCTTCTTATAGTAATGGGTTTCTGATTACTTTCTTTAGAATTTTGTAGTACAGTCTACTGTTTCCATTTTTCTATATTATCAGTTGATACTGATTGGAGCATAAATTTCTCTCTACATGACAGTTTAATGCCTTTTGCAACCCAAGAAACATTTACAGAATTGGAAGGAGTATAGTATTTCTAACCCATTTCTTTAGTGTAACTTATAGTAAAATGATTCTTTTGCCTCTTTGTTCATTGTTCTTATTGATTTCCTTTGGGGAGATAGTGAGGATTAACATTATGAAGAGTAACGGTTTGGCCAACATGGTCTGAGAGAATTTATAACCTGACTGATATTAATGTTCTGATATCTACTTACATCTACAAAAACATTGTCTGCAGTTTGAGAATGTGTTGCGATTTTAGTGGGTAAGTTTACTACTGAATTTAGACTGTAAGTGGACATAATATTTTGAAAGTTACTTGTATTGTTATTTTCAGCCAGACAGTCAACATTAAAGTCAAGAAAGACTACAATATCTTTCATTTTGGTAGGTACCACTGACAGAATCTGGTCCATGAGATGCAAAACATTATTATATTTCCTGGAGGTTACTGGATTTGGATTTGCCTATTTCAGTTGTACATGATACTAGATGTTGCACCACACAGTATTTTGTGATGTCTGCATCTCTGCAATCCGAATTTTCTTTTACATATATTGCTAATCCAACCTTTTGTTTATTTAGTGTAAAGAAGTAGGCTGTGAATTTGTAGCTAACAAAAGTTTGTTATTTATAGTCTTATTCATTAATATTGATATGCAATTGGTGTCTTTTTGACATGATAGTCCACAATGCCAGTAGGGAATAGACAATTTTGGTTGGGGGGGGGGGGGGGAAGGCTGAGTTCAAAGAAATTATGTGATATCATACTTTAAATTAACTAAAGGCAGATAATAAGCACATAATAGCAGGTTTTCCTTAACACAGGGTGTAAACTGCAATTGCATAGCCCCCCCCCCCCCACCACACACACATTTTTCATTCTGATGGTGTGGCCCATTGAAGACATCTCCCTCATTGTTTAGTTCTCACTTCAAGAAAGAGTCATTCTTTTCCAGATGCAAAGAGACTGGCCTTAGACCATTGTATTTAGCAACGATCAGAATTAATTCAGGAGATACCAGTATGACCTCAGTCATTGAATTCATGAAGGACATACTATTGCTTGAAATGTAATGCGAAATACTCATTTTCCTGGGCTCGGTCCAGTTTTAGGCTTCATATAGGTTTATGTATTAACCCTTAAGCGGTCGCATGGGGTGTTCAGAACACCCCAGTCATCCTTATCGATGGATTATTACATAATGGATAGGAGTAAAACGTCATGTTCTTTGGTACCTTTCTAGGATATAATACGAAAGTTTTGAGTAGCAATAGCATCTACAATGGAAGCGCAAGTTCCAGTAAAATGCGTAACAATCTGTCTTGGGGTGTTGTCAGCACCCCGTCTGACTATGTTGAAGTGCTGCGAGAAAGCACAAAGTTGTGTTCCTTAGAAGCTGTTCATATTTTGTCACTCTGTGCAGCTAAAACAGCTTGGATCGATATGAAATAGAACAATAAAAAGTGTGGAAGCTTCTGGAAGAGATCTTAGACGAAACTATTGAAGGAGGAGAAGAGGAAGAGGAGAAAGCAGACAGCTGTGAAGTTTTCTCTCATCACAGTGACATGGAAACAGAGGATGCAGACAACCTGGAAGTCAAACCGCGAGTAAGTGGCGCAGATATTGAAAGCAAGCATGATTTTTTTTATTGGAAAGGATAAGGTTAGAAAATAGATAAAAAATTGTCCTAGTCACAAAATCTGTGAAAACTGCTGTTTACTGTTTTTCAGTAATTTTAAATAACATAACAATTAGAATGATTACATCGTGCACAGATACTGACATACAACACATTGCATCAAATTACATAAGATACCGTGATGCCAAAGCAACAAATGAGGATGAAATCAATGTCTTCTGGGTCTGTTGATACTAGTTGGGCATTAAATGGCAGGACACCAAAATCTGAAAGACTTATGGGACACAAATGGTTTTGGAATTACAATATTTTATGCAACAATGAGTTTACGGCGCTTTCGTTTTTTGTTGCGTTGTTTGAGATTCGTTGATATTCGATACAGACCATGTAGAGAACTTGATCGCCTAGCTGCGTTCAGAGAAGTGTTTTAAATATTCAAGTCAATATGTATCAGTAATTATTGTATGAGTTGATTGAAAAAAATGTTTAATTGTATGTATAATGTCTTATACCTTAATGCAGTATGAAGAATAAGAGAAATATATGATCAAACTAAATATTGCAAGGAAATGGGGATTATTGCATATGTTTCATATAACCCAATTTAATACTAAAGTAATTTTAAATAAAACGGTAATGTACCAGGAGATTACTTCACAAATGGCTATTTAGAGTGTTAACATATTCATATAAGTGATATGTTGCACAAAAATGTCATTATAGATATTTTTATTTGGGGTGTTAGCAACATCCCGCGCGACTATTAACGTTATGAAAATCCGCGCGACCGCATAAGAGTTAAATACTGCTATGACGAGAAAATGAGGTCGTGGAATTCCAACACTGCACTAGCAAAGACCACAAAATGAGTAGGTTTACGATATTTGTGGGCAATAAACACCGCAAAATTAGGGCACGCTTATTGTGAACTAAACAAAACATTGCCAGATGTCAACTCATCGTAAAAAGAAGTGCAGGAAGAAATACTTATGGGTAGGGTTGCCAGATCTCCGGGCGCCGCCCGGAGTGCCCGGGTTTGGAATGAATTCTCTGGGTCTACGGGCCAAGGACTCCCATCTCCGGGCTTGAATGTAACCTTCATCTTAACTTTTTTTTACGACGCTTTTTAAGTACTATGCTCATATAGCGACGATCTAAATCGAACTTAACGTAACTTAAACTAAGGACGAACACAACATCCATGCCCTAGGGGGGGGGGGGGGGGATTCTAACCTCTGGCGGGAGCAGCCTCGCGCATCGTGGCAAGACGCCTCAGTGCGCTCGGCCATTCCCGGCCGGCTCCTCTCTAGTAATTGTGAATGACTTTATCTAAATTTCAATTTCTTATTGCAACAAAACGCTACTCTTCTATTTTTCCTCTGAAAACTTTTCGCTGTTGCGTCGGTAGTAATCGGCTAGCGCATTATTAAGCAAACACGTGTTGCGGCAATGTGTCAACTGGCGACGTCTATTATTTGTGTTCGTTCGTTCATTGTTTATCAATTTACCGGCAATTTTTGGAATACTCGGATCGTGTGTGAACAGAGAAGCTTACATTAACTCAGATTCGTGAGTAATAACAGTGAAATGAAGAGACAATATCTAAGTTCGTTCCGTGAAGAATGGTTGCAGGACGAAAAAGTTTATTAGGTATTTGGCGCTCTTCTTGGTGACCAGTTTGCAGAGCCTTAAGCGGCAACTCTTCGAAGGCGCAGCTGTTGATGTGAGCAGCTTTGATGCTGCCGCCACTTCTGCTGCCACGCCTACTGAAGTGTGTCGATTGTTGATCCACAGCATCTGGCGGCCTGGCCGGTCAGCTGCGGCATGTGAAGGCCACCCCTAGCAATGTTCCACCGGGGGGGGGGGGGGGGAAGGAGGGGGGGATACTTGCTGGGAGGGAGATGATTTTTTTAAATAGAATTCACGTGTTTTCCTGGTTGGGGGGGGGGAGTTGGTCGCAGTTGGGGGGGGGGGTGAGTCATTGGCCAAGGGGGAGGGGGGCACGTCTGGTCTCCGGGCCAGCCTCTAGTTCAATATGGTAACCCTACTTATGGGCTCACCAGCAGGTTCATGTAGGGGGCGATGATGCCGCCGACGCGCGCGCACATGGAGCTGGTGCCCAGCGCGGCGTTGCGGATGACGGTGGGGAACTGCTCCGTGGTGAAGATGTACACCGTGCCGTAGGACGCCGTCACCGCCAGCTTGCCCGCCATCACCAGCGTGATCTTCAGCCACAGCGCATCTGCAACACGCAGACTCGCGTCACATCACACACACACACACACACACACAGTCCTCCCATTGCGCTTTTTTTATTATTATTTTCATTCTTACAAGGAAAGTACATGGGCTCGAACAAACATATCTCTATGAACGTTTGGTTACAGGATCTCTAAGTACACCTCAATGCGCTGGTGGGTGTCGTTTTTCTGCAAAGCTCTGCAACCATGCTCGAGCTAGCACTGTAGATGTAATTGTAGACGCCATACGTAATGCAGATATCTTAACTATAACTTATGTAATAATCATCTTACATGTTCTCTAGTGAATTGTCATCAAAAGCCGTGATGATAGTTGCAACTTTAACCTTCTTCTCGGATAGGGTTACCATATGTTCATCACCAAAAAAGAGGACAGTTCATATAAAAAAAAAAAAAGAGGACACTATCTTTAACATGACGTAATTTACAACTTTATTAATGAACCACGTAAAATTACTACAAACTAAAACAGTAACCATGTGTGGTTGTTGGAAAACGAAAATATTATGAACCTTGGCAGTTTATTCCTCATCGCTACTCTCAATTGTCTCATTCTTTTCTTATCCACTTTTGAACCAAATATATTTGGTTGACGACGAAATCTCTCTCAAGACCTTTTTTTATTACCGAGAAAAGCTCAGGCATTTCTAAAGTTTGAAATTATAAGTACACAGAGTATATTTTAGATCTATTCCTGTCTTTGGTCCACTGTGTGTTCACAAGAGAAAACACGTTCTGTGTAGGCATTATGACTAGTTATAGGAAAAAAAAGAAGAAGTCTACAAATTTCAGAAGTTCAGAATAACTAACAACAGTACGTGACTGCTTTAAATATGCACACCACACTTCAGCTGTTGGTATGTTCTGTTTTCTTCGATAATCTTTCAAAAATTTTATAAAATTACAAAGCTGATCGGAGCACAATGTATCATTAATTCTTACATTGGTTTAATCATTCTCTCGAATGATTTCTATTTCTCCAGGAGCACATATTTAACACTGACTTTTTCTTCGGCATTATGTTATATTTAAGTTCGTAATTTATTCTGAAGCAAAAGGCTACTTAACGATCTCTAACACACAATACAGCTTTAACATAAACCACAAAGTATATCAAAAGAAACGCTATAGAACGTAATGCAGAAGACAGAATGCACTGGTTGAATACATGAGAGACGGGCAGGTTACTTCGCAGAGAAGTTCCGAATCGTTTGCAACTGTCAGACCCATGCGGAGTTGCAAACAGTTTGGAACTGCAGTGCGAATGAACATGTCGCCAATGACACAAAAATAAATTTTCTTCCTCGGAACCCAAAAAAGAGGACATTTTGTAGAATTTTATAAATTCCGGCCGGACACATTTTCTTGCCGCAAAAAGGACATGTCCGGGAAAAAAAGAGGACGTATGGTAACCCTATTCTCGGAAGACTGTTGGTATTCACTGCCACTGCTTCCGTCGCCTCTTCCCGCACTTACCGTATCACTACCGCTTGCAAGATTTGTTCGTCATTATCATCCCTATTATCATTATTATTAGTTTGTAACAACAGTAACTTATGCTCATATTTCTGTACCATAATAGATACGAGAAAGCATGCAAGTGATTCATCTTCTACACTAATACCGTCTTCAGGAAGAAGGATTCTTCGTAACTTCATCTCAACTAATCGCAATACATTAGCAGGATTGAATAGCAATCGCCGCCCCCATCTGACACTTCACCACACAAATAACATCACAAAACGCAAATTCGGAGGCACACTGCACCGTCCCTACTGGCTAACCGACAGGTCTAAGTGCAATGCGGCACGGCACACGCAGAGGCCTCTAATGGACGACTGCAGAATTTTGCAGATGCGGGAGTATCACTGGTGCAATAAGGGATCTTTACATTATCTCTCATACGATTTTGGTGTACGTGTGTTTGTTCGAGCCCAAGTACTTTCCTTGTTAGACTGAACAGATTTTGATACATCTTTTTGAAACGGGTGGTGTGAGTCACGAGAAAAGTATAGGTTTATAATTCTTTAAGGTGAATGTGGTGGGCAAAAACCATGAAATGAAGCAAAAAATACTCGTAGGAAAAGTTAATAATGGGAATTCAGCAATATAATGAAGCATAGGCGTAGTCAGGATTTAGTTTTGGTAGTGGTTTTCAGGAAAAAGACAACGTAAAAAAAGTGTTTATTAAAATAAACCTAATCAGACGTCCACGGCTCTCTATTTTCGTGTAACTGGTGCACTCCTTGGTACGCTAGTGGTTCCATAAACAGTCTACAACTTCCATGCAGGTACACACACAGCGGGATAAATCTGTTACAAGTTAAGGCGATTATTTTTGTAATAATGAACGATTTATAAACTTTTTTCCCTGTCTGCCTCATTTTAGTTTTGCTGCCCACCCTGTATTGTCCTGGTCGATCTACAGAGCATATTCGAGTTCAAAGTCTTACCTGGAACAATATAAACTTCCAGGTGTAAACCAACATTAAATGCTGTACTACCGGTACTTTCGAAACCCAAGACCATATCATTAGCATAACTCTTATTGTTGGTTATTGCCGAAACGAACTGCCACTACCATAGTCGTTTCAATTTCTCTTTGTCTTTATAAGACGTAATTCTGTTCGCAACTTGTGAATAGAATTCACATGGTTTCTGCTTCTTGCAGCTACTGCCAACCTGCTTCATACAAGGCAAGTGCTTTCTTTGCTGTTTATTTCAAACGTATTTGAAACAAAGAGATAGTTCCACTTCGTGATGTAATGAATATCATGCCAGAAGTTCAATTACTCGCATACTGAAGCTGCAACCACAGTGGACTGTCTGTGACGAAACACTGATTTGATGACAAAAATGAGCATTTGATCAAATAAGTAGCCTAAAACCTAAGAATGAAGAAAGCAGTCACAAATAAAAACTGAAATGTATCTGATCTGTCCTGTGAGTATTAAAAGATTAGGGAATAACGTCCAATTATGACATTGCACATATTAGTCGTTCCTTCCAGTTTGAAAAGGCGGCAATTTGATAAACATTAGGCCTACATTGCAAACTACCTGAAGATCGTTTAAAAATTCCATATTAGAAATGCACAGCTGTACCTGAAAAAATTTCACACACAAATAAGCTAGAAAGTGTTATGATTAGTAATATTGAAATGTACAAGTAATAGTAATTGCAGACCCGAAGATACCCTGATTTGTGTCGAAACTGAGTCATTAATAAATAAATTAATAAGTAAAAATTTCCGGTACAGCTATGTATTTTCAGTATGCAATTTTTACGAATCTAATAGCTGTCCAGCACTGCCTACAAAAAACAAACTAAGATCACTCCTGTCACTTTATTAGCTTTGTAGAAATTTTGGGAGGGGTGTGAAACCCTAACACCCCCCATCTCCTCTGGCTACGCCAATGTCATGATAGTTTTGAACTCGCCGCTAACATAGGGCGACCAGAACATCTCTTTAGGATGGGGGAATTTTAAACTTCTTTTATGTTTGACATGTCTGTGACAGAAATAGTTTAAAAGGAATGTTTTTGTTTTACTTTTTAATAATTTTTAACAGATATGGTGAATATAAAGATAGTGTTACTCATTTATTACGTCTTATCAAACTGTTTGATGAATATTAATACCATTGTTTTGTCATAGCCTTTGATAATGACGACATGTCTAAACACGTAAGGCCTTAATAAATTGAAATTTATGGTCAAGATAGTAAAGTTATTTCCAAATATATTTATGGCTCCAGGAACATCTAATGAATGCCAGCTATCGACAGCTACACTCTTCCTCCCGAAAAGTAGACGGAAAACAAATTTGGTTTACATTTAAAAATGTCTTTTTCGAGAATTAATTTTGATGTGTACAACGCATTCGATGTTTTTGTTGTGATCAGTCCGCAGACTGGTTGATGCACCTCTCCACGCAACACTGTCCTGTGCAAGTCTCTTCATCTGAGAATACGTTCGGCAACCTACATCCTTTTGAATCTGCCTACTATATTCGTCCCTCGGTCTCCCTCTACGATTTTTACCCCACACGCTTCCTTCTAATGCTAAGTTGACAATTCCTTGATGTCTCAGAATGTGTCCAACCAATCTATCCCTTCTCTTAGTCAGGATATGCCAGAAACACGTTTTCTCCCTGATTCGGTTAAGCACCTCCTCATTAGTTACGTGATCTACCCATCTAATTTTCATCATTCGTTTATAGCACCACATTTCAAAAGCTATCACCTTTTTATCTGAACTCCTTATCGTCCATGTTTCACTCCCATACAATGCTACACTCCAGACAAATACTTTCAGAAAGGACTTCCTAACATTTAAATTAATATTGTATGTTAACAAGTTTCGCTTCTTTAGAAACACTTTTCTTCCCATAGCCATTCTGCATTTTATATCTTCTTTTCTTCGGCCATCAGAAGTTATCTTGCTACCCAAATAAAATTCATCTACTACTTTTATTGCCTCATTACCTAATCTAATTATTTCAGTATCGCCTGATTTTCTGACGTTACATTCCATTACCTTCGTTTTACTCTTGTTAATGTTCATCTTATATCTTCCTTTCACGACATTGTCCCTCCAATTCAATTGCTCTCCCAGATGTTTTGCGGTCTCTGGCAGAATTACTACGTCATCGGCATACGATATAACTGCCAATTGACAGAAAAAGCTTTACCGAAAGTTGGTTATGAATTATTCTGTGAACCGTGTATAGGTCTGCTGGAAATCCGCAGTCTTCAGTTCACAACTATGATACGGCGAACAAGGAACTGGGAGTACATGACTGCCCCCAACGTGCATTCTGTCCTGTGCTTTGATGGAAACTAGCATCGCTCATTTGGTTGTGGTGGTCTCTCGCGAGGAATTCGTAGCACTCCTAATCTGAATTGTTTTTATTTGACGAGGCTTAAAAGTTTATTTTTCTTTACTAATTCATGCCTTTTGGGAAATTGTTTCCCTACCTCATTATTAGTGTACTGCATTGAGTTGCATACATTATTAACCCACATATCCCTACGAATTCTGATACGAAAAACTACGATTTAAAGAAATGAAAACCATACCTTCCTCGAGGCTGTAACCCGGGTTTTCTGCTTCCAAGCCAGTTACCTTGGCCGTTGTGCTATCGGCGCTCTCTGAGAAAAGCGTTTACCGTAGGGGTACACAAGCAAATAAATGTTTGTATAGCTTATGGGACTTATCTACGGGGTCATCAGTCCCTATACTTAAAAACTACTTTTGAACTACCTATAACTAAGAACGGCACAAATATCCATGCCCGAGGGGGATTCGAACACCCGACCGTAGTGGCCATAAAGACCGTGACTGACGCGCTGCAGTCCCCCCGGCCACCGCGGACGACGGTACACAAGCGGCTGATTTTAAAACGGTATGGGTTTGCGGACAACATACACAATGATGAACGAGGCTCTATTTACAATTATCTATCGATCGCGTCAATTTTGAGTCGATTGCTTGTCATAATCTTGAAGGATGATTATCTCAAAAAATGGGGGACTGTCTAGTCAAATACCTTAGTATCCTTCGTTTTAGTTTGTACACAATCGACCTGCCAAATATGAGCCGAATCGGTTTCCCTGCCTGACGCTTTCTCGCCATTCTGCAAGCGACGCCCTTCGTTCCCAGCAGCCCCGCTTGCCTTGCATTTTACCCAGTTTCCGCCTCAGCGAATACCTGTTTGTTTCCTCCTGCAGCAGTCTGCCCCCGTGTCAATAGCTCTAGCAAGAGGTACCTCACTGAATACGTGTTTCACGTTATATCTGTTATGTTTTTGCAATTATGACAGCGCCAAGGTGAAATTTCTTCGTCAGTTCAATGCCCTTTATACAACAATATAGGATGAAAATGATTTATGCTGCTGCTATGTCAATAAATGTGTGTCCCTTAATCCACAATCTTCTCAATGCACTGTTATTTGGGAATCTGTACAACGTAAAATGGAATATTTGGAACAGTGAAATGTCATACTAATGACATTTCTGGCGACCGGAAATCTCCTTTGTAGAAATCAACGAAGTTTCGCAAAGGAACGATCATATGATAACACTACTCCCGCTATCCATCCACAAGATCCAGATAGCAGTTGATACAGGATAGCAGGTTGGTGCCGTGTTTCTTGACTTCCGCAAGGCGTTCAATACCGTTCTGCAACGTCGCCTGATGAATAAAGTGGCAGAATATGGAATATCGGACCAACTGATTGAATTTACGCTTTCGTAGCTAACAGAATGCAGCATGTCATTCTCAAGGATGAGAAGTCTTCAAACATTAAAATGATTTCAGATGTGCCCCAGGACAGTGCCCCAGAACCGTCGCTTTTCACAATAATCAGGTTGTCCCATTTAATTGTTTCACCCGAAATCTCTCTGAAACTACAAGAGATATTGAAAAACCACTTTCACGGTCATGAACGTACGGCAGGGGCTTATGAAAGTAGGTACTATGAGACACTAAAACTTGAAGAAATATTATTTTCAACACAAACTTATGCTTTTTAAATCGACATCCCATATTATTTCTTAAGCAATCGATAGGATGAAAAATCACAAAAAGAATGGCGTCAGTTGCATCGCGATGCGTCAATTACACCCGGAGAAACTGCGAAGCGAAGTTGATGTTTGAAACACATGAGGCGCGCTGCTACCGCGTGTCCGAGGCTTCTTCAGATGTAACTGACGCATCGCGAGGCAACGGACGCCATTCTTTTTACGATTTTTCATCCTATCGATTGCTTAAGAAGTAATATGGGTATACATTTTTAAAAAAACGGAAGCATGTGTTGAAAATAATATTTCTTCACGTTTTAGAGTTCTCATAGTACCTACTTTCATAAGCCACTGCCGTACGTTCATGACCGTAAAAGTTTTTTTTTTTCCAATATGTCTTGTAGTGTCAGATATATCTGGGGTGAAACAGTTGAGTGGGACTCCCTGTATATATGACCTCGTTGATAACATCGGAAGTTCAATGAGGCTTTTTGCGGATGATGCTGTAGTTTGTAGAGAAGTCTCAATACTATAAAAGGGTAGCGAAATGCAGGAGAATCTGCACTGTATTACGCATTGTGCAGGGAATTTTAATTTAGCCTCAACATACAGTTCTGCGTTTAGATAGAAAGAAAGATCATTTATTAGGGCCTATGTATCTACGCAATAGCAGGACATTCACTGGAAGCAGTTATTTCATAAAATATCTGGGATTAGACATAAGGGACGGTCTGAAATGGAACTGCCACATAAAATCAGCCGTGGGTAACACAGATGCCAGACTAATTCATTGGAAGAAGCCTCAGGAAGTGGAGTCGACAAAGGAAGTAGGCTACGAAACTCTCGCTCGGCCAGCGCTTGAGTATTCCTCATCAGATTCGTACCAGGTAGGGTTAATAGAGGAGATAGAAGATGCAACGGAGAGCAGACGCTTCGTTAGTGGCTCATTTAGTAAACGCGAAAGCGTCGGAGAGATGATACGGAAACTCCAGTGGCAGACGCTGCAAGAGACCTACTGTATCACGGTATGAGCTTCTGCCAAAGTTTCGAGAGCGTGCGTTTCATGAAGTTTCAACCAATATATTGCTTCCTCCTACTAATGAAATTGCGTGCTTATGGAATATCTTCCCAATTGTGCGATTGGATTCACGATTTCCTATCAGAAAGGACACAGTTCCTTGTAATTGACGGAAAGTCATCGAGTAAAACATTAGTGATATCTGGCGTTACCCAGGGAAGCGTTATAAGTCTCCTACTCTTCCTTGTGTTTATAAACGTTCTTTGAGTCAATCTGAAGAGCTCCCTTAGACTGTTCGCGGATTATGCTGTCGTTTATCGGTTAGTCAACAGAGGATCAGAAGCAACTGCAAAGCTATTTAGACAAAATTTCTACAGGGTGCGAAAATTGGCAATTGAGACACACATGACTACTAAAGGAAATCCGCTGAACGTCAATTACGAGATAAATCAGCCAAACCTTAAGGTCATAAATTCTTCTACGTACCTAGCAGTTACAATTACGAACAAGTTAGACTGGAGAGAACACACACAAAATATTCTGGGGAAGGCGAACCAAAGATTTCATTGGCAGAACACTTCGAAGATGCACCACCTTCACCAAAGAGACTGCCTACATCACACTTGTGCGTCCTCTCCTGGAGTACAGTTGCCCATTGTGGGACCCTCACCAGGTGGGACTGACGGAAGATATTGAAAAGGTTCAGAGAAGGGCAGCTCGTTTTGTTTGATCACTTTACGGGGGTGAAAGCGTATCGGAAATGTTGCACGAATTGGAGTGGAAATCATTAAAAGAAATACATTCATTGCGGCGTGATCTGTTTGCGAAGGTTCAATTACCGACTTTTAGTTCTGAATGTGAAAATATTTTGCTAGCACCTATCTACTTAGGGAGACATGACCATCCCAATCAAATAAGAGAAATCAGATCGAAAACGGAACGATTTAGGTGTTCATTCTTCACGCGCGATATTAGAGAATGTAACGATAGAGAAAAGAACCCTTTGCCAGGCACTTAAATGTGATTTACAGAGTATCTATGTAGATGTAGATCTCTCGCGAAGCGACCACAAGGATAGGATCAGAGAGATTAAGGCCTACACGGAGAGATACAGGCAATCATTTTTCTCGCGAACCATATGTGACTGGAGTAGCTGGAAGTGGCATCTTGCCACACACCGTGATGTGGCTTTCACAGTATGGATGTAGAGGTAAAACAGTCCATAAAATACGTCTTATAATTTTTTTCTTGTGGGAAGTAGTAGATAACTTTCTGGACAGAGTTCATCACTGACCTGGTGGCACGGCCATGGTGAGCAGCAACACGACGCCGCCCGCCAGCATGCTGCCGCACAGGATGGTCTTGCGGCCCCAGCGGTTGAGCGTCAGCAGCAGGAACGTGTACGCCGGGATCTCGACCGCGCCGCAGATGAAGAAGTTGAGGTAGTCGTTGCCGCCCAGGCTAGACGTGTTCCACGACAGCCCGTAGTACGTCACGTTGTTCACGAACCTAAGGCACGCCGGTACACGCTCAGGATACGAGTTTTCAATGAATGGACATTGCAATAGCGTGTACTGCAAACGGCACTTATACCGTATGTATTTCATTCCAAAGAATTGTATACTAGAGACTCACCACAACATAGAAACAAAAATAATAAACCTCTTCAGAATCTACGTATTCTCAAGAACAAGGCTAATAATATCATGAAGATAGGTCAGTAGTGAATATAGCATTTACTTTTTTTTTGGGAGGAGTCAAGATTAATGTAAATAAATGCAATTTTAAGTAAACACCCCATGATATGTGTTGATTCAGGCTTTCCCGGCAGATTTCTTCTAAATCCATCGCACCTGAAGATGTCAGCCAGGTGTGCTGACGAAATGTTGTGCAGTTTTGAAAATAATATCCGACCTCTCGCCCGAGTACCATATTTAGACCCCATGATATTTTGTATACGTTTTGCTACTCTTATTCACAGGATAATTTGTGCCGAAGGCCCTTTACCGAGATCAAGCTTTTCTTTTGTTTACTTTAAATAACAAAAAATACCTTTTTCTTCCTTACATTAATTATTTCGGGAGGGGCCCAGGCCCCCTGTACCTACCCCCTCCCCCTCCCCAGCTTCTATATAGGCCCCTGAGGTAGACAAATGCAAATCGAAACAATGATGGCATTCAGAATCTTTCAATAACTTCTGAAGCATTGCAGAGAGGCACTCCCTAACCCAAGTTTTTGCGGTATGTGAAAACTGTCAGTGGTAAGAAATTAGTGTACAGATACTTTCACTAGACAGGAACTTTGATTCACTTACACAGGAACACCGAAAAAAATTTGAGGACTGACTTTATAATATATGACTCATACTAATTACTAATATCGCTGTTTAAAAAACGTAAAGCAGTCAACAATCCGAAGATTGGCTTTAACACCACAGTGCTTTACTAGGCATGGTCCTGTTTGGAGGTGGTATGCCGTTGCCTTCCTCAGACCTTCTAATTGACTTACCTAGCCAGTTATAGGGGGACCTACAGCTTAACGTGGGTTCCGAACCACGATGTTACTCGGTATTTTTCACATCAGCAACACTGCCACAGGTGGAAGTGGAAAGTGACAGATATAAATATCCTAAAACGTGGCGGTGATCGAACTCGCGACCATCAAATCTCTAAATCACGATGAACCTCCAGAGTTCGAGAGGGCCGTTGACAGTTTCTACACAGAATCTCCGCCGGATTTAATTCCCCCCCCCCCCCCCATCATTACAATATTTTACCATGGATCCATTGAGCAAGGAATTTTTCCTCGACGCGGCAGGATAGGCTTTTTTAGAACGTTGTGACATTATTTTGGTGTCACGTTCTCTGTTTGCTGAAGAAGCTTAGCAAAACTTTTTTTAGTGTTGTTATTAATCATGAAATATCAGCTATATGTTGCGGAGACCATAATATGTATGGATGTTATGAAGTCAATAAGTGTGTCAAGAAAAATGATTGTGGCATGGGTCAGCTTGAAAAATGCTGGACAGAGTGCACAAGTGTGTGTGTGTGTGTGTGTGTGTGTGTGTGTGTGTGTGTGTGTGTGTGTGTGTACAATCTACTAACAATGGGCTTCCGCAGCCGATGACCCATGCATGTGCTCGTGTTAACAGGACGACATTGACACTACAGTGAAACGGGTACGTGACTACCATCACTTGGACGCTGGTGCAGCGGCAGAGCGTTGCGTTGTCTGGTCAGTCTCGATACCTTCGTCATGACGATGGTAGGTTACAAGTGCTAGGAAAAAAAAGAATTAACATTGTACTGCGAGACGCAGACAAGCTGGTGGCTACTCAGTTATGCTCTAGGGAACATTTACATGAGCTGATATGGTTCCAGTGGATTTGGTGTAAGGCACCAGACGATTTACAAATCTCGTACACGGGTGAAGACCACGTACACCCCTCCATTACGATCATGTTTCCTAATAGCAGCGGCATTAAAGAAATGAGCCGTATCACAAGACCAGCAGTGTGATGGAGAAACAGTGGCAACTTGCAGTTTATGCACTAGATCTGTAGACCTCGCCAGATCTTTATCAGATCTAACACACCTGGGGTGTGATTGAAAGTGACGTCATAGCTCATCGCTCCTTCCCCGGGAATTAAGTGGTTGTGTGTGTGTGTGTGTGTGTGTGTGTGTGTGTGTGCGCGCGCGCCGCAGAGAGAGAGAGAGAGAGAGAGAGAATGGTGAGTCAAACTTCGTAAACAGATCGATACGAAAAACGCTTTTCTCTTAACGATTGCGACGCTTATTTATTTATGTATGATATCCGTGGTATTCTTTCGTCTATTGATTGATAACACACAACTTTTTCCGATTACCTCCGTCAACCCTACCTGGTAAAGAAGCATACTTCTCTTTAGTGGATTTTTTGTCTCCTGTGGACAGTGTGTGGTTCACCTTCCCCATAACATATGTTTAATGCTTCACTCAAACTGTTTCAATTTTAACTCTTTGATATTTAGTAGATCTCACAACCTTGAGATGTGTGCTATTTATCGTGTAACCGTACACAGTTTCATTTAGTAATCATGTGGATATCTCAATTTCCTATTTGTCGTCACTTTTCAGACTATATAGATATTTCGCTTAGATAATTTTGTAATTCTTAGTTAATCCTCTGATGACTTGTCTTAGCACTAAGTTGCACTAACATGATCACATTATTTCCTAGGTTATTTACATAGGTCATGAACAATAAGGGACCTCTAAACACTTCCTTGGGTTAGGGAACGCCAAGTATTATATGTAACCCATGTGCATCCATGTGAATTGCAGTGGACGATGGAGTCACAGCCGATAAATGTACGTTGAGCAATAAAGACCTAGCTCTAACGTTATGGCTCTTTATTTATTACAGGAAAATGGTATTTGTGATTAAAATCCAGACAGGCCTTATGATGGAGCTTTGTGTTGCTGATACCGGTTGCATGGCTTGACAAATACAACTGCAGTTTTTATTGCTGAACAAAGATATCGCTTTTGTTTTACTTTTATTTTCCACCAGCTTATACAGAATCCACCCTTTCTGACAAAAAAAAAATAGTTTCTCATTTAATACTTTAATTTGTTGTGGCAAATGAGGCAGAAAGATTCTAGTTAAACACACAGACGATGAAAAAAACAATATGGACGGCGAAGAACCTTAGATGGGGAAACAATGTGGACGTAAATAATCCAAATAAGGGAAATGACGGCAAAATGTGGTTGGTGAGACAGCCATCGTCCTGAGTAATAATGCTACATCTCTCTCAGTAATACTGTCAAATAAGTTGCAGGTAAATAACTTAGCACTGCAGAGCAAAGAATGGATCTGCAGCTGAGTAAAGTGCGTAACATACTGCTATACTTATGAAGAGGCATATTTAATCAAGTTCTTTCCATATCAAAAGATAAAATGATTTCATTTTACGGCATTAGTGGACGTGAATTCCCGTCCTGGGAAGTTCAGTCACCTACCCACTTTGGTAACTTACATGTCGATAATGCTCACAACACAAATGTTAATGAAGTTGGAATCTATTCCAGGACCCCGAAATCCAGCGCAGCAATGAAACTTCTTGGTACATTAAAACTATGGGCCGGAAATGGGATTCGAACCTGGGACCTTTCCTTTTCGCGAGCAAGGATCGCAGGAGAACTGTCAGGTCTCGAAAGGAAAAGGCGAGGTACTGGCGGAAGTAGATCTATGAGGAGGGACCATGAAACGTACCGGGATAGCTCAGTCGGTAGAGCAAAGGTCACAGACTCTAATTCCCGTTCCAGTACACACTTTTAATCTGCTAGGAAGTTTCATATCAGCGCACACTCCGCTGCAGAGTGAAAATATTTTAGAGCCACTATAACATGAAATGCCGATTATGAAGAAAATGAATTGCAGGGAATTGTAATGCTTAAAAATTTTAAACAATAGGTATTTTATTCTCATCGCCGACACCGTATCGTCAAGAAATGAAAAAAATTGACTACAATAAAAAACGTAACACATGAATTATTATTTCTGAATGTTATTTTTTGTAAAAATGTGTGATGGTTTTGTAATGTTTTAGATTTACGGTTTGCTGAGTGGTAGAACACCTGTGAGTTTAGACAGGAACGGTAATTCTGGTCGCTGTTGCAGAAACCGAGAGCTGTGTTAATGATGCCTAAATTATTGTAAAATTACGTCAGGTATACGTAATGGTCAAAGTTTGGGTCCATAGGTCTAGAACATTGTAGATCGGTTTCTTGTCCAGATTTGATGGTGACAGTTTTAATTAGCCTCCATACGAGCAGTGTTCAGTCTAACATCCACGGAAAGATGTTCTAACTCCAGAGACGAAGTATGTCGAGCCGTAGTATGTGTATAAAGGTCTGTACTGTAACTACGCGTCGATAAGTTTTGCTGTCGGATTCTGCAACAATTGTTCACGGTGCATTTTTTCTGCGATTAATTGGTTCCTACTAACCATATGTGGCTCGGACGTGATAAATGGAACGAAATTCAATACGTGTTCAACTTCTGAACAGTGATGAGTGGCAAAAATTTACGTTAGTACTGATTAGTGGGTACGCGCACTGTTGCCGCCTGAAGAGGAATAGATTGTGCTTGATATGTCGAAGTGTAGTGTGAAAGTATCGCGGACTTGTAGGATTTTTGTTTAAATTTTGTGTGTGTGTTCCTTTTCGTATCGTTACTGTTTTTATTTTTTTTATTTTTCCTTTCACTCATTTACTGAAAACGTTATTGTGTTGTAATTGATTTAATAAATAAAACTAAAGGGAGACATCTCAAAATGCAAAAACCAACAATATTGTTGATCTCAAGTAGTTAGATTTATCACAAGGACGTGAATTTATTATTTGCAGTCGCTGTAGCCGAGCGCTCCAATGGGCTTTGCTGCGGAGCGCGCGGTTGCTCGCCGTCGGAGGTTCGAGTCCTCCATGTCCTGTGTGTGTGTGTGTGTGTGTGTGTGTGTGTGTGTGTGTGTGTGTGTGTGTGTGTGTGTGTGTGTGGTCCTTAGCTGAAGTAGTTTGTAACCTGCGAGCCGCAGCAGTTAAGTCCCTTAGATTTACGAACATTTGAACATTTTATTATTTGCAGCGTATTTGTTGGATCAATGCATAGCTTAAGTTTCTTGCTTATTAAAGAAAAATAATTTTATTACGATAAATAACTTCCGGCTAAACCACAATTTGGATGTGAAGGAAAAGATCTCCCATAAAAAGTGCTAGTTTGTTATTCTTAAAATTTATTACATATTACGATTCTTGTAACACGTAGGCAAAGACCTAAAAATACGTAAGACAAGTTTCCGCAGAAAAACTCCTCCGCGATATAATTTTGGTAAAAGGTGAATAAATGTTGCTGAAAGATATTAAGAAAAGCCGACCAGAGGCGTAAAAGTGCACTAACGACGACTTATCTGTGAATATTTAAGTTGATAAACAATTTACGAGTTAATGCCAGACCAGAGATTTGTTATTCACAGTATTATTGCCGAGGAGACTGAGGCGCTCCAGTCACGGTCTGCACGGCCATACGGTCGGGGGTTCGAATCCCCCCTCGGGCATGGATATTTGTGCCGTCCTAGTTCGTAAGTAGTTCATAAGTAGTTTGTAAGTTTAGGGACTGATGACCCCGTAGTTACGTCCCATAAGCTTAACAAACATTTGAACATTTTGAACAGTATTATTGTTATCGTTGGCTAGCTACACCAACGAAGATATAATTTTCTTTTAATAAGTCCATAACAAAATGGTCGGCTATTGACGATTTTCTTCAACTTTTGTTTTAAAGTATATACTTACAGCAATGTAAGAAAACTGAATACCATACTGAAATAATATCAATAATATTGCTGACTGACCGGCAACATACGGAAGGTAGGCTTGTTTGAAGTACTTTCTGTGATAATGTAGACTCACACTACGTAATATTTTTACGTACATTTTGACTTAACAGTAGATGTATCCACTAACTTATATTAAATGAAGGTGTCTATTAGGCATATAAATTACTGTATACTACAATCATAAAACATATACAGTTGTTTAGATAAAAATAGCAATTGCTTGCTACTTAAAGTACCGTCTTACAAGACTTTTGAGGAATCGGTTCTTCCGTGTGTAGTCAGAAAGTAATAGCTATTAGTCGCTAAGTTACTTCATTTATGATTTGTTTCTCTCTTTGATGTGTGCGCACTGCTGAATGTAAAAAAACTGATCTAAACTGACGTCTGTAAGGTACGACAGTGTTTACGATAGCTCAATCTTACAGTGATTACAGAGTGTGTACCAATACACAGCTGTGTAAAACCACACACACACACACACACACACACACACACACCCCTTGCGTAAACTGGCACGGTTAAGAGTACTTTCTGTTCTTCAATTTAAAGTATTGCTGATCACTGACAATTGCCTTAATGCTGTCAGTTAATTAAAAATGCAACATTTCTTAGTATTCTTACTTAGTACGCTCAGCAAGTCATTACTGACAATGATGAATGGTCGGGAGTGTCATTGTTGCCAGTTTGGAGAGTAGTGTTTGTAAATGGCAGGTTAGTATGTGTACATCCTAGGACACATACAGTAATGCTAGTGACAGTGTTTATATTTACGACATACGAATTAGTGAGGCGTTTTGTTATTACCAAACTGCTTGAAAGTACAGCCATAATAAGATATTGTGTGCTGTATCATCCACTAATCATCATGATGATTAATAGAAATCGGTATTTGCAATTCGAGTGGTATCAGACATAGGAAACAAAAATATAAAAAGCTTGCATACTTTGCTTACTTTCATTCCATAATGTCATATGATATAATATTTTTGGGTAACTCTTCAAGTCAAGCAAAAGTTTTGAGTCCCAAAGCGTGTAATACGTATTATTTGTGGTGGAAATTCACGGACACCCTGCAGAAGCCTCTTCAAAGAACTGGGTATATTAACTACAGCATCTCAGTATATTTATTCCTTAATTATATTTGTCATGAATAAAACATCCCTTTTCCCAATAAACAGCTCAGTTCATGACTACAATACTAGGAACAAAAATGAGCTACACAAGGACTTAAAAGCACCTACTTTAGCTCAAAAAGGGGTCCACTACTCAGGAACATATTTTAAATAATTTACCAACAAACAAAAATTTAGCTACAAATAAGTATCAGTTTAAGAGGAGCCTAAAAGACTTTCTAGGGGCCAACTCCTCCTACTCCTCTAACGAATTCTTAAACAGAAGCATATGATGCATGTATGTTTATTCATACTAGTAGTATTATATTATCAGCTTGTAAAAAATAATAATTTGACATGTTCCACATCCGCGAGGATCTCCTCAACACGGATCTGTAGAACGAACAACTAATCTAATCTAACCTAAAGAACGATTTTTATAGTGACAAAGAGGAGGAAATGTTGGACAATATGGTGATTATTAAGGCCGTGTTCAGACACAGAGATAATCAGGCATTTACAGAATCGCGCGGTGGCCGCGCGGGTTTTATTTACTTCAGAACCGTCGTTACTTTTCACATGTGACCGCGCGTAGTCGCATTTCAACCGCGCCCGCGCGATTCTATTTTTGTGGAATCCTGTAGGATCGTTTAGTTTCGTTGCGGGCACCGCGCGGTTCGGACGTCTCAGTGCCACAAGATTGCAATCGATCGCTTCGACACTGAATTATTTATTGATGAAGTGGGGAAACGACATGCATTATGGGATCTTAAGTGAGATGAATATTTTAATAAAACTTTCAAAAACCAAGCTTGGCAAGACTTTGTGGATACATTTGGGAACGATGAAGATAAGTTGGAAAAAAGAATATTTTTGCAAGTAGGTGTTTACTGACCAAAAATGAAATTTCATGTGTGTTACAGAACTTTAAATATCTTCCCTGACTAAATGAAACAGCGTGTCAAAATAATGTATTTACATTTTCAAATAGTCAAAGAATTTTTCTCCACACATTCTTAATGGAGGATACGAAGTTACGAATTGCCCATGTACGAGCCGATCATTTAGTATAGGATGCACCCAGTTCTGCCTTTTTCTTACTCTCGTTTTGTCTTCTGAGTAAACACAATATTTCTTTAATATTCATAGAATATATGACATCAACTGCGATTGGGCAAAGCTGAAAATGTGCACCCAGCCGGTATTCGAACCCGGGTCTCCTGCTTTCTAGGCAGATGCGCTGACCCCTACACCACTGGGGACACAGTGATCACCGCACCTGCAAGGACTACCTATGCACGCCTCCCGTCAGATACAAATTCCCAGCTTCGCCCTGCCCATAGTACTCAAACTCTTAGTTTAACTAATTCCCGTAAGAACAGACGCCACTTCTGATCCTGCAGCTGTTATTATTTAATATTCATAGAATATATGACAACTGCGATTGGCCAAAGCTGAAAATGTGTACCCAGCCGAGATTCAAACCCGGGTTTCCTGCTTTCTAGGCAGTTGCGGGGAGGCGTGCATGGGTAGTCCTTGCAGGTGCGGTGATCACTGTGTCCCCAGTGGTGTAGGGGTCAGCGCAACTGCCTAGAAAGCAGGAGACCCGGGTTGGAATCCCGGCTGGGTACACATTTTCAGTTTTGCCCAATCGCAGTTGATGTCATATATTCTATGAATATTAAATAATAACAGCTGCAGGATCAGAAGTGGCGTCTGTACCGAAAGAACAGGATCAGAAGTGGCGTCTGTTCTTTCGGAACAGACGCCACATGTAAATATACAATATTTCTTCTTCGAGTTCCATTCCGACACTGTCAATTCCCGCAACACACTGCGAACGACAACCGCTTACTAAGCGCGGCCGGACAGCGCCTGTCTGAACATAGAGGCCGTAATTTTGCGGTTCAAACCGCGCGGTTTTAATCGGGCGATTCCAGCATGTCTGAACGAGGCCTCAAAGGTGGTGCTGATTGGAAGGTGTAGGCAGTAGAAAATTTGGAGGTGGCGAATATAGGTGGAGGCGAAGAGGTGAGACTCGGGATCGGTGGTAGAGGGGGAAGAAGACGGATGAAGATAAGTACTAATATGTACTGACCAGTTGAAGAAGATGTTGAGCGCGCGGCGTCGCATGTTGGGGTAGCGCATGAGGTCGAGCAGCGAGGGCTGCCGGTGGTGCTTGGGCGGCTTCTCGGCGGGCAGCAGACGCTCCAGCAGGGCGTCTGGTGGCGGCACGCCGTTCACCGCGGCGACGCGCCGCAGCATCTGCTTCGCCTCCTCCGGCCGGCCCTGCGTCAGCAGCCAGCGGGCCGACTCCGGCACGAACCTGAGGGCAGCACCCGCCACGCCCTCACCGCGAGCACTCAACACTCAACAGCCTGCTGGACTCCACGCTCAACACATCTCACCGCTCAAATATCCCAACCAAACTTTACGTTGTTACCTTTTTGGCCCACTTTAGGTTACGGTAGTAACACTAAAGGTGGTCCTTTGCGATCGTCTTTTGACAGCTCGAAATTTAAATGAAAATAACGGCTTAACTATTCATCTGACACAAAAATTGAATAACCTAATTTGTAGAGGAGAAAATTCTCTACAACTTAACTCCCTTACGCTTTTTCATATCTCGTATCGTTTGAGATGTATTTGCAAAAATAACGGAGATTTGACACCCTCCATTGAATTAACAAAAACCAGCCGTTCGGAGATGTCACGTGACATTTCTCGCCCAGAAATCTCTGGCATCTTGCGTTGCGTATTTGATCATTTTCTTATTGTAACTTGCAAGTTGTCATGTCAAAGCAATGTCGCACTGAAGAATTAACAAAAACACATAGTTCTTCGTACGATAATCTAGTGTCTACAAATGCCATATTATCATCAGTTAACAACGGCCATCGATAGTATGAGATTAAAGGGCTCATCTTCTGTTTGATAGCCGTAGCGTAGTGGATACAGAGTGCGACTATGACACTAAAGATCGGTGCTTCGAAACCCGCCACTACCTAAATATTTTTTTCCCTAAAAGGGTTCCAGACACTCCTATTAATTTTTTATTATTTAGATTATTATTTTGTTCCAAAATGTTTGCACAAACTTATAAAACTACAAATCTAAAGTGTGCCGTAAAACACGTCAGTGCGATTTTTTTCCTTCAATGTGCTCAAAGGTACATCTGCAAAAAAAAAAAAAATAAAATAAAATAAAAAAAAATAAAAAAAAAAAATGGATCTCCCGCTTACGGGGCACACGCTTTAGACAGCCTTTTTATCTACTTTGTTCTTCAGGTGAATCTATGCTTTGCGGTCGTTACTTCGGTTCTTTCTCGAGTTTTCGTTGAATATTTGGCTCAGCTCTTATTACAGAGGGCGTATGCAGAGGCAGTATGCTCCGATGCGCGCGACCGTTCCCCGTCGGAGGTTCGAATCCTCTTTCAGGCATAGATGGATGTGTTGTCTTCACTATAAGGTAGTTTTTAAGTAGTTTGTAAGCTTAGGGACCGATGACCCCGCAGTTAAGTCCTAGAAGCTTTACAAACATTTGAACATTTAATAATAAATCCATACGACCACGACAGAATAGCTCGGAATATTTTAATAATTTGTCTACTCCACGTACTTCACTGAAAGTTCGCATACACGGAATGTATGACATCTGCGAATGGGTAAAGTCTAAAATGTGTACCCAGCGGGGATTCGTACCCGGGTTTGTTGCTTTCTAGGCAGTTGCGTTGACACAGCGATCACCACCCCTGCACGGAATTTCTCAAGCACGCCTCCCGTCAGATACAAAGTCTCAAATTTACCCTGCCCACTAAAACTCAAATTCGTAATTGCCGTAAGAGTTAGAGCCTAGCGGTGTCCCCGCACTGAAAAAGCGATCATTGCTCGTCATCGGCAAATTGTTATCATAGCCCAGTTTCGATTAACCCTATGAGGAATGAACACCCCTGGTACACATCTCCAAAGCTCCCCTCTGTTTTACTTTCAACTTCCTTTAATAGAAATTTATTGATCTTTGGACATTCTTTTAATCATCACAGTGCTTTACAACACAGTCCTAATTGAAGTGCTGTGCTGTTCCTGACCTTCGAACTGACATACTGAACCAGTTATGTAGGGACCTAACATTGTCTTCAAACCATGCCGCAAATCTCATATACCGGTGCCTAGGTGTTTGTTTTATTGCGTATGGGACTTAACTACGGGGTCATCAGTCCCTATACTTACAAACTACTTACGAACTAGCTACACTAAGGACGGCACAAATAACCATGCCCGCGGGGGGATTCGAACCCCCGACCGTAGGGACCGTGCAGGCCGTGACTGGGGCGCCTCAGTCCCCTCGGCCACCGCGGCCGGCAGGTGCCTAGGTGTAAGATCTGGTAATGTCACTTCAGAATCACAGGTGCGTCTGGGGATGAAACACGTGACTTTTGGGTGTGTGGTCCAGCACTGAGCCACTGAGTTGAAGGAGTGACTAGTCCACAACGTCACTATCACTCCAGGACAGTAATAGAAGAAAGCAAATGTAAAGCTGAAGTTCTGAATCTAAGAAATCTTTCACGCAGGGGGAACGCACGAATGTACCATCATTTGATCAACGCACTAACCCCAAATGGAGACCATAGCAATAGGTATTTCTGGTGCAGCTGAGGAAGCTAGACCACCAATTCGGTTTTACAAGGAGTATTCTGCGGCATTAGCTCCTTACGTAGCTTGCGTTTATCGCAATCTTTAATCCAGCGCAAATTTGCTAGAGATGGGAAAAAGCGCAGGTGACTCACGTTTATAAGAAAGGTAAAAGAACTGACCCACATAATTACATGTCAATATCGTTGACATCAGGTTCCTGTAGAATTTTGTAGCACGTTCTCAGTTCGAAAATAGTAAATTTTCTTGATATACAGAAAAGCTTTTTCTATGAATCAGCACGGGTTTAGGAAACATCATTCATGTTAAACTTAGCTTGCGCTTTACTCACATGACATCTTGCGAGCCATGGATGAAGGGCAACAGGCGGATTGTGTTTTTCTCGATTTCAAAAAGGCATTTGACGCGGTACCACACTGCAGATTGCTAACGAAGATAGGAGAATATGGAATAGGTTCACAGATTTGTGACTGGCTGGAAGACTTCCTAAGTAATAGAACGCAGTACGATGTTCTCGACGGCGAGTGTTCATCAGAGACGAGTGTATCGTCAGGCGTGCCCCCAGGGGAGTGTGATAGGACTGCTATTATTTTCTATCTATATAAATGATCTGATGGACAGACTAACTTGTAATTTGTGGCTGTTTGCCGATGATGCTGTGATGTATGAGAGGGTGTCGACTGTAATTTACTGTTATAGCACACGGGATGATTTAGACAAAATTTGTAGTTGATGCGAAGATGTAAGGTGATGCATATGATTATTGTATTGTTTTTCCTAATATTCTAATAAAGCATTAATAGTGAGCTTCTTGATGCAGTCGCGTCGTTCAAATATCTAGGCGTAAAATTGCAGAGCGGTATGAAGTGGAAAGAACATGTAAGGACAGTTGTAAGGCAAACAGCCGACTTCGGTTTATTTGAAGAATTTTCAGAAGATGTACTTCATTTGTAAAGGAGACCGCGAATAAAGCACTTGTACGACCACGTGTCGAGTATTGCCCAAGTGATTGAGACACGCAGCCGATCAGTTTAAAGGAAGACATGGAAGCAGTTCAGAGATGAACAGCTAGTTTTGTTACTGGTAGGTTCGACCAATGCGCGAGTGTCACGGAAATGCTCCGGCAACTCAATTGGGGATCGATGGAAGAAAGACGTTCTTTTTGAGAAATTCTTTTGAGGAAATTTAGAGGGCCGGAATGTGAAGCTAAATGTTAAACGATCTTCCTGCCGCCTACTTAAACTTCGCGTAAAGATCACAAAGAAAATAGAAATTAGCAATATTTTCTTACAATAGGGAAATGCTTTTAGCGTCACCGTATAAGGTATGGGTGTTCTACCAAATGGTGTCATATGAAAATTTATGCCGGACCGGGACTCGAACCCGGGTTTCCCGCTTTTCGCGAGCGGTCGCCCCAACCACTAGGCCACCCCAACACGACTCCAAGACGACTCCAAGACCGACTCAAACTTCCACATGCCACACTGACCGCACATATGAGTCAACTGCATTCATCCCTTAGCACTCGCAGCTTAATCTGTATTCCCGCACCAAGGAGAATGAAAACAACGAGGCATTAACCTACGCTGTTATCGTCATTGCCTCGCTTAAGCATCTGTTAAATTACTGTATGGTGACGAATTACAGTGATAATATCAATATTTTCTCGCAATAGCAAATTGCTTTTATCGTCTCTGTATAAGGTGTGGGTGTACTACCAAATGGTGACATATGAAAATATGCAGTTGACTCATATGAACGGTCAGTGTGGCATGTGGAAGTTTGGGTCGGTCTTGGAGTCGTCTTCGGGTGGCCTAGTGGTTGGGGGACCGCTCGAGAAAAGCGGGAAACCAGGGTTCGAGGCCGGGCCCGGCACAAATTTTCATATGTCCCCATTTGGTAGAACACCCATACCTTATACGGTGACGCTAAAAGCAATTCGCTATTGCGAGAAAATATTGATAATATAATCACTGTAATTCGTCGCCATACAGTAATTTAATAAAAATTATATCTCGTACAGAGTCGTAGCGAAATTATTTTTTTCCGTCGTTCTATTTGGGAGCGGAATAGGAAAGGAAATACCGCCACGCACTTTACGGTGGGTTACGGAGTTTATGGGTCGTATGAATAAAAAAGAGCACATGCTCCACAGAAGATTCTCAGAGCAAAAGAATGTTCTCCGAGTAAGTTCTCAATTTCGTATGAATAAAAACTTCGAAGCATATGCTCTGAGCAGGTAGTTCATTCTTGCTACCTCCCCTCCTTCTTGAGTAAGTTCTCCGCCACTGATCAATTGTTCAATCGTGTATTTCTTTAAACTAGCCCCATCAGGCAAATTATTAACTGTACAAATATGGAGTAGGCATCTACGTATTTAGATATTAGTTTGTTGTGAAGGAGCATATTATTAAGACTAAATATGCACTTTTTACGAAAATGTATTCTCCTGACGATACAAAATTTTCGTCACGCTAGAAACTTGTTTGTTAATGAAGTAGGGTTAGCACAATTTGCGAACGAAATTATAAGAATTCATCACATATTCATCTGTTACAACGTGGAATGCTGTCGGAGTGTTCTAACATTAGATAGGCCTTGTTAAATATGACACCCAATGGTTTGCTCATAAGTGTTAGGCCATGCGATTTTGAACAAGAAACAGGCTGCTAGGTATGTAATTAATAAGTTATTAATTTTCCTGTCGTGTTTACATACTTCTAACACGACAGATGTTACGATAGAAACTGTGAAGTCCTGCGATACACTATTTGGAACTAACAGCATAAGGTCTTACTAATAGACCCTATTTACAAACAATATTATTTTGCTATGTGACTTTACAACTGTAAATATACACGGCAAACAAATGGGTAAAACACGCAGCTGAATCCATTTGTGTTTCCTTTTGATGTCGGTAATGGAAACATACCTGTTACATCACTCTCGTCACTATATAAAATGCTGGAAGTGTCACGATTTTTCCGAAGGAAGATACTCGTCAACAAAATGTTTTCATTTGTATTAACTTTATTGATCCCCTCCTATTTCGTAAAGACTACATATAAAGGAACTTTCCTTTGCCTTATAAGTAACAAAATTGTTGTCATTTTTATTGTAAACCTCAGTAAAACGTAACCTTAATAGAAGTTACTCAGCACGGAGAATGCCATAGAGCTCACTTCAGAAATCTGAGAATGTTCTCCCGTCGTGAGAAACTTCTGTAGTTTTATTCATTGCTGTGAGCAACTTTTCCCACCCCGTTACTCACGCCGAGAACATACTCGGCTGAAGTATATTCTCCGACTTCGTTTATTCATGCGAACCTGAGTATGTTCTCTGGAAGTCAGAGTATAAAGTAGATACTCCGTTTCATTCATACGACCCTATATGTAGGTGTAGGTCACCTCCTGGTACGTCCTCCACGTTCGCGAATCGCGGGCGCTCACCACCAGTAGGAGAGGAAGAGCAGCCCGGGCGCGGTGAGCGCCACCTGCAGCAGGCGCCAATCGCGGATGGCGTAGGCGGCGGCGGCGGTCAGCATGTAGCCCAGCGTGAAGAACGTCTGGCAGCCCACGCCCGCCAGCGTCCGCTTGCTCGGCCCCACCATCTCCATCGCTGCAACACCGGGGGCGTCGTTAGACCGGCCAGTCCAAGCGAGGCTCAAGGCTCGAGGTGCCGGAGGTGGCTGCAGACTCACTCCTCTCCACGAGCTGGCAACGCCGGTGTCAACGCCGCATGCAGTGCCGATCAGAAAACTTGCCATTTATCCAGGTCAGCAGTATGAATTTTTCTTTTCCTGAAGAGTCGCTTCGCCGTCCTCGTCCTGGGTCCAGGCGGCAGCTCTCTGTGGTCCAGTATGTGGCAGATTTTCCAGTATATCCAACCAGCTGTTCAAACAAGACATTATGATATTTCCACGGCACCAGAAGAGTCCAAATCACCCCTTGCAGTGCTCGTATTTCTTCAGTTTTCATCGAAGATCTACAAGGTTGAGTAGATCCGTGTTTGTTGGGGTTCTTCAACTTCTCCCAGAGTAATTCACAAAGACATACCTCACCTCTATCTTCAATGAAGCAACAGCCGTAAATTTTTATAAATAATTTATTTGAAACTGTAAGAAGGAAGGAAGCTTAGGGTTTAATGTCTCCTCAACAGCTTGGTCATTAGAGACCCAAATTACGCTCGGATTTTCGAGGTAGGATGGGGGAGGAAATCTGTCGTGCCCTTTGAAATGAACCATCCTGTCATTTGCCTGGAGTGATTTAGGAAAATCACGTTAAACCTAAATCTGTATGGCTGAAGGTGGATTTGAACCACCATCCTCCCGAATGCGAGTTCAGTGTCTTACCAATGTGCCACCTCGCTCGATATTTGCAACTATAGCCTACACACAATTTTGATTCCTTCTGTCCAGGCCTCTAATACTGTCTAGAAGGATGCCATAACGGCTTTCAGAATAAATTATTTATATTAAATTTATGGCTGTTGGTTCCATTTAACGTATCCTGACCAGCCGTAGTCGTCACACCGTTGTAATGTTGGGCCCCACAGTTCAGAGCTAGATGTCAGTGTCCAATGCCAACAAAATTTCAACAAGTGATCACGTTCGCAGAAAATCTCCTGGGCACAAACCGCTTACACTTTGCCATACAAGTGGGAGTGGCGAAGAGGGGAGGATGGGATTCTAAGCCCTGTATCCAGCTCATCAATAGTTTCTTCAGTGCACCCGATTATGCCAACGTAGTCACTTGGTGAAATATTCGGGACACTGACATCTGGCTATTCTCACCCGTAAACTATTTTGTCATAAATCAATTTTAACTGCAGCGCTGTAACTACTTCTGAACCTACGAAAAGTCACCTTTAATTCCGAATCACACTTACTGGTTTTTTATACGCAGAAAGGAAGAGGGTAACCTAAAATAGGTATTACACACCTGGAAAATTTAAGATCACCATGAAATCGTCGACCCAGCAAAGTGAAATTTTATTAACACACTGTTAAGGGAATATACAACACACGATCGCACAGAACCATACGCACGTGAGTACAGTCACCAGAACGTAGACGCTAGTACCATGTATGTCCTTTTTCAGCAATTGAAGCTCTAATATTTCAATGGAGACGATTAAAGAGGTGCCGAATGTAGTCTTTTGGAATGCCCTGCCATGCAGTTTCCAATGGTGCCTCAGTTAGGCCACATTTCGTGCCGCTCACGCAGACCATCCAACATGACGTTTAATCTGGTCCCAAACATCCTCAATGGAAGACAGATCTGGGCTTAGTGCTGACCAGGGTAGTTTACGTGTACCTTGAAGAGCACGTTGGGTGGTAATGGTTACTTGGGGACGTGCTATGTCCTGTTGGAAAAGCATATCGGCTTCTTTGTGCATGAGTGATGGTAAGACAGTTTGATGGTTTCAATGTACCTACCGCTGTTCAGTGTTCTCTAGACGATCACTAGAGGATAACTGTGGATATGACTTCCCACACACTGATACACGATGATGCGTGCCGTTATGGTGCCTTCGTCTCCCCTGAGAACATCGTTCTGCCAACCTCCAGTGGTGTCATGGTAGGCGCTTATGAAGGTACGAATGGACACGTGTCGTCTTCAGTGAGAGACTCACTGCTGTCTCTGTGCCAATGATGATCTTACGCATGTGTAGTGTCGTGCAGGGGAGCGTATACGTCAGAGGCACACGGGGCCGACACCTGGCATCATGGTGTGGGAAGTCATATCCTACAATGGCCGTTCTCCTCTGGTGATCGTCGAGAGGAAAAAAATTGCACGGTACATCAAAACTATCTTTCAACCTGTCTTGCCACCGTTAATATAGCAACAAGACGATATGCTTTTCCAACAGGACAATGCGCGCGCGTATTTCGTACAATCCAACGTGCACGTCTAGGCGTAAGTCTACTACCCTGTCCATATTATCCGCAGATTTGTACCCATTTGAGCTTGTTTGGGACCAGATGAAAAGTCATGTTTGGTGGTCTGCATGAGCGGCACGAAATGTGGCCAACTGAGGCACCAGGTGAAAACTGCACGGCAGGGCATTCCAAAAGACTACATTCGCCACCCTTACGATCGTCTCCATAGTAGAATTACAGCTTGTATTACTGCAAAAGGAGGGTGTACAGCGTAGTAGCATTGATATTGCACACGCTCTATGGCTGTAGTCACGTGCGGATGGCTCTGTGTGTGATAGTGTGTTGTACACATCCTCAAGAATGTATCAATAAAATTTCCCTCTGATGGGTCGACGAACTCGTGGTCTTGTTTCATTTTCCAGGAGTGTATATCAGGTAAAACAGAGCGTCAATGTTTAGCATCTACTGAAAGATGCTTAGACACAGGGGATAAGGTCTAATACGAGGAAAACTATCCTGACAATGCCCATAATCGATTTTGGAAAATCGTTGAGAAAATAAATCTGGATGAATGGATAAGGATGTGAATTTCTGCCCTAATGAAAATGAGTCCAATTTTGCAACTTCAACTGACATACGTAGAAGCAAGCGAGAGGCACGAACGTATACCGACATTTTCACGTAGTGGCCTGTATAAACCTCGTATAGTAATGGTTGTTTGACTAGACGTTTTTGAAAAGCAATAAAATATTTTGACTATTTAGTTTCTTCATAGCCGTAAAAGGTCTTAAGTTGCTTATTTCGGAAGAGTGTGTGTAGTCATATTGTAAAGAGAATGTGTTAGAACAGGCAGTATGTTATCGAAATAGGATTTGGAACATTACCTTTTCGCACTGCCTTAGTGACAATCGTTTGTAACTTAAGCGTATTCTACAAAACGTACCACGAATTGCAGTACGAAGGTCAGTAGTTTTTGACAGGTACGTCATAACGTTTAGGTATATCCACATAGCTTTCATAAATTTATCGTAGAAAAACCTGGTAAACAGTTTTTACCATGGTGATTTGAAAATTTTGCGTTGCCGTTAATAAGGCAACCTGTTTCACTTATCTGATAGCTGTTAGCATGATAGTATTCTATGATCGTCAGAGAAATACTATAAATTATCCTAGGCATAACAATTTGTGTCCTTATCAGACTGTTGAAGAAATGTCGACGCACAAAGATTATCGTTTGTGATCAAGTTATTCTAGAAAGAAAATAATAGTTCCGATCCCCGGTTTCCTTAATGGAAGCTAACTCAAGCTAACCGAATGTTCTATAACGGCCATCCTTCCGTACATGCAAAATTAAAAAAAAATTACCTTAGATTTACATAATTATTTGTAAAGGTATTTTGAGAAAGACAACTATCCTGGAAAAATTTGCCTTCAGTCTACTAATTGCAGTGTTGGGGCAACGTTAGAATTATGTATGAGCAGCTGTTCATTTTTTCCGGTGTTTTTAAAATAGGATAGCAGTGGGTACTAACCGAGCACGTATGCGACGAGGAAGACGCCAGATGACGTCATACCGATGACGAGGCGCATGAAGGCGAACGAGTAGTACTCGGGAGCGCCGGCCACCATGAAGCCGGCAGTCACCTGCAGCACCAGCGACACGAAGAACACCTTGCGGCGGCCGTACCTGCCAAAGAAAGCGCCAGCTCACCTCTGGAACGTCTGCAGATCCACAGTAAGTCGGCACAGCGGAAGGCATATTGATTAGTAGCATTAAGGATAGGCAAGTGACAAGCTACTTCATGTATCTGTACAGGACAGTGATATAACTGTGTGAAGAACTTCGTTGCAAATATTAACATGATATCTCAGAGTTCTGTGTGTTCCAGTTGTTTTGTAAATAAGTGTTCGTAAAAAAGCCAAATAAAATTGTAATAAATATTCTCCAGAAAAATATTTCATAATTTTAGTAAATATATCCGCCACGTTAGTAATATTATTAATTTTGACAACATTGCCAGAGGAGAAAACAGCGATCTATTTGGTATGATCAATATTACAAAAAAAGTCTTGATCGCAGAAATTAACTGTTTCAATTAACCGGTTTCGACCTGATGTAGGTCATCTTCGGAATTACAAGTAGCCCATGTGGCCAGTGCTGCACTCGGCTGGGCTGGTCTGTCCTGGGCTGTTCTGCTGCCAGTAGGTAACTGTTTGAACAGTTGCAGAACAGCCCAGGACAGACCAGCCCAGCCGAGTGCAGCACTGGCCACATGGGCTACTTGTAATTCCGAAGATGACCTACATCAGGTCGAAACCGGTTAATTGAAACAGTTAATTTCTGCGATCAAGACTTTTTTTGTAGTATTGATCATACCAAATAGATCTCTGTTTTCTCCTCTGGCAATGTTGTCAAAATTAATAATATTACTAACGTGGCGGATATATTTACTAAAATTATGAAATATTTTTCTGGAGAATATTTATTACAATTTGGCTTTTTTACGAACACTTATTTACAAAACAACTGAACACACAGAACTCTGAGATATCATGTTAATATTTGCAACGAAGTTATTTACACAGTTATATCACTGTCCTATACATATCTGTGAGAGAATGCTAAAGAAAATGAAGTATTAAAAACAAGTAATTAATATCACAATGAGGAGTTAGTCTCGACATTATCGACGGTAATTCAACTGATATTCAAACCAAGGCAGGGGATTCAAATCGGATCTCCTAATACTGGACAGTTGCGTAGGCTATTTATTACACTGTAAAACTGATACGAGTTATAGGGGAACTTGAAGACGAGCTGTAGCGGATTTAGAGTTTATATTTGGGAGGGAGACGAACTAGGGTTATTCGTAGAGTTGTAATAGCTAGAGAGACAAGATGGTGTTATGGTCTACACGACAGTCTAGTATCAGCAGACACGGGTTTGAGTCCTAGGCTTCGTGCAAATTTTAATTGGATGCTTTGCTCTACGTTTAAAGGAAGCAGCTCTTAATATTACATATACATAATTCCGTCTGACATGTCCGGAAGAACAGGAACCAGGATACTTTGCAGCTAATATGAAATAGAATCAAGAATGACAGAAATTTAACTGCTTATTTGAAAACTGTGCGCCTCAGTTGCACAGTGGTAGAGTGCCAGACTACAAATCCAAAGGTCGCGGGTTCGATCCCCGCTAAGTCCTAGGATTTTTATCTGTCACTTTCCACTTCTTTCACCTCTGGCAGTGTTGCTAATGTGAAAAATACAGAGTAGCACCGTGGTTCGGAACCCACGTTAAACTGTAGGTCCCCCTATAACTGGCTGGGTAAGTCAGTTCTCGAAGGTCGGAGGAAGGCAACGGCATACCACCTCCAAACAGGACCATGCCTAGTAAAGCACTGTGGTGTTCAAACCAATCTTCGGATTGTTGACTGCTTTACCTTATTTGAAAACTAGCTGAAACTAGGCGTTGCCTGGGTATTTATTTATTCACACTTTGAGTTAGTACTTCTCTCTTTACCTGTCCATCTGCTTTTTTTTTTTTTTTTAAAATGTTATATTTATACACTGCACTTATTTCGTACATTATGCAGGACAGCCTTATTTCTTTAATATTCTGTCTTACATAGAGTACAAAATAATAAGTGCAGTATCCAAAGAAAGAAAGGTAGTCAACAAAACACACATGATATGTAACATTCATACGATAAAGCAAAACTTTATTATAAACAATACTTCTGGTTACTTGTCCAGGTGATAGTATGAAGAAATTCTTCGCCAAGCACATCCTTGAGCAGAATCATGGAGATGTGAAATCCACTCCGCAGTATGATTCTAATCGTAATTGAAAATCCAAGTCTCACTGGAAATTGCAGACTCGAAGTAAAAATGTGTATGTGTCGGAAATGATGGGTATTCGTGGGATGGACACTGTTTTATTCTCTTTCATTCCTCGTAGCTTACTAAATACATTTTTAAGTTGCTGAATTGAGGAAAGTCTGGAAAAAAGTTTGACTTCAATCATACAAAGTGAAATCCGGACTCAAAGCCAACAAGTCTAAGTCAGAAGAAGACCCCATCTCCGCATGATTATGGAAAAATACAAGAGAATTTTATCGCATAAAAATATAAATAAAAAATAAATTATAGATGAAATCTGGCAAACTGAAAAAATCCCCACATATGGGAATACAGCAATCTTACATCCTCTGTACAAAAAGGGAAGTAAGACCCAAAAAAACTATCGTGCAATTCCTTTGTTGTGAAAAACGTACAAAATTCTCTACAAAGCCCTACTAAAACAAGTAAAACCTCAGCTGGATTGAAAACTGGAGGAATTCCAAGTTGGATTCAGTAAAGATAGAATAAATCCTTAACTCTTAAAACTCAAATATTTACACAGTATCTCAAAAGTTATGTCATCACATTTGTAGACTTTAAAGAAGCATATGGCATTATTACCGAAATATTCCTTTCGAAGTGTTAGCAGAATTTGGACTAGATCAAAAGACAACAAACTCATCAAAGAAACATTGTTGGAGAGAAAACCTAAGATGGAGAATTGAGTACAAAGTCTGAAACATAACAGTACGACAGGGATATCCACTGCCCTCGTTACTCTTCAGCTGTGCACTTGGAAACGTTATTCGAGAATGGAGAAAAGAAGGCGCACCAACACACAGAGTTGGACCAAAACGTTAGGGAATAGAATTATACTGTTAAATGTTTGCTGAATACATGGCACTTATTGCTCTAGTTACCACCGATGCACAAAAACAAATGGAATTATTAGAAGCCGCACTGAAGCGGCCGAGCGCATCGAGGCGCTATGCTACGATACGCGAGGCCGTTCCCCGTCGGGGGTTCGAATCCCCCTCTCGGGCATGGATGTTTATGCCGTCTTTAGTATAAGCTAGTTTGTAAGTAGTTTATAAGTTTAGGAACTGATGACCCCGCAGTTAAGTCCCTTAAGCTTTACAACATTTGAACTTCGAATAGCAGGCAGGAAAAATGGGATTCTAAGATTAATTTAGAAAACAAAATTTATGACAGACACCAAAGATGCACTTTCTGATCTCAAAATTGATAATATTTACTCTAGAGATGTGGTTATTTAGGTAAATGGATTACGGAAAATTGTAATGAAAACTAATCTGTCAAACCAAGACTCCAGAAAATGGAGACGGCATATCAGTTAACAAAATATGTTTACAAAAAAAAAGTTTCTCTCGTGGAACTACAAAATCCGACACTACTCAAAAGTAACAATCTAAGACAGTAAGTCTTCAACACAGAGCATTGAAAGAGTGATTAGAAGTGTAATAACGTAAAGTGAGGAAAGTCGTAGGTCCAACGCAGAAATATATAAAAAATATCTCTACTCATGCGAAGAATCCATTTAGTTATACATTTAGAAAGTATGGACTCAAAAAAGGGTAGCTCACAAAATAAATGTATTCTTAAACAACAGAACTACTACACCGAACTCTTACAATATGACAACAAATGATCTGAAAGAATTACGATATTACGATCTTCAAATCTGAATGCCAGAAATTAAATCAGGAAAAATCACAAAGTGGCGGAGATATGAGGAAGAAGAGAGAAAACCTAACCAATATGTGGTATGCGCACTTAAAACAAGTCCATTCGTTTCGTATGAAGGAATGCTGGGCAGAAAGGAAAGCCAACAAATATTCCGCATGGTCCTAAGTGACCCATCCGCGAAGAAGAAGAGGAAGGAAAAAAAAAATAGTTATGAAGTTGCTGAATGGCATACCAGTCATCTATGATTACAAGAATCAGTTTCTTAATTCCGAAAGTTTGTGCCGAAAAGCTACATTTTGTAACTGATTTTTCTTAGCCCTTACATCGTCAGAGATCAAGCCAAATGTTTAAATATTTGAAAAACCTGGTGGACCAAACTGTTACGGTTATCAGGACCTAGAATTACACACTACTTTAACAATTACACGGTTCTGCAGAAAAATATTTTTTGGAAGTTATCTGAAATTTGGTAACTGACTCGTTTATATTTCACCGCTGATTTCAAAAATGCAATCCATTATTTCTATCACTTCAGGTTTTCTCACAAAATAAGGGAGTATTTTTGGGCATAATAACAAGATGTAAGCAATTTTTTTCCATTTTTCTTAACGTTATGAAACCTCATTTTTAAATCATGTTCTAAACTACATTTCCGGTATACTTCCATCTCTCTTTTAGCTCATAAGTCCTTATAATAACGATTTCGCTTTCTGTCAAAGTTTCTTTTGTTGCTTTTCCGGCTATGGACTCGCTGAGGATCATATCAATCATCCAGCAGTAGTCCGCTATCATGTTTACGTTCCATCTTTCTTGATACCTTCTTTCCATTTCTTTAATGTCTTGGTGGAATCTTTTGCCTTACTCTTAATTTATATCACCAAGGTTTGCAGAGAAGCAGTCAAGATGTGAGAGGAGAAAATGAAATGTAATGCTCATGTTACAGCCAAGCTTCTTAAAGTTGTCGAGGATGTCTGCGACGATTGTCTTGTAGTTTGGATCTCTTGTTTCCTAGGAACTAATTTAAAAGATGCCCATGCTGCCTTTTCTATTGTTTCCATTTTGTCCACGAAGATGGGATTTGCCAATAGTTTTCTAATGTCTGGTTCGACGAAGATTCCTTCCTTTAACTTTGCCTCAAATAAACCAGGAAACTGTCTACAAAGATATCTGAAACACTCGCCTTCTTTTGGCAACGTCTTATCAAATTGTTTCATCAGCCCCATCTTAATGTGAAGAAGTGAAAGTAACACCATTTTGGGATCCACAAGGCTATTCCTATCAACATTTTTAACCCCCACCCATAAGGTTTTTCTCAACGGCCAAGCTTTCTCGCCGGCCGCGGTGGCCGAGGGGACTGAGGCGCTCCAGTCACGGTCTGCACGGCCACTACGGTCGGGGGTTCGAATCCCCCCTCGTGCATGGATATTTGTGCCGTCCTAGTTCGTAAGTACTTCATAAGTAGTTTGTAAGTTTAGGGACTGATGACCCCGTATTTAAGTCCCATAAGCTATACAAACATTGGAACATTTTGAACAAGCTTTCTCCCCCCCCCCCCCCCCTGATGTGGCGTTGCTTTCTGTCTCTACCGTCCCATTCACAGAGAATTCAAGTGAACTTTGACTTTGTTGACCAAGTAGCATTTAAATCACTTAAATCAGCACAGTATCCATTTGTGGTCTGCGTAACAGTGTTTCCTTAAAACCAGTTCAAGGTTTTCGTAACATTCTTATAAGTGAACCAAGTGTCCAACTCGTATCGAAGCATACTTATTGCCACTGTGTAGAAGTACTGCTTTAAGGTTTCTCTTTGAACAATCAATAAAAAATCTCCACTCATCAGGAGCTTATTCTATTTTGAAACGTGCCATACGTCCAGGAACATCACGGAGACAAGAACGATACAAACTCCTTTTCCCTCGATCGATACCAAGAAAATGATATACCCAGAGCCAACATATGTTTATCTTTCAATCTAGATCCTAAAACCTCTGCCGATTATATAGAAAGATCTAGGTCTGTAACTAAACCGCCCAGTCCAGATTATGAGATTGGAATGGGATCGGTTGTGCCAGGATCGTAGCAATCTCTGTCTTCACTATCACTTTGCTCAACTAATGGCTCGTTATAATCTATTTCGTCCAAAGAATCTGGAGGAGAGGGTGTTCGTACTTCAGGTCTATGAAGAACAGGGCGAATGGCTGATTGTTAGAGTAAGAAATAACTTTTTTCAAATTGAAACCTCGTACGCTGCAAGAACGAAAATAGCAGTCATCACTATGATTGTTGGACTCCCTCCAAACCATTGGTATTCCAAAACGTAAGAGCTGCTTTTTTTTTACCTTGAAACCATTGCGTCAGTTCAACACACCCTGAACAAACTTTCTGTGGCACCCAAGGCATATCTTAATCGCCTAACTTTATACAAAAAAGGCGAAATATTCTTTTTCAGTAAAATCAGAAATGTTTCATTGTTGCTTTTTAACTGTACGGTTACCTCAAATGAATAAGTAGCAGAAGCAATCTGCCGAGTTTCTACATCCTCTGGTAGCCACTGTACATTTTCCATAAAATAACAACACAAGAAAACAGTCACTCCTTTAAATCAGTAGTAACAACAACACGTGAACAGCACAGACTGAAGAGGTACTGTGAACTGACGGACAATAGCAAAAAGCACACTGCAAGGTGATGGCGGAGAAAGGGGCAGTGTGACAGAAAGGCGCTTACATGAAAGATGCGCAGTGAGACAGCAAGTGGATGAGGGAGAGTGGAGGGCAAGCACTGACACGAAAATACTGCTGGGTTCTCCTAATTACTCTTTCTTCGACGTATGTCTAGTATAAAAACGGCTAAATAACACTTTATGCAGATCGTAAAAACCAAAATTCAAACTCACTAGAGTGTAGTGATGGGACAACCAACTGTTTTTAACAACCGATTGGTCAATCGGTTGTTTTTTCGTTCAGTCGGCTTTTTCAGTCGAATGAAACAACCGAATGAAAATAGTATCTGTGGCCGTATGAATGTTTTCACTCACTGGTGGGGTTTGAGTGGTTTCATTTGATGCGAAACAATCGAATGAAACCAGTCTCTGTCGGTTGCAGCCGTTATATGAATATTTCCACTCATTCGTTGGTTTTGAGTTGTTTCAGTCGATGCGCGACCACCGAATGAAAAAAGTCTCTGTCCTTTATATGAATGTTCTCGGCATTGAGTGGTTTCACTTGATGCGATACAACCGGTTCGAAAAAGGCTCTTGCAGTTTCTGCAGTTATATGGATGTTTTTTATTATTATTTCACCGACTTTGTGTGACTTTATTTGCATACTCCTTCAGTCTTTTCGGGTATAAATGAACCGTAATTCAGCAAGAAATTTTCTTAGAGACAAATCTTATAAATATAGCACTGTGTCCGTGTGTGTATCTATTGCATGCAAATCTACAGTTTTGTTCCAATCTTGATGAAATTTTGCACACTTGACCTTTAAAACAAGACGAAGGTAATTGTGTACAATAAATTTCGTAGGTGCGTGGTGGAGGGTACTTTACCTACTAACTTCGACAAATTCCGTTTGTATTCGAATTTTAATGATATATTTCGCTCTTCGCCTTCAATGAAAGAGAATGGTCACCGTCTACATCTACTTTAGTTCGATGCAAGACAGAAGGTATTCCAGGCTTTGGCGCCAATATAGAGTTTTATTCCGATCTTTATGAAATTTTGCACACTTGACTTTCAAAACAGGTGGCAGTTCACTGTTCATCTAAGATTTTGTATGGTACATGGCGGAGGGATGGAATAAACCTCCACAGCGTTTCACCGATATCCACAGAAATATCTGTGACAAGAGCTGAAATGATCAAATGTTTGTAAATCTATCGGACCAAACTGCGTGGTCAGCAATCCGTAGCTTACAAACTACTTAAAGTAAGGTAAACTAACCTAAGGACAAAACACACACACACACACACACACACACACACACACACACACACACACACACACACACACACACACACACCAGTGCTCCAGGGAGGACAAAAACCTCCGACGGCGAGCAGCCGCGCGCTCCGCAGCTAGGTGCCTTAGACCGCTCGGCTACTCCACCGCGGCGTGACAAGAGTGAATAATTATAAAACTTGAGATGAATGTTTTCATATACTGTTGACGAATACAGACACGCTGAAGAAAATTTACAGCACTGATAAATGTTGTATGTCTTCTCGTACTCCTTCAAATTAGATGGAATTAACAAAAATATTTTATAAGAAATATTTTTATACAAAATACTTTAATGAAGGCTTTTTTTACCATACCTAATGTTTTAGTGATCTTCGAATTTGGATCTAGCAAATATGTTCAAAGTTAACATACTTAACTCTGTCCTGCTAGAACCTTAGATATGTATGAACAAGAAGCCGCAAACCGCACGTTTCTACCTGTTCCCACTTCGGAGATACAGAATGCGAGATTAAACATGTAGAGATCATTTTGAGACACCCAGTATTTTCCACGCTTAGACAGTTAAAAACCGACAACATCGGCGATGGCACGCCCCGCCCGCCAGACACTGTTGTATGGAGTTTGTCGCGCGCGCGCGCGCGCCTGCTGGCGCTGTCAGTAGTGAAAATGCCAGCGAGACAGCACCCCCTCTCGTGTCCCCGCGATACTTCGTGGTCATCGGCCACTTATCTTCTACAGATTGTGGGTGTCTGCGAAAGTAATCTGATAGGGCCCAGATGATCGGCGTTTTTTAAGTCTGGGGGGTGGGCAATTAAAGTGATCGCAGGCCTGCTCCAGCGATATGACAAAACTTACTGCCTGTTTTCACTTGAAAAGAGAGTATGAGTAATTCAGTCAATGTTCAAAACTGCAAACGTTTCGCATGTTTTCATTCGGTTGTTCCCACAGACTACTTTCATTCGAAAAAAATAAACGAATATTAATTCAATATAGTAAAACTACGACCGACTGATTGTTTCATTCTGTTGCTCCCACTGACTGGTTTCACTCAAAAGGACTAATGAAGAGGCCAACGTACTGTGTCAATTTTTTTCATTCGGTTGGTCCCATCGACTGATTTAACTCAAAAGGAAAGGAATGAGCGGTCCAACCGACTGTGTCGATTTTTTTATTCGGTTGCTCCTACCGACTGGTTTCACTCAAAAAACGTATGAATAGTCCAACCGACTGAATCGGTTGTTTTCATTCGGTTGGTCCCACTGACTGGTTTCACTCAGAAGAATGAATGAATAATTCAACCGATACGAGAAACTACAACCGAATGAGCGATTTTTCCCAACAATCGAATGAATCGATTGTTTTCATTCGATTGTTCATATCACTACTAGAGTGCTGAAATATGTGTAAAAATATCGAAAAAAGCTAAAACTAGACAGGCAGTCTGTGAAATACGTGTACTTCAAGGAATTTTTCCCGAAATCAGCGTTGAAAACACTATAAAAACGCTTATTAAAATTGAAACAATTTTTATGTCGCAGACCTGTGTTATTGATGTGTGTTTACGGTCATGTCCGAAAGAACATACACCATTTGTTGACATTAATGGCCTACTTTTATGAATTCGATATATTTAAACACTAGCCTAACGCCCGCTGCTTCGCATGCGTAGGCTGGTTGGTCTGCACCCTTTGTTTCTCCCTCTTAATATAAATTTTCATAGATATAGCTTAAGTACTGTCATAATGAAATGTTGTGATACTACTTGTAGCCACGGCAGAATGGCATTGCGTATTGAGGCGCCATGCTGCGGTGCGCGCTGCTGTTAGCCGTCGGGGATTCGATTCGCCCCTCGGGCATGGGTGTGCGTTGTCCTTAACATAAGTTAGTCTAGGTTAATTTAAATTAGTTTAATTAGTTTGTAAGTCTTAGGGACTGATGACCCCCGTAGTTAAGTCTCTTTAAGTTTTACAAACATTTTTAACGTTTGATTTTACTACTTCTAACCCCTATGGCACGCCTTAATAGTTGAATTTCGGAAATACCCCCTACATTTCTCTTTTCAATTCCAACCAAGTATGCAAATATTTTTTGTAATTATGGGTTCAAAATTGGCTTAGTAGCAACGTATTTCCAAAAAAATGTTTCATCCCCTATTTCACCCCCTAAATGATTAATTTTCTGAAAATACCGAAACACGTGTCTTTAATTCTGACCAAGAGAACATATACCAATTTATGTGTTTGTAGCTTCAAATTCCCTAAATAGCAACAGATTTTCGAAAAACACCCCCTCTCCTATTTAACCCCGTTGATGGTTGAATTTCCAAAAATACCGAAACACGTATTTTTTTAACGTCTAACCAACTATACAAATATCAATTTTTGCAGCTGTAGCTTCAAAATTGTGTCAATAGCAATGTTTTCAAAAAGAATTTTTGATCCTCTATTTAACCCTCTTACTTGTTGACTTTCCAAAAATACTAAAAATCATGGATTTTTAATCCTGAACTAGATTCCATATCCGAAGTTTCGTGGTTGTAGCTTAAAATTTGAGTTAACAGCAACATATTTTTGAAAATAATTTTTTTGCATCACCTATTTTTCCCCCTTATTTGTCGAATTTCAAAAATGCCGTAACACGTGTCTTAAATTCGAACCCTGCATTAAATCCGAAATTTTGTAGTTCTAGCTTCAAAATTGCCTAAATAGCTACGTATTTTCAAAAAAACATTTCATCCCCTATTTCACCCCCTTACGGACGGAATATCGAAATATCGCTTCTTAAATGACGCCTACAGAGTAAGATCAGCAGCCTCCACAAATTTCATGTTTCTATCTTCAGTGGTTTGGACCGGGAGATGATGAGTCAGTCAGTCAGTCAATCAATCGGGACACTTTCTTTTATATAGAGATTTCGATCGTTTCGGGGCATTGAAATATATTGAATGGCAAAGTTAAAAATTGATGTTGGACCGGGATTTCCCGCTTTAGGCCAGTTGTCACCTTAATTAAGCTATGCAGGCACGCTTTCCTTATAATCCAAACTACGACTGTAGTGCCCCTTGCCCATTCCTTCCTCTTGCTCGCAGCCTATATTGGATTCCCTCAAGGGATCGAGCGTATTAATGCGCCCGCATTGAAATTGCCAGTTGCATGTTAGGAGGAAATTTACAATTATTAGTATGGTGTCTGTTCCTTTCGGACTGTACCACGAGTTGAGAAATTGGGGTGGAAGGGAAGCGGGCATGGATAGCGTAATTGGTTAAGGCGACTGCTGGCCCAAAGTGGGAAATCTGGGTTCGAAGCCTAGTCCAGCACAAATTTTTAACTTTGGCACTAAATATATTTCAGTGCCATGAAACGGTCGAAATGTTTAAATATTTCGAATTCGTATTTAAATTAACCTCCACTAAGGACCCCCCCCCCCCCTTTACACACACACACACACACACACACACACACACACACACACACACACACACACAATTCCACACCTCAGGCGGGAAAGGCAGGACAGTCCGTACTATGACACCTTAGACCAAGCGCCCATACCGCGCGGGTCAAATCACAGTGTTGCAAAAGGGGATAGACAATTGGTATACATAAATACATCAGCAATGCAAGGTAGTAAGGCTAGTAAGTTGGAATTTCTTGAGAATTGGTGAAGGCTAAAGCCCCATCGGTGTGTACATGGCCTCACGAAGTAAGACCGTGCACCACTGCCGTTGGTAGCTGACGTTACTTGAGGACTGCGCCTTATCAGGCAGAGTAGTTCATCACGGCGTGGCAGGCGGCACTCACTTGTCTGACAGAGCGCCGAACGTGACGGCCCCGAGTAGGACTCCCAGCATGACGCAGGCGTCGGCCGTCGCGCGCAGCCACTCCCTGCCGCACACCAGGTCCCACTGCAACACGAAACGCCGGCGCCTCAGACCGGGAAAGCAGGCCTAACACTGTATCCGGCACAGTCAGAGTGTGGCACTCACGTCGGTGGTGGCGCTGCTGGAGATCTGCGAGGTGTCGTACACGTACGCCTCGCAGGGCAGGGTGACGTTGGAGGGCACGCCCGCCTCGAAGTACTCGGCCTCGAAGTCTGCGTCGAGGCGGCGGCACGACGACCAGTCGCCGGCGCGTTCGTCCCACGGCAGCGTCATGTTGGCCAGCGACGGCGGCAGCAAGTACGACGGTTCCGGGCCCTCGTACGGCAGCCGGCACCTGCGTAGGCATCGTTGGTGCCCTATAGTCCGTGTCACGTAGGAAGGCGGCCCAATTTTCAGCCGTTCTGCGCATCACCCTCCATTGCTGCTCTGGCAGCCGATAATATTCTCTAGGGGCGTGACGTGGCCACGAGTTACACAACGTTTCTCCCGCAGGCTCCATTGTAGGCGCTCGGCCGTAGCTCCTCCCCTTCATGCATAGTCTACCGCTCCGCCTCTGTGCGCAGAAGCGCCTTCTTACATGACACCAGCTATAGTCTTGCACATACTCTGCTATACATGTGGCGTTGCAAAAATTTCCGGCTCTTTTTTTTATTTTTTAAAAATTTTATTTAGATTTTCGATAGATAGGATTGCAGCCGTTGGGAAGGGAGTAAGACAGGGTTGTAGCCTTTCCCTAATGTTCAGTCTGTACATTGAGCAAGCTGTGAAGAAATGCAAAGAGAAATTCGGAGAACGCAAAGTTCAGGGAGAAGAAATTAAAACCTTGCAGTTTGCTGACAACATAGTAATTATATACATGTGGCGTCTCTTCTGATCCTGCAGTTCTAATTATTTCATATTTACAGAATATATGACAACTGTGAATGGGTAAAGCTGAAAATGTGTACCCAGTTGGGATTCGAACGCGGGTCTCCCACTTTCTTACAGGAATAAGTACAAAGTGACTACGAGTTTGACTACTGTGCGCAGGGAGGCATGCTTAGCTAGTCCTTGCAGGTGCGGTGTTCACTGTGTCCCCAGTGGTGTAGTGGTCAGCGCAACTGCCTAGAAAACAGAGGGCCTGGTTTGAATCCCGGCTGGGTACACATTTCAGATTTACGCATTCGCAGTTGATGTAATATATTCTGTAAATATAACATAGTAATTATGTCAGAGAAAACAAATGACAAAGAGCAATTGAGTGGAATGGACAGTGGCTAGAAATGAAGGTGTAAGATGAAAATTATCAGGAGTAAAACATGGGTAATGGAATGTAGCGTCATAAAATCAGGCGATGCTGAATGAAGTAGATGAGTTTTGTTATTTGGGTAGCAAAACAAGTTCTGATGGCCGAAGTAAAAAATAGAAAAAATGCAGAATGGCTATGGGAAGAAAAGTGTTTCTGAAGAAGCGAAATTTGTTGATATCCAGTTCTAATTTAAATGTTAGGCAGTCCTTCCTGAAAGCATTTGTCTTTAAGTCTAGCATTGTATGGGAGTGAAATATGGACGATAAGGAGTTCAGACAGAAGGATGGTAGAAGCTTTTGAAATGTGGTGCTGCAGGAGAATGTGAAGATGGGTTGATCACGTAACAAATGAGATGTTCAACAGAATTTAGGAGAAAAAGAATTTCTGGCATATCGTGACTAAGAGAAGGGATAGATTGGTTGGACACATTCTGAGACATCAAGAAATCGTCAACTTAGCATATAAGGAAGTGTGTGACGTAAAAATCTTAGAGAGACCTAGGGACAAATAGAGCAAGCAGATTGAAAACAATGTTGGTTGTCATTCTTATTCTCAGATGAAGAGGCTTGCACAGGACAGGGTAGCGTGGAGAGCTGCGTCATACTAGTCTTCGAACTGAATACCACAACAATTACTTCGGTTACCCAATAATATACACAATTTAATAACAGAAGGAAAGAATATTCGATTTGAACGTGACATGAAAATGAGCAAGGTCAAAGTGACAGAGTAACTATCAAGTTATTAGTCGACGCACAACTGAGAAATAATTATACTGTGACCTTGAAACAAATATGTTTAAAACAGAGTGAGCTAAAAGTTTCAATACATCCTTTTATTTCAAAAAACCTACAGAATCTGGGAAGCTTTAATATCAAATTAGGTATGGACTACGTTGTCTATATTTTACGGTATATACCGAACATGGGCGCCATTTTGAAATATGACATTTTGAAGTCAACTCTTTTTTTTTTTTTTAAACGGTATACCTTTCCAAATTTTATCGAGAATTCCTAGAGCTATTTTCCCTCAAATGAAGTCATCAATGTTTACATATACTGTAAACACTGTCTGCACAGAATACACGCTAATATCTTACAGTACATAGTATTGCAGGAGTCTTGAGCAAATTTTGAATTCGAACATCTTACTTTTGAAGGATCAATATGTACCCAGTATAACTATTTCGTGAGAAAAACAGCCAGTTTCTTAATATACATCTCAGGAGTAGTAGATTCACGCCAATATGTGATATATTTCGTTTACCTAGATTCGAGGAAGGCTCTTCGACACCGTACCACACAATCGTCGATAGCTGAGGCATGAGGAGAGAGTGTCTTTACCGAACGAGATGGCGCAGTGTTTACACTGGACTCATTTGGGACGACGGTTCAAATCCACCTCCGGCCACCCATATTTAGGATTTCCGTTATTTCTCTAAATCTTTCAAAGGGCACGTCCGATTTCCTCAATCATCCTTAACCGAAAACATCAGAGCATGTTTTCCGTCTGTAATGATGGGACGTTAAACCCTAATCTTCCTCTCCTCCCACAGTTTCTTCATCGCGAGTTGGTCTTCCATGCGCGTGGAATTCCAAGACTGACTGAAGTCAATGCGTGAAGGTGAATATTCAATAAAAACGAAAGCAGTATCTCAAGCGACCCAGTGACACAGAATAGAAAGGCTAGTGTTATCAAAGTAGACAACCCGTTTATCAGGAAGGTCAGCAGCAGCTCCTCTTCGTCATACGTGGATTACGTTAATGTGCACAGAAAATACAGTTACTGTATGACGTGCATTAAGAAGAAATTAGTTATTTTTAGCTCCTGTACTGATTGACACCTCTCTAAAAATGTGAAATACAATACCTACAATACAATCCAGCGATCACAGGCCCTGCAGAGCACGCGCTGCCTCCATTCCCTCCTGTTTTGTGCCCGGTTCCTGCAGGTGTCTTCAGTCCCCAGGGCTACCACGTCCTTCACCAGGTCGTCCATCCAGCGCTGACTTTATGGTCCAATGGGGCGTTTGGTGTTTGGTTTCCCTTCTAGCGCCATCTTCGCCTGTCTTCCTTCTGGCACCGGCTACATGGCCCACCTATATTCTCTTTCTCTGGCTCTATCTTCTGTAAGATGTTTGTCGCAGCCAAAAGATTTCCTCATTCGTCCTCCTCCATTCTTCATTATCTAAAATTTGTCTATCTTCCTCGCTACTTTTCTTTCACATATTAACAGTTTTTTCCTGTCTCGTTTAGTCATGCACCATGTTTCTGATCCGTACATTACCGCTGGGTACATTATCATTTTATAGATTTTCATCTTAGTGTTCAGTGAAACTGGTTTAGAGCCGAACGTCTGAGTAAATGTATGCATTTCATTCCCACTGTATTCTTACCTTTATGTCCATTTCTATTTTGTTGTCTGTGGTAAACCAAGATCCTAAGTATTTGAATTTTTTACTCTTGAATCTCAAGCAATTTGGCTCCAGAAATTCTTCTTGCTCTTGTCTTCTTCCTAATTGCATGAACTGAGTCCAACCTTCTGCGCATAGCTGTCCATTTGTTGGTACATTCCTTTCAACTCGTGCTTTGATTCACTTAGCAGGACTATGTCATCCGCATATACGAGACAACTGAAGTTGCAGCCCACCTGTACTCCAGCCCACTCCTTTTCTCTACATACTTAGTATTTTCTCTAAGATGACATTGAATAAAACACATGAGAGTGCATCTCCTAGTCTGAGACCTGTTTCAATCTCTAATGTTTTTGATGGGACTCCTCGGAAACGTTCTGCTGCCTTTAACCCTTAAATACAGATGTATCCCATTATCACTAGCTTCTCAGGGATTCTGAAGTCACGCATTGCATTTTACAGGCTATTTCTGTGGCTGCTGTCATATGCACGTTGAAAATCCATAAACACACTATAGATATGTTTGTATATGCCCAGTGTTTTTCAAAGAGTGGGAATGTAGTCTATTGTTGATTGGTTTGGTCGAAAACCAGTACGTTGTTCTCTATGAATGGTTGCAATTTTCTGAGGATGTTGATGGCAAAACCTTTTATGTTACATTCAACAGGTTGATACCTCTACAATTTCCACATTTCATTTTGTTTTCTTTCTTGTATACTGGTTCACACAGTAACTTCTACGGCATTTAAGCGTACGCTGTACTATGTAACGATTAACACTGCAAACCTAACTTTGCTCTACTGTGTCTCATTACTTTTTATCCTCCTTCCTTCCCATTCCTCATTTTGCGAGAGAGACAGATTCACTAATCTACAGAACTAGTTCTGTCGTTAGAATCGTTGGATATAGCGCTATCTTGCTCAGGAGTGTCTCGTATGATTGTGGTCCGGACTGTATACCCATTTGATTTCTATCCGATTATGCTGAAGCTATAGCTCCTTATTTAACAGCCATATACAACCGCTCTCTCAAAGAAGGATCTGTACCAAAAGATTGGAAAGTTGCACAGGTCACACCTATATTCAAGAAAGGCAGTAGGAGTAATCCACTAAACTACAGGACTATTTCATTGACTTCAATTTGCAGCAGGGTTTTGGAACATATCCTGTATTGAAATATTGTGAATTATCTCTAATGCTCTATTGGCCCAAGGTAAACATGGATTTAGAAAATATCGTCCATGCCAAACACAACTAGCTCTTTATTAACACGAAGTGATGGGTGCTACCGACAAGGGTTTGAAAATCTATTCCTTATTTCTTGATTTCCAGAAAGCTTTTGACACCGTACCTCACAAACGGCTTTTGGTCAAATTGCGTGGTTATAGTATATCGCTCCAAATTTGCGATTGGATAGGGGATTTCCTGTCAGGGAGAACGCATTTCGTAGTAATCGATGGTAAGGCATCGACTAAAACAGAGGTAATATCGGGCGTTCCACAGGGTAGGGTCATTGGTCCCCTGCTGGTCCTTATTTACATAAACAATTGAGGGGAAAATCTAAGCAGCTCTCTTAGATTGTTTGCAGATGACGTCATTTACCGTCCAGTAAAATCATCTGAAGATCAAAACCAACTGCAGAACGATCTAAATAAGATATCACTATGGTGTAAAAATTGACAATTGATTCTAAATAATGCGACGTGTAAACTTGTCCACATGAATACAAACAGAAATCCTTGAACTTTGTTTACAAGATTAATCAATCGAAAGTAAAGTGCGTAAACTCCACAAAATACCTAGGCATTTCTATTACTTCAGACTTAAATTGGAAAGAGCACGTAGATAATGTCGTGCGAAACGCAAACAAGAGACTGCGTTTTATTGGCAGAACCCTTAAAAGATGCAACAGAACTACAAAAGAGATTGAGAATACACTAAGCTTGTCCGTCCTTTTTTGGGGTATTGCTGCCCAGTGTGGGATCCTTATCAGGTGGGTTTGACGAAGGACATCGAAAGAGTCCAAAGAAGGGCAGCTCGTTTCGTATTGTCACGATACTGGGGAGACAGCGTTACGGAAATGATACAGGATCAGGGATGGGAATCATTACAACGACGACGCTTTCCGCTGTGGCGTGGGCTACTTAAGAAACTCCAATCCCCAACATTCTCCTTCGAATGCGAAAATATTTGTTGACTCCCACTTAAATAGGTAGAAATGATCATCAGAATAAAATACGAGAAAGCAGAGCCCGAACGGAGAGATTCAGGTGTTCATTCTTCCCGCGCGCTATTCGAGAATGGAATGGGAGGTAAAATAGTATAACGGTGGTTCGATGAACCCTGTGCCAGGCACTTTGCATGTGATTTTCAGAGTATCCCATGTAGATGTGAACCCGTTGGTGGGAAAGATACAGCGTTAACTGGTTGTGTTTGTGTTTATCCGTTTAGGCAATTCGCACCGCCTCGTTGTGCAGCGCCATGCATAATTCAGGGCAGCCTCACGTCTTGGCAATTGAATAATGAGCGCCCTCTCAATTGTCAACTGGCCGTTCATCAGCCCCCTGCCCGCTTAAGGCGGTCGCGCCGGACAAGATAGTTCCGCGGAAAAACACTGCACGCCTACCAGGGACCGACCGACTCTGTATGCAGTCACACCGATTTGTTTATTCAGAAGAGTGTAAAATCCAGGAGAAATCTTAAAAGAAATTTCAGAGGTAATTCACACAGAATGGTGAAGTGAATCATGTAACAGCTGAAATACTACCTGAAAATATCTTACAATGATACGAAAATTGAAATATGGCAGTCTAGTTCGCGAGTTGCTAAGCTTTTTTTTTTTTTTATTTTATTATTTGGTAACCGGTTTCGGTCCTACAGGATCATCATCAGGCCTTTGGCACCTGGTTGGTAGACGCCTGCTCCGGCCACCGCCACCCTCCACCAACAAGGTGACAAACGCTTGATGATGGTCCTGTAGAACCGAAACCGGTTGAAATAAAAAAAACCTCACACTTGCGATCTGGACTGTCATTTCAATCAACTAGCTGAAAACCCGGTGTTGCCTGGGTTGTTTAATGTCTGCCACTCAAAGTGTTTGGCATTGTGCTTTGTAGATCCCGCGAATGAGGGCTGCGTGTGAAACTTCAGTAGATTTAGATCGAAAGCGTACATCATAAAAAAAATCAGGTTCCAGGCTTACGATTAAGGAATTTCCTTAAGCTGACTGGAATAGAGGACTATCTTACTAGTAAATAAGTAATGGATAACAACGTGGTGCATGATGTGAAGAGGTCTTACCCATTACAGTATATATGATCACATATTTATTGAGTTATATGGTGTACAATTATATATATATTCATTTGTATAAAGTACACTTCAGTGAAGATCGCTATGTCTGTAAAATCTGTTGCGAATATAATTAGCAGTAAAGATGTAGTAGATTAAAACTGTGCGTGATGGGGCGGTTTTCTATGAACGTTACTGTTTATGTGATCATATCTCTTGAACTACGTTTAGTACTGTGATACAATTTCGAAGGTACACTAAGCTGTACATTGTCTGTAAAAAATTACAAATTCTAACGTCATACCGAATACCGTAGTTTTAGTCCATGAACAACGGAAAAGTAATAAGCGAGAATTTTTTTTTTTCCTTTCATCATTTTACTGTGGTTGCCAGCGAGAAAAAATTCAATAAAAGTTTGAAATTATCTTTTAAGTTTGTTACAAGTCGCCAAGTACTCTCCATACAGTGTATGAATAAAGTCTCGTCGCATTATGTGGCAGTATTTTGCGATTCCTATTGTTTATGACGTCACATCTCCTGAACCATGTGTCATATGAGTCTTGACCCTGCAGCAACTGTTACCTCACGGCAAGGAAGATGTGTATCAAATTTGGTTTGAAATCGGTCCAGTGGTTTAGGAGAATGTACAACATTGTCGCGTGATGCACTTCTCTCATCTCATTGTTTATGACGTCATATCTCTTGAACTGTGTGTTATATATGATCCTTACACTTCCGTCGACCGTCCTCATGTATTGAAGCTTACGTGTTCAAAATTTAATGAACACGTACACACAAACATACGGACACACTGATTTATATATAAAGATCATTCTTCAGTCATCAGCAGTGTTACATTAGTATGAATGTAGAGGTACCAGCAATAATTTATGTAAAGCAGGGATTTAGGAACAAATATAATTAAGACGTCTTCCCAACAACTATACACGGGGAAGTATAAACCACTTGTTTTCTAAAGTTGTGAATTTGCTGTGAACATTTATATTTGAGTTGTACGTGATAAATTACTATGTATTTCGAAGTTCCACAGTAATAACTCAGTCCCCGATATCAACACGCTAAATTATACTTCGATTTAGCAGATTTCAACTCACCCATTTCGTCTTAGTTTCATTTCTCCTTGTCTCCTATTGCGAAGTAAATATGCCGTCCATTCTATTCAATGCATCTTCCAACTTGATGTAGCTTTGACAAGAAGGAAGAAAGCTTGGAGTTTAACGGCCCGTCGACAGCATGGTCATTAGAGACGGAGCTTACGCACGGAGTGTGTGGGTAAGGATGTGGAAGGAAATCGGCCGTGCCCTTTGAAAGGTACCATTCCGGCATTTGCATGGAGTGATTTAGCGAAATCACGGAAAATCTAAATCAGGATGGCCGGAAGTGAATTTGAACCACCATCCTTCCGAATGCGAGTGACAAGAAGAGCTTGGAGCTAAGTAAACATTAACACCGTATTACACCCGTATTTTTGTTAAACCTATTAATCTTCCTACAACTTCCCTTAGTCGCTACTTTCATGGACAGCCCTGCCATGTACTCTAGTAAACATCCGTTTAGTCTCCTTGGTCGACAATTTTAATCAACTCGTAATCGTGTTATTAAAGCTGCCTGTTGCTCTTATAATCTATGACACTACTCATTTATATGACATTTTTATAAGTTGACCAGCACGTTATTGTGTTTCTGACATTGTCGCTCATTAATGTTAGAGCAGCCTCATTTGAAGAACGTAATCCATTTCAACAGTAACAAGTTTTTTAAAAGGAACGAAAGTAGTTTTACGACAGAATCAAGGTAGTCCACCGTCATGTCAGCCATCTGCATTTAGGGATACTAATCATTTTGAAACCGAATCTTCAGACAAAAAAATCTTACAGATTTTAGGGTATCATAAACTTGGTACTTTGTCATAAGCAATTAACTGTCGGCAATGAATAATAATTATTTTATTGGCACAAAGATTCTGCATCTATATGACCAGTCTGCAACTAATGCATTAAGTACTGGTGGGGGATCCATAAAGACTGTATGACGAGCATTGCACCCTTGTGGGTACCACCTCTTTCATATGCATCTTCCCAAAAGAGAACTAGTATGACCTTACCAGCAGACATTCGATTGCAAAATTTTATTTGTTTTTGTTTAGTCGATATAGTACTGTGGCGACATCCTTATTTCACTATTTAGTTTCTGATTGCTGAAACGTTTGTAAAACTTATGGAACTGCGGGGTCATCAGTCCCTAAACTTACAAACTTCTTATGTACTAGCTTATACTAAAGACGGCACAAACATCCATGCCCGAGGGGGGATTCGAACGGCCTCGCGCTTCGTAGCATATCGCCTCAATGCGCTCGGCCGCTCCGCCGCAGCCTGGTGGCTGATACTGGAGCCACGTCTCCTCCCCAGTAGCAATTTTTCTCCAGAAATGAATCACCTACGTGGAATCAATAGAATGGTTCTTCACAGGCATTGATATGGCGGTCGTTCATCTCAACAGTGAACTGACGTGGTCTCCCCTCTCATCCCCCCCCCCCCCCAGAGGGGCTCACGGTTCTTTCGTGAGTACGTTGGTGGCGAGCACGGGGCCCCGAGCTAATGCAGTCTTTCTTCCTTCTTTACTTTCCGGACTGCATTTCCTTTCCCCCTCCCCTTATTTCCTATCCTCACTGCTTCCCCTCCCCACTGATAGGGGACTAAACTGCTAAAGTTATCAAACAACCCAGCCCAACTGACGTGGTACCCGTCTTTCAAACATCTTAGTGAAGTGCATTATATTGTGCACAAGATTCTACACTGAGCAAACACTAATTTTCAAACTCGTACCATTTCGCTCCGAGTTATACGTCTGTTATTTATAAGCTCCCTCACTAACGCAATGTTCTGTTCTCTTGCGGCACTATGCGGCGAGTCTATCGTAGTGTTGTGCCATCCTCCTCACAACTTACATAGCTTGCTAAACTTACACCATTCACACTTGCTGCAACGACGCACACGCTGTCATTATGCGAATCGATTATGCCTAACAGGTCGCTGCTCAATCATGGTGCATGTTGACAATGAGCGCTGCTGCCGCCTCCCTCTATAGCCCAGATTACTCTGAGAAAGATCTTTGACAAAGATTTTTTGTTAATGATTTTATTCAGCATCTCTGACCAAACTACTTCACTGGAGGATATTACAGTAGCGTAAAATTTTTCGTCCTAGTTGCTCGGAAAAGTCTCCGAAATAACTGATCGTCTGTATTACAGCAGGTAATGTAATGTTTCTGGGGAGCACAATCTTGAAAAGAATAAAAGCAAATTTAGGTGAAACCGTGGATAGCGAGAGGAAACAAAAGTGCATGCACAAATGTACTTCTTTAACATCATTGCCAGGATATAATCACGAAAATTGTTTGAGAATGGGCGACCAGACATTTCGCCCACACATTTGTAAATTCTTAAACTCATCATACCGATGTTTCAGGAAGCCGTAAAACTATCAATTTGTAAATAATGGAACACTAACAGTTACGGTATCATGCTGAACTTACCCTCGTTAGACAATTTGTCATAATTAAGAATGGAATATTTTCGCCGTTTTGTCATCGGGAGAGTTAACTATAATGGCACTACATCTTCCTGTCGGTTCTACGACCCGGAGACAACAGCGTTACACCAACCGAGATGACAATAAAGTTGCCGCAGAGGGGGGCTTGGTGTTGACTTGTGTTTACTCTGCCAAACGAATTACACTGGCAGTTGGGTTGTGACAGTCTAGTGAGCAGTTAGCGCAATGCAACAACAACGTGACGCATGGAGAGCCATAGGGAGGTTGTAAGCGGGACAGACACAGGGAGATGGCTGCAGCTATTGGAGTGTGCCAGAGTGTAATTTCCAGGACGCGGGCGCTTTTTCAGACAATAGGAACCGTTAAGAGAAGGCAAGGCCAAGGTAGTCCACGGGAGATGACCGTTATCTCCGGTTACAACAACTCGGCACAGGAGGCCGAATGCAACTCAGCTGCAACGCAACCTCCATGCAGCAACAGGACGCACAGTATCAGCACAAAACAGTCCGCAATCGCCTTTTGGCATTGGGGCCCTACGCTCGGACGCCTGTGGAGTGTCTAATTAAAACCACGACACCGTTTAACTCTCAGAAACTGGGTGGAGGAACATCAGGATTGGAAGGCGCCCGGTTCTGTTCACAGATGAGTCAAGATTTGTGTTAAGCCAGACTCGTCGTTTCCTCATCTGGTGAGAACGTGGAACTCTGAACAATGCTGCTTATGTGCAGGAAACATCACTATATCATGGTGGTGAACGAACGGGGTGGGTAGAAGTCAGTATTGGCGAACGTACGGACCACTATGTCATTTAGAATGGCACTTTGACTGCTCATAGGTAGAGAGAGACGAGATCCTGCGACGTTTTGCTGTGCCCTGCGCCGGTGCGTTAGCAGACGCATTCCTTCTGGTGGACATAGAGCTGCACTATGCAAATGAGGGAATTGAACGAATGGAGTGGCCAGCTTTTTCACCGAACACCGATTGAGCGTGTCTGGGATGCACTTGGCAGATGCACCCAGACCAGGACCTCGCACAGTGGTTGCAGAGCTGGAGACTGCACTCATGGAAGAATGCATAAATATCCCTAAAGAGATGAATGATGTCATATTGGGCATGCCACACAGGTGTGCAACTTTACTGACCATCCAAGGTAAAAAAGAAACACACACACCCCAAATATTAGGAGGAAACGGGTATGACTTTCACTATTATGGTAGCCCTATGGTGCGTCACTTTAACAAGGAGACCACATAGATATCGGATTATACAATTTCTTTATGGTAAGTGAAGTTCAGAACTTAAATGACAAACAGCAAAAGCGTTTCGACGCAACTCTAAAATTTTTTTCGAGATAATCAACTTTAAAGTTTCGCAAAGTTACGTATGGACTAAGTACCAATAGGTAAATTAGTAACCGCATCTGTTCGTGCAGCTCAGGTGGTAGCGTTCTGGCCTTCACATCTGGTGTCGTTGGTTCGAATCCTGTTACGGAAATTTATTTTTTCTCGTTGTGTTCTAACACTTACACAACTTTAATATCTAATGATAACTTACGAAAAGAGCACGTGTTTTCGTTTATTCGTAATTTTCTATATTTTATGAAACGTTAATAATGATAACCAATCATAAAACGTAAGTTAAATTTTTACAGTATTGGCGTCACTGTTAGTTGAAGACGGTAATGTTTGTTCAGTTTGTGAAGAGCTACGACACTGTATTTGAAAATCATCTCCCTAGCTACTAATGGCTTTCCAAGAAGCTACCCTACTCAACAAATTTACGTGACTACAAGGATTTCAACTCGTCTACATACACATAAAAAAAACTGACAAGTTGAATTAGATGTCCCAAAATGTTGTATATCACTCAATGGAAAAACTTATCACCGTGGGATTAGAACCTCAGACTATGGTTATGACACCAGTACGCTTCCACCTCGGCTAACGGACAGGGGTGGACCCCTTTTAATTACTCTTTCTTACATGCACTTTGTAAAACTTCAAAGCCCATTTTCTCAAGAATTTTTGAGAGTTGCGTCGAATGGCTTTGGCTGATTGTTACTGAAGTTCTGAACTTCACGTACCATAAATATAAGGAAATTCTAAAATCAGATACCCATGTGGTCTCCTTGTAGGTAAAGGCCATGTAAACCTCAAGTAAAGAGGTGAGACAGCAAAATATAATACTGTATCCACAAAAATTACAATTGTAACAACTATCTGAATAAGTTACCATATGTATATTGTTTATGATATCACCCCTGTGAATGTATGCTTTCCCTGCGTATGGCACACACGAAATAATCTCGGGTTTCCATGCGGGTGGCTGCGTTGAAATTCCGCGGAATTTCAACGCAGTCACTGAGACCCCCAGAAGATTTCGTCGATATCTCCCCTTATCCCATTATTGTTCTGAGAAATGTCTATTGGGGTTCGCTATTCACCATGGTTATGGTTGGCACGTACTGTCAGCGCCACGTAAAGAGAAGGCCTGAGCGCTATCGTGACGTATGACGTCACACAGCTGACTGGCTGGACGCTACTTAAAGTCCAATGTGACGTCACGTGACACGAGAGCGTTCAGGTTTTCTCAAAGAGCTATATAAACAACAGAGAGGGTACAGGCAAGCTACAGCGCTCTGGGTGGCAGCACTAAGTAACATTGGGCGCCATATTTGAGAACGTCAGTTTCAAGCAGCAGCGTGAGCAGACGCTTCTGTTTTTAATCTAAACTAACGTGTAAGCGCTATTATTAGTGGTAAATCAAGCCAGTGTATGTTCGGCGTACAATTGTAGCTACCGCAGTGATAAAACTGTTGGAATATCATACATAAAGAAAGACATATGTAATTATATAGGTCGTTGTGTATCAGCGTGCATTTGTCTGTAAACATTCATTATACTTAACTTTCGCATTTACCAAGTTTCAAAATTATGTTTACTTCACGACCATCAGAGCTAAGCAGAGGACGGATGTATTTTTTGTATTTTAATGTAATGACAGTTTATGTAGTGTACAAAGCGTATTAACCATTGGGTAAGTAGCTTAGGTATATGAACTGTAATTAAACTATTCTTTATACAGATTTACATTGAAAAATAAGGAGTTGCTAACCCAATGGGTAGCCAGTATGAGGCGTGATAAGTCGCAGCCTACAAAGTATAGTTAGTTATGCTCTTGTCATTTTGAAGAAAAGTTATGGAGGCTACCACCGATCGAAAGCGGCTACTTGCAAATGTCATTCCAACACTATTTTCGTTTCCTGAGCACCTACAGAAACCAAAAGCTGTAAGGAGAGTCACAAGGAAACATTTAATAGTGGAGGGCTTGATAAATACGTAATATACTTCAAAGCATTAAACATCATTTGAACCACAGGCAGAATAAAGGTAATTAAAGAAATTCGCCTGTATTAATAGGGAAGATATGTCGGCAAATACAAACGGTTATGGACCATATAGTAACATCGCATAATGCAGCAGTTTGACGATTGTAAACATTGCACTTAGGATGCAGTAGTAACCGAGAAATGCTAGTCGTAGTGGGAATTACTTTCCGAAATGCATCGCCCAGAAATTAAGGAAAATCAACACTGGCAATGATTAATATAAAACCTATGATTCAGCGTTAGCAGACGCCCAGTAACACCTGGCGTGACACTGACGTTCTCAAAGATGGCGGCAACCTTTACAATTGGCTTCAACTATGGCGGCGCTGTGGTCAGTCTATGTTGTTTATATATGTCTTTGGGTTTTCTCTTACGATGGTGCTGGTGCTGAGCGGGGCACAGACAGTTGCGGTCGAGTACGCTGTGCGCAGAACGCACTGCGCACCCGCCTCCTTGCTTGCGCAGCACGATGGTCTAGGCGTCAGCTGCCGCAGGGTCGCGCTGGGTACCTGTGCGGCGGCTTGGCCTGCAGGAAGACGCCGGACAGCTTGTGGAGGGCGCAGGAGATGGCGGGCAGGCACAGCAGCAGGTAGACGCGCCGCTGGTACCGCCCGAACTCGCCCAGCCGACTCAGCACCAGCTCGTACGTCATGGTGCCGCTGCAACACGCACAAACAACACGCCTCCTCACTCACTGATACACTCCTCACTTACCTTGCTACTGGAAACAGTATTAGTCATGACTTTGGTAAACATAGTTCCCTATTGGAAAGTCAGCGAACTGCTACATCTTTCACAATGAAAGTAACAGTCACGTTCGCAAATTGTTGAACATTTTGCGAACTTTTTTTTCAGTCTGATTACTGGTTATGTTCCATCGATCCTGCTGACAAGGGACACCTTTGGCTTCGAACGAAACCCTGCTAAAAATAAAAAAATAACATTTTAACACAGTGCTTTACTAGGCATGGTCCTGATGCATGTGGAATGTTTTTTCCTTCCTCGTCCTTTAAATTTACACAACCAATTACAGAGGGACTTACATTTTAACATGCATTCTGAACCACAGTGTAACTCGGCATTTATTAGATAAACATTGTCAGACGTGAAGGAGAGACCATGGATTGAACCCACGACTTTCGGATGTGTATTGTCTGACATTTTACTATTCAACATACTGACAATAACAGTATCAAGAAACGGTAGTATGCATCGTTTTCATACAGATCATTCTAATGTACTACACGCGAAATTATAACCAAGGGAAGAAAAAAATGTTCATATGACTAAATCTATGGAACCAAACTGCTGTTATCAGTCCTGCCTCGGTGTAGTAGCCGAGCGGTCTAAAGCGTCTCGCTATGGAGCGCGCGGTTGCTCGCCTGGAGGTTCGAGTCCTCCCTGGGGCGTGTGTGTGTGTGTGTGTGTGTGTGTGTGTGTGTGTGTGTGTGTGTTAGGTTAGTTTACCTAGGTTTAAGTAGTTTGTAAGCTACCGACTGATTACCACGCAGTTTGGTCCGATAGATTTACAAACATTTGAACATTGTCATCAGTCCTTAGGCTTAAAAATTATTTTAACTTTAAAACACACACACACACACACACACACACACACACACACACACACACACACACAACGTTAACCGATTACCGGCGTGGCACAGGCGATAGCGTCACCGATTTCGGTGCTGAAGGTCGCCGGTTCAGTCCCGCCCACCGGCAAAAATTTCTTTGTAATTATTTCCAGAATGGTCTAAATGTTTATGTTCACTTGTAATTTCGACTTGTTTCTTATGTTAACTATTCTTCTAATTTCTGGTACATTCTGTGTGTATAAATAGCAGAGCATTCTGCCCGAGAGGCAGTCAGTGCTGCGTGTACTTTCGGTTTGCAATAAACTTGCTTTCATTGTAGGTCCTGTGTTCCTGCCTTCGAAGTCAAGCCTGCTTCCATTTCAAAGCGACAATATGCAATGTCAAACAAGAATGAAATATGTAAATAAAAAGAATTAAAAAGGTTTCGAATCTTTTCCAAGCCATAGCAGAAGTGCCATGGGCAAACAGGTACGCGTCCTACCTTCCTATAGCTTCTTTACCCATTTATGTGTAAAATGTTGATAATTTTGTTATGAAACTGTGATATAGATTTGCACGATCAAACGTGGGCTTCGCTCAGGATTGCGGTAATTTTATGTGCTGTATCAGTAACTGATTAAGAAAGCTTGTCGTGCCGTACAAACAAATGTAAAAACCTAAGTGATCTGGATAGAGACAAAAACAACCGCTGCGACTTAATCGTCATTCCTCCCTGCAAAAGAGGAAAGCAAACGAAACCTACCGAAATTGCAGCTCTCTCCTCAGCGCGGGGCGAGCGAAACTTCACTTTCACCAACAATCGGTTAAAGAACGAATTGTCACTTGTCACCCATCCCTCTACCCCTCGTCCTCTTAAAATCGTATACGTTTCGCCATTATTTGTCATATTCTCTTGCGTTTAGAAGGATGGACCAGTAGTTTCACTACGGTGGGGCAACAGTAGTGAGTACATCCATTACAGTTAAAAACCAACCTCAAACGGCATTTATTCAACTACTGTTGCAAGTGGAAAAATAAGAATAGGTTCTAAGTTTAGTTTTATATTGCGATTAATTTAAAATTTTAAATGTCAATCTAACGGTTACAAGGCATAATCTGATTTTAAACTGCAAGATGGAAACGGTAAGATGCAGCATATACTGACAGCACAATTTTCAAGGTTTTGCAATACTTTATGCCTGAAACGTCCTTTAATATGAATAGAGGTTTAAAGTTTAACGATGGGTACATTTTCACTCTTATTGCAGTTAAACTTCAGCGTCAGACATTGCATTTGATTACTTCTTTTTTAATACCTTTATTAAGTTCGTAAATAGTGTATCACTGAATGTACATTAAGGATTTTGCTATTGTATGACATTCTTAGCAGATATGACAGACTTTTCTGCCTGAAAAACTGGCTTCTGTCTAAATAGAGAAAAAATTAACCGGTTTTACTCATCCGGTGTTTGATAATACGAGCATTTAGCTACTTGCAATTAAAATCATGCTTAAATTTCAAGCTTTTTCTGTGCTTTTTCATCGGGTAGTTTTACACACGAGAATTTACCCTATACGGATTCGAGGATTTACATGTATACATCTTATCAATGTCAGGTGTGACTGGTTGCTTCTATCATCGAAAACCAATAAATGCAACATACCTCGTCCACCACACCATAAGGGTGATACCGAAGATCATATACATAATGTGTGTTTGTAGAGCTTATGGGACTTAACCTCGGAGTCATCAGTCCCTAAACTTACAAACTACTTATGAACTAGCTTATACTAAAGACGGCACAACATCCATGCCCGAGGGGGGGATTCGAACCACCGACCGCAGCGGCCGCGCAGACCGTGACCGACACGCTGCAGACCGCTAGGCCACCGCGGCCGGTCACCACAGCGCCACCTTACTCGATTTTCCTGAACAGAAGACAAAGGTGAGAAATGTCTGATTATCTAAACCGTCGTCCACTATCTGTTATAGTTAACTGCCACCTGCATCTTTAACTGAGTTGAAGGATTTTATACATACAGTGTGCAGTGTCTCAATTCTCATTCTTGAGCCACTGCAATGTCCTTGAAACGTGCACACATGGTTCAACATTACACTGGCTATATCCGAGAAACACTGGCACTCCACTTTGCCTTTCGAGCCTGTGACAATAAGTGAATGTCTTGCGTTGTGTAGGGCAGTGACCTATTCTGTGCGACCACTGTAGAGTAAAACCAGACCGTGTTGCATATGGAAGTTCGGGTCGCTCCGGGAGCCGGATAGTTAAGGCAAATGCTCACAAAAAGCAGGGAATGCGGGTTCGACTGCCGATTTTTGCAGTTATTTTAAAAAATATAACCAACATGTTCATCATCAGATGGTTCTTCACTTCCAAATACATTTGTTAATGTTTACTTATGGATTCTGTTCTTAACAACTGCTTATGGCGAAATATTTCAGGGATTTCAGTGCCCTATAGTATACAAAAGATGAGTAGAGTGATTTATTTGAACTCTGCTACCACTAATAGCGATGTAACACACTGTAAACAAATGCGTTGTTATTTTTAATCCTTACTAACAAATTATACAGCTGGCACTTGAACGTATTCCTAACTAAGAAAATATTTCTTGAATTTAAGAATCTCGCGCTCCCATTATTTCAGTTTACCTGGTTAATTTCCGTCGCGAAATTTTTCCGTTTTAATGGTGGAGTTGCAGTTGTGCCCGATTTACAGCTTCGATAGATTATGAATATTCTCAGAATCCTTTACATCACAAGGTTTTCGCACAGTGTAACAAAGTCACAAAAATCCCACGTAATAACTACAACTTCGCAACTCTACCAAGTGGCTGGGTTGGATAAATATACCGCGAAAAGATTTTGTAATGAATTTGTATTTGGAGTGAAGCAGCACATTCAAAATGAGGCAACATTTCAGAGCTATAAATTGTAGCAGCTATCAAAAGTATAATCTGGAAATCTCTCACTTCGATCTGCAAAGGATGCTGAGAAGCAAAATAACGTTACGAATAACAAGTATTCAATTATCGTGGTTAGTTATACTTTCAGGCATGGCAGAAAACAACTGATTCACTGGGAAACAGTCTCTCAATACGAAAAGAAAAAGTCTCAACACTACTTCATAATATTACTATGTATAAAAGTAATGTATGGGGGTTCCGACTGCGTTTAACTATTTCAATAGATCCTGCTTAGTTTCTTACTTCGGTTTCATAAAAATTATAGACCTATACCGACAGATTTTGGTGGTTACCTATTAGTTAACGCGTAGCTACATGTAAATAATATGTCTGTGTACAAACTACCGAGAAATTTAATATTAGCACATCACATTGTTGGGACAAAAGAAAGAAAAAAAATCAAGATAGGCACACGCAAAGCATAGAGGAAAGAGCAAGGCAACAAGGGCGATTGTAATAAAATGCAGCATATAGTCTACAGACATGTAAAATCGTGCTAGTTTTGAAGACAAAGTGTACGAAATATGCTAAGAACTCGAGTAACGTTGAAAGTACGCGCCGGGCACAGAAATATAATCCGTTCCTTTTCAACTTGATCAAATCACATTGCAATTCTAATAAATGATGATTACCCAAGTTGCTGCACGACGACCGTTTCGGTTTATTCCATTCTTAAGTGATGCCTGCAAAGAACCTATGGTCGTTATTTTGTTTTGTATACTCGATTTTATAAGTTCGAAATTTATGTCTCTGAGGCAACAATACGTCGATGAATATTTCATATAGCATCTGTTACTTAAGAAAAAGTTGTAGTGCCTTGTCAGTATTTGTGGTGATGTGCTTTTCATTTCTGAGATGTTGGGAGAAAGTAGAGGGATTGTTTTCAGATGATGTGATGTGTTCTCTATTAGTCAAACAGGACGAAATTTCGCGATAATATTCAGAGAACACACCAGAATATCTGACAACAATCCCTCGACTTTCTCCCAACATCTCAAAAGTACATAACCACAAATATTGATAAGGCACTACAAATTTTAGACATTATCCTTAAAGGTGTATTAATTTTATGCAAGAACTGGAAATTTTTATCCCTATAAACAAAAGACTATATTCTGAATTATCACACAGAATTTAAATGCAAACTTTGTGTAGAAAATTTGACCGAAATTTTACGATTAGATAACTGATGATCCAAAGGTGCACTATTTTAAATCCATAGATAAAATCCATAAGTATTCACACATAGCACCTGAGCAACCAGATACACATCATGATATAGCAAATGATTGTAATTAACAAGGAGATTAGAATCTCTGAAAAAGCAAAGCCAGCAAAATGTGCATTCCGGCATTTGACTGTGCCCAAAACATTGGTCGTGCTGTGTGGTAAAGTAATTCTTATCGTTGAAATTTATGTCACATCTAAGTAAATACTCCGGAGTGACTACCAATTTAGTAGCTTTAAGTAAAGATGACAATATTCACACAGCATTTTAAGTGAGAAATTTGGTTTAAGCAGAAAAGCATGGCCCTTCTGGCTTCAACCAATGCCTAGTCTCATCATAGGTACCGCTACCTCCCTTCATTCTAACCTACTTGGTAATTAATTTCCGATATAAGGTATAGGACCTATACCATCTTAGGTAAGTATTATATCTTACGAAACCGAAAACGACAAAAACCGAAAACGACAAAAACCGAAAACGACAAAAACCGAAAACGACAAAAACCGAAAACGACAAAAACCGAAAACGACAAAAACCGAAAACGACAAAAACCGAAAACGACAAAAACCGAAAACGACAAAAACCGAAAACGACAAAAACCGAAAACGACAAAAACCGAAAACGACAAAAACCGAAAACGACAAAAACCGAAAACGACAAAAACCGAAAACGACAAAAACCGAAAACGACAAAAACCGAAAACGACAAAAACCGAAAACGACAAAAACCGAAAACGACAAAAACCGAAAACGACAAAAACCGAAAACGACAAAAACCGAAAACGACAAAAACCGAAAACGACAAAAACCGAAAACGACAAAAACCGAAAACGACAAAAACCGAAAACGACAAAAACCGAAAACGACAAAAACCGAAAACGACAAAAACCGAAAACGACAAAAACCGAAAACGACAAAAACCGAAAACGACAAAAACCGAAAACGACAAAAACCGAAAACGACAAAAACCGAAAACGACAAAAACCGAAAACGACAAAAACCGAAACGACAAAAACCGAAAACGACAAAAACCGAAAACGACAAAAACCGAAAACGACAAAAACCGAAAACGACAAAAACCGAAAACGACAAAAACCGAAAACGACAAAAACCGAAAACGACAAAAACCGAAAACGACAAAAACCGAAAACGACAAAAACCGAAAACGACAAAAACCGAAAACGACAAAAACCGAAAACGACAAAAACCGAAAACGACAAAAACCGAAAACGACAAAAACCGAAAACGACAAAAACCGAAAACGACAAAAACCGAAAACGACAAAAACCGAAAACGACAAAAACCGAAAACGACAAAAACCGAAAACGACAAAAACCGAAACGACAAAACGAAAATACGAAATAAAAATTTTCGTAACAGATTTTATATGAAGCAACCATTGACGAAATGGAAGTATTGTTGTCTCAAAGTCATAAATATCAAACTTATAGAATCGTGTATACAAAACAACGAACATAGTTCTTTGCAGGCATCACTTGAGAATGACACGAAACGGCTGTCGTGGAAAAATAAAATATTTGCAGCATCTTGGGTAGTTATTAGAATGTCTTATTTCGTGCTGCGACCCCTTACAGTTCTTGAAATGGTTTTGGACGGTGCGATTACGACACTGCAATTGTGAGCCATAAATTTTGTTATTATAGTCTGTCTTTAACAGGAGTGATATTACTTTAACGAGCGTTTTATTTGTTTATTTTATTTTTAGTAGGAAATTCACCCCTACATTTCGTGAATGGGCGATATGACAGTCACTGCATTAAAAATACTAACTTTTGAGTATGTATCATTCCATACTTCTGCGACACCTAGTAGCTGCTTGGAGCGTTAGCATCACTTCAGCTGCACTTTTTCCCCTCCTATAGAGTTTGGCGCCTGTTTTAGCCTGTGTCTGTAATTACTGGAGAGACGTCGTCACTCACCAGGCAGTGGGTGTTTAGTGTTGGAGCGCGCTATGGCTACGCCACTTACGTGTCCGCGAGAGCCGCCGCGGCGCTCATGTCGGGTCGTGGGCTGTCGACGCACTGGGCAGCGACCATGCAGCCGCGGCACAACGAGGCCTAACTGGCGCCGCTTTGTGCTCGCGCGGGATTCGCGCCGCCGCCGTCACCACTCTAATGAGGCGTGTGCTCTGCTGTGCGCTGTCTGCCAAAAGCGCTCACAGCACCGGCAAACCACTAGCGACGTTCAAGGCGCGTTCACACGGGTCAAGTTTAGTCGAACGAGTTTACTTGATCAACAAAAGCTGAAAGCGACTTTAATCAGTTTTCGTTCACACGTTTCTACTGAAATCGATCGAAATGGCTGAAATTAGCGGTGTGCTAAGTCGTTTTTGGGTGCGTCAGTGGATATTAAGAATTAACAGACTGGGAGCGTCGGAGGCTTTGTTAAAGGGAACTATCATTAGGGGACATGGAAGAATATCGAACCATTTGATAATGTCGGAAGAAAAATATGTAACACCATTCAGAACTATATATGCTCTTTTATACCAGAACAGTTTGGACACACAAAATTACTCCGTTCCCACTCCACTCTTTATTTGGACACTAATGAATATTCCTTTTTGTACATTTGATTGTTTTCATTTTGTTCTTTACGTTGTCAGTGGTTAAACCGCTAATGTCCATTTCTTTCACGATACATCACATAGCATTTTCCCGTACATCTTTGTTTGGTTTTTTTTATGGGACTTAACTACGGGGTCATCAGTCTCTAAACTTACAAACTACTTATGAACTACTTACGAACTAGGACGGCACAAATATCCATGCCCGAGGGGGGGGGGGGGTTCGAACCCCGACCGTAGTGGCCGTGCAGACCGTGACTGGAGCGCCTCAGTCCCCTAGGCCACCGCGGCCGGCATCTTTGTTTGGTTTCGTAAGTAACCATACGACGATTCCACAGGCATTCGCGCTTATGGTACAGTTCTAAAAAAAAAAAAAAAAAAAAAAAATATCAATACTCTAACAATACGGAAAACACCGGCACCATATCCGCAATGGAGTTTTAAAAACAGCTAGTGGGTTTACAGATGTAATTACGTGGTTCAACTCAAAGTTGAATCGTCACTTGAACGGAAATGTTTGACTCGGTCAATGTTTTCTTGATCCACTAAAAAGTTGATCAACTCAATTGAAACGAAGGTTCACACGAGGTTTTTCATTCAGCATTTATTGATCAAGTAAACTCGTTCAACTAAACTTGACCCGTGTGAACGCGCCTACAGCACCGTGCTCTACTTGACAATACTGTTGTGCAATGTAAATACTGCAACCAGCCCCACCAGTTACTGCGCCGTTGCTAATTTCGGCTCTGCTCAGCTTCTGGTATGGTTAGAGGGCATAGAAAATTGTGTGTAATAGTGTTTAATAGAAGTGTGTGGCTCGGAAGCATAAACAACATGCTCAAGCTCTGGAAGATGACGCCTGACTCATTTACAGCTAACTTAGTAACAGAAATTGCTCCCAGAGATTTAACTCCATCAGCGGCGGATCGCGGGTTCGATTTTGAAGGTGGTCACAGGTCACTGAGTTTTCGGCCCCGCCTCCTTCCCTTCCAGAAAAATATACCTTGGTGTTATACTCCCTTTCAATACATCCTATATGTGTACAATTTAAAATAAAATATTTTACCGTTATTAAAATTTCTGTTCATTATATATGACATTTTCGTGTTAATGTTTTGCTATCGTTTCGGCCTGCTATGGACCAAAAAGGTTTCTCTCTCTTCCCCGATGGTAGTTTCCTCTTTTCACAGGAAATTTTCATTTTGGCTGACTGCGCTTCTTTTCTCTGTTCTGACCATTTGCCAGCAGGACGTGGAACTAGCTTAGTAAGTGGGAATTTTTTTTTTAGTAATTTTGACCTTTTCTCTGAACACTTGTCGATCCTGAATATCCTCAAATGAAATTTAAGCCTCTAGTAAATCCTTTTTAACTTGACTTGCCCATTTGGAATACGGTTTATTTCTGAAATTTATGAGTTTATGCGGTAAGTCTTAGGGGGTACATTTTAGTGTTATAATAATAGTAACAACTATGAATTTGTTTAAAAGAGTAAATAACGTGTCCCGTCCACAAAAATACAATTCTTCAGCACAATAATGAAGTAATTGCAGTTCTGTAAAATACTGTTTTTTGAAAAATATTTCTCCAAGTCTTTTCAAACTACATTTGTCAGGCAGTTAATTTAAGAACTGTGGTAGGATCCTCGACTGTAATAGGATCAGTGTTTTACTCTGCGCTACGACTGAAATTTGCTACGTAGACGTGGCTATAATAGTGTGTTAAGGAGAGATTTTTTTTAAGCAAGGGGACCCGCCACTGCCACCTATAGCCTTTCGGCACGTTCCCACAGGATTTTATCTTTTTCAACAATTTCTAATTGAACTTAGCTATCTTCCCAGAACACTTAGAATACTGTAGACGGCTAAAGCGAAAACCATATGACGCGTTGATGAAATCGAAACACAGAAATGATGTTGGACAGAAATACCTTGGTTATGACTGTAAGGCTATCTGTAGAATATCAGTACCCGATTTCTACCACGGTATTAATCACCGCATCCACCTCGCAGATTCACCGAACTGTCCCACGTGTAATTTAGTTGACACTGAAGAGCATCGATTGGTTTGCGCTGATGAAGACGAAATCTGGCAACCCGAACGACTCCAAATACCGACGGACCTTCTAAGTACCAGTGACGTGCCTTACCCAGCAACAAAAAGATATGCCGTTAACTGGATAAAAGGACACACGTTACACTACATCCTGACAAAAGGAGCGAAAAGAAAATATATTATCCACCTTTACCTCTACACTTAGCACCAAAACATTATGCAGAGGCGAAACTACAAAAAGCTCTCCGCTAACTTCCAACGACACACAATCCAGAGATTTCTCGACATCCTATGGCGCGTACATACCCTACATGAAATTCTAATAACTCAATTTACGAAGTTTCCCAGCGCGTGTTTACAGAAAAATGTTATGTTTTCCTTTTCGATTCAACAAGAGGGGTTGATGTCAATGGATATAAGAAGAAAGATCCACTTTGATGTACTTCTCTGATGAAGAGGTGATATGCAAACAATTTAATTGCAATGAAAACCAATTTCATTATGTGCTAAATACGTAGAGCAATTTCGTTATAATTTTATTTTCCATTGTTCAGAACCCAGCATGAACAGTTTATTTTCATTGTGGCAGCTTTGCTTCGTACTGCTACATTTCAAAGAAGATCGTCTTCGTATAAAACCAATAGAATAGTAAACTTTATTTTTTATCGTTTACTTCGAAGAAAGCCACAGTAGCTCGCGGAAGAATGTACAATTTGGAGAGCGTAAGGAAAGAAGGACTGTGGGCCATAAAAAATTGTTGCACGTTGCTAGAACGCAATAGCCTACTTTGAATGCAAAGTGGGGATCGAACCCGAGTCCTATGTCCTAGGATTTTTATCTGTCACTTTTCGCTTCTTTCATCTCTTGCTTAGTTGGTTGCAGATGTGAAAAATGTCGAGTAGCATCGTGGTTCGAATCCACGTTAAACTGTAGGTCCCCTATAACTGGCTGGGTAAGTCAATTCGAAGGTCGGAAGAAGGCATACCACTTCCAAACAGGACCATGCCTAGTAAAGCACTATGGTGTTCAATCTTCAGATTGTTGACTGATTTACATTGTTTGAAGTGTTCTATGTCTATCTGATCAAAAATGTTCAAATGTTTGTAGAGCTTATTGGACTTAACTACGAGGTCATCAGTCCCTAAACTTACAAACTACTTATGAACTAGCGTATACTAAAGACGACACAAACATCCATGCCCGAGGGGAGATTCGAACCCCCGACGGGGAACGGCCTCGCGCATCGTAGCATAGCGCCTCAATGCGCTCGGCCGCTCCGCCGCGGCTGTCTATGTGATCATCGCATTGTTACTGATATGGGAAAGGTCAGGGAAAAACACGTTTTAGTAACTGAGGCCTATCTTCTTTGATGCATGATAGGTGTATCACAATTAACGGCGTATATGCCTACAGTAGGCGGAACAATGTAGTGGAAGAAACCGAAGCTCGGTTAACGTAGTCTTTAAAATCCATGCCTTACGAGTTTTGAGCAACCTGACCGAAACTTAACAGCTCTTCTACTGCAAGCTCTTTCCATATTTTGATGGAGAAAAAAAGTCAAACATACTATCTAAAATACACACCTTAAGAGCTACGAGTAGGTCTTTATCTTTCCTACTGAGAAACAGCTATTCTAGTGAACAGTTTGTAGCTTGAACTATGCAATTTAAAGACCATTTATTACTTTTTTATTTTTGTGTTTCGTCTTTTGATCCGTACTACACCACCTTCCGAAGTGTGAAAAGTAAAGATATAGCAAGAGAAGAGATTAGATTAACATTATCTACGATGAAGAAACTTTTCTCTACCAGTTAAATATTTTTACAGTAGAAGTAAGTTATATTTTGGAGGTACATTTGATACCGTAATTCTAGATAATCATTCAAGATACAATCAGGTTTCTGATGAATCTGTATATTTCTATCATCTTCCAACAAAGTAATTTTTACTCCTTTTCCCTAAAAATGCAATATTTGTAGGTTTCCTTTAATTCTTAACTTTCTGCATTCTGTCTTGAATTTAGATTACCTCACAGACCAGCATGGAATGTTAATCACATATCCTTCGTATAATATGTAAAGGAGAGCTTTCTATGAAGTAAGTGCAACGTATGGAACATAAATACAATGATAGATCATGTGTAAACACTGGAAGCATTAACATGTTATATTGAGTATAGAAATTTAAAAAATGTTATTTTAAGGACATCAAGGTAAATAGCATTAGGAATTAACACACCATTCTAATGGACTCAGGCCCGAAACTAGTAGAGGTGTAATAAATGGTTTTACAGAAAATGCTTGGCTGGCTGCAGTATTTATTTATTTACTTATTTATTTATTTATTCCAGCTACGTGATGGCGGGCTACTCTGTGTGAAGGGACGACAGCGCTCTAGCCTTCCTCTATGCGATGTTGGTAACTCTGGGTTGCGTTGCCTTCACTCGGCACAGACAGACACGCTGAGCCAAACAAGGCAGCGGGAAGCGGCAGTGTCCCGGCAGACAGTACTGACTACCTGTTGTTAGCAGCAAAATGACGGGAGAGCAGCTTGCGCAAGTCACAGCCAAACAGTCACACCTAAAATGCAGGGAAAATAGGGCTCAGCCAACGCCGAAGGCAGAACGAAATAACTGCGATCAGAGGCAGCGAAACGCATTGGAGCATTATCACCGATGACTCAGGAAGTTACTACTTTTCTCCTAGATACTAAGACATACTGAACTATTTATTTTCGAACTATTTAATTTCGGTGTTTTCGAATTTATGAACAGTAGTTAAGATTCACCGAACATTAACAGTCCTAATTGCTCACGTTGAGAGAGTCTTACATATAAATATTCAGCCAGCATATGTTTCTCTCTTCAAAATTTGGAAAGCACTTAGACGATTGACTTACAACTTTCACACCATTGCATTTTTGCTGCCAATGTTTTTATCCTATCCACTTCACAGTAATGTAAAAAAAGTGTAGCTCTCGTCGTGCTATTTTATTGATCAAGTATTTGAGAATGAGAGATTTTAGTGAGGTGCACAAAATTTACAGATAATTTGAAACTCGTAATAGCCGAGACAGGGCATAGTACCTCTCTAGCGGCGTCCGGGTATGCCCCAAGAGGGAGGTTCTGGTTGTAGAATTTGGTGCCGATCGATTGAACGTCGCGTCGTCAAAAATCGAAACGCTTTACACACACACACACACACACACACACACACACACACACACACAGTGTGACGATCGGTTACATATACAGGACATGTCCGAAATGACACCGCGTGTGTAAGTATAGTTAACGCCAAGACGGCCAATAATATTTCTTCAGTGTGAACACACACCAGGCCTGAACTCTTGCGGGAATCGGCGAAACGCAGTCTGTAATGAGTGATAATGGGCGGGTATACCATGTCAGTAGCCGGTGGAAAAGTTGAAAATTTGGGTCTAACTAGAGGTGCGCTAGAGTAGTCCACGAAGTAGGGGTGATCACTACGTCCCCAGAGAACTAGTGAGCAGCGCAACTGCTTCGTAAGCAGAAGGATGACTCGTGTTTGAATCCTTGCAGGGCACAAAAATTTCCTCATTGACTTCATTCAGTGCCCACTGGTAGATACATGAAATTATTAATATCTCACGGAAAACTGTCTAAAGCCTATGAATTATATGAATGGTCTCTGTTGTTTTGGACATAGTACAGGAATACTTCTTACCACAGGATAGACTCACACAAATGTAAACAAATTTAGTTGTGATATTTGTACGATGACACTTCAGCTCCTATAAAATTAGAGAAAAACCTCGTATCCTTTACAATCAGTAATGTATTCAGCACTAACTCCAAGTTTCGAGCGTATTCTCGTTCACTAGTGTACCTGCAAAGATAATGACGCATCATTTTAAATGGAGATGAGACTGCAACATCTCTGCAACTGTACTAAAGAAAAAACCACCCAGAATGAATACTAATATACTAAAAAAGATACGTCTGTGCCAACATAGTAGCACAAAGTGAAAAGCCATGCACAACCTGCTCGTGTAGTGATGAAAATACTGTACACATTTATTTCCTCCGAAATGCCACCGACAATTCCCTCAATTCACTCAAAAATAGGTCTTAAAGGAGACCTCATGAGCAACTGATTTTACAATACTTTTATATTTACGGTACGTGAATTTCAGAACAGCTAAAGCCATTCGACGCAACTCTCAAAAATTTTCGAGAAAATCGGTTTTGAAGTTTTGCAATCACACGTAAGTACCAGTAATTTAAACAGCGGCAGCATCTGTCAGTGCAGCCTAGGTGGTAGCGTTCTAGCCTTGCACTCATAGGCTAGTTAGCTCGAATCCTAGAAGTGACAGTTTTTTTCCCCGTTGTGTTTGTGTTCGAATTCTTACAATTTTAATATCTAATGGCAATTTTTACGAAAAATGCACATATATTTGTCTATTCGTAATTTTCTATATTTTATATATATTCTGAATAATTATGCTTACAGCTAACCTGCTTAACCATCGTTTTAGGTGGCAAGGTGTTCAGCTCGTCTACTTATACCGGGTGATCAAAAAGTCAGTATAAACGTGAAAACTTAATATATCACGTAATAATGTAGATAGAGGTAAAAATTGACACACATGCTTCGAATGACGTGGGGTTTTATTAGAACAAAATAGTTCAAAAATGTCCGACAGATGGAGCTTCATCTGATCAGAAAAAGCAATAATTTGCAAAACAAATTAAGACAAAGCAAAGATGATGATGATTACAGGAAATGCTCAATCCATCATTCCTCAATAGCTGTAGTCGAGGAATAATGTTGTGAACAGCACTGTAAAGCAAGTCCGGAGTTATGGTGAGGCATTGGCGTCGGATGTTGTCTTTCGGCATCCCTACTGATGTCGGTCGATCACGATACCCTTGCGACTTCAGGTAACCCCAAAGCCAATAATCGCACGGACTGAGGTTTGGGGACCTGGGAGGCCAAGCACGACGAAAGTGGCGGCTGGGCACACGATTATCTCCAAATGACGCGCGCAAGAGATCTTTCACGCCTCTAGCAATATGGCGTGGAGCGCCATCCTGCATAAAAATCTTACGTTCCAGCAGGTGTTTATCAGCCAGGTTAGGGATGATGCGATTCTGTTATATATCGGCGTACCTCTCACCCGTCACGGTGGCAGTTACAAAACCGTAGTCACGCAGTTCCTAGATGAAAAAAGGTCCGATAACGGTAGATGTGAAAAATCCAACCCATTCCGTGACTTTCTCATCGTGCAATTGAGTTTCCAGGACAGTTCTAGGGTTTTCGGTAGCTCAAATTCTGCAGTTGTGGGCGTTGACAGACCCTCTGAATGTGAAATGAACTTCGTCGGTCCACAACACGTTACTCAACCAATCATCTTCCGCCATCTTTTGAAACGCCCACACCGCAAATGCCCTTCGCTTCATGATGCCGAAGGATTGTGTAAGGATGACATCGGGGGGTACGCCTAAGTGCCAACCAAACAGTAGTATATGGAATGATGGTGCGACGTGTGACTGCACGAGCGCTGACTTCCCCCTGCATAGACGAACCCGCTACAATGCCCATTTTTTCCCTCCACTGTCTCAGCAGCATTACGCCTTGTGCTCGGTCGGCCACTAAGAGGTCTATCGTCTAAACAACCCGTGGCTTCGTACTTCGAAATCATTCTCGCCATAGCTGTATTTGTCAACGGACATTTACCCGTTCGAATCCCCTTCCTATGACGATGGGATCGTAACGCTGAACTAGCACATCCCCCATTTTGATAATACAGCTTCACTAAAAGCGCCTATTCAGGAAGGTCAACATGCTGTGACTGCTGGTGCATCTCTCTCTCTCTCTCTCTCTCTCTCTCTCTCTCTCTCTCTCTCCAGCTCCATTTATACACGATTTTCACGCGCAGTCATCGACGTTTTGCTGTCCAGCTCCACCTGCCGGACATTTTTTGAACCTTTTTTTTTTTTGTTTGTTCTAATAACACTTTATGTCATGCCAAGGATGTCTCAATTTGTACCTCTATATCTACATTATTCCGTGATTTATTAAGTTTTCAAATTTATACAGACTTTTTGATCACCCAGTACATAACGCAGTCGGAGGTTCGACTCCTTCCTCGCGCGCTTCCTCGTGTGTGTGTGTGTGTGTGTGTGTGTGTGTGTGTGTGTGTGCGCGCGCGCGCACGCGCGCGCGCGTGTGCGCAGTTAGGTCCCATAACTTTACAAACATATACAAGAACAAAAACTCACACGTGGAATTACAGATCCCAAAATGTTTTATATAACTGATTTCGAAAACAAACAAACAAAAAATATTTGTCTCAGCGAGATTCGAACTACCTACTCTGTGAGGCCAGAATGGTACCATCTGAGCTACATCGACAGATGTATCGATTCTTACTAGTACTGCAAAATTTTTAATGTCGATTTTCTCAAGAATTTTTGAGAGTTGCATCGAATGGCTTTCGCTGAATGTAAGTACCATAAATATAAAGAAATTCTAAATCCTATACCCGTCTAGTCTCCCTGTTAAGCCTAAGGGGAGTGCAGGTACTCAGCGGCGGGTATGAGACAAACATCATACAACTGGACAAGAAGAGGCGCGCGAAGTGTTCAACGCTGTACCACGTCGACAACGTGACGTCACGGACGCGACATTTTTTTTGCGTGCTGGCGGTTTGGCGTCGCCGCGTCCCTGGCCTCACGTTACAAACAACACACGTGGCAGGTCTCGCTGTGGCTGCTCCAAGGCCTCACATTCCCGTGCAACCCTGAAGACGCCCCACCAACAACTGAATATGCGACGAATCTTTTGTAATATAGTTGTGGAAATTATTCGCACGGTTTCTGAATTTTTATAGCAGTTACTGATCTCGCCTGTGAACAACACTAGTATGAGACTGGTCCTATTATTGAAAGAATGCTTCGTGAGGACGGGTCCCATTAAGTAAGAATGAGACTAATTTGCTTGCTAGCTATGTAATACATACAAATTAATATTTATCTTTTAGTTCGTATTTTATGCACGGCCATACCGTACATCCGACTCATATAGAATCTTATAATCACATTGATTACTAAAATTAACTTCGTATGGTGCAAGGTGCTATACAACTAGTTAATTCTTTTCTTGAGCCTTCACACTGAAATTGCTGGACGGGTATGAAATTTGTAACAGAAGTAGCTTATACCCTGATTAATACATGGGCTACTTTTCGTAAGCCACCGTGGGTGCATGGCGGAGGCTACGTTACAACAAACATCCAAATGGTTTGACTGGTTAACATGAAAGTCAGCACATAAATTTATATTTTCATGAAGGAGATTTTCATAATCTGCAAGCCAGTGAATTTAGCACGGCAAAGGGTAACTTGCGACTTTGACACCGTTTCACCTATCGCCATGAAACATGGCGCATGGCGCATGTTTGTATGGTTTCATATATTGGAGGTAGAGGAGCAGATGGTGGAGGAAACGGAAGAAGGGTGGGGAGGGGAGGAGAAAAAGAGAGGGGATGGTGACACACAGGTGAAAGGAGAGGAACAGAGGGAGGGAAGGAGGAAATGGGAAGGGAGAGGAGGAGCAGGTGAACAGAGAAGAGAAAGGAGTAGATGGACTAATGGAGTATCGGAAACCTAATATACATGTGTTCGTATTTTATCGTCTGATTGCGATAAAACTTCAGCTTACTTCTCGCTCTTACGTGGAGGTTGTGGCCATAGTACATTTAACTTGCAGTAAGTGGCGCGCGTGTCGAACCGTCAAATGTATTTTAAGGACCATTGAAGAAGTGAGACGTTTGACTGTAACACAAACAAACAATTACTTGTTTTACGGCAGCAACGCGGCGGGTACCAGCTCGTTGTTTATGTTTCGAAAACTATATTGTGTTAAATTTTAATACGTCGCTACCGAAAGAAAGTAATGTTGACTTACGAATATAGCTATAATACCACATTTTTATATTCGTAAGGCTTGCTTTAATTTTCTTAGAAGTGGGCCTCCGCGTACATGACGTATATATTATGTCTAAACGTACGTACATACTCCGCAGTCCACTATAAGGTGCATGGCGGAGGGAACACAACCATCACAATTACGCAGCATGCACTGTTGTTGAAAAAGATGCGTCAGCAATTTCTGTAGTAAAAAACTTGGCAATTGACAACAGAGCAATGCTGGTTGTAGCCTTCAGCATTTGTCGAAACAAACCGCACACGACAAGGTTTACTTTGCCATTCACCGGTATACATTCATGAATATGAACTGTGCTTACATTCAGTGCGACCCAACTAGTGAATAATTAAAACCATTGCTCTTTTCAAAAATTCAAAGAGAACTCGCATTGTTCAAAATGTTCAAATGTTTGTAAAGCTTAAGGGACTTCACTGCGGGGCCATCAGTCCCTAAACCTACAAAGTATTTAGGAACTAACTTATACTAAAGACAACACGAACATCCATGCCCGAGGGAGGATTCGAACCTCCTACGCTGAAAGTCGCGCGATCCGCAACGTGGCGCTCCAGAGCGCTCGGCTACACGCGCGCGGCCCTCGCATTTTTAAAATGTAATGTGTCTCAAAGCGTTCAGCATACATAGAAAAAGATTTCTTTTCAATTTGTTCATGATACGAATAAAGCTCGTAGCTGAACCATGTATGTTACATAAATCTTTAAGTGGTAAGATTTACGGGAAGGGACAAGAATTATTAGGCGAAGAAGCTGCGAACATCGTACACTACAACTGTTATCTCGTCCACAGAGGGGTCCGTAAGGCAATTGTTAGATACTTTAGCAGTCATTTGCTTTTGCTACGGTATCATTAGCATTTGTCTCGAGTGCTAACATTCCCTCAGCCATTAAGAATACATTTGTTTAGTATAATTTTCTCGCTCTTTGCGGATAAAATCTAGAAAACGGTGCTACATGAGTAAGCGAAAAACAGGATTCCGTAGAGAAGCGAGGACGTCGTACCACACAAAGTCATTACGGTCTGGAAAAATCCTTAACACTCCTTTAATTTTAACACCTGTGTATGTTAGCGAAAGTTGCTGAAGAAACCGTAGCGTGTAACACACAGGAGGGGCCTAAAGAGCAGCAGATTCACGATAATGTCAAATTATGATGTAATTGTCAAAATGACAAAACTACACAGCAGTGCATGCAATCGTATTCCCCAAAATACAAGTTACTATGTGGTCGTACCTTATTTACTTATTCATGATATCGTGAATGTAAGCTCTAAAAAATTATATAATAATAAATTGCTTCAATAGCCGTGAAATAGAAATGGTGACCTACTTTTTTTTGTTGCTTTGATTTCAATGTGGAAGATATTTTGCCATTTATTAACACCGCGCCGCGGCGGAGCGCATTGAGGCGCTGTGTTCCGATGCGCGAGGGCGTTCGAATCCCCCCCGCGGGCACGGATGTTTTTGCTGTCTTTAGTATAAGGTAGTTCATAAGTAGTTTGTAAGTTTAGGGACTGATTACACCGCAGTTAAGTCCCTTAAGCTCAACAAACATTTGAATTTTATTAACACTGCCGTAGTCCAATGTCAAAAGGAATAACGACGTTCACGTAGTGTGTTGTGGTGTGGTTTTATCAAAATGTTCAAATGTTTGTAAAGCTTATGAGACTTAACTACGGGGTCATCAGTCCCTAAACTTACAAACTACTTATGAACTACTTACGAACTAGGACGGCACAAATATCCATGCCCAAGGGGGGATTCGAACCCCCGACCGTAGTGGCCGTGCAGACCGTGACTGAAGCGCCTCAGTCTCTTCGGCCACCGCGGCCGGCGTGGTTTTATCAATTCATTTAAATTTCACATTTCCACTCCAAAGGCGATTAAAGAAGGAAGGTACAATATGACTTCGTAAACACTGTATGTATTAACAGGCGTGGTATTGTTTTGAATTAGGTGTGCACTTTTTTTTTAACCGTCTAGATCGCTAAAATTGTATCTATTTATTACGGTGTTTCGGCATCAGCCATCATCCAATCTAAAAGCACTGGAGAAGTTCAGCGTCAATAATAAAATCTCTTCCTAGTAGGGGCGTCAACAATAGTCAATGATGGCAAACGCCGTAAGCTGTAGCAAATAAATACAATTTTAACGATCGAAACGGTTTTTTGTACTTTTTGAAGAAAAAATTGCGGACTCATACAGGAAGTTCGTTTTCTTTGTAAATAAGTGTCTTTTTGACAAATAATACCTCGGTACCTCTTGTCGATATTTTTATCATAATTGAAGATATCGTCTGCAACGACTGGTGTTTCTTCAATCTTCAGATTCGTTAACTTTCAACATCAAATGTACGTAATGTGCTAGTGAGTGATCGACCTGAAGCTATATCAGGAGAGAATATAGATTGAACAAGGAAAAGAAGGGGGGGGGGGAGGAATTTGAGAAAGACGGGGGAGAGGAGCAGCTGAACAGTTATTCGAAACGTGCACCAGGTCACGTTCTCCGTCGTCATAGTCGTGACACGTCCAAATAAGACTTATTAGGCTACTGGATGGCCACCAAACGCCAGATGTCAACAGCTGCCTCAGTTGCGCCCACGCACCATGACGTGATTACCCTAACACTTTAAACACTTCCCGCGCGACTAATCGTGCTTCCTGCCAAGCGAATTGGTCTGCAGTTGAGGTCGTTTCACTATGCTGCAACTCACGCACAGCGCCAGCAACTCTTCATTTACTGGCCTTGAACTTTAACAGAAAAAGTTACAGTACATGTAGTCAAGGATAGGTCAGTGACAGTATTAGAACAGCGATACAAAGAAAAAAATGGAAACGTCTTACAAGTGGACAGACAGTGCTAAATAAGTCCCAGTAGGTAGCAGAATTCAAATGGATGCCAATTGCAACACTTCCGGAGAGCATTTGAGACAGTTACACTCTGATCATTGTAAAAGGGATGTTTGAATATCCAAAGAAATGAGGGGACAAAAGACATGGAATAACGAGACACACAGAGAAAAATGGCCGTACTATCGCGTACGTAAGGTATAAAACTGTTCCTTTTTGTCCTATCTTCCCATAATTGCTTTTTATAATACAATGTATATATTTATGTAATTCATCTATGCAAGTGAACAATGAAAGTTGCATATTGCCATACGAGTTTAGCCTTTATTTGGGAGGCATCTTCACTGACCTGTAATGTATACATGATTATGTCTTACAATATTTCGTTTTCTACGTTTTTATTTTTATTTTTATTATTTTTTTTTATTTTTATTATTTTTATTTTTATTATTTTTATTATTATTATTATTATTATTTTTATTATTTTTTTATTATTTTTATTATTTTTTTATTATTATTATTATTTTTTTATTATTATTATTATTATTATTATTATTATTATTATTATTATTATTATTATTATTATTATTATTTGTGTAATAAAGTTATGGGGCTTCATTCAAGAATAGTTAATGATATGTGGATGCATGCTGCTTTACATGTAGTGCTGATTGGTGATTTTAGGTTGTTATGTTTCCGTCTTATTCCATTGTGGTGAAGTGAAAACGAAAACAAGAACGAAATATTGTAAAACATAATCGTGTATATATTACGGGCCACTGAAGATGCATTAGAAGTATTTCAGGTATTTAGCTCTCCATATTCCAGTTCCATATAATGCAATTTTTAAAGTATGATTCGCCAACCTAAGATTCATTGCTCATGGGCCAGACGTGTTCGCGTTATTGTTTCTATTCCGCAAATTAAATACACCAGCAATTTGTCTTAAGGTTGCGTATTTGCGAGGCCGGCCGCGGTGGCCGAGCCGTCTGCGACGCGCCAGTCACGGTCTACACGCCCACTACGGTCGGGGGTTCGAATCCCCCCTCGGGCATGGATATGTGCCGTCCTTAGTATTAGCTAGTTCAAAGTAGTTTGTAAGTTTAGGGACTGATGACCCCGTAGTTAAGTCCCATAAGCTCTACTAACATTTGAACATTTTTGTATTGGCGAAACTAGGTCTAAAATTCTCTAACTTTTCGCTCACACGCACATGAAATCGGATAATGTGTGAAGGAAAAAGTACTTGTACGGAAAAGTTGCTCTAAAATCATTTATAAAAGATAAATTAATAAATTATATGGTTACTTCTCCGCTATTGAACCCACTTGAGCTAATGTATTCACTTACCTTATTCCCAATTAATTCGTTTATCCTCTGAACCCACTAATTCCAGTCAATTCTGAAACAAAATTACATACGCAAAGGAAGTAATATCCGTGTATGTGCTGAATACAGACTCTCCACTCACGAAAGAGGTCTCTTTATCATACCACTAGCGCGACATTCGCTTAAGCACTTTTACATCACTGCGGGTATAAGTGACAGTCGCACAACTTCGATTTTTCTGAAACTAAGCGTTTTTGTAGAACATGGTAATGGAAGATGCTCAGTTTACAACTATCTATAGCTCCAGTTAATTGTCTGTCGTTTTAGTGTCATGAGCTTTTGTGGCCGGTTTTTCAAGACCAGGGAAGTAGTGAACGCAAATATCTGACCAAACAAAAACTACCTGTCAAAATTTAACCCAATTGGTTGGCGGAGTCTGACGTCATTCCCTTGTTAACTCAGAGGGCCAACCGGCTATGTAAAACAGTTTTCGAGGAAACAGTAAGGAACGAACGAAGCTAAAAAATGAAGATTCGGATTAAACGCCCTGCCGACATCATAGTCATTAGAAACAGAGCACACGCTCCGACTATATTTTTTTTAATTTTTGCTAATGATGGGGAAGGAAATCGGTCGTTCCCTTTGAAAGTAACATCCCAGACTTTTCCTGGAATGATTCGGCCAAATCTCGGGAAACATAATTCCGGTAGGACGGAGAGGGGTTTTCACCGCTGTCTTTCCGTCTCCTGCTCTGTACGCTTGTCGACAGAATTGTGAAGTATAGTAGCAGCCTCGCGCACTAGATTCAAATTAATCATCAAGCAACACTGTTCCTCAAACATTTTGCAATTACGAGGTCAGTATCGATTTCTCTGGCAGAATTCAGATAATTTTACATAATGATGTTACAACAGACTATCCCGCGAAGTACTGTGGGGAATTCAGTCAGATGTGCACATCTGCATACTCCTAACCTCAATCTCCAATACATTTTATGTCAGCGACCAAAGTATCGCTTTCCTGGGCGTATCCATACTTTCCTCCATCCATCATAATCTTCCCTCAGACATTGTCATCTGCACACGAGCTCCACCACCATAGTTCGATGAATCTTTGCTTGTTGTGCAGGACAGCCTTACGAATAAGTTGTTCAGAAAAGAATTTTTGCCCGTGACACACAGGCTGCCATGAAAAACAGGTCGATTGTGTTGTGCAGTGGCGCCTATACAGAAGAAGCCAAAATATATTTTTGCCCCATCGTCAATACTACGAAAGATACGAGGCTACAGCCACAACAGTGCTAATCCTCGTGGAGGAAGCAGTAAGCAGTACGCTTATCAAATTTGGATGAAATCCATTCAGGGGTTTAAAAGAACACACACACACACACACACACACACACACTATATATATATATATAACAATGTTTCTCAACCATTTCGAATACGCGAATCCCCCCCCCCCTCTTGCAAGTAAAAATGTTCTGGCGGCCCATGTCTCCTCGCGAACCGTAAAAAACTTATCTAAAAGGATACAAAATCAATCTTCTACATTGTTGGACGAAGTTTTTTATGTGTGTGTGTGTGTGTGTGTGTGTGTGTGTGTGTGTGTGTGTGTGTGTGTGTGTGTGTTTCGGAATGTAACACATTATCGTATTTTTACATGATTTCCGACAGGAAAATATCTTCTGCTTAAAGAGTGACTCGCATTTCAGGCAAGGCTCATAGGCGAATCACGCTTAATAACAAGAGTCCTATTGAATAGAAAATTCGTAATTTTGTTTGTTTGTTGAATTTTTCACAATTACTTATTGTATCGTGTTTGTTTATCGATTGCTTCCTGACAATGTTTTCAGGCTTTATGCTTATTCCTCGTTAACTCACTGTACTATATGAAATCTATGATCAACTCCTAATTCCGTAATTTTAACATTAAATTTCTCTTAGGCATATGTTTTTTGTATTACTAGACTCCTAGTTATGTTATGATGCAAGTACTTGCTCCTGTGATGGCAACCCCCAACCCGAGCAAGACTATGCGTCCACTCTGGGGGTCGGAAACTACATGTTGAAAAAACACTGATTTTGACATATGGAAGGAATCTCTGCAGTCTGTGCATAAGTCGTTGCACCAGTGGCAGCAAAAACATTGTTTCTGGAGAGCACTTTGAACTCTTGATGGAATAGGAAAGTGTTTATGACCTAACTAATATCATTTTCTGTCATTACTGATCTTTTCCAATGCAAAGACGTCTGATGATATGAAACTCATTACTTGACAATTATGTAACAATATTTATACCTCAATCGTTTTAGAGCTACATTCAGTTTCTAATGTGTATATTAATTACAGAAACGAACACAACTTGTTCCCATAGTTAATTTGAAAATGAATCTGAGACGCCAAGTCAGTTGCGTTCTTGATGATTTGCCAGTCCAGCCACACATCGTGAAGTGCAATTGACTCAGTCATTTCAAAAAGGCCCTATGTCCACCCCGGTCACGTTTCAATTTTAGTTCCAAATCTGTAAGTACTCAAAGAAACGTGTATTCCCTGTGAAAAGATCATATCCTATACTATTGCTCTAAATATGAAGGAATACATCATACTTCAGTACTGAAACACAAACAAGTTTTTATTTCTAAAAAATAAATTTTTGTATATGGCCTTTTCAAAATGTCTGATTCAATTAGCGCCCGTTTCCGTTAAAATCGTGGTCTATTGCGTTTTTTATGTTGCTTAATACAGTCACGTCGATTATTTTGGTGGTTTGTTGCAGTTCTACTGAAAATGAAAAGAACTTGCGAGTGCAGCTGTAGGAAAGGTGAATGGTCGATTTTTTGGTTACGGGGAGAAGTATAAGAAAGTGTAGCCTAGGAGCGCAGGTGTACAATATCACAGCGACCCGGAAGTACTGAAACGGCAGAACAGGATTTAACGTCCTGTAGATAGTTTGGTCTTTAGAGACGGTACGCAAACTGATTTTTTTTTTTTAAGGCGACCAGTACAGAGCATGAAGGCCTTAGACAACGCGACCATTCCAAAATGTTTCAAATGTTTGTATAGTTTATGGGACTTAACTACGGGGTCATCAGTCCCTAAACTTACAAACTACTTATGAACTAGCTTATACTAAGGACGGCACAAATATCCATGCCCGAGGGGGATTCGAACCCCCGACCGTAGTGGCCGTGTAAGCCGTGACTGGAGCGCCTCAGTCCCCTCGGCCACCGCGATCATTCCACATGGACCGGAAACTTCTCTTGATGTAAGCTCCCCCTGAGAAAGTAACGATGCGGGTACCACCAGACTTCGGAATTGACTTTCTACGCAAGGCAGAACAACAATCAACTACAGTCCTGGTGTTGTAGTTCAAACTGATCTGCCGTCTTACCTACTCCGTAGTGATGCCAAGGGTCATGCGTGGTTGTTTGCATCTTTTTCCGAGTTGGGTGACGCCTTCGGACAATGTAAATTATTGATACCAAAGACGCTGCTTTTTATTAAATTAATTAATACGACAGGCCTGTTTCGGCGTGAATCCCATCGTCAGGTGTACCTTGTAAGATCGCTGCTTCTTTTATATGTATAGGTTGTTATTTACATATGTAAAAGAACTGTTATAGCTTTTATATAGCTGTATATATACTTTTTTTTAAAGAATTAAGTTATCGATGTTGGACAGCTATTTTGACGGATATGCCAGCAAGAACTATTTTTAAAAGAAGTATATATACAGCTATATAAAAGGTATAACAACAGTTCTTTTACATATGTAAATAAGAACCTATACATATAAAAGGTGCGCCTCGGTTGCACAGTGGTAGAGTGCCAGACTACAAATCCAAAGGTCGCGGGTTCTTTCCCCACCATGTCCCTAGGATTTTTATCTGTCACTTTCCACTTCTTTCACCACTGGCAGTATTGCTCATGTAAAAATACCGAGTAGCACCGTGGTTCGGAACCCACGTTAAACTGTAGGTCCCTCTATAACTGGCTCGGTAAGTCAGATCGAAGGTCGGAGGAAGGCAACGGCATACCACCTCCAAACAGGACCATGCCTAGTAAAGCACTGTGGTGTTCAAACCAATCTTGGGATTGTTGACTGCTTTACCTTTTTTACCTTAAAGCTGTATATATACTTTTTTTTAAAATAATGATGTCGATGATTTTGACATATATGCCAGCAAGAATTATTTTTATTAGAAGTAATATATATATACAGCTATATAAAAGCTATAACAACAGTTCTTTTATATATGAAAATAACAACCTATACATATAAAAGATGCAGCGATCTTACAAGTTACACCTGACGATGACATTCACTTCGGAACAGGCCTGTCGTATTCAATAATTTAATAAAAAGCAGCGTCTTTGGTACCAATAATTTACATTGTCTCGAAGTGACATATGACGCAGCGGGTCCAGGAGATTATAAATGGTATTCTGACAAGTTACGGATCTGTGTTCATGATGCAATACACACGTACAACGTTAGTGTTCAGGAGATCGCGGAACCAAGACGATGCAACTCACTTTTTCGCGTGTGAATCTGCAGGGCTTTAGCGGGTCGCGAGCAGCCACGCGCTCTGCTTGGTGGCGAGGTGTGACGTGTAGTGGGGAGGTCCGTTACGCCTCGCACGCCTCCGCGGAAAAGGGTACCAAGGCCGGCAGTGGCGGCGGCCGCGTCTTCGCATAGACGCGCGCAGACCTTGGCCGCCGGCTGGCATTCCGTATGCAGAGCAGCCAGCCGCGGGCAGCCGCCAACGCCGACTCCACGCCTCCACACCGCTACCTAGCCAGCCTGCAGCTCGTCTCGAAACTTCTAGAGGCTCAGCACACGGAGTGGCATTGCGTCACAGACAGGAATCTTAACATAGTACTATTTCGTATTTCTACTATAGTGCAAATAATCGACTTGAGAGTCAGCTAATAATACCAGGTGATCAACAAGTCAGGATCAATTTGAAAAGTTAATAAATCACGGAATAATGTAGATGGAGAGGTAAAAATTGACACACATGCTTGGAACGACATAGGGTTTCATTAGAAAAAGTTCGAAAAATGTCCGACAGATGGCGCTTCATCTGATCAGAAAAGTAATAATTAGCATAACAAATTAAGACAAAGCAAATATGATGTTCTTTACAGGAAATGCTCGATATCTTCATCATCATTCCTCAACAATAGCTGTAGTCGACTAATAATGTTGTGAAAAGCACTGTAAAGCATTTCCGGAGTTATGGTGAGGCATTGGCGTCGGATGTTGTCTTTCAGCATCCCTAGAGATGTCGGTCGATGGCGATACACTTGCGACTTCAGGTAACCCAAAAGCCAATAATCGCACGCACTGAAGTCTGGGGCCTCGGGAGGCCAAGCATGACGAAAGTGGGCGGCTGAGCACACGATCATCACCAAAAGAACGCGCGCAAGAGATCTTTCACGCGTCTACCAATATGAGGTGGAGCGCCATCCTGCATAAAAATCATACGTTCCAGCAGGTGTTTATCAGCCAGGCTGGGGATGATGCGATTCTGTAACATATCGGCGTACCTGTCACCCGTCACGACAGCAGTTACAAAACCGGAATCACGCGCCATCTGTCGGACATTTTTTTAACTTTTGTTTTGTTCAAATAAAACCCCATGTCATTCGAAGTATGTGTGTCAATTTTTACCTCTCCATCGACATTATTCCGGGATTTATTAAGTTTTCAAAATTATACTGACTTTTTGATGACCCGGTATTTAAAAGAATGTGTCACCATCTATTGACCCACAACAGTTGCGAATGGTTTTATTCCATTTACGTGTCTCCGTGTCTCATTTAACTTGGATATCTTCAGAAACTTTTAATTGCGGCCACAACCTATCTCGGCTGCGCCATGACTTAATACAGACGAAACGGCTTGCGGACGCAACTCCAACATAATGAAGATGATCCAAATGGGTTGAAACATCTTTATATTTAAAGCAGTATCCGTGTGTACATATTGCATACAAATCTAAAGTTCTGTTCCAATCTTTATCATATTTTGCACACGTAAGCTTCAATCCATGAGGGCAGTCGTCTTAAGTGTAACGATTACGTACATTGTTCACGAGATTCGATGTCACAATGAGATGCAAGAATAACTGCTACATCGCGCGACGATGTTGCATATCTCCTCCTAAATGACTGGACCGATTTCAACCAAATCTGGGACACAACATTCCTTGCCGTGAGGTGACAGTTTCTGCAGGGTTAAGAATCACACACGGCAAATGGTTCAGGAGATGTGACGTCATAAACAATAGGAATCTCAGAAAACTGTCACATAATGCGACGAGACTATTCACATACTGTATCAGAATGACAGTACTTAGCGACTTGCAACTAACTTTGAAGATAAACATGGGAAATTATTATATTTTTTCTCGCTGATAACCACAGTAAAAATGATGAAAGGAAAAAAGTTTCTACCTTATTACTTTTCCGCTGTTCATAGACAAACTACGGCATTCGGTAGGACGTCACAATTTATAATTTCTACACTACAAATTGTAGCCGCAGGAAATTTTACAGACAGTATGCACACATATAGCTGAATGCATCTTCGTAATTTTATCACAGTACGACACGTAGTTCATGAGAAATGAGCACATAAACAGTAACGTTCATGCAAAACAACAACATCACGTACCAAGCTTTTAACCTATTACTTCTTTACTACTAATTGTATTCGCTACAGATTTTACAGACATACAGCACTTACACAAATGAATACATACCTGAAAAATTATACAATTGTACAACATATAACTCAATAAACATGGAATCATATGTATACTGCGATGGGTAAAAACTTTTCACATCAGACACCACGTTTTATTGCATTTCTTACTACTGCTAAGACACTTCTGTATTCCAGTTAGCTTAAGCAAATTCCTGAAAGATGACCGGGCTGTCAACAACTTTGAACGAACTTTGAACTGTGTAGCGCACACGCCTGTAGGCGAAAGCAAGAAACTTCTATAGAGCTACAGGGAAAGGAAGAGAATGAAAGTGTACATCCGACGAATACCCATTATTTGCGGCAGATCTACCTTTCAACTTCAACAAAACGCGGTTTCCATAGAGACTTGTACTTTCTATTATAATTAGTGAATTACAGGGAAATCTAATCAATACTATGCAGTGCATTTGAAATCTCCATGTTTTTGACACGGACTTTATGTCGCTTGCTCAGGGATGGGCTCACCACACACAATATTGATATCAGACCCTGGTCAAGTAACGTAAATATTGTTTACAGTCACGTTTTGGATTAAATTAATGTATGAATGTTACTTATCATTTGTATTTTGATTTCTATCTTTATGTCTATACTGTACTTGAAATTTTCTACATTATGCAAGACAGCCTTATTTCTTATATATTCTCCGATAAATATAACATTATTAGAATAAAATCGCACTGACGTGTTCTACGGCCCACTTGAGATTTGTAGTTTTATAAGTTTTTGGAGACATTTGGGACCAAAATAATAATCTAAAAAATAAAAAAAATGAATTAATAACAGTGTCTGAAACCCTTGTAGGAAAAAAATTTGGGTACTGGCGGCTTTCGAACCACTGACCCTCAGCGTCACAGTCCAACACATTGCCCACTACGCTACAGCTAACAGAATTTCCTTCTTTAATCTCATATTATTGATGGCCGTTGTTAACTGATGCTAGTATGGTATTTGTAGACACTAGATTATCATTTAGCGTACGAAGAACGACGCCTTTTTGTTAATTCTTCAGTGCGCCATTGCTTTGAAATGACACGTGTAAGTTAAAATAAGAAAATCATCAAATACGCAACACAAGATGGATTATACCAGAGAGAGTTCTGGGCGAGGAATGTCATGTGACATCTGCGAACGGCTGGTTTTCGTTAATTTAATGGAGGGTGTCAAAAATCAAATCAAACGTTTGTTAAGCTTATGGGACTAAACTACGGGGTTATCAGTCCCTAAACTTACAAACTGCTTATCAACTAGCTTATCCTAAGGACGGCACAAATATCCATGCCCGAGGGGGATTCCAACCCCCGACCGTAGAGGGTGTCAAAACCCCGTTATTTTTGCAAATATCTCTCAAATGATACGAGATATGAAAAAAATGCGGTTATTCAATTTTCGTGTCAGATGCATGGTTAAGCCGTTATTTTCATTTAAATTTCGAGCTGTCAAATGACGATCGCAAAAGGCCCACTTTTAGTGTTACTACCGTAACCTAAAGCGGGCCAAAAGGTGAGGAACAGAGAGAGAACGGGTAGGAGAAGTACTAACTCAAGGCAGGATGAATAAGTAAATAGCCGGGCAATGCAGGGTTTTCAGTTATATATAAACAGGCGTTTGAAATACATATCGAAAATCTCTTCGTTGCAAGTGCATAGTGACGTCTGCCTCACCGACCATAGCGAGCGAGGTGGTGCAATGGTAAAGCACTGGACTCGCATTCGGGAGAACGGTGGTTCAAATCCACCTCCGGCCTTCCAGATTTAGTTTTTCCGTCATTTTCCTAAATCACTCCAGGCAAATGGCGGGATGGTTCCTTTCAAAGGACACGGCCGATTTCCTTCCCAATCCTTACCCAAAACTCCGAGCGTTAGCACCGTCTCTAATGACCAAGCTGTCGACGGGACGTTCAACTCTAAGCTTCCTTCCTTCTTCACCAACCAATAACTATGTGGCGTCTGGAGAAATATTCACGCTTTCTTGCTAGCTATCCTCAGCTACTCACCACAGAATTCTGGAGGATGATGCGAGTATCCCACCTAGTGAGGCGGCGCAGTGTTAACATACTGGACTCGCCTCGGAAGGTCGGCAGTTCAAACCCGTCTCCGACCAGCCGCGGTTTCCTTAAATCACTCCACGCAAATACCGGGCTCGTTCTATTGGAAGGGCACGACCAACATTCTTCCCCGTCCCTGACAATCATTCCTAGTATGTGCTGTGGACGGAGTATTAAAACACTAATCTTCCTTCCCTCATCCATCCTTGATAAAATTCAGTATTTCATACAGATACTGCATGAAGTATGGGAAATACCACGTACTACTATGCGACACCATATTATGTTACTTTACACACGAGCAGACACAGACATTTTCTAAATATTTTCAAAAAGAATTAAACGCCATCTTTACGATGAGGTAAGTCTATAGAGTAAGTTCCGTTTGTTTATATAAAAAAGCGTACAGATACAGAAAAAAAAAACATTTATTGCACAAGAATCTACAACTGTTAAACTAAATTTCTACACTGCTTTCGAAATTTTCTAGGCAGTTGTCACAGCGTGGCTAAAGTCCTTGAATGATTCATAGGTTACCGTATGTGTATTTAAAAATGTGGTAACGTGGCCTTTCAGCTCGTCTTCACCGTTAAATTTTTGACCACCAAGGACAGATTTTAGGTGTAAGAAGAAATGAATGTCTCTAGGAGCGAGGTCCGGGCTGTAGAGAGGATGATCAGACATTGCCAACCCCATGTTAGAATCCCGTTTCCGACAGAAAATTTTAATATGTCATGAAGATTCACATAGGGTGCTGGTGAAGAGCCCTTGTGAATTCCTAGGGGTTGTTGAAGGGCGTTTGGTAATGTCATTTTTAAGATTTTAGGTTCGGAAATCAACAGTTTTGTGTTATAGAAACTTTTTTTTTTTAATTATGTTCCAATGTCCTACGACCACGAGTGTAGCCGGAATTAATTTACTGTTGCTTAAGTAATTTCTACATTGCCAACCAATTGACTAATGAGGTAATACTGGCATAGAGATTGTTGGTAAGAAAAGACAGATCGAGTTGCAAATGAGATCTATATTCATATCCGGAAATCATGTAATGGTACGTAATGGAATGTTTTTCAGGCATCCACAAAATTTGCTCCTTCCATTGGCAAATGGTTGGGGGGGGGGGGGGGGAGGAGCGACACTAAGATTCCGTTCGAGCCCTCACTTGTTTAATTTTCTCCATACCGGGAGTCGTGCGCACGTAGAACTGAGTGCCGTATTACCAGGCTCTTCTTGAACTTAAAATCTCGGCGGTTTAAGAGTAAACTTTTCAATGAGACCTAAGTCCTCTTTTTTTAGCGTCTGTCCCCGGAGTTTAACACCACGGTAATGCTCTCACTTTTAATGAAACAACCCATGGAGGAAGCTGCCGCTTTGCCGCTTATTTTTGTATTCTCTCTTTCTATTAAGGCAACCTGGAGCAGAATCTCAAAATACCGAAAAGAATCAGAAATCTAACGAACGTTTGATACATACTACTTCCGTGGAACAACAGTTACATTACTGTCCTTCGAGACAGTCACGTTCTATAACTGTACACAGCTGAGCTCTGCGATACGAGTCCTGGAAACTTTACACGAAGTCTGCATTTGGGATGGTGTTAAAAAGCCTCGGCACGTGTCGTTGAATATCAGGATTATAATCAAATCTCTTTCGTTTCAAACCGAGTTTGAGTCTAGGGAATAGGAAGAAGTCTGGATGATTGAGATCCGTCGAGTAATGTGGACGTTCAAGTTGCCCCACAACGCTCGCCCACACACAGCCAATATTGTGTTTCTGGGAATAAAGGAGGGTGGTGACCATCCACCATTATTCGCCAGATCTCAGTCCTCTAGACTTCTTCCTATTCCCTCCAGACAAACTCCCTATGAAAGATTTGACGATTTTCCTGACATCCAAAGAAACTTGCCAACGCTTTTGAACACCAGCCAAAGGAAGATTTCGTGCATGGTTTTCAGGGCATGCATTGCAGAGTTCAGTGTTTCAGAGGACAGTAAGGTAACTGCATTTCATCTGCGTTAATGTTACAGGATTATTCCTCGAACTTTGACAGAGGGCCGCGGTTGAGTAGCCGTGCGGTCTAAAGCGTCTCGCTGCAGAGCGCGCGGTTGCTCGACGTGGAGGTTCGAGTCCTCCCTGGGGCATGGGTGTGTGTGTGTTTGTCCTTAGGTTAGTTCACCTAGGTTTAAGTAGTTTGTAAGCTACGGACTGATGACCACGCAGTTTGGTCCGATAGATTTACAGACATTTGAACATTTTTGACAGAGGTCGTATTTCCTTAGCTTTCTTTAATTGAATCTCGTCTTCCTATCTGGTTTTCCTACAATAGTTTCGACAAGAACTTTCACTTTTAGTGATTTATCGTCAGTACTGTAATGCTTATTTAGGTGTTAAGAGTATTGCACATAATATTTGGTAACAGTGTACGAAGAATAGCCAACCGAAAGAAATGGCTATAAAAATTAACATTAAAGTGGGGACCATTTAAGTGGAAGGAAGCTTAGGGTTTTGCGTCCCGTCGACAGCGTGGTCATTAGAGACGGAGCTTCTGCTCGGATTTTTGGGGAAGGATGGGGAAGGAAATCGGCCGTGCCCTTTGAAAGGAACCGTCCCGGCATTTGCCAGGAGTGATTTAGGGAAATCACGGAAAACCTAAATCTGGATGGCCAGAGGTGGATTTGAACCACCATCCTTCCGAATGCGAGTCCAGTGTGTTACCACTGCGCCACCTCACTCGGTAGTGGAGACCACATACCTCACGAAGTTAAAAGAATTCTGTCACTTTGGGAGCAAGACAGCACATTACAGGCGAAGGAAGATGCCACCGATAGAAATTATCGCCAAGAGAGGTCTACTACGAACCACGTAAACCACTGAGCCTCAACCGCTCAATAGGTTTTTTTCGGCGTAGTTGGCAGCATTGTGCTCAAGGGCAAGGTGTTGGCAGTAGGACCCATGCACGTTTATCTCAGGCGGCTGAAGAGCTACTGTCCGTGTGCCGGGTTAGAAATGAGTGCGCCCGTTCCGAAAGCCGCCAACTGCGGTCAGAACAGCGTTATGCGGTTTCTTTCTTGCGCAGGGAAAAACGTCGTCACACATATTTGACGACTGAAAACTGTCCCAACTTATCCTAACATTACTAAAGTATTGACCATGAGTAATACGTAATAATAGGCAGGGGCAATAGTTTAACAGTTGTGAATAAATCGGGAGTTTGCGTATGACGTTGAGGCGTACAAGGGTAGTCTGCGCAGCTATGTCTGTCACTGTGTCGAAGTTGCATTGTGGTCAGAGCGACTGGCCAGTAATCAAGAGACTGGGTTCGAATCCCGACTACGCACAATATTCAGCTTTCTACATTGATTTAGTTCAGTGCCCACTGGTAGGTTTTGACTTATATTTTCTAAATATGATACCCCGTCGTATTGTAAAGTAACTGTAGATGCAAGACGAGGTCACTACAATCATGACCGAAGAATAGTATTTATTCAGTGATATAATAAGAGATAATAACATAGCAATGAAACATCCAATATTATCACCAGTGACAAGAATCATTACAAATTTGGACATCAGAGATAAGGCCACGACTTGATCAGAATTGCAGGAAATACGTAACTCATGGAAGGAACAGCGCAATATCTGTAAGCGCAAAAAATGTGGATTATACAAGTCACTGCACATTTCAGGTAAGGAACACCTGCATACGACCCGTTATTCGCCATTACATTTGCCACGAAACTGTGTAGAACGACAGACATCGCGGTTGTGTAGTCGATCAGTCGAAACGAGTACTCTAGTCCAGGTATAGTTAAGCTTTGTTCGTATACGTGCCATTGTTTCCAAAAATTGTATTTAAGCCGGCCGCGGTGGCCGAGGGGACTGAGGCGCGCCAGTCACGGTCTGGTCGGGTGTTCGAATCCCCCTTGTGCATGGATATTTGTGCCGTCCTTAGTATAAGGTAGTTCATAATTAGTTTGTAAGTTTAGGGACTATTGACCCCGTAGTTAAGTCCCATAAGCTCTACAAACATTTTCACTTTTTGTATTTAATGTGCCCTAGAGGTGCTCTGGCATACGGCATACAGAGTGTACAAGAAGTCTGGGTACACTAATTTATTGCACAAGTACCAAACATTGTACTGATATCATACATATGACAATAGGAAGATAGACCTTTAAAGTTTATTTTTGTCATTTATACCGCCACAGCATAGTTTGGTAATTTGGCGATAGTCATCGCTAGTCGCAAACATGGCGCTTTCAGGTGCTATATGGGCCATGGAGTGGCCCCTGTTTACAGGCAAACTCATCGCACAGTGGTGTACCAGGAAACACTCGTGAGGCTGCATGTGCAAGTAGGAGTATCCAGTGACAGTGCTCTCGGCGAAGAAGAATGGCCCGTACAGTTTTCGATGTGACAGGACACACAAAACATTTACCGTTGGGGAATCACGCTCAAATCCAGTGCATTCGTGTGGATGGTTTGTGTCTGAGACTGACGATTATGCCTGTTCACTTTTCGCACTAATGGGAAAGTGGTTTCGTCGCTAAAAATTAAGCAACCAACAATACCGTCCCCATTCTCATTCAGTTGTTTCAACTAAGAACGAATCTCAAAACACCTGTCTTTGTCGTCGTCATTTAACTTCTGCACTAGCTCCAGTTTGAATGGTTTCATAGACAGCTTCTGTCGTATGACTTTCGACATTGTCATTGGAGCCATTTTGAGTTCACGGGATGGACTCCTTATGAACGTCTCTCTTACGGACTCGAAATTCACTTCACTCACACTGACACGTCCGCTTCTCTCTACCGTGCGCAAGCAACCCGTCGTAACGAATTTGTTGTGCCAGTGGTAAATGGCCTTTCTTTTGATATTAACAATATTTATTAGAGATTCAATTTGTGAACATTAAATTTAGTGGCATGTATTGTAGATCTCTATTTGAAGACAGAGAGAGTAAATTTGTGAAGTTTTCTGCTTTACAGCATGTCAGCTCTATGTATTTATGACAACTTCTGAATAAGTCAGTGTGTTTCTTACGTGGCATTTACACGAAAACCACATAACTTTCTTTTTCTTAAGCAAATGAAAAGTGATCCGAAAAGAAAGTAAATCACCAAAGGAACTACTTACTTGCGAAAAAAATTCTCACGAAAATTTAATTTTATACACGTAATACCGTGTTCAACTAGCAACTCTACGTATGCCCTGTTTTTGTGTGATTAGCGAAACGAACTGTAAACAACAGAGTCGTTGAATGTGTAGTTTTGCGTAACTTACTGCACAGCCACGAAAACATGGCACTTCGCGACCAAACACGCTGTCACGTCACGTCAGTGCTGTTGCCTCTGTGGTGCAATTGTCCGTGCCGGTAACTCACTCGCGCTAAACTAGTGCACTAGTGCAGCAAACGAGTACCCTGATATCGTTTAAGAGCGTTGTGCACATGTTCATTTTCAAATGTGGTGGCTATTTAATTGTTGTACCCTGTAGGTTGGTTGGTTCCACATTCCAACTTCGACTTCTGCCGACGAGTACGTTTGCAGCATTCTCCTTAGCAAGGGTCCAAGTCGTCGCCCCTGATCTGCAGTTCGTTTCGCGACCTCTCGGCTTCACAGCCCACACCGTTCCTCTCCCGTGTGGTTCGATATTCCAACAAAATCTATCCATCACGTGGAATTGGCGGCATTAAAGCGGCAATGATTTCCCGTTGACGATGAACTTAATTATGTTTTCAGATGTAGATAAATCAGAATTTCAATTAGGCAGGTAAATTCTTGAAGTCAATCCCACTATTGGGATGCTATCGGTTCGCCTTTCCTGTAGTCTGTTGAGTGGATCACATCTCAACAACGGTTCTATCATCTGAATGTCAGCTATACCTTGTAGTGACATCACATGCAAAAGTTAATAATAATATAGCAAAAAGTAAAATATTGTTGTTCAATATTACACAAGTATAGTCTTCACAAGTAACCATACTTGTGTCAAGAAAACAATTTTTAAGTGTGCAATGCATCACCAAAGTGGATCGTAATCTGCAAGTTTTAATGATGCGCATTTTAATAGTTTGATAATGTTATATTGTAAAATGTAAACTGTAAACTTTCACGGCCGGAATGGTCAAAATTACTAAAAATTTCCAGGCTGTTGGCATAGTGGATTTATTATTAAAACCCAACGTTTCGTCCCCGACTGCGGAGGACTTTCTCAAGGGGGATTGTGGCACTTTTGGATGTCCGATTCACACCCTGGCTCGCTACTGACTGAAACCAAATTCCGTTTACTAGGGCTCGCGCGCAGTGGTGTGACGTCAGATGTTTTTGACATGAGCGCACAATTCGTCGTTGTCGATTGTCTCCGTCCCATGGTGGAAGACTGTTACACGGACCTTTAAGCCCGATTATAGCAAATTTCTACATGGAAAAATACGAGGAACAGGCATTGAAAACAGCAAACAAAAAACCTACTATTTGGTTTCGCTACGTAGACGATACGTTTGTTGTGTGGAGGCATGGTAGAGAGGAACTAGATCGTTTTCTCCAACACCTCAACGGGATTAATTCCAAAATCCAGTTTACCATGGAGGAGGAGGTAGACGGAAAACTAAATTTTCTTGACGTGTCAGTTTTCAAAAAGGGGAATGGCAGATTGGGCCATAAAGTTTATCGGAAGCCCACACACAGACCGTATCTGCACCGGGATTCAAACCACCACCCACACCAAAAGCGAGGCATTATAAAGACGTTGGCGGACACAGCAAGGAACATCTGCGAACCGGAATTACTAGATGCGGAATTGAAACATCTGAGTAATGCTTTACTTAAGAATGGCTATTCGTCTACAGAGATAAGGAGAGCTTTGAGACCGACACGTAGAGTTGAAAACGATGAAAGGGTTCCTGTGAAATCTAAAGTCTTCCTACCTTTTATTAAGGACGTCACCGACCACATCGGTAAAATTTTTGACGAAACGGAATGTTGCCGTCATTTACAAACCTACTCTGAAGATACAGGATCACCTGAAATCGGCAAAGGAAGCTCGCAAACCGCTGGAAAAAGCAGGAATTTATAGGATTCCGTGTAGCTGTGGGGACGTATACGTGGGTACCACAAAAAGAACAGTCAAAAAACGACTAGATGAGCACAAGGGGAACTGTAGAAGGGGAGAGAGTGACAGATCAGCTGTTGCTGAACATGTTTTTAAACCAGGGGACCACCTTATTCAATTTGATAAGACTCAGGTTTTAGCAGCCACAAATGGATACCACGAAAGACTGTACAGAGAGGCTATAGAAATTGTAAAACATCCCAATAATTTCAATAGGATGGAGGAGGGCGTGAAACTAAATGATATCTGGATTCCGGTTTTGAAGAAGAAATGTAACAGTCTTCCACCATGGGACGACATTAACGGACGGAGGCAATCGGCAACGACGAATTGCGCGCGCATCTCAAAAACATCTGACGTCACACCACTGTGCGCGAGCCCTTGTAAACGGAATTTGGCTTCAGTCAGTAGCGAGCCAGGGTGTGAATCGCAAATCCAAAAGTGTCACGATCCCCTCTGAGAATGTCCTCCGCAGTCGGGGACGAAATGTTGGGTTTTAATAATAAATCCACTAGACCACGGCATAACAGCCAGGAATTTTTAGTAATTTTGATAATGTTCTGTTTCTTATATTACATTTTCACAAGTAACTATTTTATTGAAAATCGAACATTGTATATTTTTTCTGAAAATGATGACATAGCTCATTGAAACCGGTAAAAACCACCAAATAAAATAAATTAGCGATCTTGGCTGAAGTAAGTGTGCTTTATATAAATTTTCGATCGCTTTCCGTAGGCGCAATATACCACTTAACTATAGATACTGAAATGTCAGAGGGATATAAAAGCAATTGAAATCTCTCAAGAGAGGAAAGGCCGTTGGACCCGATGGGATACCAGTTTGATTTTACACGGAGTATGCGAAGGAAGTTAATCCGCTTCTGGCAGCAGGGCACCGAAGGTCTCTCAGAGGAGCGGACTGTTCCTAAAGATTGGAAAAACGTGCATGTCATTCACGTTTACAAGAAGTGTAGTCACATTCACGAAACTCCGGGCCTCTGACATCAGTCATTTGCAGTATTTGGAACACATCGTGTGTTCCATTATCATCATTGATGGAGTACAGAAATCCCCATTGTAGAATTCAACATGGTTTCCCAAAGCAACGATCACCTGAAACGCAAGTCACCCTATTCAGCCACGAAATCTAGAGAACAGATTTAGGGTCCCTGGTAGACGCCGTGTTCCTTTACTTCCGAAAGGCGTTCGATACCGTTCCGCGCCCGTCACCTGATGAACGAAGTGCGAGCATGAGAAATATCAGACCACCTGTGTGATTCGATTGAGGCGTTTCTGGCTAACAGAACGCAGCATGTCTTTCGAAACGGAAAGCAGTCTTCAAACAAAGTGATCTCGGACCTTCTCCAGGGAAGTGTTACAGGACCGTTGCTTTTCACAATATATTTACATAATTAATCTCTTTGATAACATCGGAGATTCAATGAGACTTTTTAAGGATGATACTGTAGTTTATCGACAATTCGCAAGAGTACCGAAATGCAGGAGGATGTGCAGCGTATTGACGCATGGTGCAGGGAATGGCAAAAGGGCCTCAATATAAACAAGTATAAAGTCCTGCGTTTACATAGGAAGAAAGATCCTTTATTATGTAACTACACAACAGCAGGGCAAATACTGGAAGCACGCACTTCCATAAAATATCTGCGAGTAGACGTAAGGGGGCATTTCAAATGGAAGGACCATATAAAAACAATAGAGGGTAAGGCAGATGCCACATTCATTGGAGGACAGTTCAGGAAGTGTAGTCCGTCACAAAGGAAGTTGGTTACATGACTCTCGCTCGGTCAGTGCTTGAGTTTTGGTCATCAGTGTGGGATCCGGACCAGGTGGGGTTGACAGAGGGGACAGAAGATCGTGTGGAGAACAGCACGCTTCGTTACGGACTCATTGAGAAAGCGTGAAAGCGTCACAGAGCTGTTTAAGGAACTCCAGTGGCAGACGCTGCAAGAGAGGCGTTCTGTATCGCGGTACGCGCTTTTTTCGTAGTTCCAAGACGAAACGTTTCATCAAGAGTCAACCAATATATTGCCTCCTGCTACGTATATCTCGCGAAGCAACCACAAGGATGAAATTAGAGAGATTAGGGCCCAGACGGAGGCATACAGCCAATTATTTTTCCCGTGAACGATATGCGACTGGAATAGGAGAAAGTGAGAGTGGTGACTTGAAGTATGTAGAAGTGAATGGTAAATGCTTACGAAAAGAACAAACAATGGAATGTTTGTGTGACACTGAATAGTACAAGAGTGGTAGAATTTTAGGGACAGATGAGTTAGAGCTACGCAGTATTTTACAAAATTAACTCTCGAGGTTCTTTGGTATAACAGTGTGAAATATGAAGCCCGAAATATGAGGCCCGATCAAATTAATTGTATGATGTAGCACGGTTGTTTGGAGAGGTGAAACATCCGAAACCATTACATTGATTAACTAGACTTTACGGATCAGCCCTATTATTTTTGCGAAATTTTGAGTATATAAAAACAAGGTTTTCAGCAATAGACAGTACTCAAGGTGTGCATGTATGGTAAATACCTCTGTATCAAGCGAAACACAGAACCAAGTAAGATTTTTAAACAGAACGATAAGTCTTTTTGTTACTCAGAAACACTCGAAAAGATATTGGTAATAAAATTTTCCACAAGCAACCAATGAAATGGTATAATTAAAGACAATGCGACCGGTATCAGCCATTGCCCATTTCAATCTTAACTTATTTGTTTCAACAGAAACTGTCGAGCTTACGATGAGTAGTAGGTACGTACATATCAAATAGTTTTGCTAAATTAGTTCTGACACGCTAGAAGGTAGTATATACCTGTACTTCCCAAATACAAAAATTGCAACTAACGTTTATCTGGATAAAAAGTTTAGTTCTAAATAGCCTCGATGGTTGTCGTCAACGTAGAAGCCAAGAGCTAGGGGGTTGATCATCGCGAATCTGGGGAAGCCACGACTTATGATAAACCTTGGTTGGGGTACATTATTACACCATGGATGAAGCTGAAGCTGTGGTAGCAACGTCTACGTTTATACATTACATATTGATTTAATCGAATTTGTCTCGTCAAGTAATCGTAACCGAAAACTTTTTAATCCAAGAACTTCGTCACGAAAGATTTTGTATCTGCGTCGTATACGTAAGGTCAGAGGAAAACACGTTATAGGATGATTCATAATTGGCAGTATAAATATCTGCAGTACGAAGTACATTATAGAGGAAGCCAATAAGGTTCGGTAAACATGGACTCTAAAATCCCTACCTTAAGAGCAGCGAACAGCTCATCGGATCTGAACAGTTATTTTCTACTGCAACCCCTTTTCCAGATTTTGAGAGACTAAAAGAAAAAACAATCAACTAATATGCTAAAATGCACATGTTAAGAGCTCTTAGTAGTTGTTCATCTTCGCTTCTGTGAACACATCTAATAAACGACAGCTTGTTGCTATAATTAGGGCCTGTGCTTTTTAAAAACTTATTTTTAAGTGTATGGTTATCGTCTATAGGCTTACAGGATCAAACTAACCTAAGGACAAACACACATTCATGCCCGAGAGAGCAAGGTGCTTTAGACCGCTCGGCTACTCCACCGCGGCTCACACATTCCACCGCGGCTTTTAAAGACCATAACTGGACTTGAATCCGTATTACATCTCCTTCCGAAATGCAGAAACTGTAAAGCTCACAATAGAAGAGATTTGTTTGACATTGTCGACGATAAAGTGCTTCTCAGAGATCTTTGAGATACTCATTTTAGAGTCTACGTTCACTGACACACTCTAGAATCCCGTACCGTTAACTGTACACGTGCAAGTCATATACTACGGCACACGCTGTACAACGTGGTGCATGCCCTCAGAGCCTCAGTGTATTTTACCTTACATTACAATTTTAGCTCATTTCTTATATACTACGTTGAAAATTTCGACGCCAACATTAAAAAGCGCTGTCTTACTGTACACTTATTTTCATAACTTTCCAATGCTATAAAAGATCAAAGTTGACAAAAAAGTTAATAAACCAGCAAAATTGCATGCCCTTCTGCATACTGTCCTTTGCCGAAAACTCCTTTCGGTATCTCTTGATATATACCTATCAATTGTGCACGCAGTGGGATCAATCTGGTAATATCAAAGTACGTGCAATGTTGGGTGAATGGGAAGTTGGATACTGCGTTGATATAAAAATCAAGAGAGATAACTGACCAACTAATGCAGTTTGACAAGGTTCTTAGGAATAATCGGTATTGACCTTTAAGAAACCATACTGGCAACAAACTTCCTTTTTATCCTATGATAACGTCAATGTGTAAACGGTATGAGTTACAACGCTTCGCTGTGGTAATGAAGGAAGTCGAGACGAAGTGGAATAGAAAAAGCAAACTGAGGTAAAGAAACCTAAACGTTAGTGTATGCACACAGTGCTAGACGTTCAGTGTTCTCCTGACGCAAACTATTGATCCTAGACAAAACTAATGGTGTCGTAGGAAATTTAACGTACTTTATGTACTGCGATACGTTTTCGCTAGAAGCCTCTGTTTTCGACTTATTCTAGAGAAACCTACGAAAGTGACAAGTAAACGCCCCTCCCATACTCTCCATGGCACTCCTTACCACTGCACAAAAATATTCTACACTATTTTCCATATTCCATATTATTATTATTATTATTATTATTATGACTTGTGGTACACTTACAAACTGCAAAAGCAACACTGTGTAAAATTTACCTCACTGTATTGCGAATTTTAGTAGCACGCAACTAAAAAATACGTCTGTTTTGCTTGTTTGACCGAACTACTGTCCTTGTTATTGTTCATTCGAGATCGAATATTATTTCGCTCATTTAGGATGTCAGAGATGTCACTGTAAAAACTGCATTTTGTAGCCTAAAAACGGATTAACTTAGTCCTCTATCCGATTCTTACTGTCGTTTACTTAATTTTTCATCACAATTGCAAGTTAAAATGTGGTTACTAGTTTCGTATTTTAGATCCATCATGAAACCAATGTCTTAAAATAGAATCGCATATGTTATCAGTCAGTCAAAAATGAAACATTTTGGACCAATCTAACTATCCTGCAATCAACAACTAATAAAATATCTGCGGTGAAAAGACCTAGTCATCTTTCTTAACTTGTAGATACATTACTAGCTATGCAAGAATTGAGACGTATTTGCTTGCAAAGAAGAGAGGCGTCGATTCCGTATATGTTACGACAACAACGAAACAGCGCGCGGTGGGAGGAGGGAGGGAGAATGAGTTAGTGGTTGTAGATGTGTGTTTGAATCTCACTATTTTAAGACGTCCGAGAAAAACTCGAGAAACGCGGCTCTTACGGAAACTATAGTACGAAATTGAACTACGTGAAATTTTCTACAGAAAATATTCTCCTCCCCCCCCCCCCCCCACACACACACAGACAGAGAGACAGAGAGAGAGAACGTTGATTTATAGTAAAATATTCGCGTCTATTTCCTCTACACGGCCGTAGTACTTTGTAAATAGATACTAACTGAACTAATAATAGGCTAATAAAGAAATTGCGGCCTCTGTTTCCTCGGAAATGTACAGCGCTCGGAATTCGAGTGCCAGACCTACTGCTTGCTAGGCAGTTGCGCGAAACGCCTGCCCCACCTCAGGCACACGGACTTAACACCTCCACGGACTTACGTACCGCGTCCAATGGAAACCTTTGTATATCCCGGTACTTCGACTATTGTACTCCATGTCTCGCAGAAGAACCTGTATTCGTGCCAGCGGCTCGGTCTTTGTGTTCTTCCGCACTGAAAATATCAGTCCTTGACAAGGTGGAATACAAGTAAGAATTGCGGTGACAATTCTTTCGGATATAGTCGCAATTTCTTAATTGTTATTCTTCGTGTCGAGGGCTGATGCCTATTCCAGTGCGGATCCACACGAGGCCCGGTCTATTGGCGTGAATACAGCTCAGCTGCGAGCCGTTGAGTACAATGGTCCGAGCTCCGGGACAAACAAAGGTCCCGGCATGGGTGGTCTGTATCCATGTGTTCAGCCCATGTGTCGGGTGTGGCGCAGACACATAGGTCAACTGCTTAGTAAGCAAGTGGTCATGGGTTGGAATCCCGGCTCCGGTATAAATTTCCATAGGACCATGTTCATCCACATTGGCATGTTAGTAACAGAGGATCAGAAGCGAATCACCGTAAAAACGAGCACAACCGCAGACAGCCACGTAAAATAGACATTCACACAACTGAAATTTTCGTTCATGGCCTTCGGCAGAAAAACACATCCATTCACTCTATCACTCAGACATAACTGAAGCACACATGATTCGCAAAATGACAGGTCTGTATCATTGACGTCGGCTTGCTTCAGGATTTTAGAACAAACTTTCCTCAAATATTATGAACTACCTCGAAGAGAACGACCTATTGTCCCCCAGTCAACACGGATCCAGAAAGTATCGTTCTTGTGAAACACAGATAGCTTTTTACTCACATGATGTGATGAGTGTTATCGACAAGGGACGTCGAATAGATTCCGTAATTCTAGATTTCCGAAAGGCTTTTAAGAGTATACCTCACTGGCGTCTTCTAATCGAATTGCGTCCTTGTGGAATATCGCCACATTGGTGCGACTTGATTCGTGATTTCCTTTCACAAAGGACACAGTACATTGTAACTGACGGTAAGTCATTAAGTAGAAGTTACATGTCGCGTTCCGTAGGGAAGTGTTATAGCGCCCCTATTGTTCCTTATTTTTTAAACGATTTAGGAGAAAATCTGGGAAGCTCTTACACTGTTCCCGGCTGATGCTGACATTTATCGGTTCGTAAAGTCATCAGAAGATCAAAAGCAACTGCAAAATGATTTAGATATTTGTATGTTGCAAAACAAATTGGCCCTTAATAACGACAAGTGTGGATTCATATGACCATAAAACAAATCCGTGAGACTTCATTTACACGATAAATCAGTCAAATCTATGCATTCAACCAAATACGTAGGAATAACATTAACGAAAAATTTAAATTGGAAAGAAGACATAGAATATATTGTAGGGAAGCCTACGTTTCATTGCAAGAATGACTTAGACGATGCAACAATTCTACTGAGGATACTGCCTACAGTACTCTTATGAGTCCTATTCTGGAGTATTACTGTGGATTGTGCGATCCACACTATGTGGAACTGACGGACGATTCAGAAAAAAATTCAGAGAAGGGCATCTCGTTTTGCATTATCGCGATATAGGGAAATATTATCACGGAAATATAGCATGCGTTGGGGTGGCAATTATTTTTTTTAAAAGGTGATATTTGTTGCGGCGAGATTATTTGCGAAATTTCTTTCACAAACTCTCTTTTCAGAATGCGAACATATATTGTTAACACCAACCTACATACGGAGACATGATCATGATAAGAGAAATCAGACCGAAAACAAAGATGTAGGTGTTCCTTTTCCTCAGAATGGAACTATAGAGAGAGATCATGAGAGTGGTTCGAATAATCGTCTGCCATGCACTTCAATGTGACTATCACCTCTGGCTGCTCTGAGCGGAGATGGAGGTCGTATGTGCGTATTTATTTCCGAGTGATAGCGGAATGGATGTGCGTTTATCTGGGGAAGGCCATGGTCGAAAGTTTCAGTTGTGTTAATGTCTATTTTACGTGCCTGTCTGCGGAAGAACGATCGTTTTTACGGTGATTTGCTGTCGATCAAATGTTCAAATGTTTGTAGAACTTTTGGGACTTAACTACGGGGGTCATCAGTCCCTAAGCTTACAAACTACATATGAACTACCTATGACTAAGGACGGCACAAATATCCATGCCCGAGGGGGGAGATTCGAACCCCCGACCGTAGTGGCCGTGCAGACCGTGACTGGAGCGCCTCAGTCTCCTCGGCCACCGCGGCCGGCTTTGCTCTCGAGCCTCTATTATTCATATGACAATGTTGCGTCACTACAATATCTACCAGTGGCTAAGAATATATATAAACTACGCCTAGAAGGAACAATAGACTAGGGAGAGGCGCTTTTAATCCCTCCCCTCCTGTTGTGAGTCTAGCGAGTGAAGAACAGCAGAGCTCTGCTCTACGAGCACAAAATCGTGCGACCTACATTATTTACGAGACGTAGCGAGAAAGTATCAGATAGCTGAATGAGTCGCGCGGTACCTGTGCAGCGCGCCCCCCTAGCAGACCGGACCCTGCAGCCACCCAGTGCCCACTCCTGTCCTCTCCCGTCGCACCTACCTGTTCCGGAGCGCGCCCGCCAAAGACAGCCCAGCCGGTCGGCGGAAGCCAGCTGCGAGGACGTGGCAGCGCTAGCCGCGCCTAGCAGGCTTAGGCGGCCGTGGTGGGGGGCGGCGGGCGGGACTACAAAGGCCCAGAACCAGTTCTGTGCCGCCAGCCACTGGGGGACCGGCGCATTCACGCCGCCGGCTCCGTCGCAGGGCCAACACTGTGGCGCGCGAGCCTGGTCCTGCGCCCAACACACTGCTCACACGCTGCCCTCTGACGTCACTACACGGCCATAGCTAGGGAGGGGCACTGCCCTACCTTAAGTAGTACTATCGACTAAAATGATACACCAAGTAAATTGTGTGTTCATACAACCACCAACTCTTCGTGAACGACGCTGGTGTAGGTCTTTAAGTGCAGGTCTCCGGCCGCAGCGTTGTAAGTAATGAGGTAATGCCTTGGTACTCTCGGCGTACAGTTCGCCACTGTGCACATTTGAATATTGAATTCCCAAACGATTTCCGAAATGGGATATCCGATTTGTCTAGCTCCAACTACAATTCCGCATTCAAAGACCCACCCGTTCGGTAGTGACTGTCGGAAACTATTCTACACTACTGACCATTAAAATTGGTTCACCAGGAAGAAATTCAGATGATAAACGGGTATTCATTGGACAAATATACTATAATTGACATGTGATTACATTTCGCGCAATTTGGGTGCATAGATCCTGAGAAATCACTTCCCAGAACAACCACCTTGGCCGTAATAACGGCTTTGACACGCCTGGGCATTGAGTCAAACAGAGCTTGAATGGCATGTACAGGTACAGATGCCCATGCAGCTTCAACACGATACCACAGTTCCAGAGTAGTGACTGGCGTATTGTGACGAGCCAGTTGCTCGGCCACCATCAGACGTTTTCAGTTGGTGACAGATCTGGAGAATGTGCTGCCAGGGCAGTTGACGAACATTTTCCGTATCCAGAAAGGCCCGTACAGGATCTGCAAAATGCGGCCGTGCATTGTCCTCCTGAAAATTAGGGTTTTGCAGGGATCTAATAAAGGGTAGAGCCACGGGTCGTAACACATCTGAAATGTAACGGCCACTGTTCAAAGTGCCGTCGATACGAAAAAAATGACCGTCATGTGTAACTAATGGCATCCCATACCATCATGCTGGGTGATACGCCGGTATGCCGATGACGAATACTTTGTTCCAATGTGCGTTCCCCGCGATGTCGCCAAACACGGATGCGACTATCATGATGCTGTAAACAGAACCTGGGTTCATACGAAAAAAAAAAAAAAAAAGTTTTCCCATTCGTGCTACCAGGTTCGTCGTTGTGTACACCATCGCAGGCGCTCCTGTCTGTGATGCAGCGTCAAGCAGATAAAGTAGACTTTTTACTTCTGACCTATCTGTAACTATTACTGCCCTACCTTAAACCTTAGCGACGGCGATGCGGCAGTTTTCCATGCACACCTCGCTGTAGGTATATTTGCATGTTAAGCCGTGTTTACACTACAGTATCAAGTGCGCTAGATATAGCAGTGACAAAGTATTTCCATTTCCATACACTTCTATCAGAATTCCAGTTGCATAGTTCGCAAAAGTACTCAGAAGGATGAAACACACTGGTAGAAGCGGATCTCTGGGTACATCACTTTGGATTTAAGAGAAATGTAGGAAGACGTGAGCCACCACACGCGACTTATTTTACAAGATACAGTAACGAATGGCAAACCTACGTTTCTACCTTTCATATACGCTGTTTATTTTAAATGACATTCAGTTATCACGGACACTATGCATCGGAGCAAAAAATGTACAATACTATCCATCCACCCCCGTACGTGCTAGCAGGGGGCAACTTTCAACGGAAACTTCGACTTGGTATCGCACATTACTATTGAACGGCAACTACTTACCTTTCGTCCAAAAAATTTTTCCGTTTCCCCACAGACGGTGCTGTAATCGCTGTTTCCCACAAATATGTTTTCTAAAGGAATCGAAATGAGACAACAACTGAAATTTACAACTTACAGTTCAATGTCCATTTCATATTCAATGACCTTGTCATGGCACGTTTTGGATATATTAAACGCATTTTTTTGAAAAAAGATAAAATAGCTCGTATAACTACAAACGTTCGCCGTCCCTCGTCTAGGGTCTAATTATTGCAGTTGCTTCATACATTTGTGTCTAATATGTTTAGTTATGGCTGCTGACATTGTCCATAATTTCTTCACTTAAGTATTCATTTGGCACTTGCAATGTCGGTAGGAACAGAAGGGCGTTGTTTACGTCCACTTTAAATAACATTACATATTACTTACTTATCGCAAGAAGTAGGGTCTAGACTCTAGACATTTTCAGTAACGTGTGTTACGTGCCAAGTGGAACGGCACACTTTACACTACCATAAGGAAAAAAATTCACACACACTGCCGAGGTGGGTGGCTTGCGTGCCTCAACGATGCAGATATCCGTACTGTAGGTGGAACCACAGCAGACGGGTGTGTGGAGAGGGCAGACAAACGTGTGGTTCGTGAAGAGTGGCAGCAGCCTTTTCACTATGGGCAACAGTCTGGATGATTTACCTGGCCTTGTAACATCAGCTAACGTGGCTTTGCCATGCAGATACTGCGAACGGCTGAAAGCATGAGGAACTACAGTCGTTAATTTTCCCGAGGACATGCAGCTCTACTGAATGAATATATGATGAAGTCTTCTTGAGTAAAATATTCCGGAGGTAAAATAATCCTCCATTCGAATCTCCGAGCGGGAACTACTTAGGAGGTTATCATCAAGGAAAAAAACAGGCATTCTACGGGTCGGAGCGTGGAATGTTGTAACCCTTAATCGCGGAGGTAAGTTAGAAAATTTGAAAACAGAAATGGTTAGGTTAAAGATAGATATGGTAAGGATTAGTGAAGTTCGGTGGTAGAATGAACAGTATTTGTCAGTGAGTACAGGGTTAGAAGTACAAAATCAGTTGGGTGTAATGCAGGAGATCTGATAATGAATAAGAAAATTGTAATCCGGGTAAGTTACTATGAACAGCATACTGAACGCATTATCATAGCAACGATGGACACGAAGACAACACCGACCACAGTAGTACCAGTTTACAAGACAACTAGCTCTGCCGTTGATGAGCAGATCGAAGAAATGTATGAGAAAAATTACCCAAACAGATAAAGAAGAGGAAAACTTTTGATGAGGAACTGGAACTCAGAAGTAGGAAAGGGAATATGGACTGCGGAAAAGGAATGCAAGACGAGATTGCCTGTATAATAATCACACTATTTAATAAAGACACTGTAAAAATGAAGAAATTTAAGGAGATGGAGGCTGGACAAATTGGAGGAAACAGAGGTGATTGAGATTGTCAAAGGGAGCATTAGGCAAGGAATGGCTGAGAGCGGAAAGTAATATGCTAGAAGAAGAACGGGCAGCTCATAGTGAAGGCCGCAGAGGATCATTAGCAGAAGGACGAGGCTTAATAGAAATCCTTGACGAACACAGGATGTACTGAACTGATGAGAGGAGAAAATATAAAAATTCAGCACGTGAAGCAGGCAAAAGTGAGTATAGACGTCAGAAAAATGATTGTTAGGATATGCAGACTGGCTAAGCAGGGGTGGGTAGAGAAGAAATGCAAGACCATAGAACAATGCGTAACTAGGCGAAGATAGATACCGCCTACAGGGAAATAAGACATTTGAAGACAAAAGCAGCGGCTTAAAAATCAAGAACTCAGATGCAAATTAGTACTAAGCAAGCAAGGGAAAGGTGAAAGGTGGAAGGTGGAAGGAATGCATACAGGGTCTAAACAAAGGAAATAAACGTGAAGGCAGTATTCTGGAAATGGAAGACAAAATAGGAGATGAGACTGGAGATTCAGTAATGCGAGACGAATTTGCCAGAACACTAAAAGATTTGGGTGCAAACAAGGCCCCTGAATTAGGCGATGTTTCGTCTGAACTGCTGATATCTTTAGAACAGCCAGTCATGAAGAAATTGTTCCACTTGGTATGCAAGATGTTTGCGACTTCAAGAAGAACATAGTAATTCCATTTCCCAAGAAAGTGCAGACAAAAGTGAAAACTACTGAACCATCAGTTTAATAAGTCATGGTTGCAAAATACTAACACGAATTATTTACAGACGAATGGAAAAACTGGTAGAATTCGATCTTGGGGAAGATTTGTTGGGGTGTAGGAAAACTTAAGGCATTATTCACATTACGACTTAGGTAGGTTAAGGAATGTAAAACCTACGTTTTTATCAACTGCAGATCTGTAGAAAACTTTTGACAATTTTGTCTGAAATACAATCTCTCAAACTCTGAAGATAGCAGGGGTAAAATATAGTGAGAGGAGAGGGTTGTAGTGGTTGGGAAGGGAATAAGACAGGGTTTTAGCCTTTTCCCAATGTTGTTCAATCGGTATAATGAGCAAACAGTGAAGGAATGCAAGAAGAAATTTGGAGAAGGATAATGAATTTCAGTGAGAAGTAATAAAACTTCGTGGTTTGCTGATATTGTCTTGAGTGTAGCTTTATATGGGAGTGAAATGTAGACGATAAGGAGTTCAGACAAAATGATAGAACCTTTTGAAATGTGGTGCTACAGACGAATGACGAAGATAAGTAGACCACGTAACTAATGAAGCGGTGTTTAACAGAACTGGGGAGAAAAGGAGTTTGTGGTATACGCTGACTAAGAGAAGGGATAGGTTGGTGGGACACATTCTGAGACAGTATTAGAAGAAGATGAAGAGGCTTGCACAGGACAGGGTAGTGTGGAGAGCTGCATCAAAACCAGTCTGTGGATTGAAGACCACAACAGCAACAAGGAGCACAATTTGTTACTCAAATATACCTTTTAAGGGATATTTATGTTTTAAAATGGTCCTAAAATTAAAAATACTGTACATGTCCTATTAAAAGTTATATTTTGGGGTTATGTAAAGCATGTATGAAATCTGATTTAATGTAGAACAATACATACATTTTTCAGAAATTTAAAATACAATGTAAAAGACTCGATTAGAATATGTACAAAAGGTGGGCATAAAGACACCCACCCCCTTCCCAAATTGTTATTGCCAGCGTTAATGTTGATATGCCCAGTTAGTGGTAAATGGTGACCGACTCCCGCCCAGAACGAAACACATGTACTATTTTATTCAATCTCTACACTGAGAAAGTGCTTAAAAATCTAGAATTTAATATTTTCTCACGTAAGGTGAAATATTCTGAAACGAAACGTAAAAATACGAATAAAACCGAGCAGCGGTTTTTTGAAACCGTGTACATTTATTTATCCATCCAGTTACCGATTCGTACAAAATTAGAACTTTTGCTGCTGCTGTTATCTTCAGTCCCATATATCGTTTGCCGAAGCTTTCATAGCTTATATCTGCTCTTCATTTTTGCGTCATTACTGCAACTTGCATCCACGTAAACCTGCAGTGATGCACTAGTCGCGCCGTGTAAGTTCTCTCTCCTATCGACATTTCCATCAATTACTAAAATAATTATTCTGTGGTATCTTAATTGCGACATAGTTCGAGTAACCTGTTCATGTTTGTGTGCGACGTAACGGAATTTAAAAAATGTTCAAATGTTTGTTAAGCTTATGGGACTCAACTATGGGGTCTTCAGTCCCTAAACTTCCAAACTACTTATGAACTACTTACGAACTAGGACGGCACAAATATCCATGTCCGAGGGGAGATTCGAACCCCCGACCGTAGTGGCGTGCAGACCGTGACTGTAGCGCCTCAGTCCCCTCGGCCACCGCGGCCGGCACGGAATTTAAAGCCTGCGAATGATGATTTGTAACTACTATATTTATGTGAGAGAAAGGAAGTAATGAACCTTGACATGCAGTAGACAGAGGCCTGTTGTGTCAGTAATGCGACACGTGGGTCATCTGCGTGGCAAAAATTGTTGTCGATAGTACGCGCTGTCAAGGCGATTACGGAAAAGCCAGCGCATTATATCAACAGCTGCGTATGTCTATGAGAGTGCCTGCGTAGTATATTCCTTGCCAATTCAGATAACAGAAGTGAGCATCTAAGAGTGTTTGCGGAGTTGTGTAACTCCTGTATATTCATATGAATGTCATTAGGAATTTACAATTTAAATGAAAAGATTGAAGAACACACAGAAGCGTAGAGACAACGCCTTAAAATAATTTATAACGAGAGCATTCGAATCTTGGTAAACTAGTAGAAGCTCTTTGAGATTTGTTGGCCGAACGAGAAATAGATGGAGCTAACCATGTGGAGTTGGAGCATGCACATAGCCAATTGCTTTTAGTGAGGATGAAAGCAGCTGCAAGCAGTCACACGTTCAAAGCTGGTGACGCATTTTCCTCAGCACTGATCATACTGTAGTATCAAACAGAGTTGCAAAATTTCGTCATGTTGCTGTCACCAATTCGATTCATTAAAACATTTTTCTGTTAAAAAAATATATATATTTACATAGGGTAATAGTCATTTCTGTCTACATCACCACTTCTGCATATCTGGAAGTGCCCAAGATCAAAGCTGAAATCTGAACGTGTAATCGCAGAGCGAAGAATACAGCGCTGGTTAACCCCGTCTATTTCATGAACTAATATCATGGATTGTCAACAGCAGTTAACAAGTCAGATGGATCCAATAATATGGTCATTCAAACACACTAACATAGCATGTGGCGGAAGAGATGGCAGTTTGACGCGCTTTCAGCACGAAAGAAAACAGATCGCCCGAGATGTTCTTAAAATTTGCTAACGTTCGGACCCTCGGAAATATTCAAGTCACGTAGACAAAGACATTGAATAAATCTCCTGGTCATCACGTAAAAGGGTTATGGTTAAATATCAGCCGCCAGGTATGAAGTACAGTGGCCATTTACAAATGTTTATTGGACCAAACTGCTATATACCCCAGTCCATAGACTTACAAACTACTTTAACTTACAACAAGGACAACACACACACACACACACACACACACACACACACACACACACACACACACACCCTTGAGGGAGGATTCGAACATCTGGCCATCTATAGAATGCAACTCAAATACTAGGGTTGAAACACTTAAAAAGTGGCGACACTGGTGTGGAGACACTATGCAAAGGGCTCTGTTCTTATCGCTGATATCACATGTTGTTAACATACCTAACTAACCTCTGAGCAAATACACTCGCCTGTCTCACGTCACCGTCACCAGCGTACACACAATCGGAAAAAAAGTCTTTTGGTGATTTTTTTTAATGTATCCATATAAAAACGAATAAAAACGAACTTGATAGACATTCTGAAAGCTTCTGTCATCGTACAGTCATGCAGCGAACCACGCGCAACGCAGCAATAACAACATATATGATGTTGCGGTTAATTGTGATGTCTAGTGTACGAATTGCCAAGGAGAAAAAAATATATATTGGCGGCTGAGCGGAATCAAGCCCGCAAACCTTCCAATGAATAACCGATTTGTTACCGTTGAGCCAAGCAGCGTTTTATAAACAGACTGTCTCAGGGGCAGTTGAAAAGATGCATGTGGTGATAGATTCGGATCAAATTTCCTTTTATTTCCCTAAACGCCTAACCAGATAGCGTTCCACTTGGTGCAATTTCGTATCTCACCACCCCAACGTGTACCATATGCTGCTGCTGTTGTTGTTGTGGTCTTCAGTCCGGAGACTGGTTTGATGCAGCTCTCCTATCCTGAGCAAGCCTCTTCAACTCCACGTAATAAGGGCAACCTACATGTCTGAATCTGCTTACTGTATCCTTTTCTTGGTCTTCCTCTACGGGTTTCACCCCACACACTTCCCCCCAACGCTAAATTCTCAATTCCTTGTTGACTAAGAACGTGTCCTACCAATCGATCCCTTCGTTTAGTCAAGGTATGCCAGAAATTTCTTTTCTCCCCAATTCTGTCAGTACCACCACATTAGTTACGCGATCCACCCACCTAATATTCAGCATTCTTTTGTAGTACCATATTTCAAAAGCCTGAATTCTATTCCTGTCCGCACTGTTTATCGTCCATGTCTCACTCCCATACAAGGCAACACTCCATACAAATGCCTTCAGAAAGGACTTGCTTGGTCTTAAATCAATATTCGATGTTAAGTTTCTCTTTTACAAGAACGCTTTTCTACTCATTGCCATTCTGCATTTTATATCCTCTGTATTGCGACCGTCATTTGTTATTTTACTTCCCAAGTAACAAAACTCATCTACCTCCTTTATTGCTTCGTTTCCCAATCTAATTCCTTCAGCATCACCTGATTTTCTTACACTGCACTCCATTACCCTAGTTTTGCTCTTGTTAATGTTCATCTTATATGCACCTTTCAGCACACTGTCCATTCCGTTCAAGTCCTTGTAGGACCCTCACCAGTTGGGACTGACGGAAGACATTGATAAGGTTCAGAGAAGGGCAGCTCGTTTTGTTTCATCACGTTACCGGGGGGGGGGGGCAAAGAGTCACGGAAATGTTGCACGAATTGGGGTGGAAATCATTAAAAGAAAGACGTTATTCATTGCGGCGTGATCTGTTTGCGAAGTTTCAATCACCGACTTTTACTTCTGAATGTGGAAATATTTTGCTAGCACCCACCTACTTATGGAGACATGACCATCCCAATAAAATAAGAGAAATCAGATCGAAAACGGAACGATTTAGGTGTTCTTTCTTCCCGCGCGCTATTAGAGAATGGAACGGTAGAGAAAAGTTATGAAAGTGGTTAATGAACCCTCTGCTAGGCACTTGAATGTGATTTGCAGAGTATATATAAACTGCTCTTCCAGGTCCTTTGCTGTCTGAAAGAATTTCTATGTTATCAGCAAAACGCAATGTTTTTAATTCTTCACCCTAAACTTTAATTCCTTTTCCAAATTTCTCCTTGCTTTTCTTTATAGCTTGCTCAATGTACAAATTGAACAACATTGGGGAAAGGCTACAACCCTGTCTTACTCCCTTTCCAACCACTGCATCCCTTTCATGCCCTTCAACTCTGACAACCGCTGTCTGGTTTTTGTACAAGTTGTAAATAACCTTACGCTCCCTATATTTTACTGCTGCCCCGATTCAGAACTTGAAAGAGTTTATTCCAATCCATATTGTCAATAGCCTTCTACAAATCTACAAATGCTAGAAATGTAGGTTTGCGTTTTCTTTATCTTGTAGATAAGCTTTAAAGTGAGTATCGCCTCCCGTAAATTCGGGAATGACGAGTAAGACCTTGGAAGAGAATCACCCGCTGTGGCATGAGCAAACTTTGCTGCAGACGGTCGCGCGTCGTGTGGGTACCTTGAGGTGGGAGCGTTGTTCCGGGCCACCGGCTCGCCGCCTGAGATAAGGCGGTCAGCGCTGCGTATCCGGTGGGCGCGCCGAGATAAGAGCAGCAGCAGGCGCCGGCGGTAGTCGCCTCGCCAAGCAGCGAGCGGGCCGTCTCACGACTGCTCTGCCCGCCGTCAACGGGCTTTTAACAGGGCTTAGCGGCTGCCCAGCTTATCTCCGTCTGCCCAAGACGTTCTGTCGCCAGCGATAGAAATAGTGTACCGCGCTGAATCTGCCACTAGTGTACCGTTACATTGAATATTTTTTTATTAAAATTATATCTGCGACACTTGTCGCTAGCATCCGTTCTCTCTGCCAATAAATCTGACTATTTTGTTTCACAAGATACTTCAATTTTTTTAATGAGCTGGGGAGAAAACAGAATCGGTTTTGGTCTTTCGTTTTTTCTGCCGTTGTATTGTGCGGACGTCTCTCTCTCGACCTCTACACACTGAAATGTAAGTGTGAGCTGTTAGGATCTAATTGTAATAAATCCATCACTTTCATTTGAAATCTCTTATTTAAAATGAAAATTTCCCCCATTTTTCACCTTTATCAAAAATCTTTGTTTTCAGCATAATTTGTAAAATGATGCTTGGCCATTGTTGTACATTGCCTCACGATTTCGAAAGAACTTTCCAGACGCTAATTTCACTTACGCTCATTTTATGTTAAACATTATTTAATGGCTGCAGTAATTCTTCTCCCTTTTAAAACGAAGTTCGATAATTTAGTAACTTTCAAGATCAATAGTAATTGAAATTAAACACGGTTCTGAAACTTTAGTATTCAAAGATCATGCAACCAAGCGACAACTTACAATAAAGAAGAGATTAATTACTTCATACAGGTACGCCTGCAGTGAATGTATACCAGGTAACAAACAGATTCTGCTATTTCCTTTTGTAATGATGCTTTCTGGTGTTGTCTTTATTCTACCATTGCTACCTAATATTGATGGCGGAATCTTTCGTGCTTTTCACAGTGTTATTATTTTTTCAAATATTCATTGCCTTATTTCACGGTTCGCTAAATTTCAATACTGGCATTTAACTTAGGTCCTCATGACAACACCTGCCATAAAAATAGAGAAAGTATCATTACACTAGTCTTTTGTTGACACACTTTTAATTTTCCCCCTTCATTATTCGGATGCTTTTCTATCACCAGATATCAAGCTTCCCGCCGATCATCATTCTCAATTTTAGGATCCCAGTTCCTGGTTCCTTGACAAATGAGATGTATTGCTAGTCCAGTTTTTACAGACGCCTTGTGCCACTGTCTTCACCTAGCAAGGCGCCTTCACCTAGCGCGGCGACGCCCTCTAGTAGTTTAATTTCCGGAAGTCTCGGACGGTAGCTTGAGTACCACTGTTGGTTCTCCCTCCTATTCTAGTCATGTATTGTTCGCGGAAAGAAAGATTGCCGGTATGCCTCAGTGTGGGCTCTAATCTCTCCGATTTTATCTTCATGACCTCTTCGCGAGATGTAAGTAGGAGGGAGCAATATAGTGCTAGACTTCTCGGCAAAGGTATGTTCTCGAAACTTCGACAAAAGCACGTGCCGAGCGAAAGAGCGTCTCTCCTGCAGAGTCTTCCACTGTAATTTATTGATCATCTCCGTAACGCTTTCACGATTACCAAATGATGCTGTAACGAAGCGCGCTGCTCTCCGTTGGATCTTCTCTACTTCCTCTAACAACCCCACCCGGTACGGATCCCACACCGGTGAGCAGTATTCCAGCTGTGTGCTGTAACTCACTTCCTTTGATTTTGGACTGCTTTTCCTTAGGATTCTTCCATTGAATCTAAATCTTCCATCTGCTTTACCGGCGATTGATTTTATATGGTCGTTCCATTTTAAATCACTCTTAATCCCTACTTCCAGATAATTTATGGAATTACAGTTGCTGACCTGCTATAGTGTAGCTAAATGATACAGAATATTTCTATGTATTCGCAGTACATTACACTTGTCTACATTGAGATTCAATTGCCGTTCCCTGCACAATGCGTCAATTCGATGAAGATCCTCCTGCATTTCAATACAATCCTCCATTGTTACAACCTTCTAATCAAACTGCGTGCTTGTTGAATATCGCCACAATTGTGCTGTTGGCGTCGTGATTTCCTGTCAGAAAGGACACAGTAAGTTGTAAATGACAAAGCCGTCGAGCAGAGCTGAAATATCTGGCGTTCCTCAGGGACCTATTATAGGGCCTCTATTGTTCCTTATAAAAATAAGTGCTTTCGGAGACAATCTGAGTAGCTCCGTAAGACTGTTCTGCGGATGATGCTGTCACTTATCGGTTAGTAAAGTCACCAGAAGATCAAAAGAAACTCCAAAAATGACACATCATAATCGTGCAAAAATGGCTGTTGACCTGTAATGCTACAATCCTATCCGGGCTACCATCCTTTCCTCAAAGCCACTCACAGCACTAACCAGCATATGTAACTTGGTTGTAGATTAAGAGTCTACACTGCTCAAAACAAGTCGGTGATCAGGTAAGATTATCACACACTATATGGTAACTTATTTTATTCAAATATTGCTTAGAATTTTATTTTGTACTGTATCACACACGGCATTTTGCTGCCTCAATTATGTACTTTAGGTTTACATGGCATTTACGTGCAGCGAGGCGCCATGAAGTTACCATAATAGTGATTCTCCTTGCGCTCTAACATCGTGTGTGATCACATTGGACAGCCAAGTACACTCACGCACCTGCCTGACAAACAGTAAGAGGCTACCAATCAGATCTTCAGGGATATTTGCCCGTTCTTCCAATATTCAGCTCTGAAAGCTTCGTAGATTTGTTGGTATGGCTCAGTCGGGCTTAAGTCCGGTGGACAAGCTGGTTACTCTATTCGTTCAATTGCGTCAGCTTCAAGCATGTTGTCCACCAGTACAGCTTTGTGCTAACGAGCGATATCGTCCACCAGAAGAAACCCGTCTCCTATGGCAGCAGCGTAGATCACAACGAAAGCTCCAATGATCTCGTCTCTGTACCTCTGAGCAGTCAGAGCACCATTCCGAATGGCATAGAGGTCCGCACGTCCGCCAATACTGACTCCTGCCCACACCATTCGACAACCTCCATGAGATGGTGATGTTTGCTGCACACATAGAGGAGTGTTGCGGCTGAAGATAAAATCTTAACTCACCTCTGAACATAGCCCGGCGCTAGTAGTTGCGACTCCAATCCTAATGTTCCTCTGCCCAGTTTCTGTGTGCTTAAACGGTGTCATGGTTTTAATGAGAAATACCATAAGACTACGTGCATGGAGGCCACATTCCCGAAGGCCGTTTCTGACTGTGTTGATATTTTGCTATTTTGCGTCCGGTTGCTGCTTTGGAGACTGCGTTGCTGCCGAGTTGCATTCAGCCTCGTATCTCTAAGAACTTAACCAGAGATAACGGTCATCTCTCTTGTGATATTACCCGTGGACGACCTCGGCCAAGCCTTCTTTTAACGGTTCCTGTTGTCTTAAATCGCGGCCAGATCGGGAAATTACACTTTGGGACACTCCAATAGCTGCAGCCACCTCCCTCTTGTGTCCGTCCCGCTTCCAACTTTCTTATGCCTCTCCTGCCGTAGCTTTCCAACGAATTAAACATCAACCGCCTCTGCAGCAATTTTCTGTTACTACCATATTAGTTCATTCTGCCAGTGACAATACTGAAATGATCCACTAATTGTTTTGACCATTTTAGCAAGATATTACTTTGGAAGCAAGCACTTTGTTCGGCGATGGGCTGGGACCAGTAATCCCGCAGACAGTTCGCGATCTTTTAACATACCGAAAATACCTCTTACAAAAACCGAGACTTGGAAGAAATCATAAATCACACTAATCTCTAAGTATCCACTAGTGATCTACAAATCTGTCTGTCAGTACCTTTGACTTCAATTTGTTGCAGGATATTGATACATTCTTAGCGTATATAATGGAGTCCTTTAATACATTTTCAGAAAAATAGACCTCATAACAAATACTCTTCGACGGCCAATACAATTTAATTCAGTGCGAATACCACAATCTTTCGACCCCCATCGGGACTACAGCCAAGCGAAGGGGAAAATGAGAAAATGGACGGGGCCATATCGGTGGTGAGCAGCACTTGGGAATTTTAATCGGATGGCATCCGTGTTCGGATACTCCAAGTGGTTCAAGTGACTGCTCTCTTGACAAGCATGAAATCGAGGTTCGAGTCCTCGACTGGTACAAATTTTGAAATGCTGCTTTGGAATTATTCGATGCCCAAAGCAGCTAACTCTCACAAATCTCTCTTTGGTTGATATTTTATCTCAAACATAATGAGGTGTTTCAAATTGAATTAGCCCCTCCTTACAAACCAACACGGATTCCGAAACATCTATCATATTAAAGAGAACTCTCATTTCTCACAGATGACATCCTGAAATCCATGGATTAACGATGTCAGATAGTGTGCAAGGAAACCTGATATCTTTGTTATAATGTAGTGATGTAGTCTTTTGTCGCTGGCTTTGGCATTTTCAGAGCTGAATGGGCTTTACGTAGGGAAGGAGCTACGTGCTGATGTAAACCAACGAAAATCATGCTCCACCACTGTCAGTCATCCGCCAGTGTATGGGTGGTCGTAGTTTATAAGTGGTTACACGAAGTCCAGACTCACAGAAGCTGAAGATTTTGCAGCAGAGTTATGTTAAGGACACATCGCAGGGAAAAAAAAAATTTAGTTTTCGATTTATTCCCGGAAAGGTGTGCGGGCTTATTCGTGGGATCTCTGTATGAAACAATGCAGCGTTCGGACTTCCTGGAAGATCAAAATTGTGTGCCGGACCATGATTCGAATCTGGGACCTTTGTCCTCCGCGAGCAACCGACTGGAAGAACGCGAGCATGCGAAAGGCAGAGGTCCCGGGTTTGAATCCCGGTCTAGTGCACAGTCTTACTCTGCCAAGAAGTTTCATATCAGTGCACACTCGACTGCAGAATGAAAATATTATTATGAGTACGGTGTTTGTAAATAGTAGAGTCCGACCGAAACATGATTTGCGGCTGAAATCTAAGCCGTAACGGAATATTCGGCTCCTCTTCTAGTTTCAAATTCAAATGTTTGTAAATCTATCGGACTCGACTGCGTGGTTATTAAGTTTATGTGTATCCATTCTTGTGGATAAAAGTGGGATGTCGGCTGGTCAGTTCAGTTCTTGCAAAAAAATTGTCCAACAGCCGTTCAAGTTATAATTTCATTTAGGCGACTAGTTTCGGCACATCAGTTGTACCATCTTCAGGCCCCAATAGTGAATATTTGGATAAGCTCCAATTCCGTCTTACCAACCTCCAGTATGTGTAAACGCTGCAACCATTAACTATCAACTGTCCGTAGCTAAGAAACTAATGTTAGGACAACACAAACACCCATGCCCGAGGGGGGGGGGATTTGAACCCCCAATGGCGAAGAGCCGCGCGCACCCCAATACGGCCCTCCAATACGCACGGCTAATCCGCCGCGGCTCTTCTAGTTTCGGCCGAAAGCGTAACCGAATCTTGCGTAAGTTAAAATTTCTGTATATTGGCGTTAGACCACAAATCAGGCTTTTGCACATTTTTCAGGATCTCCTCCCTGTACTAAGTCTTCTGGTGTGTGTGTGTGTGTGTGTGTGTGTGTGTGTGTGTGTGTGTGTGTGTGTGTGTGTGTGTAAGCTGTTTTTGTTGTTTTGATGTTTTAGGGAGACAAAACTGTCGAGTTCATCAGTCCCCCATGTGTGTAAGCCTAATCGGGTGTCCGTGAAAGATGAGATCGGAGAAAACCAGGTTTAGACAAATCGACGGTACTTTTATTAAAGTACTTCCAAATTGGCTTCTTTTCTCCTCGTGTGACATCTACAGAAAGAAAGAAAAATTGAAGGAAGTTAGACAATAAGTTAACTCGGCACAGTGGAGTGTCTGAATTAAGACTTTCTCGTAAATACGAGAATAATAAAAGGAAACAACAAATGCGGGTACATTCTATCTTCACAGAGAAAGGTACTCCACCATTATTACGCGAAGTAAATAGTGAAAAGACTTTCAAACCTTTAGGCTGCCAATGTAAAAGACCATCTGCAAACTGTTTTAAAACAGTTCTTTTACGGATGTATTTTTTTCTTTTTTCAAGGTCGATTTACTTCTTTTTAACGCGTAAATTACTATAGTTCGAGGTGATCGTGGTGCCGTTCACCTCTAACCAATGAGACTACTCATGGCTACCCCAAATTCCACATTCCTGCACACTTTCTTGTAAGAAGATAGTCTTTAGTAATACAACAAACATGTCAAATAGATACTACGAAATTTCAAAGCCTCAACTACCACAATGCAAAATACGAATAAAGTAACCATTTGTTTGCTTCCATAACTAACATTTACGGTTTTGTTCTTGAGAGCGCTAGCTTTATGTTTCTATCTTGACTTCCGTTTTCAGCAATCGACAAATGACTTTACACATCTTTTTGACATTCCTAAATACATAGCAGCAACAATCACTTCTGCAGTTAGTATTTCGAAAAATAAAATCACCGTTCCGACTAACAGTATAATAGTTGACAGTATAAATTTACACAAACTGAACAGGAAGAGGCGTTCAAAAGTTCAAATGTTTGTAAATCTATCGGACTCAACTATGTGGTTATTAGTCCGTAGCTTACAAACTAATTAAACTAAGGTAAACTAATAGGCCAGTCGTCGTAGACAAAAAAAAAATGGCCTTAGGTCCAAAAAAATGCAGGAAGCTGAATTTTAGATATGTTGTTAGGACATTTTAGAGTAGTATTAAACCAAGTTTGCAGCTTCGAAATACTTTAGCTTAACTTTTAAGAGCCAAAAAACCTCGAAATTTTCGGATTTTTCTGGTTTTGGCTTCTAACTCGTGAAGGGTGGTTTTTTGACGAAAAGTCACTCGCACCTCTATTAATATAGATAAAATATTCTAAAATTTAAGCCAAACCGCAGCTCTGCAAGTCCAATAGTTTCCGAGATATTGGACTTCAAAAATTGACTTATTTCTCCAAAAAGTTCATATTTCCGAGTTCCGTCATCTTTCGGCTAGAATATTGGCTCTAATGATCTTTCCACGGGGGACGTCATACAAAGTAAAGTTATAGATCAGTTTTTTAGCTTTAAGTACAGAAAGAAATCCATAGGCCCAACATATTTGAAGTTATCGTTAAAAAACGAAAAGTTGGAAAAATCGGTATATTCAGTGAACTGACCCAGATGAATTGAAGTCCTCTTATCGTATATACGTTAAAGAAAAAGGAGCAATTACTCTTTGACGATTATTAACGCATTGTATATAAATAGGTGTAATTTGTGTGTTGGTGCATACCAATATATTTTTGAAAGAAGGTATTGCTGTAAAAACAACGAAAGCCTCTCCGTTTGTGCGTATTATTCAGTCATTAAGGGACTGGGACTTTCGTTCGTAGCGAGGCCCTCAATCCAGCGGGTGTTCTGTCCTTCCTCCCAAACTTCTTGCCTCCGAGGCCTTCCTCACTACACCCAATCTGTTGTTAGAAGCCGCGGTGGAGTAGCCGAGCTGTCTAAAGCGTCTCGCTGCGGAGCGCGTAGTTGCTCGCCGTGGAGGTTCGAGTCCTCCCTGGGGCATGGGTGTGTGTTTGTCCGTAAGTTAGTTTACCTAGGTTTAAGTAGTTTGTAAACTACGGACTGATGACCACACAGTTTGGTCCGATAGATTTACAAACATTTGATTTTTTTTTTCTCCTTGCTTTTTTACAATATGTCGGAGTTACCCCCGTCGGGTGTTTGTTATGGGGTCGTCGGGTAGTGCATGGAGAGGGAACAGTGACAGTGAAAAAGCGTGGAATTTAGATGCTGATAAAAGTGTGTCAGAAACGTAGGCTTTGAAGGAACATGAGGTTTTCGTGCAATTTAAACGAATTATCAGAACATGACGCATGCAGGAAAAGGTACTCTGTGGAAAGTAATGTGAAAGCATCTATCCAGCGAGGAGATGTTTCGACTGCTCAGCCATTGTCTGGCTTCCAAAGGCTGAGAAGTGCGTCGGGTTCAAGGCGTCACATCATTTGAGTTTTTTGTTTCCCTCGTGGTGAAAAATTCTGCAAGGAATATTTCCAAAAGCAGATAAAATTGTCTATCTATGGCATGAACTCCATCATGTGGAAATACTGGAAGTGAGAGAATCGATTGTGGAAAAAGCTAGACAAGCTTGTGCATGGGGACAACAGATTCTTAAGCATCTTTCATGTATAGGTGAACTTGTTGCTGCTGAGGGTAAGTACCACAAACTTTTCTACCTAAAATTGCACTTCTTGTCGCGATCTACTGGTGCAGGAGGTAAACGAGGGCGTCCTGAACGTCCCCTCCTTATTGAAGGTATGGAGCGTGTATATGCATCTCTTGCAGAAACTAGAGAGGAAAAGCAATTTCCCATGACTTGATTGCAGAGAACTTCACATGTGATTACAAAACAACAGTTGCAAGTGTCCAAGCTCATCTAAAAAGGCGATATAGAGAAAAAATTATTTTTGCGCAGGTTGGTCCGTATCACAGCCTAGTCTTTATGTTCAGACATTGAACAAAACATTATGAAAAGTGATACAATCAAAGACTTAGCGATCCTGCTGAAGAATGGCTTAGAGTTGTCAGAGCTACAGCAGAGATTATCCTGAAAGACATTCGTTCCCAAACATTTGAGACTACTCAATATCCCCCGTCAGATGGCTTTATAAAAGACGCAAGGGCATCAGTTCCTGATTCTCTGCAACTGTTGCTTGAGCAGATAATCCTGAAAAACAAACGTACTTCTCTCTAACAGTGGAAAAAGAAGTGCATAGGATTTGCTCATGGAATCATGGCTGCAAAGAGGCCCAAATCTTTCCTATCCTCAATTCAAATAAGCTTTGGAACCTATTTGTATAGAAAATTTGGATCAAAGCACCTTGTTGAACTTTGCCACAGTATGGGAATTACTTGAACATATACGGAGGCTATGCGTTTTGAAAGTTACGCTATCCTCCGTGGAGAAGTGACCCAACTATTTGACAAAGGAACTTTTATGCAATTTGTGTTCGATAATGCAGATGTAATTGATAACATTGATGGAGAAAATACGTTACATGAAGTGGGTGGTGGTATGATCATGACCCCTCACTCATCCGTTCACCCAGACAAAACCATACCACGTTTGAAGTCTTGTTTCTGCAGAATCTATCAGGTTCACAGACTGCCACACACATTAACATTCTTCTATTAGAAAGTAATTTGGCTTGTCAGCCATTTCAATTAACGGAATGAAAATCGCCGAAGACATTTTGCCAAAATCCCCAGACTTGCTGTGGTTGTTTGTAAAAGCAACTAACATTCCAGGCATCCCAGGATGGAATGGATTCATGGAGCAAGTGACAGAAGACCTTCCTTACAAACGACAAAGATTGTCTATCTCCATTTTATCCATGCTCCCCCAAACGACATTGTTTTAACATCACTTTTGGAAGCCAGTTAAAGAACAAGCATTTACGGTCAGGAAACATGTTTTGTGACCTACGACCAAACACTGAACTTGAAAGCCCGAGACATTGTGTAGAGCCACCAGCATCCTCAGCTCGTCAACATAGCTTGGAGGTTTTCACCACCTCATGTCATTCATGGGGGCCATCGGTGCCATAATGGCAGGAAGTGGACTCAAGGAACTTCTCTGTTGAATATTTGCTGAAAAAAGTGTTGAAAAAATCCTATTTATATACAATGCGTTAATAATCATCGTCAATGAGTAACCCCTCCTTTTTCTTTAACATATATAGGATAAGAGAACTGCAATTCGTTTTTTAACGATAACTACAAACCTGTTGGGCCTATGGACGTCGTTCTGTACTTAGATTAAAGCTAAATAACTGCTATGTAACTTTGTTTTGTATGACTTTCACCGTGGGGTGATCATTAGAGCCAATATTCTAGCGGAAAGATGACAAATCGGAAATTTGAACTTTTTGGAGAAATAAATCAATTTTTGAAGTCCAATATCTCGGAAACTATTGGACTTGCTTAAATTTTAGAATATTTTATCTATATTAATAGAGGTGCGAGTGACTTTTCGTCAAAAAAACCACCCTTCACGAGTTATAAGCCAAAACCAGAAAAAAGTCAGAAATTTTCGAGGTTTTTTGGCTCTTAAAAGTTAAGCTAAAGGATTTCGAAGCTGCAAAGTTGGTTTAATACTACTCTAACACGTCCTAACAACATACCAAAAATTCAGCTTCCTGCAATTTTTTTTGGACCTAAACATACCTGGCGAATGGCCTATAACCTAAGGACAACACAAACATCCATTCCCAAGGGGGGGACTCGAACCAACACCACCTAGAAGACAAGGCCTTACAACAGGCCGTGCCTACTTCACACTTAGAGGCCCCGGCCGCCATCTGACTAGCTGGCCGCGGCGCGAAGGTGGGCGTGCCCCAGCGGCCAGCCAGTGAGGTGGCGGCCGGGGCCTCTAAGTGTGACGTAAGCACGGCCTGTTGTAAGGCCTTGTCTTCTAGGTGGTGTTGCTCAAACCCCCGTCGACGATGGGACGCGTGCGCTCAGGAAAAGGTGTGTACCTCATGATTAATGTTTCCTAATCCCATATTAGTGTTTAAAAATTCACCTCGCTTTCAAGGAAACTCAACAATAAAACTTTACAGCATAACAATAGGATAACCAGTTCCATTACGCACAATACTTGTAACGAACAGACTTTTTGAGACGCAAAATACACGGCCGCAACGGCTGTGCAATAAGAAAGAAATCAGAGCAAACTAATATTCAATATGTTATTCCGACCACGGATTCGAGTTGCCAGTAAAATTACAAACACCCGATACCAATAACAGACCGACGGGACCTTAATTAAAAAGTAGCAAAATGAAAACAATTTAGGACGGTTTATTAATTTTCACCAACCACGGAGCATCACAGAATGATTGCTTACTTAGAGGACAATCGAATGAAACAGACAGTAATTTCTACGTTATCTGTTTGATTAATTTAGAAATTGCTCATAAATGGAGAATTTTAAAAGCGACCGGAAGCGACGCTGTGGCGGAGGCATACCAGCTTTGTCCCGCTCTCCAAACAGGTGTCCCAACCTGAGTGTCCGAGACACAGTGCCGCCCGCAAGGGCTAAGCTTCGCCAAAGGTTTCTCTCCCCTACCTGTAAGGTTGGCTACAGGGACTACTTTTGAACAGCGGAAGCACAATACGGTGCCGTGCCCGGCGAACAGACACGCACCGCAATTCGGTTGCAGAGCTTTGAAGTATCCACCTTGCGGACAGTCTGGGGCGGAAGTTACGGCCGTATTAGGAACGTGTGACTTTGAGGACCGTCCGCTTTCGTTAAAATGATGGGCGAGTGGAAGCATCCGTTACACTTACCATTCAGATTACAGTGAGGTAAGCTTGGACGTTTGTCCCCTGCTCTGGTTTTAGTATTACGACTTCATGGCTAGCAACATTCTCTCCGATTCAACCACTCTCCGCTCTCTAGGGACTGCAAATGTATCTGTATAAAATTTGCTTATTTCTCGACTATTGTTAGTAATTCCTTGACCTACAGCAAGGTGGTTTCGTGGCAAATTAGCCTTATTTGTGAAATAATATTAAACTTGCAACAGGGCTACCTCAAATTCGTCATATCTTTATGAATACAGATTTCACGACAATTCTGCCTATTTGTTCTGTGACTTTCCTACTGTCCTCTTTTTCGATTAATGAATCTTAAGTAAGGCGACGAAACACCTGCCAAGAGAAGTCGTCCGACGCCTTTAAGTTCAAGGACATCAGATCTGCAGGTGAGTGTAACTTTGTCAGAGGAGAGGCAATAGGCAGCAACACTTCTTGCTTCATCTTTGTTAGAAAAACTTCACCATTTAAAATTTGTTACTAACATAGTATATCACTATAAGATGCGATTGTGTTCTGTTGTACTTAACAACAAAATACCCACAATTTTTATGCGGGAGGAGAGACCTGTAGCATTTTGACTGATTCTTCCGTCACTTCTTGGTAGAACATAAATAAATTAGATAACACAATTTTGTGTGTGTTCTACAAGTTTATTTTTGTTTACTTAACCGGTTTTCGGCTTATTAGGCCATCTTCAGAGTATTCCTGTTTATCCCCCACAGTCGCAAATTCCTGTGTATTTATTTATTATGATTTATTTTTAAGTTTTGAAAATTCGGTCCTAGTGTAGCTTACAACATTCATTTTCATCTACCTGAATTTTTAGAATATTAATTTCATTAGATTTGTTTTAGTTTAATCTAAAGCAGTAACTATTCATTCTAAGTTCTGGATGCCACTCCAAACCTGGCCTTACAACTGTCATATGTAACACCATCTATAATTATCGCGCATAATTGTTAACAAGGTACATATATATTATCAGCATTGTGAGTTTGTTCGTAATAGTAGGTAGTTTCAGTTCCCAGGTTATATTCAGATTTATTCCTTGTTTTATCCTTCACACATTGTATATTCATTTATTACTGTTCAGTTTTTAAGTTGATAATTGTAATAACACAATGTCAAAGAAGTGGTATACTAGGTATGTGTGTCGAAGTGCAGACGTTTTCCTGTATCTAAACATTGTAACCTCTTTGACACAGTAGTAACTACTCTGATTTGTTCTTAAGGCCTTGTTTCAAATGTTCAAATGTTTGTATAGTCTATGGGACTTAACTACGGGGTCATCAGTCCCTAAACTTACAAACTACTTATGAACTACTACCGAACTAGGACGGCACAAATATCCATGCCCGACGGGGCATTCGAACAGCCGACCGTAGTGGCCGTGCAGACCGTGACTGAAGCGCCTCAGTCCCCTCGGCCACCGCGGCCGGCAAGGCCTTGTTTATTATGCGGTGTTTCGTAAATGATATTTGCTTTACTACAGCGGAAATACTACGTTCTGACACGCTCACGCGCACGCAGGTTTCGTAACCCTAAATAGTGGATGAGAGCTAGGGAAAAAAGTTTAGGAAATAGCATACTCAGAGAACTTCATTAAGTTGATACAAAATAATAGAAGATAATGTTTGAATTGAAACATGACGAAAGTGGCCGAGAAAGAAATATCCCAATGTGGTGAGACTAATGAGTAAAGTGATTCACAGTATGTTGAGTACGAAAGTACGAAGGGCATCCATAAAGTTTTTAACAAAGAAAACACAGGTACATGAAAAGTTTCATTGGCAACAGGTACAGCAATGATTAAGCTATTTTTCGAGTTAGTCAGCAAAAGAACTGAGTTACTTACCGTTATCATGGAATCAAATTTTATGTTCTTATATCGTAGAAGACTACCTCTTGTAATTCGAACCAGAACGTTTCAGCCGGATAAGATCTTTGTCGTTGTCAAAAAGCTGGTCGGAGTAAAGGAATTTCTTAAGGTGCAAGAAAACATGGAAACCACTGAGATGAGAACCGTATGCTGGATGATCAAACAGCTCCCAGATGTACTTCTGTGAAGGAGTTGCTCCTCGCCGAGCCGTGTGGGGACGAGTACTGTCAACACCTGTCATAAGCGTTCCATCTTTTGTTGCAAGTAAGACATTCCTGTGCTCCAGCAAGTGTTTTGAACAACAAGAAGAGCCGAATATGACTGCCACACGGTGGTTCCAGTAACAGGCGGCAGACTTCTATGACACATGAATACAAAAGTTGATTCCACGATAATCATAAGTATGGCAGTTCTTTTTGCGACTATGTTGAAAATTACCTCAAAAATTTAAGTATGTTCCATTTGTAAAAATTATATGTATTAGGTAAACTTACTTTATGGATGCGCACCATTTCACGATGAAATTAAAAATGACTCCGAGAGATTAAATAATGTCATTTCTGATGGTTCGCAAATTTTTCCACAATAAATATTCCATTTTATTAACCCTGCATTCAACGAACTGCACTGAATCTTAATGTTAATATTTACACCTACGAGACACTGAATTATTTCTAAAAAAAAAAAGAAGCAACTCGCTTTCATTTACTGATTCCCTTCCTTATTTCACAAAACGTGCTGAAAGCCTTTTAATGAAGTGCCAGAAACCGAAACCATTAATTGCGTTGTTGTTGCAATTCATCCAGTTTCTCGAAAATAAACTCACTAAAATGATCATCGAGGAAATCGTAGAACCACCAGGACCACAAATAATGACAGCCCCTTTCGAGATGTATGTCGATTTTCAAAGAAACTCACAGACAACACATCGAGAAGTATTTAAAGATACGATGACTAATGTAAAACACGGAACTGGTAAGAGCTGGCCGTGATAATCTACTTATGGGTCGAGTGATTTATTGTGACACGCTAAAGAACTGTGACCTTGCGCCTAGACATACATTGAGAAACACAGCACCCAGTTATTCGTGCATTAATGAGGTCAGAAACTCACGTATTGACTGCATTATCTGAGAGTCAGTGATATTAGTTCATCTATACATGCATTGTCTTCGATAGTGAAGGACATCTGCAGCGTCAAATTTAAAAATTGCATGGTGCAAAACTTAGCATTTGACCTTGTATAATGAAGAGTTTGAAGTCACATGAGCACTAAACGAAATCCGTTAAACTTCAGTGACACGATAAACCAGTCAGATCTACAGATCGTAAAATCAATGAAATACCTAGCAATTACAATTACGGACGACTTAAATTGGAAAGCACACACAGAAAATATTGTACGGAAGGGGAACTGAAAGCTACGTTTCATTGGCAGAACACTTAGAAGATGCAACAGTTCTACTAAGTAAACCGCCTACACTGCAATTTTGGAATACTGCTGCACATTGTGGGATCCTCGCCAACTGGGATTGACGAACGATTTAGAGAAAGTTCAGAGAAGGGCAGCTCGTTTTGCATTATCGCAATATACGGGAGAGAGTCACGAATATGATGCACGAGTTGGTGTGGAAATCAGTAAAAGAATGTCACCGATTTTCCTCTTCCTATTGCCAACATAGTTGGTTAGCACTCACCGTAACACAGTAAGTGAAATCAGATTGAAAACTGGGGGACTTTAGTGTTCCTTTCGCCTGCTTCCTATTAGAGAGTGGAACGGTAGTGAAATATAAAAGCGATTCGATGAATCCTCTGCCATGGAATTCAGTGCGAGTTATAGAGTATTTATGTAGATGTGGATGTAGAGTAATAGCGTATTAGACCATACTCGGTGACAGTTCATACGTAACGTATCATAAATACACAGTAATATATTGTGTGGCGAAATGGGGTTGTCTATTTGCTGGACATTAAGCTAGTAGATTCTAATCCGTGTCTTCTAAAACTGCTAACGACGGCAGGCAACATCAGTTTTAATCACATCAAGAAATGTACAATAGTCCATTACTACACGGCATTCATTAACATTCCTTTGCTCTTCATTTTACCTCGTGAGTCTGTAAGAAACATGGGAAGGAAGGAAGCAAGCTTGGAGTTTAATGACCCGTCGACAGCGTGGTTATTAGAGACCGAGCTTACGCTCGGATGTTTGGGTAAGGACGTGGAAGGAAATCGGCCGTGCCCTTTCGAAGGAACCATCCCAGCATTTGCCTGGAGTTATTTAGGGAAATCACGGAAAACCTAAATCTGGATGGCCGGAGGTGGATTTGAACCACCACCCTTCCGAATGCGAGTCCACTTACCACTACGCCACAACGGTCGGTAAGAAACATGGGCAGTGAACTCCATGTATAACTTTTAACGGATTGACAGAGGCAGATGGCCCCAGTTAATCACTATATTCGGAATACTATTCTCACTGAAGAACATCAAAGTTGTGACAGTAGAATGCCTGATGCGAAGTACTGGCCTAGACCACAACACCTACAGTATCTATAGCCTTTTTCAGATCTTGAGTAACTATAACAAAGTTTTCTGTGTCACTTCCAAAGTTAGTTAAACCTACTGTTTATTTGTGGTCATTTCTGCATTAGATTCAGGTGAGAATGGCCATTTCGAAGGCTACAAAAGGACACTGGTATCAGTATTCCATTTACACATTTTATTAAAATATCACATAATGGAACAAATAACGTTGCACTTACTAATGCATCAAGTGGGAATAACTTTTTAACGAAGCAATTTGTATTAGACATAAAGAAAGAAAATATCTTATGTAGACATGTGTCCAGAAACCGCTTAATTTCCATGTTAGAACTCATTTTATTACTTCTCTTCAAATCGCATTAATCATGGAAACACACAGCAATAGAACGTACCAGGGTGACTTCAAACACTTTGTTACAGGAAATGCTCAAAATGTCCTCCGTTAGCGAGGATACATGCATCCACCCTCCGTCGCATGGAATCCCTGTGTGGTGTCGCACAAGTACAATGTGCGCGCCACTTACTTTCGCCGCGCGCCGCCATGCACGCACGGCGCGGCGTTCTCACGACGACAGCCACGAGCGCCCTCTGCGACAACGCCGCTCGTGGCCACCACTGAAGGACATCGGCCACTTCGGACGGAGATAGCAACGAGTTAGGACCTTCGTAAGCAGATAGGCACCAGTGAAGACTTTGCTATTGTACAGGCACTAGGCAGGCCTCTAACAACTATGTAGCAACATTCTGCAGTACTATGTAAAAGTTAAGTATTGTTACATTCTGTGCAATATATCTCTTTCTAATTTACTCGAGTGTTTATGGTTTCTGGCTGCTCCCCTCCGTACCTGCACCAGCGTGTCGGTCTCATTCTACTCGGCCACCGACACCTACGACGAGGCTGGGACACAAAAGCGGCGACGAAGTCGGGACACAAAAGTGGCGACGAGGAGTGATAGAACCTTGGACCAGCGCGCTTGCAGCAGCCAGACAGCAGCAGTCGGAGCACGCAGAAATTGCTCCCGCCCACCCACCCTTATTATAAGATTTTTGGGGGAACATTTTCAGTTACGTGTTTTGTGGACTTTTTTGTTGCAGAGCGAGTCCTCTTTCATATTGCATTTGTGTTTTGTTATAAGTTACTTGTATACGCGGCGCCTAATCGGTCAGCATGGCCACTACCCCGAACCCAAACTTAATGGAAATTATTCAGTTACAGACGGCGCAAATTACCCAGCTTCTCCAGGCCGTGTCGCAGTTGACGACACAGGCTGCTCACCAACAACAACAGTCGTCACATCAGCAGCCCACACCTGCAGCCGCACCGCTTCCGACGTTCCGCCAGTACAACGAACGTGAGGAAGAATGGAGCGACTATTTCGCACAGTTTCAAGAACTCGTCGCGGCTCATCAAATTACAGGTCAGAGAGTGAAGAACCTTTTCTTATCGATTGTGGGCCCCCAGACTTTCGCACTATTGCAAAAACTTTTCCCTCTCGCATCTCCTCGTGATGTAGACTTTGAACAAATAGTAGAGGCACTAAATGCTCATTATGAGAGAAAAGTTCTTGTAGCCGCGGCACGATACCGATTTTTCAGACTTAAAAAATTACCGCAGCAGTCACACCAAGAGTGGATTACGGAATTGAAGGGCTTAACCCGCCAATGTAAATTTACTTGCTCTTGTGGACTTTCGTATAGTGACGTGATGTTGAGGGATGCGATTACGCAGAATATTCAGGACCCCAGAATTAGAGCAGCAATTCTGAAACAGTCTGACCCCTCTTTAGACAGTGTACTGCAGCTTATAGAAGCGCATGATACTTTTGACTTAGCAGATGTAGAAATGCAAAGCCACAGTGTAAATTCAGTGCGCCGCAACGGACGCTTTCCTAGCCGTAGTTCTCAGTATAGCACTTGTGATTCTTTAAATTCTACAGGCCGTGCTGAACAGACAGTGAACAGTAGCCAGTGTAAAAGTGCGACGCAAAGGTCGCCCCGTAGTGTTAGACACAGTAATTTGCATAACGGGCGCCAACGCTCATTTCAGAAAAATGTACGTAAATCTTGCCCCCAGTGTGTGTCTCGCCACAAGCGTGCTCATTGCCCTAGTCGCAACGCAACCTGTTATCAATGTGGCAAATCGGGACATGTGCAGTCTGTGTGTATGCAAATTAAAAACTCAAAGAACAGTAACGTTAGAAACAGTGCTTCGCAGAGTGCGAGAACAGTTCATTCTGTAAATGTTATACGGGCTGTGGAATTGAACAGTGCTTTCCTTGGATCTCAATTGCAACAAAGTAGTTCTGCGCCTATGGCAAAACTATATAGTGCACCACGTAGCAAGCGCCGACGAGCGCGTAAATCAGTGCAACGGAAAAGGGTTCGGGACAAGCAAAATGACTATGAACAGTGCATTCCTGTAGTGAAAATGGTGCCTTCTGCAACTGCTCATTGTAATAGTGCCCAGTACTGTGTAGATAGTTCCAGTAGACTTGTTGTAGATACTGAAAGTCATTTTAGTGCAGTAGCCTCGCATTGCGCGGACGCCGATCCGGCGGTAGTGTCATCTAGTGACAGTGTGGTTAATCCGCTGTGTGCCGAGTATGCGCCGCTTCCTACCGCACGCAACCCGCGCAAGCGCAGAAAACAATATGTATCAGACGTTGCCCACATTCGCGCACCTGTCGAGCGCCGCAAGCAAAAACTTTTTGTGAACCTTTCCATTGACAATAAGACTGTGCAATTTCAGCTCGACACTGGTTCCGCTGTTACCTTAATTAATAAAGATACTTATGAACTTCTGGGTTCTCCAAAATTATCGCTGTGTCAACAAGTGTTAACAGCTTATACAGGTGCAAATATTCCCGTGCTAGGAACATGTAGCCTGCCCGCCTCTTTTCAAGGTGTAACGAAAACAGTTGCTTTTGTTGTTCTTCAGGCCAAATCTACGCAGAACATTTTTGGACTAGATGCTTTTGACTTGTTTGGTTTATCAATTCAAAGAGATGTGCTTCAAATTTCGTCAATAGTGCCTCAGGATAAAATCAATGCATTATGTGACAAATACAGTGACTTGTTTTCGCCGGAACTCGGTTGTGCAAAAGACTTCGTGGCACATGTAACTTTAAAAGAATCTGCAGTTCCAAAATTTCGTAAAGCTAGACCAGTGCCTATCGCCTTGCGTGATACAGTTGCCGAAGAACTTAAACGTTGGCAAGATAGTGGGGTGATTTCTCCTGTTTCTGCGAGTCAGTGGGCCTCGCCTATAGTAATTATACCCAAGCCGTCAGGAAAACTTCGTCTCTGTGCGGACTTCAAATCAACAGTGAACAGTCAAACAATTGTCGACACTTATCCCCTGCCCAGACCTGAGGAACTAATGGACAAATTAGGACAGTCTCGCTTCTTTTCTAAGATTGATTTAGCAGAGGCATACTTACAGATTCCACTTGATGACGAGTCCAAAAAGTTTTTCGTCATTAATACTCACATGGGCCTTTTTCAATTTCAACGCCTACCCTTTGGCAGTTCTTCCGCTCCCGCTATTTTTCAGCGTTTTTTGGAACAGCTGACAGTTTCTGTACCGTGTTGCTCGAACTATTTAGATGACATTGTGGTATCCGGACGTACAGTTGAAGAACATTTAGCAAACCTGGAGTGCCTTTTCAAAGTTTTGACTGCAGCAGGTCTACGTTGCAATAAAGCAAAGTGTTCGTTTTTTCAGACTGAAATAGAGTACCTAGGCCATGTGATTAATGCCCAAGGAATCCATCCCTTACAGTCACATCTTAGAGCAATCAAAGACTTGCCTCCTCCTAAGAATGTGCATGAATTGCAAGCAGTAATGGGAAAGCTTAACTATTATTTCAGATTTATTCCCAATGCCTCTCAGATTGCAGCTCCACTGCATCACTTACGTAGGAAGAATGTTCCATTTGTATGGTCCAAAGATTGCCAAGTTGCCTTTGACAAACTAAAGTCTGCACTACTCAGTGATGCATGTTTGATTCCCTTTGACCCCCAGAAGCCTGTAGTGTTAGCAGTTGACGCCTCATCGTACGGTCTCGGCGCTGTAATCTCACATCGTATTGGATGTCACGATCGTCCTATTGCCTTTGCATCCAAGCTACTGACGCCGACGCAACAGAATTACAGTCAGATAGAAAAGGAGGCCTTAGCAATCATTTACGGCGTCGCAAAGTTTCATCATTATCTCTATGGCAGAAAATTCTATTTGTTGACAGACCACAAGCCTCTCACGTCGTTGTTCTCACCCACAAAGCCAATTCCGCCACGTACGGCACAAAAGCTTCAGAGATGGTCCTTGATATTGTCTAATTATCAGTATGAGATTTTGTACCGACCTACCACTAAACATGCTAACGCGGACACACTTTCCCGACTTCCGGTTGGCCAGGATGTGTCGTTTGATTCTTCAGAAATGGCATGTTGTCAGATAGACTCCAGAGATGCTTCCGCTGTCGCAGACTTTCCTTTGAACTCTCGTCGGGTTGCACAGGAAACAGCTGCGGATGCAGACCTAAGTGTGGTAGCACGTTTTGTTCGCTCAGGGTGGCCTGCCAGAGCCAAAGACATTGATCGGCCTCTGGTTCGACGTTATTTTGCACAACGTCATGCATTATCTTTAAGTCAGGGTGTACTGTTGTTGCATACCGACAACGACCAAGCAAGAGTGATTGTTCCTCGTTCCCTGCAACGAGAAGTGTTACGCCTCCTGCATCAAGGACATTGGGGCATTGTTAGGACAAAGCAATTGGCCAGACGTCATTGTACCTGGGTTGGTATGGACGCTCAGATAGAGGACATGACGTCACAGTGTACTGTTTGTGCGGAGCATCAGGCGGCTCCTCCGCAACGTTTCTCAGATTGGCCACGCCCCAAGGGACCATGGCAACGTTTACATATTGACTTTGCCGGACCTTTCTGGAATACGCGCTGGTTAATTGTTGTGGACGCTTTCAGCAAGTTTCCTTTTGTGATTGCCATGAACTCCACGACGGCGTCTAGTACAATCAGTGCCTTAACATCAGTGTTTTGCATCGAAGGTTTGCCTGAAACTATCGTCAGTGACAATGGCCCTCAGTTTGTTAGTGCGGAATTTCAACAGTTTTGTCGTGTGAATGGCATTCAGCATATCACCACCGCACCTTTTCACCCTCAGTCCAATGGTGAAGCAGAACGTTTCGTTCGAACATTCAAGTCTCACATGGAAAAGATAAAAGGTCAGCACTCCAGGCAGCAAGCTCTTCAAATTTTCCTGTCTACGTATCGGTGCATGCCACGTGACGGCCCGTCTCCTGCCGAGCTGCTACACGGCCGCCGTCACCGCACTCTCCTTCACCTGCTGCAGCCTCCCACGCACCGAGTCGGTTCGTATGGCGCTACGCGTTTTCAGGTTTCCACGCCGGTGCTGTACAGGGTGTTTGCTGGAAACAAGAAGACATGGTTGCCGGGCACCATTCAACGCGTGCTTGGGCGCAATATGTTTGTTGTACGTTCTTCCACAGGGTCGGAGCTGCGGCGCCACGCAAACCAATTCCGCCTGCACAGACCGCGCGATCCTGTCTCCGGTTTCTTGATTCCAGACCCAGTTCACCGCCAGGGAGCACAACCACATCGTTCGTCCCCGGACTACGAGATCCCTATGGACGTCGACGTACATCCGACGCAGTCGTCGCCGCCGCTGTCGCCGCCGCAGATGACAGCGTCACCGAGAGGGACCCCGGGACCGTGCGGGCCCCCCCAGCTTGGGCCACGCACCTCAGAAGAAGATGACCTGCTCCCTCTGGGCGGGGGCGGGCGCCCTTCCCCAGGTTTCGGCGGGTTCCCTGGAGGATCGCAAGGCGGATGCCGGGGCGCGGACGGCGTCTCGATCCCGGCCTCCGCCACGACGCCCGTCCCACCAGTAACGCCCCCGCCCAGGCCCTCCTCCCAGTGCCGTCGCCGTGGCCCTCAGCCCTACGCCACGACGGCGCGGCGGTTTGGGGGGGAGGGGTGTGGTGTCGCACAAGTACAATGTGCGCGCCACTTACTTTCGCCGCGCGCCGCCATGCACGCACGGCGCGGCGTTCTCACGACGACAGCCACGAGCGCCCTCTGCGACAACGCCGCTCGTGGCCACCACTGAAGGACATCGGCCACTTCGGACGGAGATAGCAACGAGTTAGGACCTTCGTAAGCAGATAGGCACCAGTGAAGACTTTGCTATTGTACAGGCACTAGGCAGGCCTCTAACAACTATGTAGCAACATTCTGCAGTACTATGTAAAAGTTAAGTATTGTTACATTCTGTGCAATATATCTCTTTCTAATTTACTCGAGTGTTTATGGTTTCTGGCTGCTCCCCTCCGTACCTGCACCAGCGTGTCGGTCTCATTCTACTCGGCCACCGACACCTACGACGAGGCTGGGACACAAAAGCGGCGACGAAGTCGGGACACAAAACCCTGATCCGCTGATGCAGCCCTGGAGAATGGCGTATCACAGCCGTCCACAACACGAGCACGAAGAGTCTCTACATTTGGTAACGGGGTTGCGTAGACAAGAACTTTCAAATGACCCCGTAAATGAAAGTCAAGAGTGTTTGAGATCAGTAGAGCGTGGAGGCCATGGAATTAGTCCGCCTCTACCCATCCATCGGTCACCGAATCTGTTGTTGAGAAGCGTACGAACACGTCGACTGAAATGTGCAGGAGCTCCATCGTGCATGAAGCACATTTTGTGTCGTACTTGTAAAGGCACATGTTCTAGCAGCACAGAGAGTATCCCGTATAAAATCATGATAACGTGCTCCAGTGAGCGTACGTGGAAGAACATGAGGCCCAATGAAGGACATCAACAATTCCTGCCCAAACGTTCACAGAAAATCTGTGTTGATGATGTGATTGCACAATTGCGTGCGGTTTCTCGTCAGACCACACATGTTGATTGTGAAATTTTACAATTTGATCCCGTTGGAATGAAGCCTCATCCGTAAATAGAACATTTGCACTGAATTGAGGAGTGACACATTGTTGGATGAACCATTCGCAGAAGTGTACCTGCGGAGGCCAATCAGCTGCTGATAGTGCCTGCACACGCTGTACATTGTACGGAAACAACTGGTTCTGCATACAGTGACGTGGTCAACGTTACCTTGTACAGCAGCAACTTCTCTGACGCTGACATTAGGATTATCGTCAACTGCACGAAGAATTGCCTCGTCCATTGCAGGTGTCCTCGTCGTTCTAGGTCTTCCCCAGTCGCGAGTCATAGGCTCGAACGTTTCGTGCTCCTTAAGACGCCGATCAATTCCTTCGAATGTCTTCCTGTCGGGACACCATCGTTCTGGAAATCTGTCTCGATACAAACGTACCGCGCCACCGCTATTGCCCCGTTGTAATCCATACATCAAATGGGCATCTGCAAACTCCACATTTGTAAACATTGCACTGACTGCAAAACCACTTTCGTGATGAACACTAACTAGTTGATGCTACGTAGTGATGTGCTTGATGCTAGTACTGTAGAGCAATTAGTCGCATGTCAACACAAGCACTGAAGTCAACATTACCTTCCTTCAATTGGGCCAACTGGCGGGGAATCGAGGAAGTACAGTACATACTAACGAAACAATTGGGTATTTTGACAATTATCTGTACGAATTATTTCAATTTACATTTAAAGAGAAATACTAAAATGAGCTCCAACATGGAAATTAAGCGTTTCCGGACACATGTCCACATAACATATTTTCTTTCTTTGAGTGTGTGTGTGTGTGTGTGTGGAATGTTTCCAGAAAGTTAGGCTGTACTTCTTTGTAATACCCTGTATATCTGCAGACCATCTCTCTGTTGCAAAGATAAGTGCACGCTCACGTCTGTCTGACTGAGCAGTAACTATGTGGAGCCTCCGCCCGACAGTTGGCACTACTGTTTTCTGTTTTTCTTTTTACATAATAATCCAATAACTTTACATGCAATTTTAAACGATTGAGTGCTCTTCAAAACTTTTCTCTGCATAGTATTACCAATGTGGCGAAGTCAAATCGATCTACTGACATCTGTGCGAACTGAAGTACAGACCGTTCTGTATGATATTTTTAGGCTATATATTACTGTACTTCTGGCAGGTAGCTGTTACTTCGTCACGTTAAGTCTCCTGAATAGGTGTGGAAAGACCAGGACAGATCACATTTACGATCACTTTCTGCTCCAGTGGGGGTGGAATATCAGCTAACCTCAGTTCGGAGATATAAGGTAATCTGGTACCCTTCCTCTTTGCTACGTTTTACGATCGAGAAACTTGGACTGATCCATTGAGGACGTAGAGGCCGAAGAGGGTAAGGCAGCTATGCGACTCGAAGTCCATGGTTCATTCAGCCACTGCGTAGTCATGGGTCACTAGTATGGAGATTTCCAAGGAGAGTGTTTCCAAAAATGATCACTGTCACTGGTAAAAGTCTGAAGAGGGACATTTCCAGCCTAACGTTTTGAGGTTTTCGTAGCTGGTGCTGCAAGAACCACTAGCAGGGAGGGTTTATTTGCGACTACTAGTCAACGTCGAGGGAGCGAATACACCAGACATAGTCAACTATCTAATCAGAGATATCATTGACAGAAAAGATTATTACTTTTCCCAAACTTAAGAGACGATCACATACCTTCAGTTCTTTAATAAGAGTAGCAAACTTTGGTGACCAGGAAGGATGATGGCCATCTAAAATTAGCACTGATGGTGAATTTTGATGTTGGAGCTGACGGGTGTGCACAAATAGGATAGGAAGTACATCAGGAAGAGACATCTGAAGCGTTGGCATCTGGGCGTGGAGAATAACACTGCACGTAACGATAAACCGTAACTGCACGAAGAAAGGAGGGAGTAACGTCACTTGACATTAGAGACGGGTTGTTTTTGTTGAGGATGGGAAAGGAAATCGGTAATGCCCTTTCAAAGGAACTGTCCCGGCATTGGCCTGAAGTGATTTAGGGAAATCACGGAAAGCCTAAAAATGGATAACCGAACGTGGGTTTGAACCGCCGTCTTTCCTTTTGCTACTCTAATATACTAACCACTGAGCCACCTCAGTTGATCGGGCGCTGATGACCTCGCTGTTGAGCGTCCTAAAACGCCAATCACCACCTCAGTTCCAGAATGAAACTTCACTCTGCAGCGGAGTGTGCGCTGATATGAAACTTCCTGGCACCTTTGCCTTTCGCGGGCAAGCGCACTACCGACTGTGCTATCCCGACACGACTCACGATGCCGCCTCACAACTTTACTTCCGCCAGTATCTCGCCTCCTACTTTCCAAACTTCACAGAAGCTCTCCTGCAAACAAGCAAGACTAGCACTCCTGGAAGAAAGGATATGGTGGAGACATGGCTTAGCCACAGCCCAAGGAATGTTTCCAGAATGAAACTTCACTCTGCCAGGAAGTTTCATATCAGCGCACACTCCGCTGCAGAGTGAAGTTTCATTCTGCAAACATTCCTTAGGCTGTGGCTAAGCCATGTCTCCACCATATCCTTTCTTCCAGGAGTGCTAGTCTTGCGTGTTTGCAGGAGAGCTTCTGTGAAGTTTGGAAAGTAGGAGGCGAGGTACTGGCGGAAGTAAAGTTGTGAGGCGGCATCGTGAGTCGTGTCGGGATAGCACAGTCGGTAGTGCGCTTGCCCGCGAAAGGCAAAGGTCCCAGGTTCGAGTCCCGGTTCCGGCACACAATTTTAATCTGCCAGGAAGTTTCATCACCTCAGTTGATCCCTAGAGCGAGGGCGAGTGCTTAAGTGTCCATCATATCGACGTCACGACCTACAAAAAGCTTAACGTATTCTTGTGTGATCCTCTGCAACGTCAAGTCCTGGTGAAAACGGACACACTTTCATTTTTAGTGTCTTATTGGGCACTGCTGTAACAGCTACATCACCATGTTATTTACGGGAGAATAACTCTCAGGACTGCTTAGGATCCGCCCTTTTCATTTTCCAAGTGAAATATTTCCTACAATGTAGTTTACATGTAGATGAACTTTGGATTACAAGGGAGACTGCATACCACCTCTGATGGTAGGATGGCGCAATGGATAGCTCAACGAAACTGAACACATCATACAATAGGAAGAAGGTGAACTGTGAAAAGCAAGCAAAATGGTCACTGTGAAAAATCCAAGTTGAGCATTTGCGGCATCAAGCCAACTGGAAAAGCCACGGTGTCGTGGTTTGGTTGTCACGAAGTTGGACTGCGAAGGGAGAAACCTGTATTCAGCTGCGACGGAGCGGCCGAGCGCATTGAGGCGCTATTCTACGGGTGCAGTGTGCACCTGTTCCTATTTGTACCAGCAACATAGAAAATGTTAAGTGTAGTAATCTTCTATCGCGTCAGGATAGAAACCAAAAGTTCTTTTCTAGTTTTTTCTGATCCGCTGTCTACTCAAGTGTTGTCTCAGCACAGATGGATGACGCTGGGGTCGCAGATGTGTGGACTTCAAGTGAGATCGCAAGTCTTAAGTGAGGCTCTGTGGGCTCCGAGATGAACTGATAATGCAATATAGATTTGCCAGCTACTTTAATTAGGTCATAGTACAGTGATGATGTGGTTGTTGTGATCTTCAGTCCGGAGACTGGTTTGATGCAGCTCTCAACAATACCCTATCCTGAGCAAACCTCTTCATCTCCACGTCAGAACTGCAACCTACATCTGTCTGAATCTGCTTACTGTATCCACCTCTTTGTCTTCCTCTGCAGTTTTTACCCCACACACTTCCCTCCAACGCTAAATTCACAAATACTTTATGTCTAAGAAAGTGTCTTACAAGTCTATCCCTTCTTTTAGTCAAGGTGTGCCAGAAATTTCTTTTCTCCCCAATTCTGTTCAGTATCACTTCATTAGTTACGCGATCCACCCACCTAGTCTTCAGCATTCTTCTGTAGCACCACATTTCAAAAGCCTCAATCTTCTTCCTGTCCGCACTGTTTATCGTCCATGTTTCACTCCCATATAAGGCAACACTCCATACAAATGCCTTCAGAAAGGACTTCCTTAGGCTTAAATCAATATTCGATGTTAAATTTCTCTTTTTCAAGAAAGCTTTTCTACCCATTGCCATTCTGTATTTTATATCCTCTGTACTGCGACCATTATTTGTTATTTTACTGCCCAAGTAACAAAACTCATCTACCTCCTTTATTGCTTCGTTACCTAATCTAATTCCTTCAGCATCATCTAATTTTCTTAGACTGCACTCCATTACCGTAGTGTTTCGATCTTGTTAATGTTCATCTTATATGCACCTTTCAGCACACTGTCCATTCCGTTCAATTGCTCTTCCAGGTCCTTTGCTGTATCTGACAATTACTATGTCGTCGGCAAAACGGAATGTTTTTAATTCTTCCCCCTGAACTTTAATTCCTTCACCAAATTTCTCCTTGCTTTCCTTTATAGCTTGCTCAATGTATAAATTGAATAACATTGGAGAAAGACTACAACCCTGTCTCACTCCCTTCCCAACCACTGCATTCCTTTCCCGCCCATCAACTCTGACAACCGCTGTCTGGTTTTTGTACCAATTGTAAATAACTTTACGCTCCCTATATTTTACTCCTGCTTGCTTCAGAACTTGAAACTGTTTATTCCAATCAATATTGTCAAAAGCCTTCTCCAAATCTACTAAAGCTAGAAATGTAGGTTTGTCTTTTCTTTATCTTCTAGAATAAGCCGTAAAGTGAGTATTGCCTCCCATGTTCCTACATTTCTCCTGAACCGAAACTGATCTTCCCCAGAGGTCAGCTTCTACCAGCTTTTCCATCCCTCTGTAAATAATTCGTGTTAATATTTTGCAACCATGACTTATTAAACTAATGGTTCTGTAGTTTTCACACCTGACTGCACCTGCTTTCTTTGGAATGGGGATTATAACATTTTTCTTAAAGTCTGAGGGTACTTCGCCTGTCTCATACCAGGTGAAACAATTTTGTCATAGCTGGTTCTCCCAGAGACTTCAGTAGCTCTGAAGGAATATCGTCTACTCCAGGGGCCTTGTTTAAATAACTGTACAAATATACAACAACTATGTATCAGTCACAAAAATTACACAAGTAAAAATGGGCTACTGGACGAATTACGGCACGCTATTCTAATTTTTGAGCGGCCAAACGCGTGTAACTTGTTCCATGCTTCGGCACGATCCTGTCGTCGTGGTAGCCAAACAGGAGTGAGGTAAGTGCGCTGGAGCAAGAGGCTTCTATGCGCCTTTTGGCGGGAAAGAAGTTATCGAGGCGCGCTCACATTTCGTTATTTTGTTTATAAAAGCTAATATTTTACAAAATTCAGATAATGTCAGACGGTAGGCTTTTATTGAGAGATTATTACTTTAACAAAACATGGAAATGAAAAGTTTGGCGCCTACTATCACTCATTATCATCTCGGCAACCAACCAGATATTCTAAGATAGCGCACTTATCCTGGTCAAGGACCAGAAGCAATATATTCCCACCTTAAGCTTTCCCACACCATTACTGACGACATAGGGAGCTACGAGAAGAATCGAGCTGTACCGCACCTAACAAAACAGTGACAGCAAACCATTATACCGTTACACCATTACACCGTTTGTAACAGCGAGGCGTAAAGATGCACCTATAAATTTATCTATCAAGTACCTCACGTTGAAACTGTTGCGTTTCGTTTTGGAGTGTTTGACTCCGGAAGTCCTATGTTGTAAAATAGTTCACAAACCTGAGAGGTCTATGTTTTATATATCCTGCTCACAATATCCATCAGAATTATTTGTAATGGTAATAGGAGGGTTGGAACTTAACTAATGGCAGCATTCCTGTGCAGACACTATGCAATGGAATCTACCATTGTCGCTGATAGTTGTTGACATACGTGCCTTACATGCGAGCAAGTGGACTCTCCAGTCCAACGTCACCGTCTTGCACACAATCGAGGAAAACAGTCACTTGTGAATGAGCGGTCTAACTTAACGGTTTTCGGAACTGGAACAACGGACTGGGATCAATATTGAATGTTCCAGAGGTCGTACAGCACGACAGCGTTATCAAGGTCTTCAAGAGGTGTGCGGGGAATCGGCATTGCCGTACACAACAGTGGCGCGTTGGGGGTAAAAGCCTTCAACGAAGGTCGGAAAACTGTGGCAGACATGCGTCCTGGCGTCTCTGAAGAAGTAGTGCATACTGTTGCCACGTTAGGGGACAGAACGACGCCAGACGATTCGTGAGCTCGCCCGTGACATCTGACTAGCGCATACGACTGTGCTTCGCTTCATGAAGGAACGCCTAGGCATGCAAAAAAAAAAAAAAAAAAATCGCATTACGATGGGTTTCAAAAGCAGAAATGGATGCGTTACGGCGCTGCTCAGACGCACTTTGAGCGCTATGAGCGCGAAGACGCTTTCTTACGACGTAGCGTAATAATGGATGAGAAATTGGCCACATAGTACGTGCCAAATCTGAAACGCCAATCCAACGAAAGGAGTCATTATGGGACGCCGGAAAAGTCTAAAGTGCGTCAGAGCCCCAGGATGGTGAAAGTTACAGTGATTCTCGTGTACGACTCTTATGGTGTCAGTAACGTACTACGTTCCTCCGCGGCAGACCGTCGATGCACAATATTGCGGGAGAAGCGGCAACTCTTTCTGTGCAACCCATCCATTTTTCATGACAATGCGCGGGAGCATACAGCGCAATCTGTGGCTGCTCTATCAACACCACCTAGAAGACAAGGCCTTACAACAGGCCGTGCCTACGTCACACTTATAGGCCGCGGCCGCCACCTCACTGGCTGGCCACTGGGGCACGCCCACCGCCGCGCAGCGGCCGGCTAGTCAGATGGCGGCCGCGGCCTCTAAGTGTGACGTAGGCACGGCCTGTTGTAAGGCCTTGCCTTCTAGGTGGTGTTGGCTCTATTCGGTCGATGCGACTGAAGTACTGTTTTTCAAATGTTTGTATAGTCTATGGGACTTAACTACGGGGTCATCAGTCTCGAAACTTACGAACTAGTTATGAACTAACTAAGACTAAGGACGGCGCAAATATCCATGCCCAAGGGGGGATTCGAACCCCCGACCGTAGTGGCCGTGCAGACCATGACTGGAGCGCCTCAGTCCCCTCGGCCACCGCGTGAAGTACTGTACCATCCACCACACTCCCCGGTCACAAGGACTTGTGACTGATTTGATTCCGAAGATGGAGGAACTACGTGGCATTCGCTTCAGAACTTTTCAAGAGATTCGATAGGTAGTAGACCGCTCCATTTGCACTATCAACAGGCTCTGTTAACAATACACGCTTTCCATATCGCTGGCAACGGGTTCTACACAACGCTGGTGACTACTTTGAAGTTCAGTATCAGGTGCAAACATGTAACGCTTTTGTATCGGTTGTGAATATTAGTTGCCACTATGTAAGTTCCAACTATCGTATATTTTTACCATATGATTTTTTTTTTCTATAACCGTTGTACAAGTATAATATCACAGTTGTCAAGACTACGACAGAACAGACTCTTCAGTGAGAGAACAATTCACATTTTGTCAAGAGAAAGAAAATAACGAGAACGGGGGAGATCAGAACACGAATATCTGGATCTGCGGTCCACCACCGTAACCACAGGACCACTACGATACTGTCGTATCAAGTTTGCTCAGTGATGCTCATCTTCAGCCAGAACCGTTGATAGTTTTTACTTTGCTTTTATTTCACAGTTCTGCACAACTTGCTGTTTCCACGCGTGATGTGTGTTTAGGTATTGACAGGTTATCCGCTGGGCCATCTTTCCATTAAACCTGTGGGGGTTCCGATGGGGAGTTTCCCTTGTTACTACCGGGAAAGGAGCCTCCAGCTGTTCAAACCAGGAACTAAGATGAGTTGGTTGACAAAGTTTTGTGGATGTTGTACCGCGTCATAATGTAAGACGGCTACTACTTTAATAACCAACGTTTCGGCCAACTGTACAGTGCCCTCCTCCTGAGTATACTGATGACACATCGGTATACCCAGAAGGAAGCCACTATACCGTTGTCCGAAAAGTTGGTCATAACGTCTTACGTTATGACTCGGTAGAACACCCATCTGACTCACTCTGGCCGCGGAAGCCTATGCTCTTACACTCCTGAAGAAAATAAATAAATAAATAAAATAAATAAACGAATTCCTTGACCTACCAGAGGAAATATTATTGACACATTCTTGAGGATACATACACACAGATAGCCGTACGCACATCAGTACTGTCACCAGAGCGCGCGCAATATCGACGCTAATACTGTGTGTGCTCTCCTTTTGGTCACATTTTGTGCTAGTTGTGAAGTCCGCGCAAGAAGTTTCATCCAGTCTCAGCTGGCCAGGGTAGTTTACGTACATCTTTAAGAGCAAGTTCAGTGGTACGGAATACATGTGGACGTGCACTGTCCTGTTGGAAATGCATGTCGCCTTGTTGGTGCATGAACAGTAGCAAGTCTGGTTGAATGATGGTTTCAATGTAGCGTGCACTGTTCAATCACCAGAAGAGAACGCCCACTGTATGATATGGCTATCAACGCCATGATACGCAATCATACATTTTCCACTCAAGCCCAAAATCGTTCAGCCCGCCTCTAATGGTGTCATGGTAGGCGCTTATGGGAGAACGAATGGAGACGTGTCGTCTTCAGTGACGACAGTCGCTTCTGTGTCTGTGCCAATGATGGGCGTACGCGTGTGTGGCATCGAACAGGGGAGTGCGAAAATCTGGAGTGTATACGAAGAGGTACACGGGGCCAACATACAGCACCATGGTGTAAGGAACCGTATACTTCATGGACTATTCTTTTATTCGTCGAGAGAAAATTGAACAGTTCACTGAAACAACCATTCAAGCCGTCTTGCTACGCACCAACTGGGTGACATGCTTTTCCAACAGGGCAATGCATGTCGACATGTATCCCGTACCACGCAGCGTGCTCTTCTAGGTGTACATCAACTACGCTAGCCAGCACAGATGTGCATCGTCTGGTGACAGGAGCGTAGGAGGCTGAGCTGGGCCCCTTAGGAACTCTTCTCCATATGGCAGATTTGGCAGCGGCACTTCGCCTACTACCGGCGACCGGATACGTGCAATCTGGTGACCCCTACGTCCTGCCGTATCGGATTTCCTACGCGTCGCTAAGCAACGAAAGAGGCTGTAGACCAAGGGAGAGGACGGACTGTTCGGAACGTCTACGATTCTCTCCATGGGAGAACTGCAGCTTCCATTGCTGCAAGAGGAGAGTATATACAATACTATCGTTGACATTGCGCACGCTCTGGTGACTGTACTTGGTCTAGGTTTTGAAACATTTTTACATGTGAAAAATGTTCCTGTTTCAAAGACTGACAACTGGGGAACCAGCTCCCTCAATCCTCATTCAGTCTTCCTCACCAAAAATTTTGGCTTCTACATGTACATCGATACTCTGCAAGTCACATTGAAGTCCATGGCAGAGGTTTCATCGAACCACTTATGATGTTTCTCTATACTTCCATTCTATAATAGGTCGCAGAAAAAAGGAACGCCTAAATCTTTGTCTTCGAACTGATTTCTCTTATGATGATGATCATATCTCCTTATGTAGATGGGCGCTAACAATATGTGTTTGTATTCGGAAGAGAATGTTGGTGAAAAATTTCGCAAATTAGTGTTTAACGCCTCGTCGACAGCGTGGTCATTAGAGGCGGAGCTTACACACTGGTTGTTTGGGTAAGGATGGGGAAGGAAATCGACCGTGCCCTGTTAAAGGAACCATCCCGGCATTTGTCTACAATGATTTAGGGAAATCACGGAAAACCTAAATGTGGATGGCCGGAGGTAGATTTGAACCACAATGCTCCAGAATGCGAGTCCAGCGTGTTACCACTGCGCAACCGCGCTCTGTTTTCTCGCAAAATAGATCTCGTCGCAACAAATAACGCGTTTTTTTTTTTAATTTTCACCCCGACGCGTGCATAATTTCCGTGACACACTCCCCCCTATCGTGATAGTACAAAACGAGCTGTCCTTCCTTGAACTTTTCCTAAATCGTCCGTCAATCCCACCTGGTGTGGATCCCACAATGCGTAGCAATGCTTCAAAGTACGACGCAGAAGGGTAGTGTAGGCCGTTTCTTTAGTAAAAATGTTGAATCTTCTGTGTTCTGCCAATGAAAGGTAGCCTTTGGTTCGCTCCCCAACAATATTTTCTGTGTGTTCTTGCCAGTTTGCCAGTTGTTCATAATTATTATTCCTAGTTATTAATTTGATTTGACGGCTTGTAGATTTGATTTATCGTGTAACTGAAGTTTAATGGATTTCTTTTAGTGATCGTAAGGGTGACGTCACCATTATTAAGGGACAATTGCCAATTTTTTCATCATGCAGATATCTTATCTAAATCTAAGAGTCGCGCTCTTTTGACTCATCTTGTTAAATCTTTTTACCTACTCTTTCCTTTTGAAGATCATACAGAGCATCTCCGTTGCAATGGTAACTTCTACATATGTTTCAAACCCTACACTTTCTCCCATTGCTACTTTCTTCTGTCTCCCACTATCACTGTCTTCGTCCCTACCTTCCTCTCTCCCACTTACACGGTCTTTCCAGCCCTTTTCTTTGCCCATTCTTTTTTCTCTCTATCATATCCATTGTCTCTTTCTGAAACACTGCTGTATTTTCAATTGGCATTGTCTTCTCTCTATGCATGTCCTTGTGTAGAACACGTAGAACATATCTACTAAAGAGACTGTCTATACTACACGTTTACAATCTGAGTATTGCTGCGCGGTGTGGGATCCTTATCAGGTAGGGTTGATGAAGATCAAAAGAGTGCGAAGATAGGCAGCTCGTTTTGTAAATCCTCTAACAAAGTTCAGGGAATACTCATATAATATTAACGTGGATTAACTATGAACTACAATTGAGTACTTCCGTCTGGCGGGAAGAGAGTTAGTGCAGCCAGTGCAGTCGTGGCAATGACTGTGTTCCAGTGACGTAGTGGTCAGTGCAGTTGCCTAGTAAGCAGGAGACCAAGGTTAAAATCCGAATGGGCAGAAAAAAAAAGTTCCAGCTTTCCCCATAGATTCAACTGAATGCCCACTGGCAGCTAATATAAATTCCTTTGTCTCTTAAATGACTTTTGTTGCTTTGGCGTCCAACATCCTTTGATTTTTCTAAATGTATTTTGTATCAGATTCATTGGTTACTCCTAGGTCTGAGCTTCACAGATTCGGTTTGGTTCCATTTACTTGTGCGCCTCGTTATGCAGTATTTATAGTGGTACAAGTAACACAGTCTAGCTTCATAAGAACACCACAAGCAGTATCTACAGCCAAACGACTTTTATTGTACAGCGGTAACTTTGTTTACGAGTCACTGCATACGCCGAACAGCTGAAACAAAAATTCGGGCAAAACGTTGTTTAAGAGTCTTGAGTAACTGGCTTTGTGTGTTTTGTCTATAAAATTAAGGAGACAACATCGTTACGACTGCTACACCCGTGATATTACAGGCGTGATAGTCCTCACCAAGATGATGTGCCTGATATATTACGAACAAGGCGTTATTTACGACATATAAAACCAGTTATTACAGGGATGACACCAAAGACCTATATAAAGAACGTAGACTGGCCACAGAGTCGCCATAATGGTAGCCATTAGAAAAGGTTGCCATCTTCGAGAACGTCAGTGTCACGCCAGGTGATACGGGGCGTCTGCTAACACTGAATCATAGGTTTTATATTAATCATTGCCAGTCTCTATTTTTTCCTTAATTGCTGGACGCCGCTATTCGGAAAGTAATTCCCACTACGAATAGCATTTCTCGTTTACTATTGCATCCTAAGTGTAATGTTTACAATCTAACTGCTGCATTATTTGGTGATGTTACTATAATGTCAATAATCGTTTGTATTTGCCGACATATCTTGCCTATAAATACAGGCGAAATTCTTTAAAATCTTTAATTACCTTTAATCTTCCTGTGGTTCAAATAATGTTTCATGCTTTGAAGTACATTACGTACTTATCGAGCTCTCCACAATTTGACGTTTGCTTAGTTCTCTCCTTACAGCTTTTTGCTTCTGCAGGAGCTCAGGGAACGAAAATATTGTTGGAATGTCATTTGCCAGTAGCCGCTTTCGATCGGTGGTACCATCCACGAACTTTTCTTCATACTGACAAGAGCATATGTAGGTAACTATATTTTGTAGGCTGCCACTTATCACGCCTCATATTGGCTACTCATTGACTTAGCAACTCCTTGTTTTTCAAAGGAAATCTGTATAAAGAATTGTTTAATTACAGTTCATATAGCTAGGCTACTTTCCCCATGGTTAATACGCATTTTTACACTACATAAAAAACTGTCAATACATTAAAACACCAAATAAAACCGTCATCTGCCTATCTTTTTGATGGTCGTGAAGTAAACAATTTTGAAACTTGGTAAATGCGAAAGTTAAGTATAATGAATGTTTATAAACAAACGAATACACGATGATACATAACGACCTATATAATTACATATCTCTTTGTTTATATATACCTAAAGTATGATATTCCAGCAGTTTTATCACTTAGGTTGCTGCAGTTGTACGCCGAATATACACTGGGCATAATTTGCCACTAATAATAGCGCTGGCACGTTAGTTTAGATTACCAACAGAAGCGTCTGCTCACTCTGCTGCATCAAACTGACGTTCTCAAATATGGCGCCCAATGTTGCTTATAGCTTGCCCACACCAAATTAAAATTAAAAAAATTAAAAAAAGTGCTCAAATGTTTGTATAGCTTATGGGACTTAACTACGGGGTCATCAGTCCCTAAACTTACTACTTATGAACTAGCTTATACTAAAGACGGCTCAAACATACACGCCCGAGGGGGGGATTCGAACCCCGGACCGCAGCGGCCGTGCAGACCGTGACTGGCACGCCGCAGACCGTTGATTCACGGTGTGACTCCCACGAAAGAGACCAATTGTGTTCCATTAGAATTATTCAAGGTCTGAAGCATGACTTCATAGCCTAAAATGTGTAATTGCCACAAGTTTTCCTATTTCTCCAAGAGAACATTATTAAATGGACTCAAATGCCCATTAGGTCAATCCGTTTTTTCCATTTAATACTTTTTTCCCTCTCTTCAGCGTGCAGAATATCTCCTCTTCTAAATTAGAGAGCAACCATCCCATCCTTTATAATACCCTCGTACTATCATTATGTTCCCCAAGGAGTGTCGTTCTTCCTTCAGGTGCCTTGCCAGCGCCGATGAGCCATTGCCACTGTTGTGCTCTTTGAATCTTGAGAATGGGATAACGTTGGTCCCGAACCATGTATTTCTGAATTTTATGTAACTGACAACTGGTGCAAGAATTGGGAGGTACATAGTGCAGTTATGTGATGGCTTCAAAACAATATAGACACAAAGTGTTGATCAGTCCAGTCATGGGAAGTTCTTAAGATGCGGGACTGTACTACAATCGTCAGTACAGTTCAGTTGAACAATAAAAATACTTATAAATTACATACACCAACCTTCCTCACGAGGCAATTTATTATATCAAAATCCCTAAGTATGTCCTGATATTAGTCTTCACAAGCAGAAAAACGCAGTGTAGGACTGTACTTAAGTAATGTGTATAGGCCGCGGTGGAGTCGCCGAGCGTTCCTAGACGCTTAGCACCGGAGTGCGCCGCTGCTCTCTCACGGAGGTTCGAGTCCTCACTCAGGCATTCCTGTATTTATTACTGTACTTCACACATCAGTTGTCAATAATAAAATGTGTCAACACGACATGTTTCGGGACGACATTAGCCTATTATTAAGTTCTGTAAAACAAGGAAACGTAGAATAATAAATTTTAACGTCTCTCTTGCATTTAGAACAGACAAATTAGAACATAGGCTGAAGGATAAAAATGATGCAGGGGAGAACTGGATGGAAAAAGTGGGTGTATATCAAATAAAGTGTAAGGATTGTGAAATGAAGAGTATAGGACAAACGGAAAGGCATTTTAAGGTGCGGTTTGAAGAGCACAGTAATAAAGATAATGGCTCATCTACAATGGCAGAACACCTAAAAATTGAACGACATTCGTTGGGCTCCATAAATAATAGTTAAAGTCATGCACTATGAGGACAAAGGTTGGTTATTATCAAATCTCTAAGAAATGGAGATTTTTGTGCGTTGAGAGAGAGGATTCCAGCAGCATGCTCAAAGACAGACCTATCTAAAAACCATTACTGGGCACATTTCAGCAACCTCTTTGAGAAACACTGATGTGTGTTCATGTATTAAATATCGACTTAATGCTTTTACCTTCACTGAAAAATTTAGAGCGTAGTTCCGTTACAAAACCTTTAATTAAGTGACTGATTTTATGAATAAATCTTGACTACCAATGACACCGGTTAAGCATATCGGCAAGGAACTGCTATGGGGTACAACGGGAGACTTCTGACAATTACACACAGACCATTCGTTTGCGTTATGTAGTTTTCACTGCAGAGCGAAATATTAAAACACACACACACACACACACACACACACACACACACACACACACACACACACACACACACACACGCGCGCGCGCGCGCGTAGAATTTTATATACACCGATAACTCTCCAACCCAATATACACCACCCTTTTATCATTATCAGCCCTCAAGTAACAAAGCAACCAATAAAACCATTGTCAAAGAGTAAATATAATTTTCAAAGAGTAATTATTGTTCCGCATTTCACGTTCAATTCTTCAGATTACTAAATATTATCAGGTCGCTCTAAAACCGTGCCTAAAGCCTTCCCCGGGTAGACATTAGTAACTGTACAAATTTTTAGCTCTTTATATGTTGTGGTTCAGACGTGATAAACGTTCACAGAACAGACATTCACATTTATAAATATAAATTACTGACAACTGGTGCGTGAAGTACAGTAATAATTGCGAACCAGTTTGTGTGATTGCGCAAAACAGATTGGTGTATTTGTTGTCTTCAGCATAACTTAGTTTCATTAGTTTGTAAGCCTAGGGACTGATGACCCGAGTAGTTAAATCCCGTAGATTTACCAACATTTGAATGTGTATAGACGTACAGTTTCTTCGCCACTTAATGTTATTCTTCTACACTGTCACATTAGTTTGTCACTAAATATTATACAGTATCACTTCACTGATATGTTTCAATTTCATCTAAAGGCAACTCTATTGCTACACATGAAGTTCTGTTCATAAAGCATTTTATGACCAAAATTATTCTGGCTTCCCGGTCGTTCTGTAAACTTTTTCGGAACATCGTTATGGGCCCTGAGCGCCATAGACCATATATTATATAGACTGCGCCTGACGTCATTACACTGAAACCAACATCTAAGTCACGTTGAGTCGGGGCAGGATACCGGTTTCATCATTACGAGTAATGGGAAATATAGCTGCGAGTTGCAGTTCTTATTCTTTGTAGTGGAAATTAAGCGTATATTTGAACAATGAAACGTATTAGCGTATTCTTATTACATCTTTAGATGTAAAGTAGGCGTTAGTTCTCCGCAATTGCAGGAGTTAATGCGATAGCTACAGTTTTTACATGTGCCTATATGAAACTTATCGGCATTCTTTTTACAAGCAACAGAAATACATTGTTGTCGTTGTACTGTGAGTCTTTTAGTCTGCATTTCACACAGGAGTAGATCAAATATCAATCTGAAACGAGCATCAGCTTCCTTACGATTCCTCAACAATATATGTAAAATATTTCGTTGTGATTTTATAAGAAATCAAATCTGTTTGCATCCATAATGTCCGATTTTAACTAAATACAACTGTTTATATTTTAAGTCTTTTGGCACAGACCGTGATGCCAAAACGTAAAATAACTAAAGTATTGGCTGTTTACATTAAATAATAGAGTAGTGAGGAAACGTCATCGGTGCACTAGCCAAGAAGTGACTTCATGTGGAAAATAAACAGTCTATGACTGTTTAGTTTTGTACAACGTTATTGAAAGCAGATTTTCAGCAGAAATGACTTACTTGCTGACCTATAAGCTGCTCTTGAGCAGCTTAAAGTATTTTCCCGTCGACAATCACATTCATAAGTTACAAAAAGTAAAAGATTCATAGCGTAACACGAACACCAAGGATATGTAGTTCTGTTGTTTCTAAAAATAACTGACAATATGGTACTTTTCACCTGGGAACATGTAAACACAACAATCACTGAATTGCTATTAACAATATGATGAAATTACGTTACCATTACTACTAGATGTGTATTAGGAATACGAGAAGTCGTTTTATTGTAAAAATCAACGTTTGATATCACCTGTAAATGAGAAAAACTGTTGCTCATAATGAGCGGAACTCGGTCACGTACTCGGGGCAGTTTTAGATGTTGGTTTCAAACCACAACACAGCAGAGATAGGGACATGCGCAGTCTATGTTATCTTTGGTCTATGCTGAGAGCAATACACCAAAATGTGTGTTACCTGCTAGAAGCTATTGCGTGCGTCACAGAAATGCGACCGCGTAAGCCAGACCGCTGGCTCGTGGCCCTTGATAGCGTCAGTTGTAGATGGACGGCGTCCGATAAAGCAGCAGTGAGCAGAGTATTTTTACGTCGCGACGGTCGCGTATCGTGTGTAAGATTTCTTGTTTCGGTGCCAGCGGTCTAGCCGGGGCCAACGGCGGACGGGACCCGCACTTCCAGCGGCGCGCTTCGGCTCTGCTGCGGCTATTTCCGTGGCCTCTCCGGGGGACGCCTGGAAACAAAAGCGAAGCTTCCGACACCGGACACCAGCGCGAACGCATCTGCAACGACGTTGATCGGTGGAAACCAGTGGCGTAACTATGGGGGAATAGACCTCTCCCCCAGACCCCGAATAGAGAAAAAGAAATAAAGAAATAGTATAACAGCAATCTGGTAATGGCATAGATTGGAAACTTGGGGTGTTTTACCATAAGCTTTCATTGGATGGGAGTGAATTAGTTTCTTCAACGGGAGTGGTAGATGGTAGTCTGTCTGGAAACTGACAAATTTTGCTCGTCAATCAGATCTATCTCCCCCCCCCCCCCCCCCCAAAGCCAAGTCCTAGTTACGCCACTGGTGGAAACCCATTCAACTACCGATGGGTCGAACCAGTTCAGTCATGTGAACTAATTCACTCATTCGCACTCTTTACTGTGAAGCGATCAAATGAAGCAGATCGTTCATGAAGTACTACAGCCTGACAAAACTGATCAGAGGTTATCTTTCAGTGCATTCGTTTAGTACGTCTAGCTCACTTAACCGAGATAGCGGAGTTATTTTTGGTTTAATTTTTTTTTATCAATGGCAGGAGGGTGTCCATAATGAGGAAATCAAAGAAAAGCTGGGAATGAACACCATAGATGAAGCAGTTAGAGTGAACAAACTGAGATGGTGGGGTCATGTTACACGCATGGGAGAAGCAAGGTTACCTAAGAGACTCATGAGCGCGTCAGTGGAGGGTAAGAGGAGTCGAGGTAGACCAAGAAGAAAGTACTTAGATTCGGTGCAGAATGATTTTGAAGTGAAAGGCATATAACGTCAGACGAGGCATCAATGTTAGCACTGAATAGGGGATCATAGAGGAATTTTATTAGAGGTACTGTGCTCCAGACTGAACGCTGAAAGGCATAATCAGTCTCTAATGATGATGATTATTTTTTTTCTCAGAAGCTATTAATTACCTTCATATGACAGCACAAGATCGTTGTAAGTCTTTTTCCTGAGTTTCACAATCACGCCATTAGTTTTACAATACTGTCCTTCTTTCTGGCATGGCGTCAAAATGAATGTATTATTATTATTATTATTATTATTATTATTATTATTATTATTATTATTATTATTATTATTATTAAAAACAACATTTAAGATGAAATATACACATATAAATGTCTCAAAAATTGAAGAAAGTTCAAGAAAAATCTAACTACGAGGAAGTCTTCAGTATCTTCTGTAGGAACCTAATCTTTGCAGGTGTATCCAACTACTTTGCAACCGACAAGAAAAGCCAAAATTGATCTGCAATTGGAGAAGGTGATTCAAAGAAATAGTTGCTAGTTCAAAGAAATTAAACCATACACTATACACTAATTCTTATAGACAAAATAAAAAAGTAAACTGCCGTTCTCGTCCTTCTCGATGGACGTCAGCGCTGTATGGGTTAATAATATGACCAACAGATATCGGAACTATGCAATTAGAGATTGAGCGCAGGCAGCGGTTTGCCCACTTAACCCTTTCATCCCCAGGGTTGTCCCTGGGCAACGAAGTATTAAAAGCTGATTTATACCGTATTTTGTGGATTAGTCCGTAAAGTCGCATTGCTGTTGATTAACAACATGCTTCTAGTACGACATTTTGCCGCTTGGTATGGCGTGTAGCCACTTCTGGGGCATTAATTTACCCATATTTGAGGTTGTGTTGCGTTGCCGTCTGTATGTGGCTGTGAGTGTGAGCCTGAGTCGGGTTCATATTTTATTTCAGCAGTCAGTTGTCTTTGTTGTTGTGGCGAAGATTATGACATCATTGATCTGAAAGTGTTGTCTATCAGAAAAGAACGTCCCAAGTAATGAAATACCTCGATACATACGACTGTGTTGGCAAGAGGTAAACGATATAGAAAAACAGTAGTTCGATCAAAAGTTTTAAAGCGCCACGTTGGGGATCGCGCGGCCTCCCGCGTCGGTGATTCGAATCCTCCCTAGGGCATGGATGTTTGTCTTTAGTATAAGGTAGTTCATAAGTAGTTTGTAAGTTTAGGGACTGATGACCCCGCAGTTAAGTCCCATAAGTTTTACAAACGTTTCAGAACATATTTTGATGTTTAGTGCACTGTATTAATACAGAAAACACTGAATTTTAATTCTTCCGAAGCTGAATTCATAATGTGGGAATGTGAGGGTTAAGGCATCTGACACATCGTTGTTGAAGGATACTATGAAAGTGTGAACAGAGAAGCCTGTCTAATATAAAGCGGTAAATTTAAATTTTGCTCGTCTTCTATGCACGAGTTTTGTTATTTGGGTAACAAGATAACTTCTGATGGCGGAAGTAAAAACTATATAAAATGCACAATGGCCATGGAAATAAAAGCGTTAAGAAGCGAAATTTGTTGACATCCAAAAGTAGTTTAAATGATAGGAAGACCTTTTTGAAAGCATTTCTCTCGAGTGAGCATAGTACGGGATTGAAACGTGGACGATAAAGAGTTCAGACGAAAGAACGATAGATGCTTTTGAAATGTGGTGTTACAGACGAATGATGATTAGATGGGTAGATCACTTAACTAATGATGAGGTGCTCAACAGAATTGGGGAGAAAAGGAGTTTATGGTATATGCTGACTAACAGAAGAGATAGACATCAAGGAATTGTCAATTTAGCATTAGAAGGAAGTGTATGGGAGACCGATGGACGAAAACAGTAAGCAGATTCGAAAGGACGTAGGTTGTCGTACAAGCATGATGCAATGAAAAAAAAAAAAAAATTGTTGTGGTCATCAGTTCGGAGACTAGTTTCGTGCAACGTTCTACCCTACTCTATCCTTAGCAAGCCTATTCATCTCTTCACAAGAACGGACACCCACATTCATTTCAATTTGCTTCATCTCTGTCTCCCTCAGATTTTTACCTCTGACACTTCCCTCCAATGCTAATTTCACGATTCCTTCATGTCTGACAGTGTGTGCTACCTACCGATCCTTTCTTTTAGTCAAGGTATGCCAGAAATTCCTTTTCTCCCCAATTCTGTTCAATACCTCTCCATTAGATAGGCGATCCACTCATCTAATCTTCAGAATTCCTCTGTAGCATTACGGTTCAAAGGCCTCTAACCTCTTCCTGCCTCAACTATTTACCCGTAGAAGGCAAACTCCACACAAATACCTTCAGAAAAGACTTGCTTACACTTAATATTCCATGTTAACAAATTTCGCTTTTTTCAGAAACTTCTTTCCATTGCTATTCTGCATTCTATATCCTCTGTACTGCGATCATCATATGTTATTTTACTGCCCAAGTAATAAAACTCATCACTTTTATTGTTTCATTACGTGAACTCATTCCTTCAGCATCACCTGATTCGTTTTTTTTTTTTTTTTTTTTTTTTTTTTTTTTACTACATTCCACTACCATCGTTTTGATCTTGTTAATGTCAGTCTTAAGCTTGACGTAATACCTTGTTATTTTTAAAAATTGGTTCCATTGATATTTGTTGTTCTTACTCACTAAAAACTCGGTGGTCACGAACAATATACTCGTCAGTGCTATAAATTAATCCAAAACCGAAGGAATATGTTAATCATTGCTGTAACGTCTAGCCCATATACCACCTTAAGTTTATTTTTGGCGTTAATAAAATACATCATATGAAAGAAGTACATTGTCACATTGAGGCATTGGCACGATTTCAGATAAATCAATATCACATCGCCGATGTAGACGGAGACGTAAGGAGTGAATGCTGAGGCACAGTTCAGTTATATGAGCTGTCGGTGCCGCGGTGGAGTAGCCGCGCGGTCTAAGGCGTCTCGCTGCGGAGCAGGCGGTTGCTCGCCGTGGAGGTTCGAGTCCTCCCTGGGGCATGTGTGTGTGTGTGTGTGTGTGTGTGTGTGTGTGTGTGTGTGTGTGTGTGTGTGTGTGTGTTGTCCTGAGATTAGTTTACCTAGGTTCAAGTAGTTTGTAAGCTACGGACTGATGACCACGCAGTTTTTTTTTTTTTTTTAGTTGTCAATATTACTGCGCGTGCAACCTACGCACAGGTACGATGGAGGAACTGTAAATGGGAAATGCCTTTACAGTAGCTCACACCAGCCCCCATAAAGAATGTGGTTTACAATCTTTGGCTGGCCGAGGTAATGAAGTGTACAAGACGTGGCATTGTGGTGTTGATGCACGTGATTTCAGTAACCCTAATTATGTGTACCGTAGTATGTCCTTTTCACTGATACTCTTAACAGTAAAGTATTGATGAAAAAAATACATGTATGGTTTAAAGGTCTTAGTGTATTTGACAAAGGTGGTGTTGTAACTGGTGATACACTAGATCATTGTTGCTTACCCCAACCGTCATCCCTTCACATCAAACCCTTTCTCCAATATTTGGGTAGTGCAGCTGGGATGGATTTAACAGGCTTTCGGACATACAAACTAGCCTCCTTTGATCGCCGCAAAAAAAAAGTTCAAATGTTTGTAGAACTTATGGGACCTTTTTTTTTTTTTCTTTCTTTAGTTATGGGACTTAACTACGGGATCATCAGTCGCTAAACTTACAAACTACTTATCTACTACCTTATACTAAGGACGGCACAAATATCCATGCCCGAGGGGGGATTCGAACCCCCGACCGTAGTGGCCGTGCAGACCGTGACTGGAGCGCCTCAGTCCCTTCGGCCACCGCGGCCGGCTTGATCGCCGCAAACTTTTTCTGGCGGGCATACATGTACTGACAGCGGTTGCAAGGTCTACAGTTGTTCTGCCTCACTACCTCCCTATCTTCTATTTCGGCAATAATGTATCCGTCCTCTTGAGGTGTGATGGTTGTCTTACCACTGTCATGCTTTTCTATAGCATTTCAAACTTCAGTGGCCCTTTTTTTATCGCGAGATGACTGTTTCGAATGCACGGCTTACCTTGTTTAAAGTAGAGTGACTGGCTTAGAGTCACCCAACCGCTCGTCCACCAACCCAAGCTATCAAATCATGTCTTTCAGATACGCCGCTACCCCACACAGTGACACACCAATCGATTCCACAACTTTTGTCAATCATCGTTCTACATGAACTGTTTGATACAACCGTTCGTTAGTGATCTGGTTTCATTGCAGGTCACACGTCCTTACCACTGTATTTCCTTGCACTCTTGTAGCACCAATATCTTGGGCTACCTAATTGCTGAAGAAAGGCAGATGCAAATGACAGTCCAGCCCTGTGACAAAGGGAGAGTGCCGTAATAAAAGTAATCCTGTGATTTTGACAGCAGATTCGGCCCTTCGGTGAAATTACGAATAAAATGATATCGAACGCTGGCGGATCGGCTCAGTACTTTAGAAGTAGTATAAATTAATTGCCAATTGAATCGCATAAAGTGAATTTTCCTCGACGAGTAAGAACCTCCACAGGCTTGGCTGACACCTTGACTCCGTACTGGCGGAGGATTTATAATTGTATCCAGACCCATTTAACTAATACGGAAATGAAGCAATATGGCGTACTCGCGAAAGGCCCGTTTGGCCGTTAGTTTAAATTCGCTTCTTCTTCACCAACGGTGGAGGGACACCCGACCCCCAGTCGTGCGCAGTTCTTCGCCAGTGCTAGTTGAGCCAGCAATCGTCCGCTGTTTATCGGTTATCTTTACGCCGGGACGAGTAAACACGTTCGCTAACCAACGGGCAAAAGTGTACGGAATGTTACCGACACGATTGTAGTCGTTGCCCCTGCCTGGGCTGTTCCGTTAACTTTCAAATATAAGTAATGTTTCTCAGCGCACTCTTTCTCTGCTAGGGGTTAGGTTATTTCAGTTTTAATGATTTTCCTGAATTGACTTTCATAGTGTCTTGGTCCTGCAGCGAGACTAGTTATTTCTATATTTGATTGCAGAAGTAACCGTCTTTAATGTGTAACCGGCTACCACACATTCCTCTTGCTTAAAGACACACATACTATTATACCAGGTAAACCTGTTTGCTTGCTTGGTCTGTAACTACTCCACTGCTGTCCTATTACTATCAATAGCGCTGAAACCCTGCTAGAAGAGACGGAGTTCGGTTCCAGCCACGGTCAGGCAGCAGAAGTAGTTCAGGTGAGGTGTTGATCGCCATTTCTCGAGGGGGAGCAAGTAGCAAGCAGCCATTCAATAGAATTTAACATTCCCACCAGACAACCATAGGGCTACACTCTCATTGTTAGCAATTCTCAATTTTCCGCAGAAAGTGACTGTTGTTCCTCAAGTGACAAGCAGTATATATTTACAAAATGAAGGGAGGAAATGAAAAACATTAAGCGCCTTTTTTTCCTCTTCACAAAAGCGTAATCAGTTCTCTTGTTTTCCTAGTACCCTGTTGCACATCCGTACAATTGGTATAAACATGAAATCATCGAGGTAATATTATTCATTATCAGATAGTCCATGATCTTTGTGCCAAACAGTAGTTCCAAATGCCATGCCTCAGGGTCGTCTCCATTTAACCTGCGACGATTTGTGAAGGCAACATAAAACTTTTTGGTAAATACGCATAGCTAACAAAGCTACGACACACATTTTACGGTTCTAGAGTATTAAGACAGGTAAGCGATTTCATTGTTTAGGAACCTATCTTCTTGTCATTATATCACGTGGCGCAGTGAACACTGGGTTCGCTTTCGGAAAGACGGTTCAAATTCCTGCTCAGCCGACAATATTTAGGTTTTCTTATTTCCAGAATGCTGGCTGTTGTAGGCAGCAAATTAATTATTTGGCTAATTTTCGGCAATTACCAATCGAAGTTGCACAGAACTTAAGTTTTTCTATTACCGATTACCAGTGTCGTAAATTTTAGTCAAATCAACCGAGCAAGTCCTACAATATTGTTCGCTACATAGGTTTTTTCCCCCTTGAGTTAACAGGTCAATGTATGAAGCGTCCACCAGAGGTGTACGCTGTATTTTAGGTTTTCCATAATTAACGTAATTGGCTACAAGAAAATGGTGGGATGGTTCCTTTGTAAAGAGACCAATTTCCTTCCGCATCCTTTTGTAATCTGATTTTGTGCTATGCCTCTAGTTATCGCTACAATCTTCATCCCCTGCTTACTTCTATGCAATATATAGATAACTTCTTTGATTTTAAATATGCTCCTGAAAGATCTTTGTGAGTGAAGGCATGTAGGATATCCACAGGCGTCAACTCGTCCACTAATCTAACCGGATCAATATATCGAAGTGAAGATGGTTGTGTCGAAATTTGCTATTGCAAAGAGAAGTGCATTAAGAGAGATTGTGTTACTGGTAACCACTCATTTTTTAGCCCACAGTGATTGATTACAATCCTTCAGTGCATATACCTGGCACCTGAGTTGGACAGTGAGACAGTATTTTTAGACATACTTTGAATGAAAAATTCACCTTTGCTTAGGTTTTTTAATGTTTTCACAAAGCACTTAATGTTAGGTTCGTTCAAGGCCCTAGTGTTTACCGTTCCACGTTTTCCTATAGCGAGTTCTGCAGCTCTAAAGACGTAGCTCCCAGAATGCGACAGTAAACTCGGACTTTCCTACTCCAACGTCTGCTGTTTATGAAACTGTGCTGTATGTGGCAATACTCTCGTGTTTTCCCAACTAGTTTCCATGTAATCTGAATAATTTTAATAACTTAAATATCAGTAATTACGGAATTAAGAGACTTTTGCAGACAGCTTCGTGAATAGGTGACAGCGCAATAGGAAACTACGTGCACCCAACTGTTAGTAATCGGAAAGAAACTAGCGGTGAGTAAGCAGCCGGAAAGAACTGACCGCGAAAGCCAAAATATCGTAGTTTCGATCGCGCTCCGAAATGCAATAAAAAGAGTATCTTTCACTACTAGAACAACGACTTTATTTGCTTGAGGCTCTTACTATATATCGTCATGTTCAATTCCAGAAATTAGGTTCACTATGAATCACGGTGTCATTCGAGGGAACAGTTTATTATAGATATTTAATACGTAAAATAATGACCTCTTAGGAAAATGGAAACAAGAATAATCCCGAATTAGAGATAGCACAGTAAGGAGCCACAGACACGCCTACCACCTACCTCCTTGCAGACGATCAGTTTATCTTATATCGTGATGAAAATAAATTACAATATTTCATACGTAAATTGCAACGACTGGGAAAAGAATAAATACTAACACAAAGGTATTGTTGAAGTGTAGAGTCGATCAGATAAAAAATGTCAGTTACCGAATAATTGAGAAAGCTATTAGTTTTAGCCATTTAGTGAACTACTGGGTTACAATAATATGCGTATTAAAGTATATGAAAGGTCCAATTTTCTTTCCCACCCCTAGCAAAAGTGAATCCGAGTGTGCGCTCTGTCTGTAATAACCACAATGTAGACTAGACGTTAAACCCTAATCTTCCTTCCTTCATCCTGAAGGAGTAATAGATTACGTCTGCTCATGGCATCGACTGCTGCTGGTGAAACGAAGCATGTTTAAGTAAGTACCGTTTTGAAATTAAAAGAGACTCGCTAACATCTCAATTTTATTTTTATATGAAAGCCTGTACGTTAAACTACTTTCCTACATAATTTCCGTCAAGATTGAGGCACTTGTCATAACGTTTACCAGTTTTTGAATACCCTCATAGAAGTCGGTCGGTCGCTTTGTTAACCACTGCATCACAACTGTTTCGACTTCGCCATCGTCTTGCTCGGTCACAATGCCATACAAAACACTATGAGAAACATTAGGAAAATCATCCCGCAAGTAGGAAATCGTAAAGCGTCTGTTTTCTCTCACCTTATTGTCCACTTCCTGCACCAAACTTTAACGACCGAAGGACGCTCAAGACGTTGTTCATCTCATGCACATTTGTTCGGACATCTTTAAATGCTCTCACCCACTGTTACCATTCCATCACTTTCTCTGTAAACTGCACAGATCTCACGATGAATATCAATCGCTTTTAGGCCTTTAGTACTAAGAAACCTTATAACAACCCGTACTTCGCAGTCTGTGGTACTCACGATTATCGGAGGCATCTCAAACCCTCAGTACACAACGTAAACAAGGAAGAATGAGACTAATGGCCTCAGTGCGTAGACAACAGATGTAGGTACCCATTGCGCATAAAATTGAGGTATCTTAGCACGTCTTTTTCTAATTTCAAAACGGTACTTATTTAATAAACAGGCCTCATACATGTCACTCAAATGAAACTGTCTCGATAATTTGACAACTTAGCGAGGTGTCATCGAATAATAATAAGTTAATGATGTTAGCCCTCTCTACAACAAGCTCCTAGGGATGCAGATGATTCGTTTCAGGGGATTTGGTAAAAACACTTCGCGACAGGATGCCTGAGTACCTAAAGACTCGATTTCGGCAGGGGGTGTATTCAGACTACATTCGGCGAGGCATTAAAGCTGAAGCCGCCTCCTCCCTTTCCTCTCAGACTTCACGCACAAAGTAACAAGCATCTAAAGCTATCTGAAGACTTAATAACGTCATGCACACACAGATAATGGAATAACGATATGCACAGATAGGCCTGCAGATGGCGGTAGTATCACACGAGCTATAAAAGTACAGTGCATTCGCCGAGGGGTCATTAGCTGGTCGAGCCGGCTATGCGGGCACTGGAAACAAGGGAATTCCTTAGGGCAGTGTTCCTTGACATTTCCCGCGGGTTCGACACCGTCTGGCACGACGGACTCGTGTACAATCTCTTTGTGCACGGATTTCCGACATCTCATGCAAGACTGTTGCAGTCGTACCTGTCTGAACGAACCTTCCATGTGAGGGCAGAAGACGGTACATCGACGGAAAGACAGATACGTGCAGGAGTGCCGCAGGGGTCGGTTCTCTGCCCCTTGCTGTACCCACTGTACACTGCCGACGCACCTCGGGTAGCACGCGCAGAATTGGCGCTCTACGCCGACGATACAGCGCTGTTTACCCGCAGCATGAACGCGCACACGATGAGACGCCGCGTGCAAGCTAGATGCGACGTCCTGGGGGCATGGGCCACTAAGTGGCGGTTGAAATTCAACGCCGCGAAAAGCCAGGCAGCCGTCTTCACTAGAAGACGAGTGCCTATTGGGCTACCGCCGATCGAGATTCTGGGGGCTCCCATCCCCTGGAGCACGACGGTGAAATACCTAGGGGGTTACCCTAGATGAAAGGCTCACCTGGAAACATCACGTCAGAGGGCCATTGGGTGCTTGCGCGTAATTTACCCGCTGCTTAACCCGCAATCGTCGCTGCCGCCGCAACATGGGATCACGATGTACTTGTCACTATTTTGCCCAGTGCTCGAGTACGCGTCCTCAGTATTTGGAAACGCCGCAGACCTACACATCGAGTCGCTGCAGAGGATCCAGAACCACGCCCTGAAGACTGCTCTGCATCTTTCGACGCGGTATTCCACCGCCCAGCTTCATGGATTCGGCATTTTGCCACTCCGGGAGAGGTTCCGCGCCACCGCCAGGAAGTTCTATGAGAAGTCGCAGCAGTCCCAAAACCGGCTCGTCCGGGATCTTGGGACACAACAACACTTCACGCCAACAACTCGTTGGCCTGACCTGCTACGAGATTAATCTCATGATCTCGTAGCAACCGTGGAAGAAACTACATCATTATCCGACACCCTGAGACCCTTCCACCTGTCAGGCCATTAATATGTGTTTCCTAGGTTTCAGGTACCGCAGGAACAGCAGTAAACGCTTAGCCTGCAACCCATCGGACCAAGGTCAAGGTCCGTCAGGAGAAGCGTGAGCGTAAGCGTTACCGAGGGGTCATTAGTAGTCCGGCGATTCATGTAGAAGGGTTTCCGACATTGTCACTGCCGAACGACGGGAATTAACAGCATTTGAATGCGGAATTGTAGTGGAGCTAGACGGTTGGGGGTATCCCATTTCGGAAATAGTTTGACACTGTCCACATCTGAATAATGAATTCGCAAAGTGTATGCCGACATTATACCAAGGCATCACGTCATCACAGACACCATCGTTTACGTGGAGTTGGCGGTACTAACAGTATTAACAATGCGTGAAATAATCGCAGAAATGTTTGTGGGACTGGCGGCAAACGTTAGGACAGTGCGGCGCATTTAGGCGTCAGTGGTCTGTGGCAGCAGATGACCGACGCGAGGCCTTTGCTAACAGCTTAACATTGCCTACAGCGCCTCTCCTGGGCTCTTTGCCATACCGAGATTGCACCCTAGACGGCTACAAAACCGAGACATGGTCCGACGACTTCCTATTTCAGTTATGAAGAGCTAATGGCAGGGTTCGAGTGTGGCGTAGACCTAAAGAAGCCAAGGATCCAAGTTGTCAACACGATGTTTGAGCTAGTTTTACTTGGAAAGGACTGGGAACCGATCACTGATAAGAAGTGGTTACGTTCGTATAGCAGTGTGCATAGTTATAACACCAGGAGAAACGATGATCTTGACTATGAGGGCCAAATCTGACTTTGGCACAGAAAGGGGTGAATTATGCTGCCCCAAAAGTCTGCGGTCACCTACCAAACAGCATCAAAAGCTTGATAGATAGCCAACTAGCATTAAAAAAAAAAGAATTTCTGAATGACAACTCCTACTTATTGGATGAATTTATACATATAAACTAGCTTAAACCCGCGGCTCCGCTCGCATGTTGGCTGATTGTGATAGATAATGCGCGAAACGTCAAATCGTTTTTTTAAAAGAGATATTAAAAGAAATCTCTTTTACTGCTTTATTTATTTATTCTTATATTTCCTTATGCGTGTAGTTATCCTTACCGAGAAAGAGCTGAAGACATTGTAGCACGCATATACCAAAGATATGGTGTGTGGCATTACGTTTCGCTGTATGTAACCTCCTTCCTAGAGAGTCGCAAACGTCATCGCTGGCCTTCAGTCCGAATTTTTTTTAGTAATTTGACGACTTTCAACCACCATACCTACAGCTATCAACATGGAACTGCTATGGTGTACAACGGGAGACTTCGGACAACAATTACACACTGGTCATTCGTTTACGTTCTGTAGATTTCGCTGCAGAGAGAAATATTAAAACACACACACACACACACACACACACACACACACACACACACACACACACACACACACACACACAGAATTTTACATACAGCGATAACTTTCCATCCCAATATACTCCACCCTTTTATCATTATCAACCCTCAAGCAACAATGCAACCAATAAAACCATTTTTCAAAGAGTAAATATAATTTTCAAAGAATAATTTCACATTATATTCTTCAAATTATTAATATCTATCAGATCACTATAAAACCTTGCTCAGGTATAAATAAGTAACTGTACAAATATTTAAGTCTCTGCGTATTGCGTTACGGACGTTCGGACATAAGCGTAAACCGAACATATATATATATCAATTATAGATAAATAGCTATCCGATCGCCATAAAACCGTGCCTAAAGTCTTCCTCGGGTAGACTTTAGTAACTGTACAAATTTTTAGCTCTTTATGTCTTGTTCTTCGGACGTGATAAACTTACACTGAACAAACATTCACATTTATAGATATAGATTAGTAAATCCAAAAAATTAAAAATTTATAAATGTATTTGTGTCGTGTAATGTGTGCAATGTAATATCTTTTACAGATACCTGTTATTAACTTGACACGTTCCGCATCATTACGAAGTGTCGTATTCAAGATCTATGGCACAAGTATGCATCTGATCTGGAAGCGATTTGCAGCCATTCATCGACTTCATGTTTCCAAATAACGATGGAATTTTTATCCTTAACCAACCGCTGTGTCACTGGGCTAAAATTGTTTGCGACTGGTTTCCGAAACCTTCTAGAAAATTCTGACGAATGATTTAGCCAACACGATCGCTCGTTATACATCCCATCGAACATTTATGCGACATTGTAGAGAGGCCAGTTCGCGCACAAAAACTTTGCACTGGCACCACTTCCACATATGTGGATGTCTGTAGAGACAGCATGTTTCAGTATTCCTGCAGGATACTTCAAACAGAGATTAGGTGGTCCTTACATCAATGTTTTTTAATCAGGAGAATTTTTAGGAACCGAGGGATACGTTTTTTAAAGGCTATGGAACCTTCAGGTTACGAAACCGATCGTGTCCTTATTAATAAAGTAGTAAAAATTGTCCCTGCAGCTGTTTTATCACTAGCTGAAACCCCGGCTATATATTTATTTCAATTTCCCCCCCCCCCCCCCCACCTCTCTCTCTCTCTCTCTCTCTCTCTCTCTCTCTCTCTCTCTCTCTCTCTCTCTCTCTCTCCGTAAGTTTACGTCCCTCTCTTTTGAAGGGTAAGTGCACAAAATTTCGTCAAGATCTGAAAAAAGTTGATATTGTCGAAGTTCATAGTTAAAGTACCCTCTGCTATGCACTATATAAAATTTTACATAGATGGTGTTTTGTTTTGCAGATTAACACAGTGAGGATGTGGTGGGGTCAATTTGACCCCGCTCATTTTGTTTCGTGCAGTTTCTTTGGTCTGCAGTTGCACATTGTTGCAGTTCTCAGTAGCTGTAGCAATGTTACTCCCCTCCACTCAGCGCAGCGTCACTCAGTCAGTCGCCGTCCGTGAAAGGAGGTACATATGCGTAAACACAAAGAGGGTAATTATGACCCTTCCACAACCGCGACGTAGTATTTTGTGCCATTTTATCTATTACTTCTAATGAATATTTTGTGTTTTAGGTTTTTCGTCAAAATGGACAACGAAGAACAACAGGCTGAGCGTATACATCGTTGGCTGGCGGAAACAGACAGTGAAGAAGACTTTGTCAGATGACAGCGAAAATGAACATCACGTAAGTGAGCGCAGTCGCAGTAGTAATACTGAGCAAGATGGAATTGATAGCAGTGACAACGAAGACAATACGCTACTAAATGTGTTGCAAAATACTACCACCAGTCCATGTTACCAGAAAGAGTCGAGCAATCGGAAAGCCAGGTACCCAGATCGTATTATTTTAGTAAATATCGATAAATGTGAATGTCTGTTCAGTGTACGTTTATCACGTATGAACGACAAGACGCAGAGACTTAAATATTTGTACAGTTACTAATTTATACCTGAGGAAGGTTATAGGCACGGTTTTATAGCTATCTGATATTTAGTAATTTGAAGAATATACCGAAAATGTGGAACAATAATTACTCTTTGAAAATTATATTTACTCTTTGAAAATGGTTTTACTGGTTGCATTGTTTCTTGAGGATTTGATAATGATAAAAGGGTGGAGTATATTGCGACGGAAAGTTATCGGTGTATATAAAATTCTACGTGTGCGTGTGTTAATATTTCGCTCTTCAGCGAAAACTACAGATCGCAAACGAATGGTCTGTGTGTAATTGTTGTCCGAAGTCTCACGTTGTACACCACAGCAGTTCCATGCCGATAGCTATAAGAGAGTGGAAGATATGGTGGTTGAAAGTCGTCAAATTATTAAAAAAAATTCGGACTGAAGCCAGCGATGACGTTTGCGTTACACACAAGGTGGGTACATACAGCGAAACGTGGTGCCACAGACCATATCTTTGGTCTTTAGCTCTTTCTCTGTAATGGTAAGCATGCGAATAAAGAAATATAAGAATAAATAAATAAAGCAATAAAAAATAAATTTCTTTTAATACATCTCTTTAAAAAAAATCGATTTGACGTTTCGCGCATTATCTATCATAATCAACCAACACGCGAGCGGAGCCGCGGGTTTAATCTAGTAAGAAATAAAATGTACACTTCTCATTGCAACATTAGCAGCCCTACTGTCTGATGATCCATCTAATAAATCATTCTTATTCTATGAAAAACCAGTACATAAAAACTGAGATAACTGAACACTTGTATCAAATTTCTAGCGCTGTTTCTTCTTTAGTGCATAATGTACATCGATACATCATCCTCATTAGGATAAAAAAAAAGCAAAGATCACATGTCATACACCGTTATGACAACCATGGCCGCCAATGTACACGACCTCGGAATAACGTTCCACAAATAACAGATACGCGCAACTGTTGGGTACATATTTGCCCGCGTACACTTGTACTCATGTGACGGGACTGCAAGCAACTGTGCGTCTGTCTGGTTTGTAGGTGTCTGCCGCTTTACATCCCAAACTTCTTACGTCGTGCAGACATTTAGTACTTTATCAATTAGTTGCATCTAAAGATCTTTGATGATTCGAGGAGTTGAAATAAATTCATCTGCGAAATTGAGAATTTGTGCTAGGTCGGGGGCAAGAACTCCGATTTTCCACTTCGGGCCAACGATCACACCCAATTAGCATATCCCGACACGCTTCTTATCCTGCACAAATTCCCAGCATACCGCACACCTCTGTTGTAACGCCGCCTGTCCATTATTGCATTTGCTTACGACTTCATCTCTATTCCTGCAAGGGATCCAGGCTCGTCAGTGCATCAGCACTGCAGCTGTCATTTGCCTTTTCGGAGCATACATATAGTTATATATACGATAGCCTGATGGCGCGGTATCTCTGCGCGATCGGCTGGATGCACACACTAATAAAATAAAACTGAGCCAAGCACTCAAGAATCAACATCGAACAAGCGCGGTATCAACTGATCTACCCAATAAACAAAAACACGTTAAAATGACCGTGACCCAAAGAAACAAATTCGGATTTGAGTTCAGGTTTAGCACAATTTTTCAACTTCAAAGTTGAATTTCATTCATCTCCCTAAAACGGCTAAGAATGCAGATATTTATCTATATCTATAAATGTGAATGTCTGTTCGGTGTACGTTTATCACGTCTGAACCACAAAACAAACAGCTAAAAATTTGTACAGTTACTAATGTCTACCCGGGGAAGGCTTTAGGCACGGTTTTATGACGTTCGAATAGCTATTTATATCTATTAATGTGAATGTTCGGTGTACGCTTATCACGTCCAAACGACAAGATTCAGAGACATATTTGTACAGTTACTAATTTATATCTGAGGAAGGTTTTACGCACGGTTTTATAGCGATCTGATAGATATTTAGTAATTTGAAGAATATAACGCAAAATGCGGAACAATAATGATTCTTTGAAAATTATATGTACCCTTTGAAAATGGTTTTATTGGTTGCATTGTTGCTCGAGGGTTGATAATAAAAGGGTGGAGTATATTGCGACGGAAAGTTATCGGTATGTATAAAATTCTACGTGTGTGTGTGTGTGTGTGTGTGTGTGTGTGTGTGTGTGTGTGTGTGTGTGTGTGTGTGTGTGTGTGTGTGCGCGCGCGCGCGCGTGAATATTTCGCTCTGCAGCGAAAACTACAGAACGCAAACGAATTGTCTGTGTGTAATTGTTGTCCGAAGTCTCCCGTTGTACACCATAGCAGTTCCATGCCGACAGCTATAACGGGGTGGAAGATATGGTGGTTGAAACTCGTCAAATTATTAAAAAATCTGACTGAAGGCAAGCGATGACGTTTGCGACTCTATAGCAAGGAGGTTACGTACAGCTAAACGTGATGCCACAGACCACAATAAATAAATAAAGCAGTAGAAAAGAAATTTAATACATCTCTCTAAAAAATCTATTCGACGTTTCGCGCATTACATCAAGTGATCCATCTATGATAATATTACAATCGTTGTTGAATTTCTTGATTGGATTCTTCGAAACGAGAGCATTCTTACCTTTGATTTCTTATATATTCTCTGATAAATGTAACATGTTTTTAGAAAAAAGATGGACAGAGAGTGAGTGGATAGGAAAAGTACTAACTCAAGGTTAGAATAAAGAAATAAATAAATACCCCAGGCGACGCCGGGTTTTCAGCTAGTAATTCATAAATTTATGGCTTTTAACATTAGCTATGTTCGAAACCACACACACCATACCTATATATATTTTTTTATATTCCACCATGTCAAAAGGGCACCCTGAGTACCTCGACTCGGGGAAACCGTCGCCTCCATCATCTGTCGAGGCTACGTTTATCTACCACATTGTTCCGCAAACCGCTGTACGGTGTGCGGCTTAGAGTATTTTTGAAACCACGGTAATTTCTACCCATTTCGCGGGTGATAGTTGGGATGAACCACTCCCGTTAAATAGTAAATACCCTATGATATTTTCGGCCATTGTACATTTCGCGGAAGGAATATAATTCGCACGACTCTTCTAGACACGCACGTTTTCCAAATTTCTACTGTAGATCTCTCCGTGATATATAGGGTGGTCCATCGATAGTGACCGGGCCAAATATGTCACGAGGTAAGCATCAAACGAAAGAATTACAACCTTCAAGGAGGGAAACAAATGGCGCTATGGTTGGTCAGCAAAATGGCGTTATCACAGGTCAAACGGATAACAACTGCATTTTTTCCAAATAGGTACCCCCATTTTTATTACATACTCGTCTAGTACGTAAATATGTTATTTGTCGCTTTGTGATAGACGGTGCTGTAATAGTTAAACATATTGCTCACAATTTTAGACGAACCGTGGGTAACAGGTAGTTTTTTTTTTTTTTTTTTTTTTTTTTTTTTTTTTTTTTTTTTTTTTTTTTTTTTTTTTTTACATTAAAACATAAAACTTAGGTACGTTTGAGCTTTATTTCGATTGTTCCAGTGTGATACATGAACTTATACATTATGAGAACGCATGCTGTTACTGCGTGATTACCTGTAATTGCCTCATGACTCCAACAAAAGATCAAAATGATGCCTTTCAACGTCAATGCAACGAAATTCCTCTCAACAGCGGGTAGTTCGCCTTCAGTAATGTTCTCACATGCACTGACAATGCGCGTTTTCAGGCGTTAACGGTGAATCACGATAAATATTTCTATTTTCCCACAGAAAGAAATCCAGGGATGTAATATCCGGCGAACGTGCGGGCCATGGTATGGTGCTTCTACGGTCAATCCTCCTGTTATTAAATATTCCATTTAACACCAACTGCACGCGAGCCATCTGTCGTACATCCATGATGAAAGTACATCGCCATTCTGTCATGCAGGAAAACATCTTTTATTAAAATCGGTAGAACATTACTTAATAAATCAGCACACCTCGCAACCACAGATTGCCATCGATAAAATAAGATCCAATTATCCTTCCTCCCGTAATGCCGCATCATACATTAACCCGCCAAGGTCGCTGATGTTCCACTTGTCGCAGGCATCGTGGATTTTCCGCTGGCCAATAGTGCATATTATGCCGGTTTACGTTATCTCCGTTTGTGACTGACGCTTCGTCACTAAACAGAACGCGTGAAAAAAAAAATTGTCCCGTAATTTATTTTGTACTCTGTAGCAAAACTGTACACGACTTTCAAAGACTTCGCCATGCAAATTCTGGTGCATAGAAATATGGTACGGGTATAATTTATGTTGCTGTAGAATTGTCAAGACCGACGTTTTTGACATTCCTGATTGTCGCTCAATTTCTCTGCTACTGATGTGCGAATTAGCCACAACTGCAGCTAAAACACTTACTTGGGCATCATCATCATTTGTTGCATACATAGCACAGGCCTCTTGGGCATTTTTATCACAATAGCCATACATAAATACCAAATGTTCAAATGTAATATTATAGGGAACGCGAACCAAAGGCTATGTTACATTGGCAGAACACGTAGAAGTAGCAACAGTTCTACTGAAGAAACTGCCTTCAATACAGTTGTGCTTCCCATTTTGTAGTACTGCTGCGCATTTTGGGATTCACACCAGGTGGGACTGACGGACGATTTAGAACAAGTTCAGAGAACGCAACTTGTTTTGTATTAGTTTGTATTAGTATCACGGAATGACGCACGAGTTGGGGTGGAAATCACAACAGAAAGGCGTTTCTCGTTGCGGCGAGATCTATTTGCGGAACTTCTTTCACCAACTTTCTCTTCCGAATGCCGACTTACTTTGTTAGCACCCACCTACATGATAATCATAATAAAATAGGAGGAATCAGAAAAAGGTTCAGGTGTTCCTTTTTCCCGCGATCTACTGTATTAGGGAATGGAACTGTAGAAAAATACCGTAAAAGCCGTTTCGATGCCATGCACTTCAATGTCACTAGCAGAGTACTTACCTAAAATACGAGCGCATGGAATATGAGACCAACCGTATGAATTGATTTTCTAACGAAGTTGTAATACTATGCTTGCAAGAACAGTTTTTCCGGTAGGCCTATATGATGCATAGGCCAACTAAAATTGAAACCGACCCACGCCACGAGACAATGGAATGGTTCCTTTCGAAAGTAAACACACACGATTACACTTCTTTTCTTCTTCTTCTAGAAGCGGAGACACTTTTGTAGAACGCGATCGGAAAATGGCGAATCGAGAAAAATGTCAATTTTTGCACCAAATCATTCGAAAGATACCGTGGTCTAACCATTCTTTTTCAGCTCACCAAGGATGTGAAAAAGAAAAAAAATATCTACTGAGGATGTTTTCTATCCGACGCGCCGGAGTGGCCGCGTGCGCTAAGACGCCTTGCTGCAGTGTGCGTGGCCGTTCCCCGTCGAAGGTTCGAGTCTTCCCTCGGGCGTGAGTGTTAAAAGTCAACCACTGTAAGTAACAAGAGCCTTGTTTTATCACTAAAGTTAGCAAATGAGGTCCGTGCGAACTACTGGTTACTACCTGCTACAAAGCCTTGCTCCCTGGCCAAACTGAGAACTGACTCGTTTCAAATTACTTCAATAACAGGAAGTTAATACTACACTGGTCAATATACATAGCAGCTCACAGGTTATTACGCACAACATAAATAAGCAAGCCACCACAAAGTTATCATAGAAAGGTGGCTAAGAAAACATTTATGGCGCAACGGAATTTAGACGTAAGAAAAATAGCAACTTATCTTACATTCAGCACTTGAAGAATATTAAGAGAGAGAAGGTGCTCTAAAAATACAATTTATAGGCAACTTACGGATTATGCTGCACCTAAACTTGTTTATTCAGATACAAAACAAGCAAAATGGGGAACCAATTATGTTAATACAATAAAAATGCATCTCTTACAGGGATTAATGCGGACGGTGCCCAGCCTAAATTATACATAATTTAACGCTACTGGGGGGAAGGATTCACAAACAACACTCATTCGCTCACACACACGCAATGCCACAGCGAAACTCGCCAAAATCAGAGTGCTGAGACGAGGCGGAAGCAGGCGCCGCTATCGTAGGCGAAATTCGGCAAGTCGGAGGTAGCACAAAATACAATATACAAAAACCCACTGAAGCTGGCTCTGGTCTGTCGTGCCTGTTTTGAGATGGTGCGCGTGTATAGACAAGTTAAATTACATCTTAATTGGACCGCGAGCAAACACACTAACGCGACACACGGCTACGTTACATGAACGCACTCCACTGAAGGTGAACTGGTTGAAAGTCGGATTCATTATACAAAATCACGGTGGATTTTTCAGTTGCAGTCTGTTAGAAATCGATTTAGGTACTGGTTTTATATGAGAAGTGGCGTGAGATCAGGCGACTAGCTGCAAACCCCGGAAGTCGGAACTCGGGCCCACGTGGTTCCGAAAATCGATAAAATTGATTAAAGTCAGTTTCCGAAAAATAAAATGCAAACCATAGAAATGCTTAGAATTATATAAGGAAGCGAATGAAATACAGCTACACTTTATAGTGAGCGATTAGAAGAGACGGATGAGGTCCTGCCTCAGAAAAACCACAAAAGTGAAATAATTACAAAGTCGGAAAAATAAAATTAAGAATTACATAAGGAAGCTATTGAAGGAGGTTGTACAAGGCTCAGAGAGAATTACTGAGAGTACGTACTACCAGACGGAGAAGTACAGCAAAATTAAAATCGGCGGGGAGAGAACATCGCGAAATTAGTGGAAATCAGAAGAATACCCGCATATTTACTTGCCTGATGGGCATGGAACAAACGAGAGTGGAAGCTGAAATGTTCAAATGTTTGTTAAGCTTATGGGACTTTACTACGAGGTTATCAGTCCCTAAACTTACAAACTACTTATGAACTACTTACGAACTAGGACGGCACAAATATCCATGCCCGAGGGGGGATTCGAACCCCCGACCGTAGTGGCCGTGCTGACCGTGACTGGAGCGCCTCAGTCACCTCGGCCACCGCGGCCGGCAGTGGAAGCTGAAGGCTTTGTTCTATGAACCGATCACGTGGAACACATTACTCACAGAAGGAAACGATGAGAAGATTTTACAAGCGCTGTATGAAATGAACATACCACCTATTAGAAATCGGGCCCCACAAAGCTAGAAGGTATTTACACAGAGTTCATACACCGCCAAATAATCACAAAAGGTTTTAACATACCATGTCGTTATCAAACTGCAACTAGAATCCCATACACCGCGTTTATCTATTGGAAATCACTTAATTGAAAATTGAGAACATTTTCGCACACAATCGGAGAAAATATTAAAAAAGATTCTAAGTTGACGAATCTAAGTTAAACGTGCTAGTCAATGAAAGGATACCCTCTCCAGAAACAAGAGCAGTACCAACCGTACCTCACCAGACGACCAGCCCAGAATGACCAGACCGAGCAGCCACAAGACGCGGAAAGCCCCCGGAAGCCGGAAAATCCAAGAAACAGGCTCACCAACTAGCTTGCAACCAAAGGGAGTGGAAACATCTTTGGAAGTATCAGCAGCTATCGATACTGACCCAGAGAGAACGATGCAAAGCGAGCTATCACTCCCCGCATTCAGCCAGCCATAGATTATCACACCCAATTAAAAGTAAAACAACTGCACATTCTCACAGGGACAGTGGCGTAGCGGAGAAGCCGTACTTATACCACATTAATTAATATAATAATAAATTATTAACTTAACAAAATAAGAAAAACCTAGCAATATTAACTAATATTTTAGCACATTAAATAAAAATGCTATTCCTCAAGCCTTGAAAAGAGTGGGGTTCAAGTTTTAACAAAATGATAATCTAGTGACATTAAATAAATTATAACTTTACAGAAATATACAAATAATATATGGAAGACGACATACGGCCGTCTTTCAGTGTGCGTGTGCGCGCGCGCGCGCGCACACACACACGCGTGTGCGTGTGCGTGTGCGTGGTGGTTTTGTCCTTAGCGTAAGTTAGTGTAAGTAGTTTGTATACCATAGTAGTTTTGACCCACAGATTTACACACATTTGATTTTGTTTTCTAACCAAATCGCTGAAAGTCATCTTCGCCCTATTGACTGTGAGGGAATTGACGGAGAAGACATAGGGGATCCAGTATTAGGGGCAGAATTTAATGAGCTGTGAGTGAAAGACTTTAAATCAGATAAAGCAGAACATATAGATATTCTATCGGAATTTCTGAAGCTATTGGAGTAAATGGCAGAATCTTTCACACTGGCGACCTATGATTAGAGTTGCGGAAGAATATGCACACAATTCCATCTACAGCAAGGACAAATGTGCCATCTCTTGCACAATCATTAATATTTCATACGAGAACAATATAGAGAACAATGGAAAAGTAAATTGAGGAGTTTTAGACGACTATTCGTTTGGCTTTAAAAAAGGCAAATACACCAGAGAAGTAGACCCGACATGGCGGTTAATAGTAGAAGCAACACTCATCAAAAATTACGAAAGATTTGACAGCCTCTAAAGAGAGTTTGAAAAATTCTGAAGGGGAAAAACCTATAGGAAAAGTAAGGTAAGTACAACAACCAAGAGGGAATAATAAATATGGAAAATCAAGAACAAAATGCTATTACTGCTCAAAATGTAACGAAAAAAAAAAAAAAAAAACACTGTCGGAAATAATAGAACTCTTCGAGACTGAAAGGGTGTCAATTATAAGATTCGCTGATGGCATTGGTTTCCTCAGTAAAAGTGCAGAATAGTTACAGGATCTGTGGATGTACTTTTGAAATAGATAACTCCATGATTGTGTATCACAAACAATGAGAAAAAAGTCGAGTGGTAGTACAGAATAATGATGTGGTCAGATAAGGTAATTAAGATGTTCTCCGTAGAACCGTCGAAGAAATGTATGTTGGGAACACTAACAGGAGCGTACAGGATGATAGGTGTTAACCTCCATGGTATGAGGGGTGTTCAAATGGTAAGATACAAAACGTAGCAAACAAACATTGAAATTTGTTCAAACAACTTACGGGTATGCTGTCGGTAGACGTCGACAACCGCCGATATTTGAACCGGACGACACTCTGCCATTCTCAAGGCACAACTGCACTTAAGGAAGCAATGTGCAAGCTTATTTAATAACTAGGTTTGCTAAGGGAAAATAAGATGAAACGTGCACATGCACACAAAGTACAAGTCACTGCAGAGTCAACACAACCAAAGATGACCAAAATATCGACAGTGACTATTAAACAACAGGTGAGCCAGCATTTTGTCCCTCTGTTTTTGGCAAGAGAGTGCCGGATTCCAAGCAGAATTTAAACAAAAACTACCATATCTCTTTATAAGGTCGCTAGTTTAATTTCAACAGCTTCCTTAATAACAGTATCCCATTAGGTGTAAGTGCATGCCAGAATCTCCGTGTTGTATTCCATAGGATACCGGTGCCAAGACTGTTCTGCAACAGCGGACGCACTTCCACCTATTGGGATAGTGTTATTAAGGAAGCTGTTGAAAATAAACTGGCAAGCGACCTTATAAACAGAGGTGGTGGTTGTTTACATTCTGCTTGGAATCCAGCACTGTCTCTCGTCAAAACACAGAGGACAAAATTAATGCTTGCTCACTATCGATATTTTTGATGTTTGGTCATCTTTGGTTGTGTTGACTCTGCAGTGACTTGTACTGTGTATTTTATCTTCCTTGTTTACCCTTTGCAAACCGAGGTATTAAATACGCTTGCACATTGCTTCCTTGAGTGCAGTGGAGAATGGCAGTGTGTCCACCTGTCGAAATATTGGCGGTTGTCGACGACATCTACCGGCAGCATTACGCCGGGAAAAGTTAAGGTTTCAGATTGAAATTTGAATATACCGCTTTGGGATAACACTGCTACAGCATGCAATTAAATAATATGTCGTCCACCTTCCCAAAGAAATTCAAGGCTGTGGCCTTAGCAGGCAAGGTGAGCCCACCGTCTTTTTCGACGTCAGAGGTCCGATCCTCATCTAATTCCGCGAACACGGAAAAACCATTACCAGTGACGTGTACTGTGAGACACTCCGTAGCCTACGCAAGTCTATCAAGAGCAGACGGCCTGGGCTGCTTACGGAGGGAGTGATACTGTTCCTTGACGTAGTGTGTCCACACGTCTCCAGGGTCGCATTAAGTTTACTAGCCAAGTTCAAGTGGAAGTAGCTTGAGCATCCACCCTACAGTCCGAACACGTAGCACTACTACTTCCATCTGTTAAGTTTGCTAAAAAACATATCAAAGGGAAGTACACCAACTCTGTCGAAGAACTGAAGGAAATAGAGGACTGGCTCTTGCCAGAACCACAGGAATTCTGGGAACAGGGAATCTTTCGGATCATTAAACAGTGGGATAGTTGTGCTCAGCCTCAATGGTGATTACTTTAGAGCCGGCCGCGGTGGCCGAGGAGACTGAGGCGCTCCAGTCACGGTTTGCACGGCCACTACGGTCGGGGGTTCGAATCCCCCTTCGGGCATGGATATTTGTGCCATCTTTAGTATAAGGTAGTTGATAAGTAGTTTGATGACCCCTTAGCTATGTCCCATAAGCTTAACAAACATTTAAACATTTGATTACTTTAGAACAGACTTCAATTATACAAACAGTGTTTAGTGGGACGGATTATTGTCTCCGCTACTATCTCATGTTTTTGCAGAATAATCGGTATATATTTATTTTATTAAATGATTTTAATGTAAATATTTTTATGTTATGTGGTTCTTAAAAAAATTGTATGTTTCTTATATTTCATGTGCTGTGATGGCGATTCAACCTAAGGGAGCAACATCTTCGAAGCTGATATCAAGGAGTAAACATCTGGCCACTTCAAGTCGCGGGTCGACGGCCACGAGGCAAGGAGATGCTGTTTTTTTTTTTTTTTTTTTTTTTTTTTTTTTTTTTTTTGTGGTTTTAGGGCGCACAACTTCTATGGTCATTAGCGCCCAGTCAAAAACAGATTCGCTATGGCCTCAAAAAAATGGGGACTGTCAGAACATCCAGAAGAGGCTAAAAACGAAAGATAAAAGACAATTAAAAGGGTTAAATATCCTTGGATAAGTTGGCCAAGTTGATAAAACGCAAAACTCTAGCAGCTGCTCGTGTGTCATCAGCTAAAATTTCCTCCAGAGTAGACGGAAAGTGAACGGCTACACGGAGATGATTAAAAAGTACGCAAGACAGTAAAACATGTTGCACGGTCAGCAGTTCACTGCAGGAGCACAGCGGTGCAGGGTCGGCGGACAGCAAGTGACGGTGGCTGAAACGGCAGTGACCGATCCGCAACCGGGCCAGGATGACCTCCTCCCGCCGAGAGGGGCGTGAGGAGGTCCTCCAAGCGGTCGGGATCGGTTTTACAGTTCGCAATTTGTTGTTGGACATTGAAAACCACGCACTGTGCCATTGCGACACGATACTCCGGCGGAGAGCCCGTTGAACATCGTCAGATGGGACGCAAAATGTAGCCACGCGAGGTAAAAGAGCTGCGGCCTTGGTCGCTATGTCGGCCGTCTCATTCCCGGGCACACCTACGTGGCCAGGGACCCACAGGAAAGAAACGTGACAGCTGTCATCTGCTAGCAGCTGGAGGGTGCGTTGGCTCCGATACACGAGAGGATGGTGCGACAAAGGGTCCTTAAGACTCTGCAGGGCACTAAGGGAGTCCGAACAGATGGCATAGAAAGGTTGGCGGTGGCGGCAGGTGTACAAAACGGCCTGGTGGAGGGCAAAAAGCTCAGCCGTGAAATTCGAGCACCGGTCAGGGAGCTTGTATTGGAAACGGTTGTCCTCGACGACGAAGGCAGATCCGACACCGGCAGTGCTCTTGGAACCATCAGTGTAAATAAATATGGCGTTATCGAACCGCGAACGGAGTTCGACAAGCCTCGAGCGGTATACCAAATCCGGAGTGCTCTACTTGGGGAGCGAACTAAGTTCGAGGTGAGTGTGAACCGGGGCCTTATGCCACGGTGGCAATGGGCTTTCGCTCAACCGAAAGGTGGAAGGAAGGGTAAAATCGAGCCGCTGTAGTAGGCGGCGAAACCGAACTCCAGGTGGAAGCAAGGCAATCGCAGACAACTGATATTGGAGATCGAGTGAGTCGTCAAAAAATAATCTGTAAGATGGATGGTTGGGCATCGACCGCAGGCGGCATGCGTACCGAGACAAAAGTATGTCACGCCGAGTGGTCAAGGGTAATACAGCAGCCTCGGCATACAGACTTTCAACAGGGCTAGTATAAAATGCACCGGTCGCCAGACGTAATCCCCGATGGTGGATAGAGTTGAGACGGCGGAGAATCTACGGCCGTGCAGAGGAGTATACAAGGCTTCCGTAGTCGAGCTTCGACTGAACAATGGCCTGGTAAAGGTGAAGCAGGACGGTACGGTCCGCTCCCCATGACGTGCCACTGAGGACACGAAGGACGTTAAGGGATCGGGCACAACGGGCAGCCAGGTAGGACACGTGCGTGGACCAGCAAAGTTTACGATCCAACATGAGTCCCAAGAATTTCGTAGTCTCCACGAAAGGAGAGCAACAGGGCCGAGATGTAGAGAGGGTGGAAGAAATTCCTTGTATCTCCAGAAGTTTATACACACAGTTTTCTCAGTGGAGAATCGGAAGCCGTTTGCGATGCTCCAGGAATATAGACGGTCAAGACAGCGTTGAAGAGAACGCTCCAAGAGGCACGTCCGCTGGGCGCTGCAATAAATTGCGAAATCGTCAACAAAAAGAGATCCGGAGATGTCGGCTGAAAAGCAATCCACGATCGGATTGATTGCAATGGAAAAGTGCGCCACACTCAAGACGGAGCCCTGTGGTACCCCATTCTCCTGGCAATAGGTATCTGACAAAACAGAACCCACCCGTACCCGGAACTTGCGATCCGCCAAAAACTCTTGAATGAAAAGAGGAAGGCGGCCCCGAAGGCCCCATCTGGGCAATGTGCGGAGAATACCCGCTCTCCAACAGGTATCGTATGCCTTCTCCAAGTCGAAGAACACTGCTACTGTTTGACGCTTCCTTAGAAAGTTGTTCATAATGAAGGTCGACAACGTAACGAGGTGATCAGCAGCAGAGCGGTGTCGACGAAAACCGCATTGGATATTAGGAGGCGGCGAGATTCGAGGAGCCAGACCAACCGAGCGTTAACCATGCGTTCCATCACCTTACAGACACAGCTCGTCAGAGAAATAGGACGATAGCTGGAAGGAAGATGTTTGTCCTTCCCTGGTTTGGGGATGGGGACAACAGTGGCTTCACGCCAACTTGTGGGAACATGACCTTCAGTCCATATGCGATTGTAAGTACTAAGAAGAAAGCACTTGCCCGCAGGAGAGAGGTTCTTCAGCATCTCAATATGAATGGAAGCGGGCCCGGGAGCGGAAGACCGGGACAGGGCGAGAGCACGGTCTAGCTCCTGCATGGTGAAGGCGACGTTATAATTTTCACGATTAGAAGAGTGGAAAGAAGGCGGCCGGGCCTCCTCTACCTGTTTGCGAGGGAGAAAGGCAGGGTGGTAATGGGCAGAGCTCGAAACCTCCGCAAAGAAACGGCCCAATGCGTTGGAAACGTCATAGGGGTCCACGACGACTGCATTCTCCACGGTCAGACCAGGAATCGGGGAGTGAACCTTGATGCCGGATAGACGGCGTAGGCCACGCCAAACAAACGTGGAGGGAGTAAAACGGTTAAAAGAACTAGTAAAAGCAGTCCAGCAAGCTTTCTTGCTGTCGTTCATGATACGACGACATTGCGCTCTCATACGTTTATAATGTATGCAATTCTCCGAAGTCGGGTGGCGGCGGAAGGTGCGTAAAGCACGGCGCCGGGCTCTAAGCGCGTCGCGGCAGGCTACAGTCCACCAAGGGACCTGGACACGACGTGGAGAAGAGGAAGTACGAGGTATGGAACGTTCGGCAGCTGTGAGAATAACCTCTGTGAGGTAGTCGACCTGACTGTCACAGGTGGGAAAATCCCGATCGTGAAAAACAGCCATGGTAGAATAAAGCCCCCAGTCGGCTTCAGAAATGTTCCAACTGGTGGGACGAGGAGATGGGGAATGATGCAGAATGTGGATGATACAGGGGAAATGGTCACTCGAGTACGTGTCAGAAAGTGCATACCACTCAAACCGACCGGCAAGCTGAGGAGTGCATATTGCAAGGTCTATATGGGAGTAAGTGTGTGTTGTGTCAGAAAGGAAGGTTGGTGCACCGGTGTTGATGCAGACAAGATCGAGGTGTTGGAGAAGGTCCACCAAAAGGGAGCCTCTCGGACAAGGTGCCGGAGAGCCCCATAAGGGGTGGTGCGCATTAAAGTCGCCTATCAACACGAAGGGTGAAGGGAGCTGATCAACAAGGTGTAGCACATCTGCCCTAGTAAGGGCAGATGACGATGGCGAATAAATATTACAGAGGGAAAAGGTAAATGTGGATAGGGTGATGCGGACGGCAACTGCCTGTAGGTGAGTATGCAATGAAATGGGATGGTAATAGACATCGTCTCCAAGGAGCATCAGAACCCCTCCATGGGCTGGGATACCTTCCATGGGTGGCAAGTCGAACCGCAGAGAGGTGTAGTGTGGAAAGTCTGCACGATCACGGGGACGCAACTTTGTTTCCTGGAGGCAGACTAGAAGCGGGCAGTGCAATCGAAGGAGTAGTTTTAACTCCTCCCGATTTGAACGAATGCCGCGAATATTCCATTGAAGGAGCGCCATGATAAAAATGAGAGAAGAAATAAGGATAAAAACCAACTAGCAAGCGGGGTCACCTCGACGGCCGCTGAGGACCCGATTTCGAGGGAGCACTGCTATCGCTATCCAGGGGCAAAGGGTCGTCGTCCATAGGTTCGACCGACGCGCCTGCCACCTCCCTGAGTTGATCAGGAGGGGCAGTTTCTGCCGCCGGTAGAGGACCGGGTGCCCGGCAGACGGAGCGACCCGGTGAAACAGAAGACGGCCGAGGCCGGCAACTGTTGGACGGCGTGACGGATGGGTCACGCCTCGGCGGGGAAGGGGAGGAACTCTTTTTCTTGTCAGCTCTTCTGGAAGAGTGACGGCGGGAAGAGGCAGTTGACGGTTGGGAAGCCTGAGAACGCAGAAAATCCTCACGGACGGGTTCCTTTTTCAAGGTCCGGGCATCTTGTTTAGGTGCTCGCGGTTTACTAGAGTTTGACGAAGACTGTACCCTAGAAGCAGCAGGAGGAAGCGGGGACGTGGAACGGGCAATCTTCGGGCTGGCGGATCGCTCAACTGTGTCAGCGAAAGTGAAGTCACATGTCTGGGTACTGGAATCCTTGGTAGGTCGAGTTGAGGTGAGTACCTTACTGTATGTACCCGCTGGGAGGACAGTGGGCTTTCGACTCGCCAAAAACTTACGAGCGGCAGATGTTGATACCTTCTCCGTAACCCGAATTTGCTGGATTACCTTCTCATTCTTGTATACAGGGCAGTCGCGAGAGGAAGCCGCATGGTCACCATTGCAGTTTAGGCAGTGAGGGGACCGAGGTGGGCAATCCCCCTCATGGGCGTCCCTACCACAAGTGACACACTTCGCTGCATTTGGGCAATGTTCACGGGTATGGTTGTACCTGTGGCACTGAAAACAGCGCGTTGGGTTAGGCACATAAGGACGGACGGAGATGACTTCATACCCTGCTTTGACCTTCGACGGGAGGTCAACTTTGTCAAACGTCAAAAACACAGTACGAGTCGGTGTCAATTGGTTATCGACCTTTTTCATCACCCTGTGGACGGCTGTCACACCCTGATCGGACATATACGATTGGATGTCTTCATCCGACAACCCGTCAAGGGATCTTGTAAAAACTACCCCCCGTGACGAGTTGAGTGTGCGGTGCGCTTCTACCTTAACTGGAAACGTGTGCAACAACGTAGTACGTATCAGTTTTTGGGCTTGGAAGGCACTTTCCACTTCCAGCAACAATGTGCCATTGCGCTGACGTGAACAGGTTTTAACAGGGCCAGCAATTGCATCTACACCTTTCTGTATAACGAAAGAATTGACAGAATTGAAATCCTTTCCGTCGGTGCGAGAGACAACCAGAAATTTAGGTACATTAGGCAGAGTCTTTTTAGGCTGAGGCGAGTCTAACTTACGTTTCTGGGTCAACGTCACGAAAGAAGATAAGGAAGTCATCGCGGAAGTGTCCCCCGTGATTACCGGCGTCTCCGATGGCGCGCTCCTTCCTAGTGGGGGCCCTCTCCGAGGGCTTACCCGCCTTAGGTGATTGTTCACACCTCAGGTCACACCTCCCGAGAACTGACGGAGGGACCAATCGGCTCGTTCGGAAGGTACCAGCTCGGGTAACCACCCCTCCCTGGGCCTGGCCTTTACCAGGGAGTACGTACGTGCCCTACTTGTCTACCCGGGGCGGGGAATTACGCGTTACCCCCGTCACCTGCTACGCACGATAATGCGTGGGTCGGCCTTCAGACACGCACAGGGAGGAAAGAAGAAGAGGATAGGAAATGAAGAGAAAGAAGGAAGAAGTGTCTCAAACGCCGAAGCGGAGACTAATGAGGAGAAGAAGGCTAGGAGAGTACAAGGAGAGAAAGACAGAAAACAAAGGGTAAGAAAGGAAGGAACGAAGGAAGAAAAACCACAACAAGAACCACCGTAGCTCACGAAATATGCCCGTCTCCGGGCGAAGGCATAAACCGGGAGGGAAAGTGAAGCAGCCTGGGGCAGAAGAAAGGCTGCTCCGGCTCGGGGCCCCGTGCGCGCCACACACGTACCCACAAAAGAACTGTGGGCCCCCTGGGGGGAGGAGATGCTGGTCTCTGCGGTAAATGTCGAGGATATTGACATTATAGAAAGTTTCATGAAAAATCAAAATGGTTTAAATATCAGTTCTGTTTTAACTTTTTTTGAGTCACGATCTGTCCTCTGACGTCAATAAATGTTCATGTGTCTTCAAAAGTCATTGAGTGTCACAGACAATTATTTCTGATATTTATTTACAAGAAATGGTATATTAATAGAAGAGAAAGAAGTAATTTCAAACGCTTTTACAGTTTGAACGATGAAATTTATGAAACATTCTGTGCGAAAGATTCATTAAGAAGAATTAAATTAATTTTTAATACTTCATTTAATAGATCGAACGTATCGATCTATCAGGATATAAAGAAACTTTATATCATCTGTGACTATAGCAACGTGAAAAACAAGATCTTCCTTTTGACAGTTTTAAATATGAATGAACTTTGAAATATTTTACTAAGAGTGACAATTTAAAGAAGCTATAGCATCATATGCTTTTTCCATCTGCGCAAGAATTTTTTTTTTAATTTCATAATATAGGAAGTTTTATCTGAATTTTTTTGACTTGCGGACGACTTCCGGATTACGAAATCTTACACGGCCACATCAAAGTTGTTATTTAGTCCTAACGCAAGAAGTCGTACCGCCGCAAGTGTCGTTTCGTACCTTTTCGTACGAACACCGCTCTTAGTTGGAGCTGCAGTAGGTAAAAACTACAGGGGAAGACAAACATTTGAATATACTAAGCAAATAATCGAGAATGTGACGTGCTAGAGCTACTCTGAAGTGAAGAGGTTGGGGCAGGGTGGATTTGGCGTCGGGCTAGAACAAACCAAAGACTAATAATAAGTATCACAAGGCCTGCGAGAGTACACAAGAGCGACAAAAGTGTCAGATGTTTTCTGAGCATTGTGAAGGCCACGCATCTGTTGCGTAATTGAATCAAACAGCGCCACCAGCACCTGGCAGTTTGAAAAGGGGAGGGCGGATGGGCAGCATGCAGACTTTTGCAGAATTCAGGTGTGCAATCTGACAAACTGGCATGCACAGGAACATTGCGGTAGGCAAACTCATAATCAAAATTCCGCTGACCACGTCCCACTAGTATCAAGTAGGTGTGCCATACTGTGCACCAAACAAGTAGTAGCCCTTTCAATAAACCCTTTCATCCACATTCTACACCTACATACATCCTCCGCAATCCACCTACAGGTGTGTAGCGAAAATGTTCAAATATTTGTCAAGCTTAACGGACTTAACTACGGGGTCATCACTCTCTAAACTTGAAAACTACTTATGAACAACCTTATACTAAAAAGACGGCACAAACCCGTGCCCGACGGGGAACGGCTTCGCGCATCGCAGCATTGCTCATCAATGCGCTCGGCCGCTCCGCCGCGGCGGTGCGTGGCGGACGGTACTTTAGTACTACTAATTGGTACTTGCTTTCCTGCTCTACTCCCACATAGAACGATGGGAAAGCGAATGCTTGAATGTATCTGTACGAGCCGTAATCTGTCTGACCTTATCTTTATGGTCTATGCGAAATGTAGGTTGGCTGCAAAAGAATTCCGGCCAATTTCTTCAACAGCGTTTCTCGAAATGAACGCCGCCCTTTCTTCCAGTGACTCCAATTTGAGTTCTCGAACCATTTCAGTAATATTAGCGCGTTGATCGAACCTACCAGTAACAAAACTAACTACCCGCCTCTGAGTTGCTTCTATGTCTTCCTTAAACCGATTACTTAGGGATCCCAGACCCTCTATTAATATTCAAAAGTGGTGACCTTTACAGACGAATAAGATCGTTCCAAAATTCTAATAAACCAATGTCTACCATCCGCCTCTCCCAAGACTGCACTTATACGCTCGTTCTATTTCATATCGCTGTGCAGCGTTACGCTAGATATTTGACGCGACTGTCAAGAAGCACACCACTAATGTTGTCTTCGAACATTACAGGATTGTTTCGCCTTATTTGCAACACCTTTCATTTTTCTACATTTAGTTCTAGTTGACATATTCCTTACACCACCTAAAAATGTTCTACGTCATCCTGTCTCCTACTATAGTCACTCCTGTACACCACAACATCATCAGCAAACAGCCGCAGATTGCAACACTCTGTCCTTCATATAGACAAAATAATAGCGGCCCTATCAATTCCCTGGGGGCACTCCTGACGATACCCTACTCTGATGAACACGCGACATTTGTACAGAACACTTTGAATGGCGATTAACAGCAGTTGGAAAAAGTGAATTATCATCCGAAAACACAAGCACTCAATGATGCCGTGAGTGGGAAGCTTTCATTTTTATGAGTGGCGTCGTGCTTTCATTGACGAATTGCAGTTCTGCACTACTATAAGTATGGCTGCAAACATGGCGTCTCCAGTTTTTTTTAGAGGCACAACCGCGTTGCTCCGGGCAATATGGTAGAGAGATTTATCGGGTATATATTGAGGTCTCGTTCGGTAGTCACGTTCCGATGACTGAACGGTATGTCACGGACATCCAGCGTCCCCATGTGTTTTTTTTTCTTCTTACAACACGGTCGGGGTGCCATTTTTCAGCCCGACAACGCTCATCAACACAATGTGTGTCCATGAACTGTCTTAGTAATGAGACATTTCCGTGACCGGCAAGAACGTTATTTGTCTTCGACAGAAGTTGAGTGGGACCAGTTTCACAGTTTCTAGAGTATCCACGACCATCTCCTCCTCCGGAAAACGGCCGATTTTCATGTCAGACCTTTGTGCAGGTAAACGGAGCAACTTCACAAAGCGTGAACTAAACGTCTCCTGAAGGAACATTGAGCCTTGGCCTGTATAGCAGTCCCTAATACCGAAAATGTTGCCGGTGCAGCAACTGTGCTCCCGAGTATGTTCCATAAATGTTTGACGGGTGTCACGTTGGACACTATCACTGACAAATTTCTTTGATATTTCCAGAACGTTTGTCAAAGCAATAACCAACAACTTTGGCCTAGTGACTTGGCGCATTTTCATCCATGAAAATTTTATCGTTGTTAACATAAGTGGCTGCAAATTGTGTCCAAGTAGCTTAACATAAATGTATCCTGTCAATGGTCAGTTCAGATGGACAAGGACACTATTGCACGTAACAACAACCCACATCTTAATGGAGCCGCCACTAGCTTTCAGTGCATTGTTGACTTTTGTCCGTTGTTTCGCGGGGTCACACTTTAACCTTACTATCAGCCTTTACCATCTGCTATCGGGACAAACTACGAAGCCACGATTTTCGTTTTGTCTATGGTGCACCTGTTATTGAGGACACAAGAAGCACTACAGCCAATGTTCTCTTGTTAGCAAAGGCATTCGAGTCAGTTGTCTGCTGCCATAAGTCAATGACGCAAAACCGCGCGCTATCCAACCGGAACATTTCCTCGTACGCCTCAACTCTACAATGTACAACATTTTTACTGTTAATATCGCTTTTTTTTATCTACCACAATGACCAGTTTTCAACCGACCTCGCAGTCATCAGATCTATAAAAAGTGAATATCAATCAACGTACCTGACACTTACTACCCATGAGCGCTCAAAATCACAGCTTATACACACCTGTGGAACTGTGGTGTCTAATTATACCAATAACATGTAGCTCCGCATATACGACGTTCCGTGGGTTTGACAAATACGCAAAATTGCATAGGCACATAAAACCCAGACATACCATCCAGCCGGCCGCGGTGGACGTGGGGACTGAGGCGCTCCAGTCACGGTCTGCACGGCCACTACGGTCGGGGGGGGGGTTCGAATCCCCCCATCGGGCATGGATATTTGTGCTGTCCTTAGTATTAGCTAGTTCATAAGTAGTTTGTAAGTTTAGGGACTGATGACCCCGTAGTTAAGTCCCATAAGCTATACAACCATTTGAACATACCATCCACAACAAATGCCTGTCGACACTCCTCTCAACACATTACATCCAACTACCTGGGATCACGTTAAACTTACGGAAAGAAGTTACCATACAGACCGTTAGGTTGCGTTCATGGTTAGTGATGTCAATCATTATCAACGGCAATAGTGTAACTGTGGTGGGTGTACTCCTAACAGCACCTTCGTTTGTTTGGATGCCATCTCACAATTGTATGAACTATCGCACAAAATTTTCTGCTCCAGTTGTCACAGTTTAAAGAGAGTCCGAACGACATGTTTCGGGCCTACATTATCCCATTCTCAAGTTCTAAAAGGAGGAAGCCAAGGAAAACGTAAATTAAAACGAAAACACTAAAACCTTAACAGGACAGATGCCAGATATATTTTTGAATTCATATGAAACAACTTTCTTAAAAGAGAATGCAAAGCACAAAGATAAGATACAGATGTAAAGAAGGTATGTTGATGACATACTTTTAGTGTACAAGGGTACTGAGGACGAGAAATGAATTTACGAGTGACATTAACAAGAGGCACAGGAACATAGTATTTACGGTAGAGCATGAACAGCAGGGGATTTTAAATTATTGGGATTTGAGGATTCAGAATAAAGAGAATAAGCTCGAGTTAGGAATTTCAGCAAGCCCAATTTTACAGGTGCCGTTATTAATAAAACGTCTTGCCACCCCCCCCCCCCCCCCCCACAAACATAAAGTAGAGTTTTTCAAAAGTGCGGTACACAGGGTGAATTCAATTCCGCTAAACCCTGAAAATGAAGAAATGCGAACACTTCGGCAAATAGCGGTCGAAAATGGTTATGAGGCCGGGTTAGTAGATAAATTGGGTAGGATGATCAGACACAAAAATAGATTAAAAAAACCTCCCAGAAATATAGAGTCATGCCATTTTGCGGTAATATATCACAAAATGGCTAAATTATTTCACAAAGAAGGGGTTAAAATAGCTTTTAGGACAGAAAACAGATTAGAACAGAGGTTGAAACAAGATTGATTCAGAAAATGATTGGGCGGGGAAAGCGGGAATTTATGAAGTTAAATGTTTAGATTGTGAAATGAAATACGTGGGACAGACTGGTAGGAATTTTAAAATTCATCTTAAAGAGCACAACAAAGTTGAGAACGGCTCTTCGACGGTGGCGAAGCATCTAAAAAATGAACGGCACTAGATGGGCAATATTAATAACAGTATGAGGCCACTACATTATGAGGATAAGGGATGGTTGCTGTCTAACCTGGGGTTGAAATTTTGTGCGCGTTAAGAAAAGAACCGAATAACATATTAAATGAACAGACGGAATTGTATAAAGGACAATTCTGGTCTCCTTTTGGTAATGTCCTTCTCGATAAACAGTGATACTTAACCTCGCATTCGGTTCCTTGGGGTTGGGGTTGGCTGATTAGTTTTTTGTATACATTTTAAATTTGTGTTTTTAGACGGGTTTACTTTCGATAGTAGTAATACGATAGGTTTATCTTTGGTAGTGGGTAGCGTTTGGACTATCTCTGACAGCAGATACAGTAGTTAGCAGTCCACAACTGTGCCTCTAACTAGAAACATGTTTTACTGTGAGGAATGTTTATCTGTTGACATGGCTCATGTGCCGCAAAAATTTTACGATTGACGTTGCCTTAGGGCAGATATGTTTTAGAATTCCAGGTAAGCCTGTCTAGGATGAACACAGTTACATTGACATGGATCGTATTTAAGGTTTTAGTGTTTTCGTTTTAATTTACGTTTTTCTTGGCTTTCGCCTTGTAGAACTTGAGAATGTGCTAATGTAGGCCCGAAACATGTCGTTCGTACATTTTTAAATTGTGACAACTGGAGCAGAAAATTTAGTGCGATAACAGCACCTTACAAAAATATTGAACAAGATTTTATGCACCATCTCGAGCTAATCGTTGAGAACATTTTTCTTATGATGTGTTAAATGTTTTCTAAATCTGTATATCCTCTAGGATGTTTATTTCCTTCCAAACTCTGTTGCTTGGCTGTTATTACTGACAACTATGCCCTCGCCACTGCGTTATGCGTGGTGAAATTTGCTACTCTCGGCACTCTCTTGTCACTGTCGATCTGTGAGTACTGAATTGTTTTACGATTTCAGGAATGTTCCCTGCGTTTAGTTCCAACTATCAACACCTTAAAAATCATTACCGTCGTGTGGCCATAACCAGGTCTTAAAATTTTTACACGAATCACTGGAGTGCAATCACAGTTCTGCCAGTGCACCTTTTGTGTACGCAATACTACCTCTGTGTAGATCACTGTTTGATAACTTTTGTCACCTCCATGTATCACATTTGTGAGCCAGTTTCGCATAGGGAGAATATAACAGCTTTATCATACTCTCACCAAACGAATTGGTGCATACATCTGCAGCATGTTAGTCGTAAATGAACTCTTACTTGTAAGTTCGTAAATTTAACTCTATTTTGTAATCACAACACCGTCATATACCCTCAAAACTCACTTTCATTTGATTTCCTCCTCTAATTAGATGCTTTAAATTAGGCAGTACAGCTTATGGCCAATGAATGGATGATTGATTCGTAATGGTCCCAATGCCTTAATTATGGCTGTTTCTTCAGAACATATGCTCCTTCAATGTGTGTGTCTACAGGTGACAAGCTTCTGTCTACATCGATACTTGCCAAGCCAGCTTAGAGGTATATGGGGGAGGGTACGTTGTGTAGAGTCCGTTCAGGATAAGTGGGACGATGGCACAGAGACGACTTTTCGTCTGAAGGCTATGTCAGTCCACCAGTCCACCTATGCCCGCCGGCCAGTGAGCTGGGCACTTCCCCTCCAGCGCTCACTGCTCTGGCCACTATCCCCACCACTACCGCTATCCCCACGCATGCCCTGCCGTCAGCGCATCTACCGGCCAATTTATCCTGCATGCACTCTACCGCTGCAGGGGAGTGGCCGGACGTACACTCTAAGGCGCCTTGCTGCGGAGTGTGCGTTGCTCCCCGTCGGAGGTTCGAGTCCTCCCTAGGGCATGGGTGTTTGTGCTGTCCTTAGAATAAGTTTAAATAGTTTGGAAGTCTTGGAACTGATGACCACTGCAATTTGGTCCCATAGCTTTACGAACTTTTGATTATGTTGCGTACCAATTACATTTCCTCGTTTGCTCCAGGCGCTCATGTTTCACGAAAAAAAATAAAAGCAAACACTGCAAGTTAAAAGTCTACCACTGTACGTAACAAGAGCCTTGTTTTATCACTAAAATTAGCAAATGAGGTCCGTATGAACTACTGGTAACTCCCTACTACAAAACCTTGTTCCCTGGCCCAAACTGAGAAATGACTTGTTTCAAATTACTTCAATAACAGGAAGTTCATACTACAGTGGTCAATATACATAGCTGCTCACACATTATTACATACAGACATTAATAAGCAAGCCACCACAATTAGCAAGGTGGCTAAGAAAACATTTATGGTGCAACGAAATTTAGATATAAAAATACAAACAAAAAACATTCCATACAGACAGTTGGGCTGATTCTGTACGATCTTATGTTCATTATGCGACAGTGCAGAACGGTTTCGAGTTTTTTCTGCAAATTAAAGAAACACGGTTAGTACCGATTTCTGGATTTAGTGGCCTTTCCACACCACCTTTGCTTTCGGAACGTGTGTTATTTCCTACAGATTTTTTGTCTTTAGAAGTATTGTAATACACGAGCATAAAAGATTTTTCCAAAATTATGCAATAAAATGAGGCCATAGACATAGGCATAAAGTTGTTAGCAGCTAGTAGACCACCATTTTTCAATACGCAGAATGCCCTGCGCTTTATTTCAGTCGTTAGTGACACTTCGTACCCTTAGAGACGAGGGGTACATTGCTGCTAGACAGGACAAACGTAAGTTCACAAATTCTCTGCAGAACAAAAATGACTCCCCTTTATGTCCAGTGTCATTTCCTTTGTTGAACCATTAAATTGCTTCTTTATCCCTTTGTCATTTATATTGGTGTATGTTCTATCGTCCTCCTTGCGACTATTTTCATAAGAAAATACAGTGTGATCTTCCTGTGGAACAGCTTTGCTGAAAGAGGATTGTATTTGGTCTTCGATATGCTCTTTTTCAATGACACTATGTTCTTCCTTATGGTCCTCATTGCTTTGCTGATCCTTGCATGTTGTTTAAGCAAGGTTACAGCGTTTCAACAATTACTGCCAATCTGTCTCACCCGTAGTTCTTTATACTGTTGCCGCGGTGCAATGGCTGAGCGCTCTAAGGCGCCTTGATGCGGAGCGCGCGGTGGATCTCCGTCGGAGGTTCTAGTTCCCCTCGGGAATGTCTGTGTTGTCCTTAGGTTAGTTTAAGTTGGCAGAATTAGTTTGTAAACCTAGGGACTGATAACCACAATAGTTAAGTCCCATATATTTTCAAACATTTGAACGTTTTGAGCTGCATACTGTTAATTTTTCTGTAAATAAAATTGTGGGTAGTGAGGCGGCTCTTGTTTGTTTTCGAACGGCCACAAACGCAGGACCCATTCAGTATTTGAAGATCGTTAACTGATGCAGATCAGAGTATCGTAAGCGCACGTAGCAGACAGTTAAAATTGGTCTCTTTCAGCTAATCGATGGCCACATTGCGGCAGAAAAACATTTACCTACAACGTAAACAGCAAAGCCGTTCCCGAAGATCGTTAGCGCCTAGCTCGCAACGGGTCTTTAATATTACGAAACTACGCTCATGCATAAATAATAATCACCCAACAAATACAAAACAGATAAGCAAGAAATAACATTAAGGCCTGGTACTTTATAATACAGTGGTGTGGGTATTATACCTAGAACGGTCAAGGGTAGCCTTTCGCGCAAGTTCAGGCGAGCGTTCCGTCTTAGTGATTTAACAGGGGTACTTTACTAACGAAGGAGGCAAAAAGCTTTAAATACCTCTGCAGGTAGAAGGGTAGAAGTTATTCCTACTCTCATAGAAGAAACGAGAAACAAAAATGAAAATCCAGTTCGAGTAATAACGAGTTGAGAATAAATTAGTGTGGTATGACACTGAAGAAGTGTTAACTACCGGAATTTGACTATATTTAGAACATACACTATGGCAGTAACGGCAGAGAAGATGTTCAAGAACAAGCCAGGAACCAGCCGCCCTTTAAAAAACGAACTACTACTTCCTACGTGTTATTTAGACACCAACAATTATGTAGTAATAACTTAGAATTATGAGAACTAGCTGTTGAGTCGGTAGATAATGTTATGAGTCGAGGTATAGTAGGCTTGTTCATACAAGATAACTGCTTCAATGTCTGTCTCCCCCCTTACACACACACACACACACACACACACACACACACACACAGCCACACAGCCTAAGGTATTGAATGCCCGAAAAAAAACTAACATTTAGGAATTTAGCGAGCATTCTGTTCACGATTTTAGCCATATCTGATATGCAGTCTTGTGTTATCTGTCAAAAAGGCTACATATGTTTTGGTATTATCGGCGATTATTAATTTTTTATACAAATGGTTAACATGTGTTAAAGCTTGGTATGAATATGGAATTAAGTGCAAGGAAGTTCTAGCAATGTTAATTATTTTATTTTGCCGAATTTATGCGTAAAACAAGAATAATTTCTATGTTTCTTCGAAAGCCGTGAGAAAATTTAAAGATTAACATATTTGACGTCCCAGCAGGAATGATTATCGAACGATAAAATAATGACCAGGTTAAAGAAGTCACAGCGTAAGTAATATTTTAATAATAACGCAGCTTCCATATTGACAGACGTCGCCACAAGGGACGATTATCTGCTCAAATTAAGCAGTAAAATGCCACCCTTTCACAAGAATACAAGGGATTAAAAACGAGTAGCTGAGATAACAAAGCTATTCCAGAGTTCCAGGAGTATTACGGGGATTGAAAAAAAAAAAAGCGAGGAGTAATGGAAAGTATATAATCCAGACTGTTTCGAAAGGGTAAAATATATGTAGATGGCTAAATCGAATTCTGTGGTTTTTTTTTTTTTTTTTTTTTTGTGGTTTTAGGGCGCACAACTTCTATGGTCATTAGCGCCCAGCCAAGAACATAGATTCGCTATGATCTAAAAAAATGTAGACTGTCAGAACATCAACAATAGGCTAAAAACGAAAGATAAAAGACAATTAAAAGAGTTAAATATCCTTGGATAAGTTGGCCAAATTGATAAAACGCAAAACTCGAGCAGCTGCTAGTGTGTCATCAGCTAAGATTTCCTCCAGAGTAGACGGAAAGTGAAGGGCTACACGGAGATGATTAAAATTAACACAAGTCAGTAAAACATGTCGCACTGTCAGCAGTTCACCGCAGGAGCATAGCGGTGCAGGTTCGGCGGATAGCAAGTGACGGTGGCTGAAACGGCAATGACCGATCCGCAACCGAGCCAGGATGACCTCCTCCCGCCGAGAGGGGCGTGAGGATGTCCTCCAAGCGGTCGGGATCGGTTTGACAGTTCGCAATTTATTGTTGTGCAGTGAAAGCCACACACTGTGCCATTGCGACACGATACTCCGGCGAAGAGCCCGTTGAACATCGTCCGATGGGACGCAAAAGGTAGCCACGCGAGGCAAAAGAGCTGCTGCCTTGGCTGCTGTGTCGGCGGCCTCATTCCCGGGCACACCCACATGGCCAGGGACCCACAGGAAAGAAACGTGACAGCTGTCATCCGCCAGCAACTGGAGGGAGCGTTGGATCCGATACACGAGAGGATGGTTCGAGAAAGGGCCCTTAAGACTCTGCAGGGCACTAAGGGAGTCAGAACATATGGCATAGAAAGGGTGGCGGTGGCGGCAGGTATACAAAACGGCCTGGTGGAGGGCGAAAAGCTCAGCCGTGAAGTTTGAGCACCGGTCAGGGAGCTTGTATTGGAAACGGTTGTCCCCGACGACGAAGGCAGATCCGACACCGGCAGTGCTCTTGGAACCATCAGTGTAAATAAATACGGCATTATCGAACCGCGAACGGAGTTCGACAAGCCTCGAGCGGAATACCAAATCCGGAGTGCTCTCCTTGGGGAGCGAACTAAGTTCGAGGTGTGTGTGAACCTGGGCCTGATGCCACGGTGGCAATGGGCTTTCGCTCAACCGAAGGGTGGAAGGAAGGGTAAAATCGAGCCGTTGTAGCAGACGGCGAAACCGAACTCCCGGTGAAAGCAAGGCAATCGCAGACAACTGATATTGGCGATCGAGTGAGTCGTCAAAAAATAATCTGTAAGATGGATGGGTGGGCATCGACCGTAGGCGGCATGCGTACCGACACAAGAGTATGTCACGTCGAGTGGTCAAGGGTAATACAGCAGCCTCGGCATACAGACTTTCAACAGGGCTGGTATAAAATGCACCGGTCGCCAGACGTAATCCACGATGGTGGATAGAGTTGAGACGGCGGAGAATCGACGGCCGTGCTGAAGAGTATACAAGGCTTCCATAGTCGAGCTTCGACTGAACAATGGCCTGGTAAAGGTGAAGCAGGACGGTACGATCCGCTCCCCATGACGTGCCACTGAGGACACGAAGAACGTTAAGGGATCGGGCACAACGGGCAGCCAGGTAGGACACGTGCGTGGACCAGCAAAGTTTCCGATCCAACATGAGTCCCAAGAATTTTGTAGTCTCCACGAAAGGGAGAGCAACCGGGCCGAGACGTAGAGAAGGTGGAAGAAATTCCTTGTATCTCCAGAAATTGATACACACAGTTTTCTCAGTGGAGAATCGGAAGCCGTTTGCGATGCTCCAGGAATACAGACGGTCAAGACAGCGTTGGAGAGAACGCTCCAAGAGACACGTCCGCTGGGCGCTACAATAAATTGCGAAATCGTCAACAAAAAGAGATCCGGAGACGTCGGCTGAAAGGCAGTCCACGATCGGATTGATTGCAATGGCAAAGAGCGCCACACTCAAGACGGAGCCCTGTGGTACCCCATTCTCCTGGCAAAAGGTATCTGACAAAACAGAGCCCACCCGTACCCGGAACTTGCGATCCGCCAAAAACGCTTGAATGAAAAGAGGAAGGCGGCCCCGAAGGCCCCATGTGTGCAATGTGCGGAGAATGCCCGCTCTCCAACAGGTATCGTATGCCTTCTCCAAGTCGAAGAACACTGCTACTGTTTGACGCTTCTTCAGAAAGTTGTTCATAATGAAGGTCGACAACGTAACGAGGTGGTCAGCAGCAGAGCGGTGTCGACGAAAACCGCATTGGATATTAGTCAGGAGGCGGCGAGATTCGAGGAGCCAGACCAACCGAGCGTTAACCATGCGTTCCATCACCTTACAGACGCAGCTCGTCAGAGAAATAGGACGATAACTGGAAGGAAGGTGTTTGTCCTTCCCTGGTTTGGGGATGGGGACAACAATGGCTTCACGCCAACTTGTGGGAACATGACCTTCAGTCCATATGCGATTGTAGGTACTAAGAAGAAAGCACTTGCCCGCTGGAGAGAGGTTCTTCAGCATTTCAATGTGAATGGAATCGGGCCCGGGAGCAGAAGACCGGGACAGGGCGAGAGCACGATCTAGCTCCTGCATGGTGAAGGCGACGTTATAATTTTCCCGATTAAAAGAGCGGAAAGAAGGCGGCCGTGCCTCCTCTACCTGTTTGCGAGGGAGAAAGGCAGGGTGGTAATGGGCAGAGCTCGAAACCTCCGCAAAGAAACGACCCAATGCGTTTGAAACATCAGCTGGGTCCACGAGGACCGCGTTCTCCACGGTCAGGCCAGGAATCGGGGAGTGGACCTTGATGCCGGACAAACGGCGTAGGCCACCCCAGACAACCGTGGAGGGAGTAAAACGGTTAAAAGAACTAGTAAAATCTGTCCAGCAAGCTTTCTTGCTGTCGTTTATGATACGACGGCACTGCGCTCTCATACGTTTGTAATTGATGCAATTCTCCAAAGTTGGGTGGCGGCGGAAGGTGCGTAAAGCACGGCGCCGGGCTCGAAGCGCGTCGCGGCAGGCTGCAGTCCACCAAGGGACCTGGACACGACGTGGAGAAGAGGATGTACGAGGTATGGAACGTTCAGCAGCAGTGAGGATAACCTCTGTGAGGTATTCGACCTGACTGTCACAGTTGGGAAAATTCTGATTGTGAAAAACAGCCATGGAAGAATAAAGCCCCCAGTTGGCTTTAGAAATGTTCCAACTGGTGGGACGTGGAGATGGGGAATGATGTAGGAAGTGGATGATACAAGGGAAATGGTCACTCGAGTACGTGTCAGAAAGTGCATACCACTCAAACCGACCGGCAAGCTGAGGAGTGCATATTGCGAGGTCTATATGGGAATAAGTGTGTGTTGTGTCAGAAAGAAAGGTCGGTGCACCGGTGTTGAGGCAGACAAGATCGAGGTGGTGGAGAATGTCCACCAAAAGGGAGCCTCTTGGACAAGGTGCCGGAGAGCCCCATAGGGGGTGGTGGCCATTAAAGTCGCCTACCAACACGAAAGGTGAAGGGAGCTGGTCAACAAGGGTTTAGCACATCTGCCCTAGTAAGGGCAGATGATGGCGAATATATATTACAGAGGGAGAAGGTAAAGGTGGATAAGGTGATGCGGACGGCAACTGCCTGTAGGTGAGTGTGCAAGGAAATGGGATGGAAATAGACGTCGTCTCGAAGGAGCATCAGAACCCCTCCATGGGCTGGGACACCTTCCACGGGTGGCAGGTCGAACCGCACAGAGGTGTAGTGTGGAAAGTCTGCACGATCACGTGGACGCAACTTAGTTTCCTGGAGGCAGACTAGAAGCGGGCAGTGCAATCGAAGGAGTAGTTTTAACTCCTCCCGATTAGAACGAATGCCGCGAATGTTCCATTGAAGGAGTGCCATGATAAAAATGAAATAAGAAATAAGGATAAAAACCAACTAGCAAGCAGGGTCACCTCGACGGCCCCTGAGGACCGGATTTCGAGGTAGCACTGCTATCGCCATCTAGTGGCAAAGGGTCATGTTCCATTGGTTCGATCGACGCGTCTGCCACCTCCCGGAGTTGATCAGGAGGGGCAGCTTCCACCGCCGGTAGACGGCCGGGTGCCCGGCAAACGGAGCGTCCCGGTGAAACAGAAGACGGCCGAGGCCGGCAACTGTTGGATGGCGCGACCGACGAGTCACGCCGCGGCGGGGAAGGTGGGGGCTGTTCTTTTTTGGAAGCCTTCTTAGAAGCATGACGGGTTGAAGGAGCGGTTGACGATTGAGAAGTCGGAGCCTTGAGAAAATCTTCGCGGACGGGTTCCCTTTTTGAACTCTGGGCAGCAGATTTGGGTGCCCGGGATGTGTGTGAACTGGTCGACGAATTCAGTGTAGCACGGGTAGAAGGCATCGGAGAGGTGGAACGAGCAATTTTCGGGCTAGCCGATCTGACGACAGTGTCACTGAACGTTAAATCGCAAGTCTGAATGCCCACCTCCTTAGTTGGTCGAGGGGAGGCGAGGACCTGGCTGAAAGTACCTGACGGGAGTACTGCGGGCTTCCTACTAGCTAATAACTTCCGAGCGGCATAGGTCGAGACCTTCTCCTTCACGCGAATCTCTTGGATGACCCGCTCTTCTTTATAAACGGGGCAGTCCCGTGAAGAAGCAGCATGGTCACCCATGCAATTAATGCAGCGAGGGGATGGAGGTAGACATTCACCCTCATGAGCGTCCCTGCCACAGGTGGCGCACTTGGCTGCATTTGGACAAGATTTACTGGTATGATTGTACCTTTGGCAATGGAAGCAGCGTGTAGGATTTGGTATGTACGGGCGGACGGAAATGACCTCGTAGCCCGCTTTCACTTTCGATGGCAGGTCAACCTTGTCAAAAGTCAAGAAGACAGTACGGGTTGGCATGAGTTCATTGTTAATCTTTTTCATCACGCGATGAACATCCGTGACTCCCTGATCGGACATATAGTTCAATATCTCCTCGTCCGATAACCCATCCAGTGATCTAGAAAACACTACCCCCCGCGAAGAGTTGAGGGTGCGGTGAGCCTCCACTTTCACAGGGAAAGTATGTACAAGGGTAGCTCGAAGTAACTTCTGCGCCTGGAATGCATTTTCTATTTCGAGCAACAAGGTCCCGTTGCGCTGCCGAGAGCAGGTCTTCAAGGGACCAGCGATCGCATCGACACCCTTCTGAATAATGAACGGATTTACTGCAGAAAAATCCTTATCGTCGGTACGTGATACCACCAGGAACCTAGGAATGTTTGGCAATGCTTTCTGTGGCTGAGAATCATGTTTCCGCTTATGGGTCAAGGTTATAGATGATGTGGAAGGTTTCATAGCGGAGGTGTCCCCCATGATTACCGGCGTCTCCGATGGCGCGCTCCTTCCTTGTGGGGGCCCTCACTGAGGGCGCACCCGCCTTAGGTGACTGTTCGCACCTCAGGTCACACCTCCCGAGAACGGACGGAGGGACCAATCGGCATGTTCGGAAGGTATCAGCTCGGGTAATCGCCCCTCCCTGGGCCCGGCCTTTACCGGGGGGTACGTACGTGCCCTACATGTCTACCCGGGGCGGGGAGTTACGCCTTACCCCGTCACCGGCTACGCAGAGCGTGGGTCGACCTTCAGACACGCACAGGGAGGAAAGAAAGGAGGAAGGAGAGAAAGGGATGAAGGAGGGAGAATCTCAAACGCCGAGGCGGAGATTAAAGGGTGAGTCAAGAACAAGGAGAAAGGAAAAATAGGCGAAGGCTGAAGAACAAGAAAGGAAGAGGACCAAGAAGAGAAGACAGGAAGCGAAAAAGAAACCTTTGACTGATGAAAAACGCCCGTCTCCGGGCGAAGGCACAAACCGGGGGGGAAAGAGGGAAGCGGCCTGGGACAGAAGAAAGGTCGCTTCGGCTCGGGGCCCCGTGCGCGCCACACACGTACCCACAAAAGAGCTGTGGGCCCCCTGGGGGGGTAAAAGGCAGCTTGATGAGTTATTAATGACAGTCCCGTCTATCATTCCATTAATCTCCTGTTCGAGCGTTACGCCTGCCTTCAGTTACTTTTTGACGATAAGGTTTTGTCGCCGGCAAGATTTAATCCGGAAAGCTGCATAATCCATATACACGTTTCCGACAGGTTTAGAGGACGTCTCGTATCTGTGAGAACTACTCGCTGACAATTTGTCGGCGGTGGACATTAGAGATGAGGCGAACACGACTAAGTCCCGTGTACGCAAGGTTTCAACGTGTCAACAATTTGCTGATGGATGCGACAGTGACTTCCCACACTTCACTGTCGAGAAGATCGCTAGTGCGAGGGCAATTCATGTTAAAATCGACTGAGAATCGTCGCTTAACACATACCTTCCTGAATAAGTTGTCTAATTTTGATCCTGTTAATCTTCAGTACGATGAATATCTTTTTTTTTTCAAAAATTCCTATGGCATGGATAGACAATTCTGCCAGTTGGTTAGATACGTTCATGTAGCACTTAACTACCCATCCCAGTACTGTTACTACATAGTTAAACCCGGGACACAGTTTGCCAACATTTTGCAGGCCACAGATATCGTAATAACATAGTTTCCATGACGTTAATTATGTACCGGTGCTGCATGAAATGATGACATGAACATTCTCACATCCGTAGACGAGATTCTGGATGGCAAACTTAGCTCAGACTTCCAGGACGTCATATTGTTAGAGCAGCAGTGGTAGATTATATACGAGGTTTGGAACTGAAAGAGGCAACACTGCTGTGGAGACACTATGCAATGGAATCTACTACTATCGTTGATAGCACATGTTGCTGACATACCTACATTACCTCCGAACAAATGGACTCTCCCGTCCCTCGTGACCGGCATGCTCACAACTGATGGAAACAGACACTTGTGAGCGAGCGGTATAACGTAGTTAATTAAATAAATAAATAAATAAATAAATAACAGTTAAACACATACACAGCCCATAGGGCTATTGTATGCAGAAATGTGGTAAGTACAAAAGACGAGTACACGAAATGTTCGAAAACATAGAAACACTAACTGAAAACTCGATATTCCAACAGTCTCATTACTGCGATTCGTACAGTAATATGCTGCGCATACACACTGATTTCAGCTTAATAAATAACCTTTGAAGCTTACAATCATACATAAAATGTGAAACCAAAACACGTAAATAGTGTCAATCTAACTGTCGTATTCTGCGCACTAGACGTTGAAAAAAAAATGGCTGCCATAGTTCCTGGTTGCTGCCACAAGGAGCGCTGTTCACCCAGAGATAGCCACTCTGTAGTTTATACAGCTCTTTGGTAATCGCCGCACTCTCCTGAAGATGACAGCCAGTTGGTCTGCCGAAATATTGTCTAGTTGACGGGGGGGGGGGGGGGGGGGCGGCACAATTAGCTCTGTTGGTGGTGTTTATGTTATTAATGTAGGTGCACCGCCAGTGTTATGTTTTGCATGTCCTTGTTACCATGCGAAACGGCATCACTTGTTTACAGGTGTCAGTACGACATTGGCAGGGACACTGATTACTGCGTATAGCTGATCACAGATATGGCATCGACGGAGGTAGCGCAGTGGTAGATCACTGGACTCGAGGACGGTGATTCAAACCCAGATTAAAGAATTTCGTGATTTCCGTAAATCACTACAGGGAAATGCCGGGCTGGTTCCTTTCAATGGGGCCGGACGATTTGCTTTCTCATCCTTAGAAAAAACAGGTCTTTCTTCCTTCCCCCATAGGGAAACGTTTGATCTCTTCGATCGTCATCTACAATAATGACAAAGTAACCAGACGTCAACAAGAGTGCATGTTTCGTACGATTTTCATGTTCTGTTAATGTGTTTCCCCAGATTACGGCGTTGAAAACAGTAGGTTTAACATGGAAATAAAATTTCTCGTTATCTTCTAAATGTGAGGAATGTGTCCTACAAATCGTGCTGTATATTTGATACACCCTGTATAAACTGCGTCGTAAAAGATATGTACTACTTATATTTTGCATGATTCCGTCTTCCTATCTAACAAAGTCTCTCTCTCTCTCTCTCTCTCTCTCTCTCTCTCTCTCTCTCTCTCTCTCTCTCTCTCTCTCTCTCTCTGGTCATCGGTCCCTAACCTTACAAATGTGCTTAAGCTAACTTATACGCGCACACACCCGTCCTCGAAGGAAGACTCGAACCTCCGACTCGGACGGCCGCGCGTTCCGTAACGTGACGCTCCAGATCGCATGGCCATCGCCGCGTGGCAAGACCTCCCTTTGGGCATACTGTCTAGGAGGGTGTTAGTCCAAGTACAGACTTTTTTTTTCATTTGCCCAGACTTTGAGAGAGATGAATTAACTAGCGCATGCCATTAGAAGGCTAACAACCGGCAAACAGGTGAAGAGAAAGTCTCCAGACACGACACGGAAATCGACAGCCCCGGAGGCGTGCAAAAAGTAAACTGCGTGTCAGGAAAGTTGGCGCCATTACAAACAGCTGTACATTCTCATCCAAGGAGATTTAGTTGTCTCATACACCTAGCTAACAAATCGCGAAATGACCTTAGCCACTTTTTTGTCAATGCCGGCTACATACAGCAATTAGGGACAATAATAATGATGAAATAGGTTTGTGATGGTCACATTATAACCGCGACAGAGAATTTTCCCAGGAAGGTATACTCAGTAGAAGATTATACTCCCTAAAACTTTGCGATGCCCGAGTTCGCACAAGCGGTGTCGTGGGGTTTCCTAACGACCTGGGCCGGCATAACAAATTGAGCCTCCCCTGCCGCTCACTTCCCCTCCCCCCCCCCCCCTACCCATTCCCACCACGCATAGGAGTTCTCAGAGTTTCAAACGCAAGACAGAAGTAATTCATGCATTGGTTATCTGTCGTGACAAGTTAAAAGTATGACGCAGTTTTACGGCGTAACACTGAAATTTACTGCTCCCTTATACGACAGCAATCATTACTTAATTTCTGTTTGACTATTATACATGTTTTTCGCAGCTAAGTCGCCATAGAGCGAGCTGAGTGCACCCCCTTGTGCTGACCGCAATGAAATACAGATTTACGCAATAATGGGCTTGTGCCATCCATAAGCACAGTTCTATTTTCGCAAAGGATCCCTGATGTTACAAGCAAAGGATTTCCTCTGCTTCTTCACAAGCAAATACCTGATGTCTTTCCTGGAACAGACCCATAAGCTTTCAAAAAAAGTATTACCTTCAGTGATTTTTAAAAGGTCTTGGCTAAGTCTAATTTCCGAACTAGAGCCAGGATTCTGGGTTGTCACAAGAGATCCTCTTCTTGTTTTACACAATCGAGTCTTTGAGCTGCCGTAATTCGGAATATTGGCAACGAATTATAATCCCTTGTATTTCATATCTTTAAATTCCTGCTTGAAAATTTCGGATACAGACACTGTCGTTTCTTCACGAATTCTTTCTCTGCAATTATGCATTCTTTTCTTTATCCTCAAATCTGTTTTGTCAGGTGGACAAGAATGTTGCTTTTGGTCAACGATTTCACCATTTGCGATTTTTATACGACCTCTCCACATACTCCGTTCGTAATTGACACTTTCAGTTCGTACCTTCTTCAGTTGTCTTATAAATACGGTGGCGATGGCCACTTCTGACAAGACACGGCCTCCCTTTCGTTGTTATCACTTCCATCGTGTACAGTGCGCAGAAATCGCGTACGAATATGCACAGAGCGAAATCTGCCGGCGTCGACACTGTCACCCCCTTTACATGGGCTTCCAAAACGAATTCGTAAACCGATTTGCCAAATCCAGTTTATTATTGGTTTTATTTAGGATTGATGCTGTATTTAATACTCTTTATTACCCTTCATTATTTGATTTTGGTTCTTTTTATTTTTTGTTTTATGTTTTTTCTATTTTTGCTTTTTTAGTTAAAATACCGGTTTTTTTATTTCATCTTTGACTTCCTAAGGTGGTTGATGATGTAAACACTCCAAAACCGATTCTGGAAATCCACTGCTGTAAAGCGGTGTTCCGGTTTCACAATCTATATTCGTGCCGATGTAAACGCAACCGTTTTTGTAACGTTCTTGGCTTCTCCGATTGTATTTTCCTTCTTAAGAAGAACCGAAAAATATGTACAAAGTGACATTTTAGTCAGTGAAAGAGAAGTACAAATATTAATGTGAGCAATGAATCTAAGTAAAGAAGAATACCGATTCTGCTGATTTAAATCAGGAACTGAATCTACTGTTTTTTCAGCCGCAATATTGAGTGAGCTAGGAAATCCTCTTCGGGCTATAGCATGTAAACACGACAGCGAAAGTCGGTTTTCGTCTTCCGTAAGATGGGTTGCGTGTAAACGTTGTGGGTCTGAGAAACGGTGACATCTGCACTGATTGTGAGCCACTGGGGGAGACAGGCAGTGGGGAGGCTCTGTTCGCAAACACCTTGTTCAGGAATCGGTTAGTAGGGACAGGTAAGCTACCTGCGGCACCCAAGCAGGAACACCCCCCCTCCCCCAGTAGGAAACCGCACGTAGCCGTACATGCAATGCGTATGTACACAGTAGCCCAATTCTAAACGTTTATACTGCCATGTGCGGCGTAGCGTGTGAATACTTTTCAGTAGACTTACACATAGTTTGAGGCTGAATTGCAGATAGTCTTAAACAGTCGTCAAATTTACTACTACTCTGGCATATATTCTTAGTTGGTTGTATGAAAATGTTTGTGTAAGCGATTGAGTTGGGAGTGACGTGAGTTGTCAACCTTTCCACGTCATATCAACTGTCATGGTGGCAGTTACTGACGAGCTAACATATTGTGACGCAGGGACCTACACTGACCGCTCCAATAGGACAGTTTGACATAACATTTACTGCACACCTGAAGGTGCGACTGTGACCTCCCGAAATAGGTAGTCAGTATACATCTGAAGCGGATTTTCACCCCAATAAGTTGCCTGTGTTCTGACAACCAAATCTCAGATATATCAAGGAAGATGCAGAAGCTGGACCACGCCAAATTGTAGTAAGAAATGAATTTGTTCCTTTAATTTTGTAATTTCCTAAAGATTTAAAATTATATGTAAAGAGTGTTGGGCACAGCCAAATTCAAATGTTTGTAAACCTAAGGGACTTAAATGCGTTAGTCTTTAGTCCCTAGCCTTACAATCTACTTTAACTTACAGTAATAACTTTAATCAATACTTGTCTTGCAGTAACACAAGGTTACACTTCGTAATAAGTGAAGACGACCATTTTAAACTTTTATGTAAAAGTCAGTAGTAACGCATTAGTGAAAATTATGTACAGCTGAAAAATAAAAATTAGTACACCCTCTTAGATTTCCTATTCACTTAAGATTTATTGTTGAAACAGATAAATAGCTCAAGCGGTAATGAGGTGCCAAGTGTCGATGCACGCTGAAACACCCTCGTTAGTGGTGTAAACTCCAGGCCGACAATGCAGGCCCTAATACTGTCATTTAATTCGATCATGGGGAGTGCGCATCGGTAACACAATGGTAGAGTGGCAGACTCTAAATCCAAAAGTTCTGGGTTCGATCTCAGCCAGTTCCTAGGATCTTTACCTTTCACTTTTGACCTCTGTCAGTGTCGCTGATGTGAAAAATGTCAAGTAGCAGTAGTTCGGAATCCACGTTAAACTGTATGTGTAGCCCCCCCCCCCCCCGGCCCATAACTTGCTGGGTAAGTCAGTTCGAAGATAGAAAGAAGGCAACGTCATATCACTTCCAAATAGGACCATGCCTAATAAAGCACTATGGTGTTCAAACCAATCTCCGGATTGATGACTGCTTTAGCTTTTTTTATTGACTTCGGATGAATTATTCCAAGCCTGCTCGACTTGTTCGCGTGTGAGTAAACGAGTCACATGTCAGTTGACGTCCCACAGGTGCTTCTTGGTTACGGACAGGTAAGTTGATCATGCTGGCCAGGAAAATTGCCGCACGTTTTGCAGAGCATGTGGAGTTTCACGCGCAGTGTGTGAGCGAGCATTATCCTGGTGGAACAATACGCCAGCTTTCTGTTGAGAGAATGGCTAAAGACGGGGTCTTAAAACAGCCAACATGTACCAAGCGCTGATCAGCGTTGCCTCCACAAACACTAAAGGTGAACGAGAGTTGTAGCTCATCGCACAGCAGACTATAGGATCTGGGATGGAGCAAGTGAGCCTTGGACGAATGCACTCTGCGAGTCAGCGCTCTCCAGGTCTGTGTCTAACGCGCAAACGACCATCATTGCTTGCAGGCAGAATCTGCCTTCATCGCTGAAAACCGTGGCCATCCATTCCAAGTGATCCTCCGACAGCAGCAGTCGAGCCGTGCTTGTCGATGCTGCAGCGTCAGTGGAAGATGAGCTGCAGGTCTGCGTGACCATAGTCCCACTGCTAAAGGTGTGCGTGCCCGTAGTCCCACAGGTCGAAACCGATTGGCAACCGTTTTGATACATCTAGGCTGACGAACTATCTTATCTCGGCTGTGTTGGCTACGAAAGTTAGAACTTAAATAGTGGCATATATTTATTCACAACCGATACAACAGCGTTACATGTTTTCACCTGTTACTAACCATCAGTAGTCACCAGCAGTGTGTAAAAACCGGTTGCCAGCGATGTGGAGGAATTCGTAGTACACCATTAGCAGAGCCTGTTCTGTTGATTGTGCGAAAGGAGCGGTCTGCTACCTGTCGAATCTGTGGAACAGTTCTGAAGCGAATGCCACGAAGTGGTTCCTTGATCTTTGGAATCAAATCGAAGTCACAAGGACTTAAGTCCTGAGAGCATGGTTTATGGTACCATACTTCCAAGTCCCATCGAACGAACAGAGCAGCCACAGCTTGCTCTGTATGAGCCCGCGCATTGTCATGCAAAATGATGGGTGGGTTGCGCAGAAATTGTTGCCGTTTCTTTCGCAAAGCTGGTCGCAGGTGTTGCCCTAGTCTTTGGTGATGGCATAAAAACACAAATGTCAAACCATCTTAAAATTCTTGTAATTTTCGAGGATATTTCCCGACAAAAGGCAGAAGGACAATAGATTTGTAGTTCTCCCCTAATGGTTATTAATAAGGCTTCCCTCTAAGTAAAACTTGGAACCCAATCTTATCTGATATTAGGCAACAACGGCCTTCATTACGACCTGCAGTTTCTTTTAACTATTCTTGTTTCGATCCATCTTTTTGCATACAGGGCTTCTACTTAGGTTTCGCGCACGCGCGGTGGCTTGTCAGCGGTGTATAAAGGGACCGCTGTTTCTGTTCTGTCTGTTTCCGGCGAGTAAGTGAAATCAGCGCAATCACATGAAGATGACAGCCAGTTGGTCTGTCGAAATATTCTGCCTATTTTTTTTATTTTTTATTTTTTTTTTTTTTTTTTTTTATTTTGTGGTTTTATGGCGCACAACAGCTGTGGTCATTAGCGCCCAACACAGCCCATAGTAAAATAGGACCGGGGTTAGGACTTATATGGCTTTCGCCATGTTTGCACGATGTATAAAAAATAAAACTCTTAACCGATTGCAGGTCATCAGCTAAAATGTCTGACATTTCAAATGGTAAACACAGATCATGACGGAGACGATTAAAAAACGTACATTGCACTAAAAGATGGTTCACAGTAAAAGGTGCATCACAGTGCTCACATAAGGGAGCAGGACCACCACGTAGTAAATGCTGGTGGCTATTACGGCAGTGGCCAATACGAAGCCGGGCCAGAACAATCTCCTCTCGGCGGGAGGGTCGAGATGACGTTGACCAGAGATCAGGCACAGGTTTAATGGCTCGCAATTTGTTCCCTGATAGGGATGACCAATGTAGATACCAACGGGAGATAATACGCTGGGAGACACCAGCGCGAAGGTCATCAGAGCTAGTAAAAAAGGTAGATAGCCGAGGAAGGTGAGCTGCCTCCTTGGCAGCCGTATCCGCAGCCTCATTCCCCAACACTCCTACGTGGCCAGGGATCCACAGAAACTTCACAGTAGTTCCGCTCGTTGAAAGAGAAGTAAGGCAATCGCGGATGCTTTGTACCAGGGAAGGGCAGGATACAGCGTGCGAAGGCTCAACAGAGCACTCAGAGGGTCCGAGCAAATGACAGTCTTACTGAGCGAGTTTCGCCGGACGTATTGGGCGGCTTGATATAATGCATACAGCTCAGCTGTAAAAATGGAACTCCACTCAGGAAGACGATATTTAAAAGAGACATTGCCAAGTACAAAGGCATATCCAACACCCTGGTCTGTCTTTGAGCCATCAGTGTAAATGAACAAATTGTCATCAAATTTGAACCGAAGTGCGAGAAATTCTCTCTGGTAGACGAAACTAGGTGTGGAGTCCTTTGGGAGAGAATGAAGGTCAAAGTTAACACTGACTTCGGGGCTTCGCCACGGTGGAGAGGTGCCTCCTCCAGTCGAGAAGATAGCAGGCATTGTAACGCCGAGCTGGCCGAGTAACGAACGCAAGCGTACTCCCGGCGGTAGCAGAGCAGACGGGCGCATGGCGAAGAGACTGTCAAATGAGTCGTTAAAGAAAACTGCGTACGTTGGGTGTCCTCGCATGGACGACAAACGGCTAGCGTAACGGCTAAGCAGGAGTTCCCGACGGTAAGAAAGAGGTAGTTCGGCGGCCTCGGCATAGAGGCTCTCAACGGGGCTAGTGTAAAACGTACCCGTCGCCAGACGGATACCTTGGTGGTGGATTGTATTAAGGCGGCGCAGTATGGATGGTCGAGCTGAAGAATAAACAATGCTACCATAGTCCAGTTTGGACCGAACTATGGTGCGATACAGATGGAGGAGAGTAGACCTATCAGCTCCTCACGAGGTGCCACTTAACACCTGCAGCACATTGAGAGAGCGGGTACAGCGAGCAGCCAAACGGGATACGTGGGGGACCAACTTAACTTCCTGTCGAAAACAAGTCCCAAGAACGTCGTGGTATCCACAAATGGAAGTGCTATGGGGCCCAGACGAAGGGACGGGGGAAGGAATTCCTTCCGCCGCCAGAAGTTCATGCAGACTGTTGTCAGCTGAGACTCGAAAGCCAGTGTCCATACTCCACATGTGGAGAGTGTCGAGGCACCGCTGAAGGCGCCACTCCAGGAGACCCGTTTGCTCAGAGCTACTGCAGATCGCGAAGTCGTCAACAAAAAGGGACGCTGACACTCCCGGTGGAAGGTGATCGGCTATAGAATTGATTGCCACTGCAAATAAAACAACGCTCAGGACCGAGCCCTGGGGGACTCCGTTCTCCTGAATAAAAGTGCTCGATAAAACCGAACCAACACGCACTTTAAAAACATGGTCTGCGACCCCGAAAACCCCATGTATGCAGAGTGCGGAGGATGCCCATCCTCCAGCAGGTGTCGTATGCCTTTTCCAGATGAAAGAACACGGCTACTGTCTGGCGCTTCCGTAAAAAGTTATTCATTATTGAAGTAGATAGGGCTACAAGATGATCCACCGCAGAACGGTGCTTGCGAAACCCACATTGGACATTAGAAAGGAGATGTCGCGTTTTAAGCCACCATACCAGGCGCTCGAGAATCATGCGTTCCATCACCTTGCATACGCTACTGGTGAGGGAAATGGGGCGGTAGCTGGAAGGGAGACATTTGTCCTTCCCAGGCTTTGGTATGGGAATGACTATGGCTTCACGCCAGCGTTGCGGAAAGGTGCCTTCTATCCATATGCGGTTGTAGGTGGCCAGTAGGAAATGCAAGCTCGTTGGTGAAAGGTGTTGCAGCATCGCCACGTGAATGCCATCTGGTCCTGGAGCGGAGGACCGCGAAGACGAGAGTGCGTGGTGGAGCTCTCGTACAGTAAACTCGGTATTGTAGCATTCACGGTTCTGAGAGGTAAAGGGCAATGGAGTCGCCTCCACCGTCCGTTTCCTAGCAAGGAAGGCGTCAGTGTAATGTGAAGAGCTAGAGACCTCTGCAAAATGTCGACCTAGTGCGTTGGCTATTTGTGGAGGATCGACGACGGTGTCAGTTGCGACACACAGACCAGGAATCGGGGAATGAGCCATAGTGCCTGAAATTTTTCTGAGGTTACCCCAAATGATGGAGGTAGGGGTAGACCTATTAAAAGAGCTCGTGAATGAGCGCCAACTGGCGCGTTTAGAGTCGCGAAAGAGACGACGACGATAGGCCCGCTGCCGTTTGTATCTGATGCAGTTGTCGAGCGTGGGCCGTTGTTTGAAGTTTCTAAGGGCACGTCGCCGTGCTCGCAGAGCGTCACGGCATTCCACAGTCCTCCATGGGACAAGGGGACGACGTGCGTCGGCAGTCTTGCAGGGGATGGAACATTCCGCGGCTCTCAGAATAACTGTGGTAATGTGTTCCACTTGGTCGTATATACTAGGATAATGATAAGTACCAAAATCTGCCAGTGACGAGTAGAGCTCCCAGTCCGCTTTGGTTATCTGCCAACGGATGGATGCTCAAGGGTGTCAGGCATCATTAGGTGAATTACACACGGAAAATGATCGCTCGAATGTGTGTCTGAGAGAGCAGACCATTCAAGACGCCGTGCCAGCTGAGCAGTGCAGATAGCGAGATCTATATGGCTGAAAGTGTTTGTGGAGTCCGAAAGATAAGTTGGTTCACCAGTGTTAAGGCAGATGAGCTGAAGGTGGTTCAGGATATCTGTCAGGAGGGAGCCCCGTGGACATGGTCGTGGGGAGCCCCAAAGGGGGTGGTGGGCATTGAAATCTCCCACCAGCAAAAATGGACGCAAAAGCTGGTCAATAAGGTCTAGAAGATCGGATCTAGTGACGGGAAAGGAGGAAGGAGCGTAAATATTGCACAGTGTGAAGATAAATCCAGGAAGGTATATCCGGACAGCAACAGCTTGTATCGGAGTACACAAAGGGACCGGTGTACTGTGTACGTCATCACGGATAAGCAACATTACGCCCCCGTGGGCTGGAATTCCTGCCACTGGAGGAAGGTCAAAGCGAACGGTAGTGTAGCGTGGGAAAGTAATTCGAGTACCAGGGAGCAATTTTGTCTCCTGTAGAGAGAAGATGATTGGGTGATATGTTCGCGTTAGAAGCTGCAGTTCTGTCCAATTCGACCGGTTACCACGAATGTTCCATTGAAGAATATCCATAATAGGATAAAATGAGATGAAGGTGGACATCAGCCCGACGAAGGCGGCGGGCCACAGTGCGAATGTTCGCAACTGGTGGTGTCTGAGACGGGAGGGTCTTGCTCCATATTCTCAGAAGTGACCACAGCAGCTGCGTGAGTGTGGTCGGCAGCCCCATCTTTGGCTGATGCACCTGGAGAGACTATAGGCTTCCAGGGGATGCCATCGTCACATTGTGAGATACGAGGGGGGAGAGTTTTCCCCCTATTTGACTTCTTGGAGCCCTGGTGAAGCTCCTTGGTTGGCTCAGATGTTTTGGAAGGGGTGCGGAGGAAATCCTCGCGCGAATGCTCTTTCTTAGACTTTCGCGTCTCTATCTGTGGTTTCACAGCTGAAGATGAAGATTTGGAAGAGGTACTCACACTTTTCGTTGAACGTGACGCCGTTGTCGATGTAGACTGTTTGACAACTACTGTCGTAAACTGTAGGTCACAAGTCTGTGTGGCCGTATCCCGTGTTGGTGGAGTCGTTGCAACTACAGTATTGTAGTTACCACGCGGTGGGGTCTTAGGCTTACGACTGGCGTACATCTTACGTGCAACTTGTATGGGAACCTTTTCCTTCACACGGATTTCCTGGATGGCCCGTTCATCGGCAAACACGGGACATTCCCGGGAGGAAGCAGCATGATTCCCGTTACAATTGAGGCAATGGGGGGGGGGGGGGGGGACGGTGGTGGACAAATCCCCTCATGGGCCTCTTTACCACAGGTGACACATGTGACCGGGTTCTTGCAAGACTGGCTTGTGTGGTTGAATCGATGGCACTGATAACACCGAGTAGGGTTAGGGATATAAGGTCGTACTGTGATGACCTCATACCCTGCCTTGATCTTCGGCGGCAGAGCCACTCGGCCGAAGGTCAGAAACACTGTGCGTGTGGGCACTAAAACATTGTTCTCTTTCTTTGTCACTGTGTACTGCGACGACGCCTTGAGCTGCCAGATATTCTTTCAGTTCATCCTCAGTCAGACCGTCCAAACTGGCCGAGAAGACTACCCCTCGGGAATAATTGAGGGTTGGATGGAGCTCAACACGAACCGGGTAACTGTGGAGCAGAGTAGCCTTAAGCAGCCGCTGTGCCCGGGAGCCACTTTCTGTTTCTAACAGTAGTGTTCCATTACGCAGGCGGTTGCAGGTCCTAACTGGGCCGGCAATGGCATCAACCTCTTTTTGAATAATGAATGGGTTCACCGACGAAAAGGATTGTCCTTCCTCAGTACACGTCACCACAAGGAACTTTGATGTCTGTAAATTTTTCTGTTCCGAGACACTATTGTCCAGTACTTCAATTTCTAAAGACTCTTTACATTTTCTTTTTTTAATAACCATCGCGGATGTATCCCCCACGATTGCCAGTGTCTCCGACGGCACGCTCCTTCCTGCTGGGGGCCCCCAACGGAAGCACACCCGCCTTGGGTGATTGTTCCCACCCCAGGTCACACCTCCCGATCTACAGACGGAGGGACCAATATTCTGTCTAGTTGACGATGGTATCCGGCTGCAAACCCGAGAACAATATTATCAGTTACTACGCCGGGAAAGTCTACGCAACCAAACGTGTTCTTGTGCTCTCTCCCCGATTACCGCGTTTGAGACAATGACGTTCAACATAAATATAAAGCGTTCCCAGACCCATGTAAATATAACATTTCGTGTAAGAAATGTTTCCTGAAATTTGTGCCGTGCATTTAAATATTACAAACCACACTAGCCCTACAACAATGCATAATCTGTCTTATCTTCCTCGACTTTCTTAATATACTATTGTACTTTGAGTACTGAATGTTTACAATGAAAGCGTTATAAGAAGAAATAACAATTCTGGTATTAATTATTTTATTATTTCCTGACAGGTGGTAAGTTAGTGTATCTTCTTAAGTCACTTCAGGCATGTATAAACTGCATTTGTGGTGTCGCACAAGTATAAAGTGCGCGCCACCTACTTTCGCCGCGCGCCGCCATGCACGCACGGCGCGGCGTTCTTATGACGACAGCCACGAGCGACAGCCACGAGCGCCCTCTGCTGCAACTCCGCTCGTGGCCACGACTGCTGCATCGTTCACTTGGGACTGAGATAGGAACCAGTTAACACTTCGGAATCGGATAGGCACCAGTGAAAACTTGGCTATCGGATAGGCGCTAGGAATCATCATTAGGCAGGCCTCTATCTAAACTATGTATCAGCATTCTGCAGTCAAGAACTATGTAGAAGTTAAGTATTACCAAGACTCCATGAAATATATATCTCGTTTTTACTCTAGTGTTTCTAGTTTCTGCTGTCCCACTGGCTGGTCACCTCCGTACCTGCACAAGCGTGCATCCTTTATTCCTGTGTCGGTCTCTTTCTACTCTGACACCGACACAAGGACCACCGGCGGAAACGAGACACAAAAGTGGCGACGTCGATGGGACACAAAATAGTTAGCACCTGCTGTGGTTGGTTTCAACGCGTCTACGACCACATGACGTAATTTATGTGACGCCCTTAGTGATCTGGGAGCACAGGTTACATAGGCAGAAAACATGTATCATCCTCAAGGAAAGGTTGTGTCATTGACAAGTTCGTAGTATGAAGACAGACCAAATAAAGCATGTCACATTGCCCAGCAGGGCCGGCGCAAGGCACGTGCGAAACGTGCGGCCGCACGGGGCGACACTTTCCAAGGGGCGGCAAATCTCCCGCCCCCTCCCCTTTTTAAGGACAAACTCCACATTCCTGCCCAAGAGGGGACTCGAAACGAAACCTCGGAGAGAGCGGCTTCGGAAACTGCGGTATGGCGCCTCGACTAGCCTGCCGGCCGCCCCTGTTGAACAAGGGAAGGGAGGAGGACTATCTTCCTCGCCACAGTGGCCGCGCGGTCGTGTTTACGCCGGAGGAAAGAGAGGAGGAAGCAGCTGGCTTATTAGTGGAGCGCTGCCAACCTGTTACGCGCCGTGCGTTTGCTCACAACTAATTTGGCAGAATACGAAATCTAATTTGGAAATTCGAATGCAATGTTAGATACTGCGGTTACATTTTAAGCCTGAATCAATTTTGCTAAGCCCTTCAGTGGCAGTTTGAGTGTTTCATTCTTCCCGCATTATGGAAAAAAAATGGTTGAACATTACTACAGTCAAACATGTACGACACCTAAAATGCCTAGAAGTATGCCGCGGCGGATTAGCCGCGCGTACTGGAGCGCCGTGTTGTGGTGCGCGCGGCCGCCAGCCGTCGGGGGTTCCAATCTCCCTCGCGCATGGATGTTTGTGTCGTCTTTAGTATAAGGTAGTTCATAAGTAGTTTGTAAGTTTAGGGACTGATGACCCCGCAATTAAGTCCTTTACGCTTCCCCAACATTTGAACATTTGATTTGCTAGAAGTATTCACAATGGGTAAATACGCTATGAGTAGTTACAAGGGATAAAATGTTCAAATGTTTGTACAGCTTATGGGACTTAACTACGGGGTCATCAGTCCCTAAACTTACAAACTACTTATGAACTACTTACGAACTAGGACGGCACAAATATCCATGCCCGAGGGGGAGATTCGAACCCCCGACCGTGGTGGCCGAGCAGACCGTGACTGAAGCGCCTCAGTCCCCTCGGCCACCGCGGGGTGGTAGTAAGCCTGGCATTTGGAAATTTTTGCTATTCGTTTCTGAGTGATGATCGGACGTTTTGGTTTTTGAGCTATGAAACACCTTTCTCCACCTGCATGAACAACAAGTAAACTCTGACCGGCACTTTTGTTTGACAATACTACTCGCACACTATCACTTTGCCAACATTTATTTACTGTATAATGCGTGTGAATCCATATTTCATCTAAGTATACTATTGGTCGCTTTGATTCTGATGAAAACATGAGAAAATATGCTCTTTTAGCAACAATGCGCTTTCGTCCGCACAAAACAAAACGTTAATTTTGAACCTTCTGAAACAAATATCCATAGATATAACATTGCTTCTAAGGGTTCCTTGTTGTCTTTGAAGCTCATTTCTGTTTGAAAAAAGTTGTGCAGTTTTCGCAAAGTTCGTATTTCCTTCTACTGTTCGTAACGCCATAGAATATCATCGGTCACATAATTACTGAGAGCTTCTTGCTTCTTTCGCTATTTTAACCGTAGTGTCGCTGGGCACTGCCGCATCACCACTTCGCCTTTCCAGACAGTAGGTATTGTTGCGTTCACTACAACGAAAACTGCAGAATTCGTTTCGGTAGTTGGCTGGGGGAGTCAAGATTGGTCACAAGCATTTCATTGCGTTTCGTAAGAACAGAAGAATTGGTGCGTCCGAATTTCTTGCAACTTGGGATGTAATAGGTTAGTGCTTTTCATATAACAGTATTTGCGCATGCATGTTACTCCTAAGTTAGAATTTTTCTCCTTCAAGATTGCAGAATAGGATTTTTTTCTTATGATCTGTTAATTCAAAAATTGGCAAGTCGGCGAATAATACGCGTCCTTCCAATAGCTAGAATGAAGATAAAGCGAAGTGAAGTGATACGGCAATGACTAATTTGTTGCCGCTTGTTCCATAATCAGACACGAAAGAACTGACACATGGAAATTATGACAGATGTCGAGTGTCAGTTCTTTGAAATGAACAACAGCAGTGCAGTGAGTTAATATATTTCGAGTAGCATTAGTACCAATCGATGCCCGACTGTGTATTTATTGAAGTATTATGTTACTCTATCTTCTTATTCTCCCTCTCTCCATTGTCTTCCGCCCCACTCTTTGACCGTTTCACCTACGTGTGTAGTGAAATTCGGCCTGAAATTCAATTTCACGCGGCTCAATTCTTATGACTTAATCTCCTGAACAGCATATCCTACAATAGTATTTCACACGCATTTGATCATTTTTGTAAATTCACAAGGATTATTAAAATTAGCTATATTTCTTCAATCAGTTTGACTCCATTTTTGAGCTGATGCCCAGCGACTGTTTTGTACAAAACCGTAGAGAATGTCACCAATCAGTCGCAATTTTTGTTTTTATTTTCCAGATCTACATGGATTTCCGACAGTGTCGCTATTCTCAATGTTTTATGTTTACATCTATACCGTCATGCTGAACGTAAGTGTCAACATGTCAGTTTAGATGGAAACACGTATTAAAACCTTTGAGACTGGCCATTCAGTGACCAAAACCTAGAGGTAGATCTGCAAAGTAATTTAATGCTACAGACGAATGATGATCATATGGGTAGATCACTTAACTAATGAGGTTATTACTAGAGTTGCGGGTATCTCTTTCAGGAGAATCATACGTATTGAGATAACGATACTATCATGTTACCTCGAGAGCCAAGATAGGTGATTGATTTTGTTTTCTTGTTTCGGATTTGTGCATTCCACAGCTCAATGACGTAAACAGTTGAAATGAAATATTTATTCCAAAAAAGCACATTAGAGCTTCCAGGGCAGCATTACAAAGCTGAAGCAATAGGAATTGTGATTCATTACTGACATTTCATACAGATATGTTTAAATAAAACTACAAACTTCTATAAAAAACAGTTTGGGGGGGGGCGGCAATTTAGCAGCTCGCACGGGGCGGCACTCGGGCTTGCGCCGGCCCTGTTGCCCAGTCACGAACACAGTGACACTAATACGTATCAAAACACCGTGTGTCCCCATCTTACAACAACATACGCAACTTGTAAACCATAACAAACGTCGTAATTTCGAAGACTTCCCCGCGGTTCGTTGTTACCTCGTGGAATCTGGTGTAAGGTCGGGCCCGTTGGTCTTGGGGTAAGGAGCTCGACTGGGAAACGAAGGGTCGCGGGTTCGGACCTCGGCATTTTTCAGTCTGCGTCTCCTCAACGATGTGTTAAGTTGCCAGAAACGATACGTGGTACGGATTCCACGTTAAGCAGTAGGTCATCTACGCCCGGTTGGATAACTGGGATAGGCTAGGGACATACAATTTGCCGAAGTGCCGTCCAATTGAAAGACTTGCGCCAGGCCAATGAGCCGCACGAAATTATTATTGTCTGATGTGTCTTTCCAGCAGTAGATTGTTCGTACCACCCGCTACCTTGCATACCGACAATGGTTCTTGCAGCCGCTGGAGAACGTTAAAATTTCTTTCGTAGGGTCTTAAATGGCTAGAGGTGTGCTTCGACAACAGGAACAGCAAGTTGGGTAACAGTAGCTGCATCTGAAAGTGGATTATCCTACTGAAAAGGTAAATCACCTTCCACGCGAAGAAATGTCAGTAGCACAGAAAAAACAGTCCATGCAGTGACATGGATACTGGTTGCTTTCCCTTCAGAAACCCCAAATTTGACCGAGAATTTTAACTGATGATCCCACCATGAATCCTGAGATTAAGGGCCGTATACGCTCTGCAACAGGCATTTCACCTAGTCTACTCAGTACACGCCCCTCAAGAGCATACCGACAGAACCTCCTCTAATTACTGAAGACAAGACTGCCATCACATTCTTCAATAACGTCTTTCGCTACTACAAAGCAGTAATGTTTCGCGGTGTCGAGGTGTCGGTTGTAGCTCGCCCGGGCAGTCCTGTCGCAAGCAGGTGGCTCCAACGGTCCCAGATGACACAGCAGGTTGGAACATTCCTATTGCTTCAGCTTTGTAATGCTGCCCTGGAAGCTCTAATGTGCTTTTTTGGAATAAATATTTCATTTCAACTGTTTACGTCATTGAGCTGTGGAATGCACAAATCCGAAACAAGAAAACAAAATCAATCACCTATCTTGGCTCTCGAGGTAACATGATAGTATCGTTATCTCAGTACGTATGATTCTCCTGAAAGAGGTACCCGCAACTCTAGTAATAACCTCATTAGTTACGTGATCTACCCATATGATCATCATTCGTCTGTAGCATTAAATTTGGGAAGCTTCTACCGTCCTTTTCTCTGAAAAATGTGTGTATAGTCTATGGGACTTAACTACGGGGTCATCAGTCCCTAAACTTACAAACTACTTATGAACTAGCTTACACTAAGGACAGCACAAATATCCATGCCCGAGGGGGATTCGAACCCCCGACCGTAGTGGCCGTGTAGACCGTGACTGCAGCGTCTCAGTCCCCGCGGCCACTGCGGCCGGCTTTTGTCTGAAGTCCTTGTCAACCTTTCACTCCCATACAATGCTGCACTCCAGATAAATTCGTTCAGAAAGGACTTCCTAACATTTAAATCAATATTTCGCTTTTCAGAAACGCTTTTCTTCCCATAGCCCTTCTGAATTTTATATCCTCTTTACGTCGACCATCAGAAGTTATCTTTCTACCCAAATAACATTCGTCTACTACTTTTGTCTCATTACCAATCTAATTCCTTCAGCATCACCTGATTTTCTGACATTACATTCCATCACCCTCTTTTTACTCTTGTTGATGTTCATCTTATACCTTCCTTTCAAGAGACTCCATTCCGTTTCATTGCTCTTCCAGATCCTTCGCTGTCTCAGGCAGAATTACTATGTCGTCAACGGACCTCAAGGTTTTTTCTTCGCTCTCGTTGGACTTCAATTCCTTCCTCAAATTTCTTCTTGCATTCCTTCACAGCTTGCTCAGTGTACAGATTGAACAGCATTGTGGAAAGGGTACAATCCTGTCTCCCCAACCACTGTGACCCTTTCATATCCTTCGGATAATAGCTGTCTGGTCTTTGTACAAGTGGAATATAGATCTTTGCTCCCTATAAAGAAACAGAAAAATCGGATAGCCACGTGGTCTCATAGTGAGTACGTCAGATCCGCAGAACATCGGCGACCGAGACAGTGACCGCCAGTGACTGGGGACTCCATCAGCAGTAGGGGCGGCCGCGTTGTCCGTCGCCAGACGGCTCATGCCTTTTAATGAAGGCGCCAGACAAACAGGGGGCAGCGCGGGACGCGAGGCGGCGCGACGGTGAGTGGCGGCAGCCAAGTCCGACCTGACGGCTCAATTTGCCGCCACCTCGCGCCACAGCTGCCGTCGTCAGGAGAGACTCGAACGCACTGGACGGCTGCACGACGCTGCAGCTAATCCACTCTGAACGCAGGACAGTGTCTACAGCAGAGGCGGGCACAAATCGGCTCAATGAGCAGCGCTCCGGCTCAGGCCGGAAAAAGAGCAGCGTTCGCACTCTGCCGGTAGTTATCCTAGTTGCCGCTAGAGGTCTGCATGCTTGCTGGCGCACCTGACAAACGTTCGATACGGCGAGTTACAGTACGCCGCGACAGACTCAAACTTGCGAAAGAACGTGATAACTGTGGACATAGTACGTCTGCTACGTCTTCCAAACTCTGCTTCACGAATTCACCGTCACAAAATGGTCGGGAAGTATGGGCTAACAAAAAAAAAAAAAAAAATAAAAAAAAAAGTTCAAATGTTTGTAAATCTTATGGGACTTAACTACAGGGTCATCAGTCCCTAAACTTACAAACTACTTACGAACTAGGACGGCACAAATATCCATGCCCGACGGGGGGATTCGAACCCCCGACCGTAATGGCCGTGCAGACCGTGACTGAAGCGCCTCAGTCCCCTCGGTACGGGCTATCAGCAAAGCTATTCTGTAACTAGCACGAACAGCTGCATCGGAGGATGAGGCATCACATTCCTGTGTAAGAATTAACAGTGTTGTCATTTCAAAGGAAAATTTGTTTTATTAAACAAAACACTGTGATTAAGTTATCTCGTAAGTAGGTACAGCATTATACCTCTTCTTTACTTCCTTCCTCGCATAGATTATTAAGAAGATTAAGTCGCATTTCACCTTCTACACTTCCATACTGGTTGAATTGATGTGTTCTATAGTGGCGTTCTAAATTTTACTTTTTTATGCCTAGTATTTTACACATATCAAACATTTTGCTCCTCCTTCGCCTTCAGTGAACAAATAATCACACTCCCAACTTGTGTTCAACTGGAAAATAGAACGCCGTTTTACCGCGCCGATTTGACTAGCCATTTAAACTCCACAGCGTACTGTACCATAACGTAATATTATAGATTTTAACGAAAACTCTTAAGTACAAAATTCGAACTAATAGATGGCACTGTTAGCGGGGTCTTGTGAAAAAAACTCGCTCTTACCTTTATAAGATATTTGCCGGCTTGACTGCACACACTGGACGTTTTAGAGAAGAGTTTCCAGTATTATGTTTATAAGTTACTTATAAACATAATAGCATTTTTCAGGAGATACCTCTAGCAGTGGAATCTGTTCATTCGAGTTTGATAGTAAAGCGTTTGCACTATTACCTTTATAAGTTATTTTATAACGCACTTAGTCAAGTGCATTTCTGCGGCTACGTTAGCGTGTCGGCTGCGCATGACGCCATCTAGTCTTCTCAGCAGGAACTACGTGATGGACGCCAGCTCTCGCGGCTCTGCTCCTGCTCAGGCAGGCGACTCCGAGAGCGCGGCTCGCTCATTGCCCACCTCTGGTCTACAGTGTATACAGGGTGTACACAAAGTCCGGTAACAATTCAAAAAAATTTCAAATGTTTGTAAATCTATCGGACCAAACTGCGTGGTCATCAGTCCGTAACTCACGAACTACTTAAACTTAGGTAAATTAACCTAAGGGCAAAACACACACACACACACACACACACACACACACACACACACACAGGGAGGACTCGGACCTCTGACGGCAAACAACCTCACGCTTCACAGTGAGGCGCCTTAGACCGCTCTGCTACTCCACCACGGCGGGTAACATTTAATGCATAAGAACTAGACATTGTACAGATATAATACATATGACATTTTGAAGAGAAACCCTAAAAATGTTTTCATTTACACCATAACAGTATAGTTTAGTAATTTGTCGATAGTGCTAGTCGCAAACATTTTTAGACCTTTTTTATGGTTTTAGGGTGCAAAACTCCTGAGATCGTAAGTCGCATAACAACAAAGGCAAATAAAATGAGATTAGATTAGTACTTGTTCCATAGATCAAGAATACGACACTTTGTAATGATGTGGAACGTGTCAGGTTAATGAAAGGTGTCTTTACAAATTATTACCTTCTACTAAATATTACTTGACACTATTTTCATTTTAATTTTTATTTTCTCATTTTTTTAAATTTTTTTCATCATTTTTTTCAGATTTACTAATTTATATCTAAAAATTCATCTATAGTGCAGAAGGAGTCGCCATTCAGAAATCCTTTTAACTTATTTTTAAATGCTAGTTGGCTAACTGTCTGGCTTTTGATGCTAGAACTTTTGTGACAGCATAATTCATCCCTTTCTGCGCCACAGCTAGATTTAACTTTAAATAGTGAAGATCATTCTTTCTCCTATTGTTTTAGTTATGTACACTACTATTGCTTTTGAATTCGGTGGGATTGGTAATAAATTTCGTAAGTATTACATACATTATATATATATATATATATATATATATATATATATATATATATATATATATATATATATATATATATATATATATATAAAAATTTGCAATTACCCTAATAGCATAAGTACCTGAACTCAAACGTCTCAGCTAATCTTCAAAGTGTTTTTGAAGTTCAACCGCTCCTCAATGCAGACACCTAAATTGTTTTGAATATTCTGCCTTTGCTACAGATTTCTGATCAAAGTCTATATTAATGGTGTCATTCCATTTACTGTATGGAACTGTATGTACAGTGTTTACTGTGTTTTATCAAAATTTAATGATAGTCCATTTGCTGAGAACCACTTAATGATTTTCTGAAAGACGTCGTTTACAATTTCATCACTTTTCTGTCACGTGTGATAACTATACTTTTAAAATCAGCAGAAAGAACCAGCTCTGCATCTTTATGAATACAGAATGGCAAGTCAATATATATTAAGAACAGAAAAGGGCCCAAGGCCGAACGTTGTGGCACTCCATTTTTGATTGTCGCCAGTTTCAAAATCAGCTGTTTTGCATATTATGTGGTGATGTCACCTTTTTGCACTCTTCCTGTTAGATATTTAAACCATTTGTACACTGCCCCATTCATACCACAATAGTTTATCTAGAAGAATTCCATGATTTACACAATCAAAAGACTTGGAGAGATCACAAAAAATCCCAATGGCAGGCTCTTTGCAGTCAGTCAACTTTCTAAAAGGAATAGTTAACAAAACCGGGCAATGCTTAAGTAGATTTTTATTTACTGTAGAAATATGGCTGGATTCCCGGGCTGGGAAATTTTTAATTTCCTTTGCCGTATTCCTACGGTGGGTAAAAAGTAAAACGCGATCTGCAGACCGGATGTCATCTGCTAAGATATCAGGCAACTCGGATGGAAAACACCGACTGTGGCGGAGACGATTAAAACATGGGTTTTCAAACAGAAGATGACGTATAGTCATTTGGAATCAGTGACCACAAATAATTGCAGGCTGACTACTTAGTAAGTGGCGGTGGCTGAAACGACAGTGTGCTATACGTAACAGGGCGAGAACGATCTCTTCGCGACGAATGGGCCTAAAGGTGCTCAGCCAAACAGTGGAAGAGATTTAATGTGCCGAAGTTTGTTCCCTTCAAGAGAAGAGCAATGGGAGCGCCAGAGCGATATCACTTGCCCAGAGATACTGATGCGGAGATCTGAGGGGACTGAACAGGTAGCAAACCGAGGGAGGACGGCTGCTTCCTTTGCAGCCTTCTTGTTCCTCGACACACCGACATGGCCAGGAACTCCACTTCGGTTCCACTCTCAATGAGGGATTAAAAGCAGGCCAGGATTCTTTGTACCAAGGCATGTACCGCACTCAGCACGCAAAGGCTCTGGAGAGCACTCAGAGAATCTGAGCAGATGACACTATTAGAGAGCTCTTGTCGCCTGATGTACTGTACGACCTGATAGTAGGCAAACAGTTCCTCAGTAAAGATTGAGCACTGGTCAGGAAGACGACATTGGAAAGAATCGTCGCCGAGTACGAAGCCACATCCAACACCATGGACGGTTTCTTTTTTAATTGTGGTTTTAGCGCGCACAACCGCTGAGGTCATTAGCGCCCAACACTGTCCATAGTAAAATCGAACCGGGCTTAGAACTTAAACGGCTTTCACCATATTTGCACGACGTGTAAAAAGTAAAACTGTCAGCAGAGTGCGGATCATCAGCTAAAATATCAGACATTTCAAATGGTAAACATAGATCATGACGGAGACGATTAAAAAACGAACATTGCACTAAAAGGTGGTACACAGTAAAAGGTTCATCACAGTGCTCACGTAAGGGAGCAGGATCATCACGAAGTAAATACTAGTGGCTATAACGGCAGTGGTCAATACGAACCCGGGCCAGGACAATCTCTCGACCAGATGACGTTGACCAAAGATCAGGCACAGGTTTAATGGCCCGCAATTTGTTCCCTGAGAGGGATAACCAATGTAAAAACCAACGGGAGATGATACGCTGGGAGATGCCAGCGCGAAGGTCTAGTAGAAAAGGTAGACAGCCGAGGGAGAAGAATTGCCTCCTTGGCAGCCGTATCCGCAGACTCATTCCCAACACTCCCACGTGGTCAGGAACCCACAAAAACGTCACGGTAGTTCCGCTCGCTGAAAGAGAGGTAAGGCAATTGCGGATGCTTTGTGCCAGGGGATGTGCAGGATATAGCGTGCGAAGGCTCAAAAGAGCAGTCAGAGTGTCCGAGCAAGTGACACTTATGGTCGGTCTTGGAACATCGGTGTAGAAAAGAAATTTTCCCGAAGCCAAGGACAAGAAACTGGCTGCGATACACCAAACCTGGGGTAGCGTATTTGGGGAGTGAATGTAGTACAAGATTAACAGAGGCGTCAGGACGGAGCCAATGAGCTGAAGGACCCACACCCATCGAGAATATGACAGGAAGTGGATTGTCAATACGCCGAAGCAGCAACCGAAAGCTAACTCATGGAGGTACTAGAGAAGATGGACTAGCTGCATACTGACGGTCCAGATAATCACCGACAAATACAGCGTGAGGTGGATGACCGCGCATAGATAATAATGGGCACGTGTTACGGCTAAGGATGATTCCCGTGGATAGTACATTGGTAATGCGGCAGCTTCAGCATAGAGGCTCTCAACAGGACTGGTATAAAAACCCCTTGTATCTAGACGAATCCCATGATGATGGATGTGTTGTGACGACGTAAAAAGGACGAGCGTGCAGATGAATAAGGTTAGTCTACACGACGACACTAGGTTGCGACACTCGTTTCACGAAATGAATTGCGCGCAACTGGTTTCGTGTGTGTGTGTGTGTGTGTGTGTGTGTGTGTGTGTGTGTGTGTGTGTGTAGACACGGCGCCAATACTACACACTTCAGTTTCGTTGTTTTGTGAGTGCCGTAGTCGCCGTAGAATTTAAGTTTTGGTAGCTGTAAGAGTTCTGGCGGAGCAATTTCTTCTGAGTGAATTCGCTGCATAAGACTAAACATAAAAAGGATTAGAATAGTGTTTGGGTTTGTGACTGGATTAAAAGAAGACGTCAGCTCGGTTGCTTAGCGATCTTGCTGAAAGAAATTGTGATCGAAGACCCTAGAAGTTATTTTAATCTGAATGTCACCAGAGTTTACGTTCCTTTTAAACAGAGTTAGTAATGCAATAAAGGAAACAAGATACTGTCATCAGAACTGAAATTACATATTGCATTACGTTTCTTGTCAAGTAGATATTCGTCTCTATAGTATCTGTACCGTGTTCACAAATCCACAATTGCCATAGTTCGTTTGTATAGGTATTTGGAATTTAATGTATTTTAGTCTGCGAATTCACTAATTGTTAACCCATCAATATTTCATTCACGAATATTTGTTTCATGAACACTAACACGCCACTGCTTATTCCTGAAATTTTCAACGTTAAAATGGCACATCGCATCGCATATATGTTAAACCGAATTATTTCTTCCTTTCCCCCCTTTATGTTGTGTTTTATTCTGTATTGGTTATAACCTAACCTAAAAACACGCGCAATCAGTTTCGCCGAAGTTGGAAGGTGCCGAAACTGTTTAGTTTCGCCAACGAGTTGCGCGAACGCCTGCCGCGCATGAGCACTGGCCAGTTGTGCAGTTTCGTGAAACTTAGTGTCGTCGTGTAAACTAGCCAGTTTTAAGCGGACAAGGGGTCGGTACAAGAAAAGAAGGGTGATTCGGTCAGCTCCCCAGGAAGTACCACACAGTGCTACTGTTTGACGCTTCCGCGAAAAATTGTTCGTAACTTGGTTTGAAAGGACGACAAAGTCGTCAACGGCATAGCGGTGTTTACGAAAACCACATTAAGTATTAGTAGTGGCAAACATAACGAATTCAGGTGCTGTACCGGCTATGGAACGGCCCCTATTGACAAGCAATACTTATGACAGTGGTGTACCAGGAAACGCACTCTAGAGACTGCAGAAAGCTTAAGCAGAAATATCCATGACAGTACTCTCGGCGAAGAAGAGTAGTCCGTACAGTTTTCGACGTGAAAAGGCAAAAAAAAAATTACCTTTGGGGAATCACGCTCGAATTCAATGCATTCGTATGGATGCTTTGTATTCCAGATTCGACAGTGTGAAAAGTAGCTTCGACGCTAAAAATTAAGCGATCAACAATGGCATCCCCATCCGATTGTTGCAACAAAACTAAATGATTATCGTCGTCATGATCGGGTTTCTGCACTAGCTCCAATTTTAATGGTTTCTCCTTGCCTGGCACAAGAAACCCATCGCAACGAATTTGTTGTGGCTTCTTACCGTACTTGGTTCTAAACATCCGTTGAACAGCTGTAGCACATTTGTTTTTGAAGAACTAACACGCAAAGCTCGATCCTTATCTGAACTCACCATGTGTACGACTAGATCTGACTATCGGCAAATTACCAAACATAAAATAATAAATTTAGTGTCTCTCTTCGAAAAGATATATGTAAATGATATCTGTACAACGGTTGTCTCAGGCTTTCTATTCTGTCGAGTAATTCCTGGAAAAATTAGAACAGGTGTTTTTGGTTCATTTCACCAATGCTTAGGGCTGTCGTGTGCCTATAATTGCTATACGTTTCACTTTATTATTTCCGTATTCTTACAATCTGAGTACTGACTCTTCCATGATCAAGGGGACTTCCTATACAGTTCGGTCCTGCAGAACATAGGTATAAATAAAAGTTGCAGTGATCGACTGTATTTGATTGGCGAAGCGGACAGATAAACTGCCTAGTAAATAGTATACCCAGTTTGAGTTTGTGACACTTGCGAGGAGTGACACTTGCGCGGAAAGGGAATTTGTAGACACTTGCGCGGAGACCCGGACGCTGCAGGTAGTGAACAGGGTGTTCCAGAAGTAGGGATACACCACCCCTACTCCTCGCCACCCAGCCGCTACCTGTGCCGTATTCAGGGAAAGGCCCACCGAGCGAGGTGGAGCAGTAGTAACGGCCCGGAGATATCACAGCCTCATTCAACAGGGAGATAACACGTCATACAAATATCACTCTATTTACAATACAGCACCATGTGAAGAGGAATGTGATGAAATCAGAATTGAGCGCAACTGTTGCTAACTACAATTTCGGATTGACTGCATTTTGAGTCAGAATTCGCATCTATATTCGCATTTATCGCAAATGCGACTTTTTCCTGTCCCTAGTAATACCTCTAAAAATAAACAGCTGATCAAGGCACTAAATGCAAGGGCAGATCTTAGGGTGTATTACTACAAATAACTGAAACACAATTTGATCGTGGAATTATATACAATCTCATTATAACGGTTTTTTGTAGGCGCTTTTGTGCAGCTTTTAAATATGTTAGGAATAGCATTATGAAATATAGACAGCTACACCTTATGTTTATTATGAGATATCGATTTCGGCTAATTTCAGGTCATCTTCAAGTCTCAAACAACAGGTGTTACTTATGCATTTTTCCAGTGGCACTCATAACCTTTAAGTGTTTACACACGCCGGCCGCGGTGGCCGAGGAGACTGCCGGGCGCCGTGGCTCAGCGCGCCCGGTCAGGGGGCTCAACGCCCTCTGTAATAAAAAAGCTGAGCCAAAGAACACTTCGAACATCAACGAACTAATACGATCAGCGTCCGCAATGAACAGAACTACCCATAGAGCAAAAAAAAAACTAAGGCGCTCCAGTCACGGTCTGCACGGCCACTACGGTCGGGGGTTCGAATGGATATTTGTGCCGTCCTAGTTCGTAAGTAGTTCATAAGTAGTTTGTAAGTTTAGGAACTGATGACCCCGTAGTTAAGTCCGATAGACTATACAAACATTTGAACATTTTGTTTACACACGAGGTCTAACGTTGTTAATCGCGTTAGCGATTAAAACAGAACCCAGAATATTTGCGTCTAAATGATACATATATTGGTGTGATGTCTTATTTCGAAAGAACAGACATCACACCAATACATATATAGCTCTCAGTAAAGTGGAACGGTACGATGTCGTTACGTAGCACAGCACGGCGACTGGAAACGCAGGAGAAGTGCAAACAACGTTCTCTCCTCAGAGGTATGATTAGGTTCGACGTAGACTTCTACAACATACAGTCTACACGGCGAAGATTACACCAAAAAATTTAACGTTTCGTCTACTTTGGCGATAGCAACCAAATTTTAAAATCGTGTCTACTATGTAAAGATGTAGCAACACAAAACGCTTCAAGTCCAAAACTTCACTGAGTTTCGAGTTCTGAATTTTTAATATGTTTTTAATGTTATTACAGAAAAAACATATTTGGGACTCACACTACAATTTTCATATGGCAGAATTTGTAGGTACATTCACAAGACATAAGACAACGGTTGTGTGCATTCATCTCATGAGAAATATCAATCATTTGTTTTCAGTGTTTACTTCAAATTTCTCTTTTAAGTTTCTTTAATTATTAGTACTTAAATGTGGTTATGAAGTAAATAAATTACGTGTATATGTGTAGTCTTATGCGGCCAAACAACTTAGGTCATCGGTCGCTAGACTTACACACTACTTAATCTTACTTAAAATAACTTAGGCAAAGTACAAACAAACACATGTTCGAGAAGGACTCGAACCTCCGACCGTACCGGCCGCGCAATTTGTGACACAAATTACATGTTTGATAATAGTAATGCATAGAAGTATGAAATCACGTCAAGACTACTTCCTGCAAAAATTTCGACAAAAAAAGTTGGCACTGACTTTAGAAAAACAAAATTCTGGTATATTGGATTTTAACATTTTATCAAAAAATGAGTGTTACTACAAGAGATACAGCCATTCAAATTTACGAGCACCATAACGTTTTCCCTTCCTGAGTAAATGAGCTGCTTCTTGTAGTTTCAACACCGCAGTAGCCTTTTTCTTGAATGTTCTGAATATAAATCTTCACACAGACTTCTTGAGGAGGAGAGTGATGCGGATATCTGATTGTAAACCACTGCCTATTACCTTAGACCTTTTTGACTGTACTGAACAGTATTTCCGCGTATTCCGTAATTTATATTTATACAGTTAACAGGCAATGTAATTTATAACCAACTATTGGCTGCCAATTTCGCTTCATTTTTCCTGGAAGTCTTGCAACTTGTTTCTCCCTGTTGGTTTATGCCAAGTTCGGATTAAAAATGGTTCTATATGACGGTGATGGGAAATAGAATTTATCTTTAGCATTTTTCGGTGTGTGACATTCCCTTAGATGTATTTGTAATTCGAATACAGCCAAATCGTTTTGGGGTCTACGAATAAACGCTGTAAGTATGTAAAATACTCATTGACTTATTATTAACGTTTTTCAATTCAAGGTTTAAGGTTGCATCTCCTATTAAAAAGCATAGTAGCTATTTTTAAAGAGATGGAAGTTGCGTGATAGTGGGGTTAACTACATAGCGGTCAATTACATCAACGTATCTGTGCAGGATGCCTAATATATTTATTGCTTGCGCAGGTGTCTTGATATGCTTAGTGTTCTGAATAATATGCTTTTAGGAGGTATGACTGTGGAAAGTCCATAGTCTTGTAGTAGCAGAGACTAACTCTCCAAACATTATCACTATTAAAATACCTTTTTGTTTACAGGAGGAACACTCAACGGGTTAATATGTAGTTAGAACAAGTCACTATATTGCTCTTCAGCTTGCAAAGGGTTGTGCAATTTCACTGATTTTCGTGTTATGTTGACAGTGTGGAAACTTGACAATAGCAGTGCTAGACTTCTTGTGGGCCTGTACCCAGGAAAAGCGATTAGCCGCCCCAAGGGCCCCGGGTTCCGCGCAAGTGTCACTCCGCGCAAGTGTTCCAACCCCACCCAGTTTCAAATTCTGGTCTGGCAAAAAGTTTCAACTTTCCCTAGATATGTAATTCAAAGCCCAAAGGCAGCTGATACCTTAAATTTCATTGTGTCGTGATTCATACTGGCCGAGGAATCAAAATGGTGCCTTATTTACTACTAGTCCGAAATAACAGACGACTCATATTCGATAAATGTAGTTTGTAAGTATGTTTGTGACGTCAGATCTCTTGGTACGCACACAATTTTGCAGGTGCATTCAGTTATATAATTATGTAGATACTGTGTTCCTAACAAGTGTAGAAGTACAAAAGTAATAAATTAGAGCACCGTGGCAGCTGCTGAGGTTTCACGCATTAACAGCCGAAAACCTAAAGAACTATAAACTTTTTTCGTTTTCACGTTTGTGCGGTGTCAGTGAGAATGTTTTCGTAATAATTTGAATTCTACCTTACATTAAATTAGTTGGTAGGCTAACTTTTGTCATTGTTTAGTATTGAATGAATATAAAATATTTGAAAACCATCAGGTTCCCCACCATCAGCTTCAATAAAAACAGTTTCTAAATGAAATAGTTGCCTTTTCGTGTAGTACTTACGATTTTACCCCTGAATCAGCAGATTATCATAGCTTTCAAAATTTTTAATTCAGCTAGTAATCTAAGAAATACTTCCAGGAGTGCTAGTTCTGCAAGTTTCGCAGGAGAACCGAAGTTAATCTGCCAGGAAGTTTCATGTTTAACTTACTTTCTAGACGCCCAACGTACGGATGAACTTACTATTCCAGATAAGTTTTACGATAACTATTTTAGATTTATAACAACAGATCGTTCATGAGGCAACTAGCTTCTCTCTGAACGTTACTTTAACCCAGATAGAGCATAATTCTTTTGGGTTTAAATTGTTTTTCAAAAGCTATTAATTACCTTCATATGACTGCACAAGATAAGTGATTTTTTCGCAATCAGGCCGTCAGTTTTGCCATACCGCCCTCTTTTCTGAAAGGACGTCAAAATGAATGTTTCATAAATTTAATCTGGTCAATCATTATTATTAAAATATCATTTAAAATGAATATATATACAATGTCGCAAAAAATTAAATAATGTCCAAGAAATACAAACCCAACGAGGAAACCTTTAATACCTCCTGTATGAATCTCAACTTCGAAGCCGCATCCAACCAATTTGCAATCAACGATACAAGCTAAAATTGATAATGGCAGCAGGCTACCCAAGGAAATACAATACGACACTGTACAAGAATTATTAATTACAAGAATGAAAAAGTAAGTTGTGGTTTCGCACAAGTCCAAAGTGCGCGCCACCTACTTTCACCGCGCGCCGCCATGCACGCACGGCGCGGCGTTCTTACGACGTCAGCCACGAGTGCCCTCTGCTACAACTCCGCTCGTGGCCACCACTGAACGACATCGTTCACTTGGGACTGAGATAGGAACCAGTAAAGACTTCGGAATCAGATAGGCACCATTGAAGACTTGGCTATCGGACAGGCACTAGGCATACCTCTAGCTCAACTATGTATCAGCATTCTGCAGTACTGAGCTATGTAAAAGTTAAGTATTGTATAAATCCTGTACGGAGACACGGAGCGTTCGATCGACAAACGGCCTACGATAAAATCTGGGTCACCGACCAGATAGGCCCGGATTAATGATAACGGTTAACTAAACCAGTATCAGACCACCAACGGGAGCGGTTGTAGCGTCCTAGGCAGCTGTTCATCACGCGACCTTGGAACGGTTTGTCTCAGAAGATACGAGAAACGAAATCTGTTCTTTGCGGAGAAGGTAGTGTAGGAACTGCTGGATCTCATGCCTAAATACAGTTATGGAATACTAAGAGGAAAAAAAAGACCTAATATTCAGAATATTTAATACGAAATGGATGAGAATGGATCATGCAGCAGGAGAAACGGAATAATTGTATGAGTAACCTAATGGAAACTTCGAAAGTATGCAAGGAGTGGAACATGCGCATATCTAGAATGCATGGAAAAGCATATAAAACACTTAGGGGCTCAGTTAAGATATCTAGGTTCTGAAGTATTTTCATCGTCAGACTGAACTAAAATGGTTCAACGTGTTTCTGTCGGTTCTACGGCAATAGGGTAAGTGGTAATAAAAGAAATTTGCAGCAGAGGGTATTTGTGTTGACTTGTGTTTTCCAAACGAATTACACAAGCAGTTAGAATCAGATAGTGTACTGAGCGGGTTGTGCAGTGCAATAGCAACGTTACTTAACCGCAACTATGGCATGGAGAGCAATGTAAAGGTTGGAACGGGGATAGACTCAGAGGGATGTGGCTGCAGCTATTGCAGGGTCCCTTTAGGCACGGCCGGTCCCAGGTATTTTTGCCGCCCCGTGCAAAAATTTCAACCACCTCCCCTCCCCCGCATTTTTCGATTTCGTCAGCTTTATTCATATATGACGTCTTATTTTCACGTATTACACTCTTGCGTCTTTCTGTCATGAATATGCCTTTAAGATCAAAGCAGCGTCAGTGTTACATTTACATTTTAAGCCGCAACTCCAAAATATTTCAAACACGATTAAGTTAGGAACTTTTTCTAGTTCCTTGAGTAGAGGTGGAGCATCTTACCGAGTAATTATTGAGTAAATCACAAGTTCCGCGAAAGCACTTTGTACAGAGACGTTTATCTACACAGGCGGCACACATTCTTCACAGCTCCTAATTAGACATATGGGCCGTTTTCACCAACAGATGTTTAGAGTTAACACGGTTGTTAGTCTATGTAGCATTAGTTAAAACAAACATTGCATTACATCAACTTACGTTAGCTTAACACTCGTGTTAACAACAGAAATATGGACTGTTAGCCAGTGGCGTAGCTATCATAGGGCTAGGCGGGGCATTGCCCCGGGGCCCCCGAGCTCCAGGGGCCCCTCGGCCTTCGTGAGTGACGATCGAAAAAAGTTACAGTAGAGCGTCGAATTTTTTATTTGATTTTTTACCCTCCCACCCTATCGTCCATCATATCCCTTCCCCTCAAACGAAGTTTACCAAGGTAGCCGCACTGGGCCACCGGCTGGCGACTGGCGGAACAATGCTTCTAATTTAGGCCAGTCGTCAGGTATGTTTAGGTCCAAAAAAATTGCAGGAAGCTGAATTTTTGTATGTTGTTAGGGCATATTAGAGTAGTATTAAACCAAGTTTGCAGCTTCGAAATCCTTTTGCGTAACTTTTAACAGCCAAAAAACCTCGAAATTTTCGGACTTTTTTCTAGTTTTGGCTTATAACTCGTGAAGGGTCGTTTTTTGACGAAACGTCACTCACACCTCTATTAATGTGGATAAAATATTCTAAAATTTAAGCCCAACCGCAGCTCTGTAAGTCCAATAGTTCCCGAGATATTGGACTTCAAAAATTGACTTATTTCTCCAAAAAGTTCAAATTTTAGATTTTAGTCATTTTTCGGCTAGAGTATTAGTTCTAATGATGATCCTACGGGGAATGTCATACAAAACAAAGTTATAGAGCAGTTATTTAACTTTAATCTAAGTACTGAACGAAGTCCATAGGCCTAATAGATTTCTAGTTATCGTTAAAAACCAAAACTTGGAAAAATCGGAGTATTCAATAAATTGACCCAGACGAATTGCAGTCCTCTTATCCTGTGTATGTTAAATAAAAAGGAAGAATTACTCATTTACGATGATTATTAACATATTGTATATAAATAGGTGTAATTATATGTTAGTGCATACAAACATATTTGTAAAAGTAGGTATTGCTGTAAAAAAAAAAGAGCCTCTCCGTTTTTGGGTATTGGTCAGCCATTAAGGGATTGGGTCTTTCGTTGGTAGCGAGGCCTTTTGTTGTGCGAAGGTATCAATCCCCCTCCCGTCCCCCTTACTCAGAGTCGTGACTTAGCGGGTGTTCTGTCCTCCCTCCCAAACTTCTTGCCTCCGAGGCCTTCCCCACTACACCCAGTCAGCCCTTAGAAACAGCGGTATTCGGATCCGTGAAGAGCGTTTCAAACAAAAATAGTCTAAATCTTGATCTTGGTGGCGTTTTAAGTACTTTCTGTTTTATAATATGTCGGAGCTACCCCCGTCGCATGTTTGCTTCGGGGTCGTCGGTAAGTGCTTGCAGAGGGAACAGTGACAGTAAAAAACGCGGAATTTAGACTCTGATAAAAATGAGTCAGAAACGTGGGCTTGAAAGGAACATGAGGTTTTTTGTGCAGTTTAAATGAAGTGACCGTACATGACGCATGCAGGAAGAGGTACACTGTGGAAAGTAATGTGTAAGCATTTGCCCAGCGAGAACGAGATGTTTGATTTGCTCAAGCATCGTCTTCGTGTGGGGAAAGGCTGAAAAGTGCATCGGATTCAAGGCGTTACATCATTGGATATTATTGTTTCCGTTGTGGTGAAAAATTCTCCAAGGAATATTCCGAGAAGCAGATAAAATTGCCCAAATATTTACAGGATGAACTCCATCGAAGGGAAACACTGGAATTGAAAGAATCAATTGTGGAAAAAGCTAGACAAGCTAGTGAATGGGGGCAACACATTCTTCGGCGTCTTTGATGTATAAGTGAACTTGTTGCTGCTGAGGGTAAGTACCACAAACATTGCTACATAAAACTGCACTCCTTGTCGCGATCTACTGGTGCACGAGGTACACAAGGCCGTCCTGAACATCCCTTCCTTATCGAAGGTATGGAGCGTATATATGCATACCCTGCAGAAACAAGACAGGAAAACCAATTTTCCATAAGTGACTTGTTTGCAGATACCTTCACATGTGATTACAAACCAGCAGCTGCAAGTGTTCAAGCTCATCTAAAAAAGCGATATGGCGGAAAAAGTATTTTTGCGCAGGATGGTCCGTATCACAGCCCAGTCTTGATGTTCAGACATTGGACAAAACATCCTTTATGAAAAGTGGTACAATCAAAGACTTAGCGATCCTGCTGAAGAGCGGCTTAGAGTTGTCAAAGCTGCAGCAGAGATTATCCTGCAAGACATTAGTTCCCAAACAATTGACACTACTCAATATCCCCCGTCAGATGCTTTTTTAAAACACGTAGAGGCATCCTTCTCTTGAACAGTGGAAAAAAGTGCATGGGATTTGCTCATGCAATCATGGCTGCAACGAGGCCCAAATCTTTCCTATCCTCAATTCAAATAAGCTTTGGAACCTATTTGTATAGAAAATTTGAAACAAAGCACCTTGTTTAACTTTGCCACTGTATGGGAATTTCTTGTACATATACGGAGGCTGTGCATTTTGAAAGTTCCGCTATCCTCCGTGGAGAAGTGGTGCAACCAGTCGACAAAGGAGATATTATGCATTTTGTCTTCGACAATGCAGATGTGAACGTTAACACAATTGATGGAGAAAATACGTTCCATGAAATGGGTGGTACAATGATCATGACCCCTCACTCATCCGTTCCCCCAGACATAAACCACGTTTGAAGTCTGTATGTGCCGAATCTATCAAGTTCACACACTGCGACACACATTAAACATTCTTCTATTAGAAAGAAATTTGGCTTGTCAGCCATTTCAATTAACGAAGTGAAAATCGCTGAAGTCATTTTGCCAAAATCCCCAGACCTGCTGTGGTTGTTTGGAAAAGCAACTAACATGCCAGGCATCCCAGGATGGAATGGATTCATGGATCAAGTGACAGAAGATCTTCCTTACAAACGTTCAAAGATTGTATATCTCCCTATTATCCATGCTCCCCCAACTACGACACTGTTTTAACATCACTTTTAGAAGCCAGTTAAAGAACAAGCATTTACGGCCAGGAAACATGTTTTGTGACCTACGATCAACCACTGTACTTGAAAGCCCGAGCCATTGTGGAGAGCCACCAGCATCCTCAGCTTGTCAACATAGGGGTGAGGTTTTCACCACCTCATGTTATTCATGGGGGCCGTCGGTGCCATAATGGCAGGAAGTGACTCAAGGAACTTCTCTGTTCAATATTGACGGAAAACAGTACTGAAAAAATCCTTTTTATATATGATGCGTTAATAATAAACGTCAATTAGTAATTCTTCCTTTTTCTTTAACATACACAGAATAAGAGGACTGTAATTCGTCTGGGTCAATTTATTGGCTACTCCGATTTTTCCAAGTTTTCATTTTTTAACGATAACTAGAAATCTATTGGGCCTATGGACTTCGTTCAGTACCTAGATTAAAGTTAAATAACTGCTCTATAACTTTGTTTTGTATGACATTCCGCGTGGGATGATCATTAGAGCCAATATTCTAGCCGAAAGATGACTAAAATCGAAAATTTGAACTTTTTGCAGAAATAAGTCAATTTTTGAAGTCCAATATCTCGGGAACTATTGGACTTACAGAGCTGCGGTTGGGCTTAAATTTTAGAATATTTTATCTACATTAATAGAGGTGTGAGTGACTTTTCGTCAAAAAACCACCCTTCACGAGTTAAGCCAAAACCAGAAAAAAGTCCGAAAATTTCGAGGTTTTTTGACTCTTAAAAGTTACGCAAAAGGATTTCGAAGCTGCAAAGGTGGTTTAATACTACATGTCCTAACAACATACCAAAAATTCAGCTTCCTGCAATTTTTTGGACCTACGGCCATTTTTTTGTCTACGACGACTGGCCTAATTGGGCCTCTTCACAAGCCGCGCTGCTGACAGGCGAAGCTGCCAGTCAATGTGTCCAACAATCGGCACACTTCAGTAGGCGTAGCAGCAGAAGTAGCGGCAGCATCAAAGCTGTTCACAGCAATAGTTGCGCCTTCCAAGTGTTGCGGCGTGCCGGCTCGGCGCACTGTGAAGGATCGCGCTCCTTCAAATACAGTCTAAATACATTTGCTGTACAGTACTTCTTATTGGCAAATAGAAGTGTACAGTTCGAATATCCGAATAAACCTGTTTTCCGAATAGCCATGTTCCCAAATTACTTCGGATAATAGACGTTATTCGGTATATTATATTTTAGTTGAATGAAGGAATTTCGACTTAATTTCTCCTGCCGAAATTGACCCCAACAAGGACAGTTCGCCAATTATGTAAGGAAATTAAAACAAAATATGCATTATTGGAATGTGGGGTTACGGAAGTATTTACCGCAGTTTTATTCTTCTGCAGCAGCCGAAAGGTCGTTCAACAAATTAAAAATCATCAACGCATTTGAGGTACAGTATGGCTCAAGCTCGACTCTGACATTTGGCACTCATAGCAATCGAAAACAAGGCTGCATCAAGGCTAGATTTAACAGACCTTATTGATGATTTTGCAAAAACCAAAGCCAGGAAAAGATTGTTAAGTAACTGTCAAAATAAAATTGACTACTTTTTAATTGTGTACCTATATTATTACTATAATGTAATGGAGTCAAGAAAACGCTTACCGATAATTACCGATCAGAAATTATATCTTTGCCAACATTTGGAATCTAACAGTTTGAAGCATTGTATTACTCCAGCAGGTATTCTTTCATTCTGACTTTGGTGCGTGAAGAAACACGAACGAAATCCCCACAACATCACTCATTAAGTTCTTGATACACAGTGAGGCGCGAAAAATTATGAATTTTTTTCGAGGACTAATAGTATTCGTGTTACTACAAATAGAAAAATTCCCAACTTTTAGAAAACAATGTTTTAACACACTGACTGCCACGTGAGTTAAATATAAGTCACAGGAAGTCTTCTCTTCGGGCCACGTGAAGTAAAGACAACACACGGACATTTTTCCATTTAAAGCTCCGTGGTGCAGTTGTAACTCACATTAGCGTGCTGCATGTTGGTGTTACAGTACGTTATAGCCCCAGTAAAAAATCATGTTCGTGGCCTCCAGTTTTCAAGAGCTCAAGAGTAGTTATTGACACTTGAAATCGTGAATTATGTATAACTCACATGACCCAGTCATATTGGAGTTTCCTTGTTTTTATAATTTATTATTTGGTGTAACATATTACTTTATACAGTAGATTGTATATCACATACAGTTTTAATTACATTCTCCAACTCTAATTGCAACAACAATGAAACAGGTTCAAAAAATTGGGCAATTCCACTTTGTATCTCTAACAACTGCATGCATTGTGCTTCATGAAGGAACACTCTTCCCAAAAATATGAGAATTTCTTACATTTCCATGTAGTTTAGTTACATTTCTTGACAGCTTGCTCTCGTCCAAATTCATTCTTCATTTTTTCGTAGCATCCGTACACCTATGACTTGCTGCTCCCATGTTCACAAGAGCACAATCTGCAGGCATCTCTGTGGCTACGGTGAGATTTCTCAGGGGCATCGGCATCCTCTGTATGGAGTAGTCTCAAAGTCATTCCTCTTTGAATTCTGTGATTGAGATTATCTTGTTGATGTATCGGTAAATCAGTACTCAGCATCAACACATTTCTCTTGTTTTTCCATTTCAGTAGTATCTTCATCTTCTTCACTTATGTCCATAAGGTCATCTAAAAGCTTCTGTAGATGCCTTTGTTCATCTACATAACTTCTACGAGACACTTTCTCCTGCTACAATATCACTGTGTTACGGAGCAAACAACACGGAATACAGACTGTTGTAACAATGCAGAAAAACAATAATGGAACTGTACGCAACTAATGTTGTGGAATGAAAGACTTACAGGAGTACCAAGCCAAAATTATTAGCGAGATAGCAAATGACACACCTGGCACTTTACTCTGGCGCCATGTGACTCATATGTAACGCACACAGAAAAACAAACTAAGGTACTAAATTGCAATATTTTCAACTTATTTGTACTTAAATAGACTTCAGGCAAACTAAAGCAGAATATGGAAAAAAAAAGGAAATGGTCCCCGGGGGATGGTAACCCAAGTATACCTTAGGCAGGCAATATGTTCATATATATTTATTGTTAAACAGAATTGACTAAGACAAAATATTAAATGTATACAGCATATTTAAGTACAGTAGAACAGTATTTGGCATATGATTTGTTGTGGAGATGTGACAGGTGCAGCAGGAAAGAGGTGGGGGGGGGGGGGGGGGGAGGGTTGGAGGGCAGAAGGAGCAGGAAAGAGCAGACCGCTGGAATGGTCAGGCATTGCCGTTCTTTGTGCGCCTGCAAAACGAATAACGAGAAAGCGAGCCTCCACTCTGTCTACCCCATTACGTCGCAAAAGGAAATTACAAGGTGTTTTACAAAGTTATGCCGATCCTTCCACAGTGCACCTCATAAATCACATATAACGTACTGTGCAGACAGACCTTAAGAGTGCGTATTTTCCACAAAATGCGTTGCGCCAGGAAACAAAGAAAAAAAAAGTTCAAATATTTGTTAAGCTTATGGGAATTAACTACGGGGTCATCAGTCCCTAAACTCACAAACTACTTACGAACTACCTTATACTAAGGACGGCACAAATATCCATGCCCAAGCGCCTCAGTCCCCGCGGCCGGCGCCAGGAAACAGGCATGTTTATTTTCCACAAATGTGTTAATAGTGAAAGGAATACCGAACAGAATCTACATACCTGTCTACACACTACCTTGCAATGGAAGGCGGGAAATGGATTCGGCATTCTGTGGCTTTATTCTGGGAACGGCGCCTTCCCATACCATAATAACTATTCGCTCTTCAATTTACGGGCATACTAACACTATACCCTCCGCCGCATTCTGCTCAGTTCTTCGATGTGAAAAAAATACCACTTCACTGTGTTTTAAAGTAATGGTGAGAATTCAGCACTTCATGCAATCTTTTAAGGTACGTTTCTACCCGCACACTATTTGTTTATTCTGCTATTTAAAGGTATAATTACATTAGCGGATCAGACGTTTCAAGTAATAATTACTTTGTCTCAATAGTGAATTGTGCATCAAGACGCTGCCCTCTACCCCACTGTCACGATAATAAGCGAAGATATCGATTTTATTTTACTTATTACTTTTTCCTGGCCAGACACTAACATATACTTCAAGAAGCCTAATAGGGGCACGGCTCAATCCAAAGTGTTTCAACAAACAAAATCCGGCAACTTACTTTTGATGAAACTATCCTAAACGAATATTTTTCCTATTTTCCATCTTTGACTGGGCTATCAACGAAAGGAGCTAACGGCGCAGTAGTTTAGCGAGAGTGAGTTGTCGGCACTGACAACAGTCCGCCTGCTGTTACCGCTGACGAAAAAAATCCCATAGGGCATTTTCACCTGTATGTCCTGCCCAGGTCCAACTCTATCTCTGTCCCTCTGCAAAATTTCATCCAAATCAGCTAGTAATGTTTGCGTGAAAGCATAACAAGCAAACTTTCACACTTATATTAGAGAGTACGATTAAATATTATCTGCTGCGTGACACACAATAATTTACTTAGTAGTGTTTAGGTTTGCCTTATGTGTTCCAATGGGCGGTAAGGAGCTGATGATGTAATTTTGCATCTGTACAGTATTATTCTAAAGAGGGCCCCAATGTCATTTTTGCCCCGGGGCCCTTGGCGACGTAGCTACGCCACTGCTGTTAGCTTAAGGCGTTAACAATTTTAGTATTGTCAAGATGGCGGGCGCAAATGCAGCTTTCGATGTAGATTTGCTATATTTGGATCGTCTAAACGGCTTTCGCAATAGAGAACGGCCTATGAGGAGAAAATTTCGACGAACTATCGGACAAAGATTTTCTTCAGAGGTATAGACTGTCGAAATAAGTTGTTTTGAAGTTTACCAAGGAATTGCAGGAGAGGGTGGAATATGGATCTAATAGACATATACCGATCTCGCCTTTGCTTCAAGTATTAATTACATTGTAACGAGATTTAATTGAATGGCTGATGTAATACTAGGGTTTTTTTCTTACCATAATATTGTGCATCACAAAATGTTCAAATGTTTGTAAGTCTTATGGGACTTAACTACGGCGTCATCAGTCCCTAAACTTACGAACTACTTACGAACTACTTATGAACTACTTACGAACTAGGACGGCACAAATATCCATGCCGAGGGGGGATTCGAACCCCCGACCGTAGTGGCCGTGCAGACCGTGACTGGAGCGCCTCAGTCTCCGCGGCCCGCTGTGTATCACAATCAGTGGTACTGCTGTCAGGATCTATCTGATCTATTAAGCTCAGGATGCTGTCAACTTTTTTTAGTGCACTTTCCACCGCCCGTGTGGAACCGTTCAAGTCTCTGTTCACTCCTGTCCTCCTTTGCACTTAGCTTCAAATTAGTATAATACTGGCGAAGTTGCTTTGTACTTCTTGTCACATTAGCATTACAATTAAATTCTCTTAATTTTTCCCCACGTTGAATCTTTAACTTTTACGTTTGCCACATCCGTCTTATTTTCTATAATATCTTTATATTTAGTTATTAGTTCAACTAATAATTCTTTCTCCAAAGATGAAAAATCTCTTCAGATTTTGCTCATCCGCCATTGTTTCAGTTGTGTGCTTACTTTAATCGAATATTGGCGGCAAAGGAAACTAAAAACAAGAGCGCATCGTAGTACGTTCAGAAAATCATATGAAGCATTCAGAGCCTTCTAGATCTGCAATATTCACAATACTCTCATCGTTAACATGTGTTTGTTAACATTTTCAGAAAACAAGTTCGTGAAATGCTAGAATTTTAGTAGTCTTGTAAACGCTTTAACAAATGTTACATTACATTAACTAATGCCACTTTTAACATCTGTTGGTGAAAACGGCCCATAGAAACAGAAGGACGACGCCTGTTGACTGCGCACTGAACTAGGACGGGGACATATGAAATATTTATAAGCGATATAAATTACTGTTATTACGGTCCATGCCGATACCATCGATCCACGGAAAATGATACGGCTGAGACAGGAGAACCGTCTTTACCTACGTGATTATTATTCGAAGTTAATAGATGAACGTAAATAGTGTCTGGCAAAAACAACATGCTTTTAATAAGTGCACAACGTACAGACCTCACAGTCCACAGATCGACCACTATCAGACACTTAACTCACTACTTGGTTATTAAACAAGGCAAGCGAACATTGACATATAATAAAACTACCAATTGAGAGTGTCGTATCCACTGTGCAAATCTGCCAACTCAAAAAATATATTTGTCCCGTAAACACAAGTCAAAATATCGCTAAGACGCAGTATTCATTATCAAAGATCTCAAAAGAAAATAACCATATTTTACTTATTTCACGATACCGTTATGGGTGCGAGCCAACAACCAGTGGTGCTCTACGTGTGACGAGTGTAAAATCTTTTTAAGATAAAGTAACAGAACGCAATGCATGTCAAGGGGTCAGGGTAATATACAGTTTTATAGTTTTCATTACTAGAAGTAAGATTTCTGGCCGTAGTAAATAGCATTCTTTCCTTGTTTATGCTTATATCTCACAGTTTTTCTTAAATTAATGTTATATAAATGGAGTAGTGCCGTAGTCGCATGCAAGAGTACGCCTCGCCCTTCTATCATGATAGCACCCGAACGCTGCCGAGCATATCGGCTCAACCTACGTAGTAACCTTGCATGTTTATTTTGCTTGTAGGATGACGCATGTCACTGTTGTATGCATAGGCGCCGACTACGGGTATGTTCAGTCGCTCAAGCATACCCCAAAATTTCAGTGGGTATGCTCGGCACACCCCATTAATTTTGGTATTTTTTTCTTTACGATATATTTCACGACTGATTTTGTGAAAACTTTTTATGCCGTATAGCATCTGATGCTGAAATATACATACAAAATTTGACAAATACGGCGCGAGAGCTTTGCGAATTACGAAATCGAAGTTACGCTGTGTGATGTGCACTTGTTTTGGTTATAAGAGAGGTAGAGCATATTAGCTGTAGTTAGCTGATTAGAACACAGCAGTGATATTTAAAAGATATTTTCGTCAAGAATGTCCTGATGAACAATTTCAGCCTTAGTCTTCTGTTTCAACCTAACAATGACCTCGCAATTTGCGATATAATCGGGAAAATTATTTAATGCTGTTCCTGTAATCCTGCTCTGTGGATGACTGTATGTAATCTTGTCCGTTCAATAAATTATCCTAGTAAAGTGCATCCTTTAAAATGATGACATATTCATGAAAAACAAGTCTACTTTTGACAAGCAAGACAGAAAATATTATTCCTGCTCATATCACTGGTAGCAATTTAAACTGTCACGTCCCTGCCTAAACAGATATTCTTAAAAAAGCTACTGCCACATTCACATACAAACACGGAAGTATATGTGCCGGCATATCTTTGCCTCTTATTATGCGATATGCATAACTCTCAGTTACTATCTTGGGGTCATTTCTGAATTGGTGTGTGATTTAACAACAGGTCGTAAATATATTGGTAACGACAGAGATGGTATGACAGCGGAAGTGTTTATGGGCTATTTTGGTAATACTGTATTGAAAATATAAGTGATTGCGGTAGTGAACACAGTATTCACATTATCTGAGATGCATGTCTCAGAAGACGAAACCTCTAAAAATGATTTGGTAAAATGTTGACGTTAAAATGTTGTTTCTCTGTAATACCTGTCTGAAGAGGGGGGGGGGGGGGCTGCAGCAGGCGGGCAACCCCACCCCCCTGCGCCATGGATACGCTACTGAGCATACCCCCCATGATTTTCAAACGTCGACGCCTGTGGTTGTTTGGATCAGTGTGTAACAATTTGTATTTGCAATTTATTTCTACATTTATGCAAGACACTTCCATTCATTTTCTCGTTTGATGTGACTTATCTGAACTACATAAAAATTCAGGTGACAATTTCAGTTCTAGTAAAGCATTTACCCTGATATGTAAGTCGTACTTATCGAAATATATTTTTGCTTTAATAAATCATTGTTCAGCTATCTGAAAGGCCTGTATTTGTTCACAAAAATACACTATATGATATAAGTATTCAGAAATGTCAGTCATTTAAATGTATGAGAGTTAACAGAGTAAGAATCACGAAGTGCTTCAATCTAAAAACATTGGCTCTGCAAGATGGCGGACTGTCCTCAGTCAACAGTTAAGCTTTGCATAGTAGCACCATCTCCTCTTATTTTAATCTCCTTGGTTCTTGTAGCTGCCCTAACAATACGACGATACGCGCGCGCGCGCGTTATCCATGAAGTAAATTAGTTTGCAAGTTTAACATCGTCTATGGGTGTGATAATGTTTACGTTGAAACATTTCTCCCTTAATTTTGTTATTTTAATTTAAATTTTTAAATCAGTATAAATTTTTGCAATTAAATGTGAGCACGAAATAGAATAAAGAGTGGTTGGGAGAAATATTTCAATACTGGTTATGTAGGAAAACCATCTATCTATTGAAATGAATCTACTATGCTGTACTTTTAGAGAAATTAATGAGCTACGCACCAAGAAAGTAGTTAAAATCCTTTTATAACCTGGCTGATACTGATAAGCAACGTGAACCTAACTGTTGTAGACATCACTATTGCTAATTTTTTAACTAAGTTTCCGGCTAGTTGATCTGTTACTAATCGAAAGTGGTAAGTCGTTCGTAATCTCAGGGTCGCAGTTAGAATAATTATTTATTAAAAGAATGTGATAAAAATGGGTCCTATTGTACACATCTCCAACAAGTAGATTCTTAAGTCAGTGTAATTCATTATTCTTTTGTCCTGAAAAATAAATTGCATCACAGTTAAATGAAAAACGTGAAAGGAAAAAATAAGGTTCGAATCTCACTACAAATAAGTACTCGGACAAATTTCGGTAAACTCACGAAACTATTATTCAAATAAATGAAGTCTACGTATACATCACATTCAAAGTTCCGTTACCTTTGTGAAATCTCATTAAATTCATACAGTCGAGATCATGTCAAATTCAGTACATCATTTCAATTACAACTTTCTCCTGGAGATATATCGTACAGACATTTTCGCAATTCATCAGGGCGTATACAGGCGTAATAGGGAAGAGAAGTTTACTAGACGAGAGCATTATACAGAAGAAGAAAATGGCGTCACTACTCCTTTCTTTTAAAAGAATAGTTAAATCTATGTATTCTAATTGCTCTTTGTTCAGAGTTTTTGACTTAGGTTTTAAGAATTTAGTGACATTGAAAATGACACGAAATTACAAGAAAAAATATACAAATATAAGCATAATTAATTTAAATATGGGCAAATATTGTTTTGTATGTGGAGGCGCATGTAACACTACAACGTGACCATTGCAATGAGCATTGCTGCACAAATGGTGCATCACGTCCAACTTTTAATTCTCCGAAAGGATCAACACGCTCTCGGAAGGTCTCAATTTGGCCTCTAACTCGCTCAGTTGGCTTAGGAAGCACGGTTGCGTCTCCGTGGCATGGCGCATGTTTGCTTCACACGATGTTACACTGATCCTTATGGATGTAAACATTGCCCATTAAGGGTACACAATGTCGCTCTGGCAACTGTGTTACTACGCTAGTTGTCGGTGGACGATGATAAAACCGTTATCAGTATATGTTATCAGACTATCAAAACCGACTGTCTTTCCAGCTCTACTATTCGTTTCGGTAGCATTCCATTTCGGCAATAACTAGTCAGTTAAGCAATATCAGATATCTCACGTTATTTCGGATTTATTCATTTCCTCCTCCTCGTTCTGCAAACGTTTCTGGGGCCAAGAACAAGAAATTTCAAGGTTGCAGCTAAACCACACAAGTGGTCAGCTATAAAATTACAGCTCTACAGTACGGATCAGCAAAAGAATTTAACGCAGATGTGACTATAGAGAAGTACTGGCAGGCTAAAGAGTGGCAGTTTGACGCCACATTCCGTTTCGAAGTAGATTGAAAAATAATGCGCAGTATTTTTGAAGCACATCAGCCTTCGCTAAATTTATAAATCTCAATCTTGTGATTGTGGGTATCTCATAGAAAAAAGTTTTTCCTTTATATCGGCTATAGTGTGTCTTATGACGCCACTCATGGAATTCATTGCTATGAATGTATGCGGCCATACGCAAGCGATGCGTGATAATGGTCATCTCAAAAGTTTAACAGTTAGTTTATTAAATGATCTGTGATGCTTAGAATGACGTCTCAAAAGTGGCACAGTTTGTGAAGTTCCAAGTATAACACGCCCTACATATTAATGAAGGTTTACGTCCGACTCGTCTAGACACGACGCAGCGTAAACAAGAAACGCTAGTTGTAATTGCAGACCAACGGCCCTCATGTTATGCCCATAAGCGTTTTGTTTTGAAAGATTCTCGTGTCTATCACATCACTGTCTCTACGAATATGTAAGGCTCTGTTGTTGACTTCGCTCTTTCATTAGGAAAATTAAATTTCATAGTGGAAAACGACGAAGTATGAACCTGCTGCAGTCAATGATCTCGCTAACTCTCAGTTATTGTAGTGTCTGTCCAGACACTCCACAGTGCTTTATCAGACTGGCAATCGGTACTCAGTGTGTGAAAAATTTAATGCGACGCCAATAGATTCATTTTCCCCCTTTCTCATATATGGGCTCCTCATAAGGGAAACACCCCATCACAGCCCCCTCAGATTTTGTGGTAACATGACGCAGCAATAACCCAATAAAACTGATCATACGCTATTACTACAGAAAGAGGTTTTACGTAGTTGTGAAGAAAGGAAAATAGAAACAATGGTCTAATCGTTAGACATGCAACATCGATCATACTCTTACAGCCTTGTCGTCGGGGTTCTGTGTTGATGGTGACGGACTGCGGTGCTGGAGGTCCGTGTTCAAACCTCTTTCAGACAATGTACTTTTCATTTTTTCCAAACAATTGTCAACTGTCCGGTCATTGGCATCTCCGTTCTCTTTCTGAATTCTACATATGTATGTATTACCGCCACTGCAAGTAAATGTGATGACAGCAGGGAGACCTCTTGGAGAAATGAAAAATGTGACTTCGATATCCGAAATGCCATTTACCTTGGATATATGCAGAATTAGATGGTGTACAAGTAGAAAGCTTCAAAAACGTTAAAACATATGTTTTGACAGTGCTCATTGGAGTGTGTGTGGTTGCGAAACTTGCGTTTATCTGATGTACTAACGTGACAAACTTTTTTTTCATTATTTCTTAGGAGTATTCACATTCAAACGAACGCACAAATCGCCCATGGAGGCATTTCTTAATCACTCACCAGGCGTATAAGTGCGCCGATAATCTGTTCCTATCCTCTATTGTGTGCGATCAGGCGCGTTTTCCAGTGGAGGATTCGACTGTCGTCCTCAAACGTTTGTGGCTCCCATTCAAAAGCCACTCACTCCCAACTTGTACGGTGCGGACTTCACAACACGGACACAAAATTGAATAAAATGAACAGATATGTAAAAAACCGGACGGACAGTTGATAATCTGTGAATAAGTTCTTCCTGTTTTCGTGCTCAACTGTTCGGTTGTTGTCGGGCTACCGTCTACGCCAACTTGTCATTCAATCTGAGTGGGGTGCGGAGGAGAGTTGCCGTATCAGTAGCCTTGCCGCACAGGACACATTGTAAATCTGTCAGTTCTGGCAAGTTTGTTTACACGGTCCAGTTGTCCAGTTGTATTAATGTGACCATCGCCTGTGTTAGACGTCAAATTACAATAATCACTCATACAGCAGGTTTCTCGCCGTCAGAGGATCGAGTCCTCACTCGGGCGGGCGGGCGGGCGCGCTCGCATGCGTGCGATTATGTTAAAGTAGTGTGTAAGCCTTGGGACATAACCAGATTAGTTAAGTCCCATAAATTTACAACCTTTCAAAAATGATTTATAAAAAGGACAGTACCATATCAGCGCACAATCCTGTGCAGAGTGGAATTATCATTCTGGAAACTTCCCCTAGGGTATGGCTAGAAATTTCTCAACAGTATCCTTTCTTCCAGGAGTGCTAGTCCTGCAAGTTTGATACGAAATCTTCTGTTATGTTTGACAGGTACAAGGCGAGGTACTGGTGGACCTAAACTTGTGAGTAAGAGCCGTGAAGCGCGACTGTATAACTCAGTCGGAAGAGGGCTTGCCCGCGAAAGACAAAAGTCCCAGGATCGAATCGTGGTCCGGCACACAGGATTAATATGGCTGGAAATTTCGTTTCAGCGCACAGTCCACTTTAGAATGAAAGTTATCTGGAGTTATTTATATTTTATTGTGGCGCAGTTTTATACTTGACACGCTGATGGCTTCCTCCTATTACAGAAGTAAAAAATGTGAGTGGTTGACCTACGTATCGCGAACTTTTAGTAACATGAGATATCTGACAGCACATTTCTGCATAAAGTGGTTGTTGTAAAGATTTTTTAAGTTTTCTCAGGAATTTTTCTTTACAGTTTACGAAACAAATCGCCCCCTGAACAGTTTCATTAAATGACTGAGTATTTTAAAATTTAAAATAAATAAAAAGGCACAGGTTGCCTAAGATTGCCCCTCCAACACCCGCCCGCCCCCCCCCCCCCCCAAAAAAAATCTGTTTTGGCACAGCTATCCTGCCATCATATCTTTGATAATAACCGTTTATTATTCACATGCCAATCATTGGTATCGAGTTATTAAGTGAAATAGCATTTGGGAGCATCAGAAATGATTAATATCTTATATTGGTGTTTTTATACCCTATACGCTGTTCCCAGCATCCTGCATTTATGACACACAATGAAGGCACAACTGTGATAATCTAAATGCTAAATATATCTACATAAGTAATATTCCTGTTCCTCCCTCCCTCCCAACCTCCGCCATGCAATTGGTACAAAGTGTCCGACTTTATGTTTTGTGCTTAAATTGGTTTTACTCGCTTCTACATGCACTGAAGATGTTTGCTAATGTTGTGGAAATCTACTTGTAAATATAAATAAACAGCCAAAACTACGACCAATGTTGAGGTTTCTTCTATTATTAACTGTACCGAGATGGTCCTGGTGCACACCGTACGCAATGGTAATAGCATTCAATGAATAATGTAGCTACAAATCGACACGCATGCTTCGAAATAACACGGGGCAGTGACAAACGAGTGCACAAACGGTTCAAGAGATGGTGAACCACCATTAACTGCATTCCGACCTCACCAGAAAAGACACTGTTAGTCAAGGCATATTGCCAGAATGGAGAACCCACTACTGCAGTTTTACGGCCCTATCGTGATAAAGAAGGCCATTTTAAGGGATTAAGGTCCGTTAAGTGTCGCTTCAAAGAAAATTATGAACTCCGAGGCCACGGGATTAGTGGGGAATATAAGACCTGGTGCTACTGCCTCTGGTAGGAGTGTTCAGGAACGAATGGAAATTTTAGTGGCTCGTCTCCGCGTGGTGAAGTCAGCGTTCGGGAAGTGGCGCCGGCATTCCATTCACTACAATTCGGTGAGCACTAACTATGATACTTTAGTACCTTCCAGTGCTGTCCCTGAGCTGTCACAGATCATTTCGATACAAGTAGTCGTGATCGCGGAAGGGTTTCCCCCCCCCCCCCTTTCCTTCTTCAGATGATCGGCTTCGATCTATACCAGACCATCCTCAGGTCCGTTCAAAAATGTTAGAACTATTAGTATAATTGTAAACAGAAATTTACAAAGACATTAAAATGTATGATTCAGCCGGCAATCGAACCCGGACCTTCATGCTTACTAGGCAGACATCTTACCGCTAGACCACCACACCACTAGCGATTAAGGCGCGTCGGAATAGTCTAAGCACGACTTCCCTCCACGACACATAAGCTGAATTAAAGTTTGTGACGTGGAAGGAAGTCGTGCATAGACTATTCCGAGGTGCTTTAATCGCTAGTGGTGCGGTGGTCTAGTGGTAATATGTCTGCGTAGGAAGCACGGAGGTTCGGGTTCGATTCCCGGACGCACCATAAATTTTAATTCAATGCTTCACCTTTAATGGTGGAACTGTCGTTGAGCAGGCCTAACTGTATTGCACGCAGCAGTTTCTCTATGCACTACATATGAGCTTGCTCAACGCGTTCCACCACCATCATGGAACAGACACGGAGATCTTATTGAGAGCGAAACCGAGCATCGAACAAATAAATCCTACGCCATCACAGTCCTAGTCTTACTATACTGCTGCAGTGTTGCAGGTTATGTTTTTATATAATCTACAATAGTCACAGCAGAGGAACCACAAGACAGAAAAAGTATACAATTATGTCGAGTACAAGAATGACAGTTATCGTGGAGTTTTACTGCATTATACTGCAAGACGTTCTGACACATGGTTTGTCATGTTCCCCTGCCTATTGGTGGTCACATTCGATTTCAGCAAGACGGAGCCCCCGTGCATTTTAGCAAACAAGTGAGGATCCGCCTGCAGGCAACTTTTCCTGGCCGCTAGATCGGTAACATGGTCATCAGCCGACCTGTACCCAGTCGATTTTTCCCCCGTTTCTGAAGGGCCTCTCATATGAAACACCTATAACAGCGACGGAGTACCTAGTGGACAGGATTATGCAACAGCGGAATGTCTTCGATATACACCAGATCGAAACATATCTTTGTCAGATTTTATGAATATATGTACTCTTTCAAGTGATGTCTGAGTTGCTCTTTGAATGTCGCGCAATAGCTATGGTACGCGCCTAAGCGGAGAGCAAGTCTGTACGTGATCGCGAGACGACGTGGTGATCAATGGTGTCCGAGAACGTACGTACATTTAGAGTTTAATAAAGCCGCGGCGTAGCGGCCGAGCGTATTGAGGCGCTATGCTACGATGCACAAGGCCGTTCCCCGTCGGGGGTTTGAATCCCCTCGGGCACGGATGTTTGTGCCGTCTTTAGTACAAGCTAGTTAATAAGTAGTTTGTAAGTTTATGGACTGACGACCCAACAGTTAAGTCCCGTAAAAATAAAGTTCCAATAATGCGGAACAATAATGATGAATACTTTGATTTCTTTAATTTTTTAGTAATGTTAGTAAATGATGGAAATTTTTTTTTAATATATGCTGTCACTATAAGTTAAAGTAACTGTCCACGTTTTGTTAAAATCTTATGCTTTCACATTAGTGTACCGTTCATGATTTCTGTATTATGATTTAACGGAACGTGTTCTTTTTAAAAATGCTTTTGGTCATGTCGCATTGCACGTGAGTGAGCTTAGTAGTTACTTTTGGCTTGCATATTTACTCATTACAACTTGCAGTTAATGAAATGATTAACGATTTTGTATCAAGGGTTGAAAACTAACAATCTTTTGTTCTAATTTATGTTGAACTAGTTTTCGGGTTATCAAGCTATCTTAAGGTAAACGTTTCACAGGCGTCGACAAAAACTCTAGGGCTTATGTTGCAAACGTATCTTAACATACTTGCAACATAAGCCATATCGTTTTTTGTCGACGCATGTCAAATTTTTCCCTGAACATGGCCTAACAAGCCAAAAACTAGTTCGTAAATAAATTAGTAGAACAAAAACAGGTTGTCTTCAACCCTAAATATGGAATTGTTCTACCAAGAAGTGACGAAAGAATCCATTAATAAAACTTTTTTTGAAACTTGTGTTACAGATAAACGCTACAAATGCTGCCAACATGTATAGTAATTCTGGCTCTTCGTTTAGCAGAAAATTTCACTGATTCAGGATCAATAAAACGAAGCACAATTTCCATCATATCCATACGTCTGCAGACAGTTACACTTTTACTTTCGTTTGCAGGCAGTTCATAACTGAAGAATTGCACGGATTTTCAAGAGTAGAATGTTTTAGCGGTGAGAGGTGTCAATGCAAAGTGCAATACGAACAATTATTTATACTGTGTGTATTGTTACAAATCTACCAAAGTTTACTTGAAGTGTGTTCTGGAAATTTACAGGGCCATACTAGTATAACACCTGAAAAAGTCGACTCAATGCTCGACGCAGCAGGTCGAAGCCACTCTATGAAACGATGCCAACAGCTTTCAAAATTAACCGCAGATTGTGAGATTTACGTCAGGTTTATACCGCGAATCCTGTTACAAACTTCATTCCTCTCTATGGAACAGAAACAAGGTTTGAAGTACAACTGGTGCACTTTACTAGGCTATTTTTGAAAAGGACTGCTGCATCGCCATTTATAAACCGGATCAACCTCGCGCAATATAGCGGAGGATGGTTGATGTTCCCCTTACAATTCCCTCCCCCTCCTTTTCCCATTTGTCATGTATTCTGCTTGGGATGATCGAGTTGATATTTATGTTGCTTTCGTTTGTGAGGAATCAGTATGTTTCCCAACTCTGACTTCTATCCCTTAGAAATTTAATCAGTAAACTTGTCCATAACGTTCAAATGTTTGTAGAACTTATGGGACTTAACTACGGGGTCATCAGTCCGTAAACTTACAAACTACTTAACTAGCTTATACTAAAGACGGCACAAACATACAAGCCCGAGGGCCGTGCAGACCGTGACTGGCGCGGCGCAGACCTCTCGGCCACGGCGACCGGCCCATAACGTTCACGATCAGGCCCGCACACAGGATTATTTTTCCATTTGGAAATGGAGAGGGGGGAGAATCAGTAAGCTAATTTTACTTAGAGTCACAGATTCGATTAAGCACTTTAATAGACAGGCAAAAAAAAAATGTTTTGATTCGCATTAAATGATTCGTAAATGTGTTAACAGCTCAAATTTGTATTAAACTACAAGATAATTTACAGCAGCGTTAATGAAGTACCAGTAAACATAACACCAGAAAAAACCTCGCATAATTGAAATAAACGGATGACTAGTTAAATAGATGATATCAAACGAAAATGTCAAATAACGTCGGGATTCACATTAATGTACGGATGTGTGAATCCATAAAGTCTGTCGTATTTCACTGTCGTTGACAAATAAGTTGACAGCTGACGCAGGCAACAAACTTCGTTGCTATCTGCAGAATGATATAGAAAGGACAAAATATTTTAAACAGTGTTTTGGGTGTTCGGAAGAAAGTCTTCGAGTAGATCCCTTATGTTTCGCTTTACGTTAGTCTTTCTGATCAGTATTTCCCAATTTCTTCAATATATCGAATTCGCTTTCTACAATTTCTGAACTTCTGAGATCACTACAAGTAGTAAAATTTATTATTAAAAATCCCTGCCTTATTGACTTCGAGGGAGGGTCTCCACTTTCAGCAGTTGGAGGTCCTTCATTTGAACCAAGACTAAGATCATTCTCGCTGTGATAGGTCATTTCCACTTCCCATGACCCCTTTTCTTAACATCAATCGCTACTTTTTTTCCTACATGAAAGTCATCTACTTGCCTTGTCCAAGTTTTCGAACATTAAGTTTTAATTTCAGAGTTTTACGCCATTTCGCCGATCACTATGAAAGCTGGCAATAATATTTTTACACACACTGGAAGGATAGTAAGGAGGAGACGAACATATAGTTAAAACATTAGGGAGAAGTAGGTGCAAAATTATCACTTAAAAAATGAAATGAAATTTCATATCGCGTTTCTATTTAATGAAAGTCGAGCCGAGATAGCGCAATTTGCCAAAAGAATTAGCAATATTGCAAAAAATGGGTTTTCTTAAACGAGAACTCCGATGGGAAAACGAATTAGAAATGGTAGGACTTTAATATTACCTATTTATTGCTTTTTCTACGTATTGATTGCTTTGTTACGTTTCGAGATATTTCGAAATAACACGAAAGCGGTAAATACTAGATTCCTTGTAACTCGTCAACATACACAGTTCCAAACGTATTATTTACCGAAAGTATGGCACGAGTTAACACTATTGAGTATTTTTAGATATATATATATATTTTAAAAAAGGCTTAATTGGCTAGAGTTGCTCAGGGGATCAACCTAAAGTAATGGTTTTCGGTGTGTTTTCATGTATATCATTACTTTTTTTGGATTTTGTTAATTATAAGTATCAAGTATCTATCTCGAAACGTAACAAAGCAACTATTTTACCCATCGGAGTTATCGTTTGTTATTTAAGAAAACCCGCTTTTGCAACTTTGGGAATTTTTTGGGGAAATTTCGCCATCTCGGCTCGAGTTTCATTAAATAGAAACTATTTGAAATTTTATTTCCTATACCTCTTGTTTCCACGTAATATTTGTAAATTTAACATTATACCGCACAGAATGGGTTGACCAATCACGGGAGGAAGAGAGAGAGGGGAGGAGATAAGTGGATAGGGGGAAAGGAGGGGAGGACAAACAAGGAAAAAAGGAAGTTTAAGGTTTAATGTGCCGTCGACGGAGTAAACTCAGTTCTTGTCAGGGATTGCGAAGGAAATCGACCGCACCCTTTGTTAGGAAAAATGCTGACATTTTCCTGGACTGCTCTAGGAAACTAACGAAATTTAGATTGGTCGGAGGCAGATTTGAACCGCCCTCCTCCTGAATGCGAGACCAATGTATTACCACTGCGACACCTCGCTCAATGAGTATACAGACTGGGGAAGGAGACTAGAGGATTTGCGCTCTGTTACGTTCAGAATCAACTGTCAGTTCACCCACCAAACATCCTAAATGTGTCACGTCGTCTAAAAATTCTAAGGGCTTTCGAGATTATGCAATAGATCGTTTGTAAATATTAACAGTACTGATGCTAATAGTCTAATTCAGAAATTACCTTTACGTTTGTCAATTATTCCAGTTAAAAATAAGATTGAGTTCTAACTCTTAGCATGTCCTCAATTTGGTCACGAATCGGGCCAGATAATTTGTTAGCTCGCATTTCGTTCCTATAAAAGGCGTTTCATTTTAAAACTAGTGTCGCTTTATTTGGTTCTGGGCATTGTAGTTTTGGTATAACGACGTTGCAAATTGCTTCAGAGAAGCAAAAGAACTACCGTATATTTCCGCAGATAAGACGACCTTCAGGTAAGACGAGTTACAAATTTTTATCAAAATTTTATAGTTTATAAGAAGACCCCCAAAGATTTTCAGTTTTCGGGATCTAAAATTACGCCTGCGATGTAGATTCCTAGGCAAAGCTTCAGGAAGCTCCAAAAAATACCGTTAGAAGCGACATAAGTAGTTTTCGTGATTGGTACACCTGGATATTATACTCTTAGTGTTTGCGGTCTGCTTTTGAACTTTCGTGCATGTAGCGCTACATTGTATCCGATCGTGAAGAAGGCTTTTTTTTACACCGCGAAGTTTTAAAAAAGTAATTTCTTTCATCGAGACGACATTTAATCGCGCCCATGCACATATTATGCGGATGAAGACACGCGGAATTTCGAGGGAAGCCGCAATTGTTGCGTATAGCTCCGAAATATTTTAATCCGTTCGTTGCTTCGTTCGCTAATATAGTCTAATCGTTTCAGTGCGATATACTGAAAAATTATTTATGACAAGCGATATTGTAAAATCAAGCTGCATTCTAAATAATTCTATTACTGCTTTATGGCATATAGGTTACCGTTTGTACCCTTGTCCACTCGGTAAATTGATAAAGCTCAAAAAGCGATTTTTTTTTAATAGCTCAAAACTTCGCTTTCGTAAATCTTTCCTCCACGATGTAAATTTCATCAGGGTAATATCTCACATGTGCTGTATAGCGCTGTTATACGAGCCTTCGACCTCCAAACGATATATATCGAATCGATACGTTTCGAAACGACGTGTATGGAATAAGCGAAGTTTCTGATCGGGAGATTCGCATGCAAGTGCCCTCAATATCATTTCAGTGCTGAGCTACTTCTAGTGTAAGCTTTCTCGTAAATTACCCACTAAGCTGTACTCTTAGCTTCCTGCCTAACCACATCGTTTAAAATCAACATATTCATAAAAATCATAAATTCGCCTGTTCGATAAGTATCGTTTCGATACTTAACAGCTTCAATATATACTGCATGAAGGTCGAAGTCGCGCTATACAGCACATCTGCGAAATTACCATTTTCAGACAATTTCAATATAACTTTTTTGTACTGTCGGATAAGACGACTTCTGATTTTGGGGCCTTTTTTATGATTCAGCCATCGTCCTATCTGCGGAAATATACGGTACATAAATTATGCAAGGCCGCATCAGTTGCTCCATAGAAGATGGTCCACTGTTCGTTTCGGCCTTTATGTTAAGCCTATGGTAACGTTTATAATGTAATTTAAGTAATATATGTAAGGTAGATTATAAACAGAGTATATCTCCTGAAGAGGTAATTACAAGTCTTTTAGATTTAAAATTTTGCTTGTCTAATGATAACGTGACATTACGATGGTCTGAAGACCAATTTATTTTCGCCTCATACGGGAAGGATCAAGATGCGGAAGGTTCATTTTGCTGGTGTTTCTTCAGATGTTTGTAATTTTGTTTTTGCATTATGTAACTGGAGTCAATCCAAAGAAATACTAGTATGACTTTTCAAAGGAAGCCCAGTATCAGGAAATCTACGGTTTGTGTACCCCTTAAAACCAAAACTTTCAAAGCGTAGTTTTACTGCCCAGCTTGTAGACCCGTTCGAATTCCATTTAGTCCGATGTTCGGTCTAGAGACGTGTATTAACAAGCCGAGGACGCCTAGTAGCCATCGCCGAATTCGTCCAAATTTATGGTGCATGTAGGGCGTGGTGAGACATGAAAGTGCACCAAGTGGGAACTCCAGATGCCCAAGCGTTTAAGAAAAAGTTTGATACGGATTTATCACCATACACGTCTTAACTGCCCCTGAGAGAGTTTGGGCCCAGCGGTAAGAGATCAGATTTTATTGAAAGGTTTGTGGGTTCGATTCCGCTCGCTCCTTTGCAATACGTACACTACTGACTTCACAAATAACCGCAACATCATATACGTTATTTTTTATTTATATGAGCACAAAATCAGCATAGGACGTCATTTAAAACAAGCATATTATCTTCCAAACACACAATCGTGAGTTTCATTTGTTTTTCTATGGAGACAAAAGACCATGTAACTGCAAAAGGGCGGCGTTCATAACGTGCGCAAAATGCGGTCAAAATTATTGCTTCCCCTGTTTCTTCGATGAATATCACCCCGGTATATGTAGTTAATCAATTGCAAAAGAATGGAAGTATCGATTTACATATGACGTCCCCAAGCACGCGTTAACTACAGTCTCTTTAAATGTTTGTAGTCCCGAATTTCATCCAATGCCCCTTTTGTGTATATAACTAAAATAACCTACATGATGTTGCTGTTAATTATGACGTCAAACTACACCTACATCAATACTCTGCAAACCACTGAAGTGCACGTCCCACTGTACCAGTTAGAGTTTTTTCCCCATTCCATTCACGTATTGAGCATGGGAAGAATGATTGTTTAAATGCCTCCGTGCATGCTGTAATTTATGTAATCTTGTCGTCACAGTCCCTACGGGAACAATATGTAGGTGCACACATTGCCAAGGATCAAAAATCTGCCGTCGGGTGGAGTTGAACCCGCGACCTTCTCAATACGAATCCCATCTTTTACCGCTGAGCCAAACACCGCTTCCTAACTAAACATGCCGTCACAGCGACAGTTGGTGATAGATCCGTATCAAACTTCCTTTTATTTCCTAAACGCTTGGCCCTCTGGAGTTCCCATTTTGGGCACTTTCGTATCTCACCACGTCCTACATGTACCATAAATTAGGACGAATTCGGCGATGAGTAGGCGTCTTCCTGTAAGAGGGACACTAATACACGGAGAATCCATATTGCTAGTCCGAATGTCGGACGAGGCTAATCTGCAACGAATCAAATGGACACAACATTTCGCTTTGAAAAGTAAAGGGCGTTCTCCATCGATAGATGTCCTCTTTTCAGAAAGAGAGGGGCTTCAAAATCACAAAGAAATCCTTCGCTTCTCTGTATCCATGAAGGTGAATTCAAAATTAGTTCCTCTGAAAACTTATGGCAACTTTTCCTGTGAATTGTGCGCTTTTTTCAGTAACCCTACATGTTTCAGTAATCTTCGTACTAGCTAATCCCACTTCCATTGGTTACTTGCAAGCCACATTTCACGTCGTGTACTTTTTCCCCTTTGTTTTTTGATACCTGGAAAGGCAGTGGTAGGCTGACAGCAACTTAACAGGCCGCTCTTAAGACATGTATTTACAATTTAAAATTCGTCAATAAACGTGTGCCCACGCATCGATGCATTTAAGGCGTGCGGGATACAAACATGTCCCGAGACGACGCTCACGTTCAAATACTTTTGGTCCGGAACAGGTGAAAATAGTCAAGTTCTCATAGCTAAGCCGGTAGGGAACAAACTTAGCGGTTACTCTGAAAACAGTCTTCTGTAGCTGCACCTAACCTATAATTTTAGAGTTAAAATTAGCCGCTGCTACCCACCTCTCCACTTATTTAAGAACAGGTGCACAGGTTAAGGTTCCCTTCTGTGCGTAACGCTGTTCTCAAACTTTTCTCTTAGAGCCAATACAGGCACGTATATGTATAGTAGGAGAGACGCAACGCAGTTTTGATGTTTATCGCCTTCTTACAGCTTTCGATCCAATATTTAAAGAAACTTAAGTGTAATATACAACTTCTTGGCAGAGCACGGAAAGCTATTTTTGACGAAAAGCGTCAAACTCCTAGGCATCTACAAGTGTGCCTCACAACAAGTTATGATTAGGCCTATTGCCTTGTTTACTTGAGATTTGATACCAGTTTAATCTCAGGCTTTCGGTACATGGCGCTGTAAGTAAAACTCCGCAAATATTTAACCTGGTTCTACCTTCTCCAGTGATTTGTGTACAGGCTGCAAATGTAGAAACGTTTAATTTTATTTTTACTGAACGGAGCAGTATAGACAAGTTTAATGAGTCTTGTCTTGTAAACACACTTCAGTGCACGAAGCTCGGGAGAGTGCCACGGAAATTAATGTGCTAGGAGGTATTCGACTAAAATTAGCAAAGGCATATAAACAAATCTGTCATTTATATTTTTACTTACAAGAGCGTTTCAAAATAAAGTTCGGCTGATTAACGACTCTGAAAACGAAATCAGTCACTGGCACATAATACTCACGAACTTCGAACACCATTCTCCCTATTACGGTATGTGACGTTCTCTCAATTCGGTATAAGCAGTATTATGTGGTAGTGTGTATACTCCGTATTGAGTGGGAAACATTTATTAGAGGAATACTATATACAGAAATTAAGCACAACTTATATTTCAAGAAAGGAAGATTACGATTCAACACCGTCGGCAACGTTCTCATTACATTTCAGAAGTGCCTAGAATGATAAATCTCTACTACATGGAGGTTTCGATCAATAATATGATCGAGTAAATTTTAATGATACCTATAGATCAAAATATCTAAATCACTAAACAGTATCATTAGCTGTTTACAGTTCTCCAATATTTTCTCGAAACATGGTCTGCCCTAAATATAGTTTAGAAATTGTTTCCCTTGAACACGCGCCTTTGAGCTTCTTGTTTCATACACCAGGACTGAATAACAGAACTATAAATTAGTTCTATCATTTATAATATTTATGCCTTTTGTTTGCCTTTCCAGTTTTCGCCACGTTAACTAATTAAACCTTTAACAAGTTTTGCGTTTATAACGTTCTCTGCTCCTGTATGAATCCATGCGACAATCACATCGTTAGCGAAGCTAACAAACGAGCCATCTACCAAACTAATAAAACTTGTATAAACAAATAACTTAAAAATCGAAGCTATCTTATAGACAGGTGTTAGAATTGTACTTCAAACCACGTTGAATCCGAAAACAACTTCAGAGATCGAACATTTTGGGCCGAACAAAATAATTCCCTCTAATAATTTCAGATGTATTGGGAAATAGGTCAATTGTAAAAGTTGTTTCAAAATTATATAACCTATGCAATGTATGAAAAAAAATGAATTACTCCGAAACATACGTTCACGCCTGTAGCTTAAGGCAGCAATTTATTTCAGATACTTCTCGTTCTGACGTAAATGAATGATAAACCGTACGAGAAAGAGTAAAGTACAACGTTTCGCAATTTGAACTGTACCTACTGTGAACGCGGAGGACGCTAAATGGGGCGACAGCTGTAATGGGTAACACGAGAAGAGCGGAGCGCCAAACGCAAACAGCCGCTGCCGCAGCCGGCGGTTACCTGACTCGTGCGTTGATAGGACGGCGTCTGAGGCGGCGACTGGCGCGCGACCGCAGCGACTCCAGCGGAAGTACCGTCAACTAGCACCCTCCTGCACGCCTTTTTATCGCTGGCGCTTCGTTACGTCACGGGTCGCTGCGGCGCCTCCTGCGAACACGCATCGAAGGGAATCACAATGAGATTGTTTCTTCAGCCAGCGCTGTACCTACCGTACACTGCGATACTTCAAATATGTTGAAATGAGGCAGCAACAAGAATGGTTTTCACTTTTTTAACGCTTTTAACTATTAAATATTAGTCTTTCCTTAGCTAATTAGTACGTTTGCCATTCGCCACGAGCGCGCTTTTTTCACTGCATATATTTACCAGCAATAAACTAATGACATGTATTTATTTATGATCTTGTATCTAAGGCTCCGATACCGGTGGGTTTTAACGACGACTGAAATCATCGGAAGACAGCCGCTCGTTTCAAATCAGTCCTCTGCTATGGGCACGGTCACAGTATAGCCGATCTCATCGCCCGAACGCAGAGACTTCGGGACGACACTCGGTGAAATTCAAATCAGTTTTCTTCGTTCAAATCGACCGACGTTCTCACACAGTATACAGGGTGTTACAAAAAGGTACGGCCAAACTTTCAGGAAACATTCGTCACACACAAAGAAAGAAAATATGTTATGTGGACATGTGTCCGGAAACGCTTAATTTCCATGTTAGAGCTCATTTTATTACTTCTCTTCAAATCACATTAATCATGGAATGGAAACACACAGCAAAAGAACGTACCAGCGTGACTTCAAACACTTTGTTACAGGAAATGCTCAAAATGTCCTCCGTTAGCGAGGATACATGCATCCACCCTCCGTCGCATGGAATCCCTGATGCAGCCCTGGAGAATGGCGTATTGTATCACACCCGTCCACAATGTGAGCACGGAAGTCAACATTACCTGCCTTCAATTGGGCCAACTGGCGGTGAATCGAGGAAGTACAGTACATACTAACGAAGCAATTGGGTATTTTGACAATTGTCTGCAGGAATCATTTCAATTTACATTTAAAGAGAAATACTAAAATGAGCTCTAACATGTCAATTAAGCGTTTCTGGACACATGTCCACGTAACATATTTTCTTTCTTTGTTTGTGAGGAATGTTTCCTGCAAGTTTGGCCTTACCTTTTTGTAACACTCTGTATATATGGACAGTGAGAAACTGATACGTTTAGTGAAGGAAAAAGATTGTGGCACCCAACAGACAATAAATATCACAATCGGAATATAATTCGAAATCTGCGGTTTGATATTTGAGTTTATTGGAAACTGTAAATTGGTTAAATGCTTTATCAGAAATATTAGGCGTAAATTATAACATAAAAAAAGTGTTCAATTCGGAATTGTGGCGTATCGTAATGTTATTGTAGTGGTTCTCTTGCAATTTTTTGCTTTGTGGTAATTTGCTATTAGCTGTCCACAAATTATTCTTACTGGTTCTGGCGTTCTTTAACAAGAAGGTGATTCAGTTTTATTAACTGACATGCAAATGTGATGTAAGTGTGCTTCCGTTTCCCAGTGGTTTCCGTGTTCAAAATTATCTTATTATTAACTTCACAGTTCTGTCACAAATATATTGAATGACAGTCATTGAAGATCAATGTAATTTCATTTCGTTCATCATAATTGGATGTTTCTGGATGGCCTATAACTGTTATTTATAGATTTAAATTCTGAAAAATTGCACCCATTATGTATTTTTAGGCTTAGCACAACACATTTCGAGAGATTTTCTCATTTTAGTGCTTTTTTCTACATAAATACATCGTGACATTTTCGTGAGTGATCTTACGCAGCTCTTGTACAGATGTAGCCATTTTGAGATTACTACAATGACGGAAATCTTACATAAGACATATTGGCACGTTTTTTTAGATACTAAATAGTACTACTTCACTCTGTACATGCAAGTATTGTGTCTGCTCCTTTACACTAGATATCACAACACACAAATAGTCACACTGGTTTTTGTATAAAGCTAGGTCTACGTCATGATTATTATGTTTGATACGCTGAGTAATGGACGAGGCACAGACATAGACAATTACAGTTTGTAACATCAGGATCAAATACATACCTCAAGATTTATTCTGTCCTATTTTCCGGACTTCAGTAACCTAAAAAAGACAACTGCAGTGAAAAAGTGGCAGAAAATCGCATATTGAAACGTCGAAAAAGTACCGCACTTATGTAAACAAATGCACTAGAAAATGCGACTAAATTCTCGAAACTCGTTGTGATAAGCAATAAACTTACGTAACTGGTGTAGTTTTTTTACCATTTAAAGCATTGAGGTTAATTGGTTTATGTCTGCACAACTTCAAATAAATAAAACAGCAAAACTGTAATATTGCTTGTCAGTGACCACGAAATATTACGAGTAGGTAACAGAAAATTCCTCCTTTTACGTGTAACTTACATATTCGTAAAGCTTGTCTGATAGTAACAATAACTGAGGACAATACACAATTCTCGGCACTTTCTTCTTTTGAGACAGATATATCTCATTCATATGCATTCGATGTCTTTATTAATAGTAAAAGCCGCATTGTAGCACTCATTTCCAAGCATAAAAATGTCGGTGAAATACATTGCAACCAACGAAATTGAAATTAATATACTCCACACAGAGAATAGATTCTAAACTAACCTAACCTTCTCCTTAACCCGATGAACTATACCACTGGTCATTAAAATTTCAACGCCAAGAAGAAATGCATTGATAAACGGGTATTCGTTGGACAAATATATTATACTAAAACAGACATTTGATTACATTTTCACGCAATTTGGGTGCATAGATCCTGAGAAGTCACTACCCAGAACCATCTCTGGCCGTAATAACGGCCTTGATTCACAGAGCTTGGATGGCGTGTACAGGTGCAGATGCCCATGCAGCTTCAACACGGTATCACAGTTCATCAAGAGTAGTGACTGGCGTATTGTGACGAGCCAGTTACTCACCACCATTGACCAGACGGTCTCAGTTGGTGAGAGATCTGGAGAATGTGCTGGCCAGGGCAACAGTCGAACATTTTCCGTATGCAGAAAGGCCTGTACAGCACCTGCAACATGCGGTCGTGCATTATCCAGCTGAAATGTAGGGTTTCGCAGGGATCGAATGAAGGGTGGAGCCACAGGTCGTAACACACCTGAAATGTAACGGCCACTGTTGAAAGTGCCGTCGATGCGAACAAGAGGTGACCGTAACGTGTAACCAATGGAACCCCACGTTATCACGCCGGGTGATACGCCAGTATGGCGATGACGAATACACGCTTCCAATGTGCGTTCACCGCAATGTCGCCAAACACGGATGCGACCATCATGATGCTGTAAACAGAATAAACAGAAACTGAATTCACCCGAAGAAATGACGTTTTGTCATTCGTGCACCCAGGTTCGTTATTGCGTTCACCATCACAGGCGCTCCTGTCTTTGATGCAGCGTCAAGGATAACCGCAGCCATAGTCTCAGATAGTCCATGATGCTGCAAACGTCGTCTAACTGTTTGTGCAGATTGTTGTTGTCTTGCAAACGTCTCCATCTGTTGCCTCAGGGATCGTGACGTGGCTGTACGATCCGTTATAGCCATGCGGATAAGATGCCTGTCATCTCGACTGCTAGTGATACGAGGCCGTTGGGATCCAGCATGGCGTTCCATATTACCCTCCTGAACCCACAGATTCCATATTCTGCTAACAGTCAGTGGATCACGACCAACACAAGCAGCAATGTCGCAATACGATAAACCGCAATCGCGATAGGCTACAATCCGACCTTTATCAAAGTCGGAAACGTGATGGTACGCATTTCTCCTCCTTACACGAGGCATCACAACAACGTTTCACCAGGCAACGCCAGTCAACTGCTGTTTATGAGAAATCGGTTGGAAACTCTCCTGGTGTCAGCACGTTGTAGGTGTCGCCACCGACGCCAACCTTGTGTGAATGCTCAGAAAAGCTAATCATTTGCGTATCACAGTATCTGTCGGTTAAATTTCGCGTCTGTAGCACGTCATCTTCGTGGTGTAGCAATGTTAATGGTCAGATGCAGTGTGACCGCGTCGATGGCCAATGATTGCAGTCAATCTCGGGCGACAGCGTCTGACGACAGCAGCTTGTCGGTGTCATTGTGAACATAGACTAAGAGAAAAAAAAAAAAAAAAAAAAAAAAAAAAAAAAAAAAAAAAAAACGTTATCATTAGAGTTGGAGTATTAGGTATTGGGGATTGAGGATGGTGGGAGGGGTTGTTTAACAAAGCTTTTTGACACAACAAATTAGTTCAACATGCGCTGCACGACCTGAAATGAAAATAGTTGTAGTGTTGTAATATAATTGGCACACGTAGCAGGATAGCGTACTTTCAGATGGAACCAACCAGCCCCTTGGCACTTTCCAGTCTCCTTACCGCCTCGTATTTCTGTGTGTCACTAGAGCAATGTCGAAACTAATGAGCCTCACTTGCTAATTTTTAGACAAAGATTTATTTGTAAGTACAATGCGGTGAGATTGCCCAAAAAGTGTTCTAGGCGGCTAACAGATAATTTGGGAAACTTTGTAAACAAGGAATCACAGAATTTTCCAATCCATCTGGATGCGTTGTGCAGCTGTATTTATTGAAATAAGGCTGTCTCGGTTGCAGATAGTTTATTACAAATTGGTTTTTACTACAAAGTTATAACAAAAATATCAATTCCGAGGCTGCCTTATTTCGATAGAAATTTCAGTTTATTGATTACTGCAGATCAAAATGTGTAAGGCTTTGTATTCAGCAATGTGTAATTTACTTTGTTCTAAAGAGTTCGCCAGAACATCTCATCGACAGCAAACTCGATTTTCCAGAATCGTGAAAAAATCCATTTTTGTTCATCGATAAAAGTTATCGACGTTTTTATAGACCTCTTACTGATTCCATTAGTTTCACAAAACATGTTTAGAGTTATTACTGTTTCCAGTCATATACTGAGACATATATCGTATGCACTATATGGATTGTGAAGATAATCATGAAATGCTTTTTATGTCTTTCAAAAAAATTTTCAAATGTTAAGCTTAAGGGACTTAATTGCGCGGTCATCAGTCCCTAAACTTACAAACTACTTATACTAAACAAACTACTTATACTAAAGACGACACGAACATCCATGCCGGAGGGGGAATTCGAAGCCCCGACCGCAGCGGCAGTGCAGACTGTGACTGGCGCGCCGCAGACCGCTCGGACACTGCGGCCGGCTTTACGTCTTTCATTGGTCGGAATATCTCCATCGTGGTTCGGCGGCATGCCATTTCGGCGACTTTGGCGGCGATGTAAGTTTTGAGGACAAACACACATTCCCTGCCGTTAATCGAACCCGGGCCCCTTGCATGGAGGTTTTTGAGTAGTTCGGTCCTTTGTGGACGTGGGGTGGTCTTTGTACTACATTGATCGTTGAGTTCTTGGCTCAGTTAAAAATATATATATATATATTTATTTTTTCATATATACAGCGAACGGCTAGCCCTCTGGCCGAATGCGCTGAGCTTCCGCCCCGGTTTCTTATCTTCGGAGGCGGATAAGATAACCACAATAGACCGAATAAAAGAATTTATTGAATTTTCGGAGATGTACGTAATACCATCGATGTGTCCCAAGCGGTTTGAGTGTAGACAGCACGTCTATAATGAGCGCTCGGAGCCGCTGACGAAGACAGTTTATTGCATGAAAGTGTGAATTCAACAACCTAGTTGCATTGGTACTATACGATATAAAGGCGTTCCTTTGAAAGGACAAGGCAAATTTCCTTTTACGATCTTTCCAAAACATCGCTTCTATTTACTTCGTCGCCGAAAGTACTTTTTTTGCGCTTATTACAATACTAGTTGGTGTAACGTACCTGCTACAAACAGATTGTCGTAGGTTGGGCGTATCTCGTAGAATCTGCTTCGCTTGTAAAGTTCCTCACATGCCTGAAATTCGGGTTAATTTGCGTGCTGGGTGAAATCTTACAGACCTACATCACGTAATGTGAACTCAAAACACAAGTCGCACTTTTCATAAAACTATATTCCGTAATACATTACATTGTTGATCTGCATACTGACTTACATAGTGACTGCCCAAAGACAGCCTTAATAATGACGCCCCGAGTCTCTGCTCGGATCCTTATAAACTATTTTGACATGTGACAACAATACATATTGTTGTTAGAACCAGAAAGTTATACATTTATCAGTAACAGCGGAATTGTTACAAGATATACTTAATATTGGTAAGTAGAGCATTAAATGTTTATTCTTTTAAATACGATCACTTTGATAAGAATTGCCACAATTAAGCAATATATGATATTATATGTATTCGAACAATGGAATTCATAAAGACGTTAATAACGTGAGAATTATGTTATGAATATAATTCCTAAAATGTACAGATTTACGTTTTTCAAAGGTTAACTATTGACAGTTTTTTTTTTTTTTATTTTTTTAGTTCTATAAATTTCATAGTTTCCAAGTAATGCTTAAAAGCTGACCATGTGGTCATGTTGGTTTCAGATTAAGTCTTCGGAATTCGTATAATAAATTATTGACAGTATTACATTAATGCATCAGAAGGCATTTTAAGTCCATGTAATGAGTTTGATGAGAATCTAATATCATTTAATATGTTTTCTGTTACTATCTGTTAATTCTACATGTGCTTACCTAAGTGGTCTGTTACGTCTCATTGGAAACCCTGCATTTATTTATTTATTCCATTCATTTCATAGTCCATCTCCTCTTCCGTTTTCCATCCCTCGTATCTTCTTTCCCCCGCCCCCCCCCCCCTTGCTTCCCTCCCCCCTCTCTATCTATCCATCTCACTCCCTCTCTTTTCTGCCCGAAATAAGACACCATACCAACCTACACACGTACAGTAGAACCCCTCTAATCCGTCACCTTCGAGACCGAGACCACGGTCGGAACGTAAAAAAGGTCGGATTAACCGAAAAATCTAATATTTATTGTAAAAAATATAAAAAGACATTTAGCACAAAAAAATTAAACGATTTCAGAACTAAAAGACGTCTACAGTAATATAAAAAATATGTTTTTTACGCACTGTTAAACGGTATATTAACTAAAAAATGTCTACATACACTATAATGTGTATTGGTTCCGAAAGGAAAAACGAAGTTGTACACTTGGGAGAGTAACAGTTCATTTTCTTCTACGAATTCTTGAAACTTAACAGAAAATTCCTTAGCAGCTGCGGCATTGGCCAATAGTTTTTTACCAGAAATAGAATCAAATCGGACACCATGACGTAATTTACAAAAATCAGTCCAGCCTTCACTGGCAGCAAATTTACTTTAGGCTTCCAGTTTTTTGTGTAAAACTATCGCTTTTTCTTTGAGAAATGGCCCGGATATTAGATTTCCTTTCCTTCTATCGTGACAAAACCACATCCGCAATGCGTTATCAAGCAGTTCAAGTTTAGGCTTTTTTTAATGTTTTGCGATTCTTTAGAGTGTTTTCAACATCCATCGTAACCGTATGGGATTCAATGTCTTTCCGATTCTTCCTCCAATAATTAATTGTTGTAACACCTACATTCAGTTCCTTTGCAATTTTTTGGAGCGATTCTCCTCTGTACCGTCTTTGTAACACTGCTAATTTTTCATTTAGTGAAAGAGTTACGCGTTTACATTTGAATCCAGACTTGTTGAAAAACACATAACTGTACATGTAATTCAAAAAATGTTCAAATATTTGTATAGCTTATGGGACATAACTACGGAGTCATCAGTCCCTAAACTTACAAACTACTTATTAACTAACTAAGACTAAGGACGGCACAAATATCCATGCCCGAGGGGGGATTCGAACTCCCGACCGTAGTAGCCGTGCAGACCGTGACTGGAGCGCCTCAGTCCCCTCGGCCACCGCGGCCGGAATACATGTAATTAATCTAATAATTACTGTAGAGAACACGGAATAAAGCAAACAACGACTTTTTTAATCCCAACAAAGGATAAAACTGCACAATAACGTACAGTATAACAATATGCACAGCGATAGACACCGCAACAATAGCCCGACAGGCGTCCTGCAGTGTTGACAATTTCAGTGTTTTCAGCACCAGATCTGGTGTTTTTGAAGTTCGTCTGGTGCTAGAAATTCTCATTTAGCGGCATATCAAAATACTGGTGTTATTTCAAAAAATTCAGTACCAAATCTGGTGCTTAACGGATTTGTTTTATTAAATTGTCTCCTATGACTAATAAGTAACTCCTGAAATGCATTTAATAATGTTAATAAAGGTACACGACTAAAAAATGAGATTGACAGGAAGTGAAAAATGGCTAAGAGGGAGTGGCTAGAAGCCAAATGCAAATCTGTAGAAGAATGTATAGCAAGGGGAAAAGTAGATACCGCCTACAGGAAAAAAAAAGAGACATTTGGGGACAAGAAAAGCAACTCTACGAATATCAAGAACTCAGATGGGAAACCAGTTCTCAGCTAAGAAGGGAAAGGTGGAAAGAGTACATAGAGCAGCTCTACAAAGGAAATGAACTTAGAGATGATGTTGTAGGAAAGGAAGAGGAAGTAGAGCAAGATAAAATAGGAGATACTATACTGAGAGATAAATTTGACAGAGTCTTGAAAGACCTACGTCGGAACAAGGCCCCAGGAGTAGATGACATACTCTCAGAGCTACTAAAGTCTCTGGGAGAGCCCGCCATGACAAGACTATTTGAACTGGTGTGTAGGATGTATGAGACAGGCGAAATGTCCTCAGACTTTAAGAAAAATGTAATAATCCCCATTCCAAAGAAATCAGACGCAGACAGGTGTGAAAATTACAGAACCATCAGTTTGATAAGTCATGGTTGCAAAATTTTAACACGAATTATCTACAGGAGAATGGAACAGCTGTTAGAAGCTGACCTCGGGGAAGATCAGTTTGGATTCAGGAGGAACATAGGAACCCGGGAGGCATTACTCACTTTACGTCTTATCTTAGAAGATAGATTAAGGAAAGGCAAACCTACATTTTTAGCTTTTGTAGATTTGGAGTAGCATTTGACAATATTGACTGGAATACACTCTTTCAAATTCTGAAGTCAGCAGGGGTAAAATACAGGGAAAGGAGAGTTATTTACAACTTGTACAAAAGTCAGACCGCAGTTATTAGACTCGAAGGGCATGAAAGGGAAGCATCAGTTGGGAAGGGAGTAAGACAGGGTTGTAGCCTTTCTCCGATGTTATTCAATTTTTACATCGAGTAGGCGGTGAAGGAAAGCAAGGAAAACTTTAGAATAGGGATTAAAGTTCAGGGAGAAGAAATAAAAACATTGCGTTTTGCTGATGACATTGTAATTCTGTCAGAGACAGCAAAGGACCTGGAAGAGCAGTTGAATGGAATGGACAGCGTGTTGAAGAGAGCATATGAAATGAACATTAACAAGAGCAAAACAAAAATAATGGAGTGCGGTCTTAGAAAATCAGGCGATGCTGAAGGAATTAGATTAGGTAACGAAACAATGAAGGTGGTAGATGAGTTTTGTTACTTGGGTAGTAAAATAACATGCGATGGTCCAGTACATAGGATATAAAATGCAGAATGGCAATGGGAAAAAAGCATTTTTGAAAAAGAGAAATTTGTAACATCGAATATTAATTTAAGGGTAAGGAAGTCTTTTCTGAAGGCATTTGTGTGGAGTGTTGCCTTGTACGGGAGTGAAACATGGACGATAAGCAGTGCGGACAGGAAGAGAATAAAGGCTTTTGAAATGTGGTGCTTCAGAAGAATGCTGAAGATTAAGTGGATAGATCGCATAACTAATGAAGAGGTACTGAACAGAATTGGTGAGAAAAGGAATTTTTGGCATACCCTGACTAAAAGAAGGGATCGCTAGGTAGGACACATTCTTTGACATCGGGGAATCGTAAATTTAACATTGGAGGGAAGTGTTTGGGGTAAAAATCGCAGAGGGAGATCAAGAGATGCATATAGTAAGCAGATTGAAGTGGATGTGGGTTGCCGTTCTTATGAGGAGTGAAAAGGCTTGCTCAGGATAGAGTCCTTTGTTTTCTTCCCAGCTGCCAGGGGATTTACTAGTTAACACCGTTGGAATGCCTGAAGCCAATCAACCCATCTATTGTTGAAATACCACAGCTGTTTGTGCAGGACCCAGGTATTATTACAGCGGTAGAAAATGAATGGAAAAATTTGCATCTCATTAAATGGGTTGAAGTACAAGACACTACAATTATGGTCAGAAGTGGCATCATATAGAGATGCAGCTGGAGAAAACCCCTTTGCAAACATTGTAAAAAATGTTCAAATGTTTGTAAATCTATCGGACCAAACTGCGTGATCATCAGTCCGTAGCTTATCTACATCTACATCTACATAGATACTCTGCAAATCACATTTAAGTGCCTGGCAGAGGGTTCATTAACCACTTTCATAACTTTTCTCTACCGTTCCATTCTCTAATAGCGCGCGGGAAGAAGGAACACCTAAATCGTTCCGTTTTCGATCTGATTTCTCTTATTTTATTGGGATGGTCATGTCTCCCTAGGTAGGTGGGTGCTAGCAAAATATTTTCACATTCAGAACTAAAAGTCGGTGATTGAAACTTCGCAAAAAGATCACGCCGCAATGAATAACGTCTTTCTTTTAATGATTTCCACCCCAATTCGTGCAACATTTCCGTGACGCTTTCCCCCCCGTAACGTGATAAAACAAAACGAGCTGCCCTTCTCTGAACCTTCTCAATGTCTTCCGTCAGTCCCACCTGATGAGGGTCCCACAAGGGGCAACAGTACTCCAGGAGAGGACGCGCAAGTGTGATGTAGGCAGTCTCTTTGGTGGAGCTGGTGCATCTTCGAAGCGTTATGCCGATGAAACGTAACCTTTGGTTCGCCTTCCCTACAATATTTTCTATGTGTTCTCTCCAGTCAAAGTTGTTCGTAATTGTAACTCCTAGGTATTTGGTAGAATTTACGACCTTAAGGTTTGACTGATTTATCGCGTAATTGAAGTTCAGCGGATTTCTTTTAGTGGTCATGTGTATTACTTCACACTTTTCTTTATTTAGTGACAATTGCCAATTTTCGCACCAAGTAGAAATTTTGTCTAAATCGCTTTGCAGTTGCTTTTGATCCTCTGTTGACTTCACTGACCGATAAACGACAGCATCATCCGCGAACAGTCTAAGGGAGCTATTCAGTTTATCTCCTAAATCGTTTATAAACACGAGGAAGAGTAGGGGACCTATAACGCTTCCCTGTGGAACGCCAGATGTCACTTCTGTTTTACTGGATGACTTACCGTCAATTACAACGAACTGTGTCCTTTCTGATAGGAAATCGTGAATCCAATCGCACAATTTGGGAGATATTCCATATGCACGCAATTTCATTAGAAACCGCTTGTGGGGTACAGTATCAGAAGCCTTCCGGAACTCCAGAAATATGGAATCGATATGAGATCTCTTGTCGATGGCACTTAACACTTCATGTGAATAAAGGGCAAGCTGTGTTTCGCAAGAGCGATACTTTCTGAATCCGTGCTGACTATTGGTTAATAGGTCGTTCTCTTCGAGGTAGAACATAATATTCGGACAAAGTATATGTTCCAAAATCCTACTGCAAATCGACGTCAATGAGATTGGCCTGTAATTTTGGGGATCACTCCTATTGCCTTTCTTGAATATTGGAGTAACTTGGCCAACTTTCCAGTCTTTGGGTACGGATCTTTCCCTGAGTGATCGGTTGTAAATTATAGCTAAGTACGGAGCTATTGCATCAGCATACTCTGAGAGGAATCTAGTTGGTATAAAATCTGGCCCGGAAGATTCATTTTTGTTTAGTGACTTAAGTTGTTTTACTACTCCAGGAACATCTACTACTAAGTTTCGCATGCTGGCAGCTGTTCTTGGATTTAATACTGGAGTGTTCACTTCGTCTTCTTTGGTGAAAGAATTTCGGAAAGCTGTGTTTAGTAATTCTACCTTAGCAGTACTGTCGTCGGTAGTGTTACCATTGCTATCGCGTAGTGAAGGTATTGTTTGTGTTTTGCCGCTAGTGTACTTCACATATGACCAGAATTTCTTTGGAATTTCTGCAAGATTACGAGACAGGATTTCGTTGTGGAAACAACTATAAGGGTCTCGCATTGCACCAGTCTTGCGGATTCTGTGTCTTTTTAAATTTTGCATGCGTTTTTCTTTGTTTCTGCAACAGTGATCTGACCTGTTTTGTGTACCACGGGGGGTCGGCGCCCTCTTTTATTAATTTATTTGGTATAAATCTCTCGATTGCTACTGATATTATGTCTTTGAAAGTAAGCCACAACTGATCTACACTCGCATTTTTAGTTTTGAAGGACTGGAGACTATCACTCAGGAAAGCGTGAAGCGAATTTTTATCTTCTTTATTGAATAGATATATTTTTCGTTTATTTTTGGTGCATTTGGGAATTTCGATATTCAGTCTCGCTACTACAACTCGATGTTCGCTAATCCCTGTATCTGTTTTGATGCTCTTTACTATCTCGGGATTATTTGTTTCTAGGAGATCAAGAGTATTTTCGCAACCACGTACTATTCTAGTGGGTTCATGAACTAACTGTTCGAAGTAGTTTTCAGAAAAAGCATTCAGAACTAGTTCGGACGATGTTTTATATTTGCCCCCGGTTTTGAATACGTAATTATGCCAACATATCGAGGGTAAATTAAAGTCGCCACCGATTACAACAGTATGCTTCGGATACCTATTTGAAATATGATTCAAGCTTTCTTTGAACATTTCTGCAACCGCATCGTCTGAGTCAGGGGGCCGATAAAAAGATCCAATTATTAATTTATTTCGGTGGTCAGGTATAACCTCTACCCAGACCAATTCACAGGAAGTATCTGCCTCAATTTCGCTGCAGGATAAACCGTTTGTAACAGCAATAAACACGCCACCCCCTGTTTTATTTATTCTATCCTTTCTGAAGATCATTTGGCCCTTTGAAAAAATTTCGGCCGAATTTATCTCAGGCGTCAGCCAGCTTTCGGAACCTATAACGATTTGTGCCTCAGTACTTTCTATCAGCGCTTGGAGCTCTGGAATTTTCCCAACACAGCTACGACAATTTACAACTGTTACACCATTGGTTTTTAGGTCTGCTTTCTTCCCGTGTCTGACCTGCCCCCTTTGAGACTGAAACCCATTTTGTGTATTACCGAGGCCATCTAACCTAAAAAACCGCCTAGTCCACGCCACACAGCTCCCGCTACCCGTGTAGCCGCTTCCTGAGTATAGTGGACTCCTGACCTATTTAGCGGAACCCGAAAACCTACCACCCTTTGGCGCAAGTCGAAGAATCTGCAGCCCACACGGTCGCAGAACCGTCTGAGCCTCTGATTCAGACCCTCCACTCGGCTCTGAACCAAAGGTCAGCAGTCAGTCCTGTCGACAATGCTGCTCTGCTTTCATCTTGCAAGCAAGACTGGCAGTCTTAACCACTTCTGATAGCCGCTCAAAACCAGAGAGGATCTCTTCCGATCCAAAGCGACACACATCATTGGTCCCGACATGAGCCACCACCTGCAGCTGGCTGCACCCTGTGCTCTTCATGGCATCCGGAAGAAGCCGTTCCACATCCGGAATGACTCCCCTCGGTATGCACACGGAGTGCACATTGGAATTCTTCCCCTCCCTAGTAGCCATTTTCCTAAGGGGCTCCATTACCCGCCTAACGTTGGAGCTCCCAACTACCAACAAACCCACCTTCTGTGAGTGCCCGGATCTTGAAGGCAGAGGGGCGAGTACAGGACAAGCGACACCATCCGCATCAGGAACATCCCCTGCCACAGACAGCGCCTCGAATCTGTTGGCAAGACTAACCGGGGAGGCCTCCACTTCGGTCCCCCGGGAAGTCTTACGCCGCCTGACACGCGCTGAGGGACCTCCCAATCCACCACGGATTGGGGGGCTACCTCCTCGCGGGCAGGGAGCGGGCTGGCCACAGCCGCAGGCCGATCGGAGGGCACAACAGACGCACAGGGCGTCTGCTGCACCCCCGCGAGCGGCCCACAACAGCGGCGCCCACCGACCGCAGACTCAAGCGTTGCCAGCGAAGCCAACGCGGCCTGAAGCTGCGAGCGAATAGTCACCAACTCTGCCTCCATCCGTTCGCAGCAGTCACAGTTCCTAGCCATTCTAAAAACCTTTGTTTCTTCCAAGTAAGTACGTCAGAGGACACTGTAGTTTGATAAACAGTGAGCTTTGCAAAGTATAAACCTAACGCTGAACTGTTTATTAACGGCGAATCTGAAAAATATATACGCGAGCTAATAAATCAAAAATTCAGTAACTGAACAGACAAATAAACGCGATTCTTAATAAACAAACACGCGAGCACACTAAAGTGTATAGAGCTGAAAGAGAAAGCACACACGACATGTAAATAAGTCGCTTCTATTAAGAAGCCGGTTAACGTAAAATCTAGAGCTGCTGCTGGTCACGTGTGCACTGGCCGCCGGTCACTGAGCAACTACTTAAACTAAGGTAAACTAACCTACGGACAAGCACACACACCCATGCCCCAGGAAGGACTCGAAACTCCACGACGAGCAACCGCGAGCTCCGCAAACATTGTAAACATAGCTATTTGTGTACTTTCGCTCCCTCATTCTAATGCTGACGTAAAGAGAGTGTTCAGCCAAGTTCAGTTAGAAGAAACGAAGCATAGAAATCGAAAGAGTGTTCAAACATTGCATTCCATTTTATGTGTGAGATTTGGACTAAAAATAGAGGGGAAATGCTGTCACAACTATGAACTTTCTGAGGATATAATGGCCAAAAGTGGAAGTATGCAGAGTTACAGCCTTTTGTGTCTCGTTTCCGTCGTATGTGTCGGTGGCCGAGTAGGAAGACCGACACAGGAATAAAGGATGCACGCTTGTGCAGGTACGAAGGTGAGCAGCCAGTGGGACAGCAGAAACTAGGAACACTAGAGTAAATTAGAACGAGATATATATTGCACAGAATTTATACAATACTTAACTTTTACATAGCTCAGTACTGCAGAATGCTGATACATAGTTGAGCTAGAGGCCTGCCTGGTGCCTATCCGATAGCCAAGTCTTCACTGGTGCCTATCTGATTCCGAAGTGTTAACTGGTTCCTATCTCAGTCCCAAGTGAACGATGTCGTTCAGTGGTGGCCACGAGCGGCGTTGCAGCAGAGGGCGCTCGTGGCTGTCGTCGTAAGAACGCCGCGCCGTGCGTGCATGGCGGCGCGCGGCGAAAGTAGGTGGCGCGCACTTTGGACTTGTGCGACACCACACCTCTCCCCTCCCCCCCCCCCAAACCGCCGCGCCGTAGTGGCGTAGGGCTGAGGGCCACGGCGACGGCACTGGGAGGAGGGCCTGGGCGGGGGCGTTACTGGAGGGACGGGCGTCGTAGCAGAGGTTGGGATCGAGACGCCGTCCGCGCCCCGGTATCCACCTTACGATCTCCCGGTAAACCCACCAAAACGAGGGGAAGGGCACACCCCTCCGCCCAGAGGGAGCAGGTCATCTTCTTCTGAGGTGCGTGGCCCAGGAGGCGGGGGCACGCACGGTCCCGGAGTTCCTCTCGGTGACGCTGTCATCTGCGGCGGCGACAGCGGCGGCGACTGCAATGGAGACGCGTCGACCTCCATAGGTACTATTTCGTAGTCCGGGGACGCTGGACCCGGCGGCGAGCGATGTGGCTGTGCTCCCTGGCGATGAACTGGGTCTGGAATCAAGAAACCCGAGACAGGATCGCGCGCCCTCTACAGGCGCAATTGGTTTGCGTGGCGCCGCAGCTACGACCCTGTGGAAGAACGCACAACATACATATTGCGACCAAGCACGCGTTGAATGGTGCCAGGCAGCCATTTCGTACGTCCAGCAAACACCCTGTACAGCACCGGCGTAGAAACCTGAGAACGCGAAGCGCCATACGAACCGACTCGGTGCGTGGGAGGCTGCAGCAGGTGAAGGAGAGTGCGGTGATGGCGGCCGTGTAGCAGCTCGGCAGGAGACGGGGCGTCACGTGGCATGCACCGATACGTAGACAGGAAAATTTGAAGAGCTTGCTGCCTGGAGTGCTGACCTTTCATCTTTTCCATGTGAGACTTGAATGTTCGAACGAAACGTTCTGCTTCACCATTGGACTGAGGGTGAAAAGGTGCGATGGTGATATGCTGAATGCCATTCACACGACAAAACTGTTGAAATTCTGCACTAACAAACTGAGGTCCATTGTCACTGACGATAGTTTCAGGCAAACTTTCGATGCAAAACACTGATGTTAAGGCACTGATTGTACTAGACGCCGTCGTTGAGTTCATGGCAATCACAAAAGGAAACGTGCTGAAAGCGTCTACAACGATTAACCAGCGGGTATTCCAGAAAGGTCCGGCAAAGTCAATGTGTAAACGTTGCCATGGTCCCTTGGGGCGTGGCCAGTCTGAGAAACGTTGCGGAGGAGCCGCCTGATGCTCCGCACAAACTGTACACTGTGAGATCATGCGCTCTATCGGAGCGTCCATACCAACCCAGGTACAATGACGTCTGGCCAGTTGCTTTGTCCTAACAAAACCCCAATGTCCTTGATGCAGGAGGCGTAACACTTCACGTTGCAGGGAACGAGGAACAATCACTCTTGTTTGGTCGTTGTCTGTATGTAACAACAGAACACCCTGACTTAAAGATAATGCCTGACGTTGTGCAAAATAACGTCGAACCAGAGGCCGATCAATGTCTTTGGCTCTGGCAGGCCACCCTGAGCGAACAAAACGTGCTACCACACTTAAGTCTGCATCTGTAGCTGTTTCCTGTGCAACCCGACGAGAGTTCAAAGGGAAATCTGCAACAGCGGAAGCATCTTTGGAGTCTATCTGACAACATGCCATTTCCGAAGAATCAAATGACACATCCTGGCCAACCGGAAGTCGGGAAAGTGTGTCCGCATTGGCGTGTTTAGTGGTAGGTCGGTACAAAATCTCATACTGATAATTAGACAATATCAAGGACCATCTCTGAAGCTTTTGTGCAGTTCGAGGCGAAACTGGCTTTGTGGGTGAGAACAACGACGTGAGAGGCTTGTGGTCTGTCAACAAATAGAATTTTCTGCCATAGAGATAATGATGAAACTTTGTGACGCCGTAAATTATTGCTAAGGCCTCCTTTTCTATCTGACTGTAATTCTGTTGCATTGGCGTCAGTAGCTTGGATGTCAAGGCAATAGGACGATCGTGAGATCCAATACGATGCGACAATATTACACCCAGACCGTACGATGAGGCATCGACTGCTAGCACTACAGGCTTCTGTGGGTCAAAGGGAATCAAACATGCATCACTGAGTAGTGCAGACTTTAATTTGTCAAAGGCAATCTGGCAATCTTTGGACCATACAAAAGGAACATTCTTACTACGTAAGCGATGCAGTGGAGCTGCAATCTGAGACGCATTGGGAAAAAATCTGAAATAATAGTTAAGCTTTCCCATTACTGCTTGCAATTCCTGCACATTCTTAGGAGGAGGCAAGTCTTTGATCGCTTGAAGATGTGACTGTAAGGGATGGATTCCTTGGGCATTAATCACGTGGCCTAGGTACTCTATTTCAGTTTTAAAAAACGAACACTTTGCTTTATTGCAACGTAGACCTGCTGCAGTCAACACTTTGAAAGGCACTCCAGGTTTGATAAATGTTCTTCAACTGTACGTCCGGATACCACAATATCATCTAAATAGTTCGAGCAACACGGTACAGAAACTGTCAGCTGTTCCAAAAAGCGCTGCAGGGGGTACGTTTCTACAATTGTTTGACTGTTCACTGTTGATTTGAAGTCCGCACAGAGACGAAGCTTTCCTGTCGGCTTTGTTATAATTACTATAGGCGAGGTCCACTGACTCGCAGAAACAGGAGAAATCACCCCACTATCTTGCCAACGTTGAAGTTCTTCTGCAACCTTATCACGAATTGCGATAGGCACTGGTCTAGCTTTACGAAATTTCGGTACAGCAGATTCTTTTAAAGTTACATGTGCCACGAAGTCTTTTGCACAACCTAGTTCCGGCGAAAACAAGTCACTGTATTTTTCATACAATGCATTGTCCTGAGGCACTACTGACGAAATTCGAAGCACATCTCTTTGAATTGATAAACCAAACAAGACAAAAACATCTACTCCAAAAATGTTCTGTGTAGATTTGGCCTGAAGAACTACAAAAACAACTGTTTTTGTTACACCTTGAAAAGAGGCGGGCAGGCTACACGTTCCTAGCACTGGAATATTTTGACCTGTATATGCCGTTAGCACTTGTTGACACGGAGACAATTTTGGCGAACCCAGGAATTCATAAGTTTCTTTATTAATTAATGTGACAGCGGAACCAGTGTCGAGCTGAAATTGCACAGACTTACTTTCGATCGAAAGAGTCACTAATAGTTTTTGCTTGCGGCGCTCGACAGGTGCGCGAATGTGGGCAACGTCTAATACAGCTTGTTTGCGGCGCTTGCGCATGCGCGGGCTGCGTACGGTAGGAAGCGGCACAGATTCGGCACACAGCGGATTAACAACACTGTCACTAGATAGCACTACCACCGGATCGGCATCCGCGCAATGTGCGGCTACTGCACTAAAATTACTTTGAGTAGCTACATCAAGTCCACTGTCACTAGCTACACAGTACTGGGCCCTATTACAATGAGCAGTTGCAGAAGGCACTAGTTTCACTACAGGATTGCACTGTACATAGTCATTATGCTTGTCCCGAAACCTTTCCCATTGCACAGATTTACGCGCTCGAAGGCGCGTGCGACATGGCTCACTACATAGTTTTGCAGTAGACACAGAAGAACTTCATTGCATTATAGAATCAAGAGAAACTCTGTCCAATTGCACAGCATATATGACATTTACAGAATTAACTGTTCGTCACTGTGCGAAGTACTGTTTCTAACGGCACCATTCTTAGGATATTTAATCTGCATACACACTGTCTGAACATGTCCCAATTTGCCACATTGGTAACAGGTTGCGTTGTGGCTAGGGCAATGTGCACGCTTATGGCAAGATAGACACTGAGGGCAAGACTTACGAACATTTTTCTGAAATGAGTGTTGGTGCCCGTTATTCAAATTACTGTTTCTAACACAACGAGGCTACTTTTGTGTCGCATTTCTACATCTGCTAAGTCAAAGGTATCATGTGCTTCAATAAGCTGCAGTACACTTTCTAATGAGGGGTCAGACAGTTTCAGAATTGCTGCTCTAATTCTGGGGTCCTGAATGTTCTGCGTAATTGCATCTCTCAACATAACGTCACTATAAGAAAGTCCACAAGAGCAAGTAAATTTACATTTGCGGGTTAAGCCCTTCAATTCCGTAATCCACTCTTGGTGTGACTGCTGTGGTAATTTTTTAAGTCTGAAAAATCAGTACCGTGCTGCGGCTATGAGAACTTTTCTCTCATAATGAGCATTCATTGCATCTACTATTGCATCAAATTCTAGATCGCGAGGAGATGCGTGGGGGAAAAGTTTCTGCAGTAACACAAAGGTTTGAGTGCCCACCACTGCTAATAACAAATGCTTAACCGTCTGACCTGTAATTTGATGAGCCGTGACGAGTTCTTGAAATTGAGCCAAATAATCACTCCATTCTTCCTTATGTTCGTCATACTGGTGAAAGGTAGGAAGCGGTGTGGCGGTAGATGTAGGAGGCTGAAGCGACGGCTGTTGTTGTTTAGCTGCCGTCAACTGCGCCACCGCTTGAAGTAGTTGCGTGATTTGCGCCGTCTGTAACTGAATAATTTCCATTAAGTTTGGGTTCGGGGTAGTGGCCATGCTGACCAATTAGGCGCCGCGCATACAAGTAACTTATAACAAAACACAAATGCAATGTGAAAGAAGACGCTCTGCAACAAAAATAGTCCACAAAACACGTAACAGAAAATGTTCCCCCAAAAATCTTATAATAAGGGTGGGTGGCCGGGAGCAATTTCTGCGTGCTCTGACTGCTGCTGTCTGGCTGCTGCAAGTGGGCTGGCCCACAGTTCGTCTATCGCTCCTTGTCGCCACTTTTGTGTCCTAGCCTCGTCGCCGCTTTTGTATCCCATCCTCGTCGCCACTTTTGTGTCTCATTTCCGTCGTAGGTGTCGGTGGCCGAGTATGAAGACCGACAGAGGAATAAAGAATGCACGCTTGTGCAGGTAGGAGGTGACCAGCCAGTGGGACAGCAGAAACTAGAAACACTAGAGTAAATTAGAAGGAGATATATATTGCACAGAATTTATACAATACTTAACTTTTAAATAGTTCAGTGCGGCAGAATACTGATATATAGTTGAGCTAGAGGTCTGCCTAGTGGCTATCCGATAGCCAGGTCTTCACCGGTGCCTATCTGAATACGAATTGTTAGCAGGTTCCTATCTCAGTCCCAAGTGAACGATGTCGTTCAGTGGTGGCCACGAGCGGAATTGCAGCAGAGGGCGCTCGTGGCTGTCATCGTAAGAACGCCGCACCGTGCGTGCATGGCGGCGCGTGGCGAAAATAGGTGGCGCGCACTTTGTACTTGTGCGACACCACACAGCCCTACTTCACCTTCCTGCTCTAAAATTGTACTAGCGGTAGCTCGCTCCTCAGGTGAAGAAGATTTTACGAAAGAAATGTAAGTAATAGAAATCCGTAAATATGATGGTGCTTTTCTATTGTTTTGGATCGTTGAGTTCATCTGGTGCTTTTCTGGTGTTTTAAAGTGTAGTGTTTAGCGCTTTTTCATTTCAAGTATTGGCAACACTAGCGTCCAGTCAGTGACAAGTCAGCACAGGCTTGCGAGCCTGAGTATGGTCAGACTAACCGGCGTGACGGACCATCCAAGTCGGATTAGAAGGGTTCTACTGTACGTATTTCTACTTGTCGATGGCATATATTTCATTACTTAACTGCAGACGCGGTAATAAGGTTCGACTTCGTGTAAGAATATGAAATGGCGAGCATAAGAGGATCTGGACTGTAGGAGCACTAAAGACGTACTCTGCGACTCGTAAAAATTTGAGGCCGTGTGGTCGCCTTAGCAAGAACTGAGAAATTTCCTGGCCAGACCGCTACGACGTCGCGTCGATGACTGCTCCTTTTATTTATTTATTTTTATTTCTTTTTATTATTTTATTTTATTATTTAAATTTTTTAGCACTTTTCATTCCCATCCCTGATTGGGTTGGGCGGGCTAATTTGGTGCATGCAGTGCAGTTTACAATTTTGGAATATCTTTATTACAATTTTTGGTTTGCAAAAGTGCTCTTTGATTTTATAGAGCTTAATTTATACAATTCATTATAGTACAATAATATGAGATAATTATATACAATAAAAACAATACAGTGGTAATAGTAGAAGTAAGAAATAAATAAATGTTAAATGTTTGTATAGTCTATGGGACTTAACTAAGGGGTCATCAGTCCCTAAACTTACAAACGACTTATGAACTACTTACGAACTAGGACGGCACAAATATCCATGCCCAAGGGGGGATTCGAACCCCTGACCGTAGTGGCCGTGCAGACCGTGACTGGAGCGCATTAGTCCCCTCGGCCACCGCGGCCGGCTAGAAGTAAGATTGCTATTTTACAATGTTTGTTTGATCACTGTTAAAACATGGTTTTTGTTACATGGTTGTTACATGTTTATTATGTCCCAGCCGGTGTTGCGGTGGGTTTCTGTTGGGTTTGCATATGTTGGTTACTTTGGGAGAGGCCGGTTTTTGGGTTGTGTGTGATTGTGTGTGGGTGTGTGTGTGTTATACACGTGTGGTAGTGGTGTGTCGTGTAAGTGTGTCGTGTGAGTGTGTCTAATGTTAGGTGTGGGTTGGGTTTGGATTTTTGGTGTTGGTTTATTGTCTTGTGTCGAGGTGTGGTGGTATGACTGTATTGAGTGTCAGTGATTCCATGGTGAGTGCTAAGTTGGGGAATCTTTTGACGGTATTTTGGGCTATTGTACGCGCTGGGTTGGTATACTTGTATTTTGGGTGTCGTATTGTCCGTGGTCTGGTCGTTATTAGGTGTTCCATGACTGGTCTTTTGGTCAGGATATGTTTTCCATATTTTGCACGGAGTTTCGTTAGTCTGTTTTGTAGAGGTTCTATGTTAGACATGCCGTAGAGTTCGTTGCTTGGTGCGAGTCGTGGTAGTCTAGCAAAGTTGCGTAGTAATCGTCTTTCTGTTTGGTAAAGTCTTTGGGCCACTGTGTTTGGTATGCCACCTGGGGGGGAGGGGGGCGCTGGCGTAATCCAGTACCAGTCTGATAAATGTCTTGTATGTATGTAGTGTTGTTTCGGTGTTGCAGCAGTAGAAGCGTCCTTGTAGTCGTTGTACTAGTTAGTCCCTGTCGTTTCCTTGTCTTGTCTAGAAGATGGGTGAGGTGTCGTTCCAGTTCATGTATTTCTCCAGAAACACGCCAAGGTATCTGACAGTGTCATTAAACCTAAGTGGCGTGTTCCAGAGCGTCAGTATTATGTCGTCGTCCCTTTGTTGTCTTTTTTTGGTCAGGTGTCTATGTCAGATTAGTATCATTTGTGTCTTTGTTGGGTTTGGTCTTATTCTCCAGTCTTGCTTCCATCTTTCTAGTCGTCTAAGGTATGTCGTTGTCTTTCTTTGTATTACTGTCGTCCGAAGTGAGGTTCACCAGTATGCATTGTCATCTGCGTAAAGGGGGATTGTCTCGTTTGGAGTGGTTGTCAAGAGACGACCACGTTCGTTGCCGCCCGAGTGTCTTAGCTTCGTTCTTGCGTGAGTCCCGAGAATACACAAGAAACAACAATCAGAGTAATTGTTGAACACTCCGCCAAATTCAACGAGTTGTAGTTGTTAAACAATTCCCCGCTCTACAAAGTGCTACCGAGGCAATCAATCCCGACAGACACAACACACACGTTTGCTTCTAAAATCCAGTCTGACATCAGATGGCAATAGACCAATGTTCAGAATTTCCAGCTATACTGATATTTATATAATTATCCAGAAAAGAGAAAATTTTGAATGATTTATCGATTTATTTTTATATTTTCATTGATTTATACATTAAGAGTGCCAAAGATATAAATTCAAGTTTAGGATAAGTAGCTTTACGTAGATACTCTTTAGGTTCGTTCAAAGAGCTGCAGGGCTCCAACTTCCTGCAGCAGCAAAGCAGGCACTACCGCGCATGCGCGGTACCGATGACGTCAGTCAGGCTGCAGGAGGGAATTTTCCCTGCAGCTTATGCAGCTAGGAAGCTGCAGGACGCTGTCGCCGGGAGCTTCCTTGAACAGCCGGTAGGCTGCAGCATGCTGCAGGATTGCTCTTTGAACACGAATTTCCGTAATGCGCATGCGCGGTAGCAGTCCTGCAACTCTTTGAACGAACCCTTTGGCTGAAAGCTGTAACATATGAGATTGCTCATTAATTATCAGTTGTTGTTGAGCTCAGGCCAATGTAAGAGCATGTAATTCTGTATCTATAAACACGGTAGTAATCTCTATATATAAAAGGAAGTGTCCCGATTGACTGACTGACTGATTGACTGACTGACTCATCATTGCCTAGCCCAAACTACTGAAGGTAGAAACTTGAACTGGCCGGCCGCGGTGGCCGAGGAGACTGAGGCGCTTCAGTCACGGTCTGCAAGGCCACTACGGTCGGGGGTTCGAATCCCCCCTCGGGCATGGATATTTGTGCCGTCTTTAGTATAAGGTAGTTCTTAAGTAGTTTGTAAGTTTAGGGACTAATGACCCCGTAGTCGAGTCCCATAAGCTTAACGAACATTTGAACATTTTGAGAAACTTGAAATTTGTGGAGGGTGTTGATCTTACTCTGTAGGCGTCATTTAAGAAGCGATTTTTCGACATTCCTTCCGTAAGGGGGTGAAATAGGGGATGAAACGTTGTTTGAAAACACGTAGCTATTTAGACAATTTTGAAGCTAGAACTGCAAAATTTCGGATTTTAATTCAGGGTACGAATTTAAAAGACACGTGTTTCGGCATTTTTTGAAATTCGATAAATAAGGGGATAAAATAGGTGACGCAAAAAATTGATTTTCAAAAATATGTTGCTCTTAACTCAAATTTTAAGCTACAACTACGAAACTTCGGATATGGAATCTAGGTCTGGATTAAAAATCCATGATTTTTAGTATTTTTGGAAATTCAAGAAGTAACACGTTGCTATTGATACAATTTTGAAGCTAGAGCTGCAAAAATTGATATTTGTATAGTTGGTTAGACGTTAAAAATACGTGTTTCGGTATTTTTGGAAATTCAACCATCAACGGGTTTAAATTGGATAGGGGTTATTTTTCGAAAATATGTTGTTATTTAGGCAATTTTGAAGTTAGAACTACAAATTTTCGGATTTGGATTCGGGGTTCAAATTTAAAAGACACGTGTATCGGTATTTTTGGAAATTCAACCAATAAGGGGGCGAAATAAGAGATGCAAAAATTGATTTTTCAAAAATATGGTGTTGTTAACTCAAATTTCAGGCTGTAACTACGAAACTTAAGATATGGATCTTCATCAGGATTAAAAAGAAACAACTGGTGCAGACCAACCAGCCTATGCATGCGAAGCAGCGGGGGTTCAGCTAGTAATAATAATAATAATAATAATAATAATAATAACAATACGTGTTCTCCTTTACTCAACTGAAAAAGTGTTCCTGTTTTGTGACATGATTCACCCGAGAATTAATTTTTAACCACAAGGTGAATGTAAGAAAGTTAATCCCCACTGGAAAGATCTATTACAGAAAGCAGATACCCAGTTGCAATAGATTTCGCTCGGACTCGCCCCTTGAGGAATGGGCATGCGGTGCTTTGCCCAATTTTAATTCGCAGGAAAATGCCGGTTAGTGAAGTAGCGGGGAAAGTACGTCTCACAAACAGTAAGCGTAGAAATGTTAGGAAACCAGTTGAAAAATGTTCCTGTCGGAGAACAAAAAAGGCAAAAATGTTCCCACTTTTATGTCGGAGTCTTGTAAACGGAAACGTATTTGCCTTTTTTTGTGTTGTGACAGGAGAAATTTCATACTGCTCTTATTATAGTTGATTAGATGTTGTCGTCGACAGAGGCCATGAATTATGACTGAAAATTTTCTTCTCGAAAAATTAAATAATCACCATCCTTACACTTATTTTACTGTCTTTCTTAAAAAAGGTTACTGATTTTCACGTGTAAGCAACGGAACGATACTCAGTTAACAAAATACATGCACATATAAAGTAGGCCATAATCTGCATGTCTAATGAGTTTCAGCACCTGTTTAATTTATCTCGGCTTTAAACCTTCATAACTTGACAAACGATGATTACTGGGAAAAACTCGTTTTGATTTTAACTATTTATCTAGACTAGTGAAAAGTTTGAACTGATTCGTAGCGGATTGAAGTCTAGAAGTGACGTGCTTCAAAGCCTTCCAGGAAAATACTTTATTTGCATTGAAAATCCGAATGGTGCACATTAAGTTGGTGCCATTAGTCGAACATTAATTGATACACAATTGACATCTTTTGCACAAGGACTGAACCGAATCACAGAATTTACCTTGGCGCCAGCTCCAGTTTGTCGTTCGGACTTAGATTATAACGTGTAACATAGCTACAGTAAGTACGAGTTCTAATCGCCACACAAAATGACACTGGTTCGAGATAAATCAAAAAGATTCCACCCCATGATCCATCAGTTTGCTGTAAAATTCTTGAACAAATTCTCAGTTCTAAAATAGTAAATTCTTGAACAAATTCTCAGTTCTAAAATAGTAAATTTCCTCGGAAACTTCTGACCAAGCATCAGCACGGCTTTAGGAAGCAACGATCGTGCGTAACCCAGCTTGCCCTTTTCTACCATGACATCTTGCGTGCTATGGATGGGGGGCAACAGGCAGACTGCATATTTCTCGATTTTCGAAAGGCTTTTGACACGGCACCGCACTACAGACTGCTAACCAAGGTACGAGCTTATGGAATATGTAACCAAATATGTGAATCCAAATAATAAATGTATTTACCAACAGCCGTAAAGTTTGTTGTTTTACTGAACTACCGGTTTCGGTGTTATAATAATACCAACTTCAGGTTCTGTTCCATAACAGATATCCAAGAAAACTCTTGAAATGGCCTTTATTACTGGACTACCGGTTTCGATATTATAATAATACCATCTTCAGGTTCTGTGTCATAACAGATATCCAAGAAAACTCTTGGAATGGCCTTTATTAACACACGTTTATTCAGGAACTGAGAGATATTAAATAAACCGATGCAACAGGCCATTTAAAGAGTTTTCTTGGATATCTGCTATGATAGAGCCTGAAGACGGTATTATTATAATACCGAAACCGGTAGTTCAATAAAACAACAAACTTTACGGCTGTTGGTAAATACATTTATTACTTGTATTTAAAAATAGACCAACCGCAGTCCCAATTCCAGAATAAAATGGAACTACATAGATTAAATATGTGAGTGGCTCGAAGATTACTTAATCAATAGAATACAGTACGTTGTCCTCGAAGTCGAGTGTTCAACAGAGACTAGGTTATCGTCAGGGGTGCCCCAAGAAATTGTGATAGGACTGCTATTACTTTCCATTTATATAAATGATCTGTCGGGCAGAGTTGCAATCTGCAGCTGTTTGCTGATGATGTTGTGGTGTACAAGAGTCTCGTCATTCAATGACTGTAGTAGCATGTAGAACCCTTAAAAGATGCAATAGAACTACTAAAGAGACTGCATACACTACGCTTGTCCGTCCTTTTTGGAGTATTGCAGCCCAGTGTGGGATCCTTATCAGATGGGTTTGACGGGGGACATCGAAAGAGTGTAAAGAAGGGCAGCTCGTTTTGTATTGTCACGATACAGGAGAGACAGCGTTACGGAAATGATACAGGATCTGGGATGGGAATCATTACAACAATGGCGCTTATCTCTGCGGCGTGGGCTACTTACGAAACTACAATCACCAACATTCTCCTCCGAATGCGAAAATATATTGTTGACTCCCACATACATAGGTAGAAAAATCAACAGTATCAAATACAAGAAATCAGAGCTCGAGCGGACAGATTCAGGTGTTCTTTCTTCCCGCGCGCTTTTCGAGAGTGGAATGGGAGATGAATAGTATAAAGGTGGTTCGATGAACCCTCTGCCAGGCACTTAAATGTGATTTGCAGAGTATCCCATGTAGATGTAGATGGAACAAATTTCTAGGTGGTGCCGCGGCGGCTTAGCCGTGCGCACTGAGGCACTGCGGTGCGCGCGGCCGTTCGCCGTCGGGGGTTCGACTCCCCCCCTCGGGCACGGGTGTTTGTGTTGTCCTTAGTTTAAGTAGTTTTTAAGCTACGCACTAATAACCGAGCAATTGAGTCCGATACATTTACAAACATTTGAATATTTTGATTCTAGATGGTGGAGGAATGGCAACTAGCGCTATATGTAGCAAAATGTAAGGTGATGGAGATGGCTAGGAGAAACAATATCGTAATGTTTGAATACAGCATTACTTGTGTGCAGCTTGACAGAGTCGCGTCAATTAAATCCCTAGGCGTAACGCTGCACAGCGAAAGGAAATAGATGTACATGTGGCGTCTGTTCCGAAAGAACAGACGTCACTTCTGATCCTGCAATTGTTATTATTTAATATTCACAGAATACATGACATCAACTGCGATTGGGCAAAGCTGAAAATGTGTACCCAGCCGGGATTCGAACCCGGGTCTCCTGCTTTCTAGGCTGTTGCGCTGACCCCTACACCACTGGGTACACAGTGATCACCGCACCTGCAAGGACTACCTAAGCACGCCTCCCGTCAGATGCAAATTCCCGGCATATATATAATATGCCGGTGACGGGCAATGATCCTATCGTTAGTGGGGAGGGGTGGGCAAGTTTGAAGCCCTTACTCTTACGGGAATTAGTTTCATAACTACGAGTTTGAGTACTGTTGGCAGGGCGAAGCTGGGAATTTGTATATGACGGGAGGCGTGCTTAGGTAGTCCTTGCAGGTGCGGTGATCACTGTGTCCCCAGTGGTGTAGGGGTCAGCGCAACTGCCTAAAAAAGCAGGAGACCCGGGTTCGAATCCCGGCTGGGTACACATTTTCAGCTTTGCCCATTCGCAGTTGATGTCATGTATTCTGTGAATATGAAAGGAAATAGAACGAGCATATACGGACAGTCATGGGGAAGGCAAATGGTCGACTTCGCTTTATTGGGAGAATTTTGGGGAGGTGTGATTGGCCTGTAAAGGAGACCGCATATAAAATTCTTGTACGACTCCGTCTTGGGTATTGCTGAAGTGTTTGGTATCCCCAGCAGTCCGGTTTAAAGGAAGACGTAGAGGCAGTTCAGAAGCGGACGGCGAGATTCGATCAATGAGCGAGTGTTACCGAAATGCTTCGAGAACAACTGGGAGTCGCTAGAGGGAAGGCGACGTTGAAGAAAATTAGAGAGCCGGAATTTGAGGCGGACTGCAGAACGATTCTATTGATGCCCTACATTTAGCCTAAAGACCACTAGAATAAGATTAGAGAGATTAGGGCTCGTACTGATGCATACAAGTAATCGTTTTTCCCTCGTTCTATATGGGAGTGGAACAGGAAAGCAAGTAACTAGTAGTGGTACTGAGTACCCTCCTCCACGCACCTTTGGGTGGATTGTCGCGGAGGAGTAGCCGAGCGGTCTAAAGCGTCTTGATGCGGAGCGCGCGGTTGCTCGCCGAGGAGGTTCGAGTCCTCCCTGGGGCATGGGTGTGTGTGTTTGTCCGTATGTTAGTTTACCTAGGTTTAAGTAGTTTGTAAGCTACGGACTGATGACCACGCAGTTTGGTCCGATAGAATTACAAACATTTGAACATTTGGGTGGATTGTAGAGTATTTTTGTAGATGTAACTCAAATGGGAACCGAGTATCAGGCCTCCAAAATCTCGCTTTTCAGACCTATTTATTACAACGCGTTGGCGCCCCAATGATTGATGCAGTAAAAAGTCTTCATAGAAGTGTCAAGCCGCGACCAGTGTTAACCTTTGCTCGGGCCTGCATAGTGTGTTTACGCCATGTCAAAGCCGTAGCACGACCCTGACATATTTTCTTACGCAGCGCGCCGTTCCTAGGGCAATGTTTGCTTTAAGCTAGTCAACCGACAAGGAGAATAGTTAAACACGGAAAAAATCTGAACAGGCGTTTAGTCAGTTCTTGACATTGTTTCAATGTGGTGAAAATATTTTAATTTTCTTTCAATCCCCAGAAATGTAAACATGTGTATATCACCAACCTAGAAAAGTAAACTAATAAAACTGTTGTAAACTCGGATTGCAACATCAGTGAGCCACAGTTGAAAACGGTTAAACCATACAAATACCTGTATTTTAAAAGCGGTAGACATATTCCTTTCACTAATAGAGTTTTGGGGAAAAGCAATCCGTCTACAAAGGAGATTATGCAACTAAAACTAGCCTACTTTGCTTACTTTCATTCACTTATAAGTATATGATATTGTGGTAACTTCTCTGAAAGCTTTTGAAATTGTTGATTGTAATACACTCTTTCAAATTCTGGGTTCGGCAGGGGGTAAAATACAGGGAAAGGAGGGTTACTTAAAACTTGTAAAAAAGCCAGACCGCAGTTATTAGATTCGAAAGGAATGAAAGGGAAGCATTGGTTGCCAAGGGAATGACACAGGGGTGTAGGCTTTCTCCAATGCTATTCAATTTGTACATCCAGCAAGCTGTAAACGAAAGCAAAGAAAAATTTTGAGAAGGAATTAAAAGTTCAAGGTGAAGAAATAAAAACATTGCGATTTGCTGATGACGTAATACTGCCAGAGCAAAGGACCTGGAAGAGTAATTGAATGGAATATGCAGTGTATTGAAGAGAGCGTATGTGATAAACATTAACAAGAGCAAAACCAGGGTAATGGAATGCAGTCTAAGAAAATCTGGCGACGCTGAAGGAATTAGATTAGGTAACGAAATAATAAACGTAGTTGATGAGTTTTGTTACCTAGGCAGTAAAATAACATGTGACGATCGCAGTACAGGATATAAAAGGCAAAATCGCAATGAGAAGAAAAGCGTTTTTGAAAAAGAGGAATTTATTAACATCAAATATTAATTTAGGTGTAAAGAAATCTTTTCTGAAGTCATTTGTGTGGAGTGCTGCCTTATACAGGAGTGAAACATGGACGATAAATAGTTCAGAGGAAGAGGATAGAGGCTTTTGAAATGTGGTGCTACATGTACATGTACATCCATACTTCGAAAGCCACCTGACGGTGTGTGGCGGAGGGTACCTTGAGTACCACTTACGGTTCTCCCTCCTATTGCAGTCACGTATTGTTTGCGGAAAGATTGTTGGTAGGCCTCTGTGTGGGCTCTAATCTCTCTGATTTTATTCTCATGATCTCTTCTCATGATCTCAACATTTTTTTCGGATGACTCCAGGTTCTGTTTACAGTATCTTAATGGTCGCATCCGTGTTTGGCGACATCGCGGTGCCATCGCGGTGCCATTGGTTACACGCCTCGGTTATCTCTTGTTCGCATCGACGGCCCTTTGAACATTTCAGATGTGTTACGACCCATAGCTCTAGCCTTCATTCGATCCCTGCGAAACCCTACATTTCAGCAGGATATTGCACGGTCGCGCGTTGCAGGTCCTGTACGGGTCTTTCTGGATACGGAAAATGTTCGACTGCTGCCCTGGCCAGCACATTCTCCAGATCTCTCACCAATTGAAAACGTCTGGTCAATGGTGGCCGAGCAACTGACTCGTCACAATACGTCAGTCATTACTCTTGATGAACTCTGCAGTTACTTTAGCCCGCTCAGCTAACACAGCATTTCAGACAATGAGACTGCATTGACTGTCTTCAAGTACATTCCCTCTACACTACAAACTTTAACTCTGCCCCAATGTTCCCTGAGAGATACTTATCAAATTGCCAAGGCTTTGCTATATTGGAATAGCACCCCAGCAAAGAACGTGAATTGGATCAATCCCGCCTTGTTCCTCAGGCAGAGGTGATGTAAATATCGATAATAATTCAGTTCCTTGAGACAAACATTTTACCAAAGATATTAAATTTGTCCTGTGGTCAGGATTTGAACCCAGAACCTCCTGTCTGAGGAACAAGGCGAGATTGTTCCCATTCACGTTCTTTGCTTGGGTGCTATTCCAATATAGGAGAGTCTCCGCATTTTCATACCTATTTCGCAGACAGCACTGAGACAGAATAGTTAAAGTATGTGCTTGCGAAGGGAGACATTCTTGAAGGCAGTCCATGTAGTCCGTATCGCTGTGTTAGCTGAGCGGATATCGCTTCTCGGAATTTTGCCTGGTATCAGGGTATAATATCTTTTCTTGACGGCTCGATGTCGATGCATCCTGCATCACAGGATCGGAGTGTTGGACTCATTTTGGGATCGTGCCGGTATCTAGAGCGTCTGCTTAGTAACCAGGAGGTTCCAGGTTCGAATCCTGGCAACAGCACAAATTTTTATTCAATGCCTCTCCTTATATTTAATATCTTAGGTGTGTAACCAACATCTTTGCACAATTGGCGCAGCACGTCCAACTTGTGTGACGGTTCTCCAAACGGTCATGCCGCCAGTCGGAAGGTCACGATTTGAAACCTTTCAAACACGTTCGGTTGGCTCGAGGAAGCACAAATGCGTTTCCGTGGTAAGGCGCCTGTTTGCTTCACACGTTGATACCACACTGAGCGTTATGGCTGTAAACATACCCAATTAAAGGGTACACTGTGATGGCGCTTTGTCAGATATATCAGTACGGTGTCTGTTGGCGGAAAACGTTGAAATCATTACCAGTTCATCTACTATCCTCCAAATGGTATCTGCCGTCATCGGATGAAAATCGATGTCTTATTTCTTAGTTTACTCATTTTTTCCGCAGCGGTTGAAGTGTTACAAGATTCATCGGGTAGGTCACAGTTATAATTTTACCGTGAGTCAGCGTCTTTCTTTCCGCCGCAAAATATACCTTGCTGCCATTTTTTCACCCTCTGCGAAAGAAAGACGTTCAGTCTTGGTGTATTCTGATCGTTCCGTTCTATTGGAAGGACCTGTGTGATATCGGTCCCGTAAATTCCACATTTTTAATGTGAGTATGCCTGTTTCCGAGTTAATGTGAATAGATTAGGGTTAAAACTACCCTTGAAATTATTTTTAAAAATTTTTAGTCACATTCTTTTCTAACATTGGCGTTAATGTTTGAGTGCTTAGTCTTGTGATTAATACGTCATTATGGTGAGAAGTATCATGTACAGTACAATCCGTTATAATATTTCGTGAATACTGCAGCAGTTCCCTATTTCTCATTTACAATGCCGGTATAACCTGCAGTCATTCTTTTCTGCTGCAGTTAAATATATTTTTTTTTTTTTTTCTTTTTCGAAATCCGAAAGATATCCATAAAAATATTTTTTTTTTCTTTTTTCCATTGTTACGATTTCATCTTGAACATTCTACGCGATGTATTGTGCATGATACAATATTAATAACTAGTCCGGGCCACTCTAGGAAGATGTTACCAATAAAAATATATTAAATTTATACAGCATAATCGACGGCCGAATGTGGCAGAAGCAAAATAGTCTAGAACAGTGAGGTAACTTTATTCCTAGTTTTCGTAGTGCTACTAGCCGACTTGACCATCATGTTCAAATTATGTACCAAATTGTCATCGGTTATCAGTTTTAGGCCTGAAAGTTCAACATTTTTTTCAAAATTTTATTCGCAATCTTTTACAAAGTCTTGGACCTAAAAAATTTCCGTAAACCAAACAAGCAGTACAGTAGAATTATAATTCGACCATTGTTTTGAGTCCACAGGCTCAGCAATGCTAAATTAAGCTCGAATTTGAATCATCTTACCTTGAACAAATTAGGATCATCGGATAAAATGATCGTTTTTACTTTATTCATTTAGCTACTTTCGTGCAAAGTTTGAACCGGTTCGTGCAAGTTTAAGCTCAGTCGAGACTCCCTTCAGAAATATTGCACACTAAGTAAATAACAACAACACATAAAGACATTAGGCCTATTGATACAACGTACCCCAAAGAAGGTGAAACGATAGGAGATAGAGCATTGTAATAAAGATATGCTCGGAATTTTGTGGTTTTATAATTTTGTGCTTTTATTAAGCTCAGTAGCATGACTTTCCCCTGTCTGCATCTTCTTCTGTACAAAAACTATAGCAGAGAAGTCGTCCCACCGCTTCTGTCTGTTCTCGAGTCCTCGATAAACTCAAAAACTAGTTGACAGATTGTTATATGGTTTACACTAATAGGCGACGTGATTCACGAGGAAAGGTTAAATGAATAATTCATTAAGTTGCATAGTAGTGGGTGTGTTTGGTGAGCAAAAATCTGCGAAATAGAGCAATAAATACTCTTAGGAAAAGCCATACATTCCGTGACTTTAGAACTTACCGTTCGTGTGAAAATTTGTTTCTTTAATACGATGCTTGTGCGGCTTCGTTATTCTGACTTTTATAACGATCACGACATGACGTCGTGCAATATTGACATCAAATACAAATTTGTTGAGTAATTCAGATATCAAATACAAATACAATAATAAAAAATACGTACAGAATGAAAGATAAAAATCGCAAAGTAAGTGGAAAGGAAATCTGGTACTCTATTAATCCTAATTCGGCCATAAGGTTTTAAGACTGCTTAAGATAAAAGGTGGACATATATATTATGCTTCCTGTGAAAAGCCGATCGGGTTGCTAGTTTTCTCATATTTTTTCATAACTGATAGCCGACATTATTTTGAGTTTCTTTTTTAATACATTAGATACTAACTAGACCATATATTTGTTGTCTGTCCTAAATATGGATGATCGCTTTAATGAAAGTGGGTGTAATTTCAAACTGTGTAAATACATGTGGACTTTTTTTTCCCTGAGTTTTTCAGCAGTGGCCCACAACAGCTGAGTTTTCTTTAAGAGATTAAATGAGACGCGATCCTATCTGAATGGGCTTTCGTAATGCGTACTCTCGATATTGGTTCCTACAGTTACGAACGCGGAGAATGTATTTGTTCAAATTTTAGGCAATTAACCAATGGAAGAGTTGAAAGACCATAAAATAGTAGTAATCTCCCGTGTTTTACTATTGCTTTTTTTTTTTTTTTTTTTTTTTTTTAAATCTCCACAAATAAGCAAAGTGCTGTTACGTTTCTCGACAATAATGGCAGGCACAGCTCACTTGCTATTAGAGACAAGGATGAGAACACCGTCGTCCCGTAAGCGTTGAAATCCCTGCTGTAACTTGTTCTATAAAGAGAAAATTGCGAGCCTTGAGAAAAATTTGGGGTAGCAGATGGGAGAAGAGCCAGATTACCCTTCAAATCGATCCTGGTTGTGTGAACTCCGAACTGTATTTGGAGAACAGTTCCTCAATATGTTTATGAGGGCATGTATGACGAGCGTTGAGTCATGGATCTGTACTCCCAGGGAGTTGGAAAGATCCACACCCAGCGTGTTAACGACCCATGGGACAACTACCATAAAGTCTTGAGCCCTAATGTTGTAATGCCCATACTGGAGTTTCGTCATATATTGTACAAATAACATAAAAACATCACTGCTGTAGCTTCCTGTCCCTCTAAGGATTCCGAATCCTCGTGACAATGAGTGCCAGACAATAATGGTGGCAGAGGGCTTGTTTCAATTTGCAACTGGACTGAAATCTTTTCAATGTTAATCGTTACAGAGAGTCTGTGGAGGTGGACTCATTGAACATTGTCATTATCTGGATAGGAGTCTTCACCACCATCTACTTCAGCCTCGAGAAGTCGACCCTGTAATAGTCCACTGATATTTTGAACATCGGTTTGCACATGTCCGCTGATGACGCAACTCCTCACGTGTTGTGCACTCCGACATTGACGTTGGAGGCGGGAGCTGGACGCAAAATACGGGCACCAGGAGGGAGATCGCTATGTGTGGCGCTTATAGTCTGATTTAAATTAGTTGTCACTTGACGTTTGCGGGCCAAAGCTGCAGCGTTGTCACGTCAAGTGCTGGGTGGCGTCAGCCGCCACAGCGCATCGCTCCACGCGGCGATAGAAAATCGCTTTAAAGCCTCTAACTTCTACAAGAATCGAGTAAAAAATTTCAAATTCACACACGATGTACGTATCTATAAAGTCTCACAGTATGTCAAAAATCTATCCTTGATTTTAATTAGGGCAAGAGCTACGTTAATTTGTTTGAAACTATTAAACTTTTTCTAGTTCGCTAACAGCTTCAAACTTATCACTTCATATCTTAAAAACTATTGGTCTCAAAACAATAATTTTTTTCCATTCATTGCTAAAGTTACACGCTTTGCGACAAATCTTCAAAAGTTTTCGTAGTGCATTGCGTTTCCGGTATATAAATTTCTGAAAACTACGTTTTTACGCATCTATGTCAATATTGAACTCGTAACAAGTATGATGTTTAAAATCTCTATTTCCTACAAACTTTACGTAAAATTTTTGAAATTTACATACAGTATCAATCTCAGTGATATTTCTAAGCACAAAAAATATTTTCTTCATTTTACTTAGCGCCAGTTTTACATGGGCCATTGAAGTATGAGATTTTAGCGTCCGAAAAATTTTCCTTCTTTTCATTGCAGATCACTAAAACTATTTATTACACACATTGAATAACATCTTAGTGTCTACAAAAATAAATTTTAATTAAAATGCAGTGTAACTTACCATATGGAGGTGACGGGAGCTGGCTGAACAGTAATTTTTAGTCTCACAACAAGAGTGAGATGTTAAACTAAATAAATTCACAAACACATTATTTGCTGGCAGTACATACACTATACACTAATCAGACAACGGGAAAAACCGCTTAATCCAGAGTCACTGGAGCCGTCTATGTCGCTGCTGGTATTGACAGATATTATTAAGTCTTCGACGGATTGTTGTAAGACACCTTCATTCTTCCAGGCTTCCTGAATCACTCCTTTCACATGATGCACTACCTTTCGCCAGTCTTCTGGTGTCACTGTTTCAGCTGCCTCTTTCAACAGGCGTTCCACTTCAGTTAATGTGAATTTTCTATTTTCTACAGCAATATGCTGTTTAACCTGTGCCCAAATCAGCTCTATTGCCTTAAAGTGGCAAGGGTAGGGAGGCAATCTGAGCACTTTATGCCCGTATGTTTTGGCTACTTCATCCACAATGTAAATGGGATTCTTTGGTTTGTGTTGTGATACAAATTCTAATAATTCCGCCCTTGTCAAATTGCCTTCGAACTGTATCTTACGTTTCAGTAGCCAGCAAACAATTTCGTTTTTCTTCGTTGCCTTTGTGGGTGCCTTGTCCTGGATAACTGAATGGTATGGAGCGTTATCCATAATAATTATAGATGTCTTCGTTAAGTTTTGAAGCACAGAGTCTTTAAACCATTTCACGAAAGTATTGTGGTTCATCTCTTCGTGGTAGTCGGAGGTCTTCTTTGAACTGAATAAAAGCAGACAATTTGGAATGAAACCTTTTGAGTTTCCGGCATGCGCTACAATTATTCTCTTTCCTCTGTCTATCGGGGCTGCCATACTACCGTTGATGGTATCGTCCGTCCAACCTTTTTTAAAGTGTGTCCTGCATTCACCAATGTCTCATCAAGCCAAACGATATCGTCAAAATTAGTCCCTACTAATTCTCTAAGAAAGCGCCATCGCCAAGCTGCAATATCTTGCCGTTCCATTAACAACTTTCTTCCAGAAATTGATTTATAGCGAAAACCTAACATTTTCACGATTCGTAACAAGGACGATTTACTGCCTTCAAACAGGTCCGCTGCTACAAGAGTAGCATGTAGTTTTTTGAGTGTCGGATACTCCTTCCTCGAATAAAATGCGTATATCTGCCGTCGAATGGCATCTTCCTGAAAAGAGTCGAGTTTTGTTACTCTCTTCTCGAGCCGCCTCTTCTTCCCAGGTGTCTCCAACTTCGATGATTCACCTGCGTCTTCTTTTGCGAATTTCTCCTTGCAGATCCTGATCACTGGTCGCTCGCTGATTTGCAGAGCAGCTGCAGTTCGCTCCACCACTTTATCCAAAGGAGCAAGAGGCCCTGCTGCATCCCTCTCTCTCTCAAAATACTCCCTCAGAGAACACACGTATTCACGCGCCTGACTCCGTATAACTACGCCATGTCCGCCACTTTTCGAAAGTTTCCGAGGTGAGTGCAGCCTCGGTCTTCCTCTCTTTCGACTACTTTCGTCGCACATCGTAAAGCACGCGAAGCTAAATCCACAGAAACCTGTCAGTCGCACGTCTACATCGGCTCACTGAGGACTGGCTGCCACATGCCTTGGGAAGCGCGCAGCGGAACGGAACTGGCAACACAGTGGGACCCGACCGGGCCGGCCACACATTGGTTTATGGCTGGCGGGAGCCGTGCGGCCCGCTGCCTGTCAAGTGACAACTAGTTTAAATCAGACTATAGTTGTCTGGTCTGTACACCAGCTTGAACTGGTTCGGTCAGACGCTGGGGTCGGCAGGTTGCCTACTCATGAGTACATGGAGTAGGTCCTGTAACATGGCGCTGGCCGCAGTGGCCGAGGGCACTGCGGCGCGTCAGTCACAGTCTGCACGGCCGCTACGGTCGGGGGTTCGAATCCCCCCTCGGCCATGGATATTTGTGTCGTCTTTAGTATAAGGTAGTTCATAAGTAGTTTGTAAGTTTAGGGACTGATGACTCTGTAGTTAAGACCCTTAAGGTTAACAAACATTTGAATACTTGTAACATGGCGGGGCTGTTGAAATGCCCACATGATGGGCAAGCACATTTCCAAATATCGTTCTTTCAGTTTCATAAGGTCACTCTAGAGTGTGTAATCTGATGTCTGTACCATAGGCTAGGGAGGCTGTGTACGACTATGCTTTACTGCACAGAAATCTGCTGTACTAAAGTAAACATTGTACTTGCACAATCAATTCCCTGTAGGACTGGCTGTTGTGTTGGAACTTGTGCCAGGCCGCCGCTATGTGGAGTTGAGATTCGAAATATTCACGTAGACTTGACAGACGCTATCGTTAGGATTGGCCTGTTCAAAATAGTGAATTATCTCCAGGCAGTCTTAAACTCAGCTCGATCTTGTAGAGACGGAGCTACACATCTGACATCGATTCATTGACGGTGGCTACCCTGTCCACCACTGTCTGCAGACTTTTTATATGGTCTGGAACGCCAGAAATCGCTGTCCATCAAAGTCCGTTGTTTCAGGCATGCCGAAAAAAGAGAAATGAATCCGGCATACTCTGAAGAGTAAATATGGCATTGATTCACTACTGCTGTCTCGTTACACATGGAACATCGAATAATCCTTGACACCACTGATAATCTGCCATAGACGGTACAATAAATGATAAAGTGTCTAAAAAAGATTATTAAGAAACATATCAAATTTTCAAATGTCTGTTAATCTTAAGGGACTTAACTGCGGGGTCATCAGTCCCTAAACTTACAAACTACTTATGAACTACCTTATACGAAAGACGACACAAACATCCATGCCCGAGGGGGGATTCGAACCGTAGTGGCCGTGCAGATTGTGACTGGCGCGCCGCAGACCGCTCGGCCACTGCGGCCGGCAAGAAAGATATCATAGCGTCCCTGAAGAGTATGTAAGATGGGAGCAACTCCTGTACCGCAATTCTACTAGTGCTATTCGGAGTCCTGCTGGAATCTTTCCGCCCTTCAATATCATTCATTTTCATCAAGGTTCTGCCTTTTCACTTTTACCATTCATCCTCTGCATAGATACGGCAACTGTTGACAAAAAGACTTCACATCTCTTGACGCTTCTTTATGCCGATGCTGTGGTATTTGCCAAACAAACCCGCCCACAACTCCAGCACCAGATTCAAACTTGGAAGGACAGACCGGCTGAAAATGGACTGCACCACAATGTCCAGAGGACTGAAAGACCGCGTCTCCCACACCAGAGGCACCATGCATTTTAAGTACCTGGAATCTGTTGTTATCTCAGACTGTCACAACTCTCGATACTCGTACGAGAGTGAATGCAGCTTGGCTCAAGTGGCTGCAGATCACTAGAGTCCTCTGCAATAAAAAGATGCATCAGCGTCTAAAGGCAAAAGTTAGTAAAACCATGGGACGCCCAGTAGCAAACTACAGGACTAAGTATCGCCCTATGACAAACAACATGGAGATGCTTCGTTGGTCCATGGAGCTAACCCCATGTGAACATGTAAAATATACAGAAGTCCGGCAAAGGTTTGGTATCGCGCCCATCACAGACAAACTGAGGAAAGCCCGTCTCCGCTGGTACGGCCACGTCATGAGAAAACAGGACAACTCGGCTTCAAAAACAGCAGTCCACATCAACCCAGGAGGTACAAGACCACGGAAGAGTAGCAAAGAGATTGACTGACAACATCAGGGCAGACATGTACATTGTTGGCTTAAGACCAGAAGATATTAACGACAGAAAGAAAAGGAGGAGATGTAGCAAAGCAGCGATCACTGCAAGTCGAGATTAATGCTTAGAGAGAGAGAGAGAGAGAGAGAGATGTCCACTTCGACGTCTATTGCAAAAACTCTAAAGGAGCACAATTTCATCAGGCAGAAAACTACTTCATTAATATCACCTTTGCTAACTCACTGAAAATGATACGAGGTCTCTACCAGGCAGTTCGGAATAGTCTGAACCATCCAAGAAAAGTAAGAGTTTTGAAAACGCGAACAAGGTTAATGTCTACTTAGAACAGAATTATAAAGTCCAGAATTAGATGAAAACAGTTACTAAGCCCGTGGTCACGATGACAAAGTGGGGCATCCATAGCATGAGACTTCACGATGCTGAGTCGAGTAGCAGCAGTGGCTGAATAGCGAGATGGACAGCGACGCCTTCCCTACTAACACTGATGGAGACAGCAGCTCTCTGCTCTTGGCCCGGATTCCCGACTCGGAATGAATTCTGCGGCTGTGCGCCAGCCTAAATACCGCCTTGGCGGTGGGATATCCTCGAGTCTATTTCGATCGCCTCTGGTGGTGTCTCTGTGGCAGCGTGGTACTTGCCCCGAAAGTGTTCCTTGAACTGAGAAGTTGCCTGTTTGACAGGCAACCTCCAAAGCTCTGCTGTAAAATGATTTCCAATCCATGGTGTACAACAGCAATCAGTTAGAATAAATATTCCTTAAAACCGTCTTGATTGCAAATTTATTAGTTAATGACGCGTTTCGCCCTTTAGCAGGGCATCTTCAGATTATCTGCGTGACAGAATTTACACAAAATTACAAGGCGGAATTACAAACGGTTATAATGGTACATGGGCTTATTTTGTGTTAAGAAGACAGTATAAATGGTAAACAAAGCTTACAATGCGCTCTCCGTGGTGTGACACCGTAAGTTGTTATTGCGGTGTTTCTATTTTCTTGGGATGTTTTTTTGGTTTTCCTTGTGGCCCTACAAATGTACGGGTAACAAAGAATTACAATTGGAACATACTCGGTAAAGATGTGAGAAACATAAAACCGATTTTTAAGATTACCTTAATCGAAGCGGTGGTCTCTGATGACACAAGATAAGCACATGTTTACAATTGCGCTCACGGGTGGTGGGCGGGCGTGGTGTGCTGCTCCGCCGACTTGTACAGACTAAGGGAATGTGGGTAGGGAGCGACATAGGAAGCCGATGTATAAGACGGGACGGGTGAAATCTAGCTATCTGAATACACCCGTCCCGTCTTATACATCGGCTTCCTATGTCGCTCCCTACCCACAACCTTCCTTTCGTTAAATTTGTATTCAGATAGCTACATTTCACCCTTCCCATCTTATACATTGTGCTTTTTCCAATTCAAACCCTCATCAGTGCAAACAACTAAAATTTTTGAATATTCTATCTTTGCTATAGATTTCTGATCAAAGTCTATATTTATTAATGGTGTCATTCCATTTACTGTATGGAACTGTATGTACTGTGAAACTTCCTGGCAGATTAAACCGGGACTCGAACCTGGGACCTTTGCCTTTCGCGGGCAAGCGCACTACCGACTGTTCGGAAACATACCTTAGGCTGTGGCTAAGCCATGTCTCCACCATATCCTTTCTTCCAGTAGTGCTAGTCTTGCGTGTTTGCCGGAGAGCTTCTGTGAAGTTTGGAAAGTAGGAGGCGAAGTACTGGCAGAAGTAAAGTTGTGAGCCGGCATCGTGAGTCGTGTCGGGATAGCACAGTCGGTAGTGCGCTTGCAGTCGCTTTTGCTGTGGTAGCTTTATGTAGTCGGATGATTCATTGAAACTAGTTAAATCATTCGTTATGTGTGTCTCGATTATGAGACAAATTCTTACGTAAATGTTAATATGTGCAGTCTCACATTACTGTAGACTGCGGAATAAAGGAGTCCTCCACCATCTCAGGTAAAATAGCCCCCATTCGGATCTCCGGGCGGGGACCACTCAGGAGGATGTGATCATCAGAAAAAGACAATACTGGCATTCTACGGGTCAGAGCGTGGAATGTTAGATCCCTTAATAGAGTAGGAAAATTAGAAAATTTAAAAAGGGAAATGGATAGGTTGAAGTTAGATATAGTGGGGATTAGTGAAGTTCGGTGGCAGGATGAACAGGATTTCTGGTCAGGTGAGTACAGGATTATAAATACAAAATCAATTGGGGGTATCACAGGAGTAGGATTGATAATGAATAAGAAAATAGGAATGCGGGTAAACTACTATGACCAGCACAGTGATCGCATTATCATTGTCAAGATAGATACGAAGCCAACACCGACAACAGTAGTACAGGTTTATATGCCAACTATCTCTGCCGATGATGAGGAAATCGAAGAAATATATGAGGAGCTAAAGGAAATTATTCAGACAATTAAGGGAGAGGAAAACTTAATTGTTATGGGAGACTGGAATTCGGTAGTAGGACAAGGAAGGGAAGGGAAGATAGTAGGTGAATATGGTCTGGGCAAAAGGAATGAAAGAGGAAGCCGCCTGGTAGAATTTTGCACGGAGCATACTTTAGTTATAACAAACACCTGGTTCAAGAATCACAAAAGAAGGTTGTATACGTGGAAGAGACCAGGAGACACCGGGAGATACCAGATAGATTTTATAATGGTAAGACATAGATTTCGGAACCAGGTTTTACAGTGTAAGACATACCCATGGGCAGATATAGACTCTGACCATAACTTGTTGGTTATGAACTGTAGGCTGAAACTGAAGAAACTACAAAAAGGTAGGAAAATAAGGAGATGGGACCTGGATAAATTGAAGGAACCTGAGGTTCTTAAGAATTTCAGAGGGAGCTTTAGGCGACAATTGACAGAAACAGGGGAAAATAAAACAGTAGAGGAGGAATGGGTAAAATTGAGAGATGAAATAGTGAAGGTAGCAGAGGACAAAATAGGTAGGAAGGAAAGACCTACAAAAAATCCTTGGATATCACAGGAGATACTAAATTTAATCGATGAAAGGAGAAAATATAAAAATGCAGTAAATGAAACAGGCAAAATGGAGTACAGACGACTAAGAAATGAGATTGACAGGAAGTGCAAAATGGCTAAGCAGGAGTGGCTAGAAGGCAAATGCAAGGATGTAGAAGAATGTATAAATAGGGGAAAAATAGATACAGCCTACAGGAAAATATAAGAAACATTTGGAGATAAGAAAAACAGCTATGTGAATATCAAGGACACTGATGGAAAACCAGTTCTCAGCAAAGAAGGGAAAGCTGGAAGGTGGAAAGAGTATATAGAGGGGCTCTACAAAGGAAATGAACTTCGAGACAATATTGTAGGAAGGGAAGAGGATGAAGATGAAGATGAAATAGGAGATACTGTACTGAGAGATGAATTTCAAAAAATGTTCAAATGTTTGTTAAGCTTAAGGGACTTAACTACGGGGTCATCAGTCCCTAAACTTACAAACTACTTATGAACTACTTACGAACTAGGACGGCACAAATATCCATGCCCGAGGGGGGATTCGAACCCCCGACCGTAGTGGCCGTGCTGACCGTGACTGGAGCGCCTCAGTCACCTCGGCCACCGCGGCCGGCGAAATGAATTTGACAGAGCCCCGAAAGACCTAAGTCGAAACATTCCCCTGGAGTAGAAGTTATTCCCTCAGAGCTACCGAAGTCTCTGGGAGAACCAGCCATGACAAACCTGTTTCTCCTGGTGTGTAAGATGTATGAGACAGGCGTAGTACCCTCAGACTTTAAGAAAAATGTTATAATCCCCATTCCAAAGCAATCAGGAGCAGACAGGTGTGAAAACTGCAGAACCATCAGTTTAATAACTCGTGGTTGCAAAATATTAACACGAATTATATACAGAAGGATGGAAAAGCTGGTAGAAGCCGACCTCGGGGAAGATCAGTTTGGGTTCAGGAGAAATGTAGGAACAAGGGAGGCAATACTCACTTTACGGCTTATCCTAGAAAATAGATTAAGAAAAGGCAAACGTACATTTCTAGCTTTTGTAGATTTGGAGAAGGCTTTTGACAATGTTGATTGGAATAAACTCTTTCAAGTTCTGAAGCAAGCAGGAGTAAAATATAGGGAGCGTAAGGTTATTTACAACTTGTACAAAAACCAGACAGTGGCTGTCAGAGTTGAAGGGCATGAAAGGGATGCAGTGGTGGGAAAGGCAGTAAGACAGGGTTGTAGTCTTTCTCCAATGTTATTCAATTTGTAGATTGAGAAAGCTATAAAGGAAAGCAAGGAGAAATTTGGAGAAGGAATTAAAGTTCAGGGTGAAGAATTAAAAACATTGCGTTTTGCCGACAACATAGTAATTCTGTCAGATACAGCAAAGGACCTGGAAGAGCAATTGAACGGAATGGACAGTGTGCTTAAAGGTGCATATAAGATGAACATTAACAAGAGCAAAACTAGGGTAATGGAGTGCAGTGTAAGAAAATCAGGTGATGCTGAATAAATTAGATTGGGAAACGAAGCAATAAAGGAGGTAGAGGAGTTTTGTTACTTGGGCAGTAAAATAAGAAATTATGGTCGCAGTACAGAGGATATGAAATGCAGAATGGGGATGGGTAGAAAAGCGTTTTTGAAAAAGAGAAATTTGTTAACATCGTATATTGATTTAAGCCTAAGGAAGTCCTTTCTGAAGGCATTTGTAAGGAGTGTTGCCTTGTATGGGAGTGAGACATGGACGATAAACAGTGCGGACAGGAACAGGATAGAGGCTTTTGAAATATGGTGCTACAGAAGAATGCTGAAGATTAGGTGGGTGGATCGCGTAACTAATGAGGAGGTACTGAACAGAATTGGGGAGAAAAGAAATTTCTGACATACCTTGACTAAAAGAAGGGATAGATTGGTAGGACACATTCTTAAACATCAAGGAATTGTGAATTTAGCATTAGAGGGAAGTGTGTGGGGTAAAAATCGCAGAGGAAGACCAAGAGATGGATACAGTAAGCAGATTCAGACAGATGTAGGTTGCCGTTCTGAAGACCACAACAACAACACCACCATCTCATTGCACGAAGAATATCAGAGCTGTAAAAACAAAAGCTTTCAGTTGTATTTATAATATAAATAATATATAGTTGGTGTACATATCTTTAAAGTTGAGTCTTCATCTGCAGAATGCTGTTTCTGGTTGTGTAGCTACACAGCCACTCATGGGTTACACATAAATGAATTCAGGTATGTTTCACTGCCATTTATTTTCGCCCGCGGATGTTGTGCGACGAAATTGTACGTGTCCATGTCAACAACGACTCTAACAGACAACTGACCACCCCGTGCTGCATCGAATTATCTGGGTCTAAACCCGTTGCCTTATTTTGAGAACCAGCATCTCTTAGTGCTCCGCCTCCAGAAATATCTACCTTAATCATTCGAAAATAGCGGGTTTATGCGTACAGTGGGAACCCCCGATATTCGACCTTTACGGGACCGGGCCGTGGTCGGAACAGCCAAAAGGTCGGATATACCGAGGAGCAATAAAACACGTTTTTTCGGGTCAAAACAGCCGAATACTGCACTAAATTATAAGTATTGTACAAAATACGCACTCAATACACATAGTGTTGCTTAATCGTAATTACTGCATTCAATAAAAATTATTTTACATTACATATTCTAATAAAAAGTAACTGTTTTTTTTATAAAATGGAGTTTAATTTTTATATTAATTAACGAAAACATTAAAAATACAGTACTGGACTGTTTAATCAAAAAGGCAAAAAATTACATACGGTGTGTACAGTACCTCATTTGAAGAAGTCCTTAATACTCTTTTGCTTCAATTTACCCAATCTTGATTTCGCTGATAAATCACGCCACTTCTTTGTCCACAACACGTCCATAGGGGTGGTTCTCGGGTTCTGCTTGCCTGGAAAGTCTCAACATCTCCTCCCAATTTTTCAAACAGCTTTACAGCTTTTTCTTTCACAAGAGGCCCCGACAAAGGAGTCCCTTTGCGTCGTTCTTGACAAAACCAAACCCAAAGAGCTTCGTCTACAAGTTCTAGCTTAGGTTTGTTTTAACATTTCCCGATTTTTTAAAGCACCTTCCGTTTCAACTGTCATAGAATAACTTTCAAAGTCTTTATCCAGTCTTTTACAGTTGTCACGTCGACCCCTAGCTCTGCGGCTAATTTGACTAGTGACTCACCACGGTCGAAACGTCGAAGCACTTCAAGCTTTTGTTGAAGGGAACGCACACAGGCCTACGTTATTGAGAAGCCGTGGCGAACTTTCACTAATCGCGCAACACAGTTTATCACCAAAGATACAGTAATCACGAAAACAAAAAACAATAAAGTAGAGCAACGTTCACGTCGACAATCAGAACGCAACTGGCAGTTTACCAGAGAAACAATGCGCAGCACTGTTGAGTCAGTTTGACTCTTCGCCGGCAGAAGACAGTCGGGCACATGGTCGGATATCCCGAGGAGTCGGATATCACGTGGTGGGATATGAGGGGTTCTACTGTATTTGCTTTGGGGCTTTACCCCTGAAATTTGTTTATGACATGTATTTTTATAACATTGTTGATGGATGTTTGATTTTTTGGATTTTATGGAGTGATGATTGGTGAGATTATGATGTTTAAAAGTGTTTTTGACTTTCTGTGATGAACTTGCGGAGAGTTTTTATAGTCGGATTTGACGACTGATGGTTGTGCTGGCGTTTTATATTGGGGATTTCTGTTTTCACCCAGGGTATTTGTGAGGTGAAATGTGGATTTCTGGCAGTCTTCATAGGATTTTATCGATTTTTGTTTGATGATTTGGTATAATGTCGGATGGCCTAGCATGACTCGAACCTCCTCGTTGGTGGTGAAACGTGGCACGTCTGTTATGAGCCACAGTACTCTGTTCTGAAAGCTTTCTATCTTTTCTAGGTTTGTATCAGCCGCCATGCTGTATATCTCTGAGCCATATAGTACTGCTGGCGCCCCCTGGCTTAAACAGGCCACTATATATACTTTCTTAACAATTACTCAATAATCGATCAATAGTTTTTAAATAAAACAACAATTAGAATAGTTACATTCACAACAGTTAACATTAGAACAAGATAAAGTTAAATGATCTTTATAAAATGTTTGTTAAGCTTAAGGGACATAACTGCGGGATCATCAGTGCCTAAATTTACAAACTACTTATGAACTACCTTATACCAAAGACGACACGAACATCCATGCCCGAGGGGGAATTCGGACCTCCGACCGTAGCGGCCGTGCAGACTGTGACTGCTGCGCCGCAGATCGCTCGGCCACTGCGGCCGGCTAATATTTACAATTTAGTATGGTACAGTACATGATTGGTTCAGTAGTTTAGCGTTAATTAACAATGTTGTGAGTAAGAACAATGAATCTAGCTTTTGTATCAATTGTGCATCAATTACAGAATATAAAAAGTTCCTACCATGTGTACAGTAAATACATAACAAGCTCTGAATGTTGCATTTTCGTCTATTCTCAAATAATTTAATTAGTATCTTAACTGATGATGTTTGTACCTTTATTACTCATTTTCATTAATTAGGACTAATTGCTTCGCTCAGTCAGTATAATACGGTTTGTAATACGTGCAGTAATTTATCTGATACTTACATGAGTACATTTTAGTACCGGGATACATTCAGAAATACTAACTTACATATTATAATTACGATAATTTACGAAAACTAGATTTATAGAATTTATGATTGATTTAAAAAGTTCTACCATGTACAGTACTTAACTCAGATATGTAGAATCATAAGGAAGTGCCAGTGTTTACATCAACAAACTTCTGATCAGACTTTATTGGTGTATATGTTGTAATTAAAATATAGAAATTAATTATAGCCTCTTTTGGGGGTGGGGAATATGTCAAGCAGTTGTTTTATTACACGGACCAAAATCGTTCTTAATATTCGTCGGTCGTTGTCCATTAACTTCGGATTTTGTTCCATATTCCTCTTCGCCAGTTGTATTTTATCTTCTGTGTACCGGAGATGCTGTCGGCAGCCGACCGGTAAACAGTGGAGCCTTTTTCTTCATATACGCTCCCACTAACATCCGGCATTTTTGGAAGTCTAAGAGATCACGCATTTCACTGATAATTTTTGTTGCTGTTTGAGAACGAAACGTATAGTATACTGCAAGGAAACTTCCAAGACTGTATGTCTATTGTGTACTGCGGACGCGTCTCATTAGTAACACATACGCTGTGATCCCAACCTGCAGCAAGCTGTAGTACGCTGCATGGTGTTCATATCATTTTGTACACTCCCTGCAATTGCTTCAGTAATCATTTCACGGTTCTTTCTTGATTATGAAAATAGTGTACATTATCAAATGTTTGTTAAACTTAACGGCCTTAACTGCAGGTCATCAGTCCCTAAACTTACAAACTACTTATTAACTACCTTATACTAAAGACGACACAAACATCCATGCCGCGCGGGAGTAACCGAGTGGTCTGGAGCGCCACGTTACGGATCGCGCGGCCTCCCGCGTCGGAGGTTCGAATCTTTCCTCGGGCATGGATGTGAGTGTCGTCTTTAGGTTAGTTTTACTTAGTTTAAGTAGTTTGTAAGACTAGGGACTGATGACCAACGTAATTTGGTCACATAGAATTACAAACATCGGAACATTAGAAACATCCATGCCCGAGGGGGGGGGGGGATCCGAACCCCCGACGGGAATGGCCTTGCGCATCGGAACATAGCGCCTCAATGCACTTGGTCACTCCACCGCGGCTGTACATTATCATGTTTCGGCTGTCTTAGGGGCTGCAATGTCATATACTATCTGTCTTCCATCTCCTGTAGAAATTTTAAGTTGTAATTGTGATTATATATAATTTTTTTTAAATGTTTAGTTAAACATTTGTTTTGTAGTTAAAGAACGAGATATACTTCAACTCACCTTCTTACTGTTATTGATGTATATTTCAGGTTGAATGTGTCATGAAATTTAGTATAAAATTCCACTTAAGGTCGGAATCGACCCATGTTGTATTTTGTTTACTATTACAGTCGATGTATTTCAAAGATTCTAACGAAGAAATGGCTATTGATGATCATATGTTTGCCGATGGACAACTTATAATTAGGGTAAATCCGGGAGAGCAAGCACATATTTTCAAAATTATTCATAAAAAATTCCCTTAATTCCCTTAAGTCAAAATAATTTCTTTTACAAGTAAACAAACAAATTCTCCTTAAAACATAATTTTTTAAGAATTTTACATGCACTCATTCGTCGTGATATTTCACCATTCAGAAAAACAGTGCGGCATCTGTCCCTTAGACTAAGAGTGAAGTGCCTCACCCTAATGGGTGACATGCCTCATGATGATATTTGTCGAAATTTATAATTTTTTTAAACAAAATATGTTAGAATTTTAGTTTATGATTGTAAAAATTGAGAAATAAAAAACAACACTAAAGACTTTGCAAACAAATTCTTTATTTTTGTTATATGAAATCAATGAATTAAATTTTACATTGTTTTTAAAGATTAAAGTCAGGTCTATCACAGTTTTTCGAAATAAATCATTAACTTTTATTCCTAATTTCCCTGCCACAGTCAACACAATAAATATCATAAATTAAATACTTATTTTTAAGGATTAAACTTAGGCCTAATCAGAGATTTTCAAAAGAAGTCATCTACAACATTAGCATCCAACAGAAGTTACTGTTAGTGCAGCTTCTCCGATATTTAAAAATATGTTACTATTTAGCACCTTATGATAACTAACCGAATCACTAAAAAGATTTCCATGCAAGATATAATGACTTACCTTGTATATTAACAGTAACTCGGTTAAAACTACCACTATTGAAACAAAAGCAGTTGCCTCGCCGCCCAGCGTCTACTGTGCAACTGCAAAGCGCATATCTACCGCATGTGGCAACTCTCCCGGACTTTCTACATATTACCAATTTTTTCATGATTAAGCGTAATTGTATTCACAAAATACCTGGAATGACTCAGTTTAACACAAATAATTACATATAGGTATTATATGAAGCGCAATATGCTAAAACCCGGAGATTTGTGTCACACATCACGTGACGTAATTATCACTATGACGTAAACTGTATTATATATAGGTACACCGGTACAGTGAACACTGTCTGTGTGAGTGTTATTATAAAGTTTATATGCTGAACTGATAGAGCCACTGAATAAGTGGCAGATGTATTTCGTCAGTATAATGATTTGAAATTTATTTAAATACTGTGATAATGGACTCAAAAAATGTATGTATAGTCTATGGGACTGATCTATGATGTGCGGTAGTTTTTTATTGTTCGTTCTCGGTCGTTCGTTGATCAGTTGACTCAGCTTTTTTGTTACAGAAGACGTTCAGCCCTCTGACCGGGCGCGCTGAGCCACGGCGCCCGGCATCCCCTCGGCCACCGCGGCCGGCGATAATGGACTCAGCGAGTAAGGGTATTTCTATGTGGAGGGAAGTCTACATTCAAGAGCTATGCTACGTGACCTAAATTGGCAAGGAATATTTTATGTTGTTAGTCGAATGGGTGACGCTACAATACTGTGAGCGGTTACCTGATCTGAATATGAATCCCAATTTGGACTTCATATGCGCCTCGGTTGCACAGTGGTAGAGTGGTAGACTACAAACCCAAATGTCGCGGTTTCGATACCCGCCAGGTCTCAGAATTTTTATCTGTCACTTTCCTCTTCTTTCACCTGTGGTAGTATTGCTCATGTGAAAAATATAACTGGCTGGGTAAGTCAGTTCGAAGGTCGGAATAAGGCAACGGCATACCACCTCCAAACAGGACCATGCCTAGTAAAGCACTGTAGTGTTCAAACCAATCTTCGGATTGTTGACTGCTTTACCTCTTAATTGAGGTAATATCTCCGTATGACTTCTTGAAAGAAATTTGAAATTGTAATTTGGACCAAACAATGAAGATAATTTTGATTTGTGTTTAAATATAAGTTGTTTGTCTTCTGAAGAACATTAATGAGTGCAGTGTAGTAGAAGAACCTAGTAGTTCTACCCCGATTTATAAACATTTTTAACAGTTGACTTTTTGTGATTGTTTATAGTTTTGTTTGCACTAAGTGTTCAGTTCACACGCAGAGAGATATTATGTAGTAATTCGACGAATAACATCGACTAGAGATTTCGTAAAGACACAGATAAGGGGGCGTCCATTAATTACGTAAGGTGTTTAGAGGCGAGGGGGTCTACCCGAATCTCACCAAATCTTACGTGGGGAGAAGGGGTGCTCTCGGCAAATTTCACGTAATTTTTCCCCTCAATAAACAGAGTAAAATTGCGAGATAACTGAGTTAAATTAAATAATACATGTTTCACGTCTAACATGTGGCTAAATCGTACACAATATTTATCGCTGTTATGCATACATAACATAGCAAGAAAGTAGTTCCTCGAGTGTTTCTCTAAGGATACACGACATTTTTTTACATCTACATCGACATAGATACTCTACATCTACATAGATCCTCTGCAAATCACATTCAAGTGCCTGGCAGAGGGTTCATTAACTACTTTCATAACTTTTCTCTACCGTTCCATTCTCTAATAGCGCGCAGGAAGAAAGAACACCTAAATCGTTCCGTTTTCGATCTGATTTCTCTTATTTTATTGGGATGGTCATGTCTCCCTAAGTAGGTGGGTGCTAGCACAATATTTTCATATTCAGAAGTAAAAGTCGGTGATTGAAACTTCACAAACAGATCACGCCGCAATTAATAACGTCTTTCTTTTAATGATTTCCACCCCAATTCGTGCAACATTTCCGTGACGCTTTCCCCCCCGTAACGTGATAAAACAAAACGAGCTGCCCTTCTCTGAACCTTCTCAATGTCTTCCGTCAGTCCCACCTGGTGAGGGTCCCAACAAGGGACAACAGTACTCCAGGAGAGGACGCACAAGTGTGATGTAGGCAGTCTCTTTGGTGGAGCTGGTGCATCTTCGAAACGTTCTGCCGATAAAACGTAACCTCTGGTTCGCCCCACAATATTTTCTATGTGTTCTTTCCAGTCAAAGTTGTTCGTAATTGTAACTCCTAGGTATTTGGTAGAATCTGCGACCTTAAGGTTTGACTGATTTATCGCGTAATTGAAGTTCAGCGGATTTCTTTTAGTGGTCATGTGTATTACTTCACACTTTTCTTTATTTAGTGTCAATTGCCAATTTTCGCACCTGGCAGAAATTCTGTCTAAATCGCTTTGCAGTTGCTTTTGATCCTCTGTTGACTTCACTAACCGATAAACGACAGCATCATCCGCGAACAGTCTAAGGGAGCTATTCAGATTGTCTCCTAAATCGTTTATAAACACAAGGAAGAGTAGGGGACCTACAACGCTTCCCTGGGGAACGCCAGATATCACTTCTGTTTTACTCGATGACTTACCGTCAATTAAAACGAAATGTGTTCTTTCTGATAGGAAATCGTGAATGCAACCGCACAATTGGGGAGATATTCCATAAGCACGCGCGATTTTGTCGGGATTGGAACGCAACACGTGCCTGCCACCCGGGTGCCTCTCAGGCTGCGTGAACTCACCGCGCAAAGTGCGGCCGTGACAGATTGTCACCCGCCGAGGTACGGAGCTTGTGTGTGCAACCTAGAAACGGTTAGATGGGAAAATCATATGGACATGTCAATATTGTTGTACTTATTCTAGTAGTTCCTTTAATTTAAATCTTAAATTCTTCGACCTTTTTCTGTGATTCTATACAATCAAATGTACATTCCCGCCTACTTTATATTGACTGATCTGTTCAGGTAGGTGATTTGTATCCATTCCATAAAAGGTTCAGTTCCATCATTAGAAAGTATGTATAACTTGTCTATAGCAACGTCACGTAAATTTATCTTGTTCGACATTGCAATGAACTGCGCAATAAAGCTGAAGTTCATTATCATCATCATCATCATCATTAGAAACTGATTAAGCCTTTCAGCGTTCAGTCTGGAGCATAGTACCTCTAATAAAATTCCTTCACGATCCCCTATTCAATGCTAACATTGATGCCTCGTCTGATGTTATGCCTTTTACTTCAAAATCATTCTGCACCGGAATCTAAGTACTTTCTTCTTGGTCTACCTCGACTCCTCTTACCCTCCGCTGCCGAGCTCATGAGTCTCTTAGGTAACCTTGCTTCCCCCGTGCATGTAACATGACCCCACCATCTCAATCTCTTCGCTCTAACTGCTTCATCTATGGTGTTAATTCCCAGTTTTTCTTTGATTTCTTGCCATTGTTCCCATCTATTAGTACCTGCAAACATTCTTGCTACTTTCATATCTGTAACCTCTACCTAGAGGATAACGTAACCTGTATCCACCCAACTTTCACTCCCACACAACAAAGTTGGTCGAAAGATAGAGCGGTGCACTGCTAGCTTAGTATCGGTACTTACTTCCATCTTGCGGAAGATAGCAGATCTTAGCTGAGCACTCACTGCATTAGCTTTGCTGCACCTCGATTCCAGTTCTTTCGCTATGTTGCCATCCTGTGAGAAAATACATCCCAGGTACTTGAAACTGTCTACCTGTTCTAACTTTGTTCCTCCTATTTGGCACTCAATCTGTTTAAATCTCTTTCCATGTTAATTAAATTAATAATGAGAAAAATAACGAGTTGTTAAAGATTAAATATGTTATTTGATAAATATCATCACCTCAAACGATATTGTGCAAGTGTTTTGAGAAAAAAGGAATTAAAAATTGTATAAAAAATGGTTTTACAGATCGTACGAGAAGCTGTGTTCCTTGTTTCCTGCCTTTAGTCCACAGTCCAGGTAATTTTTATAAGATCTGCCTCACATTGAATTGCTTTTCCTAGGCCGAACAGTTCATAAATTACGGTAATTCATGCTAGCGGTTTGAATCTTATAGGTGTTCTCATTTTTCGTTAAGTTTGTGTCCGACATAGCAGAAATGAGCTACAGACATGATAGTACATTTGTGAGCATAAAACTCCATTTCTTACCTGTAGCCATTATTATTTTCTACATTTTTTGATGTAATACAATTTTTATATCTTCTTTGGATTTTTATGTGTTCAAATGTTTGTGAAGATTAAGGGACTTAACTGCGAGGTCATCAGTCCCTAAGCTTACAAACTACTTACGAACTACCCTGTACTAAAGACGACACAAAGAGCCATGCCCGAGGGGGGATTCAACCCCCGACGGGGAACGGCCTCACGCATCGAAGCATAGCGCCTCAGTGCGCTTGGCCACTCTGCCGCGGCTTTGGGTTTTTTTGGGATGTCTCTTGTTTGCACCTCTAACTAGACGCGTTTCGTCTCTTTGTGATGCTAAGAATTCCGAAAGTATTCGTTCTCAGAATCTGTGGAATATGTTGCCAGTTATATGTCCATGAACTCGAGTCTTTCAGTTCTGTCTGTTTCAATTATAATAGCACATTATGGAAAGAGCGCGTACGTAACGTCTTTTTACCGACTTTTTAAGCATTGCTCCGCAATTTTCCTCTGACGCATAATCCTGACGATTGCCACTAAAAAAAATTACATCGAAGCTGTCACAGGAGACGTACTGGGATATAGCAGGTCGCGCAATTTGTGTGCAGTACGTCTGGCTCCAACATCAAAGGAGCGACAACTAGACGGTGACAGGATGTGACGTCACGAGTCCTCAAACAGTGGAGCGCGGACAGCCTACGACTAGGAACCGCTCCTAACCGGACAGGCAGTCGCTGGATGTGCTGCGGCGACACTTTAAAAAGACTTACCACTCCCCTGCGCCACAGTCCAGTAGCGTTCCTTGTAGGTAGTTAATTACATGCTCGTGAATAAAAGACAAATGTTCATTGACAACATAATTACTTTCCTAGAACAGGCAATATCAGCCAGTATTTCGTCCATTATGTAAACTGAGTAAACCGTTCCACCAGGGCCGGCGCAAGCCCAAGTGCCGCCCCGTGCGAGCTGCTAAATAGAGTATTTGACTGTTTTCTGGAAATCGTTTTAAATTGTTTTTATTATGTCTTATTATGGTCCGTACATGCTTTTTTACCTCGTGGATTTCAGTACTTGTTTTTTAAAAAAAGAAATGAAATAATTTGAAAGCCCGCTAAAGCGCTACATTTGAGTCACGTGATGCCTGTGACGTCATACAACACGCTGCTGCTGCTGCTGATGCTCTCGTAAAATAAACAAATACCTGTATATTGTTTGGGCCGAGGCCTCGTGTTTGGGCGTTAACGTTTGCATAATGACCTACAAATATTGCTTAGTTCCGCACTGCACCAATGCATCTGTCAAGACTCTGGAAAAATTGTTCTTGCAAGTACCAAAAAATGAGAAGATACGCAAAAAGTGGTTGACACTGGTGTGAAGAGATCCAAATGAAATAGCGGCTACTTCATGTGTGTATTTCTGTGAGTTAGTTGACTATGTCCACAGAGTAAGGCAGCAGGACACAGTGTTTCGACGAAAAATATGATGGAATATAAAAGTTTTACTAAACACAAATAAAATAACGTAAGCCTTTTCTTCTGCACAGGGCTCTACCAAGCAATTTTCATTGCAAGTAAATAACGTTTCAACTGAGTAAACGTAAATGGATTAGTTTGTAGTGTCAAAAGTAGTGACACATTCATATCAAACCAAATCTTGAATATGTAAGGAAAATACTAATAAGCATGGCAAAAAGTTTACACATAATCGCAAACATTCACTCACAAAAACAACAAACCAGAAAAGCGCTGTAATTTCGGCGCTATAAATTTATTCCATCGTGTCTCGCTCGCAATGTTTACGTGACAGTGACATGTCTTTGGCTAGGCGAAATATGCGTTGCCCACCTACGAGCGATATGAAAACACCGCCGACGCAACCCGCTGTCCCTGTTCTAGACTATAGATATATTGTCTAATTATACACAAGGCAATTTTGCTGTATTTTACAGGTTTTGATGTTTCACTTTGCTCCAGTATTGAAGTAGATGCTGAATAGCGAGAATCATGAGACGTCGCCATTAGCCAATCGCGTGACAGCGCAAATATTTTGTCGTGAAACCTTTGATTTACGAGGGCACTTACTTTTACTGACCGGACAAGGGTACATACAAGAATCATAGAGCAGGAACAGTATTATTTATTTACTTCATGATATGTACGATACACTACCCATTCTATGTGGTCTGAGTATCTGAAGAAAGATTTTCTATCGTGTTGTTGGTGTTGCCAACATAATCACTCAAGGCCGTTTGGATAGAAGATAAAATTTCACCCTTTATTGCATAATGTGGTGACTTCAGATTAAGTCTGCTGATATCAACAAATAGGGTACTTTTTTCCAATGGCATAAAATATCTCTCGAAATAATTCGCTTTAAAATGTAGGTCTGCGTTACTTACAATGCAGTTTTCACGTTTCTTATTTCTGGCAAGTAAAAATTTGGATTGTTTTTAAAGTATGAAGTCACCATAATTGCATCAACTTTAGGGAGGTTTCCGCTGCAGCCTTCTCATAACCATCTTCTATTGTGGCATAAAAACTATAAACGCTACAGTCGGGGGTTCGAATCCCCCCTCGGGCATGGATGTTTGTGTCGTCTTTAGTATAAGGTAGTTCATAAGTAGTTTGTAAGTTTTGGGGACTGATGACCCCGCAGTTAAGTCCCTTAAGCTTAACAAACATTTGATCTGGAAAATAAAAATAAAAAATGCGACTGACTGGTGACATTCTCTGCAGATTTGTACAAAAAGTCGCTGGGCACCATCTCAAAAATGGAGTCAAACCTTATTGAAGAAATCAAGCTGATTTTAATAAGCCTTGTGAATTTAGAAATTCAAATGTCTGTATAGCTTATGGGACTTAACTACGTGATCATCAGTCTCTAAACTTACAAACTACTTACGAACTAGCTAATATTAAGGACGGCACAAATATCCATGCCGGAGGGGGGATTCGAATCCCCGACTGTAGTGGCCGTGCAGACCGTGACTGGAGCGCCTCAGTCACCTCGGCCACCGTGGCCGGCTGTGAATTTACAAAAATGTTCAAATGTGTGTGTGAAATCTAATGGGACTTAACTACTAACGTCATCAGTCCCTTAGCTTACACACTACTCAACCTAAATTATTGTGAGGACACACACACACACACACACACACACACACACACGCCCATGCCCGAGGGACGACTCGAACCTCCGCCGGGACCAGCCGCACAGTCCATGACTGCAGCGCCTTAGACCGCTCGGCTAATCCCGCGCGGCAAGTACTTATAGTTAACGTAAATATGGATTTTTCAGTGGTTGTGTACAGATAATGTACTCAACGGAAACAGAATACAGTAAATAAATGTTAGCAAAGTGACAATGTGCGAGTAGTATTGTCAAACAAAAGTGCTGGTCAGAGTTTAATTGTTGGGCATGCAGGAGCAGACAAGTGTTGCATGGCTCAAAAACCAAGACGACTATCACTCAGAAACGGTTAGCAAAAATTTTGAAAAATACATCGAACCCCTACGTATGCCACGCTCGCTACCGATGTCTTTATCCCTAATAATTACTCGCAGCATATTTACCCATTCGGAATACTTCTAGCCATTGCATAAAGCGGGAAGAATAAAATTCTCGGAAACTGCCATTGAAGCCCTTAGTAAAATTGCTTCAGGCTTAACACATAATCGCAGTATCGACGATTGCATTCGAATTTCCAAATTAGATGTCATCTTCTGTAAAATTAGTTGTGAGTAAACGCATGGCGTGTAGCAGGCTGGGAGCGCTCCACTCATAAAAATACTGGCCCGTACGCCAGACTGATTCCACCTCTCTGCTCCACCGGCGTAAACACGACACTGCTACAGCACTGGCAAGGAAAGAATTAATCCTCTTCCCTTGTTCAACAGAGGCGGCCGGCAGGTAATCGAGGCGCCATGCCACAGTTCCCGAAGCCGCTCCCTCCGAGGTTTGGTTTCGAATGCCCTTTTGGGCAATGTTGGGTTTTTTCTAAAAAAATAAAAAAAAGGGGGTGGCGGCGACAGATTTGCCGCCCCTCGGAAAGTGCCGCCCTGCGTGGCCGCACGTTTCGCACGTGCCTTGCGCCGGCCCTGCGTTCCACAGTTGCCAAATGTACAATGCTTGATCGGAATCGAAACTTATAGCATGTGGCGCAGAATGGCTTTCAGGAACGGTTCACCGTGAAGCACGGCCGGCGCAAGCCCATTTCCGCCCCGTGCGACATTCTAAATTGCCGCCCCCACAGTTTTTTTACGTTTTTCAAAACGTTGTTGAATTTTATGTAAACAAATCTGTAGGAAATGTCAGTAATCAATCGCAATTGCCGGCCGCAATGGCCGAGCGGCCTGCGGCATGCCAGTATGGTCTGCGCGGCCACTGCGGTCGGGGTTTCGAATCCCCCCTCGGGCATGGATGTTTGTGTCGTCTTTAGTATAAGGCAACATCAATCGTAAAATGGTTACGGCATATGCGCAATGTCAACAGATAAACATTACTCACCGTAAAACATGTTTCTAGTTAGAGGCACAGTTGTGGACTGCTAACTATCTGCTCTGTTATGTCAGAGATAGTCCAAATGCTACCCACTTTGGTAGACAGAGCAGATAGTTAGCAGTCCACAAAGTGGGTAGCGTCTGGACTATCTCTGACATAACAGAGCAGATAGCAGACCTCAACTGTGCCTCCAACTAGAAACATGTATTACGGTGAGGAATGTTTATCTGTTGACATTGCGCATATGCCGCAAACATTTTACGATTGACGTTGCCTTAGGGCAGATATGTTTTAGAAGTCAAGGTAAGCCTGTCTAGGATGAACACACTTGGTTATATTGACATGGATCGTATTTAAGGTTTTAGTGTTTTCGTTTTAATTTACGTTTTCCTTGGCTTTCTCCTTTAAAACTTGTGAATGAGCTAATGTAGGCCCGAAACATGTCGTTCGGACATTTTTACATTGTGACAACTGGAGCGGAAACTTTAGTGCAAAGAAATTATATAGGCGGCAGAAGACACCGATTCGTTTGAGACCGATTATGGCGAGCGACAAGGTGGCATGTAAGAGGAGCCTGGATGGGTTTGAAGGGGGATCGCTGGTTCCGAACCGACGTCTGACAGCAGTGTGAGAGCATATGGAACATCAGACCAAATGTGTGACTCGATTTAGGCTGCATGTCATCCTCAACGGAGAGGAGTCTTCAGACAGCCGCGCGTAAAGGCCGCGAGGTCTAAGACGTCATGCTACGGACTGGGCGGCCGTTCCCGCCTCTATAGGGCATGGGTATGTGTGTTCTCCTTAGTGTAAGTTAGTTTTTTGCAAGTCTAGGGACCGATGACCATAGCAGTCTGATCCGTCCGATTGTTTTACAAACATTTGAACATTTTTGAACTCTTCAGACGTTAAAGTGATCTCAGGCGTGCCCCAGGGAAGTGTTATATGAACGTTGCTTTTCACAATACATACATAAATCATTTCCTAGACGGAAGTTAAATGAATCTTTTCGCGGATGGTAGTGTAATTTATCGAGAAGTCGCAACACTGGAAAATGGTAGCGAAATGCTGAATGACCTGAAGCGTATTGACGCATGTAGCGTGGAATGGCAATTAAGCCTCACCATTAACAAGTGCCACGTTTACATAAAAAGATAGGTCATGTATTATATAAGTATACGATAGAGGGACAAACTCTGGAAGCGGCATTTCCGCAAAATATCTGGGAGTAGGCACAAGGGGAGATTTGAAATGGAACGAGCATTAAAAATCAGTGGTGGTAAGGCAGATGTGTACCCTCCGCCACACACCATACGCCTCCAGACATCCAGATTCAGGTTTACATAATTTCACCGTATCACGCGAGGCAAAAGCGGGGATGGTTCCTTTCAAAGGGCACGATTGAAACGTTTGAGTTCAGTTACTTATGCTATTAAAGTAATTGCAAATTTTGGTGATATACATCTCAGTAAATTAGCTTACTATGCCATTTTCACTCTCTGCTTTCGTAAGGCATCATTTTCTGGGGTAATTCATCACTGAGTAAAAAAGTATTCATTACACAAAAGCGTGTAATCAGAATAATTACTGGAGCCCATCCAAGATCATCCTCCAGACACTTATTTAAAGAGCTAGGGATATTCACAGTATATATATCCTTATGAAATTTATTATTACCAATCCCACCGAATTCAAAAGCAAAAGCAGTGTAAATAACTACAACACTAGGAGAAAGAATGATCTTCAATATTCAATGTTAAATCTAGCTTTGGCACAGAAAGGGGTGACTTATGCCGCCACAAAAGTCTTTGGTCACTTCCCAAACAGCATCAAAATCCTGACAGATTGACAAGTAGCATTTACAAATGAATTAAAAGAATTTCTGAATGGCAACTCCTTCATCACTATAAATGAATTATTAGATATAAATTAGTAAATCTGAAAAAGATAAAAATAAATAATAAATAAAAATAAAATTTAAAAACTATTGTGTCATTTAATATTTAGTACAAAGTAATAATTTGTAAAGACACCTTTAATTAACGTGAGACAACCACATCATTACGAAGTGTCGTATTCGTGATCTATGGAACAAGTACTAATCGAATCTAATCTCCCTTTTTCCCCCTTCGTTTTCATCCAGGCTCCTCTTACCTGCCACCTTGTCGCTCTCCAGAATCGGCCTCATAAGAATCGGCGTCTTCTGCCACCTATATAATTTCATTGCACTTAAGTTTCCGCTCCAGTTGTCACAATGTAAAAATGTTCGAACGACATGTTTCGGGCCTACATTAGCGCATTATCAAGTTCTAAAAGAAGAAAGCCAAGGAAAACGTAAATTAAAACGAAAACACTAAAACCTTAAATACCATCCATGTCAATATAACCAAGTGTGTTCATCCTAGACAGGCTTACCTTGACTTCTAAAACATATCTGCCCTAAGGCAACGTCAATCGTAAAATGTTTGCGGCATATGCGCAATGTCAACAGATAAACATTCCTCACCGTAATACATGTTTCTAATTGGAGGCATAGTTGAGGACTGCTATCTGCTCTGTTACGTCAGAGATAGTCCAGACGCTACCCACTATCTGCTCTGTCTACCAAAGTGGGTAGCATTTGGACTATCTCTGACATAACAGAGCAGATAGTTAGCAGTCCACAACTGTGCCTCCAACTAGAAACATGTATTACGGTGAGGAATGTTTATCTGTTGACATTGCGCATACACCGCAAACATTTTACGATTGACGTTGCCTTAGGGCAGATATGTTTTAGAATTCAAGGTAAGCCTGTCTAGGATGAACACACTTGGTTATATTGACATGAATCGTATTTAAGGTTTTAGTGTTTTCGTTTTCCTTGGCTTTCTCCTTTTAGAACTTAAGAATGGGCTAATGTAGGTCCGAAAAATGTCGTTCGGACATTTTTACATTGCGACAACTGGAGCGGAAACTTTAGTGCGATAGATCATACAGTTGTGAGATGGCATCCAAACAAACGATATATAATTTCAAGCGACGCATCTGCCTACGTTCTTTAAGAGTTATAATTATTATTCCACATTTTAAGTAATGAGAAAAGATTGTTTTATTTTTAAAAAAATCATCTAAAAGTAAGTAAGAAAGAAATAATTTTCCATTTCTAGACTAATCATTTCATAGAAAATTTTACCATTTTCTTTCAATTTTTGTTTTAATTTTGAGTTTTTTCAGGAAGCATAAAATATATTTAAAGTAGCTAAACCCGGCCACGTCTAGGAGCTGCTCAGTCTCCTTCTACCCCAGTGCAAGTGGAAGTGTGAGTTCCATTTGATGTTTTGCCCTCATGACTAGGTGGGTTAATATTGATACATGCCTAATCACCTGGACAAGTATTTCTCGGTTGCGTATTTAATAGTTAATATTGCAGACCTGAAAGAAATTTTGTCATCAGCTTTGAAGATGTGCCCCAGTCACAATCAGGTATGTTTACCACTGACATCGATTAACACCTTGGTTAATAACCTTTTATACATAATCTTTACATAGTACCACCAGTATCGAGCGATGTGGCGCAGTGGTTACGTAGCGCACTGGAAGACTTCATTCGGGAGGACGGCGGTTCAGATATGGATTTGTTATCTTCGAGTAATACGAAGTGTATCCACAAAATAAGTTCCGTTTGGTTATATAAAACAAACGTGTAAAGATGCAGAAAATTTATTTATCGTACAAAAGTCTACATCTGTTAAACTACTTTTCTTCATAGCTTCCGAAATTTTGTAGCCTCTTGTCATAGCGTGGCACAAGTTTTTGTATCCCTTTTTCATAGACAGTTGCCGTCTCTGTATTGAAACATATGGTAACATAGTCTTTCAGCTCGTCATCATCGTTGAAGCGTTGACCACTAAGAAAATATTTTAGGTGTAGAGAAGAGTTGAATGTCGCAGGGAGCGAGGAGGATGATCAAGCACATCCCAGTGAAATTTCCATAAGGGTTGTTTGTTCACATTCGCACTAAGGGCACTAAGTGTAAACTTATGGTTGTGCTTAATCTTCTATTCAATTGTGTGAACCAATTCATCAGTAACCACGGACGGGTGTCCACTTCGTTCCTCATTGTGCACTTGATCTGACCTTCACTGATGAGTCTGACCCACTGAATCACTCTTAGCATTTTGTCCATAAACCTCGCAGATTTGCCGATGAATTTCCTTTGGTTTAACGTCCTTTGTATTTAGATAACGAATCACAGATCTGATTTCACACGCGGCGGTATTTTCAATTACGACTGACATTATAAAGAAGCACTACAAAGCACACTTCGGCAGCAGCGATCTGAAAATGGCGTACATGTCTTCTCCTTGTGTCAGAGTAAATGCCGCATGTGCTCGGAACTGCGATCGTAGCGCTGCCACGGATGGACATAGAAACGGAACTTACTTTGTGGATGATTCTCGTCTGTAATTTCTGGAGACCTGAAATCTCCACTGTAGAATTCAACGTGGGTTCCGAAAGCAGCGATATGTGAAACGCAACTCGCGCTGTTCATCCACGAGATCCAGACGGCAGTAGATACTGAATCCCAAATAGATGCCGCGTTTCTTCCGCAAGGCGTTCTACACAGCGAGCACAAAATAACATAGAGAGGCCTTACAATGTCAGTGAAATGAAGCCGGCTGAGAGCGCGACACCCAACCAACATGGCGGCCGAGCGCCAGCCGGCCACAGTTGCGAGCACAGGGTAGTTCATTGAGTTCGCTGTCTGTTAATTCCTTTTTCATATATTTTAAGGCGTTCCTTTTTGACAATCTATTTGTGTCATAAATAATTACAGGTTTCAGTGAGGGTTAGCAAATCATACTATTATATAAAATAGAAGCACATTTTTCCTCTGTCTGCCCCTTTAACCTTTTATAACTAGAGGAGTACCGAACGTATCGTCATGCAGTTTCTTTTAATTTCTTCTTTAGAATCCTGGAAAAATCTTAGGGTATATTTAATGTCAAAACGAATATATGAAAAATTTAAAATAAGAATCATTACGTAACATCGTTTATCGCCTCTGCCCTTTATTCAGCTCTGGAGCTTAAACTATAAAAGCTAGGCCAGTGTACATAGTATAAACTTACAAAACTCACAAACATCTGCAATAAAATAAAATAAATAAATAAAAATCATTTTTCTCTTCTAAAGCGTTGGAGCCAGATGGCTTCAGTCTAGGTATAGTGATTGTGGGAGATCTGTAAAAGTTAGTCATATGATCTCGCGGTTATTATTATTATTATTATTATTATTAATTTTTAATGGGCGTGAGTTCTATAATTCTATACTATGTACTTTGGCGCAGGTCTCATAGTTTACGCTACAAAGGTCACGAAAGTGCGGAAGTGGTAAACCATTCTACGTTATTATTCTTCATTCAATTATTTCTCATTTTTGTATTGGCATTTAATACAGCCTTCGTTGAACAGAGGACTATACCGAAAAACTGAAAGAAACCGCATCACGATACGTTTTGCAGTTCTCGAGTTAAAGTAGTTTAAAGATTACCTATGCAAAGCTGGAGCGGCTCAGCAAGTTAGTATTAAAATAAATAAAAAGTGTTGAGTCATAATTATTGGATACCGAAAATTTTATCCCAAATTAAAAAATGTTTATCAATATTGGTCACAAAGTACAAGGTGAGAGGGCAACAAAATCTGTGCTCGCTGGTGGACAAGCTCGCTGAAAGTAACGAGTAGAATTTGAAAAGTTCCACCGCTCTATTGCATCCAAATTTGTGAGAAAACCAGGGGAGCTATAAAAAAAATTGTTTAAATAAAAAGAAAAGTTCATTTCATCTACAACTTTTTCGCTGACGAAAATTTCCTGGCCACAAAACAAAAAAAGTGGCAGGCGACTAACTTTTCCATGTCACAACTTTTATTTCATATAAAAGTAATATTTGAATTGTTATTTTACAAACGCAATACGTATTGTACTTGCTAAGAACACTGTTGCATTCCTTCAGTATTCACTTGCCTGCGTGAATTTGATAATTTTTTTCCTATCCTAAGGGGTTCAAATGCCAATGTAATTAAGGCGAGCGCCACTTGAAGAACTACGCATTCATCGACCCAACTCCGTTTCTACAGCCAACCAAGATGGCTACCAGGCTTCACTGCTTGTACGCTTATGTAGGCGGTATAGCCACAGATCCCTATTCTGTGGTATAGCGTTCTGGGCTCGCTGGTTCCGCACCGACGCCTGACAGCAGTGTGAAAGCATATGGAATATCAGACCAAATGTGTGACTCGATTGAGGCTGCATGTCATCCTCAACGGAGAGGAGTCTTCAGACAAATGTTTGTATAGCTTATGGGACTTAACTACGGGGTCATCAGTCCCTAAACTTACAAACTACTTATGAACTAGCTAATCCTAAGGAAGACACAAATATCCATGCCCGAGGGGAGATTCGAACCCCCGACCGTAGTGGCCGTGCAGACCGTGACTGGAGCCCCTTAGTCCCCTCGGCCACCGCGGCCGGCAGTCTTCAGACAGCCGCGCGTAAAGGCCGCGTGGTCTAAGGCGTCATGCTACGGATTGGGCGGCCGTTCCCGCCTCTCTAGGGCATGTTTATGTGTGTTGTCCTTACTGTAAGTTAGTTTTTTGCAAGTCTAGGGACTGATGACCATAGCAGTTTGATCCGTCCAAATGTTTTACAACCATAGACCATAAATAAACATAGACTGCGCACGCTCCTATCTCTGCCATGTTGAGGTTTGAAACCAACATCTAAATCACGTGACTCGGGGCAAGAAGCAGAGTTTACGTCATTACTAGCAGTGTGATGTGCAGCTGACAGTTGTAGTATTTCTTATTTATAAATGAAATCAAGCATTGATTTTAATAATGAAACTACACGTCCTATTCCTATTACACATGTTATTGTTCTATTCACATAAAATCTCGGAAATTTCGCTTGATAATGCATGGTTATCGATTTTATGTGGAGCCAAGTGAAGCGTATTGACAGTTGTTTGTAAAGGCCACATTTCTTTAGTGAATACGTGTTTTTGTTTCAATGTCACATCACTTGACTTCTGTATTGCATCCTGCATTGGTTTTTAACAATTCAATAATACGTGTGAAATGTTTAGTACGCTTTCGTATGAAACGAAATCTGTTTATAATCAGTACGTCAGCTTTGTTACACCAAATAAGCGTCCGCTTAATCAAGTGCAGATACCAAAACAATATCAAGGAAAATGTTTTAAAGGAACGATAGGCCTAATTATGTTGCAATAGGCGCATCCAATAGTCAGTATGTTCAGTCTTCACTATGTATTGAAGGATGAATAACATATGTACAATTAGGCCTAGTGCTTGTTATTGGAGTGTTTCACAGAAAATCTTGTAATGAAGGCTTACATTTCATTGGCAGAACACTTAAGAGATGCAACAGTTCTATTAAAGAAACAGCCTATATTACATTTGTATGTCCTGGTTTAGTATATTGCTGTGGATTGTGGGATTCCCATTAAGTGTGACTGACTGATGATGTAGTGTGTTCAGAGAACTGCAGCTCATTTTGTATCATAACAATTAATGGAGGAGAGACAGAAATGATGCACAAGTTGGAGTGAATATCAACATAAGAAAGGCATTATTCGTTGTGGCGAGATTTATTTGCAAAATTTAATTCATCAACTTTCTCCAAACGCCAATATATTTTGTTAGCCCACATCCCATACTTACCCAGACATCCAAGTGTAAGCTCAGTCTCTAATAATAATGCTATAGATGGGACATTAAACTTTTAGCTCCCTTCCTTCTCCTTTTGACCCATGACGTCAGCAAGTTGTATGGCTTGAAACAATCTTTCTGTTATGTGACATTACTTTATCAACAAGATCTTATAAATTTACATTCATCCTTTCACTAACTGAGTCCCATGTAGCTGTTAAAGAACACTAGGATAATTACTTGAAACGCCAATAATTCATACTGCCAAATTCTTGCCAGAACACTATGGAAAAGAAAAAGTTTCTTTTTGTGTAATGGAAAGTTTTACTTTGTGTGTTTTGAAATGTTGATTTCCACATTTTTCTGTTTAGTATATTGCTGTCATGGGTTCAAAGCGAACTTGTGGTATCCCAATCTTCAGTTATGCCCTACTGTAGTACACCTTCATATCCCAACAACAAAGACAAATTATTTCTGACATTGCAATCAATTTCATGAACACATGAATTTCATTTACCTTTTACATGTGGTCAAAGAGATGATTCCTTAATATATCCCAAAACACAAAAACAATTCCAATTACTGGTACATTGTCAAAGACTGGTACATCCACCTTTAGTTGTATAACAAAATATCTGTCGAGTAACTATAAAAACTCAATCTAATTGAAGTAATTACTGGAACATGTGATTAAGTATACTTTAATTTTGAATTGGTAAGAATTCCAATCAATATCTTGCTTTATCTTAGGCAGGAACTTAGTGAACACTGTGTGTTAGCATGAGAATTCATTACTCCTCTCTTAAGACTGGGCAAGAATATAAATTGTGCATACAAATGTCTCTGGTTGCCTCAGTGTTGTCTACATTAGCTAAAAGAGGTTTCTCTTGCCAGTGGAAAAACCATTTAGGAGAACATGTATTGGGGAGTAAGAATTCAAAGTTCTTTAAAAACTCATTCTGAACTGTATGGACATCTACCCCACACAACATATTCTCTGCTTAATTGTAGTGAATTAAATTACTCCAGGTGCTCTGCTCCAGAGAATAGGTTGACAAAAGGATTTTGGAAAATGTATACAAGTCAATACAAAATTGTAACAGAAATACTATCCTTCCCCCACTTTAAAATTAACACAAACAGCTATATAGTTTTGTACACTCTACACATTACAATGTTTACTGTTCGTACACTTCCTTTAGATGAACTGAGTGGGGCCACATGAATACACCATATATGCTGAGTGTGTGTGTACACATGCGCATAACCATTAGGATCTGTAGATGTTAAAGACTGCTGCCTTTCCTGGTTAATTATCAGGGACAAGTAAGTAAACTTCTGATGACTAACATTTCTTCCTTCCTGAACTAATGCCAAAAAGAAATCATTTCCTTAAGTCAGCCATAAAAACAAATGATTGAATTGATAAACACAGAGTCACACAAACTTAATATCCTTGTAATGTGCAGATTTTATAATGCATAATCACTCATCACACATTTTAAAAATAACCTCATTCCAATGTTTTCTTTTTGACAGGAAAAAAGAAAAGAAAAATGTGGAGGGGGGGGGGTGAAGAAAAATAATGAAGTCAGTTTAAAAATTAATTTATTTCACATAAATACAAGAAATCAGCCTGCAAATGAAATGAATTTTTAAAATGTACAATTACTGGTGGAAACTCCTTACACGTGCATCATGTAGCTTCTCAGTGTGGAGTCTTGCTTCGTGATGCAACCTTACTTTAAAATATTCATACAACACTGCCTTCTTCAACTAGTGAACATGGTTATCAATTGGAGGACAATTTGCCACATGTTCATAGAGCCGCATAAAAATATCACTCTTTATATCCTGCATGGACAAGGTAACCAATCTGTTCAATAAATTTTTCACATTTAAAAGTTGTGTTTGTCGTAATATTTTCTCACCCATCTTGCAAAGATAAACAACATCATTCGATGGAATTGTCAAGCCGCCTCTGTTCTTGACTTTCGAGATCCCAGAACCTGAAACATTTGAACACAGTGCCATTTGGCAAAACTGGCACTTCACTTTTTTCAGAAGTTTCTTGGTGACAAATCCAGCTATATATTGCACAACATCATGTACATACAAAGTAAGTGAAGCTGGATTTGGTATATAATCATGGTCATGATTAATAAATGCAACCTGCGGAACAGGTGGCAATTCATGATCAAAGTCTTCTTTATTACCGCTTGACATTACGCTAAGAATTGTTGTCGAATCAATAGCTGAACAATTTGCACTAGTTGGTGCACCAATTTGAATGTGTACCAAAAGTCTTTTAAAAGCAGCTTCAAACTGTCGGGCTGTGGGATTATTATTGGCCCCCCCACGACTTCTCACTGCACTGAAGAAAACTTCCAAGTGGTCTTGACTCAGTTTGTGTGTTAGCAAAAAAGACATTTGTGGTGCAAATCTATTTTGTATGTCCTCATAGATGGCTAAGCTTGAATGCAGACTTACAATCATGCCTATAAATCCAACTCTTCTTGAAGAATACACTAATAATGTTCCACTGGCTGATTCTTTTAGTGCAAAGAGCCAAGCTGTAGCCTCCTTTACATACTGGCATACATTATTGTATGTAGTCTGGACCAAGGGTCTTTTGAACCCCTTTGAAAATCGATTCCTACTGTTTAATATATCAAATATATTATCTACTAACCTCACAAATTTCACCGTTTCATCACAACCCTGAAACTGAGGTAAACCCAAAACATTTTCGCAGTATGTAAAGGCACTGGCTACACTTTGACTCAATGTCTGTGCGGCAAGTTTTACCTTCATGGGCTCTTTATGCCAATTAATATGGCGTTTCGTTAATTTTGTCCCCAAATGCAGTCCTTCCTGAGCCTGTAATTTTTGGAGCTCCACAAAGTAACTCCATTTTATTGGGCCATCTTTACCGAAAAGAGTCCCCTTTGTGGCAAGACAGTTTCGGATAAGCTTTAGCATGTGACAGGCATCTAACAGAATGTGTACTTTCAGACCTGTTGCTGGATTTATAAACCATGGCTTCATATTGTCAGCAGTAAGTTCCGCTCCCAAGTAACGAGCCATTGACATATTTGCAGCAGCACCATCAAATGTTACAGAAAGTACATTAATGTCTATTTGTTGCAAAAAATCCAAACAAGATAGAATTAAATTAGCCCTCTCACTACCACATAAACCATTAGTCAAGAAGTAACCCACTGGAATTTTCCAATTGTCATTCAGTGCCACCACCATGAACACCAAGGCATCTTTTGCCTCAGGTAAATTTTCACACAACATTTCAGTGCCACAATCAACATACCCAATAAACCTTTTACCATCAAATTCAATATGTTTTCGAATGGCCATTTCGTCCACCATCAGAGATACGACAACTTTTTTGCCCACAGCTGCCATATGACATGATTTTTGGATAAGTGCAGCTTTTGCTTCAGCACTGAATCCTGGTTTTCCACTTACCCCTTGGTACCATTTACGCAATGTACTGGGATGTGGCAAGTAATTATTGAAAACCTCTCTTACATAATCATATGCCCGGCTAGAAAAAAAGTTCAATGTAAGGGCAAACTTGCGAAGCTCTTCAGGGTACTCCTTCCCATGCTCTCCTTTAAAACTCCTCAACAACTCGACCACAACAGGTGGGAGAAGATTCTACAAACAGAAAGTAAAACATTTATCAATACTTTAATAACATATGCGCGCACACAATTCTAATCAAAATATAACTTCAGCTTGGTTCCAGTATTTTCTACTTTAATTTACGTAAAGTGTATATTATTGCTCTTTTACTCCAACACTCTTCTGTTTAAAAGAATAAATGTAGTACACCAAAACAAGTTATCAGATTTGTACTATTGTTTTATTCTATAGAGTTCTTCACGTCTAAGCACTATACAGCTGTAATTATATGAAAAAATAGAAACATTGTCGTACCTGTAATATGTCAGATGTACTTTCAGTAATCAACTGCTTCTCTTTTAATTCTGACAGCAGTGCTTCAGCAGTAGTAACTTTTTTCAATAAACGACGGCATTTCTGCCTTTCCAAACGTAACTTCTTTCTTGTATCTGCAAGTCTATTTTGAGCAACTTCAATAAAATTTGTTGCTTTACTAGGTGACAATGCCACTGCTTCTGTTTTATAATCTCCTATATATGACTTTCTGAATGTTTTTGGCCGTTTCAGCTGCTGTTCATCTGTGATGGGACTAAGAAAAGCAATATGTTGACAATTTTGGACTGATTTGTACACTAATTCAACAATATTTTGATACTTGGAGCTACAGTCATATAGCTACTTATAATGAAACATGTTGCACATTATGATAAACTAGTATGTAGGCTTAGGTCTGCAGTATACCACACACTTTTTTAAAAACATTTACAGCAGGAAACTACTGTACTGGGCAAATCCCAAGAGTAATAATATTAAAAGAATTAATGTATTGAAAAAGACAGTGTTATCTTAAATAAAACAAACAGTGATTCAAAACTGACTTCCACAATCAAAAATAGTGTGTTCTAAAGTATGTACATGAATGGAGAAATCAGTTTCAGAAATAAATGGCAATAGGCCTACAATATTAGAAAACAAAATGCAGATATTCATTAACATCGTAAAAAATTAAGGCCTGCTGAGTTCAGTGCCAAAGACAAAGGTCCTCAATACATACTTGTACAACTGCAAAGGCATGTCTGATTTATTCCTATACAGAAGAGTGAAGTGAAAAAGCATCAAGAAAACCTTTAAAGTATTATTAGAGAGAATGAATTTTATAGTGAAGAGTAGGCTATATATGCAAAGGATGATATTACCCTTTGCATGTACTTTTAAACTACCACATAACTGTTTTGTTAATAGCTTTAGTAACTAGATATTAATGTACAGAAAAATGTATAAAGACAGGCCACTATCAGCATTGTTAATTTGATGTTCTGAAGTGTCTTGTATAGAGCACATTTTACAATAGTGGTTTAAATTCACTTGTCATATTTCAAAATAAACAATGGGTTTAGATGGTGGGAAAAATCTTACATTATGGCCTCTCAAACTAACACCCAGAAGATGGCCACTTGCAATAGTGGCCGAAACGTCGGTGAAGTGTTTGATATTTTGACGATGCGGTCCAAAACCCAGAAGAGTTTTATATACAATAACAAATCTAATTTTACGATGCCAGCTTAAATTGAAATGTTATGTTTAAGTGATTCGAATTGTCCATAACAAATTTAATGTCATACAGATAACTATTAGGTACAAATAAAATGCATCTTACATATTTTCGGAAGATGAAGACGCTTCTTGCATGTCCCTCAGAGCTGGTGGTTTCCTCTTCCGTCCTCTAGGTAGTAAGTGCGGAGGAAAATCGAAAATTGTTGGTACAGCATCTGGCTTTAGTTTCTTTCCGAAACCAAAAGCCTCGGTATCAAAACATTCAGGCGAAAAATGTTTGCTGCACAACATTGTGTGTTCGTTGGGCTTGAAATTCTCCCTTTTCAAAGCAAGGGTCCAAACTTTTCTCCGCCCTTCATCTTTTGGAAAACTGTAATCGATTTTGTGATTATGTAGAAACAATTCAGGAAATACGAGAAAAGACAAAGACCATGGAATTTCTTACTGAAATTCGTCACTTATTTTTACTGAGCAATCCCAGTTAGGCTTACAGTACAGGGACCCTCATAATTCACTTCATGACATTTACAAAAGTAAAATATACTGAGAAAAGCATTCGTATCTGCTTTGGAACAATATAGCCCATTGCTTTTGATTGTAAATATACTGAATTCATCTTACAAAATGTATCCACAAAGCGATTTGTAGCATTAAAACTCTACCTGTGAAAAGATATATTGCTTCCTTTTACGAATCTTTCGGTGCAACCGAACGCAGAACAGGATCTCACCATTGTAGCAGAGTAACTACAAGTGAAAATACCACACAAACAATAAAAGAAAACGTATTTCAACAGTAAAGCCTCGCACTCTTACACAGTAAAAACTCCGCTTCTTGCCCCGAGTCACGTGGTTTAGATGTTGGTTTCAGTCTTATGACGTCACGCGCAGTCTATACTATCTATGGTCTATGTTTACAACCATTTCAACATTTTTGAAGTCTTCAGACGTTAAAGTGATCTCAGGAGTGCCCCAGGGGAGTGTTATAGGACCATAGCTTTTCACAATACATACATAAATCATATCGTAGATAACAACGGAATTTAAATGAATATTTTCACGGATGATAATGTAGTTTATCGAGAAGTCGAAAACCGGCCGCGGTGGTCGAGGGGACTGAGGCGCTCCAGTCACGGTCTGCACGGCCACTACGGTCGGAGGTTCGAATCCCCCCTCGGGCATGGATATTTGTGCCGTCCTTAGTATTAGCTAGTTCATAAGTAGTTTGTAAGTTTAGAGACTGATGACCTCGTAGTTAAGTCCCGTAAGCTATACAAACATTTGAGAAGTCGAAACACTGGAAAATTATAGCGAAATGCAGTATGACCTGCATCGCATGGAGCGGGGAATGGCAATTAAGCCTCGACATTAACAAGTGCTGCGTTTATATAGGAAGAAAGGTCCTGTATTATACAACTATACGACGGAAGGACAATCTCTGGAATCGGTATTTCCGCAAAATATCTGGGTGTAGGTTTAAGGTGCGATTTGAAATGGAACGAGCATTAAAAAGCAATCGTGGGTAAGGCAGATGCCAGACATAGGTTCATTGGAAGAATCCTCAGGAAGTGTAGTCCGACAACAAAGGAAGTAGATTACAGAACTCTCATTTGACCAGCACTTAAGCTTTTTAGCAAGCGTGAAAGCGTCAGTTGCTACAAGAGAGACGTTCTGTATCGTGGTACGGACCGCTGTCAACGCGTTAACACGTACGTTTCATGAAGAGTCAACCAACATATGGCCTCCTGCTATGTATATCCCGCTAAGCGATCACAGGGATAAAATTAGAGGAAGAGACAGTGGTACGCAGTGTACCCTCCGCCAAACACCGTACGCCTCCAGACATCCAGATTCAGGTTTACATACTTTCTCTGTATCACGCGAGGCAAAAGCGGGGATGGTTCCTTTCAAAGGGCACGACTGAAACGTTTGAGTTCAGTTACGTATGCTATTAAAGTAATTGCAAATTTTTGTGATATACATCTCAGTAAATTAGCTTCCTATGCCTATTTTCACTCTCTGCTTTCGTAGGGCATCATTTTCTGGGGCAATTCATCACTGAGTAAAAAGTATTCATTGCACAAAAGCGTGTAATCAGAATAATTACTGGATCCCATCCAAGATCACCCTCCAGAGACTTATTTAAAGAGCTAGGGATATTCACATTATATATATTCACTTATGAAATTTATTATTACCAATCGCACCGAATTCAAAAGCAAAATCAGTGTAAATAACTACAACACTAGGAGAAAGAATGATTTTCATTACTCAAGGTTGAATCTAGCTTTAGCACAGAAAGGGGTGAATTATGCCGCAACAAAAGTCTTTGGTCACCTCCCAAACAGCATCAAAAGCCTGAAAGATAGGCAACTAGCATTTACAAATAAATTAAAAGAATTTCTGAATGGCAACTCCTTCCTCACTATAAATGAATTTTTAGATATAAATTAGTAAACCTGAAAAAATAAAAATAAATAATAAATAAAAATAAAATTTAAAAAACTATTGTGTCATTTAATATTTAGTACAAAGTAATAATTTGTAAAGACACCTTTCATTAACGTGAGACGTTCCACATCATTACGAAGTGTCGTATTCATGATCTATGGAACAATTACTAATCGAATCTAATCTCCCTTTTTCCCCCTTCGTTTTCATCCAGGCTCCTCTTACCTGCCACCTTGTCGCTCTCCAGAATCGGCCTCATAAGAATCGGCGTCTTCTGCCACCTATATAATTTCATTGCTCTAAAGTTTCCGCTCCAGTTGTCACAATGTAAAAATGTTCGAACGACATGTTTCGGGGCCTACATTAGCCCATTCTCAAGTTCTAAAAGAAGAAAGCCAAGGAAAACGTAAATTAAAACGAAAACACTAAAACCTTAAATACCATCCATGTCAATATAACCAAGTGTGTTCATCCTAGACAGGCTTACCTTGACTTCTAAAACATATCTGCCCTAAGGCAACGTCAATCATAAAATGTTTACGGCATATGCGCAATGTCAACAGATAAACATTCCTCACCGTAATACATGTTTCTAGTTGGAGGCACAGTTGTGGACTGCTAACTATCTGCTCTGTTATGTCAGAGGTAGTCCAAATGCTACCCACTTTGGTAGACAGAGCAGATAGTTAGCAGTCCACAAAGTGGGTAGCGTCTGGACTATCTCTGACGTAACAGAGCAGATAGCAGTCCTCAACTATTCCTCCAACTAGAAACATGTATTACGGTGAGGAATGTTTATCTGTTGACATTGCGCATATACCGCAAACATTTTACGATTGACGTTGCCTTAGGGTAGATATGTTTTAGAAGTCAAGGTAAGCCTGTCTAGGATGAACAGACTTGGTTATATTGACATGGATCGTATTTAAGGTTTTAGTGTTTTCGTTTTAATTTACGTTTTCCTTGGCTTTTTCCTTTTAGAACTTGAGAATGGGCTAATGTAGGCCCGAAACATTTCGTTCGGACATTTTTACATTGTGACAACTGGAGCGGAAACGTTAGTGCGATAGTTCATACAGTTGTGAGTTGGCATCCAAGCAAACGATATATAATTTCAAGCGACGCATCTGCCTACGTTCTTTAAGACTTGTAATTCTTATTCCATATTTTAAGTAATGAGAAAAGATTTTTATTTAGAAATCATCTAAAAGTAAGTAAGAAAGAAATAATTTCCCATTTCTAGACCAATCATTTTACAGAAAATTTTACCATTTTCTTTCAATTTTTGTTTTAATTTTGAGTTTTTTCAGGGAGCATAAAATATATTTAAAGTAGCTAAACCCGGCCACGTCTAGGAGCTGCTCAGTCTCCTTCTACCCCAGTGCAAGTGGAAATGTAAGTTCCATTTGATGTTTTCCCCTCATGACTAGGTGGGTTAATATTGATACATGCCTAACCACCTGTGCAAGTATTTCTCGGTTGCGTATTTAATAGTTAATATTGCGGACCTGAAAGAAATTTTGTCATCAGCTTTGAAGATGTGCCCCAGTCACAATCAGGTATGTTTACCACTGACATCGATTAACACCTTGGTTAATAACCTTTTATACATATTCTTTACATAGTACCACCAGTATCGAGCGATGTGGCGCAGTGGTTACGTAGCGCACTGGAAGACTCTCATTCGGGTGGACGGCGGTTCAGATATGCGGCCAGTTGCAGAATTTTGGACATGTTATGTTCGAGTAATACCAAGTGTATCCACAAAATAAGTTCCGGTTGGTTATATAAAACAAACGTGTAAAGATGCAGAAAATTTATTTATCGTACAAAAGTCTACATCTGTTAAACTACTTTTCTTCATAGCTTCCGAAATTTTGTAACCACTTGTCATAGCGTGGAACAAGTTTTTGTATCCCTTTTTCATATACGGTTGCCGCCTGTGTATTCAAACATTTGGTAACATGTTCTTTCAGCTCGTCATCATCGTTGAAGTGTTGACCACTAAGAAAATATTTTAGATGTAAGAAGAGTTGAATGTCGCAGGGAGCGAGGTCCGGACAATACGGAGGATGATCAAGCACGTCCCAGTGAAATTCCCGTAAGAATTGTCTGCTCAAGTTTACACTAAGTGTAAACTTACGGTTGTGCTTAATCTTCTCTTCAATTGTCTGAACCATTTCATCAGTAACCACAGACGGGCGTCCTTCACTGAAGAGTCTAACCCACTGAATCACTCTCAGCATTTTGTCCGTAAACCTCGCAGATTTGCCGATGAATGATCTGATTTCACACGCGGCGGCATTTTCATTTACGGCTGACATTACAAAGAAGCACTACAAAACACACGTCGGCAGCAGCGATCTGTAAATGGCGTAAATGTCTTCTCCTTGAGTCAGAGTAACTGCCGCGCATGTTCGCAACTGCGATCGTAGCGCTGCCACGGATGGAAATAAAAACGGAACTTACTTTGTGGATGATCCTCGTATGTAATTCTGGAGACCTGAAATTTCCACTCTAGAAATCAACATGGGTTCCGAAAGGGCGATATGTGAAACGCAACTCGCGCTGTTCATCCACGTGATCCAAAGGGCAGTAGATACTGGATACTACATCATTCCGCACCGACCCCTGATAGCAATGTGAGAGCATATGGAATATCACACCAAATGTGTGACACGATAGATGCAGCATGTCATCCTCAACGGAGAGAAGTCTTCAGACAGCCCCGCGTAATGACTGCGTGGTCTAAGGCGTCATGCTACGGCCTGGGCGTCCGTTCCCGCCTCTCTAGGGCATGGGTATGTGTGTTGTCCTTAGTGTAAGTTAGTTTGCAAGTCTAGGGACTGATGACAATAGCAGTTTTGTCGAATAGTTTTACAAATATTTGAACATTTTTGAAGTCTTCAGACGTTAAAGTGATCTCAGGAGTACCCCAGGGGAGTGTTATAGGACCGTTGCCTCTCACAATGACCTCATCGATAACATCGGAAGTTAAATGAATCTTTTCGCGGGTGATAATGTAGTTTATCGAGAAGTCGAAACACTGGAAAATGGTAGCGAAATGCTGAATGACCTGCAGCGTATTGACGCATGGAGCGAGGAATGGCAATAAAGCCTTAACATTAACATGTGCCGCGTTTATATAAAAAGATCCTGTATTATATATGATAGAGGGACAAATTCTGGAAGCGGTATTTCCGCAAAATATCTGGGAGTAGGCACAAGGGGCGATTTGAAATGGAGCGAGCATTAAAAATCAGTGGTGGTAAGGCAGATGCCAGACTGAGATTCATTGGAAGAATCCTCAGGAAGTGTAGTCCATCAACAGAGGAAGTAGATTACAGAACTCTCGTTTAGCCAGCACTTAAGCATTTTGGCAAGCGTGAAAACGTCAGTTGCTAAAACAGAGACGTTCCGTATCGCGTTTCTGTCAAAGTTCCGAGAGCGTACATTATGTTGCCTTCTCCTATGTATATCCCGCAAAGAGATCACAGGGATAAAATTAAAGAGATTAGGGCCCACACGGGGCCATACAGGTAAACATTTTTCCTGCGAACGATTCGCGACTGGAGTAGGAGGAAGAGACAGTGGTACGCAGTGTACCCTCCGCCAAACACCGTACGCCTCCGGACATCCAGATTCAGGTTTACATAATTTCACTGTATCACCCGAGGCAAAACCGGGGATGGTTTCTTTCAAAGGGCACGACTGATTTACTTTCCCATCGTCAGCAAAAATCAATCCGAGCGTGTACTCCGTCTTTAATGACCACGATATCGACGAGACATTAAACTCTAATATTCCTTCCTTCTTCCCCTTGTTACAGACTTCTACAGATAGTTAAACTGATAATTATTTCAACTGTCCGTGACACTTCATTTTAAACATGACAGATGTTCGTAATTATCCAACACGTAAGCATCCGTATTAGAGATCCAGAAGGAAGCTTGCAAGTTACTACCGTGTTTAGCTCGAAACGGAAGTTCCTGTTCCTGCTTAGCTCCAGATGTTCCCCATGTGGTTATGGAGGTTGTTACCACCAAGGACCGGTCTTCTGCTCATTTCAGTGGCTCCTCGCGTCTTAAATTTAGGAACTCCAAAGATTATATCATTTCATAGGAATGCTTACGCAAAAAATCCGAAAAGTGGAAGGAAAGATGCTTTCGAAGAATGAAGAAGTGTTTTAAGTGTCTCGACATATCCATGGAGTATCTAGCAACACAGCGCAATAAAAAACCGAGATACCCCAGACATACTTGGATGATATGTGGAATATTCTGAACGAAGTTCGATCAAATCAAAAAATATCTATTTTTTGTACAAGCAAAGAAAAAGAAAGTAAATCGTGTTTAGACAGTCACCGGCAGTTTCAGTCTATCAGTAATGACTAAGGAATCTGTACATTCGGCTGTAGCAATGCTTTCTTGCGCGCTGATCAAAATCTAAATATGTATAGGCTTATATTTAAAACTTTTTTATGCGAGGTGCGTCAGAATCAGTGATCCGTTTTAAATTAGAACGGCCGCAACTTTCCAAACGTCCAGAAATCTCCGCCAAACTTTGCTGCCGCATATCTTTATGTCCGCACATCTCCAGCTTTCACATGACATACCAAGAAAATAACAACATCGGTAGGTAAACGTTATTTTGTTGCTGGATTTATCGTTTCTTTTTATCTAGACGGTCAATAATAATGCACAATAATGTTGTCTACTGTTATGGACGTTAACACCAGATTTCTAAAAAATTTTGTACAATAATATGCCAACTCTGGTTCGTAATGTTGTATGATAAAAACTTTCCTTCTGTGGTTAACTGCTGCATTTTGTTGCAAGCAGATAAAAGTGTGGGCCGCGGTGGAGTAGCCGAGCGGTCTTAAGCGTCTCGCTGCGGAGCGCGCGGTTGCTCGCCGTGGAGGTTTGAGTCCTCCCTGGGGCACGGGTGTGTGTGTGTTTGTCCTTAGGTCAGTTTACCTAGGTTTAAGTAGTTTGTAAGCTACGGACTGATGACCACGCAGTTTGGTCCGATAGATTTACAAACATTTGAACATTTTTTTAAAGTGTGGATGAAAAAACGATTCAAGGAAAGTTAAAGATAATGAAAACTTCACAGTTTTGGGGCTTAGGGTCCAACATTTTATACACTATGTGATTAAAAGTATCCAGAAACCTGGCTGAAAATGACTTTTGAGTTCGTGGCGGCCTCCATCGGTAATGCTGGAATTCAGTATGGTGTTGGCCCACCCTTACTCTTGATGACAACTTCCACTCTTGCCGACATACGTTCAATCAGGTGCTGGAAGTTTTCTCAGGAGAATGACAGACCATTCTTCACGAATTACTGCACTGACGAGAGGTATCGATGTAGGTCGGTGAGACCTGGCAAGAAGTCGACGCTCCAAAACATCCAAAAGGTGTTCTATTGGACTCAAGTGAGGATCTGTGCAGGCCAGTCCCTTATAGGGATGTCACTGTCGTAGTGTAACCACTCCGCCAAACGTCGTGCCTTGTGACCAGGTGCTCGATCATGTTGAAAGATGCAATCGCCATCTCCATCTTCAACAGTGGAAAGCAAGAAGGTGCTTAAAACATCAATGTAGGCCTGTGCTGTGACAGTGACACACAAAACAAGCCCATAAGACCATACCATAACACCATCGCATCCTAATTTTACTGTTAGCACTACACACGCTGGCAGATGACGTTCACCAGGCATTTGCCTTACCCACACCCTGCCATCGGATCACCAAATTGTGTACTGTGATACGTCATTGAACACAACGTTTTTTTTACTGTTCAATCGCCCAATATTTACGGTTCTTACACCAAGCTAGGCGTCGTTTGGTATTGGTCTGCGTAATATGTGGCTTATGGACAGCTGCCCCACCCTAAAATCCAAATATTCTCACCTCGCGCTAAATTTTCATGATATTTGGAGTGGATCCTGATGCAGTTTGGAATTCCTTTATGATGGTCTGGATACATGCCTGCATATTATACTGGAGGACACTCTTCAACTGTCGGCGGTCTCCGTCAGTCAACAGACGAGGTCGCATTGTACGCTTTCGTGCTTACATGCCCCTTCACGTTTCCACTTCACCATCACACCAGAAACAGTGAACCTGGGGGATAATTAACTGGTTATTTATATCACCGCTACAAATTGTTTTACAACAGTAAATATTGTATATTTAGCTACATCTTTCGAGCCTATGCCTCATCTTCTGGCAATTATGGCATTACAAAAATAACAAGAATATTTTAGAATGGTTTTATATTAACGAAATCTTGCTGTCTGTAGCAATGAACTTTTTTCATGTTGAGTAGCTCAGGTTTCTTGGTATTTTAAGGTGACACCATTTCTCTTTTGGGCTTGTTAACCACAAAACACAACACCGCAAAACACAATTTCACTATCAACTTAGTTTTATTCATAATTTTGCATTAAGTTATTAAAAATCTTTTTTATGGCTGCAAGGGATCATTCCTCGTCATTATTGAGCAAAATAAATTTTTTTTAATTCGTTCTTCACATTTCCGTTTTTCTACGATCTGTTAGAAAATTTCACATCGCCGACAGAATGTAAGTTTCTGTACATTTTTGAACAAAAACATAATTACATGAAAAACTTTATTGGGAACAGATACAGCAATTTTGAGGTGTTTTTCGGCTTTGTTACCAGAAGAATTGAGACTCTTGTCATATCGTGGGATTAATTTTTGTATTCCTCTGATAATAAAGTACAGTGAATAGCGCTATAACTTTAACGGAGATGGACTTTAAACTACAGTTACCTTACTGCCCTTCAAAATAGTCACCTCCCATAACTATGCACCGCTTCAGCTCTGTGATACATGTCCTACAAACTTTACACAATGTCTTCTTTTGGAATTGTGTTCGAAAGACATTCGTTAAATGTCAGGAATATCGTGAAACTTCTTTCCTTTCAAAGCGAGTTTGAGTCGAGGGGCCGCGGTGGAGTAGCCGAGCGGTCTAAGGTGCCTTGTTGCGGAGCGCACTGTTGCTCACCGTTGGAGGTTCGAGTCCTCCCTTGGGTATGGGTGTGTGTATGTTGTCCTTAGGTTAGTTTACCTTAGTTTAAGTAGTTTGTAAGCTACGGACGATGACCACACAGTTTGGTCCGATGATTTACAAACATTTGTTTGTTGTTTGTTGAGTCGATGGAATAGGAAGGGGTGTAGAGGATTGAGATCCGGCGAATATCGTGGATGTTTGAGTTGCATCACCGCCTTTTTTTTGCCATTAACGGTTTGATGATGTTGGCTGTGAGTGGGTGAGTATTGTCGTGCAACTTGAATATCCACTATACTCACCGGAACTCAAACCTCCAAAATTCCTATTCCCTCGACTCAAACTCGATTTGTAAGGAAAGAGATTTGGCGATATTCCTGATACCCAACGAAACGTGTCGAGGCTTTTGAACACCATTCCAAAGGAAAACTTCGTGCAAAGTTTCCAGGAAACGTATCGCAGAGCTCAGCGGTGTATAATTACGGGCGATGACAATTTCGAAGGACTGTAAGGTAATTGTAGTTCATAGTTCATCTACGTTCTGAATTTTATTGTCAGAGGTCGTATGTCGCCTGTGAATGGAAGCAGCGTGCGACGGCCGATTTCAGTTCTTCGTCGTTGTCTAAACGGTGGCCGGAGGACAGAAATTTCTGGAGGTGCAAAAAAATATGGAAATGGCTGGGAGCAAGATAAGCACGGTATGCTGGACGATCGAACGGCTCCCAGCCGAACTTCAGTAAAACAGCTGCTGAGCCGTTGTGCTCAGAGTAGTACGGGGACTAAGATTGTGATATTAACGCATCTGCAGTAAGCATTCCAAGCCTCTTGTTGTGATTGGCAAGTCCTCGAGCCAGCGTTTCTACTACGAAGAAGAGCTTAAGACGGTTGACGCTGGTTTCATTCACAGGAGGCAGACATAGGGACGCAAACGATACATCGATGTTTTACAAACATCGGTGATTTGTCAATAAACATCGATGATTTAAACCGCGATATGTCGCCGATGCATTGACAACAGAAGTCCTAAACTAACGACATTGTTCAACAATGGATTGTTAACTCTATTATTGTTATAGTTGCTCAGTTAGCGACATGTCTAGTGTAGTGATAGTAGTGTAGTGTAGTCGTTGCTATTGTCATCATTCTCTGGCGTCTCTCTCTTTTCTTTTATATCGACGTTTGATGATGAAACAGATGTTTCGGCCTGCTGGGGCGACTGACATTGCCGAAGTTTTACCAAAATGTTTAAATGTTTGTAGAAAAAAATGTTCAAATGTTTGTACAGTCTATGGGACTTAACTACGGGGTCATCAGTCCCTAAACTTACAAACTACTTATGAACTACTTACAAACTAAGACGTCACAAATATCCATGCCCGAGGGGGGATTCGAACCCCCGACCGTAGTGGCCGTGCAGACCGTGACTGGAGCGCCTCAGTCTCCTCGGCCACCGCGGCCGGCAAATGTTTGTAGAGCTTATGGGACTTAACTAAGGGGTCATGAGTCCCTACACTTACAGACTACTTATGAACTAGCTAATACTAAGGACGGCACAGCCCGAGGAAGGATTCGAACCTCCGACCGTAGTGGCCGTGCAGACCGTGAATGGTGCGCCGCAGTCCTCTCGGCCGGCAAGTTTTACCCTCCAACAGCAGTGTTACCAATCAAACTCCGATATCGTGCTGTCAAAACGCAAAATTTCAAACAAACGTCAGCCGAAAAACCCGAGAGAGTAGCCAACAAGCTTAAACTATAATATAGGTTTCCATTTTTTCTAGGTTCATGGTTTGATAAACGTAATCGATGAATATTCATTTCAAAAATATATCATTAAATAATAACTGAAAGATATGTAATGTTTGTTTAATTTTCTTCATGTCGACAGGTAAGAAGAAAGGCAATACATTAAAAAAAATTAAAAAATAAATAAATAAAAACCCTGGTTATTTCGCGTGTAATCAACAGCTTGCTGTAAATCCCGTTTCAAATCACCACAATATGTTGAGAAACCTCATTCCCAACATCGTTTTCATTCTATTCTGCCATTTTGCTGTGTATTCGTAGTCTAGTCAAAGAATATACAAAGGCAAATACTTCACATTGTAATACTAAATTACAGACACCCAGTATTTTCCAGTCGCTAACGTTATGAATAGGTAGGGTTTTGTGAAGAAACAGATGTCATTCGTGTTTTAAAATGTCTCTGACAACACTACTTACTTTCAGTTATTTCGATAATGAAAAATAAAATAATTTCGGTGTTTTTACCGTAATATTTCTAAAACGCAAGAAAACACCGAAAAAACATCGATGTATCTTTTTTCAGAGAGACGTTTTTATAACATCGATGTCTGAACATCGATGTTTTTATCAGCGATGTTGCATCATTAGGCAGACTACTGGGATTCAGAAATAGAAAATTTGATCCTACAATGTGATAAATGTCTCAGTTCTTTTGTTGACTATGCCGAAAAATAGCTCATACATTGCTGTATCTGTTGACAATAAAGAGTTTCAGGCAATTATGTTGTCATTGTTTTATTTTATTTTATTTATTTACTTTTTAATAAAAAAAAAAGGCCGTGCAGACCGTGAATGGTGCGCCGCAGTCCTCTCGGCCACCGCGGCCGGCAAGTTTTACCCTCCAACAGCAGTGTTACCAATCAAACTCCGATATCGTGCTGTCAAAACGCAAAATCAAACAAACGTCAGCCGAAAAACCCGAGAGAGTAGCCAACAAGCTTAAACTATAATATAGGTTTCCATATATATATATATATATATATATATATATATATATATATATATATATATATATATATATATATATATATTTTTTTTTTTTTTTTTTTTTTTTTTTTTTTTTTTTTTTTTTTTTTTTTTTGGATCCACATCGTATTTAGATGCACTCTAATGAAAACTGTCTTTTGTTTTCTTTAGAATTCATTTTCAAAACAACGAACACGACGATAAGCTGAAGACCATAACACCAAGCCACTGATAATGTTATTATAGTTTTCAAAATGACAAGCCAAGATCGCACAATAACAATTTATTAAATGACGACCGGTTTCGGTGCACTGTGTCACCATAATCTGGTCTCATATATGTTATAAGCTGGTCATCTTGTTAAAAAAATTGGGAATAAAATAACAAGTGCAACTTTGCAATTAGTCACTGTATAAAAAAAATACATAAGTTAAGAACATGACAGCTTACAATTTTTAACTTATGTTATACTAATTGCAATGTTGCACATGTTATTTTATACCCAATTTTTTTAACAAGATGACCAGATTATAACATACATGTGACCAGATGATGGTGACACAGTGCACCGAAACCGGTCGTCATTTAATAAATTGTTAAGTGTTCGATCTTGGCTTGTCATTTTGAAAACTATAAAACGATTAGATCGCCTCCAGACCCGACTATGTCAGGTAATCTTGATAATGTTATTGTCAATACTGCTCCAGAAAGCACAATTATAATATATCATTTTTTTTTTAAATGTTATCACTATTATTACCAGATTACTCATTCTCGCCCCTACATTTTCATTATTACTGTGCATCAGGAAACACTGCGTAGTAATATTGACCTTCTTGGAGTCGATTTATATTGATAGAGCGGGACAATGGTCTGTTTGAAACTTCCTGGTAGATTAAAATTGTGTGCCGGAACCGGGACTCGAACCGGGGATCTTTGCCTTTCGCGGGCAAGCGCTCTACCGACCTTTTTTTTTTTTTTTTTTTCGCAGCTCTCTCTTCCCCCTTACACCCCGTCCTTACTCTCTCCATCAATGCCTTCATCGGCGAGCTTTCTCACGCTATAACGAAATTAATTGCCTCTCTGCTGATTGGAATTTAAAATCAATGCTTTACAAAACAGAAAATTATGACTTCTTCTTTCATATGCGTTGACCTTCTACGCCATAAGTAAATTAATTGTATCACCTCTGTGAAGACTGTAAAACAATGCTTCCTCAAATAAAAACAGAAAACAAGACTTCTTCTTACGTCTGCATTTTGTGTCTTATGTTAGTTGAACTAAGGAGTTCTTAGTAAGGAGTAAAATAATAATATCAAAAATGGTATATTGATTCTTTGTTCCATTATGTAAGTGTTAAAACATTATTTATCTCTTGGAGTTCAACTGGCTGTATTTCTCTAGTGTTAACATATTTTATCCTATTCCTTCCTTTCGGAACACTATTTGCAACATGTTACCGAAATCCTTCTTGTGATTTTTATTTTTTACTTGTTTGTAACACTCCATTGTCATATAGCTACTATAATTCTCAGCGTTGTTCTGGAAACTTCGATGAATTACGAAGTGCACAAAATGTCCGAATATCCAAATTATTGTATTGTTCTTTTGTCGTGGGAAGTATGACTTATCCGGCATAAGTAATTCTTCTGTGGTGATGAATCAACCGACTGAGCTACCCCGACACGACTTACGATGCCGCCTCACAACTTTACTTCCGCCAGTACCTCGCCTCCTACTTCCCAAACTTCACAGAAGCTCTACCGCGAAACTTGCAAGACTAGCACTCCTGGAAGAAAGGATATGGTGGAGACATGGCATAGCCACAGCCTAAGGGATGTTTCCAGAATGAAACTTTCACTCTGCAGCGGAGTGTGCGCTGATTTTCAGAATGGTCTGCTTGTTTTCTTCCGAACGTTAGACCACAGCAAAAAAAATGGTGACAACCATGGAATGAGCCACGTGCTGTGTGAACACGCGGAGAGTCCGCAGGCTGCGACTGCGTCTAATAGTGTCGCGAGGACGCGGCGGAAGTCGGTCAACGCCCTTGGCCGCGGAGATAAGCCCCAGAGCACTATATAAGCCGCTCCTCGCTCACATTCGGGCTTTCCTTGGCCGGGGAAAACTACTTGGGTAACCGACGCGTCGACGGCTAGCGGGCTTCCGATCGTCCACGCTCGTCACCGGCGATTTCATTTTGCTGCGACGCGAGTGTAGGGTCATTACCACCTAGGGTCGGAAATGGGCTGCATTATCTCGGGAACAAGTCTTGTGTCGTGATATCCGAACTCGCCGTCCCCTTATGCTTGGAGAATAGACAAGTCTCCGACGTCTTGGTTCTGTTGTCGGGTACAAGTGGAGAGCGAACAGGCCTACACGAGACTCGAACCTGGGACCTTTGCCTTTCGCGGGCAAGCGCTCTACCGACTGAGCTATCCCGACACGACTCACGATGCTGCCTCACAACTCTACTTCCGCCAGTACCTCGCCTCCTACTTTCCAAACTTCACAGAAGCTCTCCTGCGAACCATGCAAGACTAGCACTCCTGGAAGAAAGGATATGGTGGAGACATGGCTTAGCCACAGCCTAAGGGGTGTTTCCAGAATGAAATTTTCACTCTGCAGTGGAGTGTGCGCTGATATGAAACTTCCTGGCAGATTAAAATTGTGTGAAGTTTCATATCAGCTCACACTCCGCTGCAGAGTGAAAATTTCATTCTGGAAACATTCCTTAGGCTGTGGCTAAGCCATGTCTCCACCATATCCTTTCTTCCAGGAGTGCTAGTCTTGCATGGTTCGCAGGAGAGCTTCTGTGAAGTTTGGAAAGTAGGAGGCGAGGTACTGGCGGAAGTAAAGTTGTGAGGCGGCATCGTGAGTCGTGTCGGGGTAGCACAGTCAGTAGTGCGCTTGCCCGCGAAAGGCAAAGGTCCCAGGTTCGAGTCCCGGTTCCGGCACACAATTTTAATCTGCCAGGAAGTTTCATATCAAAGCACACTCCACTGCAGAGAGAAAGTTTCATTCTGGAAACATCCCTCAGGCTGTGGCTAAGCCATGTCTCCACCATATCCTTTCTTCCAGGAGTGCTAGTCTTGCATGGTTCGCAGGAGAGCTTCTGTGAAGTTTGGAAAGTAGAAGGCGAGGTAGTGGCGGAAGCAGAATTTTAATCTGCCAGGATGTTTGATATCAGCGCACACTCCGCTCAGAGTGAAAATTTCATTCCAGGCCTACACGAGTTTACAAGTATAACCGCGGGCTCACGGCATTTCCGGTACACACGCAACGATTGGAAGAGACGATTATCTATACATGTCTGTGGGTGAAGTCTAATCTCACTAGCTGCTGTAGGGCTTTGGATTCGATTTTCACTAGCAGACAGACTGATTCACGAGGAAGTTGTGTGCATATAATTTATTTACACTGCGCTACCGCCCTAGATACTTAGTGCGACCGAGCGAGGAGCCGCAGTAGTAAGACATTGGACTAGCATTCGGAAGGACGGTGGATCAAATCCACCTCCGGCCATCCAGATTTAGTTTTTCCGTGATTTTCCGAAATCACTCCAGGCAAATGCTGAGATGCTTCTTTTCAAAGGGCACGGCCAATTTCCTGCCACATCCTTACTCAATAAGCTCCGTCTCTAATGACCACGTTGTCGACGGGTCCTTAAATCCTTGGCTTGCTTTCTTCCTTCCTTAGTACGAATCCGTGGTCGTTCAGTAGCTATTTACTAATACTGATCAATTAAGACGAAGACGGCCAGTATCCTTTCTACGCCGGCCGCTGTGGCCGATGGGACTGAGGCGCTTCAGTCACGGTCTGCACGGCCTTTAAGGTCGGGGGTTCGAATCCATCCTCGGGCATGGATATTTGTGCCGTCCTTTGTATTAGTTAGTGCATAAGTAGTTTGTAAGTTTAGGGACTGATGATCCCGTAGTTAAGTCCCATAAGCTATACAAACATTTGAACATTTGATCCTTTCTTCAGTGCGGATAACTCTTGGAGGAATACTGAGCGAGGTGGCGAAGTGGGAACACTCTGGATTCGTATTCGCGAGGGCGGCGATTCAAACCCACTTTTAACTGGCGTATGTAAGAGCGCTGGTATGTTTGGAAAGATCGGTGACTAATTTATTAAATTTTAGGTGCCGCAATGCATCTCTTTTCCATACAAACAATTTCCCTATAGCCATATGAAGCACAATTTGCGATTTAAAAAAATTTAATTGCTGTTGACGCAGTGGCTGATTAGTTACGTTGCGACTTAATACACCGCAACTATTTTAAATCCCCAGGGTAAACGTATTCCAGTGTAAGAGGAGAAAAAAAATCAGGGACACCGTTCTGACGCGTTCTGTTTGAAATTCAAGTCTTGAAAATTTGACAAAAAAAGGAGGCCGCGATAGTAAAACCCAAAAATGTTTTTGTTATATTATGGCGGACACGAAGTATGCACATGTGTTTTGGACCTGCAACATAATCGGAGTGAACAATAGACTATAAGCCCCTGTTAGAATTCTTACACGTGATTATGTTTATGACGCGGCTTCTATCGGTAGTCTCATGAGTTCTGCGTGCTAATGCAGGCCTTGGCTGAAAGCAAACTGCTCGAAGCGTGGAGGGACTTGGACTCACAGTTGTTCTGGTCTTACAGCTACAACGATGTTTTGTAGTTGGATGTCCAAATAGCGAAAACTAGAGGAAGACAACCATATAGGAAAGTTACCGAAATATGGTAAAAATAAATTGACAACTCTGCTCCAATCCCCCAAAAATTTTCGGTTGGTGCCGTTTTGAGTCTCGTAAATTTCATGTTTCACTTCAGATGCGTTACATGTTAAGTATAACCATTGCCATCAGGATTTGATGAGACACAAAAGAATTAGGAGGCTGTCGTCCCAGCCAAATTGTCTGTACTGCGCAATTAGTCCGAACGGCGAAAGAAGATCCGTAACAGTTTACATCACTGCGAGGTGAAAGTGACAGTTGCCGCTGGTACCCTGATATAGTAAAGTACGTTAGTGCAATGCTGTAGCCAACTACAATTCCGCTGAAGCGTTGCCACAGAACATGTACGAAATTATGTCGTGTAGACGCAGAAAACAACCGCGCCAAGCCCAAACTAACTGTTCTCACCAACTCCTTAGTTGTAAACAGCTCCCAAGGCGTGCACTACTAATTTGCAGAAATTCTATAATATAGGTCTACTTTGTACATCGTTAGGTTCGACTAATGTAAACAAGCGCTTTGCGATTGATCGCCGGAGCATCGCACCACTGTTCTTGTTTTAGTTGTGGAATTTCATGGCTTTTATAGCGTCAATGATACACTAGGACACGCTCAACCATTGAAGATCTTCATTGTTTTTGCAAATTAACGTGCTAAATACAGAATGCTTATCTCATACAGTTTTCTGGAGCGTCACGTTGCGGATGACGCGGCCAAAGGTTCGAGTCAGAGTCTGTGGTTCGAGTCCTACCTCGGGCATGGGTGTATTTGTTGACCTTAGCAGCAGTTAGTTAAGTAGTTCGTAACTCTAGGGACCGTTGACCAGAGTAGTTTGGTCCCTTAGAATTAAAAACATTGGAACATTTTTGTCTTGTCGTTCGTATACGCTTTGCTTCGAATTCTGTAGTACAAGTTAGGCCAGTAATACATTTAAAGAACATAAAGAAATACAAAGTGGTTAATGTATTCGAAAACGTTATATCTGTATTTCTTAAACATGTCCTATCGATGACGACAAATATATATCACCATCGATAGGGCATGTTTAAGAAAATCAGAGTTTTACTGTTTATAATTTCTTACAAATTGCATTCAATGGCATATTAAGTCACCTGTTTCTGTTTGCTGTTCACTGTTATTGTTGTTGTTTTTACAAAAATGTAGGTGTCAATCGGTATGGCGATGTCAGACCTATGAGACTGCAGTACAAACGTAAGATAAAAGAAATGTTCAAATGTTTGTAATTCTATCGGACCAAACTGCGTGGTCATCAGTCCGTAGCTTACAAACTACTTAAACTAAGGCAAACTAACCTAAGGACAACACACACACCCACGCCCCAGGGAGGACTCGAACCTCCACGGCGAGCAACCGCGCGCTCCGAAGCGAGACGCTTTAGACCGCTTGGCTACTCCACCGTGGCAAACGTAAGATAAGCATGATAATCGTGCGTATGCGACTGTACTCAACAGGGCATCATTTAAGTTAGCTGGAAGGAGACTAACAGAGATAACTACAAATGCGGAGGAATATATACGATAGCGCAATATTTACTCCCGTGTTAAACTTACAGTGAACGAAGTACAAGAACCTTGTCGAAATTCACGATGGAGTCCGGATGGAGTAAATGCCCGAATTACAGAATCCTTTCAAAGTAACAGACCCTAAATTTTCTTTTCTTCTCATTTCGAAGAGACTTCTCTTAAGGAAGAGTTTAGGCTGCTTATGCGCATCTACGTCACGCGTTGTCCGATAGCCAATGAGGGTTTACTTTTGCTCTGACTCACTCTGAGCACTCAGCTGTGAATGCTCTAACTATTGCCAGCATATAACGTGATTCATGCAAGCTATTTAGGGGATTTCATTGTATTTGTTACAGGTTGTCATCACTGATGGTGCTGGTATGCGAAAAGCAAGCGATAGAAGCTTTCTTTAAGAGCAAAACCATGTATAGTATACGTAATTGTTGTTTCAAAATGGCAACAATGCTTTCCCCGTCTGTGCCTAGACATGCGCGATTCTCTATCGTTCGTGGTTGCAACTATAATGTGCATTCAATTGGTTCAATTTTTTTATTTTTACTTTATACCGATTATCATCCAGATTGGGAAAGAAAATATTTATCATTTACCTCCACAACACTAAACTGTATTTTTTCTGGGTTGCATACTGAAAAGGTACCCAAAGCATAAATGGGGTATCCACTCTAGTTGCCTAACTATGAAACAACAGTTGATTGACTGAGTAGCCAGAAACTTCAACTAACTATAGCCATGGAAGCGAAAGCGACAATACTGGCTTAGCAGGAAATACATACTAATTTGAGCTTAGACTGTGATACCAAAATTTACAGGCCCAACAGAGTTGTAGCAGTTTATCCATGTAATGATCACGCAACTGTTTTTCTATTACTTTCGAAAATTTTACCAGTCTCATAAAATGTACAGTACAACATCTGATCCAGTTGTAATGATCATACTCACAGAACATTCTGAATCTCATCTAATCTAATTCCGTCTACATCTGATTTAACCACTGGTTCAAATTCCACTTCTTGGAAATTTCTTTCAATTGATTCCTCGAAGAAAATCAAGCAATCTGGCCAATTTGCTTGTACCAGATGTTTCTTCACCAGCTTCTTTAGTGGTTGTTTTTGTACATACAACAGAAGCCAACAGCACACAGTAATTTCAATACCAGAACATATTACAGGCACCTACATCATAATTGATTTATCTGCTGTATTATCCATATTATAATTTTGACAATTTTGGAGGAAGAAACCCATCATGAGCCTGTGTCTTGTGGGAGATCAACAATATTTTTTTCTGTATTTAAATGAGGTGTGGAAGGAATAAAGCAGGTCATTTGCAAGCAGTGTGCAATGCATTATCAAATGCTTAGTTTTAATGACTGATCACATTTAGAAGTATGTATATTTCTTGTAACTTTCCTCTGAAATCTTCACTAGCCTATACTATATTATTATTATTAATAAAACTTTAAATATACTGTTCACAAGATTCTACTGGATCTATGAATTACATGCTCCTGCCTTTGACACAAACTTCATCCATATTCACTATATATTAACATTTCTGCAACTAAGACTCAATAAAAAGATTTTATTTGAAGTGAAAATTTTGTAGCATTTTCCAAGTCCTGAAAGTTTATCACATTTTAGAAATTTTCGTAATGAAAATGTTGAAAATCTACTGTGTAGCTTGCAATATTTAAAAATGAAATGGTGGTAATATAATACAGATACAATGATTACCGATACTGATAAAATGACGAGTAAAATGGTGACAGTAATTTTTCTTTATTTGTAATTTTTGTAAAGCTCAATATTATCGACAAATTACATTTCGTGACAGTTATTAATAAACAACATTCTTACAGCTGATATTCATTGGAGTTTTTGTTCCACACAGTGACTCTTGAGTTAATGACATCTTAATTTAAAAAGTGATGGCCTATTTGCTCCCACTATGCTTTATCTGTTTGTTTCAAAAGCTGCTGCTATCAATGGAAACACCACGTGCTGAACAGCTGAAGCAATGGTCAATCTAAACAGCACATGGCCTGATGAACCAGACAGGACCTCTAACTGTCAACATTATCAATCAAAGGAGTCCACATCATTCCAAAACTTGGCATTTTAAAGAAAATAAAAAGAGCTCTATCTTCTAAGGAAACAAAGTTATAAAAATAGTTCATTCAACTTTTTTGGTTGGTTTTATTCTAATGGTATAGTATTACTCTCATGATAAATACACTGTCACCAGTTAATTAAGTCATAACCTTTATTTTTGCTCGACCAATTATTAGTCTAATAAAAAACAGCTACACCTGTCGTTTGAAGCTAGCTGACCAGGCATGTATTCAAATTATAACAATATTCTGATCCTACAGGACAACTGTAAGGTTGGTACTCTCTCCTTCAAATTTAAATTTAAGATAGCTTCTGAGATAATTAATTATTTAGCATTGTTTATAAACTGACTTACACTATTTGCTCTTGTATTTGTTTAGCTTAATGGATAGGGCACAAGCTTATGATACAGAGAAATGTGCTGTTCTCAGGACAGAATCCATGTGGTGGCTTAATGACATTTTGTGTGGTACATTGGCTAACTGAATGAGGTTTCTAGGTGGTCCTCAGTGCTCATTAAGCCAAATGCTGGGATAGTCCCAGATCTCTACCAAAGAAAATATGGTACACAAACAATTCAATAATAACTAAAGAATGGAGTTAACATGATTCATAATACACAACATACACAATTCCAACATATTTGTTTAACTGAGGCAGATTACACAATGGGCATATGGCTACAAAGTGGTAATGAAATAAACATGCCAGATTGTGAAAAAGAGCACACCTCAGGGGTGTTGTTAGGTATGTTTAGTTAAAGTGTTTAGCTATACATCAATATCAATGTTAGATATCAACTCACTATTGCCACAGCACAAATTCAACTCATATAATATGGAAAAGATTGAGAAAATAATGTGGGCCAGAGTCTTGTTTCATGAGTAACTGCTGCATTTGCCACTGCCTCATTCTGATAATTTAAGGAGAAGCATATATTAGAAGGCAGAATTACCATTGCAAGATCTTGAATACAACAGAATACCACAACTTAATAATTTAATAGTGTTCCATTATTTGATGTTTGGTTTCAGTAGTTAAGCCATTATCAAACACTTACCAGAAAACAAAAACAAATTTGGACTATGGAATAAATGGTTTCATTTGTATTTAAGAAACAGGATGCAGAAAGTTAGATTAAAATGTTAAAATAATACAAACAGCGAAATGCATACCATCTGCTTGGGTAGAATTATTATGGACATATCACAATTCTTTCTCTAACATTTTATTAGAATCTATATGCATAATTTGTCCTAAAGCAGATGATATAAGCAATGTTTTCAAGTTGAGCAGAGAATCAACAGGTTAAGTAGTATAATTAGCAACTACACAAATAGTTGAAAGTCCATTGTGTGTGCATGCCTGTTTCCAGCTACTGCAACCTGAGTCGTGCTGTGGCAGCCAGAGACACTGGTAATGTGTGTGTGAGTTGTGCCTTTATGATTGTATGAAAGTATGTGTGATCTTTTCTGATAAAGGCTTTGGTCAAAAGATACACTGTGTGATTGTGATTATCTTTTCATTATGCCTGTCTGCAGTTCAATGTTTCATTTTTTATCCATAAATTGCACACATACAAAACAAAAAAAAGATCTAAAAATTATCATATGCACTTAGTATATTCAACATTTAGTACATAGTAATAAGTTTTATGGCCTTTAAAATAAAAATATTCATAAGATAGGCCTACTATTTTTTCTGACCAATTCCACATTCACAAGGGCAATTACATTTGGAATCAGTGGAAGGTACATTAACACATCTGATATCATTTTGTAAGTATTTATTGTTTTTTGGTTCTGACATGTTCTACATCCAAGATGATCTCCTCAGTTTGGATCTACTGAAATGAAAGGTACATCTAATCTAATCTCTACAGGGATCTGCTTAAGTGTTTGATGCCACTGATATCCACATGGTGTGGTCTTAATGTGGTACTCAGTCTTACATGGACCGGTCTGGAAAACTGACGCAATGGTTGGGAGTGCAGGGCGCTGACCATGTCCCCCTCAATACAGCATCCATTGATGCCTTTGGGCGAAGGATGACACGGCAGCCAGTTGATACCCGTTGGGTCCTCGAGGCCTGTGTGGGGCAGTGTTTAGTTTTAGTCTTACATGGAAATCAGCTCCGCTGCACAATAAAAACTTATGTCAGCCAATTTACCTATATCAGACTAGAAGCATAGAAATTAATTACATATTTCCCATTCTTGTTTTGTATTTGGGCTGTGGTCTGTTTCTACAAATTTTTATTTCTAGCTTGCAAGTTATATGCAACAACTAATGATATGAAATACAGTTCATAATTAATTTTATTTAAAAAAGGTGAGTGGGCCTGAATTTTACTATATATCACAATTCTGAAAACAAACATCCAGCTATGCTAAAGAAATCTATTATTTTTTACATTATATTGGTATTTGGTTTTTTTATACCCAGCTTATGGAGCATAGTTATTTCACTGAAGTGGTTGCTAAATACTTCTCCCAAAATCATTTCAGCTTCTCACTGTGGTTGTTCCTATGTTCTGCTCATATTTTTATGTAACACACTTGGTTTAATTTAAACTTATGCGTGTTAATTTGAATTTTCATACAGTTCTGTATTGTAAAATTTTGTTTTAATTCCTTTTTTTCTTAAGATCTTTCTCAAGTATCATTTTTCTTAACATTGATTTATATGACAAAGTAAAGAATGCTTTTGGTCAATCTGTTATTGTTAATTCTGAGAATTTGGCTATAAAACTTCCTGAGTCCCAGAGCCCCTCTGCACAAAGAAGATGAAAAAATTTCCTTTGTATTTTCTTTTCTTCTTTCTCTATGCTTTTCATTAATTATCTACAGACTCTGAAGGATTTGATTGTTGTGATGTAAGGACTTAAATGTGTATTATGTGGCATCAGTTGTTTTTTGCACCTATTCCTAGTAATTCTATAAGCATTTTGTACTTTAAAAGTACTCCTTTGTATGCTTTCTGATTTAACAGAAAGTTTTGGAAAACCTCTCTTCAGTATTTTAAATTATAGTCGGGCCGAAATACGATGATCCCTGGCTCCACCTACTGGACTGGGAGACTGCCCTGGCCGCGGAAACTGAATGCAACCATGTAGCCAAGTAGTTAGTTAGCTGCTGGATGTTATAGCTACTGGTCGCTTTTGTCTGACAGAACCGGCAAAAGTGCACAGCACAGCCAAACACGGACATGCGCAAAGCAAAGCTTATGTTTGTCTTACTCCAATGGTCTGCAGCTGCAGCCGGTGCTCAAAGCTGATTGGCACTAGCACCTGGGATCACACTATTTCAGCTTGACTATAGTTACTTGATATATATTGCTAAACTGTGTAAAAATGGTTGTCCCTCTAGGAATTGAGGAGAGACTTCCATGTATTGGTTTTCTTCCTATTTCTCCACTCAAAAAGACAGTTAGGCTGTTTTCAGAGACAGAACATCATTAATGAATTTTAGTTTTACATAGTTCTTTTTCCAAGAGCTAATAATTCTTTTCTATTACAAGGTTAAACAGTAATGAGAATAGAAAGTTATATCTTTTTTTGTCAAAGCCATCTGGGGATGGTAGCATAGTTTTGACAAATAAAATAAAGATATAAAAATGATCCTGGTTAGCATTGTTTGTGTCAGAATTAGTAGTATATGTCTTTTATTCAGGAATGATTTTCTTGTGGTCTTCAGTCTTACAAACCACTTATGAACTAGCTAAGACTAAGGATGACACAAATATGCATGCCTGAGGGGGGATTTGAACCCCCCACCGTAGTGGCCATGCAGACCGTGCCTGGAGCGCCTCAGTCCCCTCGGCCGGCTGCTTTCCTTCACAGCTTGCTTAATGTACAGGTTGAATAACATTGGGGATCCATGGAAATAAAATATCTGACAAATATCACATGTGTTTTGAAATACACAGTAAAGCTGATTCTTCTTAACTGTTCTCCTTATACGACAAAGGAATTCTTGAATAGAAAACAGATATCAAGTACATACCTGTAAATGGGCCACATGTAACTATATAAATGTCTGCCTAGGTGTACTTGTGTCTGTGTGGGTGTGTGTGAATTTTTTTACCCTCCATTTTTTCCCCCCAAGGTAAGTCTTTCCTCTCCCGGGATTGGAATGGCTCCTTACCCCCGTCCTTAAAACCCTCATCATTTCCTTTTCCCTCTCCTTCCCTTCTGCCTGAAGAAGCAGCTAGGCTGCGAAAGCTTGCGTTTGTGTGTGTGTGTGTATTCATTTATTTATTTGTGATGCTGTTACACCTGTGCTCCTTCGCCTGGTGAGTAATCTTCGTCTATTTTCTATTTTTTATATTTAATTTTTCCTGCTAGGAATTTTTCGTCTTAATATATATAAATATATATTATAGAGGAAAAACTCCTAACAGGAAAAATATACGTAAAAAATAGATGAAGTACACTTACCAGGCGAAGGGGCACAGGCAGTGATAGCAACAAATAAACACACAGACGCACACACTCACAAATGCAAGCTTTCGCAGCCTAGCTGCTTCGTCAGGCAGAAGGGAAGGAGAGGGAAAAGGAAATGATGAGGGTTTTAAGGGAGTGGATAAGGAGTCATTCCAATCCCGGGCCAGGAAAGACTTACCTTGGGGGGAAAAAAGGAGGGTAAACAAATACACACACACCCACACATTTACACAGACGCAAGTACACTTAGGCAGACATACTGTAGAACAGTTCTACAGTATGTCTTCCTAAGTGTATTTGCATCTGTATAAATGTGTGGGTGTGTGTGTATTTGTTTACCCTCCTTTTTTCCCCTAAGGTAAGTCTTTCCTGGCCCGGGATTGGAATGACTCCTTATCCACTCCCTTAAAACCCTCATCATTTCCTTTTCCCTCTCCTTCCCTTCTGCCTGACGAAGCAGCTAGGCTGCGAAAGCTTGCGTTTGTGAGTGTGTGTGTGTCTGTGTGTTTATTTGTTGCTATCACTGCCTGTGCCCCTTCGCCTGGTAAGTGTACTTCATCTATTTTTTACGTATATATATAAATATACTACATCATAATGTTTATTGTAAATATGTTCTGTGGAACATGGCACCAACTTAGTTCTTTTTTTCTGTTCTATTTAGTTGTGTTTTGCTTTTGTTTTGAAGGCCTTTACACTTGACTTTCATGCTGTTTATACCATTTCAATGGACACGTGTGTAAGTGGTTCTTTATATTAGGTGTCACAGCCATTCATAGTTTGTGATTCATTAAGCCTCTCAAGGTGAAACAATTATTTCCTTAAGTTGTCACTGTTATTAGATTAAAGTCCATTATCATACACCTTGTTGTCAATACTGTAGTGATGTCAACATTTAAGAGCATCTCACTCATATTGAGCTCAAACTGCAGCTTCCACAGAACCACACCTACCAATTAGTTCACATTTTAATATGTTGTAATAAATACAAAGAGTGAAAACATACACTTCTGCATGTAGCACAACAAAATTGTATGCTAGTTTTAAGTAGAAGTAATGTAAAAATAGCTGTAGAGATCAGTAAAATTTCAGACATCTCTAAATTTTTTCAACAGTGTACAGAACACTGTATACAACGGAATTTGTAGGTGGTGTATATAGTCGTAGATGAAAGTGAAAACTCTCTGTATTTATTTATTCAGCCATTTGTAACAATTTTATGGAATAATACACAATATGGAACAGATTACAACATAGAATATTGATGATAGTATATAGTAGTCTACATAAAGTTTTTCTATACTGTTTTGGCAAATTTCTTTGTGTTTACATTTACATACATATCTATTCCTTTTGTTTGATACTTTTGGATTTGCTCCCCAATATTAAAAAAAAAAAAATTCATTCCAGGAGTAAAATGGATTTTTCTCAAATATTTCCCACACTTCATTCTAAAGGTCATTATTGTTCTTTATTTGGCTAATATTGTTCAGCAGCAATTGAGTAGGTATATCCCCATGTTGTCACACTTTTCTCATAATAACTTGTCCTGTGTTTAATGACTCAGTTTCCAACTGTTTCTAGCATTATTTTGCTGAACACACTCATTTTTCTTCAACTTACTCATGTCCTTCTTGATGTAAACAAGTCTATAAAATATTTATAATAATGGGAAGTCCAGGTTGGAATTAATAACATAGTAATAAGGACAGTTTACAACTCACCACAAAGACGTGGCGATGAGCTGCGACAGGCACGTACAAATACACATACATACAACACTTTCAAGCTAAGGGCAATGGCCTTCTTCAGAAAATAGAACATTCACACAATCGCACAGGCACACAACGCAGTCATACAACCATTATCTTCAGCTGCCGCTCTTCGAATCACTCGCTGCGACATGTAAATTGGGGAGGGGAGAGGGGGTAGGAAGGTTACGTCACAGTGGTGGGGATGGATACAGCACGGCCTAGATGGGAATATTGAGACGCAGCTTAGGAATGGAGTGGGGAGGTGGGTGAGAGAGAAAAATAAAATAAGATAAGAAAATAAAATAAACAAAATAAATATACATTTACGATAAGAATATTATAGAGGAAAAATTCCTAGCAGGAAAATTATATATAAAAAGTAGATGAAGTTTACTCACCAGGCAAGGGAGCACAGGTAGTGATAATAACATAAATAAAACACATACACAAACACAAGCTTTCGCAACCTAGTTGCTTCTTCAGGCAGAAGGGAAGGAGAGGTAAAAGTAAATGATAAGGGTTTTAAGGGAGTGGGTAAGGAGCCATTCCAATCCCGGGAGAGGAAAGACTTACCTTGGGGGAAAAAAAGGAAGGTAAACAAATACACACACACCCACACATATACACAAACACACCTAGGCAGACATACTTTCTACAGTATGCGGCTGTTTGCTGATGATACTGTGGTGTATGGGATGGTGTTGTCTTTAACTGACTGTAGTAGCGTACAGGATGACTTAGAAAAAATTTCTAATTGGCGCAAAGAATGGCAGCTAGCTCTCAATGTAGAAAAATGTAAGGTGATGCGCATGAGTAGGAAAAACAATCCCATAATGTTCAAATACAGCATTAGTAGTGAGCTTCTTGATGCAGTCACATTGTTCAAATATCTAGGCGTAACAATGCAAAGTGATATGAAATGGAACGAACACGTAAGGACAGTTGTGAGTAAGGCGGACAGCCGACTTCGGTTTATCGGTTTATGGGGAGAATTTTAGGAAGATGTACTTCATCTGTAAAGGAGACCGCATATAAAACGGTTGTACAACCATGTCTTGAGTATTACTCAAGTGTTTGGGACCCACAGCAGATCAGTTTAAAGGAAGACATAGAAACAGTTCAGAGGCGAGCAGCTAGGTTTGTTACTTTTAGGTTCAATCAATGCGCGAGTGTCATGGAAATGCCCCGGAAACTCAATTGGGGATCGCTGGAGGAAAGACAATATTCTTTTTGTGAATTTCTGTTAAGGAAATTTAGAGGGCCGGTATTTGAAGCTGAGTGTAGTACGATCTTCTTGCTGCCTACTTACATTTCGCATAGTGATCACAAAGACAAGAGAAGAGAAATTAGGGCTTGTATGGATGCATATCGGCATTCTTTTTTTCCTCATTCTATTTGGGAGTGGAATAGGAAAGGAAATATCTAGAAGTGGTACAGTGTACCCTCCGCCATGCACATTATGGTGGATTGTGGAGTTCGTATGTATATCTGCAACCAATTGAAACTAAAATGGAGCCTGATTAGTTCTCAGTTTCAAAATTAAAAGCTGTCATATATTTGTTAAAATTGGAGCAGTACACTGATAAGAGAAGTATTTTATTTAATAATTTAATTCTCTCATTCGTCCACAATTTTTCATGTTTATCACAACTGATTGGACCAAGTAGCTACAGTAATTGAATCATTTATAGTGTGTAATATGTTCTTAAACAGCATGTTCAAATTCATGATTCTTGAGGGGACCATATCTCGGTTTCTATTGATCACAGAGTTAAGAGTTCTGGATAGCCCTTGGCCTAGTGATCTTTTGTATACATATTTTAAATATTACACTCATCCTAGAGCCCATCCAAATGGAGCAAATTGGTTGGTTTTTGAACAGTAAATGTGGTGTACGGTGGGCTTTACACCGCTTACAAGAACACCATTATTCGTGGTGAAAATGGCAAAAACCCATAATTTGTAGCTACTAAAATCACAAATTTGGTAATGGAGACTTTCACATTTTATTCATTAAATTTATTCTTAAATTTCTTTGATATCTTCTATTACCAAGATCCAGAGGTTCAAATTGATCATAATTTTGCGCAAAATTGCAAAACCTGATGTTTAGCCATTTTTGTACAATAAGTTTCAAATATATAAATAACTAACTCTAGCAAATTGTTCAAATATTTACAATACATACTGTAGACATTTATCTAGAATTTCATTTTTCCATTTTCTCATGTTTATCAAGATACAACCAAAAACCATGATGTTTGTCTATCAAATTGTGCTGATAGATGGCGTTCAGGCCACTCTGATACTTACAATTCGACTAGAAGAAATCCACTCAGTGAAAAATTTGATTTTTTTTTTTTTTTACATCTTAAACAGATTCATAACTTCACTTGATGCAGGAGTGATTTTATTTGCATTACAGGTAATGGGCAGCATCCAGTCCAGTCATGTATTGCAACATATTTTAAAGAGTTTGCAAACACTTTTCTTAGACCTTTTGAATGGTTGCTAAATAACATACTGAAATTTTATTCAAAGGTGAAAGCAGAATGATATCTTATTTGGTTCACGAGATATCAATCCAAGCACGATAGCACACAGTAGCAATATGTCTGAAAATGCGATTTTTAGAGAGACGTATCTTGCGGGGTAATAAATGACTCAAATGTTATCGCTATGTTGTTTAGATGTTTATCAAGAAAGTCTGTTTCCCATTTTCAAAAATCTGTATTCGTTATCTTGATAAGCTATGGAAATAATAATTTTTGGTATCAATAGTACCAGTTGTGTGGACTGGCACATCTACACTTTTTATTCATGGCAAATCATTGCAGTTTTTGTGACATGTTTTTCAGTTGATGATCCCAGGAAAGTTTTTTGCATAGTACTATCCATTACCGAGATCGAAAGGTTCCAAACCTCCTTGGTTCCAAGTTACCATACATATGCATGTAATATCCAGTCTGATGTCTAACTGTAGTTTCAACTAAGGCAGGGAACAAACAGGAAGGGTTCTTGGCTCAGAGGTCACGAAACTAAAGGTAAAGCAGTCAACAATCCGAAGATTGGTTTGAACACCACAGTGCTTTACTAGGCATGGTCCTGTTTGGAGGTGGTATGCCATTGCCTTCCTCCGACCTTTGAACTGACTTACCCAGCCAGACCTAGGCAGACATACTGGGCTTTCTACAGTATGTCTGCCTAGGTGTACTTGTGTCTGTGTGAATGTGTGTGCATTTGTTTACCCTCCATTTTTTCCCCCAAGGTAAGTCTTTCCTCTCCCGGGATTGGAATGGCTCCTTACCCCCTTCCTTATAACCCTCATCATTTCCTTTTCCCTCTCCTTCCCTTCTGCCTGAAGAAGCAACTGGGTTGCGAAAGCTTGTGTGTGTGTGTGTGTGTGTGTGTGTGTGTGTGTGTGTGTATTCATTTATTTATTTGTGATGCTGTTACACCTGTGCTCCTTCGCCTGGTGAGTAATCTTCGTCTATTTTATATACTAATTGGTACCTTCTCTGCATTCCGCAAGTATTCAAATAATCAGACCATAACTGATAAAGTGATCAACAATGTCCCTACCAATCACAGATAATTTGTAATGTCTCCATTAAGAGAGATGAACATTGCTACTCCCCCCCCCCCCCCTTCTGCAAACATTCTCATAAACTTACCATGCTTCAAGAAATGATTAAAAGTGGTACTATCTATCACAGAGCAGAAAGATGCTGTCTTAGCTCTGAAATAGATGTAATAATGCACTTTTAAGATAATCATTACCATTTTCAAATGCTTGTTTCTAATGCATTCACTTCATTAGGAATGCCTAAGCCATTTGCACAACAATGATGAACAACTAGGTTCTCATAATCATTTTAATCCCAGTTCTTCATTAGAAGAAATAGACGATTATCAAGAAACGCCATTTTCTCTTCTTCGAAACTCTTTATACTTTATCAAGATACAGCCGAAAAATTATGATACTTGGATACCAAAAGTGTCATTGAGTTAAGGTACATGTCCAACTGCTATGAAAATTATTGGACTTAAGAAACACACACAAAAAATGGCAAATATGTTCATGTTTAAACAACACTGACAGAAAAGTGGGGAACCAGCTGCTTCAGTCCTCATTCCTCAGCAAAAACTTTGGCATAAAATATATTCACCCTTTTTTGTGTTGAGAGAGATTACCAGGGTGGCTTTGAGAAAGAAGAGGCAGTCTAAGTAAAAGAGAAAACAGACAGCAATTGTGGGAGAGACACAGTGACAGTAAGAAAGGTAAATTGGTTGAAACAGTAACAATGAGAGAAAAAGAGATGAGACAGTAAAATTGAAAAACGGGAAATGAATGCTTTGGGGATCTGGATACTCCAAACTAGCGAACTTCAATAACAAAAATTTTGCCCACTTTTCCCCACCTCACTGAACTACTTTAGTTTCTCAGTCAATGAGTTAGAAGTCCAACCAAACCATCTGCAATGATAGGTATAATGAGGAAATTATCATGATTGAAGAAACAGAAAGCAGACTGTGAGAAACAAAGAGAAAGTAGCAATATAAGAGAACAAGAATGGAACATAGGCAATGGCAGAAGAAGGTAACTAAAATGGCATTCACTGAAGCCAGTGGGACTCGCAGACAGAAGAAACTGCTAATGGGAGGAAAATGAGACAGTGGGTGAGAGACATATCTATGCAGTGGCACTGATAGGGAAGTAATGTGTATGAAATCTTCTATATGAAGACAGACTGGGTAAAAAGGATTTCATATGTTCTGTGTTAAAGGAGGGGAAATATGTTCACATGCCATAATTTTTGATGAGGAAGGTGGAATTGTTCCAGCCATTACTATATTATTTTGACCAAAATTTTGTGGCAGCTTGGTAACATTTTATGAAAAACATTTAATAATGCACCTGACTTTATGATACTTTGCACAGTATGTGTTTCATCTAGTTGAGAACTAACCAGATTTCATAAATACCTTCCATTACTATCTAATAGCACAATAATTCTTTTATTCTGTTTTGTTGGACATTTCTTTAGCTGCTTCTGTGTAGGTGAAGGCTTCTTCAATGTGGGCACATTTACCATTTTGTTTTGATAGCAGCATATGACATCTGGGTAAAAATAATTACTATCATCACTAACTGCCATCATTAGATGGTTATAAAAAGTTACTGGTTTATTTGCACTATTTCTTCCTTTGGCACATATCAAAATGACCAGTGTCAGATACAGGTAGATACTCAGTTAATTTCATGATCACCCAATACCATTTTAATACATTAAATGTTCAAATGTTTGTAAATCTATCGGACCAAACTGCATGGTCATCAGTCCTTAGCTTACAAACTACTTAAAGTAACGTAAATTAACCTAAGGACAACACACACATACACACACACACACACACACACACACACACACACACACACACACACGCCTCAGCGAGGATTCAAACCTCCGACGGCGAGCAACCATGTGCTCCGCAGCAAAGTGCCTTAGACCGCTCGGCTACTCCACCGCGGCTTTAATGCATTACTCCATATTTGGAAAATATGGTAAAAACTGACACTTTTAAGAAATTTAGCAATGAAAAATCCAATTTTAATGTCAATTGTTGTGGCGTCGCCGATCACGACAATGCCGGCAGTCTGCGAAGTCACTGCACCACTTGAAGAGGCGATAAGTTGCCTCAATATTTCATGTGCCTGGGGCACCCCAAGTCTCGTACCTCTCTGCCTTGCACCACACACCAGTCAATCAGAAGAGGGCTCCGCTAGATAGGCCAGTGCATCACAGCCACAACAAGGAGACTAGCGGAGGACGACAGATGAGTCTAAAAAATATAGCCGTCAGTACTGGAGCAGTCTACCATCTAAATACGTACTCTGCAATCCACCGTAAGGTGTGTTGCAGAGGGTACACTGTACCACTACTAGGCATTTCCTTTCCTATTCCATTCCCAAATAGGACAAAAAAAAAGAATGCCTATATGCCCCTGTATTAGCAATAATTTCAATTAATTTGTCTTTGTGCTAACTATGCGAAATGTAAGTAGGCAGCAGCAAGATCGTACTACACTCAGCTTAAAATTCGAGTCCTCTAAATTTCCTCAACAGAAATTCACGAAAAGAATGTCATCTTTCCTCCAGCGATCCCCATTGAGTTGCTGGAGTATTTCTGTAACACTAGGGCGTTGGTCGAACCTATCAGTAACAAACCTAGCTGTTCGCCTCTGAACTGCTTCTATGTCTTCCTTTAAACTGATGTGCTGGGGTTCCAAACACTTGAGCAATACTCAAGACGTGATCGTACAAGCGTTTTATAAGCGGTCTCCCCAGTAAACCAACGTCGGCTGTCCACCTTATTCACAACTGTACTTACATGTTCGTTCCATTTCATGTAGCTCTGCATTGTTATGCCTAGATATTTGAACGATGTGACTGCATCAAGCAGCTCACTTCTAATGCAATATTCGAACATTATGGGATTGTTTTTCCTACTCATGCGCATCACCTAAAATTTTTCTACATTTAGAGCTAGCTGCAATTCTTCACAACAACTAGAAATTTTCTCTAAACCATCCTGTATGCTGTTACAGTCAGTTAAACACGACTCCCTCCCATACACCACAGCATCATTAGCAAACAGTTGCAAATTACAAGTTACTCTGTCCATCAGACCATTTATATAGAAAGAAAATAATAGCGGTCTTATCACACTCCACTGGGGCACGCCTGACGATACACTTGTCTCTGATGAACACTTGGTGTCGAGAACAATGTACTGCTTTCTATTACTTAGGAAGTCTTCCAGCCAGTCACAAATCTGTGAACCTATTCCATATGCTCCTATCTTCGTTAGCAGTCTGCAGTGTGGCATTGCATCAAACATCTTTTTGAAGTCGAGAAAAACACAATCCGCCTGTTGCCCTTCATCCATGGCTCACAAATGTCATGTGAGAAAAGGGCAAGCTGAGTTTCACATGAACGATGTTTCCTAAACCTGTGCTGATTCACAGAAAGAAGCTTTACCGTCACAAGGAAATTTACTATATCCAAACTCTTTGTAAAACCGAATTGGTATTCCATCCAGACCAGCAGACTTTTTCATATTTAGCTCTCTCAGCTGCTTCTCTACACCAGAAATACTTATTACTATGTCCTCCATTTCGGAATTAGTATGTTGATCAAATGATGGTACATTTGTGCAGTCCTCCTGTGTGAAAGATTTCTTAAAGGTTAAATTTAGAACTTTAGCTTTCCATCTGCTCTCTTCTATTACTGCCCTGGAATGATCAATGAATGACTGGATAGAGGGCTTTGACCTGCTTATTGATTTTACATAGGACCAGAATTTTTTTGGGTTCTTGGAAAGATCTTTTGCTAAGGTATGGCTGAGGTAATTATTGAATGCTTCGCACATTGATCTTTTTATAGACACACAAAACTCTACTAAATTTTGCTTTCTCAGTAGCTTTCTAACATTATTATTATTATACCACAATGGATCTTTTCCATCTTGATTCGACTTTACTGGCACATATTTCTCTAATCCTTTATGTACAATGCACTTAAATTTAGTCCACAATTGCTTTTCGTCTCTTCATTGAAATTTTGCGAAGAGCATATGAATGGTTTTCGCATCAGGTCCTTTTGGAACATTAAATCATGCTTGAAAACTTCGCCGTGTTGCCATAGGACTCTCTTCTAACCTGTGGTACTCTAGCACCAGAAAAACGCGTTGTTCAATGGAGTACATGGTTTTAATCTCTTCCTTCGGTATGCTAACCTCCTTTCACGTTTCAATATAGAAACTGATCGGTCAGGGCTTCGGATCACTATTTATACTACATATAACATATGGCGATTACAGCGCCATCTGTTAGCAGCTTCTGTAACTATTATTTCAAACTGCAGTATTAACTACTTATAGTTTTCACAATAAACATACCGTTTACTGCATTTCTCTATCGATCTTTGTTTTCGAGATATTTCAAATGTTCAAATGTTTGTAAAGCTTATGGGACTTAACTACATGGTCATCAGTCCCTAAACTAACAAACTACTTATGAACTACTTACGAACTAGGACGGCACCGAGGGGGGATTCAAACCCCCAACCGTAGTGGCTGTGCAGACTGTGACTGAAGCGCCTCAGTCCCCTCGGCCGGCCCGAGATATTTAATTTTGAAATCAGGGAGTCCTTTTCTGGACACCCCGTATTTTAGTGGTAGTACAAATGTGTTATGAGTTTGAGTGTGTGGTTAAACAAAACTTAATAAAATGGCAAAACTGAAGACAACACACAATTATTTACAAAGCTTTTGATTGTCTTCCCTTCCCATCAATTTCCTTTTTCAAGGATAGTTATACTTTTTGCCATCACAACAGTGCTCCGTTCACTAATAATAATAAAAACATGATAAGGCAGTGAACATGGAGTTAGTTAACAGAAAGGAAATACAGCCAGTATCATGCATTTATAAACTTTCAGGGTACGACACTATAGAAAGAACATGGAGTGAAGTGACTACAGAAGTCAATACTTCAGGTGTGAAATATTTCGACTGAAGTATGATGACAAAAAAGTTTGTGTGTCGTAGAATTAAACAACTGAATATTAGCATTGCCAGAGTATGGGAACTCTTGACATAATAAAAACATTTGCCAAATAATTGCTGAAGTGTATTTTGCATCTAAATCAATGGCCAGTCAGAGGCCAATATTCGATACTCTCCAGTTTGCAGATGTGCCCACTGACCATTTACAACAAATCTGTAAAATAAAAAAAGACTGAATATTTATTCATTATGTCACTGTGATTAACATCTGTTCCCTTGAATCCACTTCCTATAATTTACGCATTTTGTCAGTTTAGTGCATGATATATGGCTGTATCAGCTCCACTAACTGTAAATAAATGAATACTATGTTGCTTCTGATTTTGGAGCTCCACTACAAAACCCAGTACAGGGTAATTGACAGTTTAACTTTTTTTTGTATTCTTTCTTCTTCTATGACAATAATAACGATACAGTAAAAAACACAAAACTACACATTTTGATCACTTCTGAGTAGCCTGTGTGTGTGTGTGTGTGTGTGTGTGTGTGTGTGTGTGTGTGTGTGTGTGCAGAGCTGCCTTAGTGATGAGTTAGTAACACATTGATAATTTGCATTTCGGTTTCTATTAGGGAGCACTGTCTGTAAACTGCCTTATTCTTTACAATATAAAAAAATCATATGTGCCAGTAACATTTTAAATATTTGTATAAATGGCTCACCTTGACAGCTTGAAATTTCTCTAAGAAGCTGATCCTTGTTTAGAATGAGAATCAAATGCTTCATGTCAATAATCACACATTCTCACATGGCACTTATGCAAACTACTACTACTACTACAAAATGTAAATGTACAAAACATTTAACAAAGTTTGCATTAGCAAAGGGCTCTCAAACTAATATCTAAAATAGTGTAGACCATCATTCAGTTTAGTAAAATTTGACTATACACATTCAGAAATGTACTGAATATATTGACTTCCTCTATTATCATTATCATTATTATTATTACTATTATTACAACACACGTTACAGGCCTTTTATCAGACCATGCGAAACATTCGTGACAACTTGTTCTTCCAGTATTATTATTATTTTACAGCTCCCCCCCCACCCCCCCCCCCCCTCTCTCTCTCTCTCTCTCTCTCTCTCTCTCTCTCTCTCTCTCTCTCTCTCTCTCTCTGACACACACACACACACACACACACACACACACACACACACACACGCTGATATACAATCGCAATCGAGTTACACAAAATAACACAGAGTAAAATGGATGAAAAGGCTTAAGATATTCTTATAACTGTAGGTGAAAGATTGGTAAGAAACAAGTGAACTACTTCAGTATTCAACAACATTGAGGTTTGAACAGCTGTTGAAGTACAACTCTTCCTGAACACTAGTACGATATTAATAACTACGTTGCCTCACTTTATGAGGAACAAAAAAGCCAATGATACAAAACTGTACTTTATTCGCCAAATAACAATCATTACATATTTTGATGTTTTTTCAGCTGCATCATAAAACATCATATACTGCAAGCTGTTGTGATCAACATTAAAGTAGCTCCTAAAAAGAATCTCTCTTCTTACAGTAAATGAGAAATAGTTCACATGATGTAAGCCAGGTAGGCCTATTTCACAATACTAATAACATTCAGCACCTTTCAATGACAGCATAAAGCAATTTTAAACAAAAGGCAGAAAGGAATTATAGGCATTAGCTGCCAAAGAGATTGAATTACAGTAGAATCCCATTTTTACGTTCTCAGAATTAACGTCTTCTCACCATTTACAAAATTTTATTGGGTCTGTCAAATTTCCTGTGTTCATAATGTTTTAGTGTCAACATAGTTACATATCACACTTTGATTTATGCTTTATGAAACCATGTTAGTGGAGAAAATACTTAAAGTAATGTTCATAAACGTTATCCAGTCAAATTTCTTGGCATTTTTTGTTTATTCAAACACATATTTCACATTTCATTGTTTACAGTACATGCCAAGTTGACTTATGAAGTGGTGGCTGATGGGAACATTGTAAAGGTTATTCCCATGATCGCTTTCGTCCGTCACTGCAGAGATGCAGACCCTGTGTAAACGTCACAAACAAATACAAAAATACATACTTACATATTTGCGCTCGAGAATGTGAATAAATTCTTTAATATTGTCATGTGAAACACGGAAAAAGTGTTTCATTATTTAAATAATGAATGTCACAGTCAAACGCTTAGCAAAATCATCAATTATGGTAAATGAAACTAATAAATGAATAATAATAATAATTTTGTTTGTGTTCTACAGGTTTATTTTTGTTTACTTAGCCGGTTTTCGGTTTAGAAGACCATCTTCAGAGATTTGACAGCTATGTCAAAGAGGTTTGACACAGCAGTCAAAACTCTGAAGATTTCCTTATAAGTCAAAAACCAGTTATGTAAACAAAAATAAACTCTTAGAACACACACAAAATAGTCTTTTTTTATTTACTTGATTACATTCTACCAAGAACTGATGGAAAAATCAGTCAAAATGCTAAATGAAACTAGGTCAAAAGTTTCTACTTCCTACAAAGTAACCAGTTACAATTGGCACTAAAAATATTAAAAAATTAAAATAACCTTTATTTCATTATAAATAATGTTCCTGGTGAATATCTGATGCCTTTTATGCACAAACTATGAATATGCAATGGGGATCCTAATGTTAGTTAAGCATTTCACACCTTTAACTCCCTTGAAAAGTGTAAAAGCAGGATTCTACTGTACATCAATAAGGAGAGAAAAACATTTGTTCTTTTGGTATAATGTAATAAACAAAAGATATAAAACTTAAATCTTTGCTATTAAATATATATATACACACACATACACATCATGAAAAGCAGCTTCCAGGGAAGAAAGGAAGAACTAACATTACAACATAAAGTTTAACAGTTAGAATTAGCCTGTGGTCTAAGGCAAGTTTAGTCTCTCAATGCTTGAGAAATTATCACATGCTATAAAGACAATTTTCATCTTAATTTATCAGTGCCTGTTCAAGTTTGAAAATACTAACAGCATCTTTACAGCCTGTTCAAATCAGCTTTAGGAGATAAGACAGTTGTTGGGAACACAAACTTGCCTTACACGAAGGACTAATACCAATATAAAAAAGACCAAAAATGTTACATTTTCAATTTCTTACAGTTATTCATCTTCCTTATAATACAACAATTAAAGGCTTTCCATATTATTATCAGTCCCACCAAACACACTCCAAGTAAATAATTATTGCTAGTTTTACAATGAGAGCCACCCTGGAATACATAATCCATAAAAATCTATGATCAAAATAATTCTTTTTCTGGAACCACAAGTGGTTTTTGTGATACAGAATGAAATCATTTCATGTAATAGTAATCTCCCATTATTTAAAACATAACTTGTTTGCAGATAGGTACTGGAGTCTGATGCCGAATAAATCAGTTTTTTCGACAATAACTTACATTTACTAGGAACAGTTTATAACAAATACTAGTTGACCTTCTGAATTGTACATGAGCGTGTAAACTGAGTACCATACTCATTTATTGGCATTTTTATAATGGATCACAACATTTGATTGTTGAATGTTTTGGAATAAAATATTCTTGGGCTTCCAGCCATTTCAGGTGAATGTGTGAGCATGTGATACACCAGATAGCTGAGACGATTTTATTCAGTCAAATTGATGCAATACCACATTTTAAGGACATTAGTTTTTTCTTTAATGGATTAAATTGCTGTCTATGAGACACGATGTTTACATTCTGATGGTGGAATGTTGAACATTAAAGTAGCACTGATTTCATCAGCAAGCCTTCTGGAAAAAACTCAACTGTAAAGGGAATGTCAAGAGTAGATGGTGAAGGGTTTTGTTCAGGCCAAACTGCACCCCTTAATGCAAGGGACAACTAATAAATTATGAGAGAATAATTTCAGAGAGTGCTAAAAATTTTAGGATTTCTTTACCTTATGCGATGTATCCAAACAGAAAACTATTATTTTAGTAGATTTCCATTTAATTTAATTTGAATATACTTAACACCTCGTTAAATGCAATGAAATTCATGTGTCTATTTTTACAGTAGGTGATTTTTTTAAATTTATTTTATTCATATCCTTGAAGCTACATTATTAATTAAAAGGCACACTTATAGTGCCAATTACTTTAGGGTAAAACGGATACTATAATCAAGAAACTATGGCAAATTAATTCTAATTGAACTGTGTGTAGAAGGCCTACATTTCTCAATGACTTAACACTATGATCTCTTTGGTAATATCATTGCAATGTATACCCAAGAAGCAAGTTTCAAGATAAGGTTTAGAAGTAAAATAGCTTTCTGACTTTCTGTATTACAAAGTTTTCACTGATCTTCAGGAAAATATTGTTCAATAATGGAAATAGAATTCAATATTTAACAAAGTCACTCATTGTTATATGAAACTTCAATACAACAGCAACGTATTAGGTTAAATCATAAAATCTAATTATTTGACAGCGAACTAAGTTAGTAGGTTTGTTTCAAAGATACATACAAATATAGAACTTATGCAAGCAATAGTATAAAAATCTGAACATATCAAACAATTTTATTGACCTATACTGTACACGCAGGACATAGTGAGAATAAGTGCACATATACTGCAAGAAAGAATGCCCAACTAAAACAATGTCGTAATAGGAGCATACTGCAATACAGTACGTGACACAAAGTATAGAAAATTTATTGATATCCTGGCTGGGATGATGGGCGGTTATAGGCGCTACCCTTGCTGTAAGGATTCCCACCGACAGCAGCCGACTGCTGCATGAAACGTGGTTGCATGTATCCACCTTGCTGCTGACCATATTCTTGGCCTGGAAATGACTGAGGACCTTGCTGAGGTCGAGGACCGGGCGAAGCACCACTAACAACTGCTGGAGGTCCACCTGCAGATTGGGGAGCACCCGCATACCTGAAATTATACAAAGCATTTGATTATTCATTTATCCTTATTTGTGTTCTGCTCAAATACTTCATAGAAGTTATATTTGTCCAAATAGCATGGTAGTGTTATTTTAAAACACACTGAAATTATTAGTGCAGTAACTATAAATTATTTGTGAATAGGCTGCTGAAATTTAAGCGATGCTGCAGGATTAGGTCACCAAGCAATTTTCATAAGAACTGAATGCAACAAGTATTTTTTGAAAAGTCGTTTTTATGAATCCAGTTACTTATTAGAAACAAACTATTTTCTTAGCTACAAGTGTGCTAAATTTAAGAGAAACAAATGATGTCATTGGCCCATGGAATAATGGGTGCATTTCTTACCGACAGAGTCACAATACATTGTATTGTTTTAAGGTCAGGTACGTGTGTGATGACTGAGCAAATTCCTGATAGATACTACATACGCAAGGGTATACTGCAAAGACACATTTAACATCAAACCATCACCAGGCCTATATGCGCTAAGGGCACTTGACATCTTCCCGAAGAATAATTCTAAGGATGAAAATTTCCATCTCCTTTCGTCAGTGACACTGTAATTCATCAGGTATTCATCTGTCAAACTAAGAAGACAAATCTCTTTTTATATTCAGTGGCATTTTTTATTTTGTTAATAAGCATTTTGTTGTTGTGGCACAGCTTTAGGAAGCACCGTCGTGCGAAAGCCAGCATGCCCTTTTCTCTCGTGACATCTTGTATGCTATGCATGCAGGGCAACAGGCAGGCTGCACATTTATCGATTTCTGAAAGGTGTTTGACATGGTACCGCACTACAGACTGCTATCAAAGGTACAAGCTTATGGAATAGGTACTCAAATATGTGAGTGACTAGAAGACTACTTAAGTAATAGAACCCACTATGTTGTCCTCAATTGCGAATGTTCATCAGAGACTAGGTTTTCGCCTGGGCTGCTGCAGGGCTGTTATTATTTTCTATCTATATAAATGATCTGAGTTGTAATATGTAGCTGTTTGCTGCTGCTGATGTGGTGTATAAGAGGATGTCAGAGGTTCCAACCATTACGATTTAATTGTAATTGTTACAAAAATTGTTTAAAATTATGAGTTTACAATTGGAGTGGTTCCGATTCCAATTTTGAGGTTTAAATAACAAATCGGTCATTTGTTTTCCGTCGTCAAAACTAGTTTCCCTTCGATTTCAATCGTGTGATGTCATCGACAAAAATAAAGTGGTTCTGAGCAGAATCTTTGAGCATGTTCTTGTGGAAATCACCGGTATTGGCAGTAACTTCTACGAACTCGAAAACTACGCAATACGGCATACGGGACGAATCCACAAAGGTGCTCCATTTTGCAATCCAGCAGCAGCCAATAAAAATGTGCCATGCCACTTGACTTGTACCTTGCATAACCTGCACACTCACCGAAATATCTTAACCTGCTTTGTTTCTGTAAGTTATGATTTTATGTTATCTTGTGGTTGTGTGCAAGTTTTAATGATTCTTCTATATATCTCTGGAAATCACCAAATCTAATATATTCGGTTCTGAGGAAGAAAACAATTAGTTTTGCTTCACCTCTCACCACCCACACATATTCCTGCTGTAAACATCAGAACAATGTAGTAACACGCTGACCGTATATCATCTGCAATCTTACAAAACTGGCTTCACAATTTTGATCATTTTGTATTCACTTTTTCTCTTTGGAACCCTTCAACCGCGATGCATTTCTCTATAATTCTATAACCCCCACTCATTACCTATGAGCATGTACAAGTGAACAGTGTATGCTCCTAAAGAAGTCCTAAAAATTGATGAAACAATGTTAAAAACAAGTTAAAGAAGGGAAATGGACATCTTCCAGGCAAGTGCTCCAAACCCTGCTGCTCACAGGAAGAGCTGCCAAGCCACCCATCTTGTCCAAGCATAAGAGAAAATCTTATAGCTGATGATAAAAAGCACTTTTACAGAGAAATCCAAGGACCCTGTCAACCATTCAAGGATCATCCACCAAAACTATACATATTTGGCACGGAGCATCAAGAGGAGCAGACATTCCATTAAGATGTGAGCCACAGATTGAAGCATTCCACACCATAATATGGGGGAGGCTCATTGTGCAAAATAAAACCATGGGTTAGCTTGGAATGTCCAATGCAGAGATGGCAAAGGACAATGGATTCCCTTCGATAAGGGCGTAAGGAAGAACTCTTAGCTACAGTGGTCGACTAGATGGAGCAGAGTTTATTAGATGGGGCAGTAGCCTGCCAAAGTGCTGTTCCACTCTTGTATGAGCACAGATATCATTTGCACACACAAATGTGCAGCCAGGATTGTCCAGGGGAAAGGGAAGTAAGTTACAGCTACTCTAGCCAACTGATCAGCCTATCCATTCCCTAAGATACCCAGGTGACTGGGGATCTAGAGAATAGCAATGGAGCAGATGGTATGATTAAGGTCAGTGAGGAGATCATGGATATTAATGACCAAAGAAAGGATGGGAAGAGTAGCATCGGTCTATGGGCTTCAGGTTGCCCATTCAGTCTGTACAGATTAAAACATGGACCAGAGCAATCCATTTGAAGTGCTCTACTAATAGCCATCAGTTCTGCCATAAAATCAGTGCATGATTGTGGGAGAGAATAGCATTCTGTACCAATGGGAGATGTAAATGCATATACTATATGACCAGCAGCTTTCTATCCATCAGTGTAGAAGATCATGGCACCCTGAAATTCTGCAAGTACTATGTGCAACAACACTGGAAGATTATGGGGAGACTGAAGCTTTTGGACCTTGGAAGAGATCCAACTGGGTTTGTGGTTGGGGGGGGGGGGGGCACACCATCCAAAGGGGTGTGCACGATACAGCTTGGTGCGTATAGTCGGGAGATGGGAGATGGAAGTCCCTGCAAAGGAAAGAGAGGCGCATTCTGATGGGTAATCCCACTCGAGGGAGAGTATCAGGAGGTCGAGGACCATGGCCCACTAAAAGAATGTGGTACGTGGAATGACCAGGAAATTGTCAAGTACCAATAGCACAGAACAGAAAAAGCTGATGCTGCCTAATCTGCAGAGGAACGATTCCAACTTCAGCAAGAAAACTATCAGCAGGGGTGATCTGGAAGGCACCTTTAGCCAAGCAGACACCACGGTGGAGGACTGTCAAACAATTTAAAGAAAAGGAGCTGCCGAGCCATAAACCTGGCACCCGTAATCTGATCAGGACAATCAGAGCCCAGTAGATATGAAGGAGTGTTGTACAATCTCCAGTGCAGGATGAATGGGCTAGGAAATGGAGGGCATTAAGCTTCCATGCAACTTATCTTCAGCTGACATACATAGGGCCGCTAATTCAGTCCCCCCCCCCCCCTTTTCTTTCTTTATCAAAAACGGGAACCAAGAAACAGTGCTGTGCCACAACTTCCAGGTGTTGAGTACCTGAGGAGAGTTCTGGATCAAGGTAGACTATAGCACAACAACAAAAATGCATTATGCTCGTCTTAGAAGGGGAGAACTGAAATGCATGTGAGGGCCCATGTGGAAGCCCACCGAATGACTCCTTGGAACTGGCATTCAGCTGAGGCTACATAGTAGGAAATGTACAAAAGTCAACATATAACGCAAGAATAACAATTGGTCCAACAAAGCTCAGCAGCCAACTGAAGGCACTTAAAACAAACCTGTGGAACACCATTTCCTGGTTGTGTGGAGAGCTGAAGGAAGAGCTGATCCTCATTTGGAACAAGTGGTGGGATGAAAAGTGACCAATAAAAATCTGTAGGGCACCTCGTATGCCCCAGTTATGATGGGTATGTAAAATGTGACACCGCTTGGCGGCGTCAGACCCCTTACATAAATCAAAGAAAACAGCAACAAGATGTTGATGTTTTGAGGAGGCCTGTCTGATTGCTGTTTCCAGTCGAAGTGGATGGTCTATAGCAGACCTACCCTCCTGGAACCCACACTGCTAGGGTGACAGATGTCCACGTGATTCGAGTACCCAGATTAATCTGTGAGCAACCATCTGTTCAAGCAGTTTACACAGCACATTTGTCAGGCTAATCGATTGGTAGCTGTCCAGGGATAATGAACCCCTGCCAAGCTTAACAACAGGCACCACTATAAGTTCCCTCCAATGCAAGGGGAGCCCTTGGAGCCAAATATGGTTAAATACCTGGAAGAGAGATTGCTGTTGTGGATGGCCATACAGTAAAGAGTTTGTTGCAAGGTTTTTCCTGGTGAGTGGTAAAATAATTTGGAGGCTTCGGCCTGCTGTTTCTTGAGAAGAAAGGACACCGGGTAAGAAGTTGTTGCGATGCCTTTGCAAAGTGAGCCGCAAGGTGGTCTGCAAGAACAGATGGGTCAGTACAGACCCCCATCTGGTAGGGCAAGGCCAGGGATTGTAGACAGCCACTGGCAATATGGATGGAGCAGAGCACACTGACAAGTGTACAAAAGAGCCCAAGGAAGAGACAAAACTCTCCCAGCACACCTGCTTGCTCTGTTTGATTACATAATGAGCCTTAGCATGAAGAATATATAACAAGCTGTAGCATGAAGGCGTTTGAAGTTGATACTAAGGGCAGCGTGGCCCCACAATTGATGACGGGAATTGAACTCCCCGGGGATGAGGAAGGGAGGGGTAAATTGCTGGAAGAGGTCGGTCAGGGCACCAGACGAATGTGGCCTGTCAGAGAGGGTGGTGGCAGTAGGTTGCAAATAGTTAACAGGGTGCCTAAGTGACAACTTCTACTAAAATAGTATGAAGAGGGATCCAAGTACTAACAATATCCATATGGACTAACATGCAAACGTCACCCGATGCTTGCAGGGGGCCAACCTGGTTCCAACAGAAAGCATGGAACCTACAGAGGGTTGGTGAATGTCCATCAATAAAATGTGAATCCTGCAGAACACTAGCTGTTGAGTAAAAGGAAATAAGTTGTTTTAACTCCAAGAGGTGATGGTAACAGCCACTGAAGTTCCACTGGACGAGAACAGATCGAGGATAGAGATGCAAGGTGAACAGATTCCAGCCCGTTACATCGCTGAATCAGTGTCCATCACCAATGAGGAAGAAACGACATCCATAAAGAGTGGATCAGACTCAAGCTCAGAATGTTGAGCAGATTGGGAGGACAAAGGTGGCACCTCAGACGGCACTGGAGGAGCCTTGTTCTGTGACTGTTTCTTCTTCTTTTCTTTCTCTTTCAGAGAACGGGGGTGATATGTCCCAAAGAGAGAACTGGGATCAGTAAGGTCTGGCACTGAGGAAGATCGGACACCCTTTGTACTCGCCGAGTCCAGTGGCTGACTTGATGTAGAAGACCTTGGATCTGGTGAACGCTGGGAAGAGGAGCCCTAAGAGGATACCTTCCTCAGCAAGTGCCAGAGAGCATTCCTCCAGCTGGGAGGGAGGTGCAGAGGAAGGGGCAAGGGATCTGCAGGAGTGGGAAGAATGGGGTGGTATGAGGGGGGACAAGGACAGGGGTAGAGACTGTTATAGTCGCAAAGGTGGTCATCATTGCACTGGATGCAGGCACTCATATTTACGACGGGCCTCTGAGTATGTTAAACATTGAAGAGACTTGTAATCTCATTTTCTTCTCCTCCTAGTACGCTGGCCGATCCAGTGGACGCGAGAAATAATGTAATAGGCAATTTATTCACACAGTGGGTGGAACACAATGATTGGGAGTGGGCATCTGCATTCACCACATAACGAGGCTGCAGTATAGCAGCCTTCATGCGCCCAAACTGCATACACTTTAAGCATTGCATGAGATACAGGATGAAAAGTGTGACATCACATCTATGTATCATGACCTTCACCTTCTCTGGGAGTGGATCCAACTTGAAGGCCAAGATAAATGCACCTGTGTCTGTTCGATTATCCTAGTGGCCTCTCCAAATATGACAAACGGAGTGGATGCCTTGCGTTTCCAGATTGGTCCGGAGTTCGTCAGTTTGAAGGAGGTGGTCCTGATGAAAAATTACTCGTAAACTGTGTTCAAAGACTGGTAAGGGGTTGTGGGCACTGGAATGTCGCCAAGATGTTCACAGGTGCACAGAGCGGCTGACTGAGCGGCAGATACATTAGGAGGGAGCCAGAGCTCATCGTAGTCATGAAGTCTACTTCGCTGAACTTATCCCCTATCCGTGCTACTAAAAACAGCGGCTTGGTTGCAGTGAACATTCCTCTGTCTGACCTGCTGCAGACCAGTTAGTGCGGAAAGGATTTTACCCCAAGCCAGTGTGCCTGGCCTTCCTAAGGGGTCGCTAGGGAGGGGAAGGTATTATAGGAAGTAGTTGCATTGAAAGTACCTTTCCTGATTTCAGAGCCCGCCATTTTCTAATTTCACATGTTTCATCGAGTAAAATATTCTCCCAGGTACCACCCACTCCAATCAGTCAGCCTCTCGATAGGCGCCACCCAGCCACAGCAACAGCCACCTGGCATGATGACCACTGTTGGGAGTCCAATACTTCATGACGATGGGTATTGACTCCTTGGCCTGCATGGGGAGGTTACAGCTCTGGTACCAGCAGTGTGATCCCTGCACTGTCAAGGGGCTCAGCCAGAAAGGTATGTAACAGCCTCCCCCCCCTGCCCCCCACATACAGACTGGCTACATGTGCTGGGGACCTAGCAGGGGTAGGGGGCTACAGCAAGGCGGAAAGTGGAAACTGTAGGGATAGGGATCCATGCCATATGGACTAGGTCAGGAGTTCTTCCCCAAATGGCTCACACTGGAAACTAATTTTATTCTGGAGGTCAAACCTCGAGGGGGACCAAACTGTGCCAGAAATGGAGGTTAAAAAAAAAAACAGATCAACGTCACTAAAACCATCATTGTGAAATGATACAACAAAAATTAACAAGCTTAAGATATATTTTAATCATGGAGCATTTTTCTCTCTCCCTCTGAACCTTAAGCTGCATTCCCTTGTTTCTTCTGACGAGAGAAAGAACAACGTTCCAATTCATGTGTCTATGTTCCACCTCTGATTAGAACAGATGTATCCCTATCTGTTCCTTTTGTTTCATTTATTCAGAATGTAAGTATAGTGCTCAAATTTTCTAAATACATCTTGAAATATCTTAAAAATTTAATATGACGGGCTTCCATTTATTTAACATACTGCCCTTGATCTGGCCTAAATAATTTTGCCCATTGAAGTTCTGTAGTGGGTTTCGACGCCATTACGGCAGACAAGATATTGTGCAGCGATTGTTGTAAGTCTTACTAATTTTTCAATCCTTATCATTCCACTCAATAATTAAATGGCTTTTAGAACCTGCAATCGCGTTTCCCTTTGTAAATGTTAATTTTCGAGGTCCGATAATTTTCCGCGTAATATTTTTTCCTGCAACTGACACTGACACTGAAATGAAATTTAACGCATGGTTCGCTGCACAAACAAATCATGTAACAAGCCAACCCATCATGATGGTTTCATACATTAATGAATATGAATTCTTTATTGTAGCAAACAATTTCATGAACCATTGTACCTTATGTTAAAAAAGGTAGGCTTCGTCTCTTTTTATAATGTAACTGCCGCCAACATCTACCATTCAATCTTCCAAAGTATTTAAAAGATAAAAATTAATTCCCCCTGTTATTTATAAATTCCAACCTCTGCAATTAGTATTCACTTAATTTTGACCAATTAAATTCATTTCCATCTTGCAAACTACTTATGAAATTAATAAAATACTAAAAGTTAAACTTATTTCAAAAACTTCAATCCACAAGGCAGTTCCATTATAATCGGAACCATAGGAATAGCTGTGCCATTTTGAATGGAACCACCTATAGAGGGGGGCATGAGTGGGTATGGGGAGGAGAGGAACTGGAAGAGGTTATGCAGACTGGGTAAATAAGAAGGAAGGCAGTAACGGCTCGGGGACCATGCGCGCCACCCATATACCCACAAAAGACCTGTGAGACCCTGGGGGGAACTCAAATGGGAGTCGCTGGAGGAAAGGCGACACACTTTTCGCGAAACACTGTTGAAGAAATTTAGAAGGCCAGAATTTTAGGTAGACTGCAGAACAATTCTACTGCTGCCAACCTACATTTCGCGTAAACAGCTATTGAATCTTTATGCGAGAGATTCAGTGCAATGAAGGTTTTTCCTTTTGTCATAAAAAAAGGCACTAGTAGATTCAACTGACTGAAGGGCTTAATTTACAAACCAGTGCAGCATAATTATATTTCAGTAAGTTGTAGCTATTAATGTGAAATCTTCTTTAACAAAAATCAAGTTAAGTTCACCCCATAAACTTAAAGCTTTAATGGCACAAAAGAATTCCCTCATGGTTTGCAATGAAACCTAGTAGGAAGCCACTGAGGTATTTAACCATGAATGCAGCATTGGGTGCAACCTTTAAGTCAAATTATCTATTGTTAGAAAACCCCAAGAGAGTTCCAGCTAAGAGCATATGAAAATAAGATGTAATCTTAAAATTTTGTTCACATAAAACTTTCATCTACACCAATAAAAAGTTTCCTTCATGTCAAATTTGGTACCACTGTTAGGAAATACGAGGGGGAGTTGGAAAATAAGTTTTCCCTGTCAACTGGGGACAGAATTGCGTATGAAAGGATAAAACAGAATGAGACATTAAAGACATACGCATCTATTTTTCTATATAATTTCCAAGTACATTGAGACATTTGTCGTACTAATTTATAAGGTACAAAAAGCCTTCCAGGAAGAAATCAGAGGGCTCCCGACCATGAATTGCAATATGGTTTTGTGTTGCTGTCGCCGAGTGTGGTCTCGCATTGTCATCTAAAAACAGAATGCCAAGCCACTTCACTTTCTGAATCACCTCTTTCAATATGGCACAGTACTGCACAGCATTGATGGTTGCATCCAAGTCTAGCAACAAAACAGTGTGGCAGTCGGAGGTGATGGTTGTATGACTGTGTTGTGTGCCTGTGTGATTGCGTGAGTGCTCTATTTTCTGAAGAAGGCCATGGCCGATAGCTGAATGTGTTGTATGTGTGTGTCTTTTGTATGTGCCTGTCGCAGCTCGTCGCCACGTCTTTGCGGTGAGTTGTAAACTGTCCTCACTATATTATTTATTCCAACCTGGACTTTCCATTATTATATAACAAAACAACTTGGGCGTCCCAGAAAACAATGAGTTTTGTTTCTTCCATCTACAACTCCCTGATTTTTTCCTGGATGGCTTTTTGAAGATTATAATGGGATTTGACAAATGTCTCAATGAACTTGGAAATTATGTCGAAAAATAAAGATATGTCTTATCTTTAATGTCTCATTCTATTCTCCCCCCTCCACAAATAAAAATAATATGAAATGCAGAACAGCTCTTTGAAAAGATATTGTTGCAGTTATATATTTGTGCATCAAATAATTTGTGAACTCGAAAAAAAAAAAATTTAGGAGTACATGTGTGTTCAGTGCAGCAACTCTGCTTTGCATCTTCCAATGTTCCTGCTGCAGTGTCAATCCTACATTATTTCACATAGACTACAGAGTTTGAAAACTGTTTTCAGAATCAGAGTGGTCTATTTAAGAAGGGACAAACAGAATATGTTCAAGATACATACGTACTGTTCTATTTATTTCATCGGGTAAGATTAGTGCATTCAAGCCATCTCCCTGGTGCGGAAGCTTTCAATCTACTCAGCGATCATTGGCTGCTATAACAAGCCTTGCCCCCCTCTCTCAGGGCAGCCAGCTTGTCGCTTATAAAATAAATGAACTTGTAAACGAAAGTGATAGCGAGTCATTAAACTGATCAGGTATAGCCTCATTACTCATTGTTCTATACAATACCAATAATCATTTGGCACAACACTGCACCTGTATAAACACTTACCAATATTGACAACAGATACATATTGAATGAGGAACAATGCTGTTATGTAGTTAAGAGTTAGCAACAAACATAACCAATACAGAAAAGCATAAAATGAACTGACTTCTGGCTATAAAATGGGCCAGGTAAAAGCATGTGATCAGTATGTGAGCTATATACGAGGTATACATAAAATCCGTGAACACTTTCAATTATTTATTGTATAAAAACCAAACATTGTACAGTTATCATACATTGTCATTTTGAAGAGACACCCTGAAAGATTTTTTCCATGTGTATCACCAAAGCTTAGTTTGGTAATTTGCTGATAGCACTAGATGCAAACATGGCGAGTTCAGGTGCAGAGAGAGCTTTCTGTGTTGGAGTTTGACATAAACAAGCGCACTACAGCTGTTCAATAGATGTTTAGAACCAAGAACAGTAAGAAGCCACCAACAAGGAAGAACGTTTACCACTGTCACAATAAATTTGTTACAATGGGTTGCTTGTGTCCAACAATGAGAAACGGACGTCCCAGTGTCAGTGAATGTGTAGCACAAGAATTCGATTACTGTATTGACGTCTGCTGGGTCACTCATGGTTCGTGTATCAAATGTTTGTAAAAAAAAAAAAAAAAAAAAAAAAAAAAAAACTAAGTGTTTCTCTTAAAAATGCAATATGTATTACACCTGTTCAATATTTAGTTCTTGTGCAACTGGGTGTTTCCAGTCATTTTGCTGTCGGGTCTGATGCCGAAGGGTTGTGGGCTCGAAACCTAGTCGGATCACAGAATTTTTCCATCTTCATTTTGACCCAGCCTTCAACTCTCAACAATGTGAGGAGTTACCAGAAACAACATAGGGTTGAGATTCCACATTAAACTGTGGGTCCCCTTTCTCCGGTTGGGTAACTGGTGTAATTTACGGACATACAAATTGCCCAAGTTGCCTCCAATTGAGTGCGTTCCACTAGGCCACAGAGCCACATGAAATTATTATTAGTAATTTTATTACAAGAAATAGTGCTACAAAATTTGTTTTCAAGAGATCAACTACTAAGTAACTTTCCTCTGCTTAAAAATGGTATGTATTCACATGACCTAAGTTATAAATACAAAAACCCACTAATATATGGTTCTACCAACAGCCAATATGTCATCTCCATCTTTCTACTGAAAAGAGTCCTTGGTCCAGAAAGCCTGCATGTGGCACAGGTGGCTTTCACCTGTCTCATCGGTGGATGTTCAGAGTAACTGACATGCTTGATATTGCTCTCCATTGTGTGTTGTGACATCAGAAACTCAGCATGCTTAATGAACATGTTGAGATACACACTTTGTGTGCTGGTGGCTTAAGGAAGGATTGAGATGATCAGTTTCTTAATTTTACATACGTCACAATCAAAACCATACCATAAATGCAATCCTATGAATCTAACAACTCTTTGTGACTTACGTTTGTACTGAGGGGTAGGACTGGTACGACGGCTGATACGCATTCTGTGGCACTCCTGGCTGCTGACCTGAAGTGCCCTGCACCATCATGTGTGGAGGGGCCTGCTGCTGACCCATTACAGGCCCACTGACAAACGCCACAGGGTAACGGGGGTAATCTGAACAAGGTAATAAAATTAAATAATTAGTAAAACAAAAAAGTACATATCTAACAACAGAAAATATGGAAATATGACTACTGGTATTAAGAATAATCCTGTTAAATCTTAAGTGGAGAAAATCCGCTGACTACCATTCCCACATTAATTAAAAAAACTAAAATTATTATCTGTTTTTACATAATGAAGAGGCATTTCCAAGTACAATGAGCAGCAATCAGATTTACACTCTTGCTTGTCAGAAACATTTAGCCGTTTACTACTTAATATGTCAAGTTTTCAAGCACGTTGTTATGCAGAAAAGTTTAACCAAGGTCCATAGTCGACTTCAGTGCAGAATTATTTACAAAGCCATTGGCTGTGTGCACATGCCCCCTGACTGGCCGTCCACTTCCCATCAATGTTTCAGAAGAATAATTTTACATTTTGCCATTGTTACTGCATAACTCATTACCTATGAAAGAACTAGAAGACTAATAATGGAAAGTCCAGGTTGCAATGAAATAATAAGGACAGCTTGATTAGATTTGATTTTTTCAGGGAAGCCAAAACAGTGTTGGTCCAACCCGGCCACTGCCCGCACTGAAACTGAGTTTATTGTGCGGTATCGCTCCCTGTATGTCTAGTAAAGCCAACCAATGCCCTTGAACAGTGCAAGGAGTCCCTTTACCAGTTCTTTATTAGACACAATTTCTTCGGGTCTGGTTGTCCCAAATATTCTTTGCCTTTTATTCTCCAATGCAATGCATTCGAAGATTAGATGTGACGCAGTTTCATCACCGTCATCACAGATCCTACATTTAGGGTCCTCTTCTGTTATTCCCATAGTATGTAGGTGTTTTTTGAAATTCCCATGGCCTGTCAGCAACCCAACCATGAGTCTAATCTCTCTCCTGTTCAGGCCCAGGATTGCAGAGCTTCTTTTAAAATATGGCTTTGGCATCATTACCTTGCCATGTTTTTGTTGATGGACTTTGGTCCAATATTCTACGTGCTGTCTTCTGAGCCAGTTACGTAGCTTCAATTTGATCATTGCCTTGGTGATTGTCAGGACAGGTTCCGGTCCAATAAATGGAGTCTCTGCCCCCATCCTGGCTAATCTGTCGGCATGTTCGTTGCCACTGATCCCCGAGTGGCCAGGGACTCACAATAGGTTTACTCTATTGCTTTCCCCTAGCTCCACTAGAACCCTGTGACATTCTGCAACAATTTTAGAACTTGTTGCAGGAGCTGCCAGTGATCTCAGGGCTGCCTTGCTGTCTGAATAGATAGATGCTACAATCTTTGTAGCACCTACGCAAATTCTCGTGCACAAATGCCCTGATGGCAGTGATTTCCGCCTGGAATACTGAGGCCAGTTTTCTTAGAGAGATGACGCCCTCCAGTCTTGGCTGCACCCCATATACCCCAGCCGCAACACCTTGGTCTGATTTTGACCCATCAGTGAACCAGTCTAACTATTTTCTCCCATTGCTCCCTACTTCCAATTGTTATATTGAAAGGCTTGTTGAAGCAGTATGGGGTTATAATACAGTCGGCTGGCATTTCCCCTACCTTTCCTATATTTACCTCACTCACTATTTTAGTGTGAGATTCTGGATATCCCAAAGAGTTCCAGTTGTTGCCAGATTTGAGTCTGTATGCACCAGCCGCTGCCTCCATCTTGACCCAAAGGTGTAATGGGGGCATATCCAGCATGGTTTTCATCCCAGCAGTTGGTGTGCTGCTAATTCCGCCTGTTATGGCTAAGCAGGCTAATCTCTGCACCTTACCAAGCTCCTTAGCAGCAACCTGCTGTTCTACCTTCTTCCACCACACGACCGCCCCATAGGTGATCCTGGGTCTAATCACTGTGGTGTATATCCAGTGCATACCCTTGGGGCTCAGGCCCCAATTTTTGCCACAAGCTCTCCTGGTACTCACAAGAGTACCTTTTGCCTTGGAGCAAATATTCCTGATGTGAGGGGTCCATGTCAGTTTCTCCTTTAGGGTAACCCCTAGATATTTCAATGTCCCCTTCACAGGTAGCGCTTCATTGAAAAGCTTTAGATTCCAACTTGAATGTTGTATATGCTTCTTTGTGAATGGTACAACAACAGTCTTTTAGGACTAACACCCAGATACTGTTTTCTGCACCAATCTTGCATAATGTCCAGTGCACCTTGTGCCATATTCTTCACTGTGTCAGCAAATTTGCCAAGTATTACTATGACAAGATCATCTGCGTACCCTTGGCAAAAGTACTGCCTAGAGTTTAATTCTCCAATGAGATCATTCACCACTAGATTCCACAATAAAGGGGAAAGAACTACTCCTTGCAGGCAACCCCTAGTGGTGTTGATTACCATTTTTTCATCCATCATACTAGCCTCTACCTTTCCTCCACTGAGCATGGCCCTAGTCCACCTACATATAGTGGTCCCTAGGTCATGCACTTCTGCTGCCCTAACCATGGAATCGAAGGTCATATTGCTAAAAAAGGACAGCTTACAACTCATCGCAAAGACTTAACAACAAGCTGCGACAGGCAGATAAAGACACACACACACACACACACACACACACACACACACACACACACAAAACACTTAAAGCCATCGGCCATGACCTCCTTCAGAATATAGAACATCCATGCAATCACAAATGTCCATAACACAGTCACATAACCATGATCTCCAGCTGCCACATTCCTATTCGGAGTTACATCTTTGTGGCGAGTTGTAAACTGTCATCATATTGTTTCAAAGAACTAAAAGAAATATTATATACTAACCTTGGAGCTTTGTAATTTTTGCATGTTACCCTTTACAATATATCAGACACGTCAGTCAGTAAAATTTAAAATAATGGCATAAATGACTGGTATTCTGGGACTGAAATTTTTTTAAGTGGCTAGTCCTCTAAGTGTAAAGTTTTGAACGAGACTCAAGGGCTCCCTCAGTTAAGAAATGCATCACAAATTCTCACTTTCTATAATTAACCTGGGGAAAAGGAAATTTATTTCAAAAAAATAATGCTTGTGAAACCACTATTTCGAAAGTTTCCCTTAAGATGTTAGAAATGCTTATCAAAAGCAGTTTGTTGTTACACTTATTGAAAGTACTTTGTTGTGCCAAAGAATTGTGTAGGCTTCGCCCTAAAGCATGATACATTTTGTTGATGGCAAACCCTTGGGTACTTACCACATTTTTGTTGTAAATTGTGCATTTTCTTCAAAAATAAAAAATAAAATTATTTTATTACTGCAGTAGTGGGCTAAAGGAAAGTCTTAAAAGGATACCAGTTTTTAAAGTCATAATTAGAAAAATGTAACTGCTAACTAAAACAAGGAAAACAACCTGGAATTCTATAAATACCTGGATGAAAAAAAATTCCCAGGTTTTTCCCAGATTTGCCTGTTGTCCCAGGTCTTTTACTGAGCAACAAAGATTTTGTAACATCAATGGGCTGGGAAATAAGAATACAGTTTGGCTTGAATAGGACTACAAAATGTTACTAAAGTTAAACCTACTAATCACACAATTTTACTTGGCCCCTGAGCTGAAAATGAAGATCTGAGAACAGCTCAAGTAGGGACCTGAAAATTTAGCAACTATTTTTTTGGACATCATTGCCTGTACAGTATAACCCCAATTTTACGTGACTTCGAGTTAGCCTAAACCCTCCTTTAACGTTAGTATTTTCAAGTCCTGAAATTTCATAAGTGCAATAGAATTTTATATTCGATTTTACATAATTTGTATTGTGGCAAAACCCGCATTTAGCATTAGGAAATGTTGAAAGTCTCAAGTATTTCTATTTGTTACGGTTATGCGGCAATAAAAATCAATCGCTTTTATGAATTTGTGACTTGTGATGATGGTGCCACCACTATATGCATCCAGGATGTTGAGGAAATCTGAAGATGAATTAGAGCAGAATGATGAAGATTTTGAAGAAGAGGAGGATGATAGAGATGATGAAATGCAACCACCATCATTCAGTGAAGCTTTTGCTAGCATAGACATTGCCCAGAGTTTGTCACTGGATTTAAAGTAGACAACTCAAGAACGAGATATTTTTTCGATATACAGCATGATTTTCACAGTAACTCAATATATTATATTACTGTAATTGTGTAAGTATTTTGTGGTTGTTTTAATTTTTAGTGTGCTGGGAAACTACAGTATGATCTTTGACTATTGTGCGAGTCCTACAGAAAAAGTTTTGATTAAGTATAGTGTAGGGCAAGTATCTCCTTGTTTTATTGTTGTTATTGTGTAAATTATGTGTGTTGCTGGTGCAATTCATGTCAATATAGGCAAACAGTACTGAAATAGGTTTGCTTTCTAACCAAACCTCAATTTAAGGTTAAAAAATTCTGGTCCCTAGAAAAATGTTTAATAGGAGTTCTACTGTATGTATTTATTAGTACCTGATTACTCCCTCTTACAAATGTGTGTCACACCTTTCACATGGTACCTGCTTCATTAACAACTATTAAATAATCACTCTGAGGAACGAAAGGAAACATAATTGACAAGGTATTTAAAAAAAAATTGCTTTTTTATTTGTCAAAAGGAAAGCTTAAACCGATTTCAGCATTGCTCCCTTTGAGACTGCTTCTCCTATGTATTACTACTGTGTTGTAGCGAGATAAAATACGTTCGTTATCGACCTTGTTAGAGTCTATGACAAAGTCGAACAATGTTTAGCACACATTCAGTTAGAATGGCACTCAAAACATTCTTGTATCTACTCTATCATTTCTTTTAGCTGCTATTATAAATTATTTTTAAATGTGCATAGCTACTAGACACCACTCGTTGTGGTAAACTTTAAGATAGTCAGTATTATAACGGCTTGTTCAGGATTGTTTTAAATCTTATTCCTTGGAAAAAGTGTCCGAGCTAAAACTTCAAACCCTTCACAATTTGGTTCTTTGCTTCTCAGAAAATCAGGTTTGCTCTTGGCAGAATTAGCTGCCTTGCTAAACACATCTTTGCATGCAGCCTGCAAGTATCAAGTATCTAGAGCATGCAATGCTTGTGTTCCTTCTGAGAACTGTCCTTCATATTCAGTTCCCAAATTTAATTCAAGACTGGCCAGTTCTGGGTACAGAATATAAGCTGTGGGTTACTTTTTGACCTATCAAGCAAAGTTAACAGCTCCACAAGCTGCCTGCCAAGATCTTTCACAAACACCATGTGTTCGGAGTGCAGCAGCCGGAGGTGATGGTTGTATGACTGTTGTGTGCCTGCGTGATTGCGTGAGTGTTCTATTTTCTGAGGAAGGCCAAGGCAGATAGCTGAAAGTGTATCTGTGTGTCTTTTGTATGTGCCTGTCGCAGCTCGTCGCCACGTCTTTGCGGTGAGTTGTAAAGTGTCCTTACTATATTATTGACAAAATAGCATTTATTATAGGGATGAGTCGAACCCCAATTTTACCGAATCGAATCTTAAACAAAAGAAGTGCCAAATTCCGAACCCAAATCGAATCTTCCTAATCTCGAACCCAAATAATCTGTCAACTCAAGTACATGTATTTAAAAAGAAATCCTACACTATCACAGCCAGTAATGAAGATAGAGCCTTCTGGGGTGGATCCAAAATGACAACATTAACACTAAAATTTAAGAATATAAAATTTCATTTAGATTTTTATTTTACATCTAAAATAAAAATTAGATTTTTAATACCCTTCACCCTTAAAAGAAATTGTATGAAACATTTTGATATATATGTTGTTTAGATGGTCTAAAAGACAAGAAACTTTCTTCACTCTATTACAAAATGTTTCATTTTGATGAAGTAAAAACTAATTGCAGAATGCAAAAGGAAAGGATTACAATTTTTTTTTTCTTTTTTCAAAAAAGCAAAGACCTGAAAAGATGAGTAGATATTTTGGAAGTTAGAAAATAGATTCTTAAAAAAATAGGATGTGTAAATGTTAAATAATTTTATATGCACTCCATGAGTGACAGACAGGACATTCAGACACAGAGAAATCTGCATTTATTCGACGTGTGTGTACTTGTTACTGCCACGAAGACATTTCAGAACTGTGAAAAGTACTTAACGCACAGATTGTGCATTCCGGAGGGTTATGCAAGGGTATTTTGTAGATTTATTCTTTCAAACATTTAAGATCACATAATAATTATTAATAGAAGTTTTAAAAATCAGTACTAGAAGTCAGTTGCCTTGCTTCATTTTTAACTATTTCCATTCAGCACAAGAATAATACAAATCTAAACATTAACGTGATATGTATAGTCACCCGCGTTCGCCGTTGTGTTTCAGGTTTCTTAGGCAAACGGAATTTAAACATGGTAACAGCTAACACTAACACGAAAGATTACAGCATGTAATGTTTACATTTGTATTATTATGGCAAAAAGAGTGGAATTTATGAATCACTATCCATAGGAACAATCCCTTGCCCCTAATAGAAAACACGTAAGTTGTAGCATGAAGGCAGTGTTGTAGTGTCAGGCATGTGGACGCAATGGATGAATGCCAGTCGGCTTTATGTAGTAGCTTTTAGATGATTTCAAATGTGCGGCTATTATGAAACTAAATGCGGAACTGTAGAACAATTTTATTAGATTTATAATACAAATTTTACAAAATGTTTATAATATCAGATACCGGTATGATAATTCTGAATCACTATCATTTGATTCCTTGTTACACAGTTCCTTTGTACTACAGATCATCATCCCTCCTACAATCTAGCGCATTCGATATCAAACATTTTTAAATGCCTATTATGCAATCTGATTTGGAACCCAGTTCTAGGTATCATCATTCCACTGACACACTTGCGCGTTTCAAATAACCTGTTGGCGTCAGTTGTCTGTCACTATTTGAAAGGCAGCCGGTGTACATGTATTTAGGCTTGTGAAACAGACGTCAAGTGGTTGCTGAATTGACTTCATCCTACCAGGATGGCACACGATTATAACTTTTCTTCCACATAATAAATAATTTTCTTCTTGAAATCCTGATACTTCATTACAGTTCACTACCCCAGCACTTCACTAAATTCGACGAAGCAATACGTGAAATCAGAAAGAGGCAATTCATGCAAGAATCCTAAAACCCTATGTATTGTTGATATTTATGCGAAGAAATATATTTTTCTTGCTACTTATTTGAAAGGCTTTTTTTCTTTTATAAGCGCAAAAGTTTTAACACCAGTATTTATATTTGCGCCTGCTAAGCAAACCTGTGTAGCACTGCTTATGACGGGAAAAGTTACTTGTGGTGGATCCCAGCACCATTTATCAGAACTATTCAAACTGAGGTCATTTCGTTTTATGACATAGCATCTTTCAGCGAATCTATGGAAAATAAAGTAAATAATGCAAACGAAAGTGCACTGTTATGCAAAAAACATTCTTAACTGAAGGTTTCCATATAATACTTCGGTTTCGGGATTCGATAGTATTCGGCAATTATGTGCCGAATCTCTAATCCGAATCCATTGTGCTAGATTCGGCGAATAATAAATTTGGCCAAACCACTCAGACAACCCTAATTTATTATGTAATTTTGCATATAAATTCACAGTCATTGCAAGTTGTGAATTTCTCAGGTACTTACTCTTAACACAATCTCTACTGAGAAAGTCCCAGCAAGTCAATTTCTTATAATAGAGATGACATGCAATGGTTACTGCATCACAAAACTATCTTTATCACATACAGCATCTAAACTCATTGTTATAAATATTAATAATAATAATAATAATAATAATAATAATAATAACTACTCACAATGACAACAACAACAACAACAAAGACACAAGTGCACACGCTTAATGGTACTATTATTATGGCACACAATATTGTTATATAAGTAAGCCAAGGTTAGCAATGTGTTTAACTATTCCATATCAGGGAGGTCAACATAGCACCTAATCAGAGATTATCCTAGCTAAAGTATGACATTTATTTAAATCCTAGCCATACCTGAAAAAGGTATTCAATGGGGAAAAGTTTTAGCCCAAACTTCAAAATCATAATGAAGGTGGTTCAATCTAATATAAAATAGAAATCAGAAGAATTAATTAACATACAGTAGTTGGTCTTTAGTTGTAAACTTCATAGTTGCACTTAAGGAAGGTTCAACTGATAATGCACTAAATGTGTATGCTTTCTGCTTGATGTGTATATGTTGCTAATGGCACGATGAATCAAGGAGGGCATTTACATACAATCATGAGTTAACTGCAGACAGACAATGAGAATGTCAAGCTTCAGTCTTTCCGTATGCAAACAAATCTGTTTCTGTCATACTTTCACAGTGCTATTACGTTCTGATGTACAGCAAACTTGAAAATTGTGAAATCTTCATACAAAATACATCAAAATATTATTGACAAGAAGGAGTGTAAAAATGTCAGTTGTTTATTTTGTGCAACAGGAACAGATGTCATGTTATTAACAAAAACATGATGAAATACACAACTGGTTGTTGTTGTTGTTATGGTCTTCAGTCCGGAGACTGGTTTGATGCACCTCTCCACCCTACTCTATCCTGAGCAAGCCTTTTCATCTCCTCATAAGAACGGCAACCCACATCCACTTGAATCTGCTTACTATACGCATCTCTTGGTCTCCCTCCGCGATTTTTACCCCACACACTTCCCTCAAATGCTAAATTTACGATTCCTCGATGTCTAAGAATGTGTCCTACAAATCGATCCCTTCTTTTAGTCAGGGTATGCCAAAAATTCCTCTTCTCACCAATTCTGTTCAGTACACAACTGGTTACACACCAAAAATACTCTGCATTTCACCAAGCAATCTCCATTTCAAATGATTAGTGTTTTGCAATTAAATTGTTGAGCCAGGTAACAGGATGGGTGAGGATGAACATAAGTGGATCAGTTGGTATTCTCACAATTTCACAAAACTACAACATTTGCAATCAATTACAAGAGGACTGGACAAGTTACAGGAACACAATGCTATTAAGTGTCTAGAGAACGTCTTGGAACAGTAGTGTATAAAGATAAGAAAAACAGACAGATTGGTGGAATGACAGTCAGGGCAGCCTGTAAAGAAAAAAGTATTTACAAAATGGCTCCATACTAGATCAGGCCCATCCACATGAACCACAGACATTGCCGAAGGTGGGTGGCTAGCGTGCCTCAACGATGCAGATAGCCATACTGTAGGTGCAACCACAGTGGAGGGGTATCTGTGGAGAGGCCTGACAAATGTGTGGTTCCTGAAGAGGGGCAGCAGCCTTTTCAGTAGTTACAGGGGCAACAGTCTAGATGACTGAGCTGGCCTTGTAACATCAGCTAACATGGCTTTGACATGCAGTTACTGTGAACAGCTGAAAGCAATGGGAAACCACAGCTGTTACTTTTCCCAAGAGCATGCAGCTCTACTGTATGAATATATGATGGCATCTTCTTGGGTAAAATATTCTGGAGGTAAAATAGTCCCTATTTCGGATCTCCGGGTGGGGACTATTCAGGATGATGTCGTCATAAAAACAGGCATTCTACAGGTCTGAGCGTGGAATGTTCTAACCCTTAGTCGCGTAGGTAAGTTAGAAAATTTGAAAAGAGAAATGAATAGGTTAAAGTTAGATATGGTAGGAATTAGTGGAGTTTTGCTGGCAGGATGAACAGGATTTCTGGTCAGGTGAGTACAGGGTTATAAATACAAAAGCCATTGGTGGTAATGTAGGAGTAGGTCTGATAATGAATAAGAAAATAGGAATGTGGGTATGTCAGTATGAACAGCATAGTGAACGCATTATCATAGCAAAATTACACACAAAGCCAATATCTACCACAGTAGTGCACGTTTATATGCACGGTCGATGAGGATATCGAAGAAATGTATGATGAGATAAAAGAAATTATTTAGAAAGTTAAGGGAGTTGAAAACTTGATTGTTATGGGTGACTGGAACTCAGTAGTAGGAAAGGGAAGTAGGAAATGTAGTAGGTGAATATGGACTGGGATAAAGGAATGAAAGAAGAGATTGCTTGGTAGAATTTTGCACATAGCACAATTTGATGATCACCAACAACAGGTTTAATCATCACGAAAGAAGGTTGTATATGTGGAAGAGACCAGGAAACACTGGAAGGTAACAGATTGACTTTATACTGATAAAGAATAGATTTACAAGCCAGGTTCTAAACTGTAAGACATATCCAGGGCAGAAATAGACTGACCATAAGTTATTGGTTATGAACTGCAGATTGAAAGTTAAGACACTGTAGAAAGGCAGAAAAGTTAGGAGATGGAACCTGGACAAATTGAAGGAACCAGAGGTAGTTAAGAGTTTCAGAGGAGGCATTAGGCAAGGATTGGCTGAAACGGGGGAAAGTAATACAGTAGAAGAAGAATGGGTAGCTCAGAGAGGGGTTAGTTAAGGCCGCACAGTATCATAAAGGCAGAAGGACAAGGCCTAACAGAAATCCCTGGATAACACAGGATATATTGAACTTAATTGATGAGAAGAGAAAACATAAAAATTCAGCAAGTAAAGCAGGCAAAAGGGAGTACAAATGTCTGAAAAATGAGGTTGACAGGAAGTGTAGACTAGCTGAGCAGAAATGGCTAGAGGACGACTGCAGAACCGTAAAAGAATGTATAACTAAAGGAAAAATAGATATTGCCTACAGGAAAATAAGAGATATTTGGAGACAAGAAAAGCATCTGTATGAATATCAAGAACTCAGATGGAAAACCAGTACTAAGCAAAGAGGGAAAAGCTGAACTATGGAAGGAATATATAGAGGGTCTACACAAAGGAAATAAACTTGAAGGCAGTATTCTAGAAATGGAAGACGAAGTGGAGGAAGTTGAGATAGGAGATACGATACTGCGAGAAGAATTTGACAGCGCTGAAGGATTTGAGTCTAAAAAAGGCCCCCGGAGTAGATGATATTCTGTCTGAACTGCTGATATAAGGAGAGCCAGTTTTGAAAAAATTGTTCCACCTGGAAAGCAAGATGTATGAAACAGGGGAAATACCCTCTGGCCTCAAGAAAAATATTGTAATTCCAATTCCAGAGAAAGCAAGTGCAGACAAATGTGAAAATTACAGAACTATCAGCTGTAGTTGCAAAATACTAACAAGAATTATTTACAGACGAATGGAAAAACTTGTGGAATCTAAACTCGGGGAAGATGAGTTTGGATTTAGGAGAAATATAGGAACACGGGAGGCAATACTCGCATTACGACTTAAGGAAAGGGAAACCTACGTTTTTAGCATTTGTAGAAAGCTTTTGACAATGTCGACTGGAATACACTCCTTCAAATTCTGAAGGTAACAGGGGTAAAATATAGGGAAAAACTGGAAATGAACACCATCAAATCATTTAAGAGAAAACAGGCTGAGACAGTAGAGCCATGTCACACACAGACAATTCCAGGTTACGTAAGAGACTCATCTGTTTGTAAGGTGAGGATAGCAGAAGTCAAGTTAGACAAAGGAGGAAGTACTATGATTTGGTCAAGAATGATTTTGAAGCAACAGGCTTAACATCAGATGAGTCATCAACGTTAGCAATGAATAAGGAATCGTGGAGGAATTTTGTAAGGGGTACTATGCTACCAACAGAATGCTTTAGGCATAATCAGTGTATGACGACAACGATGATGATGATCCATCATTTGCATGTCTATTCTGAAAATGTTATTGCATTAATACACCCACATTAACACGAGGCCTGGGATTGTGCCACAGACACCCAGTCGGTAGCACTGGATAGCTGCCATATCACGGGAGTAGAAGTCGACATCCCACCACCACGTGGCAACACCGTTACAGCGAGACAAGCTGTGCATGCCATGCACACTGGCTTGCCCTCTTTAGCTACCTGCCATCTGCAGCACCTGAAGCAGCCGTACCTGCCTCTCTTCCTCGCAAGCATTCACCTGAGTTACAACACAGTTTAGTGTGCCTTAAGAAGTATTGACACAGTGAAGTGTTTACAAAAATGGTAACGAGTTGTTAGCACTCACACATGCTGTTTCTTTTTCCATTACATTCAGGTGGATAGTGTTCCGTTTCTTCAATGATTCTAAACTGTCAGTTTTCTATCATGGCAACACCACAACCCAACTGGGAGGTGCTATTTCAGATGCTTTTATGACGCCTTACAGATAGCCGATTTGCCTTGTACAGATGCAGTGGGACAACAATTATTAGCAGGTCTGGTGAACAGGCAGGAACTTGCCCAGGTATTACACCCACCCTCATTTTCCCCTTACGACGAGGTGGAGGAAGACCGAGATTCGTACGAGAAGTGGTTGTAGCAGCATTTCAGGTAATGGACGTTGCTCTGATGAAGTCCTTGTTTTTGTCTTAGATTCTGCTGCAGACATACCACTTGCTCTGCAAACTGGCCCCATTGATGGAACTGTCACAGTTGTTCGATGACATGTGGATGTAAATGTGTCTCAGGTCGAATTCTACCAGTGTAAAAAGCAACCTAATCAACCGTACGGAGCATGGGCAGCGGAACTGCAGGGACTGAGCAGAAAGTTTTGTTTTGTCATGGCTAAACGAGGCAAATCAATCCATCCCTCTGACAGGTTTTTGTGTTGGCACGGGCTTATGAGGATTCCAAATTGGCAACGCAACAACTTGACATAGGGGCAGAAGTTGCATTGGTAAATGCGCCACATGATACTTCACACGATACTAAAATAACACATCCATAAACAATCTGCAGCCCCAATGACATCCGCCCTGGGAAAAGGTCCCCCTCTATGTCAACTTGTTTCCTGCCCCGCATGCTTTAAAAAAACATGCTCACGATGACCGCCCTTTTATGATGCCTGCCATAAAACACAGGGCACATTGCAATGGTCTGCCACTTTCCACATTCATTCACAAGGCGATAGCAAAAGCAGCCAAGGGACGTAAACACGATTCAGTCGATGATTTCAAATAAGCTGTTTATCGTCCTTTCCATCAATGCACAATCAGTGCAGCTGGAGGAGGAGATGGGAGCCAGACTTCCTTACTGAACATGCAAATATACCTGCAACTAGGATCCCCACAGCTCTCTGGGACAACACATCTTTTGGTGAATTATAAGAAGCAGACAGTCCCAATAGAATGACTGTTTATCGCAGAGGCCACATATAAGAATATTGAATGGCAGTTAATTTTCTTAGTGGTGGAAAGTGATATCATGGAAAATCTTTTTGGGTTGGATGCCTTCAGTGCTTTTATGTTCAGAATTACAGAGGATGTGAACTTAGTGTTGGACAAAGTACCTTACCTGCTCTGAACGACCTGTGGGCCAAATTTACGGACATTTTCTTTGCTTGCTCTCAGCACAGCAAAATTAGTGAAAGCTCAAATAACCCTGAAAGTTTCAGCATGGCCTCGCTTTTGTAAGGTTCAACCTATTCCACTGGCATTGCATGACCAGGGATATAAAAATATGCTTGTGGCTTAAATTCAGGGGCAAAGCATCAGGAAGTTCCGAAAAAAATGCCGCTAGAAGCTGCCATAAGCAGTTTTTGTGATTGGATTTCACTCTTTGTTGCAGTGTTTGCAGTCTGCTTTTGAACTTTCGTGCATTTAGTGCTATGTTGTATCTGATCGTGAAGAAGCAGGTGTTTTTTTCACACTGCGAAGTTTAAGAGAAAAGTAATTCCTTTTTCCAAGACATTTCATTGCACTGATGCCCATATTATGCAGGTGAAAACACACAAAATTGCCCAAGAACAGAAGCTAAGGGATTTCAAAGGAAGCTGCAATTTTTGTGTGTAGCTCCGTACATAAATATACACTAATCGTTTCAGTGCGACTCTGGATATATTGAGAAATTATTTTGACAAGTGACTTTGTAAAATCAAGCTGCAATGTAAATAATTCTATTCCTGCTCTATGGAGTATAGGTTATTGTATGTCTGCTCAGTAAATTAATGAAGTTCATAAAGAGAATTTTTTTTTATTATTATTTTTTTTTTTTTTTTTTATGATTCAGCCATCGTCTTATCTTCGGAAAAATACGGTACCTGTAGCTACCCCTGGATGAAGAGACAACAGGTGATGGTGGTAAACACTTCCCATGACTTTTTCTGGTACAAGATGTTGGTTTTTGGAATAGCCAGCACCCAGATATTTTCCAGTGATTTCTTGAGCAACTGCCTCTGAACATCCCTGGCTGTATAAATTATCTTGAAGACATTGTGGTGACAGGCACCATCACTGATCAAAACTTGGATAATCTCCGCACTTTATTTGAAACATTGTGGTAGGAGCGCCTAAAGTGTGAACTTGATAATGTTTCTTCATCCCTCCATTGAATATATGGGGCACAATTTCGAAGGCATTCATTCCCCGTTCCAACCACGTAATGTGAAGGTATTTTTTTTTTTTTTTTTTTTTTTTTTTTTTTTTTGGGGGGGGGGGGGGGAATCACTTAGTACCACAAGTTTCTTCCCAAGACAGCAGACTTGCATATCCCTTAAATCAGCTCCGCCACAAGGGATCAGACTTCCAGTGGTATCATCACTGCAAAATGGCATGACATTCTCATTGGCTGTCTGCACTCAACTCTTGACTTGATGTTAAAGCACCCTTTCATCATGCCATTACCAATATCTACACAAGTACTTACACTCAGCTCTCTGCCTCACTCCATTTCAGCTAGACACATCCATTTTAGTGGCAGTGGATGCATCAGATTACAGGGTGGAAGCAGTACTTTCACACCATTATCCTGATGGCAGGGAGCGTCCAGTGGCTTATGCCTCAAGACACTGAATGCGGCACAAAAGAACTATTCTCAAATCGAGAAAGAAGTTGTCATTGTGTATGCCTTTAATAAATTTCAAGTTTTTTCTCTACGGCAAAAGATTTCAGTTGCTCACGAACTGTAAGCCTTTGGTCACCCTATTTAACCCTTTGGCGCACATCCCATATAAGACTGCTCACAGATTGCAGCATTGCTCCTGAGTTGATATAATTACCAAATTCACTACCGGTCCATAGATCAACACACAGATGCGGACGCCCTCTCCCAGATTCCGTCAGGTCCTGCCCCTGCTTTTGAAAAGTAGAAACTCCTGTGCTTCTACATTGAGGAGGAGGCCCAACTGACATTTAACACTTTTACCCTATCACAAGCAACCATATAGCAGCAGCCGTCTGCAAGTTTCTCAGTTCATACCAGTCAACACCGATAGGGGAGAAAAGCCCAGCTGAGCTTTTACATGGGAGATAGCCGAGGGCCCTCTTTCACCTACTCCTACCTACCCAAGGCGTCCGCCAACCCTATGGCCACCTATTTTGAAGCCTGGAACTCTGGTATGGGCATGAGGATACAGCTAGCAGGCCCAGTGGATGCCAGCCATTGTCAAACAACGAGGATAGAAAGTTTTATTGCTCTGGATGGGAGAGCGCCTGATCACTCAGCATCAGAACCAGTTGTGAGTGCAGGTGAGAGGACAATTGCTCCCAGCACCCCAGACCTTTCCCTCTTTGTTCCTCCCTAGAGCCTTCCCCCATCAGTATCTCCCCTGTCTGGTTTCCCTTTGCTGAGCCTGCCTCCCCTTTCAACATCCCCCTACTATGCCAGTTCACCAGATACTGAGTTCCAGACACCTTTGATGCCTTCAGCGGACATCCCAATGCAGCAGCTGTCTGGTACCCATGCTCCAGAAGATGTTTGCCCACAGTCAGCTACTTGGGCGCCTGAGAGTGCTCTGCCGAGTGCCCAGGGTCAGCTATCTTCACCAAAAACAGCTCCACAGCCTGCTGCACCCCGGTTTGTCTGCAGTTTCTCCTGCCTCTGGCATTCCAAAGTGGAGATGACTTCGCTGTCAGCATTGGCAGATCTTTTTCCTAATCTGGGCCATCCACACTACTGTTTGAGAGAGAGAGAGAGAGAGAGAGAGAGAGAGAGAGAGAGAGAGAGAGAGAGAGAGAGAGAGGCAGTGAGGGGGGGCAGCTGTGTCTGAGCCATTTCCATCTGTACACCTCACAGCCGCCCAGAGGGGCTTTATTGACAAGGACAATATGGCCATGGACATTGCATCAGTGGGGGGTTCATCATCAGTTCTGGTTCTGTGTACTTAACACACACTTCTTCCCCATGGAAGGATGGACGCAGTAACTCACCCACATTAAAATGAGTTGCGGGAGTGTGGCACAGACACCTATGTGATCCTGTCGCGTGGCCATCTCATCACGGGAGTATACATCCGCATCCCGCTGCTGAACGACAACACCGTTACGGTGAGTCAATCTGTGCTTTCCATGCATACTGGAGTGTCCTGTACAGCTACCTGCCATTTGCACCTGGGGCAGCCCATCCTTTCTCAATTCCTCAAGAACTTTCGCCGAAGTTATAACGCAGTTTAGTGCACCTTGGGAAGTGATGAGGGAGTGAAGTGTTTACAAAAGTTATTAAGTCAAAACAAGAGAATCACGTTTTCGGGTAATTCCTTCACAATTATGAGCTCTATAGTGTTTCATATTGTCATCAGCAACTGATACAAAAATCATGATTTCTAATGTCCGTATTCCCAACATTAAATCTTCCTGCAGAACTTTAAACTATGGACTGTTTCTTAAAAAAAAAAAAAAAAAAAAAAAAGAAAAAAAGAAAAAAAGAAAAAAAGAAAAAAAATGTTTTACATACTCTGAGGTTGGAAAGGTTGCTGAGGCTGTCCACCTTGCTGGGGCTGCTGCTGCTGTTGCTGCTGTTGTGGTTGTTGCTGCTGCTGTTGTGCCTGTTGTGGCTGATGTTCAGGTGGGAGTGGTTGGTACATTTGTTGTGGTTGGCCAGAATTAATTGGTTGAAAGCCAGACTGTGGTGGTGGTTGTGGTGTAGATTGCTGGTTATCAGGAAATGCTGATGAAACTCTTCTTGACCCAGCACTACCCAAGCTGTCTGGTGTGCTGCCACGCCCACCATCTGGCATTGAACCTAATGGTACAGAAGAGAGAAATATTTTACTGAAGTTGTTGACTTTGTGATTTAAGTACCGTAATTACTTGAATCTAAGTGACACCCCTCCCTCTATTTATGAAATCCAAACAATGGCTTGTGGCTTAAAATAGACTGCAAAGCAGACGGAAGTTCTGAAAAATGGCTCTAGGAGCCGCCACAACTAACTTTGGCCATCTAACATAAACAGCATTATGGATACAGCCTACTGGTGCCAAAATTCTGCACAAATAAAAAAACAAATATATAGTGAAAGATAAGTGTACTTTTTCTGAGTTTCAGGCACTGGACCAATGGAACACAACTGAATCAATGCAATGAAGGAAAGAGAAATTCAGTATTGCTGATCTTTGAATGTAGCAGTGTTTCAAATAAACGTTGTAACAAAAAATAAATTTCTTTACATAATTACCAACAATGCTACAAGGCTCTAGGATTTTGTACGAGTGGGTAGTTGCGAATATGTCACAAGTTTTGAACATGTGGTTATGCAGAAACCTAGTAGCAAAGCTTTAAAATACACAGTTTTCCAATTCAGAAATATTAACACACATTTCTGTTAATTTCACACGTAACTAATGAGAGGGGCAAGAAAGATGGAGTGAATTTCAAGACGAAATTGAACCGTGTGTGTGTGTGTGTGTGTGTGTGTGTGTGTGTGTGTGTGTGTGAGGTGGTGAGGGGTTCATTGTGATTACAGAGAAAATACAAATAATATGTTGAGGGTCTCACATGATTTAATTATAAAACACTAATGATAAGAAACATTGTTTTATAGACATTAAGACTACTTGGCGGAGTGTTGTGCCAAAGCAATGGTTTCTTCTTGCATAATGAAAATCTCATATTTAATTGAATTTTTCTTCAGAACACAGAATATGTCTTCTGCATCATCCCCAGCATATGACAGCTGACACATTCAGACACATGCTTGTCAGAAATATATTGATATGTTTCTATGAATATTTCATGATATTCAAGTCTGTGGTTAGGTTGAACTTAGCAATACAGCGAAAGTAAGGCGGAAATGCAGATTTGTTAACATTTGGAAAAACTGCAATGTCACAATATTGGCCACGCATGTTTGCCATGATTCATTATGCTGTTACCAAAAACTATCGCAGGCCAAACCTATTTTCACCAAAGGCCCTAATGTTATATTTACAGCTCGAACCCAACTACTATAGCTGTATCATCATCCATTCTACCTAATTTGTATCTCATGTTACAATCAAACACTTTTCTTTTGATTTCAAAATGCAGCCTGTAACTCCTCCTCCCCCCCCCCCCTTACATTTTAAGTCTTATTTTTCGGACACAGCTTAGATTCAAACCATTCACACAACTTAAATTTTTTTTTTTACCATAGCCTTCATCATAAAAAGAAAACCATACATTCACGCAATCACTCAGACATAATTATACATACACAACCACCATCTCTACCCACTCCAACATTGCAAGCATCTTAACAGGGAGTGAATATGTCTTTTTTTTCCTTTTTTCGTTTAATTTGTTGTGCATAGACCTAACAGACCGTGAAACTGTGGCAAAAAGTAAGATGAACGACCCTTGGCACAGTATGTGGCTGAAAACAGCACTCTTCTGAACTGCACAGATGGGAGTTGTCCCTTCAACACATTAACATTCTACAGTCACACAACCACCCTGGCCTCAACCTAAGATAACTTACCATACCTACGCCCAATGCCTAACATAACCCCCACCTCTTTCCCCACTCCTTATTCTGTATCTCTCCAATTCATGTCATCTTTCCAAATGATGTTAATAATTTTTCCTTATTTTATTGTTTCAAATCCCCCCCCCCCCCCCCCAAACACACACCTATACACCATCCATTTAAACCCTCCTGCCCATTCCCTGTAATACATTCAATACTGCATCTCACATTGCCGCCTGTCAGAGTATTCATAATCCATCGTACAATGTGGAACTTTCCATCTCCATCCTTAGTTGGCATCATTCCCCCTCCGCTCCTATCATCACTCCCTGTTAAGATGCTTGCAGCGTTGGAGTGGATAGAGATGGTGGTTGTGTATATATAAGTATGTCTGAGTGATTGCGTGAATGTACTTTTTTCTTTTTATGATGAAGGCTATGGTAAAAAAATTTACATTGTGTGAATGTGATTATTAATTTTACATGCCTGTCAGCAACTCACTGACAGTTCATAATTCATTGATAAAAATGACTAATCCCCAAAATCAGTCTTTCCTTCACATCCTGTCCAATAAGTCCCCCATACTCCATATCCCTTCCCAGATCATAAAAGTCACCAGTTATTTGCTTCATCCCACTTCCCTTCAATCTTGCCAGAAGGATGAGCCACTGGCTGTGTTACTATCTGTTTTGTGTGTTTTCTCCTGCTGTCAATAGTGAGTAGATTTTCTTTTCTATCAAGGTAATACACATTTTCAAAAACCAATTATTTTCTGTAATATAAATTCAAATACTCTATACTTCTTAACAGGTCAAGCAATCGTTTCAGTATATTTTATTTTTTATCAAGTTTAGATTTACTGCTAATAATATATTCCCAGGCTTCCATTCACATGAAGTGGTTAAAATCCCAGGAGCTTTCTACCAAGCTCATCTCATCCATTGTCAAGTGGTAGATTTATAAATTCAACACCGAATTATGTTTGATGAAACTTTTGTCATTAGAGCAACAAGTGGGTTTTGGGATATTGCTATGAAAGAAGTAACAGGAATAAATATATCTGTTAACATAACTAATTAGAATGCTTACTTTGCAACTCAGCACAGCCTCGGAAATGGCTACTATGAGACTGAAGTGGGGGCAACAGACACAGGATGAAAACATTGTCGTATTTCATGAAGTGACAAAAAACTTCACAATGTGAAAGCAACAACTGTGAAATTTATTAATAACCATCACATGGAAGTTATAATTTTTCACTTCCTAGTCATGTAGTTAAAAAACAAATAATCCACACACATACACACACACACGCGCGCACACACACACACACACACACACACACACACACACACACACACACACACACACACACACACACACACAATAATAGTATTATAATTTATTACGAATAAAGCTGTTACCATCTACTGGTGGGTGTGGCTGTTGTGAAACCTCATCACTAACAACCTGACCACTCTCAGCAGCTTTCTGATGTGCCTGCTGCAGAGGATCAAACTCTCGTGAACTAATATTTGCGTTGGGGTTGTTCATCTCATGTTGACCAGCTGAAAAAGACAAATTGATGTTACTGTGAAAATGAAAAGAGTGTGCTGTTATTTTTTCATGGTTCGGTAATGTGAATTAATTTTGGACATAGAAAAGTTATAATAATCACAGAATTTGTCCTGCATCACTGTGTATACATGAATAACAATTCAAACTAACATTGTTGCCTTACCACAGGAATCGATGTTTACAAAGTCAGAAGTGTTGTGTATTACAACCTGCTGCAAATGACTCTACATCAGTTGTTTATACATTGTAAACTAGCAACAAAATTGTAGTAAGCATGGAAGAAGACAAAATTTTATCAAACTGTCATAATATGAAAAATGTTACTATGTTTTGCACCAAGAGGTGTATCGATCTTTTCATTGAGCCCCGTTTAGCTTATATCCAACCCCACATCTCCCATGGATACTCAAATCTCATTTTAAGTTGTTTATTTGTACTTTAAGCTTATAATGGAACAGGACTGTGTAGAAGCCATTAATAATCTCTGGATCGCCTTCAATTGTAGACGTGACATTTGAAGTTACTCTTTGCAATTCAATGTTTTATATACAGCTTTTTATGCACCTTTAATAGTAACAAAACTTTTATCTTCATCTCATTAACTCAATTTGCATATTTGAACAGCATGATAAAAACTATATTGTTTGAATAGTAATGGGTATCTTCTTCATTCTAGAGTTTTTTATATTAATGTAAACCATGAAATAATATTTCTGTTAAATTTTGAAAACATCCACCCATCAGAAAGCATAAGAACTGTAATAACAAAACACCTGAAAGATATACATATTAGAATGTTCTCTAATTGATATGAAAATACTAACTTTAACATAGTAAAGCAACTTACTACACTTTCTAATAATGGAAAGTCCAGGTTGGAATTAACAATATAGTAATAGAACAGTTTACAACTCACTGCAAAAATGTGACGAGCCACAACAGGCACACACACATCAGATATCGGCCATGGCCTCCTTCAGAATTAGGAACATTCATGCAATCACAGAGGCACAACAGTCACACTATAAGGTGCAGAAAAAAGGGAAGATATTGTAAGTTGAGGCCTGGATAATTTCGGGATCAGAGAATATACTGTAGGGATAACTACTATCTGTGCAGTTCAGAAAATCTGGTAGTGAGTGGGAGGATCCAGATGCCCTGGGTTGTGAAGCAGCCGTCTAAATCAAGCATATGCTCTGCTGTATGTTGTGCCACAGGGTGGTCCACCTTGTTTTGGCCACAGTTTGGTGGAGGCCATTCATTCTGATGGACAGTTGGTTAGTCGTCGTGCCAATATAGAAAGCTGAGCAGTGATTGCAGTACAGGAGGTAAATTGCATGGCTGCTCTCACAGGAGGTCCGGCCTCTACCTAGATTTTTATGCTCAATTATTTAACTGATTTGTGATTTAACACATTATTAAACGACATAATAAAGTATGTGTAGCCCCCCTCCTTTTCCTCAAAAACAAAATAAAATCTAATGAAACATAGGGGACATATGAATATAACAAAGCAAACTGAAGTATACTAATATGGAACTGTTGCATTAGCCGAGAACCATTAATGTGCATCGTGAACCAGTAGCTCAAGGATGCAACAGTTTGTTTTATTGACATTAAATTTGGGGGTTAAATGGGGGGGGGGGGGGGGGCTTGATGAAGTTATATTATGCATCGTCACTGATATGTGTGAAGAGTCGGCCGTGCTTGGCACTAGGCCAATGATCTTGACTGATAGGACAAGCAGCGGAGACGCACGCCCCGAGTGAGACTAGAGCCCATGTCCGCTATAACTATCCGGCACCGCACGCAGTGTAAAAATTTTCTAAGTCCAATGTTCACATTTTCATGTTCGCTATATAAGTGATGAAATCAGAATGATGGCATCAGTCGTTGGCTGTCTACCGCGTCGACAACATGCCTCGTTACGGGAGATATAGAAGATCACGTTTGCCGGTTATAAAGCTATCGACAACCTCACCAATGTGAGGGGAGGATGAACCAAGGCATGTTACCGGGAATCACACGAGTTTTTTTTCGGTGTGTGTGTGTGTGTGTGTGGTGTGTGTGTGTGTGTGTGTGTGTGTGTGTGTGTGTGAGAGAGAGAGAGAGAGAGAGAGAGAGAGAGAGAGAGAGAGAGAGAGAGAGAGAGAGAGAGAGATATGTTTTGGCTCTTAAGTGGTAGTGGGAAAAGAAAATGTAAGCTTCAGGTTGTCCAGTCACAGTAAGGAACATGGAAAGTGGAAAGCTGGGTGTAAATTTGACGCTGATGAAAACAAGTTCGACACTAGTGTGTAAGTGAAGTTGTTGTTGTGGTCTTCAGTCCGCAGACTGGTTTTATGCAGCTCTCCCTGCTACTCTGTCCTGTGTAAGCCTCTTCATCTGAGATTATGAATGGCAACCTACATCCATTTGAATCAGCTTATTGTATTCACCCCTCTGTCTCCCTTTATTTTTACCTCAAACACTGCCTTCTAATGCTAAGTTGTTGATTCCTTGATGTCTCAATGTATCCCACCAACCTATCCTTTCCCTTAGTCAGGATATGCTGGAAGCTCCATTTCTTCCTAATTCTGTTGAGCACCTCCTCATTAGTTATGTGATCTACCCATCTAGTGTAAGTGGTCATAAACTATTAAAATGTTCGAAGAGTCGTCGAGGGCAAAAATGTAAATATCCCCATTCAGAAAAAGAACTTGCTAGACTTCGTAATTAAAAAAAAAGAACTATGGTTTGCTGTTACAAGAGAAATGATTCAGCTGCAAGGCTGCAAAATAGCCTAAAGTTTTATGTACATCGTTTCATGGAAATTACCCCCCAATTCCAAAGCAGTGAAGCTGGTCATGGTAAAATACATATTTTAAAATTTAGCATTTGAACTCAACATTAGTATTATAGGTACACAAATCAGTTGTACCTCCATCTTAACCTCCCATCATCGCTCGCAGAAGGCGTTACCAACATAAATGTCACGGTAAGAGCTCCCGTGACACACAACGGACTTGTGTGTTATTTACTGCTTTTGTTTAAGGCAGCACAGACGTGTTAAAAACAGTCATCTGCTATATTGGCCGCAATACAGAATGACACTATTCAATTTGTATCATCGAATTTCACAAACTGCCGCACCATTTCCGTGAACATGTACAAAACTGTAGATGCAGTTCTGCGAAACTTTTAGTGTAGCATTTTTGAAGACTTAATAGTTTATTATGTTTCTCACAAGGAGAGGACACCTAGTCATCATCACCGATTTTGTCCAAATTTATGGTACGTGTAGGACATGGTGAGACAAGAAAGTGGGAACTCCAGATGGCCAAGCATTTAGGAAATAAAAGGAACTTTGATACAGATCTATCACAATATGCACCTTAACTGTCCCTGTGATGCCGCGCTTAGGAAGTGGAGTTTGGCTCAGCGGTAAAAGATCGGATTTGTATTGTAAAGGTCGCAGGTTCAACTACACCTGGTGACAAATTTTTTTCTGCTCCTTGGCATTTTTTTTTTTTTTTTTTTTGTGGTTCTAGGGCGCACAACTTCTACGGTCATTAGCGCCCAGATAAGAGCATAGATTCGCTAGATCTCAAAAAAAAAAAAAAAAAAAAAAAAAAAAAAATTGTGACTGTCAGAACATCAAGAAGAGGCTAAAAACGAAAGATAAAAGGCAATTAAATGGGTTAAATATCCTTCGATAAGTTGGCCAAGTTGATAAAACGCAAAACTCGAGCAGCTGCTCATGTGTCATCAGCTAAAATTTCCTCCAGAGTAGACGGAAAGCCATGTGAGGCAAAAGAGCTGCGGCCTTGGCTGCTATGTCGGCGGTCTCATTCCCGGGCACACCCACGTGGCCAGGGACCCACAGGAAAGAAACGTGACAGCTGCCATCTGCTAGCAACTGGAGGGAGCGTTGGATCCGATACACGAGAGGATGGTGCGACAAAGGGTCCTTAAGACTCTGCAGGGCACTAAGGGAGTCCGAACATATGGCATAGAAAAGTTGGCGGTGGTGGCAGGTGTACAAAACGGCCTGGTGGAGAGCATAAAGCTCAGCCGTGAAATTCGAGCACCGGTCAGGGAGCTTGTATTGGAAACGGTTGTCCCCGACGACGAAGGCAGATCCGACACCGGCAGTGCTCTTGGAACCATCAGTGTAAATAAATACGGCATTATCGAACCGCGAACGGAGTTCGACAAGCCTCGAGCGGTATACCAAATCCGGAGTGCTCTCCTTAGGGAGCGAACTAAGTTCAAGGTGAGTGTGAACCTGGGCGTGATGCCACAGTGGCAATGGGCTTTCGCTCAACCGAAAGGTGGAAGGAAGGGTAAAATCGAGCCGCTGTAGCAGGCGGCGAAACCGAACTCCAGGTGGAAGCAAGGCAATCGCAGACAACTGATATTGGCGATCGAGTGAGTCGTCAAAAAATAATCGGTAAGATGGATGGTTGGGCATCGACCGCAGGCGGCATGCGTACCGACACAAGAGTATGTCACGCCGAGTGGTCAAGGGTAATACAGCAGCCTCGGCATACAGACTTTCAACAGGGCTGGTATAACATGCACCGGTTGCAAGACGTAATCCCCGATGGTGGATAGAGTTGAGACGGTGGAGAATCGACGGCCGTGCAGAAGAGTATACAAGGCTTCCGTAGTCGAGCTTCGAATGAACAATGGCCTGGTAAAGGTGAAGCAGGACGGTACGATCCGCTCCCCATGTCGTGCCACTGAGGACACGAAGAACATTGAGGGATCGGGCACAACGTGCTGCCAGGTAGGACACGTGTGTGGACCACCAAAGTTTACGATCCAACATGAGTCCCAAGAATTTCATAGTCTCCACAAAAGGGAGAGCAATAGGTCCGAGATGTAGAGAAGGTGGAAGAAATTCCTTATATCTCCAGAAGTTTACACACACCGTTTTCTCAGCAGAGAATCGGAAGCCGTTTGCGATGCTCCAGGAATATAGACGGTCAAGACAGCGTTGGAGAGAACGCTCCAAGAGACGTCCGCTGGGCGCTGCAATAAATTGCGAAATCGTCAACAAAAAGAGATCCGGAGACATTGGCTGAAAGGCAGTCTACTATCGGATTGATTGCAATGGCAAAGAGTGCCATACTCAAGACGGAGCCCTGTGGTACCCCATTCTTCTGGCAAAAGGTATCTGACAAAACAGAGCCCACCCGTACCCGGAACTTGTGATCCGCCAAAGACGCTTGAATGAAAAGAGGGAGGCGGCCCCGAAGGCCCCAAGTGTGCAATGTGCGGAGAATGCCCACTCTCCAACAGGTGTCATATGCCTTCTCCAAGTCGAATAACACTGCTACTGTTTGACGCTTCTTGAGAAAGTTATTCATAATGAAGGTCGACAACGTAGTGAGGTGATCAGCAGAAGAGCGGTGTCGACGAAAACCGCATTCGATATTAGTCAGGAGGCGGCGAGATTCGAGGAGCCAGACCAACCGAGCGTTAACCATGCGTTACATCACCTTACAGACACAACTCGTCAGAGAAATGGGGCGATAACTAGAAGGAAGGTGTTTGTCCTTCCCTGGTTTGGGGATGGAGACAACAATGGCTTCACGCCAACTTGTGGGAACATGACCTTCAGTCCATATGCGATTGTAGGTTCTAAGAAGAAAACACTTGCCCGCAGGAGAGAGGTTCTTCAGCATCTCAATATGAATGGAATCGGGCCCGGGAGCAGAAGATCGGGACAGGGCGAGAGCACAGTCTAGCTCCTGCATGATGAAGGCGACATTATAATTTTCACGATTAAAAGAGTGGAAGGAAGGCGGCCGTGCCTCCTCTACCTGTTTGCGAGGGAGAAAGGCAGGGTGGTAATGGGCAGAGCTCGAAACCTCCGCAAAGAAACGGCCCAATGCTTTGGAAACATCAGCGGGGTCCACGAGGACTGCATTCTCCACGGTCAGGCCAGGAATCGGGGAGTGGACCTTAATGCCGGATAAACGGCGTAGGCCACCTCAAACAACCGTGGAGGGAGTAAAACGGTTAAAAGAACTAGTAAAAGCAGTCCAGCAAGCTTTCTTGGTGTCGTTTATGATACGACGACATTGCGCTCTCATACGTTTATAACGTATGCAATTCTCCAAAGTTGGGTGGCGGCGGAAGGTGCGTAAAGCACGGTGCCGGGCTCTAAGCGCATCGCGGCAGGCTGCAGTCCACCAAGGGACCGGCACACGACGTGGAGAAGATGATGTACTAGGTATGGAATGTTCGGCAGCGGTGAGAATAACCTCTGTGAGGTATTCGACCTGACTGTCACAGCTGGGAAAATTCTGATCATGAAAAACAGCCGTGGAAGAATAAAGCCCCCCAATCGGCTTTAGAAATGTTCCAACTGGTGGGACGAGGAGATGGGGAATGATGCAGGAAGTAGATGATACAAGGGAAATGGTCACTCGAGTACGTGTCAGAAAGTGCATACCACTCAAACCGACCGGCAAGCTGAGGAGTGCATATCGCAAGGTCTATGTGGGAGTAAGTATGAGTTGTGTCAGAAAGGAAGGTCGGTGCACCTGTGTTGAGGCAGACAAGATTGAGGTGTTGGAGGAGGTCCACCAAAAGGGAGCCTCTCGGACAAGGTGCCGGAGAGCCCCATAGGGGGTGGTGGGCATTGAAGTCGCCTACCAACACGAAAGGTGAAGGGAGCTGGTCGACGAGGTGTAGCACATCTGCCCTAGTAAGGGAAAAGGTAAATGTGGATAGAGTGTTGCGGGCGGCAACTGTCTGTAGGTGAGTACGCAATGTAATGGGATGGGATGGTAATAGACGTCTCGAATGAACATCAGAACCCCTCCATGGGCTGGGGTACCTTCCACGGTTGGCAGGTCGAAACACACAGAGGTGTAGTGGGGAAAGTCTGCACGATCATTTGGACGCAACTTGGTTTCTTGGAGACAGACTAGAAGCGGGCAGTGCAATCAGAGGAGTAGTTTTAACTCCTCCCGATTGGAATGAATGCTGTGAATATTCCATTGAAGGAGCACCATGATAAAAAATGAGATAAGAAATGAGGATAAAAACGAACAAGCAAGCGGGGTCACCTCGACGGCCGCTGAGGACCGGATTTCGAGGGAGCACTGCTATCGCTTTCTAGGGGCAAAGGATCGTGGTCCATAGGCTCGACCGATGCGCCTGCCACCTCCTTGAGTTGATCAGGAGGCGCAGTTTTCACCGCCGGTAAAGGGCCGGGCGCCCGACAGACGGAGGGTCCCGGTGAAACAGAAGACGGCCGTAGCCGGCAACTGTTGGGCTGCGTGACGGATGGGTCACGCCTCGGCGGGGAAGGTGAGGAAAACTTTTTCTTGTTGGCTCTTCTGGAAGATTGACGGTGAGAAGAGGCAGTTGACAATTGGGAAGCCTGAGAACGCAGAAAATCCTCACGGACAGGTTCCTTTTTCAAAGTCCAGGCATCTTGTTTAGGTGCCCGCGGTTTACCAGAGGTTGACGAAGAATGTACTTTAGAAGCAGCAGGAGGAAGTGGGGACGTGGAACGGGCAATCTTCGGGCTGGCGGATCGCACAACTGTGTCAGCGAAGGTAAAATCACACGTCTGGGTACTTGAATCCTTAGTAGGTCGAGTGGAGGTGAGGACCTTACTGTATGTGCCCGCTGGGAGGACAGCAGGCTTTCGACTCGCCAACAACTTTCGAGCGGCAGATGTTGATACCGTTTCTGTAACCCGAATTTGCTGGATGACCTTTTCATCCTTGTATACAGGGCAGTCGCGAGAGGAAGCCGCATGGTCACCGTTGCAGTTAAGGCAGTGAGGGGACGGAGATGGGCAATCCCCCTCATGGGCATCCCTACCACAAGTGACACATTTTGCTGCATTCGTGCAAGATTCACGGATATGGTTGTACCTGTGGCATTGGAAACAGCGCGTTGGGTTTGGAATATAAGGGCGGACAGAGATAACTTCGTACCCTGCTTTGACCTTCAACGGGAGTTCAACCCTGTCGAACGTCAAAAACACAATATGAGTCGGTGTCAGCTTGTTATCTACCTTTTTCAAAACCCTATGCACGGCTGTGACACCCTGATCGGACATGTAGGTTTGTATGTCTTCGTCAGACAACCCGTCAAGGGATCTCGTGAAGACTACCCCCCGTGACGAGTTGAGTGTGCGATGCGCTTCTACCTTGACAGGAAACGTGTGTAACAATGTAGTCCGTATTAGTTTCTGAGCTTGGAAGGCACTGTCCACTTCCAGCAACAATGTGCCATTGCACTGACGCGAACAGGTTTTAACAGGGCCAGCAATTGCATCTACACCTTTCTGGATGACGAAAGGATTGACAGACGTGAAATCTTTTCCATCGGTGCGAGAGACAACAAGAAATTTCGGTAGATTAGGCAGAATCTTCTTTTGCTGAGGCGAATCTATCTTTCGTTTCTGGGTCAACGTCACTGAAGAAGAGAAGGAAGTCATCACGGAAGTGTCCCCTGTGATTACCAGCATCTCCAATGGCGCGCTCCTTCCTAGTGGGGGCCCTCTCCGCGGGCTTACCCGCCTTAGGTGATTGTTCACACCTCAGGTCACACCTCCCGAGAACTGACGGAGGGACCAATCGGCATGTTCGGAAGGTAGCTCGGGTAATCACCCCTCCCTGGGCCTGGCCTTTACCAGGGGGTACGTACGTGCCCTACTTGCCTACCTGGGGCGGGGAATTACGCGTTACCCCGTCACCTACTACGCATGATAATGCGTGGGTCGGCCTTCAGACACGCACAGGGAGGAAAGAAGAAGAATAGAGAAAGTGAAGAGGAAGAAGGAAAGAAGTGTCTCAAACGCTGAGGCGGAGACTAATGAGGAGAAGAAGGCTAGGAGAGTACAAGGAAAGAAAGACAGAAACAAAGGGTAAGAAAGGAAGGAACCAAGGAATAAGAGAAACGACAACAAGAAACTACCTTAACTCACGAAATACGCCCGTCTCCGGGAGAAGGCATAAACCGGGAGGGAAAGTGAAGCAGCCTGGGGCAGAAGAAAGGCTGCTCCAGCTCGGGGCCCCGTGCGCGCCACACACTTACCCACAAAAGAACTGTGGGCCCCCTGGTGGGGCTCCTTGGCAATGCATACACCTACATATTGTCCACGTAGGGATCATGAGGACAAGATCAGACGCATGGAGGCATTTAAACAATCATTCTTTCCATGCTCAATACGTGAATGGAATGTGGAGGAAAAAACCCTTAATAACTGGTACAGTGTGACGTACCTTCTGCATTGCACTTCACAGAGGTTTGCAGAGTACTGATGTAGATGTAGACAGGCATCACAATTAACCGCATCATCATATAGGTTATATTATTAATTTATATAAACATAAAAAGAAAGAGCATTGGATGAAATTTGAGACTACAAACATTTAAAAAGGGACTGAAGTTAATGGATACTTGTGCACATTGTGTATGTAAATCGATACTTCCATTCTTTCGCAATTGATTAATTATTTGCACCGGGGTGATATTCATCGAAGAAACAGGGGAAGCAATAATTTTCACTGCATCTTGCGCACGTTATGAATGTCATCCTTTTGCAGTTACATGATTTTTTTAATGTCTCCATATAAAAACAAACTTGATTAACATCCTGAAAACAGCTTCTATCATCATACATTCCAGCAGCAAACCGCGCGTCATGCAGCATGTTGACAACCCCAAGTTCACAAGATAATATGCTTGTTTAAAATAATGACATCATGTGCTGATGTGCACATATAAATACCAAACTACATACAGTAAAACCTCGTTTTTACATTCTCGGTTTTTACGTTTTCCCGCCATTTACACCATTTTTTGTCGGTCCCATCAAATTTCCTATGTTTACAATGTTAATTCACCCTCGTTTTTGCATTAACATATTTACGCTTTTCCGGCGTTTTACACTTTTTGAAAGCATGTTCGTGAAGAAAAATGATGTAATGTACATAAATTGACACTAGCATGGCTTTCCCCTTAAAGTATAGTGCTTAAAAATTATTCGCATTCGAGTTTCTTGACACTTTGCGTTTATTCAAACGTATATTTCGCATTTCGTTGTTGAGTTAAAGACGCACCGATTTGTGGCAATGTAGTTCTTCTTTTCACCAGCTTCTTTGGCAGAGTGCCTGGCATGTACTCAGACAAGCAGAACGGTTTGTTAATGAGAGAAAAATGCTGATTTGTGGCGGTGCAGTTCGTCTTTCCGCTAGCTTCTTTGCCAGAGCGACTGGCGAGTACTCAATCAATCAGAACCAGTTGCTTTGTTGAAGTGAGAATAAATAGTTGCGTTGTTTTTGTGATACATATTTCTGGTTAATAAAGAACTTTATCTGTCACAGTTGGGTATCATAATACCCACAACCTCAAAAAAATCCATATAGTGAGAGATGCCGATCCCATGCAAACGTCACAAAAATACTTATGCATATGTTTGTACTCAAGAACACGAATAAATTCTCGAATATTGTCGTATGAAACATCGAAAAATACAAAACTAACGGAACTGTAGGAGTTTTACTATGTAAATAATTAATTCCGGTAAAAGGCGGTAATTTTGAAGATGTGTTATAGCCCAGCAGTGGCGTCCTCGATTATAATGAATGAAATTACGTAAAAAATTTCTACTTCCCATAAAATTACCAGTTTGCCTGGCGGTTAAAATAGCGGCATCCTCGATTATAATGAATGAAATTACGTCAAAAACTTCTACTTCACATGAAATTACCAATTTTTCCTGGCGTTTAAAATAGTAAAAATTTGGATAATCTTTATTGTATAATCAACTCCCTGGTGAGTATTTAGATGTCTATTATGTACATATATCACACATAAACTACAAAAATGCAAGGCTGATCCAGTAAGCATATTTTACCATTTAAAACATTATTTCCTGCATTTTACACCATTTCACTGAAGCCCCCTGAAAAGCGTAAAAACGAGGTTTTACTGTATATGATGTTTCAGTTAATTGTGAAGCCAATAGTGTACGCATTTCCAAGGAGAAAAAATATATTTGCCACTAGCTTATATGCTAGTGCTCCGCAACGGTTGTTAAAGAGGAACCAGTGTATATCATGGTTTTTAGGGTTCCAGACCTAGGTCAGCAAAAACAGAATCCTTGTTGGATCATGTTGTCAATAATCTCGGTTTTCCTAGCAAGATGTCAAATTTAAGTATAAGTCATTGTCGAAGACGATGAATGTTCATATAGTTTTTCATACAAAAAGATAAATTAATTTAATCCGTACTCCAGGAGGATGTAAATTTAATGTTAGTTTGTGTTCATAAAATTAAGAGTGCGGTGTGAAATTGTTTGTTCACTGTAAACTTCTGAAAACACTTCTATCGTTGATGAAAAATAGTAATAATAATAATAATAATAATAATAATAATAATAATAATAACAGCGCCATGTATTGGTTCTATGCTGTAGTACTAAACTGTAAGTGTATGCTGAAGTATTATTATGTTGCAGTGTTGCATTAGAGACAATGTAGTTATTCTGTATGTAGTGCTCCCTATTATCAAAAACTCGACGAATGCTGAAAGTCTGGTAATTAAATCAACAGAGCAGTTCATGTCTGCTTAAATAAGGCGTCATGGTGGTGTCAATGTGCGATAAAGTAAGTCTGGGTAATCGTTGAAGGAATGCCATCAGCTGATTGTCTGTATAGAATTTTCCATTAAATATAATATTTCCAGTGAATTGTCTTGACCGTATTAGCAGCATCGGCCACTCTTTCACCTAATACATGTCCCACATCCTACAGTGATTACTTCGTAAAGCATGAAATTGAAATCGGCCTTCTGTAATACAACTATATATTCAGAACACTAAGTACAATTTTCTCTGCAAAAGAAGATGTCTGTATCTATCTTAATGTAGTCCGCACCAAAAGTAAGTAATTCCAATTTTTAATATCAATATTGTATGGAACAATTATGAAAGCAGAGAGGTTTCTGATGAGTTGGTTGCTCGCGTGTGTGTATTATCTCTAGTGGCAGGCACAGAGCAGAAATATCTCTCGAGAGAACATTCAAATGCGCAGAACAGTTTTTGTGTCCTGAACATTAAGGTGGAAATGTCACGTAATATTGGGGGAAAATGTATCAATCGCTGACTTCATCTTGGTCCTTTTTTGTTCGGTTAAGACGGATGACTATGTGTAAATGGCTCCTTTAGCGACACTTCCTCAACTTTCTTGTTGCTTCTGTGACACATTTATTTAGATATTATTTGATGTTATGTGGTTGCTCTGCGAAAAGGAGGTGGGGCTTCTTTGCAGCCAATTGTAAGAGCAAATAAATGTGTGGAAAGAGTGGATTTATCTCAATATCACTTGATAATTCAAACTTAATGTTGAGAAGATGCACAGAACGCAATGCTCACTCCATATATATTTCTACACTATGTACAATTTAGTGGCTATACCCATCGAAAGATGCACTTCTTTTCTTTCCATGATATTGCAAAGCATATGGGATACAGTTAGGAATTAAAAAAAATTGTGCCCTACCTGGGTTAAATTTTACTTGCAGTGGCAGCGGTTTAGTATGTTAACGTTGGTAACAAAATATTCGCTTTACGGGTATCATTAATTTACTGATCGGAACATTATTTATTTATTTCATCATCAACACAAAGAATTATTCCCATCATGGTATGTGACTGATTTTTCAAAAGTGATTTAACGGCAGTTGTCAATATCAATACACAACACCGCTGCCGTAAGGAAAATCGTAGCCCTTGTGTGAATGTATTACACCTAAGTAAAAAACCCAACATCGCCATCTGTTAGTTATTTGGTATACTATGTTATGAACAGCGCCTCTATCGGATCTTTGCTCTACTACACTGCAATTCAAGCACACACAGCATGCAACAGAAACTACAAATTATGATGTATCTTCTTCCCCTGATTCGATTTTGATGAAATGAAGCTTATATGTTGCCCCAAGGTACACTCAGTTGACCTATGAAACCCCACGAAAGTTTGTATAGGATTCTTCGAGATTTGCTGAACTACACCTTAATTATAAGCTTAGAATACACATAAAACTTCAAATTGCTATATCTTTCCTTATTCTGATCCGAATTTGATGAAATGTAGCCTATGTTACTCTCCAAACTATTCCCAATTTACCTGTGGAAACCTATAAAAGTTCGTGAAGTACTTTTGGAGATTAGCTTAAACAAATAGACATACACAAAGGCTTTTAAACAAATGGTTAAATTATGATATCTTCATTTTATCTGATCCGATTTTAATTATTGAAGCCTTTATGTAACCACATGATATTCTCAAGTTACACATGAAAACCAAGAAAATTCGTCAAGTAGTTTTGGAGATTGAAGGGAACAGCGACAGGCCTACATTTACAGATTTATTATTAGTATAGATTGGGCGCAATCAAACCCATCTCGTCTCTTACCACTGAGCCAAACACTGCTACCTAAACAGACTCACTCAGAGGCAGTTGATAAGGTGCATATTGTGAGAGATCCGTATCAAAATTCCTTTAATTTCCTAAATGCTTAGCCATCTGGAGTTTCCACTTGCACTTTCATATCTCATCACACTTTATGTATATCATAAATTTGGACGACTTTGGTGATGACGAGTAGGCGTCCTCTTGTTAAGGTAAAGGTAAAGGTAAAGCAGTCAACAATCCGAAGATTGGTTTTAACACCACAGTGCTTTACTAAGCATGATCCTACTTGGTGGTGGTATGCCGTTGCCTTCCTCTGATCTTTGAACTGACTTACCCACCCAGTTATAGGGGGACCTACAGTTTAACGTGGGTTCCGAACCAGGGTGCTACTTGGTATTTTTCATGTCAGCAACAGTGACAGAGGTGAAAGAAGAGGAACGTGACAGAAAGATCCTAGGGCCTGGCGGGGATTGAACCCACGACCTTTGGAATTGTAGTTTGGCACTAACACTGTGCAACTGAGACACAAGTCCTCTTGTTGTCAGTCCAACATAAATGTAAGCACATAATTTTTGAAATTAATAACTTACGGAAACGTTGGGGGGATGGAATCTTTATTATAGGCCACACCAATATTTTGCAAGCTAAAATTTGGAAAAAAAGTGCAGCCTATATTCGAGCAAATACGGTAAAGATGAAATGAAGACTATCTGTATCCAACTCCAGGAGACGTGATAATTTCTACAAATATGTCAGTTTCTACCCTGCGCTGACAACAATAAAATTGACCTTGTAATAAGGCTTGGAAAATCTGCCCTATTATGGAAATGCTGAAGATGTAATGTATAAATAATTTTGTACCTGGAGAGCGCCTGGCTTATGACGAAAGCATGATAAAACATTTTGGCTACCATGGATGCAAACAATTTATTAGGTGTAAAACTAAGATTTTGGTACAAAATGCGGAGCCTTAACACTATGAGTGGATATTTGGTGAATTTTGTGCTTTACCAGGGCCAAGGTCCAAAAGGAAACAAGAGTATGAGAAAGTATTTGGCAAGACAGCGAGCCCATTACTAATATTACTTGATGAAATCTTTCTGGTTCTGCATTTTTCTCATTTTTAAAATCCTTGGATATTCAGCCTTAGTAATTATAAGAGAAAAAAGAATTCCAATAAACTGTCCACTTGGAAGTAAAGGCTATTTTTCCAAGATTGTGGATACTTTGAAACTGTAATTGAAAGAAATTATAGTCGGCTGTATTATCGATGGATGGACAATACCAGTGTCATAAAGATCTGTTCATCATGTGGTAGCCAATCTGTTGGTACAGTGAAGAGATTTTCCCAGAAATAGAAGAGGAATGTGGTAATCCTGAGGCTTCAAGTGATTGCAAAATATAACATGTACATGGGAGTAACAGACCAAATGGACCAAAATCTGGGATACCACTCACCTGGAGACTACAGCACGGAGGTCTTCCGACAGAACGGAATGGATAGCAAGATGGGGGAGGGAAATGGCTGCCTTTGCAGCAACATCTGCAATTTCATTTCTCAGCACTCCAGCATGGCCAGGAACCCACAGTAGCATCATGGTTGGCCTGCTGACTGCTAGGGAGTGGAGGCATTTCTGAATCCGCTGTACTATGGGGTGGACTGGATACAGAGCGCAGAGGCTCTGAAGTGCACTCAGTGAATCCAAGCAGATGGCACCGTGAGAAGGCGAGTGGCGTCTAAGGTACTGGACGGCCTGATATAGAGCAAGGAGCTCTGCAGTAAAGAACGAGCACTGGTCAGGCAGACAATATTGGAGGGATTCATCGCTGAGTACCATGACACACCCAACACCATCCGTGTAAAGGAAAATATGATTGGAAAATTGTGTACAGAGTGCAAGAAACTCGTTCCGGTAGGCCAGACCAGGAGTAGTGTCCTTGGGAAGTGAATGTACTTTAAAGTTGACATGTATGTCCGGATAGAGCCATGGTGGGAACGAGCCAACATCTGTCAGGAATGTTGCAGGGGGAGTGAAGTCTAGCTGCCGAAGCAACATACGAAAGCGGACTCCAGGTGGTAATAGAGACGATGGATGCAATGCAAATAGATGGTCATGGGAGTTGTCAAAAAAGACAGCATGCAATTGGTGGCCATGCATAGATGACAATCAGCTTGCATATTGACCGAGTAAGACATCCCTCCGGTAGGACAGCGGTAATTCAGTGGCTTCAGCTTATAGACTTTCTACAGGACTGGTATAGAAGGCTCCCGTTACTAAACGGTTCCCTTGGTGATGTATCATGTTGAGACGGCGTGAAGTTGACGGTCAGGCAGAGGAGTACACGATACACCTATAGTCCAGTTTTGAGTGGACAAGGGACTGGTACAGTCTGAGGAGAGTAGACCGTTCTGCACCCCTTGAAGTACCACACAGCACACTGAGAACATTAAGTGAGCGGGTACACTGGGTGAGACTGAAGAGACGTGGGAGGACCAACAAAATTGCCTGTCAAACGTGAGTCTCAGGAAGTTTTTCATCTCGACGAATAGAACAACATCTGGGCCAAGATAAAGAGTCAGTGGAAGAAACACTGTGTGCCGCCAGAAGTTCATACACACTGTCTTGTCCGTGGAAAAGCAGAACCCATTGTTGGTGCTCTATGAGTAGAGATGTTCAAGACTTCGCTGAAGTTGTCGTTCAAGAGAGCACTTTAATTGGGAGCTACAGTAGATGGCAAAGTCATCTACAAACAGAGAAGCCGAAACACCTGGTGGGAGACAACCCATGATTGGGTTGACTGCAATGGCAAAGAGGACAACGGTCAACACTGAGCCCTGTGGGACACCGTTCTCTTGAATAAAACTGTTTGACAGGGTCGAACCTACACGCACTTTAAATATGTGATCTTTTAATAATTCCTGAATATAACTAGGCATACGATCCCAGATTCCCCAGGCGTGCAAAGTTTGGAGAATTTCAACTCTCCAACAGGTATCATATGCCTTTTCAAGTAAAAAATATGGCTACTGTTTGACACTTCCGTAATAAGTTGTTCAAGATGTTAGTGGATTGGGTGAGGAGATGGTTGACACCAGAGTGGTGCTTACGAAATCTGCACTGTGCATTTGTGAATAGGTTCCTAGATTCGAGCCACCATATGAGTAACGTTAGAGGAAAAAAAAGAAGGTAAACAAATATACACACACTCACACACATATCCAAACGCAAACACGCCTAGACCGACATTTGTAAAAATATATATATTTCATGTACTAACAAAAACAAATTCTGAAAACTGTTTATTTTGTACCAACAGGCCTGCCCACCCATATGCGCATGAAATTATTAGCTCCATTCCTTTAATCCACCTCCCCTACCGTCACAATATAGGAATACGTAAATTTACATGATTGTTCCATATGTTTTCGTGGTCCTGAAACACCAGTACTGCTCTTGTTTCACAATTGGATGTGCAAATTTCCCTACTGGCACATTTATTTATATATTTGTCCACCATTTTTGCAGTTCATTGCTTCCTCAGGTACTTGAGCTCTCATTCTTGTTCATAATTTTGGGTTCTTTGCTGTTATTTTCCATGCTTGGGTGTAATTTTGCATGCTTGGGCATGTTTCTGCATGCTTGTGTGGGTGAATTTGCATATTTTTGCATGCCTAGTGCGCATTTTGTGTGTTGAGGCACCTCTTCCCAGACATTAAGCTCCTTATAATTCCTAACACCATGTCTCCCATCATTATCCATTTTCCTCACACCATCCCTGCCCCAATGGACCCCTGCTCAATCTATCTGCACCAATTTAGAAAAGTATCCCTTTCCCTTGCCAAAACCCTATGCCACATCTTATTACTAAAATGCAGCCTAAATCATGGAATCCCTTTCAATGGTTCTAACCATAAAAATTCCATTTTCTAGATCCCACCGCTCCTCTTACAGTGACCTGCACCTATTCAGATTTCACTAGTTCTACATAATCATCTTTCCATGGCATATAAATCCCTCAGCTACCTCCTCTTCCTCCATTAGATAATATTATTGTGTAGCCTGAACTACCTACATCCCACCTCTCAGACTGAATCCTTTGCACTGTAGCAACTGGAGGAGCACTCCAAACACCACCTCCCCAAGTTGTCCAGTTTTCTTACATTTTATTGCCACCTTGGAGCATCTATATCCAATCCTTACCCAACCCACAGTGTTCCTCCTCATGAACCCCTAATACTATAGCATCCAGACCTTGTTTAGCTGACCTCTTGAACCTACCTCATCCTTCCAAACTCACTACCAACACTCCACAACATCCAGTGCCAAAACAATCCCAGAACAATGTGGTTAACCTGCCCACAAAAACAATGCCTCTGAAGTTTCCGGTTTATCCAAAAGGTGTGACCTTCAGCCCTACACCCCAATTCAAAAACTTTGGTCTCATCAAAGACCTTCTCTCTCCTTTACCCAATCCCTACGATGGAAACACTACTTTGCCACCAATCTCTCGGACTGTAGCCAACCTAATCACAACATAGAATCTTGCCTATTCCAGACCCAAATATAACAGTTGAGGAGATTCGAAGTGTGGCAGCCAGAGCTGACAGTTATGTGACCATTTGATTGCGTGAATGTTTCTAATTCTGAAGAATGGCCATGGCCGATAGTTGAAAGTGTTGTATGTGTTACTTGAGTGCCTGTCACGGCTCATTGCCACGTCTTTTGCAGCGAGTTGTAAAATGTCCTATTACTATACTGTTAACTTAAGGACAAGATATACATCCATGCCCAAGAAAGGACTATAGGACTGAAAAGTCTGACAGAGTTTAAGGAAAAAGCATATCATAAGAGAATGAAAATAAAAAAAAAAAAGTAGATTACTTTTCCTGCTAAAATATCACTTACTTTCAACATTGTGGTAACAAAGCAGCATTTAATTTTTGAACATGATCCTGAACATGTGATTTCTATGACGGCTTACTATCTGAACATCCAGTAATTTGAACAGTTCATTCTGTGTGATCAAAATGTTAGTTTTTGTTATGTTTTGCCTTAGAAACTGTAAAAATAGGATCTTACTGTGAGTTAGCATCAACTTTATAATATAAAAGCCATGAACATATTCCTTTAATTGGCTTACTAGCAGAGTAACCTATACAGAGAAGAAACCCCTCTAAACCACTGTCCTACGCCCCCTGGTAGTTCCGAAATATGTCAGCAGATGTGAGGCGTTTTGTGTAGTCCATGTGAGTAAGTAACGAATTTTATTTGTTAGATATCGTCTTACATTTATTTAGTGTCACTGTATTCCATCATTTGTATTGTATTCTAAAGTAACAATAGAAAGTATTTTATAACAAAAAGAAAAAAATAATACTACCTATTCTTCTTTAACACCATTACCGATAACCCAGCATTTTCACAAACTCTGTCAGCCTTCGGTCCACATTAGACCGAGTTTTCAGGACTCTACTGTACTAGATATCACTCTATTTGCCTTACTATACATCAAGCTCTTCCTGTCAGAAAACTATGAACCCAGTGGCACAACTAAGAAAATGGGCACACAATCTTTTAATGGAATAATTTGAGATCCCATATCAATAGAATTACTAACAAAATATATCATGTCACTATGAATATTTCTAAATTTAAATAAATGCAAGAAATGCTGGGCATACTTTATAAATAGGTAACCAAAAACAAACAACCACACAATGAGAGAAACTTTAAGTAAGATGAGGGTATGAAAAAGGAGAATGAATTTAAAGCAATTCTAAGCAGATACGTTTTATCAGAAGCAACTTTCACCACCTGAAAATGTAGGTTGTCGTGCAAAGCAATCTATTTGATACATGTTATCTCTTACAATATTAGATGTACAAACAGAGCTTATTTCAGCAGAATCTGATTTATATATGCACAGAAAATCTGGAAGGTAAAAGCACAATACTGAACATAGCCTACACAAAATGTAACTTTAGACAACATTATTACTAATCATCCAGTCTTCACATATTTCACTGAGAAAGTGCACTGTAATTTTAAAACTAGCATTCACATTATAGAGGTTGCAATTATGACCCATAGAAAATGCAAACAAACCGAGGCTCTTTTAACTGAAATAAACATAATTTCTAAGCAAATTTATACTGTTGAACATTTATAATTATTTCTCTCTACATTTTTTGCCCACATAGTGCTCTCTGCACAAAGCTTTATTTGAAAGAAATAGTAATTTGAAAGTAACTGATAAAAATATAGCAGATCACACAAAGGCATAGTAATAGGGAAAAAAGGAATAAAAAAATAATTTAAAAAAAGGCACAGAGTCTACTAAGTTCACTATCTCATTCACTACGTACTCACTGAACTGAATAAAAAACACATTTACTCTTTTCCTACATTCCAGATTTTCTGGGCCAAAAGAATACTGATAAAAGTGTTTTTCATCAAAAATGATGTGTGCCACTCAAGCCACAGTTTATTTAAGTTTTATAAAAGTACAAGAAAATCATTAATGTACTGCATAATTTAGTACTAATTAATTAATGTACTGCATAATTTAGTACTAACTTCGTGAGTCGCTCGTGGATGAAGTGACTTCAACTGTACGAGGCTCAATTGTATCCAATAGGTAATTCACTCTATCACGAATTTCCTGGAGTTCTTTCCTTACTGTTGAGACCTGAGATGGAGGTAAGCCTTTGGTTCGTAAAGCTGCCTCGCCACCTACTAACACTTGAAGTTTCAAGATCCGACTGTATTGTACTGCAAAAGCGAGATCTGAACTGTCAAAGATTGTTACCAGGTCACCATCTGTGAACAAATTACAGGTACTGTTAAGATATATTTGTATGTTAAGTAATATGGCAACACTCACTCAGTATAAGCCAAGTTCATTTTTATATGATGCTATTAAAAATTATATTTAAAATGAAAATATAAATACCAATTTCAGCAAGCATTCACATTACTCAAACAGCATAATGACAACAGGAATATTATTATTTTAGCAACCGAGTGAGAAACCTAACTGATAAGTATTTAAATAAATAAATAAATAATAACAAATAAAGAAGGGGAAAAATAAATAATCTTTCTACAGAATTTACTTACCATCCTGGTGGCCTCATGTGAATGCTGGCAATTATGTGACATTGGCATTTGCCAATCGCTTGACTTTTACTTCCATAATATTCCTATGTGTGTATTATTTGAAGTAAAATACTTCAAATGAATTCAAAACATTACATGCATAAAAGGAAACAGAATATATTGATAATAAGTAAATTATAGTGCAAAATAATGGAATTGAGGTTTGAGAATAATTACCACATAGTATAAATAATGTTCATAGATCTTAATGGGACCACCATGGGAATATACACAAAATTGTTGAAAACATGAACAACCTTTTTTTTGTGGTTTTAGGGCGCACAACTGCTGTGGTCATTAGTGCCCAACACTGCCCATAGTAAAATATAACCGGGGTTAGAATTTAAATGGCTTTCGCCATGTTTGTACAATGTATAAAAAGTAAAACTTAACGAATTGCGGGTCATCAGCTAAAATGTCAGATATTTCAAATGGTAAACATAGATCATGACGGAGACGATTAAAAAACGGACATTGCACTAAAAGATGGTTCACAGTAAAAGGTTCATCACAGTACTCGCATAAGGGAGCAGGACCACCACGCAGTAAATACTGGTGGCTATAACGGCAATGGCCAATACGAAGCCGGGCCAGAACAATCTCCTCTCGGCGGGAGGGTCGAGATGACGTTGACCAGAGATCAGGCACAGGTTTAATGGCTCGCAATTTGTTCCCTGACAGGGATGACCAATGTAGATACCAACGGGAGATAATATGCTGGGAGACACCAGCGCGAAGGTCATCAGAGCTAGTAGAGAAGGTAGATAGCCGAGGAAGGAGAACTGCCTCCTTGGCAGCCGTATCCCCAGCCTCATTCCCCAACACTCCCACGTGGCCAGGGACCCACAGAAATGTCACAGTAGTTCCGCTCGTTGAAAGAGAAGTAAGGCAATTGCGGATGCTTTGTACCAGGGGATGGACCGGATATAGCGTGCGAAGGCTCAACAGAGCATTCAGAGAATCTGAGCAAATGACAATCTTATTGAGCGAGTTTCGCCGGACGTATTGGGTGGCTTGATACAATTCATACAGCTCAGCTGTAAAAATGGAACTCCACTCAGGAAGACGATATTTAAAAGAGACGTTGCCAAGTACAAAGGCACACCCAACACCCTGGTCTGTCTTTGAGCCATCAGTGTAAATGAACAAATTGTCATCAAATTTGAACCGAAGTGCAAGAAATTCTCTCTGGTAGACGAAACTAGATGTTAAGTCCTTTGGAAGAGAATGAAGGTCAAAGTTAACACTGACTTCAGGGCTTCACAACAGTGGAGAGGTGCTCTCTCCAGTCGAGAAGATAGCAGGCATTGTAATGCTGAGCTGGCCGAGTAACGAACGCAAGCGTATTCCCGGCGGTAGCAGATCAGACGGGCGCATGGCGAAGAGACTGTCAAGTGAGTCGTTAAAGAAAACTGCATACGTTGAGTGTCCTCGCATGGACGACAAACGGCTAGCGTAACGGCTAACTAGGAGTTCCCGATGGTAAGAAAGGGGTAGTTCGGCGGCCTCGGCATAGAGGCTCTCAACGGGGCTAGTGTAAAACGCTCCCGTCACCAGACAGATACCTTGGTGGTGGATTGTATTAAGGCGGCGCAGTATGGACAGTCGAGCCGAAGAATAGTGCAGTTTGGACCGAACTATGGTGCAATACAGATGGAGGAGAGTAGACCTATCAGCTCCCCACGAGGTGCCACTTAACACCCGCAGCACATTGAGAGAGCGGGTACAGCGAGCTGCCAAACGGGATATGTGGGGAGACCAACTTAACTTCCTGTCGAAAACAAGTCCGAAGAACATAGTGGTAGCCACAAATGGAAGTATTATTGGGCCCAGACGAAGGGATGGGGGAAGGAACTCCTTCCGCCGCCAGAAGTTCATGCAGACTGTCTTGTCAGCTGAGAATCGAAAGCCAGTGTCCATACTCCACATGTGGAGAGTGTCTAGGCACCGCTAAAAGGAGACCCGTTTGCTCAGAGCTGCTGTAGATTGCGAAGTCGTCAACAAAGAGGGACGCCAACACTCCCGGTGGAAGGTGATTGGCTATAGAATTGATTGCCACTGCAAATAAAACAACGCTCAGGACCGAGCCCTGTGGGACTCCGTTCTCCTGAATAAAAGTGCTCAATAAAACTGAACCGACACGCACTTTAAAAACACGGTCTGTTAAAAATTCGCGGATAAAAATTTGCAGGCGACCCCGAAAACCCCACGTATGTAGAGTGCGGAGGATGCCCATCCTCCAGCAGGTGTCGTATGCCTTTTCCAGATCAAAGAACACCGCTACTGTCTGGCGCTTCCGTAAAAAGTTATTCATTATTGAAGTAGATACGGCAACAAGATGATCCACCGCAGAACAGTGCTTGCTAAACCCACATTGGACATTAGAAAGGAGATGTCACATTTCAAGCCACCATACCAGGAGCGCATGAATCACGCGTTCCATCACCTTGCATACGTTACTGGTGAGGGAAATGGGGCAGTAGCTGGAAGGGAGACATTTGTCCTTCCCAGGCTTTGGTATGGGAATGACTATGGCTTCACGCCAGCGTCGCGGAAAGGTGCCTTCTATCCATATGCGGTTGTAGGTGGCCAGTAGGAAGTGCAAGCTCGTTGGTGAAAGATGTTACAGCATCGCCACATGAATGCCATCTGGTCCTGGAGCGGAGGACCGTGAAGACGAGAGTGCGTGGTGGAGCTCTCGTACAGTAAACTCGGTACTGTAGCATTCACGGTTCTGAGAGGTAAAGGGCAATGGAGTCGCCTCCATGAACAACATTAACTTCCTCACTACCATGGGAAAGTGAGAGTTTTGGGTGGAGACATACTAAATCCAAACATGAAATATTGTTGAGAATCTATTTCTGAACAAACTACTGACTATATTTATGAAACACATAGGCGGTATCAGTAACTATACTTCACTTCTACATGTCAGTTTACAAATACCAGCTCTTCGTATTTGTAGTTTACATGCAGTATAATTCTGCTTTTACATTTCCAAATTTTATGTTTTCCAGTCATTTACACCACTTTTTGTCAATCTTGTCAAATTTCTTATGTTCACAATGTTAATTCGCCCCCATTTCTCCATTAACAGATGTACATCCCCCCCCCCCCCAATTTTATGCGTTTTGAAACCATGATTGTGGAGAACAAAATGGCAAATTGACGCTGGCATGCCTTTCACCTTCAAATATATATTTTGTGTTTTATTGTTTGCAGTATGTGCCTAGTTGAGGGATGATGCAATGGTTGATTGGAACATTCCATCAGTCACCGTGCCAAGTGTCAGCTTAGCCTAATTAATGTGACAGGTACATTTTCATGATTTACACGACATGTTTTGAAAATTTATTGTTATTGTGAAATGCAAATATTTATGTAAGTAATTTTGTGATGTTTCATAAACAGTGAGAATCATAGTTTGCTTGTATATATTTTTCTGCGCATTGAAGGGGGCACAATAGGTTATAACCTCAAAAACATTATTATAGTGCGAGATGCCAACCCTGTGCAAATGTCACAAAAAATACATATATATTTGCCCTTGAAAATATGAATAAATTCTCTAATATTGTCATGTGAAACACAAAAAAATATAAATATACAAAGTGGATCTTGTGTAATGTTTCATTACTTAAATAATGGATGCCAGTTAAAAGCTTGCTGACAATGTCAATGATGATGAACGAAATTATGTCGCATCTGAGTCTTGGTTTCTTGTGAGAGTTATCAGGAAGAGGGAGCTTACGTTAAGTTTCAGAAGTGAGTGGGGTTCATCCAAGTCTTAGAACGCTAAGTTGAAAGTTTTGAGACTTGGGAACTCTGTGTAACTTAGGATAGGATAGGGTGATGTGAGCGCACAAAGTGTGGTCTTTAGCGCCCTTACAAAATAATTAAGCGGCGAGTGTTACCTGAGGGGTAGATGATCAAAGAAAAACAAACAGGAAAGTAGGTGCCCAAACTACACAAACGGCATGGGGGAGAGGCTGAAGCAAAAAAAGACATACTGCAAGATAACAATATAGGTTGGCCCACTAAAGAACACGGTCGTAGAAGTACTCCTAACGCAGTTCCAGGGTATCATGAACTTATCACTAATAGAAAAGGGACGTACCACTAAAACCTCTAGCCTAAAATCTTAGGCAAAGGCCCAGAAAGATCACAAAATTTTAAAATGGTCATCACACTCGCCTCATTGTCAGCTAAAACAATGGGGCAGAGCACCATCAAGATTCATTGCCGCCCTCTCAGCACAATATACATTCAATTAAAATGTGGCTTACAGAGGTCTGCACGCCACAGACATCACAAAACGGGGGTCCTCTCGACAGAGTAGATAGCTGTGTGTTGAAGGGCATTGATTCGGAGACGTGTCAAGGCTACCTCATGCTGTCTCAATGACTGGCAGGAGGTTCACCATGGGCGGACAGTCGCCTTAACCAACTGCAGTTTGTTGCCCGTCACTGCCTATCACGATTCCTCCCACCGCACCACAGAGAGAATGCCCTGCAGGGAAATGGCACATTGTATGATATAACAGACTCTGCAGGCCTCCTTGGCAGCCATCTCGTTGCCACAAGATCCGACGTGTCCTGGTATCCAACAGAATGACACTTGCTTCCCCTGCTGCTGGAGGGAGTACAGTGTCATGTATGAGCTGTACTATCTTGTCAGCTGGATACAGAGTTTGTAAACTCTGTGCGACTTGGAATCAAAGTATAGGATCAGACACTGCAAACTGCAGAGGTACAACTGACACTATAACTGAGGAAGGCTCTGAGGCTTGTAACTACTCATTTCGAGTAACACAGCCTAAAACTAAGCCAGCCTACTAAGCTAGTAGGGCGATGCAGACTCTGCATCAACTGCAGGCAGACTCCCTGACTGGCATCTGCACCGTCTGTTAAAACTGTGCGGTGCCGCCGCTCTGCCACCCTGGAAGCTTCCGCAGTTTATCCGGGAGCTTTCCATGTCTGGCGGTCACATAACTATTTTGGATGGAGGCTGGGTGGAGGTTTCCTGCGCAGCTGCCACCGATTAATCGGCTATTTCCATCTTTGTTTGGTCACATAGCAGCCGAGTGGGCGAACTTCCCAGTCTACTACAGCACTAACACGGCTACAATCATCACAGTAGAAAAAGCTGCTCCATGAATATAAAGAAGCTGCTCTGCGAACTATTTGCGACAATTATGCAAAAAATTCTGTTTCCTATACAGTTACCAGTTCCAGTACCACTTGGCACTAAGAAGCACAAAATTCAAATAATCGTTATTACATAATAAATAAACTTCCTGGTGAGTAGTACTTAAACTACAAAAATGCAAGGGTGTTCACAAATAAGCAAAATTAACCATTTAAAACGTTTTCTCTGCATTTTATGTTTTCCTACATGTTACACCACTTTATTTGAAGTCCCTTGAAAAGTGTAAAAATGGGGTTAAACTGTATATTTATTTGGTATCAATATCTAGACCTGATCTATATCGGTCAAGTCTAGTTACCAATACCAGCTGTTCATATTTTTGTTTCATATATAGTTAGTGGGTATCATTAAATATGTGATAGGGAAAAAAAGAAGAAAAAGAAAAAAATTAATTCCTTCTTTCCCCTCTTTCAAAGACTACTAATTATGCTCGAGAATGTTTTTCCCGTGGCTTGAACCAATGTTTCTAACCTATTTCTGAAGTTTTTTTCGTGATTTTCGTTTGTGTTCACTTCTTTCTTTAACATAACTTTCTCTGTCCACCTAAGTTCCAGTATGGAGCCATTTTTTAAACAACTTTTTCATTTTACAGGCTGCCTTGACTGTGACATTCTACCCAGCTATTTGCTTCTTCCCGCCTTTACACACAATAATTCAAAGACATTCTCTAGCCACTTCCAGTAGTGTGCCTCTGCTACCTTGTCCATACCTCTTGCAACTACATTCAACTACCTGGTACCTTTCTAAAATCATGGTTATACATTTGTGCCTGATTTCCTTGTCCTGAAGCTTCTCCGCTCTTATGTTTCTACATAAGGACCTGGCTTTCCACACTTTTGACCTCACAAAATCAATTGCAGTGCAGATTAAATATAATAATCAGTGTCATCAAAGAACACACTGAAAACACTTGTGTCCCTGACTACCTTCCTGACTGTTATGTAGTCAATGACATATCAGGAAGACAGGGGAACCAAAGTATACCGATGAATGTTCTTATGCTTAAAAATGGAGTTTAATAACCAAGCACATACTGGCACAAAAATCCAAGAGCTGTTTTCCATTCATGTTGGCTTCCATATCCTCTCCAAACTTACCCATAAACTTATGATACACTTCTGTTCAATTTCCTACACTGGCATTGAAGCCAGTCTTGATCAAATCACTATCATTTTACTTTAACAATTACGTCACTTATTGTGTCATAAAATCTGTCCATCTCAGTTTGATCTGTCCCTTCATGGGGCAAATGCACTGACAATCCCAATTTTCTTGCTGGAGACTGCAAAAATCTATCCACATCAGTCATTCATTTACAAACCTTCTTGCAGTTATGCTCGGTTCAATTGCTTTCCTGATGTAAAACCCTACACCCCACCATGCTCTTGCTTTTACTCCTGACAGGTAAACCTATCATGTATTCTCCCACTTCATCTCTTTTCTCCCCCTTTACCTGAATGTCACTAGCAGCTAAAAATCTAACTCCAACTTACACGCAGCCTCTGACAACTCTAACCTCTTCCCAGCGTAGGCCTCATTGATATTAATAGCTCCCCATCTCATTTCAGATTGGTTTGCAAGTCATGTCTGAGGAGTCCCTGATCAATAAATTAGAGGTGGGACTGCATCTCCTCCAGAGTCCTGGAAAGCAGGGTCTCACTGGATTTTACCCTTAACAGCTGAGGGACTAACCAGTGGATTTGGTAGTATTTACAACCTAATCACAAAGGTGGCCATGACTCAGAATATGTCTGAGATACCCAACCTATTCCTAAGTAAATAGTATCCTGTCAGGAAGATCACTAACTTTGCCACTGATACGTTGCTCTTGGTTCATGAATAGCTACAGAAACCCACACCATGAACAAATGTAGAATTTCAAAATAGCTACACAAATGTGCATGATGAACAGCGGAGTGACTGGCCAAGTATTCAGACATCATTGATCAAGTTGATGATTAGTATCCTGGCTACGAAATTCCTAAATGCTTTTTGTACCTCACTTTACGGAGCTGTCACTGAAAAGCTTGGATATCAGGAACTTTGCCACTAATGAATCTAAAGAGAAGGTACAAGAGTTTCATTGGGAACTCTTCAACCACACTTCGTACAGTCCTGATCTTGCACCATGCCACTTTTTTCTTCCTGCATTTGAAATGGTGGTTTGGTGGACAATGATTTCAAACCAATGATGAACTCAAGGCAAGCATTACCAACCGGCTCGGGTCACAAATGGCAGACTCCTTTGTTGTGGGGTTAAAGAAGCTGGTCCACTTTTACAGAAAATGTATAGATGTGAATGGTGATTAAGTGGAAAAGTGAATTTTATATTTAGTCATGTATAACTGTCAAAAACCTTGTCTAGTGAGCAACATTTTTATTATGACCAAACAGACCTGACTTTCTAAGTATGCTTTGTAAAACTTGCCTCTTGGCATATAACAAATTATAATGACAATGACATAATATGGTCCACTAATGAATGTTAAAATACATTGGGAAAGAAAGCAAACTAAAAAATACTTACCTTCATCCTTATATTTAAGTAAAATTTCATCAGAACTGCTAAGTTTGCCTCTGAACACTCTCTGCATCATCAGCACAAGTTCATCATATGTTATAGCTTCATTATGGATGGGGATTCTACGTACATCATCTCCAAGTTGAGCCTGAAAACAGCGTAAGGATCTACTTAGTAACTGTCCAATGTTCTCTCTCTCATTAGTTCCTTGATGCAGCTTAGCCGCCCTTTTTTGTTATTGTTATCTTCTGTTGATAAGAACTTCGAAGAATAGATATTATATCAGCATCAAAATTAGGAATACTAAGAAGGAGGTTAGCATACAAGTCAACAATGTGTCTATAGTATCTACAGCACTCCTTAGGCCTGTGCTTCAATAATGGCATACACTGTGGCAGAATGCCAGTAGTTAACATATACACGTGACAGCTTCAAATTATGCTAAACTGACCCATCAGGCTCATTTTGCACTTTTAAAAATATAGGCCCTGCTTTTACTGTTTGTGTTTTACTGTCTCAGGATAATGTCAGAGGAAAGTGATCATTCAATCATATTACTAATGATCTGGGCATCAAAATCAATTTCTGTCACACAACCAGGTGGCCATGGTATATGTTGGTATGTTAAAGCGTAGATGCAAAACAAAAACAAGCTGTCTAACACAAACGACCATTTTTTAGGTCTGCAGGAAATGCATAGCAGTGGATAAACTGCAAATAATATACAACACTATGCTCGTTCATCTCAGAGAGAGAAACTACAGTGTTTCCTTTTCAGGCAAGTAATAAAGGAAGATAAGGCTTTAATGTCCCATTGTCATTGTCATTACAAACGGAAAGGCTACCACTCTGAGGATTTTTGCTGCAGATGCCTGATGTCCTGCAGCATAAAATAAACACATTACATAAAAAAAATATGTGATTGAAATATATCACCACAGTTACATTAGAGTCTCTGATTACTGTTGTTAGTAACTTACTGGAAGTACTTACAGTTCACAGTGATGTGTTTCACTACCAGTAGTTACAAATATCATGCACTTTTATCATAATAGCGATTTCATAGTATCACTTAAATTATTGAAACAGTATTCCATTTCAAATAAAACAAAGAATAAAAAGTTAATGTACCTAGACCAACAGTAAACTGTGGTTTTATTTATTTCTTTCGGGTTAATCTGATATTATGGAGATGGAAGACAAAAAACTGTAGTTGTATATAGGCCTATATTATTTGATCTCCTGTGAAACATTTCAACACAAGAAGCTGTACTACTGACCCCTTTAACCTCATTTCATTGAAGCTTTATGCTAACACAATTAGTGTAATAGGATATCTTCTTAGTATTGATAGCTGTGTAGCATTGTGATTTAAGAGGCCTACATACCCAAAGTACATATAAAATGGAATCAGTTCCATACATAGTTACAATATTTCAAACCAACCACAAAATTCATACTTTAAATCTTCTATATGTCAAGAAACCTATTTTGGTTAAATTGTATGACGCTTCTTGCCAGGCAGCAGTGTTTATGTTGGCTCCAATGGTAATGATGGAAACTCAGATGACCAATAAATGTTTTTTCGTGACAACTGCAATTAAAATGAAAATTATTTTTTCTGAACGGACAAGGGCACATACAAGAAACTGTCAACCATAGAGCAGGTACAGTATTAAATTTGCTGCGAGTGAAACAAGCAGCAATAACATTTACTCTGTAGCCCATGAAAAATATTATTACAATTCCACACTTCATTGTTCATCTGTTGCCAACATAAACACTGGAGCCCAGTGAGAAGAATGGTAAAATTTTACCACCTATTTTAGTCACTACACTATGTTACTGCTCTACACAACTATTTGATTTAAACATCTCAAGCCTGAAACAAAATTATTTGATGTGTGGTTTCAGGATGAGATTATTATACCACCATATTGGTGGCAGATTCCTGAGGACAACTCGTTAGTGATATTTTTTTCATGTTCAGGTGCTCATGTTGGGTAATTTACCAATCAGTGTTGTTTCATTTTCTCAAGAATAAAAAGATATTCTTTTTAGCAGTTCTGTATCATATGTATACACATTTAAAAACGAATTTCAGTACTAATTCAATGACTTGTAGCTGGTCACATGTAATGAAATCAATATGGTAGGCTAATCAAGAATGTGTAACTTGGGAAATAGAGATTGGAAGAAACATTTAACTATGGTAATATTCACAGAATGTATGACATCAACTGCTATTGGGAAAAGCTGAAAATGTGTACCCAGCTGGGATTCGAACCCGGGTCTCCTGCTTTCTAGGCAGTTGCGCTGACCCCTACCCCACTGGGGACACAGTGATCACCGTGCCTGCAAGGACTACCTAAGCACGCCTCCCATCAGATACAAATTCCCAGCTTCACCCTGCCCACAGGTTTCACTCCCAACCTAGGATGAACCATATGATTTATTTTGTCACTTTGGTGACAATACACATTCACAGTTCACTTTCATATTTGGATAGATGTGGTAGAGAGGCCACTTGCAAATAAATTAAGCCTAGCCAATTTGAGGGTCCACCGAATTAAACCCTGAATCTTCACACCAGTAGCCAGTTGTGACTACATATAAAACAGAGTAGGCCTAACTCATTAATTTTGGGATATTATGCTACAAGGCCAATTCCTGTTTGAATATTGCTATTGTTCTGATAGTGTCCTCATTGAAGTGTCAAGTATAGGTCTATATTTTTAAAGATGTATTAAGGGCTCAAACCAACAGACTATTTTCTAGTCATTTTCTATGTGGAAACTTGTTACTTTCTTCTGAGGTATAGGCCTACACATGATAGGCCTAATGAAAGCTGTGAAAATGCAATTAAGCCTCAGTCAACCACCAGCCAATAATGCAAAATATCAGTTATACCATTTTCTGGCATAATTGAAGACCACAATACTACCCACCAGCTTTGACCAATGGTGTCATATCTGAGTCTCTCAAGATATGCTACGTAGATATACCAACTAACAAAACAAACACTATAAACATATGAGATAATAACATAGGTAATACTTATGTATTGTATATAATACATAATTTGTGATTATCCTCGTAAATTACAGATTACCACAACAGAGTGTTTCATTGATCACAACTCTCAGCCCAAAAATTCGTGCCTTCGGCACTCACTCATGAAGGATAAAAACACCTCTGTTGACCTATACCTATCTATCAGAGATAAGCTACATGTCACTTTTTAAACACAAAATCGTAATGTATAATCTGTTCTATTTGTAAACAAACTATCATCTTTAACTCATTTGTCAAAGCCAATGGGTTGTATCGAGGACTTCAATTCACCTCATTTTCCCATGTCACAGGATAGCCTGATTCATAACAGAACAGCATATTTAAAGCACCTCCCCCCTAACTTCTATAAAAAGGGTTCTCATTGACTAAAAACATATGCCAAAAAGTCTAAAATCACAGGCAATGAAACCACCTAATGAGGCTTGAAACCAGAAAACCTTATTTAATAAATAGGCCCTAACTTTTTTTCTGACACACCAATGCCTACATTTTATACAGACAAGTAACTCATCAGATAAAATAGTTCAGAGTGTGGCCAGAGGAGTGTTATGGAAATGACCCTGTTGATAATGTGGAAAATTTCATGGCTCATCTGAAGACGGGGCGGTAAAAGTCTCAATCAGCGGCATGGACTAATGTGACTTACATGACATGGTGTGGCAGTGTTGATAATGGTCGCTGTGGATGCTGGGATGAATGGCGGCACACAATATTTACAAGATGTGAAATTGAATGTGTTAACATCAGTTGATTACTGTTTCGTACAGATCATAAAATTAAACAAAACATGCTATACCTGTACTATGGTTGATAGGTTCTTGTATGAATCCTCATGCAGCCAGTAAAAGTAATTGGCCATGTAAAATGAAGATATAGAATCACTTTATTACAGTTTCATACATGAATGGCTACTCTAAATGAACTAGGCCTACACTGTCGCCCAAACAATGCTACGAACGCATCGCGATGCTCCCCATGCTGTTGATTGAGACTTTAGCTGAAGACGGGGATACCATCCATCGACTTTGACCTACGGCATTGGCATGTTGTCGTGTGTATGAATGTATGCAGGTGGTGTGAGTATGTCATGGCTGAATGAAAGATTACTGTTTGTTTACAAGCAGTACATAGATTAAAATTTTGTGTTTAAAATGTGATCTGTAACTTCACTCTGATAGTGAGCTGTAAGTTAACAGAGGGTTGTTGTTGTTGTTGTTGTTGTTGTTGTTGTTGTTCCCCCCCCCCAAGTCAGCGCCGAACTTGTGAATTTTTCAGCCGAGACCTGTAATCGACAGTACATTCTGTTGAAATTGTAATTTATGAGGGTAACTAAAGATTATTTATTATCTACAATACATAAGTAGGCCTATTAAGATATCTCTTATACAGGTTTTCTGATGTCATTGACATCATGGGTCAAAGCTGGTGTGTCCCAGTCTTCAGTTATGCCAATTTCACAAGCCAATTTGCATACAAAGCAGCATAACAGCATAATACTGTAATTTTCAAATGTTTGTATAGCTTATGGGATTTAACTACGGGGTCATCAATCCCTAAACTTACAAACTACTTATGAGCTAGCTAAGCCTAAGGACGGCACAAATATCCATGCCCGAGGGGGGATTCGAACCCCCCCGACCGCAGTGGCCGTGCAGACTGTGACTGGCACGCCACAGAGTGCTCGGCCACCGCGGCCAGCAGAATACTGTAATGAAATCCAGTAAGGCCCACAAAAGACTGATGCTCAAGCAAGTTACCACAAATAAATATGACTAAATACTGATTAAACAATTTACAACACAATCACTGGGAAGTCACAGACATAAAATAAGTAGGCCTAACAACTTTCGTCTAATACATATTAAGGTGACATTAGCGGTTAAAACTAGTTGTGCAAACAATGTTATGGCAGTTACATTTTAAGTAGTCTATGGAAATACATTTCTTCCTTGGACTACATAAAGTAGAGCGTCATTAGTACTCTTAAGTCTGAAAAGTAGAGGGAGCTACATATAGGCCTATTAAACATGTTTTTTATATATAGAGTCGACAATTTTGCACAGATCAGAATAATCAGTAAGGCCTTTGTGAGAACTATGGGAGCATCAATACAAATCCACTTGGCCTAATAGACAGAACTGTGCCACATAACAATGCTTCTTGTTAAAATCCTGAATGTGAATGACTCCAAAACTAGTGAAGAAACTCTAGGTTCTCTCACATACATCTCATGACATGACAACGGTGTATGAATCAATGTAATCCAAATTTATACTAAACATACCTGCTAGTCCCTCTTGCCAAATAAATTGCATTTTTTATGTAGAATAATTAAGAGATGTTAGCAGCACATTGTGTATCCTCCACAAACATCATATAGGCTTATTAGCTTACATAGTGCAAATAGAGATTCATCATAGAGAAAAACTTGCTAGTCTTTTGATACCCATCCCTAAAGTCAGTCAACAACAGTATTCAATTAATGTCAAGGAATCATTTGTTTGGACTGTTTTCCATCATTACTCTGCTAAGTAGGGCTATCTTGCTTCAGACTATTAGGCCCTACAACTGAAACAATACACTGTAGGCCTACAAACAATATGAAAATTTTAAAACTAACTGGCTTTATTTCTTTATTAACTTAGCGCAAAATTCGAAGCTATTCACAAAAAATGCCACCTTTGTGCATAAGTGGCAAAATGTAAGCTTACAGAAGCAATCAAGGATTCTATGCCTGCATCTCAAAATACACAAATCTTTTGAATAACCAAGTCAAACACACAGGGATTAAATGTAAAAAGACTAAGTAAATGCTTAACGGTAGGCTAAATCTAATAAAAATACATTACGGTATTTTAAAACAAACCTTTATGATGAGTTTCCCGCTAAGGTCTAAATGTGTATAGGTTTGGTCTTCTGAAGCACCTTTCGAGAACGAAGTCATTCTGCTATTACACACAATCTGATTATTCTATATAGAAGGTATTATCTTACTTTGGAGTTGTTTACTTAATTAACTTGGCTGTTTCTGGTTCTGCCTCTAACTTAATCTTGGCTATTAACTAAGCCGTACAATATGACAGTTACTATAATGTAACTTTCTTGAACATTGCAAGTTTAGGGCCCGTACGTCCGTATACAACACAGTGCACAGTTTACTTTACACTAAACAATTCACTGTGACAGCCTCACCACCATCGTCCACGGCTCCACGTTACCGGTCTGTTGTTGTCTTTGAATTTCACACTTCACACTTTCATAGACGTCAACTATGACAGCGATATACACACTCATTTGATACTTTTCTACAAAGTAGATAATCCAGTAAAATATCTTTACCTATTCAAGTACTGGAGGTTTTTAAAACTATATGGCTACCTCCAAATTACGGATATTTTCATCTAGAAAAGCGGTCTATGTTGTTTATCTCTGCTGTGGAACAATTTTGTTTACCATATTAAATATCTTTGTTGCGACAATGTGGTTTGTTTACATTTTAATGCGATGTAGCGATTGGCACTTGGAAAAAATAAACGATGATACGTAACAGTGTAATAGAAGTGATGTGTGGTGTTCAAGATGCTGGTATTTACGTTGGCACTGTTTTTACTTCTAATGGGAAGACTTTTGTATGTAGTAGTGAACGTATTAATTAAGAGAACACAGAACAATAAACATGCCAGCAGCAACAAAATTAAAACAGCGATCGTAATTGGTTCCGGTGGGCACACAGCGGAAATGCTAAGGCTTGCTCGATGCCTTAATCCAAATTTCTACAATCCCAGAATTTATATAATGGCATCTTCTGACAGTTCTAGCGAAGCGAAGATTTTGTCAACAGAAGAGGCATTAACTAATAAATCTAATAGTGGTCCGAGACAAGCAGAATTTAAAATAGTTAAGATACCACGTAGTAGAAGTGTCAGTCAGTCGTATTTTACATCTGTGTTTACAACTTTACATTCCTTTTTTGTTTGCATTCCAATTATGTGGACCTTAAAACCAAAACTACTGTTGTGCAACGGACCTGGAACGTGTATCCCCATATGCATAATTTGTTTTTTAATGAAGGTTATGTTTATAAGTGATACCTATATAGTTTTTGTAGAGAGTGTGTGTAGAGTGAGTACGTTATCTCTCTCAGGAAAAATATTGTATTATTTTGTAGACGAATTTTTTGTCCAGTGGAAAGAATTGCATGAAAAGTATAAAAGAAGTAAATATTTTGGAAGGCTGGTGTAGGACAAAAGTTTTTTCCGCAGGTCTCTCATATTAACATTAATTAAAGAAGAGAACACATGTCAGCCAGTTTTTGATTAATGGTGTAATTTTCTTACAATTTCACCATTGTGTGTTTATACTAGTGAGAGATTTCCCCTTAAGAGATTAATGATGTATGTGTTATACATGTATGTGAGATCTGGAAAAGTTAAAATTGACTCATTCCCTTATTTTCTTACATATGAAATAAATGTGGAATGAACAGGAAAATGTCAACAAAACTCTTATTTAACCTTCAGGCAACAATGCCAGTTATTATGACTTCATCAGCAGCATGGTGCAGATTTGGTACCACTATGTATTCCGAGTTACAAACCTAGTATATAGCTATTAAGTAATCGTAATGACTAAAGTAGTTGAATGTACAGATAGAAATATCACATTTATTAATAACTGAATTAGTACATCAATTACCTTAGGTGTATAAATATAACATTATTCCAAAAGTGGACAATCTTCACATATAGGATATTTAAGAAAATTTGAAATCAAAATATGAATAAAATGTAATTAAATGCCACAGTATTTGCTAATAATGAAACAAGGTTATTATAATATTTGATATGCCTATATTCGAGAATAATCATATAGTCAATGATCAGAGCAGAGTACATTATTTACATGTTACATATTTTATCATCTTCCTACAGTGATTTTATTCAGAATCGAGGTTATCGGTGCCAACTGCACAATTTTGACTTACAGTTGTGGTATTTGAGTGATCCGCACACCCAAAACAATGACAAGAACAACACATTGTAGTTGTAAATTTGTCCTTAGCTCTGGCGCAAATCACACATCTTCCTCTCTTCCATGCTGATGGAGGCCCTTGTAGTTGTTCATTTTGTGGCTTGTACCTTCTCAAAAAAAATCTTCACATCTAGTGGTAACAACATGATAGTGTTTCATCATCTGAAGAGCCAAATTCTTCAAAAATGTTCTGCTGACTGTTTCATTTTGAGGATTTGCTTTGAAAATTATAAAGGCATTTGTTACTGCTATGTTGAGTCATGCATAAAACAAAGCCAATGGCCATCTTCTTGTCACTTGGAAAACACTGTATGTGCCACATATGGTAACTGATTAACTGTATCAGCCCCTCCTTTTGTCATATTATAGTCTAAAATTATCATAGTCTTCGCTGAATCTTCATCCACAGCTCCATCATCATGCAACATTGAAAATAATAACACATTTGTTCTGTTTAGGAACATGCGATGCGGAATCCAAACAAAAATCACTAAGATCTTCAATACTTTTTTGAAGACATTTTTCTATTTCCTCCTCTGTTAAACCCATACCATGTCTATGAGACCTGAAGAGTAAATTATGTAGTAGAAAAATACTTTTTTTCGCATTTTGTAAGAGATTTATCATGAGTTAAACTCCTATAGTTACTAACTAAATTTAAGTTTTTGAGCATTCTAATATGTAGGGTAAAATTTATACTATAAATATTTACTAAAAAGTGCCACAAATCCATTTGAAAGGAAAACTAAAAATAATACAAAACAATTCAAATCTACTTAGATGACAGGCAGCTCAGTGCAGATTCGCTACCCGTGATGAACTCTTCAACAAAACTTTGTTCAGGTCGAGACAGCCATGCACTAGAAACTCAGAATCTTCACTGACATCATTTTTAAAGTTTAGTTGAGGAATAGCTAAAGCGGAAATACAGCATCTCCATTAATGTGACAACTATGAACATTTAAAGAAAAGTGGTAGCATATTTGCACCAGCTCTGCTGTTGAAGGGTTAAAGGTCTGCCTACCTACCTACCTATCTATCTATCTATAGTGTAGTCATTCTGACTTGATTGTTTACATTATACTCACTTTAATATGACTTGTAGTGGCAATTCACTTCCAGTAACACAGTAAAATTGTTGTAGAGTCATTTCCCTTCAAGTTACCAAGCAAGGTGGCATTGTTATCACACAGGACTTACATTTGCAAGAATAATGGAGCAGATGTGCCCCTGACCATTCACGTTTTTAAGTTTTTCTATGATTTCCCTAAAACATCCTGAGACAAATGATGCAATGGTTCCTTTGAAAAGGCACAGCCAATTTACATTCCCATCCTTATCAAAACAATCTGAATCTGTGCTTATCTCTAATCACCAAGCTATCAGTGGTATGGTAAACTATAATATTGCTCCCATCAAATGCAGGAAACAGTTTTTTGCTATTATGGATCATGTTTTGCTCCTCCAGCAACAGTAACCTCCCTTAGAGCGCGTGCCACGTAACTTGGCGGGTGAGGTCTGGATGCGCAGAAGCACGGGTACGTCACGCCACGTGACCTGCTGGCCAATAGCCGTCAGTCAGCCGTTGCGTGAACGTCAAATGTGGTTTTTCAGTAATAATGGATAGATTGATGTCCGTAGAAGAACTATGTATATAATTTACAAATATTTCGTGTTAATCGACTGAGCTACGAAATGAATTTCTGTGCCGCTCCGAAAATTATGCCCTACCGTGTAAACATGATAGGTACAAGAGAAAGAGACTCATAAATATTCGTGAATGCACCATAGTTTTCCCAAGAATCAAACGATCTCTGTTTTTCTGCATTACACTTTTTATACAGCCGTGTGTATTCAAGACTTGCAGCTTGACATTTCCTTGCGCTTGTATGCGGCCGTAACTTTAAAGCAAAGCGACAGTCAGCAGCTGACTGCGGAATGGAACGGAGCGCAGCTAACGCACAGTCCAGCTACGCTGCAACAGCAGCTTTCCCCACCACTACACAGCTACCTGCACAGAAGAGCCAGTCCACCCGCCAAGTTATGTGGCGCGCGCTCTAGTACACTGACAAGGGCACTTAAACTTTGACTAGCCCTCATATATTATTATCAAGATCCTCCCAACTCCTAAAGTATGTTCAATTGGCCACCCAACCTTCACATCCTAATCCATTCCTATTCCACTCCCAGTTCCAACCCCTTTTCCACGGGGTTAATATCTTTTTGAAAGACACTAATGCAAGATCTGCCTAATCCACCACTGAGCAATTCCTATTCCGGTCCCATCACGGCTAATCCTTCCCCATTAGAGGACAGGCTGCATGTGGAAGCAGCCATGTGATGTACCCACTCAGCTGCAGTCAGCTTTGCATCAGAATGAATTGGCATCATTAAACTCTGGTCAAAAGCAAGATGTACCACCCTGTGGCACAAAAATGAAGCTGAGCACAATGCTTTACAACCTGGACCATATGGATCCTTCCCTCCGACAACAGCAGTTCTGAACTGCTCAGATGGGAGTTGTCCTTACAACACATTCTAGAACCCACAACCATCCTGACCAGTACCTATACCCCATGCCTAACAGTCCCTCATATCTTCTCAATTCATGTATTTCTTCCAACTGTGTGCCACCTAGTTTTGTATTATTTTTTGACGGTCTGTACTTCTCCATTTCCCTCACCTGCCCCTCTTTTCTCCTTTACAAGCTGCATCTCACATTTCCATTTATCAGTGCTTTTATGCTTTGAGAGGTGGTGTGGAACATTCTAACCCTACCCTTGCCCTACACCCTTCTTCCCCTCCTCCTTTCCTCTGCTCACTCACTGTCAAAATTCTGGTTGGGCCATAGTGGCCAGAGATGGCAGTTGTGTGCACTAATGTGCCTTAATGATTGTAATGAAGTCACTGGTCAAGACTTAAAACTGTGTGAATGAGATTCTTTTTTACATGGCTGTCTGTGACTTAAGGGTATATTACACGGAGCGTATTTGGTCGCTTGTTGCTGGTGTCTGTTGTCGCTCAATGTATAGGCGAATAGCGAATGAATACGCTGTCGCAATGACACGCAGCGACTTCAGCTGCTAGCGTCTTCGTAAAAACAATTGAAACGTGACGTAGCATATGACCTTGTTTTGAAGGTTAGGTGATACCAAACAGTTCTGTTTTCCGCCAAATAAAATAGGAAGTGGAATTGCAGTCAAATTTCAAGAAATTTATCAAAGTTTTCCAGTATTATAGGGCATTGAAAATGATTATTTAAATACTAAACTCAAAGACACTCAATTTAACCAACTGTTTGACGACTGACGAATTGAACACTGAAGGTTTCTTGGGGGATATGGATACCAAACACCTGAAAACAAAAATCAAAACAAAATATCTCATCTTCATTATATTTCTGTAGGCAGAAGGATCTCCACATAATAATTCTCTCAAAAGATTTGCAAAAGCACTACATTTATCCCTTCTCCCAATCCACCTTCTTATCAATTTTCTTTTATTTTTTCCTACTTCTCCATTTTGATTTTGGTAGATTGTGTTTCTCATAAAAGTTTTAAAAGAACAACGCCAGCATTTATTACTTCCTTCGACATTTTGACTCCACTGGTGGCTACTTCATACGCTCCTGTATATGACACGGGGCGACCAACATTTGCGAGTGACCAAAAATGCCAGCGTCTAAAGTAGCCCACCCTTCAACTTTAGACATTCGCATTTCGGAGCAGCGACTTTGTTCGCTGTCCTTGTTTACATGGAGCGAATTTAGCAACTGCATCCAAATTCGCCAGCGACAAGTGACCAAACACGCTCCGTGTAATATACCCTTTAGTGATCATCTTTATGGTCAATTGCTCTTATGCTCTTACATCTACACTGAAGAACTAAAGAAACTGGTACACCTGCCTAATCTTGTGTAGGACCCCTGCGAGCATGCAGAAATGCTGCAACATGACATGGCATGGGCCCTACTACTGTCTGAAGTGCTGTTGGAGGGAACTGACACCATGCAGGTATCCCAAAGATCCTCAAATAATATTCATGTGTGGGGAGTTTGGTGGCCAGTTGTGTGTTTAAACTCGGAAGAGTGTTCCTAGAGCCACTCTGGATGTGTGGTGGGTTGTGTTGTCCTGCTGGAATTGTCAAAGTCCATCAGAAAGCACAATGTACAGTACATGGATGCAGGTGATCAGCCAAGATGTGATGTATGTTTCACCTGGCTGAGTTGTATCTAGACATATCACTCTGAATGCACATGCCCAACAACATTACAGAGTCTCTGTCGGCTTGATCAGGCTCCTGCTGACATGCAGGGTCCCGAACATGTCTACCTGTCTAATACAACTGGTAATGAGACTCTCAGATCAGTCAACAGCCCCATGTCAGTGTTGATGGTTCTAGGCAATACAAAAAGCTTTGTGTCATGCAGTCAGCAAGGTTACAAGGGCGGGCCTTTGTCTCCAAAAGCCTAAATCGATAATGTTTCCTTGAATGGTTTACACACTGAGACTTGCTGATTTCTCAGCATTTAAATGCACAGAAATTCATGTAAGGTAAGGATTGCATGTGTTGAACTATTCTCTTCAGTCACTGTTGTCTCCATATTTGCAGAATATTTTTCTGGTCACAGCTATGTCAGAGATTTGATGTTTTACCGTATTCATGGTGCACTTGAGAATTGGCCATGTGGGAAAATCCCCACATTAAAAAAAAAAAAAAAAAAAAAAAAAAAAAAAAAAAAAAAAAAAAAAAAAAAAAAAAAAAAAAAAAATTATTGCTTCATGAACTGTGGCGGGGGGGGGGGGGGGCAGCTTAAGCTTTTCTATTGGGACATCTGTGTAATTTCTAACTGTCATTGTCTTTGACTCTATTCAACTGTAGAGCTAAATTATTTTTCAAAAGAGATAGATTGGCTGGCCAGTACTACGTTTGTGCTGAACTGCCGATAGTAACACAAATGAAGAAAAAGAAAAAAAAGGGGGATGAAAAGGACAAGCTTTTGGAACACAGTTCCTTCTCCAGGTGTGGGAGAAGGGAAGAAAAAATGATGGGAACGGAAGGGAAAGGTAACTCACGACCTAGGTCATGAGGATGGTGTTTGACAAGTGTGGAAGTCAGAGATACTGCCACGGTTGAGCCATTTAAATTTCAGCAGTCAAGTTAAGTAAGAATATTTACTGCCAGCATTCTCTCTTGATATATGCTACTTAATGAATAACATTTACATCATGTTAGGTAGTACCAGGTTGTTGTTGTGGTGGTCTTCAGTCCGCAGTATCTCTGACTTCCACACTCGTCAAACACCACCTCATGACCTTGGTCGTGAATAATTTTTCCCTTCCATTCCCATTCTTTTTTCTTCCCTTCTTTCCCACCTGAAGAAGGAACTGTGTTCCAAAAGATTGTACTTTTCAACCCTTTTTTTCTTCATTTGTGTTACTATCGGCGGTACAGCGCACTGGCCAGCCAATCTACCTCTTTTGAAAAATAATTTATCGTCTCTGAGAAGAATTTCCATTATTAATCCACCTGTTGAGTTAACTTTGCCAAATTTGAGGAGAAAACCTACTGTGATCTTAGTAATCACCGTGTATTGGCTTTTCTAAGTTTGCCACTGTGTTCATGGTAAAATGTGTCTAGTCCTACTTCTCGATGCAGCTGTGACTTCATCATTGATTTAGACTGAAAATGGAAGTTTTAATTTGGAGAGATGAGGATAATATTGGTGTAATAGTAGGCAGTCAAAAGTTTTTCTATGGGACATTTTCAGTTTCCCTACATTCATCTAATTTTGTATTACTTCTGAGCTAAAGTTTACCTCTCCAACCTAGAGACATTTAGCTTTCTTAAGATTACAACTCACCATAAAGAGGCTCACTGAGCTGCTGACAGATATATATAATCACAATCACACAACTTAAATTTTCAGCCATGGCCTTCGTCAGAAAAAGAAACACATACATTCACGCAGTCACTCAGACAACTATATACACAACCATAATGTTCAGCCACTCCAGCAACACAAGCATCTAGATCAGTGGTTCTGAACCTGTGGGCCACTTGTGGCCCACTGAGCTGTTTTGAGTGGCCCGGAAGGATAGTCATCCAGTGTTCAAAATTTCGCAATAAAAGTCTCTCTAATGACTGACAAAAATGGGCAAGATGTTTATAGCAAAATCGATGAAGTCATTGCCCTGAACTTAAGCAGCACATTCTCCACATGTCCTGTGTTGTGAAGAAGGCATCTCTGACAGGAGCACTCAAGTGTTTGCAAGCCCTGTGTTCCCCCCTTCCCCGCCCTCCCCAGGTGGTGGCTGTGACAGCTCGGACAGCGCTTGCAATCACATCCTATTTGCTGCATCGAATTATCCGTTCTGAATCCTATCAAGTGTGACACTGTAAATCTGTCTTGCGAGAGTTAGCAAGAACAAAAATGGTGCGGTATAAGTGTGCCATTTGTGATGCTTTTTTTCCTTTAAACTACATTCCATGAAAAGTCAGTTGAGCCATTTAAATGTCAGCAGTCAAGTTAAGTAAGAATATTTACCGCCAGCATTCTCTCTTGATATATGCTACTTAATGAATAACATTTACATCATGTTAAGTAGTACCAGGTTGTTGTTGTTGTGGTCTTCATTCCGCAGACTGGTTTGATGCAGCTCTCCACACTACCCTGTCCTGTGCAAGTCTCTTCATCTGAGAATAAGTTTGGCAACCTACATCCTTTTGAATCTAATTTCAGTATTCATCCCTCGGTTTCCCTCTACAATTTTTACCCCAGACACTTCCTTCTAATGCTAAGTTGACAATTCCTTGATGTCTCACAATGTGTCCCACTGACCAATCCCTTAGCCATTTTCTCCACAATTCTGTTGAGCACCTCCTAATTAGTTGTGTGATCTCCCATTTAATCGTCATCATTTGTTCGCGGCACCACATTTCGAAAGCATCTATCATCTTTTTGTCTGAACTCCTTATTGTCCAAGTTTCACTTCCATACAATGCCACAATCCAGACAAATGCTTTCAGAAAGGACTTCCTAACATTTAAATGAATATTGGCTGTCAACAAATTTTGCTTCTTCAGGAACGCTTTTTTTCCCATAGCTATTCTGCATTTTATATCCTTTACTTCAGCCATCAGAAGTTATCTTGCTACCTAGATAACAAAAATCCTACTTTTATTGTCTCATTATGTAATCTTAATTCCTTCAGCATCACCTGATTATCTGACACTACATTCCACTATCTTTGTTTTACTCTTGTTAATGTTCATCTTATACCTTCCTTTGAAGACACCGTCCATTCCATTTATTTGCTCTTCCAGATCTTTTGCGGTCTCTGACAATTACTATGTCATCAGCAAACCACAATGTTTTTATTCCCTATCGCTGGATTTCAATTCCCTCTCCAAATTTCTCCTTGGATTCCTTCAAAACTTGCTCAATGTACAGATTGAACAACATTTGGGAAAGGCTACAATCCTGTCTTACTCCATTTCCAACCACTGTGTCCTGCTCATGACGTGTGATTCTAATAATTGCTGTCTGGTATTTGTACAAGTTGAATATAACTCTTTGTTCCCTGTATTTTACTCTTGCTACCTTCAGAATCTGAAAAAGTGTATTCCAGTCGACATTGTCAAAAGCTTTCTCCAGATCCACAAATGCTAAAAACGTAGGTTTTCCTTTCTTTAATCTATCTTCTAAGATAGGTCGTAATATGAGTATGGCCTCCTGTGTTCCTACATTTCTACTAAATCCAAATTGATTTTCCCCTAGGTCGGATTCCACCAGTTTTTCCATTCATCCGTAAATAATTTGTGTTAGTATTTTCAACGATGACTTGTTAAACTGATAGTTCTGTAATTTTCGCATTAACTGCTCTTGCTTGCTTCGGGATTGAAATCACTATGTTCTTCTTGAAGTATGAGTGTATCCATCTCGCATATCAGGAGGAACAATTTGTTCATGACTGGCTCTCCTAATGATAATAGCAGTTCAGATGGAACATGATCTTCTCCAGCAGTCTTGTTTCTACTCAAATCTACTTCATCTGCCACTTCTACAATACTGCCTTCAAGATCATTTCCTTTGCACAGGCCGTCTATATTTTCCTTCCATCTTACAGCTTTTCCCTCTTTACTTAGTATTGGTTTTCCATCTGAGTTCTTAATATTCATACCACTGCTTGTCTCCAAATGTCTCTTTTTATTTTCCTATAGGCAGTTTCTATCTTTCCCCTAGTTATACATTATTCTATGGTCTTGCATTTCTCTTCAAGCCACTCCTTCTTAGCCAGTCTGCACTTCCTGTCAACCTTATTTATCAGAAGTTTGTACTCCCTATTGTCTGCTTAACTTGATGCATTTTTATATTTTCTCCTTTCATCAGTTAAGTTCAGTATTTCCTGAGGTATTGAAGGATATATATATGGCCTTGTCCTTCTGTCTATATGATACTCTGTGGGTTTCACTACTCTGTCATAGCTACCCATTCTTCTTCTACTGTATTACTTTGTCCCATTTCAGACAATCCTTGCCTAATGCTCCATCTAAAACTCTCACCCATTTTTAATCAACAGTTCATAACCAAATAAGTTATGTTCAGAGTCTATATCTGCCACTGAATATATCTTACAGTTTAAAACCTGGTTTCTAAACCTTTGCCTTATCATTATAAAGTCAATCTGGTACCTTCCTGGGTCTCCTGGCCCTTTCCACGTATATAAACTCCTTTCATGATAATCAAACCAAGTGTTTGTGATGATTAAATAGTGCTCTGCTCAAAACTCTTCCAGGCGATCTCCTCTTTCATACCTTTTCCTCAGTCCATATTCACATACAGCATTTTCTTCTCTTTCTTTTGCTACTACTGAGTTCCAGTCCCCCATCACAATTAAGTTTTCTTCTCCTTTAACGGGCTGAATGATTTCTTTTATCTACTCATACATTTCTTCGATCTCCTCATCATCGCCAGAGCTAGTTGACATGTAAACTTGTACCACTGTGGTCAGTATTGGCTTCATGTCTATCTTCACTACAATTATGCATTCACATAGTAACTTACCCGCATTCCTATTTTCTTATGAATTATTAGACCTACTCTTGCATTATGACCAACTGATTTTGTATTTATAACACTGTTCTCATCTGACTAAAAATCCTGTCCATCCTGCAACTGAACTTCACTAATCCCCACCATATCTAACTTTAACCTATCCGTTTCAATTTTTCTAACTTACCTAGCCGATTAAGGGTTAGAAAATTCCACACTCTGATCCGTAGAATGCCTGTTTTGTTTTTCTTGATGACGACATCCAGGTTGTAGAGTTCAAAATAAAAGCCAGCTGTCTTAATCCATAATAGAAGATTAAAAAGTTAAATCAAATTTAAGCAAAATAACTCTCAAACACCATCATTTATTTACCTTTGAAACATGAGAGGTGAGTTTCAAAAGCTGTACAAAGTTACCTAAGCAAGATTTTTATGAATTTTTAATATTTGAGTCATGAGTGTATCTTATGCAGTAGCTGTGAATATATGTATGTTTTTGTATAAAAATAAATATTGTTTGACTTACCCAAAGCACAGGCTCGCCAATAGACACAAAACACACACAAACAAACATTCAAGCTTTCACAACCATTGGTTGCTTCCTTTTTCCCCTCCTTCCTTCCTTCCTCTTTTCCTGACGAAGCAACCAACGCTTGCGAAAGCTTGTATGTTTGTTTGTGTGTGTTTTCATTTGTGTTTTTTTGTGTATATCGGCGAGGCTGTGCTTTGGGCAAGTCAAACAATATTTATTTTTATACATATTTTTCCCACCCGGAAAGCCGCCTCCTACAATGTATGTGTGTTTTATGTTATATTTTCTATATTATGATTTGGTACCTGTCACTCATTTCATTGTAAGCTTCAATAATGTATAACTATCACAGGGGATTTTGCATTCTTAGTTAGTACTTACAAATTGGTCCCACCTTTGCAAATATGATCACTTGAACAGGCAATTATTAGAAGAAAAACAATTAGTAGAAGTCAGAGGAGTACACATATGCCAGTTGGCATACAAAAATTACCATTTCTGCAACAATCTATCACATAATCAACATCAATTGTAAATACTTATTATTGTGATGTCTTTCAAAAGAACAGACATCGCACCAATATACAGGTTGTATTCACATTCGACAATGACATTCTGGGTTCCAGTCTTCATCACTAATGTGATAAAATGGTTGGACCTCGTGTGAGAATCCCTGATGGTGAACATTGAGGAATATGGTCGAGGAACGCTTTGGTAGTGTGGGACTACTGAGGACTTTGGTTGGACGGGAGACGCACTCCAAATAGACAAGAAGTTACGGTGACTTCTGGCCCAAAGTTTGTGAGCGATTAATACACATTAATGTAATATTTTATCTTTATCCCAAAGTCTTCAGTTCTTTCCAGCTCTAAGATCACAGGGAGCAGTAATGAATATTAATTTTTTCTTAAAATGCTTCAGTTTTTTTATATCAGGTGGGGTAAATGTTTTACTTAATTTTCTCTATTTCAATGGTACGACAGCATACAAATATATATTCAGAAACTGAAGTCGAGATTTTGTGGCTTCACAATACATTTCCGAGTTAATGATTAACATTAACTTCCGTTAAATTGTTCGTAAAGTGACGCTTTAACGTTTAAGCAGGTCAACTTTTTAGTAATGAGTTTTGATTAATGAAGTTAACTTTATGTTTAATGCTGTCCAGCTCTGGCAAGTACCATAGTGGCAGTTCACAGTAATCACTTGCCCTGTCTGCCTTAAAATGAAAACGCTAAATGTCATTTTCCATTGATGAACATACATTATGAACAAGATATTTAACAAAAATGTAACTGCTTGTAAATGGTTGTCAAAAGGTTGCAGCAGAGTTTCAGATGGCCACTTAAATTTTCAAGTTCTTATATATCTTTCTTTGAAATTACTTATGATATTTCTAAACAACAAGTGCACAAATTCTAAAATAAATAAATAAATAATAATAATAATAAATATTAATTAAGAATATGTTTAGTTATATTTCAAAAAGCAACTTAATTCTATTAACAATTATACGTTAAATAGATTCTGACGATTAAACAAATGGGTGTAGTTATTTGTCAGTGTTATTTTGTCCTGTGATAATGTTGTGGAATAAAAGTTTTGATAATTTGGCCCGAGAAGGAAAAAGGTTGAGTATGGCTGATCTAGACTATCTGTCCTCCATTATTGACATTCCTATAAGGTTTTCCATTGTTAAAATGTTCTTAAGATTACATTAGAATGGGAAATTTGAAAAGAACCAAGTGTATGATACTATTTCTTTATTGTTTGTTACTGGGAGGAGGTTAAACTGGTATTGCTGTCCTCCTTTGACTTGTATTATAGGTCAATTTAAGTAATTGAAACCATTTTAATGTTGGTGTGATTTGGACAGGGGTTGATTGGTATTGTTTTCTTCATTTTAGGTGCATCATAGTTTAATAATTGAAGTATTAAAATTATTATTTTTGTGTGTAATGGTACTGGTTGGTATCACTGTCTTCATTTCTGGTGTCTTATAGGTCAGTTGAATTATTCAATTCTGTTTATAGTTTCTTAGTAATTTTTGGATTTTTATTTCTCATATTTTATATGCTTTTTAAATTATATTTTTGTATGCTTTCGGTTGGCTTTTTGTCATCCCCCCCCCCCCCCCCCAACTGCTTAGAATGCAATCACGCAAAACTTCAACATTCCAACACTTTTCATGTTTGTTTTACATTAATTTTCTCATGTTTATATGTGCTTTTGTTCGTGTTTTTCATAACTGATTTGGTCACCACATTTGCTATGAGTATATATGCCATTGCCACAATATTTATGACGTCATGGGTCAAAGCAGACAGGTAGAATTGCATCCTTCAATTATGCCAAAAGTAGAAAAAGTGGAAGTAATGCAGTAAATCCACAGTGTTAAGAGACAGAAAGTGGCATACACTTTCTAGATATTTCTTCCTCATTTCTCTATTTCTAGTGGTATTAATGTGATATTTTGTTGGTATCCAGCAGAATTTCCTGAAACATTCTCTCATTTTTATTGCCGAGTTTTAATTTTCAGTTTCAGTCTAACATTATAGAAACAGGATAAAATTATTTTTGTGAAAATTTGTAGTTCACTTCATTACTCATTAGATATATGGAGAATGGGATTATTGATGAGGTACCAAATAATGTTCCACCTGTATTCTCTATACATGGGTACAGGTACAACATTAAAATCAGACTGATTATGGCGTGATGGCCATTACAGGAAGTATCTGTTTAAAGAACCTAAGTGGCAGATTCACTATTTAGTATATGTTGACTTACAGGTCGATCTCTGCCACAGATACCTTGCATCTAATCATATGAGGGTGTAAGACAAGATCACTGAATCAGAAGGTAGGTTTCATATTTATACTGATAACAGATTTGTTTAGTCGTTTCTGCAGTTCTGCGGTGTGCTCCTCCCAACTGAATTTATTATCAAGCTATAATCCCGGAATTTTATTTTGTCAACCTCTTCTACCTGCTAGTCTTTGTACTGTATGCATATACTAGATGGGAATCCCTTACATGCTCTAAACTGCATGTAGTGAGTCTTTTCAAAGTTTAATGTCAACGAGTTGGCTTTAAACCATTTATTAATGTTAATGAAAATATCATTAGGAGACCTTCGTAGAACTATGCTTTGTATGCTATTTATTGCAATACTTGTATCATCTGCAAGCAAAATGAACTCTGCTTCTGTCAGTGTAACTGATGAGAGGTCACTAATGTACACAAGAAAAAGCAATGGCCCTAAGATGGATCCTTGTGGGACACCACATGTAATTTCTTCCCAATCTGATGATGACTGTTGGCTTAATTCACTAGTCCCTTGCACTGACACACCTTGTTTCCTGTCAGGAAGGTACGACTTGAAAAATTTTGCAGCAATTCCCATGACACTATAGAATTCTAATTTGCTTGAAAGCAAGTTAAAGTTCACACAATCAAATGCCTATGATAAATCATAGAAAATACCTGCTGTTTGTAATTTATTATCTAATGAATTAAGTACATTCTCACTTTAGGCGTAAATAGCCTTCTCGATATTGGAACCGCCATCCGCGGTGGCCGAGGAGACTAAGGCGCACCAGTCACGGTCTCCACGGCCACTACGGACAGGGGTTCGAGTCCCCCCTCGGGCATGGATATTTGTGCCGTCCTAGTTTGTAAGTAGTTCATAAGTAGTTTGTAAGTTTAGGGACTGATGACCCCGTAGTTAAGTCCTATAGCCTTTACAAACATTTGAACATTTGATATTGGAACCTTTCAGAAAGCCGAACTGTGTTCTAGACAGTATGTCATTTGAGGTTAGGTAGTTGAGAAGCTGCTTGTACATTAGCTTTTTTAGAATTTTTGAGAATGTCGGTAAAAGTGAAATTGGTCTGTAGTTTGATGGTATCTGTTTATCCCCTTTCTCGAACAGAGGTTTAATATCCACATAGTTTAGAAATATTCGAGTTATAATGGACTGGTTACACAAATAACTTAAAATTGTGCCAAATTCATAAGAACATGCTTTAATTTTCTTTGATGATATTTAATTGTAACCACTAGAATTAAAAATTTTATTATGGAAGCTATTTTTTGTGGCGAAGTTAGTGACATACTAATGTTTCTGACATTATTTGTAAATGCTTATTTCAGATATTCAAAAGCTTTATTTACTGACCCTGACAATCACATACTACCAGTAACAGATTAGATTTGCCACACTATGCCCATCAGTTACTAAGGTATCATCTACTGTTAACGATAGCTGCTCCTGCACCTTTCTGGTTCTACCAGTCTCCTCTTTCACTACCTCTCATATTGTGCTTAGTTTGCTATCTTTTTCTCATAGTGCATTTTTGTTTAGATGTCCAAATTACTTTTTGAAAAATATTTTACAGTATTCCTTATATGTAGCTAAATCATCATCATTGCAGGAACTCTTGGCTGATAGATATATTTTCCTCTTTGTCTTACATGAAATCTTTATTCCTTGTGTAATCTGTGTTTTTATTATAGACTTCTGTTTAATTTGAGTTACCTTTAGACAAAAACAGTTGTCCAACATGATATGACATTATTAATTAATCTGTTATATTTTACATCCACCCCCATGAACCACAGACATTGCAGAGGTGGGGTGGCTTGCGTGCCTCAACGAAGCAGATAGCCGTACCGTAGGTGCAACCACAATGGAGGGGTATCTGTGGAGAGGCCATACAAATGTGTGGTTCCTGAAGAGGGGCAGCAGCCTTTTCAGTAGTTACAGGGGCAACAGTCTGGATGATTGACTGAGCTGACCTTGTAACATCAGCTAATGTGGCTTTGCCACACAGTTACTGCGAACGGCTGAAAGCAAGGGGAAACTACAGCCATTATTTTTCCCGAGGAAATGCAGTTCTACTGTATGAAAATATGATGATGGCATCTTCTCGGGTAAAATATTCCGGAGGAAAATAGTCCCCCATTCGGATCTCTGGGCGGGGACTACTCAGGAGGATGTTATCATCAGGAAACACAATACTGGCATTCTACGGATCGGAGCGTGGAATGTTAGATCCCTGAATCGGGTAGGAAAATTAGAAAATTTAAAAAGGGAAATGGATAGGTTGAAGTTAGATATAGTGGGGATTAGTGAAGTTCGGTGGCAGGTTGAACAGGATTTCTGGTCAGGTGAGTACAGGATTATAAATACAAAATCAATTGGGGGTATCACAGGAGTAGGACTGATAATGAATAAGAAAATAGGAATGCGGATAAACTACTATGAGCAGCACAGTGATCACATTATCATTGTCAAGATAGATACGAAGCCAACACCGACAACAGTAGTACAGGTTTATATGCCAACTAGCTCTGCCGATGATGAGGAGATCGAAGAAATATATGAGGAGCTAAAGGAAATTATTCAGACAATTAAGGGAGAGGAAAACTTAATTGTTATGGGAGACTGGAATTCGGTAGTAGGAAAAGGAAGAGAAGGAAACATAGTAAGTGAGTATGGACTGGGCAGGAGGAATGAAAGAGGAAGTCGCCTGGTAGAATTTTGCACGGAACATGATTTAATCGTAACAAACACGTGGTTTAAGAATCACAAAAGAAGGTTGTATACGTGGAAGAGACCAGGAGACACCGGAAGGTATCAGATAGATTTTATAATGGTAAGACATAGATTCCGGAACCAGGTTCTAAACTGCAAGACATACCCAGGCGCAGATATAGACTCTGACCATAACTTGTTAGTCCTGAACTGTAGGCTGAAACTGAAAAAACTGCAGAAAGGTAGGAAAATAAGGAGATGGGACCTAGATAAATTGAAGGAATGTGAAGTTCTGGAGAATTTCAGAGGGAGATTTAGGCAACAATTGACAGAAACAGGGGGAAATAAAACAGTAGAAGAGGAATGGGTAGCATTGAGAGATGAAATAGTGAAGGCAGCAGAGGACAAAATAGGTAGAAAGGCAAGACCTACAAAAAATCCTTGGATAACACAGGAAATACTAAATTTAATTGATGAAAGGAGAAAATATAAAAATGCAGTAAATGAAACAGGCAAAATGGAGTACAGACGACTAAGAAATGAGATTGACAGGAAGTGCAAAATGGCTAAGCAGGAGTGGCTAGAAGCCAAATGCAAATCTGTAGAAGAATGTATAAGAAGGGGAAAAGTAGATACCGCCTACAGGAAAATAAAAGAGACATTTGGGGACAAGAAAATCAACTCTATGAATATCAAGAACTCAGATGGGAAACCAGTTCTCAGCAAAGAAGGGAAAGCTGAAAGGTGGAAAGAGTACATAGAGCAGCTCTACAAAGGAAATGAACTTAGAGACAATGTTGTAGAAAGGGAAGAGGAAGTAGATAAAGATGAAATAGGAGATACCGTACTGAGAGATGAATTTGACAGAGCCCTGAAAGACCTAGGTTGGAACAAGGCGCCAGGAGTAGATGACATATCCTCAGAGCTACTAAACTCTCTGGGAGAGCCAGCCATGACAAAACTATTTGAACTGATGTGTAGGATGTATGAGACAGGCGAAATACCCTCAGACTTTAAGAAAAATGTAATAATCCCCATTCCAAAGAAATCAGGTGCAGACAGGTGTGAAAATTACAGAACCATCAGTTTGATAAGTCATGGTTGCAAAATTTTAATACGAATTATCTACAGGAGAATGGAAAAGCTGGTAGAAGCTGACCTCGGGGAAGATCAGTTTGGATTCAGGAGGAACGTAGGAACCCGGGAGGCAATACTTACCTTACGTCTTATCTTAGAAGATAGATTAAGGAAAGGTAAACCTACATTTTTAGCCTTTGTAGATTTGGAGAAAGCGTTTGACAATGTTGACTGGACTACACTCTTTAAAATTCTGAAGTCAGCAGGGGTAAAATACAGGGAACGGAGAGTTATCTACAACTTGTACAAAAGCCAGACTGCAGTTATTAGACTCGAAGGGCATGAAAGGGAAGCATCAGTTGGGAAGGGAGTAAGACAGGGTTGTAGCCTTTCTCCGATGTTATTCAATTTGTACATTGAGCAGGCGGTGAAGGAAAGCAAGGAAAATTTTGGAATAGGGATTAAAGTTCAGGGGGAAGAAATAAAAACATTGCATTTTGCTGATGACACTGTAAGTCTGTCAGAGACAGCGAATGACCTGGAAGAGCAGTTGAATGGAATGGACAGTGTGTTGAAGAGAGCATATAAAATGAACATTAACAAGAGCAAAACAAAAATAATGGAATGCGGTCTTTAGAAAATCAGGCGATGCTGAAGGAATTAGATTAGGTAACGAAACAATGAAGGTGGTAGATGAGTTTTGTTACTTGGGTAGTAAAATAACATGCGATTGTCGCAGTACAGAGGATATAAAATTCAGAATGGCAATGGGAAGAAAAGCATTTTTGAAAAAGAGAAATTTGCTAACATCGAATATTAATTTAGGGTAAGGAAGTCTTTTCTGAAGGCATTTGTGTGGAGTGTTGCCTTGTACGGAAGTGAAACATGGACGATAAGCAGTGCGGATAGGAAGCGAATAGAGGCTTTTGAAATGTGGTGTTACAGAAGAATGCTGAAGATTAGGTGGGTAGATCACATAACTAATGAAGAGGTACTGGACAGAATTGGCGAGAAAAGGAATTTTTGGCATACCTTGTCTAAAAGAAGGGATCGCTTGGTAGTACACATTCTTAGACATTGAGGAATCGTAAATTTAGCATTGGAGGGAAGTTTGTGGGGTAAAAATCGCAGAGGGAGGCCAAGAGACGCGTATAGTAAGCAGATTCAAGTGGATGTGGGTTGCCATTCTTATGAGGAGATGAAAAGGCTTGCTCAGGATAGAGTAGGGTGGAGAGCTGCATCAAACCAGTCTCCGGACTGAAGACCATAACAACAACATATTTTACATTCATGTCATGAACACTAAAAACAATTTTCGAGTTCATATCTTTGAGCAGTTTTCTAATATAGTCGATATTTGGTGGAATGACTACTCTCCTTTATGCAGATTTATCAGTCTTCATAATCTGCTTAGAATCTATACCTAAAACAAGGAGCTGCATATCGTGATCTGACAAGCCATTGATTATTGGTTTTATGATATGATTTTGTTCCTTTCATTTGTCCATAAAATATTATGAATGACTGTCTTAGAGGATTTTGTTGTCCTAATTGGAAAGCTTACCATATGAATTAGATTGAAAAACAATGTTACTGACTGCAATAAATGTTTACTGAAAGACTGTCTGAGAAAATCTGTAATAAAGTCACCAAAATCAAGATTTATTTGTTTCTTTTGTCAAATAACCCAATAGAGCTTCTAGATAATTTAGGAATAGATTATAATTTCCTGCAGGTGCTCAGAAAATAGTTACTATTATATAGCATTTGTTACGGAACTGTTGTACACACTTCTAATGCTGCTCCAGACAGACTATATTTATATCAATATTCTTGAATTTATAGCAGTTTTTAATAATTGTGGCAACTCTTCCTCCTTTAGTATCTACAGAAGTATGAAGCTAAATTAAATCCTGAAATGTTTAACATATCTATACCAGTGGCAACATGATGTTCAGAGAGGCAGATTATGCCGATTGGGTTAGAGGAATCTTAGAGTTCATTAAGTTTATTTCTGAGTCTTGGAATGTTCTGATGTAATAAAGATAACTGATATTGCGTACTAATGGTTGGACAAAGATTTGCTGGCACTTTCTGAGTACTTTCTGTTAAACATTGTTTACTAAACTCTATCTCCTGTTTATCTGTTTCTTCAAACTACAGGTGTCTTGCAAGCTCTCTTAAAATTGTCCCCCCCCCCCCCAAACCTAAAAAAAGGCATCCCTCTGACACCTCTAACGACTGTATTTTACCATTTGTGACAGTGCCCCCCCCTCCCCCTAAGTTACTTGCAATCAGCCAGGTAGTTTCCCCCTTCCTTTCCTGTTGAGGTGTAGGCCCCCTATAGTTTAATTTATCTGTATAGCAGTTTTCCAATTCACTCAGAATTTCTTGAAACAGTTTGTATGGAGTCCTGTCATTTTCTGCATATTCTGACCTCAAAATCACATTCTACTCGTTAAGACAAATCTTTTGAATGTAAACTTGGTGGGGTACAGACATTTTCAATTATAATAATTACAGTTTGATATGCAAATTATGAGATCATGTTGCAAGAGCAGCAAGATAACCAAGGCTGACCAGTACTAGTGAAAAAACACTTGTTTTTCTAAAGCAAGTTGAGGTGCTCAGAATGAAACTTTCACTCTGCAGTGGAGTGTGCGCTGATATGAAACTTCCCAGCAGATTAAAATTGTGTGCCAGAACTGGGACTCGAACCTGGGACCGCCAGTACTGGCGGAAGTAAAGTTGTGAGGCGGCATTGTGAGTCGTGTTGGGATAGCACAGTCGGTAGTGCGCTTGCCCGCGAAAGGCGAAGGTCCCAGGTTCGAGTCCCGGTTCCGGCACACAATTTTAATCTGCCAGGAAGTTTCAAGGTGAGGTGCCCGCATGGCGGCACAGAGTAACATATGGCGCCCATCAGTGACAAAAAGCAGGTCAGTGGAAGGCTCCTCACCCAAACTCCCTCGCCCGTGTGGTCTGCAGCCTGAAAGCCACTTGCCTTCTTGGGGAAATACAGACGCTTAAAATCCTTTAAAAGGCCACACAATGCCACACTCAACAAGCATGTTTACTTTCAACTCTTAACGTCATGTGGTACACGAATACCCTGGCGCCTTTATGTCAGAGAGAAAATTTGTAAATGAGACATTAGCTGACTCTCTATGTGCAGGCAAGCCCTACGGCGTTTTAAGATGTACTATCCAATTGGTAGGTAAGCCACTGGCAGGAAAGCACCAGTGTCATTGGAAGATATACACAAGCGGATCAAAGAAAATTAAGGCAGACTCGCTCTCTCGTCTGTGCCAGCTGTATGTATCATCGCTAGTAGTGTGATGCTCTTGCAGCAATTTTTGTGTGGAGAGGCAATAAAGACTCCTGTACAGTATTGCAGTGTAAGGGGCACCTCTGTCTTGGAGCGGATCCTAGCAAATCTCCAGTGGGGAGCACTAAGTGTTGCACATTGCTCATAGTGTTGACCAAGATACCTCATATCTGGTGTGAACATAGACAGAGTGCTTTTGTTAACGCTTGCAAGCATATTTTTGAGTGGCAACATGGTGAGTTAGTCTGAGACTGATGTACTACTCCAAGTTATAGCCTGATTAGCTTTATAGGTCGTTCTTGACTTGATAAAGGTGCAGGGAAAGTACAATCAGCAGTAGTCGATCAAGACAGACAATGTTTAGTTTCGATTTCAGCAAAGACACTGCTAGCAGCTGTCGGCGCAGTTAACACTATTGTGTGCAGATGCCTTATGCGAACTCCACCCATCCCCAAACAGCAGTGACAAATACATCTTTTTTTTTTTTTACTACTATTGCGTACATAACTGAAGAAATTGAATTAATTTTAAAGTCAAGTAGGTGTGGTTCTTCAGCCATTCTACCAACTTTATTTTATTTTGTAATGGTTTATAAATTACATCTATCCTGTCAACCTATCCGGAACTTCGAAATTAAAAAATTAATTTGAGTTCGTAAAAGTAAATAAAGCCAAAATTTAAAATCAATTTTTTATTTCAATAACTAACATCATCACTTTAGTACCCGTACTGATCCTCACTATTTACACTTTGTTAATTTTAATATTTTTTTCTTCCAGGAGATTTTATCTACGTCTATCTTTACATAAGCGATAAAGTTTCACTGATTGTAGGTAGGCAAGGAACATTTTTCTGACTTCTGCAGGGCATGCTGTTGATGCCTTCCTTGCAGGAGCCTCAGGTACAATAAATAGTCAAATCAGTCCGTTGGACACTATAAATAGTTGGAAGAGTAGAATAAAAATCTCAACAGCATAGTTTTCACAATAGAAGTTCTTATGCAGTAAATACAATTAATATAATTACAGACAAATAGCTCAAGCAGTACTGCGGTACCAGGTGTGAATCCATGCTGAGACACCCACATCAGTATGAGGCGCGGCCTTCACGGGCAGCATTGTAGGCGATGACTCTGGGTTTTATTACATCACACAGGTGGAGAACCCTGTCTAGTTATAATTTTCTCCACTCCTGCACACCCTGTTCCCGTAGTTCTGCAGGAGTTGTGGGTTGAGGAGTAGCACATGTCAGCTGTCATCCCATCTTACCGCACACATGCTCAACTGCAGTCAATTCTGGAGATGGTGGTGTTCAGACAGTATCACACTAGTTGTTCATTCCACTCTTGAGTTTAGTGCTAGAGGTAAAGCTTGTTCTCCACATCTAACATGTCATCATCAGCACAGAGAAGTGTTTGTTCTAGTGGCATGTGCAAGTCTGAGGTAACGGTTGACCAAATGAACAAAAGTGGTGATAAGGCTGCTGCAGCTTCTTGGACATCAGTTCACAGTTCAAAACACACAAGCTGTACCCTGTTGCAAAGTACTCTGCGATGCCACACACTCAAAGTGCTAACCAGATAAAAGTTGTGCAATTTCAGGTAGATAAAAACAAGGTGCAGTGGCTTGTTCTTCTCGTGGTATTTTTCAACCAGCAGCTGTGCAATACAGATTGTGTTAGCTTTGTCATTATTTTTCACAAATCCAACTTGAGTCCTTGTGATTTGTTCTAATCTTGTGTATCTGTAAAGAATTTATTCAAAAAAATTTATTGCATGGATTAAATGTAATAATGGAAAGTCGAGGTTGGAATTAATAATATAGTAAGGACAGTTTACAACTCACCGGAAAGACGTGGCGACGAGCTGCGACAGGCACATACAAAAGACACACACATACAACACTTTCAGCTATCAGCCATGGCCTTCTTCAGAAAATAGAACACTCACACAATTACACAGGCACACAACACAGTCATACAACTGTAATAATTAATAAAAAAAAAAGAATATATTGTATTATTATTATTTAGAAAGTCAGTAATAAATGATCTCTGAATTTAAATTATGAATTGAAATTAACAAACTCTTGAAAAATATTTGTCTAAGTCCAATTTCTGCTGTGAATAATTATTTGAATTGACCGCGCTTATTGAGCCTAATGGAATCTTTGGAATAACAGATGCAGGTTCGTATAGAGAAGAAAAGAACCACAGTATTTATTGAAAATAATATTGCAGTTCTTACTTGATGATTATGCTACACTTCGTGGTGTAGCCGACGATTTTTCTGTGTATCTGGAATCAAATTCTTTCATGAGAAAAGACGAAATCAATTGTGGCTGTTTGTTCGATTTTTTTATCGGTTGAAATATTGTGAATTGTAAAATATTCACTTAGAATGTCCACAAAAGTTTACTAAATGTCTTTTATGAAGTATCCTTTCCACATAAAATAATTTCAATTGTCTTATAAATCTCATAGAACATGCAAAACAGTCTCGGGAACAATACCTCAGAAATATTTCATTGGGCCACAATTAATTTCTCTGGTGACACACATACTAATATGTCAATAATGAAAAGGGCTTTTTTATATAAGTTTTGAAACACCAGTTTTAAGATAACTTCTCAAATATACTCTCACCTTAGATTCTTGATACAACAAATATACACCCGCAAGACACGATCACGAAAAACAATAGCACAGAATAAAAACAATGGCAGAACGCTTTTTTTTTAATGAGAGCATAGGATTTCTATATCCTAAGAATAGTAACACTATGTATTACTTGTACATTCTTTACTATGCTATTTATTTATTATTTCTGATAAAATGGCAAATGAATAAATAATGTTCTTGTTTTTTTTTTTTTTTTTTTTTTTTTTTTTTTTTTTTTTTCAATTATCGAGTTTGCATAATATTTAATTTATCCAAACAAATTAGCTTTTAGATCTGTTCGAAAGTGTGTGTGTATTATACAACCATCACCGCACTTGCGGCAGCCGGAGGTGATGGTTGTATGACTGTGTTGTGTGCCTGTGTGTGTGTTATATTTTCTGAAGAAGGCCATGGCCGATACCTGAAAGTGTTGTATGTGTGTGTGTTTTGTATGTGCCTGTCGCAGCTCATCGCCACGTCTTTGCAGTTAGTTGTAAACTGTCCTTACTATTTTATCATTGCATGTGTTAGTAATCTGACTGGACATTAATTAGAACTTTCTCTGGGGCTTTCTTTCTTTCTGAAGTTTGGTATGTGATGCTCCACTGCCAGTCTAGGATATTTGTCTGTTTCTGATAATCTGATGCAACAGATCTGTTTGCAAACCTGCTGCATTTCATTGTTGATAGCATTGTAACTGTGCTGCAAGGTCATTGAGGCCAGTGGCTTTCCCACACTTCATCCCCTTCAGAACTACCTTTACTTTGACAATGTTAATTTCTTTCACTGACTCTTCAATTGCTTAGCCAAAATTGTCGCAAAGTAACTTCACCAGCCTTCGTTGCCTTTTTTGATTGTGCAGCAGCTCCTACATTTTCTCATTGATGCCGAAAACATTTTATGTCTTCTTTTTTCTTTGAATTGACAAGAGAATACAGTTATACTCTCTTTCATAATGTGTGCTAAGTTTCTCACAGAGATCTGAGTTCTTGTCTGCTTTTGTGACTACAGTGACTTCTTTACCTCATTGTAGGCTCGTTTCTAAGCATCTGATGGGATGGTGTTTTATATGCTAGAGATTCATGGTACTATTGTTTCTTCTTGCATATGCATCCTTGAATTTATCATATCAATGTCATATGTCTTTGTTGATCCTTTGGCTTACTTGTTTCACTGTTCTGAAAATAGTGTGTGCATCTTGAGTAGTCTTAAGTTTAGTCCAGCTGTCTGCAACTGTAGTAATTAGTGGCACTGTAATTTCTGACATATCATCAGCCTCCTTTTTCTTGAAGAGCCTCCATTTGATTTACAATGGTCCATTTCTGGAAGAATATTCAGATCATAATCTGTTTATACAATTAATAATGATTTCGTGTGGCTCATTGGCCTGTTGCAAGTCTTTCAAATGGACGCCACTACGGCGACTTGCACGTCCCTACCCTACCCCAGTTAGCCAACGGGGGAAAGGGGACCTACAGCTTAACATGGAATCCGAATCACGTGTCGTTTCTGGCAATTCCTCACATCGTTGAGAGGTGAAGGGTGGGTTAAAGTGCAGACTGAAAAAAATCCGAGGTCTGACCGGGTTTCGAACCTGCGACTTTTCGGTTTCCAGTCGTGTGCTTTACCCCAAGACCACCGGGCCCGATGTTTATCCAAAGCTTATATATGACTTGTCACAGACACTTCATACAGGACAATTTTCATCTCTAACATATTTTTGAATTTCCGACGTGGAACTGTGATGTTGTCAATCATAGTTGCATCTATCCACTATAGAATGTGATTCCACACCCATGAACCACAGACATTGCCGAGCTGGGGTATTTGCGTGCCTCAACAATACAAATACCCATACCATAGGTACAACCACAATGGGGGGGGGGGGGTATCTGTGGAGATGACAGACAAACGTGTGGTTCCTGAAGAGGGGCAGCAGCCTTTTCAGTAGTTACAGGGGCAACAGTCTGGATGATTGACTGAGCCGGCCATGTAACATCAGCTAATGTGGCTTTGCCACATAGCTACTGCGAACAGCTGAAAGTAAGGAGAAACTGGATAGGCTGAAGTTAGATATAGTGGGGATTAGAGAAGTTCGATGGAAAAACTAACAGGATTTATGATCAGGTGAGTACAGGATTATAAATACAAAATAAGTTGGGGGTAATACAGGAGTAGGACTGATAATGAATAAGAAAATAGAAATGCGGGTAAACTACTATGAGCAGCGCAGTGATCACATTATCATGATAGATATGAAGGAAAAATAGTATGTGAATATGGACTGGGCAAAAGGAGATTGCCTGGTAGAATTTTGCACGGAATATACTTTAATTATAACAAACAACTGGTTTAAGAATCACAAAAAATGGTTGTATACTTGAAAGACACCAGGAGACACCGGAAGGTACCAGATTTTATAATGGTTAGACATAGATTTAGGAACCAGGTTTTAAACTGTAAGACATACCCAGGGCCAGATGTAGACTCTGACCATATCTTGTCAGTAATGAACTGTAGGCTGAAACTGAAAAACCTGCAAAAAGTTAGGAAAATAAGGAGATGGGACCTGGATAAATTGAAGGAACCTGAAGTTCTAGAGAATTTCAGAGGGAGCTTTAGGCAACAATTGACAGAAATGGGAAGAAATAAAACATTAGAAGAAGAATGGGTAGCATTTAGGGGTGAAATAGTGAAGTCAGCAGAGGACAAAATAGGTCGAAAGGCAAGACCTACAAAAATCCTTTGACATCACAGGAAATACTAAATTTAATTGATCAAAGCAGAAAGTATAACAATGCAGTAAATGAAATAGGCAAAATGGAGTACAGACGACTACGAAATGAGATTGACAGGAAGTGCAAAATAGCTAGCAAGATTGGCTAGAAGGCAAATGAAAGTGTGTAGAAGAATGTATAAATAGGGGAAAAATAGATACCTCCTACAGGAAAATAAAAGAAACATTTAGAGACAAGGAAAGCAGCTGTATGAATATAAATAACTCAGATGGAAAACCAGTTCTCAGCAAAGAAGGGAAAGCTGAAAGGTGGAAAAAGTTTATAGAGGGGCTCTACAAAGGAAATGAACTTGGAGACAATGTTGTAAGAAGGGAAGATGAAATAGAAGATACTATACTGACAGAAGAATTTGACAGAGCACTGAAAAATCCAAGTCGAAACAAGGTTCCTGTGAATGAACCTCCAGCCAGCCACCCCACACATCTTCAGGCCATGCACCGTGCAATGCCATTGCAGCACACATGCGAATTTGCTGTCTCGCTTGTTTATTTTCTTTATATTCGCAAGTTAGTCCAAGGTACTGCACGTTTCTCCAGAGAGAGTTTCTCATGTGAAAAAGCACTAATGAAGTTGGTTGGATGTCTTTAATTTCAGGAATTGCTGCTGACTCAAAATCTACAGTCACACTTGTAGGCTTCTGTACTGGAATATTTTCCAGTACATTTCGGAAAAGACGGTTATGTATCTTTCCTTTTATTTGGTAATAACACAAATGCAACTGGGTAGATGTTTGTTTCGTTTTTTGTACTTCCAAAATCAGCATGAGTGGTAATGATATATATCTAGGAAAACTCTGCTATAGCACTTGAACGTACCATTCTTGAAAAAGTCTCGCTTGCTTCTTAGAGCCCCTCTCCCTGCTCCTTCACTAACAACTATTATCCTGTCTCCTGATCTATCATCATTAATAGAAAACTGCTGCCATCATTCATAGTTAATAGCTCTGACGAAAAGTCAGTATGTTCATATTACATGAGAATTTTTAAAAACCGTAGGTAACCTGTTGGCCAGATTGGGATTCGAACAACGGACCTTTGCATTTTGTGGGCAGAGGTTCATGGTTCGAATCCCGGCCTGGCATACTTTTAATCTGTCGGGGGGGTTTCATATCAGTGCACACTCCACTGAAGAGTGTAAATATACTTCTGGAAGAGGTATGTTGACACTCCAAGAACTTTTTGAAAACAGTTGTACATTTATGTTGAAGCGAAAAATCTATTATGGAAGAGGGTACATAATAAGGAATGAGTAAGTGTTTTTTCTTTATTGGTAGAGTTAATGATTTATTATATAATAGATATGAAATCATATTTAATTTGTATTGATTGGTTTATTCTTCTATCTTGGCTGAGGTATTCCACATGGATTTCTTTGGGAAGGTAGCTACAAAAAATTCTAGTCAACCAGTGGACCATTTTTTGGTTGTAGCAAAAAGAGATGCTGTATTGCAGTGTTTTTCAACCTATTCGAATATGCAACCCCCTTCCAAGTAAAAATATTCTGGCGACCGCCCTCTTCCTCAAGAACCATAAGAAAACGATATTATCTCAAAGGAAGCAACTTTCTTCTTTCTTTTGCTACAGCTTTCTTTTAAATTTTTGGACGTAGTTCGTCTTATGTATTTTTCAAAATAAAGCACATTATCTTATTGTTACAAGATTTACGTCAGAAAATATATTTTCCTTAATAGTGTTTCTAATTTCAGGCAAGACACAGACGCTAATTATGCTCATTAAGAAAGGTCCCACAATAAAGACATTTTGTAAAGAAGAAGATTTTTTTTCAAATATTTCATAATTACTTTTTGTACCATGTTCTTTTACCTTTGCACTTCTTCGTCATTAACTTAATGTATTATAAAACAATTTATAATATTTTTAATTCATAATCAATGTTTCACGAGGAACTCCGTAATTTTAACATTGCATAAATTTCACTTAGGTATACGTTTTTCTATTACTGAACCTCTTCCTCTTGTGGCGGCGACCTCCTGACCTAGACTTTGCGACCACCCGGGGGATCGCGACCCACAGGTTGAAAAACACTGCTGTATTGTATCAACGTAAAATAGTTTGTTTAAATACGCCATAAATAAAACAAACTCTTGTTGGAATTATTGGAGCATTGTATTCTACTTTGGTTAGGATTACCAGATCATAAATGCAAAAATGAGGACATTTTCTATATTTTAGGATAAAAAATGAGGAACTTACTGTATTTTAAACTTATTGCGTAAAGAAACAAAAATACTAATACTACACACAGCGCAAACATCTATATTACTTCCGGGCCATGTCCTATGTGTATTTCTCATTTGACCGAATCTAATTCAAAAATTCCTTTTGTTCACACAAATATTTCAAAAACTTTCTGCAGAAATCCCTTTCCAGAATCAACTGTTCAATCTGTTTCCCGCCTTTGTCCATTATGACTGTATTAAAGAGACCAGTCTATCTACACAAACGTTGCGGTTTCGCACTGCAAATAAGGATGAGCAATTTCAAGCAATTCACTGTACTGTTACTTAACTGAATGTATTTGCACCATTTCATCTGGCTTAGTTCTGATTATATATTGATCGAAACACTTTTCATCATAAATTTCAACATTTTGGTCCAATAAATATTTTATAGAAGCTTCAACAGAAGTTCGCGATACAGTTGTAAAACTAATCCACTTAAAACAAGGAAATTCATAAAGGATTGTATTACATATTCAGATCCTCTAAAAATCCATCGTACAGAATTCAATGTATTTTCATCATTGAATATGTAATCTGGAGACAATACCGCTGGACTAATATACAATACACTACTTCGTTAAAAACGTGTACTGCACAAAAAGAACTTAGACATCGCAGTTATCTCCAAGCGAAAAAGATTGAAACTTCGTTTGTAATCAATATAATACGAGATTTTACGTTTCACTCGTTAGACTGTAGTTTTACGAGCGTAACAGACCGATTATAAGCAAATAAATTACGCAACTTAATAACCAAACTAAAACTGTATAAATTGTTGATGTTATGAAATGATAACTAAAATCAAACGACCTTAACTCCGAAAGCTAAAAATGAGGACATTAGCAAAAATCGTGAAAATATATACGTACCGAGTACGCCATATTAAATTTCGAAAATGCGGACATGTTTTGCATAAATTCGGGCGTCTGGTAACCCTAACTTTAGTGGAACTCGTCACAGGAAGAAGACTAACTGTGGAAGAGACGGGTGTTCCAGACTATCTAAATACAACAAGAGAAACGAAAAAGGGCGGGAGCCCTCACAAAAAGCGTTAGCTATAAACCGATTTTCAGAATCCATTTTCGAGTGTTTATATGACCAACCAGAGGTGGTACTGGGATATCGGTTAACGAAATTCGGTTTTGGGAGCCTCAGTGAAACGATTTGTGGCCGAAATCGAAACGTAACCGAATATTCGATTAAGTTAAAATTTCTGTATATTTCTGTTACACCACAAATACTCGTTTTTCCACATTTTTCAAGATCCCTCACAGACTAAGGCAGTCCACTATTATAACGCGAAGTAAATAGTGAAAAGACTTTAAAACCTTTCTGCTGCCAATGTATATGACTATTTGAAAACTTTGTATTCGTAAATTTCGATAGTTCGGGGTGATGCTGGTCCAGTTCACCCCGAATTAACGAGACCACTGAATAGCTACAACAAATTCCATAGTTCTGCATTTCTTCTTGTAGTCTTTAGGTACACAACAAATATTCCAAATAGATACTACGAAATGTCAGGGCCTCAACATGGCTATCACAATATAAAATATGCAGAAAGTAATCATTTGTTTCAAAAATGTTCAAATGTTTGTAAATCTATTGAACCAAACTGCGTGGTCATCAGTCCGTATCCTACAAACTACTTAAACCTAGGTAAACTAACCTGAGGACAAACACACACACCCATGCCCCAGGGAGGACTCGAACCTCCACAGCGAGCAACCGCGCGCTCCGCAGCGAGACGCTTAAGACCGCTCGGCTACTCTACCGCGGCAATCATTTGTTTGTTTGCTTCCATAACTAGCCTTTACTGTTTTATTGTTGAGACCGCTAGCTATATGTTGCTATCTTCACTTCCGTGTTTTTGCAATGGACAAACAATTTTACATATCTCTTTTTTGGCATTTCTGAATACATAGCAGCTTCAATCTGTGCTGCAGAAAGTATTTCGAAAAATAAAGTGACAGTTCCGGCTAACTGTAGGATTGTTGTCAGTATAAATTTACGCAAAACCCATGTTAGTTATCAAACAAAAGCTATTCGCTTTCGAGGAAACTTTACAGTATAACAATAAGATAATCCGTTCCATTATGTCAGATTGTTTCAAACATAGTATATCACTATAAGACACGATTGCGTTCTTTTGTGACTAACAATAAAATACCGACAATTTTTACGCGGGAGGAGAGACTCCTAGCAGTTAAACGGCGCATTGTCAACTGAGGTAAGGCGTTATTGTTGACTGAATGCATCCAGAACGCGACCGGACTTCCTCAATAAGTTCAAGAAAGCTAGTTTCGGCCAAGCCGAAGATAACCGAAACCGCGGCCGAAGCCAATATTTTGACCGAAACCGAGTATTCCGTCTGTCCATAACAGTGACAGTTGGCCGCATTGGCGACTGGTGCGGTTACGACGCTGGGCAGCGCGTGTTACGTGACGGTTGGGCAGTAGGCGCTCAGCTGACTGGTCGAGCGCTGTGTAATTGCGGAAGCAGTCGCGACTCCTCCCACGGCGCCACTGCAGCTGCTCTGCCCTGCCAGCAGTCAGGGACACTTTCTCGCCGCGAGTTCTGGGAACGCCGCGCTACGTGACCGGCTGTGCGTCTAGAAATACAGCGGCGACGGCTGCCTGGAACATCACGTTGCGTGTCGGCGTTATTCTCGAGCACGGTAGCGTGTTAACCTGAGCTGCACGTGCCAGCGAATGGAAACTAACACCTTTCCCCAGTGGCGGCGCGTCCTGTGTGTTCACTGGTTCAGTGAAACCCAACAAAAAAATTCGTTCTGAAAAAAGTAAATAAATACAATAAAAAGTGTTTTTAAACTGTCATTCTTCTATCAGATCACTTTGTGTGTGCATTCAAAGTATTTTTATCGCATGAAAAACATTTTACGTCGCGGAGACTACACGTATAGGAGTAGTAGCTGCAGCGTTGCAATACGCATGCGCGACTGAGGTTCAAATTCTCTTCTGAACCCCCTGGAGGCAGCATATTGGCGCACCCGCTGCAGGGACGGGCGAGGGGAAACGCCGCTTTTAACATTGGCGTTGGAGCTGGCAGAAACACCAGCTCCTGGTTACTCGAGCTCTGGCGCTTACGCACGAGTGGTCCCGAATTAGACAACTGAGCTACTGCACACCTCGCACGCATGCGCTAATGCTCCATGAAGGCAATATCCTCCCTTCATATTTGTTCTTGGCGCGTTGAAGATTCATAAAAAACATGTCATATTTGGTGACATATCTTATAACTCTAAATTAAAGACGCCTCAACTGCAAAAGCCTTTAGAAGATCCGATCATGAACAATAATGAAAACTCTTCAGCTAGCAAGAATAGCCGTGTAGTTCGCAGCATCACACTGCAGTGTCGAAGGTATTGGGTTAGAGACTGATTGCAAGCAATTTTTTAAAACCCATTTTTAACAGATACAAGAACAACAATGACTTTTGTATTGTTATTTGGCACATATCTTCCGACGTTTTTGCAAATGTGTCGCGATTTTGAGGGTAAATGACATTTATACTCTTCGTTGTAACAAATATTTAACTATTTGGAAAAATATGGGGGAGAGCAGCCTACGCGCATGCGTAAGGTTAGTAGGGGATACTGCTTTCAGTGTCACGTGACCCGATGGTAGCTTGTCTCTTCATTGTAACATTATTTTCGTTACACTTAGAAGTGTTATCAGTTACTTACTGTGTTTTAGTGTTCATGTGCATATTCATGTGTTCTTGATGTTTATTACCAAAGAAAAATGAACAAAGTTCAGTATCTTTTGGAAACATATTTCTCAGCTTTAGGCTTGGAACAAAAGTGTGAAATAAAGAAGCTTGATAGGCCAAAGCCTCAGCTCGAGTTGAAGCAAGAGCAAACAAGCCGACGTAACACATTCTGCAGATCTTTTTAAGAAAATATATGTAAAAGGAGGGGGGGGGGGGAGGAGCAAACCACGGCACTGTACTCTGGCGTCACTCGCAGATGTGCGTCAAATTGTCTCTTTGGACGCCTAGTGAGTGGGGCCGGAGGGGGGGGGGGGAGGGGAGGCGCCACTATCAAAATGATCCGGCACTCAAAGAAGTGAACCCCCAGTCATCTGAAGCACCAGTCGCCATTGCATTTCCCTCTGTCTCGGTTCTAAAGCCGAAGCGGTTGACACTGTCTATGTTGCTTTCTTACGTGCTGTTACACGTAACGATCGTGAGGTCCGGAGAACTCTCCTCGGTATTTGCAAAAGTGTTGCCAATAGTACTAAATCTTCATTTGAGACAGCATGCCTCTTTAGGCATCAAAACAGAGGAACTGTACACTTAATCACCGATGCAATTTCACTTGCGTCAGATGATGCCCTTAACTTTCGACTTAAAGAAGTATAAAGCCTATGCCTCCCATTATAAAGTTTGTTATCACATATGTGCTCATACTTCGCGGCCCATACTCTGGTTCTACTGATCGCACAGATAGGGGGAAGTGGTTTTGCACAGTGATCATTTTTATACCTGTCAGAAGAACAAGCATACTGTCGGTATGCTGCAGTACAAGGCTAAAATTTAAACATTACACACTTGCAGCAGCCCAACCTAATTAAGCAAATCGATTGGTTTTAGCACATTACGTGTGGTCTTCATACGGCTTATAATAGGACAGTTTGCTCATGAGCGTTTCTTGTGAAAATCACAAAAAAAACTTACTTAGTGATACAAAAACAGTTAATTGGAGGGATAGCCAGTTCTATCCTTACTATTAATTGAAAATCATGCTTAAGACTGCATTCTCAAACTAATTTTATTCTATTTTTTATACCTTCATCCGTTACCGAAATAAAGAGGTTCAAAATTACCGTACTTATAAAATCGCAAAAATCTGATTTTAGTCGTTTTCGCACCGAGGACCGCAACTACCTGAGAGTAGCAAATGCCTCAAATTTTAACAACATATTCTGTTGACTTTTTTCTAGAAACTCCATTTTCCCGTTTTCGAAAATCTTTATCCGTTATTATGAAGATGACCACCCCCATGAACCACAGACATTGCCGAGGTGGGGTGGCTTGCGTGCCTCAACGATGCAGATAGCCGTACCGTAGGTGCAACCACAGCGGAGGGGTATCTGTGGAGAGGCCAGACAAACGTGTGGTTCCTGAAGAGGGGCAGCAGCCTTTTCAGTAGTTACAGGGGCAACAGTCTGGATGATTGACTGAGCTGGCCTTGTAACATCAGCTAATGTGGCTTTGCCACACAGCTATTAGTTACAGGGGCAACAGTCTGGATGATTGACTGAGCTGGCCTTGTAACATCAGCTAATGTGGCTTTGCCACACAGCTACTGCGAACGGCTGAAAGCAAGGGGAAACTACAGCCGTTATTTTTCCCGAGGACATGCAGCTCTACTGTATGAACATATGATGATGGCATCCTCTCGGGTAAAATATTCCGGAGGTAAAATAGTCCCCCATTCGGATCTCCGGGCGGGGACTACTCAGGAGGATGTTATCATCAGGAAACACAATACTGGCATTCTACGGATCGGAGCGTGGAATGTTAGATCCCTTAATCGGGTAGGAAAATTAGAAAATTTAAAAAGGGGAATGGATAGGTTGAAATTAGATATAGTGGGGATTAGTGAAGTTCGGTGGTAGGTTGAACAGGATTTCTGGTCACGTGAGTACAGGATTATAAATACAAAATCAGTTGGGGGTATCACAGGAATAGGACTGATAATGAATAAGAAAATAGGAATGCGGGTAAACTACTATGAGCAGCACAGTGATCACATTATCATTGTCAAGATAGATACGAAGCCAACACCGACAACAGTAGTACAGGTTTATATGCCAACTAGCTCTGCCGATGATGAGGAGATCGAAGAAATATATGAGGAGCTAAAGGAAATTATTCAGACAGTTAAGGGAGAGGAAAACTTAATTGTGATGGGAGACTGGAATTCGGTAGTTGGAAAAGGAAGAGAAGGAAAAATAATAGGTGAATATGGACTGGGCAGGAGGAATGAAAGAGGAAGTCGCCTGGTAGAATTTTGCACGGAACATGATTTAATCGTAACAAACACGTGGTTTAAGAATCACAAAAGAAGGTTGTATACATGGAAGAGACCAGGAGACAACGGAAGATATCAGATAGATTTTATAATGGTAAGACATAGGTACCGGAACCAGGTTACAAACTGCAGGACATACCCAGGGGCAGATATAGACTCTGACCATAACTTGTTAGTCATGAACTGTAGGCTGAAGCTGAAAAAACTGCAGAAAGGTAGGAAAATAAGGAGATGGGACTTAGATAGATTGAAGGAAACTGATGTTCTGGAGAATTTCAGAGGGAGATTTAGGCAACAATTGGCAGAAACAGGGGGAAATAAAACAGTAGAAGAGGAATGGGTAGCATTGAGAGATGAAATAGTGAAGGCAGCGGAGGACAAAATAGGTAGAAAGGCAAGACCTACAAAAAATCCTTTTATATCACAGGAAATACTAAATTTAATTGATGAAAGGAGAAAATATAAAAATGCAGTAAATGAAACAGGCAAAATGGAGTACAGACGTCTAAAAAATGAGATTGACAGGAAGTGCAAAATGGCTAAGCAGGAGTGGCTAGAAGCCAAATGTAAATCTGTAGAAGAATGTATAGCAAGGGGAAAAGTAGATACTGCCTACAGGAAAATAAAAGAGACATTTGGGGACAAGAAAAGCAACTCTACGAATATCAAGAACTCAGATGGGAAACCAGTTCTCAGCATAGAAGCGAAAGCTGAAAGGTGGAAAGAGTACATAGAGCAGCTCTACAAAGGAAATGAACTTAGAGACGATGTTGTAGGAAGGGAAGCGGAAGTCGATCAAGATGAAATAGGAGATACTATACTGAGAGATGAATTTGACAGAGCCTTGAAAGACCTAGGTCGGAACAAGGCCCCAGGAGTAGATGAAATACCCTCAGAGCTACTAAAGTCTCTGGGAGAGCCAGCCATGACAAGACTATTTGAACTGGTGTGTAGGATGTATGAGACAGGCGAAATGCCCTCAGACTTTAAGAAAAATGTAATAATCCCCATTCCAAAGAAATCAGGCGCAGACAGGTGTGAAAATTACAGAACCATCAGTTTGATAAGTCATGGTTGCAAAATTTTAACACGAATTGTCTACAGGAGAATGGAAAAGCTGGTAGAAGCTGACCTCGGGGAAGATCAGTTTGGATTCAGGAGGAACGTAGGAACCCGGGAGGCAATACTCACTTTACGTCTAAACTTAGAAGACAGATTAAGGAAAGGAAAACCAACATTTTTAGCTTTTGTAGATTTGGAGAAAGCTTTTGACAATGTTGACTGGAATACACTCTTTCAAATTCTGGACCTGGAAGAGCAGTTGAATGGAATGGAAAGCGTGTTGAAGAGAGCATATAAAATGAACATTAACAAGAGCAAAACAAAAATAATGGAATGCGGTCTTAGAAAATCAGGCGATGCTGAAGGAATTAGATTAGGTAACGAAACAATGAAGGTGGTAGATGAGTTTTGTTACTTGGGTAGTAAAATAACATGCGATGGTCGCAGTACAGAGGATATAAAATGCAGAATGGCAATGGGAAGAAAAGCATTTTTGAAAAAGAGAAATTTGCTAACATCGAATATTAATTTAAGGGTAAGGAAGTCTTTTCTGAAGGCATTAGTGTGGAAGTGAAACATGGACGATAAGCAGTGCTGACAGGAAGAGAATAGAGGCTTTTGAAATGTGGTGCTACAGAAGAATGCTGAAGATTAGGTGGGTAGATCACATAACTAATGAAGAGGTACTGAACAGAATTGGTGAGCGAAGGAATTTTTGGCATACCATGACTAAAAGAAGGGATCGCTTGGTAGAACACATTCTTAGACATCGGGGAATCGTAAATTTAGCATTGGAGGGAAGTGTGTGGGGTAAAAATCGCAGAGGGAGACCAAGAGACGCGTATAGTAAGCAGATTCAAGTGGATGTGGGTTGCTGTTCTTACGAGGAGATGAAAAGGCTTGCTCAGGATAGAGTAGGGTGGAGAGCTGCATCAAACCAGTCTCCGGACTGAAGACCATAACAACAACATGAAGATGACGCGAAAAACCGTTATGTTTGGGTAGCAGAAATGGCGATTTTCTCAGAAAACATTGTAATGCCAGTGTAACGATCAATGTTTTTGTTCGTTTTCTTCATAAACATACAAATCAGATGGTTTACAGACTATGGGGCATACTTCGTATAATTGGCCGTGAGAAAAGCAATCATTTTCAACATTCTGTCCATCTGCTCCATAACCTTACACTTTGTCAATCTCCTCCTCCCCCTCTATCCACCTCCTCACCCTCTTCCTCCTCCTTTCTTCTTCCTACTGTTCATCCCCCGTCTGTTTTCATCTAACTCTTTCCTTTTTTCAGTCCTCCAACTTCTCCTCTTAACTTTCTCCATCACGTACTCCAAATCTTCTTCTTTTCCTTGTCGTAGCTATTTAAAAACAAAAGAAATTAAAAATTACGAACTTCACATTTTGTGTCAAAGGCCGAAAATACCCACGAACTTACTTTGAGAGAAAAGTAAACGAAATAAACTACGTTAGGATATAAAATGAACATTAACAAGAGTAAAACTATGGATATGGAATGTCAGAAAATCAAGCGATGATAGGGGTTTAGTTTAGGTATTGTTGTTCTTGTGGTCTTCAGTTCGGAGACTGACTTGATACAGCTCTCCACCCCACTCTATCCTGAGCCAGTATCTTCATCTCCCCATAAGAACGGCAAACTACATCCATTTGAATCTGCATACTATATTCATCCTTTAGTCTCCTTATGTGGTTTTCATCACACACACTTCCCTCCAACGCTAAATTCAACTTCCTTGGTGTCTAAGATTGTGTCCTACCAATCGATCTCTTCTTTTGTTCAAGATATGCAAGAAATTCCTCTTCTTCCAAATTCTGATCAGTACCTCCTCATTAGTTACGCGATCCATCCACCTGATCTTCAGCATTCTTCTGTAGCACCACATTTCAAAAGCCTCAATCCTCTTCTTGTACGCACTGTTTATCGTCCGTGTTTCACTCCTATACAAGGCAACATTCCACACAAATTCCTTCAGAAAGGACTTCTTTACACTTAAATTAATATTCGATGTTAACAAATTTCTCTTTTGAAAAATGTTTTTCTGACCATTGCCATTCTGCATTTTATATCCTCTGTGGTGCGACCATCATATGTTATATTGCTGCCTCAGTAACAAAATTCATCTACCACCTTTATTGTTTCATTACCTAATCTAATTCCTTCAGTTTTGTTCTTCTTAATGTTCATCTTATATGCTCCTTTCAACACACTGTCCATTCCGTTCAATTGCTCCTCCAGGTCCTTTGCCGTCTCTGCCACATTTACAATGTCATCAGCAAAACGCAAGGTTTTTATTTCTTCACCCTGAACTTTAATTCCTTCTCCAAATTTCTCCTTGCTTTCCTTTATAGCTTGCTGAATGTACAAGTCGTAAATAACTTTCCGTTCCCTGTATTTTACTCCTACCGATTTCAGAATTTGAGAGTATTCCAGTCAACATTGTCAAAAGCTTTCTCCAAATCTACAAAAGCTAGAAATGTAGGTTTGCCTTTCCTTAGTCTATCTTCTAAGATAAGCCCTAAGGTAAATATTCCCGTGTTCCTACATTTCTCCTGAATCCAAACTGATCTTCCCCAAGGTCGGCTTCTTCCAGCTTTTCCATCCTTCTGTAAATATTCGTGTTAAAATTTAGCAACCATGACTTATTAAACTGATGATTCTGTAATTCTTCCACCTGTCTGTACCTGATTTCTTTTATATAAGAATTACTACATTTTTTCCTTAAAGTCTGAGGGTATTTCCCCTGTCTCGTACATCTTCCGCACCAGGTGAAATAGTTTTGTCATGGCTGGATCCCCCAGACACTTCAGTAGTTCTGGGGGAATGTCGTCCACTCCAGGGGCCTTATTTCGACTTAGATCTTTCAGTGCTCTGTCAAATTCTTCTCTCAGTATAGTATCTCCTGTTTCATCTTCATCTATATCGTCTTCCCTTCCTACAATATTGTCTCTAAGTTCATTTCCTTTGTAGAGCCCGTATATATACTCTTTCCACCTTTCAACTTTCCCTTCTTTGCTGAAAACTGGTTTTCCATCTGAGTTATTTATATTCATACAGCTGCTTTTCTTGTCTCCGAAGGTTTCTTTTATTTTCCTGTAAGCGGTGTATATTTTTCCCTTATTTATACATTCTTCTACAGACTTGCATTTGCCTTCTAGCCACTCCTGATTAGATATTTTGCACTTCCTGACAATCTCATTTCTTCGTCGTCTGTACTCCATTTTGCCTATTTCATTTACTGCATTTTTATATTTTGTTGCCACACACTTTTAGTGTTACTACCGTAACCTAAAGTGGACCAAAATAGAAAAAGAAAAAAGAGGCGCATTTCGTACCTTATAGATCAGCCATAATCGGCTTCGAAGCCATTGACATTGCTCATGAATGACACTGAAACTTCCTACTGATTTAGATCATTCTTGTAAGATTTCATTTTTAAGTAAATAACGATGTAGATACGTGTAATTTAAATTATTCGGGATTGTAGACTTGTCCTTGAAATAGCAACAACAGTTTTGCTGGGAATGAGTCAAGTGTTTTCGGATTCAGTAGTACTTTGTACATTTGATTTTGTGGCCCGTACTTTGGCTTTTCTCTCTTGGTTCCCCGTTCGTTAGTATCAAATGATTTTTTAAATAATAACACTTCATTTATTCGTAAAATTAGAGAATTAGTGCTTACCTTAGTCAGTATAAAGTTTTCGTGACGTATACCGTTCACTTGGCGTAAATACGTAAAGTAATGTTCAAAGTGTACGGAGACATGAGGCTAAAATCTTCGCTTCGTATTGAAATGAAGCGACAGACATGTTACAGTGTTATCTTAGCCACACAACCAATAGTTACTTTCAGTCTACAGACAAAGAAAGTACTGAGGGAAACATACATCTACTGATATGCCCAACACCCTCCAGTGGCAAACGCTACAAGAAAGATTTTACCCTCCTGTCTATGGCTACTTTGAACATAATTTTCATATATGATGGCTCAGTTGCGTATATCTCATTTGATATTCCATGTTCATTGATAACAATAACATAACGCTTTTACTAACATTCCTCTACAGAAGTCACCTACGTTGGTCTCGAACGCAAACAGAAGAACAGAGAGTTCGTTTTCAAAATGAAATTTTAACTCTGCAGTGGACTGTTTGCTGTCTTTTAACTTCCTGGAAGGTTAAAGCTGATCCGGCCCGGGAGCTGAACCTGAAATATTTGCATTTGCAGACAAGTGTTCTACCGACTAAGCTCTCCGATTAGGATTACAGCTTTATTTCCGTTGGGACCTCACCACCTACCTCCCTTATTTCAGAGACGTTCTGCGTAATTTTCAGAACTAGCACTCCCGGTAAGACGGTTACCATGAAAACAAACAAAAAAATATTTAAAAAATGCAAGTATCGCAAAGCATTCCTTCAACAGCAAAAAGGTGCGAATACGGCAAACTTAACTATATATATGGTTTCACTCCTTGTTAAATACACTATTAGATTCACTTAACATAAAATTTTTAGCGTTTCAAAAATTGTGAAGTGAGGTCGGGAGGGGGAGGGCATATAAAAAATAAAACAAAATAAATTAATTCATAAATGTGTGTCTCATATTTTGATCTAGACTCAAAAGTATTTGCAGTGTAGCGGAATCAGCGAGTGGCACTTCTAATTATTTTGAGCCGCAAGAGAACTACAGGCATGTACCCGGAAATAATGTCACATTAATTACATAACTTTTCGAATTGGCAGTTAAAAATCGGGAATACCTGGCGTATGTGAACGAAAGTAATAGTTGGGATAAGACCGAATTATGTCGAACCTGATGATGCAGAGGATACTCCGCGCTCCCGGGTGCGGTTGCTTTAGAGCAGAGATCGGCAAGTAATCTTGCATGGGGTCCGGATACTTTTGAAAAGTTTTATCGAGGTCCAGGTGTAAAACCACATATTCCTTATCAATTTGTTATTTTAATTTTCAGTCTCAGACTAATACGAAATACAAAAGATGTGAAATAAATATGTATAATAACCCAGTAAAACTTTATTTGCTATTTATATATTTATTTTTATTTTCACTCACAAAATGTATGGGATAAAATGTGTAGTCAAACTTCTATTGAAAAATCCAGTACCAGGTCTTACATTAAAAACTATTTTTTGTTTAATTTTCACTAAAAAAGTATGAAATACAGTAAACTATGCGTATTTGTGTTTAAAAAAATCGATGCAAGAAATTACATTTGCGGCTTTCAGCCAGTTTCTTAAAGTTACGTTCACATGCGGGGCAGCTCATGCGAAGTGTCTTCGAGGTGTGCGGCCGTCAATCTTGAGCGGTACTTGTTTAAATTTAATATGATAAATATATGTGGATCCAATCATAGTAGCCAGGTAGATGGCTAATGTTTTGTAATTTTCATATTTTTCCGGGGCATGTTCGTCAGTGGTTACATTTTTATATGTTTGCAAGGAAACTTCGTCCTGCAAGTCTATTGTCTCCATTTTGAGCAAAGGCTTTGAAAGGTGGAACAACTTCGCAGCCACATCCGCCCGTACTGCTGCTGCAGAAACCTCAAAAGGTGATTTTTAAGAGCACAAGAATGGCGCTTAAGTGGATATGCCCTGGCCGCTTAAATAGAGGTTTCAGAGACTGTTAGAGTATAAAGTCTATTTACATAATTTCCTTATTGGTTAGATAAAGTTCTCATGCTGCATTCGTGTGTACAGACCTTTTATGCGGCTCAACGGCCACCTTGCTCCGTTTTGCCGCCCCTTGTCAGCGTACTCTCTAGCGTTGCAAATCATGACATTTATTTAATCTACCTATAGTTATCATTAATGGTTCTAATAATTCAGCAGTTAACTGTAAAATTCTAGGAAAATTGTAAGGGTGGCTCTCATACGAATTGTTATCTACAGATTTTTTAAAAATAATTTTAGTGCGTAACTTATACCTTCATCATATTTTTGGCGGTCAAGTTTTTGGCCTTCCGCGGTCCGGACTTGGACCGCGGTCCGCCAGTTGCCGACCGCTGCTCTAGAGAGACGCTTGTCCATTACGATTTGGTGGAGCTAACCTCTGCGAGTTTACGAGAGTAGCTCAGGCGTCCAATTTTTGGTACTCGGGAGTGCACTTGTACTACCATGATAACTTTCTTCTTTTTTTCTGGACAATGTTCCAGAAATACATTAATTGGTCCCAATCCCCCGATTCCGACCAAAGTTTTAGGGAGGTTTTCCTGGTCGTAAGGCGTACGCCGGAAGTGGTAAGCCCCTCTCACTGATCCCAAATGGGAGCCCTCTTTGCCCAACAATCATCTTGTCTGATAGTTGGCTGAGTAGAACCGCGACTCTTCATGGGCCGGATCTCAAACAGTCCGCCCCGCTCCTCCAAGTGGAGAATGAAAGAAATAAGTTCTTTTTTTAATTTTTTTTTTTAACCTGGTCGTTAGCCGGGACAACGGCAGTGTTGAAGTGGATACGCCGGTTCCTGTCAGATTAAAAAGCTAAGCACTGTCGGTCTTGGCTGGCAGTAGGATGTCCGGAGGTGGGTTTGAACCGCCGTCCTCCCCAGTGCGAGTCCAGCTTGTTGCCACTTCGCCACGTCGTTCGATGCTGTTCAAATGTCACTCTCCATGTGGTATATGTTGACTACATCGACCTATGAGTGCTTCTATTGCTTCTGAAATTAGACGACTGATAGCAGCTATGCGCGGCTCTAACTGCTGAACCACATTCCCTAAATGGCTGCTAGCCAGCACAACCTCGGCTGAAATCAAGGAAGAGCTTTCTGACAACTACAGACACACTTACAGGGACACCACAGCAAGCCAGGATTTCAAATTGGCGGGAAAAATGTCTATTTGGAGGAGAGGATGATGCCGATGGAAGAGCTTCGCCCTGGCCACTCAGAGAATTGTGCAACATGGACGGCTCTTTTCATTTGAAGTTCTTCTTTTTTTTTTTTTTAACCCGTAAAAGAAAATGTAAGTATCAACTAATTCATGGCAGGAACACCCCAACTTCTGGGTGGATTACGAAAAACACTATAAAGAAAATTTGAAAAATATTGCCCGTATTTTGGATTGCGGACAACTGTGCAATGTCGTTCTTTCAGAAAGTTCCAAAAATCAAGTTCGTTTTTCTCTCCATGTACAAACAAGTAGTAAACCGCATGTCCACATATCCATTTCACAGCGTTTGCCTTCGTTTGTGGGTAATGTCCCGATTCTGGAAAGAGGAGCAAATGGGAAAGTATATGATGAGGTGTCGTACGTGTAATCAAAGCCAGCATCTGTCGCACCAACATCCAGACGCCTGCCGCCGATCCGCATACGAGTCGATGATCGTCCGTGTCCATTACATCACAGGCGACGCACAGTGGTGTGTCTGCGAGGTGAATCCTGTGAAGTCGTGACTGGCACACTTGTTTCCCGTTGACTGTCAGGTACCATGTCGACTGTACGTCAGTGCCAAGGTAAGGAGCACTCACCGAGCGCCAAACGACACTCCAGTTGACGCTGGGATACTTCCCTTCAATCACATTTGGTGATCGGTTCTTCTGAAGAAAGCCGTAGATCGCCTTCGTAGACATCAAGCGTGTCGGCAGTATCGCAGTGTGGATATAGCTCAGTTCGAGGAAAAAGCGGCGGAAGTAAAAAAATGGCGCCGGAACATCTGAAAGCATGATAGGAGCCGAAAGAGAGCGCGGTGCAAAGGCCTCCAGCAACAGGCTGGTAAGGCATGTGGGATTACGGCGCCACAGCATCATGTGAGAGTTGAGAAAGAGGGCTGTCGCTCTGTCAGGCACATGGTACAGGCCTAATCCGCCTCTGTTTCTCGGGAGAGTGAGAGTCTCGTATCTTATCTTGAACAGCAAGCCATGGCAAATATATGAACCCAGTGCAGCTAACATGCGTAATGCCATGGATGGTGGAATGGGTAGGGTTTGTGCAGCGTGAGGGATACGTGACGCCAAATATATATTAACATATTGTGTCCGCTGTAGAAGGTCGAGAGCCCTGAGACGATGATCGAGAAGACCAGCGCGTAACTGGTTTAGTAGGCGCCGGCAGTTGAGGGCGATCGTACGCCGCATGTCTCCTGTGAAGTCGAGTCCTAAGCATCGGATAGCAGTAGAAACTCGTAAAGGTGCAGCGCTGTCTGCAGGAAGTCCCACACCTATAGCCATGGCACATGATTTTCGGACATTAAGACAGCTGCCAGATGCTTCACCATATGTGCTCACCCACGCCAGTGACTCTCTTACCTCTGCATCGCTGCGTAGAACGAGGACGAGATCGTCAGCATACGCAGTGCAGCAAAATAGGTGGACACCGAGTGAGATCCCTGACAGCCGCTGACGGAGTCCACAAAGCAGCGGTTCCATTGTATAAGCATACAACAATGCAGAGAGCGGACAGCCTTGACTCACCGAACGCTGTATCGATATTGGTTGAGTAAGGCGACCATTGTATAGCACACGGAACGTCGCTCCTCGAAGAAGGCGCAGTATGACGTTGACGGTAGTATCATGGTATTTCATATTACGGAGTACCTCTTCCAAGTACTCGTGATCAACTCTATCGAAAGCTTGGCTGAAGTCAAGAGTGGCCAAAAATCCAGGCATACGTTGAGTATGTGCTAGAGCGAGCAAGGGCGGTGCGGATGTTGTTAACACCACCCAAGGAAGTTTGATCAGGAGAAACCACATATATTGCCGTGCGTTTGAGCCGTGCAGCCAGAAGTCGAGTAAAGATTTTTGTATCGCTGTTGAGCAATGTCAATGGACAATAATCGCTTATCGTCGATGTTCCATGAGGTTTATGTATGGGAATAACGATACCGTCGAGGAAACCTTCAGGGATCTGCACCTGGGATGACATAAGGTCCCGACAAATTTCTGTCCACATCGGTGCTATCAGGTGGCGGAATGTTCTATAAAACTCAAGTGGGATGCCATCAGGACCAGGTGACTTGTTGGTAGATCCTACTTTGATAGCATCATTGACTTCTTCCCCTGTGACGTCAGCAAGCATATCCAGTTTTGCATCCTCAGGAACCGAGCCAAATGTAAGTCGGGATACCTCCGCAATGTTATCAGGGTGACGACGGTGTGCAGAGTACAGCATAGTGTAATGCTCGTGAAGGGCATGCCCTATTTCAGCTTGGTTATCGACGCGTCTTCCATCCTCAGTTGTCAGAACAGTAATCAAATTTATCCGTCGGTGGCGCCTTTCAGCTATCACATGATACATACTTGGACGTTCCTGCGTTAAATCTTCTTGTCTGCGCGCCCTGACCATAGTTCCTTCAAGATGTCGGCGGGAGAGGGCATTGAGCTGTGCCTTTGCTCGAAACAGACTACGCTCCGCTAGTACGAGACGCAAAACCAACCTGTAGAAGTGGGGCCTTCCCGTGGATTCAGTTGTCTGCGCGTGTGGTTCTGTGCAGTCTGATAACCGCCTATTGCAGTGTCCTACATCTCCAGCTGCATGAACCACGAGAGACTTGACGTAGCCAATTTCTGGTCTGCTACTACATGAAATGACGGAACAGTGCCTTTTCCTTTGTTGATTTTATATTTTTGTATATTTTACTTATATATTCACAATCCTTCTTCGTGTCGTTGTATTTTGCTTTGTGTATTATGTATTTTGAAAACTGTCAGTGTATTTTAGACTCTGGGCTTCTGAAACGATAAATAAATAAATCGACCTAGGGGTGATAAGGCGGCCAGTCAGTACCGCTGGGCCTTCTGATAGACTTGCGCATTATAGTTCGCGAACGGGAGCGCTCACTTTAGTTCGCGGCTCTGCCGTGAACTAGTTCGCTCTTTCAGTTCGTCCGCTCCCAGTGACGGCTGAGCGGCGTGGTCTGCGCATGCAGGTAGAGGGAGAAGTTCCCCCACCTAGCTGCTTCATGCGCTTGCTGTTTGAGCCGCTAACGATATCACGCAAACCAAAAGAAACAATTTGTGGATAATTTCTCGCGTTTAAGTTTAAAGTTATCTCTATATCTTGGCATTATGGATTTTATTAGTCAGATATTGCAGAGTGCAGAATAGTTAAAAAAAGGAATTTTGTAGCACTGAACTATGTAATCTAGCAGGCAGACGCTCACCTCGAAATGGCTCTCATCAGCAGAAGGCAAACACGTGATTTTTAATTGTAATGCGCGCCCTCTCGCTATTGCCCGTCGGTCATTGGAAAAGAATCCAACGAACTAAGAAGCGAGATACGTTTGGCATAATACTTCGCAACCGGTAACGCATGTTTCAGTTCGCGATCGATTGCACATATTTTAGTTCGCCACCGATTGCGCTTGTAGTTCGCGACCGATCGCTCATATTTTAGTTTGCGACCGATCGCGCATACTTTAGTTCGCGACCGGTAGCTCTTCTTTTAGTTCGCAGCTCGGCCGCGATGTAGGTCGCTCTTTTTAGTTCGTCTGCTCTTTTTGGCTCTTGATACCGCTACTAAAAGAGCTCTTTCTTTTGTTGTGACAGCTTTTTTATATAATGATCACTAATCAGTTGTGCCCAAGCGTGTGCTATGGAATGAGGGTTATATTTAGACACTGGTGAATACCTTAGATAAGAAAATTTGTGGCAGTGAAATATGAAACTACAGCTCAGCTGTATCTCAGCTCGGAATGACGGTAACTGGCAGAAGGGAATCACGCGATTTTGCGCGCTCTCGCGTCCTCTCGCTGTTCCCCGTCAGTCTTCGGAAAAGGAGCGGACAAACTAAGAGACGAGGGATCTGCGAACCAGTTCGCGTAGTTTGCCCGTGGGAGCGCTCTTCCGAACTAGTTCGTTCGCGAACTACACAAGACTACTTCTCAGACCTGTTCAGAGTGAGCTTAGTTCTTCAAATTGATTCGTGGATGGTAATTCAGGGCCACTGTTTTGGCCCACTTTAGGTTACGGTAGTAACACTAAAAGTGGGCCTTTGCGATCGTCTTTTGACAGCTCGTAATTTAAATGAAAATAACGGCTTAACTATTCATCTTACACGAAAATTGAATGACCGAGTTTGTAGAGGAGAATATTCTCTACAACATCGCTCCCTTACGTTTTTTTTTTTCCATTTCTCGTATAGTTTGAGACATATTTGCAAAATTAACGAAAACCAGCCGTTCGGAGATGTCACGTGACATTCCTCGCCCAGAACTCTCTCTGGCATCTTGCGTTGCGTATTTGATGATTTTCTTATTGTAACTTACACGTTATCATTTCAAAGCAATGGCGCACTGAAGAATTAACAAAAACACATAGTTTTCCGTACGATAATCTAGTGTCTACAAATGCCATATTAGCATCAGTTAACAACGGCCATCAATAGTATGAAACTCAACTTTTGATTGATAGCCATATCGTAGTGGGTAAAGTGTTGGACTCTGACGCTAAAGGTCGGTGGTTCTAATCCCGCCACTACATAATTTTTTTCCTAAAAGTGTTTCAGACACTCTTATTAATTAATTTTTTATTATTTAGATTATTATTTTGGACCAAAATGTTTGCACAAACTTATAAAACCAGAAATTTGAATTGGGCCGTAAAACACGTCAGTGCGATTTTGTTAGATGTTTTGAGGGACACGAAAATTGCAGACGCAAAGTCTGTGAGCACGGCTTTGTTTACATAGGCAGTTTACGATGGTGGGAATGTACACATAGAAGGCGGCAGGTGTGCGTGCGTACGTGCTGCTGCGCTCGGACTCACTACACTCGCAGGCAGAGGTCCAGTTGGAGCGAGAGAGAGAGAGAGAGAGAGAGAGAGAGAGAGAGAGAGAGAGAGAGAGGAAGAGAGTGCTGCTGCTGCTGCTGCTGCTGCAGTGTGGGTCAAGGCGTCGCGTCGCCTCGTCTCGTGTGGCGCACGTGCCAACGTGTGGACTCGCACGCGCTCCCGCCAGGCGGCTGGACTACGTGTGCAGACAGGCGTCTGCCGCGTCTCCGAGGTAACGAAGCGTCCAACAGTGGTCGCCACCACGCCCTCTTGACACCAGGGATGGATGTAGGAGGTCCGGTGTCCAGGGAAACATTATAATTCGGTGCAGTCTTCCCCCTCTCCCCACAACACCCGCCATTTGCCTTGTCACCCCATTGACGAAGTATTTCGAGGAAGGGGGTGGATTGTTCAGTTTGAAATGTCTCAACATGTAAGCCGAACTTCGTGCAAATAGAACTGTAAACGCCTACAAAATGTCAACTGTTAAAAATGTTTATAAATCGGCATAAAGCTACCAGGTTCTTCTATCAATATTGCACTCATAAATATACTTCAGAAGACAAACAACTTTTATTTAAACATCAATAGTACACAAATCATAATTATCATTTTTGTTTGGTCAAAATTACAAATTTAAACTCACTTCCTTTCAAGCAGATAGTGACATCAGGTAACCGCTCACAGCATTGGCGCGTCACCCATTTGAATAACGTAAGATATTCCTTGCTAGGTTAGCTCACGTATACCGACTAAATACATTAGCCACTTTTTCACTGATTCTATCAGTTCAGCATCTATACTTCATAACAACACAGACACAGACAGACGGCGTTCGCTGTTCTAGTGTACCTGTATATATATAACACAGTTTACGTCATAATTACGTCACGTGATGTGACACACAAATCTCAGGGTTTTAGCAAATTACGCTTCATATAATACCTATATATAATTATTTGTGTTAAATTGAGTCACTCCAAGTATTTTGTGAATACAATTACTCTTAATCGTAAAAAATGTAAGTATAATTATACACTACTGGCCATAAAAATTGCTACTCCAAGAAGAAATACAGATGATAAACGGGCATTCATTGGACAAATATATTATACTAGAACTGACATGTGATTACATTTCCACGCAATTTGTATGCATAGATCCTGAGAAATCAGTACTCAGAACAAACACCTCTGGCCGTAATAACGGCCTTGATACGCCTCGGTATTGAATGACACTGAGCTTGGATGGCGTGTACAGGCACTGATGCCCATGCAGCTTCAACACGATACCACAGTGCACCAAGAGTAGTGACTGCCGTATTGTGACGAGCCACTTGCACGGCCACCATTGACCAGACGTTTTCAATTGGTGAGAGACCTGGAGAATGTGCTGGCCAGGTCAGCAGTCGAACATTTTCCGTATCCAGAAACGCCCATACAGGACCTGCAACACGCAGTCGTGCATTATCCTGACCAAATGTAGGGTTTCGCAGGTACTGAATGAACGGTAGAGCCACGTGTCGTAACACATCTGAAATGTAACGGCCACTGCTTGCCGAGTGATATGCCAGTATGGCGATGACGAATACACGCTTCCAATGTGCGTTCACCACGATGTCGCCAAACACGGATGCGATCATGATGATGCTGTAAACAGAACCTAGATTGAAACTTCCTGGCAGATTAAAATTGTGTGCCGGAACCGGGACTCGAACCTGGGACCTTTGCCTTTCGCGGGCAAGCGCACTACCGACTGTGCTATCCCGACACGACTCATGATGCCGCCTCACAACTTTACTTCCGCCAGTACCTCGCCTCCTACTTTCCAAACTTCACAGAAGCTCTCCTGCGAACCATGCAAGACTGGCACTCCTGGAAGAAAGGATATGGTGGAGACATGGCTTAGCCACAGCCTAAGGGATGTTTCCAGAATGAAATTTTCACTCTGCAGTGGAGTGCGCGCTGTTATGAAACTTCCTGGCAGATTAAAATTGTGTGCCGGAACCGGGACTCGAACCTGGGACCTTTGCCTTTCGCGGGCTAGTGCAGTACCGACTGTGCTACCCCGACAAGTCTCACGATGCCGCCTCGAATCGTGTCGGGATAGCACGGTCGGTAGTGCACTTGCCCGCGAAAGGCAAAGGTCCCAGGTTCGAGTCCCGGTTCCGGCACACAATTTTAATCTGCCAGGAAGTTTCATAACAGCGCACACTCCGCTGCAGAGTGAAAGTTTCATTCTGAGAAAACCTAGATTGATCCGACAAAATGACGTTTTCGTCGTTGCGTACACCATCGCAGGCGCTCCTGTGATACAGCGTCAAGGGTAACCGCAGCCATGGTCTCCGAGCTGATAGTCCATGCTGCTGAAAACGTAGTCGAACTGTTCGTGCATATGGTTGTTGTCTTACAAACGTCCCCATCTGTTGACTCAGGGATCGAGACATGGCTGCACGATCCATTACAGCCATGCGGATAAGGTGCCTGTCATCTCGACTGCTAGTAATACGAGGCCGTTGGGATCCAGCACGGCGTTCCGTATTGCCCTCCTGAACCCACAGATTCCATATTCGGCTAACAGTCATTTGATCGCGACCAACGCTAGCAGCAATGTCGCGGTACGATAAAGCGCAATCGCGATATGCTACAATCCGACCTTTATCGAAGTTGAAAACGTGATGGTACGCATTTCTCCTCCTTACACGAGGCATCACAACAACGTTTCACCAGGCAACGCCGGTCAACTGCTGTTTGTGTATAAGAAATCGGTGTCACCACCGGCGCTAACCTTGTGTGAATGATCTGAAAAGCTGATCATTTGCATATCACTGCATCTTCTTCCTGTCGGTTAAATTTCGCATCTTTAGCACGTCATCTTCGCGGTGTAGCAATTTTAATTTCTTCTTAAGAATCTTGTAAATATATCGACTGTACTAGTAATCAAAATACAATGACCTTAAGAGCTGCGGTGGAGTAGCCGAGCGGTCTAAGGCGCCTCGCTGCGGAGCACGCGGTTGTTCGCCGTCGGAGGTTCGAGTCCTCCCTGGGGCATGGTGTGTGTGTGTGTGTGTGTGTGTGTGTGTGTGTGTGTGTGTGTGTGTGTGTGTGTGTGTGTTGTCCTTAGGTTAGTTTACCTTGGTTTAAGTAGTTTGTAAGCTACGGACTGATGACCACGCAGTTTGGTTCGATAGATTTACAAACATTTGAACATTTCGACCTTAAAAGGAATTTTATACTAAATGTCATGACACATTAAATCTGAAGTATACATCAATAACAGTAATAAGGTGAGTTGGAGTATATTACGTTCTTCAACTACAAAACATTTGATTAGTTACAAATTTGAAAATTATTATGTATCCTCACAATTTCTAAAGTGCAAGAAGTTAATTCAGATCAGTGTCCTAAATATCTGTAGCTGAATTGTCAAGCCGTTTCAAGTTTAAAATTACAGGTTACATTGTGAGCGAATGGAAAGAAAAAATATTACATTATATAAATGGCATGGGGGGGATGACCGCCCCGCCTCCCCCACCTGGTCTCTACGTCCCTGAACATGGTGCAGAAATAGGACAGTCTGACGCCTATCCCCACTGTTTGGTAAAGCCATCACTTTCACAGCGGCAGGGGCTTTACTTGGTCTTATTTTAGCCACTTGACACGATATATCTGTAAATTCTACACACAAATGTACAAATATTCTTCGTGATTCGCTCTACATGTTAATTGAAAAGAAAAACCCCTACAGCAGTGCCTGAGACTTCTGACAGATAACGAACACAGTTTAAGTTTCCAATGGCAAAAAATTATGTCTTATAAATACAAATTATTTGTATGTGTTCGACTTTAGTCTACGTACCTTGGTGCTTGACATCATTCAATCCGGGGACGCGATCTAAGTTCCTGTAAGGGAAATGTGCTAGTTTCAGATTCCTTTATTGACTGACCGTTTTCGGCAATCGTATGTTGCCATCTTCATATGTACAAAAATTTAAAAATTACACGGGTATGTCGGAAATAAAACATAGACACAAAAGTGTTTTATTTTCGACATACCCATATAGAAGAACAGAAAGCAAACATAATGAAATATTTCCATTAATATTTACGTTTTAATAGACTTGAAGAGGCACCATAGAATTGCCGAAACCGGTCAGTCATTAAAGAATCTGAAACTAGCGTATGCACATCCCCATTATAAATTATTTTTCAGATTCATTTCTTTTCCTTGTACTGTGAAACCCAGCTTCTTGTCAAAATTCTTGATTCTAGGTCAAGAGGAAACATCTTATAGATGAGTCAGTTGCGAAGTGTTGATTTAAGAGGGTTCAAACTTAAATAGTGGCAACTATTTATTCACTACTGATACAAAAGCATTACATGTTTGCACCTGACACTGTCCTTCAAGAAGTCATCAGCGATGTGGAAGGCGTAGTGTACCGTTAGCAGAGACTGTTCTGTTGATGGTGCGAATGGAGCAATCTGGAACAGTTCTGAAGCGAATGCCACGAAATGGTTTCTTCAGCTTCGGAATCAAATCAAAGTCACAAGAACGTACTTACGGGGAGTGTGCTGGGTGATACAGTACTTCCTAGGCCTGTCGAACGATCAGAGTAGCAACAGCTTACGCTGTATGCGCCCACGCATTGTCGTGCAAAATGATGGGTGGGTTTCGCAGAAAATGTTGCCGTTTCTTTCTCAAAGCTGGTTGCAGGTAATGTTCCAAAAACGAACAGTAATACTGAGTTCTGACGGTCTGCCGTGGAGGAACGTAATGCTTCAGGATAACACAATCACAGTCGTACAGAAGAATCACCATAACTTTCATCATAATGGGGCTCTGACATCTCTTGAATACCTTGATAACACTGTCGTGCTGTACGACCTCTGGTGCATTCAATCTTAATCCAACTCCATTGTTTCTGTTTCGAAAATATAGTAACACCTTTACGTTAGACCGCTCGCTCACAAGTGACTGTGTTTCCCTCGATTGTGCACACTCCGGTGACGTGGGTCGGACGAGTCCATTTCCTTGGACGTAAGGTCGGTATGTCAACAACGTGTGCTATCAGGAACAATTGTAGATTCCATTGTTTAGTGTCTCCACAGCAGTGTTGCCACTTGCCACTATTTAAATTCCAGTCCTCATAACAGACAGAAGTAATACATCTTTTGATTTCGTTGAGTTGAAGCCTTAAATTTTGTGCACTGGCAAGGGTCCAGAAACCTTAATAAGTTACATATATCTCAATACATCTAGTCGTTTACTAGTCGGACATACAGTGAGTCACAGCGACAGACGAGCTGACAACAAAGAAATCCTATAAGATTACCGACTAAAATGTTGTTGTCATGGTCTTCAGTCCGGAGACTGGTTTGATGCAGCTCTCCACAATACCCTATCCTGAGCAAGCCTCTTCATCTCCACATAAGAACGGCAACCTACATCTGTCTGAATGTGCTTACTGTATCCGTCTCTTGGTCTTCCTCTGCGGTTTTTACCCCACACACTTCCCTCCAACGCTAAATTCACAATTCATTGATGTCTAAGAATGTGTCCTACCAGTCGATCCCTTCTTTTAGTCAAGGTATGCCAGAAATATCTTTTCTCCCCAATTCTGTTCAATACCTCCTCATTAGTTATGCGATCCACCCACCTAATCTTCAGCATTCGTCTGTAGCACCAAATTTCAAAAGCCTCAATCCTCTTCCTGTTTGCACTGTTTATCGACCATGTTTCACACTCGTACAAGGCAACAATCCATTCAAATGCCTTCAGAAAGGACTTCCTTAGGCTTAAATCAATATTCGATATTAACAAATTTCTCTTTGTCAAGAACGGAATATTAAAAAGCAACAAAGTGCGATACGCTTCCAGATCGAATGCGACTACAGTAATCGATGGTATACGCAAGAAAAATTCACAGTTCGTGTTCCTGCCGTTTTGCAGCCGATGTCAAAACAGTACTGTATAAACATATTTAAATGGTTCATGGTCGGTGGATGATCGGAAACTCAGCCAGTATTTAAATCTATTTAACACAGACGGCAGATGGCAGTATGCACTCGAAATCTGTAAAATTATCAGGAATAAAAATAAAAGTATTTATATGTAACATCTATATAATTATGAAACCAATTGTCGTGTGTATCTAAGAGCACCACTTGAGAACGGCTCGACGGATTTCGCATCTCTTTGCACTAACATTAACAGTGTTCTGAAAGCTCTTAATTTAATCGCAAATAACGCCTTAACTCTTCATCTGAGAAGAAAATTGAACAAAAGGGCTTGGAGAAAATTCTCTACAACTTCGTGTTCCTCATCCTGACGTTCTGGCGCGAATTTAAAATTAATAAATAGCCTCAAGGTATTTCATCGGATGATTCCCACCCAGAGCAATCACTATTTTCGCCCTCTGATGTAGGAGCCCATTCATTCCCATTTGAATCTAATTTAAGTCAGAGATGTCTCCATCTATACACTGGATTACTGCAAATGTATTAGTATTTGCAAATAACCACAATATTATTTTCGTCCTGTAATACAGTGTCTCTGTAAAGGCATGGTGCAGTTTTTATCGGTATTCAGCATGGTTCTTTCACTACCTGCAACGTAGTTCAGTAAAATTTACGTTGTAGGAAACGCCCTTGTCAGCCTAAGTCTCATTCCGTAGCAAACTAGGAATCGATACGACGTTCTTCACACAATGTAATACGACCGCTGAAGGTTACTGAGGCGTTGGCTTCGATCTGTTGGTCCTTTAAAGCACACCAGTCGATGCGCAAAATCGGCATTACAAGAGTAAAGTTTTTCGCTTTACCATATAAACGTTTTCTCCTGTTAAAACAATGAAAATATTTGTGATTCTAATTGATTCTGCTCCAGCTGACAAAGAGAGAGAAAGAGAGTGAAAAAAAATTCTACGTTGAAAAATTACTCATTCCGTATCGTATCGAGAGATAATTATAATCACAGTAATGCAAATAACTAACTTTTTTACAGAGTTTTTACAGACCATTACTTTCATCTCTCATAAAATTAAAGTACATTGGATGGGCAAAATAATATGAACGAACTTGTTGCAAGTTAGCGTCACTGCGTACGTATTAAGAATGGGCCGCGACCACAGTGAGAAGTGACGTACGAAGTCTTGGACATTACCTTGTAGAATTTCATACGTTTTGTTCTGTGAAGGTCAACACAAATGATCGGTGAAATGCATGATATCTCACTCTTCAAAAGCCGCGGCGGAGCGGCCGAGCGCATTGAGGCGCCATGCTACGATGCGCGAGGCCGTTCCCCGACGGGGGTTCGAATCCCCCCTCGGGCATTGATGTTTGTGTCGTCTTTAGTATAAGGTAGTTCATAAGTAGTTTGTACGTTTAGGGACTGATGATCCCGCAGTTAAGTCCCTTAAGCCTAACAAACATTTGAACATTTTCTCACTCTTCAAAGAAGCCAAGGCAACGGTAGAACAACACATTAACTAGACTGGCAACGCGCAATGCGGGATCATTGATGTCACTGAAGCAGTCGTCGCCATATTACTACCATAAAGGACTTGTAAACAACTACTAAGTTAAAGATAAAATAGTCTTATGAAAAGTGATAAAAATACTTGTGCGTCACCTTCATAGTGTTGTCGTCTACATAATAGCATGTTCGCTATAAAAGTGCTTCTGTACAAAGAAATGGCTGTTTGTTGTTAAAGATGAGTGTCTGTATTCAGTGCGGTCTGCTTTAAACGTGGTAATACGTATTATCTTAATGTTCATTTCATAACAAGACTCTACAATTTGTGTGTTAAATTAAACTGGTACGCAAACATTATTTCAACTTCAGAATCCACTGAAACCACCACGAAAAGATTAAAACGTCTGTTTAGTTCAGAAGTAATCTAAGTAACGTACATAAACTTTTTGACGTTTGTGTATGTAAGATGGCGGCGTCAGGATTCACTGAAACTTACGACTTTGTCAGTCTACTTAATAGATGTCTGTGCGTGAGTTCTACGTAGTTATTGGGAGCATCTGTGAGGGAAAGGATTGCGCTGCAACTTCCTGGCAGATTAAAATTGAGTGCCGGAACCGGGACTCGAACCTGGGACCTTTGGAAAGAAGGAGGCGAGGTACTGGCAGAATTGAAGCTGTGGGGTGGGACCGTGAGTTGTGTCGCGATAGCTCAGTGGTAGAGCGCTTGCCTGCGTTAGGCAAAGGTCTCAGGTTCGCGTCCCGGGTTCGGCAAACAATTTTAATCTGCCAGGAAGTTTCATATCAGCACACACTCCGCCGCAGAGTGAAAGTTTCATTCACAACTGAGCTGTTTAACGTGTCACTAGCGACAGTGGCAGACTAAGGCTGTCGGAGGCCTGGGGCGGCGACAAAACAAAACGAAGCCGCCCGTCTACTTGAAAATACACGTATTACTATAAAATAAGTAACTTTTGAGATTTGGAGGGCCCCCAGGACGAAACCCAAAGTCAACTGACAACGAGGAACGATCATTGTTGTTAGACAACAATAAAGATATCATAACAAAGGCGACCTCAACAGTCAACACTTACTTGCCTAATGCTGTTACGTTAAAAAAAAGTTCGGCTAGAGCTTAGCATTCATGAAAGGGCTGCAGTTGCACATTGTTTCCTACTAACAACAACCGGGTCTGTATGTCTCGTAACCCCCAAAAGAAGAAGTTTACCATGCTGAATGGATGTTTCACCGAGCGATGTTCAAATGTTTGTAATCCTATGGGACAAAACTACGTTGGTCATCAGTCCCTAGTTCAGAGAAGTGCATATCGTTTAGTATTATCATGATACAGAGGAGAGAGTGTCACGTAAATGATGCACGTATTGGGATATAAATTATTAAATGAAAGGCGCTATTCGTTGCGGCGAGATGTACTTATTCATTTAAGTTGCCGTTTCGGTCTTTTCTTCATCAAAAGTTGAGAAAAATTACGAACATATTTTGGTGGCACCCACTTACATAAGGAGACATGATCATCAGAATGAAGTAAAAGAAATGAGATTGAAAATGGAAAGATTTAAGTGTTTCGTTTTTCTGCGCCCTATTCGAGAATGGAACGGTAGAGAAATAGCTTGAAAATGGTTCGATGAATTTCTGTTAATTGCTGAGTAGCTATGAAGATGTAGATATAAATGCAATGACAGAACTGTTACCTTAACTTCGATTAGATTCAATAAATGAGTAGAACAAACAAACAAAAAATGCTACGTATTGCCTCAGCGTGCCACAACAATGGAACGACATTCTTACACTTTCGATCCGTTGCTAGGTTTCTGCACTTATGTTTAATCGTTTGGGCTGTTTTGTAACGTGGTCTTAAAGCGACATTGCCTCTGGAGTTTGAGATGCAGCGCAGCAGCAGAGATGGAGGCACTACTGGAGAAACAGTATGCAGTAGAGAAACGCTTCAAACTACTGCGAAACGTACAGCTGCCGAATGCGTCGCAAGCACGAATATAAGGTGGACACCAGCTGGAAAACAAGAGCGATCTCCGAGAACGTGAGAAACAACTTTGGAAAGAGCATTTCTGATCATCCCGCAAGATGACTGAATGTGGTCTGTTTCTCCAAAAAAAAAAAAAAAAAAAAAAAAAAAAAAAAAAAAAAAAAAAAAATAATAATAATAATAATAAATAAAAAATGGGGGAATAAAAGAGGCAACATCGTATAATTAAGATTGTGTCCAGAATACACGAATAGCTGGAAACCGAGCAGTACCTGAAAATGCTATAAAATAAAAAAACGGAGCGTGGGATATTGAGCAGAAGCAACACGAGATCAAGCAGAAGCAGTCGCCGCAGACAAAAATTCTCCAACAGGTGCATCAGCGACAGGAGGAGAACCAGGAGCGATGGACTTGACCTTCAGCTGGATAAAGGGTAAGAGATGCAGCTGAAGATAATGGTGGACTAGCAGACACAGGAAGGCGTGACCCAGCAGCCTTGAAGGAAGATAAGGTGGCACGCTGCAGCCACTGCCCCTCAGGCAGTTGGTGTGAGAGAACCTTCCGCTGTTTGGGCTCCACAGATGCTGCGTCTGAATCGAGCGCCGTTCTGGTAAAGTTTACCGTGTGTGTGTGTGTGTGTGTGTGTGTGTGTGTGTGTGTGTAAGTGAGAGAGAGAGAGAGAGAATCTGGTGTATTACATCTTTGTTAGGACAGAAATTGGTTACAAATTTCCGTTGCAGCAAGAGATATTTATTCGCGAAATACGAGATAGTGCATGATGATCTTAGAATACACAGTGTTTATAAGTTAACTTGTACGTGTTGATAATTACTGAACTATATGAAACAAAACGTAAATTAGTTACAAACTATGGCGTGCATGTACGTAATTCAACATTTAAAAGTCACTACAGACATTCGGATTTATGTTATGGCATGTTCGATATGCATACCTTCCGTGGTGATGATGTGGCTCAGAGGAATCTACATATACATAGATACACTGAAATTCACATGTAAGTGCCTGGCAGAGGGTTCATTAACCACTTTCATAACCTTTCTCTACCGTTCCATTCTCTAATAGCGCGTGGGAAGAAAGAACACCTAAATCGTTCCGTTTTCGATCTGATTTCTCTTATTTTACTGGGGTGGCCATGTCTCCCTATGTTGGTGGGTGCTAGCAAAAGATTTTCACATTCGAAAGTAAAAGTCGGTGATCGAAATTTCGCAAATAGATCTCGTCGCAACGAATAACGTCTTTCTTTTAATGATTTCCACCTCAAATCGTGCAACATTTCCGCGACGCTTTCCCCCCTGTAACGTGATTTAAAAAAAAAAAAAAAAAAAAAAAAAAAAAAAAAAAAAAAAAAAAAAAACAGCTGCCTTTCTCTGGACCTTCTCAGTGTCTTCCGTCAGTTCCACCTGGTGAGGGTCCCACACTGGGCAACAGTACTCTAGGAGAGGACGCACAAGTGTGATGTAGGCAGTCTCTTTGGTGGAGCTGGTGCATCTTCGAAGCGTTCTGCCAATGAAACGTAACCTTTGGTTCGCCTTTCCTACAATATTTTCTGTGTGTTCTCTACAGTCTAAGTTGTTATTGTAACTCCTAGGTATTTGGTAGAATTTACGACCTTAGTGACTGACATATCGTGTAACTGAGTTCAGCGGATTTGTTTTAGTGGTCATGTGTATTACTTCATTACTTCACACTTTACATTATTTAGTGTTAATTGCCAACTTTCGCATCAATAGCGAAATTCTGAATGACTCGCCTGAAGTGTCGGAACACCGATGCTGTATATGACCACCTGAATGGCTATTTCAGTTAAGCTGTGGTTCTGGGATTATTGTTGTACACCTTATCTTTGACGTATCGCCACCCACACATTCGCCCGTCGAGGGTGCAGAGACTTTCGATAACGAAATGCGTATTTTCCGTCCTCTAAAATGCGCCAACTTTGCTTACTGACGAACCCATCCAAATGAAAATGGGCTTAGTCGCTAAGCCAAACCACATTCACCTCATCATGTGCATATTAATTCCCACCATGCCAAATGTGCAGTTTGAACGTCATAACACAAACCGTTCAGAAGTTATGACGATTTTATTTGACATAGTTCAATAATTGGCACCCTGTGTAACAAGCAATACCGTGATTTGTACTGGAAATGGGAACAGTACTGCTCTAGTATCAGAAATATGAGATTTCTACTGGCTAGATGAAGAGCGGTTGGTGGTCTTGAAATACTTGTGTTAACAAGCAATACAGTACCGTGATTTGAACAGGAAGTTGCTGCAGTAGCGTACTGCGTCACGGTAAGAGATGTTTCCTGTCTACATAACAGTGCGTCGCCGCCTTAAAATGCACAGTGTTTAGTTACTTTCCCAAGAAGGAATACTCCGATGTGATCGGAACATGAAGTATTCCTCCTGCGTTCGAAATTTAAGTGTCTACTCGATAAATGTACAGAGCTTAAAATACAAAGTGTTCATGTATTCACTTGTATAACTAGTAATATCTTGTTCTGGACACGTCATAGCTGCAGTATTTCCCTGCTTCAGGAATAAGAGATGTCGGCTGACTCAAAAGAAACTGCGTGAAGGTATCCAAATAGACAATGTTTGCCGGTATCTATATACTTGTATACTTCTCAACGTAAGTACCGATATTCCTTTTTCAGAAAAATACTTTTACGCATCACAACCTTCGAAATCCCTTTAGTGTACAACTCTTTCCGTCTGAGGCTGTAGCCACCCACTTAATACTGTCCTTGCGTGCAAAATGCTCCGAGAGATAATAAAGGTAAATCGGCGATTCTGTCGGACCAATACATAGACTTTTGCAGTACTTCGTTCTTCGTCATGGATGTTAGCGTTGTTGTTGTGGTCGTCAGTCCGCAGACTGGTTTGATGCCGCTCTCTTGCAACCCTATTCATGGGATAATACGTACGGCAACCTACATCGTTTTGAATCTTCTTACTGTATTCGTCCCGAGGTCTCCCTCTACGATTTTTACCCCAAACCTTCCTTCTAATGCTAAGTGGACGATTCCTTGATGTCTCAGAACGTATCACACCAACCTTATCTTAGTCAGGATATGCCAGAAACTCCTTTTCTCCCCAATTCTGTTGAGCACCTTCTCATTAGTTACGAGATCTACCCATCTAATCTTCTTCATTAGTCTGTAGCACCACATTTCGAAAGATTGAATCATCTTTTTGCCTGAACTCCTTATCGTCCACGTTTCACTCCCATGCAATGCTACACTCCAGACAAATGCTTTCAGAAAGGACTTCCTAACATTTAATACTGGATGTCAACAAATTTCCCTTCTTCCCATAGCCATTCTGCATTTTATGTGTTCTTTACTTCGGTCAAATAACAAAACTCAGTTAATAGTTTTATTGCCTCATCACCTAATCTAATTTCTTCACCATCGCCTGATTTTCCGACACTACATTCCTTTACCTTTGTTTTACTGTTTTTAATGTTCAAATGTTTGTTTTAAAGCTTATGGGACTTAACTGCGGGGTCATCAGTTCCTAAACTAACAAACCACTTATGAACTAACTCATATTAAAGACAGCACAAACATCCATGCCCGAGGGGTGATTCGAACCCCCGACGGGGAACGGCCTCGCCTCAATGCGCTCGGCTACTCCGCCGGGGCTGTTAATATTCTTCTTATAGCTTCCTTTCGAGACACTGTCCATTCCATTTAATTGCTCTTCCAGGTCTTTTGCTGTCGCTGACTGAATTATTATGTCGTCAACAAACCGCAAGGTTTTTATTCTCTCTCCCTGGACTTTAATTCCCTCTCCAAATTTATCCTTGCTTTCCTTCACAGCTTGCTCAATGTACAGACTGAACCCAGTCTTACTCCGTTTGCAACCACTACGACCCTTTCATGCCCTTCGACTCTAATAATTGCTGTCTGGTTTATGTAGAAGTTGAATATAGCTCTTCTCCCTATATTTTACTTCTGCTACCTTCTGAATCTGAAAAAGTGTATTCCAGTCAATACCGCCAAAAGCTTTCTCCAAATCTACAAATGCTAAAAACGTAGGTTTCCCTTTCCTTAATCTATCTTCTAAGATAAGTTCAGATGTTTGTAGAGCTTATGGGACTTAACTACGGGGTCATCAGGCCCTAAACTTACAAACTACTTATGAACTAGCTAATACTAAGGACGGCACAAATATCCATGCCCCAGGGGGATTCGAAGCTCCGACCGTAGTGGCCGTGCAGACTGTGACTGATGCGCCGCAGAACGCTCGGCCACCGCTGCCGGCTTCTAACATAAGTCTTAATGTGAGTATTGGCTCGCGTGTTCCTACATTTCTCCTAAATCCAAATTGATCTTCCCCTAGGTCGGATTCCAGCAGTTTTTCCATTCGCCTGTAAATAATTTGTGTTAGTATTTAGCGTGTCCATCAAGAAATGCACGTCAGCATTGTCGAACAACTCCGACGGTGGTGGAAAGCTGTAGCTTATCGCTCGCCAGGTCTACCTCGTACGCGCAAACGACCATCACTTGCTTGCAGGCATAAACTGCTTTTGTCGATGAAGACCACTGCCCGCCATCCCATCTTGAAAGTGTTGTCTGACGGTACCAGTCGAGTCATGCTCTTCCATGCGGTGGCGAGAGTGGAAGATAGGCTAGAGGTATACCGAGCGAGGTGGCGCAGTGGTAACACACTGGACTCGCATTCAGAAGGATGGTGGTTCAAATCCACCTCCGGCCATCCTGATTTAGGTTTTCCGTGATTTCCCTAAATCACTCCAGGCAAATGCCAGGAGGGTTCCTTTGAAAGGGCACGGCCTATTTCCTTCCACATCCTTACCCAAACCTTCCGAGCGTAAGCTCTGTCTCTAATGATCACGCTGTCGACGGGACGTTAAACTCCAAGCTTCCTAAAGGTGTGTGTGAGCGTAGTCCCACTGCTAGTAACCGTTTGGAAACAGTTCGTGTTGACATTCTGGGCTCATAAACCCTCTTATCTGTGCTGTGGTAGCCGTACGATCTGCCAGTGCTGTCGTTAACAATACGAGCCCTTGCTCGTCTAGAACTTCGTGCATGGGTGTGGAACCAGCATCGTTCCACCACTGACGCAGCACGGTCAACTTATCTGGCAGTTCTCTTGAAAGTTTCTTGCTTGTCCTTCTCTCTTACAAAATTTACGTCTACTGCGAAAGTTATGTGTTTTACCATTTGATCTAAGAAATGTAACTGACTGACGCTACTTGAATGAAGTGTAACTGAATGTGTTTGAACTTGTTCTACCTGTTATGTTAATCTGACTGCGTATTTTTTTAAACTGTATTCTATGTGAATGTCAAGGTATTGCAAAACCTATCTGAGAGCGTATTGTTTATTATAAAAAATGTTCAAATGTTTGTTAAGCTTATGGGACTTAACTACAGGGTCATCAGTCCCTAAACTTACAAACTACTTATCAACTACCTTATACTAAGGACGGCACAAATATCCATGCCCGAGGGGGGATTCGAACCTCCGACCGTATTGGCCGTGCAGATCGTGACTGGAGCGCCTCAGTCCCCTCGGCCACCGCGGCCGGCTGTTTATTATAATGAAACACAAACTGCTAATTGTTTCTGTCTGAAAATTACTGATACTAAAAGTCACTGTGTTAATAATTCTGGCCCTAAAAACTTGTTTCTGACTGAACTAACAATCTTTAACTGAATGTACAGACACAATATTTATCAATGCAATCTGACTCAGTGCAAACACTTGTTAACCTGTACTGAACACTGTATGAATTGTCCTAACCTGAAATCTGTAAATCATACTGAACTGTAAGCATGACAACAAAAACTGATTCTTTCTCACTTTCACTTACTACATAAATTTTCGCAACACCAAACTGCTCCCTGCTGTACTAACTACTGGAAACCTAACTACAGAAAACATCTATGGTACTTTTAATAAAAATGTGATGAGGGATAAACTGGTAATCTGTTTAAGAAACTCGAACTAATAATAAAAAAATTAAATATCTGGTTTATTTTCTAACTGATGTATCTTCATGCAAATTACTAACAACGTCATGTTTTGGGTTTTTAAATCTTCCAGAGAAAAAAATAACTCAGATATTTAATCTGCCTACAAAATTATTTTAAAACAATGATAAATTTAACTCTATTTACACAAACAATGTTACAACAATACCACATTTCAAGCACACTACCCATGAAATTCCTATTTCATAAAAAACGCACTCTCAAAACTAAACTATTACAATAAATACTTTACCTAACACAGAAAGGGGCATGAATCGTGAGACCACAAGCTAACATCAAGATCTTTCCCGACCGTTACTGTTACCATCAGTTCAACCTAACAATTCTAAGTTGTGCCGTAGAAACATGCCAAGTATTTCATGAAAAACTTTACCTTATAAAAACTTCAAAAGATCGTTTCTCCAACGTTATCTATTCCTTTCGTCACCATATCTTAAACAAACAGCTTGGCTCAGGATTCAAATCTCAAAATCTCACCTCCTCGGCTATCGACAACTGCACACAACCACGGTCCCCACGCTTCTGCAATTTAATCCGCGCGCCTAGCAAAGTCTGCACTCTCAATAATCACAACCTTACTTCCCGGCAACAATACTATCACCGTTTCCAATATCGATAGTACTGTCATCGAAAAATAAGCCTCTAACCAAAGATAAACGACCCATTCCTGACTAGCTTGACACTGGTTACAAATTCGCAGTACATTTGGATATGAAATGTATACCTTCCCATAGCAGGTATCTTACACTCTGAAAGAATCATCCCGCCACTCGGAACATCCTTCGAACTCGTCCACTTGGCTGTATGAAGCATGAGTGCTTCTTTGTGACATGGCGCCCGTTTGCTTCACACATTGATATAGTGAGCCTTATGGCTGTAAACATTCCCAATAAAGAGTACACAGAGATAATTCTCTGGCAGCTATGTCAAAACGATATTTGTTGGCGGGCGAAGTTGAAATCATTATTAGTACATCTAATGTCACTAGGTGGCATCTCCAGTCATCGGATGAAAATTTTGTTCTAATTTTTTCTTCTGGCAGTGTATTTTTTCTACATCAAGTTTTCATGTTACTTTGCCCTCCCCTGTATCTGTTGGCTTAATGTACAACCCTTGGTGGTGTTAAATAGACAGTGGTTTTCAACTTATAAAATAAGCAATATCCTGATCTGGACAGAACATGTATGCCGTATTTCCTTTTGTATCAAGAGTATGAGATGTTCTTTCCTAAATCTTCAGTGCATCCTGATCACAAAAATCACGGTATTTACCACATTGCTTATACATTCTAGCAATAAAAAAAATCTCCCACAAAATTTCGTCCTGGGCATATTTCCGGCAGTAAATGGACGTCGAAGATTGAGATGGGTGTGTGTCCCATACGTAAGTGTGTTTGATAATTACACGAACAAACTTCAAGGGGATGTAGGAGGTGTTTTGAGGGACAAAGTGAGCATAGAAATTCATGCCCAGAAACGTCATCCAATGACGCTACAGAGCGTCGAAGTTGCTGGAGGGGATGTCTAGCGGCAGGAGCTGGTGCCTGTAACTTGGACTAGAGCTCTGCATTTTGATGAAAACGACTGCTCGAGCCTTTCCCGTTTCGTGCCGCTGCTCGACGGCTGAGGTAGGCGCACGCTGCGGCACGGCTGTGGCCGTCTAATGCCCCGTGTGGCCGGTCGCCGTGCCTCTCGGTTACCGGCGCAACCGTCGAGCACTGCCGGCCGCTCGAGCGCGCTCACAGTCTCGGCCGGTGACAGCGCGACCGCCGCGCGCTCAACAATGCGGAATTGCATTAGAAACCTACCAGTCTTTGAGCAACGCATACAGCGTTATGGATCAACGAACTATAGGTCGTAAGGGCTCCATTCATGAAACAAAAAGAAGTATTGTGTAGACAATTAGGAGCGGCTCGTTAGTCCTGAAGAAGAAAGATATGTCGGAAGAGGAGTCAAAAATTAAAGCATGGAAATCTTTTGCACTTGTAGTGGATACTGTCACACAGGTCTCTGCTGGTTTCGTGCAATGTACCACATGCGATACTATACTTTCGTACCAGTCAAGCATAACAGGTATGATTCGGCACTGCAAAAGTAAATGCGGAGCAGAATTACACTGACCACTTGCAGTACCAAGTAGCATAAAGAAAGTTCTTATTGATAGATTGGTCGATATGGGCGGAATAGATTTGCTACCATTAAATACTTGTAGTAAGATTGGCTTCAAGAATTATTCGCTGGAGCTCATTAATGTTCAGCGACGTATGGCAATGTCAATTTAGAAGATGTCCTTCCGCACCCTACCACTGTATCGCGGCATATTAAAGAAAAGGCCGACAAAATACGGGTGACAGTGGTGCCCAAGCTAATATGTGCTTTAAAGAACAAAATGTGCTCTTTAAACGCTGATCTGTGGTCTGATAACTACAAGGAGATACGCTGCACTTAACGCACGATTAGACTACTGTATTACGAAAGGAACGAAATACTATATACAGAAATTACAGTTTTTAACGTTGCAGTTACTGAAAGACATGATCACCTCAATGTTCGAAACTCCAGTAGTTTGCAAAATATTTAAAAATTTTCTTCTTGAGACAGGTCTTGTTGAATTTTATACTTTCCTTGAGTTTTACCATTTTAATTTTAAGTCGTATGTATTCCAGAAAATTCCCCATGTCACATACAATAATGGGGAATTTTCTGGAATACATACCACTTAAAATAAATATGGTAAAACTCATAGAAAGTATATTTAAAAATGTTTAATGTTTGTAAACTTCATGGGACTTAACTGTGGGATCATCATTCCCTAAACCTACAACTATCAAACATCAATGTGACATACAGTTGTAGTATTTGGGTTATAGAACTGATAATAAACAACGAAAGAAATTTATAAAATAAATAAGTAAGTTGTTAATATGAAGCGGTGGTCTCTTATCTCTGATATACATTAATGACTTGCCATTCTACATTGATGACAATTTTTGCTGATGATACAAGTATAGTAATCACATCCAAAAAACGAGAACTAACTGATGTAATCGTAAATAACGTCTTTCACAAAATTATTAAGTGGTTCTGAGTAAACGGACTCTCATTAAATTTTGATGAAACACAGCTTATACAGTTCCATACAGTAAATGGCACAACTCCAGTAATAAATATAGACTTTGAACCGAAGTCTGTAGCTAAGGTTTTTCAAAATTATTCGTTCGTTTTGAAGGGAAACCAGAGTATTTCAAAATTTTTAGATGTGTGAATTAATGAGAGTTTAAACTTGAAGCAACACATTGATTGTCTGCTAAAACGTTTGGGTTCGGATACGTATTCTGTTAGGGTTTTAGCAAATTTTGGCGATAAGAATCTCAGTAAAACAGTTTACTACGCCTATTTTCATTTACTGCTTTCGTATGGCATCATATTCTGAGGTAATGCACTATTGAGTAAAAAAGTATTCATTGCACAAAATCGTGTAATCAGAATAATTACTGGAGCGCGCCCAAGATCGTTCTGGAGACATCTATTTAAGAATTTAGGTATCATCACAGTTACTTCGGAGTATATATATATTCACTTATGAAATTTTTTGTTAATTATCCAACCCAGTTCACACACATGTTCACATGTTTGTAAATCTATCGGACTATACTGCTTGGTTATTAGTCCGTAGCTTGCAAACAATTTAAACTAAGGTAAACTAACCTAAGGATAACATAGACACCCATGCCTGAGAGGGGACCCGAACCCCAGATGGCGAACGGCCGTGCGCATCCTGCTTGGCTAATCCGACGGGGCAAACCCAGTTCAAAAGTAATAGCAGTGTGCATAGGTCTAACACCCGAAGAAAGGATGATATAACTATGCAGGGATAAATCTCACTTTGGCACAGAAAGGGGTGAATTATGCTGCCACAAAAGTCTTCGGTCACCTACCAAACAGCATCAAAACCTGACAGATAGCTAACTGGCATTTAAACATTTATTGAAAGAATAACTGAATGACAACTCCTTTTACTCAATGGATGAATTTTTATATATAAATTATTAAAACTAAAAAAGAAAAAAATAATAATAAAAAGAAAAATAATACAAAATATATTTGTGTTGTATAACATTTTGTGTAATGTAATATCTTGTACAGACACCTTTTATTACACTGCCAAGTTACACACTTTTACGAAGTGTCGTATTCATGATCTATGGAAGAAGCATTAATGTAAGAACTGTGACGAAGTGCAGCTCTCTGGCGCTGGGTGCGCCGATTACCGGCGACCGACCGAGCTTTCGGCGCGCTCGGCCGAGCGCTGGCGATCGGTTGCCCGCAACCGGTGGCAGAGGACGCTCGGCCGCATACTCCCGAGAGACAGGGGGGCGAGCGGGACTCGCCGGTAAAAATCGGACATAATGCAGACCTCTAACTTGGACTCCCCGTAGCGTCGTTGAATGGCGTGCCCGGGCATGGGTTTCCATGCTCATTTTGTTTATCAAGACGCCTAATACATCCCTTACAAGTTTGTTGGTGCAGTAGTGTAATTCTGAAACACACTGACGTGCGGGACGCACACCTATCTCAAACTTCGACGTCCATTTACTACCGCTAATATGCGCCGGACGAAATTTTGTGAGAGATATTTTTTTTATTGCTAGCATGTGAGGAATCGCGCTGCGAAGCCCGAGTGCGCGAATTTAGATTCACCCTGTATAAGAAGTAATGTTCTTTCCTAAATCTTCAGTGCATCCTGATCATAAAATTGACTGTATTTACTTTCTTGCTTATATAAGAGGTAATGCTTTTATTGAGACAGATCATGGGTTAAGTGCTTCTCCTGTATCAGCAGCATGAGATGTCTGCTGACTATATCTTCGGTGTATGGTGTTCTTATAATACACACAGTTTATATTTACTTGTATAACAAGTAATACCTTGATTTAGACAGAAAGTTGTTGCAGTACTACTCCAATATCATTAGTATCACATGCCTACTGGCTAAATCTAAAATTTCTGATCTAGTTACTTGAATAACAATTAAAATGTTTATGTGGAAATTAACTGACTGCAGTACTCCTGAGGTATCTGCTCGCTGTTACAGTGATGGATGTCTAACGATACACATAAGTTATCTGATTGCTTGTGTAATATCTTCAATTCAGAAAATGGTTACACTTCGCTTCCTGCTTCGGGAGCCCAAGGTTTTCAGCAATGAAAGCTACAGTACAAGGTACGATTACAATATACAGAGCTCATATTTTCACTTCTGTAATAGCCAATAAGTTGCTCTGTTTCCATTGCAGCTGTAGAACTACTCCTGTATCAAGACTGTGAATATCACTGCTGTCAACATGTCAACGCCTTGTATTGATTGTCCTTTCCTCATATCTTGTTTAACAAGAAATATATTGATCTGGACATAATGCTAATGCAATTCTATTTCTTTTCGTGAAATAAGGGCTGTCTGTTAGCATAATCTCGATTGAATTACACTGATTGCGCTATTCACATCTTGATTCGGGAATAATATTTCAGTGGTTATTCTCTTGTTGCAGGAATATTAGCTCCTCTGTCGGATAAATCTGCAGTGTAGTTTTGGCTAGAATATAAAGTGTTTGTCAGTGTTTGCTGAACTACTTTCGTCATGCTTTGGGCATAAAATTACTGCAGTGGTGCTCTGTTTCAAGAGCGTGTGCTCAAAACCAACAGTAGATTGTTCATTGTCAGTTAATTACTGTAATTTGGACGTGATTTGAGCAGTTAATTACTTCCCTAACTACGACATCTTTCATGAGTCATAGGAAGCTCAGTCTTTCTAAGATAATTTGTTTTGATGTCAATTGTTTTGTTATTATTTTCAGTCTTTCGTGTCATTTCCCGTTGTCTGCTATTAAAACTACTTGTATATTAGTAACGTTACCATCTGTCATGTACACAAAGGTTTTAGGCGACTAAGACAACGAATTCAGTTAAATAACTAATGTAAAGTACTGGTAAGGATCCCTATCATAATATTTTCGCCGGTCGGTGGCCGAGGGGACTGAGGCGCTTCAGTCACGGTCGGGGGTTCGAATCCCCCCCTCGGGCATGGATATTTGTGCCGTCCTTAATTGTAAGTAGTTCATAAGTTTAGGGACTGATGACCCCATAGTTAGGTCCCTTAAGCTTAACAAACATTTGAACATTTGAATAATATTTTCAAAATTCGGGACTTCTACATAATTGATAGCATACACTTTCCAATCCAGTTTCCTGATGCCTGATGTCACGTGATTTTTACACCTATATTTTGTTTAAATGCCAAATCTTGATATGATATGGCAAATCTGGAACCCAAGCTAAACAAAGCTGTGTTCTGCTTCCAAGATGGTGGGAATCAGTCTCAACGGGTTTTCGTAGACGCATTAAAATATTAATATTGCATTTTTGCACTGTATTGAAAAATACAATTATGGTTCTCAACATTAGACGGGTTTAGAACAATTGCAGGAAGTGACACTTGCACAGAATCTTGGGCTTTATTTTTTATTTTTGTAATAACCGGCTTTTCACAGGTAAACACACATCATACAAATCTAGCAGTGGCTGTGCTGTAGTCTACAGAGAGAGAGTAACTAAATGTAGTTGCATAACAAAGTGCTGTGACGATTTAGTTCTCTGTGTCCCGTCGTAAAGATTCTGATTTCAAAACTCTCTCAATGGGACTAACGTGATGATTCCATAGAAGAAACATGATCTTTGCAATGGCCACCTTTGTCTTGTTTTCAGAAAGAAATATCACGACAAAGTAGTTTCATTCAACGATTTACAATATTTACAACCTGGTAATTATGACATCCTGTAAACTGTTTTCGAATATAGTATTAACAAAATTACAGATGTTTCGAAGTTTTCTTTTCTGCGCTAACTTCTGGTCGACCACACAAATCAGAAATAATTTTTTTCCCGCCGTGAATTTGGATTCTATTTACGGCCTTCGCACTAGTCTTGTCACTTGTGCTTGCTCACGTCTTTATTGAAAGTCAGTCGGGCAAACAGTTGGTTATGGTGGTCCGGGTCTAGTGAGAAAACGTTTGGGTGAACTTCCATATTAATGGATTTATCCGTCGATTCCATCCTTCAGAGACGTCTTTACGCGATGGCACCTTCTACTGTTATTCCACATATCTCTTAGGATAACCTCGTATCAAGGCACTGGTGTATATATATATTCGTAGAAGTTCAAAAGATTTTGGTTTATGACGTGCTCTCCTGAATGGTCAGTCAACATTTACCTATTTCCAGGAAAATACCGGTTGATCAAAAACTCATTATACATTTGAAAACTTAATAAATCACGGAATAATGTAGATAGAGAGATAAAAATTGACACACATGTTTGGAATGACATGGGGTTTTATTAGAACAAAAAAAGCCCGAGAGATGGCGCTTTATCTGAAGAGAAAAACAATAATTAGCATAACAAATTACGACAAAGCAAAGATGATGTTCTTTACAGGAAATGCTCAATATGTTCACCATTATTCCTCAACAATAGCTGGCATCGGATGTTGTCTTTCAGCATCCCTAGAGATGTCGGTCGATCACGTCACTTGCGACTTCAGGTAACCCCAAAGCCAATAATCGCACGGACTGAGGTCTGGGGACCTGGGTGGCTAAGCATGACGGAAGTGGCGGCTGAGCACACGATCATCACCAAACGACGCGCGCAAGAGATTTTTTTTTATTCTAATAAAACCCCATGTCATTCCAAGCCTGCGTGTCAATTTTTACCTCTCTATCTACGTTATTCAGTGATTTAGTTAGGTTTCAAATTTATACTGACTTTTTGATCACCCGGTATATTCTAAAGTCTGAGACATGTCTGCCCAAAATAGTACTTTTTAGTTTTGTCTATAGAGAGAATGAAAAGTTGCAGCGATTGTGCAAAGGTAAATGGTTAAATGCCATTTCCGACTAATCTCTTAAGTGGAGGCAACGACACAGCTGGAAAACTAATGTATTACCTAGAACGTCAGCTGAAAAGAATTCTAGTCGAATTGATGTTAGTGAAACGCCTCTATGACCGTGATACTTTAAAATGCCACGTAAATTCGAAACAAAATAAAGTTACACATTAGTACCCGGAAACCGGGCAATGTTCTACTGTTTATTTATACCAATCTTCTATTAGTCCCTCTCTTCCTGTCTCTGGACATCTCCTCCAACCTTTTTTCATCTCATCCTCCTCCATCTCTCTGTCTTTCTCTACCTTTATATGCCTTCTCCTTCTCCTCCTCCTCCTCCCTCTAGCCATCCCTCTGATTCTGTATTCTCTCCTCTTTCCATTCTTAATACATCATGACGTCATCACCCATACCCAAGCCTAACAGTATTTCTTTCCAAATAGTAATTAATATGTGTAGCAAATTTGGTTGAAATCGAGCCAGGAGCTTAGAAGGAGACGTTGAACATGTGCAGAAAATATTCCTGTTGTTGTTGGTTTTGCTGACTTCAGTCCGGAGACTGATTTTATGTACCTCTCCACCCTACTCTATTCTGAGCAAGCCTCTTCATCTCCTCATATGAACGGCAATACACATCTATTTGAATCTGCATACTATATTCGTCTCTTGGCCTCCCTCTACGATTTTTACCCCACACAGTTCCTTCCAATATTAAATTCACTTTTCCTTAGGTCTGAGAATATATCCAACCATTCCAGCCCTTCTTTTAGTCAAGGTATGTTAGAAATACCTTTTCTCCTGAATTCTCTTTAGCACAAAAATGTTCAAATGTTTGTAGAGCTTATGGGACTTAACTACGGGGTCATCAGTCCCTAAGCTTACAAACTACTTATGAACTAGCTAATACTAAGGACGGCACAAATATCCATGCGCGAGGGGGTATTCGAACCCCCGACCGTAGTGGCCGTGCAGACTGTGACTGACGCGCTGCAGAACGCTTGGGCACCGCGGCCGGCTCTCTTTATTACCTCCTCATTAGTTACGCGGTCAACCCACCTAATCCTCAGCATTCTTTTGTAGCTTCACATTCCAAAGGTTTCTATCCTCATCCTATCTGAACTATTTATCACCCATTTTTCACAACCGTGCAAAGCGACACTCCTCACAAATGCCTTCAGAAAAGACTCCCTAAGAATTTAATATTCAGCGTTAACAAATTTCTCTTTTTCAAAAACGCTTTTCTTGCCATTGCTGATCTGAATTTTATATCCTATGTACTGTGACCATCAAATTTTATTTTACAGCCCAAGTAACATAACTCATTTACCACCTTTATGGTTTCGTTACCTAATCTAATTCCTTCAGCAACGCTTGATTTTCTTAGATTGCACCCCATTATCCTTGTTTTGCTCTTGTTAATGTTCATCTTATACGCTCCTTTGAACAAACCATCCATTTCATTCAACTGCTCTTCCAGGTCCTTTGCTCTGCCTGACAGAATTGCAATGTCATCAGCAAAACACAACATTTTTACTTCTTCCCCTTGAACTTTAATGCCTTCTGCAACTTCTCCTTGCTTTCGTTCACAGCTTGCTCACTGTACATATGACTAACATTGGGGAAAGGCTACATTCCTACCCAACCACTGCGTCCCTTTCATGTCCTTTGACTCTTATAATTGCTGTCTGACTTTTGTATGAGTTGTAAATAACCTTCCGTTACCTATATTTTTCTCCTGCTGATTTCAGAATTTGAAAGAGTGTATTTAAATCAACTTTGTCAAAAGCTTTCTCCAAATCTACAAAAGCTAGACATTTAGGTCTGCCTTTCCTTACTTTATCTTCTAAGATAAGTCTTAAGGTGAGTATTGCCTCCCGTGGTCTTACATTTCCCCTAAATCCAAACGGGTTTTTCCAGAGATTAGCTTCTACCAGATTTTCTATTCTTCTGTAAGTAATTCGTATTAAAAATTTTGTAACCAGGACTTATTAAAGCGATGGTTCTATATAATTTACACACCTGTCTGCGTCTGATTTATTCGGAATATGGTTTATTACATTACAGTTATTATTATGCCTGATATAACAGTAAAATTATATTGCCAACGAAAAGGAAATGGTGAAAGGATTCCCTCGAGTTTCCTCTTGTTAAATAACACACTTTGAGAAATGTTAATACGAAGTCGATACTGCTTCATATATTACACCTGCACGGACAGGTCTTATGGCTGTTAGAAAACCACTCTTGGTACCTTTCATCTCTGATGGTTTGAAATAATCCTTACTGAATGTACTCTGCTGCGAATATCTCATCTATGACCTGATGCAAACTGCAAATCGCTGATACAGTGCTGTGTGTTGTCTCTTATCGGTTCTGCGTCTACGATCGCTGCCTCTATATCTCGTTTCCACGCCAGAGTCCTCGATTACCACTGACTGTAATTTCAATCTTTTTTATGTGTACCTCTCCTACCGGAGTCTCCACACCACGTCTACTAGTCAGCTTCGGTGTTGGAGTCGCCACACTGCCTGACAGTGGATTCATCGAACTATTTTCAAATTGTTATCGAAAAGCCTGCTTTCAGAAAATTGGGAATTTCTGTACCAACCTTTTCGTTTCCCGCTTACGAGATCACGCCAGTGAAAATCTCTCCAGTCGCCATGCTCTTCCCCAGAATTTTTCCAGAGGAAATCTTTCTATAAAACTTCCTGGCCACAAGGCTTCCACACTACTTCTTTCGTACAGCGACAGGTTTCTGCAGTATTATTCGATGGTTATCTAAGTGTACCCTCCGAAACACAGGTAAAGAGACCAGTATCAGTTTTTGGAATGTGCGCACAATGTGCTGACCAGTAAATTTGCCTGGCGTTCCTCCGTCTTGACTGTTTGCTTTCTTTGTCATATGGGTCACAGGTCTGCGCAATAGAACAGCCCCTGCCTTTTGCCAGCAGCTTGACTGCTCATTTTGAAGGCCGCATACTAGGCAAGCGTATTCACTCCTTCACTCAACGCTGGGCTGTCAAATGTTCACATTCAAATGTTTGTAAATCTATGGCACTCACCTGCTTCGTTATTAGTCCCTAGCTTACAAACTACTTAACCTAAGGTAAACTAAACTAAGGACAACACAAACACCCATGCCCGAAGGAGGATTCGAACGCCCAACGGCGGACGGCCGCGCGCACCGCAACACGGATCTGCAGAACGCGTGGCTAGTCCTTCCCATTAGAATTGAGGGGAGCTGGACCTTATTTCCTTATCTAAAAGTCATAAACATTTCCTGCGATACTCTGCCAACGAGCCATACTGCTTTTGTTAAACAGACAGGTCCCAAAACAAGCCACTTCAGTATTAATAACTTCATATAATTACCGAACCCAGAACTCAAATAATGAACTCCCTCTTTAGTACGCACTTCATCATTCCATGCTATTAATTACACGAGCTGAAGATAATCCATGCTTCATGCGAACTGCAGCTGTAACATAATGTGGCAGTTTATTTTGGTTTAAAATACACCAGCTGATTTTATGGATTTTTTTTTTTTTTTTTTTTTTTTTTAAATTCCATAACTAGTTTTCAAGCCACTGCAGGCTCATCTTCATTGGATACGTTACAGGAACAGTTATTATCTTCCACCAAGTTTAGTTTCACGCTGTCATGGTGGTTTGTGTTTTTATTGTAGGCGTAAGCATAACCATGTTGTGCATTGGGCACTGACGATTTTCAAACATGACAGCATGTTGTTACGTCACAATATCCAAAAATTCCACCAAAATAAACTGCCAATTACACGATTATCGGTGCCCTGTTATCGTGTGATAATCCGAATGAGATAACGAAAGTGTAAGAAAAGCAAGTCTAAAGTACCTGCTACGTTTCCGCGTCTAGTCTGGAAATGGCAAACAGCTGAGATTTGTCCTCGAGTCTGGCTCACAGTTTTCAGCAAGTTACATAAGAAATGTACAGAAGGAGACACTCATGTTCAGAAAAAACAGATACTTTGAAAGATTTAGAAATGCTCAACTGTTTGTAAATCTATGAGACTTAACTACATATAGTATGCCTAAAATCGATTGTAGTTTCTCGAACACAACTTTTCACAAGAACGACTCGCTTGAATTTGGTCATTTAATATTCAGACTCAATAGGAAGGAAGGAAGATTGATACGTTACTTCCTCATCACAGTAAACATTTTGTTAGAGAAAAAAACTTTTCACAGATTTCTAGTTTACAGAGGGGAAGAAAGCAGTCATGACCCTATCAAGAAAGCATCCTGCCATTAGTATGGAGTGATTCACAACAAATCGATTTCGGATGGCAGACTCGAGAACTGAATCCGGGTCTGTGGAATCCCAGTTAAGGGCAATAGCCAGTGCACCACCTCGGTCAGTCCCTGTCTAGATAATGCTGAATTTATAATAACTGCATTCTGCCATTCTGCATTTTATATCCTATGTACTGCGACCATCATATGTTATTTTACTGTCCAAATAACAAAACTTACCTACCACCTTTATTGTTTCGTTACATAATCTAATTCCTTCAGCATCGCCTGATTTTATAAGACTGCATTCCATTACCCTTGTTTTACTCTTGTTTTTGTTCATCTTATCCGCTCCTCCCAACAATGTCCATTCCGTTTAGTTGCTCTTTCAGGTCCTTTGCTATCTCTGACAGATTTACAATGTCATAAGCATAAACGTGAACTTTTGATTCCTTCTCAGTGTTTCTCTTTGCTTTCCTTCACAGCTTGCTCAATGTACGAATTGAATGATATTGTAGAAAGCTACAACCCCATCTTACTCCATTCCCATCCACTGCGTCTCTTTCATGCCCTTCAACTCTTAATAACAGCTGTTTGGTTTATATACAAGTTAAAATAACCTTCCGTTCTCTATATTTTGCCCTTTTTGGCTTCAGAATTTAAAACAGTGTATTCCAATCAACATTGTCAAAAGAATTCTCCAAATCTACAAAAGCTAGATATGTAGATTTGCCTTGCCTTAATCTGTCTTCTAACATAAGTCGTAAGGTGGGTATAGCCTCCCGTGTTCCTACATTTCTCCTGAATCCTTCCCAGAGGTCAGCATCTATCAGCCTTTCCATCCTTCTGTAAACAAATCGTGTTAATATTTTGCAACCATATTCTGTAATTTTTACACCTGTTTTCGTCTAGTTTCTTTGGAATGGGGATTGTTACATTTTTCTTAAAGTCTGAAGGTATTTCGTCTGTCCCATACATCTTACTCATCAGGTGAAATAGTTTTCGAAATGTCGTTTACTCCAGGGGTCTTGTTTTGAGTAAGGTCTTTCAGTGCTCTGTCAAATTCTTCTATCAGTATGTTATCTCCTATTTTCTCTTCATCCACTTCCTCTTCCCTTTCATACAATATTGTCTCCAAGTTAATTTACTTTGTAAGCCCCTATATACATTCTTTACATCTTTCAGCTTTCCCTTCTTTGCTGTTTTTCCATCTGAGTTCTTGATATTCGTACAGCTGCTTTTTTTTCTCCAAATGTCTCTTTTTATTTTCCTGTAGTCGTATCTATTTTCACCTAGTAATACATTCTTCTAAAGACTTGCATTTGCCCTCTAGCCACCCCTTCCTAGCCCCTTGCCCGAGGGTGAACTCACACCTCTGATGGGGAGTAACCGCGCGCTCAGCAGGCGCCTTAGAGCGCTCGGCCATTCCACCTCGACTCCAGAGTAGTCCACGCCCGGAGATCCGAACGGGGACTATAATACTCCCGGAATATTTTACGCAAGAGGATGCCATCATAATATATTAATACAGTAGAGTTCTTGGGGTACATTATTCTGTGCCTGCTCAACCTGTTCACGGAGTTCTGCAATAGTTGTGGGATGACGAGTTGCATGTGCTCGACTGGGGTCAAGTATAGAGATTGTGCTGGACCACTCCGAGGAACGTGCCAGTGGACTGCTTCACCATCCCAGACATCAGCCCGTACCCACGCTCCAAGCACAATTCAACCATTTGGTTGCTGGGGCATATGTCCTATGCCATTATTGAACTCCAATTGACGGAAGGTGTCTAATTCATGTCCTATCTGTGGAACGCTCACCACACGTTAAGGTACCATGGCGGTTACCAGCAACAATTTGGCGTCCGTTGTGCATGGCTATCAGTTCAAATGTTTGTAAATATATCGGACCAAACTGTGTGGTCATCAGTCCGTAGCTTACAAACTACTTAAACCTAGGTAAACTAACCTAAGGACAAACACACACACCCATGCCCCAGGGAGGACTCGAACCTCCACGGCGAACAACCGCGCGCTCCGCAGCGACACGCTTTAGACCGCTCGGCTACTCCACCGCAGCACATGGCTATCATAAAGTAATAGGAAGATAGATGTCGATGTATTTTAATTGTGTTGTGTACGTTATGTGTTCAGCAGGGATTTGTACTCTCCTTTTCCAGAGAAGTTCATGCCACCAGATGTGGCCTCGCCCCAAGCAGAGTGTACCAGGGTGTGGAGGTTTTATTTGAGATTGCTATAATTGGTGAATAATTTGTTTCTTATTTTTTATAGGAAATTTGTTGTGTTGCAACACGTTTGTCTTGTTAAGAAAAGATGGAAAAAAGGAGAAAAAAAGACTGTTCCTCCAGGATGAGACTCCTCCATTAAGTGGAAATCTACGCCCCGCGAACAGACATGGCAACCAGTATTTGTGTTATGCCAGCCTATGTTTTCATTAATTTGAAGAAAAAAAACGAAAATAAAAAAAGGCGGTTCCTCCAGGACGACGCTCTTCCATTGCACTTTGGTTGGGCTGACGCCTGCGATTACTCCTAATGTGGGTAACTTGGGGAAAAAAATTAAATTGAAAAAAAAAAAAAAAAAAAAAAAAAAAACCACTGCAAAGGTTTACGAGAATTGTAACTTATCGCACCCCAAGCCATAAGGTCTGTGGTGCCAGCATCATTCCACAACTGATACCTTGTGTGGCAATTCGGCAATTCTCCAAAAGGACCATCTCGCCAGACGCAAGGTCACAATCTGACCCGTTTCGATCTCGCTCGGTCGGCTGTAAGAAGCACGACTGTATCTCCATCGCATGGCGCCTTTTTGCTTCACATGTTGACATCACAATGAGGTTTGTAACATTCTCTATCAAATGGTACACACAGATGCCGCTCTGCAGCTTTACCACTACGCTGCCTGTTGGCGATAATCGTTGAAACCATTTATAGTACATGTATTATCCCCCAGATGGCATCTGCCGTCATCGGATCAAATTCCAGGTGTACTATCTTTTTCCGTCAGTGTATCTGTACTGTCGATCAAATAATTCCTGTAAGTGTTTTCATCTATTAATTTGTCAATCTATTATCACTGACATGATTTGCATATATCCATATCCTCGATCAATTTGAATTCAGTCCATATTCACGCCCAAGATGGGGGACTTCATTTTCAATTACTCAAAAGAATTTCAATCCACTATCCCAGGCAACCACCTGTCCTTCCGCCTCCATGATTATTACCCTATCTCGTACGATCGTTCAATCCGTCACACCTCCATCCTCAAATACATAGGTCTCACTCTCGATCGATCCCTTTCCTGGACTCCCCACCTCCGCACCGTCCGATAGAGAGCGATGTCCCGCCTCAACCTGCTGAAATTCCTTTCCGGCTGGACATGGGGCCTCAATCTCTTCACCATCCTCTACACCTACAGGCCAATCATGCGTCCTTTGCAGCTTCCGTCCCGCCTGGGTTTCCGCTCCCCCCTACCTACTACAGAACCCTTCAAATCATTGAATGCCACGCCCTCTGCCTCGTCTACCGCAACCGCCTCCCTCCCCACACCCGGATCCTGTACGACCTCATCCCCTTTCCCCGTCTCCTATAGTTTCTCAAACACTTCCGGCTCCTCTACATCTTCCGCAAAATAAAATACCGCAGTCCGCTGGTCTACCCCATCCTCACCAATCCCGGGCCTCAGCCACGCCTTCACCATTGCATCCCTCTATCCCTCCACCTGCTCACTCTCCACATCCTATCCCAGGGTTACTTCTGCCACCTCCCCCTCACGTATGACGTCCTCCGTTCAGACATATATCCTTCCTATCAACCTAACCCTATCCCCATGGATGCAAACGCCCCTTCAACCCCTCCCCTCCTCTTCCCTTCCACTGCTTGGATATTCCCCTCCCACACCTGGAGTCCTTACACTCCCTCCCCACCCCCTCGTACCCCATGCCAACCCCCCCCCTCCTCTCGCGCTTCCTACCCTCCCTTCTCAGAACAGTTCAGTGGAGATTTTTAATCTAGTGCCTCGTTCAGTGCCTGTCTGTCTTCTAGTGCATCAATGTATTTTATCGGAGACTCCATGGGTCACAAACAAGTGCCGCATCTGTCATTTTAACCAGTGTCTCCGGGAGTTTTTCGTCGAATCAAATGTCCTGGTTTCTCAATGTGATTTTAACGCCACTGTGACACAGGGTTTATAACTTGCTACATGTTTTTATCATCTGTCTTCCTCTGTGTTCGCCAACAACTAACTGTTGAAGATTTTAATACTCTATATTTTAGCTCAATGCCAATGTTTTATATTCACCATGTTCATGGTTTTAATTTACTCGCGACTGAAGAGCGGCGTGTCAGGCTACTGACAGCCTGCTGACTGTATGTAGTTAGCTTGAAATGACAGTAAAGAAAAAAAATCAATCCACTGTATTTTGGCAGTTAGCCAAGGGCGATCTGATTTTCGGATCAATTTCCAGAATCAAATCTCGATTAACAATATTGTGACTCCCAGCGTAGAGCATCGTATTGGTATTCATGAATTTATGGCTCTTTGGCTCACAAAAGGGGGTCACTTGCCTATTACCTAACATCTGTCGGTTTGGGTTTTTCGCAGTAAACACAGATAGTCGATAATTTCATTATCTTTGTCTCTCTGAAAAGTTTGATATTGCTTTGCCAAGCCAAGATGCACTGAAAAATTTTGTAACCTAATCAGCACATATAGCTGATAGACGTGCTAAGATTAGCACTATTGCTTGACCTTCACCTCTTAACGAGTAGACCCTCTGCTCATCTTCAGAGTCATAGAAATGTTGGATTGTTCATAATGCCTTTTTCCAAGAACACATTTGTGGCGTGATAATCATTTAAGTACAATAAAGTGTGAATAAAATTGTTGTTACGTCTCGTCATAATATATCACGATAAATATTTACAAACTTACAGGATTTGTTAAAATGTTAACGTTTATACTGCGGAGTTAAATTATTACTTGTGTCACAACATCAGTAGACATATATTTTCTGTCTGTTATCTTAAATAACTGTGAAACGTGTCCATAAAAATTATTTTTGTAAGAAAATGTTCAGTATTGTGCCTCCTGTTTTGTATCGAGTAACTTGCTTGCAAGAAAATGTATAATATCGTTTCTACTGTATGTATCGATATGTGTGAAGTTTCATCTTTGGCAAAGATCATGTATTCCATAGCATTGTAGCTCGCACTGAGAGAGAGAGAGTAGCACTGGTGGTTCAGCTCGCTTAGAGAGCGGTTGAGTTGTGTGTATGGCTCCGATGTAGAGCAGAGGCTGCTTTGCCAGCAAGTCAGAAGTTGTATTATGTAGGTAATGTAATGCTGGTTATTAATAATAAGTAACTTAACCTTTCTTTCCTGTTTCATTTACGTAGTTAGAAAATTAACCTACTTCCTTCATTTGATAATTAGTTATTAGTGGATTTAAAGTGCAGCATTGATTTTAATAATATTGTTGAACAGATTTCGTTGTTGGTGCCATAGTAAATGATAGTTAATTGACTAGGAGACTAAATTTCAATAATTAGAAACTGATCTGCATAAAATTCTCACAGTCAAGCATTAAGAAAGTGATTTGTGGTTTTTTAATATCTTTCTCGCAGTCAAAATTTTTGAGTATAGTCAGTGTCTGTTTCAAATGGTGACTTGTCACAGTTGTTCTTTGTTTAAAAATATCCGTTGCGCACATAATCAGTTTAATGCACTGTTTCTTATTTGATAGTATATACATCAATATCAGGGCCATAATTAAACCAAATTGCTGTGTTAATGAACAATTTGTTGTCTGATTTAACGATAGATTCAACATCCACAACACACGCACAGCTTTTAACTGAACTGGGATTCGTTTTCGTTACCAGCAACATGTATGTAAATTGCTTATGGTGTGATACCCAGGATGTCCACAACTCAAATTTGTCTTCAAAATAGTAGTGACAAAATACAGAAAGTTACGTTTCAACGTACAACTGAGATATATACAGAGTTATGATTTGGGGCAACAAAATTATTTATCTTGTAAGTTGCTATATTCTAGAGACAATGATAAACTGTAATCATTTAATATTACAAGTGAATTTTCGTAGCACATTGTAGAGAGGTAATACAGTATAGTACAATGAAAACATATTTGTAATTTTTTAGAATAATTGATATAATGTCCTCTTTACAGAGATATCACTAAGCACTTCAGTATAACTATTAAAATCAACGTAACACCTTATTGTTCATAAGACCCTTACCTCACGAATTAGTATGTTAAAGAAGCTCACATATCTTCGCTCTCCTGATCACAGTTATACAAAATAATTGGACACACAAATATGGAAATGAAATAAAATAGTCCAGACACCACTTTGCGTCAATATTAAATATGCGTATCGCTTATGAAAATGAGATAGTTCAAAGTGATATTAGAAGATATGTAATGTATAGTTAACACTGACTTGTTGCGTTTTGTACCATACATATTAAATCTAGTCATGAAATTGCACTCAGGTATTTTTCAATTGATACATCAGAGACTACACTGAAAACTGAAAAGGTGTTTACGATACGCTACACTTGTTTGAGAAATTGTAGTCTTGTTATATACTACCCCTGCTTCAAATAATCTGCTACTGCTGGAATTTATTGAACTTTGAAGAAGAGTCTACGCGGCAACCTGAGCTTCTACAGGCTGCACTATATGGATCGCGTGGGAGCGCTCTATCGATTAAACGTCATCCTTAGACAGTGATAAATTGCTCGCTTTCAGCCTCTCGTCACCAGCAAATGCCACTCCCTCCCCCACTAACCTCTTATCAGTGCCATGGCGAACACTCGGCCACAGTCCTTTGATTTATCCCACAAGGTCATCTTCAAGCAACCGACTGCTCCATACAATGTGGTAGTTAAGTCATTTCTGTTGGACAGAAATTTCAGAGAGAAATTAAACTTTCGTAAAAGCTGTAGATAATGATTGTTTTATGTTTGTGTGTTGATGTAAGATAAAGGTACAATCTGTAATTTCACGCGCATCTGTAGCTTCCAAGATATAACTTTAGAATCCGCTTTGAGTTACAAACATGGTAGAAATTGGTAATTACAAAAAATAATGTGGTTTTAATGCTTTTCCTAAACTCATATTTTATGCCGTGGTGATAAACTCTTTGCGTTAATACGTTGTTGGCGTTCTTGCTGATTTGTGGATTATCTTTTGATTAAAATAAGCCGGCCGCGGTGGCCAAGCGGTCTGCGGCGCGACAGTCACGGTCTGCACGGCCACTGCGGTCGGGGGCTCGAATCCCCCCTCGGGCATGGATGTTTGTGCCATCTTTAGTATAAGCTAGTTCATAAGTAGTGTGTAAGTTTAAGGACTGATTATAACGTTGCTCTTGCTTAGTATGAAGCCATAATTGTTAAAGTAGATTCTGCGATTATATTTTGGACAAGGAATTGATGGTACCGAATTTTTTGAATTTGAAATAATTTAGTTAAAGTACAGCACAAAATGAACATTAAAGCGAATAAACCGCGGGTTGCATATTAAAGTTGGGCACCATACAAGCAACAGCACGTTATAAGACGTACGGAAAGCATCTAGCTGGATCCTGCACTTCGTATTATAGAAGCTGGAAATGATGACTTTAAATATTTAATACGTGAATGTTAGAGATACTTCCCGTAGGAGATCAATGTTCAGACTGTTCACTTCGCTTTTCATTGTTGTGTGACCGTGGGGGAAACTTAAGTTACTGGTAATAATAGAATGATTTAAAAAAATGATCGGACTTCGTGAAATTACAAAAGAAATGACTGCAGGTTCTAAAATCAAGCAAAGTATTGTATAATGATGATTGATTGATTGAAATTTTTCAGACAATGCGAAGCGATTGTAATGGCGTCTGAACATTAAACTATTACGGCTGCGAAGGAGCTGAAAACATTAAGAAATTAAATATTTGGCGTGGAGGAGTTTGATTTAAATGAAAACCAAGGAGAGGGAATGCTTTTAAATTTAAATAATATATTTTCAGCAACAACTTGCATTCTTCTAACTTACATTAGTGGATACAGGTATGAAAGACGTCTACACCGATTGCATTCTTCTTACTTACATTAGTGGATACAGGTATGAAAGACGTCTACACCGATTAGATACAGACCAGAGAGTGAGAAAAAACTACTATTACGGTTCCGTCTTCTCGCTTGTTTGTAAGTAAAAAATGACGAACGAAATTAAATTAGTTGCATTGCTAGTCAGAGGGAACCGGAGGCGATAACCATCGCTGATCAAAGATAAACAAAACAAAATAAATAAATAAATGTAAAATAAACAAAATAAAAATAAATAAATAAATAAAAATTTTTGTGTATCGTTACATGATGACCCGTAGTTAAGTCCCATAACTTCTACAAACATTTGAACATTTGATTAAAATAATGTGCTATTTGTAGGATGTAAAGGAGTTTGTTTTCGCTTGTCGTTGAATTTACCGGTAAGTAATTTAAGTGTGCCTCACTAAATACATCACTACTGTCTAAGACAGTCATTTTTATTCTTGTTTTTAAATTTAAGCAGTTGTACTATTTGGTAACGTTCAAATGTTCAAATGTTTGTAGAGCTTATGGGACTTAACTACGGAGTCATCAGTCCCTAAACTTACAAACTACGTATGAACTAGCTAATTCTAAGGACGGTACAAATATCCATGCCCGAGGGGGGATTCGAACCCCCGACCGTAGTGGTCTTGCAAAACGTGATTGGCGCGCCGCAGACCGCTCGGCCACGGCAACCTTTGGTAACGTTATCATGTTCGTAATCATCTTGTACGGTACTGAACTCGTTTACACGTGACTCCCAAAACCAGATTTCGCAAACCGATTCAGTTCCACTTTTGGATGGTCTGGAAAACCTTGCAAAATTTTGTTGTTACTTCAATTTTAGTTATGGATTATATGGTGTAAAGTTCCCTTCAAGCCCGTATTTGCAACTTTCTCTTTATCTTTGAACGTGATTAAAATAAAACGAGGTCCAGCTACGCTGTGCCTCTAAATTCCTTCAAATTATTACACTTCGAGGACATTCGTAAATTTACACCGTTGCATAAAAATAACTGCTGAACAACACATCATTTGTTCTGATTAATTACGATACTTTTATTGGAAATTAGATACAATGCCAGAATAAGTACACATATCTCTTTTGCACATTATATCCAATCTCAACAACGTCAAAAACCAGAATAATCAAAACAAAAGCTTTCACACATGGAGTTCATATATAAACACTGAGTTTCTATATCGTTTACTCCATGATTCTCTTCTGCCCTCTTCTCTTACAATCCATTTTGCTATGCCGACCGCTTGACGTACCTGCAACAAAGACAGATACTCGCGGTAGACACTGCATTGCTATGCCGCTCACAAGCAAATTAACGCTTTGATTAACTCAAGTTCATATTAGAAGAAAATACAGTTAATTCTGTAATACTACAAAATCTATTCGGGGAATACACAAAGCCCATGTAAAGTAATCGTCTTTGAAACGTGCTTAATTTTTTTAGGTTACGTCTTGTTGTGAAGAATATTTTGGTAATAGGAACACTCGAGTGATATTTTTTTCTGCATTAGAGGAGAAGTATAAAATTACACGGAGCATAAATCTGTCTGTTCTGGTAAAGATGACTGTGTACAATAAACTGAAATCGATCTTTACCAGACGCCATATTTTACTGGTCTAGCACAGACGCTTGAGGCCTTAACATTTCAACAACACAGCGAAAAAGGATTTACGAAATTCGGATTTTTTCTTGGGAAAGACGTGTCGCATGTAAATTATGTGACTGAGACACCCAACAAAATCTGTACACTCTCCATGTACGGACATCTATGAGGGGCGTTCAAATGAAAAGGTACGAAACGTCTTAACAAACAAAATGGCTGTAATTTGAATACGCCGCTTTGGGATAACGTAGTGCGACTTCTTGGGACGCCAAGCGTGCGTCGTTGCCTCCCCCTAAAAATTCAAGGTTGTGGCCTCTGCAGACAAGCTGAAGCTCACCGTCTTTTTCGACGTCCGATCGAGTTCCTCAAGCACGAAAAAACCATTAACACTGAGATGTACTGTGAGACACTCCATGGCCTACGCAAGTCCATCAATAACAAACGCCCTGGGCTGCTTACAGAGGGAGTGATTCTGCTCCATTATAACGCGAATCCACACGTCTACAGGGTCACACAGAGTGTACTGCCCATGTTGAAGTGGGAGTAGCTTGAGCATCCGCCCTACAGCCCGGACATGTCGCCCTGCGACTTCCATCTGTCTGGACCGCTAAAAAACATTTCATAGGGAAGAGCTGCAACTCGGACGACGAACTGAAGGACACAGTATAGCACTGGCTCTTGTCACAGCCACAGGAATTATGGGAACAGGGAATCCTTCGGCTCACTGAACAGTGGGAGGCTTCGGCCTCTGGTGATTACTTTTGAATAAAGGCTTCAATTGTATTCACAGTGTTGTTTCGTACCTTTTCATTTGAACACTCCTCGTATATTTGTGTACAGTTACATGGCTACTATGCAAATCACACGTTAGTTCTTGGCAGAGGGTTCATTGAACCACTACCAGAATATTCATCTACCATTCCAGAATAGAGCAAGGGAAGAAAGGACGCTTCGGCTTCTGATTTCTCTTATTTTATTATGATGATCATTCCTCCCTGTGTAGTTTGGCAGCCAATGTATTTTTGCTTTCTGAGGAGAACTTTCGTCATCGGAATTTCGAGCTCATGTACTATTTTCCTGACGTGCTCTCCCATGTATTACTTTTATACAAAACTGTTTCTTCTTTGTATTTCTTCGAGTTGAAGAGAGAGGAGGCTGTGACAACGAGAGAGAGAGAGAAAGAGAGAGAGAGAGAGAGAGAGAGAGAGAGAGAGAGAGAGAGAGTTGGTAGGAAAGAGATAGTTTCAGTAAAAAAGATGAAGATATGGGGATAGCAGCACTCGAAGTAAAAGTAAGAGGACAGTGGAAATAGAAAAGAGTGACGAATGGAACCATACATAATTTTTGGAGTCTTTGGTTCCATAGGGCCGGTATACTGGGTGATCAAAAAGTCAGTATAAATTTGAAAACTTAATAAATCACGGAATAATGTAGATAATGTAGATAGAGAGGTAAAATTGACACACATGTTTGGAATGACATGGGTTTTATTAGAGCAAATAAAGAAATGTTCAAGAAAAATGACGGAGTAAAAACATGACGCAGTGACGCACTGGAAGGCTCCCTGTTACCTACCAGCTCCACAACATCGATGGAGTCAAATTTCCTGAAGATGGTCTAAATAAGACTGAAACTAGTTGAATGAAATAAATTGTTGCACTATAGACTGTTCTTTATTCATAAACATCTGTTTTGCTTTGTCTTAATGCAATGCTAATTATTGCTTTTCTGATCAGATGAAGCGTCGTCTGTCAGACATTTTTTTTTTAATAAAACCCCGTGTGATTTCAAGCATGTGTGCCAATTTTTACCTCTCTATCTACATTATTCCCTGGTTTATTAAGTTTTGAAATTTATACTGACTTTTTGATCACTCAGTACTTTGACAACAACATCTTTGTTGACTTTTATCCATCCCCCCATACCCATACCCCATTCCCGCGTCGTAGGTTCAAATCCTTCCTCGGGCATGGATGTGTGTGTTGTCTTTAGGTTAGTTTCACTTAGTTTAAGTAGTTTGTAAGACTAGGGACTGATGGCGGCCGCTGTGGCTGAGTGGTCTGCGGCGCGCCAGTCACGGTCTGCACGGCGGCTACGGTCGGGGGTTCGAATCTCCCCTAGGTATGGATATTTGTGCCTTCCTTAGTATTAGCTAGTTCATAAGTAGTTTGTAAGTTTAGGGACTGATGACCCCGTAGTTAAGTCCCATAAGCTCTTCAATCATTTGAACATTTAGGGACTGATGACCAACGTAGTTTGGTCCCATAGAATTACAAACATTGGAAATGGCTCTCTGTTATAAGAGCACAAGTATGTTTGTATACAAAGTAAATCTTGAAAAACAGACATGGAGTAAACAGTCTGATGCATTTGTTGTTGTCTTGCACGCTTTGTTACAAGATTTTGATACTAGATTTACCGACTCACAAAGATATGAAATCGACTTCACATAACATTTTTTATATATTTTCAGCCATATTCTTCTGTTGCTAATTCATTCTGGTATGATTTGTCATAAATATGAGGAATTTATTTCTTTTGCAACTGAATTTTTTATTATTCATTATTATTGTAAGAAATTCCTGTTTTTTATGATTTTTTTTTTAATTTTTCAATACCACTAAAGTTGCCAACGGTAGGAGGTCCTTATCTATTCCATTAAACATAACGAAACAGTTTGGCATTTTTGCAGTGGGTTCAACAGTGTAGCTTCTGAAATTCAGTTTGAGCTTCGTGACTTTCATTGAATTTGTGTACTTAGAGAGAGGTTTCTCACAGTAGAAAGGACTGAAAAAACAAAAACAAAATTTCACTCACTGACAACCATATCAATAAAACACGACTGTTTTAAAGCCTAATAATTGGCATGTAAAAAAAAAAAAATGTTCAAATGTTTGTAAAGTCTATGGGACTTAACTACGGGGTCATCAGTCCCTAAACTTACAAACTACTTATGAACTAGGACGGCACAAATATCCATGCCCGAGGGGGGATTCGAACCCCCGACCGTAGTGGTCGTGCAGACCGTGACTGGAGCGCCTCAGTCTCCTCGGCCACCGCCGCCGGCTGGCATGTAAAGAGAGGAGGCATATGAGAGAATGCAGTCTAACGTAAATTAATCTCATTTTGTCTACGACAGAGTTGTTACAACCTGTTATTTCGTTTTTAATCGATGGTACTTGTGTAAACCATTTGATTGTTCTTTAAGGCTACACTTATCAAATAATAAGCACGCGTTATAGGTCTTGTGTCCTTAGTCTTCACTGCCAGGTCTTTTGTAACAATTCCAATGCAATTTATCGTGATTAGAAACTGAAACGTTAACTGCCCATCGTGTATTATCCACAGTCTTTAGTCATGTTGGCGAGGACGACAATACGAGCTGCGCACGCATTATGACCGCAGGCGACTCTCATGCCTGTAGTAAACACCACCTAGAGAGGATGCGCACTGTCGTGGTCTCTCGTGTGACGTCACCTACCATAGCCCTTTATAACGTACCTTACTGGCTGGCCGCTGGGAAACGGCCCACTATACTGTAGCGGCTAGACCCTCTGCTGCAAGATGGCAGTCTACTCCGAGGCCGCGTACGTCATGTCGCGTAAGCAAGATATTCCTGAGCCAGCGTCATCATTAGCTGAGTGGCTGGCCGCTATGAGGCAGTGGGCTGTGCCCCAATGTTCGGACAATCAGCGATCGCGCCGGCTCAGGACTACCTCGCTTACGTGACATGACGTGCGCGCCTCGACTATCTTTCTCGTTGGCCCCGGGTCTACTCTTCGTGACGTTACACAAGAGTGCTGTGGCCTTCCCTCTAGGTGGTGGTGCTGCAGTGCCTGCAGGCAGCCTTGTGACAAGCTCATGTACCCATCCCTGACTCTAAGCTCATAAAGGTAAAGCAGTCAACAATTCAAAAATCGGTTTGAACACAACAGTGTTTTACTAGACATGGTCCTTTTGGAGGTGGTATGCCGTTGCCTTCTTCCGATCTTCGAACTGAATTACCCAGCCAGTTATAGGGGGACCTACATTTTAACATGGGTTGCGAAGCACGCTGCTACTCGGTATTTTTCACACGAGCAATACTGCCAGAGGGGAAATAAGTGGAAAGTGACAGATAAAAATCGCAGAAGCTGACGGGGATCGAACCCGCGACATTTGAATTCATACTCTAGCACTCTACCAATTTGTAACCAAAGCACACTCTAAGCTCGTATGAAACTGATTTACATTTCGCTCTTTCCTCTTACTGGGAACTTAAGGACTACACTAACTATTTTATACTGGCTTTTACTCAGAATCATCTACCAGTTAAATTAACTATCTTTCAAGTGAAATCAATAACCCTTATTTGACTTGAAAATACACTTAAATTATATCTACCTCACTGATTAAGGAAATGCAAACAGTGAGCTATTTAGTGCTGTGATAGTTCTGACTTCTGTACCCTCTATTTTAATATTTTGTTTGGAACGGTATTGCTCGAGAGTTCTCGTAGTAGTAGCCGCCCGCATTGGCCGAGCGGTTTGCGGCGCGCCAGTAACAACTGCATGGTCGCTACGGTCGGGGGTTCAAATCCCACCTCGAGCATAGATATTTGTGTCGTCTTTAGTATAAGATAATTCATAAGTAGTTTGTAAGTTAGGGACTGATGACCCCGCAGTTACGACCCTTAAACTTAACAAACATTTGAACATTTAGTTTCCAAATTCATCAGTAGTGTTGTGGGAAAGCTGATGCTGGCAAGAGGTTGCATCAGGTCCCTTCCGTGGGAAAGTGCGCCAGTTTAGTAAGAAATGTCATCTAACTGGTTGCCGCCATGATAGGAGTGATTGCAGGCGCCAAACTTTCTAAATTAATATTTTACGAATTATAATTTATTTCCAGATAGTTTTAGTATAATAAAACTCTCTCCATAACAGCCTACCTTTCGACATTTTCATAATGTTGTAAACTAATAATTTTTATAAATAAAACAATAACTAAATGAATTAGTGAGCATCGAGAAACATTTTTTCCCGCCAAAAGAACGCCTCTCGCTTCTGGCGTAATCAGCTCACTCGTGTTTCAGCTATCGCGAAGGTAGGATCGTTCAAATGTTTGTAATTCTGTGTGACCAAACTACGTTAGTCATCATTCCCTAGACTTAAAAACTACTTAAACCAAGTTAAACTAACCTAAGGACAACATACACATACATGCTTGAGGGAGGATTCGAACCTCCGACGCGGGAGGCCACGCGATGCGTAAGGTGGCGTTCCAGTCCGCTCGGTTACTCCCGCACGGCAAGATAGGATCGTGCCCAAGCATGAAATAAGTTATCACATTGTGGATAGCGCCCGAGTCTAACTTGTGCAATGCTAAGAAATTTATAGCTGCCATTCACAACCTAACCTCTGTTGTAACATGTAAAATGAAGAAGGAAGGATCTCTACATTGTTTGCTACATAGTGAGTTGAGTTTTAACTATTTGTACGGAACAAAGGGGCTTTGTATTTGCCTCTCTCTGTTGAGCCCAACACTGCTTTCGTCTGATATCTATATTGCTTTTGCCAGGTGTTCGTGCTCTACATATTCTCGACATGGCGAATATAGATGAGAGCGATGTTTCCAGTGTCCCGGAAGAGGAAGCAGATGATTCGGGTTCAGAAGGAACGCTGATTATCTGTAAGAAAGATATGTACAAGGTTCTTTTTGTGTGGGGAGGGGGGAGGGGGGTAACACAAACATGACTAACTAAAAATTTGTGTATCTGCAAATTTCAATATTTAAAGATAATTTTTTTTAGAATGCATAAAAGAGGTTTAATTGTTTCAAATGAGACAGCAATCTCAATTATTGCATTCGTGGTTAGAATTCTGTAATTTTCGAAAAACTTGTTAAAAACAGCAGGCCAGCTGCCCCATCCAGGGTGACTTACCCTAGTCGTGAATGTGTTGATACACATTTAGCCACTCGAACATCAGAGTAGCGGTTCTTAATTATTTTATAACTCATTTTTAAGTAACTGAAGTTTTATTGTATCTTGTGTAATTTTTGATGAATTATATATTTATTGTTATTTCTAGTTTATTACTTTACTACGACAAATTTAAAGTACTTGGCATCCCTTAAAACTATATTGCATTGTGAGTTTATATCAGAGCCCACAGAACCTCATTTCAACACTACAGATGTGCATCCTGAGCGTCATCCATCTGCACTGGGACATCGTCTGAGAAGACCTGAGGTTAGTGAAAAACTTCACAAAAGAGTTTATTTCTTCTTTTCTGACAAGACAACTACACCAATCACAGTGAACTGCAAATCAAATCAAATTTTTGTAAAACTAAGAGAGTTAAAAAAAAAAGTTCAAATGTTTGTATAGTGTATGGGACTTAACTACGGGGTCATCAGTCCCTAAACTTACAAACTACTTATGAACTACTTACGAACTAGGACGGCACAAATATCCATGCCCGAGGGGGGATTCGAACCCCGTACCGTATTGGCCGTGCAGACCGTTACTGGAGCGCCTTAGTCCCCTCGGCCACTGCGGCCGGCTAAGAGAGTTAACTGCTGTGGTTATCAGTCACTGAACTTACAAACTACTTAAACTAATTTATGCTAAGGAAAACACACACACACACACACACACACACACACACACATATATATATATATATATATATATATATATATATATATATATATATAACTGCAACTGCAACTGCGCGCTTTGCAGCAAGGCGCCTTAAAGCGTTCAGCATTGCCAGTACAAACAGGTGCACGTAGGTCGTGGTAACACGATTGAGGGAAAAGGGAGAGAAAAGCGAAGGTAGTGTTGTTCAAGGAAGAAACTGTAATTTTGTGTGTGTGTGTGTGTGTGTGTGTGTGTGTGTGTCAACGTCACGTAACATCTCTGACGTATCACTTGACGTGAACTTCGTTCCACCAAGCACCCTACTCCTGATTGTACTACCCCAGTCAACTCGTACAGAGTTTTGTTGGTAATGTAGTACAAAATTCCCTTAAAATTAAAAAATAATGCTAAACACTATGAAAGGCGACCGCCCCTTTTTCTTAAACCCCTGAGTGCAAAATCAACTGACCTATTCTTAATTACCTCCACTAGAAACCCAAAGCGTTAACACCGATCTCTCCTAAGCCGCAGTTACGATTCAGAACCCTTCGAATAATAGAATGTATGACACAAAATTATAATGTGGCCTCTAATTGCCCACTGATTAAATAAATTATATTGCGCAACGGATAACGCAAGTTCTCAAGCGCAGCTACTGGTTTGAACTTGGTCGGGACTGTCGTACTTCATATTTTAATCTCTGCCACATATTCATTGCTGTGGAACCCCTATCCATTTGAGTTACTGGTTATTTAAACAAATATACACTCGTGGTAGGGAGCAATAAGGATTGTGTGGTGATAAGAATGAATAAGAAGATGGGGTTATTAATCTTGACTTACACAATTTATTACTTCCAACACAACGAAATAATCAAGAAAATGGATGAATAGGAAGTTTCATTACCTTGATGGCTGGCTGAATTATAAGTTAAATCCTACTGGTCTCGTAATTTGCGTTATTTTGAGCCGTAGAAATCCCCTAGTTTGTGGAAGTGGGTATAAAGGAAAAAATCTCCAATCAAACATCATTCATTCACCATTGTTGCTTGCACGTATCTCTACAGAAGTAAATACTAAGATCTCAACTGATATTTGCATTGCAAGGTATCAAAATAATGGTCCTCCCGAAAGAATCAGCATAGAGGCTTTTAATCGTAGCCAATAAACTAAAATTGCAGTACCTCCCAATGATACCGCGAAACACAACATAAATAAAATTTACAAAGCGCTGCAGAATGGAGAAAAACATACTCCTCTCCGTTAAACAAAATTAAAACCCGGTAAATACTAAAGGGTCAGTACAGTGAGTGATAGTCAAGCCACGTGAAATCGTATAGTCATACATTACCTCGTACAAAGAAACTGGCAAAGTTATTGATAATCTCGAGACAAAAATTAGGCACACCGGTATGGAACCTTAATATTGATTCACTGAAGGTGATTACAGGGGATACTGAACTTATTAAGAACAGAACGAAGGAAAACAGTTAATGGTGGCAGCCCTAGTCAGTCATGTAAGACGTCACGAAAAATCAACAGATTTCTCGTGCATCACACATAAAAAAAAAAAAATTCAAATGTTTGTAGAGTCTATGGGACTTAACTACGGGGTCATCAGTCCCTAAACTTACAAACTACTTATGAACTACTTACAACTAAGGACGGCACAAATATCCATGCCCGAGGGGGGATTCGAACCACCGACCGTAGTGGCCGTGCGGACCGTGACTGGAGCGCCTCAATCCCCTCGGCCACCGCGGCCGGCATCATCACACATCGTTTCATACATTTAACTCGCGCAATTTATTGTAGGGGGACGTTCATCACTATTTATCCGCATATTTAGCTGCTGGACCATGGAACTGATGGCTCATGGCTCTCTCAAAAACCGTAAGACTAAGTCCAACATTACCTACAAAGAAACAATAAATAAATAAATAAAAATAAAAAATTTAAAAAAAGCCGCTAAGATATCGGAAAAGAAAATTAGACACATTGCTGTAGAAACATTATGAAAGCTGACTGATGGTGATTATGTGCTACTACCGGGCATTGTGGACTTAGGATTATCGAAGACTGGAAAACGCGGGAATGCATGTCCAACTTGCTCGTTACAAAGAATAAAGGAAAAATTTAACACGATATCTTCAATTATTTTGAACAAGAAACACACGCACTTGTTGATTAAGCACAACTCCCTGATATTGACCTGTAAATTTAATTTTAAGGCTTGAAGCTGATGACTCATGCCCCATTCAAAATCCGTTACTACTGCAAGTCTTTCAACATCCTGAATTCATAACTCTAAAATGCAAAAAAGCCTAGCCCCACATTTGATCTCGCGGATCCCCTTTAGGGGATGCTTGTCCACTGTTGGTCGAGCTGATCTCTACGAGTTTACGAGAGTTACTTGGCCGTCCGATCCTTGAATGTCGTGAGTGCACTCGTGCTCTCTCGATAATCCATTTGTAGTCTGGGGCAACGTCCCAGACATAAATTAAATTGGTCTCAATCCCCTGGTTCCGACCAAGGTTTTCGGCAGGCGTATGCCGGAACTTGTAAGCCCCTCCCACTTATTCCCAATTGGGATCCCCTCTTAGCCCCACTATCAGCTCGTCCGATAATTGGCTGAATAGAACCGCGACTCTTCATGGGCCGGATCTCAAACAGCCCGCTCCACTCCTCGGAGTGGAGAATGAAAGGAATAAGTTCTTTTTTTTTAAAAATAAATCCTCACAATTAGTCACATTTCTGAAAATCATACCAGACCTCACCATACTCACGTCCGATCTCCATGGGCGCCAGGCAATCGATGCCCAACTTGGCTGACCTCTCGCTCTAACCGCTTTAGCGTTCAACTTGCTAGGTGGAGCTCTCCCATTGGCTGAAGTCGTAACAGCTCCGCCGCCAACCTGATCATCTTCAAAGATTCGCAAACTGCCGGCTAGCATTCGCTGGTTCTACAAGAGACCTCTTTGCTGATCGATCAGAAAGTAAAGGTTGGCTATCCTACTCAGGACCAACTGTTTCTGCCTACCTGCCACCAACTCTGTTTTCACAACACCTCTGGCACACACACACACACACACACACACACACACACACCACACACAAGGAAGTAGAGATAGGAGCTGTGGAGCCTGGCTCCTTGTACTTTTCTTTACTGATAGCATTTCCGTGGCCACTTGCCTCTATTTCTAACCTGAACTGCAACAAAACATGTACCAAAAGATCTTAGCGTATACAAAGGTTAAACGACTCATCCATCCTGTTGCCATTAATTAAATCTAATAAAATGATGAGAGAAAGTAATGAAGCGATCTAATAGTACCGCTTCAAATAAAGCTTAGTCATCTCGTAACTGTACGATAACTGATCTCGTGGTTGCGTAGCAGTAAATCTCTGTGAGCGGAGGAGAAAATCCGCGGTCGTAAATGGGTGCCCCATGTAAAGTGCTCTCCACTTGGCAGCTTTAAGGGGTGATGATAGATACGCGCAGATAACAGACCCGTGAACACACAATCCGGAACAACCAACAGAGCTGGTAAACCTAACTTATCTGCAGCTCTGATTACCGCCCACAGCACCCGGTCTACGTGAATTCGCAAGTATTTTCTACCGTCGCTGGAGTCTCCCAACTTAGTTTTACAAACTATACAGAGGTCAGTATTTAATCCTTTAAGTTACTTGTGTAGTTGTTTCATAATTCTTCATTAAAGACCACATTCACATAGGAAACAGAATTCTACTACAATTCACCTCTCACAATCATCCCGTGGATGTTGCAGTCTGCAGCGAAACACGCAATTTTTCATAGATAAACGCGGTGCTTGCCGTTTATGACTCCGTTCCCATTTCAAAATAAACCTTTGCCCAGTTTTTGTTTTCACCTTTCAAATTTCACCTACTACTTGGAAAGAGAACGAGAGCAGTCGTCGTCTCTCGTAGTTCAGCTGTTGATGAGTTAGCATACCGCTGTTTCTGCGACAATTGACGCTTTATAAAAGTAAGTGTGGTATTGTATTACTTGTTCATATATATATAAAACCCCCAATAGTTAAACTTCAAACTTGTGTACAGACTTTCATTCATAATTCCTTCCCTTATTTGTTAACATCGAATATTGATTTAAGCTTAAGGAATTCCTTTCTGAAGGTATTTGTCTGGAGTGTTGCCTTGTATGGGAGTGAAACATGCATGATAAACAGAGCGGACAGGAAGAGGATAGAGGCTTTTGAAATGTAAGAAAAAGTAAGATTAGGTGGTTGGATCGCGTAACTAATGAGGAGGTACTGAACAGAATTGGGGAGAAAAGCAATTTCTGGCATACCTTGACTAAAAGAAGGGATCTTGGTAGGACACGTTCTTAAACATCAAGGAATCGTGAATTTAGCATTGGAGTGAAGTGTTTGGGGTAAAAACCGCAGAGGAATACCAAGAGATGGATACAGTAAGCAGATTCAGACAGATGTAGGTTGCCGTTCTTATGTGGAGTTGAAGAGGCTTGCTCAGGATAGGGTATTGTGGAGAGCTGCATCAAACCAGTCTCCGGCCTGAAGACCACAACAACAGCAACAACACCCTAACCAATTACAACAACACTACTTTTTTTCAGTTTTGCAATTCTTGTCATAGCAAGAGATTTGGAGTAGATTATGCTTAATTATACACTAATTATATCAGTAATCCTCATTGTCTTAATTTTACAGCTTATTTCATTTCATTTTTCTAGTGATAGAACCTGCAGTCAGTTAATTTTTATTTCATTTATTATTATTAGTTTTTTAATGTATCATGACTATATTATTGCACGGTCTGCCACATATTGTTTCGTGAAGCTTACTGTACCCTAACCTTTATTTACGCTAAGAAGTTACCATAAATTGAATAATTTATTACAGTTACAGCTATTTTCCAGCTAATACAGCAGTCTCTGAGTTGTTGAGCTATTTTGAGGTAACTTCTAGCTACTTTTTGAAGTGATATTATGAGCCTCTTCTCTCAACCTTAATTGTTACATCCGCCATTTCATCCCTTTATTAATTTACATTGCCGTTTTAGTCTTTATCAGAATTGACCTTAGTTGCCATTTATCTCAATTTTTCCACACTAAATTAACCCATTTCTTATATAAGTAATTTCACGGATTTTTCAAAAGTGATCTATAAAGACAATAAAGTCGGCAAATCGATTTAAGTCTTCCTTTCCGTGTTTAGTAAGATAAACTGGAAAGAAATTTATCACGTCACTGTGGGTATTCCCTCATTGACAGCTGTCAAGTCGCAGCGGAGTGGCCGAGCGCAGTGAGGCACTATGCTCCGATGCGTGAGGCCATTCCCCGTCGGGGATTCAAATCTCCCATCGGGCATGGATGTTTGTGCTATCTTTCGTATAAGTTAGTTTCCTCTCTGGGGGGACACCACTTTGACGAAGCACTGTCCATGTGGGTGGAGAGGCTTGCGTATCTGTGGGAAGCCGAGGGCTATGGCAAAGGTAGAGAACCTACTACCGGAAAGGCCTCAGCTGATGAATCAGACTAAGAGTGTCCCACAATGTCCTCCTCTTCCACTCCAGGGCTATCGTGGTGTGGACCAAGTGAATCCCCAAATCTCGCGGGACGGAAAGAGACACGATTAAAAAAATAATTTTAAAAGAAACTGAGGGGAATCGAGACCTCAGATGCCCAGACATCGGAATCAAAGCCAATAGATGACACTCCCACTTCTGAATCAGTGTGTAGACCTGAGAAAGAAGTGGGAACTGTAACTGAGAATTTGGACCAGATTAAGTTTAAGACCTAGTCTGGGCCCCAGAGGAGGTTTCTGAAAGAACAAAAAGCACAAGTGGAGGGAATTAAGACCTCAAAGATAAACCTGCCTCAGGTCGAAGGGGATACACAGACCCCTTCGACGTCAAAGACAGGTGGAAAGAGGGTAAGGGAGCAATCCAAGACTTCCTCCTCTTTCGACAAACGTGATCCTAAAAAGCCCAGGCAGGAAATAGGAAGGCAGACTTATAGTAATGCAGTTTCCATCTTTACGATGGGGGTTGTCCAAGAAGGATTTCACCTCACAGCAGGAGGAGCTCGTGCAGATGGCCCTCTTTGAAAAGATTAAGGGGGGAGGGCGGACGCTGTTCCTGGACCCCAATTTCAGGAGGGTCTATCTAGATAGCGGTGCCCTCATTTTCGTCTGTGAGGGAGAGCACCCAGCTGAATGGCTCAAGGACAAGGTACCCATGATAACTCTGTAGGAGGAAGCGAAGCTGCTGGTCAAGATAGCAGCCGAGCTCCCAAAGACAGCAAAAGTATCAGTATTGGTACCAAGGATCATTAAGGATGTCCCTGTTTGAGAAAATAATGGTCCAGAACCTAAAAGTCTCAACAGAGGACTGGAGGGTAATCAACCAAAAGGTCGTTCCGGAAGGACGAACCGTGGTGATGAAGGTCGGCGAAAAGTCCCTGAAGGCAATGCGAGAGCAAGGCCTAAAATTGTTTTTAGGGTTCTCGCAGGTCGCTGTCAGGATGATCAAAGACCTCAAAGGCACCGATGCTGACTGGAAGTGCTCCAGATAAACCTGCAGCACAGTAAAGGGCTTGCCGCTGCCTTGAGGCGTCGCCTGGAGAGACAGGAAGTGGACGTGGCCCTGATACAAGAACCCTTTTTATACAAAGGGGGTGTATCGGGCCTCGGTGATACTGGAGGTAAGCTGATTTACGCGAGAAATCTAAGTAACTCCAGAACATGCATTTATGTTAGAAATGGTATCGCATTCATGTCAATAGCGGATTTTTGTTACAGGGATCTGGTGACCATCTGGATGCAGCAACGTGAGGAAGATATCACGAGGAAATTCTTTTGGCCTCAGCATACCTTCCTTACGAAGACAGTTCCCTTCTTCTCTGGAAGTGAGGAGACTGACAAAAAAGCCTGCTATCGGCAGGGCGACCAACTGTTGGTGGGATGCGACCCCAATGTCCACAATCTAGTGTGGGGCAGCAAGGACACCAACAGTAGAGGTGAACATCTTCTTGAATTTCTCCTATCTAACAACTTGGAGATCCTGATCCTGATTAGATTAGTTGTTCGTTCCATAGACCCGTTGAGGAGCTCCTCGTGGATGTGGAACGTGTTAATTTTTTTTTAATTTTTTTTACAAGCTGAGAATATAATAATAGTAATACAGATACATACATTTTTTTACAATCTGATAATATAATAATACTAATAGTATGAATACATATACATGCATCATTTGGTTCTATTTAAGAACTCGTCAGTGGAGTAGAAGGATTTGGCCACTAGAAAGTCTTTGAGGCTCCTCTGAAACTGATCTTTATTTGTAGCTAATTTTTTTTATCAATGATCGACGGCTGCACGTTATCCCCTAATCATAAACTATCCAAATCAACGTAAGTCTACTACTGCAGTCTCCCTTAAGAACTAAAATGCTTTTGACTAGGTTTGGTATGCCAGTCTTCACTTCAAACTGGAGACGGAGACGTATGCACTACGTTGATAATATCTACCTTGTAAGATTCTTCCATAAGCATTGTTCTTCATGTGTCACATTCAGACATACACTTCCTCTGTATCCTATGCCCTCCGAGCATTCTGAAAACTCACTACTCTCTTCATCCCTCTCACCCCTCCCAAAATTAAAATTAACATCCTACAACTCTACAGTTCCTTTTGAGTGTTGTAATTTATAGATATTACGAATTGATTCACCGTAAGCGACCGTGCTGTCGTATTAATTTCGCATTCTATCATAAGAACATACACAGTGTAGTACCAAGCAATACTCTATATAGGAAACCACACTAGTCAAAACAGTTACGGAATGAGTTGAGATATCTAGGTTTTGAAGTATTTTCATCGGCAGAGTGAACTAAAATCGTTCGATATCATTCTGTCGGTTCTATGCGGTGGAGACAATAACATTACGGCAACTGAGATAGTGGTAATACCAGGAAGTTGTTGCAAGAGGGGTGTTGGTGTTGACTTGTGTCCATTCTACCAAACGAATTGCACAAGCAGTTGGGTTCAGATAGTGTAGCGAGCGGATAGCGCAATGTCACAACAACGTGACTTACCCAAAGATTTTGCATGCAGAACCATTAGAAGGTTGGAAGCAAGACAAACGCAAAGGGAGATGGCTGCAGCTATTGGAGTGTCAAAAAGTGTAAATTCCAGGACCTGGACGCGATTCCAGACAACAGGAATCGTTAAAAGAAGGCAAGGCCAAGGTCGTCCACGGGTAATATCAGCAAGAGATAACCGTTATCTCTAGTTAACAGCCTGCCGAGGTAGAAGGCTGATTGCAACTAGCTGCAACGCACTCTCCAGGTTGCAACGTGACGCGCAATATCAAAGCAAATATCCGATATTGACTTTGGGATTGAGGCCTCTACGTTCAGGGCTCTATGGTGTGTTCCATTAAAACCACGACATGGTTTAGCCCGCAGAAACTGGACGGAGGAACATCAGGATTGGAGTCGTAACGAATAGCGCCGGGTTCTGTTAAAAAATGAGTCACGATTTTGTGTTCAGCAGGACAGACGTCGTTCCTTCATCTGGAAAGAACGTGGAACTCTGAACAATGCTGCTTATGTGCAGGAAACATCACCATATCATGGTGGTGGACGAATGGTATAGGCATCAGTCAGTATTGACGGACGTACGGACCTCAATGCCGTTCTTAATGGCTCTTTGATAGCTCAGAGGCATAGAGACGAGATCATCAGACCTTTTGTTGTGCCCTACGTTAGCGCCATAGGAGATTGATTCCTTCTAGTGGACGATAATGCTCGTCCCCGCAGGGCTGTGCTGGTGGACAATAAGCTTGAAGCCGAGAAAACTGAACGAATGGAGTGGCCAGCTTGTTCGCGCGACTTAAAACCAGATTGAGCATGTTTGGGATTCACTTGGCAGACGTACTGCAGTCAGACCAGCACCTCCCACATTGGTTGCAGAGCTGGATATTGCGCTTATGGAAGACTGGCTAAGTATCCCGTAAGAGCTGATTGATAACCGCATACTGTCCATGCCACGGAGGTGTGCAACTGTACTGGCCGTCCGAGGTGATCACACACCATATTGGAGGTCAACGAGAATGACTTTTTCACTATTATGGTAGCCCATGGTGCCTCGCTCTAAGTAAACGCCATGTAAACCTCGGGTAAAGAGTTGAGGTAGCAAAATATCGTACTGTATAACACACAAATTACAACTGTAACGAATATCTGAATAAAATAGTTACCATATGAATACTGTGTACGATATCTCACGTGGTTCCCTAATTGTTTTTAGCAATGTACTTCCTCGCAATTCAAAACAGTACCCATACTTGTAATATTACCCTTACTAAACTCTCACTCGTCTCATTAATCGTCCGTTACAAGTATTCATCTAGCGAGATACATAAATCTCTGTGTACACATATCGGCTCCATCTGTGTTTGCTACTGCGCCAGCTCTGGAAGGGGGTGAAATGCCGCTATCCAGGGTGGCAGCTTTTAGGAGGTGATAAAATTTTAAGTTTAATATGATTTCTAAAGGATAAGTTATCAAAAAATGTGTGCGAGCGAAATAGCTAGCTTCAGGGATACCAACGATAGTGCAAACGGTATTGTTACTCTACTTAACGTGTCTGTGAACTGAATTCGATACGTCCAAAAATCATTATATAAATACGCTAACACGAAAATTATGGTACAGATTACTAATTTATTCGTACAAGAAGGCCAATGAAAGTTATACAATTCGAAAGATTGTTTGTCGTAGATTTCACGAATATAAATATTATGTGTGCATTTAGCCATTAAAAGTGGTAAAAGGAAGTAGAAATTTTCCTTCAGCTTGGATCAAGTTCTACATTCTCCAACAATCAGCTCACTGATTGACTATTTGCCTCGACCAAAGACGCTATAATGCAGCAGTATTAAAATAATGTATTAAAATAAGTGAATATCGAAACATGGAGTGCTCCCAGCTCACTTTCTTGTGCCGTTCAAATGCTTCATTTTCGCAGTGATTAAGAGTGGTTAAAGGAAATGGATGTTTTCATATGAATACCGATATAAAGGATGATGCGCCGGGAGAGGCATCTAGTGGTGCTAGGGTGGAACTACGAAGTCGAGAATGCCGATATAAATGATGATGCGCAGGGAAAGGCATGTAGCGGTGCACGGGTGGAACTACATGTTGACATGTGTCAGCTCTGGAATTCTGAATATCGCAGTATCGAAATAACATTATTTCTTGGCGTTGTATAAATATACGAACACCGAAATTGTAGTTCCATTTCACATATTAGGCTAATGAAAGTTATATAATTCGAAAATGGCATGAGAAGTATATACTTCCGTTTTTATTTGTTTTTATTGTGTCAGGCATTTTCCTTAACAGGTAAAAGATACAGTTTCATACCTTCCAGTGCCGGTTAAATTTTACCAAATATCCCAGCGGCCTCCTATGACAATGTTGGCAACAGATGCTGAATAGTGAGAATCCTGTGAGTATTCATTTTAGCCAATCGCTTGACAACGATGATGTTTTCTCATGGAATCTTCGCTTTACGAGGGCAATTATTTTTACTGAGCGGACGAGGGTACATACAAGAACCTATCAAGCATAAAGCAGGAACAGCATTATTTGTTTACTTCATGATCTGTACGATACACTAATCGAGTAATTCTATGTGGTTCGAACAAATGGGCAAAAATTTTCTATCGTATTGTTGATGTTGCCAACATAACCACGCGAGGCCGCCAAATGATACGTAATATTTTACCCCCAGTGACCATTGTAAACACAATTGGTCTATTTTCGACCACAGGCAATACTAGTATTTATAAAAGAACAACATAAGAACAGAAGAAGCAGCAGGTAGAACAGTTTGCAGAAAGAAAGTGTAGAAACTGTAAACTCTGTCCTACACACCTCGAGAGGCAGAACAGGTACCGACCAGCCTGAAGGCGTGAACGGATGCGGAATGGAGGGGGAGGTGGTTAGCACCTCATACTCCCTACCGTTCTGTCGGTGTTCGTGATCGGAACTGCCACCGTTCAACCAAGTAATCCGCAATTGTACTCTCAAGAGCTGAGTGCTTCCCACTTGCCAACAGCACCTGGCAGACCCGGACGCGCCGTCGGAGGTTCGAGTCCTCCCTGCGGCATGTGTGTGTGTGTGTGTGTGTGTGTGTGTTGTCCTTAGGTTAGTTTACCTTAGTTTAAGTAGTTTGTAAGCTATGGACTGATGACCACGCAGTTTGGTCCGATAGATTTACAAACATTTTTTTTTTGAGACCCGGACGGTGAACCATCCAACTGCTACTCTCGAGCCCGACATTGCTTAATTTGATGATTTTGCTGGAACCGGTGTTTCCAACGGCCGAATCAGAGTGTACAGATGTGGAATTTCTAAAGCAGGACGGTTGGAAAAACAAAATGAAATGACGAAGAAATACCGGAGAGAGGACAAGAAAACTACAGAAACGGAAGATTGAGGTTCAACATCCCGTCGATAATGTAGAGAGCCAGACAGAAGTACATTAGCTGTTTACGTCAACATATATTGTGCACTATCAAAATTTATCTATTTTATAGGAATAGAGTACAATATTTTCTACTCTTTAGACTTTCTTCCTTAAATGTTGTCACAACCCTGTAAATTGTTGGAAAAGACCGGTTATTCTTAAGACATAACTTACCTTCCAAAGACTTCGGCTCTGAGGAAATAACAAGAAGTAGTAAAATGTTTTATGTTTCAAAAGATGGACTAAAAGTAATGGTCCCCAACACACAGAGAGGTTAATCGTCCGTAAAGAAAACCTATTGTTTGCTCTCTGCCCAAACATTCTGTATGATTGTTATTTATTTTTTACGCCTTCTAGTGCAGAATGGTATGACCTTAAACGTTGCATCGCTTGAAAAAGTCTTTCTCGGACCTGTATCCAGTGTTGCTAAAACATTTCCGCAAACCAACAAACTTCAGAATAACTTTTTTATTTACTGTTTAAGTTATAACCACTATCTTCTCTGTATGTAAAAATCAGTTGTTATACGTGAGAGGCGCTAAAACTCATAAATGGTTTGACCGACTTCATAATTCGCTTTAATGAGTTTTTGGTTAATAAAAAAAGTGAAAATCCAAAAGAACAGCTGAAAACAGAAAAAATTTAAATTGACATTTTGTATGAGTATTGCTACTTCGGATTATATCCGCATTTTATGTGCTTCCATACCCTTCATCCGATTACAATACAATTTTGCATACTAGATTTTAATACTTTGACTGCCGGCCATGTAAACCATTCCATCCCTTAGAGTGCCAGACATTCTGCTTGCAGGAGTAACCCCAGCTGCACTTAGTTTCTTTATCTTCAGTCTGGCGTAAAGAATTGTCTGATGTTTGAAATAAATCCAGAACTGAACACAGAGCATCTAAATCACATACAACTCCGACGCCAAGGGCCCCACTAAAAACTTCTCTACTTCGCAAACAGTCTGTAGAGTCACTACGATATGTTGCCGTGTCAGCCCTCTGTCATAGTCACCTCTCAGTACTTTCGGGGAGAATAATTTGCGTGAAGCCATGTCCGTTGATTTACCTACTGAGTGAGCGGACACCAGTTTCTACCTGCCCCGAGTCATACAATGAATGCGACCAGTGGAACGATTTAGAAACTAAATAAAAGATCTATAGGCTAGTTTAGACACTAGGTTTACCAAGTAAGGTATTTAAGGTAGATCTAGCCCGTCAATAAACTTGATTCTGTTTTTAAAAGCACGAAAACAAAGATCACGTCAAATGACGTGATTAGCATTCTACAGAAATTTCCGTATCCCGTCAATTGACGTGATTGGCACTCGGAGTGTTAAGAACAAGAGAAATGTCGGCGTCTATATAACTTCGTGTACGGTGAATAGCAGAAGCTACTGTGCCTACGGATTTCGACGACGTCTGTAGTTTTACTTCGAACTTAATGCAATTTTGTACACTTTAGCGTCTAAACCAGAGCAAGATCACTGTCTACATAAAATTACCTGTGGAGCGTGCTTCGACACCAAACTACAGTATTCCGACCTTAAGAACTATATTGCACACCTGGGAAAAAAGGAGGAAGATTCTTATTACATTGTGTTCTGTACGGTTCATGGCAGAGGCTACCTCACGACAAACTTTGGCTCATATATGTATGTATGCATGGAAAAGATTTTTCAATTCGCAAGCCACTGCATGCTACATTGCAAACAGTACCTTCCAATATACACCTGAACACTGTTTCACTGGTCACCTTGAAAGGTAACATATGATTTTAATATGAAAAAAATCATTCAAGTTCGCGGAAATTATACACTTCATTTTATAGGTGACCAGTTTAGCAGTCGCCACACGCTCATCGTCTCGGCAGCAACTTGATACAAATCGGTCTGATGAAGATCTGATGTCGGATCGAAACCAGTCACCTTTTAAAAAAATAGTGTGTAATTTCTCCGAACTTGATTGTTTTTTTTTTCATAGTAAAACATTTTATCAGTTTCATGTCTTTCCAAAAGGAAAAGATGTTTACCAAACTCATTGACATATATCAGATCTTTTACCAAAGGGGAAGGAGGATATGAACAAAGTAGAGTTGGAAATGATTAAAGAGAGGGGAGAAGAATAAAAGGACAGAGAGAGGAGGGAGGGGCAGAAGAATTAACGACAGTATGGAATAGTTAAATGCCCGGACAACTCCAGGTTTTCAGAGGGTTAAATATAAATGTTCAAGCGTTGACGTCGTCTGTGATATGAAATGTGTGTATGTTTGAATGGAATTTACAATCGATTTATCTTTTAATAGTGCGCTACATCTTCTTGATTAGCCATGCAGCTAAATCTTGTCTACGTAAGTAGATTTCGTTTTTGACATGTGCATGTCTATGCGCTATGACTCAGAAAAACAAATAAAATAAAAATTGAGCGACCGAGAAACGTAACGATGGTGACGATATCGATCATGTGACCGAAAAATCGAAATGTCTATGCTCTGGAGAGGGTTAAAAACAAATTAAAACGACTGAGAAACGTGACGGAAATGTCGTCGATCACGAAAATGAAAATAGCGTTTTATCACAACTCGTTTGCTTTCGCTTCTTTCGTATGTGACCGCCCTTGGTTTGGAACAGATCTACGTCATGCATCAAGTGACCGAAAAATGGAAATATTTAGCCATGAAATTTTGTTGAGTGCATATTGTGACCTGATTGTTATTTTGCAACTAAGCTACTAAAAGCGTGACCCATTGCTGTGTGCCGGGGTGTCGTCCAATGAGCGTATTAGAGGTTATCTCAGCGTTTGCGAGAGGAGAAAAGCGCCGAGAATATGCCTAGCTCTTGATGAATAACTCGTTTTCTTCTAGGTCAGCTGCGGATGAATAGATGCTTGCCTATAAAGCAATGAAAGGGAGAAAGGAATTAAATGACTTAAGAAAACAAAAAGTACGAACTAAAACTAAAATGAATACAGAGCAGCAAACTCATGAAGGGGAACAAAAAACGTTACATGACGAGACCTCAGAACTATTAAGCGTAATGTTGATGTCTGACGCAATCAGTGTTGACTTAAAATTTATTAGGCGTTTCTATGAGAACTCGTTTAGCTTTGCTTGTTAATTTCTCTTAGGACATCTCCATGATCTGAAATTTCCAACTATAGAAGTCGTTTATACTTTGTGTAAGTTCTGCTTTGGCAGCTTTAAAGCTTTCTTATCTAATTTCAACTTCTTGTTAGTAAAAGAAAGTACTTCCTCTGAAATAATATTATATTGATCTTCCATATACAATGCGAAACAATTAAGAAATACTTAAAGAGCCTAGTATCAAAGACGGCCAAGTGCATTTTCGATGCTTTTGTAGGAGAGGCAAAAAATAGAAAAGCATACTAACAAAATAACCACACTTTTGAAATATTTCGTCCGCTTTCTTGTATGTCAGAATTGGGTTTCGGTAAGAAAAACGTGGTATAATCAATAGTTGAAAATGGATTGAAAGCTGTAGGCCTACTTGACCGGCTGTGGTTATTAATTATTATTGTTGTCTTTTGAAAGTAAACCAAAAAACTGTATCCATGCACTTCTTCGATTCAAAAAGAAAATCGTGAAGAATGAGAGCCTTACAAAATTTTGTTTTAAGAGTGTTCCTGGTGGTCGTTAATATAAAATAAACAATCATCACAGAAAGGTTGTACGAGTGTGAACAAAAATTATTACTTAAAGATCAAAACGAAACGATTATTAACTGAGTCTTCAAATAAAGTTCCATTAACATGAATTTCATCACTGGTTGCTCTTGAATACAAACAAGAAATACCGGTACTTAAAATGGTTTAAAAATTCCAGTTTTTTCACTATCTCAAATTCGAATTGGGATAAAAACACAATTATAAACAGCGCCAACACGCACATATCACGCAAGTAATCAGAACAAGTTGGGAACCGTCAAGCGAGTGCTGTGTTGTGATTGGCTACTGACGGACTAGGCCATTTTCGAACACCTGCTTTGAGTTAGTCGACTTTAAAATAATGTGAACCATAATATCCGATGGTAAATGTTTGAATAATATGTAGTAATAGTAATAGGTAGAGCAGGTTCACGGTTTCTTTGCTTTGATGAATAGCAGACAGTAATGTGTCTAACTATATAAAAATTGGCACACAAATTTTGAAACAATCACGTAAGTTATCTACTAACAGTTGGCGAAGATTTTGTTCTTAACTTGAACTTTTTACAAATGAGGTAAGTATATGAATAAACAGTAGTAGTAGTCTGAAGAGGCGACTGACAAAATAATTGAAAATAGGAAGGAACACATGGATAAAACAAATGGATTGTCGTCAAATTTGGTAAGACTCAGTAGACGTAATTTATGAATTCTAATACAAATAGTATAATTTAGATATACAAGAAGTGGATAGTATCTAGTTTTGATGAAAGAAGTGAATCACAAACCTAATTAGAAAATATGTTACCTGGTATTAATTAAGCAAGCATCTTGGTATGTTTGCAGTAGGCACGTATACTGTTACATGATTGAAAATAGAAGAATATAGTTTATTCTAATTATTTAAATTTTCTAAGAAGTTACTGAATAAGTTTTTTGGTTGCACATGTCCTGTGTCATTATCGGTATATCTAACTTTTCAAAAAATGAATCAACTGAAAGGTATGAATGTGGGCCTAATACTATGATCAAAAGCAGCCTATATAAAGGCATTGAAATATTAACATTATCACAGAAAGGAGTCAGACGAATGAGTGCACATAAATTCAACAATCTGATAAATATATTAAATATCGCATAGATAATGTGATAGTGTTAAAGGCAGAATTAATAATAATCATTGGGCAAGTCCATCTATTCGATTGAAGAGTATCTTTGGATAGTAGTTTTATGTAGTTTCAAAATTAGTATTAGCAGTGTAACATAATAGTCTTTCGTGACGTTAAGTTACAAGTTTATCAATCCATCACACTAAAAATATTCTTCTTGTGTTTCCATCCATTCCCAAAGTTTCCTCTCCCCAAGATACACTAATTATGATTAATACAGGTTTAATCTCACGTAATTTGATCCTAGGCGTAATTTATTATTGCAAGGAGTGATTGAAAGTTACTGTACAAAGACCGTACATTCCGGAATCTGTATGGCAATCCGGCAGAATCGCCGTAAGCACTGGTACAAAAATCGCACCTACGCACTAGGTTGAAGACAACCTGTTTGGTAAAACACCGTGCCCCGCTGCATGTATAGTTCCGTTACTCTGTGCTGTACATCCTCGTCCAACACTAATCATCGACCTTCCAACGACTATTTAAGGGGCTTTTGTGATAATCTTATGAGGAGAGAACTACAGGACGATTGCTCGAGAGTCCCCCAATTCGCGTAAACTCTGCTTCATGACGTATGCGACGTAGGATGCGCGATCTCGTGAAGCAGATACACAATTCGGTTGCAATGTTTGACAGACATGTTGCACTATACACATACTTCATCCGCCGATATGTGCCTGCCGGTTTTTGTCCAAAATTTTCAAATGTTTGTGAATCTAAGGGACTAAACTGACAGGGGCATCGCTCCCTAGACTTACAAACTACTTTAACTAACTTAAAATAAGGACAACACACATATATACATACATACATACATACATACATACATACATACACGTTCGAAGGAGGATTCGCTCGTCCGACGGCGAGGAGCCGCGCAATCCGCAACGTAGCGCCTAAGACCAGGCGGCCATTCCAGTGCGGCTGTGTTTGTCCTTCGTCGACCACCACTTTGGTCCTAATATGTCGCCGTAGTTCACGTTTCCAAATTTAACGCACGCATCTTGGAAAGACGCGAATTCCATACTAACACATTTCCTACTTGTTGCTTATACACCCGGATTGGGGTCGTGCTACGTTTCATATCCGACGCTGCAGCAACTTCTTCAAACGAGTACGAGTATAGTAAGTTCAGATCTTGACTGTTACGTCTTGTAATTCATGCTTTTATAGTGTGTGCCATAAAAAACTCGACAATCTGTTTGTCAAGTATACTACAAATTTTGTTCGTGCAACCAAATGTACATAGTATTTTTTATATATAAATACGATTCCAAATGTATATAAACCTGCAGCTAGTACATCAAACATGGTAAAGATGGTAGAATTTAGGCCCCAAGGGGTTCCGTGGTAGTTTGGGCAGCCATGTCGTAGTATTCCACTATATCCTTGGTTACTCTGCAAGGTCGCTTTACTGCCAGCGACTATGAGTCCGATTTGGTTGTTCAGGTCTAACCAGTGATACAATAAAATTTGTTCACCAATACTGATAACAAGACAAGGCCCCTTTGCGCAAGGCTCCCATCGCCTAAGGCTGATTTTGTGAGCACGAGGATGGATTGTCGCATTTCCCGTGGACACCACGGTCACCGGATCTCAATATTATTAAGCTTTTGTGGTATATTTTTAAGAAGGAGGTGCATGATGACTATCCACCTCTACATCCACATTTTTATTCTGCAAAACACATTTCAGTGCATGGAATAGGATTCATCGTACCGTTTTTATGATATTTCTGTACCATTCCATTCTCTAATAACCCGCGGGAAGAAGGAACACCCTAATCTTTACGTTTTCAATCTGATTTCCCATATTTTATTGATGTTGATTGTGTCTTTCTTTGTAGGTGTTGGCATTTAGATAAGAAAGGTGGCAAAAACATTTTGCAAATAGATCTCACCCAACGAGTAACTACAGTTTTTATGCTTTCTACTCAACTGGTGAATTATTTTCGTGATACCCCACCCGCCCGTATCGCGATAATACGAAACGAACTGCTCTTCTCTATATTTGTTATATTCTCCGTCAGTCCCACCTGATGAGGATCGCACACTGCGCAGCAATACTCCAAAATAGCACGGACATATGTACTGTACCCAGTTTCATAAGTAGTACTGTTGCAGCTAAGAAAAACAGCTTCTGGTTCGCCTTCCACACAATATTTTGTCTGTTCTTTCCAATTAACCTTGTTCGTAATTGTAATTTCTACGCATTTAGTTGAATTTGCGACCTTTATATTTGACTGATTTATCGTGTAAATGAATTTCAGCGGATTTCTTGTAGTGCTCAAATTGATTACAATGCACTTCTCATTATTTAGGGGCAATTTGAAACTTTCGCTCCATGCAAATATCCTACCTAAATCATTTTGCAGGTGCTTTTGATTATCCGATGACTTTACTAACCGATTACTACAGCATAATCCGCGAACAGTCTAAGAGAGCTGCTCAGTAAGTTTCCTAAATTGTTTATTAAGGCAAGGAAAACTTTTGGCTCTATAACTTTTCTATGGGGAACGCCAGATGTCACTTCCGTTTTACTCGATTACTTTCCGTCAGTTATTACGAGCCGGCCGCGGTGGCAGAGGAGACTGAGGCGCTCCAGTCACGGTCTGCACGGCCACTACGGTCGGGGGTTCGAATCCCCCCTCGGGCATGGATATTTGTGCCGTCTTTAGTATAAGGTAGTTGATAAGTAGTTAGTAAGTTTAGGGACTGATAATCCCGTAGTTAAGTCCCATAAGCTTAACAAACATTTGAACATTTTTGCGTTATTACGAACTGTGCCCTTTCTGACAGAAAATCACGAATCCAATGGCATAGTTGAGAGGGTTTGCATAAGGACGTAATTTGATTAGAAGCTACTTCTGGGAAACTGTGTCAAAAGCCTTCCAGAAATCTGGAAATATGGAATCGATTTGAGATCCATTGTCGATAGCACGCATCACTTCATGTGAGTAAAGAACTGTGTTTCACAAGAAAGATACTATCTGAATCCTTGTTGACTATGGCTCAATAGGTCTTTCACATCGAGGTAGTTCAAAATGGTCATGGTGGAGTAGCCGATCGTTCCAAACCGCCTAGCTGCGGAGCGTGCCGCTGCTTGCCGTCGGAGGTTCGAGTTCTTCTTCGGGCATGGGTGTGTTTGTTGTCCTTAGTATAACTTAGTTTAAGTAGTTTTTAAGCCTAGGGACTGATGACCAGAGTAGTTAAGTCTCATAGATTTACAAACATTTGAACATTCCAAGTTCATAATGTTCCAATAAAGTATATGTTTAAAAATCCTGCAGCATATCTACTTCAATGATATACGTCAGTAATTCTGCGGATCACTCCTATTGCCTTTCATGGACACTGGAGTGTCTTGCGCGACTTTCCAGTCTTTGGATAAGGATCTTTCGCTGAGCCAGTGGTTGTATACGATAACCAAGTACGGCGGTTTGCATCGATAAACTCCACCTTCATTACTTGAAATTTCGACTATTTTGGAGGAATGTTTGTATAAGATTACCTTAAAAATCATACAAGTCCTTTATTTATCCTTTTTCAGATAAGTGAAAGCTGTTTTGAATGCTAACAATTTTCTTCCACCGTTTTAGGCTAATTAAAGTATTCGGTTGTGGTGTCTTAGTGTTTTTTGTCCTCCCCATATGTAATGAAACATAGTTTATAACGGTACAGTTAGAAACTACCTTGTGAGCTAGAAACCCATGAAACAGACGGCGATGGGAACCACCGCATATCTCCCAGGAAAGCAAGACTACCTGGTATAGTAGATCTTTCACGGTGAGAATGACGCGGATGTGTGTAACGGCAGTCCGGTGGACTGATAACAGCGACGAAGAAAAACGTGCGAGGGACAAGCGAGTCCTCACGACTGTTTCGTCTAGCGTTGCACATAACAAAAAGCAGTCTCGTCTGCTCTCTGGAGCTTCAGCTGTAGAATAATTTAATTCTAAAACCGCATCTGTATCTGAAGTTCCTTGGTAAAGGTACCTGACCTCGCTTGACTCGCTTCCTGTGTCGGGCCAAACTGTGGTCATCACTCCTTCGCCTTACAATCTACTTTAACTTAAACTAATCTAAGCACAACTCACACACACACACACACACACACACACACACACACACACACACACACCTATGCCCGAGCGATGACTCGAACTTCCGACGCGAGCGGTTGCACAATCCTGGTCCAGAACCACACAGCCACATCCATTCTGAACTTTTTTTTATAATTTTTTTTCCATCATAGCACACACAAATGGAGTGATGTAATGTGCTATGATGAAATGGAAAAAATGACACAAAAACTCACGAAAAGTGCCGTACACAGCCTAACCAACTCCAGCCAACAAGACGGAGAAACAACAGTGAGATGTAAAGAAGAGACGACAACACTGTGAGTAGACTGAATATCAAGTTAAAACACATAGGCCTACTGTGCACAAAGTTTTAAAATATTGTTTTTGTTCTATCGTAAACAAACTGTACAAACCTTTATATAATTTACAGACCACAGAAGATGCTTTTAAAATAAAAAGCGAAACGCGTCTTGTGTAAAATAAATCTCTTTATTGCAGTCAGCATAAGACAGATTATCTCTTACAATCAATCCTTTTTTTTCTTTTCATTGTTTTATGCAGAGAAACGTAACAAGTATTCAGGTATTCAAAGAATAAAACTTAGTTCCTACATTTGCCTTTATGAGGTCTGTAAAACGTGTCTATTACACAGAATGCAAATTTTATTGCTTTAACTTACAAAACTGCAAAATACATGTAAAATCTAAATTACTGGCGTTACGTCAAGAACCTCTAGTCCAAAGTTGAAAAAGAGTCAGAAAAACAATGAGAATGGACGAGCGTAGTGAACTAAGCAGACGACAGCTCGGTTCTGAGAGTGAGCTGGAACACAAAGAGAGTGGCCGGAACGGGAACGGCCGCGCGGCAGTTCCTGGAACTCGATGTCGCTGCAACCGTTCCGGCTCGGAACCGCCGAATTGGACCGATTAGGACAGGCTGCTCCGCGAGCAGGAGCGCACATGAGCGCTCACTACCGCAGCTCGGAACTGCGGTGGTGGGGCCGAGGCCTACCAGAAAGACAGGCCGCAGCGCGCACGTCATATCACGTGATCAAGTGAGGCCGGAGCCGGCGCGATCGCTAGTGGATTGGCCGGCCGCTGGGGCACAGCCCACTGTCTCATACCGGCTAGCCAATCCGCTAGCGATCGCGCCGGAACAGGCCTCACTTGATCACGTGATATGACGTGCGCGCCGCGGCCTGTCTTTCTCGTAGGCCTCGAGTGGGGCTCGACGCATGACAGTACTCAGCGGCCATGTGAACAGATGCGCTCGTTTAGTTCTCGTCATTGGATAGGTGCGACAAGAAAAATAATGTCAGCGCGAAAGCCCAGTGACTACTTTTTTAGAAGAACTGCGTCTGTTCACTAACAGAGACAGGCGTCCACGATGTCTAATGTGTCACTAAACTCTTATTGCACAAAAAATAAAAAAATAAATTATTTAAACGTCATTACACAAAAAAGGACAGGCCCTTTTTTTCTTGTGTGTCTCATCATCAAAAATGTTCAAATGTTTGTAGAACTTATGGGACTTAACTACGGGGTCATCAGTCCCGAGCTTACAAACTACTTATGAACTAGCTAAGACTAAGGACGGCACAAATATCCATGCCCAAGGGGGGATTCGAGCCCCCGACCGTAGTGGCCGTGCAAACCGTGACTGGAACGCCTCAGTCCTCTCGGCCACCGCGGCCGGCAATCATCATCATCATTAGAGATTGATTATGCCTTTCAGCGTTCATTCTGGAGCATAATATCTCTAATAAAATTCCTCCATGATCCCCTATTCAATGCTGACATTGATGCCTCCTCTGATGTTATGACTTTTACTTCAAAATCATTCTTCACCGAATCTAAGTACTTTCTTCTTGGTCTAACTCGACTCCTCTTACCCTCCGCTGTCAAGCTCATGAGTCTCTTAGGTAACCTTGCTTCTCCCATGCATGTAACATGACCCCACCACCATGCTTCATCTGTGGTGTTGATTCCCAGTTTTTCTTTGATTTCCTCATTATGGACACCCTCCTGCCATTGTTTCCATCTATTGGTACCTGTAATCATTCTTGCTACTTTCATATCTGTAACCTCTACCTTATGAATAAGGTAACCTGTATCCACCCAACTTTCACTCCCATACAACAAAGTTGGTCGAAAGATAGAGCGGTGCACTGCTTAGTCTTGGTACTTACTTCCTTCTTGCAGAAGACACTACATCTTAGCTGAGCACTCACTGCATTAGCTTTGCTACACCTCGATTCTAGTTCTTTCACTATGTTGCCATCCTGTGAGAAAATACATCCCAGGTACTTGAAACTGTCTACGTGTTCTGTGTTCCTCCTTTTTGGAACTGTGTCTCACATCCCTAAAAATTCTATGAGGAAATAAATTGGGTCCATATTTTCTTGCACAGTCCTTCTAATCTGAAAACCTTAGTATTTGAGCAATTTTTTGTGCTAGCCGCTCGGGAGTAGAGGAGCGGTCTGGAACGTCACGTTGCGGATCGCGCGGCCTCCCGCGTCTGAGGTTCGAATCCTCCCTCGGTCATGATTGTTTGTGTTGTCTGTAGTATAAGTTAGTTCATAGGAAGTTTGTAAGTTTAGGGACTAATGATCCCGCAGTTAAGTCCCATAAGCTTTACAAAAATTTGAACATTTATGAAATGCTGGCTTGGCCGTTATGCCACTTATTGTTGCCCCTGTTTAAGACAGGAACTTCTAAGACAGGCGACTTTTGGTTACTCTATTTATTGGCAGTTAAACTGGTATGTTACTCACTTACCTGAAGTAAGCTATTATGTTTAAACGAATATATACCACTTCTTTGAACTTAAATATAAAACGTAGCCTGCTTTACTCGAGAACGAAATCTGAGTTTTGAAATTCATTGTAAAATTCGTATTGCCATATTTACGATTAAAATGGTAGGAAGTGGGATGAGGTTCAGCGTGATAAATCAGTCATAATCCAGATTATTTTGATAATTTAGCAACAACTTCTAAAATTAATTATTTCTTCATTAAAAAATAACGGAAAAATTCATTAAATACTTCATAAGAAATGCTCCTTACGTTGGTTCCGTTAAATAGGCATTTAAAAATGTAAAAATATGTCACCATAAACATGCCTTATTAAATTGCACTCATGAAACCCATGTAATTGATTTTCTACATTAATTAAAACAACGGAAGAAATTATCGGTGAGGATTGACGAGGTGTCACGCGTCCCGCATATTCATGTAGAAAACTGTCAGGATCAATTATGGTTGTTTCAGGAACAATTGTGCCCGTTGCGGGAACTGGAACGTAGCTGGCAGTTTCTCGTGACATTCAGGCCACCCGGCTGCTATACTTGCACATACTCTCGCAGCAGCCGTCTGCCCCATGCGACAATAGCACACAGCGGAGCAGCGGAGTCCCGTAAGCAAGGAGCGTTCCCTACCTCACGGGCGAGCACGCGAGATGCAACAGCCTGGACTAGCACCATCTAAATGAACGGCGAACTGCCGTTCCTCGTATATAGTTCCTCGACCCTTCCGTCCACTTTGGTGAACAAATAATTTGGAAGTGTTCGTTCCAACATTTCTCTTAAATCCAAAAATATATTCCCCAAGGCCGTCTTCTACCAGTTTCTCGATTCCTCGGTAAATTATTCGTGTTAGTATTTTGCAATAATGATGTACTAACGTAATATTTTTGTGATTTGTACATCTGTCTGCGGTCACCTTATTTGAAATTATTACATTGTTCTTTAAGTATGAGAATATTTCACCTGTCTCATACATCTTCAATAACAGGTGGAATAGATTTGTCATGCCAGGCACGCCCAAATACATCGATAGCTCTGAGGTAATGACTTAACAAATGCAATAAAAACTTCAGGGGAATTATTTTTAGCACGCGCTCGTGAATTGCACACGCATACTTTCGTTGTCCTAGAACGCCACTCTTTGCAGATACTAAATTCCACTGATTTGCGTAGATAAACCGGCATAGGATTATCGCATTTGACATTATATGGTGTGTAGACATTACTCCATGCACATGAACGAAAATTAAGCAGGTGTAGTAACAGTTTAATATCGTAAATTTAAAATACCAGTGACTTTTTTTACCACTTTCAGTTAGAAGCTATGCCTGTGACAGAGCCTTGGAATGTAGAAACAATCAGCATTATTATTCACTTTTATTTAATACTTAAAAACGATACATAGTAAATGTGGTGGAGAATAAGAAGTCGCCAATCAGGCCCCACCCATATAACCAGTACTTCTTGCCGTAGCTTGTCGAGACGACATTAAATCACCAGGCGAGTTGGAAATTCACTTGCATATCTGGCAGGATGCCAACTTATTTTCAGGTGTACAATAGATGTAGCAAGATTTTTACTGTGTTCTTTAATCATTTCTCATGATGTGAGGCGAGACAATCGAGAAGTTAGTACTATATAAAATGTTATGAAGTTAATGAATTAGTCTAGAACAAATGAAGTTCATGGGGATTGATAAGCCTACAGTAATACCTGAATCAAGTTCCATCCAGGAATATTTCATGTCTATTGCTACTACTTGCAAATAGAAATATATAATAATACTTGGTTAATATCTGTTATACAGTAACTAGCTAAAAGCCATTATACAGTAACTCGCTGAAAATCCGGTTATTTATTTATGGTTTGATTTTTAAAGGGAATAAACGACTACGGTTATCAGTCTTATTTATTTATTCATGTCATATTCAAGAAATAAGGCTGTCTTGCATAATGTACAAAATAATAACTGCAGTATCCAAACAAAGAAAGGCAATCATTAAGATACAAATTATATGTAACCTTAATACATTCATTTAATTCAAAACTTCTGGTTACTTGTCCAAAATCTAATATTTCTTTGGGGAGCCCACCGCTGAGCAAGAGACGTGTAGTTGTCTGTGTGAGAAACATGGAGATGTCAAAACCGCTCTGCAGTATTTAATAGGTTACCCTGTGATGTATTAATCGTAACAGAAAATGCAATTTTCACTGTAAACTACGGTCTCTTGAAGTTAAAAGGTAGATCTACCGGAAATAATAGGTATTCGTTGGATATACGCTGTTTCATTCTCTTCCTTTCCTTGTAGTCTCTTGCTTTTGCCTATAGCTGAGTATACTTCACAGGTGGTTCACAGTCGTCAACAGCACTGTCAGCTTTCAGGAATTTCTATCAGCTGACTGGAATACAGATTTGTCTCAGCAGCAAATACGTAAATGTATTAAAACGTGGAGCATGATGTGAAAGGTTTTTACCCATCGCAGTATATACGATCTCATATTTATTGAATTATAAGTTGTAAAGTTGTATAATTTTGCAGGTATACATTCATTTGTACAAGAGCAGCATGTCGGTAAAATCTGTGATGAATACATTAAGTAGTAAAGAATTAATAGATCAAAACCTGGTGCGTGATGGGACGGTTCTCCATGAACGTTACTGTTTATGTCCTCATATCTCATTAACAACGTGTCGTATTGTGATACAATTTCGAAGGCACATTCAGCTATATGTGTTTATACTGTGTGTAAGATTTCCTGCGGCTACAATTTGTAGTGTAGAAATTTAAAATTGTAACGTCCTACCGAATGCCATAGTTTAATCCATGAACAGAAAAAAAGTTGTAAGCGAGAAACTTTTTTCCTTTCATTATTTTGCTGTGGTTGTCGCGAGAAAAAGTTTAATAAAGGTTTGAAATTATGTTTAAAGTGTGTTGCAAGTCGCTAAGTACTCTCATTCTCATACAGTGTATGAATAGTCTCATCACACAATCTGGCAGTTTTTTGCGATTCCTATTGTTTATGATGTCATATATCCTTGACCATGTGTGTATGTGTTTCTTACACCTGCAGCAATTGTTACCTCACGGTAAGGAATGTGTGTACCAAGTTTGACTGAAATCGATCCAGTGGTTTCGGAGGAAATGAGCAGCATTGTCGCTTAATGCAGGAGTTTTTCGCGCATCTCATTGTTTATGACGTCATATCTCCTAAACTGTGTATTGTACGTGGGTCTTACGCTTACGGCGACCGTCTTCATGGATTCAAGCTCACGTGTACAAAATTTAATGTACACTGGAACAAAACTGTAGATCTATATGCAATACCTACACACAAACACAAGGACACTGTGCAATATGTATAAAGATTGCACACGTTAAGAAGCATTACTTCAGTCACGGCTTGTAAAAAAGACGCGTAGGTACTTAAAGCATGCAATGATTTTATCAGTTTATGTCGCGAAGAAACCACGAAGTAGTAGCTAATGTAGATTAAGCAGCGGTTTGTGTAAATCGATAGTTTACGTAGCAGTGACGAAGTAATGCATTGTTATTTCAGAGTTATGTGCGTAGCTTTACAACCAGTGCATCAAACCAAATGCGACTGAATTTAGGTAATATATCTGATATTGTAAGGAACAGTTTTGAGTACGTAAAGAGATAGAATTAAGTTCTAAGGCAAATAGACAATTCATTCGCCCTTTTACTGAATCTGTTTGTGCCATATGGATAAAAGAATGGTCATTTGGAGCTAACCTACATATTCACACAGACGAAATGTGTGATATATGACTGGTTTTTTTTTTTTTTTTTTTTTTTTTTTTTTTTTTTTTTTTTTTTTTTTTTTTTTTTCAGCCAAGATGATGATTTAAAAACTGAACTGGTGGCAAAATAAGGTTATTCAGACTGTCAATAAAATATATCAACGCTGACGACAATCACCAAACCAAAACGTAGAAATAAATAAATTCAAAAATTGTAAATATATTTTCACCACTACCAACGTAATCATCAAGTTACCATCACTACCATCTTCAGAAGTTTCCTTGCGGTTTATTTTCAAGACATGGGCTGGCAGTCCTCAGCCAGTTCACTAATCTTAGGTCTATGCTTATGATTTGAGAATTTCCCTCCTTTCGGATTAATTGGTGCTAGCCGGTCGCGGTGGCCGAACGGTCTGCGGCGCGCCAGTCACGGTCTGCACGGCCGCTGCGGTTGGGGGTTCGAACCCCCCCCCCCCCCCCCCCTTTCTCGGGCATGGATGTTCGTGCAGTCTTTAGTATAAGCTAGTTCATAAGTAGTTTGTAAGTTTAGGGACTGATGACCCATTAGTTAAGTCCCATAAGCTATACAAACAACAACAACATAATTGGTGCTACCGTAGTGGACGCGGCCCACGAGTTATCTTTTGCTGGTTTTGGTCCGACCCGGGAGTTTCGACTGCCCGGTACCCGCCGTACTATGTGGCGGGAGTTCCCCTATCCGCCACCTGGGGAGGCGCCCGATGGGAGACCAGCAAACTCCACACGGGATACTTTATTCAAGAACAACAAATACAGACGTCAGTTACCAAACACAAGTACACACACGAATTCAAATATAGGTACAGACAGAAACAGGCATTAAAACAGTTACACATAAAACAAATACAAAACGGAGACGCAAATACACATGACAAGACAGAAAATATACAGAAACAAGTCAACTAATTTTTGTACAAAGTAGCACACAAACACAAAAATTGAGGATCAAATACAAATACAGGCAAAGACACAAATCAATTTTTATATCTAAAAATACAGACACAAATACAGAGGCGCAGAGAAATATTTTTGAACACAAGAATCTACAGAACGCAGAGAAATAATACAGATACACAGAAATATTTTTGCGCAGAAGTAGGATATATACTGCCGTGACGCATACTTCTCTTGAAGGAGCGACCGAGTTTTTCGGCAGTTTCGACGACGCTTCTTGCTGAAAACTCGGTCAGGCATCATGCTACTAGGTACAAGGAAGATAGGTCGCCGAAACTCCCGAAGTATGCTGTCTTCCGCGCAGTTCGCACAGCGGGCTGGCGTACTCAACTGACTTGTGTGCGATCGGCAGATATTTACAGAAGTTTACGGGGACGCTGCTTCCTGAAACATCGGTCAGGTAATATCTTACTGAGCACCAGGAGTATTCCAACACTTTACCGCAACTCCAGAACGATGGTGCCTTCCAGGTAGTCCACATACCGTGCCGACGTACCGTAGTTGCTGCTCTTTCGTGTCTCTGTGTGAGTGAGCCCCACGTCATTCACGACTTTTTATTCCGCCACCAACTTAAAAGTGTCATTACGGAACTGTTGCGTGGAAAGCAAAAGAATTCTGCTGCGCGTTACGTCTTTTATAGAAGCTCGACAATGCTAAGCGTGGTTTCCGTGGAAATGTATCTTGACGTCACTGATGCGCCGATTGTTTACTATAAAATAATGCTTAATTCACATCGTTACACATTTATTCGCGTCGTCAAAACAAGGGGAAGCGACTACTTCTTTCAGAAGTATTACACTCGGGTTGAGCCCTCTTCCTTCCGTGACAGTTGTTCTCTGACTGTGTGTGTGTGTGTGTGTGTGTGTGTGTGTGTGTGTGTGTGTGTGTGTTTGTTTAACAATTACGTCGTCCTGAGTTAGACAAAAATATAACTTCAAACAACCATAGGCGAATACGACGTGCCCAGACTCAAAGATTCGTAAAATTTTACTTACCGCGAGACAGCGTAGTGTGCTAATGTTGGCAATGACCTTTGTGTGTTTTTCAAAAACTCAACCACTTGGAATGAGGCGGATATTATTTTTCGTGTTAACCGTAAAATAAATAATTAATGCTGTTCCTGCTCGATGCTTGACAAGTTTTTGAGTCTACCCTTGTCCCATCAGTAATTTAATTATCTTCGTAAAGCGAACATTTTATTGCCAACATTAGCACACTATGCAGCAGTCGCGGCAAGAAAAATTTAACCGAAAGATGCAAAAGATGAGACCTAGCTTCTCCACTTGACTAACAGATTGAAAAAATAATAATAAAATCTTGACAGGTTCGCTCTTTTTTACGAGTTAACCTTTATTCCCCCAGCTTAGTGTGCTCTCGGGAAGGAGTACAAGTACACCTCAAACTACAATGACGTGTAGTGTTACATTATACGTGTAGATAAATGACATCTTGGGTGGCATTTTGCCGAGTGTCGACATGAAAGCATGTACAATGTTAGTTTAGATTAGATATTAGATTAGATTAGGTTTTCGTTCCGTAGATCCATGTTGAGGAGATCCTTGTGGATGTGGAACATGTCAAAAAACAAAATTTACAAGCTGAATAATATATAATACTAATAATATAAATACAGATACATACATTTAAAGGTTTTTTTTTCGGTATGACATTCAACACTACAATTTGTATTCGTAGGAAAGTTTACAGACAGTAGATACACATACAGCTGAATGTACCTTCGAAATTGTATCACAGTACAACACTCAGTTCATAAGATATATAATAGTAACGTTCATGGAAAACCGCCTCATCATGCATTAGTTTTTTAATCTATTAATTCTTTACTCCACCCTCATGAATGAGAGACATTGCAGTCGTGGAGTGGCTTGCGCGCTTTAACGATACAGATAGCCGTACCGTAGGTGCAACCACAGCGGAGAGGTATCTGTGGAGAGGCCAGACAAACGTGTGGTTCCTGAAGAGGGGCAGCAGCCTTTTCAATAGTTACAGGGGCAACAGTCTGGATGATTGACTGAGCTGGCTTTGTAATATCAGCTAATGTGGCTTTGCCATACAGTTACTGCGAACAGCTGAAAGCAAGGGGAAACTACAGCCGTTACTTTTCCGGAGGACATGTAACTCTACTGTATGAAAATATGTTGATGCCATCCTCTCGAGTAAAATATTCTGGAGGTAAAATAGTCCTCCATTTGGATCTACAGGCGAGAATTACTCAGGAGGATGTGATCATCAGCAAAGACAACAGTGGCATTCTACGGATCAGAGAGTGGAATGTTAGATCCCTTAATCGGGTAGGAAAATTAAAAAATTTACAAAGGGAAATGGATAGGTTGAAATTAGATATAGTGGGGATTAGTGAAGTTCGGTGGCAGGATGAACAGGATTTCTGGTCAGGTGAGTACATGATTATAAATACAAAATCAGTTGGGGGTATCACAGGAGTAGGGCTGATAATGAAAATAGGAATACGGGTAAACTACTATGAGCTGCACAATGATCGCCTTACGGTTGTCAAGATAGATGCGAAGCCAACACCGACAACAGTAGTACAGCTTTATATGCCAACTAGCTCTGCCGATGATGAGGAGATTGAAGAAATTATGAGGAGTTACAGGAAATTATTCAGACAATTAAGGGAGAGGAAAACTTAATTGTGATGGGGAGCTGGAATTCGGTAGTAGGAAAAGGAAGAGAAGGAAAAATAGTAGGTGAATATGGACTGGGAAAAAGGAATGAAAGAGGAAGTCGCTTGGTAGAATTTTGCGCGGAACATGATTTAATCGTAACAAACACCTGGTTTAAGAATCACGAAAGAAGGTTGTATATGTGGAAGAGTCCAGGAGACACCGGAAGATATCAGATAGATTTTATAATGCTAAAACATAGATTTCGCAACCAGGTTTTCAACTGTAAGACATACCCATGGGCAGATATAGCCTCTCACCATAACTTATTGGACATGAGCTGTAGGCTGAAACTGAAAAAACTGCAGAAAGATAAGAAAATAAGGAGATGGGACTTGGATAAATTGAGGGAACCTGAAGTTGTTAAGAATTTCAGAGGGAGCGTTAGACAACAGTTGACAGAAACGGGGGGAAATAAAACAGTAGAAGAGGAATGGGTAGCATAAAGAGATAAAATAGTGATGGCAGCAGAGGACAAAATAGGTAGAAAGGCAAGACCTCCAAAACTCCTTGGGTATCACAGGAAATACTAAATTTAATTGATGAAAAGAGAAAATATAAAAATGCAGTAAATGACCCAGACGAAATGGAGTACAGACGACTAAGAAATGAGATAGACAGGAAGTGCAAAATGTCTAAGCAGGAGTGGCTAGAAGGCAAATGCAGAAGAATGTATAACAGGGAAAGTAGATACTGCCTACAGGAAAATAAAAGAGACATTTGGGGACAAGAAAAACAGCTCTACGAATATCAAGAATTCAGATTTAAAACCAGTTCTCAGCAAGAAGGAAAAGCTGAAAGGTGGAAAGAGTACTTAGAGGAGCTCTACAAAGGAAATGAATTTAGCGACAATGTTGTAGGAAGGGAAGGGAAGTAGATCAAGATGAAATAGGAGATACTACACTGAGAGATGAATTTGACAGAGCCCTGAAAGACCTAGGTCGGAACAAAGCCCCGGGAGTAGATAACATTCCCTCAGAGCTACTGAAGTGTCTGGGAAAGTCAGCCATGACAAAACTGTTTCACTTGGTGTGTAAGATGTATGAGACAGGCGAAATACCCTCAGACTTTAAGAAAATGTAATAATCCCCATTTCTAAGAAATCAGGCGCAGACAGGTGTGAAAATTACAGAACCATCAGTTTGATAAGTCATGGTTGCAAAATTTTGACACGAATTATCTACAGGAGAACGGAAATTGTGGTAGAAGCTGACCTCGGGGAAGATCAGTTTGGATTCAGGAGGAACGTAGGTACACGAGAGGCAATACTCACTTTACGACTTATCTTAGAAGATAGATTAAGGAAAGGTACACCTACATTTTTAGATTTTGAAGATTTGGAGAAAGCTTTTGACAATGTTGATTGGAGTGCACTTTTTGAAATTCTGTAGTCAGAAAGGGTAAAATACAGACAAAAGGAGAGTTATTTACAACTTGTACAAAAGCCAGACCGCAGTTATTATACTCGAAGGGCATGAAAGGGAAGCATTAGTCGAGAAGGGAGTAAGACAGGGTTGTAACCTACTCCGATGTTATTCAATTTGTACATCGAGCAGGTGGTGAAGGATAGCAAGGAAAAATTTGGAATAGGGATTAAAGTTCAGGGTGAAGAAATAAAAACATTGCGTTTTGCTGATGACATTGTAATTCTGTCATAGACAGCAAATGACCTTGAAGAGCAGATGAATATAATGGACAGTATGTTGAAGAGAGCGTATAAAATGCACAGTAACAAGAGCAAAACAAAGATAATGGAATGCGGTCTTAGAAAATCAGGCGATGCTGAAGGGATTAGATTAGGTAACGAAACAATGAAGGTGGTAGATGAGTTTTGTTACTTGGGTAGTAAAATAACATGTGATGGTCGCAGTACAGAGGATATAAAATGCAGAATGGCAATGGGAAGAAAAGCATTTTTGAAAAAGAGAAATTTGCTAACATCGAACATTAATTTAAGTGTAAGGAAGTCTTTTCTGAAGGCATTTGTGTGGAGTGTTGCCTTGTACGGGAGTGAAACATGGACGATAAACAGTGCGGACAGAAAGAGAATAGAGGCTTTTGAAATGTGGTGCTACAGAAGAATGTTGAAGATTAGGTGGGTAGATCGTGTAACTAATGAAGAGGTACTGAAAAGAATTGGTGAGAAAAGGAATTTTTGGCATACCCTGACTAAAAGAAGGGATCGCTTGTTAGGACACATTCTTAGACGTCGAGGAATCGTAAATTTAGCACTGGAGGAAAGTGTGTAGGGTAAAAATCGCAGAGGGAGACCAAGAGACGCATATAGTAAGCAGATTGAAATGGATATGGGTTGCCGTTCTTATGAGAAGATGAAAAGGCTTGCTCAGGATAGAGTAGGGTGGAGAGCTGCATCAAACCAGTCTCCGGGCTGAAAACTATAACAACAACTTCTTTACTATTAACTGTATTCGCAGCAGTTTTTACCGAAATAATGTACTTATGAAAATGAATATTCACAAGAAAATAATGCAACTATATAATATATAATTCAATAAATATGAGATCATTTATACTGCAATGGTTAAAACTATTTCACGTCGGGCAACACGTTCCAACACATGTACGTATTTACTACTAATTGGCTCCTTTATTGCAATCAGCTTAAGCAAATTACTGAAAGATGACAGCGCTGTTGACAAATTTGAACCATCTTTGAACTGTGACGCGCACACGGCTGCAGACGAAAGCATTAGACTTCTATAGAGCTACTAGGAAGCGAGAGAATGAAACAGTGTACATCCAGCCAGTACCCATTATTTCTGTCAGATCTACCTTTTAACTTCAACAGCCTGCAGTTTCCAGTGAGACTTGAGTTTTCTATTACGATTAATAAATAGGGCAGTTATTAAATACTGCGGAGTGGATTTGACGTTTCCATGTATATACCATTTGTATTTTGATTACTATTTTTCTTTGTTGGGATACTGCACTTAAAATTTTGTACATTATGAGAGATGGTCTTATTTCTTATATATTCTCTCATAAATATAACATATTTTTTGGGAAAAAGGAGATGGACAAAGAGAGAAGGGATAAGAAAAGTACTAACTCAAGGATGGAATAAAAATACCCGGGCAACGCCGGGTTTCCAGCTAGGTGGAAATAGAAAAAAAGTCCCCAGGAGCAAGGTCTAAAGAATAACGTCGAAAAGCTCTTCACACGTTTCGAGGCGATGCTCTATCCGATCTTGAGTCGAGTCGTGGAACGATACATTCCAAGATGCTGTGTCAGGATTTAATGACATGATCCAATTGAAGTGTTACATTCTTTTGCTATCTCTCAGACAGTTCAGTCTTCGACTGGCATGCAAAACTTCGTTCACATTCATGGGAGCGTCGTCGGTAAACGAAGAACAGCGTCCTAGCGAGGGTCATCTTTAAGTCCCGTGCGGCCATTTTTAAACCGCTTGAACCGTACTTAACATCAAGAACGGCTTAAGCATACATCATCGTAGGTTTCCTTAAATATTTGGGGTGTCTCTGTCCAAATGATTAAGCTGATTATTGATCCACTGCTGCCGGCCGCGGTGGCCGAGGTGACTGAGGCGCTCCAGTCACGGTCAGCACGGCCACTACGGTCGGGGGTTCGAATCCCCCCTCGGGCATGGATATTTGTGCCGTCGTTAGTATAAGGTAGTTGATAAGTAGTTTGTAAGTTTAGGGACTGATGACCCGTAGTTAAGTCCCATAAGCTTAACAAACATTTGAACATTTTTGATCCACTGCTACCCATCAGAACGGATGTATTCAATCAGTCCTTAGCAAGAAGTGTTTTTCCTGATGCATGGAAACGTGGACTAGTTAAGCTACTGCCAAACAAGGACACTGCCACAGCATTCTTCCGGCGCTATCCAAAGCCTTAGAATATGTAGTACACGACCAGTTAATCAGCTACTTGATTAATAATAACTTTCTTGACGAACACTAGTCAGGTTTCCGCAAATATCTCAACACAACATTTGCTTTTATAAAAGTGACAGACGACCTGAAGCTGGCGATGGATATAGTCAAGAGGCGACTGTCATGTGTTTTCTTAGACTTTAGCAAAGCCTTCGACACTGTGGAATTCGATATATTACTTGCTAAACTTAGCATTCCAAATTTCTCTCAAAGTGCGGTGCAATGGTGTCGCCCATACTTGATATCGCGTCTTCAGTGCGTCATGTTCGGCACCACAAAGTCACAATGAAGAAAGGTATTATCAGGCGTACTATAGAGCTAGGTATTAGGTCCAATGATCTTTTCATTGTACATGAATGACCTGTCATCTGTTTTATCCTTTTGTAAATACCAGATGTATGCCGTTGATCTCCTGCTATATCTAAGTGCAAAACCAAGAAACCTGAACACAGCCATAGAGAATTTCAATCACAATCAAAAAGGGGAACAGAATATAGGATTAAAGCTCAATCCAAGCAAAACACAGGCGATTCTGGTAGGTGATTCTAGGCTTATTAGTAAGAGATATCGCGATTCTCTGCCATCATTAATATTAAATATCACAAATATTTAGTTTTCGCCCTCGTCAAAAGGTCTGGGGGTGATAATAGATGACAAACTAAATTGGGCTGAGCACACAGCTGCAGTTTGTAAGAAAGCATTAGCATCTCTTCATGCTCTACAAAAATATAAGACGTTCTTTCCTCTAGTGTCTAGACCTCAGAAAGGAACTTGTACAAACACTAGTAATCCCAGTTATTGATTACAATGATGTTATATTGCAAGGTCTTTCTTGGGAAAGCTCACGATGTCTGGAACTAATCATGAATATGTATATGTAACATCCGTCTCTTTGATCACATTTCACCACCTTATACGCAGTTATCCTGGCTCCGTGCGGACAAGCGCAGAGATTTTCATACACTCTGTTTCCTCTTCTCTCTTATCAACGTGCACTGCCTCTCCTATCTTTCCTCGACCTTAACACTCTTATCTGAACAAAATAACAGAAATACACGATCCTATCAGAGCAAAACCCTTCCTGTACTTATCCATTACTCAGCCGCTTCCTCAAAGTCCTTTTCAGTAACATATCAATTTTCCTCGCTTTATCAGAGAACTGAAAAACAATGCTAGCTTCAAACGACAGTTAATGGACTATTTACTAAAGCAATAATTACGCCATTCTTTGTTGCCCTAAGCTTCCTATTACAATCTCCGATCGGCTTTGTTCTCGCCAGGTACAGCTTTCCTAACTTCCTTCTATCAGAATTTGTCAAGCCTTAATCAGTTTTTGCATATTCAAAAGTACATTTTGTATCTGCTAATATCAATGTTGCTATTTCTATTATTATATCAACAGCAGCATAAGCTGTCTCAGTAGTACTGCTAGTATTAATGTTATTAGAGTTATGTCAATAGTATTTAATCACATCATTTTTACATCTATTAAGTCTGTCTAAAGTATGTTATTATTACCTTATTAATTGTTTATCTATTAAAATCACTCTTGTTTTATAGGTAACTCAGATGTAAAAAGTATTGTATGTGTAAAACCCAGGTCCGATGTAAGAGAGAGCCTGATGGCTCTAATCTGATCAGGCTAAATAAACAAATAAATAAAAATAAATAACTCTGCCATCTCGAAAGTCTGTCCCATTCTGGAAAACTGTGTGACACAATGTTCTATCCAATACAGCACTGAACAACAATTAACAGACCTACAGTAATTAAATTTTCGGCATTTACACATTTAACACTGGCGTGTGCAGGGATACCAACCGCATTTCGCTCCAACACTGCATTGGAGGTCAGTTAGGTAGGTTCCGTAATTTTCTGAACAGATCCTGTACAACTGTAGCTCGATGACAACTTACTGAAATTGAAAGAGAGTTTCGATGGATGTTTCGGAACACTCGATGTAAACCTGTACGACTGGATAAGAAATCCACTCGCACCTTCCAAAACTTGTGTACTTTAAGTTGTTGAAGATGCGAAAGTGGAATACCTGAAGAACAACTGCTTTTTTTTTTTTTTTTTTTAAACTGAAGTACTAAGAATCAGATTTATACAACTTCTGGTTTTCTGATCAGCAAGATTACCCTCATCATTGTAAAAGGGTACTCATAGTATTGCTGCAGTTTTTACAATATATTCGCGTGACGGTGCATTTTCTATTTTGAATAATACAAATACTGCTTAACGTCGAAGTCTGAAAAAAAATTAGACGAGGAAATTGGTGTAACTTAGTTCTGCATCAGAGCTATCCGATTTGTAATGCTCGTCAAACCCATGTGAGTCATGGAATTTCCAAAAGTTTTTATCTTTGAAGAAGAGTTTAGTGTGCAATTATACTGTACTTGGAAATGAAATATAACAATAAATTAGTATATATTTAAAATATAATTTGTTACGATAGGATCTATTTTCCAATGAATAGTAAGAGGATGTCCCCTGAAATGGTATGCGTTATAAGAGCTCGCCAAGAGGAAAAGTTTGGAAAACGCTGTTCTGATAATGAGCTGCTGCCGCAAAACTGGGGTCGTGAGAAAGTGTAAATTTCGCCTAACATTACACCAAGAAAATTAAATGTTATATTAAAAGGGTGTAAATACTGAAATGGTTCGAAAGTCATCGGTTCGGTCTGTCGTGTCGTTATTTTCGAGTATGATATGATATGTCCTCTTACATCCACAAATGTCTGATGACGTCTTTCGGTTCTGCATTTTCCGGCAACATTCGGATACCACATTATTTTCCTTTTCGAAGAAGTTTTGTACAGCACCTATAAAGCTCATTTTATGTGACATAGTACGGCGTTGCAAAGAGAAAAATATGGTAGTAACGTGTACCGAGACACCATTTTTTTTCATTTGGTTGTTAATTCTACTACACATAAGATGTTGGGATTTTGTCCACATCCCGGTCTCGTAAGATATTCTCGTTGTATCTCTGAGTGACTGTAAGGAATTTGCCGACCAACTCTGACGTCTGATGCTTCGAGATATATCAATGTCGTCAATATCTCCAGTGCGATAAAATCAGTATGATAAGATCCATTGAATATTTCATCCATGGCAACAACTGTGGTTTGTAGGTTAAAATAATGGTAACAGCCACCAGTTGCGGGGTTACATATTTAACAACAACCGGTTTCAGACAATTATTTCCCTTCTTCAGGTATATTAATTGGGCCCTATCTGTCCAATCAGAGCATTGTGACACGATGAAGAAGTGCAATAATTGCCTGACACTGGTTGTTAATAAATCTGCAACTCTGTAGCTGGTCGCTGTTTCTTTTGTAACCTATGTTAAGATCCATTGTGGTTCATTGTAGTCTAATTTGATAGCCCCATTAACTGTTGAAAGATTCCTACCAAACGAGAATTTGAATTACAGGAGCTAATGAGGAACCAATAATTCTCTAAAGTCAGCCGCAATACTTGGGTTTAACGGCGATGAGTAAGTGCGCTGTACATTTCCACTGGATCACGTGCAGTTAGCGAGTCAGGGGCAAGGTTGGACCGCGGCCAGAGTTGCGGCACCGCTACGCAACAGCTCTTGTAATAGAGGCGGTAAGAGGGGGGGGGGGGGGGAGACGCTGTGCAGAGATGACACGTGTTAGCTCACTCCCACACTCTGAGCAAACACTGACCGGCAAGCCTTGATCTTCAGTTTACCCGCACTTGGAATTTATCAAATTTTATTGTACTGAATTAAAATGACAATTTGGTTTCTCTTGGGCCTGCAGCACTATAAATGTCATTTAAAGACATTATGCAATAAATGCTAAATACTGCTTTAAATATAATTATTTTATTACACTTGAGGCCTATTTCGGCTTTTAGCGCCATCGTCAGGTGATCTGCGAAAAAAGTTACATTATAAATACATCAAATTTTATGATCATCATAATTGCAAATACTATCACGAAATATTACATATGTCTGTTGGTCCTGAAATCCATATACATCAATGGTTTTATTGCTGTCAGTCATTTATTTATTACTTTGATTTTTAATTATTGCAATATTTCTGATGTCTTATGTTGTTTTAATTTTAATTATTGCAATATTTCTGATGACTTATTTACGTTGTGATGTGACAGCTTTTTGATAACCGGAGATGTAGTATGGTTACATACTGCACACCAGACAAAGCACAAATAACCCATCTACTTTTTACCAACATTTAAAAACAGAAAAGCACACAGCGGATAATATAGAACAGGCACTCGAAATTTTACATGTAACACCTAAAGGACAAGTTATAGACATTCTAGAAGAAATCGAAATATATTTACACTCACTACACAAGCACTCTGAAATACTAAATGGACAAGTAGACTTAAAACACAAAAACTACATAGAAAATTTTATTGATATCGTACACCAAGAAAATGGGTACAGTTTTAGACCATCATAGATTACACACGAACGAAATTTCAGTAGCAAAGATTAATAAATTTATGATAGAAAGATCACACATGTCAATGACGATTCGCCTACAATTACAAAGTTCTCGACATATGCAGAGACATACATTAACCAACCTCTCAAATACCGGTAGCAAAGATTATCGTAATAATAAACAAACAGTATGTAACCATATTACATCTCTGGTTATCGAAAACCTGTCACATCACAACGTAAATAAGTCATCAGAAATATTGCGATAATTAAAATTAAAACAACATAAGTTGAAGAAATATTGCAATAATTAAAATTCAAAGCAATAAATAAATGACTGACAGCAATAAAACCATCGATGTATATGGATGTGAGGACCAACAGACGTATGTAATATTTCGTAATAGTATTTGCAGTTACGATAATCATAAAATTTGATGTATTTATAATGTAACATTTTTCGCAGATCACCTGACGCTAGCGCTAAAAGTCGAAATAGGTCTATAGTGTAATAAAATAATTATATTTAAAGCAGCATTTAGGATTTATTGCATAAAATGACAATGTGGTTCATGTCATAAAAGTTTATTTTTAATTGGTTGACCGACTTGCGGCTAGCAAGGTCATCTTCAGACTTAACCATTCCGTCAGAGAAGTTACATTATTTTGATACACACTTCGAGAGTGTGGTCAAGGATGGGAGAAGGAAATCGGCCGTGCCCTTTCTAAGGAACCATCCCGGCATTTGCCTGCAGTGATTCAGGGAAATCACGGAAAACCTAAATCTGGATGGGCGGAGTCGGAGCTGAACCACGATCCTCGCGAATGCGAGTCCAGTGTGTTACCATTTCGCCACCTCGCTAGGTAAAATTTTAAATAGAAATTGTAAGCACGAATATATGGGGTAGGTAGGTGGTATCAATAACTTTAAAATTCATTATATGTGGAATGTAATAAAGATGTCAAAGATGGAATAGACCTGATTAGCAAACATAACATTCTGTGATACGTAGGCAATTGCAAATAATGCGGGGAAAATGGATGGAGTAGTATGATCTTATAGTGTAGGAGATAATGAAAATCAGGAATAAACTTATACTATGAACTGAAAAACTTTACCTATAAAACATTTTAAAAAAAAAATTAACAGTGGCAGTCAATTATATGACTAGACAGTTACGCCGCGCGGGAATGGTCCCGCCATTCTAAGTGTCATGTTAAATACCTTGTTAAATTTGTAAAACATTGCATTCTTTACAATGAAATATATTTATAACATTTCAGGGACTGCGCTACCGCTCCTGTCGGAGGTTCTAGTCCTCTGTTGGGCATGAGAAGGTGGGGGTGTGTGTGGTGTTGTCCTTAGGCTAGTTTAATTAAAGTAGTTTGATGTCCGCGGTAGTTTGGTCCCATACATTTACAAACATTTGATGTTTGACTAGATTGCTGAGGAATATTTTTAATATGGGGGGCGCAAACCAGGAATAAACATTAGCTTTAAAGTGGAAAACGTACACGTAAAATTTTTTAAATAACCATTCCAATAAAATAAATCACTGAACCAGACTGCTGTAACGTCTTAAAATTAGTAAACCTAGAATATTAGGGGTTACTTAGGTAACTTAAATAACAAACAAATAATTTATATATGGAATTTGGTACACATATCAGAGCCAATATAATATTCTGGAAAACTTAGGCAACTACAAATGGGCCGCGGCGGAGTGCCCCAGCGCATTGAGGCGCTATGCTTCGATGCGCAAGGCCGTTCCCCGTCGGGGGTTCGGATCCTCCCTCGGGCATGGATGTTTGTGTAGTCTTTAGTATAAATTAGTTTGTAAGTTTAGTGACTGATGACCCCGCTGTTAAGTCGCATACAACATTTGAACTACAAATGAAAATAATAAGCGGAACATGATAGAATCAGACAGTGTGGAAAAAACGGAATAAATTAACTATGAATTGAAAAAATTTACCTATAGAACATTTTAAATAAATTAAAAATTTCAATAAATAACTTACTTGACCAGACTGCTAAGAAATTTTTTCGACATTTGGGGAGCAAACTAGGAACAATTGGAAAACGTATTTGTCCAACATTTTAATTAATTTTATTTAATCACAAAAAATCAGAATCATCGTGTTCTACCTAAAACTGACGGAAGAATCAGTCAAAATGTTATTGTGTTAAAAAGAGGTCACCAGTATTTCAATTTCTAAGAAGGAATGATAGATGTATGTATGTACGCCTGCAAGTAATCATTGGGTTCGACGCTGTACAGGACGTGGACAAAGGGCAAAACTACACAGGATGCGAATAAGGAAACACCTGAAGAACATCATCATAACACGGTGTAGGAAAATCTTTGGAGTTCAAAGCAGCTTACACTTGTGCGAGGCTAAGGGAATCTTATACCACTCGACCTGTAAAATAGTGGCAACGATGATGGATTTGGAGTGCAATATCGTACTCTTCTCAGCAAATTAAGTCGCAGAGGCTCAAAAATATTGAGTTATGGGGACTGTAGTGGTCAGAGAAGATACAAAAATTCATCTTCCTGCTCAATCATGAACGATGTGAACTGTGTGAACACGGATCTTGTCGTCTAGGAACACAGCGTATTGGGAAACAAATTTTGTGTAATGGAATGGAAATGATCAGGCGAAAATTTGCACGTAATACTTGGCAAGGTTGCAGAGTACCTATGGATTCTATGGAATACCATGACTTGTTGAAACAAAATATTGATTTTTTGCCTAGATATACTTTATTTACGACGATCGGTTTCGGTGCTCTAGGGTTATATCTCTCGGTGTGGTGAAGGTATTACATCTGCGCAGTCGTAAATGTGTTCGACGTCTCACTTGATTGTCAAGAATGTTAAGTTGCATGTAAAATGAATTAAAATGTGTACAACGAATACACCTTATGTTTAACAATGTTAATCAAAGATACAGAAACTTGACAATGGGCAATGTCGACGATGTAAATACTTCATGAATGTACTTTAGATACCTTGTAGAACAAATAATCTCTTGTCAGTATTTTAAAGTGATAAAATGTCATGACGAGAGATTCTTTGTTCTACAAAGTTCATATATGAAGCAGGACACTATTGTAATTTCAAGGTGACGATTTATATCGTCGAAACCGGACGTTGTCAGTAAATAAAGATTTCCGATCTTGACTTAACCCTCCAGAACCCTCTGGTTTATCTTTCGCGATGTCTACATATTTGTGTGTGTTTAATCTTTGCATTGCGCGCCGGTGCTGCCATCTGACGAGCAACGCCATGACGATATCAACAACTGAACATAACTGTGTAACGTACCTTTTGAGTTATCCAATACACGAACATATTTTGTACATTATGGTTGACTCTACAGAAGCAAGTTACTGTTTGTTTTTCTTTGTTTGTTCTTAAATGATTATTTAACTCATTACTAAAGTAAAAAGTTTAATATTAATTGTTTTATAAGTCCGTTAAAGTTGTTAAAGTTTTTCATTGTGCACAAACACAGCGAGTAAAACGACTGAGAACTTTGGCATTTTCGTGATATGCACTGTTTATTGTTAATGTTTCTTGGTTATTTTAACAATTTTTGTGAGTTTTATGTGGAGATTCTTCAAAATATACTAGTCTATTTTGTTACTGGTAATTATTGTAAATAACGAATAGGGCGCCTCGGTTGCACAGTGGTAGAGTGCCAGACTACAAATCCAAAGGTCGTGGGTTCGATCCCCGCCACGTCCTAGGATTTTTATATGTCACTTTCCACTTCTTTCACCTCTGGCAGTATTGCTTATGTGAAAAATATCGAGTAGCACCGTGGTTCGGAACCCACGTTAAACTGTAGGTCCCCCTATAACTGGCTGGGTAAGTCAGTTCGAAGGTCGGAGGAAGGCAACGGCATACCACCTCCAAACAGGGCCATGCCTAGTAAAGCACTGTAGTGTTCAAACCAATCTTCGGATTGTTGACTGCTTTACCTTGAACGAATAGGAAAATTAGCACCGAATTCATGTTCCAGTTATGAACAGCTTGATTATTCTTACTATGTACTAATTGTACATAGCAAAATTTTAACAATGAGATTCTGAATTAGATTTTTAATTTTACAGTTCTGTTCTTCATGTTAAATAAGCATTACTTCAACATTAGATGCAGATGCAATCTTAGAGATGCTGATGAATGGGGCGGTGTCAGATGTGATTTAACCCCAGATGAAGGAACATGTCTTGAAATGGAATCTTCCTGCACTTCAAGAGAAGAAAACGTGAGAGTGGGAGCTGGCAAAATAAACAGGGAAGCAACTGATCAGTGAAAGTGATGTCTTTTGTGAGAATAATAACTACGAAGTCGAAAATGTAGGTATTCATTTAGTACTAACAGTGGCATGAGTGATATAAAATACATTTTATCAGAAAAATGTGATATCAAGTGGGATCATCGCCCAATTTTTGTATCAGACGCATATTCTTAATGGGAACAAAGTACTGAGGACCAGGAGCTACTTCTGCCATCAGCCTATTTCATGAAGTACGCTACATTCCTGACGACCTTTTCTTATCTATGGTTGATATGAGAAACATATATGCATTACACAGTGAGAAATTTACGACAAACTATAGAATCAGAGATCAAAACTTTATTTGGACTTCATATAATTATGGGAAGTCCAAAATTTCTCAGAGTGCGAATGTATTGGTACACAACATTGAAACTGCAGTTGTTCTTTGACAGTATGTCCAGAGACAGGTTCTTCCAACTGAGAACAAACCTGCACCTTGTCAATAACATGGATATACCAGCTGACAATAAAGACAAGTTTTATAAAGTTCGGCCTATATTTACTGCTCTACGTAACAGATGTGGAGGAAGAGTTAGCAATTGATGAGACAATTATCCCATTTACAGGGAAAAATATACATGCTATGTAGAAAGAGGGAACAAGCTTATAATTTCATTATTTATCAGATTGCATCAACTGAATTTCACGATTATTTATTGAAATAATTTGGACAAGGACCAAGAATAGTTTTCCAGTTGGCTCAGAGACTAAAAAACAATTGTGACAAATAACCTCTTTTTCTTAGTTCAAGTTTTTTCAAGCACTGACACAAGAAATCATCAGTGCTACCAGAACTGCCAGAATCAACCATTTCGCTAATCCTTCTCTCATGGCAGGCAAAGAGGCACTGAAGGACAGGGGAATTTCAGAAGAAAATTGTAATTCAAATAACATGTCTATGGTAAAATGGGTTGACAATAAAACAGCTGTTCTAGACTCATATTAATAGGAAGAGGAAAATTTGACAAAGTTGAACGCTGGGACAAGAAACAAAGCAAATATATTACTATTGATCGATCATAAATCGTAAAACGCTATAACTATGCCATTGGATGAGTTGATGTTTTTGATCAGTTGATGTTATATTACAGAATTTTATAAAATCCAGGAAATGGACACTGAAGGCAATTTTTAAAGCTGTTGATTTTGCTGAAGCAATTGGTCTATCAACAAACAAAATAATGAATCTCCTACATTTCTGTTTGAGACTGGCTAACATCCGGTGCTAAGTGGAAAGAATGTCCCAAGCAAGAAGAGGGGTCGACCATCTTCCACACCACTAGCTTCTCCAGTTCGAAAACAGCGAGGATAAACTAGGCCTCCTGAAACAATTCGGTATGATGGAGCATTACACATGCTTCTTAAAGATAAGAGTGCACTTCCTACCAGATGAAAATTTTCAGAATGTAAAGGACGCTCAAGAATAAAATGTGAGAAATGAAATATACATCTTTGTTTGTCAAAAGATAAGTGCCCTATGAACATAATTTTCGACACATTTCGCTGTTGTGTAAAATAAATGTGAACTTACGTCTAGTATCTATGTAAACGAATTAAAAATATAGTGCTCTACGTGAATATGGCTTTTCTGCGTGCAGTGCTTTCCATGTTGACTGAGATCCAATGTACACAATTGTATACAATTTGTTTTGTCAAAACTGATAAATATATCTGAATAAATATTGCTACTAAAATTATTAAAAAATCCCTCAAAACGATTAGAACATTAAAAAATGTATGTTTGCAGGATAAAACTCGGGTCTGAAAGGGTTACTATGAATATAAAAAGTTTGTTACAAAACATCATAGCGTCAGACCCTTACTAAAAACACGTGTTGAAACCTATCATTTACGTGTTGAAATTATGCATAAGTACAAATCGTTTAAACCACTTCGCATAGTTTTGAAGACCTAGTTGGTGTCTATTTTACACCATTAACGAAGCACTGGAAACGGAAAACACGAAAACCATTACATTAACGATTAGAACAATTCGGAGCTACACGGTGCACCATACTGAAAACGTACCAACGGCCTTTTGGCTACTCTGCCGCGTCTACGTGAAAGAACTAAAATGGCGAATGCACATGCCCGTCTGTATCCAGTTGTCCTAGCCACAATCGCGCCTATAAACAGGGACCACGGCGCATTCTGAGGGTACTTGGACCACATCCCCCCTCACAATTCAACACGCCCATTACTGCCCTTGACATTCAACTCACACTTTGCTCTAAACGCAACACCACTCCTAGTCATTACCGCCTAAACTACAGGCACTTCCTTGCCTGCCCCAATTCCTTCCAAGTCTCGCTCGCCTCCCTTTACAACGTTATCCTCTACACCGGCTTCTTCCCTGACCTGTCTAAGACCTCCTGCATCCTAATGTTCCCTAAACCCGGCAAGCCTCCTTCTGACACCTCCTCCTATTGCTCCATCAGCTTCATCTCGGTGTTCAGCAAGGTCTTAGAAACCATCCTCTCTCACCGTACACACCGACATCCCTGTCAACACCAATTCATTCTCCTTTCCCAGTGCGGCTTCCGATCCTTCATCTCTGCCGCTGACCAGCTCCTCCGCCTCACTCACCTCCTTTCTGGCCAGTAGAATTCCCTTCGTGCCGCTATTTTCAGCTCCCTAAGACTATGGCATTTAGGTCTCTTTTTCAAACTCCAAACCTACACCCTCCCTATTAACTACGTCCGTTTTATTGCATTCTTTCTCTCCCACAGCCCATCTTATGTCACTGTCAACAACTCCGACTGCCGTTTATTTTACCCCTCCGCCTAGATGTCCCAGGGCTCCTTCCTCTCGCCTCTCCTTTACCTCCTCTATTCGACAGACATGCCGTAACCTCAGTCTCCTGTCCACCTCCTTCAGTACGCTAACGATACCGCTTTCCTCGCCATCGCCCTCTCCCTCGCTCGCTCCCAACACCTTCTCCAGTCCGAATTGTCCATTTGGTGTACCCAGTGGCTCCTCTTTGTCAACCCCACCAAATCCCAGGCAGTCATCACAGGTCATACCACCCATTCCTTCCACCACCGTGATCTGTATCTTCCACTCCATGACTATCCCATCCCTCTAACTTCCACTCCCAAATACCTTGCCGTCACCCTCGACTGCGCCCTGTCCTGGAAACCTCACCTCCAAATTGTCCATCACAAAAGCCCTCTTCCATCTCAACCTTCTCAAGCTCCTCTCTGGCCGGACATCACCCCTCCACCATCCTTTACACTTACCATTTCTTGATGTGTCCCATCCCCATTAGCTTCCACCCCACTTGTGTTACCGACCCCGCCCCCCCTCGCCTATTATAATTCCTCCAGCAGGTCTTTGAACACCACACCCGCCGCCTAGCTTACCATATCCATCTCTGTGACCTTATTCCTTTTCCCCACCTTCTAAGGTTCCTTGAACATATCCGAATCCTTTACGCCAGCAAAAACCCTCTGGCCTCCCCTCCTCTTCTTGAGTCCTAGGCCTCTGGCACGCCGATGCTACTCTCCTTCCCTACATCTAAGCACTCTCCACATCCTGTCCTGCTCGCCACCTTCCCCTCCCAGATGACGCCTTTCGTCCTAATCTCTATCCCTCCTACCAGCCCTGATCCTTTCCCCGTTCCCCATACATGATGTGCCCCCTCTCTTCCCCTCCCGTCCTTCTTCGCTCCCCCGCTTACTCCCCCCCCCCCCCCCCCTACCCTCTACTGCGGAGTTCTTACGCCCTACTTCCCGCCCCTGCCCCCTATCTTCCCGCCCCCCCCCCCCCGCCGCGCAACTCATTTCCTTCTTTCTCTGTAGGGCCTGCCCACTATTCGCAGTTCTAAACGTGTGCTATGTCAAGTGTTCTGTATCATGTTACGCTCTTACATTTTATTCATAACCGCCGAACAGACATTACAAGTGCCCTTTTCCTGTATTTTAAACAGTGTCTCCGTCATTGTCACCGTCCGGTTTTTAAAGACTCACATCAGTGTATTTTAGACACCTTGGTATCGTTTTAATCTGAATATGGTGTGTATTTTAGGCTCCATGTGTTTTTAATTAATCGTTCCATCTTTTTTCTGTCAAAAATTTTAATCGCCATTATTGTCGCCATTTTTATTCTTGTTTTATATCTGCTTGTCTACATCTACATAGATACTCTGCAAATCACATTTAAGTGCCTGGCAGAGGGTTCATTAACCACTTTCATAACTTTTCTCTACCGTTCCATTCTCTAATAGCGCGCGGGAAGAAAGAACACCTAAATCGTTCCGTTTTCGATCTGATTTCTCTTATTTTATTTGGATGGTCATGTCTCCCTAAGTAGGTGGGTGCTAGCAAAATATTTTCACATTCAGAAGTAAAAGTCGGCGATTGAAACTTCGCAAACAGATCAGGCCGCAATGAATAACTCCTTTCTTTTAATGATTTCCACCCCAATTCGTGCAACATTTCCGTGACGCTTTCCCCCCCGTAACGTGATAAAACAAAATGAGCTGCCCTTCTCTGAACCTTCTCAATATCTTCCGTCAGTCCCACCTGGTGAGGGTCCCACAAGGGGCAACAGTACTCCAAGAGAGGACGCACAAGTGTGATGTAGGCAGTCTCTTTGGTGGAGCTGGTGCATCTTCGAAGCGTTCTGCCAATGAAATGTAACCTTTGATTCGCCTTCCCCACAATATTTTCTGTGTGTTCTCTCCAGTCAAAGTTGTTCGTAATTGCAACTCCTAGGTATTTGGTAGAATTTACGACCTTAAGGTTTGACTGATTTATCGTGTAATTGAAGTTCAATTGTCAAAAATGTACATACTCTCGGCTGCAGTGCGGCGCATAGGCTGCTGATAGCCTGCCTCCCTCGGGGCTTTAAAACACACACACACACACACACACACACACACACACACAAACAAACAAACAAGAAAAAAAGCCTTCTGTGGATCCGCGTACTGCTAAACCGCTGCGTTTTTCCCGCAGCGGCCGGACCACAGGCTATAAACGAAGCCTAACCCCGCGTCCACACATCGGCCAATATTTTTGAGACAGCATCCACACATTGGAGCCAATATTCAGTTGAATACGTCGAGAGCCAACGAAAACATATCTGACGCACATATCACGGCCAATGCATTAACGCTTTTGAGTTTGAATAATTACATTTCGTCATTGTAAATCAAAGTGGGAAACATACATAAATGATGATGGGATGTTGTATCACTTTCTACCGAACATTAATTACGGTAAGAAATCATTAATTTTTTAAAATATGCTACAAGTAAACGATACACTTTATAAAAACTAAGACCTGCTACTATAAATGATTGAAAATAAAAAAAAATAAAAAAATAAATAAAAATAAAAAGAAAGATGTTTTGGAGGGATGCTATTCTTTTGGTATTACGCTTCGATTTCTTGCTAAATGAGACAATATTAGAAGCCTACACTTCCCTTTTTAAATAACCATGTAATTGATATCAGTAGTAGTGTTTGTAGTTTGAAGTTTCCTTGACAGGAAATATTAAGTACTGTACTGTTAATTTTAAAAATTAGATTGAGCGATAGGAGTGTGTCGAAAGTCTAGAAAGTTTTTAATTGCACAGTTCGCACCTAAGTTTTGCTGTGGCATTTCGTTTTTTGAGGTTTATTTCAAAAAATGAATCAATTTCTGATACAGTTCTAATATTTACAAAGAGATTTCGAAACTTTAAAACGGCGACGAAGAACGAACGAAGAAAGAAAGAGTTTAGGATGAGCAGGCGACAAAGACAGAATGAAACGTTGGCGCCAATGTGTGGACGACGTACCCATATTGGCCCAACGTCCTTTGATGTTTGGCCGAAATACCGACAAGCAACGGAGCCGTACCAACGTTGGCGCCAACGTTGGTTCGAACGCTGTTTCACCGATCCACACATTGGACGAACAATGTTGGCGCCAACGTTGGGTCCAATGTGTGGATCCGGCCTTAACCCGTAGTCGTCTCTCGCCTCAGATCACGTGATCGGGGCTCCCACACGTGGCCGCTGCCTGGTGGGCGACGTAGCATACGGCCTGCAGACGGGGAATGACGCATCACAGCTGATAACGGAGCCTGGCTTCGTAGAAGCGATAGTCACAGTCGCAGCTCGTGGAAGGGAAGCGGCGACCAGCGGTGCGTGGAGGGGAGCCACCCAGGTGTTTGCTTAGCGGCGATAACGTGCTCGACGCGCTTGTTTTCACAGCTGTTGTCGTTACTCGACACCCTTTCAGGCAATCTCGTCCCGGCTTCCCCACAACACAAAGCACGTCCAGGTCGATACGCTAGCTGACCTCACAACTGTCCATGTCTGCACTTGCAACATCACGCACCACTAGATTACCAACTCAAAATTATCAAAAGTAAGACATTGCTTCACAAAAAGCCTTATATTTAAAAAAAAAAAAAGCCTGACAATTTATTTTAGAATAAAAAAATATTTATATTTTAAACATTTGGGTAATAAAAATGCTCTACTCTCAATAGAACCAAAAAGAAATATATTAAAAGTGTGTTATAGTATTAAACAATAGTATTTATGCTTACAAATACAATACAATCATCTGGAAGTTATTTCTCGGCATTTTTCATTTTTGTTTCAATTCTGAAAGTGTGTTTTTCAATAGAATGTACTTCTGAGAGAAGAGGTAAATTATTACCTTTAAGAATATAGTTATAAAATTCCTCAAGACATGTCCTTTAAATTTTACTTGACAAGTAAAATTCCTTTTACTGAATCCATCATCAAACGTTTGCTCTCTGCCGTCCACTGGGTACTGAGGTGTGATTACATTATTTATGACGTATGCTATTGTTCTTCCTCACGATAAATTTTGTGCAACGCTAGGTGCAATCCACAGATTTGTACAGATGATGGTAAAAAACCGTGTAGTGTGCCAATGTGGCTCCTGTGGCTTGAACGTTTCTAACTGCAAAATCGAGAATTGAGCCGGATGTTGAAATGGTTCGTACCATCCTCTTATGTATTTCTGTGATCAGACGTCTTTCCAAGTCAAAAGCACCCTTATATCCAATTTTAACGTAACTATCACACACTGCACATTTAGCTTCGCTTTCATTCCGTGCAGATACAAAACAGTGATATTTTGTTTTGTCTGAGAATTTTCACTGTATTTTTCGGCTGTCACTACTAGTTAACTGAGAACCCTGGTAACCCTACGCACCACGGAAAAAATCGCATCTTAGATGGCATCAATTGCCAGCGTATAGTACGACTGTGTAGTTTGCGGGGCGGCAGTGTTAAGCAACTTTATAATTTTGACCAAAAATAATACAATAGGTAACAGAGAGTTGAGCAGGGATGTCTTTGACAGAAAACAAGTTTACACCATTCTCAGATAATCGAATTTGTTCCAAAACCTCACAGTAGCACCACAGTCTAACATATACAGTCACGACACTCCCACAGATTTTTGTTATACATTGCGACAGCAACGCTAGAAGCGCCCGGCAAGCTACATTTCCGAATTGATTTTAACATACTTTTTTCGTTAATGTGGGTATGTGGTGGCATAAAAATAGGTAATAAAAATAGTTCCAAATTTGTCTATCTGAGGTTTTCTAAGATCTCTGACAAATTTTGAAATGGTACATTACAGAACAGTATATTTACATTTATCTTATAAGCTGCCGGCCGCGGTGGCCGAGGTGACTGAGGCGCTCCAGTCACGGTCAGCACGGCCACTACGGTCGGGGGTTCGAATCCCCCCTCGGGCATGGATATTTGTGCCGTCCTAGTTCATAAGTAGTTTGTAAGTTTAGGGACTGATGACCCCGTAGTTAAGTCCCATAAGCTTTACAAACATTTGAACATTTTTTCTTATAAGCTACTGGTTTTTACCGAACAATTTCATTTTTTATACACTCATATGGCATCTGTTCCGAAAGAACTGCTTTCTAGGCAGTTGCGCTAATCACTACACCGCTGGGGACACAGTGATCACCGCACCTGCAAGGAGTGCCTAAGCACACCTCCCCGATACAAGTTCCCAGATTCACCCTGCCAACAGTGGGCAAGTTTGTGGCCCTTACTCTTACGGGAACTGATTTCATAACTACGAGTTTGAGCACTGTGGGCTGTGAATATGAATTTCATTTTCTATTAGGAATAAAAAATAGCTTAGAAACACCAGAAGACCTGCTCTTTGGCGGAAAGATGTCGATTTTCTACTCAGGAACGTTGAGGTATCTTCACTACACTTCCAGCAAAATCGGTGAGGTTGGACCATAAAAAACGTATATAAAATGTAATGACTAGTATTAAAACGAATCAAATCAGCCACCACAGCTGTAGCTGAAGGTAAAACGTCATACACGTGGCAATAAAACGGCAAATGCAATCAAACTGTTTCATAACAAAGAAGAAACAAATTCCACAATTGTTGCTCCAGCATAACCAAAATCACCAAGATTCTTTAAAACTTGGCTTTTTAGGCTAAAGCAATCACACTCAAAAGCATTTGCGCGTATAAGAAAGACGAGTAAAGTGTAAAAATATGAAAATCATTAGACTATATGACGAATGATATGCGTCAGATAAGATCAAACCATAATGGAAACATATCTTCCTCTTATGTTTATCTTCTACTTACTTTCAGAGGAATAAGCTGCAAATATACACAAAATCATAAGTATTTCTCTATGAATAGTTTGTTGCTTATGTCACTGAATCAGTGAAGATAGGCTGCTTTTACATTAATTTTCCCATTATGTATATCTCTTGATATTTTGCTGGTATTTGTAACGCAAAAGTGTTACCGGTAGTAACTATTTCGTTAATTACGTACAAAAACAATTATAAACAAACATTACTCCTGCGGCAGCTTGCCCACCGCTAGGAGCGCTAGTGTCGTTGCAACTGTCAGTTGGTAACAACTTTCACAGCAGTGAGTGTTGCGACAATATTTTATGTTAGACTGTGGTGGCACCGTCTAGGGCTCCTGGATGTAGACGGGCATGCGCATTCACCATTTTTGTTCCTTCGCTTCGACACGCGAGGGTAGAATAGGGCAGTCAGTACACTCTCAGCATGGTGGACTGTGCAGCTCCGAATTGTTCTAATCGTTAAGAGAACGCTTTTCCGTGCTTTTTCGTTTCCAGTGGATCCTGAAAGGTGTACAATATATGATTAACAAACTGTCGTCGCGACAAGGTTTTCAAAACTATGCGAGGTGGGTTAATTGATTCGTAGTTATGGACACTTTCTGCACGTTATAATCGACAGGTGTCAACACGTGCTTTTTTTTATTTACAAATATATTGGCGATAACAGACAATATTAACATTTAGACAATTACAATACTAGTTACAATGAAATGACGCGTGCAGTTCTTTACTGATTATAATGACTAATACGTCTCGTAACGATGTTTTAAGCTACTGCGATGTTAAAATGCGCGAACTTGTGTGACCTTACGACATTACTACGTTGTAGATTACTGGCAAACCGTCTTACCTCCACATTAAACCTTTTTTAATCCTCCACATTAGACCTTATTTATTAGCCTATTGAAGAAAATCGTTTTCCGATGTCTTAAGTACTTATTCTCTTAAGTCGTTTTCTGTATGTTGTAAATTAAAACCTTTTTAAAGGTCTTCGTTGTTTGTTGTTAATGTATTGATAAAACTGTTTTTAGATTCATTTTAGAGACAGTTAATTGAACGAAATAGAGCTGATGGTATGGAAAGATAGAATTTGACAGCAAAACCAACTATATTCAATGTTTCAAATCCTCTACCATGGTCAACGTTCAAAGGCCGATGAGAAAATTATTTTTCAGGCAAATATAAAACAAATTTAGGAATGTAATTCCTGAGTTGGCAAAAATTATGTAAATGAAGTTTTTAATCCAAAACGGTTGACATTTCAGATTACTGTAAAATAATAACATAATACATGTTAAGCATTCTTGAAAAATTGGTTGCTATGGTCTTAAAAATCACTTTTCAAGTCAATCCAAAAAGTGTTATGCAAGAAACTGTAGATGCAATGTATAGAAATATGTAATTTGAAGTGCATATAACTTCAAAATTAAGATTTGTTCTTTCTTAATAAATATGTAAACACTCGCATTGCAATGAGAAATTAAAGTGTTAAAATGAGAAATTATAAATATTTCACTGCATCCTGATTTATCATGGTGATTTACTTCCATATCTTGTTCATTAAAAAAAGCATTTTATATGAAATTCTGAAAAAAAGTCCGTTCTAAAGTAGCGACCTGGGAGTGTATTCTGAAGCAAATTTAAAACGGAGAGTTCCTGCATGTCAGTGCAGCTTTGGTGGTACATCTGGCATCCCATAAAACTGAGCTGTCCAATGCGGAAAATCTGCTCATAATACACTCCCAGCTGGGCAAATTACAGGATCCATGACTAACGATTTTTCAAACCATATGAAAATAATTCATTACGACGAGATTAATGTTTAATCTAAAAATTTATTCTTTTGATATGTGTATTAGAAATGAGGCAAGCCATATTTCAAAGCAATAACAGCAAAAACACTCCGCCTTTGAGAAGCTCACGCTATCACCGTTTGGAACAAACATGGCGGCGGAAGCTGCTGCTCCAGTAGATGTTGATGCGCATGCCCGTCTATATACAGGTGTCCTTAGCACCACCAAACATTTAATGACAATTGTTATTTTAAACATGGCTGCCACATTGTGGTGCCCCAGCGCACTTCGCCGTTAACGTCCGGGCGTATCTCAATCGTGGCCTTCCTGGTCGATGGCTCGGACGAGGAGGTCCATCTGCATGGCCTACTCGTTAACCGGATCTCCATATGTGCAGTTTCCGGTTATGGCGCCGTCTCTAAATTATTGTGTTTACAGAGTCAATTCTAGATGTGAACACAATGGAGCAGCGTATTCACGCAACATTGTCACCACTGCGGTTTTAGCGCTCGTGTGTTAAAGGCAGCATAAATATGCATTCATTGAGGCACATGGAAACCATTTTCAATAGATACCATAACTGTGGCTGCATGGTACAGCGCGTATTAGACCGTATTGGAACTGTAACACTCACAAGAAGTCAACTGTTAAAAAATGTTTAAAAATCGGGATAAAACTACCAGGTCCTTCTATCCATACTACATTCATAAATGTTCTTCAGAAGACAAACAACTTTTACTTAAACACCAATAGTGCACAAATCAAAATTATCTTCTTTGTTTGGTCCAAATTACAATTTTACATTGACTCACTTTCAAGTAGATATTAGACTACCCCCGTACAAAGTCCAGAATAGTTTTCGTATTGAATATTGACATCAGGTAACCGCTCACAGCATTAGCACGTCACCCATTTGACTAACGTAAAATATTCCTTGCTAGTTTATCTCACGTATACTGACGATATACATCACCCACTTATTCACTGGTTCTATCAGTTCAGCATATAAACTTCATAACAACACATACACCAAGGAGGTTAGAATACAGGGAGACGCCCTTACGCTGAAAAAGTGAACCCTGCCTCGCCATACTGCTAAGTTTTGGAGAAGTATTCGTGTTGTAGAGCTAATGTTTTATGTCACTTAAAGCAGGAATAAAACGTCCGACGGTTTTGCCGTGATGTAAAACGTGTTAAAAGAGAGCAAATTAGCCGTTAAAATTAAGTTTTCAAATATATTACGATGAGTATTTATTACTATTTATTCAAGAAAGTATATTGTTTGAAAGTACATACTTAGCAGTGACTGTCAGTTCAATGCATTTACAGTAAGAGGGTCTACTTAATGCATACAGACTGACCAAGATGACGGACAGGCTTCAAATGACGTATGTGCTCGCCATAGATAATGCCATCTCCCTTTCTTCTAACCTCCTTGACGTACACTGATAGACAATGTTCGCTGTACCAGTATGCCTATACGTATATACAGTTTACGTCAGGGTTTTAGCGCTTCATATAATACCTATATATAATTATTTGTGTTAAATTGAGTTCTTCCAAGTATTTTGTGAATACAATTATTCTTAATTATTAAAAAAATGTAAAGATAATTATAAGTTAACGATCGGCAAACATATGATCGTCAATAGCCATTTCTTCTTAAGAATCTTGGAAATACATCGAATGTAATAGTAATCAAATTACATCATGGGCCGATTATGACCTTAAGTGGAATTTTATACTAAATTTCATGACTCATTCAACCTGAAATATACATCAATATCAGTAATAAGGTGAGGTGGAGTATATTCCGTTCTTTAACTACAAAACAAATGATTAGTTAAAAATTTCAAATCAAATGTTCAAATGTTTGTAGAGCTTATGGCACTTAACTACGGGGTCATCAGTCCCTAAACTTACAAAGTACTTATGAACTAGCTAATAGTAAGGACGGCACAAATATCTATGCCCGAGGGGGGATTCGAACCCCCGAACACAGTCTAACATATACAGTCACGACACTTCCGCATATTTTTGTTATACTCTGCGACATTAGCGCTCCAAGCGGCCGGAAAGCTACATTTCTGAATACGACATTGCAAGAGTGCGAATAGTATCGTTTATATTGATTTAAAATATTTTTTACATTAGGAAACGTATGTAATAACTTAAAATAGGTAATATCTTAAAAACAGCTCTACATTCGACTTAATTAAGTTTCCTAAGGTCCCTAGGTCCCTAGCTAGGTACATTACAGGATTGTTTATTCACCGCTATCTTGTAACCTACAGGCTTCTGCTAAATAATTTAATTTTCTATTAAAAATAAAAAAAATGGCTAGGAAACACCACAAGATCTTTCCTTTGGCAGAAAGACGTCGCTTTTCTACTAAGGAACGTTAAGGTTTCTTTAGTATATTAATTCCAGTGTAATCATTGAGTTTGAACGTAGCAAACGTATATAGAATGCAATAACTACAGTATGTAGGGTACCAAATCAGCTACAACAGTTGTAGCTGAATGAAACGCATCACAAACGTGGCAATAAAACTGCAAAAGCAATGAAACTGTTTTCCAATAAAGACGAAGGCAGTTAATTTCAGCCGGCCGCGGTGGCCGAGGTGACTGAGGCGCTCCAGTCACGGTCAGCACGGCCACTACGGTCGGGGGTTCGAATCCCCCCTCGGGCATGGATATTTGTGCCGTCCTAGTTCGTAAGTAGTTCATAAGTAGTTTGTAAGTTTAGGGACTGATGACCCCGTAGTTAAGTCCCATAAGCTTAACAAACATTTGAACATTTTTGAGTTAATTTCACAAATGTTGCTACAGCTGAAGCACAAATGGCAATAATCATCAAAACTTTGCCTTTTTAAGCTAACGTAATTACACTGAACATAATATGCACGTTTAAGAAAGACATATGAGGTTGTAAAACTGTTCGAATCATTAGACTCCACGTCAAAAAAACTGCCTGTCACAGTAAGAAAAGACCATAATAGAAATTTATTATTCTCTTGTGTTTATAGTCTACTCACTTTCAGCGGAATAAGACTGAAATACACATATATTCCTAAGTATTTGTTCAAGACGAAGTTGTTGTTTATACAACTACAACTGAATCAGTAAAATTGACTGTTTTTACATTAATTTCCGAATTAATTTACGCCTCTTGATATTTTACTAATGCTTGTAACGCAAAAATTGTATTAAATATTTCGTTAATTACGTACAAAGGTAATTATAAACAAACATCACAACTGTGGTTGCTTGCCCACCACTAGCAGCGCTAGTGTCGTTGCAGCTGTCAGTTGGTAGCAACTTTTACAGCAGTGAGTGTCGCGACTGTCTATGTTAGACTGTGCCCCCGACCGCAGTGGCCATTCAGAACGTGACTGGCACGCCGCAGACCGCTGGTAGTTAAAAATTTCAAAACAATTATGAATCTGAAACATATCTCCCTAAAAATATTTCATGTAATAATGATAACAGTAATGGCTGTTGAATATTTAAGTGCGCCAAAAAATAAATTGCTCCACCAATTAATTGAATTTATATCACAAAATTTGCGTAAAGTTAAGAACTATTTTTGGCGCAAAATACTAACCGGGAGATATATTCCAAGTTATTGATGTCGTTGCATTTACATTTAAAGTTATGTGCCTGCATTCATAAGTGTGTAGAAATTTAATCGGAACAGCAAAAGCAACCCACCATTCAAACAATCTACTAAATAGTCTTGTCTGTACTGATCCTGCTGATGGTATCCGCAATTGAACATAACTGTTGGAGACATGTTTCACTGATTTAATCCAAGTTGGCCACGGCTAGCACAAAATCGTGAAATAAATTTATTAAATCGACAAAAATATTGTCGCGTTGAAATGGAAGCAGGCTTGACTTCGGAGGCAACTAAACACAGCACTTATACTGAAAGCACGTTTATTACGAACTCAACGCAGCACTGACTGCCTCTCAGGCACAGTGCTCTATTTATACACAGACAGAATTTACCAGAAATTAGAAGAACAGTTAACATGAGAAACAACTAGAATTCACAAGTGAACATAAGAAAGATGTAGAACCTTCTGGAATTGTTAATTACAAAGAAATAAATTTTTGACGGTGCGCGTGACTGAACCGGCGACCTTCAGCACCGCAATCCACGATCTATCCCCTGCGCCACGCCGGCAGTCGCTGATCCCGGTCTCTTGCGGCAAAATATCAGGAACGTATTAGCAGAGCTATAAATGAAAAACAGTAATATCCACGAAAGAGACATTATTTAATCAGCACGTCTCCAACAATTAGTTTCTTTTCTAAAATGGCGGCGGTAACCATAATCGTTGTTTGCTGTAAAAGAAAACACATCGTACGTTAGTGATGGGGAAAGAATAATGAACTTTGATGAAATAACTCCAATTACGAAATTAAAATGAAATCATCATTATTATTATTAGTAAACTATTTTCACCATTAACACTTACATTTTACAGTCTGATGCAACTAGAATTTTATACAAAATCAGAGCAAAAAGACAATACGTCCCAACGCTTCGACTACCTATCAGAGAGAGAGAGAGAGAGAGAGAGAGAGAGAGAGAGAGAGAGAGAGAGAGAGAAAAGAGGCACATGCAACATTACAAATCGTCATACTCTCTGTAACAAAGAATGATTGAATAAATGCTCTCTAGCACGGAAAACATGCATTCCCGGACGTACGTTCATACTTCTTTTCCTATTCCGTATCCTCTCTACTCCATCAATCCCTACAGTTCGTGCACGGTTTCAGAGATGGCTTAATTTCCAGGATTCATGTTATGAAAAAAATGGATATCCAGTCTGCGACTAGTTTTACCTCTAACTGCTGTTAATAGGCGGCAAGCAACGAAAACCCGGCTTCGCTCTGGCAGCTTTAAGCATGTTCCGTCAGTCAACGTGACTGGCGAGGCGTATTTTCTTTCCAGGCCATGAATAAATTTCTGAGAATAACGTTATGTAAGTCATCACTTTACGGTTTTTGCTTGCATGAGTGTTGTGTTCCACATTGGAATAGCGTTAGGAGTAACGTCACAGGGTAATCATGTTAGCACATTGTGAAGTAAGTAATATCTACACACGTAGTGTGAAAATTATATATATATATATATATATATATATATATATATATATATATATATATATATATATGTGTGTGTGTGTGTGTGTGTGTGTGTGTGTGTGTGTGTGGCATTCATTATGTATGGGATGTTGACTTTTCCATGCTGTTCACTATGTCTATCCACAGTCCACCGAAGCACTCAGCATGTAACCTTGTGCTTTGTTTATGGTCATGGAATAATAGAAGCTCGCCGAGAATTGTATGAAGCGACATAGGGCATAGTTCAGAATAACCACGATTTGGAGTATAAAAACGGAATCGAAATAGAATAAATACGCACCGAAATTACAAATGATGTCAATAAATTCGTTTTTCATATCAAAGAACTCAAACATAAAGAGGCGGACAAAAGTATTCTGACACAAGTCACATGCGTATGTCACGTTCAATTGTGACTAATGCATACACGGAATGTTTATGTGCGTATTTGCCATAAGGCATTTGCCATAATGCATTCGACTACGCGAATGTCGCCGTACTCTCAACGTGGAACGATTGGTTTTGTGTTACCATTACAGGCGTGTGTTACACGCGGGACAAAAGTAAACATTGTCCCGCTCGACAAGGTAACCCAGTTTGAAGGTACAACTCGGCGGCAGAAAACAGTGTAGCCTACACAAGGCAGCCGTTCTGTACTACACAAAAGCACAGGTCTCATAGAAAAAGATCAACGTAGCGCCATGGCCTGTAAAGGTAGGGAAACGACAGTGGAAGAGCGAAGGCATATTGTGCGGCTGCATATTGAGGGAAAATCGGCAATTTCGTCGACCGAAGCCGAAAGTCTGTATTTAGTATCGTCCAGAAATGGAAAGAAGAATAAACTCTCGCCAATCGTCCACGACAGGGGCGTCCTTAGAAACTCACGAACAGAGACAACAGGAGAATAGTTCGAATGGTGAAAGAAGACCCGCGAACTAAAGGCTCTGTTTTAGCAGCAGACCTCGCAGAAGGCATTGGTACCGAAGTTAGTGTCAGGTGTAATGATACTGCTGCCCCTCTCATCTCAATGTTATCATACGATACCGCCTGCGTCGGACCCGGAATCGTATGGTTCAATAGTGATACATGTTGCATGTGAAGTTAGTTAAAAACGAAATAGCCAGCCTAGGAATCAGTGTAGGACAGTGTCTCGGTGATACTGTGATTAAAACAAGTGATAGATTTCATTAATTACGAGATTCATGTATTTTCTTTCCAGACAGTTCTATAAACAATAGTTTTGTCATTGTATGTTATTTCAATAAATAGACAGATGAATTGTAAAGCACTTTTGTAAAACATAAAAACATGAAAATAAATAGCATTGTATATATGTTAGCTTCATAAACAAGTTGTGTAGACCAGCTAGTTGTGTAATTAATGTAATAGTCGAGATTTGAATATTGTTATTCTTTGTATATATTGACTGACGTAAGATTTGGAGTATATTTAGAGAATGGACAAGATATTTGATAGTTCAGTATATGTTAAGAACATGTATGATGTACTTATTTACAAATTATCTGACATTTAACATTGCTGTTTGTTGTCAAACGAAAAGTAACGCGATTTCGACTTAAAAAGATATACGCCATGTAAAATTATTGTATGTATAGTTTTCATTTTATATTGTGATTATTTTTGTGCACATGAAATGTTTTACTGTTGTGTTTGGTAATTGTAAATTAGTATATTCTATTTTTATAGAGAATGCATAATGTAATGTCATTATTGTCGATGTTATATATTTGCCTCACGGCCTTGCGTGGAGGAGTTCGAGTTTTCGCTTTTCTAAAGTGCACTGGAAGCTAAGTCAGTCTGTGTTTTGAAATGGAAGTACTACCAGCTAAGTTCTGATGCTTTGTATATGTTTTGAAGTTGTAATGTTTTGGTGGAGAAGCAATTTGATTTCAAATTAAAGAAGAAGTGAAAAATCGTACCTACGAATATTTATTTCTACCACGACGCCCCAGAAGAATAATGTTGCAGCGAGCAGAACCCCCAAACACCGTAATGTTGAAAAGATGAGTACCCTTTGGAAGTGGTAGAATAGAATGAACTGTAATTACTTAAAACTCACGAAACATTTTACAGGACAGTGCCCAGATGCCGGAACAGTGCTGGGTGCAATGCCAGAGTGCCAAGGCGCAAACCGTTTGTCCGTAAGTGCAACACAAAATTGCGGATGGGTTTTGCAGAAGAATTCGTCGGCAAGGATATTGCCCTTTGGGACAAGATTTTGTGCAGTGACGAACGCAAATTCACTTTGAGACACGTGGATGGCCGCATTTTAGTGTGGCGTCAAGCCAGTGGCGGATCGAGGGGGGTGGCTCAACCCCCCCCCCCCCCGAAAAGTACCTTACTTTTAGTGTTTCCCTTGGTAATTCCCATCCTCGACTGGATCTAGCCCCCTCCAAAATTACCTTGCTTTTAACTCGACTGGGTCAAGCCCCTCCCAAATCAAAGTCCTGAATCCGCCACTGCGTCAAGCAGTCACAGAGTGGGGGCCCAGAAATATGCAGGCAACCATCAAACATGGAGGCTGCAGTGTGATAGTGTGGGGATGTATGTCTTCCAGAGGTGTTGGCGAGCTTGTATTTATTGAAGGCACCAGGGACAAAATTGCGTATCTCGATATGCTCAAGCAAAATCTGAAGAAAAGTGCTGAGATGTTGGATCTTACCGATGATTTTTATTTCCAACAAGACAATGATCCTAAGCATACGGCGGAAACTGTCAAATTTTGGATAATGCCTCCTTACCTCACCGCAGTCTCCGGACCTCAATCCCATAGAAGACATCTGGAATGAACTGAAAACGAGACGACATAAACGACATGTGAGCAGTTTGACACATTTGCGTGCATATATAGACGAAGAATGGGTGAATATCGATTCGGTTATAACAAAGAAGGTTGTTTATTCCGTGCCACAGAGACTGAGGGCTGTAATACAGAGAAAAAAGGTAAAAAGGTAAAGCAGTCAACAATCGGATTGGTTTGAACACCACAGTGCTGTACTAGGCATGGTCCTGTTTGGAGGTGGTATGCCGTTGCCTTCCTCCGACCTTCGAACTGACTTACCCAGCCAGTTATAGGGGGACCTACCACGGTGCTACTCGGTATTTTTCACATCAGCAACATTGCCAGAGGTGAAAGAAGTGGAAAGTGACAGGTAAAAATCCTAGGACCTAGCGGGGATCGAACCCGGGACCTTTGGATTTGTAGTCTGGCACTCTACCACTGTGCTACGGAGCCGCAAAAAGGACGTATTATCAATTACTGACTGCTGAGTGTTGAATACTTTTGTCCATTATATATTTGGATGTTATTTTTTCTTTCTTACCTAAGGCGTGTTTTGTTACTTGTTCTACACATGATCAGATTGAGATATGTATTGCACATTTGTAAAGAATAAAATATATTTTTTGAGTTAAAACATACTTAAGGTTTACTTCTCTGACTACTCCCAGTGTATGAATACTTTTGTCCGCTTCTGTACATGGAACACATTGATTCCGTGAATCTGACAGATACGACGGTTTCAGAGAGTTCCTTAAATAGCGACATTTTATTTCTCCCCGACAATTTGATGAAATAAGGGCTATGTTGCCCTAAGCTACACTCAGATTAACTGTGAAAAACCCATTAAAATTCTTCTAATGGTTTTGGAGGTTAGCCAAACAGACACGACGATTATGGGTAAAACATAAAACTACAACTTATGTTCCCTGCAACTCCAAAGCAAAACGTTCTTTATAGATCGGAGGATGGAAGCTTATTACCCCCTTGCTGATCGAAAGGGTGCGAAGTTTTGGCGACATGTTCAGAAAACATACACTTACTTTCAGTATGTATTGAGATTTCTCAACGCAATTGACGCTGCAACGCTGTTACAAATCAACATGTAGTTCTGACCACTATGTATCTTGAAGTCTTTCTTGGGGACAATTAATCAGAATTGTGAATTTTAATTGCTTCTGTATAAAATAAATACGCCACAAAGACATTTTACCGTTTTACCTAAGCACAGATGTGATGTAGTGCAGAGAAACAGGAGTTTCAAAAAGTTTCAAATGTTTGTATAGTTTATGGGACTTAACTACGCGGTCATCAGTCCCTAAACTTACAAACTACTTATGAACTAGCTGATCCTAAGGACGGCACAAATATCCATGCCCAAGGGGGAATTCGAACCCCCGACCGTAGTGGCCGTGCAGACCGTGACTGGAGCGCCTCAGTCCCCTCGGCCACTGAGGCCGGCGAAACAGGAGTGAAAAAAAAATCTGTATCAAGAAGTTGAATGTCAATCTATCTGTCTTTTACCTGATTAGCAATGAATGGTTCACTCTTTGTTTTCAATCCGCTGCGGTGTGCTGTTTCTGTTATATTCAAGATTGCTTGCTTTTTATTGAGTGATTACTCACTTTCGTTTCAGGATTGTGTTGAAATTATTTAATGGTCACTCCTCCACCTATTTAATAATTTCCAAGCATGAATTTTAATTTTCAGGTTCACGTCTTTGTAATGTTAGCGAGAGCGAGACGGATTGTTGGAAAGCGCCATGACCATTTCAACTATTAATCAAAATATCCACGGGTGTACTGCCGATCTATAGTGTCCAACGGGCCGTGCCCGTTGGACAATATAGACCAGCAGTACACCCGTGGATATTTTGATTATCAAATACGCCGGGAGAAACTGAAGAATCACGTTTCAACTTTTGTTAAATTCAGGGCCGGCGGAAGGGGAAAATATCACCCGGGCAAAGAATCCATATGGCTCCCGCTACAACCCATTGATATTACTGACTTTAAATTTGCTATGCTACCTTACCTTTTAAACAATAACTCTATAACTATAAGAATTATCAAACTGAGTAAGATATTAACTTTTGTCAGTTAAATACACAGAGTAAGTTTTGGTTAACGATACACGAAACAATTATTTACACATGAAAAGCAGAATATTCTAGATTAGAAATTTACAGAAAGATTCAAGAAACAACGATTTATATAAAATTAAGATTGACGATGCGATAAGCATTTATTTACACATATAAACATAAACAACCTTGTTAACTGCGAAAGAGAACACATATATGAACAAAAGAATATACAAATATATTTTGTAACAGGGTTGTACAAAGATTTCGTAATACAAATAATACAAGCTGTAATATAATTTTATATCTTTATACAGTTTTAATGCAAATTGTCCTTTGAGTTGTTTACAAAGCTAAGTAAAGTTAACTTTCCGTGCCTTTTTCTCTGCAAAGTCTTTAATTGAAGTTGGTTAATATACATCTCCACTCCCATGAACCACAGACATTGCCGAGGTGGGGTGGCTTGCGTGCCTCAACGATACAGATAGCCGTACCGTAGGTGCAACCACAGCGGAGGGGTATCTGTGGAGAGGCCAGACAAACGTGTGGTTCCTGAAGAGGGGCAGCAGCCTTTTCAGTAGTTACAGGGGCAACAGTCTGGATGATTGACTGAGCTGGCCTTGTAACATCAGCTAATGTGGCTTTGCCACACAGCTACTGCGAACGGCTGAAAGCAAGGGGAAACTACAACCGTTACCTTTCCCGAGGACATGCAGCTCTACTGTATGAACATATGATGATGGCATCCTCTCGGGTAAAATATTCCGGAGGTAAAATAGTCCCCCATTCGGATCTCCGGGCGGGGACTACTCAGGAGGATGTGATCATCAGGAAAGACAATACTGGCATTCTACGGGTCGGAGCGTGGAATGTTAGATCCCTTAATCGAGTAGGAAAATTAGAAAATTTAAAAAGGGAAATGGATAGGTTGAAGTTAGATATAGTGGGGATTAGTGAAGTTCGGTGGCAGGATGAACAGGATTTCTGGTCAGGTGAGTACAGGATTATAAATACAAAATCAATTGGGGGTATCACAGGAGTAGGATTGATAATGAATAAGAAAATAGGAATGCGGGTAAACTACTATGACCAGCACAGTGATCGCATTATCATTCTCAAGATAGATACGAAGCCAACACCGACAACAGTAGTACAGGTTTATATGCCAACTAGCTCTGCCGATGATGAGGAAATCGAAGAAATATATGAGGAGCTAAAGGAAATTATTCAGACAATTAAGGGAGAGGAAAACTTAATTGTTATGGGAGACTGGAATTCGGTAGTAGGACAAGGAAGGGAAGGGAAGTTAGTAGGTGAATATGGTCTGGGCAAAAGGAATGAAAGAGGAAGCCGCCTGGTAGAATTTTGCACAGAACGTAATTTAGTTATAACAAACACGTGGTTTAAGAATCACAAAAGAAGGTTGTATACGTGGAAGAGACCAGGAGACACCGGGAGATACCAGATAGATTTTATAATGGTAAGACATAGATTCCGGAACCAGGTTTTAAACTGTAAAACATACCCAGGTGCAGATATAGACTCTGACCATAATTTGTTGGTTATGAACTGTAGGCTGAAACTAAAGAAACTACAAAAAGGTAGGAAAATAAGGAGATGGGACCTGGATAAATTGAAGGAACGTGAGGTTCTCAAGAATTTCAGAGGGAGCTTTAGGCAACAATTGACAGATACAGGGGAAAATAAAACAGTAGAAGAGGAATGGGTAAAATTGAGAGATGAAATAGTGAAGGTGGCAGAGGACAAAATAGGTAGGAAGGCAAGACCTACAAAAAATCCTTGGATGTCACAGGAGATACTAAATTTAATCGATGAAAGGAGAAAATATAAAAATGCAGTAAATGAAACAGGCAAAATGGAGTACAGACGACTAAGAAATGAGATTGACAGGAAGTGCAAAATGGCTAAGCAGGACTGGCTAGAAGGCAAATGCAAGGATGTAGAAGAATGTATAAATAGGGGAAAAATAGATACAGCCTACAGGAAAATAAAAGAAACATTTGGAGATAAGAAAAACAGATCTATGAATATCAAGGACACTAATGGAAAACCAGTTCTCAGCAAAGAAGGGAAAGCTGAAAGGTGGAAAGAGTATATAGAGGGGCTCTACAAAGGAAATGAACTCCGAGACAATATTGTAGGAAGGGAGGAGGATGTAGATGAAGATGAAATAGGAGATACGGTATTGAGAGAAGAATTTGGCAGAGCCCTGAAAGACCTAAGTCGAAACAAGGCCCCTGGAGTAGATGATATTCCCTCAGAGTTCCTGAAGTCTCTGGGAAAACCAGCCATGACAAACCTGTTTCACCTGGTGCGTAAGATGTATGAGACAGGAGAAGTACCCTCAGACTTTAAGAAAAATGTTACAATCCCCATTCCAAAGAAAGCAGGTGCAGACAGGTGTGAAAACTACAGAACCATCAGTCTAATAAGTCATGGTTGCAAAATATTAACACGAATTATATACAGAAGGATAGAAAAGGTGGTAGAAGCCGACCTCGGGGAAGATCAGTTTGGGTTCAGGAGAAATGTAGGAACACGGGAGGCAATACTCACGTTACAGCTTATCCTAGAAGGTAGATTAAGAAAAGGCAAACCTACATTTCTAGCTTTTGTAGATTTGGAGAAGGCTTTTGACAATGTTGATTGGAATAAACTCTTTCAAGTTCTGAAGCAAGCAGGAGTAAAATATAGGGAACGTAAGGTTATTTATAACTTGTACAAAAACCAGACAGCGGTTATCAGAGTTGAAGGGCATGAAAGGGATGCAGTGGTTGGAAAGGGAGTAAGACAGGGTTGTAGTCTTTCTCCATTGTTATTCAATTTGTACATTGAGCAAGCTATAAAGGAAAGCAAGGAGAAATTTGGAGAAGGAATTAAAGTTCAGGGTGAAGAATTAAAAACATTGCGTTTTGCCGACGACATTGTAATAATCTCAGAGACAGCAAAAGACCTGGAAGAGCAGTTGAAGGGAATGGACAGTGTGCTGAGAGGTGCATATAAGATGAACATTAACAAGAGCAAAACTAGGGTAATGGAGTGCAGTGTAAGGAAATCAGGTGATGCTGAAGGAATTAGATTGGGAAACGAAGCAATAAAGGAGGTAGATGAGTTTTGTTATTTGGGCAGTAAAATAACAAATGATGGTCGCAGTACAGAGGATATAAAATGCAAAATGGCAATGGGTAGAAAAGCGTTCTTGAAAAAGAGAAATTTGTTAACATCGAATATTGATTTAAGCCTAAGGAAGTCTTTTCTGAAGTCATTTGTATGGAGTGTTGCCTTGTATGGGAGTGAGACATGGACGATAAACAGTGCGGACAGGAAGAGGATTGAGGCTTTTGAAATATGGTGCTACAGAAGAATGCTGAAGATTAGGTGGGTGGATCGCGTAACTAATGAGGAGGTATTGAACAGAATTGGAGAGAAAAGAAATTTCTGGCATACCTTGACTAAAAGAAGGGATAAATTGGTAGGACACATTCTTAGACATCAAGGAATTGTGAATTTAGCATTGGAGGGAAGTGTGTGGGGTAAAAATCGCAGAGGAAGACCAAGACATGGATACAGTAAGCAGATTCAGACAGATGTAGGTTGCCGTTCTTATGTGGAGATGAAGAGGCTTGCTCAGGATAGGGTATTGTGGAGAGCTGCATCAAACCAGTCTCCGGACTGAAGACCACAACAACAACAACAATACACATCTAACGAGTAAAAGTTTTATCGCTTTGGTACATGTATCAAGCATCAGTGCTGGTATAGAATGTAATTATTGCTACTTATATCAATGGGGAAAGAACTTTCTTTGAGCCTGAAGTTCGCTGCCTATCTGAGAGGCCGCCACCCTACCCCGCCCCAGCCTGCTAAGACGCTACGTGTGTAAATACGTCTTCTCTATTAAACGTAATAAAACGAAAATACGTCATGTAATGTAGGCCTACTTACCTGTTCTGTGTTGTTATCTTCTGGAATATTTGTTGATTTCTTGCTGGTTTCCTCATTCTCTGGTCCTACGTTTTCATTTTCATTATTGTCTGTTTCAGGAGTACGAAAGAATTTCTTTATGCTGCTGCCTATTTCTCATTTTCAGCCGCTAATTGTGCTCTTTTTCTGTACACATTTCCAGAAGGCTTCTTTTTTCCGACATGTTGATAAAGAACACATTACCGCAACGATTTTTCTCCCAAGAGTCAAAATTTAGGAGACAAAGAAGAACACGCACACCATGAAGCCTACACTACATGTACATTACTTCTGATTTATAATTTTCTTTCACGAGACATTTCATAGTACCAACAGGACTAATTTCTGTTTGGTTGCCGATAACTCAATATTGTTTGTGTGTATTATTAGAGCCGCCGACATAGCTTTGTCGCAAGGAGTGCAATTGTCAGCACCGCGGCGGTTGTAATTATCAGAGCGTGTTATTGTTGCTCAAAACTCCCAACTCTCAACAACAGGTTTATCAGCGGAGATTTTTTTATAGACAAATAAGGTGAAGTGATGAAGGGATTTCCTTTATAGGAGATTCAAGAAGAAACCGGGGTTGTTATAAAGAGTGAGACCTATGGCATGAGGTAGTAACTAATGTTGCTACACAGTTCACTGTTTACAATAATATAAATTTATCACGGATTTTGGCGCCCCCCCCCCCCCCAAAAAGCTCCCCTAAAATTTGGCGCCCCAGGCGCTCGCCCGGATCGCCCGGCCCTTCCGCCGGTATTGGTTAAATTTTCATATTTCATCAAATATTTTCAGCAAACCTGAGATTCGTGGCCGCTTTTCGTTTTATTAACATTAGATACAATCAGCTAGCCGAAAATTTCTTTGGAAAAATCGGGCACGCAGCTTCCAACGATTACGCTAATCGTTGTTGCAACATTCCGCGGAAGAATAGTTCGAAACAAGAGTCTTGCAACTTTTATTTTCAGCAGCGGATTAGCAGTAATTTGCAGCATTACAGTCATTTTAATCCAGAAATTAGTTTAACACATTTTTAAGGCTAAACTCATGTCGCTTTACCAATTGAAATATTGCTCCAAAATAAACTGATTGCAGCAAGGCAAATCTCACGCGAAGACAATTTTAGAAAATAACCGTTTCAGTAATACTAACTGTATTTCATTTTCTACTATGTATATTAGGGAGTAACATTTCATTGTTACGCTGGCACGGTTGAACCCTCCAGCCGTGACGCTCGAGAAAATTAAGAACATCATTCATGATAACGATGGGATTCTTTCTTTTAGTATCGTTTAGTACACATTTTGTAATTTGACTTAAACGCGCTTTCGAACATACCCTGTGTTCAAATATTATGAATTACCTTGAACAAAATAATCTAGTGCCACAAGGTCAATACGGATTTAGAAAAAAAAAGTTCGCGAGGAATACAACAAGCTCTTTATTCACAAGAAGTAATAACTGCTATCAACAAAGGATCGCAAATTGATGCCATAGTTCTAGAGTTTCAGAAGTCTTTTGACACTGTACCTCACAAATGACTATTAATCCAGTTCCATGGTTATGGAATATCGTCTTAGATTTGCGACTGAATTGAGTTTCTCGTGGATAGGCCACAGTTCTTAGTAACTGATGGAGAGGCGTGGACTAAAACAGAATTGATATCTGTCGTTCCCCAGGTTAGTGCACTGTTATTGGTCCTCTGCTATTTCTTATATACATAAATGATGTGGGAGAAAATTTGAGCAGTCCTGTTAATTTGTTTGTAGACTATGCTGTCATTTAACGTCTAGTAAAGTCATCAGAAGATCAAAAGCACCTGCAGAACTATTTAAATAAGACTTCTGTGCTACGAATTGACCCTGAACAATAAAAATGTTAAGTCCTCGACATGAGTACTAAAAGAAATCCGTTAAATTTAGTTTACAAGATAAATTAACCAAATATGAAGCCCATAAATTCAACTAAATACTTAGGAATTACAATATGACAGCCTTAAATTGGAAAGAACACATAGGAAATGTCGTTGAAAAGGCGAACCAAAGATGGCCTTTCATTGGCAGAACAGTTTTAGAAAATGCAGCAGAACGACTAAAGAGACTGCCTACATTACGATTGTCCTCCCTATTTTTAAGTATTCCTGAGCGGTGTGGGATCCTGGGCAGGTAGGGTTGACGGAGAACAAATAAGAGGATCACTTTGTAATATCGCGACTCAGGGGAGATAACGTCACGAAAGTGATAAAGGAATCGGAGTGGGAATCATTGTTAACAACGACGTTTATAGTTACTCCGAGATCTACTAACGAAATTTCGATCAACGACGTTTCTCGGCCGAATGCGAAAATATATTATTGACCCCCCCCCCCCCCCCGTTTAGGGTGCAATGATGTTCATAAATAGTGCAAGTGAAATCACGACTCGAACGGAGAGGTTTACTTGTCTCTCTTCCCACGTGTTTTTCTGGGATGGAATGGTAGATAAATGCCTAAATGGTATGCAGGCTGTTCGACGACCTCTCTGCCAGGCATTTAGATGATTGTTGTAGCTGCAGAAGTTGCTACCAAGGAGGTAAGGCTTAAGAAAAGAATGGAGACAAAGACTATGGAGGATAAGGAAACAAGTGTCTATCTGTGATGTTCTAACGTTGCATCGTCATAAAAAGTTTTTAAGATTTACTTCGTGATTTACCAAAACCTTGTGTTTCATCATTCGGCTACAATTTTCTGCTAAGTGACTGAAAATAAACTCACCAAAATTAATAGAGATAATTAAAATTACCTCTTCTACCTCCTTTGCCTACTATTCTTAAAAAATATATGGCAGTCTGATGATTGTACTGAAATAACTCACGTATGTTTTTCACAGATCATCATAAGAAAAGGAAACATGAGGAACTTTCAAAATAGACGTTGTCATACTCTCTGAAACCAAGAAGAAAGGTAAAGCCTGATAATTATTTAAATTTTGGGAGTGGGGTATCAAATTCAGAAGAGCCGAAGATGGAGTCTTCATTATTATAAACCAAGTAGGGAAAAAATAATCACAAATTGGACATTTATCAATGAACTTATTATTTTTGTTGAAATGACATTGTTTCCCAGGGAAGTTTTGATCATTGAGGTATATGCACCCATGAATTATACAAAAGATATGGGAGACTATAGAAAAATCCTAAAGAGGAAAAAAAGTGATTAGTAATGGGAGACAAGAAAGGAAGAGGAGGAATTAGAGAGTCGTGTAGGATAGTTGGGAAACATGGGCAGAACGAATATAATGACTATGGAGAATGACTAATTGAAATATGTGAACAATTAAATTTTAAAATTACCAACACATTTTTCGAATATTAGGACGTTGATAAATATACTTATCAACATAATACCAAAGTACTTGTATAACAGATTATGTTATCACTAATAACAAGTAGTTTTAAGGAAGCAAATGTCAGATGTCATATAGGAGTCCAGTGTAAAAACTAAGCACATGGCTGCTGGAAATAAAATAACCACAACCATGCAGCAAAGCGATGGACGGTGGAAATAAAAGTGGCAGTTAAAGAAAAAAAAAAAAAAAAAAACACAACATTAATTCGGTGTTTGGATCATAAATGAGAAGAAATTAAATCAATGTTGTTATTGTTGTTTTGTGGTCTTCAGTCCGCAGACTAGTTTGATGCAGCTCTCCACGCTACCCTGTCCTGTGCAAGTCTCTTCGTCTGAGAATACGTTCGGCAACCTACATCCTTTTCAATCTACTTACTATATTCGTCCCTCGGTCTCCCTCTACGATTTTTACCATTCTCCCTCGGTCTCCCCTACGATTGTTACCCCACACACTTCCTTCTAATGCTAAGTTGACAATTCCTTGACGTCTCAGAAAATGTCCAACCAATCTATCCCTTCTCTTAGTCAAGATATGTCACAAACTCCTTTTCTCCCGGATTCGGTTAAGCACGTCCTCATTAGTTATGTGACCTACCCACCTGATTTTCATCATTCGTCTGCAGCACCACATTTCAAAAGCTTCTATCATCTTTTTGTCTGAACTCCTTATCGTTCACGTTTCACTCCCATACAATGCAGCACTCCAAACAAATGCTTTCAGAAAGGACTTCCTAACATTTAAATTAATATTGGGTGTTAACAAGTTTCGCTTCTTTAGGAACGCTTTTCTTCCCATAGCCATTCTGCATTTTATATCTTATTTACTTCGGCCATCAGAAGTTATCTTGCTACCCAAATAACAAAATTCATCTACTTTTATTGTCTCATTACCTAATCTAATTCCTTCAGCATCGCCTGATTTTCTGACATAGCATTCTATTACCTTCGTTTTACTCTTGTTAATGTTCATCTTATATCTTCCTTTCAAGACACGGTCCATCCCATTCAATTGCTCTTCCAGATCTTTTGCGGTCTCTAACAGAATATTTTTATTTCTTCTCCCTGTACTTTAATGCCCTCTCCAAATTTCTCCTTACATTCCTTAACTGCCTGCTCAAATGTTCAAATATCTGTAAATCTATCGGACCAAACTGCGTGGTCATCAGTCCGTAGCTTACAACATACTTAAACCAAGGTAAAATAACCTAAGGACAAACACACACACCCATGCCCCAAGGAGGACTCGAACCTCCACGGCGAGCAACCGCGCGCTCCACAGCGAGACGCTTTAGACCATTCGGCTACTCCACCGCGGCCTGCCTGCTCAGTGTACAGATTGTAAAAACACTGGGGAAAGGCTACAACGCTGTCTTACTCTTCGCAACCTCTGCGTCCCTTTCTTGCCCTTCGACTCTAATAACCGCTGTCTGGTTTTTGTATAGGATGAATATAACTCTTCGCTCCCTATATTTTACCCCTGATACTTCCAGAATTTGGAAGAGTGTGTAGAAGTAAAAGAAGAATGTAGTGGTAAGAAATAAGGTGGTAAATAATATAACATCGGAAAGAACATGTGCGAACGTCGTTGGCCAACTAGGATTTAAGAGAGCAAAAGAAGTTTTAATAGGGCTCTGACAAGAGACGTAAGTCAAAGACAGTCTCCAACTAATATCGCTAAAGGAATTGATAGAATATTTTGTAACATTTTTGAATGAGTTCACAACATCTGGAGGATGGAGCAGTACAAAATAAAAAATTACACGAAGGTGAAGCGCTTGATGTATTAAGAACAGGAAAGAATAGTAAATCACTTGGACCAGTCAATCTACAGTTTCTGAAGCATGGTGGTGAGAAAATCAAGAAACTGACAACACAGTTATTCAATTAAATGTTGCAATAAGATTCAATACACAAGGAAATGAAGCAAGGTTATATTAAATATATGAACCACTGTCTGGAACGCCTCAAATCCATCCCCATGCCTCCTCCAACTGAACGCTTTCTTGTCACCATAGATGCCACATCCATCTACACAGTATCAGTCACACCTAACTGCCCCATAACACCACGTTACCTAACGCCCACCTGAAAGCCTCTTAAAAACCTTATTCATTGTCACACTTGACAGTTTCATCCTCAACCACAATTACTTCACGTTTGAGGACCAGACCTACAAACAAATCATGGGGACAGGATTACCCCTTCCTATGCCAGTCTTTTCATGGGACACATGGAAGATGGAGGCATTCCTGAAGACGCAACGGTGGCACCCCTTCGATTGGTATAAATTAACAGATGATATCTTTGTGGCCTGGACTCCTTCAAGACCTCAACTCCTTCTCTAACCTAAAATTCACCTCGTCCTTCTCCAGAATCCAAGCCACCTTCGTAGTTGTGACCTCCACCTTGTTCAGTCCCATATCCACATTTTTTTTCCATATTAATAACACAAACAAACAATAATAGCTCCTCTCTGATAGTTGGCATCCATTCCATATCAAACGATCGCTTCCCTACAGCCTAGGCATCCGTGGTAAACGAATCTACTCCAGTGACTATTCCCTCACCTCCTACACGAACAACCTGTCCACTGCGTTCCTTACCCGCAAGTTACTATAAAACTTGCCCGCAAACAGATCTCCAGAGCAGTCCATTCCTCCCCTTAAAGTAATAATATTCCTAATCGCAGATAACCAAGAAGCATCCTCTTATTCACCCAGTTCCATCTCGCCCTGAAGTGCTTTAACAAACTGCAGTGTCAGGTCTGTGACTTTCTCCAGTCATGCTCTGAAATGAGATCATCCTTCCAGCGTATCCTTCCCGCATCACCCAGAGTATTCTTTCGTCGTCCTCCCAACCTCCGCAGCATCCTCGTCAAACCTTACAATATCACACTCCCTACCTAATGGTTCCTGCCGCTTAACCGACCTCGCAACAAAACCGCATCATCTCACAACCACCTACCCCAGACCCACCACTGGAAACCTACACAATTCAAGGAACGACCACATGCGAAAAACGCATGTCATTTATCAACTGACATATTATGTCCACTGCACAGACTTTTGTGGTGGTATGACCACCAACGAATTCTAAGGTAGAATCTTCAAAATTTTTAGATGTTTGCGTTGACGACGGATTGAATTGGAAGAAATACATTGAAGATCTGCTGAAACGTTTCAGTTCAACTACTTATGCCATCAGAATCATTGCAAAATTTGGTGATATACAAATCAGTAAATTAGCTAACTATGCCTATTTTCATACACTGCTTTCATATGGGATCATACTCTGGAGCCCGGTTCCGGTGTGCCGGAACCGGGACTCGAACCTGGGACCTTTGCCTTTCGCGGGCAAGCGCACTACCGACTGTGCTATCCCGACACGACTCACGATGCCGCCCCACAACTTTACTTCCGCCAGTACCTCGCCTCCTACTTTAAAAACTTCATAGAAGCTCTCCTGCGAACCATGCAAGACCAGCACTCCTGGAAGAAAGGATATGGTGGAGACATGGCTTAGCCACAGCCTAAGGAATGTTTCCAGAATGAAACTTTCACTCTGCAGCGGAGTGTGCGCTGATATGAAACTTCCTGGCAAATTAAAATTGTCTGCTGGAACCGGGACTCGAACCTGTGACCTTTGCCTTTCGCGGGGAAGCGCACTACCGACTGTGCTATCCCAACACGACTCACGATTCCTAATTCACGTCTCATCCTCTCTTCTTCCTTCCTCTCGTTACATCATGTGTGTGTGTGTGTGTGTGTGTGTGTGTGTGTGTGTGTGTTTCTGTAGCTTCCCCTTCTTGATAATTTTTCACGCCCTCCTCCTCACCTTTTCCGCTCCTCCTCCTCCCCCCCCCCCTTCCAAACTCAACAATATTCACTTTTCTTCGTGATCTATCGGGTTTGGTTTGCTACTGGTATGGCTAACTACTTACGAAGCAATTTCTGTGACGTCGACTTATCACCCTTAACGCCATCCTTACCTCACGGCCTAGGGTATGAGGTAACGGTTCCCTTCTATCACGCCAACCTCTTTCCTACCTTACAAAGGAATTAATGTTCAAAACTTGTGTCTAATGGTCGGCATTACTCAGCTAAGTACTAGCCAGTCACTCTATCTGTTTTGAATAATATTTTCGTATCTTATTAGAGAATTCACGTTAGATTAAGTGCATGAATACCAAGATAGTGATGAAGAGCCTTTCAGGAATGTTGTCACATTATGCAGGAAGTTTTCTCAACAAGGATGTCCGCTGTTTCTTTGTGGGAATTCACAACGCTTACGAAGGAAAACGTTATGATAAGTTGACAGCGAGTATGACAGCTTTCACAGCCTATTCCACAGATGAGACGTAATTAGCTGAGAATGTGCTGCCTAATGCTCATCAGAAGAAGTTGTTTGGATAAAATTTCAATAATTATTTTTAGTCAAGGTCTAGATGTTTTAATAATTCGAATTTATAATAGGTTAATACTTAATGGCAGTGCTTAAGGAAACTATGTTCACGTTGTGGATTACGCATGTCATGTATTTTAACAATGGTTCCCTCCTGTGGCGGTTTAAAAGCAGTTTAATGCTGTGACGGTGCAACGAAGATAATATTATAAGGATTCGTGGTGATGAAACACGTAGGAAAAATTAGCAAAGTGTTTTGATCAATAACGGTCAGCTGTACAATAGTTCACGAGATGCAAAGAATGAAACAGTACAAGAACAAAAGAGTACTGATCGTAAGGACAGAAACTAAACAATAATAAAAGATAATAATAAAGGGAAAAAAAGGTTGTTTCTATAGAAGTGCTTCAACAAAATTATTCCATTGATATCAATATATGAATCTTCCTATAAACACCATAAAAAGTGAGAATCAACAAGACCTACACTGTTCGTGCAAAACATCAAATGTGATAGACATAAAATGAAGAGTGCGATTTTAATTTCGAAGGTTTAACGATAAGGCATCTGAGAAAAAGTAATCATATTGCCTGTGGTTTACTCAGGAGATGGAATCTTGTTCTGGACAAGACCTGTTTTCCTTTTATTTCTTTGTCTCATAGATAATGTTTCATTTTATAATTTTTCCGTAACAAAATATTTCTTGTTGGTTTAGAATCAAATTGACGTAGACAGAAACTTCACGCCAGTAAATGGAAGACTTTTGGACTAAGAAAGTTCTTTGTTTAACACCGAGCAGTCGACCGAACGGAAGATACATTTGTTTATCTCAGTCATCAATCTGGTTGGATACACCCTGCCACGAATTCCCCACCTGTGTCAACTTTTACATCTCAGTGTAGCACTTGCATCCAATGATAACAATTATTTGTTCGATGAAGGGGCCTATCTAGGCCCGTACGAACATTTCTAGCATCCCCCTTTTGCGATAACATAGACAACCTTTTCCACGTCATTAATCAAATACGTCTTATTTTCTCAGATGACAATCGTACGACGAAACTGGATAAATAGTTCATGCAATGATTACAGCTACTTAAAAATTTAGCTGTTTGAAATTCAAAATTAGTATTTATTTAGCGTTTGTATTTTAAAATGTGTTTAGACATTTAAATGAGTCATGGTAATTTTATTTCTTTAACACCTAGTGACTATCAGTTTAAATGTACTCTTTTAAACTGTCGTTTTCCCAGTTGAGTTTCACGTTACGAAAGTAACACAAAGGAATTGTTGTAATGAACATAAAAGCTGCCTTCTTTCAAATAGGTATTGAATCGTTCCTGAATAGTCATTTCATGCCTACCCATTTTTAACACACTGCAATCATCGTAATCGTAGGCTTCTGTGGCCTTTGTAATTTTTAATAATAATTTTCAGGCTATGTGACTGCATTTTAAATTTGTTTTCGCCATCATTGCAAGAAGCCTGCTTACAGGGTGTGGAGGAAGGCAACTTGCAATAGTGGTGGAACTGCCGTATAATTTTATAAACCGACAATAGAAAAAAATCTACTATTCCAAGTTTTAAGCAATCGGTATGGGACCTAGATATTTGCCACTTTCCTGTGCTTAGTGCAAGGATGCTGAATTTATATCTGTCTATGGAATCAAGAAAATAAACAAGAAGTAAAACACTGATTAGCATCAAGTTCAAAAATTCTACACTCTACATTCACAAGCAATTGAACAAGAAAATATACTGTTCGAAGTCTTCTAGTAAAGTTTCGTAAGCTGTAGCTTTTTATTTATTTATTTATTGGCCCACTTTAGGTTACGGTAGTAGCACTAAAAGTGGGCCTTTGCGATCGTCTTTTGACAGCTCGAAATTTAAATGAAAATAACGGCTTAACAATGGATCTGACACGAAAATTGAATAAACCGAATTTGTAGAGGAGAAAATTCTCTACAACTTTGCTCTCTTATGTTTCTTTCATATCTCGTATCGTTTCAGAGATATTTGCAAAAATATCGGCGATTTTGGGATGTATGTCTGTCTGTCCGTAACGTGTTCCCTGTTTTTAAAACGAATCGTTCAACCGATCAGCACCAAATTTTGCACACGTAATTGTAGGCCGCCAGAGACCAGAACCTCCCATTTTTCAAATTTTTCGGACAAAAAAATACGGTAGTATTACCAAAAAAAGCCGTTTGTAATGTAATTTTAATTGCAAATAAACCGTTCATCTGAAGCGAAAATTGAATAAACGAATTTTTAGAGAAGAAAATTCTCTACATCTTTGTTCCCTTATGTTTTTTCATATCTCGTATCGTTTGAAAGATATTTGCAAAAATAACGGAGTTTTGACACCCTCCATTAAATTAACGAATACCAGCCGTTCGCAGATGTCACGTGACATTCCTCGCCCAGAACTGTCTCTGGCATACGCCATCTTGCGTTGCGTAATTGATGATTTTCTTATTGTAACTTACACGTTGTCATTTCAAAGCAATGACGCACTGAAGAATTAACAAAAAGACGTCGTTCTTCGTACGATAAATGATAGTCTAGTGTCAACAAATCCCATATTAGCATCAGTTAACAACGGCCATCATTAGTATGAGATTAAAGAACGGAGCAGTAATGCAGTTTTCGCCTTGTTTCCACTTTCCTATTTTGACAAAATGCACTTCTGTTCTGTCTGTTTATTTAAATATATGTACATTTCCACTGTGTGTTGTAGATGGCCACATTAAGTTAACACTCAGAAGGCAAAATAAAAAAAAAAAAAAAAAAAAAAAAAAAAAAAAAAAAAAAAACGGAGCTCCTAACTGTTAGCTGTAGCGTTGTGGCTAATGTGTTGGACTGTGGCGCTGAGTGTCAGTTGTTCGGAACCTGCCAGTACCTAAATTTTTTTCCTACAAGGGTTTCAGACACTCTTATTAATTAATTTTTTATTATTTAGATTATTATTTTGGTCCAAAATGTTTGCAAAAACTTATAAAACTACAAATCTAAAGTGGGCCGTAAAACACGTCAGTGCGATTTTTTTTTACTTATATGACTTTGATGCTTCTTTATACATCTAGCTATAAATGAAATATTCTTTGTCTTTTAGTGATATTAAATATCACAGGATAGGTGGACAGAACATCATATACAGCTCAAATATAGTTACGGAAGAATTATTCATTACCAATCTTAATTTTTGCTTTCTATGCATCTCACATATAATTGTGGATACATTATAATCAATAAACGTTACCCGAATGTATATTAAGATTTTTAGCACTCGAGCAATAAGTTTCTATGAAATAACTAATTTTAGCAATTGCCATTGAGATATATTTATGTAATATTTGTAGTACTTATGTAGCATTTATAGCATAAACTAATTAACGTAGCTTCGGTAATGATACAGTTTAGTTGTTTCAGCGCCAGAATAAGGTACGACAGGTATTTTTTATGATCTTAATATCTATAAATTACGATGTCAGCACCGAGAAATAAAATAGAATAATGGAAAACGTAGAGAAATTACAGCCAAGGCGTGGAGTGTAGCAAGGAGATAAATGGTCTTGTGTATGTGTGTGTGTGTGTTTTTCTTCCTAGTATAAGTCGTGTGTAGGTAGGGACCGATGACCCTTGCAGTTTGGTCACTTAGTTTGACAATAATTGAACTTTTGAAGAGAAATGTTAATAATATTAATGAGGGATCCAAAGAAGAAGAATTGGTAGGGGAAGAATGCCGCTTGTCAACGAAGCTTACAATTTTGCAAGGCTGTGATATGTGATTGAGCTATAATATGTTGCTTAGTTTTTCTTAGTGGTACTGCTTCTTTAGGTATAGATACAGTTAGGCCATCAAATGCTTTATTTCTTTATTGTAAAGATTTTCGCTTGTTTCGGAGTTTTTTGACTCACGTGGGCATGTTTCCGGCTGTTGTTTAGGCCTATGGGAGAAACCCAGTTGGCAAAAATGCTACTATTTTAAAAGAGGAACTCAAGGTAACAATCTCCAGCACTTTATTTGTTACCTGCTTGGCAATATCACAGATAATTTGCTGCAAGGCGCTAGATTTAAAAGTGATTTGTGTATAAACTTATTCTCTCCCCTCTTCTTCTTTGCGGAAGTTTCAATATTTATTCATCCTCCAGGATCCATATTACAGTGGAGACTCGATTATCCGAACCTCGGTTATGCGGGTTCGCGATTATCCGGATTTTCAACCAAGAAGAAGTATCTTTCGTCTGGTCCGTCCACCCGCGATCAATATTGTTTGAAATGCGAATCACTATACCTTTGTGTCGTGTCATATTTATGGTTAGAAATCGCAAAACGCAACAGACTTTAGTGCTTAAAGTTGAAATAGAAATCACCGAATGAATAAAAAAAAAAAAAAAAGGATAAACTGATCGTAAATTAGCCGATAAGTCTGGTGTAGATGGGGTACTTCAACTACAGGCGATATTAAGAATAATTTCTATTTAATTTAGAAGTATACCAGCAAACAAGATAGTAAAGACAGTAATCTATATCTATAAATGTGAATGTCTGTTCGGTGTACGTTTATCACGTCTGAACCACAAGACATAAAGAGCTAAAAATTTGTACAGTTACTGATGTCTATCCGGGGAAGGCTTTAGGCACGGTTTTATGGCGATCGGATATATATATATATATATATATATATATATATATATATATATATATATATATATATACCTGAGGAAGGTTCTAGGCACGGGTTTATAGCGATCTGATAGATATTTAGTAATTCGAAGAATATAACGCGAAATGCAGAACAATAATTACTCTCTGAAATTTATATTTACTCTGAAAATGGTTTTGGTTGCATTGTTGCTTGAGGGTTGATAATGATAAAAGGGTGGAGTATGTTGGGATGGAATGTTATCGGTGTATATAAAATTCTACGTGTGTGTGTGTGTTATATTTCGCTATGTAGCTAAAACTACAGAACGCAAACGAATGATCTTGTGTAATTGTTGTCCGAAGTCTCCCATTATACACCATAGCAGTTCCATGCCGATAGCTATAAGGGGGTGGAAGATGTTGTAATTGAAAGTCAAATTAAAAAAAAAAAATCGGACTGAAGACCAGCGATGAAGTTTGTGACTCTATAACAAGGAGCAAGATGGTTACATACAGCGAAACGTGATGCCACATACCATATCTTTGGTCTATGCGTGCTACAATGTCTTCAGCTCTTTCTGTGTAAGGATAAGCATACGAATAAGGAAATATAAGAATAAATAAATAAACCAGTAAAAAAGAAATTTCTTTTAATACATCACTTTAACAAATTTCGATTTGACGTTTCGAGCATTACATCAAGTGATCGATCTGTGATATTACAATCATTATTGTTGAATTTCGTGATTAGATTCTTCGAAACGAGTGCATTTTTACGTGTGATTTCATCTCATAGCACACTACTGATAGATAGCTTGCCTATCATAATCAACCAACACGCGAGCGGAGCCGCGGGTTTAAGCTAGTCTATATCTATTAAATGTGAATGTCTGTTCGGTGTACGTTTATCACATCTGAACCACAAGACATAAAGAGCTAAAAATTTGTACAGTTACTAATGTCTACCCGGGCAAGGCTTTAGGCACAGTTTTATGGCGATCGGATAGCTATTTATCTATATATATTAATGTGAACGTCTGTTCGGTGTACGATTATCACGTCCAAACGACAAAACGCAGAGGCTTAAATATTTGTACAGTTACTAATTTATACCTAAGGAAGGTTTTAGGCACGGTTTTATAGCGATCTGATAGATATTTCGCAATTTGAAGAAGATAACACGAAATGCGGAACAATAATGATTCTTTGACAAATATATTTACTCTTTAAAAATGGTATTATTGGTTGCATTGTTGCTTGAGGGTTGATAATGATAAAAGGGTGGAGTATATTGGGATGGAAAGTTATCGGTGTATATAAAATTCTACTTGTGTGTGTGTGTGTGTGTGTGAGAGAGAGTGTGTATGTGTTAATATTTCACTCTGCAATGAAAACTACAAAACGCAAACGAATGGTGTGTGTGTAATTGTTGTCCGAAGTCTCCCGTTGTACACCATATCAGTTCCATGCCGACAGGGGGTGGAAGATATGGTTGTTGAAAGTCGTCAAATTATAAAAAAATTCTGACTGAAGGCCAGCGATGACGTTTGCGACTCTATAGCAAGGAGGTTACGTACAGCGAAACGTGATGCCACAGGCCATATGTTTGGTCTATGCGTGCTACAATGTCTTCAGCTCTTTCTCTGTAAGGATAGGAATACGAATAAGGAAATATAAGAATAAATAAATAAAGCAGTAAAAAAGAAATTTCTTTTAATACATCTATTTAGAAAAAATCGATTTGACGTTTCGCGCATTACATCAAGTGATCCATCTGTGATACAGTGGCGTAGCTATCATAGGGCTAGGCGGGGCAGTGCCCCGGGGCCCCCGAGATCAAGGGGCCCCTCGGCCTCCGTAAGCAAAGTTCGGAAAAAGTTACAGTAGAGCGTCGTTTTTTTAATTTTATTTTCTTTTTTCTTTTTACCTTCCCACCTTACCGTCCATCAATTCTGCCTCCCGTCAAACTAAGCTACCCACAGTATCCGCACTGGGCCATAGGGTGACGGAGCATTGCTTCTAGTGGGGCCTGCTGACAGGCCAAGCCGACAGTCGCTGAGTACAATAATCGGCACACTCCAGTCGGCAGTACAGTAGCTGCAGCATCAAAGCTGTTCACAGCAACAGCTGCGCCCAAGTGTTGCGGCGTGCCTTTCGGTGCAATGTGAAGGATCGCGCGACTCCAAATACTGTATGAATACATTTACTGTACAGTACTTCTATAAGTAGAAGTGTACAGTTTGATTACACGAATAATCGGTTTTCCGAACATCCATGTCCAATTACACTTCGGATAATCGACGTTCTACTGTATATAATATTTTAGCTAAATGAAGAATTTTCGACTTTTAACTTTTTGAACACTGCCAAAAAACTTCAAACGCATGAAGTGAAATCCAAAAATTATTCCCATCTCAGAATATAAACATAAAAAAGATATTGTTTGTCCACGAAGACGTGCACCCTGCCACCTGCTGAATTACTAGCAGTGTGTGACAATACTGTTCATGGTTTGATTCGCGGCAGGGGGCAATATTTTCGTGGTTGAGTAAACCTTCATTGTTCATTTTCACTAGCTTCTGCCTGCGACTTCACCTAGTATGGAGCAACTTCGAAAACTTTTCCGTAGTAGTTTTATCTGTATGTCCTACCCAGGACCAACTCTATCCCTCTCCAAAATTTCACCCAAATCCGCCCAGTAGTTTCAGCTTAAAGCATAATTAACTTTCACGGTTATAATTATATTAGAGTACGATTACATATTATCTGCTGCGTGACACACAGTAATTTACTTAAGAGTAGGTTTGCCTTCCAGTAAGCGGTAAGGACCTGATGAAGTAGTGTTGCATCTGTATAGTTCATAGACGCCGATTATGGATATGCTCGGTCGCTCAGAATAGCCCAGAATTTGAGTGTGTATGCTCGGCATACCCCACTGAAAATTTTGGTATTTTTTTCTTTACGTTATATTTCTTGATTCTAATAAAATTCGACTCTCTCATTCCATTGATGGGCGGCTGGCTTTTGTAATACACCGCTGTAAAAAGATTATCTAAAACAAATGGGTAATTGAATTCGTAGGCATCAAAATTCATGTTGATATATGAGTGAAGTGATCATTTTCTAAATAGTGTACATTACTAATTCAACATTTATGTATTCTCTTAGAAGTCAATTGCCTTCAAGGAATCGTGTTAGTGTTAAGTCGTGGCATTTTTCATCCTGTTTACTGAATTGGAGTGTGATGTAACAATGCGTTGTGAACCTATTGGTATCGACAGACATGGTATGACAAGAGAAGTGGTTATGGACTATTTTCGTAATACTGTATAGAAAATCTGCAGAAGAAAGAAGGGAGGAAGACCATCCGATGTTAGTTTTTGCGATAATGAACACAGTATTCACAATACACGCACATCATTATCTGATATGCATGTCTAAGAAGACGAAAACTCTGAAAATGATTTCTGTACTTAATACAACGGGAAAACGGGTTTAAATGGTCGCAAAAGCCGACCAGTAGTTTTGAAAGGTGAAATTGAAATTAATGGCTGTTAATTTCTTTACTGTATGTTAAAAAATTATTTTCTTCTTTTCAGAGATTGAAATGGTACTAAATTAACACCAGATGAAGCGAAAAGGAAATACTACTGAAATAAAACAAAATTATTACTTTTACCTTTGTAATTGGAATTATATATATATATATATATATATTTAGAAAAATCTGTCGGGGGCGGGGTTTGGTTGCAGGTCGGCAACCACCTCCCCCCTATTGGAAACGCTACCGAGCACACCCCCAAGATTTTCAAAAGTCGGCGCCTGTGGTATAGTTTTAGTTTAGAGAGGGCCCCAACGTAATTTTTGCCCCGGGGCCGTTGGTGTAGTAGCTACGCCACTGCTGTGATATTATTACAATCATTATTGTTGAATTTCGTGATTGGATTCTTCGAAACGAGTGCATTTTTACCTGTGATTTCTTATATATTCTCTGATAAATGTAACATGTTTTTAGAAAAAAAGGAGATGGACAGAAAGAGAGTGGATAGGAAAAGTACTAACTCAAGGTTCGAATAAATAAATAAATACCCGGGCAACGCCGGGTTTTCAGCTAGTATACATCTAAAAGCGATGCAGAAGCCAAAATGAACTTTTGGAAGTATAATAGTACTGTTGGTTTTTACTAAGTCGAGGACCAGGGAAACCGATATCTGCTGTTTTGCTCTGTGAAAAGACATTGCAGTCACGGTGATGAAAACGGATTAATTCGAATTTTCTCGTATAACTTTTTACCTTCCAGGTAAGACAGAGCAGTTCCACGCTAAGAGCGAGTAACAATATTAGTTTTGCAAACACTAAATGGACCCAATGCCACTGTTTCTTATATTGCGAAAACCAAAACAGTGCTCGGACAAACCACGAAATACACATAGTTATGATAACACTTTCATACCTGAAGTAGAGGCAATGAGGATAAAAATGCTTGCGTCAAGTGACAATTACCGAACACTTTAAACAAAATTAAACAACTGTAATTGTCTTATGTGACTTTTGTTAGGTAGTTCATGAAAAGGATGTAGTAAATCAGTAATTTTAAGAATCTTTGTAAATCTTAAAAATATGTACATTCTATAGAATTCAGAATTGTTGTAACAAAACGAAATTTGAAGGGTTCGAGATTCGACTCAGTTGAGTTTATTCAAAAGTCTGGATATGAGAAATTCGAGACAATACCGAAAAAAAGACATTGCTGAGAACATGAAACCTCCTGCCATCTGTATACAGAGCCTGTTTCGAATAAACAAACTGTCTATGCAACAACTGAGTAGAGGTCAGACAGATAAATGTGACTTGATTGAAGAGTTTCTAGCTAATAGAATGCAGCCTGTCACCCTCAACAGAGAGAAGTCTTCAAACGTTAGAATGATCTCAGGCATGGCCCATGGAGTGCTATAGGACTTTTGCTTTTCACATTCTATATAAATGATATCGTAGATAACATTGGAAGATCAATGAAGCTTTTTTGCAGATGATGTAGTGCGTCGGAAGGTTGCGACACTGGATACGGGTAGCGAAATGCAAGAGAAACTTCAGCGTATCCAACGCATGGTGTAGGTAGGGTTACCATACGTCCTCTTTTTCCCGGACATTTCCTCTTTTTGAGGCAAGAAAATGTGTCCGGCCGGAATTTATAAAATTCTACACAATGTCCTCTTTTTTGGGTTTCGAGAAAGGAAATTTATTTTTGTGTCATTGGCGACAACATGTTCATTCGCACTGGAGTTCCAAACTGTTCCCACCTATTACGCGCATACACAGAGTGAAATTGCCGTTCACAATTTCGCACTCCGCATGGGTCTCACAGTTGCAAACGATTCGGATCTTCTCTGCGAAGGAACCCGGTTGTCTATCCTGTATTCAACCAGTGCATTCTGTCTTCTGCATTACTTTCTATGGCGTTGCTTGTGATACACGAGTGTGGTTTAGGTTAAAGCTGTATTGTGTGTTCGAGATCGTAGGTAGCCTTTTGCTTCAAAATAAATTACGAACTTAAATATAACATAATACCGAAGAGAAAGTCAGAGTTAAATATGTGCTCCTGGAGAAATACAAATAATACAAGAGAATGATAAACGAATGTAAGAATTAATGATACATTGTGCTCCGATCAGCTTTGTAATTTTTTTTTTTTTTTTTTTTTTTTTTTTTTTTTTTTTTTTTTTTTTTTTTTTTTTAAAGATTATCCAAGGAAACAGAACATACCAGCAGCTGAAGTGTGGTGTGCATATTTAAATCAGTCATCTAGTGTTGTTAGTTATTCTGAACTGCTGAAAATTGTAGACTTCTCTTGTGAACACAGTGTACAAACGACAGGAATAGATTAAAAATATACTGTAATTCTACTGTAAGTATACAGTATAATTTGAAACATTTGAAATGCCTTGTTAATAAAACAAAAAGCTCTTGAGAGAGATTTCGTCGTCCACCAAATATAGTTGGTTCAAAAGTGAATAAGACAAGAATGAGACAATTGAGAGTATTGATGAGGAATAAACTTTCAAGGTTGATAATATTTTGTTTCCCAACAACCACACAGGGCTACTGTTTTAGTTTGTAGTAGTTTAACGTGGTTCATTAATAAAGTTGTTAATTACATTATGTTAAAGATAAAATGTCCTCTTTTTTTATTTGAAATGTCCTCTTTTTTTGGTGATGAACATATGGTAACCCTAGGTGTAGGGAATGGCAATTGAGCCTCGACATAAACAACGTAAATTGCTGTGCTTACATAGAAAGAAAGCTCCTTTATTACATAACTATGCAGTTGCAGGACAAATATTGGAAGCAGTTGCTTCCATAAAGTATCTGGAAGTAGACATAAAAGGTGATTTGAAATGGAACGACCATATACAGCAATCGTGGGTAAGGCAGATACCAGAATGAGATTCATTGGAAGAATCCTCAGGAAGTAGATTACAAAACTCGTTGGGCCAGCGCTTGAGTATTGCTCATTAGCATGGGATCCGTACCAAGTAGGATTAATAGAAGACATAGAGAAGATCCAACGAAGAGCAGCACGCTTCGTTACAGGCTCTTTTAGCAGGCGCGAAATCGTCACAGAGACTATTAGTAAACTCCAGCGCCAACAATGGCGAAAGAGATGTTTTGAATTGCGGTATGCTTCTGTCAAAGTTCCGAGAACATAACATTTCTCGATAAGTCACCCAATGTATTGCTTCATCCTACGAATTTCTCGTGAAACGACCGCAACGATAAAATAGAGATATGAGAGCTCACATGGAGGTATTCCGGCAATAGTTTTTTCCGCGAATCATACGCGAATGGAAAAGGAGGAAGAGGGCCATTCCGTGCCAAGTGGTCTAATATCGAGAAAAGTTCCCACATGACCCTCATGGATTTTGATGAAATTTGGTATGAATAATCACACATGTTCTCAATGAACACTGGTAAAGTTTCAGTTTCAAAAATTCAATACTTCCGGAGATACAGTCACTTGTTTAAGACCATAGCACAGCTTCCAATAGTGTGTCCTTGAATTTTCAGCAAATTTGAGATGATATATCTCTGGGAGTATTTGTATGAAAGAAACAAAACTTGGCCATCTTATACAACTTTTAGAGCTCTTTAAATGAAAATATCGAGAACAGGATTTCTGAGCAATTTTCATATAGAAAACTTGGGGCAAAGTTGGGCGAAAAAATTGCTGGTTAAAAAAAAGTGCGAACTTTAGTTTTTTATATCTCCAGAAGTAATTGTGGGATGTACATGAAACTTTGCACACCATAACTCACCAACACACGGTCGTAGAATATAAAGTTTCATTCTCCTATTGCTTCCCATTATTTCACAAATCTAGGGTAAAGTTGACAATTTTTCAAAAAGTGCTAAAAATGGGTATTTTCAGTCAAATTTTTCAAAAAAGTGTTTTCTCCAAATTCCTGTAGACTATACTTATTAGAAAGAGCATATTGTAAACTATCTAGAAAAGTGTATTTGGTTTTGCAATGCAAGCATATAAGGCCCTAAAAAGTAGCATAATCCTAGAGGCGCACTGGAAATTTGAACCCATTTTTCTGGCACTCAAATTGTACCTAAAATCTTTTATTATGTCTAATAAATATCTGTTCATGCCTGGGATAAGTGAAATAAGAAGTCCTGATGAATAGGACGTAGCTCAAGTCCGAATAGAAAATGAATAAAAATAGAAACAATGTTATTTCTTAACTGTACCCCCCATCCTACAACTCTCTCTCTCTCTCTCTCTCTCTCTCTCTCTCTCTCTCTCTCTCTCTCTCTCTACACACACACACACACACACACACACACACACACACACACACACACACACACACACACAAACTGAATTTAATTCATAAAATTTATTTCCATAATCATTATCTAATTATTAGTAGCCTGTTTAATGAACAAACACTAGCTTATTGATGGAAAAGAAGTGTATAAATGAGTTGTTGTGGTTTAACCACTGGTAGTTTCATTTCACCTGAGAAAACCAGCATCCCCATCGCCACAGGGGCAACAACAGCCAGGGGTGGGTTCCTTTACCACAAGATATCCCAAGCGTGATAAGCATTTCTTTACACAGGTTCCCAAGCCTGATAATAAAATTATTGAAGTGTCCTGGGTAAAATTAAAAGCCACTCATAGGTTGCTTAGTTTCCTCTAACCTATTTCAATTTTTGATAGGGTATGGTGGTACAATTTCAATCATTTCGGACAAATGTAATTGTAACTGCAAACATATTGAGAAAAGAAAGAATTTTAACTATGGCACTTGTTTTTGAATGTTTAATGAATATGTAACACAAATATTAGACAATTACATATGTTGGTATGAACACAAAAAAAGGTTACAGAATTGAGAAAAATCGATAGGAAATGTACCACACTAGGTACAATTATGTTCACTTTCTCATACAATTTTGATCACTGACTTTTCCCACATAAAAAGCACTTTTTCCTTCGGGCACTAGTGCATACTTCGCTGTACCAAACGTTGCACAATAACTAGTTAAGCACGAGGAAACTAGAACATTTATAAGAGCACGTTCGATGAAGTAGCTCCAAGAACATCTTTACAGGAAAAAATTTGTCTCCTTAACACAGAGTGTTGTATTCTTGGAAAAGACAGGAGGAGCTGTAGAAACCTGCTACACTGCAACGCCACACAAAGGCAAGTGCTAGCAACAATACGAGACTGAAAACTTATGTTGATCAGAATTGTACCTATATCGAATTTGTACCATCTTACTCTATGCTACATTAATTTTCTGATGAATATCAAGAGGAATGGTGTATTGTCAGACACACAAATTTACTGATGGAGCTGGAATAACTGCACCTTAAAGGCCTTAACTGTTATATGAAAAACGAAGAGCCTGTTGTCCTAATGGATTTTTTGGAAAATTATTCTTTTATTATTCAGGATGCTGTGCAAGGCTTCCACTGGAAAGCAACAATTCATCCATTTGTTATCTACTTTCATCAACATGAGAAAGTGGAATCTTTAAGTTTCTGCATTATCAGTTCTTGTTTGTGGCATGACCCTGGTACAGTTAACGTTTTTACCAAGGAGCTCATCAAATATATAAAAGCACAGTTTGCACAGATATCTCACATTCATAATTTCAGTGATGGCTCCAGTGCTCAATCTTACTTACCTAGACCTGTTTCATTTCTTCTCTGAAAACATTAATGGAATCAAATTTGTTTTCGTCAGTAAAGATGAAATTGGGGGGGGGGGGGGAGAAAAAAAGAAAAAAAATTGTCACAAGAAGTGAGGTTTAAACATGGACAAACTGTAGCAGGCACTAGAGAAAATCGTCACTTTTCACCTATTGATGAAACAATAATTCAGGTCAGCAGAGTTTCAAATGATTGATCATCTTTTCTAGCTACAATGGGTCAGAGAACTAAAGAAGGCATATTAATGTCTGCTCTCCAACCAGGACAATATGTTGCATGCATCTAAGAAAATTTTTGGTGGATTGGAAATATCTGAGAGACTTCCACTGAGCAAAGGGGTGCAGTAATAAACTTTATGCACCCTCATGGTCCAGCAGATTCATTTTATTGACCACCAATAAGTGACAAGTGCTGGGTTCCATCACACTACATTATTGCAGTTATTCCAGCTCCGTCAGTAAATTCGTCTGGCCGGCAATACACCATTCCTGTTTACATTCATCAAGCTTGGAAACCTGTGTAAAGAAACTCACCCATAGCTGTTGATGCTCGAGCGTAGCCCCTATGGTGATGGAGATACTGGTTTTCTCAGGTGAAATGAATCTAGCAGTGGTTAAACCACAACAACTCATTTATATACTTATTTTCCTTCAGTAAGCTGGTGGTGTTAATTAAATATGCTACTAATAATTAGATAATGAGGGTGCAATTAAATTTTACAATTTACATTCATTCTAAATTATAATTTTGTGTGTGTGTGTGTGGTGTGTGTGAGAGAGAGAGTTGTAGGATGGGGGGTACAGTTAAGAAATAACATTGTTTCTATTTTTATTCATTTTCTATTCGGACTTGAGCTACGTCCTATTCATCAGGACTTCTTATTTCACTTATCCCAGGCATGAACAGATATTTATTAGACATAATAAAAGATTTTAGGTACAATTTGAGTGCCAGAAAAATGGGTTCAAATTTCCAGTGCGCCTCTAGGATTATGCTACTTTTTAGGGCCTTATATGCTTGCATTGCAAAACCAAATACACTTTTCTAGATAGTTTACAATATGCTCTTTCTAATAAGTATAGTCTACAGGAATTTGGAGAAAACACTTTTTTGAAAAATTTGACTGAAAATACCCATTTTTAGCACTTTTTGAAAAATTGTCAACTTTACCCTAGATTTGTGAAATAATGGGAAGCAATAGGAGAATGAAACTTTATATTCTACGATCGTGTGTTGGTGAGTTATGGTGTGCAAAGTTTCATGTACATCCCACAATTACTTCTGGAGATATAAAAAACTAAAGTTCGCACTTTTTTTTAACCAGCAATTTTTTCGCCCAACTTTGCCCCAAGTTTTCTATATGAAAATTGCTCAGAAATCCTGTTCTTGATATTTTCCTTTAAAGAGCTCTAAAAGTTGTATAAGATGGCCAAGTTTTGTTTCTTTCATACAAATACTCCCAGAGATATATCATCTCAAATTTGCTGAAAATTCAAGGACACACTATTGGAAGCTGTGCTATGGTCTTAAACAAGTGACTGTATCTCCGGAAGTATTGAATTTTTGAAACTGAAACTTTACCAGTGTTCATTGAGAACATGTGTGATTGTTCATACCAAATTTCATCAAAATCCATGAGGGTCATGTGGGAGCCTCTAGACCACTTGGCATGGAATGACCCAAGAAGCGTCAGTGGAACCCAAAGAACCCTCCGCCACACACACCATGAGGGCTAGCAGAGTCTGGATGTAGATGTAGATATTAACCCTTAGATGTTACTGTAATGTCTAAAAGTGTGACTGAGTTACTGATTAAGATACTGACTGTATATCATTACAGGTCACTGTGAACAATGTTAACAATGAGGTTCATGAGTCATTCCAGTAGATACATTAGCAGACGTCTAATCTGTATTTGCTGAGTCCTGTAAACAAATGAAGAAACCACGATGAATGAGGTCCCATTCTAGTGTAGATGGGTCATAAAACAATAGGAAAATTTTATATGCCACACGGGATTACCTCCTATTAAAGTAATTGCTGCGGTGGCAATATTTGTAATGTTACTGTTAGCGAGCAAATCGTTACAGTGACTTATTTAATCTAATCACAGTGGAAGGTTGCAGTACTTGGCTTAGTCTGTCTGTTGCAACGTAATGCTCACAGTTTGTTATCTTGGCGATGCGTCTTCTGATAATAGCAGTTCACTATTGCTCGCCGACTTACTGACCTTTCCTGTTTCATAAGGCTACCGTGCCACTCGTTCTTGCCACTTATAGCTCTATTTTAGTCTAGGAACACGGCGCGAAGGCACGGGGTTACCTATTAATAAAATCAGACCTTGGCACAGCTATTGGCCACACACAGCTACCCATGTGTTCGAAAACTCACTTTAAAACAGACAAATTTAAGTTTCACAAGGACAACACAAAGCAAAATACAGAATAAAATTTCAAATTATACTCGTTACCGTAGCAGGCAGGCTGCAATTTTGCCTCAGTTCCAAGAAAATGTCCCCTACTGAGAATCTTCAGTTTAACGTATTTCGTAAATAGCATGTTTAAGGAAACAGGTACGACTTTTTACTGCAAGGCCCAACTTGTATAGGCTACGTTAACGTACATGCGTAATTAACCAACGACAAAATAGTGCAGCCGGCCGCGGTGGCCGAGGGGACTGAGGCGCTTCAGTCACGGTCTGCACGGCCACTACGGTCGGGGGTTCGAATCCCCCCTCGGGCATGGATATTTGTGCCGTCCTAGTTCGTAAGTAGTTCATAAGTAGTTTGTAAGTTTAGGGACTGATGACCCCGTAGTTAAGTCCCATAAGCTTTACAAACATTTGAACATTTTGAAAATAGTGCAAATGCCGTATTTGTAAGATGAAACTAGTCTCAATACACATCTTATAAGGCAATCATATCTATTGTCAGACCGATCTCATCTGTCCGCTGAAAACTGAACACAATCCAAAATATTGATATTAACATATATTCACCGAAAGACTCTCGACAATCATTCAAAGATATACGTACGCACTACATTACTGTTAATGGAATTTTCGGTAAAATGCTGTCACGGGAGGTTTCGTTCTCTGTAATATAAGAATCGCTAGAAATTACTACTTTCTCAGGCACTGCCCTACATGTTCGAAGCAAAAACTACTGGTCACTTTGACACTATGAATGCTTTTGTCTGGACTACATCACTCGAGAATTTTTTTAGATTGTCATATAAAATTATCAGGAACTTACATCAAAATGATCCAATATATTATGAGAAACTATATCCGTCTATCATTTCTGAGAGAATTAAAAAAGTTTTTTTTTTTTTTTTTTGTGTAGTGTGTGGTATTTAATCTGATTTCATCGGTGTATCAATGTTTTAATATTTTTGTTATAAAAATCGTAACAAAGAACAAACGGACATCGCATCTCTTGTCATAGTGTCCCTAAGAGGTACAGTTTTGTATTTAATTTCATTAATTTATTTTTGTAAGTAGGAGTCTCTTTCCAGATACAACATCTACGAAGCAATAATAGCTGGACGTCGTATTACACAGTAGCTGAACATCATTTAAGCTGTTGTAAATCGACAAATAATATTACGAAATTGCTGAAAACAGGCAAAATGTATCACTAACTGAACTGTTGAATCAGGAATGTCTATTTCGCAACTGGTACTAAAAGGATTGCCATAATGAACAGTATCTCATTATAATTACCGACTGTGGTTAAGTTTCAAAGACACTTTAAATTATTCATCTTACGTATGAAGTATGTTGAATACTGCCGAACAAAAACTTTCGTTTTTCCAGCCGCAAGGTGTCACGACATTCGACAAACGTCGCGGAATTTCGATGTTATTGTCTGAGCATAATCTGAGACATTTTCATCAGGATTGTAGATATCTGTGGTTGTGATTTACAACATGAAAGGTACCGACCACTGAAATTCTTTGTCTGCTGTCCCCTTTGTGTTCTCTTATAACGTTTCTTCATAACCTCTTGCAATGCGATTGCTGCTTCTCATTCATATCTTGTCTCCTTTGAAATATGAAACATGATCATTAAACACATTTCCTAGTCCCTACACACACTACAGCTAAGTTCGCGAAGCTACTTGACACTTTTCAATATTCTTAGAATGTTTCATTCGTTTTCTGTTCTCTCAGTTAATCTATCGATGTAAGTTTCTTATTCTATGTATGTTCCCAAAAATTTCTGCCTGGATATTTAACTGAAGGTACGATTTCTCTACTAGGTATGTTTTACTAAGCGACAATCTTTCATCCAAAGATACAGCTCTACTCACGTTCAATGTCTTTATCATTCATAGCATGGGCATTTGCTTAGGAAGAAAGGAAGAAAACTAGATACGTAATAGGAATTATAGAAATATATATTCTTCTTGATTTCTATTTCTTTTTGGAGGGTGGAAATCAACTATAGATCATCTGCCATGTTTCCAACAAAACTCTTCGTAGCTATACCTGATGAGTTGTGGTTTTGAGACGCCGTGTGATTTTTCTCAAATTCAAGCATATCTTTATAGGGAACCTAGCAAATTTGTTAATGATGGTGGAATCAACAAACAATAAATACACAACAAGCCCTTTAATTTCTTGGAATAATACCAGCCAAGGAGCATATTCTATAGTTAATTTGTCCAATCAAATGTTCAAATGTTTGTAAATCTATTGGACTTAACTGCTTGGTTATTAGTCCCTAGCTTACAAACTACTTAAACTAAGTTAAACTAACCTAAGGACAACACATACACCCATGCCCGATGGGGGACTCGAACCCCCGACAGCAAAAGGCAGCGCGCACCGCAGCACGGCGCCTCAGTGCGCGCGGCTATTCTGCCGTGGCGTTAATTTTTCAATGCCCTTTAATTTTCGATAACGTACGAGTCGCAACTAAAGCGGATTCGACAGTATATGGAGGCGGGAAGGGCATATCGACAAATGCATCACGGAGAACGCATTATTTCGCGCGGTATTTTTGATACTGTACGTTAACATGTGAATTCCTTGTTATGAGTTTTGTTGAATAAATATATTTTTACATATTGTAGGCAAATTTTAGCTGCAATTTAGGGCGGGGCAAATACCCCACCTTGCCCCCACCCTGGCTACGCCCATTTTCGTGAATCCATTCCAAATACCTCGTACATTTTTTACATAGCGTAACTACGTGACAATTCCAAATTCTTCAATCGTTATTCCTCTGACTTCGTTGTTAGTCTAATGCAGATGTGCCTCCCCCCATTGGGTAATGACTCATGCCCCCTCCCAAACTGCGACCTATCCCCCCTCCACCACACCCAAGATATTATGTCCTGGATTCGGAAAATAAATTTATTATGTACATAAACATTGTTTTATTGATTTTCATTCAAGTTTTGTAATTTTTTATAAGGCCCCCTCCCCCTAGACTGGCCAAAAGTACTAATTTTTCAACCCCCCCCTCCCAGAAATGCAAACTTGCGTCATGAACCGCCGGCCGCGGTGGCCGAGGTGACTGAGGCGCTCCAGTCACGGTCAGCACGGCCACTACGGTCGGGGGTTCGAATCCCCCCTCGGGCATGGATATTTGTGTCGTCCTAGTTCGTAAGTAGTTCATAAGTAGTTTGTAAGTTTAGGGACTGATGACCCCGCAGTTAAGTCCCATAAGCTTAACAAACATTTGAACATTTCGTCATGAACCTCCCCCCCCCCCCCCCCCCCCCCTGTAGACACATTCGTCTAACGTGACATGATTCACTTAGACTGCGAATTACGTGCGTTTTTACAAGTGCCTGATTTGATGTTCTCACTGCTTATCAATCAAATCTGAATTACTTAATGCCTGACAGACTCTCTCTTTCTCTTGTTAGTTCCCTCTTAACTACTTTAACGTACGCATGGATACGCACAGATCATATCGTTGACAAATCGCGACTTTTGCTCTAGAGAAACTGACTGTGTCATGGTATCGTGCAGAGGGGACTGATGACCCAGCAGTTTAGTCCCCTCCAAACTTCCAATAGCAATAACGACAACAACAACAACAAGCTTCGTGCAGATTATAAGTTGTGAATGACATTGAATTTTACGAAACGCTGCCTGTACAAATTTCCAGATATTCTATATCGCCCAGGAAAAAAGTTTCATTTTTTCATTGACTGGTGGGAGGTTTCAAACTTTTTTCCGAGATTCCGTGGTTGCAGAAATGACGAGCTATCAAGTGTATATTCAGGTGCTGAGAACAAGTACATCACGAGAACTCAGCTTTCTATGGGCCACCGGAATGTCTTTTTTGAAGTCTCACCACTGCGCGGCGAATAATGTTGTCGCAGCGGCATACTCTTGGGACCGACGCCGCCGCGATCCCATGCGGTGCATTATCAGCCGCATCAAACAAGCGAGCCACGCCCTCGTGTTACGTAGCGGTGAATCCAGGACGCTGTCGCGGTCAACCGCGGCGTGACGCAGCAGACGTCATGACACAGCAAGCGCGCCGCCAGACAGAGACGGAAGACGTCCGGCTGGCGCTCTCTCTCTACTGTCTCGACTCATGCTGCCGTCACGCGCCGCTTTCTGCGCATGCGCGGTGCCGGCCGTGAGTCGGCAGTAATTTAAAACAGCTTCGTTTTTATTTCCAACTGTCTGTCGCGTGGCAGCGAGGCGGGTGGCGCGTCAGCTGATATCCACGAACCAGCTGAAGGAACTTTGAAGATTTGGTTACTGTGCTGTTCGATTTCAAATACTTCACTTTCGCAGAGAAAATTTCACTGTTTTTTGCAATTTTGTGACAGATGAAACTTCAAGAACGGTATTCGAAACAAACATGGACAGTGGCTTTCGCGGCAGAATACAAGTTTTCCTGTTCGTAATCCCAGCCACAGTTTCTCATTATATCTTTACTACTCCCCGAATTCAACAAGTTTTGCACAGCTGTCACCGACTGGATTAAACCCTACAAGAATCAGCATGTCATGAGTTCCAGGTTAGAGTTTTGGTTCAATACACAGGTTTCATTCGTCTGATGCTTTAGTTTCTTTCACACGGACACGAAAAATCGAACTTGTTCAAAGAAGGGCAATATTTATGGTCTCAAACTATTACGGGTGAGTGTGTATAAAATACTACACTACTTCCTGTGACACTTTTCTAAGAATGGCGTTTAATATTATGCAAAAACGACACTGGACGAACCTTATAAACGAAGACCACTAGGAGCTGTGTGCACCACGACCACACATCACACTAGTAAAAATATTTATAGGAATCTCAGTGGTTAGTCTTTGTGATATAAATATTTATTTAAAAGCCGGCGATGCCCCGGTATTTATTTTTTTATTCAAGCTTTGAGTTAGTACTTCTCATATCCCTTCTCTCTCTGTACATTCCTTTTTTTAATAACATAACATATTTATGGGAGAGTATTCGAGAAATAAGGTTGTATTACATAATGTACAAAATAATAACTGCAGTATCCAAACAAAGAAAGGTAGTAATCAAAATGCAAATGATACGTAACGTTAATAAATTCATGTAATTCAAAACTTGTTTATAAACAATATTTCTGGTTACTTGCCCAGAATCTAATAGGAATAAATTCTTTGGGGAGCCCACCCCTGAGCAAGCGACATGTATTTGTCCGTGTGAGAAACATGGACATGTCAAAACCATTCTGCAGTATTTAATAGGTTGCCCTTTGATTTATTAATCGTAATAGAAAATGCAAGTCTCTCTGGCAACTACATTATTTTGAAGTTAAAAGGTAGATCTGCCGGAAATAATGGGTATACGTTGGATGTACACTGTTTCATTCTCTTGCTTTCCCTGTAGCTCTATAGAAGTCTCCTGCTTTCGCCTACAACCGAGTACGCTTCACAGTTGGTTCACAGTTGTCAACAGCACTGTCAGCTTTCAGGAATTTCTTTCAGCTGACTGGAATACATGAGTGTCTTAATAGTAAATACGTAAATGTATTAAAACGTGGTGCATGATATGAAAGGTTTTTACCCAGCGCAGTATATACGATCTCATATTAATTGAATTACAAGGTCATGCCTGATGCGACAGTTTTACGGCATCTGCAGCAGTAGACTTCTTTTCGTTTCATCTTTGTGTGTGTGTGTGGGGGGGGGGGGGGGGCAGTTACAAACGCTTCGTAAACGTCCGAAATTACATGAAAAATTTGTTGCAGGTCCCTAACTACCCCTATTTTCCAATAATTGACGCATAAATCTGGGTATCCTCACGCGGTGGTCTCTCATTATTTATGACATCATATCTCCTGAGCTATGTGTCGTGCTCTTTTTCTTTTGGGTCAGTATCCATCGTGGACGTACGGTGAGCAGTTCACCAAAGTTTCATAGCAATAGAATGAATGGTTTATGAACACATAGAGGACATACAGACAAACACACATTAACATGCACCAATTACTAGTCAGATTCGAATTACGCCTTTAAGGCCAACATTGAAAATCCTGTTAAAATGCAAATTAGAAGATAAAATTGAATACGAAGATAAAATTGAACTATTAACAGTTAACACGAGGATGAAAATACCCATCCATTTACGTGTTATTTCAGCACATGGTTGTGTGGTCTCACTTAGCTTTGAACTACCCAGTTTGGAGCTGAATTTCAAACGTTCCTGTAAAGCGTCATATGCTAAGGGCGAAAGCGATTTGCTTGACAGATGGGATCCTTCATCTCAGCGAGTACCTTGTGTTACTCGAGTTGAGCACACTTTGTCCCAAGCCCCATTCCCCATTTCCTACTCCCCTGCAAAAGCCCAGCATAATAGCACAATTGCGACACATTACAACACAGAGGATATTTAATAAAGTCTGGAGCAAGTTAATGATTAACTGCTCGCCTTACAAAAAGAAATTTAAATGTTTGTAAATCTGTGGGACTTAACTACTCTGGTCATCAGTCCCTAGGCTTACAAACTACTTAAACCAACTTACACTAAAGACAACCAATACACCCATGCCCCAGGGTGGACTCGAACCTCCGACGACGATCGGCGGCGCGCTCTGCCGTAGGCGCCCGGACACGCTCAACCACTCCACCGCGGATCGCCTTAGAAGATATGAGCATTGCCACCGAAGCGTTTTCCCTAATCATAGGACTTTGACAGAACACAAAAGGAACTGTCATCTGGGACACACCAAAAAGTCGGCCGTAGCAGAACATGTTTCTCACAATAGTAATCATGAAATAAAATTTAATGAGACGAACATATTAGCAAGAACATCGCATTACTATGCACACATTTATAGGGAAGCCATTGAGATTAAAAAACACCAGAACGATTTTAATAGAAAAGTAGAATGTTTAAAGTTTAGACAAAATATGGATGTCGACTATACGTCAACAAAACGACAATGATTACTTATAATCGACAATGATGACAACATGCAGAGATAGCCATATAGTAGGTGTCACGTGACGACCGTTGGCGCCCTCTATGCTTTTATAAATGCGAGAGCCCCTCCAGCCACATTGGCAGTAGCCGGAAGACCTCAGACGACGCCGCTCGCAAATGGAGACGAAACGTCACGAAGAAGAAGTTTCATGAACTGACTCTGCACTCTGAGCCCGGAAGTTTTACCTGAAGAGTACTGAAACTAACTGATGCTAAGAATAACATACACAATCCCATGCCCTAGGGAGGACTCGAACCTCCGTCGGCAAGCAACGAGCGCTCCCCTGCAAGGCGTCTTAGAGCGCTCGTCCACTCCACCGCGGCGTTGAGCGTTGAACTGTTGTGTGATGCATCGCCTTAGTGGTGTTCCACCCAGTGTTATGATTTTGAATGTATGGGATTCTCTAGCCGCTCCCTCCTAATACGCATTACCGGCTCACTAGCCAACCGGCGCTACCTCTCTGATGTGTTTGTTCGACCTGTTGTCCTTCTGTACCTCCGGAGATTGCCGATTGCACATTTGCAGATGAAAGTACGCGACCATGCGTGGTACACAATGTTCAAGACTTCTCGGGCGCCCATCAGATTGCAGTGTTGCCTTCGCCTCACTGTTCTCCTGACGATCCGGATGTTGATGCACCATTAGCAAGAGACTTAGTAAAAATATTGCAATAGGCGAACCAGAACATTCCATCATTCTTGGAGAGTGATGCGAAACGTGGTGTGTGGGCATATAGAGGTGGTCAGTTCGGAGGCTCTGACATTCGAAGTTTCGAGCCAGAAAACCTTGCGGGATCTCCTAAGCCTTAAGGATCCTGGTGAACTGAACGAACTTAAAAAAAAAAAAAAAAAAAAAAAAAAAAAAAAAATTAAAAAAATCGTTGAGTGTCGATATGCTCATTTAAATGTGTGTTGCTGTTTTAGTATAAAATGTTTAATGTTAAGACTTAAATTGCGGCCGTGATTCATTAACATTTATTTTCTACTGTGTTGTGTTCACTGTTAAACAGTAAAACTGTTTGTGAGAAAACAATTTGATTAAAAAATTGCTAAATCTTTACCACATTTTACAGTATCACATTTCAACCAGAAAAAAAGCTGTCGCCTGTCGAAAACGTCTGGTCGGCGATTGTGGAATGATAGGTCTGCGATAGGCTACACCACCGGCTACTGCATCGGATCAACTTTAGTAAAATGTGGAAACAGCCAGCCCCAGATTTAAGGAGGAGGGGAGGGGGGACGCGGGTGGCTGTCCCGGGCGGTATGCCCATAGGGGCGCCAAATTGTGTCTATCAAGACTGTGGTGTCGCACAAGTATGATGTGCGCGCCACGTACTTGCGCCGCGTGTCGCCATGCACGCACGGCGCGGCGTTCTTACGACGTCAGCCACGAGCGCCCTCTGCTACAACTCCGCTCGTGGCCACCACTGCTCCATCGTTCACTTGGGACTGAGATAGGAACCAGTTAAGACTTGGCTATCGGATAGGCACTAGGAATCATCATTAGGCAGGCCTCTATCTAATCTATGTATCAGCATTCTGCAGTCAAGAACTATGTAAAAGTTAAGTACTATTAAGTCTTTGTGAAATATGTATCTCGTTCTAATTTACTCTAGTGTTTCTAGTTGCTGCTGTCCCACTGGCTGGTCACCTCCGTACCTGCACACGTGTGCATCCTTTATTCCTGTGTCGGTCTCTTTCTACTCGGCCACCAACACCCAGGACACCTACGACGGAAACGAGACACACTTTCCCGACTTCCGGTTGGCCAGGATGTGTCGTTTGATTCTTCAGAAATGGCATGTTGTCAGAAAGACTCCACGAAATATATATCTTGTTCTAATTTAGCCTAGTGTTCTAGTTTCTGCTGTCCCACTGGCTGGTCACCTCCGTACCTGCACACGCGTGCATCCTTTATTCCTGTGTCGGTCTCTTTCTACTCGGCCACCGACACCTACGACAACCGGCGGACGAGACACAAAAGCAGCGACGAGGCTGGGACACAAAAAAGACCGCATGGATATGGATTTTTCTAATTTTTTATATCTATGATTCAGACCTCCAATAGTAATCCATTTGATGCAACTCTCAAAAAATCTCGAGAAAATCAACTTTGATGTTTTGCAAGCAATTTTAAATGCCTGTTAACGTGAAAAATATGATAATTGTCGGCGAAGATCATTTAGTAATATTGTTGATTGGCGAGCAAGTTAACATTATGAATTACCTCTAAGACAACGAACTATTGACCCATTGACTAATTCAGAAAGTATCGTCATTGTGAAACACAGCTAGCTCTTTACTCACTTGAAGTTACGAGTGCTATAGACAAGGGATCTCTAATCGATTCCGTATTTCTCGATTTCCAGAAGCCTTTTGACACTGTACCTCACAAACATCTTCGTATCAAATTGTGTGGCTATGGAATATCGCCACAGATCTGCGATTGGATTCGCAATTTCCTGTCAGTAAGGTCACAGTGTCTGGTAATTGACGGAAAGTCATCGAGTAAAACAGAAGTGATGTCTCGCGTTCTCCGGGAAGTGTTAAATGGTTGGCTGGCACTATTCCTTATAAAAGATTTGAGAGACAATCTGAGCAGCTCTCTTAGACTATTTGCGAATGATGCTATCGTTTATTGGTTAGTAAAGTCACGAGAAGATCAAAAGCAGTTGCATGGTGCGAAAATTGGCAATTGACCCTAAACGATGAAAAGTGTGAAGTCATCCATGTGAGCACAAAAAGAAATCCGTTAAACTTCATTTACACGATAAATCAGTCAAATCTAAAACTCGCAAATTCAACAGAATATCTAGGAACTACAATTACGAACAACTTACATTGGAAAGAACACGTAGAAAATATAGTAGAGAAGGCGAATCAAAGGCTACGTTTCATTGTCTCAACACTTAGAAGATACAACAGTTCTACTAAAGAAACCGCCTACACTATGCTTGTGCATCCTAATTTGGTGAATTGCTGCCCATTGTGGGATCCCCAACAAGTGGGACTGACGGACGATTTAGGGAAATTTCAGAGAAGGGCAGCACGTTTTCTATTATAGTAATATAGGGGTGAATGTGTCTTGGAAATGATACACGAGTTGGAATGGAAATCATTAAAAGAAAGGCGTTATTTGTTCGAACATATTTCGTTAACATCCTCCTATAAAGAGAGACATGATCATCATAATGAATTAAGAGAAATCAGATCGAAAACGGAAAGATTTATGTGTTCCTTTTTCACGCACACTGTTAAGTTCAAGTCAGCACACATCCACTGCAGATGGGAATTCATTCTGAAAAGTAATAGAAGATTGGACGTTCGAGATGAACATGGCAAATTACAGCTCATAGGTTCAACTTCAAACTTCAAATACTGATTTAACCTACACTACAATCCATCCATTGGCATTGAGAAACCCCGTAACTTAAAAAAAAAAAAAAAAAAAAAAAAAAAAAAAAAAAGTATTTTGTCACTCTTGTTCTGATTTACGCGTCACATTACAGCTTAGGTCTGGGCATCGGTGCCATGTCGGATTAAAAATGTTTCCACCTCTTCTCGCTTCTTTCACCATTTGCAGTTGTGTGTTATGGCGGAAAATGACAAACTGCAACGTGTTTCAAATACTACTTTAAACCTTAGGTTGCCCTATTACTGGCTGGGTGACTCAGTCCAGCGGTTCGAGAAAGGAAAGGCTGCACGTAGAAACTAAACTGACCCCCGTTGCTGAGGTTCGGTTGTGCTCGAATGCTGATATGCTTTTATTTGCCTGGAAAGTGGTGTCAAGTGGCGACGTTAGGTTCCTGATTACTATGCTTACTTCCAGAATTGAATTTCAAACCTCTTTGCAGTGTATAATAATGGATAGAGGCTATTTAACAAAGTTACGTTCGTCGGATGGAGACGATACGCTCGGAGGCACTGAGTCTTTGTTAAGGCTACATGCAATAATTACGGATATTTACTGCAATGCAACTAGTACGTACGGTGATAAGCTTATTTAAATAAATGATACACGTTAATGAATCAAAGTTTTGCCGACATGAAATACAGCAATTTCCAACCATAGCACCAGTCAGTCATCCCTTAAGTATCTGTAATAATGTCTGACAAAGCAAACATGTGCGTCACTGTCACTGCAAGCAAGTAATGTGCACTTGAACCCAATTAACCTTACTCGCAAAGAAGAATTTTGAACTATTGTTGTGTTATATTTGGCACGGTGATATCATAGTAGAGTGAAGAAAATTCTCAGAATTCAGCTGATGGAGATATGTTGGTGGGATTAGGTAGATTTTTTTAATTTTTTTAATATATCTATTTATTTATTATTATTATTATTATTGCACTTCACAATTCGAGCAAATGCCACAATCACTTCCTTTATTAACATTTTACATGAATAGTTTCGATAGACTTATGCTGTCATTTTCAAATGCTGAAATTGTACTAAAACGAAAAAAGAAAAACGTTCCATAGCATACACCCAAATAGCTTACATATTTTGTCACCAACGTTAAAAGTGTAAAAACTTTTACATTAGCAAGAAAATCACTCCTTAATTTACCCAAAAGAGCTGTTTATGACTTCTATGTCTTGCTAGTTAGTACAATAAAGTTTTGTTGAATATGAAATTTGTCGACTGAAAAAGGGCAGCACATGTTAATGAACTGATTTTCTTACTAATGTAAATGTTTGTACACGTTTATCCTTCGGTAACAAAATAAGTTAACTATGTGGGTGTATGCCGAGGAAAGTTTATCTGATTTCGTTTTTCTCTTTATTGCAATTTTAACATTTAAAAATGACTGCATAGTCTGTCGAAACTAGTGATTTCCAGTCGCACTCCTTGCTGGCAAAATGTCTATTTTGTAGAAGAAAAGGAAGTACAAGAGCATACGAAGCACATAAACAACTAATGCACTGTTACTCTGTCCAGAAGGCCTCTGCACTTTATACTGTGATAACTTCGTGAGGGGGTGCGGTAACTGAAATACTGGAGTCATAATCAGAAACACCGGGCTTCAGATCCCTGTAAGGTTTTCGTTCCTTTGGCAAGGTGCTCCCTTTTCACACCAAATGATATAGAGAGCCTATGGTGTTGAATGCCTTCGCCATACTTGGTGCCGAGAATGGTTCTCGCGGTTTAAAAATGGCCGGACAGAAATTAACGGTTCCTCCTTTAATTGCAATTTGGTCAAACTGATCTTGACAAGTTTACGAAAGCTACTCAGGCGTCCAAGTTTTGGTTATCGGGAGTGCACTCGTGCTATTCTGATAATTAATTTTTGTCTAGGACAACGTGCAAGAAATAAATTAATCGATTCTACATCTACATAAATACTCTGCAAGTCACACTGAAGTGCATGGCAGAGGGTTCATTGAACCGCTTTTATGATGTTTCTCTACAGTTCCATTCTCTAATAGGTCGCGGGAAAAAGGAACACCTAAATCTTTCCATTTTCGATCCGATTTCTCTAATTTTATTTTGATGATTATGTCTTCCTATGTAGGTGGATGCTAAGAAAATTGCATTCGGAAGATAAAGTTGGTGAAAGAAATTTCGCAAATAGATCTCGTCGCAACGAGTAACGTCTTTATTTTAATCATTTCCATCCCAACTCGTGAATCATTTCCGTGACACTCTTTCCCCTATATCGCGATAATACATTACGAGCTGCCCTTCTCTGAACTTTCTCTGAATCGTCTGTCAGTCTCACTTGGTGGGGATCCCACAATGCGCAACAATACTCCAAAATAGGACGTATTAGTGTAGTGCAGGCAGTTTCTTTATTAGAGCTGTTGCATCTTCTAAGTGTTCTGCCAACGAAACGTAGTATTTGGTTCGCTTTCCCTACAATGTCATTTATGTGTTCTTTCCAATTCAAATTGTTTGTAATTTTTACTCCTACGTATTTAATTGAATTAACGGCCTGTAGTTTTGACTGATTTGTCGTGTAAATGAAATTTAACGGGCTTCATTTAGTGATGATATGGATGACTTCACACTTATCGTTATTAAGGGTCAATTGCCAATTTTTACACCATGCAGATATCTACATCATTTTGCAGTTACTTTTGATCTTCTGGAGTCATTACAAACTGATAAGTGACAGCATCATCCGCGAACAACCTAAGAGAGCTGCTCAGATTGTCTCCTAAATCGTTTATAAAAATAAGGAACAGCAGCAGCCATAAACACTTCTCTGGGGAACGCCAGATGTTACTTCAGTTCTACTCGATGACTTTCCGTCAATTACAACGTACTGTGTCCTTTCTGACAGAAAATCACGAATCCAATTGTGCCGATATCCCATAAGCATGCAGTTTGATTGGAAGACGCTTGTGAGGTACAGTGTCGAAAGCCTTCCGGAAATTTAGGAATACGAAATCTATTTGACATCCCTTGTCTATACCACTCATCACATCATGTGAGTAAAGAGCTAGCTGTGTTTCACAAGAATGATACTTTCTGAATCTGTGTTGACTATCGGTCAATAGATTGTTCTCTTCGAGGCACAATATTTGAGGAAAGTATATGTTCTAAAATTCTGCTGCAAACCGACGACAATGATATAGGCCTGTAATTTTGTGGATCACTCCTATTGCCTTTCTTGAATATTGGCGTAACCTGTGCAACTTTCCAGTCTTTGGGTACGGAACGTTCGCTGAGCGAGCATATGTAAATGATAACTAGGTATGGGGCTATTGCATTAACATACTCTGAAAGGAAATTAATTGGTAAACAATCGGTACCGGGAGACACTTTTGTTAAGTGACTTAAGTTGCTTTAATACACCAGTGGTATCAACTTCTTAATTACGCCTGCTGGCAGCTGTTCTTGATTCGAATTATGGAGTATTTGGTTCATCTTCTTTCGTTAAGGAATTTCGGAGAACCAGTCATCAATAGCATCGCCGCTACTATCGTTTAGTGAAGGTATTGATTGTCCTTTACTGCTAGTATACTTTACATATGAGCAGAATTTCTTAGTTAAATTTCGAGTTACATTTCAAGTTTTTGTGGGACTGATGACCACTGCAGTTTTGTTCCCCTTAAACATCCAACCAACGAGTTTTTGTAAAAGACTGCCCGTCTTGAAGATTTTCTGTCCGTTTAAATTCGGCATGTTTTTTTCTTTTCTTTTGCAAGGGTGATCTAACCTGTTTTATGTACCACGGCGATGCAGACTTCTTACTGATGGAAATTCTCCAGTGAGATGCTAAAATACTCTTAAAAAGAGTTTGAACGGCCGGCCAGTACTAACCTTAGCTCTGTATCGCCGACAGTCACACGAAAATATAACCGAAAAATATGACACAAGGTTTCAGAAATATTTTCCTTCATCAGGTACGAGAGGAGGGAAGAGGAACAGAGGGGACAGGTTATTCAAGACCTAGGCCATGAGGCGATCTCAATAATTGTTCAAGTACTTCTTGCCAGACAAGCAGTCTGATTTTTTTTACCTCACACTCTTATGTGCAGTGTTTTATTTACATAATATCGAGCTTTTGAAACACAATAATCTGGAGAAAGTCGAGTTAATTAAAATTAGGCAGTAATTAAAATATGTTGTTTGAACACAGTTCATAAACATCAGTATATTACAACTTAAATAATGACTGCAATTAAATAATGCAATTGTGAGGTCATGAACATACATTTTGATTAGTAGGTAAATCACGCCTAACTCTAGGCTGTTAAATAAACTAAACTTTTAGTGATTATTATTATGAACAAGTTCAGTTGGAATGAATGCACAGATCAATATGTAGAGATGATGAGTTAAAGGCTGAGTTTTATTGTCAACTCACTCATAAGATGCAACGAATGCACTAGACTGTTTACACTAAACTACCCTTGTCCGCCCTCTTCTGGCGTATTTCTATGCGGAACGAGAGCCTTGCCTGATGGCATTGACGGAGGACAAACTAACTCAGTTCTTATTCCAACTACCTCACCAAAAACTTTGGCAAACATATTTGCGCTTTTATTGAGCCGAAAGAGACGGTGGAAGAGAGTGCGAGTGGAAGAGAAACTCAGATTAGAACGTCTTGCTGGGAGAGAGACTGTGTTGTGATTGTAGTATGGAGAGCAAAACAGAGAGAAGAAATGAAAGAGAGATGAAGAAAGAGCAATATATAAAGTGTGGGGGTGTGGATCCCTGAGAGCGGCGAATGGGTTACAAACATCATCAAAACATCGACATACACACAGAGGCGACAATGATGATTGAGGAGACAGGCAGCGGACTATGAGAAAGTAAGAGACAGTAGCAGTGTGAGAGAAAATAATAGTGTAAAGACAACGGCAGAGAGTCAGTGAATGGCAGAGAAGGAGACAGTGGTAAGGAAGATTGATAGATAGGATTAAAGACAGTGACAGTGGGAGAGACAGAAAAAACTGATGAGGAAGAATCAGACATTGGGAGAGAAACATGTAGGCAGTGCAGTGGGAGTCAGATGCCGAGTGTTGAAAACTTCACAATGATGACAGGCTGGGTAAAAGGATTCAACATGTTCTGTGTTAAAAGAGTGACAATATATTCGCATGACAAAGGAAAGAGGAATGACTGAGACAGGTAGTTCCTCTCTTTTCTATCAGTTTTTTAAACAGGGACATATTTGCCTTTTTTGTACTCTGACAGGCACATTGTATTGAAGTATGCCACTGCTTCATTAACAGGGTTACCATATTTTGGAATGCAAAAGAAAGACACTTTCTACATTTAAAAATAGAAAATGCAGACACTTTCCATATTTTAAATCTCTTACAAAAGAAAAGAAAATTAACAATAATCAGAAATCACACGTACCTACATCACATCCTTTTTTCTCTGGACCGAATCTGATTTAACTTCTGTTAACACAAACATTAAAAATTCCAATTAAAATGACTAAAATAAAAACACATTGTTCAGAAAAAAATTATTTTTGTGCTAATTAAATATTCTAGATAAGATGTCTGTTCTTTTGGTCATGGAATGGTACATATGCTTCGAACAGGCAAATGACAGTTTCTTTGTTGATGTACAAATACGTCCAATACCTTGACAGAATTCAAATAAAGCTGTGAGCACTACAGTTATAGTGTGCAATAAATTTAGAATTTGTGCAGATGATAAGTGCTGGTGGCAGACATGCACCCATTTAAGTGCCACACTCCCCGTCAGCTCCACTGCCTTACTTAAAGTCATCCTTCACAATGACCAACCCTTTCCTGACAACACCAATAAGGGAGAATATTTTGTTTCTTACCTTTTCCATCCTGGACGTTCCCAACTTTGATTATTCCCTCTTCCCCGATGTCAATTCAAACCGACACCTCTGTTCCCCGCTTGCCCCATGCTTCCAGTAACTGAATCACATCACACCTTAGGAACTAAACATTACAATCATGGCTCTACACATAAAATTAACAATGCAAAACAAACGCAACACTGTTCTCAGTCACAACCACCTGACCTACCACCACCTCCAAGCCTACCTCCCCTCTTTTCAAACGCCTTCGCCTCCCTCAATAATGTCATCATCTACACCACTTTCTTTCCTGACCTGTGGAAAAAGTCACATATCCTGACGTTCCCTACTCCCAACAAACCCCCATCCACAAACTTCTCCTACCACCCTATCAGCTTCACCTCAGTCTTCAGCAAAGTCATAGAAATCATCCTATCCCATTGAATCAATCAGCACCTACATCAACACCACCTCCTCCCTCTCTCCCAATGTGGCTTTCGACCTTTCCTCAGAGCGATGACCAGCCCCTTCACCTTACCCACCTCCTCTCCATCCAGCTCAATTCCCATCACTCCGCCATCTTCAGCTCCCTTAACATATAAAAGCATACAATCATTTATAACATTCCGGCCTCCTATTCAAACTCTAAACCTATGCCCGTACTATTAATTATGTACAATTAATTTCTTCCTTTCTCTCCCCCTGCTCATCCTAATTCAGTGTCTGCAACTCCTATTCCCATTTTTTCTACCCCACCAACAGGGTGCCTCAAGGGTCCGTCCACTCTTCTCTTCTGTACCTCATCTACTCCACCAATATGTCTGAATCCCAGCCTCCTGTCCACCTCCTACAATACACTGATGACACACCCTGGCCTGCTCCCAGCACCTCCTCCAATCCCACCTTTCCCAGTTCTCCACTTGGTGCAACCAATGGCTCCTCTCAATCAAACCCATCAAGTTCCAGGCAATTATCATAGGATGTACCACATGCTCCTTCTGCCTCCATGATTTCTACCTTACCCTCCACAATCATCCCATCCACCATATCCCACACTCAAATATCTTGGCCTCACGCTTGACTGCTCCCTTTCCTGGACTCTGCATCTTAAAACAATCTGTGAAAAAGCCTTCAGCAGCCTCCTCAAACTCCTCTCCAGCTAGACATGGCGCCTCAACCCATCCACCATCCTCTACACTTACGGATCCATCATTAATTCCATCTTGTGTAGTTTCCACTCTGGCTGGGTCTCCGCCTTCCCCTCCCCCCCCTTCGCCTACTACAAACCCCTCCAGATCATCTATATTCATGCTCTCCACCTCACTTACTGTATCTGCCTCCCATCCCCCACATGGATCCTATATGATCTCATTCCGTTCCTTCAACTCCTCCTGTTCCTCATGCATATCCGGATCCTTTATATGACCTGCAAAGAAGACTACCACACCCATTAATGTACTCTATTCTCACCAATCCCTGCCACTCCTACACTATTACATCCCTCCCTACCTTCACCTTCACTCACTCCACATCTTATTCCGCCACCTACACCTACAGCATAATGCCTTCTGTCCTGAAATCTACTCCTCCTAACAGCTCTAATTCTGGAGCCCCCTCTTCCCACCCCCTCCTTATCCATCCCAATATTTGGTTCTCGTTACGCCCACCGCTGGTCTCTCTGCATTTCCACTCCTCTCCTGACCATTCCCCTCCCTCCGCACCTCCTTCTTCACCCTCTCCCTTCCCCTGTGGGGTCGCCAAGTGAAGTGCTGTGAATTTTAATCTGTACTTTGTGGTCCAGTGTTGTGTGTGATCTCAGTTTTTATCATGTCACTTGTGGAAGAACAAACTTTGCCTGTGGATTTCAATATGTGCTGCCATCAACGTCACCATGTTTGTGTTTGTATGAAACTATGTTTCTGATTTTAGCCGTCATTGATGTTTTACGGCCTTTTCACTGTCTGTCACATCATTGTTATGTCACAGCACTGTCACGTCGAGTTGTATTCACACTGTCCAGCACGTCAATTCTCTTATCCAAATACCCAATGCTGAAAGTGGGTTTATAAGTGGTGACCTGTTATGTAAAGAGTCATATTTAAATACTGGAATTGTAAAACAACAATGTTAAATATCATTGACGGCCAAAGAAACCTTACAATGTTTGTGTTTGGTCAACTTAGTGTGGGGAAAGTGCTGTGAAGTGGAACAAAATTTCAAAACATCGACATCTATTTTCAAGTGAAAATATGAACATATGAACACAATAAGTGCAGTAATACAGCTTATTTACTTTATACATTACAATATCCCCACTGACATTTTTATACCATCATGAAAACTGAATTTTTGTTCTTCATTAGCACTGACTGTTACATTTAAAATTTTATTTCAAGAAAATTGCGTCATCAGATTACAATCTCATTCAAATAAACAGTTACTTCCGTCTTTTCTATTACGATGTGGTATTGAAAACCATATATCATTTTTCTTATTCAGATATCTGACCCCACTTTTAGGAGGACATTCAAGTGAAAGAATATTTAAGTCAACATGAAGCATATTCAATTCACCGCTAAAACAAAGTATAATAATAAAATAAAGATTAATAAGACACATTTGCGCGTAATCTATGTAATCATCTCGTACAACATGAAAATCACGTGACGAAAATTGGTTAACTTCCAATGTTAGCAGACGACCGTTCTGTCAAAACTTTCTTCTCGAGAAAGCTTTACGTGAGGTGAGGTGATGGTCCGCTGACGGACGCCATTAACAGTACAATGTGGAATGATCTGATGGAACGTGACGTGATGTGACGGACAGTGCGAAATTGACCTTTAACGTTTGTTTATATGCGTTTTTAAACTTCATTGTTTTGTAATATCGCCAATATCTCACCTTGTCTTGTTTGCAAATTCACCATATTTACCTTCTTTGTTAACATTACTGATAAATTGTCAATTATTGTAATCCGTTGGCTGCAGAGCGGAGTAGGAGGTCGCTGGAAGTTCCAGTCTCATTTCAGCACAAATTTTTAACTTCGCCATCGAATGTATTCCTGTGCCCCGAAACAGCCGTGTTATTTTGGTAGTTCTAAAGTCTAAAAAGTTACCCAGTTTGGTGATTTGCTCGGAAAGGAACAGATAGTTTAAAGAAGGTGCACGCAGATGAATGTATTGGTTCACAAGAGACCTGTGTATGGCACAAAAACAGTGTTAAATGAAATGTATTACAGCCAAAAATATAGCAAGTGCAGCTACAAAGATCGACAAATTGATTGTAAACAATATTTGTAGTGCAACAGATCGGTAACAAGTAAATAAAAATGGTGTAACTCAATAACCAAAGCAAAATTTATATAAACTGTTGTTGATACTAAGTCAAAAGATCTTACTTCCCAGAACTTGAAAAGACAGACATTTACAGAAATTGTAAAATTTATGCGGACAGGGACTTCTGAAAATCCTATTCATTAACCATCAATTAAACCATGTCTTTTTTAATAACAATGTATTTTATTTATTTGTTGCCATTCGGCATTCATACAAACTCGTTACGAGATAGTTAACATTTTACTTTGCTTATTTAACAAATTGTATCAAACAACTCCTCGGCCCCCCTCCAAGAAAGGCGAACTCTCAGTGGTTACTGGATGTGCAGGGAAGGAAAGGAGGTATTACACAACGAGCTTAAATTTAAACTCGTTGGTATTACAATTCCGCATCGGTTGCCAAACAACATATCTATATCACTGATAATGTATACCATTTAATCGGCATCAAAGCGGAAGCACGTTTTAAGTCAGTTCTCGGTTAACTTTCAATGGATTCTATTCGGCGAAAATATGTGATAATGTTCGGCGTCGTTTATTCTGAGCGAGAAAGTTACATTTTGTGTATTACGAACTCTATCAGTAGAGCAATTAGCGAAATGTGTGACAATCTCCTTGAACTCAGGAACCAGCTGAAGTGTCCTGACGCGCGGAACATGCTGCAGCAACTTCACATATAGCCTACGTTAGAACCTGCACGTCACGCCGTCCCCCTCCACAACGCCTGTCTGTGAGGGCGCTCGTATATATACTCATTCACTGAGTGAGACACCAGTCAGTTGATCAGCGCTAAAGGCTGTGAGTGCAGAGTGGAAGTGTCAGTTATTGGATATATGAGTGAAGTTTCGTAGTTTCACGTGACAGGTTTGCTGACGAAACGATTGCGCGACCTACGTCACTGCTCGAGTCGACTGTTCTCTTTGCCTTTGGTGGCCTTCAGTAATCTTTGTGCGGGCGGTCAGTGCGGTTCACAGCTGTTCGCAGCGCTAATTTCTGCTACTGAAAGTGGTAAGTTGTGAGTGATGTTAAAATAAGATGGCAAGCAGTTATTGTGGTAACTAATTCTTATCTACAGTGAAAAAGTTAACTCAGTCTTTTGATAAAGTAGAATTTTTTTTAAACACTCATTAATCCAGTTTAGGTATCAGCTGATGATTTCCCTCTTTCACATTTTAATAGGTCTGTAGCGGAACTTGGAATGCCTAACGAGGTATATAGCATTAATTATTAGCAATCATAGTTTTCTTGCTTTGAAATGTGTAAGTCGTAAGCTAAATACTTTTTGCACGCACGCTGACTTCGCTCTTACTTCAAGTGAATAGGCCTTTAGGTGGCGGGAAAGAGTTTTTTTTAAAGTAACTTTTAAGTTCGCATACCTTGACATTGTTTCACATATTAAACTGTGTTTTTGCTGTAACAGCTATAGCTTTTTCCCAGCCGTTTTTAATCATTGTACCTTCTCATGCTGGATCATTTCTAAACTACATTAATACGAGTTGTTTCGGACGAAGTCATTTCAGATTATTGCATTTATTCTTGTCTACAAACGTATGAATACCTCTTACTTTCAGTAAATTACATAATTAGATAATTTTACATTGCTGGTTATATAATGAGTTTGTTCGCTTAGGTTGCGGAATCAGAAGAAATGGCATCGTCTCCGCCTGTCTTCATCCAAGATGAATCGCATACAGATAAATTGTCAAGAAAAATGAGGGATTCGCCTTTCGTACCAATCGGTAAGTATATATACAATCGTAATTTGATGGCAGTATTGGCGGTAAATATCACATCTTCTGCTTTTATATTCATGATCCTAGTTCTTCGTTAATGTTAGTATTACAGAAAACTTTGAAAATAAGAAATAGTTAACATTATCTCACTGTATTCATGAGCAGAGAAACTAAAACCTCTGAATGTAATTGTATAGTAGTGCATCCATTTGTGTGTGGTCCCGTTTACTGGCTTCTCCCCAATCCCATGTTTTCATGCACAATTTTCAAATTTGATGTTCCAATTCTTTTCTTTGAGACACACATGCTTTTTCTGCTCTACTTTACCCGTTATGTTGAAGTTAACTCTGAAAATACTATTTGTCATGTAGATACTGGAATGTGTTAGCAGCATGGTTGTGTGGAAATAGCCCTGTGCTCTAAGGAGCCTTGCTGCATTGAACGTAGGTGATTACTGTCAGAGGTTCAAGTCCTCCCTTGGGTTTGGCTGTGCATGTTGTCCTTACTGTAAGTAGTTTGTAAGTCTAGGGACTGATGACCACTGCAGTTTAGTCCCATAGCTTTACAAACATTTTAACATTGACAGCATTGCATGGAAATTAATGGCATTAACATACTGATTGCACACATTTACTTAGCCCCTCAAGAGAGGATGCTGGGAGTAGATGTTTCCGATCTGCTGGCAGTGCATTGACTGCTGAGGCAAGCCCATTACCCCCTAAGGCAACCTGTTTCTAGCTTACAAAATAAACACATTTTGAATTAATGTACCATAGAAGTGACATAAAAGTTGACACTGTTTTGCTAAAATGACCAGGTACAGTCTTACTGTTCATTTTAAATAAGCTGACTTGTGTTGATTACACAGAGACCAGATAAGTGAAAGATTTTTAAACACTTTTCCCTTTAGTGTAAGAGTAAGCCTAGTTAATATTTTGGAACAAATCTTGCTGCAGCCATAAGTATTGGCAAAAAAAGTGGAAGAACCTGATAGGGACAGGAAGAAGAATTGTACAGAATGATGCAAGTACTAGATTTACTGCTTTCTTATCACTGTAACAGTTAATTGTTGAGCTGCAACTGTGAAGGCTGCCAGATGTTCAGATTTTTCTGCTTTACACTTCAGTGTGTGTGTGTGTGTGTGTGTGTGTGTGTGTTTTCTCCCCATGTAACCCTCTTTTACTCATACCCCACAATTTGTTATAGGAGTAGCTGGGCTTATTGCGGCTTGTGCTTTGGGTGCATACAAGTACCGTCATCGTGGAGAAATGTCTACATCGGTGTTCCTGATGCAACTTCGAGTCGCTGCACAAAGTATGGTTGTTGGCAGCATGACTCTTGGTCTTGCATACCAGATGTACAAAGAGTACCTCAGTCCTGATCGAAAAAAGCCATCCGAGTGAAAGTACCATAAATACATACAAGAAACATTGTTTTAGTATTTGCAACTTGTACAACATTTTCAACTCAATCTCAGCGAGATGATTCAGATTATGTGTAAAGATTGTCAGAAGATGTTGTCTGACAGTTGTGAATATTTTTTCTTTCCTAGATGCTGCAAATATTTTGCATATTTATTTCTACTGTATGAATTGGTATCTGATGTTAACAAGTATAACCTGCTTTGCGTGAACTGTTGCAATAATTTGTGAGATGCTGATATACTCATGTATTTATTTAAAAAAAGAAATGGAGAGAGAGAGAGAGAGAGAGAGAGAGAGAGAGAGAGAGAGTGAGTTTACTGCCCCATTCTTGATGTTTGAAATCTAATAGTGTATGAAACAAGTTGGCAGAATGTTTGTGTCAATTCAATAACATATTGCACAACTACAGTTATTTGAAACAGTAGTTTGTGTGCCATTCACGGTGAATATAGTTAGACTTTTAATGTGCACTCTGTTTTTCAAATGGATCATTGCTTCAGTATACCATCAGTATTCACATAGTGTCAAAGTGTGCAAAGTGAAAATTGCCTGTTATTAGCTTGAACATCTTAACTTGGTTGTTCATGTGATTAATGTTCAGTATTACAGAATAATTAGTTTTTACAAGAACTGTATGTGTGTATACTTTAATAGTGCTGAGAGTTTTTGTCATATTGCAAGTACTTGATGTACTTGAGAGAAGAAAAAAAAAAATAGTCCTTTAACAGTATTGTATAATCAGAGATTATATGTATTGTGTAAAGGGATGCAACAAGCATTAGTACAACTCATTATTCTGTGAAAGAGATGTCACTATGAACAGGAATTTTAAATTATAACTGTCCATCTACAATGTATAAATATGAATTAGACATTGTGGTGTTAATTTGTTGATGTTTTATGGAAAATAAAAATATTTATTTTAAGGCTTTTTGGAGATGATTTTTCCTTTGTCCAATATTTTGTATAAAGGACACAACTTTGTCCTGTGGTGATCTTGATGAATAATTTGGAGAGAGAGAAAGAACATTTCATGATAAATTTCACTGGATATTCTTCACAATATTGCCATTCTGATTTGTCTGGTGATGTATAGCCAGTAATTTTTTTTATGAAAGTTTGTTACTGTACTGTTTGACATGTATATTGCTCATGATTTCCACAGTTGAAGCTTAGTAGCTTCAAATGTCAGTTAGTGATGCTTGTAATAGTCAATTGGTATGGAACAAGATGCTGAACTCAGGAGTACAAAGGCATAATGATGGACACAAGAACTTCTCTAATTTTAAGTTAAAGTATGCAACCATCAGATGACAAAGGTATTAGGACAATGGTTTGCCAAATGTTATGTGTATCACATACCTGCCAACTCTCCCGATTTAGGCGGGACTCTCCTGATTTTTCACTTTTTCTCCCGCCTCCTGGTTTTGCCATTATTTCTCCCGATTTTTAGCTTTTGTCCTGAAACCCAAGATTAGATTTTCCGACAATGGTCAAAAGTCCTGTGTTCATTTGTCAGTTTAAAATAAATACATAACGAAATTCATAGAAATTAGGAGTTACGCTTGACTCATATAATAATTGTTTCTGCTAATTCCTCATATTTGCAAATACACATGTAGTGTTTCAGTGTTGTGCTGTTTTTGAATGTGATGTTTTCTCAGTGCACATAAGTGAAATCACTTCAGTGGTTTTTTAATCGCTGGTGACCTTTTGACTGGATAGTTATGGGGATCAGTTTCATACGCAAATTGCAGAAAGGAAAATTTCGTGTAAACAGCCATTTCACGTGATTACGAGATTTCAATTCGGTGGTATGTGTTCCAGTATGGGAAGGAATATAATCAATTTTTAAGTAGTTTTCGGAACATTTTTTTCTATTTTGTACTCTTTCTCGATGTGATCTTTCCACATCACATGGTGAAAAAAAGCAATGTAACAAAATACGTGCAGAGAAAATGAAAAGTGCGTGAGTAACAATAAGACTGAAATTGCTGAAAAAAGTGAAAGTGATCATGTCATACATGTAGAGCGCTTATTTACATTGTTTATTATAGAGTACTGTTTACCAATTAAATACGATGACTATATGTGGGTCACTTGTTCCGTAACATGTTCCCAGATAGCAGTATAGCACAAATATACAGCTGTGAACTTTTTTGTTTTGATCAAAATAATCAAACACTTTACCTGGACTGGCTACAAAATGTAAGGATGTAATCAACAATTGGGTTAACGCAAGTTTTTTTTGTAGCCATTATGTAGCGTTATGAGATTATAGGAAAACACTAAAATCAGTTATCTTAAGGTTAATAGTAAAGTGTGCTGCAGTTTTTCATAGAACAAATCTCCTGATTTTTTGAAAAATCCCCCGATTTTCTAAACGCGATCTCCTGATTTTACATTTTGAAGGTTGGCAGGTATGGTATCAATTCAAACTTTAACTGTGCGGGCATCAGATGTCAAGGATATATCAATTGTGAAAAAAAGTGTCTAATATATATATTAATTAATGTCTTGCATTTTGTAATAAGTATTTTATTAGTTTCATGAAGTAAGGTTTGATCATTTGATAATGGCAACATAGCTTAGAGGCCCAGTAACTCGGTATTAAAAAATCTGGCTGAAACATGCACAAAAAGGCATATTTGTATGCACTTTAAGCACAGAAGATGCTGAATTATTTTACTCAGTCTCTCTTATATTGAAGTTTTCACAAATAGATTATCTTGGACTTTATCCTTTTTCTCCTATCAGCACTTTCTCTTGTCTGAATGTACCACTGTCATTCTCAATCCATTTTTCTCACTCTTTCTTACCACAGCCTCCTCCTTTGTCGTTCTACCATTGTTCTGGTCTCAACTGCCTCCTCTCAAATTGACACACACTCTTTCTCAGTCTGCCGCTTGTCTCCTCTGTACGTGTCTTTGAGATGGATCATTCTGGCTTGTAAGTCTCTTCCACTAAGACTGTTGTCTCTTTCTCTCCTACTGGCACTCTCCCATCATTACATTCACTTATTTTCTCCCAACACAAAAAAGCAAGGATATGTTCATATGCCTAAATCTTTGGCGAGGTAGGCAGAATGAGGACTGAAACTGCTGGTTCCCCACTTTTCTGTCCAATTTTTTTTTAAAAAGGAACATGTTTCTGTTCTTTGACAGCATTTTTCATTTGGTTCCCTTTTTCTCCCTTGCAGTAGGAGGATGTGATACTTATAAAAAGACAAATTCTGAAGTTCAGTAAATATTTGCCAATTGAGTTGTATGCTTCAATATAATTGTATACAGGGTATGATATGAGAGAGATATTTGTCCATTTATGATGATCAAAATTTTCACTGAAACATTTTGCAACAGCCACCAAGTCCCCTACGAAAGTAGTGGGCACACGACCCATGTTCATCCATCAGATATTAAACGATATATCTTGAGAACACTATGAGATACTGTTGTGCTCACAATGTAAAATAAAATGTCTTCTCAGAATTTCACAGGAGCTAAAATCAACCATACACAAAGTATATACAATATATTTTTACCTTTGTAAAGTCTTTAATATGTGTTGCAATACTTCACTTAATTTGATGCTGCACAGGAACTCTGATAATGAAAATAGAATAAATTTGTTTAGCCATTTATATTTCTTAAAATCAGTTGGGGAGTTTCACAATGGCCAGAATGTCTCTCTCTGCACAACTGGCACTTTTGGTGCCAAATGTCATGATGTTTTGGTATGTCTTAATTACACATAGATATTTTTGAAAGGGGAAAATGCATTAATTTCTATATAAATCTCTAAAGCATATACAGTTAAAATTTTGTAGTCATTTGCTATGGTTATTTATTTATGGCCCATGGTGCACGACTAAAAATAAGTTTATTTTTTTACGCTAAGTATAGTGACCTTGAACCTCTGCATCTCAGTAATGGAAGAAGGTACCAAAACTTTAAAAAGTTGTTTGAGATATCTAGCATATAGTTAAATGTTCAACAGTTTGCAATGATTTCTAGGCACAGAAGGTTTGGTATATACACATAATTGTTTTTCATGGTTTTCCCAGAAACCACCCCAAAAAGAATTTGTACTTTCATATAGCTGTATAAAACCCTTTTTAGACCACTTGTATGGTTTACTGTAATACCAATGCACTTGGTTGCCTGTAGAGAGACCAGAAGGGCACTCAAGTACCCGAAACTGGTCGTCACAAATAAATTATTAGAAGCAACTGGTTGCTGCATTTTGTGGATTAACCACATGCACTTTTCACAGTGGTTCCTACCATTATGATTTAATCGTAATTGTAATGAAAACTTTTTAAAATCACAATTTAACGACTGGAATGGTTTGAATTCTGATTGTCAGGTTTTCTGTTGGCAAAACTCTGTTTCTCTTGAGTTTGTTCGTGTGATGTCATTGACAAAAATAAACTGGTCATGAACAACAGAACTACAAAAGAAACTGTGTACACTATACTTGTCCGTCCATTTTTGGAGTACTGCAGCCCAGTGTGAAATCTTTATCAGGTGGGTTTGACAGAGGACATCGAGAGAGTCCAAAGAAGGGCAGCTCGTTTCGTATTGTCACGATACAGGGGAGACAGCGTTACGGAAATGATAAAGGTTCTGGGATGGGAATCATTACAACAACGGCGAGTATCGCTGCGCCATAGGCTACTTGCAAAACTCCAATCACCAACATTCTCCTCAGAGTGCGAAAAGATATTGTTGACTCCCACTTACATAGGTAGAAATGATAATCAGAACAAAATACGATGAACCCTCTGCCAGGCACTTAAATGTGATTTTCAGAGTATCCCGTGCAGGTGCAGAACACCTAGCTTGTTCTTGTGGGTATCACTAGAATTTACAAATTCAAAAACTGCGCAACATAGGCTGAATACACAATGACACACCCTTGTGGCATCTAGCAGCAGCCAATGAAATTGTGGCATGTGACATATATCATAGTTGTTTAATCTGTGTTCAGAAGTTGATGTTGTGTTGGTTTTGTTTTTTATTGCATCATATCTACTAATACAGTAATTTCGTGTGTGTGACATGCTGTGCCAAAGTGTGTACAATTCAAGTTTTAAGAGCTCCACTGTCACTTCAGGTTTTCTCCCGGGCTGGAATTTTAAATAATGTTCCACAAAATATGGAAAATGATTTCATTTGGCCTAGTAGTATAACATGCTAGGAGAAGAGTATGTAGAAGGAGAAATCAAAACTTGGCCTTTTTTTTTTCTCTTCTTTAACTTTCTTAACCCGCAATCTCACTGTAAATTATGATTTTACAAATGGTTTTCACAATTTTGGTGATTCCTAATTCATTTATTCCTCTTGGACCCCTTCCTACCTGCCCCCAAGCCACTCATACATATCAAGTTGCATTACTATTTGTCATATTTCAAAGTTGGAACCTTTGTGTACAAAATCCAACTATTTTGTTCAATTTGGATGGGCTCCAGGAAGTGTGCAATGTTAAATTTCAACGCTGTCTTATAGCTACAGTAGGCCCATTTTTCTGATAGGTGTACAAATGATCATGAACAAAATGCTGTCCAGAACATTTCACCCCCTTATCTCTGCTATTGAACTTGTGATATGGTCCCCCTGAACATGTTTGCATGTGGAATTTTCTGAATTGTTAACATCATGCAGAAACAGACATCAATATACTTTCTATGGATATACAACTTTTAATGTTTCCTCTGTTGTAGTTTGGAATAAAGTTGTTAAAAACTGTGAACAAAGTAACTTTTAGATTTATTGGGAAATTTTGTGTGTGAAAATTATGGGTTATATTTAGAGTACCATTTTCATTTTTGCTCTTTCTCTCTCTGCATCTCTTAATCATAATAATGATTGTGCATGCCGAAAAGCCAGTTTTGTCAATACCAAGTTTACAAACCTGTACAAAAACAAATTCAGTTAGCAGCGAGTAATGAAACGCACTCACTCACTACCACTTCTGCATTATATATATGATCATTGGAATTATTAACACATGACACTGTTGTAACAGACTAGAGCTGTGTCCTGAATTGCTCAGCCTAATCTGGAATGAGATCACAACTTGTGGAAATTCTCTCTTAGCTGTTTAGACAAAGCAATGGAAAATAAGGAAAGGTAAACAAATGTGGAACTCGGTCACCAAAAGGTGCATTGCAAATGGTATCATAATCGTATTTGTGAATGGGAGGAAAGGAAATGATTTTGTCTTGGGGGGGGGGGGGGGGGGGAGTAATTGACTAGTCATGTACCTCTAAGGAAAGAATCATAAAGGTCACAATAGAAGGTAAGGGACAATGGTTGGTTTTACTTTTGGGAACTTAAAATTTCCAAGCACCTATACAATAATTGAAATGCTTCTACTGGAGAAAGTTTGTACATGTGCCACACGCAGTAATTAATGAGAAAAATGCTGATGAAATAAATTGAAATGATGTTAGTTAATGTGGAAAAATCAAGATATCCACATCATTCACAATTTTTCAATTTATGCCACAGCCTTCACAAGGAAGAAGGTATGTACACACAATCTCAAAGGCACAACTCATACAGACATGACTACCATCTTACTCATAGATGCTGTAACTTGAGTGGCACATGACACTGAGGGGGGATTGGAGGGGTAACGATGTAGACAAGGGCTGGGGTAGAAACATCTGTTCTGCCTCACAAAGCATGCGAGTACTATGAGGGTTATCGAAAAGGTAATGCAGCATTTTTTTCTCAGCCAACAATAACAGTACCAGAGTGTAACTTTAGAAGTACAATGTCTGAAGTTTCCAGAGTGTGCATCCAAAATTTCCAATTCCTGAGCAGCAGTGTAGCAGTAACAGTGTTCCAAAATAATGCCTTTAAGTGATGTATGAAAATAGCCAGCCGTCACTGAATTTCTCATTGTAGAGAATGCTGGTATGAAGTATGGTTTGATACAGTTCTACACGCTAACCTGCCCTGTGCAAGTCTCTTCATCTGAGAATACTGCCGTCAACCTACATCCCTTTGAATCTGCTTGCTGTATTTGTCCCTGTATTTTTACACCACACACTTCCTTCTAATGCTAAGTTGATGATTCCTTGATATCTCAGAATGTGTCCCACCAACCTATCCCTTCTCTTAGTCAGAATATGCCAGAAATTCCTTTTCTCCCCAATTCTGTTGAGCACCTCCTCATTAGTTACGTGATCTACCCATCTAATTTTCATCATTCATATGTAGGACCACGTTTCAAATGCTTCTATCATCTTTTGTCTGAACTCCTTATTGTCCACGTTTCACTTCCATACAATGCTACACTGCAGACAAATGCCTTCAGAAAGGATTTCCTAACATTTAAACTAATTTTGGATGTCAACAAGTGTCGCTTCTTCAGAAACGCTTTTCTTCCCATAGCCATTCCGCATTTTATATCTTCTTTACTTCGGCCATCAGAAGTTATCTTGCTACCCAAGTAACAAAACTCATCTACTACTTTTATTGCCTGATTATCAAATTTAATTCCTTCAGCATCTCCTGATTTTCCATTATTCTTGTTTTACTCTTGTTGATGTTCATCGTCTACCCTCTTTTCAATACATTGTCCATTCCATTCAATTGCTCTTCCAGATCCTTTGCGGTCTCTGACAGGAATCTCTGTCATCGGCAAACCACAAAGTTTTTATTTCTTCTCCCTGAACTTTAATTCCCTATCCAAATTTCTCCTTGCATTCCTTCAATGCTTGCTCAATGTACAGATTGAACAACAGTGGCGAAAGGCTACAACCCTGTCTTACTCCCTTCCCAACCTCTGTGTGCCTTTCATGACCTTCGACTCTAATTACCACTGTTTGGTTTTTGTATAAGTTGAATATAACTCTTCGCTCCCTATATTTTACCGCTGCTACCTTCAGAATTTGAAACAGTATATTCCAGTCGACATTGTCAAAAGCTTTCTCCAAATCTACAAATGCTAAAAATGTGCATTTGCCTTTCCTTAGCCTATCTTCTAAGGTAATGTGAGTATTGCTTCCTGTGTTCCAACGTTTCTCCTACATCCAAACTGATCTTCCCCAAGGTCGGATTCCACCAGTTTTTCCATTTGTCTGTAAATTATTTGAGTCAGTATTTTGAAACCATGATTTATTAAACTGATAGTTCTGTAATTTTGACATTGTTTGCAACTGCTTTTTTTGGAATTGGAATTACTATATTCTTCTTGAAGTTGGAGGATATTTCCCTTGTCTCATATATTTTGCATACTACGTGGAACAATTTTTTCATGACTGGCTCTCCTAATGATATCAGCAGTTCAGACGGAATGTCATCTATTCCAGGGGCCTTGTTTCTACTCAAATCTTTTAGTGCTCTGTCAAATTCTTCTCACAGTATAGTATCTCCTCTCTCATCCTCCTCTACATCATCTTCCATTTATAGAATACTGCTTTCAAGTTTATTTCCTTTGTACAGACCTCCTATATATTCCTTCCACCTTTCAGCTTTGCTTACTACTGGTTTTCCATACTAGTTCTTGATATTCATACCACTACTTTTCTTGTCTCTCTTATTTTCCTGTAGGCGGTATCTATCTTTCCCCTATTTATATATTCTTCTACGGTCTTGCATTTCTCTTCAAGCCACTCCTGCTTAGCACTTCTTGTCAACCTCATTTTTCAGACATCTGTACTCCCTTTTGCCTTCTTCATTTACTGAATTTTTATATTTTCTCCACTTGTGTGGCCATGGAATGCAATTCATCAGAGTTTCACAAATTGCAGCATTGGGGAGACAATACATGTCCTTAAACAGGGCTGAAAACTTTACTGCCTTGATCTGTCTCCCTAATACTTCCACTTTTTTTGGGCCCTTAAATGATGCTATTAGTTGGAGATATTTTGAGTGTGACCAAAAGGAGATTTATACTGTGAATAAATGACTTCTTGGCTAGAAAAAGGAGTGGTACCAACAACAATCAGGCTCTTTTGTCTTGCTGGAAAAAGGATATAGAACAGGAATTAGATCATGTGAAGAAGAGGTAGTGTAGAAGAAACATAATTCTTTGTTGGATGTATGTTTTATTGTGTTCGACAAATAATTGTTTAAGAAAAAATTTGGTGCATTATGTTCAAGGTGACCTTTATAGATAATTAGAAATAAGATGCAACTTTGAAATGCGATGAAAGGAGGAAGGAGCAAAATGGGAAATTGGAGGAAAGAGAACAGTTGCAAGAGAGACATGATTGGGATGGATGTATATGATGTAGACAGGGCGAAAGGGGGGATAGTACATCACCTTAGGTTGGAGAATTGATAGTCATGAGATTATAGAATGTACTGTAAGGAAGATCCAGATGGCTGGTGGTATTTCCAATATGCCCTGAAATGACGCACTTCCTACCCAAGATGATCCTTCTGATCCCTTATGAAGTGGTGTTCCATCACTAACTCAATCTCCAAAGCACTCTAATCCATCCCTATAGTGCTTCCAATCTCAACCTCTTGCCACAGAAATCATATCCCTGGACAAAGCCCCAATCCAAGACCTAACCAATCCACCCACTTAGCATTTTCTATTCCAGTTCTATCAAAGGCTTAGCCTACTCCCATCAGAGGCTGGGCCACTTGTGAAAGCAGCCATTTCATTTAGCAACTCTGGTGCAATGATTGCACAGCTCTTAACATGACTACCACTGGCTGTCCATCAGAATGAATGGCCAAACTGTGGCAAAATCAAAATCGACTGCCCTGTAACACAACATGATGGATTTCAATAACTGCTTCACAATCTTGGCCATCTAGATCCTTTCCTCCATCAGCATCTCTTCTGCACTGTGCGGATGGGAGTTATCCTTGAAACACATTCTATAGTCTCATAACCATCCTGGTCTCATCCTAAGGTAACCTACTGTTCCTACATCCCACACGCAACAGTTACCACCTCTCCAACCATTCTACAACTAATTCATGTCCCTCTCCTAACTTGTACCATATCAGCTCATAGATAGTTGTTTCTTGATGTTGTCGTAGATTGTTGCTCTCAGTAGCAGCTGGCTGAAATTTCATGAGGCAAAACTAATCCACTACAAATAACTTAGGCAACACACAGAACTTCAGTTCTTTGACACTTTTAATAATTCATTAGTGCCCAATTGTCCCCATTTATGGCCAACATACAAGTGTCATTAATTCGAAGTGTGGCAGCCAGAGATGATGGTTCTTATGACTGTGTTGTGTGCCTGTGAGATTGCATGAATGTTCTATTTTCTGAAGAAGGCCATGGCCGATAGCTGAAAGTGTTGTATTTTTGTGTCTTTTGTATGTGCCTGTTGCAGCTTGTCGCCACGTCGTTGTGGTGAGTTGTAAACTGTCCTTATTACTACAGTATATTGCTGCGAGAGACGACAAACACCGACTGCCGGCGTGGCGCAGGGGATAGCGTCACGGACATTGGTGCTGAAGGTCGCCGGTTCAATCCCGCCAACCAGCAAAAATTTATTTCTTTATAATTAACAATTCCAGAATGTTCTACATCTTTCTTATGTTCACTTGTGAATTCTACTTGTTTCTTATGTTAATTGTTCTTCTAATTTTTGGTAAATTCTGTCCGTGTATAAATAGCAGAGCACTCTGCCTGAGAGGCAGTCAGTGCTGCATGTATGTTAAATTCGTAATAAACATGCTTTCAGTATAAGTGCTGTGTTCAGTTGCCTTCGAAGTCAAGCCTGCTTCCATTTCAATGCGACAATATTATTAATTCCAACCTGGACTTGCCATTATTAGATTTTATCTCATCAATTAAAATTCTTCACCTTACCTCACCTCTTATCTATATCCTCACAATATTCCATTACCTTAATACTCATAATACCTCATTACTCCTTCAATATTCATTTCAATAACCTATCGAACAAACTGAAAATCCTGTGTAGGCCACAACAAATCTCCAGAATCCTCGTCCACAGTAACTAACCGGCTTTTACCTTCATTACTGCAATACGGACCAATCATATACATTTCAGAACTTCTCTTTTCATTGTCATATTGCTTTGAACTCAGATACAAATTATTCACATAGCTACAAATCATTTTGCTCACAACATACTTGCTAGATCACTGCTGCAGTAACAAAGTGTAACACACTGATTTCATCTCATTAAGTACCAAATTTAACATTCATTGCAATAAGTTTAGGTGTAATCTTTTACTGCTGTTACATATGCTGTTTAGATGAAGTAGAAGAAAATGGAATGACCTAAGAAATGAAGAATAGTACCACCCAGCTGAGGGAAGGCATTACTTGCCAAGTAATGTGTTCATCAAAGAATTATGAACCCCATACCTACTTAGTTAAATTTACCACTAGAAAAATCAATATTTGCACACCATTTACACAAAAATTGTATTCCAAGAATCATGCTAAGACTGAGATTTGGTATCACTAAAAAATTGCACACTTACTTTTGTCTAGCTAACTCCACTGATTAAAGTACTTCTTGCTTCACACTCTTGGATAACTTGTCAATAGCACAAATACTCTTTTTATTCTAGAAACATGCATTATCACTATTCCATCTGTATTCTTAATTGATTGAAATAAAGTGTGAGAAATACCATTAAAATCACTACTACAGTCAAGCAAGCATTTTACAGGTACACTTTGCACACTAGTTAACACTATTGGATGCCACACCTTGTCAGTACTTACTACTATTTCTTCTTCATACAATAAATCCTCATTAATTATTTGCCTAGATAAGCAATCATTCAATTCAGAAAAGTCATTTGAAGCTATAGTTAAGTGACACACATTATGGCCTGCTTCCACTTCCCTACTATTTTCTACTTCTAACTCCTGCTTACTAATTCTTTCCACCTTTGTCTCACTAACTACTTCACTATCATTATTAAAAATAGATTCGTATACCTTTACTTTCTCATCCCTAGATTCTTCACTACTCTCATTACTACTTTTTCTTGAATTCTCATTAGTATCACTTACTTCTAACAAACTATTTATCACTTTAGTACCTGCATCCTCAATATTTGACCATAATGCCTGACACCCAAGTTCTTCATGCTGTCTTAATAACTGCACATCTAGGTTCAAAGTCATTATTTCTTTACAGTTATCAACGGAGACATTGCTACCCCCAGCACATGCACTGAACTTGACATCTTCTACCTCTTTCATTTCCTGCTCAATTTCTACATGTTTAGAATCCACATCCTCTAAAATTTACCACAGATACTGAGTTTCCTTCCACTTTATCCTCTACAGTGCCCAACCTAGTTTCCAATTCAGATTGTACCTGACCAATTTGATTTTCACATTCTTCCTTATTCTCTGTACAAGATTTTCTGATAGATTGAAACCTGTTATCACAAGCACTATCAACAGTTCCCACTCTTTCTTGCACATAAGGTAATTTTGTTATGATTATTTTCACAGGATTTATTAATTTCTGATTGACATTTTCTTCTACAGATTTAATTTTACTCTCACAACTAGCTTTCACTCCTCCAATTTTCTTATCTAAATCTACTAAAGTACTATTTAATGCAACAAATTGGTGACACAAATTTCTGTTGTTTTCATCCATTTTCTGGTTTAATTCCTGACACAGATTACCAGTTTCACTATTGATTTTACTATCAGTCTTACTATTGTTGTCGCGGCGGGGTGGCTGAGCACATTGAGGCACTTTGTTCCGATGCATGAAAATGTTCTCCATCGGGGGTTCCACCCTTGGGCATGGATGTTTGTGCTGTATTTAGTGTAAATTAGTTCATAAGTAGTTTGGAAGTTTAGGGACTGATGACCCTACAATTACGTCCCATAAGCTTAACCAACATCTGAACATTTTACTATTATTTTCATCCATTTTCTGGCTGTTTCCGTCAATTTTCCGACTTGACTCCGCAAAAAAAAAAAAAAAAAAAAAAAAAAAAAAAAAAAAAAAAAAAAACTTTTTAGGAGGTTAATCTGAAACTGACTTTACAAAACCATCATCACCTGGTCCAGCTACATCACCTATAATAGTGGATGAAGCTTTCACTTCCTCATCCATTATTCCACTTACATCAGACAAAGATTGATATAATTCAAATTTATAACCACTGTTTCCTACAGTATCTGATTCTTCACCAATTCTGCCCACCTTATCAAAACAAACGTATTTCTTTATGTTATTAGGCCTAAATTTACTTCCTGCTGTCCATCATCCACTAATACATTAATTTTTGCTCATTTGTCATCCATGGTTGATTTTTAAGAACTTTACCTTAGAAATACAATGTTTCCTTGGCGGTGTTTGGCAATGTACAGCACTGCTTTCAACACAATGTCCAAGGAACACAAACACCTACTATTGTGATTTCAAATGCTGCGGCAGAATTTCTCCCATCTGTTTACAAGCCATCTCAGAATACTGATTGGCTGATCTTCCACAATGCTGTCGGTGTTGCTCCTTCCCCTATTGGCTGCTACGTGACTTACATTTTGTTTACACTAGCAGAAGCAGCTTTGAAATTCGTAGACATAGGCAAATGTCTTGAAATAACACTGGTGTATCACTAACGACTCTTCTGTTATTCACTATGCCACCTTAATCATAGTTACGATTATGCACACCTCATTATTTATGATGCACTGTTTGCAAAATACAGATCATCATAAGTTCTAATTCATGCAGTCATTAATGATAAATCCTTACACTTGGTCACCAATTGTACTGTACCTGGTCGTAGGTTGTTGTTTCTTGATCTTCTCGTATCTCGCTCTTGGTAGTGGCAGGCTGAAATTTCATGGGTCAAAACTAATCCACTACAAATAACATAGACAACACACAGAATTAAAGTTCTTTGACACTTTTAATGATTCATTAATGCCCAGTCGTCCTGATTTATGGCCAGCATACAAGTCTCATTAATTACAGTTATTGCACCCAGTAGATACATTCCACATGTCAATAATACAAATTTACACAGTCCAAGGTGTACAGTATGGCAAGGAAGAATTTAGCCTTTAATCATAATGGTAGAAACACTTTGCACACAAGTAACACTGATTAACAGACAACAATATTATAGCTTTCAGCTGTTTAGGCCCTCCTTGGTTAGGCACACAAACATACACTCACAAAGACACAACTGCCATCTCTGGCTGCTGTGCCCGATCTGCACTACCCAGCATTACCTAGGCAAGAGCAACCAGTGAGGGGGTGGCAAGGACAGGAAAGAAGAATGGGAGGAGGGGGTGCGCAGTATGTGTGGGGGGAATATGCCAGTGCTGCGTGATGTACAGATTGGAAGGAAGGGAAGGGAGATGAATGTAAGGATAGAGAGTGACAGGGAGAGGAAGGGAAGGGTGGTAGAGGCATAAACTAGCGAAGGTTTAGGCCTGGGGCATTGCGGGAGCATAGGATATTTTGTAGGGGAGCTGCCAGAGAAGCTGGTGTTTGTGGGGAGGATCCATATGGCACAGGCTATGAAACAGTCACTGAAGTGAGTCACACTGTGCAGTGCTGCATGCTCTGACAGGATGTTCTAGCTCTCTCCTGGCCACAGTTTGACAATGGTCATTCATTCAGATAGATAGCTGGGTGCTAGTCATGCCCACATAGAAAGCTGCACAGTGACTGCAGCTCAGTTTGTAGATAACATGACTGCTTTCACGTGTTGCCCTGTCTTTCATGGGATAGGAAATGCCAGTGACAGGACAGGAGTAGGTGGTGGTGGTATGGTGGATAGGACAGGTTTCACATCTAGGTCTACTGCAGGGATATGAGCCAGGGGGTAAGGGGTTGGGAGCGGGGATGGACAAGGATATTATGTAGGTTTGGTGGGCAGCGGAATACCACTGTAGGGGGTGGGGGAATGAGAAATACCCTACCAAATATCCTCCCCATACCCCCTTCAGTGGTATTCCGTTGCCCACCAAACCTACGTAACATCATTGTCCATCTCTACTCCATCCCTGCTCCCAACCCCTTACCCTATGGCTCATATCGCTGCAATAGACCTAGATGCAAAACCTGTCCTATCCACCATACCACCACCACCTACTCCAGTCCTGTCACTGGCATTTCCTATCCAATAAAAGGCAGGGCAACCATGAAAGCAGTCATCTTATCTACAAACTGAGCTGCAACAACTGTGCAGCTTTCTATGTGGGCATGACTAGCACCCAGCTATCTATCCGAATGAATGGCCATCGCCAAACTGTGGCCGGGAAACAGCTAGACCATCCTGTTGCGGAGCATGCAGCGTTGCATAGTGGGACTCACTTCAGTGACTGTTACACAGCCTGTGACATATGGATCCTCCTCACAAACACCAATTTTTTTAACTGTGCAGATGGGAACTCTCCCTACAATATAGCCTACACTCCCGCAATGCCCCAGACCTAAACTGCTAGTTCGTGCCTCTACCACCCTTTGATTCCTCTCCCTGCCACTTTCTATCCTTACATTTCATTCCCTTCCCTAGCTTCCGCACTGTCTGTCAGACAGCACTTGCATATTCCCCCATCCATGCCGTGCACCCCCCTTCCCAGCTACTTCCCTCTCCTTGCCACCTCCTCATCCCCACCACTGGTTGCTCTCCCCTAGGTCATGCTGGGTAGCACAGTTCGGCCACAGTGGCTGGAAACAGCAGTCGTGTCTGTGTATGTTTGTGTCTTTAACCGTAGAAGGCCTAAACAGCCGAAAGCTATAATGTTGTCTGTTATTTGTGCCTTTCTGCGGCTCATCGGAGGTCTCTGTGGTGAGTAAGCAACCTTTCCTTTTCAAAAATAATGTTGAATCTGATGGGAATAGTGCAAGTTTGCTAATAGAAATTGTTTAAGCCATCACTGTTAGTTTCAAACTGTAAAAACTAACTTCATTAAAGAACAAAAAGACTGGGTCTCTTTACAATGGCCAAACACATACAATTCAAAGAATACTAAATAAGCAGACAATAACAATAATAATACTGAAGCCAAAGATAAGTCACTGCACCAAATGCAAATTCAGTTATGCCAGACCTTTCCAACACTCCTGCTGTTTAAGTGATGGCAATTTGTCATTTTACAACATTGAGCTTTGAGCATAAACATACAAACTTTTCTTTGGTGAATGTCTAGGTTAACATATCGGCAAGTTGTTCTTTTGTACACACATATATTTATTTACACTGAACTTTTTAACGCAAGAAATGATACCATACGTCTATATGTTTGGTGCATTTGTGATATTCAGGGTTTTTTGACAATTTAATTGCACTCTGATTGTCAACTTATAGCTTTGTTGGTTCTTCACACTTGATGTCCAGACCACCAAGTAATTTTCTCGGCCAGACTGCATCTTTAGCAGCAGTAGCAACAGCGACATACTCGGATTCAGTTGTACTGAATGCAACAACTTTTTGCCTCTGAGAAGGCTAGGTCACAGGACCACCAGCCAAAAGAAAAACAAAAATCCTGTAGTTGATTTTCTTGATGTAAGGTCACCTGTGTAGTCATCATCAGAAAAATTAGCCAACTGCATTTTGCTCCTGCTGTTTGAATACTCTATACCATAATTTGGCATTTCAGTTGGGTACCTGAAAATTCTATTCACTGCTTGCCAGTGTGCATTAGTATGGGTGTTCAAAAATCTGCTCACACTGTTTACTGCACATGAAATATCTGGCCAAGGGATAACAGACAAAAACATGACAGACCAAACTGCTTCACAATATGGTACTTTTCACCATTGAACTCTTCATCTTTAGGTAACAGATTCATGTGAGGATCAGCAGGAACATTTAAACTTTTTGCCTAAGACTTTTTCAATTATTCTTTTCGTTTACTGGTGTTGATGTATTAACACCTTTTGCTGACATCTGTTGAATTGTTTGTGCACTGATGTGCCCTCATCATTCATGCCACTGTTTCAGATCGGTCACTGCAACATTAACTTCACTCCCTAGTGTGGATTTTGTCACAAAACACATCCTATAAATATTGTTTTCTTGCTTCACACCTTCAGCTACAGTTTCTCCGTCACATATTAGTACAATTGATCTTCTCTGAAAGCTGCAGTGATTTTTTTCAACATGCATACTCCGACATGAAACAAGTTCTTTTTGATACCTGATACATACAAAACATTTTGAAAACTTGCCTCACTCCATTTGCTATTAACTCTCGTTTACAATGATAGTACCAACACCACAGACTTGGCATTCATTATCATTACCAAGTAACACATACTCCCCAGTCACTGCACAAAATTCTGAAAACTATTCCCGTCAAAAAGTCATATGACGTGAAGCACCACTGTCCAACAACCACACATCTCACTGATCACATTAAAACCACTTAGAGTATGTGTCACTTAGCTTTCTGACATCTGTACACATGTTATCTGCAGACACAATATATGCACACCGAGATTTATTTTCGCCACTCTTACTCTATCTCTTGCTTTTTCTTCCGACACTCCCAAGCTATATGACCATGCTTTTACCAGTAAAAACACTCAACACTAGGCCTTACCTTTTGTTTGTTGATGGACATCACTGCAAATGTATCAATTTCTTTGTGAGTCGTGTTCATCTGGGATTCTTCTTTGATGAGACGTTCCGTCAAAGTTTCCGTGTTTTGTTGACAACTTGGAACACTGTCCCAAGTGGTTTTAAATGCTTTATATTTTGATGGCAATGACATAATAATTTTCACCATTACAGCTACATCTGAAACACTTTCTCCAACATTTCTGAGTTGTAACGCAAGGTTTTCAACTTTAGCTACATGTGCAACTACAGAATCATTTGCATTCATTTGATACTCATGAAACCTTTGAGTTAAGTTTAGTTTGCTGGCTTCTGACCACTGCTCATGTATGGATCTCAACTTGTTCCACATTTCGTGGGCTGTCTCACAAAACAACAGACTTTGCATTTGCACTTTGTCTACTGATGTGGAAATAAGAAACATGCCTTTTGCATTTTGTTTTGCACATGTTTTCAAGGTGGCATCGTCTTTATCAGGTTGACCTCTAGTACCGATTGCAACATCAAAAATTCCATAAGCCTTTAAAATTGCAGTCGTCTGGAACTTCCATGTTTGATGGTTTTTCGCGTCTAGCTTTGTAATGTGTTTTGAAGACACTTCTTCAGCCACTGTAGATCTCTTCTTTCCTCTTTTCACCCGAACACATCGCACTTGAGATAATGAAAGTTTGATGTGAAACAACCTTCATCACAAACTACACGCTGCCTGGGCCCATAACCTGATGGGAATAGTGTAATTTTGCTAATAGAACTTGTTAAAGCCATCACTGTTAGTTTCCAACTGTAAAAACTAACTTTATGAAAGAACAAAATGACTGGCTTTCTTTACAATGGCCATAAACATACAATTCAAAAAATACTAAACAAAGAGAGATTAACAATAATAATACTGAAAACAAAGATAAGTTCAAAGATAAGTCACTGCACCACAAGCAAATTCAGTTACGCCAAACCTTTCCTACAGAATTCTTCCTGCAATTTCCATTGTTTAACAATGATTAAATTTTACATAACTGTTCAAAATTAAAGTTCAAAGTTACGTGGATTCTGCCTCAGATCACAGGCAAAACAGTACTCATTTACATGGTGAGAAAGCATCCTTTTTATATCTTCCAAACAATGCTACTGGAAGTTGCATATTATTAATTATGTACCTTAAATTAATTATAAAGGAAAAGTAAACTATTACATACAACTGACTACAGTAAAATATAGTGTAAATGATACTGAGTAAATTACTGTATAAATCTCAGTTAAATTAATAGTGTTTCATTTACATATTTCATAAAATAGGTTTGCAACAATACTTTTGTAATTAATAGTAATTATACAGAAACTAATGAGGGCAAAACTTTCCTAAATTTACTTGTTAAACACAGTAATACTTATTTTAATATTATGAAAAAATAATTTAGTTAGTTTTATCAGAAATACTAATTAGCATAGTATCTGAAATATAACAATACACCTTTGCCATTAGGAAATTAATATTTGCTAATTATACAAACTTCACCAATTTCAAATAATAGAAAATGATTTCAGCTAGTTACATTAGAAAAAAGAAAAAGAAAATGATAATAGACTAATTACATTCATAGCTTTTATTATGCAACAGTGGTATCAGGAGGTTCCATAATGCAAGCAGATGGGAATAAATCTCAACATGCTTCATTACAAACTGTTTCTTCTTATCTACTCCTCCTCTTTCACTACCCTTCCTCCCCTTCCCACCTTCACTACATTCCAAAGCTCCATCTCACATTTCCACCTGTCTAGTACCTGCAAGCACCATCAGGCTGCATAAATGTTCCTACTTCTTTGCCTTGCAGCCTCCCTCCCCTCCCCCACCCCTTCCTCACCATTTGCTTTAATACCACTGGAGCCACAGCAGCTGGAGATGGCAGTTGCATATGTGTGGGTTGTGCCTGTGTCGGTTGTACCTGTTTGACTGTGTCCCGTCTTTCTTCCTCACAAAGGTAGTGGTCAAAATTTAAGTTCTATGTGTGTCAATGACTGACTTTTCTACATGTCTGTCGTAGCTCAGTGATCAACTTTATGCTAAATTGCTAACATTTCCACTGTGAGATGGAAGAAGGAGGATATTGCTCAGCTTGTTACCTCAGTTATTAATATTTTTGGGATGAAGTAATGAAGTAACAGTTAAAGTTTACAAGATATATAAAACATAAATTTTAAGACATACTAGTGTAATTGTTTGTGTACATTTTGAAGCTTCAGACTGAAAAATAAGAAAAAAAAAAGTGTTTCAGACAGGAGAACACATGTTGTTTATCAGCAACTACTGGTAGGAACTTAGGACTGGAATACTGAGCATGTCTGGCATGCATTTGGCAGATGCATTGCAGCCAGGCCAGCACTTTCCACAATGGCTGCAGAGCTGGATATTGCACTCGTGGAAGAATGGTCAAATAAGCCTCATGAGCTGATTGATAACCTCTTATTGTCCATGTCACGCAGGTGCACAGCTGTACTGGCAACCCCGGAGGTGATCACACACCATATTAGAGGGTAACTAGAATGACTTTTTCACTATTATGGTAGTCCCATAGTGCCTCATTCTAAGTAAATGTCAAGTAAACCTTAATTAAAGAGTTGAGACAGAAAAATATCCTACTCTATCACATGCAAATTGAAATTGTAACCAATATGTGAATAAAATATGTTATCATATGTATACTGTGAATGAGTGCTCACCTGAGCCCCTAATTGTTTTGAGCAGTGTAGTTGGAAATGTGTAATTTTCGAAAAAGGTGTTAAAGAAGAGCAGTTTGTCTGCCCCATTTAGGGCAGGCTGTTCCTACAGGCTGCTCCACAACCACATGAGCGCTCACTGCCCCAGCTTGGAGCTGCAGTAGTGGGGGAAGCTTATGACATGCATGCTACTCGGTGGCCAAAAGTAAACAGATGCCTTTGTTTAGTTTTTGCTAATGTGTAGTAATGACAGCAACAAAAGTGTCTAGAAGGTAAAGCCCAATGCCTGCTACTTCAGAGCCAGCCCACACAGTACAATGTACTGTGGCGAGAAGTTATTCTCTGCAATTAAAAGAATAAACAAGAAGGATAGGTCATTGCTTCAGAACCCTACAATGAAGAGTATGCTGCACATCACTGTAGCAAGCAAGATAACATCTGATATCTGATCTCTTGTGTTGCAAAACAATTTGTAAAAGACAAAAAAAAGTCAATAAATCTTTTGTCAGTTGTACAAATGTTACTCATCCTTTCATTCTAATTGACACTTCCACAGAGTCAGCTCATGATGTGATATTTTTATTGCCTTAATTACTAATTCTGACACCTTGGAACCAGATTTAAAATAATTACTGTCCCTTTCTTTGCTTATGTGTGTCACAATTTTTGTGAGGAAGCAAAATATGCTCCTTATGTTCTATCACTGTCTCCATAATTGAAAACCTTAGTATTTGTGTGCCATTTGTTGTTAAGAATTCTGGATCGGCCAGTATATGACTTACTGTTGCCACTGTTTAGCGAGTTACTGTAAGTGAACATTTGTGACAGGCGAGTAAGTCTAGTTATTGGCCATTAAGATGGTGTGTTACTAATTTGCCTTAAGTTAGCTATTATGGCTCCAGCACAGTGAAAGTACATATGAGCTCGTGTTGCCAAAGGTATGTACTCCACATATTCTGGTAACAAATTATGAAGATAATCAAGATATAATGTCCCATTAAGATGGTTGTCTTAACAACAGATAACAACACCATAGTACTGTACACTGTGACAAGGACTGTTGGACTGAGACTTGAGGTAAACAACTGCACCATGGTTAAGTGAGCTGCATAGTTACTAGGTATGTAAAGATGTTGCTACACTTTTCCTGTTTCCTAGTTGTTTTCATTGGTTTACCTGGAAAAGGTTAAGAAAAGGGAATATATTTATCAGAAGTTTTCTTTTCTAGAATCACCAGTAGTATCACCCCTCAAAACAAGTACCTTTCCTCCCAACTCACCATATATAATATTCCTCATTACATTTGAAGTTTAACCTGATAAATCATTTGAGTAACGTATGCATTAATGAAGTACTGTTCATCAATGACTTGTTTACTTTCAGGATAGGAGTATTTAAGGATTCTTGTTCAAGATGAATGTTAGTTATGAATATAAAGATCAGAGTTTCAGTGGAAAATTAAAAGCAAATCTAGATTGATATAAACAAAACTTAAGACTCTAAACACCAAACCCATAATATTTGCAAGGATGGGATTGTGCAAAATAATCAATGCAATCACAGGTGATTTCAGTGGTTAGTCATGACACTGCTGGTTGCCAAAAAGTTTTCTACTAAAGTTAGTAAGAAACTTAAAAGAAAAGTTCATTCATCACATTATCTGGTTTGTACAGGTTTTGGAAGCCGCAGTTCATATTAGAATCAATCATTTGTTAACCACTGTCAGATAAAGTCCTCCTTTAAACTTCCCCATGCATTAAAGTTTTCAACTTCATACATTCAGGCTGATCGTACATGTTTTCATTGTCACGACTGATTCTTACATTAGATATTACTTGCTTGCATAGAACTTCCTACTCTCATCCCTCTTCTATTATCATTAAAAAAATTTATTATTATAATTATGTCACTCACCCCTTTCTATTCTCTGATATTATTATTATTATTACTACCTTGGTGTTATACCAAACATTAATCTTTGCACTGTGTAATGAGAAAATGAATGTTTAAATGCTTTTCTTCCCTACATAAATAATTATGTTTCATTACCATGGGTCATAACTGGTAATACATAATAAAGTTTTGTTTTCAGGTATGTTGAAAGCTTATTTTGAAGTAGGCGTGCCCTTAGGTTCTCCAGCGGCGCCTCCTGCAACTAGTGGTTCCAAAACTCAGTGTGCCAACTGCTCTCCGCATAGTTCAATTGTCAGTAACTCTCAGCCTGCTCCATTCTTGATAGCTCCCTAGTTTGAGGAATCAGCTGATTTTTGCAGTTTAAGAGAACTACTTATTTCAACTTTCTGCATTCTTCCAGTTAAGTATGAATTAAACTAGTTGTACACAGCCCAATAGCACAGTGTTTAAGCTTATTTAGAAGATATTTCTGGTTTACACAATCAAAAGCCATTGAGGGATCACAAACAATCCCAACAAGTGATGTTCAGTTATTCAGAGCATTTAATATTTGGTCAGTTCAAAAATGTTCAAATGTTTGTAAAGTCTATGGGACTTAACTATGGGGTCATCAGTCCCTAAACTTATAAACTACTTATGAACTACTTACGAACTAGGACGGCACAAATATCCATACCCGAGGGGGGATTCGAACCCCCGACCGTAGTGGCCGTGCAGACCGTGACTGAAGCGCCTCAGTCCCTGCGGCCACCGCGGCCGGCATTTGGTCAGTACAAAACTATATGTACGCCTCGGTTGCACAGTGGTGAAGTGCCAGACTATCAATCCAAAGGTCGCGGGTTCGATCCCCGCCGGATCCTAGGATTTTTATCTGTCACTTTCCACTTCTTTCACCTCAAATCAGTATTGCTCATGTGAAAAATACCGAGTAGCACCGTGGTTCAGAACCCACGTTAAACTGTAGGTCCCCCTATAACTGGCTGGGTAAGTCGGTTCGAAGATCGGAGGAAGGCAATGGCGTACCACCTCCAAACAGGACCATGCCTAGTAAAGCACTGTGGTGTTCAAACCAATCTTCGGATTGTTGACTGCTTTACCTTTTATAAAACTATATAGCATTTTTTGTTGAGTAGCCTTGCTGGAAACCAAACTGACGTTTTGTTAACACCTTAATTTTACAAATATGCAATGCTACTCTTGATTACATTAGTTTCTCAACAACTTTGGATAGAGCAATCAGAACTGAGATTGGGCAGTGGTTTAACTTATTTTAGTTTTTCAGTGAAAATATCCTGCAACAGAGAGCTGAGAATCCTACTTATCTGTTGATGGCAAGCTTTTAGTACTCTGCTGGAAATGCCATCAATTCTGTACAAACTTTTACTTTTAAGTGAGTTTATTATTTTCTTAATTTGAAAGTGAGAGGTGGGTGAAATTTCAATTGTATCAGATTGCATAGGTATGGCCTATTCCATTAATAAATAGCTTAGCTTCTTCTATCTAACATTAGTATCATATTTTCTCCCCAACATTTAAAAATATTTTTAACTTCTGATATTTTATTAATAAACTTTTCATTTATTTTAATGGTAAAACAATATCCATTATTGGTTAAGGTGATCATTGGCATGAAGTGGGAAATCCGAGTACTTATCCCGGTTCAGCACAAATGGTCAACTTTGCTGTTGAATTTATTGCAATGCCTTGAAACACTCAAAATGTCTCAATATTTTGAATTCATAAAATTACATCCATTAATGACAACCAATGGCGTCTGTTCTTTTCAACATGTCTGAAAAGAACTGACACCATATCAATAATTGTGTGAGATGTTGAGCTATTTCAGCAATCTCTTTTGTAAATTTACAATAGTGATTCTCAAGGTCTAAAGATGATTGCACTTCCTTAATGCATTGTGGTGCTGGAAAGTCCTCAACTACATCCATCAGCAAAGATGATGATGATAATAATAATAATAATTAATAATAATAATAATAATAATAATAATAATTCCATTGCCATTAGTCCATTACAGCAATAGACAATGTCATATAAATAACCTAATTGTTAATTTGAAAATTATAGAAGGAAACTTTCCTGGTGGGATAAACAAATAAAATATAAAAATAAATATAAATCGGATGACTTACCCAAAGGACAGGCTCGTCGACAGACACAAATAAAATTACACAAAAACACACATACAAGCTTTCGCAATGGTTGGTCGCTTATTCAGGAAAAGAGGAAGAAAGGAGAGGAGAAAGGGAAGGGTATGGGTTTTAAGGAAGTGGAAAAGGAGTCATTCCAGTCTCAGGAGTGGAAGGACTTAACTTATGGGAAAAAAAGGATGGTAAAAAAATACACACACACACTCTCACATATCCAAACACAAACACACCTCGACAGACATTTGTAAAAACAATTTATAATTGTTAATAACAATTTATAATTGTTAATAACAATTTATAATTGTTAATTTAAAAGAGATAACAGGCCTGTTAGAAATAGTACAACAGACCTATTATATTACAGTTGAGAAATTCTTCTAAATTGTATAATGGGTGGGCAACTAACCAGTCATGCAGCGTTTGTTTAAATGCTTGTTCGGGTAAGTCTTGTACATGTTGCTTCTTCAGAAAAAGAGCACGGAAGGAGAGGGAAAGTGGGTGAGGAGTCATTCCAATCCCGGAAGAGAAAAGACTTATCTTGGGAGAAAAAGGATAAAAAGGATAGGTAAACACACACACACACACACACACACACACACACACACACACACACACGGCAGACATATGTAAAAAGCAAAGAAGTTGGACAGAGATGCCAGTCGAGGCAGAGGCTCTGTCCAGAGATCAGAGGTAAATATGTTGAATGGTGGGTAGGAATTTGAAATTACTGGAAGTTGAGACCAGTTGGGCAACAGAAAGAGAGATTACACTGAAGGGCAAGTTCCCATCTTCAGAATACTGCAAGGTTGGTGTAACATAGTGTCAAGATGTACCGGCCGTGCACCAAGACATGCTTAGCAACAGGGTGATCCTCATTACCAACACTGTCTGTCTGTGTCCATTCACATGAATGGACAGTTTGTTGCTGGTCATTCCCACATTCACAGTGCAGGCATGTTAGTTGGTAAAATCACGTGAGTGCTATCGCAAGTGGCTCTGCCCTTAATCATGTACAACTTCCGGATTACAGGACTGGAGTAAGTGGTGGTGGGAGAGTGCATAGAACAGGTTTTACACCAGGAGTGATTACATGGGTAGGAGCCAGAGGGTAGGGAAGGTGGTTTGGGGATTTCATAGAGATGAACTAGGAGGTTACAAAGGTTAGGTGGGCAGCAGAAAGACACTCTTGGTGGAGTGGGAAGGATGTCATGTCTCTTTCTTAAATCCTGCCCTGAAATGAGATCCATCCTTCATGTCATCCTTTCCACACCACCAAATGTGTCTTTCTGCCACCCACCTAAACTTCGTAACTTCCTAGTCCATTCTTATGAAATCCGCAAACCACTTTCCCTACCCTCCGGCTCCTACCCATGTAACTGCCCCTGTTGTAAAACCTGCCATATGCACCCTTCCACCACCAGTTACTCCAGTCCCAAAACCTGGAAGGTGTACATGATCAAGGGCAGAGCCACTTGCGATAGCACCCAAATGATTTACCAACTGACAAGCCTGCACTGTGAAGTGTTCTATGTGGGAATGACCAGCAACAAACTGTCCATTCACATGAACAGTCACAGACAGAGAGTGTTTGTTGGTAATGAGGATCACCCTGTGGCAAAGCATGCCTTGGTGCACAGCCAGCACATCTTGGTACAGTGTTACACCGTCCGGGTTATCTGAATACTTCCCACTGACACAAACCTTTCAGTACTCCCAAGATGGGAACTTGCCTTTCAACATATTTTCTCTGCTGTTGCCCACCTGGTCTCAACCTCCAGTAATTTCAAATTCCCGCCCACCATTCAACAACATCTTTGTCCCTGATCTCTGGACAGAGCCTCTGCCTCAATTGGCATATCTGTCCAACTTCTTTGCTTTTTACATGTCTGCCTTGGTATATATATATATATATATATATATATATATAATATATATAATTGATGAAACGAAAATTATAGAGGGAAACTTTCCCGGTGGGATAAACAAAAATAAAAATAGAAAAGAGATGACTTACCAAAAGGACCGGCTCGTCGAGAGAAACAAATAAAATCACACACAAACACACATACAAGCTTTCGCCACCACTGGCAGCTTCTTCAGGAAAAAGAGGAAAAAGGGGAGGAAAAAGGGAAGGATATGGGTTTTAAGGAAGTGGAAAAGGAGTCATTCCAATCCCAGGAGTGGAAGGACTTACCTTAGGGGAAAAAAAGGAAGGTAAACAAATACACACACACTCAGACATATCGAAACGCAAACACACCTAGACAGACATTTGTGAAAAGCAAAGAAGTTTGACAGAGATACCAATTGAGGCAGAGGCTCTGTCCACAGAAACAAGGCAAAGATGCTAAAGATAGTGGGAGGGAATTTGAGTTAGCGGAGATTGAGACCAGGTGGGCAACGGGAGGAGAGAATAAGCTGAAGGGCAAGTTCCCATCTCCGGAGTTCTGAAAGGTTGGTGTCGGTGGGAAGTATCCAGATAACCCGGACGGTGTAACACTGCGCCAAGATGTGCTGGCCGTGCACCAAGGCATGTTTAGCCACAGGGTGATCCTCATTACCAACAAACACTGTCTGCCTGTGACCGTTCATGCGAATGGACAGTTTGTTGCTGGTCATTCCCACATAGAATGCTTCACAGTGCAGGCATGTTAGTTGGTAAATCCAGTAACCGGGAAGGTGTACATATATATATATATATAGAAACAAATAAAATAAATAAAATCACACACACACATACAAGCTTTCGCAGCCTAGCTGCTTCGTCAGGCAGAAGGGAAGGAGAGGGAAAAGGAAATGATGAGGGTTTCAAGGAGGGTTTCAAGGAGTCATTCCAATCCCAATTTCCCACATAGAAATTCACTAATGGAGTAGAAGGAGTTGGCCACTAGAAAGTCTTTTAGGTTCCTCTTAAACTGATCTTTATTTGTAGCTAAATTTTTTATACTTGATGGTAAATTATTGAAAATGTGTGTTCCTGAGTAGTGGACCCCTTTTTGAACTAAAGTAAGTGCTTTTAAATCCTTGTGTAGATCATTTTTATTTCTAGTATTGTATGTATGAACTGAGCTGTTTGTTGGGAAAAGGGATATATTATTTATGACAAATTTCATTAAGGAATAAATATACTGAGAGGCAGTAGTTAATATACCCAGTTCTTTGAAGAGGCTTCTACAAGACGTCCGTGAATTTACTCCACAAATAATACGTATTACACGTTTTTGGACTCTGAAGACTTTTGACTGACTTGAAGAGTTACCCCAAAATATTATACCATATGACATTAAGGAATGAAAGTAAGCAAAGTATGCAAGCTTTGTTATTTTTATGTCTCCTATGTCTGATAACACTCATATTGAAAATACAGATTTGTTGAGTCGTTTCTGCAGTTCTGTGGTGTGCTCCTCCCAACTAAATTTATTATCAAGCTGTAATCCCAGGAATTTAATACTGTTAACCTCTTCTATCTGCTCTTCTTCATACTTAATGCATATGCTGTCAGGAAATCTCTTACATGTTCTGAACTGCAAGTAGTGCAATACTTGTATCATCTGCAAACAAAACGAACTCTGCTTCTGGTAGTGTAACTGATGAGAGATCATTAATGTACACAAGAAAAAGCAACGGCCCTAAGATGGATCCTTGTGGGACACCACATGTAATTTCTTCCCAATCCGATGATGACTGTTGGCCTAATTCACTAGTCACTTGCACTGACACCCTTTGTTTCCTGTTAGTGAGGTATGACTTGAACCATTTTGCAGCATTTCCCGTGACCCCATAGGATTCTAATTTACTTAAAAGGATGTTATGGTTCACACAATCAAATGCCTTTGACAAATCACAGAAAATACCTGCTGCTTGCAATTTATTATCTAATTAAGTACATTCTCACTGAAAGTGTAAATAGCCTTCTCAATATCGGAACCTTTCAGAAATCCAAACTGTGTTCTAGACAATATGCCATTTGCGGTTAAGTGGTTGAGAAGCTGCTTGTACATTACCTTTTCTATAATTTTTGAGAATGCTGGCAAAAGTGAAGTGGGTCAGCAACATGCACACCAGAAGATCTACTACACGCAACACAAAATGCAATACAGGTCGCTAACTTCTGGGCATCAAAAGTGTAAATAATTGTCTTGTAAATATGATGTATTCACATAACATGTAATTATTGTACATATTGTGCTTCTGACATGAATAAATAATACCACTGAATCTCCATCACCAGTCCAAGTGTTGCTCAAATCATTTTGTGGTGCCAAAATTATTTACGCGGTCAGTTCTCTAGTCGATAGCCACGCTGGGTATGATTTTTTCTGTGGTGACCATACTGAACAGCGATTCTTGTGTTGTGGAATTAGTGTCTTCACTGCGGAGCTGGTCGCTATTTTACGGGCTCTCAAACATCTCCAAACTTGTCCCAGGGTGCCGTTTGTCACCTGTAGCAGCTCCCTGAGTAGTTTGCAAGCCCTAGACCAGTGTCAGACCGTTCTATCACTTTTGTTTGGACATAAGGCCACATTGGTATATCAGGCAATGAACATGTTGATCAGTTGGCCAAGCAGGTCACCACTTCATGGGCCTTGGATATTGGCCTTCCAGAAATGGACCTCTGATCCCAATTACAATATAAGGTTCTTAGGATTTGGAGTTCTGATTGGGCGGACTCAACTGAACCAAACAATCCGTGTGATGTCAAGCTCTCTACTGCAGCATGGAAGTTGTCACTGAGGGCTTCTCGCAGTGAGTCGGTTGTCCTTTGCCGTCTCTGTATTGGCCATACCTGGCTGATGCATGGTCACCTTCTCCATCATGAGGACCCTCCTCAGTGTCGCTGTGGTGCACATTTAACTGTCGCCCACATCTTATTGGATTGCCACAATTTAGTTGCACAGTGGTGGAATTTTAATATCACTGATGCCTTGAACCTTGTTTTAGCTGACAATGCCTCCATGGTTGAGTCTGTTTTAAATTTTATTCATGAGCGTGGATTGTACCATTCCTCATAACGTTTATTGATTGTCTATTACCTATCTGTTCTCCACTTGCCTAACACTGATGGCAGGGCCATTGAGAGCCAGCACTGGGCCTGGGGCAGCAAGTAAGATTGGGTCCCAATTCCAAATATAGCAGTCAATTTTAAAAAAGAAGGTTTTACTTTGTTTTTAACCCTTTATTTCCGATTGTTGCAAATTCGCATCATACCATTGTAACCTTTAAATGTGGAAGAGTAAGTATGTTTGAGAGCCAATGCCGATGAAAGCAGATTCTACATGAACAGGCCCAGTGTGTGTGTGACTGTGCTGCTATTAACTGAACATTGACTGTACTTGTATGGTGAATGGAAGAGATAAAATAAAACGCAGAAAGAATGGTAATTTCCATTCGTCTTTGGTGCTAACATACTTCATTGCCAGATTCTGCTTGTGATTGACATTTTTGCAGTTTTCAATACAAGAATCGTCGGGCTCCAACAAAACCAGCCTCACGCAAGTCTCCCCTTATTGATGGAGTAGGTCATTGGTCCTGTTTAACAGGAAGGCAAAGATGCAAAAGATCCAACTGTAAAGGGCAGACAGTTGTTATGTATACAGAATGCAAGCCTCATCCTTGCAAACAAATACTCAAATTGTTTCAAGCGATTTCATGAGCAAAGTAACCTTTATCCCATGCATTATGTTTAGACATAAACACACATGTAAATCAAACATACATTAATTATTTTTTCTATTCTTATAAGAAAGTTCAATAAAAGAATTTCCCTCAATGAAGAGTTGTAAGCCTTTTATTTCTCAAATACAGACTGTCACAAATTTAAGAGGTACCTAATAATACCAACTATATATAACATATTTTACATTTGATATTATTAATTGTCTGACATTCTAGTACTAAGCACAAAAAGACGATTTATTATTAAATTAATTCAGACACTAAAGGGGTTAACACACCATCATTACGGAATGTAGCAAATACACCAAAAATACTCACTATAAAGTAATATAATTATAAAAATCTAATTTTTTACTAAACATTTCAAAAACTTTCACACATACAATTTTTAAGAAGGTTTGACATGATTCCAACACATCGCTATTAGTTAAACATTACATTTACACTCATTAGAAACCAATTCATAGATACAATAATAAATATTGGTTAGGAGAGTAGTAATAGAGAGAGATTTCAGGAAGCGAAGACGACAGCTAAAGAAGTCAGTGATAGCTTGATCAAGACGTACAAGACAAGAGAGCAAACTGATATGACTTACAAATTAGATTTCAGATGCTACTCAGTAACATTTTATTGTTGTTAATGTTTGTTCGCTTCCTTTAATTCTGTTTAGAAAATTTGTTTGCACTTCACTTTTATACTGCTCAGTCAGTGACCTAAACATTTCAGTAAAAAAAAAAAAACAAAAAAAAAAAAAAAACCCTCACTTCCATGTAAATCGCAATGAGTTGTGCAGCATGTAATATATTACAAGCTTTTTGCCTGTAACTCTGTCAGTGGTGCCTTCCATTCAGCAAATGTTTGAATTACATTATCGAAGTCTGGTTGCCTTGCTAAATCAGATTCAATAGCCACGGTCCCTAAATCTGTGAGACATTGTTGATGCATGGTTGATCTCAGACAGTTTTTGACATGAGCCAGAGTGCTAAATGCACTCTCTCCCAGAACGACAGTCACTGGAAGAGAGCAAAAGATGGGCAGAGCTACACTCTTATTCAAGTTTTTGAATGGTTTGAAAGAAGTGCCTTCTAAGTTCAAAGTATGCATTGTTTTTAAATATTTCATTTCTTCTTTTAAATCTATTGTAACGTCATTATGGTATTCAGTGATGATGAATTGCATGCCTCAGCGATCTGATCATCAGTCATCTTTGCATATTTCCACAAAAATCCAAATATGTCATCTAACAGCTTTACTGCTTCATATCGTGTTGTTCAGCAGGCGACTATATTGACAATTATGACTTAAAAACATTTACATTGCAGAGATCTGAATTCAAAACTGTTACTTTTTCATGCATTCATCAAGAAATGATTTCCTCTTCTTACTTAGCTTTATGTTCGCAAAGAATGCGATTTACGGATGAGCTGCTGACCACAAAAAGCGGTGTCCCTTTAGCAACACCACCGAGCAATAGTCACATGATGCTAGAAACAGTGAGCATTACTGCACTAATACTGTATCTACTGTATCAGTCACCTTGCAGCGTTCATGCAGTTGGATGCCCCACTCAGTGCACATGTTGTTTTATTCATTCATAGAACACCCAATCTAAAACTGAACTCCCATGTGGAACTTTATGTTAGTGGGGGTATTATACAATATCACTTACTTTACAACACAGACATTTGTCATCTACAAATAAGTGATAAATGTTCCCATCTGTGTAGATATTTCAAAACTAAATATATTACAAAATTTATTTTACAACAGCTGTCTGATATTCGCCATTTCAGAAGCCTGGGCCCTCACAAGGCCTGGGTCCCCCGAAGGCCCAGGCCCCGAGGATTTTGTCCCCCCTGTCCTCACCTCTCCTTGGCCCTGACTGATGGGTACTTTTTAATGTGTAACAGAGTGCCTGGATGTCCTATTTTTATTTTTTTGATCACTCAGCCAAAAGTATCTTGTATTGTCTTCAAACCTTTTACCCTTTCTTTGTTTTTATTAACTTCTTTTATTTTTGACATGTTAAACCCTCTGTTTGAGGAAGTTTAACACATTGTTTGATCTCTATGTTTGGAACAAGGGACTGATAACTTTTGTAGTTTATTCCCTTCCAAAATACAACAACAACAATGAACTGGAAAGTCCATAGTTGCTACTTGGAACGGTAAGTATATTTTACAGTATGGGAGAAACTTCTGCATAAGAGAAGTTTAGGCACCTAGAACAAGTAACTGGTAATTTAAGGATCTCTCTCACCAGTTTTGTTAATGTGTGGGTCACATTAAGAGGTCTGCATCTGGTGTTCATGCTCAGTCAAAAAGTAGTTCCATAATAGTCGAGCAGATGTCAATGTAGTTGCTTCGCATGCAAGGAGCATCTGCATTTGATTTTCCTGATGCTTAATTGAGCATGCTGTGCTAGTTTGTTCATTCCATGCTCGAATTGCCTGACTGTCAACTCCTGTCTGATTTTAATGCTGTAAAAATGCTTGCAGCTATAAATGAGTATGCTACAACATTTCAAGATTTTATCCTTTAGTTTCACAGTCAATTTTGAAGAAAGTGTACAGTTTAAAAACTCTGAGATTTTATTTTTATGCTTAGTAGTGTGAAATCCTAACTTCTTCATAAAACATTAGCATCTTCATAAAGGATAACAGTCACTGTCGAATGAAATTGTCTGTACAGTATGTAAACTTAATTTACAAATTTTGTAATGCAAAATTGTGACACTCTGAAGATTTCAGAGCTTTAGACCATACTATTGGTAGTGAAATAAAGCTAAAAGTACCAAGGAACCTTTTTGAAATGATAGGGACTCTATCTTGATTCACAAGTTAATTAAATTATGTCAATGCCAATGAATTTTGTATGGGTTTAGATCATTCTCAGTGTCAAACACAAAAGGATAGAAATATAATGATTTGCTATGGTCTCTCATTATTCGAGACATTATATCATAAAAGCAGTTTATTCTCATCTGTTCTCATATGAAGTTACACAGACAGATCCATCCATGCTCTTCATGCCTTTCCCTGCCTGTGGATGCTGCAGGTGACTATCTGTCATTGACTAAGAAGTCCTTTGATGTAGGACACCACATGTGAAGACACAAAATTTCTGTGTGAACCATGTAAGATACTAGTTCATTTTTCAATTCTGCATGTAATAAACATTTTATTCTAGTTTCTGCAGTTTAAAGGAAAAGAAAGACACACTTCAGCCTCTTTAGATGCCTGTAATGTCATTAATTGCACATTAAATATCTTAGTAGACTTTAGTGTCCATTTAGTTTAATTTCTGATTGCACAAATAAACTTTCTCATATTTGGTTCATCCCACTTCTTCTTTCCCCCATGGGATTTTCTTTTTTTGCTTCATAGAGCAGAGTATAATGAAATTGGCATTGGTTAGTTTATTGAAAAAGTGTTCTGCTATGGCTTAGCTCAAACTTAAACCACGTTTAACAGCCCAATTTTAGAACATTAGTAACATGTAATTTTTAAACTAATCATAAAATAAATTGAATTAGTAGCTATTAAATATACTGATGTTCTAAAAGTTAATAATATGCTTACCACGATTTAGCAATGATATCCAAGATATCGATACCACAAAGATGTTATTTCTTTCATGGAAAATCTTTGGACACTTTGCATCAGATTATTCATTCATGTTCTGTTGTTGTGACACACACACTGTATCCATTGCACTGATTAATAAACTAATTTATGCAGATGAAGGGAGGTTTTAAGGTTATTGTAAGCCCAATTACCACAGTAGTGATTCTGACTCTTTTTGTTCCATGATTTTGAGTGTTTTCTCATGCCTACTACACCATTTGACTGTTTCTTTGTCGCACCTACTATGCCTCAACAATACTGAAAAACTATGACACTATGGATATGGATACCCAAATCTAATTGTCTCCTGGTTTCATTGTTTCTGCACTGCTGGGATTTCCACTGATCTGTTCTACTGTAGCTGTTATGTTGATTTACTGTCTATGCAACAGAACATGACACCTAACCTCACAATGGACTCAGGTTTCACCTCTCCCAAGAATGTTCACCACTGAATAACTTTCAAATGTGATAATGAATCAAATGATAGGATTGTGTTCCACAGTGATAATGACTCTGTTAGTTTTCACATTACACAAACTGTAAATTTTGTGCATCCAGCCATGAAGGCATTAGTGTAGTGCTGTCCACACAGCCACCATCTTCCCACTGCCCCAAGTCTCATGAATGTTCTGCAGTTATGTTTGTCAGTCAGCTACCTCACCAAGTCAGATATGCTCAAGCAAAACCTCTCACATTTCCAACTTTTTGAGCCGATGCTCCATTCCCCCCCCCCCCCTCTCCAGACGACTTCTATGAGTGTTAGATGCGGCCTGCCAATAAGTGCTTTTGATGCATGTTTTTGTGATTTTTTCCCCTTGAGAAGACTTGTTTTATACCACTCAGTACATAGCACTGGCTATGCCTTCTGCTCTGGCCTTCCTTGCTGCTCAATTTGCCGCAAACACTCTAATACCACAAGACACAAATATACCTGTTTCAGGGTCCACACTCTTACTGGCTTTAGTTCCTGCCATTCTTCCATCTGCTTGCCACTTAACGCCTGCTATGTCTTCAGCACCAGCCTTCTGCATTTCTCAGAGATTTTCTGATTCCTTGATGCAGCAGCCTGCAACCTTATCAGTTCCTAGGCCCACACCCACAGATGAACACACAATTCTGGCCTTTGGTGCTACTGGTTCCACTAATGCACAAGGTGCATTACATGGCACCTATACACCTTCAGCAGCTGCATACTCATCCGGGGATGCATAATCAGGAACCATACTCGCCTACAATCCCGCCTTCTCTGTAACTGGGATGCTTACTAAAACTGCCAACACTCTCAAAGGATAACCCCACTACATGGTTTGCCATGGTGGAACAGATGTTTGAACTGTACCATCTAACAGATAATATTTCAAATTTTCTGTGCCCCATGACTCACCTACATGAGCACACTGACTTCATCTGAGACCTACCACTCATGCTCTTGCATTTGCAAAAAAGATCATTATCGAACAGCTCACTTCCTCTATTCAGAAGTCAATCCTTCACCTGATGATGTATAAAACCTAGGCAACAGCACAACCTAGCAACTCTGATACCACCTATGACTCCTGGTTGATGAAACAATGTTGCTTGATAAGACACTGGTCGATCTGTTTTTCAAAATGGCTTGTCAACCTCCAGATTCATCTTCTCCAAGATCCCATGGAAACCACTGCTTCTTGCCTGCATTGGGCAGACCTGGTCTACACCCTTACAAAACACATTACACAGTCTGAGCCTGCAAATCAGGTTGGCAACACCGCCTTGCAGCTTTGCCCCAGAACCAACAGAGGTTACTTCCACCTCAGCACCTTGTGACAGCCACTACATGCCTTTACCCATCTCCAATGCTTCCTGCAGCTCTGCCACATTATCTGACCCCACAGACATGCATTGGATGATGATGGTTGGCTGCCTGTGTCCCCTTCTACACCACCAGTCCTGCACCCAGCATACCCCTACTGCTGGTACCATGCTACATAAGGGGATGCAGCAAAGGAATGCCAGTCACCCCTACCTACAAACAAACAAATCATAATCACATGACAGTATGGATATTCTGACGCTCTGCTTCATCCACTCCATCTCCCCAACAAATGGCCAATTACACGTCACTAACCAATCCAAAAGCTACAAGTTCCTAGTGGATACCAGAACTGATGTGTCACTCATCCCTAGATGGATGGCACCACATTTGCACAAACATTTACACTTTTTTCTTCAAGGTGTCAATACTTTTGTAATCCAAACATATGGCTCTGTCAAACTGCTGTAGCACATAAGAAACTGACCTACCCATGGATCTTCCACATGCACATCACCGAGCCAATCCTACCACCATCCATCCCCAGATGTCAAATGTGGTTCATTACTACAACACCCCTCCAACATACATATACCATGTAATCATACAGGTGTGATCCACATTTGTATTAAAACATTTACCACCTCCTGAGTGAGTGTAATGAAATCGAGAATGAAGCAGTGGAAATGATGAATAGTTACACCAAACTCTGCACACAAATTTGTGACTTTTGCAACGAAAATTGCCTGGCCTATGGCTATATCTCTTCAGTGAATGCAGAATAAGCCTCTGAACAGGCCAACATCTGTGGTCTATGTGACCAGCTGCAGGTTTTGTACTTGCCCATGTTTGAGCAACACCAACCTCAATGGCACAGCCATATGCAAGCCATCCCATGACACACCTGCACTGAACAAGGAAACCTTCACCTCTTCTATCCCAGACCACAATAACAATCCTAACAAACTCAGACTTGTATCAGTGTTTCATGGGATGCTGCCCGTATTTTTCACTGCTCCTCAGCAGCATATGAGTGTGTGACAAAGTGTCAAACAATGGCTCCGACTGACGTGACATGCCCTTCATTGTCTCATTGACATTATATCATATTAGTGCCATATCACTATTCCACATGTTCCCACAATGCACATAAATTACTTGTCAAACATAATTTGGACTCTTGTCAAATGCACAATAAACTTAAAACAGTATCTAAGTGCCCTTCTCAAATGAACACAAGGGACCACTTTCAAAACAACACACATTCCTCCTTCAGCCTAGCACAGATACCAATTCCAATTGTCCCCAGAACTATAGTATTAACTGTTTACTAATGAGACCATCCACAGAATTATTATGATGATGGCCTGCCCATCTTTCAGTAGTCATGATACCTTAACCCCATTAAGTTACATGCAGTTTGCAAAGAAAATCAGAAGTTACTCAAAGCCTATATACTGCATCTTCCAATAGAAACTGGGTATCACCCAGTCACTTACAATCAAAATAATATGGCACTTTCAGAATGTGTGGTGATTAGAGGTTCCTGAATGTGCAAACAATCAAGGACAATTTTCTGGTTCCATATGTACAGGACTTCACTCACTTCCATGCAGGCACCATGATCTTCAGTGTTATTGATTGCAAATGAGCTTACAATCAGATACTGGTGGCCCCTAAGGATGTCCCAAAGACTGCAATCTTTTCTGCTGTAGGGTTTTACCATTACAAATTAATGCCCTTTGAATTAAAAAAAAAAAAAAAAAAAAAAAAAAAAAAAAAAAAAAAAAAAAAAAAAAAAAAAACCCAAAGCTGCAAAAAATGTGGCAAAGGTTTATTGATGCTCTGTTGCTACCATACAACTTCTGTTTCTCCTACCCTGTGATATATTTATATTTAGCAAATTGGCTCAGGAACAAGAGCACCACGTTTCTTTGGTCCAAGAAATGCTCTTTGCCATTTATGTCAAAATAAATTCTGACAATTACAGCTTCACTAGTCTTCTGTCAACTTTCTCAGATTCATTGTCTCAGCCGGTGGCATCTGCCCACCTAACTCTCATGTGGAGGCTATCGCTGATATGACAATTTCCTATACAAACAAAGAACTGAGGCAATTCTTGGGAGCAATTAACTGTTTTATAAGGCACCTATCAGCATCTGCCCACTTACAAATCACACTGACATATGCCATGGTGGGTAAACAAACATCCAGCTGTTGCCCCCATACCTTAGTGAAATCTCACGTGTTCCGCATTTCAGTCACTTAAGGTTTCGCTTGGTCAAGACATCACCCTCACTTACCCAATCCCCGACACCGAGCATTTCGTTACAAAAGATGCTAGCGACTCTCCTGTGGAAGCAGCTCTTCCGCAATGTCATAAAAACATAGCTACCCCCTCCATTTCTTGTCTAAAAAATAGTCCCACATGCAGCAAAAATACTCCACTTTCAATAGAAAGTTGCTTGATGTGTATGAAGCCATCAGACACTTCACCCTAAGGTCAAGGGTTGTCATTTCTATGCATTGACAGTTCACAACTAATGTACAATACATCAAAAGGCACTGATAATATTGCAACTGATTTCCTCTCTCACGTCAACTCTGTGTCTTCATCTATTGATCTATCTGATCTTGCCAACCTACAACAACATGACAAGCACACACAATGACTTCTGTCTGACTCATCCACATCCTTGTCTTTCAACAAAGCTAAGTTCACTGGTGTCAGCAATGAAATTTGGTGTGACTCTTCCACAGGAACTATTCATTGTTTATTCCTACATCTCTCTGTTGGAATGTTTTATTTCCTGCACTCACTCACATATCCTGGTGGTTGAGCTTAGACATGTCTCATGTCAGAATATTTTGTCTGGCATGACATGATATGGGATTGTCAGATGTGGGCAATCAATGCACAAAAGTATGTATTTGTGTCCCTAGGAGGGGAGAAGGGGAGAGAATCTCCTTATGCACATGACAAAAATGGCCAGGGGAAATGGCAAATTCTCCCAGAGGTGGTAATGTGTTGTGAATGATATTGTTCCACTAAAAGGGGATTCAGAAAATCCTATAAACTCTAGGTCCCTTACAAGGTTTTACCACCACCTCCATATAACTTCTTGCTACTTGAACCATGCACCCTGACCTTCTATGACTCCCTAAAATATGTAAAGAGAACCTGTAATGAAGCACGTTGGGATTTATTCTCATCTGCTTGCATAACTGAACCTCCCGATACCACTGTTGCATAATAATATGCATGAGTTTAATTATTCTATTCCCATTTTCTTTTCCAAAACTTCTGTTTTTCTTTTTTATGATGTAAATAGCTGAAGCCTTTTTCTATTATTTGACACCAGAGAAGTTTGTACAGTTCGTAAATATTAGTTAATTTGTGCCAGAAGTATACTGTTAAATTTCAGATATAATGCTAATTAGTATTTTTGTTAAAGCTAGGTAAATGCTTTTCTCATAATATTAAAGTAGGCACCAAGTAATGTTAGCAAGGTTTTGCCCTCATTAGTTTCAGTATAATTACCATTTATTACGGAGTAATTATTTGAGAAAGTATTTAAATATATTTGGATATGAAATACTATTCATTTAACTGAGATTTGTATATTAATTTAATCGCTATTATTTACGATACCTTTTACTATAGCCAGATGTACGTAACTGTTTACTTTTCCATTATAATTAATTTAATGTTCATAATTAACAATACACAATTTTCAGTGGTATTGTTTAGATAATACAAATAGGATGCACTCGCAGCCTGTATCATTGGAGACAGAAACTATGTCAGTTGAGAGTATTGTTTATTGTTTCAGCCGCAATCTGATGCATAAGTCACGTCAGTTTGGACTTTGAATTTGACTAATTATGTAAAAGTTCTTCAGTGCAGAAAGTGCATCTACCATGATTAATTAAGATTTGTGCAACATTACTATGTACACCTAGAACTTTTGTATTCCACACACGGACAGTGTTAACTAATATTATTGATGTGTGGAATGTGTGTGCCTGGTTGTAATTAATGAGACTTGAAGCTGGGCATAAATGGGGACAATTGGGCAATAATAATAAATCATTAAAAGTGTCAACGAACTGCAATTCTATGTGTTGCCTTCATCATTTGTACTAAATTAGTTCTCGCCTCCTGAACTTACAGCTACCTGCTACTGAGAGCCGATCATCAAGAACTTCAAGAATAATCGAACTACGACCAGGTAATGTCACAAACCATCCTATCTAAGCAGGCTTCAAAACTTAGTGGGATGCACCTCAGTTCTGGTAGATAAACACCTCAAACTTATAACTCACAACCTTCCATCCTACATCAAGGCCATGAATCACTTTCTTGAACACCTCCAATCCATCCCCATGCCCCTCCCACCTAATATATTCCTTGCCAGCATACATGCCACACACCTTTACACCAACATATCCCACACCCAAGGTATATCTGCCCTAGAACACTACCTTTCTGAATGCCCACTCAAAAGCCTTCCAAAAATCTCATTTCTTGTCATGCTTGCCAATTTCATCCTCACCCACAATTACTTCACCTTTGAGGACCAAACCTACAAACAAAGCAGAGTGACTGCTATTGGAACAAGGATGGCCCCTTCCTATGCCAACCTTTTCATGGGCCACATGAAAGAGGCATTCCTTAAGATGCAGCAGTTGCACCCCTTGCCTTGGTAGAGATTCATAAATGACATCTTTAGGGCCTGGGTTCATGGTGAAGAAAATCTTATAAATTTGCTACAAGGCCACAACTCCTTCTTTAACCTGAAGTTCACCTAGCACCGTACTTCTCAACCCAAGCCACGTTCCTAGATGTTGACCTTATAGCATCCCAGAAGACAAAACTTGTATACCAAAGTATTTGATACCAGTTCTAAACATATATACATCTTGTTTTCAGAAATGTCAACACAAAGAAAATGTCACACATTAACCTTATGGTTCTGTGATAAAGGTAAAGCAGTCAACAATCCGAAGATTGGTTTGAACACCACAGTGCTTTACTAGGCATGGTCCTGTTTGGAGGTGGTATGCCGCTGCCTTCCTCCGACCTTCGAACTGACTTACCCAGCCAGTTATAGGGGGACCTACAGTTTAACGTGGGTTCCGAACCACGGTGCTACTCGGTATTTTTCACATGAGCAATACTGCCAGAGGTGAAAGAAGTGGAAAGTGACAGGTAAAAATCCTAGGACCTGGCGGGGATCGAACCCACGACCTTTGGATTTGTAGTCTGGCACTCTACCACTGTGCAACCGAGGCGCACGGTTCTGTGATATGTCACATAATGATACGGACCTTTTCACTTAAAATCTACTTCACAACATAGCAAATAGGTATTAAATGTAAATTTTCATGTCTGATATGACATATCTAGCTTTAAATGAACTAAAAGAAGATAATATGCACTTTTTCTGATATCCAATATTGTTGTTGTGAATGTTCTAGAGCCTTACTAATCAAACTAATTAATTATTAGAACATGTTACTGGTTACACATTTGTATTAAAATAAAGATTATTTGACTTACCCAAAGCACACGCTCGCCAATAGAAATGAAAAACACAAATAAAAACACACAAACATTCAAGCTTTTGCCACCGCAGGCAGCTTCTTCAGGAAAAAGAGGAAGGAAGGAGAGGAAAAGGGAAGGATACGGGTTTTAAGGAAGTGGAAAAGGAGTCATTCCAATCCCAGGAGTGTGTGAGTGTGTGTTTATTTGTTTACCTTCCTTTTCTTTCCTCCTAAGGTAAGTCCTTACACTCCTGGGATTGGAATGACTCCTTTTCCACTTCCTTAAAACCCATATCCTTCCCTTTCTTCTCTCCTTCCTTCCTCTTTTTCCTGAAGAAGCTGCCAGCGGTGGCGAAGCCTTGAATATTTGTGTTTTTTGTTTCTATTGGCGAGCGTGTGCTTTGGGTAAGTCAAACTTTTGTGTCCCAGCCTCGTCACCACTTTTGTGTCTCGTTTCCGTCGTAGGTGTCGGTGGCCAAGTAGAAAGAGACCGACACCGGAATAAAGGATGCATGCTTGTGCAGGTATGGAGGTGACCAGCCAGTGGGACAGCAGAAACTAGAAACACTAGAGTAAATTAGAACGAGATATATATTTCATAGAGACTTAGTAATACTTAACTTTTACATTGTTCTTGACTGTAGAATGCTGATACATAGATTATCTAGAGGCCTGCCTACTGATGATTACTAGTGCCTATCTGATAGCCAAGTCTTAACTGGTTCCTATCTCAGTCCCAAGTGAACGATGTCGTTCAGAGGTGACCACGAGCGGGATCGCAGCAGAGGGCGCTCGTGGCTGACGTCGTAAGAACGCCGCGCTGTGCGTGCATGGCGGCGCGCGGCGAAAGTAAGTGGCGCGCACTTCATACTTGTGCGACATCCCACAAACAATCTTTATTTTTATACATATTTTTCCCACCAGGAACGTCTCCTTCTATAATATTGGTCACACATTTGGTTATACTTCTTTAAGTGGTTGCTACCCTTTGGATTATACCAGTATTAGCATCTTCCATTTGGGGTGGCTAGTGATCCAACAGTATTAACAGTTTTTAGCACCACAAACAGAGCCTATTCTGGAGTGCATCAACTACCTTGATGATGTAGTGATAAGAGGGAAATGTATCGAGGAACATTTGCACCATCTTCACCCCTTATTCAGTAAGATTAAAGTGCAATCTTACAAAGTCACATTTCCTTCAGCCATACATTGTGTACTTAGTATTTGAAGTTTTCATAAGGCAGAAAAAAGCTTAAAGAGAACATGTTGATATGTTAGATCAGTTTTGGCTCTTCCTCGACCTCCAAATGTAAAATAATTACAGGATTATTATTATTATGATTATTTGAGGATTGGGGGGGGGGGCAGCCTCTACATAAGTTATTACATAAGGATGTTCGTTTAAAATGGACGTTGGCTTGTGAATGGGTCTTCAATATTTCTAAGGCAAAGTTAGATTCTGCACCTTGTCTTGCTGTTTACCATCCTGGGGAAGACTTAGTTTGGGCAACGGACACACAAAAGTATGATCTCGGCACAATTTTAGCATACCAACAGAAAGATTCATCAGAGCACCACATTGCAAATGCATAAAATATGCTCAATATAGTGCAAAATATTGGGAAAGAATCTCTTGCAATAATCTATGCCTCGCACCATCACAACAAATGTCACTCGTGCCAGTAAGTAAAAATCACCACTGCGCCCACTGATGTTTTGGTCAGTATGAGAGAATCTGTTCATAGATTCTGTTTAATGAACAGCCCTCCCATTTCTAGCAGACTGTGCCATTTGTGCCCTGAGAAACTTGCAGCCGTCAAACTTTTGGAACCTGGCGTTATTGAACCCTGGCCCCTACCCACCGACACAATTGCCACACGACACAACGGAGGGAGCTGTGTGGTGAGGTGGTCATATTGATCACTGTGATAGAAGGAACAATGTTTATTTTTGCTGGCCAAGTTATTTGGGAAGCAGCCTCTCTGCTCCCGTCAGCCATGCGCAGTTCAGTCTGGCTCTGTACTTGTCTGTGTTAACAATGAAGTGCATTTCTGAATCGTGAAGCTAAGACGACAATGGATATGCTGTTCCCATTCCAACCGGATGACACTCAGGATGACTATGTTAAACAGCTCATCACCAGGGTCGTAGAAGCAAGACAGCTGGCTCACATACATTGGACGCCCAGGAGAAGGACCGTCAGCAAATCTGAGTATACAGTAGCTTATCTAATTCATATCAAAAGTAAATAAGCAATATGAAATGGCTTATCAATTGGTAGGATCATAAGTTATGAAACAGTTTAATGAAAATCTGGAAAAATGTGAAAGCACATGGCTGGCGAAATATACATCATGAAGTTTGGCTTGTAATGCATATACCACATAGAATTCAGCTCATTTAGATAAGTGCAGATCACAATACCACTTGTAACTGAGCCTTTACTTATGCATAACCACGAATCTATTCATTAAATATTACAATATAATACAAAACTCTATAACAATTTAATTACAACAATAACACTGTTCTTTAAATCCTTTTGTTAAATTGTTTCTGTTCGTAGGAAATCTGATAGCTGTGTTGAGCAATAATATATTTTTTTGCATTGGTTTCAATTACTAACACTTACTGATGTCTTCTGTACCGGTAACACATTTAACTGTTTGGTTTTATCTACTTACTTCAAAGTCATTTTTTGTTGTAAATTGATTAATCTAAAGTCAGTAAACAAATGTATGTACTGCTCTAGTCTTACCTTCTTTAGAAACCAAATTTTTGTTTTGGTTGTTACGAAAACATTTACAAATTGATTGTTATAATTTTATATGATTCTTGTTTGTGATGGATCCATTTATGTTTAACAAATTATGAAACTTGTAAACTATTTTGTAGCACACTTGTTCAAGATGCTTTGAGAATGTACCACAATGTATAAATACACGCGAATTGGCACGCACAGTCCGCAGGATCGTTCTTACTACGTTGCTAGTGCAGTATTTGTTTCGTGTTTCGCAGTTATTATTTCTTACGTTTGTGTGCTATCGTCTTCGGCTGTTGTCTGCCGCCGCGACGTGCCGCTGTCGCCGATAAGTGCCGCTGTCGCCGATAAGTGCCGCTGTCGCCGACTGCCGATCAGGGCCCGGCCGCTCCGGACTGCAGTATTCGTCGTGTCGCCGCACCGTCGGCGTCCGACGCCTCCGGTGTTTTCGCCACCGCCGCCGCCGCCGCCGCCGCCCCGGAAGGTGCTTCTCCGGCCACGCCGGGTTCGCCGCCGCCCAGCGCGCTCTGCCCGGCCACCAGCCCGTCGGAGCGCCGCGCCGCGCCGCTCCCGCCCCCATCTGGGCCGCCGGGAGGCACGTCCGCCGCCGCCGCCGGAACAGTGTTCTACAGTTAAGGTGACTGTTCGACTCTGCCATGTCGACCCTGCCCCCTACTACGGTGTCCTCGACCATCATTTTTACCTCGCCCTCCCACGCCCCCACCACCATTTCCTGGAGCACATCCTCCCCTCTTCTTCCTGCCACAATTCCCTCCCTCCTCACCCTCACCACTCCCTCCACCGTCGCCCTCTCCTCTGCCCCCACACAAGCTGCTGCCCTCGTCCCACACTCTCCTGCCCCTTCCTCCGTTCCCCCACTCGATTCCTTCCCTCCCCTCCCTGACTCCCGCGGTGACCGTGCCGCGGTTCGCACCCGGCAGACCGCTGTCGACTCCTGTCCTCTCCCACCCGACGACGCAGCCGCAGGGCCGGCTCCGCGCCACCTTCCAGTCTCCCCTGTCCCCACTCCTGCCTCCCAGGCCCTCCTAAAACCAAAGAAGACAAAACGAGCTTCCACAGACGCCACCTCCTCGGTGACGAAAAAGCCCGCCGACCCTCTCGCCACTGGCCCACCGGTCCCGATGGAAGCCGCCCCTCTCCCCCCTACCCAGCCTGCACCACCTCCCCCGCCACCCCTCCTCCCCTCTCAACCATCTGCTCTCCACACTTTCGTCCTCAATAACCCTGACCCCCAACTCCTAGACTGCCGTGCCCTCACTCTCCTCTTTCGGCAGTATGCTCCTTCTGCCCCCATCTCCCAAATAATCCCACGGAGGGACTCTGTCCTCCTCAAATCACCCGACCCCGACCTCCACACACAGCTCCTCCACAAGATCCCCCGCGTCCACTTTGGTCCCCGTGCCACCCTTGTCCCCCTCCCCCCTCCAGCCTCCAATCGCCAATCCCCTCCTCCCCGTCGTCCTCCCACGCTCACTGCTGTGATCACCAAATTGAACCCGGGGATCACAGAGGAAGAGGTGCTGGAGGAACTCCGGCGGGATCCCCGCCTATCCATCCGCTCAGCTCGTCGCATTAACAATGCGACGGGCCCCACCTACCTCATGCGCGTCTTCACAGAAGACGCGCCATCCATCAACCACCTCCTCCGCAATGGGGCCCTCATTTATATCCGCCTGCACCAGGTGGAACCTTCCCGAGCACCTCCCCAGTCATACCGCTGCTCCCGATGCCTCACATATAATGATCACCTTACCGAAAATTGCCGTCTCCCTCCTGTATGCCCCCACTGCAAAGGCCAACACTTCCAAACCTCCTGCCCTAACCTCGCCGCCACCCCCTCCTGTAACACCTGCGGTGGGGCACACCCCACCTACTCTTACAAATGTAAGTCCCGCCCCCCCTCCCACCAAAGAAGAACTCACCGTCCCTGTCCGTCCCACTGATCCCCCAATCCCCGCTAATAACTCCTTATGCCCTCCCCCCACAGCAGAGGACATCATCCGGTTCCTGACTATTGTCCTCCAAAATATCCACCCTTTCCAGCGCCCTCACACCCTCCACCAAGTCTCCCTGGCCGCTCGCTCCCTCTTCAACCTTGATTTTAAGGCTACAACCTCCCAAAACCACATCCACTTCACCTTCTCCCGAACCGACCGTCCTCACACCCTAGTTTAGTCCCCACACCCGCTCCCTTTTCCTCTCCCTCTCCCCACCTTTCAACCTCATTATGGCGCAGCAACGATTTAACATCCTGTACTCCAATATTCGCTCCCTTCCCACCAATAAGCTCCTCCTGATGAACACCTTAAACCAACACCGCGTGGATGCCTTTCTCCTCAACGAAACCTTCCTCCTCCCTCACATACATGTCAGTACCACACCCTATATCCTACACCGTCACGACTCTCCCCATCCCCCTGCACGAGGTGGAGTGGCTTTCGGCCATCTCCGACACCACCCAGTTCGGTCACATCCCCTCCTCAACATCCCTTATGAACATCTCATCCACACCCTCTTCCTCCCTTCCCTCACTGTCACCTGTGCTACTATTTATATCCGCTCCCATGTTCCAATCCCTTATGACTTCCTTGCTCACATCGATAGCACCTTCACAACCTACGTGGTCGCCGCTGACCTCAATATCCACTCCCGCACTCCTGCCGAACTCCGTCGGTGGCATCAGTTCATTCCTACCATCAATGGCGACATTGTCCCACTCCCACGCCACACCCGACCCTGTAGCAACACCACCCCTGATGTCGTCATTGTCTCTCCCAATCTCCTTGGGCGCATCACCGCCGACGTTCTTGACCCCATAGGCAGTGATCACGACCCTGTTCTCCTTACTCTCACACACAATGTCCATCGCCCACAGAATCCACGCCCACCTCCACCTCCTAAACTCGTCCATGACTACTCCCGAGCAGACTGGGATGCCTTTCGCCTCTCCATCACCCATCAGGTCGAAAGCCACCACTTCCCCCTACACTCTCCCGATGATATCGATGAAGCTGCCTCCTTCCTTCAGCAGACCTTGTCTGATGCTATCCATTCGCACATCCCTACCAAAGCTGTCCAGCCGCACCGTCCCACACTCCCTCCACAGGCTGTCCTTCTTCTGCGGGAATCCCGCCGCCTGTACCGCTCCTTCCTGCGAACCCGTGACCGGGATACACTCCTCCGCCATCGGCAACTCCAGCGACATGTGCGCAGCCTCCTGACTGCCAAAAAACGCCGGGACTGGCATCAGACAGTGACACGGCTTAATGCCCACCTCCCAATCAACTCGTCTCGGTATTGGAACGCCTTCCACCGCCTCACTGGATCGAAACCTATGCCCACATACCCTCTCCTCCACCTTGACCAGCCCCTTCCTGATAATGCAAGTAAGGCTAACCATTTTGCCTCTTTCCTCTCTGATGTATTCTCCATCCCTGACAATCCTAACTTTGATTATTCCTTGTTCCCAGATGTCCATGAAAAAACCGATGTCTCCATCCCACCCCTGGCTCCTGGCTTCCATTACCTGGACCACATCCCCCCGTCGGACATTAACACCCCCATCACTGCACACGACATACAATTGATACTGCGCACCAAACGCAACACAGCTCCCGGCCACGATCGCATCACATACCGCCACCTCAAAGAATGTCCCCTCCCTTTCCTCACCACTCTAGCTTCCCTCTATACCACTATCCTCTACACTGGCTGCTACCCCCGCCTGTGGAAAATCTCCCGAGTCCTCATGTTCCTAAAACCCAACAAACCCCCCTCTGATGCCTCCTCCTACCGCCCGATTTGCCTCACCCCAGTATTCAGCAAGGTCTTCGAATCCATTCTATCCCGTCGCATCCATCACCACCTCCACCTCCACCGCCTTCTCCCAGACACCCAATGTGGCTTTCGTCCTTCCTTCTCCACTGATGACCAACTCCTTCGACTTACGCAACTCCTTTCCCTCCAGCTAAATTCCCGTCGTGCCGCCATCTTTGTGTCCTTAGACCTCGAACGGGCCTACGATCGGGTCTGGCACTCTGGCCTGCTCTTTAAACTCCAAACCTATGCTCTTCCCATCAACCTCGTCCGGGTCATTGCCTCCTTCCTCTCCGACCGCCCCACCTATGTTACCGTCCACAACACCGACTCCCGTCTTTTTTATCCCTCTGCTGGTGTGCCCCAAGGCTCTGTCCTTTCTCCCCTCCTGTACCTCCTGTATACCTCGGATATGCCTAAGCCTGCCCCTCCCGTACACCTTTTCCAATATGCTGATGACACCGCTTTCCTTGCCTTAGCTCCCACCCTTGCCCGTTCCAACCGCCTGCTCCAAGAACACCTTTGCCGCTTGGTGCAACCAGTGGCTCCTGTCTATAAATCCTACCAAAACCCAGGCGATCATCGTAGGTCGTACAACCCGTTCCTTCCGTCCCCGAGATTTTTATCTGACCCTCCATAACCGTCCCATTCGTCTCACCCCTACCCTAAAGTATCTGGGCCTCACTATTGATCGCACCCTCTCCTGGACTCCCCATCTACGCACTATCCAAGAAAAAGCCCGCTCCCGCCTCCGCCTCCTCAAACTCCTTGTTGGCCGAACATGGGGCCTCAACCCTTCTACCATCCTCTATACCTACAAATCCCTCATCCGCCCAGTCCTCTGTGTTGCCCATCCCGCCTGGATCTCCGCTCCCCCATCCTTCTACAAATCTCTGGAGATACTGGAACGCCATGCCCTCCGCCTCGCCTTCCGTATCCCACTTTATCCCCCTTCCCCCACGCGGATCCTCTATGATCTCATTACCTTCCCCAGACTCGTTCTGTTTATTGAAAATCTCCGCCTCCGTTACATATCCCGCAAATCAGATCCGCCTAATCCTCTAGTCCATCCCCTCCTCTCTGCACCAGGTACATTGCCGCGCCTCCACCACTGTATTCCCCCTGCTCTCCACTTGTCCACCCTCCGGATCCTCTCCCGTGGCAACTTCCGTACCCTCCCCCTCCCGGATGATGCCCTCCGACCTGACATCTACCCTTCATACCAGCTTTGATCCTTCTCCTTGCTCCCTCTCCCCCTTCTCTCCCTGAGGGCCCCGACTATCCCTCCCTTCCCGCCCCTTCTCCCCTCCTCCGTCCCTCCGGATCCTCCTCTTACCGCCCCCCCTATCATTCTTCCCCGTGGCTTCCTGGGACGTCAGCCCCCCCCGTCCCTTCCCTACCGGCTCTGTGGCTCCTCCCCACCCTCTCCATCTCCTTTCATCCCTTTTCCCCCCACACCACATCTTCAATGCTGTCAGTGCCCCACCATCTATGGAACCTCCTTTGTGCTTCGACAAGTGTGGTGTGTTTTAGTTTAAATTGTTTTATCTTACAACAGTGGACGGCCAACCCGCAGCCGACACCGTCAGTTTTAACTTGTGTATCTCTGGAAGTGTGTGTTGTGTTTTTTGTTTTAACTCCAAATAGCGGACGGTCTCACCATGGCCGCCGCCCTATGCTCATTTTAATTGTGTGTGTGCGCCACTGACATTCGAGTAACTGTTTTTATTCACCACTTTCGCCATTCCAAGTGTTTTATGTCACCACTGTTTCCTCCATTTTATGTACTTTGTTTTATCTCCATTTTAAATCTCCATTTTATGTCTGTATTACCTCCAAAATTTTATCTCCTTTGTGTTTTTATGTTCTCCGCTCACAAATTTTATTTCTGTAGGCCGAAGAGCGCAAGTGAGCGCTGCCGGCCCGCCCCTTTTTTCGGGGAATTGAAACGACAATAAAGGAAAAAAAAAAAAAAAAAAAAACACGCACAGTCAGTCTTTTTTCTAAAGTCATAAGTAAGTCTTCAAGATGTTTTAGTCAGTCTTGCTACAATCTTTGTAGTCATTCATTGCTTTGTGAAGTATCAGTACATCAGCCTTTGTCTGTGTGTCTTCCTAGTAAAAAAATCACGGCGCAGTTTAAAATTGCAGTTTCATAATTTTTTGCAAACATTTCAGACAAAAATAATAATGTAAATAATAAAAAATTATAGTGATACGATTACGACTCTACTATTGTGATAATATCGCGTTGAAATGGAAGCAGGCTTGACTTCGAAGGCAACTGAACACAGCACTTATATTGAAACCAGGTTTATTACGAACTTAAAATACACACAGCACTAACTGCCTCTCGGGCAGAGTGCTCTGCTATTTATACACGGACAGAATGTACCAGAATTAGAAGAACAGTTAACATAAGAAACAAGTAGAATTTACAAGTGAGCATAAGAAAGCTGTAGAACATTCTGGAATTGTTCATTACAGAGAAATAAATTTTTGCCGGTGGAGTGATTGAACCGGTGCCCTTCAGCATCGCAGTCGGTGACGCTATCCCCTGCGCCACGCCGGCAGGTGGTTTACGGGGTGTCTCACTGCATTGCTCCCTCTCCTGGAAAAACAGTGACCCGCTGTTATGTTCCCTGTGGAGCCAGCTGCAATGTCCTGGATCTTGACCTTGTCATGGGTCCTCTGTATGGCAGTTCTAGAGAATCCTTCCCTTCTCCACGAATATCGACGACAGACGTTCCTTTCGTGGCTTCATCAGTAACATTACCGTCCTTAGAGTCCTTGAACAAGAAGCCATTGTCGCCTACCTGATCTTCAGGATCGTAGTAAGGCTTCATGCGCAGGACGTGAACAATATATCTTCTTTTTTGTCGTTTCGACGACGGCTCATAATCCTCAACTTCAAAAAGTGTTTGTTCAAATGTTTGTAAAGTCTATGGGACTTAACTACGGGGTCATCAGTCCCTAAACTTACAAACTACTTATGAACTACTTACGACCTAAGACAGCACAAATATCCATGTCCGAGGGGGGATTCGAACCCCCGACCGTAGTGGCCGTGCAGACCGTGACTGGAGCGCCTTAGTCTCCTCGGCCACCGCGGCCGGCTCCTCAACTTCGTATGTGACGTCTGACAGGCGGCGTATGACACGATACGGACCAAAGTATCGCTTCAATAACTTTTCTGACAGTCTAACCTTCCGTACAGGGGTAAAAATCCATACCAGATCTCCTGGGCTGTACACAACAGGTCGGTGCTTGTCGTTATACCGCTGACGGTCCTTCTCCTGGGCGTCCAGTGTCCGTATGCGAGCCAGCTGTCTCGCTTCTTCAACCCTGGTGATGAGCTGTTTAACATAGTCATCCTGAGTGTCGTCCGGTTGGAACGGGAACAGCGTATCCATTGTCGTCTCAGCTTCACGGCCATGGAGCAGGAAAAGCGGCGTGAAGCCTGTGGTGTCTTGTCTTGCGGTATTGTAAGCAAATGTCACGACTGGCAGAATTGTATCCCAATCTTTCTGCTCAACATCGACGTACATCGACAGCATGTCGAAAAAAAAATTCAAATGTTTGTAGAGCTTATGGGACGTAACTACGGGGTCATCAGTCCCTAAACTTACAAACTACTTATGAACTAGCTAATACTAAGGACGGCACAAATATCCATGCCCGAGGGGGTTTTCGAACCCCAGACCGTAGTGGCCGTACAACAATGACTGACGCGCCTCAGACCGCTTGGCCACCGCGTCCGGCGACAGCATGTCGGCTAACGCCTTGTTAAAACGTTCTGTGAGACCCTTTGTCTGAGGATGGTATGCAGTTGTCATTCTGTGGACAATGTTGCAACGTGACATTACCTCAGATACTAGTTTTCACCGGAATACTTTTCTACGATCAGATATCATGACATGTGATGCTCCATGCTTCAAAATAATGTCTTCTACAAGGAATTTTCCAATCTCTGGAGCTTCTGCAGTCAGCACGGGTTTGGTGACAGCGTAGCGTCTGAGGAAGTCAGTGCAGACTATTATCCATCGGTTACCGGTCGTCGACTTCGGAAACCTCCCTATAAGATCGATCCCAACTTGGTGGAATTGACCTGCTACAGGTGGAATCGGTACGAGATGCCCTGGAGGTAACTGCGGCACATGCTGGCACTCTTTACAGTGACTCACATAATGCTTGACAGATCGGTAAAGACCTTTCCAGTAAGACCTGCGTCTGATTCTGTCTAGAGTCTTCACGAATCCCAGATGACCGGATATTGGAGCATCGTGGGAATATTTGAGAATAGATGGCTGGAGATAAGTTGGAGCGACCAGTAGCCATTTGGGGCCTAGTGGATCGTAGTTGCTCTTATACAATGTTCCGTTTATAAGTTGGAACTCTCCATTGGTCAGTTCTCCTTTCTCCAAGGCCTCTATCGTTTTTAAGAGTGCTGTATCTTCCCTCTGTTCAGCTGTAGCGTCATCTAATTTAGTGAGGGCTGAAATTTCATTCATGCTGTTGTGTTCCACTAATGGATTCCTCGAAAGGCAGTTGGCATCCTTGTGTTAGTGACCGTTCTTGAATACCACTGTGACATCTTACTCTTGGCGTCTTAGTGCCCATCTTGCTAGTCGACCTGATGGATCCTTCAAGCTAGTCAGCCAACACAGAGAAAGGTGGTCTGTCACGACAGTGAATGGTTTGGCGAATAGATACGGCCGAAACTTGTTGATAGCCACGATAACTGCGAGACATTCTTTCTCAGTAGTATAGTAGATTATCTCGGACTTTGAGAGTACTCTTGATGCATAGGCTATGTCTTTTTCAGCCCAAGAAAACTTGTGACATCATGAATGTGCTGAGGAGTTGGAAATTCTGTGACTGCCCTTAATTTATCTGGATCAGGACAGACACCATCTCCGTTGACTAGGTGTCCCAGGATTTTTATCTCTTTGGCGACGAAGAGGCACTTCTTTGGATTGAGGCAGAGCCCTGCAGCCTGAACACACTTCAACACAGTTGACAGGCGACTCAGATGTTCTTCAAATGTTTTCGAGAAAACGACAATGTCATCTAAACAGCAAAGACACGTCGTCCACTTAAGGTGTCGAAGCAAGTTGTCCATCATTAGTTCGAATGTGGTCGGAGTATTACATAATCCAAATGGCATTGCTTTGAATTCATAGACGCCGTCAGGTGTAACAAAAGCCGTCTTCCCCCTGTCAGCTTCGTCAACCTCGATTTGCCAATAACCTGTCTGCATGTCCATAGTTGAGAAGTATGTAGCTTCTTTCAAGCAGTCTAAGGTGTCGTCAATGTGCGGCAATCGGTAGACATCTTTCTTTGTGATTCTGTTCAGCCGCCGATAGTCGACTCAGAATCTTCTTTACGAGGACCACCGGAAACGACCAAGGACACTCCGAAGGTTGAATAATGTCATCGTGCAACATCTTCTCCACTTCCTCCCTAATTATCCGTCTTTCAGGTTGTGATACTCTAAACGAACGCTGGTCCCCTATTGATACGTTGCCTTATCGTGGGCCGTTTCGTCTGACTTTTCCCCTGCTGAGGTGTGAATGCACCCGAAAATTGATGTAGTACAGTTAACACCCGCTGGCGTTGTTCCTTGGTCAGTTCAGGCCCTATTGGCAGTTCCACGTTTGTTTCCTCCAGCGTGTTGTCTGTACTAACAGCAGAGCATGGGTCTTCGTTGATGACGTTGATCTCACTGTCCTGGATTGGTTCAGCTGTCCTGATACACATTCCTTTGGGGATAAGTTACGACTGCTCCTGACAATTAGTGATCCAAATCTCTCCTCGACCTCCAGTAATGCTTATGATAGCCGCTGGTATGTAAATATCTTTGGTGAGCCTGATAAACTTTTTACTATCAACAAGAACTTCACAGTTTAATCGCTCATCTGTGTTTGTGACTGCAACTCTTCTCATCGTTAACGGTTGGATCGCCACATTGTCAACGGCAAATAACTTCCCAGAAAATTCTGTATTACGTGTACACGTCGGAACAACGTCTTCAATTTGCAGCTCAGATCTTCCACAGTTAATGTTAGCTTGGGATGCCTGAAGAAAGTCCCATCTGAGGATGATATTGTGACTACATTCTGTTAACACGACAAATTTAAACGACTGGGTTCTGTTGTTGATGGTTATTCTTACGGCACAAGTTCCATTCGCGACCTTCAGCACAGTTGCCCCCGTATCACAGAATATTGTCTTCTTTAGTGTGCTGCGGTAATTATCCGACAATACAGAAAAAAAGCTGCTGAATGAACAAGTGCCTGGACAGGTTGGTCGTCGATTATGACATCGATGAGATTTCCCGACATTTTAGCGACTGTCGTCCATGGAGGATTTTCAGCTGTGGTGGCCTCACCTCCGTAGATGGTCGTCTCATTTAGTTTTCCTGGGCGCTGAGGCTGGGGGAGCGGCTGGTACCACTGGACGGCGACGGTGAACGGCAGCAGCGCGTCGGGGAGCGACCTTGTCCAGGGTACGGCGATGGGCTTCTTCCGATAGGTCGACTGAATTCATCAACAGGTGACTGCCTGGGATAGAACTGCTCCGACGGCTGACGTCTTGCGGCAAAATATTCGTTGAATATTCGCATTCTCTCTCTGCTGTAGCGTACGGCATGTCCAGGGCGCTCACAGTGGAAACACAATGGCGTGTTGTCTTTTGTCCTCCAAACATCTGTTCTTATGCAGGGCATCTTAGTTACCGGGGCAGATGGTTGTGGCCGTGTCGGCCGGTTCATAGGCTGCCGTTTGGCAGCTGCGGCGTAAGTCATAGTTGGACGACACCAGTCTTCACATCGTGTGCGATTGACGGGGCAGACAGGAGCTAATGTTTGAAATACCTCTTCCTCAACGGCGTCGGCTTTCTCGCGACTTACAGGGCTTACATCCATTGCCTAAGCTGAGGTTCGCTCGATCTCATAGTCCCGGCTGCCATAAACTGTTGTAATTCTTCTCACAATTTGGCGTATGAGAGAAGCAAAGTCATGCTGGTCTTCCACAACGGCCATAGGAACTACATGCGGGAGTCTGTCATACTTCTTTCGTCCTATCCTCCTTTGTTGCATCTCTTCAATACGCTGGCACCACATGATGAACTCTTCTGTCGTAGTGACGTCTTTTATCAGAAGGGCTTGGTACATGTTTTCTGCTATACCCTTCATCAGGTGCGTGATTTTGTCGGCCTCAGTCATATTCGGATTGACTATGTTACACAGGACCAAAACATTCTGTATGTATGACTGTGTCGGCTCACCATGTCACTGGGCCCGGTTCTTCAGTTGTTCTTCCGCCGAGCCGATTTGTCGTTGGCGGTCACCAAACGTCTTCTTGAGTTCCGTCTGTAACGTTTCCCAGTCATTCAGCTTCCCTTCGTTGTTTTCTAATTATTGTTGGGCTGTTCCAAAAAATGTTCAAATGTTTGTAAATCTTATGGGACTTAACTACGGCGTCAGCAGTCCCTAAGCTTACATACTACTTATGAATCCCCGAGGGGGGATTCGAACCCCGACCTTAGTGGCCGTGTAGACCGTGACTGGAGTGCCTCAGTCCCCTCGGCCACCGCGGCCTGCTGGGCTGTTCCGTCCAGGTAAGAATAAACGTTGGCCAAGCACATTCTATGATCCCACCTGTTGTACTTGGCGACTCGGTTGAACCCTTTTAGCCATTTGCTGGGGTCCTGTCCAGCGTCTCCAGAGAACACCGACAGGTGTCTGATGTGTAGCTGGCTTACCGCTGGTTTCGTATCATCGTTCTTCTGATAATACGGACTTTCGGAAGGATGTACTCGGTATATCCCTTGTATTCCGGTTCTAGTCCGTCTAAGCGAAGGCTTTTACGTTGCCTAATCGGAGCCACAGTAATTCAGATGTTGCAAAGGATACCTGGCGCCTCCACCGAACAATGTCGTGCTGAAATGGAAGCAGCCTTGACTTCGAAGGCAACTGAACAGAGCACTTATATTGAAAGCAGGTTTATACGAACTTAACATACACGCAGCACTCGGGCAGAGTGCTCTGCTATTTATACACAGACAGAATGTACCAGAAATTAGAACAGTTAACATAAGAAACAAATAGAATTTAAAACTGAACATAAGAAAGATGTAGAACATTGTGGAATTGTTCATTACGAAGAAATAAATTTTTGCCTGTGGATGGGATTGAACCGGCGCACTTCAGCATCACAGTCGGTGACGCTATCCTCTGTGCCACGCTGGCTGTCGGATTATGTGATGTCTCGCGGCAATATTCTTTCTGACGGTATTTTAACAAACAGCCAAATTTATATTATATTTGAGTTGGGCTTTGACAAACATACTCTTTTTTTGTACTTTTACCTCTTTAAACTGTCATTTTAATATCTCTCGCACATTTTCATTATATTTTTTCGTTAAAATATTATCACCTCTCTTGCCTTGGTAGTTTGATCAATGTTTAATTTCTTTGCCTGTACTGGTTACAAATGACTGTAGCCTGGAACAAACGTAGTGTACATTTGGCGTTTGGACGATTGACTATAGCCTGGATGGAACACACCGTACATTTGGCGTTCGTAGATCGGTCACGTGACATTCCTCGCCCGAAAATCTCTTTTGTGTACACCATTTTGCTTTCTCTACTTGCTGATTTTCTTCTTATAACTCAAGCTTTGTCATTTCAAAGCAATGGCACACTGAAAATGATCGAAAACACGTCGTTCTTAGTAAAATGAATTATAATATAATATTAGTTAAAAGCTGCCATTGATGGTACGGGAATTACGGATTATTCTCGCAGCTGTTCGTCATAGTGTACTGGGCGAGGAATTAGTTTGCGATGTACGAACATATTAGACTGTGGTTCGAAACTTGCTAGGGCGTGGTGGCTCAGTGCGATCAGTCAGAGGTTTGCCGACATGGTGGTTCGACTCCCTCTGAAACGAGAAAACGGAGTGATCACCGAAGCGATCGAAATAGAACAAAACAAACCAACGTTCACAAAGTACCGATCAAACCGAAGAACCAATGAAAGGAGAGAAAAAGAGAGAGGGTTCAACCAACACCATCTAAAGACAAGGCCTGTGCGCTTCCATGCCACGTTATGCAGATTAGGTCGCGATTGTGTAGCTCACTGGCTGGCCAATGTGAGGCAGTGAGCTGTGCCCCATCAGCCAGCCAGTGAGTGATGCGATCGCGACCTACTCTGCATGACGTGACGTGGCACGGCAGTGCACAGGCCTTCTCTTCAGACGGCGTTGCTTCCACGCCATCTGTAATAAAAAACTGAGTAAAATTCTCAACGAACAACCAAGATCGAACATGAACATACGACCGCAAAGCATCAATCTCCCTGGGGAATATATACAGGGTGTTTCACTAAGTGTGTTTGCCTCTGTAACTCATAAAATAATTGGTGACAGGAAATTTTAATGCGGTAGGTCAACACAACATGAACATATTTTATTGTATCATTTTCCAAAGAGTTAGCAGCACAAAGATATAATTTCTTAAATGGAACAATAGTTTTTTCTATCGTGTATTGGATTCGTTTAAACCAGCTGCGTCCAAATCAATTTCAACTACATTCCTATCACTGTTAGTTTGGGAGCTACAACCCTTCAAAGTTCCGGAGGCGGAGGCTGCGATAGTGTAGCTGATTGGCCGAGTGGCTATCCCCTGGGGCACGGCCCACTGTCTCATGACCACCAGCCAGTGAGCTACGCTGTCGTAGCCTCCGCCCCCTAAACTTTGAAGGGTTTTAGCTCCCAAACTAACAGTGATAGGAATGTAGTTTAAATTGATTTGGACGCAGCTGGTTTCAACGAATCCAATGCACGGTAGAAAAAAACTATTGTTCCATTTAAACAATTATATCTTTGTGCTGTAACTCTTTGGAAAATGATACAGTAAACTATGTTCATAGCTCCGCAGAAAGTGTAACATTTCTTGTGTTGACCTACCGAATTAAAATGTCCCGTCACCGATTAATTTAAAAGTTACAGAGGCAAACACACTTAGTGAAACACCCTGTATATGCAACCACCACTGAAAATTTTTCCCTCTTTCTTCCTAAAAGGTTGTCACACACTCTTGTTAACTGAACACAACTATATTCTGAAATATTCCGACTTGTTCAAAGGTAACAGCCCTTTCTCTAAAAAATGAATTTGTTCTGTTTCAAGAACAGACCATGAAATATATATTAACGAATTGTAAACATGTACATAAACTTGGGAGATACTGTTACAATGACTGTTGTAAATGACGTAACGATAGTACTAACTTTGAGTATGTATTAAGTACTAGATTTATGTGGAATAAAGTATTAACACACTTATTCCGTATTCCGGTTTGAAATATAATATTTGCTCTTTATTTAAGCGAAGAACAAAGTAACATGAAAGAAGTCACATCTGAACTACAGGAAAGCTAATAACACCTAAGTTAAAAATGCCCAAAGCAACCATGTCATAGACAAACATTTTAATAGATGCATTCATTCTAATTAAATTCTTTAAATATATTCCATAAATAGTGAATAACTGCTTAGAAAAAAAAACAAGGTAATTTGTTGCAATGTATACACAATCTAAAAGGAAAGCACCACCCAAATATAGAAATAAAACTGAGGGACAGAGTTCTTCATAGTGTTGATCCTCCCAGTTTACGTGCATACGCTTCAACGACCACTGTTCAATTTATTGTTATGTATTTCATGACATGTTCACAAAATAGAACTAACTCGCACAACTGTAATATTGAGAACGTAGCTCTATTTAATTAATAAGGCTGCCAGAAACCCTCTTAGGGAAAAAGGGGAAATTTTTTTTGATGATGGTAGGTTTCGATGCACTGACCATGTGCATTACAATCCAACACGCTGCCCACTACATTCTGACAACCAATTACAAAATTAGTCCTTTAATCTCGTACTATTGATGACAGTTATTAACTGATGCTAATATGGCATTTTTAGACACTGGATTATCATTTATCGTACGAAGAATGACGTGTTTTTGCTAATTCTTCAGTGCACTATTTCTTTGAAATGGCAACGTGTAAGTTATAATAAGAAAATCATGAAATACGCAACGCAAGGTGGCGGATGCCACAGAGAGTTCTGTGCGAGGAATGTCACATGACATTTCCGAATGGCTGGTTTTCGTAAAATCAGTGGACGGTGTCAAATCGCCGTTATTTTTGCAAATTTTTCTCAAACGATACGAGATATGGAAAAAACACAAGAGAGCAAAGTTGTAGGGAATTTTATCCTCTAAAACGTCGGATATTTAATTTTCGAGTCAGATGAACGGTTTATTTGCAATGAAAATTATATTACAAACGGCTTTTTTTGGTGTTGCTAACGTATTTTTTGTCCGGAAAATTTGAAAATGGGAGGTTCTGGTCTCTGACGGCCTACAATTATGTCTGTAAATTTGGTGCTGATCAGTTGAGCGTTTCGACTAAAAAAGTGCGAACACGTTACGGAGAGACAGACAGAGAGACAGACAGAGACATCCCAAAATCGCCGTTATTTTTGCAAATGTCTCTGAAACGATGCGAGATATGAAAAAAACCATAAAACAGCAAAGTTGTAGAAAAACTTCTCTGCTACAATTTAATGTATTCAGTTTTCGTGTCAGATGAACGGTTAAGGCGTTATTTTCATTTAAATTTCGAGCAGTCAAATGGCGATTGCAAAGGCCCACTTTTAGTGTTACTACTGTTACCTAAAGTGGACCAAAAGAAGTGTATTCAGTAACATGTCTACAAATTGTAGATTGCCGTGAATCTATAAGAACCCGCCGCTTAAATATGTGAATTTCTACCTTGATAAAATAGTAACTTTTTAGTAGCAACTATGGCAGACGAGCTATCAACATGGACAAAAAATAAAAGGTGATGTATTAACATCTATAAAACATTGTTATATGCTCAAATACGAAATTGAAGTAATGAGAAGAAAAAAATATCAATTTTAGATTACATTTTGACAGAATAACAAATTCTGTCACAAATTTCAAATCCGCTGTTTAGATAAACTCAGAGTATGCATTATTCTTCCTAATCAATTACATTATAGAAATGAAAATACTCATGAATGATAGCTGCATACATATTGAAACAGTTTCCTATTAATATTTTCCAAGTTATTATGATAAATGTAATATTCGTAGTTACTTCTCATATTTAAATATATTTTCAGAAATCAGAAACATTTATGAAATTTTATATGTTATTAAAAGGTAATGTCCAATTTAAGCTTATTTTATAGAGTATCAAATATCTTTAAGACTAATTGCATATTTAATAATTTCATGTTATTAACACCTCTAACAGCACAGGGCTTTGGTGAGAATTGTTTATAAAGGCAACCCACAGAGGTCGTAGCTGCACAGTTTTTAATCTGACTTTGAGGTGCCACTACGGTACTACCCCTTGGCATATTGACTTTTCATTGTTGAATTTGATACTTGTATACATGTCAGTTTATTCAAAGTTCCGTTTGAAACCACTTATTCAAACGTAATTGGTGTTTTACTTCATAATTTGAAATCAATAGCGTATATCTAAATTGAGTCCAGCTGCTCGCATTTGATGTGACCCAGAGGTTGCTGCATTATTGTGATTCCAGATATTGAGTTACCAAACCCTGAGATAACAAGGTAACGCTTTAATGCACCATTCAGAACATCCTGGGAGACTGTAAACTTTTGTAACCTAATCCAAGTTGAGTGGCTACATTGCAATTGGTGAAATGAGCTGGCTAGGTTTCCTCGCAAGACCTGGTATTGGAAGTGATATTTATTTATTTGCTTATTTAGCCTGATCAGATTAGGGCCATTAGGCCCTCTCTTACATCGGACCAGGATTTTACAAATACGGTACAGTACTTCTTACATGTGAGTTACCTATAATATAACAATGACTTTGATACATAAACAATTAATAACATAATTTATACAGATGGAATACATGTAAAAGGATGTAAATAAATAGTATTGACTTAACTCTAATAGGATTAATACTAGACAGTACCACTGAGACCCCTTCTGCTGCTGCTGCTGATGTTATAATACAAATAACAACAGTGATATTAGCAGATACAAGATGTACTTTTGAATATACAGAAACTGGTGAGAGGAATGGAAATCGGAGAATAGCTAGGAGGAGGAAATGGATGTGACGTTGTAACAGGAGCGTAGGGTAATAATGACTGGCGTAATTATTGCTTTAGTAAATAATCCATAACCGTCGTTTAAAACTGGCAGTGTTATTGAGTTGTCTGATATAGTGAGGTAGATCGTTCCAGAGTGTGGTTCCTACTACTGAAAAGTATTTTGACAAAACGGCTAAGTGATAGATAGGGACAGAAAGGGTTTTGCTCTGACAGGAACGAGTATTTCTGTTATGTTGATCAGATAAGAGTGTTAAGGTCGAGGAAAGATATGAGGGACAGTGTACGTTTTTAAGAGAGTAGAGGAAACAGAGTGTATGAAAATATCTGCGCCTGGCAGCACGAAGCCAGAATAGTTGCTTCTAAGATGGTGAAATATGATCAAAGAGACGGATGTTACATATATATATATCGAACGCAGGCATTCATGATTAATGCCAGACGTCGTGAGCTTTCCCAAGAAAGATCTTGTACGATAACATTACTGTAATCAATAATTGGAATTACAAGTGTTTGTATAAGTTTCTTTTTTAAGATCGAGAGGAAAAAACTTCTTATATCTGTGTAGGGCAGGCTCGTCCAAAGTGTGCCCCTGGGGCGCTAGTGCCCGCGGTCGCCAGCGGCCAGCGCCCCGGGCGCCTTGCCTGCTGCTGCTGCTGCTGCTGCTGCCGCGTCGCTTGCTGCGCCTCGCCATGCCGCTGCATGCGCGCTTCGTGTGGGAGGCAGCAGTCAACAGGCGTGATGCTACAGTCGCTAGAGATGGACGTCCGACAGTAGTTGGCAAAGAAATGGAGAAGCGGCGCGTCTGCGCTGTTTAAAACCAAATGGGAAATTGATTTCTTTTGTACTGCTTTCGCAAATCGTGCCAAATGTTTAATACGTCATCGGAACTTCATGTATTTAAAGAAGTATTCGATTGACCGGCACTTTAATACCTGTCACAAATATCAGTTACAAACTTTGTTGCAAGAGGAACGCCAGTCAAAGCTTGAAGAACTGAAAGAAAATTTCAGGCAGCCTTACAGTGAATTAAGTGTATCCTATCGTATCACTATTATTTCTAAAGATGATAAATAAAACTATATTTTACAATCTGATATGTTGCGTAGCAATGAGCTAGTTATATAGTATCAGATTCTCAGCGACAAGGAACATTTCCTTTCCGTTAATTTTTATGTTCTGGTTGTATTAAATCGCGTCACACAGACACAAGAAAATGTTTCAGGTGGGTCATTTTGTACTACTTTCTGAAAAACCGTCACAAATGCTGTATCAGACAGCAAACTGTCATTAAGAGTCATTATTTGTTTTTGTGTATTCGTGCTTTGACGGTTGGGAAACATATGTTGTAGTTTAATTCAAGTTTTCAATTGAAACGCAAATATCAGTAGATAAAAAGATATTTTACGATCTCATTTCGCTGTCCTTACTAGCGTCCGTGATCGCTTTTCACAAGAGCTGAAGGAAAACGCAACTAAAACCAACCTTTGTTAATATTTTATTTGGGTTTCAATGAATGAAACAATTTTTAAAGAGTTTTTTTTTAAAAAAGTATCTTCTTTTGCACAAGCACGCGGTCAAAGTTCTATCAATGTTTGGTTCCATCTATGTTTGTGAGTGCTTTTTCTCTCATTTAAAGCTTGCTGAAACTAAGAAGCGTTCACTACTTAGTGATAAAAAATTGACTAATTCTTTGAGGTTAGCAGTCTCCTGGAATATTATACCAAAAATGGACAAAATCATTTCCTCAAGAAACAAAAACTTGTAAAATGTTAATTGTATTCTTTAACAATATTCAATGTAAGAATTAAGTTTTTATAGAAATTTTGCAAAGTTACACGAAATAAAACAAAAAGAGAATTACTTGTAACTAGTAAGAATGAAACTATATCCCTAATGTAAAACGGTTGCTAAAATGGAATGTTTATGACATGAGTTCATTTAAAAAATTGATATATCCTTCAGAAGACGCCTACTGTACATATGACGAGAGTGTACGTGCAGTACTAAGAGAAGAAACCTGTGGGTCAGAAAACTACCAAATTGTTCCTCGATTATTTTTTTATATATATTTTTTCTGAAGATTTACCTAGTAATTCTGCCATGCGAACACTAATTATTACCGAAACAGTAAATGGTTTCTTGTTATACCGCTCATCGACCACATTTACTGCGCTGCCCTTCTTTTTTTTTTTTTTTTTTTTTTTTTTTTTTTTTTTTTTTTTGTCGTTGTATCTGTCCACGGGACAGTCCAGCGCAGAGCAGTGCTGTGCGGTCTCACTGTTTCCGCAGCTATCTCTCTCTCTCGCTCCATAGTCGACACTGGCGACACACGGTCGCGGCCGGGGCGCTGAACTAAACTGCCCTGCGCCCACGGGGCGCAGCCGTGCCCGCCGGACGAAATTCTTGGTTGAGACTGGTGTAGAGCATGAAGAGATGCTGATGCCTTCCTACACCCTGGGCACTTTGCAGCAATACACCCACAGTATGCAAACCAAAAACAACGATTGTTCCTTGGTGTGCACATCAACACCCACAGGAACACGTTCGTATTCAACTTTTAGGATATTCTCTTAGCTTTTATGTGTTAATGATTGTTGATGCCAACGTGTAATCCATTGTCTGTCAATGCCAGTTATGTTTACAATGAAGGCTATCAGAAAATATTTTGCTATTGAAATGCAACCACACATTCTAATATCAGATAATGGTCCCTAGTTTGTGATCCAGACACTCATCATGGATGCTCCCACCATTTCATACACAATCCAATGGCAAGGCAGGCCACCTTGCTTGCACTTTCAATGTCTACATGAAAAAAATATGATGGAAAATCAGCTAGAGACAAAGCTTTGTGGCAATTTATGAGTCTCTAGGCACATTCACACTGAGAGGAGACAACGAAACAACTGACTTATACCATGGGTGTTAAACTTGCACTCTCCTACACTTGTTCATACTATCGCAGTGACACCACCGTGTCCTGCATCGTGGTTCACTTCTACAGGATGTCCGTGAATTTACTAAACAACTAATACGTATTACACACTTTTGGACTCTGAAAACGTTTGTTTATCTTGAAGAGTTGCCCCAAAATATTATATCATATGACATTATCGAAAGACATTAAGCAAAGTATTCGAGCTTTTTTATTTTTATGTCGCCTACGAGTGCTAACATTCGAATTGCAAATTTGTTAAGGTGTTTCTGCAGTTCTGTGATGTGGTTCTTTCAACTGAATTAAAGTTGCAATCCCAGGAATTTAATACTGCCATCACTTTCTACCTGCTCGTCTTGATACTTTATCCATATGCTGGATGGAAACGTCTTACAGTTTCTGAACTGCATGTCGTGAGTCCTTTCATAGTTCAATGGCAATAAGCTGGCTTTAAACCGCTTATTAATGTCCATGAAAATAATAATAGCTGACCTTTCTCGATCTTTGTTCGACATGCTATTTATTGCAATATAATATGTATCATCTGCAAACAATATATTCAAATGAGCTTTATTAGAGACTGAAAGTGCAACTCACACTTACGGGGTTCCATTTAAGATTTTTCGATGTTAGTAGATGCTTGCTCTCGTTGAAGCTTTTATAGATTGTCTAGTTTACAGGCTTGGTCATGATGTAATCCCAGGTTTTCTACTATTGACAGTTTGCAACATACAAGCATTTCGGATTTCTTGTTACTTATTACTGACATCTCTAAATTACATAAAAGGGCCATTAGAATCATCACACACAGCCCTCCTCACACTGCAGACCTTTATTCTGCCAGTTAGGAATACTTACTGTACCCTCTCTGTACATATATAAAAGTGTAATGTATTTCAGAACACATTTGACCAGTTTCCATCTAAATTTAGATTTTCACAACTACAATACATGCATCAGTAAGAATCTGCAAGTAGAAGGAATGAGAAAAACAAAAACTCAAAAGCATGTGAGACACCATGGAATAAAACTTTACACGCCGGCCGCGGTGGCCGAGGAGACTGAGGCGGTCCAGTCACGGTCTGCACGGCCACTACGGTCGGGGGTTCCACTCCCCCCTCGGGCATGGATATTTGTGCCGTCCTTAGTTGTAAGTAGTTCATAAGTAGTTTGTAAGTTTAGGGACTGATGACCCCGTAGTTAAGTCCCATAGACTCTACAAACATTTTTTTTTTAAACTTTACAACGCCTTGCCACTTTATATAAAGGAAACAGAATAGAAAAATATTTTCAGTCACTAAACTTTTAACCAATTTCCATAGGGTATTTCTACTAATTGCCATTATATGAAGTAGCCATACTGTAAAATTTACACACCTTGTAAACGAAGGCTTCCGCGACCATAGTCATTATTAATAAAACTCTTCTGGGTATTGGCCCGCATCGTCAATACGTCAAATATTTCACCGACGTTTCGGTCACTATTGCAAGCGGCCATCTTCTGGATGTTACGTTACACCCAGAAGATGGCCGCTTGCAATAGTGGCCGAAATATTTGATATATTGGCGATGTGGTCCAATACCCAGATGAGTTTTATCAATTTATGTACCTTGTTTGTATATTCGTCCAACACCAAATGAAATAAGAAATATGTATCTCTAAGTGAACAGTACATATGGCAAAGATTACTTGTATCTGACTAGTGCAGTAGCTAATCATCTCATTTTTTAATATAACGTAAACTGTTAATTTTGTATTTATGATATATAATTTGTAAATCTGTACAGTGCCAATGCTGAACAGATATATGACGATTCCTATGTCATGAATACAGGGCCGTATTTAGGGTATGCGACGCCCCTGTGCAGTAATTTATTTTACGCCTCCCCCTTTTTCCTCTCCCTGGCATCTGAGATTCAAAATGGTTTATATATATAGATACGCTACTGCTATCAACACAAGAAGCTGATTTTTAAAGTTATTGCTGTAATCCAAACTGTGAATAATGTTAATTTAATTAACATTTAAATAATGTTAAAAAATTTTGTTTGAAGGCAAAATTTGCCCCCCCCCCAAAAAAAAAAAAAAAAAGAAAATTGTGCCGCCCTGTGCAGCTGCACATGTTGCACCTACCTAAATACGGCCCTGCAAGTACCGGTATACGATGCAATGGATGATAATGAACTACATTAAAATTATGAATAAGGTACTATCAGAAATATGTAAAATGAAAATTTCTGTGGTCTATTCCCCCCCCCCCCCCCATATTCGACTGCAAATTTTCCTGTTTCCGCGAGCTAAATTAATGTGCATTAAAAGTTACATCGCTTGGATGAATCGAACGTCTTTTAGAAGGAAATGATACCTAAAAAGAGTGATGGATTAATTAGTATTTTAATACAGTATTCTGAAGCGTATTATTACTTCTCTAATTTCTCTATCTTTCCTGAATCCTAACTGATCTTCAGCGAGGTGTTGGGTTGGTAATGGTCAGCAGGCGAAGGAAACGTTTTGTTGCCAGAATTGAACAGTTTATCGCCGGGGAACTATCTCTCTGGGATGATCGCAGAATAAATTGAGCCGCGCGAATCCGCCGTGAAAGACGTTGCCAATAGGGAGCTGATTTGTGCGTTCATATGTCACGCAGACAGAAGGTCGATTTTGGCATAAGGCTTCTTTCTCCGGCGTTGGCTGAATTCCAAGACGGTCCTTGCTTCTCATTTGAACACTGTGTCCTGCAAGGTATCCTACGAAACTGTCATAAATATTTCCAAGAGTATGCAGTAAACTGTTATTATCGAACTACAACACAATGATTACTTTAAATCACGCCCTTTTCAGCTTTGGTTGTCGCCATTTTTCCTGTGCTGTTACAATTTCTGTCTACGTGCCATCGTCAAACGTAAAAGGCTTGGCGCCATATTGCGGCATAGAAACGTGTTTCAAATAACGTCTTTAAAGGAAGTCAATCGTTATCAGCACCGATTAGGTTGCATTGTTTAGAAAAGTGTACGTTTTCACAAAAGATACATTTTATATGTATTAGACTCCCACGGTGGACAAACGAGTGTTACATGGTTCATAGCGAAGCGACTTTCATGACAATTTTTTAAATGCTGACTTCGACGTAATAAAAATTTAGGAAGAATGGAAAAAATTTCTGACGAAAGAAACATATATGTTAATTTAGTGATCTTTTCTTAGAAAATAGCTCATTTAATGTCAAACAGGACAGTGAAGGGTCCTTTTAAATAAAAGTATTTTATTAAAATGTTCAAAAACCCTTTTGGATCTTTCATTAAGGAATGCAAGGCGGAGGTCACCTGAATGAAAATTGAAGAATTTGAATTGAGAGAAAATTAAAAACACCATCAATGAGTGGCTTGGCAAGCCTTGTGCGGTTTTGAATAGGAATATGGACAAAATCGGTAGCTACTTCGAGCAACACAGTAACTAAATTTCAAACACGAGTAATTGAATGAGAGAGTCTCACCTAGTATCGTGTAGTAGCCACACTAGGATAGCGATATAAACAGATAGAGATGGGGATAGATCAGATATATAGGGTTAATCACCTAAAACTTGCGGAAATGTCAGTGTTATTGATGGTCGATTTTCACAGGATGGATTAGTAGTCAGGGGCTTATATTGTAAGCCAATAAGCAGATTTCCATAATACCTCATAGAAAGTATATTTATGTGCATACAGAAACTTTTTTTTGAATGGAACAGTGCGTGTTGACGCTAACAGTCTAAAAGAAGGGTAAATCGAAATATGAGTGGTGTTTATTGCAGGAGTCTAGTGCAAGTCGTTCACGACATATCGTATGTCGAAAAGTTTCCAATCCGACTCTTGTTTGCCCCTTGCAACCTGCGTAGTTGCTATATTACCCGGCAAGGCGAAGTGGTACTGCGGCAGCGGCAGGAACTAACTTGGTCACGTGACGAGGTACAGCCGGGCTATGGTTACACGAGCGTTGTTACCTATAAGTGCGAGAATGAAGTTGAGCGTGGTAAGTGCTTTCGTCGACATTCGCGGCGGCTTGCGGTTAACGTAACTAAATTCTTTGACGACGAGAAACAGAAGGGATTGACCGTGCAGGTGCAGAAGGCGACGGAACGTGCTGCCAAAATGTTAAAGCTGAGCAAGAGGATGGTTTCCAAATTACGGAAAGAAGGACACGATGCCGAGCAGAGTGGAACTCACGTTTCTACGCCGAAGGAGAAGAAGCGAGAACCTCACAAAAGTATGGGATCGATGATATGGATAAATGTATTATCAGACAGCGATTTCAACGGTATTACGAAACCCTTAGAAAAATTGTTTTGTCTATGGGATTTCGTTTTAGAAGGTGCCAAAATAAACGTGTTGTTTTGTGCGAACGAGAGGACATTGTTGCTAAAAGGGCTTACTTTCTCAGCTTCAGAATAAAAGCGACCAGTGGTTTACTTGGATGAAACATGGATTCACACGTATTATACAGTAAATAAATGTTGTCAATGTGATAGTGTGCGAGGACTGTTGTCAAACGAAAGTGTTCAAAATGTTCAAATGTTTGTAAGTGTTATGGGACTTAACTACGGAGTCATCAGTCCCTAAACTTACAAACTACTTATGAACTAGCTAAGACTAAGAACGGCACAAATATCCATGCCCGAGGGGGGATTCGAACCCCCCTACCGTAGTGGCCGTGCAGACCGTGACTGGAGCGCCTCGGTCTCCTCGGCCACCGCGGCCGGCCAAACGAAAGTGCCGGTCACCGTTTAATTGTTCTTCTTGCAAGCGGATACATGGGGCCGCGGTGGAGTAGCCGAGCGGTCTAAAGCACCTCGCTGCGGAGCGCGCGGTTGCTCGCCGTGGAGGTTCGAGTCCTCCCTAGGGCATGGGCGTGTGTGTTTGTCCGTTGGTTAGTTTACCTAGGTTTTAGTAGTTTGTAAGCTACGGACTGATGACCACGCAGTTTGGTCCGATAGATTTACAGACATTTGAATTTGGAGACATGGGTTTCTTTCCGGGTGCACTTCTCATATATGATTCAAAAACCAAAACGCCCGACTATCACTCAGAAATGGATAGCAAAAACTTTCAAAAATACTTTGAAACCAAACTTATTCCAGGCTTACCTCCAAGAAGTATTGTTGTTTTTGATAATGCTCCATATCACAATAAACGAGAGAATAAACCGCCATCCTCTAGCTCTGTAAAAAGTGAAATACAATCCTGGCTGAGCAACAACAACATACATTCTCCGACATACGGATATCCGAAATCCTGGTACTATTTAAGGGGCACCAAACGTCTCCTGTTTATTGTATTGACAAAAGTTTACAAGAGAATGGATTTGTACTCCTCCGACTGCCTCTGTACCATCCAGACCTGAATCACATTGAATTTATCTGGACTATTGTAAAAAATAAAATCCGTACTCAGAATATCTCAAGCGTTTCGCTCACGGAGCTGAAAAAAATTACAGCTGATGCTTTTGCTACTGTGACATTAGAAGATTGGAGAAAGGCGGTATGTCACGTAGAAAAAGAGTGTGAGGACTATTGGAGAAGAGATGCTTTGAAGGACCAAGAAATAGATGAGATAATAATATCAGTCGGGCTGGATCCAAGAGACGAATCATTATCGTCAGCGACCGAATCGGCAGACGGGGAATCGACAGAGACAACTGGGGAAGACGAAATCGGCATGGGAGGTCGTTCTACAGATACTGCCAGCGATGCTCCGTGAGCAGCTGAGGTAAGATACTGCTGTCAGGAATATATCGTAGAATCAGTATTCTAGCTTTTGTTTTTAACAGAAATTTATTTTAAATATTGTTCATTGGAAGAAATACTTTGTTTTGGTTACTAACTTTGTCTTTACCCCTTCTGAGTACTCACAACGTCTTTATCAGATAAAAATGTTTGTCAAGCTTAAGGGACTTAACTGCGGGGTCATCAGTCCCTAAACTTACAAACTACTTATGAACTACCTTATACTAAAGACGACACAAACATCCATGCCCGAGGGGAGATTCGAACCCCCAACCGTAGCGGCCGTGCAGACTGTGGCTGGCGCGCCGCAGACCGCTCGGCCACTGCGGCCGGCCTCCTTTATCCATTCTGAATACTTCTAGCCATCGTAGGTGTTGGACATGTTCAACCAATGATTGCTTCGCAATGTTTTCATAATGTGAGAAGAATAAAACACTCGGAAACCGCCATTGAAAGGATTAGTAAAATCAATGCAGGCTTATCTAACTACAGCATCAAACATTGAATTAGAGTTTCCAAATTAGATGTAGTCTTTCGCAAAATTAATCGTGGGTAAACGCGCACTTACAAGAATGCTGGAGCGTACATGTACGCCATACTGCTCCCCTCTGTTTCTCCGGCATAAACACGGCGGTGCTGCCACCGTCGCGAGATTACCACTTGGCTTTGCCAAGTAATACCATGGTGTTATGTTTGTTTACATAGTGCCTGTGTGTTCCTTGAGTGTGTTGCTGGTCTGTTAGTGTGTGACATGCCAAGCAGTAGCTTGTGAGTGGACGATGGGATTTACCACTGCAGGAAAGGCCGATATGCTTATGATCTATGGAGAGTGTTGGAAGAATGCAGTACGTGTTTGCACGCTGTATGCGGGAACATATCCAATGAACTCGGCCATCTCGGCAATTATTTGTAACCTATTCAACCACCTACATGTATGTACTAGTGTTACATCTAGACAATGTAACAGAAGGAAATACGTGACGTCATAAGTGGATGGAGGGAAATAATGTTTTGGCTGCTGTTGCCTTTGATCTGCACGTTAGTTCCCACGCAATCGCACGAGGTAGAGGCATAGTTCAGGCAGGCGTGCTACGAATTCTCCATATCACACCTCTCTCCATCAGGAGCGACATGGAAACGATTGTCACAATCGTGTTACCTTCTGTACCTGGACATTACTACAGGATAATCCATAACCCCCTCCTACAGACAGAGGTCCTTGTGATATCGCCTGGTCAATCTATATAAATGTGAATGTCTGTTCGGTGTACTTTTATAACGTCTGAACCACAAGACATAAAGAGCTAAAATTTTTTTACAGTTACTAATGTATACCCAGGGAAGGCTTTAGGCACGGTTTTATGGCGATCGGATAGCTATTTATCTGTATATATATTAATGTGAATGTCTGTTCGGTGTACTCTTATCACGTCCGAACGACAAGACGCAGAGACTTGAATATTTTTGCAGTTACTAATTTATACCTGAGGAAGGTTTTAGGCATGGTTTTATAGCGATCTGATAGATATTTAGTAATTTGAAGAATATAACGCGAAATGCGGAACAATAATTACTCTTTGAAAATTATATTTACTCTTTGAAAATGGTTTTGTTGGCTGCATTGTTGTTTGAGGGTTGATAATGATAAAAGGGTAGAGTATATTGGGATGGAAAGTTATCGGTGTATATAAAATTCTACGTGTGTGTGTGTGTTAATATTTCGCTCTGCAGCGAAAACTACAGAACACAAACGAATGGTCTGTGTGTAATTGTTGGCCGAAGTCTCCTGTTGTACACCGTAGCAGTTCCATGCCGATAGCTATAAGGGGGTGGAAGATATGGTGGTTGAAAGTCGTCACATTATAAACCAATTCGGACTGAAGGTCAGAGATGACATTTGCGACACTATAGCAAGGAGGATACATACAGTGAAACGTGATGCCACAGACCATATGTTTGGTCTGTGCGTGCTACAATGTCTTCAGCTCTTTCTCTGTAAGGAAATATAAGAATAAATAAATAAAGCAGTAAAAAAGAAATTTCTTTTAATACATCTCTTTGAAAAAATCGACTTGACGCTTCGCACATTACATCAAGTGATCGATCTATGATATTATTACAATCATTATTGTTGAATTTCCTTTAATCCCTTCTGATATGCCATTTCAGTTCAAAAGACTTTAGTTTGCAGTTCGTCTAGCTTTTGCCATGGCGATTAACAAAGCTCAAGGACAATCATTAAACGTCGCAGGAATCCATTTACAGCCCTCATGTTTTTCACATGGTCAATTATACATCACTTGCTCAAGGGTGGGCAACCCAAAAAGTCTCTACATTTACGCTCCAAACAATACTAAAAATAACGTAGTTTACTAAAATGCCATAAAATGAAATTAAAATGAATTTGGACATTACTCTCACCATACGCGTTGAGATATTGCAACACAGGATATAAGGAATAATGTATGTATTATTTATTGTAAATCATTAAGCACTTCACATAATTTTATTTTTTATTCGAATGTTGATTAAAAATGTTTGTTTCTTTAATAAGGTATTGTATTTCATTTCATCCTTCAAAACCAGTCTCAGAGCACACTACTGAAAGATAGGTTATATATCATAATCAACCAACACGCGAGCGGGGCCGCGGTTTTAAGCTAGTAATGTTATAAAGACAAATCAGCAACTCGCCGACATACATAAAATTGCCTCACCTAACTGTATAGTGTGTGATGTGCCTGAACCCGAGAAAATTGTCTCTGGGTGTCAACTATATGGAAGCTATGCCGCGACATGATAGCGCTCATCCGGTATAATAGCTCTCATCCACGAAACCACCCCAATGAGTGTGACTGTGAAATGGCTTTCAAATCCGGACACGAAGTTGCACCCATGAACCAGGCATAATTCAACTCTGTGGTTACTAGGAGGGGGGGAAGGGGGAGGTTGACCGCCCCGGGCCCCTCGTCTTGGGGGGGTCTCCAAATACCGCGTTTTTTTTCTTTTTTTTTTCTCGAGCGCCTAGCGCCTTTGGCCTTTCGTTTTCGGGCATCTAAATCTCGAAAGCTATTCTTTTTACACTGTTCCATGTCTCTCATCCTGGGGCCCCTCCAAAATTAAAAAGTTACTTTTTTTTTAAATAGTAATATATGTATTTCCAAGTGGACGGGGGTGGGGGAGGGGGGAGCTACGGGACGGTGTGGCGTACATGATTTATTCTTGGAATGCCCACCAACAGGCGACAACACTCCGCAGTTATGAGAAACTCTACACCAACTACCTTACGGTGGCGTTTATCCATGGCCACCAACGCGCCTTTAGACATTGAAATTGCGACTATGTCATTGATTGGAAAAATGTGAGGTATACAAACTGTCATAAACGCATTCCTTTGCTTTTTTTTTTCTTCACTTCATGTTGTGGGAATTGGATTCCGTTTTCCTTTCAGAACCATCGGAGCAGGTAGCTTTGTGTTTTATTCTTCTTGTTACCTGCAGATTATTACAAAGCAGGTCAAACCCCTGTTCTTGGGATTCAGCAGTGACCTTTTTTTTCAGTAAGCCTCCTGTCCTTTCCATCGTTTTGATTTTCACTTCTGAATTCCACTAATGGAAAATATATTTGTTGTACTTTATTGGGCAATGGAATTTCAACCCAAAGGATCTGGTTTTCCCGCTTCGTAGGAATGGAAGTTCCTCTATTGTACATTTCTGTCGCATTTCTGTTATGTTTGTAGAAAAAAAGGTCAGTAAGTTGGTAAATAAAAAATGTAACTTAATAAAAAAAAAATTAAAAAAAAAAACAAACAAAAACAAACAAAAACAAAAAAGATGCATCATGTATTTTAATTAGTGATGAAGCCACATTTACCACCTAAGCCACCGAAACATACATTATTAATCAATGAACAATTGCTATTAGTTTCATCGGGTGGAACATAAGTGTACATGCAGTGTAAATTTGTGGTGTGGGATAGTTAACTATCTGATCGTAGGCTCATTTTCCATAGACGTTACAATGCACGCACACAAATAGTCCTATAGCAGCCTTCTAACAGACCACCTGCCACGGGTGCTAGAAGACGTTCCTCTGCAGACTAGGAGGGACCTGTGGTACCAGCATGCTGTCCGTCCAGCCCGTAGTGCACGGATTACTACAGCATGTCTTCACGAATTGTTTCCAAATCGTTGGACTGGGCGCAGATGACCTGTACATTGGCTGCCCCATTCCCTGGACTTATTTTTCTGTGGGGAAAGGTGAAAGACGTTGATTACAAAGACATACCAACTACATTAAATGATATGCAACGGCATATTACTATACCCTGGTCGGACATTTCCGCTGAAATAGTAACACTTGTTGCAGCAATCTTTCCATACCAGAGTGGAAGCGTGTTTTGGCGCTGCCAGTGGTAATTTTGAACAGAATTTGTGATATTCAGTTGTCTTTTCACTGGTCAGACTCCACATCACTAGTATATGCACTAGTGTATGCCCTATTGTACTAGTGTTGTTGTGGGAAGTTTTTACAATAAGGTAGCTTGTGAACGATTTGCACTAATGTCGTGCAATAAATCAAACTGACTTTCTAATTTATGGTACTTTTAGTTTATTAATGTCAGTAAGCATCGTTACATTAAAAAACTCGCACTGAAGTGTTTTACGGCCCACTTTAGATTTGTAGTTTTATGTGTTTCTGTAAACATTTTGGACCAAAATAATAATCTAAATAATAAAAAATTAATTAACAAGAGTGTTTGAAATCCTTTTAGGAAAGAAAAAAATTTAGGCAGTGGCGGGTTTCGGTAGTTCTCTTCGTTGCGGACGCCGATCGTTTTTGTTCATTCTTTATAGGTGTGTTGTTGGCTCAGCTTTTTTATTACAGAGGTCGTTGAGCCTTCTGACCGGGCGCGCTGAGCCACGGCGCCCGGCATTTTTCGAACAACTCACTTTCAGCGTCACAGTCCAACGCATTGCCCACTACGCTACAGCTAACAGTTCGAAGTTACATCCGTTAATCACATACTATTGAAGGCCGTTGTTAAATGATGCTAATATGGCATTTGTAGATACTAGATTATCATTTATCGTACGAAGAATTAATTCTTCAGTGCACCATTGCTTTGAAATTAACAACGTGTAAGTTACAATAAGAACATAATCAAATACGCAACGCAAGATGGCGTATGCCAAAGAGAGTTCTGGGCGAGGAATGTCACGCGACATTTGCGAACGGCTGGTTTTCGTTAATTCAATGGAAGGTGTTAAAACTCCGTTATTTTTGCAAATATCTCTCAAACGATACGAGATATGAAAAAAAAATGAACAAAGTTGTAGAGAATTTTCTCCTCTACAAATTCGGTTATTCAATTTTCGTGTCAGATGAATGGTTAAGCCGTTATTTTCATTTAAATTTGAGCTGTCAAAAGACGATCGCAAAGGTCCACTTTTAGTGTTACTACCGTCACCTAAAGTGGGCCAAAATTGTATGGTTGCACAAAAAATACAGTTGCTGTAAATTATTAAAATTGTTTTTTGGCCAACGATAGGAGCCCCTGATTACCAACCAGTCCTGTGAAAACCGCATATCTATAGCACTCTCTATTTCCGCCGTGGTGCAAGTTTTAGGTGATTCACATTGTGCAAGCGTGGTGTATTGCACAGATTCGTCATTTGTACTCCGGTGAAATGAAATGATCGTAAGGCATTTTTGGCCGGGAGATCCCGCGAGGGGTTGTTCGGCCGCCTAGTGCAAGTCTCTTTACTTGACACCACTTTGATTCTTCTGAGACTAGTATATTTCAGTAATGATGGCTGCCACTTGGGACGGGAAACTTATTACCTCCCTATGAGGTCAACAAATCGGAGCATTTATGGGACATCTGGCAAGAAGGAGGTCCCAAAGAAACCCGCTGTAACCGCAATAAAAGAGAACGGATTGATCTGTCTTCATTTGAAGACTGGTTTATTACTACTGCACTGCCTTACCTGAAGTCAATGGAGGGTGAGAAATTTATGATAGGAGACAAACTTTCAAGTCACATTTCGCTACGAGTAATTGATGAATGTGAGAAGAAGAATATCTATTATTTTGTTGCTTCCAAACAGTACTCGTATCTTACAACCATTAGACGTAGCTTTCTTCTGACATTTAAAAGTTGCTTGGCGGGCAGTACTTACGCAATGCCGGCCGCGGTGGCTGAGGGGACTGAGGCGCTCCAGTCACGGTCTGCACGGCCAATACGGTCGGGGGTTCGAATCCCGTTCGAATCCCCTCTCGGGCATGGATATTTGTGCCGTCCCAGTTCGTAAGTAGTTCATAAGTAGTTTGTAAGTTTAGGGACTGATGACCCCGTAGTTAAGTCCAAACATTTTTTGAACTTACGCAATGAAAGAAAATCTCCCGTAGGTCAATATCGAAAGGTGCTTTCCCCTCACTTTTGAAGGAAACATTGATAAAAGTGTCAGTAACTGAAGGAGACGATTTAAGAAGTGCATTCCGTGCAATGAGATTAATTCCATTTGACCCTGAAAGAGTCCTCAAAAAATTGCCTGATGGACATAATTCTGAAAACAATTCTTTAGAAGTCTGGTCTTCGAGTTTTTGACGATATGCTTCAGCATGTTCGCTATGAAATGAAAAATAGCACAACTGCACAACGAAAGTGAAAATTAGATGTTGCTCCAGGAAACTCCATTTTAGGCATCGATATGACAAAGAGAAATAATGATGACTCAGTGTCTGAAATGCTTTTGAATAATGATGCAATATCCTCTACTGACGAAAGCAGCAGAAGAAAGGAATCAGTTCTGGAAGTGGAGGCTTTTGTTCTTGTGGATTCTCCATACATGATTGGGGGAAAACAGCGAAATAGGCAGTTTGTCGGAATCGCGACGGAAGTCGGCGCAAAAGACGCGGGTCAGATTTCTGCGTCCCTATCAAGGCAGCAAATCCGTGTTTCTTTTTCCTGAAATTCCAGACAATGATACTGTAGCCAAAGTCCAGATTGTAAGAGTGTTGCCTGCTCCAAAAGAAGAAAAGGGGAAGGTTTTTTTATTACTCTTTTTTTTTTCACTGAGAACGTATTGTAAATTATTTATGATTTGTTATATGATTAGACTGTCTATATTAATGCAATATTTTATAAATATGTCGGTGTCAAATTTTTACTGAAGATGTGTAGAGTCTTTTTTTTTTTAGCAATCTCTAAAAAATGTTTCAGAAAAGTGTCTGCAGGTATGTATATTTTATTAGAAAAAGATAGTTATCGTCCGAAATTACCCCATTAGATGGTAAAATGGACTTTTACGTAGAAATTGATTGACTGTTCGAAATTACTCCATCAAAGGGGTTACACTGGACAGTTTTATTTATTAGTTTCTGACTAATTAAAATTATTTTCGATCAAAATTCTTAGATCATATTATTCTCCAATGTCATTAAAAATATCTCGAAATTTTTGTCGCAAGAATTTAAAGTTCTTTACGAAGTTACTTTAAATAATATGAAATTTCCGTCTGATACTACGCCACCTTACGCTACATCCTTTTGAATCTGCTTACTGTATCCGGTTTACGATTTTGGCCCCACACACTTCAAAAATTCAAATTCAAATGTTTGTATAGCTTATGGGACTTTACTACGGGATCATCAGTCCCTAAACTTACAAACTACTTATCAACTAACTTATCCTACCTCTCCAGGGGACACCACCTTGACGAAGCACTGTCCGTGCGGGTGGAGAGGCTTGCGCATCAGTGTGAAGCAGAGGGCTATACCGAAGGTAGAGAACCTACTCTCGGAAAGGCCTCAGCTGATGGATCTGACAAAGTGTGTCCCACAACTTCCCGTCTTCCTTATGCTCTCCCAGTCCTTTCTCAATCCCTTTCCCAACACAAGGTGTGATGCGATCCGTGCCGAGGGGTGCGTGGCACATGGGTGGATGTGTCTCGAATGGAGCCTCAGGGATACCAGGCGACCTCCCTGAGTAAGTAGCCTTGCACCACGTGGGGTTATCGTGGTGTGGACCATATAAATCCCCAAATCTCGTGGGTCTAAGATGAACACAGAGAAAGAAAGTATTTTAAAAGAATCTGAGGGGCAATCTGAGACCTCAGATACTCAGATATCGGGATCAGGACCGATGGAGTGCACTCCTACTTCTGAATCAGGGTCTAGACCTGAGCAAGAAGTGGGAACTGTAAAAGAGAAGTTGGACCAGATTAGGATTAAGGCCTTGTCTAGGGCTCAGAGGAGGAAACTTCTCAAGGAACAGAAGCAAAAGTAAGGAAAAGAATGGCTTCCTAAGCATAAGTGGAGGGAATCAAATGGGCTTGAGCCCAAGACTCAGGTCGAAGGGGATAACAGACCCCTCGACGTCAAAGACAGGTGGAAAGATGGTTAGGGAGGAATCTAAGACTCCCTCCTCTCTGGATAAACGTGATCCTAAAAGGCTGAGGCAGGAAATAGGGAAACAGACCTATAGGGCTGCAGTCTCGGTCTTTAGAATGGCGATTGTCCAAGAAGGATACCCACTGGTAAGCATCACCTCGCAGCAGGAGCAGCTCGTGCAGATGGCCCTCTTTGAAGAGATTGGGGGAGACGCTGGTCCAGGACCCAAATTCAGGAGGGTCTATCTAGATCGCGGTGCCCTCATTTTTGTCTGCAAGGGGGGCCACTCAGCAGTATGGCTTAAGGACAAGGTGCCCATGATATCCCCGTGGGAGGATGCGAAGCTGCTGGTCAAGACAGCATCCGAACTCCTGAAGACTACAAAGGTATCAATATGGGTACCAAAGATCCTTAAGGATGTCCCTCCAAAGACTCCGTTCGAGAAAATAAGGGTTCTGAACCCAAAAGTCTCGACAGAGGATTGGAGGGTAATTAACCAAAAGGTCGTTACAGAAGGACGAACCCTGGTGGTGGAGGTCGGAGAGAAGTCCCTGAAGGCAATGCGAGAGCAAGGCCTGAAACTATTTTTAGGATTCTCGCAGGTCGCCGTCAGGGTAATCAAAGACCTTAAAGGCAATAATGGCAGCAAGATGGGGACTGGAAGTGCTGCAGATAAACCTGCAGCACAGTAAAGGGGCCACTGCTGCCCTGAGCCGTCGCCTGGGGAGACAGGAGGTGGACGTGGCTCTGATACAAGAACCCTATTTATACAAAGGGGGTCTATCGGGCCTCGGTGGTACTGGAGGTAAACTGATTTATGCTAGAAATCTAAAAAAACTCCAGAACATGCATTTATGTTAGAAATGGAATACCTTTCATACCAATGATGGATTTTTGTTCCAGGGACCTGGTGACTATCAGGATGCAGCAACGTGAGGACGGTATCACGAGGGAAATTGTTTTGGCCTCAGCATACCTTCCTTACGAAGACAGCTCTCCTCCTTCTTTGGAAGTGAGGAGACTGCCGGAAACCTGCCATCGGCAAGGTGACGAACTGTTGGTGGGATGTGATGCCAATGCCCACAATCTATTGTGGGGCAGCAAGGACACCAACAGTAGAGGTGAGCACCTTCTTGAATTTCTCCAATCTAACGACTTGGAGACCCTGAATAGGGGTGATGAACCTACATTCAGGATGATGATGGGAAGTTACGTCAGACAGTGGCATGTGGTCCTGGAGCCATCCTCATCAGATCGCATGTATATTAAATTCAAGGTTGAAATAGGAACTAGACAGAACATGGCCTATCGGAATCCCAGGAAAACGGACTGGGAGACATATAGGAGAGACATTGACTTCAGCCTATCGGAAATTAAAACTTCGATAAGGAATCCAGCAGAGTTTGAGGAAGTAGCAGAGGCCAAACCTCTGCTATAGTGACATCATACCAGGACAACTGCTCAATCACCAAGAAGTGCACAAATAGGAGTGTGCCTTGGTGGACTAATAACCTGGAAATGCAAAGGAAACAGGTACGAAGACTGTTTAACCATGCGAGGCGCAAAGGACAATGGGCAAAGTATCGTGAGACCCTTGTCAATTACAACCTTGCCATCAGACGGGCAAAGGAGGCATCCTGGAAGGTATTCTGTGAGGAAGTGGAGGGCACGGCTGCTCAAGCGAGACTTCATAAAATCCTCACTAGGGTACCAACTAATCCAGGAGGAACATTGAGGAAGGAAGATGGGGAGTATACAAAGACAGTGCATGAAACGCTGGAACTGCTCCTCAAGACTCACTTTCCTCAATATACTCTGGGGGATAACTCAGAACAGAATGCGATTCCTGAGAGGCAACGGTTCTTAGGAATTCGCAAAGAGGACTGGGATCTGGCCAAGGAGTGTGTCGATTTCAGTAAGGTCCGATGGGCGGTGGGAACATTTCAACCGTTCAAGTCACCTGGCTGCGATGGAATCTTTCCAGCTCTCCTGTAACAAGCGGTAAAAAATCTTATTAGATTCCTATGCAGGTTATTCAGGGTTAGCCTAGCAGCAGGAATCATTGCCAATGCCTGGACGGCAGTGAAGGTTGTCTTCATTCCAAAGCCAGGGAGAATTGATCATACCAAGGCCAAGGATATGAGACCAATCAGCCTGTCCTCCTTCATTCTTAAGACATTGGAAAAGCTGGTTAATGTGCATGTTGGAGAAAGGAGGTTAAGTAGAGCTACTCTTCATTCAAACCATCATGCATATCAGCCAGGTAAATCATGTGAGACAGCTTTCCACCAACTCGTTGGGAAGGTGGAGAAAGCACTACACTACCCTCTGTATCTTCCTGGACATTGAGGGGGCTTTTAGCAATACGACCTTCGATTCCATGGTTAGGGCAGCAGAGGTGCATGACCTAGGGACCACTATATGTAGGTGGACTAGGGCCATGCTCAGTGGAAGAAAGGTAGAGGCTACCATGAAGAATGAAAAATGGTAATCAACACCACTAGGGGTTGCCCGCAAGGAGGAGTTCTTTCCCCTTTATTGTGGAATCTAGTGGTGAATGATCTCATTGGAGAATTAAACTGTAGGCAGTACTTTTGCCAAGGATACACAGATGAGCTTGTCATTGTAATACTTGGCAAATTTGCTGACACAGTGAAGAATATGGCACAAGGTGCACTGGACATTGTGAAAGACTGGTGCAGAAAACAGGATCTGAGGGTTAGTCCTAAGAAGACTGTTGTTATACCATTCACAAAGAAGCATATACAACATTCAAGTTGGAATCTAAAGCTTTTCAATGAAGCGCTACCTGTGAAGGGGACAGTGAAATATCTAGGGGTTACCCTAGATGAGAAACTGACATGGACCCCTCACATCAGGAATATTTGCTCCAAGGTAAAAGGTACTCTTGTGAGTACCAGGAGAGCTTGTGGCAAAAATTAGGGCCTGAGCCCCAAGGGTATGCACTGGATATACACCACAGTGATTAGACGCAGGATCACCTATGGGGCGGTCGTGTGGTGGAAGAAGGTAGAACAGCAGCTTGCTGCTAAGGAGCTTGGTGAGGTGCAGAGATTAGCCTGCTTAGCCATAACAGGCGGAATTAGCAGCACACCAATTGCTGGGATGGAAACCAAGCTGGATATGCCCCCATTACACCTTTGGGTCAAGATGGAGGCAGCAACTGGTGCATATAGACTCAAATCTGGCAACAGCTGGAACTCTTTCGGATATCCAGAATCACACACTAAAATAGTGTATGAGGTAAATATAGGAAAGGATGGGGAAAATCCAGCCGACTATATTATAACCCCATACTGCTTCAACAAGCCTTTCAATATAACAATTGCAAGTAGGAAGCAGAGGGAGAAAAAAGTTCGACACCCTACGAGAGATATTGTCTGGTTCACTGACGGGTCAAAATCAGACCAAGGTGTTGGGGCTGGGGTATATGGGGTGCAGCCAAGACTGGAGGGCGTCATCTCTCTAGGAAAACTGGCCTCAGTATTCCAGGCGGAAATCACTGCCATCAGGGCGTGTGTGGAGGAGAATTTGCGTAGGTGCTACAAAGACCGTAGCATCTATATCTATTCAGACAGCCAGGCAGCCCTGAGATCACTGGCAGCTCCTGCAACAAGGTCTAAAATTGTTGCAGAATGTCACAGGGTTCTGGTGGAGCTAGGGGAAAGCAATAGAGTAAACCAATTGTGGGTCCCTGGCCACTTGGGGATCAGTGGCAACGAACATGCCGACAGATTAGCCAGAATGGGGGCAGAGACTCCATTTATTGGACCGGAACCTGTCCTGACAATCACCAAGGAAATGATCAAATTGGAGCTACGTAACTGGCTCAGAAGACAGCACGTAGAATTTTGGACCGAAGTCCATCAACAAAAACATGGCAAGGTAATGATGCCAAAGCCATGTTTTAAAAGAAGCTGTGCAATCCTGGGCCTGAACAGGAGAGAGATTAGACTCATGGTTGGATTGCTGACAGGCCATGGGAATTTCAAAAAACACCTACATACAATGGGAATAACAGAAGAGGACCCTAAATGTAGGACCTGTGATGACGGTGATGAAACTGCATCACATCTAATCTTCGAATGCATTGCATTGGAGAGTAAAAGGCACAGAACATTTGGGACAACCAAACCCGAAGAAATTGAGTCTAATAAAGAACTGGTAAAGGGACTCCTTGCACTGTTCAAGGGCATTGGTTGGCTTTACTAGACATACAGGGAGCGAAACCGCACAATAAACTCAGTTTCGGTGCGGGCAGTGGCGGATTGGACCAACACTGTTTTGGCTTTCCTGAAAAAATCAAATAAAATCAAATCAACTTATCCTAAGGACGGCGCAAATATCCATGCCCGAGGGGGATTCGAACCCTCGACCGTAGTGGCCGTGCAGACCGTGACTGGAGCGCCTCAGTCCCCTCGGCCACCGCGGCCGGCCCACACACTTCCTTCTAATACTAAGTTGACGATTCCTTGATGTCTTAGAATGTGTCTCACCACACATCCCTTCTCTTAGTCAGAATATGCCAGAAACTCATTTTCTCTCCACTTCTGTTGAGCACCTCCTCATTAGTTACGTGATTTACCCATCTAATCTTCATCATTCATCTGTAGCACCAAATTTTAAAAGCTTCTATCATCTTCTTTTCTGAACTCCTTATCGCCCATACAATCCTACACTCCAGACAAATGCTTTCAGAAAGGAGTTCCTAACATAGGTTGTCAACAATTTCGCTTCTTCAGTGACGCTTTTCTTCCCATAGCCATTAAGCATTATGTATCTTCTTTACTTCGGCGATTATTTTCTAATTCCTTCAGCATCGCCTGATTTTCTGACATTCTATTCTACTGCCCTTCATTCAAGACACTGTCCATTCCGTTTAATTGCTCTTCGAGGTCCTTACCTTCTTTGACAGAATTACTATGTCGTCAGAAAACTGCAAGGTTTTTATTTCTTCTCCCTGAACTTTATTTCTTCCTCCAAATTTCTCCTTGAATTCCTTCATAGCTTGCTCAATGTACAGATTGAACAACACTGGGGAGAGGCTACAACCCTGTCTTACTCCTTTCCCAACCACTGCAACCCTTTCATGTCCTTCGATTCTAATAACTGCTGTCTGGTTTTTGTAAAAGTTGAATATAACTCTTCGCTCCCTATTTTTTCTCCCTGCTACCTTCAGAATTTGAATGAGTGTATTCCACTCAACAGTGTCAAAAGCCTTTTGCAGATCCACAAATGCTAAAAATTTAGGTTTCCCTTTTCTTAACCTATCTTCTAAGATAAGTCATAGTGTATTACCTCGCGTGTTCCTACATTTCTTCTAAATCCAAACATCTTTTACAAGGTCGGATTCCACCAATTTGTCCATTCGTCTGTAAATAATTGTTGTTAGTAGTTTGCAACCATTACTTATTACACTGATAGTTGTGTATTTTTCACATTCGTCTGCACTTGCTTTCTTAGGAATTGGAATTGATATATTCTTCTTTAATTGGAAAGTATTTCTCAAACATCTTGCATACCAGGCGAAACAATTTCTTCATGACTGGCTCTCCTAAAGAAATCAGTAGTTCAGACGGAATATCATCTACTCAAATCTTTCAGTGCCATGTCAAATTATTCTCTCGGTATCGTATCTCCTATCTCATCTTCCTCTGCTTCATCTGTCATTTCTAGAATACTGCCTTCAAATTTATTTCCTTTGTACAGACGCTCTATATAATCTTTCCACCATTTAGCTTTCACTTCTTTGCTTAGTAATGGTTTTCCATCTGAGTTCTTGATATTCATGCCGTTGCTTTTTTTGTTTCAAAATGTCTCATTTTGTTGGAGGTATCCATATTTCCCCTAGTTATATATTCTTTTAAGGTCTTGAATTTCTCTTCTAGCCACTCCTGATTAGCCAATCTGCACTACCTGTCAACATCGTTTTTCAGTATCTCCTCTATTATCCAAGGATTTCTATTAGGCCTTGTCTTTCTACCTATATTATCCTCTGCGGCCCTCAGCTCTCTCAGCTCTCTCAGAGCTACCCAATTTCTTCTACTGTTTTACTTTCCCCTCTTTCAGTCATTTCTTCCGTAATGCTCCCTCTGCAACTCTCAACAACCTCTGGCCCCTTCAGTATGCCCAGATTCTATCTCCTTCATTTTCTTTCTTTTCGAAGCCTCTTAAATTTTAATCTACAGTTCATAAGCAATAGTTTAAGGTCATAGTCTATATGAGGTATTGAAACTAATTTTTAATGTGTCTCGTAGCCTTCACTTAGGCAACTAGTGAATGAACAGTTGCACTGAACTGATTTGGCCCTTTAGTGATATTGCTCTGGTTATAAAAGCTGTGCGCTACGAATGTTAGAAATATCGAAACATTTCGATCGTTTCGGGACTTTGCTGCCAATTAGTTCCTCTTGCTATACTGGATTCCCGAAAGGGGTTGAGTGTAGTAATGCGTCCGTCTTGAAATTGTCAATTGTCTGTTGGGGCGTGTATACAATTACTGATATGGTGTCTGTTATTTTAGGACATGTTCGAAAGAACAGGCACCGTTGGTTGATAGTAACGGCTGTAATTTTACGAATTCTGAAGGAGTGCCTGGATAGCTTAATTGGTCGGCGGCGCGGTATCTCGGCGCGATCGGTGAGAGGGACCAATGCTTTCTGTAATAAAAAAAAACTGAGCCATGACTTTAACAATGAACCACGAGCAAAAACGAACAAATGTCCGCAACGGATCGATCAATCCAATGGAAAGAAAAGAACGAATAAAAGAAAAGAATAAATAACAGAAAGAAAAAAGATTGGAGACTGTTGGCCCGAAGCGGGAAATCCGGGTTCGAGTTCCGGTCCAACAAAAATTTTCAACTTTGCCGATGCATTTATTTAAACACTCCGAAAGGGTCGACATGATTCAATATTTCTAATTCGTAAAATTACTATCGGTACTGTCAACCAACGGTGTCTGTTCTTTCGGACATGCAGGAAGCTGAATTTTTGGTATGTTGTTAGGACATGTTAGTGTAGTAATAAACCAAGTTTGCAGCTTCGAAATCCTTTTGCGTAACTTTTAAGAGACAAAAAACCTCGAAATTTTCGGACTTTTTTCTGGTTTTGGCTTATAACCTCTATTAAACCTCTATTAAAGTAGATAAAATATTCTAAAATTTAAGCCTAACCGCAGCTCTGTAAGTCCAATAGTTCCCGAGATATTGGACTTCAAAAATTGACTTATTTCTCCAAAAAGTTCAAATTTTCGATTTTAGTCATCTTTCGGCTAGAATATTGGCTCTAATGATTATCCCACGGGGAATGTTATACAAAACAAAGTTATAGAGCAGTTATTTAACTTCAATCTAAATACTGAACGAAGTCCATAGACGCAATAGATTTCTAGTTATCGTTAAAAAACGAAAACTTGGAAAAATTGGAGTAGTCAATAAATTGACCCAGACGAATTGCAGTCCTCGTCTCATGTGTATGTTAAAGAAAAAGGAAGAATTACTCATTGACGATGATTATTAACGCATCGTATATAAGAAGGATTTTTTCAACACTGTTTTCCGCAAATATTGAACAGAGAAGTTCCTTGAGTCACTTCCTGCCATTATGGCACCGACGGCCCCCATGAATAACACGAGGTGGTGAAAACGTCTAAGTCTCACCCCTGTGTTGACAAGCTGAGGATCCTGGTGGCGCTCCACAATGTCGCGGGCTTTCAAGTACAGTGGTTGATCGAAGGTCACAAAACATGTTTCCTGACCGTAAATGCTTGTTCTTTAACTGGCTTCTAAAAGTGATGTTAAAACAGTGTCGTAGTCGGTTGGGATAAAAGGGAGATATACAATCTTTGAACGTTTGTAAGGAAGATCTTCTGTCACTTGATGCATGAATCCATTCCATCCTGGGATGCCTGGCATGTTAGTTGCTTTTCCAAATAACCACAGCATGTCTGGGGATTTTGGCAAAATGACTTCGTTAGTTGAAATGGCTGACAAGTCAAATTTATTTCTAATAGAAGAATGTTTAATGTGTGTGGCAGTGTATGAACCTGATAGACTCGACAGATACAGACTTCAAACGTGGTTTGTTTATGTCTGGGCGAACGGATGAGTGAGGGGTCATGATCATTGTACCACCCATTTCATGGAACGTATTTTCTCCATCAATTGTGTTAACGTTCACATCTGCATTGTCGAAGACAAAATGCATAAAAGCTCCTTTGTCGACTGGTTGGGCCACTTCTCCACGGAGAATAGCGGAACTTTCAAAATGCATAGCCTCCGTATATGTACAAGAAATTCCCATACAGTGGCAAAGTTCAACAAGGTGCTTTGATTAAAATTTTCTATACAAATAGGTTCCAGAGCTTATTTGAATTGAGGATAGGAAAGATTTGGGCCTCGTTGCAGCCATGATTGCATGAGCAAATCCTATGCACTTCTTTTTCCACTGTTCAAGAGAAGGATGCCTCTGCGTCTTTTAAAAAAGCATCTGACGGGGGATATTGAGTAGTGTCAAATGTTTGGGAACGAATGTCTTGCAGGATAATCTCTGCTGCAGCTTTGACAACTCTAAGCCGCTCTTCAGCAGTATCGCTAAGTCTTTGATTGTACCACTTTTCATAAAGGATGTTTTGTCCAATGTCTGTGAACGTCAAGACTGGGCTGTGATACGGACCAACCTGCGCACAAATAATTTTTCCGCCATATCGCTTTTTTAGATGAGCTTGAACACTTGCAGCTACTGGTTTGTAATCACATGTGAAGGTCTCTGCAAACAAGTCACAAATGGAAAATTGGTTTTCCTGTCTTGTTTCTGCAGGGTATGCATATATACGCTCCATACCTTCGATAAGGAAGGGATGTTCAGGACGGCCTTGTTTACCTCCTGCACCAGTAGATCGCGACAAGGAGTGCAGTTTTACTTTACAATGTTTGTGGTACTTACCCTCAGAAGCAATAAGTTCACTTATACATGAAAGACGCCGAAGAATGTGTTGCCCCCAGTCACTAGCTTGTCTAGCTTTTTCCACAATCGATTCTTTCACTTCCAGTGTTTCCCTTTGATGGAGTTCATCCTGTAGATATTTGGGCAATTTTATCTGCTTCTCTAAATATTCCTTGGAGAATTTTTCACCATAAAGGAAACAGTAATATGCAATGATGTGACGCCTTGAATCCGACGCACTTTTCAGCTTTTCCCCACACGAAGACGATGGTTGAGCAAATCAAACATCTCCTTCTCGCTGGACAAATGCTTACACATTACTTTGCACAGTGTACCTCTTCCTGCATGTACGGTCATGTACGGTCACTTCATTTAAACTGCACAAAAAACCTCATGTTCCTTTCAAGCCCACGTTTCTGACTCATTTTTATCAGCGTCTAAATTCCGCGTTTTTTCACTGTCACTGTTCACTCTGCAAGCACTTACCGACGACCCCGGAACAAACATGTGACGGGGGTAGCTCCGACATATTGTAAAACAGAAAGTACTTAAAACGCCACCAAGATCAAGATTTAGACGATTTTTGTTTGAAACGTTCTTCACGGATCCGAATACGGCCGTTTCTAAGGGCAGACTGGGTGTAGTGGGGAAGGCCTCGGAGGCAAGAAGTTTGGGAGGGAGGACAGAACACCCGCTAAGTCACGACTCTGAGTAAGGGGGACGGGAGGTTTGATACCTTCGCACAACAAAAGGCCTCGCTACGAACGAAAGACCCAATCCGTTAATGGCTGACCAATGACCAAAACCGGGAGAGGCTTTCGTATCTTTTCTTTTTACAGCAATACCTACTTTCACAAAAATATTTGTATGCACTAACACATAATTACACCTATTTATATACAATATGTTAATAATCATCGTCAATGAGTAATTCTTCCTTTTTCTTTAACATACACAGGATAAATGTTCAAATGTTTGTTAAGCTTATGGGACTTAACTACGGGGTCATCAGTCCCTAAACTTACAAACTACTTACTAATTAGGACGGCACAAATATCCATGCCGGAGGGGGGATTCGAACCCCCGACCGTAGTGGCCGTGCTGACCGTGACTGGAGCGCCTCAGTCACCTCGACCACCGCGGCCGACTACACAGGATAAGAGGACTGCAACTCGTCTGGGTCAATTTATTGAAAACTCCGATTTTTCCAAGTTTTCGTTTTTTAACGATAACTAGAAATCTAATGGGCCTATGGACTTCGTTCAGTACTTAGATTGAAGTTAAATAACTGCTCTATAACTTTGTTTTGTATGACATTCCCCGTGGGATGATCATTAGAGCCAATATTCTAGCCGAAAGATGACTAAAATCGAAAATTTGAACTTTTTGGAGAAATAAGTCAATTTTTGAAGTCCAATATCTCGGGAACTATTGGACTTACAGAGCTGCGGTTGGGCTTAAATTTTAGAATATTTTATCTACATTAATAGAGGTGTGAGTGACTTTTCGTCAAAAAACCACCCTTCACGAGTAATGAGCCAAAACCAGAAAAAAGTCCGAAAATTTCGAGGTTTTTTGTCTCTTAAAAGTTACGCAAAAGGATTTAGAAACTGCAAACTTGGTTTAATACTACTCTAATATGTCCTAACAACATACCAAAAATTCAGCTTCCTGCAATTTTTTTGGACCTAAACATACCTGACGACTGGCCTATATCCGAAAAGACACCATATCAATAATAGCTAGAAATGTACTTACCTGTATTACCTTTTGTATTCTTATCCTTTTTCCTTACCACAATTCAAAAGAATAAACATATTTATAGGCTTTGTGTGTGTGGATATTCGTTATAGATGTATAAAAAAGATAAATAATTTAAAAGAACCTTCAGTCCTTCACGTTTCTGCACCGGAATTAAATTCAGTCTGTGTTCGTCCTTTGATCGTAGGCCCAAAAAATATTTTAGAGCTGCCGAATCTTAATAATATTTGTTTTTATGAGTGTCATCTAAATAGTGTAGAAATAGGTAATCAGAGAGCCCAGCTGTACAGCAACTGCCATATCGTAGACTAACGTTAGGTGACTAACTCAAATACCGTCACAGTACAAATTTATTGCTACGAGCTGTGCCCACAATGTGCAAATAACATCCTCTCGCCGCTCCTGCTTAGCCGTTTTGCACTTCCTGTCAAGCTCGTTTTTTAGCCGTTTGTATCCAGTTTTATCTTCATTTGTTACATTTTTATGTTTTCGCTTTTCACCTCCTCAATTCAGTATCAGTAGACTTTGTCTTTCTACCGTCTCATGATGGCGTTTTAAATTTTTAAATTCAGACAAAAATTATGAGAAGTATTGAAACGAAGTTTCAATGCGTCTTGTAGCCGGTAGCTAGGTAACCATAATTGGAAAAGGTGCCCTGATCTGGTTTTGCTGCTTACTATCATTGGTGTTGCTAGAAAGACACGCTTTCTTTCGATTACCGTATTTCAAACAGAATGAACATATTATAGACCCTATGTGCAGCTGTTTACTTTGTACGTATTAAAATTGGCGCAGTTCGAAATATTATTAGAACAGAGTTAAATTCAGTCTGAGCTCGGCTTTCGGCCGTAGAATCCAATAATATTTCTAGAGCAGCCAAATCTTAATAATAGTCATTTCTATGACGTGTGATGCAGATAGTGTACAAATAGAAAATCAGATAGCCCAGCTGTGTACGAGCTGCAATATGGCAGAATAATGTCACGTCACTAACTAAAATAGCGTCACAGAACAAGTTTATGGGTACTCGCTGTGCACATAATGGATTTGGGAGCACGTGCGCTAGAATTACAGTGTCATTATTCAGCCGGCAGCTACTGCGAATGCTGGAATCGATACAAACTGATTGAGAGTCACGGCGTGCCACATTTCGGCGCTGTCCAATAATTCGTTTTGAAACTGTTCGTATAGTCCACGAATATCTGAAATCCACTTTACCGAGCTTTTGCAATAGGCTAATAAATAAAATTTCTGCGAGGGACAACCTGATTGCAGATCGTTAGTAGCTTTATCCAAATAATTACCTCTGTCAAGTTTTTGCTGCCTTTGGTATTTTTCTGTTTTTGTGGTGGTGAAACGTTATAAGCACCTCCAGAGAAATCAGGATTTTTAGAGCTGTGAAAAAAAAAAATAAAAATAAAAAAAATAAAATAAAAAAAGAAAAAAAGAAAAAAAGAAAAAGGAAAGTCAAAAGTCGCTACGTGTAGGGGACATGTCCCTACGGTTGGCAACACTGCTCACACGACTGACTGCAGCAGGAGTAGCAACCGCGCTTGTGACTAAAGTTTGGCTCCAACGGAACGTTCTAGAGTGTTACGCCTGTCATCTTTCTATTAAACTAATATTTAAAAAACTTTTTAAATTACAGAAACGTAGCTTATTACAAGATAATTACACTTATAAAGAGACAGATATTTAAATTAATCATAGTGTATTAAATATTAATAAAATTGCAGGAGCCAATTACTTGTAGGAGCCAATCAGATTTTAGAGGGAAATATGGGCGGAGTTTTCCCACGGGATACTTCTTCACCAGACCATATGCTCTATATTTTACTCATACTACATTTCACGCAGTGCTCTTCGAACACAGCAGAGAGATCTTACAGAAAAAAAAAAAGCCAGAGACAGTAAATGGCTACAGATCAGCCCCTTCACAATATACGATGCTATTACGTTATATTGAGAATTTATATGTGATTTGCTTATCTATAAAATCACGATATTTTATGACCTCAGTTACATTCTCTATGTCAGGCATGGTCTGCGCATGGCAGTGCGCCACAGTGCGTCAGAATCCCAAACAAGTTGGTCCACATAATTATAATGAGGCGTTGCATTTGCACCAAACTTAGTACGTAAGGATTAACGAAGTTTCTGATTGAGAATATGGTATCAATCAAAAACTAAAACACAAGATGGCGGATCAAAGATGGCGGGCTCTATGTACACTTCTTTCATTTTATTCATATGAAAGTAACTGTTAGGAAATTATCTAGGTTGCTGACGAAGAATGAGTTCAAAAACTTTTTAAAAATGGTGATCTCAAGATAGCAGTCAAAAATTCATAAGTCTTCTTATTTATTTGTGTTTATATAATAATCATCACCCTTATGAACCACAAACATTGCTGAGGTGGGGTGGCCTGCGTGCCTCAACGATACAGATAGCCGTTTCGTAGGTGTAACCACAGCGGAGGGGTATCTGTGGAGAGGCCAGTCAAACGTGTGGTTCCTGAAGAGGGGCAACAGCCTTTTCAGTAGTTGCAGGGGCAACAGTCTGGATGATTGACTGAGCTGGCCTTGTAACATCAGCTAATGTGGCTTTGCCATACAGTTACGGCGAACGGCTGAAAGCAAGGGGAAACTACAGCCGTTACTTTTCCCGAGGACATGCAGCTCTACTGTATGAACATATGATGATGGCATTCTCTCGGGTAAAATATTCCGGAGGTAAAATAGTCCCCCATTCGGATCTCCGGGCGGGGATTACTCAGGAGGATGTGATCACGCAGGAAAGACAACACTGGCATTTCTACGGATCGGAGTGTGCAATGTTAGATCCCTTAATCAGGTAGGGAAGGTAGAAAATTTAAAAACGGAAATAGATAGGTTGAAATTGGATATCGTGGGGATTAGTGAAGTTCGGTGGAAAGAGGAACAGGATTTCTGGTCAGGTGAGTGTAGGATTATAAATACAAAATCAGTTGGGGGTATTACAAGAGTAGGTCTGATAATAGGAATCCGGGTAAACTACTATGAACAAAACAGTGATCGCATTATCGTAGTCAAGATAGATACGAAGCCAACACCGACCACAGGTTTATATGCCAACTAACTCTGCCGATGATAAGGATATCGAAGAAATGTATGAGAAGATAAAGGAAATTAATCAGACAATTAAAGGAACGGAAAACTTAATTGTAATGGGAGACTGGAACTGGCAGTAGGAAAAGGAAGAGAAGGAAAAATAGTAGGGAGCCGTCTGGTTGAATTTTGCACGGAACATAATTTTATCATAACAAACACATGGTTTAAAAATCACGAGAGAAGGTTGTATACGTGGAAGAGACCAGGAGACACCGGAAAGTACCAGATAGATGTTATAATGGTAAGACACAGATTCCGGAACCAGGATTTAAACTGTAAGACTGTTTCCTCATCATCTGATTCTGAATCCTCATAATCTTTCGCCACAGGAACAGGGAGGGCAACGGCTTCTGGCGACAAACTCTTCAGTTTCTTTGCCGAAGATTTGCGTAACGAAGAAATGTATGGGTCTGCCGTTGCCAACAATCTTCTGAGCACATCGGCCATAGATTAAATTTGTGTGCCGGAACCGGGACTCGAACCTGGTACCTTTGCCTTTCGCGGGCAAGCGCTCTACCCCTGAGGTATCCCGACACGACTCACAGGCCGTCCTCACAACTTTAATTCCGCCAGTACCTCGCCTCCTACTTTCATATCAGTTTCATATCAGCGCACACTTCACTGCTGAGTGGAAGTTTCATTCTAAAAACTTTTGAGAAAAACTGGCGATATTGATTTATTAACTTATTGGTTGATTCCTGAGCATCCTCCGACAGTTGACCGATGAGTAAAATGGGTGAAGAAATAATGTCGGGCCCGTGGATCAACAATATATGGACTGTTGTTGGCATATTGTACCAGGGGTATTCTTTCACGTAGTGCCTGGCAGCTGCTAAAGCGTACGCTCGAACGTCAATCTGACGTCCACTCGAAATCGTCTGCAAAATTATATGAAACCATTGGTTGGTTCTTCGGGAACTACAGTTAATAGCGCTGATATTGGAGTGTTTAAAAAAAAAAAAAAAAAAAACGTCGAGCGGTGTTTCCGTCTTCGGACTGCCAATTCGTTGTTTTGGCATGTCAATTAAAATTCCAAGCTGCTCTTTGAATGTTGGCTTTCAGTATTGCTTTCTCCTCTTTATCTTCTGCTTTACGTGCTTACCACTTTTTTGATTTCATTTGGTATGCCAAATGAATACAGCCATCAAAGCATCGAATCCAGGCGTGAAGAGTTGACAGACCGTACTGCAGGTAATAGCTACTAACTTGTCTTTTCAGTACATCGTCAATGTTATTAAACTGGGCGGACGTGGTCTGGCAAAGATAGCAACGTTGTGCAGATTTTATGTTGGTAATAGCATTGCACACTTTACCATCTACCATGGTCATGCTTAATTTGTATTTAATGGAAATGTCTTTTCCATGAATGACTGTTATGAATGCCTGGCGTTGGTCGAACTGTTTGTCGTAATACACATTCTCATTTAAAGAAGTTTGCTCTGTTTCCTTTGTAAATTCTAATTTGATTGGTCTGCAGAACAGGGTTGAAGACGACTTCGGATTAATCCATAATAACTTTCTTCTTTTGTTTCTTCATTTACACCTGCAAGTTTTAGTGGAACAAGCGAAGTGAAAAATAAACTTCCATCTGAAATACTCGAATCTGAAAACTTCATTTTATACATGCTTTGCCCGGAAGTTCCGCCGAAATCTCACTTACAAATAAAGCCATATTAGACGTTTCCGAATGACTCATATGTATAATATCGTCTCGTTTTAGTAACAGAACACGTTGAACGGTGTGGTCTGACAATGGTTGCAAACGTACAGCAACTCAACTTTTGACTCTGTAAAAGTGAGGGTTTCGTCTGGAAGGCAGCAAGCCTTTCTTGCTGCCAAAACAGCTGAGTGCTTCCTGCATGATGTAATCGTAGTTGCGGATGGTTTGGCGGGTTGATGTTTTTGATTAGTATGCGAAAAGTCACGTGTTCGATATTCGCCAGTGACAAACTCACACCTCTGGAGATGGCAAGTGGCGAAAACCGGGCTCGCCGTTTTTCGGAATTCTTGTCCCTGTACTACCGTCTGGAATGAAACTGGATTAGATTAAACCACTACGGATTTGAATATCACAGCGATTTAATTTTCCTAATGTTGCTTACAAAAAAGTAGCTTTTGCGTCGTTATTGAAATATACGGAATAAAAATATAATTATGGGATAAATATGATAGTTTAAAGAAATTCATTGTATGCAACATTATTATCTGTTGCACATGTTGCATCATCCTATCGCTCCGATAAACATGAGGCACTGTAACCCTTAACGCTTCGTAACAAAGTGCTTAGAACAGGATCTGTTTCGTCTGCTCGCTCAACGAATAATGCCTATTTTACACGACGATCGAAAGTTCACAAGAAAGATAACTGTCTGCTGCAGCGTTCCAAGCCTACTAACTTGGTACTAATGACGGGTAATCATACAGGCTTGGTTGCGTTAATACGATAACCTTCCGTCTACAAGTCTGATTACCAATAACGGCAACGCCTGTGCGAAAATACGGGCTTATTACTGTTTTTATACGTGGATTGTTCACATTTGGGCGTATGTAACAGCGGATAATATTCAACTTAAGATGCTTACACTGTCGGCGGTTGCAGGAGCTGTGGCAATGTTTGTTAGAACAAAGAAATAGAAGTTGGATGTGTCCTTGGTTGAGAGGAAGAGACGAATAATGAGATGTGTTCTGCATGCAGATAATGAAGTAACTCAAACCAGAGGACCTCAATGAATTCAGATTTTTTTTTCTAATACAAGTTTAAATTGCTGAGTGTTTTACCAAGTTGCTTTCGTTCGTCCAAGGACAAAAATACGGCGATGAGAGAGAGATTAGCTAGATCGAGAGAGAATATTTCGCCAAGATGAAGGTACGAAATACTTTTTACACTTGAATTACATTTTCAGCTTTGTTAAAGTTATGCGTCAGCTACTTACTGTAATTGTTATTTTTTGGCAGGTTAGCTATAACATTGCGGTTTCTGGCGACAGTAGAATCTTGCGAAAGCCTAGCCTTTGCACAAAGAATTTATGTACTGACTCTTCCACAACGAAATCACTTCTGCGCATACGCACCCACTTCGCTACTAGCAAATTTAGAACCAGTCCTAAAGCGTACTAGCTAGCACGAAACGCTGTCTGCGCTCACGAAATGCTAGTAGTTCCGCGTTTACGTCGCTAGATGGCGCGCAACGTGATCTGTTCATTACTAGCGCGATCATCGTGTAAACTGGGCTTAAGTGTTGTAGCGTGACTCCAGCATGTGTGCCGGTGTAGCACCCACTAGACCAGTGGCGCAGCGGGGGGGGGGGGGGAGGGGGGGGGGAGGGAATTATTTAAAAATAAGGCCTATTGAATGTATTCATCAATTTATTTTTACACTTTTCATAATTAAACCAATTACACTACGAAAACAATTGCACAAGAAATAAAATGACCATGTTCGCATTAATTTGAGAGTGGAAGAGGAGCAACGTGGTGGAAGTGGTGTGTATATAAACAGCTTCTTCGTCACTAGCCAAAGAGAAAGGTCTTTACAGTTTAATGAACATGAGACTATCTGTAAAACGTGAACTAAAATAATACTATTGTTGCATAAGGTTACACTCGGTGGCGCCGCTGACCTGCTAAGCAGCGGGTCGCCGCATATGAACAGTCGGCTCGTAACTTCAGCATAGCAGTAACAGTAGTGACAGCATCAAAGCTGGTCGCGGCGGCATTGAAACCGACTCACAGTAACAGCAGCACACCTTCTCAGTGGGGGTAACACATTGGCGACCCATTGTCACGTTCACCACTTGCGCTTGGCAAATTGTAGTTACGTTGTGATTTATTACATGTGTACTATTTCAAATTTTCGGTGCCGACCTGTTTAAAAATAAAAATAAAAAATGAAAAATAGTAAAATTTAAAAAATCTTGGGGAGGTGCCGGGGGGGGGGGGGGGGGGGGGGGGAGGACACTTCAGTGCCGCGGTGGAGTAGCCGAGCGGTCTAAAGCGTCTCGCTGCGGAGCGCACGGTTGCTCGCCCTGGAGGTTCGAGTCCTCCCTGGGGCGTGGGTGTGTGTATTTGTCCTTAGGTTAGTTTACCTAGGTTTTAGTAGTTTGTAAGCTACGGACTGATGACCACGCAGTTTTGTCCGATCGATTTACAAACATTTGAAAATTTTTTTGGCACTTCAGTCCCATTAGCCTCCTATCCCCCCTGTGGCTGCGCCACTGCACTAGACATTTGTCGACTTGCACTTGTCTGATGAAGGTGTGATCAATGGCGGACTAAGGCTGTTGGAGGCCCAGGGCGGCGGCGAAGCAAAATTAGGCCCCCTCCCCCGTCCGCTTGGAAATACATGTATTACTATAAAAAAAGAATTGGAGGCTCCCAGGACGAGAGGCATGGGACAGTCTAAAAAACATAGCTTTCGAGATTTGGAGGCCCCAGCAGAAGAGTCAAGTGCGCTGAAAAAAAAAAAAAAAAAAAAAAGCTCCGCCCCTTAGTCCGCCACTGAGTGTGATGTCGATAAATTTCTTCCTGTCTTCTAATTCAATTAATTCAGCGTTACGCATGCACATTTTCCATTCGAATGTATCAGTAATGTCTGGAAATATTCACTAACTGCAGATTCTCAATTCTCATTGCTGTCTGCGTTCACTGAAACTATAAGAAAAGAAAAATGGAAAGGTATGTGTTGGTCGCGAATAGCTTAAAACACTATGGCAAGAACGCAAAGCAGTTTCCAAAATCCGTTTGCCAAGTCCCATTCGGATGTTGTTACAACTGCCTGCGATACTGGAAGATAACTGTTTTCCTCTCAGATTTCGTGTCAGATATTCGTGTAACTGACAGTGCTGGCCGCGGTGGCCGAGGGGACTGCGGCGCGCCAGTCACAGTCTGCACGGCCACTACGGTCGGGGGTTCGAATCCCCCCTCGGGCATGGTTATTTGTGCCGTCCTTAGTTTTAGCTTGTTCATAAGTAGTTTTTAAGTTTAGGGACTGATGACCCCGTAGTTGAGTCCCATAAGCTCTACAAACATTTGAACATTTGATTGTAATCGGCAGTATGTATGATCGTGTCCCTTAACTGTTTATACCTCCAAACAGGTACCGAAACTTTGCGGTTGTGCGTAGCGATTAGGCGAGAGGTCTCTCGAATTCTGTCAGCGACTGTATGGTAATAAGTAAGAGTTTTTCATGTCCACGACACTGTACAATTCCTATTGTGCATGCAAGTTGCTCATAAATTAGATTTCTTTCTTCTTCAAGGCTGAAGGGCTCATATCTCTTAGGGTGTGACAACAGAACTGTCATAAAAATGTACTGAGCATTATACAAGGTTTCCATTCTTTTATGAGAGGGCGACAATTTTTCAACTCGCTCGGGGTGGCAGTAAGGCTTGCGCCGGTCCTGGTCGTACAATATGGCTTCAAATTAAAGAATTTTCAGTATCCGCTACCGACTCTTACTTACATGCACCTGTTGGGCCAATATAGTGTAGACTTGTTTGTGCTCTGCATAATTCTTCGACGAATGTGTGCTTTAACCTCTGGTGTGGAAGCTAAAAGAATTAATTTTCGTATTCCTTTTTGTATGGATCCGTAGATACGCCAGTTTTTACACAGACTTTTACTGCTTCTCTTTGTTGATAGTCCTCTTGCGTCTTGACCCCGAAAATTTCACGAGTTCCTTAATTGAAACTGTTATATGCATCCAAAATTTCAATTTATTCGTCTATAGAATAAGTCATTTTTCAGGCCGCGAGGAGAAACGTCTAACTTCACTGACGAAATAAACTGCAAAGCATACAGAAGAATGCAAACAATCGATAACTGCATACAGCTGTCCATTATTGTAGCTGTTTATTCAGAAGCCGAAATATTGCTTTTGAATTCAAAGGTGAGGCGGGCTACTTTTAATCGCACCACTTTGTACCAGGATGCCTCTTAGGAGTGATTTGCAGGCAATTTCCTTTCTCGGATGAGTCCATTCCCCTAGTATCTCATCAATGAAGCCTGCTTTACATACGACTGAATTTGTATGACCGTTACATTTCATATGTCTATAAACTATTACTTCCTGGTGTCTGTAAGAAAGAAGGCAGAACGCTTAAGGTTTGACGTCCCGTCGGCAGCTTGGTCATTAGAAACGGGCCCGGGGTTTTTATATGACTAATTTCACTTGCGACTCAGTGATACTGCGATCGTTTGTGTCTTGTTAAGTGAAAAATTCTGTATTTAGTAATTGGAAAAGCAAGTTGTCCATCTTTGCACTACGTTGCAATCTTATCAAGTCCGGAATGAATATCTGTGCTGTCAGTTTCCAGACAGATGATGGCTTAATCTGTGGAAAGTCTTAAGTTACTTTTAATATTAACTGATACATGAACAACAAGATCATTAAGGCACCTAAAACAATTCACTGGGACACGCCTCACGTTACTTCTACATATATCGATTGTTCTCCTTAAGAATTAACATGCTGTGGTCTTAATAGCAATAAATCCTCAGTTCTGTCACTTAAATCACTTGACAGAAAACTAGATTGTGTTTTCCGTAATAAGAATTGCTGTGATACTCAGTTAACACTTTCCGGTCTGGCTGTGAGTATGCTCGCAGTCCGTGTAATAAGCGTCGCCGACGTGCGATGTGCTATGCTTGCAGTGACGAATAAAATGCACAGAACACGAACTACGGGCTATATTCGCAATTCGTGTGTTTCGTTATGAAACTTGATGGTTTAGTTATGCAAAAAATTATTTAGAAGGCAGCACCAGCAAGAGAAACGTTCTGACACATCCATGCGTAAGCAGTTCCGCCAAGAAGTCACAGCTCAGAAGATCGCTTACAGATCTATTCAATGATTCGGGCTTTAAAGGAGAATTTAGTGTTGATTCTGAATATGAGAGAGATATTGCAGGTAATGATAATATAGGTAAAGCTGTCAACAATCCGAAGATTGTTTTGAACACAACAGTGCTTTATCAAGCATCGTCCTGTTTGGAGGTGGTATGCCGTTGCCTTCCTCCGACCTTCGAACTTACCCAGCCAGTTATAGGGGGACCTACAGTTTAATGTCGATTCCAAAACACGGTGCTACTCGGTATTGGCCCACTTTAGGTTACGTTAGTAACACTAGAAGTGGGCCTTTGCGATCGTCTTTTGACAGCTCGAAATTTAAATGAAAATAACGGCTTAACCATTCGTCTGACACGAAAATGGAATAACCGAATTTGTAGAGGAGAAAAATCTTTAAAACTTCGCTATCTTATGTTTTCTTCGTATCTCGTATCGTTTCAGAGATATTTGCAAAAACAACGGCGATTTTGGGATGCCTGTCTGTCCGTAACGTGTTCCCTGTTTTTAAGACGAACCGTTAAACCGAACAGCACCAAATTTTACAGACATAATTGTAGGCCGCCAGAGACCAGAACCTCCCTTTTTCAAATTTTTTGGGGAAAAAATACGGTAGTAATACAAAAAAAGCCGTTTTTAATATAATTGTAATTGCAAAAGAACCGTTCATCTGTCACAAAAATTGAATAACCTAATTGGTAGAGGGGAAAATTCTCTACAACTTCGCTCTATTATGTTTTTTTTCATATCTTGCATCGTTGCAGAGATATTTGCAAAAATAAGGGCGATTTTACGACGTCTATCTGGCTGTAACGTGTTCCCACTTTTTTAGGTCGAACCGTTCAACCGATAGGCACCAAATTTTACAGACATAATTGTTGGTTACCAGAGACCATAACCTCGCTTTTTGAAATATTTCGGACAAGAAATACGTTAGTAATACCAAAAAAATGCCGTTTGTAATGTAATTTTAATTGAAAATAAACCGTTCATCTGACGCGAAAATTAAATAAACGAATTTGTAGAGGAGAACATTCTCTACAACTTTGTTCCCTTATGCTTTTTTTTCATATATCGTATTGTTTGAGAGATATTTGCAAAAATAACGGAGTTTTGACACCCTCCATTGAATTAACGAAAACCAGCCGTTCGCAGATGTCACGTGACATTCCTCGCCAACTCTCTCTGGCATACGCCATCCTGCGTTGCGTATTTGAACTTATTGTAATTTACACATTGTCATTTCAAAGCAATGGCGCACTGAAGAATTAACAAAAAACACGTCGTTCTTCGTACGATAAATTATAATCTAGTGTCTACAAATGCCATATTAGCATCAGTTAACAACGACCATCAATAGTATGAGATTACAGAATGCACCTCCGTACTGTTAGTCGAAGCGTAGTGGGCAATGCGTTGGTCTGTGATGCTGAATGTAAGTGGTTCGGAGCCCACCACTACCACATTTTTTAAAAAGTGTTTTAGACACTCTTATTAATTAATTTTTTATTATTTAGATTATTATTTTGGTCCAAAATATTTGCAAAAACTTATAAAACTACAAATCTAAAGTGGGCCGTAAAACACGTCAGTGCGATTTTTTTTCACGTCAGCAACACTGCCAGAGGTGAAAGAAGTGGAAAGTGACAGATAAAAATCCTAGGACGTGGCGGGATCGAACCCGCGACCTTTAGATAGGTTGTCTGGCTCTATTCCACTGTGCTACCGAGAAGCGCACTAAAATTACGACTTTGTGATATGTTAAAATATGTAAAAAATAGTAGGCTAGTTGAACAATTTACTGTGTATATTTCATGTACTATATTGTAGACTTCTAACGATAATACAGTTTATCGAGCTGTAAATATATCTGATTTATTTACAAAAGTAGTATTGACGTAACGTCTCAGCAGGAAATGCGTCAAAAACATCATGAATTTCGGTATGGTAATTATTTATAGTTGGAGTAATGTATTTAGTTGTGTAATGTGATTTTTGTAAATAAATACCTTTCAGTTTGTTTTTATAAAACTCAGACAAATGCAATTTTCTTTCTATCTACAATAAATCCTACGATAAAACTTCTTTTATTTTTCTTGTTTCCGCTACAAACTTGTGATAACAGTGTAAATATAAATGAAGTTGGTAACTATAATGTGTTACTTAATTTTAAAGTTTAATGTACATGGTAAAGCAGAAAAAACCGCAACAATTTATCTGTAACCGTTCCTAAATTATGATATTTTGAAAAACGACAATGAAAGAAAGAAAGAAAGAAAGGAAAAGAAAAGAAAGAAAAAAGACAAGAAAAGAAAAGAAAGAAGAGAAAAGAAAAAGAAAGAAGAAATGGCTTACTCAAGAATGTATTAAGGGTCGACAAATATCTGGTGTCTTAGGTTACTTTGAGGAATAAGATGTATTCTCTGTAGAAGAGGAAATCCTTTTAATACTAGCGTCCCTACTTCAGGTGTATAATCATTTACAGTCGAAAAATGTTATTTTATTTTTGAACAAACTGTTGCGTCAGTTTCCCTAGCTTTCAGCACAACTATGGCTAACAAACTACTTGCTTTGTAGGTCGACATTAGTTGGTATTCAGGAACTGTTATTTAAATTAACTACTGGTGGTGGTGCAGTGTGTGTGTGTGTGTGTGTGAGTGTGTGTGTGAAGCTTTTTAGATGGTTGCTAACATTAGTAAACCACTGGTCTTTATAAAATTAAGGAGAGAAGTGTCTCTTACACATGATCTGCAAGAAATTTACATGTAATAGTGTAGATAAAATTTGAAAAAAATATTACTTGTGTTAGAAATCATAAACATATTTACAATCACCTATCACTAATTCGGAATTCGCAGTTTTTTTAATTTCTTATCATCAAGTAATCATTAACTTTCTATGCCCACCAGAATTCGTGCTAATGTTGTTTGTTGTAAGATATTAGCCGGCCGCGGTGGCCGAGGTGACTGAGGCGCTCCAGTCACGGTCTGCACGGCCACTACGGTCGGGGGTTCGAATCCCCCCTCGGGCATGGATATTTGTGCCGTCCTTAGTTGTAAGTAGTTCATAAGTAGTTTGTAAGTTTAGGGACTGATGACCCCGTAGTTAAGTCCCATAGACTCTACAAACATTTGAACATTTTTTTTAAGATATTAATCGAACGTAATCCCTCCTTTTCCATTCGCGTTACTCACGGTCTAAAATGAGTAAGGTATGCTTCATTATAGGTCAGACGCGAGCTACAAAGTCAAGGCGTTTACTCTTCGCTTGAACAAGTCCAGATGACGAGAATTGGTGAATAAGCTCTGTGAGATGTTAAACCGTATTACAGTGTCGTACAGTAAAGCTATGGAGCTTATTTTCAAAAGGTACCAAATCCGATTGGATAAAATAGAGCAGAAAAATTATCTGTCGCTACAATAATTCTCAAAAACATAATTTATATACAGTTTGCTTGGGACTCATTGATACATCATTTAGAAAAATGTAAGATATTCGTTATTATTGTTGTATTATTATAAGAAATTTAGGTTTGGATTTGGTTCCTTTGTGATACAAATTATTTTAAACGTTTCGAAGTGTTACTTCACGAACAAATAACACACAATACTAATATATTTTGTGTGATTTATTGAAAATGATTAGAGGATGTGTTCACCATTAAAATTTAGTACATATGTCTTACTTAAAGCATAATTTATCATATATTAAATCTTTACTGGGCCTTCTAGATTGGGATATACAAAATTATTTTGTGTCGTACATATAGGAACTAATTTTTCCTAGTACTACCGATATTTAAAAAAAAAAAAAACCGTCATCATACTGAACGTCGATGTCATTGACTCCATTTTCATTAAGTACTCATACATCATTCCCCCTTTACTACACTTTAGTAGGAAGGGATTATCCACTTCACATTTGAGTTGGGAGGTAACTCAATGAATGTTTTAGATATATCCATTGGTATCAGTCAACAGACATATACCTTCAAAATGTGCAGGAAACCCACATTATCATAGCTGCCAATTCTCAACACCCAGTGAACCACAAACATGCTGGTTACACTGCCCAATCACTGTAATAAATAGTGCACGAGCCCATATTAGGAAAAGCCTCTGCAAGTTACCAGAAACTAAACTCCAGAAACCTAAAAACAAAATTTTATGTTCACACCAAATGGCAAGGACAGCACATCAGTGGAATATATAAAATCACTTGTGATTGTGGTAAATTATACATAGGTCAGTCTGGAAGAGCTATTTACACACGCCTAAAAGAACACCACAGAAGATGGAGACTCAGAAGGGCGACTCCACTTTTGCAGACCACTTACTTATAGAGGGTCACAGTTACAAATCCAATATGAAATTTTACACCACATTCACAAGGGTAAGATGATGATCTACCTAGAAATATTGGAAATCAATAATCACATGTCTACTGGTACTCAATGACCAAACAGAGTTCCTTTATTCTCCACGTCTAACTGCAGATGCTACTAACACTCCCAGCTAATAACTGTACTTTAGTTTTATTATTGTCACACATTTATTTACAACGTCTTTCCAAATTTTTACTCAAGACACTAATTATTTCACGTGACCTTCTTCGCAAACAAACAATGTAATTATTGTTTTTGTCGAATTGTCACTTTTGTAACAGTGGTCATATAATTAATTCTTTCATATTGTCGCATACCTTTCTTAGCCAATTAGGACAATACTTAATAATTTCGCACCAGTTCTTTGCATACCTTCTTACAGTACGTTTATCTTTTGGCTGTTTATGTAATTCTTTGATGCACATTTTGTAAAATCTTTGACATAACATTTGTTTATAGTAATTAGATTCCATATTGTACCAGCTCACCACAGAATTATAATGAAATAAAAGGTTTCCGCTTGGTAGGCGATTTGAAATGTTATGAGATGTGATTTTTAATAAAATAAACATCTCGCATCACCTACCAAACTGAAACCTTTTATTTCATTTGTTTATAGTAATCCTATGATGGCCTAACAGCAGAAAACTAGTTTGTATAAATCAATAAATATTGTGGAATAATACACAAGTGTCGTGTGTGTTTTACTGATCATATATCAAACATTCTACTAAGCACTAAAGGGAATATTCAATCAATCAAATTATATATCTAAACAATATATATCAATGACTGTGCGTTAGCCTTGCTAAAAATCAAATATGGCTGGTATAATTTCAATAATCCTTTTCTTTTGTTGGATTCAATACAAGGGTGGTAAGTATGAGAAAAAAGGAGGGAAACCCAACAGAACATCTAAAAAGAAAATTAATTTTTATGGGAATCGCCAACCGGATTTATACGCTTCAATACCGTTCATCCGATTGGGATAAAATTTTGCACGCTAGACCGTCAAAACGAAACCAACGGAATTGTCTAGATAAAAATGTGAACGGAGCATGGCGGAGGGTACTTTGACAGAAATATACAGTTTTGATCTAATCTTGATGAAATTTTGCCCACCTAACCTTCCAAACAAGATGTCTTACGGTGCATGGTGGGCGGTACTTTGCAACAGGCTTTGAAACCATTCTAACAATTTTATTCCGATCTCAATGAAATTTTGCACACTTTTCCTTCGAAATAAGAGAAACAACACTTCTATATAAGATTTCGTACGGTGCATGGTGGAGGGTATCTTACTCCATACTTCAACACGTCTGATTGATCACACTGAAATTTGTCAGACTGTAATTTAAATTTTGTGAAATATATATTCTAAGATTGCTGTTCAATACTTTATTCAAGATTACTGGTTTCGAAAAAACTTTGTTGTTATATTTAGACCTGCATCTTCATTACCTCGTTGTTGTTGTTCTTGTCTTCATTCCGGAGACTGACAGGATGCAGCTCTCCATTCTATCCTTAGAAAGTCTCTTTATCTCCTCATAACAATGGCAACCCACATCCATCTGAATCTGCTTACTGTATTCGCCTCTTGGTCTCCCTCTGCGATTTTTACCGCACACACTTACCTGTATTGCTAACTTATTGTTTCCTTTATGTCCATGGATCTGTCCTACCAATCGATCCATTCTTTTAGTCAATGTACGCCAGGAATTCCTTTGCTCCCCAATTCTTTTGAGTCCCTGCTCATTAGTTATGCAATCTACCTACCTAACCCTAACTATTCTTTCGTTGCACAACTTTTCAAAAGCCTCTATCCTCTTCCTATCTGAACTACTTGTCGTCCAAGTTTCACTCCCGTCAAAGCAACACACAATACAAAAGCCTTTATAAAAGACTTTCTTAGCCTTACATTAGTATTCGATGTTAACCAATGTCTCTGTTTAAAAAACACTTTTCTTCCGACTGCCAGTCTTTATAACCTCTGTACTGCCACCATTATATGTCATTTTACTACCCAAGTAACAATACTCATCTACCACCTTTATTGTCTTATTAAGTAATCTGATTCCTTCAGCATCACCTGATTTTATAAGACTGCATTCCATTACCCTTGTTCTGCTATTGTTAATGTTCATCCTACACGCTCCTTTCAACACAATGTCCATTCCGTTCCATTGCTCTTCTAGGTCATTGCTGTCTGTGACAGAATTACAATGTTTTTATTTCTTCACCCAGATCCCTCATTCCTTCTCCAAATTTCTCCCTGCTTTCCCTCACAGTTTGCTCAATGTACGAATTAAATAATATTGGAGAAAGGCTACAACTCTTACACCCATCCCAATAACTTCGTCCCTTTCGTTTCCTTAGACTCTGATAACTGCGGTTTGTATTAGGTACTAGTCGTAAATAACCTTCCGTTCCCTACATTTTACCCCTGATGACTTCAGAATTTGAATGAGTGTATTCCAATTAACATTGTCAAAAGCTTTCTGCATATGTACAAAAGCTAGAAATGCAGCTTTACCTTACCTCTACATTTCAAAATTCGGCACGTCTTCATACATCATTAACAATTCCACAATACAACTGTGCTATGTCTTGATTTGCAACAATTGGTATCTGCTCGTCATTTATCTATAATGTCAATGGTGTTATTTCGTGATTTAAAATAATGTGCCTCGGTTCGCCACTTTAAAAATTTATTACATCAAACGTTTTTCCCTTGGTCATACTTGAATTACTTGTATGTGGAATAACTGTATAGAGCCTGAGTCTCAAGCATATACAACATTGTAAGTTTTCATATACAGGGGAGGGAGGAGATGAATGAGAGGAGCGTGGAGGAAATTGGGCCAGAGTGGGGGGAGGTAATAGCAGGAGATGGTGGCCTGTATAGATGCGGGAGAAGGAGGAGGAGGAGGAGGAGGGGGCAGGCAGAGGCACGTAGACAGAATATGGAGGGAGTAGAGATGGAGTAATCGAATGTTGGAATAAATGAAGGCTCGAGCAACGCCGGGCTTTCAGCCTAAGAGAAGCCTAAGAGCTAAGAAAATTCAAATGTTTGTAAATCTATGGGACTTAATTTCGTGGCGCCGCTATACACACACACACACACACACACACACACACACACACACACACACACACACACCCTCCCGAGGGAGGGCTCGTACTTCCGACGAGAGCGGCCGCGGATTCTGTGATATGGCGTCTCACAAGGAAACCACATGGGTATCGGATACGTGAAGTTCAGAACTCAAATAACGATCAACTAAAGCCATTCGACGCCAACTCTCAAAAATTCTCTAGAAAATCCGACTTTGAAGTTTTGCAAAGTACACGTAACTACAAATAACGAAAACGGTTGTAGCATCTGTCGGTGTAACTGAGGTGGTAGCGTTCTGGCCTTCCAACCCTGGGGTCGGTGGTTCTAATCCTGTCATGACATTTTTTATATTTTTCCGCTGTGTTCGAATACTTAGATATTTTTAATATTTACTGATAACTTTTACGAAAAGTGCATGTATTTTTGTTTATTTGTAATTTTCTATATTTTATAGAATGTTGTTAATAATGATGGTTTCGATAAAAAATATTAGTTAAATTTTTTACAATATTGACTTCACTATTAGTTGATGACGGTAGTGTTTGATGGTTCATTTTGTGAAGAGTTATGACACTGTTTTTGGTAAAGCTAATGGCTTTCCAAGCAGCTAACCTAATCAACCATCGTTTTACTCGACAAGATGTTCCCCTCGTCTATATAGACATAAACAAAAACTGACAGAACACGTGGAATTAGAGATCCATAATGGTTCATAAAACTGACTTCGAAAACGAAAAAATATATGACACAGTGGGATTCGAACCACCGAAACTATGACTGCGAGGCCAGAATGCTAACACCTGAAAAATGCTGCAACCTTTTTTTATTATTGCTACTTACGTCACATTGCAAAAATTCAGTGCCAATTTTCTCGAGAATTTTTGAGAGTTGCGTCGAATGGCTTCGGCTGATTGTTATTTGAGTTCTGAACTTCTCCTACCATAAATATAAAGAAATTCTAAAATCCGATACTCATGTGGTCTCCTTCTCAGACACGTAGCCATTTCTGCGTGACAATGGGCGAAGTGATGGGAATGGAGCTTGATGTAAGTAGTTTAGGATGAATTTCCAATTTCCATGCATATTTAACAATTGCGAAGCGTTTCAGAAGAAAATCTAATATATGAAGCAGAGTGTCCGTATATTTGTACGTGTTGCATACAAATCTACAGTTTTGTTCCAATCTTTATGAAATTTTGTACACGTAAGCTTCAATCCATGAGAACGGTCGCCGTAAGTGTAAGAATCACGTACGATACATAGTACACGAGATATGACGTCATAAACAATGAGCTGCGCAGAAAACTGTTGCATTTAGCGACAATTCTGCTCATTTTCTCCTAAACCAATGGACCGATTTCAACCAAATTTGGTACACACATTACTTACCGTGAGGTACAATTGCTGCAGGGTTAAGAATCATATAAGACACATGATTCAGAAGGTATGACGTCATAAACAACAGGATTTACATGAAAATGCAACATAATGCGGCGAGACTTTATAAAAACGCTATACGAGAATCAGAGTACTTAGCGACTTGCAACAAACTTTATACATAATGTCAAACTTTTATTAAACTTTCTCTCGCTTACAACCATAGCAAAATGGTGAAAGGAAAAAAGTTTCTCTCTTACTACTTAATCAGTAAAACTACGGGATTCGGTATGACGTTACAATTTATAATTGTATAATTTTTGTACACTAAAATTGCAGCCTGTAACGTCACAGCTGCGTCCACCTAATCCTCGATGGGCGAAGTTGCCGTTACATTCTATTTTATGCTTAATCATTTAATAATTGTTCCAATGATTTGACGGTATGGGATGCGGACAATTACTAGGTTGATCCATAACAGTAAACTTTGTTAACTTCCTTTATTATGGAACGACAAATGTTAAAAACTCTTCCCTTTAAATACATTGATTAAATAACTGCGTGCCACTCCGATGAATGTCTTCAAGTCCATACTGAAACATTTCAATATGCAACTGCAACCCGTATGCAATACGACGGAATGGCAAAAACTTTAGCCACCACTAAACGCAGGTTACGAACTCACTGCCAACATGCTACCGCCTCGCTCTGCGGTCGGCGGGAGACTGCCGCACCCCGGCCAACAAACAAAGAACATTCCAACCTAAGAATTGTTGCCAGCAGCTCTCGCTGCACACCAACGATAACCATCGTTCAACCAAAACGTACCAGAGAGGTTACTAACCTAAAACCCTGTATCCTCACAAGCCACAGGAAATTTTACAGACAGTATACACGCATATAGTTGAGTGTACCTTCTAAGTTGTATCATAGTACGACAGGTAGTTTATGAGATATGAGCACATAAACAGTAACGTTCGTGGAAAACCGCCCCATCACGCACCAAGTTTTAATCAATTACTTCTTTACTACTAAGTGCATTCCCAAGAGATTTTACTGACATACAGCCTTTATACAAATAAATATATACCTGAAAAATGGCAGGAATAAATAGATAAATACCCGGGCAAAGCCGGGTTTTCAGCTAGTAAATAAATAAAGGCAAGTTCGCAGTCTCACAGTTTCCATTAATATCGGCAACACTGCACATGAACTGAGGTTAAAAAGAAAAAAAAAAAAGGAGAGATACGAGCCCAATAGAAGTATTTCCGATCCATTTCTGGTCGCCTCAACGCGGGCTGCGGGTGTGGAAATGGAAGGAGTGTCGAAATAAAGCAGACGCGTGAACTACCTGCGCAATCTCTTCCAGGGAACCTCGGCGGTGGGCGGGATGTGTATTCGCGAATACTCCGCTGACTTGGGACGCGGACAGCCCGGCCGCATACATTGTCGCGATGTTTTCTCAAATGAGATGGGGCGAGATCTGTGCGAGAGCCGGCTCGTCTGGCGCGCATGAATAATTCAGAGCTGCTTCCCGACGCACCTCTGCCGCAGGTGGCAGCCGTTCCATCGGCTTCCGGGTCGCGGAAGGCGGCTGTTGCGACGGGAGACAGAAATTACACGTGTCTGCTCTGCGGGGAGAACTCCATAAACGAATAAAGGCCGCAGTCTGGGCTCTTTTATTACTGGTCGCCTGTGGTGTGGTGCCTGTGGAAAGAGAGGTGTGAAGGCGAACATCTACGTCTACAAAATACACCATACCGTGCATCCAATATGGAATGTACCTTCACCATAAGTAGTAATTCCGTATGCTGTTAATATCGCTAGTGGACTGTGCGACAAATGACTACAGCTTGTTCAACCTTTCAGCTTACCTGGCAAACAATGGAACAAATAATTTATTGTTTGATTATCAGTCAACAGTAGCAACTCTCTTTTTTTTATTTTTATTTTTTTAATTTTTTTTTTACATGTTTTGACCCTTCAGGACCATTTTCAGAAACTTTGTTTTGTAGTTGCGACTGACAAGTACTGTACATAGACGAGGCGTGTTGCAGTCGTAACTACAAAGATTCTGAAGATGGTCCTGGAGGGTCGAAATATGTTAATGTAATAAAAAAAATAAAAAATAAAAAACAGTTGCAACTGTTGACGTTGACTGATAATCAGACAATAAATAATTTGAAATATCAGTGCAGTTGCTAACTCTCGCAAATCGATTGTGTCGACTGTAGTAACAATGAAAGAAGGCGAGGATTTTTTTGTCAGCGATGCCAACATATCAGTTTTTAGGTAGAAATGACGTGCAGAAGTAACAATGTTTTGTGCAAACCCATTACAGATTATCAATGTTCAAATGTGGTTCTTATTTGCAGCAATGGATACGATAACAGAATTATTTTGTAACAGAATTCCAGTACTGTTACATAACAAATATTGGCAATAATTGCAATCAAAATGAAGATATCTATCTTCTACCAATTAGTACTGATCAGAAACAAGGTGAAATAGGTCCTTCATCGCAATTGCACATTCCATGACCTAATTTCATTATACTTCTCTAAATCTCTAGTTTCGCAGTTGAAACTGTAGTTGCCGTGAGATAATAGACCAGAGTGTCTGACGCGAAGTGTGAAACTAAGAATAATCAGTTTATCGTAACTTCTTTTTTACCGGTGCTGTAGTTAGACGCTTGCTGGGCCGTACTGATAGTTGCCGGGTTGGACACCCCTGGTCTTCAGTGTGTTAAAAAAAGAGGATCCTTCTCTTGTTATTAAAAAATTGTTATCATCTTTATTTTATCGTCTTTATTCTTGTATTTAATTACACATTTTTCTGAGTTGTACATTTTTTGTAACTTTTTTCATTTTTAATTTTTTTCATTTTTTCATTCATAGTAGCGATACTTGTAGTAATTTACTTATCATGTTTCACTTGTTTTTATTGTTATATATCTATTAAAATTTTTCTTTGACTTCTCGCAATAGTTTATTTTAATTTAATTTATTTCTTTATAAAAAGGTAGTCACCTGTGATCCTCCGTAAATGATGCAGTAACCTCAAACTATTCTTCGAACGTCCATTGAATGACTTGCCAAAGGATATGACAGTAGAGCCACGTGAAGAATTATATCTTTATACGTCAGTACCAACTTTCAGAGTTAAAATATCGGGAAAATGTTCAAACGAAACTTACTCGGTATCAAACTCTGAGCAACTTTTACTTGAATTTATTTTTTCGATCATAGTAGCAGAGATAGGGGATAGTCTTGCCTTCTAGCGGCGTCCGGTTATGCCCGCAGAGAGAGTTCTGGTCACTGGTGGCCAAAAAAATACGTCTTTAGAGCAACCAAGAAAGTGAGAACAGGCCACAGTGTCAAATTGCCGTTATTTTAAATCTAAGAGAGAAGAGTTGTAGAGAACGTTTTACTGTACGCATCCGTTTATTAAATTTTCGTCTTAGATGAAAGGTTAAAGAGTTATTTGCAATTAAATTGCGAACTGTCATAAAGCCATTGGAAACGGTCCGATTTTAGTGGCCGGCCGCGGTGGCCGATGAGACTGAGGCGCTCCAGTCACGGTCTGCACGGCCACTACGGTCGGGGGTTCGATTCCCCCCTCGGGCATGGATATTTGTGCCGTCCTTAGTCTTAGGTAGTTCATAAGTAGTTTGTAAGTTTAGGGACTGATAGCCCCGTAGTTGAGTCCCATAGACTTTACAAACATTTGAACATTTTTTGATTTTAGTGTTACTGACCTAAAGTGGGGCAAAAGGTGTTGAATAATGTGATAGGTCCAATAGACACAGAGCTGGAAACGCGAGTCTCAGAAGGAAAGTGAGGTCAGCAGTGTGGTGTGTAGAAAATGATGCACAAAATGCTGCGAGGTGCAGTAAGTAGCTGAAAAGCTCCTACATCCCATCGCTCCGTCCAACAAGCGATTTGTCATTTGTAGCAGCTGAAGTGTAGGAAACCTTGCAAAGATTAAGAAATTTACAAGTTATCATGCGAGCGATTCACCTGGTATTACAGACTGTAGTGCTACCTCATTAAAATTATAATTATTCATACGGTGTCTGTTTTTTCAGACATGTCCGAAATAGTCAATTACCAGTTGGCCTGTCAGGGAATCGTCTTCTGTACAGTCGTTCTGCCTGAACAGAATTTCGCCCGCCTACAACAGGGTACAGTACAGGTATGTGGAGTAGGGTAGAAAACAGACATATTAACGTAATAATTATAATGTTCTCTAACAGTACTATAAACAAACAAGCAATCTAATAACGTATTTCTCGTCAACGTACATTCTCCATAAATCAGCAACATTTCTACCATATCTTCATGTGTGTGCATAATACAGTATAAGTTCCACAACACAACGTTTATTCACAATATGTACTACCTCCGTGCCGTCACTAGATTACTCTGGTGCACGACTACACTGGCAAGCGGTGTACTGAACGCCAAAGCAACAACAAATGGGATGCTCGGAGGGTGGTGAAGTACATGATTTTGCATGGGTCGCAAATCACAAACAAGGCGAAGTGATAACTGTGGCTGTCGTGGGAACTACGTTGGACACGTGTCTAGGTAGAGCTAGGCCCTGGATGAACGAGTGCGCGAAAGGCACAGTGGGTCATTTAACGCATTCGATAAACCTTATTTTGGGTGTGCAGGATAAATAAGACAACCTGACTGGTGTATACCGATCGGTACTGTTTCATATTGTGTACGAAGACGCATAAAACGTGCAAGCGGGAAACCATTATGTTCTTATGAGAGTTGATGGCAGCAGACCGTATTATTCGTTTCGGACCTCTTGCTAAGTATGGAAGTGCGATTACGCATGTCAATCACATCGCGATTACGGGCAGCGTGGGGTTCACGCCTGAGCCTCAGGACGTGCGCTAGCAGCGTATTTCGGGTTTTTCAAGCGTCAACTTCGCGTCGCAATATGTCGGGATGTAATTGGAATTTTGCGATGCAATCAACTCCATTGTTTATGTGATTTGCCATGCTATGGATTGCTGAAGAAAACATATAGGGTGTCCATTAAAAAAACACAAGTTTGTGTTAAAAAACACATTTGCTTTCTTTTTAGAATGTTTCCAAATATGTACATTCATGGGCCCCAGACGTATATATATATAACTTCAGCTTTCTGTTTGCTTTCTTCTATTACTGCTCCGGAATGATCAACGAGTGACTGGTTAGTGGCCTATGACCCGTTTATCAGTTGCGTGTTGGGCCCAGCTACCTAAACGGGTCATAGGCTGGAAGACTTCCTAAGTAATAGAACGCAGTACGTTGTTCTCGACGGCGTGTTCATCAGAGACGAGTGTATCGTCAGGCGTGCCCCAGGGGAGTGTGATAGAACCGCTATTATTTTCTATCTCTGATGGACAGAGTAAGCCGCGGCGTAGCGGCCGAGCAAATTGAGGCGCTATGCTCCGATGTGCGAGGCCGTTCCCCGTCGGGGGTTCGAATCCCCCCCTCCCCCCCCTCGGGCATGGATGTTTGTGCTTCGTATAAATTAGTTCATAAGTAGTTTGTAAGTTTAGGGACTGATGATCCCGCAGTTAAGTCCCATAAGCTTTACAAACATTTGGGCAGAGTAACTTGTGATTTGCGGATGTTTGCTGATGATGCTGTTGTGTATACGAGGGAGTCGTCTTTGATTGTAAAAGCATACACGATGACTGAGACAAAATTTCTAGTTGGTGTGAAGAATTTTAGGTAGCTCTAAATATAAGGTGATGCTCATGAGTAGGAAAAACAATCCATAATGTTCGATTACAGCATCAGTAGTGAGCTTATTGATGCAGTAGCGTCGTTCAAATTGCAGAACGATATGAAATGGAACTAAAATGTAAAGCGGACAGCCGACTTCTGTTTATTGGGAGAATTTTGGGTAGATGTACGTCATCTGTAAAGGAGACCGCGTATAAAACGCTTGTACGACCACGTCTTGAGTATTGCTCAGCAGATCAGTTTCAAGAAAGACATAGTAGCAGTTCAGAAGCGAGCCGCTAGATTTGTTACCGGTAGGTTCGACCAATGCGCGAGCGTCACGGGAATGCTCCGGCTACTCAAATGGGAATCGCTGGAGGAAAGACGACGTTCTTTTCGACAAATTCGGTTTAGGAAATTTAGAGGGCAGAAATTTCCAGCAGACTGTAGAACGATCTTCCTGCTGCCTACTTACATTTAGCGCAAAGATCACAAAGACGAGAGAAATTAGGACTCGCACAGAGGCATATAGGCATTCTTTTTTTCCTCGTTCTATTTGGGAGTGGAATAGGAAACGAAGTGCCTAGTAGTGGTACAGTGTACCCTCCGCCACGCAGCTTACGGTTGATTGCAATGTAGATGTAGATCACTATGCTCGATCCCTGGACTGGCTGCGAGCTAAGGTACTAATAGGCGGGGGACGCTGCGATCGTAGAGTGCTATATTTGGGGAGGAAGAGAAGCGTACCTAGATTGCCTGACTGGTTTAGGAGACCGCTGATCTGAAGCGGGAAATCCGGATTCAAATCCAGGTCCAGCACAAAATTTCAACTTTACTGTTGAATTTATTTCAATGCCTGAAAAGGTTGATATGTTTGAAAATGTCGAATTCATTACAATTGTTGCTTAATTCATTGGGATTTATATGAAGGTATGTAAGAATAAAAACAATTCTCTTCTTAGAACTCTTCTTTCGCGATCACATTTTATTTCCGCTTGAGAAGCATAACAGATTCACCAGCAATCTAACTTGCGGGAAATGTTGAGTGTTATAGCGTGCGTAAGTGTCTGCATAAGAATGACAGGAAATTATTGACTTCTTCTACGGAAGCATTACATGAGGGCCACAACGTCTCCTGCGACATGTCTGCAGTAAATCTAAAGAAACTCAGAAACGATGCTATTGACTGTTACTCCAAACGATTGGTAAGGGTACTGCAGAAAAGTGCAGGAAGTGCAGCACGATTCTAGGCGGCGGAATCGTGTTATGGGAATTGCACCCGACAACGAATTATAGCAGGTCCTAGGTTTCAGAAATTACTGTAACCAATCGCCTTTTTTCTTTTCATTGAAGATTTATTGAACCATGACGTGTTTCAAGCTGCCTAGCAGCTTATCATCAGATGATATATACATTTAGTGCAAATTACATTTGTTTCTGTGGCAGGACAGAAAACGAGAAAAAGTAAACACTAATTGTTGTATGTTACACTGATTAATTACAATACACGTTCGTCTTCAAGTTGTTACTTACAGTTAGGAGTTTCACGATTAGTAGATCCATGTGTGTGTATGACTTACTAAGTGTAACGTATCATAATTAGTATTTACTTTTCCTCATTTTCTACCCTGCTCAGATACAAATTTAATTGCACTAAATGTTTAGATACCATCTGATGATGAGCTGCTAGGCAGCTTGAAGCCGGTCAAGGTTCAGTAAATCTTCATCGAAGAAGAAGAAGAAGAAGAGAAAAAAAGGTGACTGATTGCAGTAATTTCTGAAACTTATTTCAAGGTATAGTCGCAGGTTCCGACACATAATGGATAAAAGTTTTATAGCAGGCCCTGATGAAGCCAGTGATGACTCGTCGAATACAGAAACAGAGGAACACGAGAGCTCATCTCGCGCGGACTTAGCTCAGAAAAATGTTAGCGAAACTAACGTAATTAAACTCTCCTCAAATTTACATTATACCACAAATCACTAGTTTTCGCACATTTTCAAGTTCTCCTCCCTGTACTAAGCCTTCTTGAGTGTGTGTAAGCCGAACCAGGAGTCCGTAAAATATGATAGAGGAACGTACAAATTTACTGGCTTACACATCCCATCCGGCAGTGGTGAATATGGAGACAACCACTCCTTAAGTTGGACTTGTGAGTCGGCGTGTACTAATATTTCGTACCTCTTGTAAGTGAAGCTATATCGTTTTCCATCGCGGTACTCGTAGCGCTTTGCATTTCTGAAGAGTGCAAAGCAGAATATATTTTGCTGCGAGAAGGCATTCTGCTCTAAATGAAGTCGGGGATTCCAATGACGATACGTTTATGCTGCCGACGCTGTAATTTGGAAATAACACACTTTACCGTAACATTGATATGAAAGTGTTCTGCCTGCTCAAAGCCTGCCCCTGACGAGTCGGCAACACACCTTACAGGACAGCGGAACGGGTTGCACGTACAGCACGGCGCAAGACAACAGCAATAACAAACCGGCCTACTTACTGAGAACACCAACAAGAGCAGCCGAGTAAATAATTCCAACTTGCGCCTTTTCTTACAAGGGGAGCCGTAAGAGCTTAGCGCTGCGTGACCGAGGCGGGCGACAGTATTCCTACGGCCGCACGTCACTGGCCGGAACGGCGTATATATGGCCACAAGGCCGGCACCAGGCCCAATTCCGCTCCAGACTACACCTATGGAAGACGTGCTGGAAGCACACCATCACTGGACTCCACTACTGTCTCCGAGTTTCGTCCCGACTCCTGGACTTCGGTCGGGTAAGGGCCCTATAACACTTCCACGGGGAACGCCAGAAATAACTTCTGTTCTTCTCGATGACTTTCCGTCAGTTACAATGTACTCCGTCATTTCTGACAGGAATTCACGAATCCAATCGCACAACTGTGGCGATATTCCACAAGCACGCAATTTGATTGCGTATGAAAAATTAAAATACTGGCCAAATTCATGGTCAAAGCTGAAACGGTGTTAGTCTTGAGTAAGGTACCTTGGACCATACATCGTACGAACTCTTCTGTAGACAGTGACGTTTATTTTGTTTTTGAAGGTAAAGAGCACAAAACTTTAATTAAGTTGGGATCTGGCGAAAAGTCTGTTGTGAAGTAGCCTGCCCTTTAGCATTTACCGTGCGAATTATTATGAGTTGACAGTGGCGTTTATGTTTGTAGCCCTTTAGGCTGTTTGGTGGGAACGTTCGAACCTATGAAATGTATGAAACTTAATAGGGCAAGAATCAAACAGTACTTTAATCTGAATCATACAAGGAGGTTAGAGTATCATATTTCGTTGACTCCACAAGCCGGCCGTGGTGGCCGAGAGGACTGCTGCGCACCAGTCACGGTCTGCACGGCCACTACGGTCGGGGGTTCGAATCCCCCTCGGGCATGGATATTTGTGCCGTCCTTAGTGTTAGCTAGTTCATAAGTAGTTTGTAAGTTTAGGGACTGATAGCCCCGTAGTTGAGTCCCATAGACTTTACAAACATTTGAACATTTTTTGATTTTAGTGTTACTGACCTAAAGTGGGGCAAAAGGTGTTGAATAATGTGATAGGTCCAATAGACACAGAGCTGGAAACGCGAGTCTCAGAAGGAAAGTGAGGTCAGCAGTGTGGTGTGTAGAAAATGATGCACAAAATGCTGCGAGGTGCAGTAAGTAGCTGAAAAGCTCCTACATCCCATCGCTCCGTCCAACAAGCGATTTGTCATTTGTAGCAGCTGAAGTGTAGGAAACCTTGCAAAGATTAAGAAATTTACAAGTTATCATGCGAGCGATTCACCTGGTATTACAGACTGTAGTGCTACCTCATTAAAATTATAATTATTCATACGGTGTCTGTTTTTTCAGACATGTCCGAAATAGTCAATTACCAGTTGGCCTGTCAGGGAATCGTCTTCTGTACAGTCGTTCTGCCTGAACAGAATTTCGCCCGCCTACAACAGGGTACAGTACAGGTATGTGGAGTAGGGTAGAAAACAGACATATTAACGTAATAATTATAATGTTCTCTAACAGTACTATAAACAAACAAGCAATCTAATAACGTATTTCTCGTCAACGTACATTCTCCATAAATCAGCAACATTTCTACCATATCTTCATGTGTGTGCATAATACAGTATAAGTTCCACAACACAACGTTTATTCACAATATGTACTACCTCCGTGCCGTCACTAGATTACTCTGGTGCACGACTACACTGGCAAGCGGTGTACTGAACGCCAAAGCAACAACAAATGGGATGCTCGGAGGGTGGTGAAGTACATGATTTTGCATGGGTCGCAAATCACAAACAAGGCGAAGTGATAACTGTGGCTGTCGTGGGAACTACGTTGGACACGTGTCTAGGTAGAGCTAGGCCCTGGATGAACGAGTGCGCGAAAGGCACAGTGGGTCATTTAACGCATTCGATAAACCTTATTTTGGGTGTGCAGGATAAATAAGACAACCTGACTGGTGTATACCGATCGGTACTGTTTCATATTGTGTACGAAGACGCATAAAACGTGCAAGCGGGAAACCATTATGTGCTTATGAGAGTTGATGGCAGCAGACCGTATTATTCGTTTCGGACCTCTTGCTAAGTATGGAAGTGCGATTACGCATGTCAATCACATCGCGATTACGGGCAGCGTGGGGTTCACGCCTGAGCCTCAGGACGTGCGCTAGCAGCGTATTTCGGGTTTTTCAAGCGTCAACTTCGCGTCGCAATATGTCGGGATGTAATTGGAATTTTGCGATGCAATCAACTCCATTGTTTATGTGATTTGCCATGCTATGGATTGCTGAAGAAAACATATAGGGTGTCCATTAAAAAAACACAAGTTTGTGTTAAAAACACATTTGCTTTCTTTTTAGAATGTTTCCAAATATGTACATTCATGGGCCCCAGACGTATATATATATAACTTCAGCTTTCTGTTTGCTTTCTTCTATTACTGCTCCGGAATGATCAACGAGTGACTGGTTAGTGGCCTATGACCCGTTTATCAGTTGCGTGTTGGGCCCAGCTACCTAAACGGGTCATAGGCTGGAAGACTTCCTAAGTAATAGAACGCAGTACGTTGTTCTCGACGGCGTGTTCATCAGAGACGAGTGTATCGTCAGGCGTGCCCCAGGGGAGTGTGATAGGACCGCTATTATTTTCTATCTCTGATGGACAGAGTAAGCCGCGGCGTAGCGGCCGAGCAAATTGAGGCGCTATGCTCCGATGTGCGAGGCCGTTCCCCGTCGGGGGTTCGAATCCCCCCCTCCCCCCCTCGGGCATGGATGTTTGTGCTTCGTATAAATTAGTTCATAAGTAGTTTGTAAGTTTAGGGACTGATGATCCCGCAGTTAAGTCCCATAAGCTTTACAAACATTTGGGCAGAGTAACTTGTGATTTGCGGATGTTTGCTGATGATGCTGTTGTGTATACGAGGGAGTCGTCTTTGATTGTAAAAGCATACACGATGACTGAGACAAAATTTCTAGTTGGTGTGAAGAATTTTAGGTAGCTCTAAATATAAGGTGATGCTCATGAGTAGGAAAAACAATCCATAATGTTCGATTACAGCATCAGTAGTGAGCTTATTGATGCAGTAGCGTCGTTCAAATTGCAGAACGATATGAAATGGAACTAAAATGTAAAGCGGACAGCCGACTTCTGTTTATTGGGAGAATTTTGGGTAGATGTACGTCATCTGTAAAGGAGACCGCGTATAAAACGCTTGTACGACCACGTCTTGAGTATTGCTCAGCAGATCAGTTTCAAGAAAGACATAGTAGCAGTTCAGAAGCGAGCCGCTAGATTTGTTACCGGTAGGTTCGACCAATGCGCGAGCGTCACGGGAATGCTCCGGCTACTCAAATGGGAATCGCTGGAGGAAAGACGACGTTCTTTTCGACAAATTCGGTTTAGGAAATTTAGAGGGCAGAAATTTCCAGCAGACTGTAGAACGATCTTCCTGCTGCCTACTTACATTTAGCGCAAAGATCACAAAGACGAGAGAAATTAGGACTCGCACAGAGGCATATAGGCATTCTTTTTTTCCTCGTTCTATTTGGGAGTGGAATAGGAAACGAAGTGCCTAGTAGTGGTACAGTGTACCCTCCGCCACGCAGCTTACGGTTGATTGCAATGTAGATGTAGATCACTATGCTCGATCCCTGGACTGGCTGCGAGCTAAGGTACTAATAGGCGGGGGACGCTGCGATCGTAGAGTGCTATATTTGGGGAGGAAGAGAAGCGTACCTAGATTGCCTGACTGGTTTAGGAGACCGCTGATCTGAAGCGGGAAATCCGGATTCAAATCCAGGTCCAGCACAAAATTTCAACTTTACTGTTGAATTTATTTCAATGCCTGAAAAGGTTGATATGTTTGAAAATGTCGAATTCATTACAATTGTTGCTTAATTCATTGGGATTTATATGAAGGTATGTAAGAATAAAAACAATTCTCTTCTTAGAACTCTTCTTTCGCGATCACATTTTATTTCCGCTTGAGAAGCATAACAGATTCACCAGCAATCTAACTTGCGGGAAATGTTGAGTGTTATAGCGTGCGTAAGTGTCTGCATAAGAATGACAGGAAATTATTGACTTCTTCTACGGAAGCATTACATGAGGGCCACAACGTCTCCTGCGACATGTCTGCAGTAAATCTAAAGAAACTCAGAAACGATGCTATTGACTGTTACTCCAAACGATTGGTAAGGGTACTGCAGAAAAGTGCAGGAAGTGCAGCACGATTCTAGGCGGCGGAATCGTGTTATGGGAATTGCACCCGACAACGAATTATAGCAGGTCCTAGGTTTCAGAAATTACTGTAACCAATCGCCTTTTTTCTTTTCATTGAAGATTTATTGAACCATGACGTGTTTCAAGCTGCCTAGCAGCTTATCATCAGATGATATATACATTTAGTGCAAATTACATTTGTTTCTGTGGCAGGACAGAAAACGAGAAAAAGTAAACACTAATTGTTGTATGTTACACTGATTAATTACAATACACGTTCGTCTTCAAGTTGTTACTTACAGTTAGGAGTTTCACGATTAGTAGATCCATGTGTGTGTATGACTTACTAAGTGTAACGTATCATAATTAGTATTTACTTTTCCTCATTTTCTACCCTGCTCAGATACAAATTTAATTGCACTAAATGTTTAGATACCATCTGATGATGAGCTGCTAGGCAGCTTGAAGCCGGTCAAGGTTCAGTAAATCTTCATCGAAGAAGAAGAAGAAGAAGAGAAAAAAAGGTGACTGATTGCAGTAATTTCTGAAACTTATTTCAAGGTATAGTCGCAGGTTCCGACACATAATGGATAAAAGTTTTATAGCAGGCCCTGATGAAGCCAGTGATGACTCGTCGAATACAGAAACAGAGGAACACGAGAGCTCATCTCGCGCGGACTTAGCTCAGAAAAATGTTAGCGAAACTAACGTAATTAAACTCTCCTCAAATTTACATTATACCACAAATCACTAGTTTTCGCACATTTTCAAGTTCTCCTCCCTGTACTAAGCCTTCTTGAGTGTGTGTAAGCCGAACCAGGAGTCCGTAAAATATGATAGAGGAACGTACAAATTTACTGGCTTACACATCCCATCCGGCAGTGGTGAATATGGAGACAACCACTCCTTAAGTTGGACTTGTGAGTCGGCGTGTACTAATATTTCGTACCTCTTGTAAGTGAAGCTATATCGTTTTCCATCGCGGTACTCGTAGCGCTTTGCATTTCTGAAGAGTGCAAAGCAGAATATATTTTGCTGCGAGAAGGCATTCTGCTCTAAATGAAGTCGGGGATTCCAATGACGATACGTTTATGCTGCCGACGCTGTAATTTGGAAATAACACACTTTACCGTAACATTGATATGAAAGTGTTCTGCCTGCTCAAAGCCTGCCCCTGACGAGTCGGCAACACACCTTACAGGACAGCGGAACGGGTTGCACGTACAGCACGGCGCAAGACAACAGCAATAACAAACCGGCCTACTTACTGAGAACACCAACAAGAGCAGCCGAGTAAATAATTCCAACTTGCGCCTTTTCTTACAAGGGGAGCCGTAAGAGCTTAGCGCTGCGTGACCGAGGCGGGCGACAGTATTCCTACGGCCGCACGTCACTGGCCGGAACGGCGTATATATGGCCACAAGGCCGGCACCAGGCCCAATTCCGCTCCAGACTACACCTATGGAAGACGTGCTGGAAGCACACCATCACTGGACTCCACTACTGTCTCCGAGTTTCGTCCCGACTCCTGGACTTCGGTCGGGTAAGGGCCCTATAACACTTCCACGGGGAACGCCAGAAATAACTTCTGTTCTTCTCGATGACTTTCCGTCAGTTACAATGTACTCCGTCATTTCTGACAGGAATTCACGAATCCAATCGCACAACTGTGGCGATATTCCACAAGCACGCAATTTGATTGCGTATGAAAAATTAAAATACTGGCCAAATTCATGGTCAAAGCTGAAACGGTGTTAGTCTTGAGTAAGGTACCTTGGACCATACATCGTACGAACTCTTCTGTAGACAGTGACGTTTATTTTGTTTTTGAAGGTAAAGAGCACAAAACTTTAATTAAGTTGGGATCTGGCGAAAAGTCTGTTGTGAAGTAGCCTGCCCTTTAGCATTTACCGTGCGAATTATTATGAGTTGACAGTGGCGTTTATGTTTGTAGCCCTTTAGGCTGTTTGGTGGGAACGTTCGAACCTATGAAATGTATGAAACTTAATAGGGCAAGAATCAAACAGTACTTTAATCTGAATCATACAAGGAGGTTAGAGTATCATATTTCGTTGACTCCACAAGCCGGCCGTGGTGGCCGAGAGGACTGCTGCGCACCAGTCACGGTCTGCACGGCCACTACGGTCGGGGGTTCGAATCCCCCCTCGGGCATGGATATTTGTGCCGTCCTTAGTGTTAGCTAGTTCATAAGTAGTTTGTAAGTTTAGGAACTGATAACCCCGTAGTTCAGTCCCATAAGCTATACAAACATTTAAACATTTTTGCAATGGTTTAGTAGCCGAGCGGTCTAAAGCGTCTCGCTGCGGAGCGCGCGGTTGCTCGCCGTGGAGGTTCAAGTCCTCCCTGGGGCATGGGTGTGTGTGTTGTCCTTAGGTTAGTTTACCTAGGTTTAAGTAGTTTGTAAGCTACGGACTGATGACCACGCAGTTTGGTCCAATAGATTTACAAACATTTGAACATTTTTGATCGTGGCTGGCATCGAACTCCGTCTCTTCTAGCGGGATTTCAGTGCTATTGAACCTTTCTAATAGGACAGCAGTGGAGGAGTTACAGACAAAGTAAGCAAACAGGTTTATTCGGTATAACTGTCTGTATTGTTTTTTTGAGCAAGAAGAATGTGAGGTAGCCTGTTACGCATGAAATAATAAGTCTCGCTGCAGGACCAAGACACTATGAAAGTCAATTTAGTAAACTCATTCAAACTCGAATAGTCCAACCCCTAACAGAGAGAGAGAGAGAGTGCGCCGAGAAACATTACGTATCTTTGAGAGTTGACGGAAACATCCCAGGCAGGGGCAACGGCTACAGTCCTAACGGTAACCTCGCGTACACTTTCGCCCGTTGCTTGGCGAACACGTTTTTTCGTTCCGGCGGAAACATAACAGATAAAAATAGCGGACGACTGCTGGCTCAACTAGCACTGGCGTAGAACTGCGCAAGACTGGGCGTCGGGAGCGTCTCCCGTCAGTTTTATGTCCGTCACTCCAGGACACTGGAGAAGAGGGTCTCCGCAGCCAACCTGACAACGCGCGTTCTGCGCCCTTCCACCGGCCCGCGCGGCATGGGTCGTCGCCCTGGGTGGTTGGGACACCTGGAATAGCGGTTCTTCCGCCAAACGGCGCGAAGGCGTGTGTCCCTCCGCCGTTGGTGAAGAAGAAGCGAATTTAAACTAACGGCCAAACGGGGCTTTCAAGAGTACGCCATATGCTTCATTCCCGTATTAATTAAACGGGACATGACAAAATTATAAATCTTCCGCCAGTAGGGAGTCAAGATGTCAGCCAAGCCTGTGCAGGTTCTTACTTCTCGGGGAAAATTCGCTTTATGTAATTAAATTGGCAATTGGGCCGATCAGCCAGCGACCGATATCATTCTAATCGTAATTTCACGTAAAGGCCGAATCTGCTGTCAAAATAACGGAATTAATTTTATCAGGGCACTCTCCCTTTGTCACAGGGCTGGACTATCTGTCATGCGCATCTGCCTTCCATCAGCAGTTAGGTAGCCCAAGATATTGGTGCTACATCTTGTTTAAAAGGTCAAGTGCGCAAGATTTTATCACATTCGAATGAACGGTATGGAAGCGCATAAAATCCAAAGAGGCGATACGCTCATTACCAATTAACATTTTTATCAATTTTTCAGCTGTTCCTTTAGCCCTTCCCTATATTTTCCCCAAACACAAGCTTCATTAAAGCTGGAAAAACAAAGCAAAAAAGTTATTCAAATCAATTAAGCTATTTCTGAATTTAGCAAGACTAACGGACAGCAATTGATTTTTATATATTACTACCTTCATTCCCGCTGCTTCGCACGCGTAGAATGGAGCAATTGATTTTTATATATTACTACCTTCATTCCCGCTGCTTCGCACGCGTAGAATGGATAGTCTGCATCTGTTGTTTCTAGCTCTGAATATAAATTTTCACAGATTCAGCATTATAAATGCTTTCCTAATAAAGTATTTTGATACAACTTGCCACCCCCTACTGCACCATTGATGGCAAAATTCAAAACATCCCGAAGTACATTAAAAAAAATTCTAACCATGATTGCAAATCCAAATTTTACATTTCTAGCATCAAAATGGTCGTAGTAGCACCTTTAAAAGGTTTTTACTTATTTCATCCGCTTAATTGTTGAATGTCCAAAAATATCTAAACTTGTGTTTTTAAAATTACACTAAAAATCTAAAGCCGAAGATTTGTATTTCTTGCTTCAAAATTGCTTAAATAGCAACGTATTTTCGAAAAACCGTTTATCTCTTATTTAACCCCCTTATGGATGGGAATATCGTAAAATCGCTAATGTCAACAGTGTAAGTTAAACAACGTCTTCAGATTTAATTTTTCTATCGTCTGTAGATTCACTTTTCAGCGCAGTTTTCTGTCTTTTAGAAACGGATCGAGAACGCGAAATTTCTTCCTTGGTCGTTTTACTTTTCAAACTGCAATATGCACTTATTTTTCTTTATTCGTACGCTTGTTACAGAAAAACAGCTCAAGAATGTCCATCACGTTTCGCTGTATATAACCTCTTTGCTATTGTAGTGTCAAAAGTCATCGCTGGTCTTCAGTCCGAATTTTATGTAGCTGACGACTTCTTTTACCCTCTTATAGCTATCGACACGGAACTGCTATGGTGTACAACGAAAGACTTTGTACTACAACACAGAGAGATCGTTCGTCTCCATTTGTGCAGTTTTTGCTGAAGAGCAAAATACTGACACCCACATGTAGAATTTTATATAAACCGGTAACTTTTAATTCCCGTATCTTCCACCCCTTTATCGTTATCAACCTTCTACTACCGTAGTGCACAATGAGAGACTGATACCTACTACCACATACAAACACCATTCGTTTGCGATGTCTAGCTTTGGTTGTAGAGTGAAATATAGGCACAAACATCTCAATTTATATGTATATTAAGATTTCTAAAAAATACGCAGCAAAATGAGGATAAAACGAAACACGCAAAACATTTATAAAGCACGGTTATGCCTCATGTAAATTTCGAATAAAGTGTAGCATGAATCAATCACCCTAAATCGAATACAATGATAATTTTGTGTGTGATCTCAAGCAATTATTTCGACTGGACGCAACTTAATGGGCCTAACGTAGCTGTAACCTACCCCAGTTAGCCAACCGGGAAAAGCGGGCCTACAGTTTAATGTGTTATCCTTGAGAGGTGAAGGCTAGGTTAAAGCTCAAATCCATGATTACAGCCAGTTTCTAATCCGTGACCTTTCGCTCTCTAACCGAGAACTTTACCTGTATCCCAGACGTCAAGTCGAAAGATAGCGCCAATTACTGCATACTTAGCCAATCGAGCTTAAAACATTTAATCAGTAATAATATTGAGATTATTAATCGATATAAAAACTATCCTATCGTTTAACCCTTAAATGTATATGTAGCAAATCAGCTTCAACCATTTTTCCATTATCTCTCAAACTGATCAACATTTTTGCTGGTAGAACTTCCGGGTTATAAGGCCGTGGTCCATAAAACTTTCCAGTTTCAGGCCTTATAACCCGGAAGTTCTACCAGCAACTATGACATCCGGTCGTGAAAGCCTTCATTGCATGATCAACATTTTACCACAAATTCATTTGTAGCTGCTTGTATACATTGTGTAACATATGCAAGAAGTACGTCACAAAAATGATAAGTCGCAGAGTGCAACTGAAACACTTCGACAGCTGCATTGAGTTACTCCAGTCGCGGCGGATTGGCCGAGCGCATTGGGCGCTATGCCCCGATGCGCGATGCCGTTCCCCGTCGGGGGTTCGAATGCCCCCTCGAACACTGATGTTTCTGATGTCTTTAGTATAAGGTAGTTTATAAGTAGTCTGTGAGTTTGACCGATGATCCCGCAGTTAAGTCCCATAATTTTAACAAACATTTGAACATTTTTGACTTACTCGTAACATGTGCGTTTGTTTACTTTAGTATACCTCCATTTCATGTAAAGTAGTGAATCACGTACTACCGTTAAATTATGAGTTACTTTATGGAAAGATGAGAGGCACAATAACGACATTTACTGCATCGGGTACATACATCATGGATGCACTATACACTGACCAGCTATGAACGGTTTGTTGCTAGCAGTGGACAATAATTGTGATGGATTTTTTTATTTTAAAATATTTTTTTTCAATATATACTCCCTATATATTAATCGTAGTAGTTTTTATAGCTTCAAATAAAAATTCATTAATTAAAAGGTTAAGTTTGACCAAATGAAACTCACTGTGCAACATTTCATTTTACCGTTGAGTAGTTTCGGAGTTCATTGCAGACAATCATCGCGACACGAGTTTTTTTATATAAAGATTAGTTGCCGTTATTGCGTATGACTTGCACCCTAGACGATATTTAGGTCTTTTTCATGGTTATTTTCATTATTAAAATCCTCAGTCCATTAAAAACGTGGAGGCGGATGCTTGCGACCGTGCCAACAAATTTCACTACATCGCAATCCAATTGGAAGATAGAACATAAGCGGAGATTTTGCGAACTATGACGTGCACTGATCGAACAGTTGGAGTAGTGTTCATACCCGTCCCTAAGTGTGTAGTTGTGTCGGCTGTCAGATCTCTTGACGGGTGCTTGTCAGCTGTTCGCGCGAAACCAACCGCCGATCGCATTACACGGCCAGTAACGCTACTGTATCAGAATGCACGCCAGTTTCGCTGTGGACTTCACCGTGTAAAGGTCATGAGTCCCTGTTGCTTCCGAGCGAAAACTCCGTAATGAGTTCTTAGATCTCCAAACAGACTTGAGATGGTTGTACACAAACAGCACTATAAGAAAGACGATAGAAATGAGGATTTGCCGTTCATTACAGGAAAATTTAAAAAGTAGTAGCGACGAAAAAATCGATAAGTTAAGTCTTTGAGTATAAAAGACAGTGGAGGAAAGAAAATAAAATAAGCACCGAAAAGTGTCCATCCTTATTTGTACGGGGTTCATCCAATAATTAAACAAATTGGTCGGCAGGAAAAAATATATATACAAAACAATACTTTTTCTACTTTTTAACATAATCCCCTTGAACATTTGTGCACTTGTTCCAACTGGCTACAAATTTTTTTCCGCTTGCAAAAAACTCTTTATCTTGATATTTGAACCAATTTCCCACAAACTTTTTAACGTCCTCCTTGTCCTGGAACCTCTTCCCATGTAATTCCTCGTTCTGTGCACCAAACAAATGGAAATCACTAGCTGCTAAATCAGGACTGTAACGGAGGTGAAGTCTTACTTCCCAGCACATTTTGACGATGGTTACAGGGGTTAGTTGCCACGCGGAAGTGGCCGAGCGCTCTAAGGCGCCTTGCTTGCTCCGTCTTAGGGTCGAGTCCTCCCTCGGGCATGTGTGTGTGTGTGTGTGTGTGTGTGTGTGTATGTTGTCATTAGCATAAGTTAGTTTCAGTAGTTTGTAAGTCTAGGGATTGATGACCACTGCAGTTTGGTCCCATAAGTCTACAAACATTTGAACATTTTGAACGGGTTAGTTGAGTAACATAAGGACATGTGTTGTCTTGCAGGATAATCACACTTCTTTCTGAGCTCCACGACGTTTCTGTCTCATGTCTGGCCTTATCTTGTTTAAAAGCAAAACCGAGTACTATTGGCTGTTAATTGTACGCTTCTCTTCTAGATAATCACAAGAAAAGTAGACCTACAGCGTCCCGTCAAAATGACTTCCTGCTGAAGCTTGGAGTTTGAATTTTTTCTTGACAGATGAGTTAATGAGCTTCCAATCCATGCTTTACTTTTTTGATCCTGGCACATAACAGTAAATCCAAGTTTCATAACATGTTAAAATTTTATTTAGAAAGTGCTGATCTCCTCTTTCATATCGTTCCTTTATTTCTGTGCACATCTTCAACCACGTTTCCTTGTGTAGCCGCGTCAAGTCCTTTGCACATGTTTTGCGGTACTTCAGCTTGTTACAGATGGACTTTAACAATACTAACTTGAACCTTATGAACTATCGTTTCCACAGTCACACGGCGGTCGGAATGAATAAAGTTATCAGTTCGACTTTTAAGTGAGGGAGTTGACACTGCAATTGGTTGGCCAAAACAGTGTTCGTCAATCACTGAGACGCAACTATTTTTGAACAGCGGTGCTCACGTATAAAATTTGCACGATTCGTTCAAACTTCACCGTAAACTGTAGATATTCTACACTGTACATTTACTATTTTCTCACGAAAAAAAAACCAAGTAAGAGAACGTTATTCAAATAATGTGGAACTTTCAAAACTCGTCATCTTGAAATGTGTTTTTGAGCTTACAATCTGAACAATGTTGATACATAAGCTGATCAGGGCTCATCCCAGTGATGCCGACTTAAAGGATTAAAAATTCCATACTTGCCTTTCGCTTTTTCTCCAGAACAAATTGTCTCATTAGTTATTGCAGTAATTGGAAATTCAGTATGAATTTCCTGCGTGCTTTATGTCAAATTTACGCAGTTTTTCTGCACAGTGTGAAGCTCAGGCGTAGGATCCGAGCCGAGAACAATGACTGAGTTACCTGTACTTACGATAATTTTTTTTTTCATCAGATCTGTGGCATAAAAATAAATTACATTTCGGATGTTTACAGATCTTAATCATAAAATTCATATGGAGCACAAACACGTTATATGAAAGTATACTTACAACCTTTTTTAAAAACGGTGGTAATTAAAATACATCTTATTGGAGATGACTAAAACATAAACCACCATCATGGCTGTCTAGTCAAGGTGTGACCAGAATCTCATGCCAAAATGTGGTGAGAAGGGTGGGAACACGTAATAGGTAAATTAGGTCCAATAGCAGCCAGATGGCGCAGGGTTAAACTTAAACATTTAAATGAATTTATGTAACATCATCTTGCGCCTCGGCACTGTCAACTGACACAGAAACTACGAAAAACATGGCTAAAAGATGTGTTGAGTTAAAAGAAAATATCAGATAACTTATTAAAGCATATTACTGGGACTGGGCGTACAAAAAATCATACAACCAACTGATTATATATATATATATATATATATATATATATATATATATATATATATATATATATATATATATATATATTACAGGAAATGTGTCAATGGTTCATAATACACGCTTATAATCAAGTATTGCACTGTACATCATTTGATTACGAGAGGGAAGTAGGGAAGAGTAGGAAGATGAGAGAAATTATTTACCAAGGTACATGTTACATAAAATGTAGTGAACAAATAGATACATGTGTCCCATCAATTAGAATGCTATGTTAAGGCATACATCTGAATATAATAAGGTCACAATACATACAATTACAATAGTCTTTCATGACTTAGATCACAGTCTATATTTAAAATGGAACAGTGTTGAGAATAGGGCGATACTGTGTTGAAGAACAAAGTTTTCCCTTTACATAATATTTAAAAAAATCTAGCCTTTATGCATCTGAATATCCATTAGAGTATCTTATAAAAACTTGAAGTAAGTCAGTCAAGTTCTCTTAGATATTTTTGGTAACAAGATTTCTCCTTAATATACTACCAGTATATTGTCATGGGCTGCGTCGCCCAATTGTCATCCTGGAAGATGGATCAAATGAGGGTGAACTGAAAGTCCTACTGAAAACTAAAATAATTTTATAGCAGTTGATGATACAGTCGAGATTTCATTCCTCCAAAATATTGAAACTTTGCTATAATAATTCTATTATAGAACTACCAGTGCTTTCGTGTAAATTTCAGTTAAAGTCTGGTATCAACTAACATTGCTAGTAATTCGTTTTCAAATATAATTTGTTAAAAATGCATTAATATGATTATGTCAAGCTCTGATTCTGGCGTTCTTAATAAGGGCAGAGACAGTAATGTTCTGCCGTCATATTTACCACCACCACACATTACTCATTGTGCTCATATCATAGACACGTGCCACACAGATTTCATTAAAGCAAATGGTAAGTGCTTGTCATCTACTTCTGACGTTAATGACTAAGGAAGGATTTACGAAATTGAATGAATGTATGTATTTGGTCCCGCGTTTCGCCCCATGTTTTAGCTTGATTTATTTCGGCCGTGAAACATTAATCACTTCAGACTTTCCATAAATTGTCCGGTAGGCAATATGCTGACATCGTTTTATGTGGCTATTTTCATTGCGTAGAGTCGTGACATCTGACCTTTAGTTGGAGACATGAAGGAGTTCCACAGTGAAGGCTGTCATTGCACAAGCGATTAGTGCAGTAGCAGAATATTATTTTCATGTCCTGTAGACTTAATTACAGACGTTCTAACAGACTGTAATGACAAAAAAGCAGCGAATGAAATCCTATTTCTGTTGGCTTTACTACATCCGAATACGAGCATTTTCGATTGTTGGCAATAACCTTGGGTGATTGACATGCGAGTGAATATGCAGATAGTATCACGCTGTATCAGTGTAACGTGATCAATGATTAAGAATCTCCTGCTATATAAAAACCTCTTCCAGACTTCCCCACATTACATTTACATGTTCCTCCAGTGTGCTTCTGTCATCTCCCTATCTCTTTCCAGGCAGGCATTTTGTTCTTATGTACTGCATTCTAGCAAAGATGCTTCGTAGTTCATTCATAATTCGTACTGGCGACTACATGTCCTTTTCACTCCTATTTTATTTTCATTGGACGTATTCCCGTTCGTTACCTGAAGTGTTTGTTTCTTTCATCATCTGTGAAAGTACGCATACACATTTAACTATTGATCAATGAGAAATCTTCGGTTTTTCGATCGCTTTTACATTAAAAACAAATAATACTCTGTGCTCTTTGCTCCGGGAAAGAAACGATCAGTCACAAAATAACCTGATTTGATACAAATCGGTTTTGGGTACACGACAGCCATCACCAGTGCTGATGTCACCGGTCCCCAGATTTACAAATACTTTAACATAATGAAACTTTCACTCTACAGTGGATTGTGCGCTGATATGAAATTTAGTCGCAGACTAAAATTGTGCCTGGACCGGGATTCGAACCCGGGGCCTTTGCCTTTCACGGGCAAGCGCACTACCGACTGCTTCCCTTCTCATAACTTTACTTCTGGCAGTTCCTGTGTCTGATTCGTTGCAACTAATTGAGATTGCGTTTGGCGTCGAGTTAACAAATATATTTCGACATGTGCTGATTTCCCCTTACTTTTTTTATACCGTGGTCAGTACTACGATAAAACTGATGGTGTTGCAATGTTACCTACTGAGGCCAATTTCATTATGGAGGATTTCGAGGGAAGTGCTTTGGAGTCAGCGACTTTGAAACCTGTCTTCTGTAAAAAATGTTCAAATGTTTGTATAGCTTATGGGACTTAACTACGGGGTCATCAGTCCCTGAACTTACCAACTACTTATGAAATAACTAATACTAAGGACGGCACAAATATCCATGCCCAAGGGGGGATTCGAACCTCCGACCGCAGTGGCCGTGCTGACCGTGACTGGAGCGCCTCAGTCCCCTCGGCCTCCGCGGCCGGCAATCCACTCTAATATTCAGTTCACTATGGAGGTGAAAAATAATGGTTGCCTTCCCTTCCTTGATGTGTTGGTCAGAAGGAAGGTTACTGGTACGTTGGGCCATGTTTACAGGAAGCCTAATCACATTGGTTTGTATCTGCGAACTGGTAGTTGTCACCATTAAGTTCATCGTGTACTTTGTACCTTGGTTCACGAGACTGATATCATTTCATACTCTGAAAGCGTGTCAGCAGAATTGTCCCATCTAGAGGTCACCATTCGTCAGAATGGTTATAGTGAGGCAGATAAAACGTGCGTTGCGCTATCATCTTACTGTGAAAGGGAGAGTGCCGATAGTAACGAAATGGCGCAACAAAGTGTACAAAGTTGAATATGCTAAAGTGGGAAGTGATCGTGGTAGAAGAAAAGTCAGCAAAATATGTGTATTACATGTGTGTTATCTACAAAAACGCGAAAGAAGAAGTGTACAGCAAAAGTTTTTAAGGCTTATGGGACTTCACTGCCGAGGTCAGAAGCCCTAAACTTACAAACTACCTATGAACTAACTTATATTAAACACGACACAAACATCCATGCCCAAGGGAGGATTCGAACCTCCGACACGGGAAGCCGCGCGATTCGAAACGTGGCGCTCCAGACCGCTCGGTTACTCCCATTCGGTTACGCCAAAAGAAACCATGAGAACGCTACCACTACATAACTATTGAAACTCGCCCGCTGTTCTTTTGTCTGTTCGATTAGCCGTGTTTGTGAAGATTACAATTGACTGCTTGCTCACAAAATCTCATTACGGCGATATTCACACAGCGGCGGAAGTATACAGCTCCCTTAAGCAAAACTCTGATTCTGTAAGTTAACCAAACAGTCTACCTTTACTGCAATCTTTAGAGGAAACTGCACACAATTAAATAATATCCACAGTCATGGATCTAAGTAAAAAATCATGAATGTTGGCAACGGAAACGCAAATAATGCTCCAGAAGGGAGCAGAATCACAAGATACATGAACAGCGGGGAACGTGAGAATTGCAGCACATTCACACACAGATTCATACGCCAAGCCATGCAGGTACTTACCAAGCAGCTGACACCAATACACCAAGACGACAGCCAAGCAATGTGGAGAATGCAGATCGAAGGTTCACTCGCGCACAATGAAATAGTACTTCGCTTCCATAACGTGTCAAGCTAGTGGCTTAGGTTCATGATAAACTATCAGAAACAAACGCACAAGACCACAAAGTGCGGTGTACAGACGAAAGTTAGTTTCCCTAGAACTTCCAACTATACATTAAATCAAGATTTCATTAAATAATATCTAAAAACGGTCGCTCTGGCGTTCGTTTAGCACAGGGAGAAGATAACTGCAGAAGGTTAAAGTTGCTAGATCAAAAATCGGAACAAAAAATATGCAAAAAGTTAACAAAATCTATTTCGAAGAGAATAAGATCGCGAAATATATCGTGTAACCATGCTTTCTGATCAGAGGAATGATATCTATTAGATAAGCAAGGTTACAGCTTGCTACAGCACAATTCAGAGAAGTGAAATAATTCTATTTCATGAAAATTACAAACACGATAGACGTCGTGAAATGGTTCTTTTTACCCAGAGGATCTATTTAATGGTAATAACCACGATAGGGAACACGCTAATCGGCGCACACGTGGGCCGACAAGTACACAGATTACAAGTTAGAATAGACAATTTTCGGGGAAAATTATCACGCTACACTCACTGGGAAACACCTTAGCAAATTACCTATACAATTATTAACCACTCATGTGCACTGAATGATGGAAAGGCTTAGTCTGATAGCGTCCACGGGTTCTGTCGACAAAGTACGAACAGTATAGGCACTGCGAATCCCCGAAAATATTACAATTCAACTACGATAAGAATGAGAAAGACACTGAACATATTTAAACAGGCGAAGAAATGATTTAAAAGTTATAAAGTGCAAGAACTATGCTAACGAAACACCATCAGAGCCTCGGAATCAGATTCCAGCAAAAAGCGACATAAAATTAGCAATCCTGTACGAAATTAAGCAAGATCTCACTACTACACATAGTGTAGCTGCTACTCCCGGAATTAAATTCGCGAAAAGGCATAAGTACGACTATGGAGCCTTAACTAAGTCGAGCCACGAGGCCACAGCAGAACCAAAACCAGAGGTACTTACCCTACCAGGAACCAAGAAGCGAATAAATAGCTCTCTTCACCACTGCCTAGCTGTTACCGAGCAGCGATAGTGGAGGGGAGCCCAGAGAGCATCACCATTCATCAGGCAGGTAACCTGACCAAACCACAGCGAAGGAGGTTAGAGCAAGCTACATTAGGAATCTTTGCTAAGACTGGGTTCTGCTCAGCAGCTGGCAAACCTACATTCAACACCCAGCGTTTGAAAGAAATGACACAAAACAAACGAGGCGCGCCTATCACTGAAGCTCGTCAACATTTGTTCATGGGGAGTCAATTAAATGGAGCAAGTTATGTGGACGTGTTTCACTATGTAGAAAGGGTCCATGACCACAGAATATAAAAACAAGTAATAAATAAATTTAAAACCCCCTGACTATGGCACAGAGGTGTCAGAACTAGTTTCGATGTAAAATAAGTTTCTTGCATATCAGGCGGATCTCATTCCTAGAATTACACTATTGGCCATCACAATTTTTACGCCAAGAAGAAATGTAGATGATAAACTGGTATTCATTGGAGAAATGAATTATGCCAGAACATGTCATTATATTTTCACACAATTTGGGTGCATAGATGCTGAGAAATCAGTACCCAGAACAACCACCTCTGGCCGTAATAACGGCCTTGACACGCCTGGGCATTGAGTCAAACAGAGCTTGGATGGCGTGTACAGGTACAGATGCCCATGCAGCTTCAACATGATACAACAGTTCGTCAAAAGTAGTGACTGGCGTATTGTGAAAGCCAGTTGCTCGGCCACCATTGACCAGACGTTTTAAATTGGTGAGAGATCTGGAGAATGTGCTGGTCAGGGCAGCAGTCGAACATTTTCCGTATCCAGAAAGGCCCGTACAGGACCTGCAACATGCGGTCGTGCATTATCCTCCTGAAATGTAGGGTCGCGCAGGGATCGAATGAAGGGTAGAGCCACGGGTCGTAACCATCTGAAATGTAACGGCCACTGTTCAAAGTGCCGTCGATGAGAAAAAGAGGTGACCGAGACGTGTAACCAATGGCACTCCATACCATCACACCGGCTGATACTGCAGTGTGGCGATGACGAATACACACTTTCAATGTGCGTTCACCACGATGTCGCCAAACATGCGACCATCATGATGCTGTAAACAGAACCTGGATTCATCCGAAAGCATGACGTTTTGCCATTCGTACACTCAGATTCGTCATTGCATACACCATCGCAGGCGCTTCTGTCTGTGATACAGCGTCAAGGGTAACCGCAGCTATGGTCTCCGAGCTGATAGTCCATGCTGCTGCAAACGTCGTCGAACTGTTCATGCAGATGGTTGTTGTCTTGCAAACGTTGACCCATCTGTTCACACAGGGATCGAGACGTGGCTGCACGATCCGTTACAGCCATGTGGATAAGATGCCTGTCATCTCGACTGCTACTGATACGAGGCCGTTGGGATCCAGCACGGCGCTCCATATTGCCCTGCTAAACCCACCGATTCCATATTCTGCTAACAGTCATTGGATGGCGACAAACGCGAGCGGCAGTGTCGCGATACGATAAACTGCAATCGCGATAGACTACAATCAGAATTTTATAAAAGATGCAAACGTGATTGTACGCATTTCTCCTCCTTACACGAGGTATCACAACAACGCTTCACTAAGCAACGACGGTCGACTGCTATTTGTGTATGAGAAATCGATTGGCAACTTTCCTCATGTCAGCACGTCGTAGGTGTCGCCACTGGCGCCAACCTTGTGTGAATGCCCTGAAAAGCTAATCATTTGCATATCACAGCATCTTCTTCCTTTTCGCACGTCATCTTCGTGGTGTAGCAATTTTAATGGCCAGGAGTGTATAATAGCGATTCGACAAATCCACTGCAAGGCATTTAAAAGTGCTTAGTAGCAGGGGCGCCGACTCCGTGGGTGCCGGGGCTCGTGCAACCCCCAATAATTTTTTGGGGGTGCTGAGTACCCACATAAAATTGAGGTGGAAAATAAAATTGTATAAACTTAAAAAATCGGGAAAAATCAAAACCTACCTTATGACTCAAGAGTGACCATAGCGAGAGACGATATTGCATACGTGAAAGAAATAATCAGTTTTGTACGCGGGTCCCCAAGCGAGTAGTAATGACTGTGTTCTACCAAACGCTTTCGTCAGAGCTGGGAGCTTCGCACAAAATGTGTTGGATTAGTGTACAGTGAAAATTTATCTCAGCAAAAATTTTTCTTCAGCAAACCATAGCATGACAAATCACATAGCCGGCCGCGGTGGCCGAGGGGACTGAGGCGCTTCAGTCACGGTTTGCACGGCCACTACGGTCGGGGGTTCGAATCCCCCTCGGGCATGGATCTTTGGGCCGTCCTTAGTCTTAGATAGTTCATAAGTAGTTTGTAATCTTAGGGACTGATGTCCCCGTAGTTAAGTCCCATAAGTTGAATAAACATTTGAAACATTTGACAAATCACATAAACAATGGCGTTGATTGCATATATATTCCAATTACAACCCCGATATATTGCGACGCGAAGTTGACGCTTGAAATGAGCGAAACGCGCGGCTAGCGCACGCCCTGAGTCTCAGGCGAGAACCCCGTGCTGCTCAGGACGTGCGCTAGCCGCGCGTTTCACGTATGTCAAGCGTGAACTTCGCGTCGCAATATCTCGGGGTTGTAATTGGAATATTGCGATGGGACTGATGACGTAGCTGTTTAGTCCCCTCAAAACCAACAACGCTTTCGTTTTAGAATGTTTCCAAATATATACATTCATGGGCCCCAGCCGTACACTGATACCGGTGAAAGTCGTTTTCCAAAAGCTATTATTGTTTCAGAGATATTTTGGGTGGACAAGATAGCTGGAGCACCCTGTATATTAGATTGCTCATTCAAAAATGCATGAACATGATTTTCATGTGAATCGTGATATAGAGCACCCACACTGATTTTCAGAAGTCGGCGCCTCTGGTTAGTAGAGTAAATATTTAGGTCGAGATTAAACGGTACGCTCCTACGTATGTATTTTCGCAGTTGGAATAAAGGGATGGTGAGATGAGCGTCAACACGGATGCCCACGGGCACGTGTCTGCTGGGAGCCGTCGTTCACTCTTTCAGGAGGGGGTGGCGCCCCCTGGGAGATCGGATGCCGCTGCACTCGCCGCGACACGCGACACCGCGCCCACGCTGTCGCGCCTCTGCCTGCTGTGAGCGGCCGGTCGGATTACTTCGTCAATACCCTGATGGAATCGCTTCTTCCTTTCGTCGGGTTCCTAACACAGGATGCCATCTTTCACACTTTTAGTGTTTATGCTACACTGGTGTCCAATATTTAAAAAACAAACCGCTGTTGGCCCGTTCTGTGTCGAATTCTCGATGTAGTCGTATCATAGGTGAAAAAATGTTCAAATGTTTGTTAAGCTTAAGGGACTTGACTACGGGGTCATCAGTCCCTAAACTTACAAACTACTTATGAACTAGCTACAACTAAGGACGGCACAAATATCCATGCCCGAGGGGGGATTCGAACCCCCGACCGTAATCATAGGTGATCTTGTCATAGTAATACTTGGCAAATTTGCTGACACAGTAAAGAATATGGCACAAGGTGCGTTGGACATTGTGCAAGACTGGTGCAGAAAACAGGATCTGGGGGTTAGTCCTAAGAAGACTATTGTTGTACCATTCACAAAGAAGCATATCCAACATTCACGTTCGAATCTAAAGCTTTTCAGTGAAGCGCTACCTGTGAAGGGGACAGTGAAATATCTAGGGGTTACCCTAGATGAGAAACTGACATGGACCCCTCACATCAGGAATATTTGCTCCAAGGCAAAAGGTACTCTTGTGAGTACCAGGAGAGCTTGTGGCAAAAATTGGGGCCTGAGCCCCAAGGGTATGCACTGGATATACACCACAGTGATTAGACGCAGGATCACCTATGGGGCGGTCGTGTGGTGGAAGAAGGTAGAACAGCAGGTTGCTGCTAAGGAGCTTGGTAAGGTGCAGAGATTCGCCTGCTTAGCCATAACACGCGGAATTAGCAGCACACAGCACACCAACTGCTGGGATGGAAACCACTGGATATGCCCCCATTGCACCTGGGAGTCAAGATGGAGGCAGCGGCTGGTGCATACAGATTCAAAAGTGGCAAAAACTGGAACTCTTTGGAATATCCAGAATAACAAACTAAAATAGTGAGTGAGGTAAATATAGGAAACGTTGGGGAAATGCCAGCCGACTATATTATAACCCCATACTGCTTCAACAAGCCTTTCAATATAACAATTGGAAGTAGGGAGCAGTGGGAGAAAATAGTTCGACACCGTGCGGGGGATATTGTCTGGTTCACTGACGGGTCAAAATCAGACCAAGGTGTTGGGGCCGGGGTGCAACCAAGACTGGAGGGCGTCATCTCTCTAGGAAAACTGGCCTCAGTATTCCAGGCCGAAATCACTGCCATCAGGGCGTGTGTGGAGGAGAATTTGCGTAGGTTCTACAAAGATCGTAGTATCTATATCTATTCAGACAGCCAGGCAGCCCTGAGATCACTGGCAGCTCCTGCAACAAGGTCTAAAATTGTTGCAGAATGTCACAGGGTTCTGGTGGAGCTAGGGGAAAGCAATAGAGTAAACCTATTGTGGGTCCCAGGCCACTCGGGGATCAGTGGCAACGAACATGCCGACAGATTAGCCAGGATGGGAGCAGAGACCCCATTTATTGGACCGGTCCCTGTCCTGACAATCACCAAGGCAATGATTAAATTAGAGCTACGTAACTGGCTCAGACGACAGCACATAGAATATTGGACCAAAGTCCATCACAAAAACATGGCAAGGTAATGATGCCAAAGCCATGTTTTAAAAGAAGCTCTGCAATCCTGGGTCTGAACAGGAGAGAGATTAGACTCATGGTTGGATTGCTGACAGGCCATGGAAATTTCAAAAAACACCTACATACAATGGGAATAACAGAAGGGACTCCTTGCACTGTTCAAGGGCATTGGTTGGCTTTACTAGATATACAGGGAGCGTATCGCACAATAAACGTAGTTTCGGTGCGGGCAGTGGCGGGTTGGACAAAGACTGTTTTTGCTTCTCTGGAAAAATCAATCAATAAATCAATCAATCAATCATAGGTGATACGTTGGATATCAACAACTACCGCCCAGTCTCACTTCTGACCGCTCTATCAAAAATTCCTGAAAAAAGTAATGTTTTCCAGTGTAGCTTCACAAATTAATAAAAATAAAGTTCTAACAAAATGTCAGTTTGGTTTCCAGAAAGGCTTTTCAACAGAAAATGCAATATATATTTTCACTAATGAAATATTAAATGCTCTGGATAACCGTAAATCACCCGTTGGGAGTTTTTGTGATCTATCAAAGGCCTTTGATCGTGTTAACCATGGAATTCTTCTAGATAAGGTTAAGTATTGTGGTATGAGTGGGAAAGTGAACAAATGGTTTAAATCATACCTAACTGGAAGAGTTCAGGAAGTTGATATAAGTAATTCACATAATATACAAAAAACAGCTGAGTTCTCAAACTGGGGAACTTTCAAGCATGGGGTGCCACAGCGTTCGGTACTGGGACCTTTGCTGTTCTTAATATATATTAATGATTTGCCTTTCTATATTCATAAAGATTCCAAGCTAGTTCTCTTTGCTGATGATACAAGTATCGCTATCACACCCGAATCAGAGGAATCAGCTGATGAAAGTGTCAATGAAGTATTTCAGAGAATTATTAGGTGGTTCTCTGTAAATGGACTCTCTTTAAATTTTGAAAAAAAAAAAAACACAGTATATTCAGATTCACATAATAAATGGCGTCACACAATTAATTAATATTGACTTCAACCAGAAATCTATAGCTAAAGTAGAATATTCAAAATTTTTAGGTTTATGCATTGATGAGGGATTGAATTGGAAGAAACATATTGAAGATCTGGTGAAACGTTTGAGCTCAGCTACTTATGCTATTAGAGTGATTGCAAACTTTGGTGATGCACAACTCAGTAAACTAGCATACTATGCCTATTTTCAATCTCTGCTTTCTTATGACATCATATTATGGGGTAATTCATCATTTAGTAAGAAAGTATTCATTGCCCAAAAGCGGGTCATCAGAATAATTGCTGGAGCCCACCTTATTAACAATCCAACTGAATTCAAATGTAACAGCAGTGTGCATAGCTACAACACTAGGAGAAAGGGTGACCTACACTATTCGAGGTTAAATTTAGCTCTGTCACAGAAAATAAATTAAGAGAATTTCTGAATGGCAATTCCTTCTACACATTAGATGAATTTCTAGATAAAACTTATTACTTTAGGAAAAAAATAAAAAAAAAATAAATAAAAATAATTATTTTTTTAAATTCAAAAATAGAATAAAATATTCAAATATTGAGGGTCATGTAATATTATGTATAGACACATTTCATTTAACTGACACGTTTCATATCATTACGAAGTCTGGTATTCATTCATATGGAACAAGTATTAATCTAATCTAATCTAATAGCTCACTAGCATGCTCTTAACATCCAACTCGTGATTGGCTGAAATCGAGTCACATGAATTTTTTCCTCCCATATTGGTCCTATACGTTGATTTCCTGCCATAAGAATTGTTGTCATATTCGTATGTTTGGGTTTGAATAATGCTCCGGTGTTGCACTTTAGGGTGTTCTTTACAAGTCAAGGCGGAACGTAAATATTATAACACTTCGATTTGATATTTTTGGAAACATTTTAGTTTCATTTATTGGGTAAAAGCACTCGTATTTAAATTTATATATAAAGAACAGTCTAGAGTGCAAATTTTGGCCCACTTTAGGTTACGGTAGTAACACTTAAAGTGGGCCTTTGCGATCGTCATTTGACAGCTCGAAATTTAAATAAAAATAACGGCTTAACCATGCATCTGACACAAAAATTGAATAACCGAATTTGTAGAGGAGAAAATTCTCTACAACTTTGCTCTCTTTTTTTTGTTTCATATCTCGTATCGTTTCAGAGATATTTGCAAAAATAACGGCAATTTGGGTTGTATGTCTGTCTGTCCGCAACGTGTACCCCGTTTTTAAGACGAACCGTTCAACCGATCAGCACCAAATTTTGCACACATAATTGTAGGCCGCCAGAGACCAGAACCTCCCATTTTCAAATTTTTCGAACAAAAGTACGGTAGTAATACCAAAAAAACCGTTTGTATTATAATTGTAATTGCAAACGAACAGTTCATCTGAAGCGAAAATTGAAAAACCTAATTGGTAGCGAACCTACTTGGTAGAGAGGAAAATTCCCTACAACTTAGCTCTATTATGTTTTTTTCATATCTAGCATCGTTGCAGAGATATTTTCAAAAATAACGGCGATTTGACGATGTCTGTCTGGCTGTAACGTGTTCCCACTTTTTAGGTCGCACCGTTCAACCGATCGGCACCAAATTTTACAGACATAATAGTTAGCTACCAGAGACCAGAACCTCGCATTTTGAAGTATTTCGAACAAGAAATACGTTAATACCAAAGAGAGCCGTTTGTAATGTAACTTTAATTGCAAATAAACAGGTCATCTAAGCGAAAATTGAATAAACGAATTCTCTACAACTTTGTTTCCTTATGTTTTTTTCATATCTCGTATCGTTTGAGAGATATTTGCAAAAATAACGGAGTTTTGACACCCTCCATTAAATTAACGAAAACCAGCCGTTCGCAGATGTCACGTGACATTCCTCGCCCAGAACTGTCTCTGGCATACGCCATCTTGCGCTGCGTATTTGATGATTTTCTTATTGTACTGTACCTTACACGTTGTAATTTCAAAGCAATGGTGCACTGAAGAATTGACAAAATGACGTCATTCTTCGTACAATAAATGATAAACTAGTGTCTACAAATACCATATTAGCATCAGTTAACAACGGCCATCAATAGTATGAGATTAAATAACGCAGTTCCAACTCTCAGCTGTAGCGTAGTGGGCAATGTGTTGGACTATGACACTGAAGGTTAGTGGTTCGGAACTCACCAGTACCTAAATTTTTTTCTACAAGGTTTTCAGACACTCTTATTAATTAATTTTTTCATTATTTAGATTATTATTTTGGTACAAAATGTTTGCAAAAACTTATAAAACTACAAATCTAAAGTGGGCCGTAAAACACGCCAGTGAGATTTTTTTCCGACTAGTTTCGGTCTAAGAGAAGACCGAAACTAGCTGGAAAAATTTTTTTGCACTCTAGACTGTTCTTTATATATAAACGTCGATTTGAATTCAGAATCCAGGAACAAGAGCCTGGTTGAGAAAAATCGTGGGAGAAAATTAGGAGCCTAGAAGCGACCCTCGCTTATGTGTTGTGATAATGAAAATTAATAAAGATTGGATTACGCAGCAGAAACCTACATTTTTTTTTAAATTGGAAAAATATTTGTAAAGAAAATTCTTGCATAATATGGTGAGGTTAAATTATTCACGCGTCGTTGGTTTTATTTACAGGTAATTCCTGAAACACACAAGCTTTGGCTCAGAACTGAGCAAACTAAACAGATCGTCGTTTCCATATAAAATTAATGTATAGTTCCTGATGCAAGCTTTTTTCATTCGTGTACATTTGTTTAGTGTATTATTGCAGGAAACAAAGAATTGAAGCAAGAAAATTAGCCTGCCGCGGTGGCCGAGGGGACTGCGGCACTTCAGTCGCAGTCTGCACGGCCACTACGGTCGGGGGTTCGAATCCCCCTCAGACATGGATAATTGTGCCGTCCTTAGTTGTAGCTAGTTCATAAGTAGTTTGTAAGTTTAGGGACTGATGACCCCGTAGTTAAATCCCATAAGCTCTACAAACATTTGAATATTTTGAACAAGAAAATTATTAAACACACAAATGTAATTGGTATTGTATAGGAACTTCTGTTTTTGGTAAAAGTAATGTAGTTGATATCTCAAAAATGTTCAAATGTTTGTAAAGCTTATGGGACTTAACTACGGGGTCATGAACTAGCTTATACTAAAGACGGCACAAACATCCATGCCCAAGGGGGATTCGATCCTCCGACGGGAAACGGTCTCGCGCATCGTAGCATAGCGCCTAAATGCGCTCGGCCGCTCGGCAGCGGAAGTGGATATCTCCTTGCATTTTTCGTAGTTCCTGTAAGGTTTAAGTACGTAATACGCAGGAAAATACTTATCAAAGGATTGTCCGCTATCTCAATTGTGCCGGCCGCGGTGGTCGAGGGGACTAAGGCGCTCCAGTCACGGTCTGCACGGCCACTACAGTTGGGGGTTCGAATCCCCCCTCGGACAATAGAAAAAATGTTCAAATGTTTCTAAATCTACGGGACTTAAATGCTTTGTTATTAGTCCCTAGCTTTCAAACTACTTAAACTACGTTAAACTAACCTAAGGACAACACACACATCCATGACCCAAGGAGGATTAGAACATCCAACGCGGAAGGCCGCGCATCCGTAACGTGGCACTCCGATCGGATAATCCCGCGCGGCCCAAATAGAACGAGGAAAAATGAATGCCTACATACCTGCGCACGACCCCTAATTTCTCTTATCTTTGTGATCATTACGCAAATTGTAAATCGGCGGCAGCAAGATCGTACTACACTCAGTTTCAAATTCTTGCCCTCTAAATCTCCTTAACAGAAATTCACGAAAAGAACGTCGTCTTTCCTCCAACGATCCGCAATTGAATTCCCGGAGCATTTCCGTGACACTCGCGCATTGGTCGAACCTACCAATAACAAACCTAGCTGTTCGACTCTGAACTACTTCTTTGCCTTCCTTTAAAACTGATTTGCTTCAGGTCCCAAACACTTGAGCAATACTCAAGGCGTGGTCGTACAAGCGTTTTTTAAGCGGTATCCTTTACAGATGAAGCACATCTTCCCAAAATTCTCCCAATAAACCGAAGTCGGCTGTCCGCCTTACTCACAACTGTCCTTACATGCTCGTTCCATTTCGTATCGCTCTGCAACGTTACGCCTAGATATTTGAACAATGCGACTGCATCAAGAAGCTCACTACTAATGCTGTATTATAGGACATCACCTTACATTTTTCTACATTGAGAGCTAGCTGCCATTCTTCGCACCAACTAGAAATTTTGTCTAAGTCATCCTGTATGCTATTACAGTCAGTTACAGACGATACCATCCCATAAACCACAGCATCGTCAGCAACCAGCCACAAATTACAAGTTACTCTGTCCATCAGATCATTCATAGAAAATAATAGCGGTCCTATCACAGTCCCGTGGGGCACACCTGACGATACACTCGCCTCTGATGAACACTCGCCGCCGAGAACAACGTATTCCGTTCTATTACTTAGAAAGTCTTCCAGCCAGTCACAAATCTGTGAACCTATTCCATATGCTCGTATCGACGTTAGCGGTCTGCAGTGTGGCACCGCGTCCAACGCCTTTTTGAAATCGAGAAAAATACAATCCGCCTGTTGCCTTTCATCGGTGGCTCGCAAGATGTCATGTGAGAAAAGGGCGAGTTTCACATGAACTATGTTTCCTAAAACCGTACTGATTTGTAGAAAGAAGGTTTTTCCGTCTCAAGGAAATTTACTATATTCGAACTAACAATATCCTTCAAAATTCTGCATGAAACTGATGTCAACGATATTGGCCTGTAATTATGTGGGTCAGTTCTCTTTCCTTTCTTAGAAACCGGAGTCACCTGCGCTTTTTTTCAATCACTTGGAGCTACTCTTTGTTAAACCGACCAGGTATTCAACCCTGACAAGGATACTTTTTTTGTAGTTAGCTCTCTCAGTTGCTTCTCTACACCAGAAATACCTATTACTATGTCCTCCATTTCGGAGTTAGTGCGTTGATCAAATGATGGTACATTTGCGCAGTCCTCCTGCGCGAAAGATTTCTTAAAGGTTATATTTAGAACTTCAGCTTTCCGTTTCCTTTCTTCTACTACTGCCCCGGAATTATCAACGAGTGACTGGATAGTGGACTTTTGACCCGCTTGTCGATTTTAAATAGGACCAGAATTTCTTCGGGTTCTCTGAAAGATCTTTTCCTCAGGTATGGCTGTGGTAATTGTTGTATGCTTCGCGCATTGATCTTTTTATAGTCGCACGAATCTCTACTAACTTTTGCCTGTCACCATTTGCATGTCCTTTTTGGATCCGAAAGTGCGACAGTCTTTGCTTTTTCAGTAGCTTTCTAACATTATTATTACACTACGATGAATCATTTCCATCCTTAATCGAATTTACAGGCACAGGCAGCTAAGGACGAACACAACAGCCCGTGCTACGTCAGGCTGACCAGGCCGCGGCCATCAGCTGATTGGCTGGCCGCTACGAGGCAGTGGGCGTGCCCCATCGGCCAGCCATTCAGCCCCGGTATGATTGATTCGAACCTTGGCATGACGCTCGGCTACTCCCGGCCGAGTATTTTAATCCTCGCCGATTGCATCAGTGTACAGTAATGTGGTGTCGTGGGTTCTGCGTTTTTAAGGGCCTGCAATCGCCGTTAACGCCAGAACCAGTGTTGCTTGTGGATTTTAATCAGTCTCTGCGTTTTTCGTCGCCGTTTCAGTCTTAGTTTTAACTTCAGTGTTTTAGCTACCGTGGCACTGTTTTAACAGACTGTGTGTACATTGCACCATTTTAATTCATTTGTTCACGCATGTCTCCTTTGTATGTCGGTATCCCCATGTTTATCACCTTTTATGTATATTTTCCTCGGCAGTTCTCAAAGCACTCGGATGGGGTATTGAAATTCAATTTAAAAAATAAAAATTGATTTTCTGCGTTTATTTGGCTTGAAAATTATGTTCCACGCGCAATCTTGTTGTAGCGAATGTAAGGAATACAGGTATCGAGTAACATTGAAAATTCTGTTGTCGTACTGGCATTCGTACTGCTCTTGTGCTCGGTGCTATTAGTTTTAAATATTTGCGATGAAAGTACATTGATACTACACTTATGTGATCACATACCCCAATAATCTCTATATATAAAAGGAAGTCTCCCGATTGACTGACTGACTGACTGACTCATCATCGCCCAGCCCAAACCACTGAAGATATAAACTTGAAATTTGTGGAGGGTGTTGATCTTACTCTGTAGGCGTCATTTAAGAAGCGATTTTTCGATATTCCGTCTGTAAGGGGGTGAAATAGGGGATGAAACGTTTTTTGAAAATACGTAGCTATTTAGGCAGTTTTGAAGCTAGAACTAAAAAATTTCGGATTTTAATTCAGGGTTCGAATTTAAAAGACACGTGTTTCGGCTTTTTTTGAAATTCGACAAAGAAGGGGGTAAAATAGGTGACGCAAAAAATCGATTTTCAAAAATATGCTGCTATTAACTCAAATTTTAAGCTACAAGTACGAAACTTCGGATATGGATTCTTGGTCAGGATTAAAAATCCATGATTTTTAGTATTTTTGGAAATTCATCAAGTAAGAGTGTTAAATAGAGTATCAAAAATTCTTTTTGAAAACATGTTGCTATTGATACAATTTTGAAGCTAAAGCTGCAAAAATTGATATTTGTATAGTTGGTTAGACGTTAAAAATACGTGTTTCGGTATTTTTGGAAATTCAACCATCAACGGGGTTAAATTGGAGAAGGGGTGTTTTTCGGAAATATGTTGCTATTTAGGCAATTTTGAAGTTAGAACTACAAATTTTCGGATTTGGATTCGAGGTTCGAATTTAAAAGACACGTGTTTCGGTACTTTTGGAAATTTGACTAATAAGGGGGTGAAATAAGGGACGCAAAAATTGATTTTCAAAGATATGTTGCTGTTAACTCAAATTTCGAGCTATAACTACGAAACTTAGGATATGGACTCTTGATCACGATTAAAAAGACACGTGTTTCGGTATTTTTGGAAATTCAACAATTAAGGGGGTAAAAGAGAGGATAAAAAATTCTTTTCGAAAACACATTGTTGTCAAGACAATTTTGAAGCTATAGCTACAAAAACTGCTATTTGTATTGTTCGTTAGAATTTAAAAAATACGTGTTTCGGTATTTTTGGAAATTCAACCATCAAGGGGGTTAAATTGGGCAATTTTGAAGTTAAAATTACAAATTTTCGGATTTGGATTCGGGGTTCGAATTTAAAAGACACGTGTTTCCGTATTTTTGGAAATTCATCCAATAAGTGGGTGAAATACGAGATGCAAAAATTGATTTTCAAAAATATGGTGCTGTTACCTCTATTTTCAAGCTATTACTACGAAACTAAGATATGGATTCTTGATCGGGATTAAAAAGAAACAACTGGTGCAGACCAACCAACCTACGCATGCGAAGCAGCGGGGGTTCAGCTAGTCTGGAATATTTTTCTTTACAGATGCCTTACTTCTGTGTGCCTTATGTAAGAATAAAAGTGGAAAGCTATCGACGAAATTACGAAATTCTTTGTAACTAATGTTACGAAGAATTTGCGATTGATAATAACCTAAGAAATACACCGTAAAGCTAGGAACGCGACAACCCATTTCAGCAAAGTCTATGATAATCCTGAAACAATGGAGAACGAGAAACCTGTTAATTGGCGAAGTAGCGTCATAAACAAACAGCGGCTTTGAAAAATTTTGTGCAACAAACTTATCACCAACAGGAAGAAAGTAGGAGAGACATGGAGGAAATACTTTGAGGAAGTTTGCAGTGTGGAAGTTCCACATGTTCCAATTCCAGTGTGACATCCTGTATAGGGAGGTTTTCGAAGCACTGCGTAAAGTCAGCGGGGCCTGAAGTTGTACCTGCAGACCTGTGTAAATGAAAGTAAGGGACTCAGCTGAATGGCTGACAGGTTAAAGGGATTCGACCAATAACCAGTCTCACCATCCATGTGGATTCGTGAAGGGCTGTGGGACGACAGATGCTAATCATGCTGCCCGTTTGCTTATCGAAAAACACCGCGAGAAATCAAAATACCTACATTTTGCCTTTCTCGACTTCGAAAAGGACTTCCACTGAGTGTCACATCAGTTGATTTGGTTCTCTCTGTGAAAGCATAGAGTACCTGAAGATTTTGTGATAGGGGTCAGATAGCTCTACCCAGAGCTGGGCACCGTTAATCAAAAATTTAGCTTCGGTAATCATTAATCCGTTACTAAATCTTTAACCTCATTAAAGATTAAAGCGTTACTTTACGGACAATTTAACGGAAGTTAACGTTAATCGTTAACTCTTAACTCGCCTTCAGTCTCCTAATTTATATATTTGTGGTTGTTGTATTATTTAAGTGAGCAATTAAATAAAACGTATTACCCTATCGGATAGAATAAATGTTTTGATTGGGCAATTTTAAGTAGGAGTTGGAGTATACAAAAAAACTAGTGTTACTCGGACACTATCCTAACACTCGGCTGCGAGCGTAAAAAAATGAGGACTATCAACATACCTCGTTGTTAAGTTGCAAAATCGCCTTCGCTATAGAGTCGTTCGCTTTGGCGGAAAAGTGTTATATTGTGTGAGATGATTAGTCTTCTTGTACATAATGAAGATTTTGTCATTTGTTTATGCTCGCGGCCTGCCGCCTGGACATAGTATCCTAGTAATACATAAAGCTTAGGTTGTAATAATAATAAGAATAATAATTGACCAATAAAATAAAGTTTACGGGAGACTCAAAATATGTAACTTCAGTGAATATCATTTGACATGAGATACATATGCGTTTAAGAAACATTAACATGTTAAAATTCTCGTCTGACTGTTAGGCATATTTGGGAGTCAAAATATCTTTTCCTCGCAGGAAAAAGACGTTCCACTGCAGCACTTGAAGGTGTAGCGGTAATATATTTTATAAAAACACCTATTAAAATATTTTCACCAAGAAATACCATGTCGTTAAATGAATATTTTGATTTCATGTCCATCCACATTTTTCATTAGACTCTGTGCTTTACTTGTTAAACATATTTGGACTGTGGTCTCCTTAGATTTAACGACAAAATTAAAAACATTCTTGCACAGAAAGAACGTTACAAATAAAATAAAATAATAATAATAAAAAAGAAACTCATCTGGTGTAAAATATTTATTTAATTGCAGTCAGCATAAGACGGGGAAACTGATATGATTAAAATTATAAGCAAATTTTCTGATTAGGTGTGTCAGCCATTTCTCGATTCTCGCAGCCTCCACTATAGATTGTTATGTGGTATGCAATTTAAATTTGCTCCTATCAGCTATAACAAAGTTCAATGACAAAACTGTAATGAAAATTAACTCTTCCTGTCCCCATTAACCGCTAATACCTACGGCGAGCAGATACTTCACATGTTAGAACATTAAAAGTGCTTATTTGTTTAGTACGTCGTCGATGAAAATTGAAACGTTCTCGTTCGGCATTATTATCGCTGATGGAAACAATAATTGGGTACAAAAATAACAGATTAACGGACTTAGGACAAGTTTAGGGAAGTCCGTTAATGTTTCTTTTAGAATTAACTTAAAAGTTAATCTGTTACTCAAAAAGTTAACTTCGTTAATTAACGATTAACGGAATAACGGACTTTTGCCCAGCTCCGGCTCTACCATCATACGAAGAGACGGATACAATCTGCTGCCGGACTATGGCCATGTCCTTAGGCAGCGCTGGCTTGACACCCTGCATGGCGACCTCAAGATCTCACGCCGTGACCAGGCTCAAGACCGTTAAAAGTGGTAACAGAAAGACAAAACAGTGGACGCTGCCAGAAAGCGGGACAAACGCTAAGGAGGAGGAAGAAGAAGAAGAACTTACGTAATACTTGGTTAAGCTAGAGTTGTAGAGAAAATTTCACGCCAAATAAACTGTGAAATTCATCGGTGGTTTTTAGTGAACATTTTACTGATGCAGATTATAATTCCAAAGGAGAGATTTTCGAAATTGGTATCAATGCCAGCAAATTTACAAATAATCAAAAAAAAAAAAAAGTTCAAATGTTTGTAAATCCTATGGGACTTAACTACGGGGTCATCAGTCCCTAAACTTACAAACTACTTATGAACTACCTACGAACTAGGACGGCACAAATATCCATGCCCGAGGGGGGATTCGAACCCCCGACCGTGGTGGCCGTGCAGACCGTGACTGAAGCGCCTCAGTCCCCTCGGCCACCGCGGCCGGCCCAAATAATCATAAATAAAAAAATACCAGTACCAGTAGGTGACAAATTGACGAGTAGACGCCAGATAAACAGGTGTGTCATAAACTTAAAAGAAGTGCAAACTATGAGGAAGAAACGCATACAATTATGACATTACATTCGGTTGTGGAAGCTATAGTTCAATTATAAGACGAGATGTTTTCCAAACTCAAATCGTTGGAGAAAAAGTGTCAAAGAAAACTAAAACATGGAGATTAAACAACAACGTGAAGAGCCAAGAACGTAAAATTCGCATACTGTCGGAGTGACAAAAATCTGGAATCATTAATAACAGAAAACAATAAGACGTCTGAAATGGAACTGTTGCTCAAGCAAATAAAAAATTCTAATAAACAGGCACCTCGCTGGAGTGAGTAATAGAATGGAAATGTTCAAATGTTCAAATGTTTGTTAAGCTTATGGGACTTAACTACGGGGTCATCAGTCGCTAAACTTACAAACTACTTATCAACTACCTTATACTAAGGACGGCACAAATATCCATGCCCGAGGGGGGATTCGAACCCCCGACCGTAGTGGCCGTGCAGAAGAATGGAAATACTGCTTACCGAAAGGTTACGAATATTCCAGACATATTATTTGGTGTCGGTTGTAACCGGTTTTTTTTAGTTATTGCCAAGAACCGGGTAAAAAACCGATACGACTACTTCCTGTAGTAGTGGTTCAAAATGTGTTTTTTGTAAATAATTTTAAATTTTTTTTAGGACTATTCCTAAAATTTCCACTGCTATGAAATATTAGGTCATCGCAGTAACTAAGAAAAGCGATCAGTCATAATTTAAGAACAATCCCAGCAGTCAGAAACGCGCAACAAACGCGTGGCATAAGAACTTAAGAACTGATGCAGCTATTGAGGCATCGATGCACCTGTTGTTGTGTGGCGTGGCCTATTAGACGACGCGCGTGCACCGGCAGTGTACAACACTTGCCTCCGTCTGGTCATGCGGCAGGTCCTTGCTGTCGTCGCCAGACATCGGTTGTGTCTTAAATGGCACCAACCCAAGTGTGGAAGTACTTCACGAAGTACGGGAGCAGTGAGATACAATGTTCCATTTGCTTTAAAAAGTTGCAAACGTGTGGAGGTACTACAAACATGCTATGTCATTTAAGGAGAAAGCATCCAAAATGTTCCTTGGAAAAGAAGGTAAAGTCGATTCTTATACCTATTATGTGAGGTACTCTAAACTTGGAATAATAACTTTTAATGTATTATCATATTGTTATGCTAACAAATTTTATTAATGTGATTCCTCGAAAGCGAGGGGCTTTTTTAATAACCAATATGGGTTTAGGTAACATTGATCATGTGGTGCCTCACGAGGTAGCTGTGCGGTCTAAGGCTCCATGTTACGGACTACACGGCTGCTTCAGTCGGAGGTTCGAGTCCTCCCTCGGTCATGGGTGTATATGTTGTCATTAGCGTAAGTTAGTTAAGTTAGATTAAGTAGTTTGTAAGTCTAGGGACTGAGGACCTAAGCATTTAGGTCTCATAAGAACTCACACCTATTTGAACATTCATGTGGTACAGAGCTTTCCTAGTTCAATTTGCGTAAATTTACACTGACAACAATCATACTGTTAGTCATAACTGTGATTTTATTTTTCGAAATACTTCTGCACCACTGATTGAAGTTTATTTACTGACTGTAATATATAACGAGATATTCGTATGCGCTGCCTCACAAGTGCAACTTACGGAGTGGTTGGCTCAATATTCGGATGGAAATACTATGCCAGTAAATCTGTATGCATCGCATCGTCTTCTACGGACTCCTGGCTAGGCTTACACACTCTCAAGAAGGCGTAGTATTGGGAGGGGATCTTGCAAAATATGGAAAGCTTAGTGATTTGTCGTATAACGTAAATTTACCTAAATATTAACTAAATTTCGTAAGTTTCGGTTTCGGCCGAAACCAGAAGACCCGAAAATTCGTTTACGGTTTCTGTTACCGCCGCAAAATATGTTTCGGTCGAACTCTACTGGAAATAATAGCAATAAAAAACCGAAAACCGGTTATTTAAAAAACCGGTCATTTGAAACAGTTTTTATGGTGCAGTTAACCTGGAGATGAAAAGAACCGGTATAACCGAAAACCGGTTGTTTCGCGATAACCGCCATCCCTACATGAAACATACAGAAAATAAAACATTTTAAGAATCATATTATAAAATAAAATAACAATATTTACATTAACATCAAATATGTATACATTTTAAATGAAAACTTTAGTTTTTCCCATTTACAACTTCAAAACAAGGCTGACACAGGAAAATGTAGTACGACTATCTTGTCCCACTACACGATCCGAAGACTGTTAGCAGAATATGGAATCGGTGAGTTCAGGAGGACAATACGGAACGCCGTGCTGGATCCGAACAGCTTCGTATCAGTAGCAGTTGAGATGACAAGTATCTTATCTGCATGGCTGTATCGGATCGTGCAGCCACGTCTCGATCCTTCAGTCAAAAGATGGGGACGTTTGAAAAACAACTATCTGCACGAACAGTTCGACGACGTTTGCAGCACCATTATCAGCTCGGAGACCATGGCTGCGGTTACCCATGACGCTGCATCACAGACAGGAGCGCCTGCGATGGTGCACGCGGTGACGAACCTGGGTGCACAAATGGCAAAACGTCATTTTTTTCGGATGAATCCAGGTTCTGTTTACAGTATCATGATGGTCGCATCCGTGTTTGGCGACATCGCGGTGAACGCACATTGGAAGCGTGTATTCGTCATCGCCATACTGGCGTATCACCCGGCGTGATGGTATGGGGTGTGTCCTTCATTCGATCCCTGCGAAACCCTACATTTCAGCAGGATAATGCACGACCATATGTTGCAGGTCTTGTACGGGCCTTTCTGGATACGGAAAGTGTTAGACTTCTGCCCTGGCCAGCACACTCTCCAGCTCTTTCACCAATTGAAAACGTCTGGTCAATGGTGGCCGAGCAACTGGCTCGTCACAATACGCCAGTCACTAATCTTGATGAACTGTGGTATCGTGTTGAGGCTGCATGGGCATCTGTACCTGTATAAGTCATCCAAGCTGTGTTTGACTCAATGCCCAGGCGTATCAAAGCCGCTATTACGACCAGAGGCGGTTGTTCTGGGTACTGATTCCTCACGATCTATGCACCCAAATTGTGTGAAAATGTAATCACATACCAGCTCTAGTATAATATATCTTTCCAATGAATACCCATTAATCATCTGCGTTTCTTCTTGGTGAAGCAATTTTAATGGCCAGTAGTGTATTTGGCTGTAAGGGTACTCCGGTACCGCCGTAGCATTGCACGGCAACAGTCATTTTAAGTGGCAGAATCCACTGAGAGTTTTATGGAGGCTTTTCCTGTACATAAAGGTTTCTTAATTTCTCCAGTCGTATGGAATATTCAAAAACCTTAGGGTATGCAGCAAGGTAGAGAAATCCACGTCGGCCGATATTTCGGCTGGGGACCACACTGCCATTGTCCAGGCAATATGGTGATATGGCTTTCCTATGGTTCTTAAGGAAGGATGTCCTCTTAGGCCGGTTGTTTTAAACATTGGTGATACGACGTATGGTGTAGCAAATTATCGTTCTGGTTTGTTGAGCTCACCAGTATGTCGTTTCGAACATCATATAAAGACCTCGGCAGGCTTTATACGTTGATTGGAGGGATTACATTTGTTTGACGCTGATATTTTAGTGAGTTTTGATGTGGTTTCTCTCTTCAATCGCGTTCCCTTCTCTGATTCGTTGCAGCTAATTCGGGCTAAGTTTGGTACTGAATGAACGAATTTATTTCGACATGTTTTGAATTTTACCCGATTCTTATTATATGAAAGGACAAATGGAGGTGCGACGGCAAGCCCCTGGTCACCTATGCTCACATAAAGGTCTTTGAACAGTGTGCATTAGCCCCGTTGAAACCTGCTTACTTTATCAGATGTTTAGACGATAGTTTTGTTGTTTGCCGTCATGATAGTGAGTACTTTTTTTGAACCTCTAAATTCCGTTTCACCATTGAGGTGGAAAAAAATGGTTACTTTGCTTTCCTTGATGTCTAGGTTAGGGAAAAGGTAGATGGTACATTGGGACATGTCAAATCACACTGATTTCTACAGTACCTGCAGGCTGATAGTTGTCACCACCCAACTCAGCGTGAAGGAGCTCACGTCATTTAACACCCGGAAAGTTTGTCAACTGAGATGTCCATCTGGAGTTCACTCTTCACCAGAATGGTTAAAGTGAAGGGCAGACTCATATGAAGTTGTGTCCCTGATTTTACATTCCTCATTGCGTGGTGCCGCTATCTAGCGTTGAACGCTTCAGCAGACTGCAGCCAACTGGCTTGTTGTTTGGCGCCCACTGTGCTTGTTATCGATTGTTTCAGTTGTGCAAAGTGCGTCTCGTGTTTTGGCTGTTTTATGTACGATGTTGTCTTGTCTGAAATAGATAAGCTTAGCAGCTTATTAAAGGTATTTGCTACTTTGTTCAGTTTGTTTGCTAGAAATATAGAGAATTCTGCACATATTTATTGGTAAGTCACTACTACATACATTAGATTGTGTAGTATTGGTTGATTTCTGTTGATTTGATAGGAAACGGGAAAACGTCATATTGTGGGTGGATGCTTGCTACTGTTACATAGTGGAAGTCACGACATTGTTTTCAGCTGTTTCGTTGGAAACTAAGAAGGTAAACAGAATCTGACACCAGAACACAGAAGGAGAATCAATTAAATAAACTTTAATATCTAGACATTTCATGTTTCTAGAAATGTTTAAATTGACAAAAAAGGAAATTTTGGACTATTTGGTCTCGCGGCCTGTTGTCTTATGGCCGCGGTGCAACGGCCGAGCGCATTGAGGCGCTATGCTCCCCGTTCCCCGTCGGGGGTTCAAATCCCCCCTCAGGCATGGATGTTTGTGACGTCTTTAGTATAAGGTAGTTCGTAAGTAGTTTGTAAGTTTAAGGACTGATGACCAGGTAGTTAAGTCCTTTAAGCTTAACAATCATTTGAACATTTTGCTACTATGTATTCAGCCATGTCTGTCGTGTAATATATCACATGAGGTAGAGACGTTGCGTTGGATGTCACATCTAAGGTAGTTACACATCAAGCACTTTTGTTACAAGTGAAACGTCATCAGCTGTAGTGAAACAAACAAAATTGCGGGTTCCACTGGGTAGTGGGTCGTGAAAGGAAAGGATGTTGCGAAAAAATTAGATATTGTTACTTAAATTAGATTTAGTTATGATCTTTTATGCAGATCGCACGGTGCGCAGCTGACGAGCGCTGGATGTGTCACAGACATTAAGTATGCAGCAAAGTGGAAAAAAAATGTTCAAATGTCTGTAAATCTATCGGGCCAAACTGCGTGGTCATCAGTCCGTAGCTTACAAACTACTTAAACCTAGGTAAACTAACTTAAGTACAAACACACACACCCATGCCCCAGGGAGGACTCGTACCTCCACGGCGAGCAACCGCGCGCTCTGCAGCGAGACGCTTTAGACCGCTCGGCTACTCCACCGCGGCAGCAAAGTGGACGAAGTAAAACGTTATGGAGAAAAAAAACTAGGGAAAATTAAAAACAATACTTGTTTATAAAAAGACAAATGAAAACTTACTTAGTTATTGAAATATGTCTAGAACGTCGCTGTCTAAGGGACATTTTAAAACAGTTGGACATGACTATTGTGAAGTATCGTATTTATGGTGTTTCAAATAGAGTTTGTTGTGCAAGTCAACATTCCGTTCATGTCTATTTATTTTAAAAATAAAATAATAAATTAATTATTACAAGAAGAACCCTTTACCTGCAGAAGTTTGGATTATGTCGAACTCTATGATGCCTGAATATTGCACGGTTACAAGATTTCCAAAGAAGATTTACACATCGACCGAAGTATTTAAAATGCGCCTACTTTAAAAAACAGTATATAATCGTCACACAGACTTTAAAACTTCAAACTTGGAGTGTTGTCGAGTTACTATTTGATAAAACATACAGTAAGTGATGAGAAACACTCCACAGCCCAGTACCGTCGCGCATCATATGACATGTGCCATGTCATACTGTTCCATGTGCCAGATCATGTCATGACTCTCGGTGTTATGATGCGCCACATGGCGCCATGTTTTATTGCGCTCCATGATACAACGAAGAGCCAAAGCTAATTGTACACTTGCTTAATATGATGTACGGCCGTTGGGACCACGCTTAAAGTCCACAACCCGACGTTCCATGGACTCGACTAATGTCTGAAGTGCTGCTGGAGAGAATTGACAACGTGCATCCTGCAGGGCTGTCCATAAAACAGCATGAGTACGATGGCTGGCAGCCCAGATACACTCAGTAATGCTCATGTCTGGAGAGTCTGGTGGCCAGCGGAGGTGGCTAAACTCAGGAGAGTGTTTCTGGAGTCACTGTAGTAACTCTGGACCTGCGGGGTGTTGCACTGTGCCGAAGGTAATGGTACACTTGTCTAATATCATGAACGGCCCCTGCGACAGCGCTTAAATGCCACAGCACGACGTGGCGTGGACTCGACCACAGAGTAACATATACAGAGAAGAAACCACCCCTACACCACTGTCCTACGCTGTCCTGGTAGTTCCATAAGATGCTAGCAGGAGTCAGGCGGATCACTGGCTTAGGGGAGAGCTGAGGGGAGAGCTTGTGCCGCCTGCCATGAGGCCATGGCTTGCTGGCGTTTGAGGGGAGGTGGTGGTGGGGGGGGGGGACAGTCGCTACCTGCCGCCTGCTCTGGCCAGTTTAAAGGGGTGCTTCTGACCGCAGCGCCATCATGGGACATCTTACGGAACTGCTGGAAAACCTCCCTTCCCGCACCCCTGAGCGTAGGACCGGGCCCTTACAGAGGTTTCCCGTCTGTATATATTTGTCTGTGACTCGACTAATGTCTCAAGTGGTGCTGGAGGGAACTGACAACGTGCATCCTGCAGGGCTGTCCATAAAGCAGCACGAGTATGATGGGCGGCACCCCAGATACGCTCAGTAATGCTCATGTCTGAAGAGTCTGGTGGCCAGCGGAGGTGGCTAAACTCAGGAGAGTGTTCCTGGAGTCACTGTAGTAACTCTGGACCTGCTGGTATGGCTCACGTTTGTCGGAATGCACAATGGCATTGAATGTATGTACCGTGATTAACCAGAATGTGTACATACATGTCACCTGTCAGTCGTTCTAGAGGTATCAGAGTCCCATATCACTCCAACTGCACATGCTCTGCACAATTTCAGAGCCTCCACCAGCTTGAACAATCTCTTGCTGACATGCAAGGTCCATGGGTTCAAGAGGTTGCCTCTATACCGTACACGTCCATCCGCTCGATACAGTTGAAAACGAGGCTCGTCAGATCAGGCAATGTGTTTCCGGTAATCAACAGTCGGAGGTTGGTGCTGACTGACCCAAGCGAAAGTGAAGCTTTGTATCGTCCAGTCAGCAGGGCCAAACGGATGGGCCTTCAGAAGCAGATGTCATGTTGTTTCATTGAATGCAGAAACTCGTCGATTGTACTGTTCGTCAACGAATTACTGCAGCACGAATAATGTAACCACACATTTCAAAAAACAATACAATTGTAGTGTTACCCTCTTAGAGGATTTCGACCGTGTGTGAATCCTAATGAATAAGGTATAGTTATGAAACTACGTATCCTCAGGTTTAGTTACGAGCCAAAGTGAATGAATGCAAAATAATGTTGAAACTACACTAATGTAACCGGAAACCAATCTGTAATCAGTAACGAAAATCGGTCGTCAGTCTACTTAGGCAAAAATCTGTAATATTATGGTGTCTGTTTTAGGCCTACACCTGAAGTTGAAAGTATTGTAGTTAAACATACAGTGTATCTTAAACAGTGGTATGAAATTTGTTCAACATTAATGGAATTACTGTCATTAACAACAAATACACGATTAAATACAGAAAAATGTGGTTTTCACAAATACAGATAGGCCTACAGTTTGTCAGTATACAAACACAGCTAGCTCTAATCTGATTCTGTGAAAGTAAACATTACATACTGTTCTTCTTCATTGTGGACTAACAATATAACAATCTTGTCTTGCTAAATTATTAGGCCTACTTACTGAATTGATATTGTAAATCTCTTTTTCAGAAAAGTATAAGACATTTAAACAGAATCTGACACTACAATTATAAATAAACAGCAACTGATTATTCTGTTCCACCAACTCTTTACATTACCTTGACATAAGTCAATATATAGCCTTTTTGGAAATGATAGCAGCTACTGCAGACTATACAACTGCTTTCAGAGCACTGGTAACCTATTTTATACAGATTTCAGATTGGATATAACTGGTTTCTGATTTGCATGAACTTTAAACCTTACATTTGTTGCAGTTATATAGTTGATAATTATCAGTAACATCTACTCAAGTTGCACCAATTAATGTTGAAAATAGAAATGATTTTAATTGTAGTTATGTTTTTGTTATTAAATATTCAGACTTATCACTGACTGTCCTTGATCTAGACTTTTAATAACAAGAGGCCTAACTGTAATTTAAACTTCTCTTATTTTTCAAACAAGAGAAACAAACTAAAAATGTTGTCTTACTAAACAGATAATCTAATTGTCATTACTCAATTTACGTTATAAATAAGTAAGATCTTTGTCTCTAACTAACGTACACATTTTTGTAAAACTTTCACAACTGCAAATTTCAAGCAGAGTGTACACTAAATATTACTTTACTATTCTTTTATTTTATAAACAACAGGATACTCGGAATGTTCCTTTACTAGGGACGGAGCCCTGTTTAGGAATAGTGAAATAGGATAAAAGCAGTATGCCAAACACAGAATTTATAGTATATATAATGATTATTTTCACTTCAGTTTACACACTGCTGGTTCAAACAATAGATTTTCAGTGGCAATAACTGTTGATGATGATTGTCGCTTGGCTCTTCAATACCACGAGATGTCAACATTTCTTCTTGACGTCGGATTGTTAACAATTAATGCTACATGAGTAGTCGCCACTCCAACCAAAGAAACTGATGCTTCGGTCCAAGGCAAACTTGCTGATAGAGCCAAATCATAGCTCACTGTTTCATACGAAAAGCCACTCCCTTTCAGCATTGTGTTACCAACATGGCGTCCAGCAAACCACTCTCTCTCTTTCCTCAGCACTTGCCATGCTTCTAGACCATTCTCCCGCCAATACACCACCTTTTACATGCCACATTCAGAATTTCGTTTTGCTTACACCTTTTACAGTCATATATTTAATAAGCCCTATGCACGAACCAGCTCATTACAATAAAATCATTACAAAATAAGCTTTAATATTATACCAATTTAACAATAATATTTTCATAGTGATAATTTTATAAAAATTACAAAATAATTACACACGTAAAATTAATACATTAAATACAAAGAATCAAAGATTCCACTTCACACAGTCCTTACTCCTAGAATCGATACATAAGATGTCAAAATCATAAATGCAATATAGTGTGACAAATGGTTCGCACGCTGACACTTGCTGATATTTCAGCGTTGAAATCTGCTGCAGTTTGCGGAAGGGCTTCTCTTCTGTCATGCAGAACGATTCTCTTCGGTTGCCGTTGGTCCAGTTCTTGCAGGATCTTTTTCCCGGTCGTGGCGATGTCGCAGATTTGATGTTTTACCGGATTCCCGATATTCACGGTGCACTCATGAAATGGTTGAACGGGAAAATCCTGTTGTGGCATAAATTCAGCGCCACACGCCAGACGTAAGAGAACGATCGTGAGAAGGCAGCGATCGACCGAAAGCCAATCGCAAGCAGGCGCCGCGCATCCTGGAGGGAGTAACTGAAGATGCGCGCCCTGTACAAGCGGCTACATCTAGGCCGACATACGTCTGGTCAGCCGCTACTAGAGCTGTGTGCAGCTACGAAGGCGGGTGGTGGGGCGATGCGCAGTAGCAAGAGCCAGTATACCACGTGACGACTGGTGACGACCCAGCCAATAGCGTCATTTCGCCGTTTCGCGCCGTGCCTAGTGTGCTTTGAACGTATAGTCGTGATTTTTCTTCCAGTGGTCGTATACTGAAGGTTATTTCCTTTGCGAAGTGTTCGTTATGACTGACGGATCAAAAAAGCGGCAAGTGTTACATAAGAAAGCAAGATCTGTTGTGTTCTGAGTGTTTAACTGCTTAAGAAGGGAGGTGGCAGCAGACGATTGACCGCCACGCGGTGCTGCCACAACGTTGCCACAGCCAGCCGGGGGCGGCTGAGGCGCGCGGCGTGCCACTGCCGACATCCAGGAAAGCGAACGCGGCCGTCACAGGCAGTGGGCCAGCGTCTTTTAAATCGCCACGGAAGCAGTGGTCACTAGGCCGAAGATTATTAGGGCGGAAAAAGGGTATTTTAGACGTCTAAAATATGTCATTCATTACCTCATCTAGGGGAAATAAAATCTACAGTAGGCCGGAAAAGAATTCATCAGACGAAATAAACATAAAATACATAGTGTTGACTTATGAGCAAATTTTTACTCACATATAATAAGAAGAAAAACGCATATTAATGACCAAACCGACACCAACCTTTATATTTTTCGAAAATAAAAATACAATGCAATTCAGAAGCCAGTGCTGAAATACATGTAATAGGTCTATACAATTTAACAAACACAGAATAAACCAGTGGTTTCAAACATTCATAACGTAATTGGTTTCACAGTGAATTACTGAAAACTTTTAAACGTTTACCAGAGAAAAGCCACGGTGCTCGTATAATTAATTTATACGCCGTGAATGAACGTTGTATATCAACGTATGTAACAGGGACGCACTTCACTTTCGGTATACATTTTGGACGAGAATGCAGTATTCAGTAGACCTGGATTTTTCGCAAAGGCGCTTCAAGGCCGGTGTTGTTCTGGGGAACCTGCTGAAATTTTTCCCGTTCTTTTTCTCCCACGTTACCTACGCTTCAGTAATTTTCTTTTATTCTTCCACCAGAAAAGCTGTATTGTCATAGATAGGTTAACATCAGCCGAATACTTCGGGAATAATTGTCGCCATAAATCTGTAGTTGGCTGTAATGAAAGCGAAGTCCCACTGAACTGAGGGATCATCGAGTAATTTTGTTACACCTGTCAAAGCCAGAATCACTTTGTTTTCATCTACGCCATTTGAATATAGCACCTTCAACCTAGTACTGACAAAATGTGCGATTATTTGCTCTTTAGTCTTTGAGCTTTGCTTTGAACAAATCAAATAAGCCCTGGATGGTGCATCTGGCTCTAAATTGCCAACAATCAGTTTTGGAATGTTCGGTAGTTTCATCACAAAATCCATATGGAAGACTTCACAATACGGATACTTTGCAGTGCATCCGTGTAATTTAAGTTGACAAAATTTTTACGCAATGTTAACTCTGCCTGCACAGGCAAATGACAGTACTTTTTTTCAGATATCGACCTTAGTTTTTCTACCTTTGATTTTTCGAAGCAAGTCTTTTGAAAATAGAAGAAATAGATTCCTTTTGGATTTTGCAGCTGAAACATGCAAAATATGAGTTAACTTCGAAATAGGCTATTTTAAGTGCTATAACATTAGCTCTTTCGGTTTTAAGTAGCCACGAAACGCGTAAGGCCATTTTATTTGCAACTAGGAACTCAGGAGAATATAATGTCTAGTGGTCACTAGAGATTACTGCAGGAAAGCGACGAGGTCGTAAGAAAGAAGTGGGCTATATTGACGATTTTTGAAAGGAACATTTGGCGTGGAACAGTATTTGTAATGTATTCGAGGGCCCAATATCCGTCTACACACAAGTTGGTTCACAAATGAAAGAGAAGTTGGACTGGGCAGCGAAGATGAGAGCGTCAATTTATTGGCCTGAGAATTAATAAGTACTGAATGCAGAATTACCTTGTTTGTGTAGCTGTGGCCTTACATATTGTTAGTGACTATTAAGCTGTCTTTCAAATATTTGAGTAGGAATTTTTTGTGTAGTGGCAAACAGTAATCGCCATTAACTATACCGCGCAGGCGCTTGCTTGCGAGTTTGTGTGAGAGTGAGAGTGTGTGTGTGTGTGTGTGTGTGTGTGTGTCACAGATGTCATGTTTCACAAAATCGTTCATATTTTATATTGTTATTAGAAAACTCGGCTATGCTTAGCAATTACTAAATATGAGTGAATACACTTTATATTTTCACTCAGACATATTTCAGTATTGTTATACATTGATTAGTGGGATTTTTGTTGCTTAATTCCTCATATTTTCTTGAGAGCCTGACTTGGATAGTCCACTTATACTTCGATAAAATGTCACTAGTAATTTTTATAATGTTGTCACTGAATTTTATTAAAATGTTCAAATGTTTGTAGAACTTATGGGACTAAACTACAGGGTCATCAGTCCCTAAGCTTACAAACTACTTATGAACTAGCTAACACTAAGGACGGCACAAATATCTATGCCCGAGGGGGGATTCGAACACCCGACCGCAGTGGCCGTGCAGTCCATGACAGGAGCGCCTCAGTCCCCTCGGCCACCGCGGCCGGCTGAATTTTATTCTCATTGCTGTTATGTTCGCTTGAACACGCCCGCCTCTTGTTGCCGTCTGTGATCGTAGCGAAGTGGCACGGACAACTGCACTCAGTACAGGCTTCATTAATGTGGATACGACTTTATTTTTGCTGTCTATGCATGTTAATCTATGTCATAACTACATGTTCATAGCAGTATAAATGAGTCATTGTAAAAATTTCCAGTTGCTCTCTATCGCAAGCAAAAAACAGAGCATTTCTTACCATTAACATTATGTCGCCCAAATGAAACGAATAGCCTGAAAAATGCATTAATTTTGAAGATGTATGGACGATATCTAACTCAAGATAGAACGTGTAGCTGAAGTATGTAGAAGGTTCTCGACTGGGTGCGCATTGCGTACATTCGAATGGTGGAACTCGATGGAATAAGACTGCCGCCAGGAGCGCGGCCGCAGCGGTCAGTCAGCTGACAGTGGTCAACTGACAGCCGGGGGAGGAGAGGGAGCGGCGATCTGGCGGCGTCGCGCAGTGTTCTCCCTCTCTGTCTGCGCAGAACCTTTCGCTCAGCCGCCTTCCTACCTGCACACAGCTCTAGTGAGATCCCGTCAGTTACTAGTGAGATCCCGTCAGTTACTAGTGAGATCCTGTCAGTTACTAGTGAGACCTCGTCAGTTATTAGTGAGACCTCGTCAGTTACTAGACAGAACTCGTCAGTTACTAGACAGAACTCGTCAGTTACTAGACAGAACTCGTCAGTTACTAGACAGAACTCAGTCAGTTACTAGACAGAACTCGTCAGTTACTAGACAGAACTCAGTCAGTTACTAGACAGAACTCAGTCAGTTACTAAACAGAACTCAGTCAGTTACTAGACAGAACTCAGTCAGTTACTAGACAGAACTCAGTCAGTTACTAGACAGAACTCGTCAGTTACTAGACAGAACTCAGTCAGTTACTAGACAGAACTCAGTCAGTTACTAGACAGAACTCAGTCAGTTACTAGACAGAACTCAGTCAGTTACTAGACAGAACTCAGTCAGTTACTAGACAGAACTCAGTCAGTTACTAGACAGAACTCGTCAGTTACTAGACAGAACTCAGTCAGTTACTAGACAGAACTCAGTCAGTTACTAGACAGAACTCAGTCAGTTACTAGACAGAACTCAGTCAGTTACTAGACAGAACTCAGTCAGTTACTAGACAGAACTCAGTCAGTTACTAGACAGAACACGTCAGTTACTAGACAGAACTCGTCAGTTACTAGACAGGACTCAGTCAGTTACTAGACAGAACTCGTCAGTTACTAGACAGAACTCGTCAGTTACTAGACAGGACTCAGTCAGTTACTAGACAGAACTCAGTCAGTTACTAGACAGAACTCGTCAGTTACTAGACAGAACTCGTCAGTTACTAGACAGAACTCGTCAGTTACTAGACAGAACTCAGTCAGTTACTAGACAGAACTCGTCAGTTACTAGACAGAACTCAGTCAGTTACTAGACAGGACTCAGTCAGTTACTAGACAGAACTCAGTTAGTTACTAGACAGAACTCGTCAGTTACTAGACAGAACTCGTCAGTTACTAGACAGAACTCAGTCAGTTACTAGACAGAACTCAGTCAGTTACTAAACAGAACTCAGTCAGTTACTAGACAGAACTCAGTCAGTTACTAGACAGAACTCGTCAGTTACTAGACAGATCTCAGTCAGTTACTAGACAGAACTCAGTCAGTTACTAGACAGAACTCGTCAGTTACTAGACAGAACTCGTCAGTTACTAGACAGGACTCAGTCAGTTACTAGACAGGACTCAGTCAGTTACTAGACAGAACTCAGTCAGTTACTAGACAGAACTCAGTCAGTTACTAGACAGAACTCGTCAGTTACTAGACAGAACTCGTCAGTTACTAGACAGAACTCAGTCAGTTACTAGACAGAACTCAGTCAGTTACTAGACAGAACTCAGTTAATTACTAGACAGTACTCGTCAGTTACTAGACAGAACTCGTCAGTTACTAGACAGAACTCAGTCAGTTACTAAACAGAACTCAGTCAGTTACTAGACAGAACTCAGTCAGTTACTAGACAGAACTCGTCAATTACTAGACAGCTACGAAGTCAGAAATAGGACAGTTCTAAGGCAGAACGCAGCTACGAAGTTAGCAATCATTAGGTCTCAGCGCTACTAGAAACATATGTACGAGGCCGCGAGAAACAAGAAGAGAGAAGAAACATATGTTCTAAAGTTGAGTATTGTAAATTTCAGCCAATAAATATGTTGTAATACTAACTATATCAATGTTTTAGATGTCAAAGGATCCTGCACGAGTACCTTTATTGACTAGACCGGGACCGGGACCGGGACCGGGACCGGGACGAGTAAGCAACAAAAAGTCGACGAGGTCACAACAAATCCCCACCTCATCGCTACCTCGGAGATCCTGTGTTCCATCTCTCTTGCCTCGACTGTAATACCACGGTCATAGTCACTTGAATCGCGATAACGTGCCATTGTAGCAGCAGTGGCCGATATAACGCTTGCGACAGCCACAGCGCCGTCTTCCGAGTGTTTACATACCTCTGTGTTTGCATACGCATGTCTTCAAATGTCTGCTATGGTCAGCAGGCACTACTTAAACTAAACCCAACGTAATACACCCATGCCCCAGGAAGGACTCGAACCTCCGACGACGAGCAACCGCGCTCACCGCAGAAAGGCACTTTAGAGCGATCGTCCACTTCAACGCGGCGTACGCATTGTCTGTATCAATTTGTTTGGCTCGTCAGTATGATGTATGATGATTTGTTGTGGTAACATGGAACATTTCATAAAGGTTTGTCATGTTTGGGGGCGATCTTTTAATCAATTTATTGAAGACAAGAGACAAGATTATTGGTTTCGTCAGTTTAACTGCCATCTTCGGATCTTAGATTTCATTCTTCACAACATTATTATTAAAATGTGTTTTTAAAAGCTTTTAATAATAATGTTGTGAAGAATGAAATCTAAGATCCGAAGATGGCAGTTAAACTGCCGAAACCGGCAATCTTAATAAAAAATACAGAATGAAAAGTGATCTTGGGTCTTGTCTTCAATAAAATGAAACATTTAATAATGTTATCATATAATGCACTCCTCATATAGTGCAAGGTGACACTTCATGTTATTGAAGTATAGGATGCATGCATTACGAAACAGGGATGGCTGCTATTACAGTATTACAGATACATACCTCCCTCTCCGAACCCAACAATCACTCGAGAGGTTTGGGAATTGGGGGACCCGCAGAAAAGCGCGAATATGTCAAGATATTTTGATTTAACTGTTTTTTAAGCAAGTCAGGAATCTACCCCTCCTCTTTTAAATCTTTCGCTCTGTCTGTGACATTCACCTTTTGAAATTTTATCCATTATGGATGTTGAACTCCGTGACTGTTCCTTATAGGTTGTGGAAATAAAATCCGCTACCAGTCACAATTTTTGGCGGTTTATTAAAACACTACCGGTTTCGGGCTTGTGTCCATCCTCAGGTGTTTATATTAAGTGTTGTTGAATATAAGTAAAGTATCCAGTTCGTGTTCATAAATTTCTCATTGATATTAGTTGAGAACATTGTAGTAACAGTAACATGATGCTAATTTGCACTCCCAAACTGTGCAAAACCTGAAACATGGGAGTGCAAATTAGCATCATGTTACTGTTACTGTTACTACCGAAACCGGTAGTGTTTTAATAAACCGCCAATAATTGTGACTGGTAGCGGATTTTATTTCCACAACCATTCACCTTCTGTTATAATAACAGGAATTTCCATTACGATTATTTGTATGGTAATGAATATGTCTGGAGACCAATACATAAAGTTTAAATTGGGTGAATGTACGTTGCATATTCGAAAGTTATTGCGTTGATTAACACAATAATTACTCCTCTTTTACTTGTTTCCACTTCACTCCTGAATGACGTTGAATATGTTTAATAAGTACAGATTCGAAACGGACGATATGCGGGATTTTTCTACACGCGGCTGTGATTCAAAGTTTGTTGAGCTCACGTAGGCACTTAGCCGAGTTTCTAACAATTAGCACGTTGTTCACTGGAAATACTTACCACGAGCGCACAGGAGAGGGCGCACTTAGGCGAAAGAAATCAAACATTTGCTGACGGGGTTAATTATATTTCTACGCATGAAATCTCATACACAAGAACAAACACTGTAAATTCGAACAGAAGTGCGCCGTAATGAGTGATCCTCCAGACGGCGTTAATTACGTGAGTACCGGTGAAAGCGAGCAGGGGCGTGCTTTCCTTAAATTATGAGCCACATATAACTGAGCAAATATTGACTCAAAACAGTCCGCTAATAAAACGTACTGTCACCGATCTTCAAGCAAGATTCTTCTTCAGTGTATAGGGTCCTTGACTCATAAAATTGTTTTTCCCTGCGTCTTTTTATTATTTTTCCACGTAGACTCTCATATCGAATTGGTGGTGACACAATTGTAGGCTGAAGAAAGGAGGTATCCGTGACGTTATAGGTATGTAAGATGCATGAAGGTTTTCTTTACACGGTTGTGCTAAACAAATCAGACAACAGAAAATTTGAATTGTTCGTGGTAAGTAGTTAATGTTAAGTACGACAGTAACAGAAAAACAACACTTCTGGATGGAATTCTCCGAAGATTGTTCACATTGCAGTTTTAAATGATTTCTTTCTTCTGAAATTAACACTTTGATCACTATTGTAACACGTGCGGTGTGTTGGAAAAGACTGGTTTTCGAGTTTAATACGCTTGTGCCATTGAATCCGAGAGTGGGAGAAAACAAGGAAGGTCTGATGTTAGCACTAAGCATATACAGGGTGATTCAAAAAGAATACCACAACTTTAAAAATGTGTATTTAATGAAAGAAACATAATATAACCTTCTTTTATACATCATTACAAAGAGTATTTATAAAAGGTTTTTTTTTTCACTCAAAAACAAGTTCAGAGATGTTCAATATGGCCCACTCGAGCAATATCAACCCGATACTCCAACTCGTTCCACACTCTCTGTAGCATATCAGGCGTAACAGTTTGGATAGCTGCTGTTATTTCTCGTTTCAAATCATCAATGGTGGCTGGGAGAGGTGGCCGAAACACCATATCCTTAACATACCCCCATAAGAAAAATCACAGGGGGTAAGATCAGGGCTTCTTGGAGGCCAGTGATGAAGTGCTCTGTCACGGGCTGCCTGGCGGCCGATCCATCGCCTCGGGTAGTTGACGTTCAGGTAGTTACGGTCTGATAAGTGCCAATGTGGTGGCCCTCCATCCTGCTGAAATATGAATTGTTGTGCTTCTTGTTCGAGCTGAGGGAACACCCAATTCTCTAACATCTCCAGATACTGTACTCCAGTTACAGTAGCACCTTCGAAGAAAAAGGGACCAAAAACTTTATTGGCTGAAATGGCACAGAAAACGTTCACCTTAGGCGAGTCACGTTCATACTGAGTTGTTTCCCGCGGATTCTCAATGCTTGCTGGATGCGTGCTACATTTTCATCACTCGTGCTCGGCCGTCCAGAACTTTTCCCTTTGCACAAACACCCATTCTCTGTAAACTGTTTATACCAACATTTAATACACCACCTATCAGGAGGTTTAACACCATACTTCGTTCGAAATGCACGCTGAACAACTGTCGTCGATTCACTCAATAACACAAAAAGCTTTCTGTTGAGCTGTCGCCATCTTAGCATCAACTGACGCTGACGCCTATTCAACAGCGCCTCAAGCGAACAAATGTACAACTAAATGAAACTTTATAGCTCCCTTAATTCGCCGACAGATAGTGCTTAGCTCTGCCTTTTGTCGTTGCAGAGTTTTAAATTCCTAAATTTGTGGTATTCTTTTTGAATCACACTGTATATTTCAGCACTTTTGCTTGATGTTCTTCGGGAAAGTGCACCCTCAACCAAGATTGCTTATTTTTAATGCCCATGACACCTTAAGCGTGTTACTTCTTCCGTATCAACACCTGCAACGCTCTGATAACTTTGCCGTAATTGAAACACTTCAAAATGAATCATCATTGACTTTCTTGCTCAGTGGATGGTAGGACATAAGAATGCAATTAGATCACACCTGGTTTCCTGAATGTTTCAATCATCCTGTTGTGCAGGAACTCATGTGCGCTGATTACTACATTCCTGTTTATGAGCACAAGTGATCTGCATGAATTAAATGGTAAGTTTTTCACACTGAGTTACAAAACAGACCTTTCGATGGAGGTTTTTTTTCCAAGATCCCATAACTTTTCCATTTATGTTAACAAAAAATCCATAATCAAGAAATCAAATGTACAGCAACATTCTGTGAGAATGTCCGTTACCAATCAAATAAATATTACGACTTCTGCACTGAATTACATTAGCACTACCAGCTTCAGTATTTCATACTTATTATATTACAGTAAATTTTATTTTGTATTTAACGTATAATCTCATTTTACGATTATACATGTTATACTTACGAAACAGTGGCAGTGGTCACCATTTTCGAGCAGTAAAATTCTTGATGCTAATTCGGGTTTGCGAAAAATATGGACAACGGAAAGACCATCCGATTTGCTCAGTAACTAAACGTCACAAAAATTGTTGTGCTTTGTGCGACTTAAAACTTCGAATTTTTGTCTTGTAGCTAATCCAGCTGCTTCTAAAGTCACCTTCAGCGTATCGCTATCTTTGATGCTGTAATCCAAAACAGAAGTATCAATCTAAGTTACTTATTGCTTTAAGGATGATGACAATAATCTGTTCTACCCATCTGTTTAATCCGTCACTTGAAGTTTAGCATTATTCATTTGTACTATTGAGACGTTCCCCATCTGATTATATTTGCTACTGCAATAGATTTGCACTTATTGTTTACATTAAATGTTCCGTTTTCTCATCCACTGTGATGCCTACTGAGAAGTGGTATATTTAATCGCTAGGCTCTCCTACGCTGATGTGTGAAATACTTGCTATACTGCAGGTTTTATCCTATGAGAATATCCAAATCGGTTCTTGTTTATTGTAAAATTAGTGATATCTGAAGTTAAAAATTAATTGAAGTAAGATTTATTGAATAGCCCTCTGGCGCCAATGCATAACGCATCTATATCCATAATAAAGAATCCGATTTCCACATTCATTAGGAAGGTGAACGTCACAGAATTGTTTATCCCAAGGGGTGGAAACAAATAATTTACTGGCAGCAAAGATTTCCATTTCAATTTTTTAGCATGCCCCAGCCAAAATAGAGACAATGTTCATTCAATTCGTGACAACGGTTAAATATATAAAAAGGTTTTATTATATGGAAAAAGTCAGCAACCCTCATGTTCATGCCCTGTGTATTCTGGCAAGCATTTATTGTTGGAGTCAATAACCTCATGAAAGGAATCAAATGACTGAACTACTTGGACAAATCATAATACACTGCGTCAGTACCCTTAAAATACTAGTATTCGTTTTCTTAACAGTACCATGAAAATTTGAACTTGACATTACAACAAAATTTTCTAGAAAATTGTAACACTCCTTTTGCTCAAATCACTGATCTATTTCTTAGGCATTTTGTCACACACGACGGAGAAGAGGGGGTGGGAATTGGACAGAAAATCTCTCTCTCTGTCGCTCTCTCTCATATGATACACACTACTGAAATCTACCGCCCAGAATGCCTGTTGCCAATAGCAACAACACTCCGTCAACAAGATATTACACTTCCACCACAGAGTAACATTCGTGGTGTTACACAACAGTAAAAAAGTTACGGTAGTTTTCCCCACAAAAAGTTTACAGTTAAACCACTGGCAGTAAGCTGTAAGCAAGTTTAAGGGGGTCGGCTATTGTGATGAGGCAGCACGCGGTTACAAAGGTGATTATTTCACAAAGACAAATATGAAAATTAATGGGATTCTCCCCAAAAAGTTTAGTTCACCATGAAGTACTGTACATTTTTTGACTAATGTAACTAAGCCACTGGTCGTTAAGCTGCAAACAAGTTTATGGTGGTCGGCTATTATGGTGAAGCCACACGTGGTTACAAAGTTTAGCATTACACAAAGACAAGTACAAAAATTGGTAATTTCGCAGAAGTCCTGTACAGCGCGCCTATAGCGAGTCTTCGACCTCCAAACGATATATATCGAAACTATACGTTTAGAAACGATAGGTATGGAACAAGCGAATGTTGAGTGTTTCTGAACCGGAGATTCGAGCGCTAAGCGCCCTCACGTACTAAAAAAAGCTTCTTGTTTAACCTATGCCTAATATTCTTAAGGCTAGGCTACAGATACCTTTTTAAAGTGAAAGGTTAGGTACAGATAAAACAAGATTTTTTTATATATTTTAGTTTGTGAGGGCGCGTAGTGTCTGAATCTCCAGTTCAGAAACACTCGATGGATTTACAGTTTAACCTTCGATATATATAATTTCAGGCTGAGCTACTTTGACTTTAAGCTTTCTCGTAAATTACCTGGAAAGCTGTACTCTTATATTCCTGCCTAGCCACATTCTTTAAAATGACGACATATTCGTAAAAATCATAACATTTACCTGTTAGATACCTATCGTTTCGATACTTAACCGCTTAGATATATATCGTTTGGAGGTCGAAGCCTCGCTATTCAGGACATCTGCGAAATTACCCAAAAATTAATACGATTCTCCCCACAAAATTTAGTTCTCCATGAAGTATCTGTGTTAATGCACACATTGAGTTAAAAGAAAAGCAAAGATCTGAAAACGGTAAGACTTTAGCCACCACTGATGAGACCACACAACTAAACGGGTGCAAGTCCTGACTACGTCCCCAATTTAGACCAATTTTACAATAATGTAATCGTACGTAGCCCCATCCCGTTACTTCTGACGGATGTTGCTACCCTTTCTCAGCAGTTAGGCCTCAGTGGTGCCCCCGATAGCGCGATTTCTTACCATTTTGCAGAACTAAGGAACAGCGTCCTTCGTGGGCATCCACCAGGGAGGAGACTCGAGCGGCAACTACCCCAAAAACGGCCGTCCTCCGCTCTAACGGTAACGCGATTCAAACGGGATTGAGAAGGCGGAAGCCCATTGGCCGAACCAACTCGGCCAGAGGCACTCGCAAACTATCGACCTCCACCCAATCCCAGCTAATCTCTTTGCCTTACGTTATCAGAGGACAGAATCTCTGATGAAGGAGATATATTTTCCCGCGAAACAAAAACATTACTACTCCAATTCCTACATATCCCCTACGAGTAACCACAACCTTATACACTCTCTTTCACTCATACACTACGTTAACATGCAACACATCTTCCGGAAGACAAAAAGCGATTTTCGTAAACCGTTTTTCGCTGTTGTGTTTACGTGGCATAGCCTGAATCGGATTTCGTAGCGCACTTAATATGGCGGATGAAAAACAGCTGATTCAGTTCCTTATTTAGTCAGCACAATCACTATTTTTCTTTATTTAAATACACAGATTTATGTCCACTCTAATATTTATACTTTTATTTCACATTAGAAAATATCACTCTTTTCCAATGTGTCGAAAATTCTTAACAAAAAAAAAAAAAAAAAAAAAAAATATCAATCTGACAAGCCAAGAACGTATACTTGGGAATGAAAATCGATTGTGGAACTGGAAAAGCGCTTTAGACAAGCGGATTTCCAGAATTTTGGATTGTTTTCCATGACCAACCAAAAGCGGAATTGGGAAATCGGTTTAGGAATTCCAGTTTTGGGAGCCCATGTAAACGGGGTGATAGGGAATAGAAAAGGAAGGAGTGTGACACATTAGGTTCAAACGCATAAAATAAATAAAACACTTTTGCGCCAGCACTGCTTCTATGTCCTTGCCCACTATAACTATTGGCAGAATTTCCACTATGAAACGTCTTGATTATTTTAACAGGATTGACATTATAACATTTTATAGGAGAAAATTAATCAAGTGTTTGCTCACAAATTTGAGGAGTGTAAATTCGCAATTAGAAATTGATGGCTTGGTGAGACGACACAGCAGTGACGTTTCACTATTTTTCGGTCTGCAAGCACGAAAGTTACTTATTCGATTGCTTTCATTTAGTGCGTTTGTAGATTAATATTTGTATATGCAGTGTGGTTAATCTAACTAATGTATACATCTTCGGGAAATACTTACCTTAGTTAACTTTGTTTTATATCTCACTGTTTGAGTATTCTACTGCAATACGCCTTTATACAGAGACTGCCAGATAAACGTGTACACTCTTTGTCAGGCTCTATCGAGATATCAGTATTGCCGCTTGAGTTACGAGCGTGTTGTAGTATGACCTTTAGCTCAACAGATGTTAGTACTTTCATCCCGGTACTGAGAAAGCACAATGGCTTGAGCACGCTTGACATTCTAGCAACGAAAATTTATTGTGGTTTTCGAAGTTTGAAAATGCCGTTGAAGTGCAACGGCAGAGGAGGCGGAAGTTTGAAACAGAACCGCCAAACAGCACAACAATTAAACGCATTATTGACAACTTTGAATTGCATGGAACAATTTGTCATACTCAGAAAGGAAGATCATTAACACAGCGTACAGCAACAACTCCTGCTTCCTCTGTTCTCCTTTTGGAAACGTTTGTTACTTCTCCGCAATGGTGTGTGGAGGATTGAAAATCAATGTTTATATTATAAACAAAAGAAATCATTAAATTGGTAAAACAGGCATTTTGTAAAGGTCACGATCCAGAATCTAGCAGTGTTTGTTTATGTACTATGTTTATAAATTATTTCATCATTTACAGGTGTTTTGTGAATTAATATTTCCAAATTAATCTAATGAATAACAACGTTTAATCCGCTATTACCAACTATGGTTTTTGATTATATGTAAGAATTAACGCATTTTACATTTTGTATTTTGGGTTGCTTTTATCTAATATCGGTCATGGCAGTTCCAAAATATGCCATAAACATCATAATCACTTACTCTATATAGGTTTCTGAACTTTAAAAACTATGAGGACGTGAAATAAGATTTAACAGTTGTTTTGATAAGTGATGCAATCATATAAACTTTTGTAAACAATTGTTCATATACAGAATTTTACGTGGGCCTATATATCGGATTTTATATGTAGTATCAAGTACTTCAATACTGCTTTCCCCCTCACGGGTTACAGTTCCGATTCAGATGTTTCGGACGAAAAAGAAATGAATAGCTTTTGGTTCATGTGCATACGTAAAAAGATGAATCACTTACTAGTAATGAACAAGAGATGAAAATCTTACTGTTATGATTCATAGATTTTTTTTAATGCAGATGGAAATGCTGACTTTTTCTTGAATTAATTACAACATTTGCTTTTGAATAATATATACTGTCATTTTTAAACTTTACGATCACATGATATCAAAATTTATCCAACTGCATTCTATTATTTCAAGACACACCCACACCCATTGATAGCCCGGTCTACAGGAAGCCATACTACATTCGTTGATCACTAACTGACGGGAGAATAGTAGAACACAGCGGTTTTCCGAGGTCCACTGATAGTAATCATCCACAATAAATCACAAGATAGCACAAAAATAAAAGATTCTGTTGTGAATACATTATACGAATACTAACTCTTTCATTAATGCATATTCCACTCCGAATATTACTGTCATTGTACAACTTAGGCCAATGCAGGTATCTTTCAGCGGTGGAGGTGATAGGCGGGTATTTCCAGCTAGGAGTAAACTTGTTCCTTTACCTTCTTCAGGGTGTCTGGGAACTTCCTGTTACGAATTTCTAGATCTTGTAGAGGGGAGCGGGTACATCTACATAGTATACATAGGATCTTGGTAAGGTATCCATGTTCAGAATGGCATTAGCAAATAAAATGAAACACCCGTTTATCTCTTAAGCACGTTTGTTTGTTTAATACAAGTAAACAATCCCTGAGACGGATTTACGTCTCGAATGTGTCAAAGACATTATTGATAAATCGGAAGCATTGAATTAAAATTAGCGGTGCGGCCGGGAATCGAACCCGGACATCCATGCTTACTAGGCAGACGTCTGAACCGTTAGACCACCACACCACTAACGATTAAGGCGCCTTGGAATAGTCTAAATACGATTTCCCTCCACGCCACAAACTTTAATTCGGCTTCTGTGTTCCAAAGATAATTGCCACTACTGCCAAGGCTCTCCATGCGCCGGCCGCGGTGGCCGAGGGGACTGAGGCGCTCCAGTCACGGTCTGCACGGACACTACGGTCGGGGGTTCGAATCCCCCGGACTGAGGCGCTCCAGTCACGGTCTGCACGGCCACTACGGTCGGGGATTCGAATCCCCCCTCCATGCGCCGGCCGCGGTGGCCGAGGGGACTGAGGCGCTCCAGTCACGGTCTGCACTTCCACTACGGTCGGGGGTTCGAATCCCCCCTCGGGCATGGATATTTGTGCCGTCCTAGTTCGTAAGTAGTTCATAAGTAGTTTGTAAGTTTAGGGACTGATGACCCCGTAGTTAAGTCCCATAGACTATACAAACAAACAAACAAACAAGCTCTCCATGCAGCGGAATAGCACCTCGGCAATGGACATATTAGAACAATCCTATTAAGGTGATATAAATATCAATTTAATACAAATAAACAATCCCTGTGACAGATTTACGTCTCGAATATGCCAAAGACATTATTGATAAGTCTGAAGCATTGAAGCATTGGAGGGAAATCGTATTTAGACTATTCCAAGGCGCCTTAATCGTTAGTGGTGTGGTGGTCTAACGGTTAAGACGTCTGCCTAGTAAGCATGGAGGTCCGGGCTCGATTCCCGGCCGCACCACAAATTTTAATTCAATGCTTCAGGTTTATCAATAATACATTTGTTTGTAATAACATTTACATACAGAACAGTTCTGATGCATTAGAACACCAGCTCGATGCGGCGACTACCAACATTGGTACAGTCTCCACCCCACCTGGTGTTGAGTTTCTAGTAAAGCGCTCAGAAGTTGTGCCAGCGGATCTTCCTCTCTGCAGGAGTCTCACAGCCAGACAGACGTTAAGTGCCATCAGGGCTCCGCCTGACGTGGTCAGATCGTCCTGTCTACCTTATTGCCTGCCAGGACAACACAACTCTGAGACTTTTCTCTTCCCTTTCGCTGACGTGGGCTCATCTGTAGACGGGGATACCGCCCGTCAGCTTTCACCCGTGACGTCATCGCAGCGAGGTAGTTTTGAGGTGCGTGAGTGTTTGTAGAAGGCGTGAGTGATTATGTGGTGGTTGAGTTAGAAACAAAACATATTAATATTCTGTGTCTAAAAAGTGATTTGTAGTTTCTCTCTGATGGTTAGGTGTAGGTTAACTGAGAGATTTTTTTAAATTTTAATTTTATTTTTTTCCGTACTGCTCCCACGTATTGCGAAAACTTATGTGATGTGGCAGCTGGTGATGTATCCGGCACCAATCATTCCGCAGCCATCCACCAGAAGTTTGCCATACGCAAGAATAGGGAGTCTACGGTCATCGGCATACGAATCATGTATCCGAACAAGTCCATTCTGCCGGCCGCGGTGGCCGAGGAGACTGAGGCGCTCCAGTCACGGTCTGCACGGCCACTACGGTCGGGGGTTCGAATCCCCCCTCGGGCATGGATATTTGTGCCGTTCTAGTTCGTAAGTAGTTTATAAGTTTAGGGACTGATGACCCCGTAGTTAAGTCCCATAGACTATACCAACATCCGAACATTCGAAGTCCATTCTGGGTGCTCAGCATTAATTTGCTGAGTACGGGCTTGGCGAACCCGGGGTCCTGAGCCGTGGGCTGTGTCGCGCCAACAGTCCGCCACATGTAAACTCTGAGCGTGCCTCAGCGACCACCGTACGGCGCGACGGTGGAACGTTGTACATTTCAGAGCCCGGGGATCTTGGCTTAATCACCCGGGTCGCGAGGACGGTAAAACCTCAATAAAAACCCTCAGTCTCATCAATCTCACGGTGTGCTACGTGCATCGGAGATTCATGGCTGTTGAGGTGGAACAGTCGTTAGCGAGCAACCTCTGGGGAACCTGTCGCACCTCAGTTGTATCAGGTTTACCAAGACAAGCGCGGCTCTGTCTGGGTGGCCGTATATTTCCCTAGCTGCTCATGGGAACGAGATGAAAGAGCGAATAATAGCGCTGGCAGACGCAAAACCTCCGTCTCTAAGCGTGAGAAGACTGAATTCAACGTGACCTCATATGATCCTAAGGCACCATGGGAGGAACGTAGGGGCCTTAATCTATTGGATCCACACTCCCCGCAATATCTTGTCTGTGCGCGTTCCGATGGGGAATCGTACAGGTCAACTCTGTTCTTCGTCGAGAAGTGGGGTCATTTTGATACAGATAACGTCCCCTGCCCAGTCGCATTACTTGTCTGTGATAAGCTGGGTATTTTCCCCCACAACTCGTCAAACATGGTGCAGGGTCTAATCTATCACAGAGACCTCGTATGTGAGCGCCGAAGTCGCGAATTTTTGGGCTAGGACCTGTGATTGATGGTACATTCTGTTGTCTATAATAACTACAGATTATTTGTATCTGCAATACAGAAGTATTAAGGTATCTCGTATATTGGTTTTCCGACATCTTGATGACGTCATGGTTCAAAGCAGACGGGTGGTATCCCAGTCTACAGTTACGCCCTGACGTGGGCGCATTACACAGCCAAATTGAAACTGTGGTTATAGGCAAATTGTTTTGAAATATGTGCTCCCCAAATTCGTGTAAACACGTGTTTATGTGTAGACAAAGATTTTTGTACATTCCAGGATACATCTCATTCATTTTCATGAATTCACTCTTGACATCTTTGTCAACTGTTTTCGGCTACTACTAATGAAAGTGAAACTGACCTCTCCTGTTTTTGGCAGCGACAATTGTGTTGACACGTGTAAATCTGTATGACGCTCTCAGCATTGGTAATTGATTATGTATGAGGGAGCTTTTCATACTCTGTCGTCTCATTCAGTTGATTGCAAAATAGAGTTGACAGTAGCTGTCTGAATTGTTTTGTTTCTCTGTTTCGACCATGTCTGGTGCAGGGAGGCGTACGTTAAAGGAACGGTTTTTCACTTGCTGTTGATAGACAACGATCATATCGTCAACGGCGATATTAATTTCATTACTTGTTTCGAAACCATTTTGAGGAACAAATATTGCGTCAGCTTCTCGTTTGTCAGTCAGAAGCAACGCAGTAGTTTTGCTGTTCGTTAGAAGTACTGTAATTACTGTTTCGTTCGACAGTTGCTCTACTTTCTCAGTAAGTTCATTCATGTACTGCGGTGATGTACCGACTTTTGTTCGAATGTCAGGCACATTTTCAACTGGTCGGGTGTATGCTGTTTGTGTACTAGTTTGTTTTCCGCAAAGTTATCCGACACAATTAAAAATTGCATATTGAAAAGACACAGCTGCACCGAAAATATTTATTAATGACTATCAGGGCATTTTCGGATCTCCTGTACATAACAAGAATAAAATTTATTTAATACATAACCTGTGAATATCCAGTGGTGTTTCCAAATTTAGTAGCTTATCTACTGAATACATTCTCCATACTTGTTTATGAGAAAGTACTTACAAAGTAGGTATTACTTGTACATTTATTCATATTGCTAATCATAACACTTCCCAGCTTAGCTGTTGCATAGTTCTTTCGAAAAACAAGGTGATTGGTACACAACCTTAGACATGCCAGCATGAACATAATCAATTCCTCGGCCAAAGATCCTGCGTTAGAACATGTAAGCATTATAGAGGCTCAGTTATTGGCGACAATGTGACTGTTAAAAATTTAATCTATTATAATATTGTGTAGAGTTTTGTTTATGATTGCATGTTATTCTAAGCATGCTTTCGTGCGGTTCCCAGTGTTAGAGTTCAAAGGTGTCCCCCATCTACATACATACTCCGCAATTCACCGTAAGGTTCGTGGCGGAGGGTACACTGTACCACTACTAGGCATTTCCTTTCCTATTCCACTCCCAAATTGAACGAGGAAAAAAAGAATGTCTATATGCCTCCGTACGAGCCCTAATTTCTCTTATCTTGTCTTTGTGATCTTTACGCGAAATGTAAGTAGGCGGCAGCGAGATCGTACAACACTCAGCTTCACATTCCGGTCCTCTAAATTTCCTTAACAGAAATTCACGAAAATAACGTCGTATTTCTTCCAGCGATCCCCAATTGAGTTGCCGGAGCAAAAAAAAAAAGTTCAAATGTTTGTATAGCTTATGGGACTTAACTACGGGGTTATCAGTCCCTAAACTTACAAACTACTTATCAACTAGCTTATCCGAAGGACGGCACAAATCCATGCCCGAGGGGGGATTCGAACCCCCGACCGTAGTGGCCGTGCAGACCGTGACTGAAGCGCCTCCGTCCCCTCGGCCACCGCGGCCGGCTTGCCGGAGCATTTCCGTGACACTCGCGCATTGGTCGAACCTACCAGTAACAAATCTAGCTGCTCGCCTCTGAACCGCCTCTGTCTTCCTAAAACTGATCTGCTGCGGGTCCCACACACTTGAGCAATAATCAAGACGTGGTCGTACAAGCGTTTTATACGCGGTCTCCTTTACAGGTGAAGTACATCTTCCCAAAATTCTCCCAATAAACCGAAGTCGGCTGTCCGCCTTACTCACAACTGACCTTACATGCTCGTTCCATTTCATATCGCTCTGCAATGTTACGCCTAGATATTTGAACGACGCGACAGCATCAAGAAGCTCACTACTAATGCTGTATTCGAACATTATGGGATTGTTTTTTCTACTCATGCGCATCACCTTACTTTTTTCTACATTGAGAGCTAGCTGCCATTCTTCGCACCAACTAGAAATTTTGTCTAAGTCATCCTGTATACTATTACAGTCAGTTACAGACGACACCCTCCCATACACCACAGCATCATCAGCAAATAGTCGAAAATTACAACTTACTCTGTCCATCAGATCATTTATATAGATAGAAAATAATAGCGGTCCTATCACAGTCCCCTGGGGCACGCCTGACGATACACTCGTCTCTGATGAACACTCGCCGTCGAGAACAACGTACTGCGTTCTATTACTTAGGAAGTCTTCCAGCCAGTCACAAATCTGTGTACCTATCTTCGTTAGCAGTCTGCTGTGTGGCACCGCGTCGAACTCCGTTTTGAAGTCGAGAAAAACACAATCCGCCTGTTGCCCTTCATCCATGGCTCGCAAGATGTCATGTGAGGTAAGGGCAAGCTGAGTTTCACATGAACTATGTTTCCTAAACCCGTCCTGATTCATGAAATGAAGCTTTTCCGTTTCAAGGAAATTTACTATATTCGAACTGAGAATATGCTCCATAATTCTACATGAACTGATGTCAACGATATTGGCCTGTAGTTGTGTGGGTCAGTTCTCTTTCCTTTCTTATAAACGGGAGTCACCTGTGCTTTTTTCCAATCACTAGGAACTTTGCGCTGAATTAAAGATTCGCGATAAATGAAAGCTAAGTATGGGGCCAATGTCGCAGAATAGTCTTTGTAAAACCGAACTGGTATTCCATCCGGACCAGCAGACTTTTTCGTATTTAGCTCTCTCAGCTACTTCTCTACACCGGAAATACCTATTGCTATGTCCCCCATTTAGGAATTAGTACGTTGATCAAATGATGGTACATTTGTGCGGTCCTCATGCGTGAAAGATTTTCTAAAGGTTAAATTTAGAACTTCACCTGATTGGGGTAATTTTCCATGAACATTAATGTTACGTCGTGATATAATAACGAAGGCAATAAAATTATAACTTATAACGCCGTACCGAATGCATCAGTCTTACTCCATGAACAGCGAAAAGTAGTAAACAAGAAACATTTTTCCTTTCATCATTTTGCTGTGGTTGTCAGAAAGTTATAATAAAGGTCTGAAATTATTTTTAAAGTTTGTTGTAAGTCGTTTCTCATACAATGTCTGGACAAAGTCTCTTCGCATTATGTGGCAGTTTTTCTGCAACTGCTATTGTTTATGACGTTATATCTCCGGGACCAAGTGCTACATTCGGTTCTTACACCTACAGAAACAGTTACTTCAAGTTAAGGAAGACGTGTACCAAATCTGGTTGAAATCGATCTAATGGTTTAGGAGGAAATGTACAACACTGTCGCGTGATGCAGGAGGTTTTCAGGAATCTTATTGCTTAAGACGTCATATCGGCTGAACTATGTTTTGTCCGTCATTATTACACTTACAGCGGCCGTCGTCTTGGTTTGAAGCTCAAGTGTGAAAACAGTAGTCTTGTATGCAATGAAAACACACACACACACACAAAGACGCGAATAAAATTATAACTTCAGCATCAAACTAGGAAATAAATCAAAATACAAATGATATGTAACATTCAAACATTCATTTAGATACTTTTTGTTACTTATCGAGTAACTAGTACGTAAAACATCTTTGGGGAGCCCACCCTTGAGCAAGCAACATAAAGTTGTGCTTGTGAAAAACATGGATAAATCAAAACCATTTTGCACTGTTTAATAGACTGCCCAGTAATTTATTAATCATAACAGAAAATGCAAGTCGAAAATAATGGGTATTCGTTCGATGTACTCTTTCATTTTCGCCGGTCGCGGTGGCCGAGGGGACAGAGGCGCTCCAGTCACGGTCTGCACGGCCACTACGGTCGGGGGTTCGAATCCCCCCTCGGGCATGGATGTTTGTGACGTCCTTAGGATTAGCTAGTTCATAAGTAGTTTGTAAGTTTAGGGACTGATGACCCCGTAGTTAACCCGCGAGCACTCGCGCGTGAGGATATTCCTCACAGTATAAAACGGCATTTAAGCGATTTTAAATAGTCAAATATGTGTATTTTCATATAAACGCAACTAGAAATAATACTTTCTTGAACATATTAAGTACATTAAAAATGTTCTTTGACTGTCAGAAATTTGCTATACACGCAATCGATCGCGTAACTTTTAAAGGCGCGAGTTCTCACGGGTTAAGTCCCATAAGCTGTAGAAACATTTGAACATTTTTTTTGACAACGTTGGCAAAAACTCAGAAGAATTTTATTGACAAGGAGAGTAGTTGCAAATCCGCTGAAAGGTGACGTAAGAACTGGCTGTGAATGCGGTCTGGTCCTGGGGAGGTATCTGAGCACTAAATGAGGCCTTATTTGTTTACGCGTGTGAAATGAGAATAGCCTATGCTCATTTCGTCCTTTAAGGGTACGGAATTCCGGACTACATTCTGCAGTTGCAGAATGGCACAATGATCAGCCATATGTGCAGCGATAGTACTTGGGTCAGTGTACAGTGAACCCTAAATAGCTGAAGAGCTATTTGTGACCACATCTGGGAAGGGGAGGCACGAGTATCAAGGGTGGCAACGTACTTCTGCTTACTTTGCTGGATCAGTCCCTGGGCTCATTTAAATGCCAATAGATGTTCAACGGAAGGGTAGCGCCAGTGGCGCTGCAGCGGTCTGCAGCTGTCCTGGATGACCTCACAAACCTCCAACCTATGGCAGCACTGACCTGTTGGGCTACCGTATATATGTCGGCTGGTAGTGGAGCAGGAACCGCAGCAGCTGAGGTGTAACCACACCAATCAGCTCTACAGAGAGATCATCAGGGCGGGCGGCCTGCAGGTTGAAAATGCAGGAGCGACAAAAGGACGGGAAAATGGTCATTACCGCAAAGGTCGCTGTGGACCCTCCAACTATGATGTGGCAGAAGGCTTGGGCTACATACAGATAGGTCAGTGGAAAAGTATGTGCCGTGTGCTGCGCTAAAATGCGTGGGAGCACCAGTGTTCAGAAGGCAAACGTCCTGCTGGGCCAGCAAAGCTTCAATATTCCTACCACAGTCCGAGGACTGAGTACCACCCCACAAAGAGGGGTGGGCATTGAAATCCCTCAAAAGGAGGAATGGGCTGTAACGTCAGCAGGAGAGATATCATCGTCCGGGGGAAGTTAAAGAGAACAGACAGTGATGTCTTGTAAAGTCCGGATCCTGAAAGCCACTGCCCAGAGGGCCGTGTGGAGAGGCACGAGGGCACTGGGGACAGTGGCGAGGATGTAGGCGCAGACACTCCAGAGTGTCAGCAAAGTTCTTAAAATAGCCCCAAAAGGCAGGGTGGGGCCTGATGGGTAGGAAACCAAACAGAGAATGGTAAAGGGGCACAAAAACTGCTGCAGCTCAGCTACACGGCGGAAAAACCGCCGCAATTCTCCTGGATTCCTTGCGGAAAGGCCATAATGTACGACAGACTGGCGTGCCCGTTTGTGGAAAGGGGGTGGGTGGGAATTGCTTCCACAGCAGGTGTTCTGGGAGCAAAGGATGAAGTGGTGCCCACATCCATCAGAAGGGGCAGTGTGAGGCTGATGCCCCATAGAGCCCACAGAGGACAAAGGGAAGAAGCACTGGTGACGCCATCGTCCCCAAAGAAACTGGTGACAACGTGACTATGGAAAAAGATGTTACCACACATATGTACTTCATCTGTGTTTCAGAGTCAACTGGTCAAGAGTCTTGATTTCTATTGGGTGTGATTGTCGCCCGTATTCCCTGCATTTGGGCTGGAAGTGCATCGGGAGGACATGTGCCAGATCTTCCAGCACCAGAAACACACCGGTTATCATTACCTTGACCTTCTCATGCAGTGTATCGCCTTCGAAGTCCAGGGTGAAGGTACCAGTGGCCACCCTGCGATCTCTCGGTTCCCTATAGACACGCTGGACAAAGTGAAACCCACCTCGCTGTAAGTTTGCACGCAACTCATCGGACTGGGACGAGATTTCTGTGATAGATTAGACCCTGCACCATGTTTAACGACTTGTGGGGTGTGATACTCATGGGAACATCACCCAGCTTATCGCAGGCAAGTAATGCGACTGAGCAGGGGATGCTGTCTGTATCAAAACAACCACACTTCTCGACGAAGAACTGAGTTGACCTGAACGACTCCCCATCGGAACGCGCACAGACAAGATATTGCGGCGAGGGTGCTTCCAATAGATTAAGGCCCTTACGTTCCTCCCATGGTACCTTAGGATCATATGAGGTCACGTTGAATTCAGTCTTCCCACGCTTAGAGACGGAGGTTTTGCGTCCACCAGCGGTATTATTCGCTCTTTCATCTCGTTACCATGAGCAGCTAGGGAACTATACGTCCACCCAGGCAGAGCCCCGCTTGCATGGATAAGCCTTATACAACTGAGGTGCGGCAGGTTCCCCAGAGATTATTCGCCAACGACTGTTCCACCTCAACATCTATGCGCCACACAGGCCACAGCTCAGAGACCCCAGGTTCGCCAAGCCCGTACTCAGCAAATTAATGCTGAGCCTCCTGAGTGGACTTATTCGGATACATGCTTCGTGTGGCCATGGCCTTAGCCTCCCAATCCTCGCGTATGGGAAACTTCTGGTGGATGGCTGCGGAATGACTGGATGCGTCACCCGCTGCCACACCACTAATTTTCGCAATATGTGGGAGCATTATGGATTACTACGACCAATTAATATTTGCAGAGGCTTTTTAATTCAGCGTCAGTACATTAAAGTCAGCAATGGCGGCAATGCTCCCATCATTTTCCTCACTTCACATGTAACTGTATTTTCAATAAAGTGACCTTTGTACAACTTCTTATCTCTGTTATAAATTTTACTGTAAAATTTCTGGTCCTCCCTGATGTTGCATTGTGAGTGATCAGCAGTGTAATCAGTGTTTCATGAGTTCCGTATTTTTTTCTTATCCCAGTCTCTGTGTGAAATATCCAATGAAATTAGAACCAAAATTTTGATTGTAATTGTATGAAGCTGCGTTGTTTCTGAAATTTTTTCTGTTTCTGATATTCGGACAAAACTGGATGTTTCTGTGAATGCTGGAATCATGATGTATCACCTTAACGCATAAAGGTGGATGGATGGAGAACTGTTACAAATACGAGTATATCTTTAGAAAATCTATACCAGTTCATAATTTTCTGTGCAGCTTTATATTAGAATCGGGCTGTCATTTTTCTCGTGCTCGTTTGAACACACAATTGCTTTATCTAGGCTTAGTCACTTTCTTTCACTGTCTGAAAAGTTTCACGCAACAAATTGTTGTGGAACCTACATTTTAATGTGGACTGTAAATTACGATTCAACTTTTATCAGACATAGGTGTAATCAACTGTCATATCTGAGAAAAACAAGTGACAACTAAATAAAATGAAAATCTTAGGACTAATTGATGATTGAAGGCCATGACTGGTGGAGCGACATTTGATCCCTTAATCACAAAGCTACACTATTTCACAGTTTTGTCATTTATGTTATTAAAGGATGACATAGAATAAACGTTCGAAATACATGTACCAATATCTCCACAGCTCTTAAAACATTTACAGTTTATGTGCTTGAATGCTGAATCCATTTTATTCTTTGCTGTTACTCAACTTGTATATGAGTTAGGGGAAAGTATACCACGTCGTATGAGCTCTCAAATCAAACTACCATTTTGTTGGTCACATTTACGCACTACCTAGTGAACTATGGAGTACTGCCGTTATGCTACAGTCGTTCTTTTCAGTGGCTGTAGTAGTTTGTATTGTATTCTTTTATAAGAAAACACGCGGTTTGCTTGTACGATTGGTGTTCTTTTCGTAAGGATCCTGAAAAATAAAATTCAAATGTTTGTAAATATATGGTACCAAACTATAGTCGTCATAATTTCTAAACTTATAGGAACAATACACACATACACATGCCGGAGGGAGGATTCGAAGTTCCGGCGGAGTACCTTCTCAATCCATGACATAGCGCCTAGAATCGCTCAGCCATCCCCACGCGGCAAGCGTCCTAAGGTAAAAAACATATTTACATCTGTTACATACAGTTCAGATAAAACGTCCTGGCGGATAAAAACTATGTACCGGAACCGGGATTCGGACCTGGGACCATTGCCTTTGGCGACCAAGCGCTCTGCCGACTGAGCTATCCCGACACGCTACACGGTCCGTTCTCACAGCTTCCGCCAGTACCTCGCCTCCTACTTTTCTGTGAGGACCGATCATGAATCGGGCCGGGATAGCTCATTCGGCAGAGCGCTTGCCCGCGAAAGGCAAAGGTCCCAGATGGGAATACCTGTTCCTGCACAATTTGCAGAAAAAGGGCCATGAAAGCTGTGCAGGTGTTTCAAAACAAGAAGTTACCTTGAAGTTTTGCGCATAAACTAAAAACTGGACCTGAACAATGCTAAATGAACTTTCTTGCTTTCAGCAATGCAGTATTTTTATCATTTTTAATGTTTTGTTGTACGACCTTCCTATCGGTTCTCACCAGTAAGACTTGAGAAATACATAACTCAGGGTAGTAAAAGTTTATGGATCGTCGTCTCAATTCATAGGGGTGAGTTATGTATGTCAACTTCTATACCCATTCTGTTTAAACAAGATCAATAATCTGTAGCTCAGCCAGTCTATCAATCTGCATATGATGACGTGAAAATGTATTTAACAAACATAAATTAAACCTCTTAATGACCAACAAAATGAATTCTGAGATAAGTGATTCACTCATGCTGTAATTCTTTATAAATGGAGTTTATTACTCATAACGGACATGAAATTTGGAGGTGCTCCTTCTTTATACATCAGTAAATGACTGCATATTTCCCCAATTATTGTTCATGAGAGACACTATAAGTATCACACGCACTCGAGAGTAAAAGTTCCAAATTATCAATTTTGAAAAAAATAAATAAGTTCAACCAGAAACCCGATATTGGTAGGAATGAATGGGATTTCAGCACGCTGTGGGGCAGTTTAAGAAACTAGCACACAAAATGGCCCATTTACAGAAGTTTAGAAAATGATCAAAAAATTAATATCATATATTAAGGTAAGCACTTAGTTTGAATATATTTTATACCCACAACACACATGATAATTTCTGTTTATTTATTTAAATGAAGGGCAATATTTTAACTCTTCTACATGTATTTTTGTGAAGAATGGAGCAATGTAGGCTACTTTACCTTACGTTACTACAGGTGAAACATAAATGGCATCATTCTGTAAGAATATTATAGTCAGAGAGATTGAAATTTTGTAAAATAACTGACCGCCATTTGACTGAAAGTTTTGTTTATTGTCACTACCTGGTTTCAATAAAATATTCGGAGTTGAGTCCATGTCGGAATTATAAAATGGGTGACACATTTGTCCCCGCATCTTAATTTAAAATAATAAAACAGGTATGTGTTCACCATAAGATCACCATAAGTTGCCTTTGTGATCTTATGATGAACACACACCTGTTTTATTATTTTAAATTAAGATGCGGGGACAAATATGTCATCCATTTTATAATTCCGACGCGGACTTGACTCAGAATATTTTATTGTTTTTATTATTACGACCATGACCTAAGGAAACCTATCTGACAACTTTTATCACAGCACTTGAAAATGGTAGTGATAATAAACAAAACTTTCAGTCAAATGGCGGCCAGTTCTTTAATATATATATATATATATATATATATATATATATATATATATATATATATATATATATATATATATATATGAATTAGGCTCCTGATGCCTACAAAATCATAAGATTGAAATTTGTTTTAAAATATTGACTACAACTGGTCACAACACAATTACCCTGTGTGTGAAAACTGATGTTCTATTTAGTGTTTGCCGTAGCGGGAAAGGGGGTCAGGTAACTAAACGTAGTTGCGCTCCGTAAAAAGGCAGCAAAATTGCGTTTATTTGCGCGCCAGCTCATGAATTGTGGAGTATCGCCGGCGCACGCATGTGGAATTAGTTTTCAGTTGATACCGTGACCCCAATTTTTCCCAATAAATGGAACGAGGCTACGAGGTCCACTTAGTCCGATATGACAATGCTGTGGGCCGCACTCTGACTGTTTTGGAATCACATTCTACTTGCACTTTGGGAATATGCATAAAATGTGATTGCGAATGCAGAGTTTGCGCTACATTCGCCTGTATGCGAACCGGGAAAATCAGGTGCAAATGATATTTACACAGGGGGGGGGGGGGGAGGAGGGGAGGGGAGGCAGCATATGTGGCGCTGGGATCACATACCGCCTTTCATTAGCGATGCACGTCATCTATACTGACGCGACACTAGCTGCTGCAGTTACGTTAATGTTTACCAAGTACCGCGCATCTATGTATAGTGTGCTCGCGTACGTTACGTTGATGATGGGAAAAGCTGGTGCTCGTCTTAATTGAACACATACAATAAAAATAACACGGATCTTTTGAGATTCCAGCACTTTTCGTGTCTACCATTGTGGTGGTACTAGTTTTTAATGAACTCTGATTTCATTAACAACTCTTTAAATCACCGTGACTTCGAACCCGAAGTTAACTACCACCAACTCACAATAATTATCACTGACGATAATTATTAGCTTCCGAATTATTCATATTTACCTTTGTGCTGTACCGCCGATAGTAAGACAAATGAAGAAACAGAAAAAAGGGGACAAAAAGGACAAGCTTTCGGAACACAGTTCCTTCATCAGGTGGGAGAGAAGGGAAGAAAAAAGGATGGGAACGGAAGGGAAAGGTAATTCACGACCTAGGTCATGAAGGTGGTGTTTCGGGAGTGTGGACGTAAGAGGTACTGCATGTTCGTACTATATATATATACTATATATATATATATATATATATAAGAGGAAAGGTCAAGTAGTAAAGAGAAGAGAAGATGAGTGAACTGAATTATGATGAGGGGTGTAGGAGGGACGGGGGTTGTCTAAAACGTTTTTAATTAACAGGAAAAGATGGATGGACACACACACACACACACACACGGAGAGAGAGAGAGAGAGAGAGAGAGAGACAGAGAGAGAGAGAGAGAGAGAGAGAGAGAGAGAGAGAGAGAGAGAGAGAGTGTGTCCATCCATTTTTCCCTGTTAATGAAAAACGTTTTAGACAACCCCCGCCCCTCCTACACCCCTCAGTATCATTCAGTTCACTCATCTTCTCTTTACTACTTGATCTTTCCTCTTTGGTTATATATATATCTTCTCTGTCTTGGCTCAGTACGAACATGCAGTATCTCTGACGTCCACGCTCCCGAAACACCACCTTCATGACCTAGGTCGTGAATTACCTCTCCCTTCCGTTCCAACCCTTTCTTCTTCCCTTCTCTCCCACCTGATGAAGGAACTGTGTTCCGAAAGCTTGTCCTTTTTGTCCCCTTTTTTCTGTTTCTTCATTTGTGTTACTATCGGCGGTACAGCACAAAGGTAAGTACTGGCCAGCCATTCTATCTCGTTTGAACAATATTTATCATCTCTGAGGAGAATTTTCATCATTAATCGAATTATTCATGTTAAATTTCTTGACTTGAATATTTAAAATATTTCAGGATTGCTTTCTACAATCAGATTCTATAAGTTCGCAAACCCGGAGTAAATTTTTTGTTTCACAGCACTCTTATATATATTTACAATCGGTAGAACAATGTGAACTTAAATGCAACTTTAGTGACACAATCACTTTTATCGTAAGTCGTGCTGACCACATTCATAATACACATCAACATAATTCATCACTTTAGTAAAAATATTAGTATATCTTAATATCCAATAATCTTGGATAGTCATCAGTAAATTCTTTTATGAATCTTTTATTTATATAAATGTGACGTAATTACAGTCACTAAAACTCACAATAGCCATCTGACATCTTGTCAATTCTCCATACCAAAAGCGACTAATCAATTTTAAATATATTTCTATTACATCTTTTAACGCCAGTCAGTACTCTTGATGAACTGTGGTATCGTGTTGAGGCTGCATGGGCATCTGTACCTGTACACGCCATCCAAGCTCTGACACAATGCCCAGGCGTATCAAGGGCGTTATTGCGGCCAGATGTGGTTGTCCTCAGATGCGCAGAATGGACATCTTAGAGAAAAGCATAGTTTTCGAGATATAAGCAGGAAACTGAAAAAAGTGCGAAAATGGTGACTTTTTCGTGGTAAAGCTGACTTTCTATAAGGCCAAAGACTTGAAATTCGGATTCAGCGCCACCAAAAACATACAGGACCGTTGAGAAAAAATCTAAAGTGGACAGAACTTTCTAGAAAATGCACTACTCAGCTTTGATTTTCTGACCAACGATATCGGCGCAAAAGCTTGCGGAAAAAGTATTTTTTTTTTCCTTCTGAGAAAACGTCAAAAATGCCTACTCGCACGCCCCGCAACTTGAAAAATATACATAAAAAAACCCATGCGCCACATGAAAGTACATTACATTTCTTACATGGAACGTCTGTAATATTCCATTTTCTCGTAAGGCGGAAACACCAAAACGAAAATTACGAGCAGTGCCTTCTGCGCCCTATAGTGAAACGCCATTTCTCACCTTCCTGTCTTCCGTCGACTCTGCATTTTCGATGTGTTGATCTTTAAAGTAATATTGGGAAGGATTTATGAGAAAATATGTTTGACGGAAACATTAACAAATTATATTTACAACATATTAGGTGCATGACACTGAACAGAAAGCTGAAGTAGTGTAGTAATGTACAAATATCATGAAATGACTGAATGTCGAGCTGAGGACTGGGTCATCTCTTCTTATAGGTTTTCCATCTAGAGACGAAAGAGTGCCTTTAATGTTTCAATATGGCTACAAAAGACAAATAAGTCGTTTAGTGATCCTTGTACAAAGAAATACCCGTACTGATGTCAAATGCCCAATTATTTTATTCGTCTCTATTTGAATGTTGTTGATCCAATCAATGTTTCTTGGGCATGTGAAGGTCTAGATAAAGGATATTGAGCAAACTATCAGTGGCTTTGGAAGGTCAAGACTGATCAGCAAGTTGTTATTGATCTTCAGCTGAAAAAAAGTAATTGAATGATTAAGGTTACATATAGAGATATTGATGAATAAAGATGCATAATACTGATTTAATACCTTCTGTCGCCTCAGCTGCGTCAGAGAATGGTGCTGCAAGGGGCTCGTCCAGGTCGTCTACGTCTGTCTCTTCCACGTTGTCTTCGTTTTCCAAACTGTCATCAATGTTGGAGCAAAGTCCTTCAAACTGCTGGCACGGTTTCCAGGAGAGTAGTCCGGCTCGTCTACACCCACACAGACTATGGCAATCCGTCTTGCATTTGCAAGATGTATGTTGAAGAAGTCTCTCTGAACAGCCAACTTACACCCTTTTGAACGTGCTTACTGTATTCGTCTCTAGGCCACCCTCTGTGATTTTTACCCAATCAAACGTTCACATGTTTGTAAATCTAAGGGACTTAACTACTGCGGTTATCAGACCCTAGGATTACAAACTACTTCAACTAACTTATGCACCCATGGCCGAAGGAGGATTGGAACCTCCGACGGCGAACAAACGCTGATTTTGACCTCACACACTTCGCTCACGATTCCTTGATGTCTCAGATTGTGTCCCACGAATTGATCCCTTTTTTTTAAGTCAAGATACTCCAGAAATTTCTTTTCTCCCCAATTCTGTTCAATATATCCTCTATATGCGATCTCCTCATATAATCTTCACCATTCGTCTGTAGCAGCGGGTTTGATTCGGGATTTCCTCGAGCCCTCTTTAAATGAGAAGCAATTAACTTTTCGGTCACGTAATTCTTCCTGCATTTGTCATGAAACTCAATTTCAGTGCTCTTAAATATTACGAACTTACCATCCTGTTTCTTCTTACTGGCTTGAAAGAAAATTTTCAAAGCTATTTTTCTCACAACATTCCTCTGTCTCCCATCTTCTAACAGTATCTCACAAATTACACATTCCGCGCGAGACATTATGCACGCACATGTAATAAAAACTTGAAACGACACTGAAAAGTAGCCATTCTGACGTGACTGAACTACCGCAAAATAAGATCGGATGAACTTTGAGAAGCTCGAACGCGCCTGTAGGGCGAACCTATTAGCGAGGATGTGACCAGCTAAGGAATGGAAAGACCGTCGAGTTGGAGTGGATTCGGCCACTTCGACTCGGCTGAGTGACATTCGACAGAAAGGGATTCATGCGCAGTCGCGTTTTAAGAGGGCAAACTTAATGTACTTTCACGTGGTGTAGGAATTTGTTATTTTTTATGACCCAATCCTGGACTCGACACTCACAGCACATGCTGAATTTATAGTTCTGTTCAGTTTCATATACCTTATATATTGTAAATATCATTGCATAATGTTTTCATCAAACATACTTTCTCATAAATCCTTCCCAATTTCACTTTTCAATGTAACGCACCGAAAACGCAGCGTCGACGAAAGACAGGAAGGTGAGAATTGTCGTATCACTATAGGGCGCAGAAGGCATTGCTCATAATTTTCGTTTTGGTGCTTCCCTCTTACGAGAAAATAGAATATTACAGATGCCCCTTGTAGGAAATTTAATGTACTTTCACGTGTTGCAATTGTTTTGTTGATAATATGTGTATTTTTCGAGTTGCCAGTGGCCGTGTTTGACATATTCGCAGAAGGGCCAAATATCACTCTTTTTCAGGAAGCTCTAGAGCAGATAATCAGACCTGAGTAGTGCATTAGTAGGAAATTTTGTCTAATTTTGTGCAGAAATAACATCTTTGAGAAACATATAGTTTTCGAGATAAAAGGTGAGGTGGGAAGCGGGAATACATTTCTCCATGTTCTGTTTTAGGCACCGCGCGTATAGGCGGTAGCGGTATTTGTCAGTCAAATAATATTGCCCTGATATTGAACTTTGTTCAGAAATATTCTAATGTTTATAAATCTAAGAGACGGTAAAAGTGCAGTTTATGCGGCAGCGGCTAGCCGTCGCGCTCGCTAGGTTAGGAACGGCAGAGCAGCCAATCAGAAGTCGCGATGCCGCAGCCAATAAGAAAGAGCGTTACAATTGTACTATGTAAACAAATCGAAGCAGTGTATGCAAAAGTTTTTGACGATCTACAAGTTACAGTTGCTATCAGTATGGATGTCACTTGATCACTGTTTCGAATATATCATAAAATAAATAAAACATGCTATACCTGCTCTATGGTTGACAGGTTCTTGTATATACCCTTGTCCGGTCAGTAATAGTAATTGCGTTAATTTCCAAGAATGCTTGCAATCGAGGTAGCTCGGACTGAAATGATATATATATATATATATATATATAGCGAACAACTGTAAATTGATTGAGTGTTTTTGAACCGGAGATTCGGGCGCTACGCGCCCTCACATACTAAGAAAAAAAAAAAAAAAAAAAAAAAAACTTCTTGTTTAATCTATACCTAACTTAACTTTCACTTAAAATGATCAATGTTTCGTACTGGTCATAAAACAAATAAAACATGTTTGACTGCTGTGGTGTATTAATAATAGGTCACTTATGTCCGTAATACGACAATTATCTAAAAATCTCAATCACCCAAACGCCGCACCGATATCCTCGAATAAACTTCGAAATTGACGCCAAATTTACTCGTCATGAAACACGCAATCTCATTGGCCGCGGCCTCGCGACTTCTGATTGGCTGCTCTGCCGTTGCCAACCTAGCGAGCGCGACGACTAGCCACTGCCGCATAAACTGCACATTAACCCTAAGAGACTTAACTTCTGTCGTTATTATCCCCTAGACTTACAAACGAATTTATCACACACCCGTGCCCAAGGGAGGACTCGAACCTCCGACGGCGAGCAACCACGCGCTCCGCAGCAAGGCGCCTTAGATTACTCGGCCACTCCACCGCGAACTTTGTAATGTTAATGAGTAGCGGTTAATTTTACGTCGCTTAAGCCTATGATCTCTTTTCTTAACTACTGTCGGTTACAACTTGCCTGGTAGAAAATTTATTTTAAATGACTCTTCTAATGAAATAAGAGTTCATCAAAAGAGGAGAAAATAGTCACTGGCAGAGAGCAAGTCTCCATATACGATGTTAACACTGTCTAGTTGGAATGTTCCTTACAGTCTCTCAGCACAATCATCTGCGCTCTTATAAATTTCCCCTGCTTTACCCTCACTCCTATTACTAGTGATGTATGCACTTATATTCCTATTTGCACTAGGTAACGCAAATTGCACGAGGGGCTATAAGTTTCGCAAATTCTTCAGACTGGTGAAACAGAGTTCTTTTGTTTATTACTGACCTTAGATCTCGAAGTTTCAGCACACAGGTCGCAGATTATTGATGTCTGATGCTAAAAATGCTGTGAAAATGAAGATCTCTAACTACGATTTTCTTCATAAAACACTAGCTGAAAACCCGGCGTTGCCCGGATATTTATTTATTTATTCTGTCATTTTTGAGGGTATATATATTTATTTGTATAAGGGCTGTATGTTTCTAAAATCTCTTGGGAATACAATTAGTAATAAAGAAGAAATAGATTAAAACTTGGTACGTGATGGGGCGGTTTTCTATGAACGTTATCGTTTATGTGCTCATATCTAATGAACTACGTGTCGTACTGTGGTACAATTTAGACGGTACACTCAACTATATGCGTGTGTACTGTTTGTAAAATTTCCTGCGGCCACAATTTGTAGTGTAGAAATTATTAATTGTAACGTCATACCGAATACCGTAGTTTTAATCCATGAACAGCGGAACGTTACTGTTTATGTGCTCATATCTCATGAAATATGTGTCGTACTGAGGTACAATTTAGAAGTTACATTCAACTATATATTTGTATACTGTCTGTAAAATTTCCTGTCGCTACAATTTGTAGTTTTGAAATTATAAATTGTAATGTCATACCGACAGCCGTAGTTTTACTCCATAAACAGGGGAAAAGTAGTAAGCGGGAAACGTTTTACCTTTCATCATTTTACTATGGTTGCCAGCGAGAAAAAGTTTAATAAAGGTTTGAAATTATGTTTAAAGTTTGTTGCAAGTCGCTAAGTACTGTCATTCTCATACAGTGTATTTCGATAGTCTCGCAGCATTATATGGCATTTTTTGCGATTTCTATTGGTTATGACGTAATATCTTTTGAACCATGTGCCGTATGTTATTCTTAACCATGCAGCAATTGTTACCTCAGGGTGAGGAATGTGTGTACCAAATTTGGTTGAAATCGATCCAATGGTTTAGGAGAAAATGAGCAACATTGTCGCAAAATGCAGCAGTTTTTCGCGCATCTCATTGTTTATGACGTCATATCTCGTGAACTATATATCGTATGTAATTCTTACACTTACGGCGACCGGCCTCATGGATTGAAGCTTACGTGTACAAAATTTCATAAGGATTGGAACAAAACTGTAGATTTGTATGCAACACGTACACACACACGGACACTCTGCTTAATATTTTAGACGAAATGCCAGTGGATTTTAAATGTATTCCTCCAACGTTTACACACGCTCCGCGAAATCCACAAATATAAGCGGTACATTGAGCGATAGTCACTTTACAATAAATACTAGTGCCATGATGATAAACGTACAAGTTTAGTAATGTTCCGTAATGAGACAAGGTGCTACATGTTAACAGTTCGAAGGTCGGCACTGGACTGTGCTCGGCCAGGCGTGGCTGCTAGCTGCTGCCTCTGTCTTTTTGGCACCAAACGAACCTTCTAGATTCGTCGCTCTATTTTGTTTATATAAATTACACTGAACAAAGTACGAAAAGGGTTCAGATGAAAGCTTATTAACATTAAAGTGTTACGTTGAAATTACGCTATTATCTAGTGATTACTGTCTAAAATATTAATAAATGAAATGTAGGAATGGTAACACCGGGAGGGGAGGCGGCGGCCAATCAGATCACGTCTATGCTACACTGCCGCGATTTCTCACGGTCCATACATGATCTGTGCCATCTGTTGTGCTTTTCCCACCCCTCCCATCGATTGCATCATGCTACTTTGCCCACTGCCAGACAGATACTTGGCTTCTATAAAATTTACAAGTCCAAACTAAGATATGAAAACTATGAATACTATTATTAAACTAATAAAGATTTAAAATCAGAATTGTCACCCGGTCTCTGTAGTTTTGATACTCTGTTTAATTATTTTTTTCCTTTTGTCAAGAACAGATTACCATACACTAGTGTAAGACGTGGAGACATTGACCACTAGGATTATGTTTCCTGCCTCTATAAACTGGAAATCACAAAAAGGGCAGACGCTTCATCGCATAATAGTGAAATTGTAAGGAATATTATAAAGTAATGTAATGAAGATGGGAGAATGGATTTTTTAAACACACAGTAAAATAAGGTGGAAAATGTTATAGATGAAAGGGTCCAACATTTAATAATTTCTAAAATAAAGAAAGTTAATGTCAGACTTCATTAGGTAACTCAAAAAAATTCAGATTTTGCTCAGTTGCAAATATTACGCATTACACCAAATTGAGGCAATACGGTGGATATGATATCATGTACTTCACAAAGTGATGTGCAGTTCTTATTAAGTAATTTAAACAATGAGAATCGTTCATCTTCAACATAGTTGGAAATGATTTACAGATTTTCCTTACAGATTTATTTCGTAATTTGAATTTTTTATTTACTTCAGAATAAAGCAACAGCACGTTTTCAAAGTTCAAATGGTCAATTATTTGTGACTCTTATGGGAGAGTTGAAGGGCATGAAAGGGATGCAGTGGTTGGGAAGGAAGTAAGACAGGGTTGTAGCCTTTCTCCAATGTTATTCAATTTGTACATTGAGCAAGCTATAAAGGAAAGCAAGGAGAAATTTGGAGAAGGAATTGAAGTTCAGGGTGAAGAATTAAAAACATTGCGATTTGCCGACGACATAGTAATTCTACCAGAGACAGCAAAGAACCTGGAGGAGCAGTTGAACGGAATAGACAGTGTGCTGAAAGGTGCATATAAGATGAACATTAAGAAGAGCAAAACTAAGGTAATGGAGTGCAGTCTAAGAAAATCGGATGATACTGAAGGAATTAGGTAACGAATCAATAAAGGAGGTAGATGAGTTTTATTACTTGGGCACTAAAATAGCAAATGATGGTCGCAGTACAGAGGATATAAAATGCAGGATGGAGGTAGATGAGGTTTATTACTTGGACAGTAAAATAACAAATGATGGTCGCAGTACAGAGGATATAAAATGCAGAATGGCAATGGGCAGAAAAGCGTTCTTAAAAAGAGAAAATTGTTAACATCGAATAATGAGTTAAGCCTAAGGAAGTCCTTTCTGAAGGCATTTGTGTGGAGTGTTGCCTTACATGGGAGAGAAACATGGACGATAAACAGTTCGGACAGGAAGAGGATAGAGGCTTTTGAAATGTGGTGCTACAGAAGAATGCTGAAGTTTAGCTGGGTGGATCACGTAACTAATGAGGAAGTACTGAACAGAATTGGGGAGAAAAGGAATTTCTGACATACCTTGACTAAAAGAAGGGATAGATTGGTGGGACACATTCTTAGACATCAAGGAATTGTGACTTTAGCGTTGGAGGGAAGTGTGTGGGATAAAAATCGCAGAGGAAGACCAAGAGATGGATACAGTAAGCAGATTCAGACAGATGTAGGTTGCCGTTCTTATGTGGAGATGAAGAGGCTTGCTCAGGATAGGGTATTCTGGAGAGCTGCATCAAACCAGTCTCCGGACTGAAGACCACAACAACCATGGGACTTAACTGCGGGGTCATCACTGCCTAAACTTACAAACTACTTATGAACTACCTTATACTACTGACGACACAAACATTCATGCCGGAAGGGGGGATTCGAACCCCCGACGTGGAATGCCCTTGCGCGTGGGAGCATAGTACTTACTCTGAACCGCGGCGGAGCGGCCGAGCGATTGAGGCGCTATGCTCCGACGCGCAAGGCCGTTCCACTTTAAGTGTGATGATTGTTATGACCACTATTTCATATGTGCAATGACGAAACTGGGAGTACCGATCCCGTCCGTCTGACAGTAATAACAGTCAACATATTGAGAGTTAAATGAGGTACCGTTTTGCTCTGAATGATTTTTATATATAAGGCAGAGCATTTTTGTGTACGTGTTGCATATAAATTTAGGTTTGATCCAATCTTTTTCAAATTTTGTACACGTAAGCTTCAATCCATGAGGACGGTCGCCGTTAAGTGTTAGAATCACGTACGATACATAGTTCACGAGAAATGACGTCATAAACAATGAGATGCGCGAAAAACTGCTGCATTTACCGAAAATGCTGATGTCTCCTAAACCACTGGGCATATTTCAAACAAATTTAGTACACACATTTCTTACCGTGAGGTTCAAATGTTCAAATGTTTATAGAGTCTATGGGACTTAACTACGGGGTCATCAGTCCCTAAACTTACAAACTACTTATCAACTAGCTTATCCTAAGTACGGCACAAATATCCATGCCCGAGGGGGGATTCGAACCCCCGACAGTAGTGGCCGTGCAGACCGTGACTGAAGCGCCTCAGTCCCCTCGGCCACTGCGGCCAGCGAAAAAAGTTTCTCGCTTACTACTTTTCCTCTGTTTATGGAGTAAAACTACGGCATTCGGCATGACGTTACAATTTATAATTTCTACACCACAAATTGTAGCCGCAGGAAATTATACAGACAGTATGCACACATAAAGTTAAATGTACCTTCTAAATTGTATCACAGTACGACACGTAATTCGTGAGATATGAGCACATAAAAAGTGAGGGCCATGGAAAGTTTTGATCTCCTACTTCTTTACTACTAATTGGATTTCCAAGATATTTTACAGACATACAGCCCGTATACAAATGAATGTACACCTGAAAATGGCAGGAACCAATAAATAAATAAATACCCGGGCAACGCCGGGTTTAACTCTAGTTTTAAATAAAATTTTCACATCTTGTCTACACTCCTTACCTTCGAGCTTAAATGAAATGTACCCTTTGTAATTTTATCTCGGTATACCCTTTAAAATTTATTGACATACTGTACTTCAATAGATGCCATACAAGAACCATGCCAAATACCGAAGAGATATTCATTCCGGTATCGGGCGAAGATATATGACTGTAAGGTATGCAAAATTAAATTTTTCCACCGAATAGTTTTCTTAATATCGGCAGACAAGCATTTCATACCGATCGGAACGCTGTTTCTGAGAATCCGGCTGGATGGCACTCTCGTTTTGCATTTCTCAATATGCACAGGACCTGGAGAGCACGCGTCGAATGTCCAAGTCCCGATGAAATTCGTGTCGCCTCGCATCTGGCTATCCGCATCTCAATTTGCCGTTAGCCTTAGGCTGATGACAGTGTAAGCAGAAAATTCGCAGTTGGCCTATAGCGGATATTTCGTAACCGACAGCGGTATAGAAAGCTACGCCACCTTTGACATGTACGTCTACATCTGCATCTACATGGGATACTCTGCAAATCACATTTAAGTGCCTGGCAGAGGGTTCATCGAACCACAATTATACTATTTATCTCCCATTCCATTCTCGAATAGCGCGCGGGAAGAAAGAACACCTGAATCTCTCCGTTCGAGCTCTGATTTCTCGTATTTTATTCTGATGATCATTTCTACCTATGTAAGTGGGAGTCAACAATATATTTTCGCATTCGGAGGAGAATGTTGGTGATTGGAGTTTCGCAAGTAGCCCACGCCGCAGCGATAAGCGCCGTTGTTGTAGTGATTCCCATCCCAGATCCTGTATCATTTTCGTAACGCTGTCTCCCCTTTGGACTCTTTCGATGTCCTCCGTCAAACCCACCTGATAAGGATCCCACACTGGGCTGCAATCTCCAAAAATGGACGGACAAGCGCAGTGTATGCAGTTTCTTTAGTAGTTCTGTAGCAACTTTTAAGGGTTCTGCCAATAAAACGTAGTCTCTGGTTCGCCTTTCCCACGATATTATCTACGTGTTCTTTCCAGTTTAGGTCTGAAGTAATAGTAATTCCTAGGTATTTAGTGGAGTTTACGGCCTTCACATTTGATTGATTTATGTTGTAAACAAAGTTTAACGGATTTCTTTTCGTACTCATGTGGACGACTTCACACTTCTCATTATTTAGAGCCAATTGCCAATTTTTACACCATACTGATATTCAGATCGTTCTGCAGTTGGTTTTGATCTTCAGATGATTTTACTAGACGGTAAATGACGGCGTCATCTGCAAACAACCTAAGAGAGCTACTTAGATTTTCCCCTAAATCGTTTATGTAAATAAGGAATAGCAGAGGACCAATAACACTACCCTGTGGAACGCCCGATATCACCTCTGTTTTAGTTGATGCCTTACCATCGATTACTGCAAACTGTGTCTTCTCTGACAAGAAATCCCCTACCCAATCGCAAATTTGGGGCGATATACCATAACCACGCAATTTGATTAAAAGCCGTTTGTGAGATACGGTGTCAAAAGCTTTCTGGAAATCGAGACGATAAAGCGAGGACAGTAGAGCACAGGCTTACCGTATGCTTTCGTCATACACCTCAGCGCCCTCTGTCGGAAGCTGCGGGGCAAATCACGTGTCCGCGCTCGATTGTATCCCGTCACAGTTGTCATTCGAATGTGAAAGGGTGGTGGTGGAAATTCTTAGCTCAGCAAATATTGCGAGGACAGTTGGATCTAGCACAAGCAATATTGTATTGCCAACCACTACTGGAAACAACTATTCACGTGAGGGATGACGCTTCGGTGGCGACTTCTGGTAACACGATCGACGCGTATTTCGTCAAGAAGCTTCCGATTGACAGCATTGGGGTGGCCTTTAAGTCAAACGACAGCCTTTGAGCTACTGCGGCAGTCCTTGGTTAATCGTCGGATAGGTTTCAGATAGCAGGGGTAAAATATATGGAGCGAAGAGTTATATTCAACCTATACAAAAACCAGAGAGCGGTTATTAGAGTCGAAGGGAAAGAAAGGGATGCAGAGGTTGGGAAGGGAGTAAGACAGGGTTGTAGCCTTTCCCCAATGTTGTTCAATCTGTAAATTGAGCAGGCAGTGAAGGAATGGAAGGAGAAATTTGGAAATTTGGAGAGGACATTAAAGTGCAGGGAGAAGAAATAAAAACATTGCGGTTTGCCGATGACATAGTAATTCTGTCAGAGACTGCAAAAGATCTGGAAGAGCAATTAAATGGGATGGACATTGCTTGAAAGGAAGATATAAGATGAACATTAACAAGAGTAAAACGAAGGTAATGGAATGCAATGTCAGAAAATCAGGCGACGCTGAAGGAATTAGATTAGGTAATGAGATAAAAAAAGTAGAATTTTGTTATTTGGGTAACGAGAGAACTTCTGATGGCCGAAGTAAAGAAAATATAAAATGCAGAATGGCTATGGGAAGAAAAGCGTTTCTGAAGAAGAGAAATTTGTTAACATTCAATATTAATTTAAATGTTAGGAAGTCCTTTCTGAAAGCATTTGCCTGGAGTGTAGCATTGTATGGGAGTGAAACGTGGACAATAATGAGTTCAGATAAAAAGATGATAGAAGGTTTTGAAATGTGGTGCTACAGTCAAATGAGGAAAATTAGATGGGTAGATCACGTAACTAATGAGGAGGTGCTTAATCGAATCGGGGAGAAAAGGAGTTTCTGGCATACCCCAAGAGAAGGGATAGATTGGTTGGACACATTCTGAGACATCAAGGAATTGTCAATTTAGCATTAGAAGGAAGCGTGTGGGGTAAAAATCGTAGCGGGAGACCGAGGAACATATACATTAAGCAGATTCAAAATGATGTAGATTGCCGTACGTGTTCTCAGATGAAGAGACTTGCACAGGACAGGAAAGTTTGGAGAGCTGCATCCAACCAGTCTGCGGACTGAAGACCACAACAACAACAACAGGTTGCATAACTGTTCTCTGCTGTTGGGAACAATATTCTACGCTTTTCCCACCTGTGTGGTCCTTAGTGGCAAGGGACCACTAGACCAAAGGATTTTGCTAAGTTTTTACTTTTGTGGAACGTGAAGTTTAGTAGTCAAGTGACTGGGGCCCAGAGCAGTGCGATACAACACACTCTCTAGTAAATCGACTGAAGTTTTCCGAGCTTCTTAAAATCACTAAAACTAGTCGCATTACCTCCACAAGATTTCCCGGATGATAGATGATCTGTCTTAAGCCGTAACATGGACATAAACCTGGGACTAAAATTAGGTGCCAAAAAATGCCGCAAGTAACCTTAGTCGCGAACCAGAAATTAAAAAGTGAGGAATTACGAGACCAGTTATCTAAGGCCGCGTTGGAGTGGCCGAGCGCTCTAAGGCGCCTTGCTGCGGCGCGGTTGTTCGCTGCCGGATGTTCGAGTCCTCCCTCGCCATGCGTGTTTCTGTTGTACTTAGCATAAGTTTAAGTGGTTTGTAAGCCTAGGGACTGATAAGCGTAGCAGATAAGACCCTTTGCTTTACGTACATTGGAACATTTATTTTAGTTACCTCCCATTCAACTTCACAGTATCCGAGTACCATATCAGATAACACACCTAGATTCTTAGCTAACTTATAACTTGACCACTGTACGTAATAAAAGTTTAATTCTGATAACAGGTACCCAGGTTCCTTGTTCGCTGGCCCAAATTGAGTACTGACTTGGTTCAAATTATTCAAATAACAGGAAGTTAACGGCACAGTGGCCAACATACGTAGCAGCTCACACGAAATTACACACAGACATTAATAAACAAACCACCACAATTAAAGGTATTTCATAGATGTGGCTAAGAAAACATTTATGGCACAACGGAACTCAAACACTAAAAATTGTATCTGAGCTTGTTCTCAGCACTGGTGAAAAACAATATAAAATAAAAAGCGGGAAGGTGCACGAAAAAAAATTTATAGGCAAGTCAAAATTAAACTGAACTGAACTTGTTTATTCAGGTCGAACAAAAGCAAAATGGGGAACCAATTTTGTTAATACAATAAAAATGCATCCCTGTTTTTACATAGTCTGATACTGACGATGTTCAGAACTGAATTTAACATAAATTACACAAAACTTAACGCTACTGGGGGGAGGATTTACAAACAACACTTACTCGCTCACACACACGCAATGCAACAGCGAAACTCATCAAAAGCAGCGTGCTGAAACGAGGCAGAAATTCAGCAAACCCGGAGGTACCACACAACACAATATACAACAAAACTGCGAAGATGGCTCTGGTCTGTCGTGCCTGATTTGAGATGGTGCGTGAGTACAGCAAAGTTAAGTTGCATTTAGATTATACCGCGAGCAAACACGCTAACGCCGACACACGGATACAACATACGATCGCACTGCACTGAAGGTGAAATGGTAAAAAATCGGATTCATTACACAAAATCACGGCGGACTCTGAAGTTGCAATCTGAGAGTAAACTATCTAGGCACTGGTTTTATGAGAAGTGGCGTGGATTCAGGTGACTAGCTGCAAACCCCTGAAGTCTGAGTTCGGACCCACGTGGTTCCGAAAACCGATAAAAATGTAAAAAATCAATTTCCTAAGAAATGCAAGCCCTAGAACTGCGTAGAATTTCGTAAGGAAGCTACTGCAATGCAGCAACATGCGATTGGGGGCGTTCACAGAGACGGAACAAGTCCAGTCTCAAGACCCGGAGAAGTGAAATATTACAAGGTTGGAAATATAAAAATAAAAACTACGGTATGCAACACTTAGAAATACATAGAATTTCATGAGCAAGCTATTTAAGGAGGTTTCACAAGGCTCGGAGAGAATTACTGATAAAGACTAATTGCATACTACAAGTCCGGAGAAGAAACAGCAAAATTAAAATAGGCGGGGAGAGAAGACCGCGAAATGTTTATAGAAATCAGAAGGATACACACATAGTTACTTGCCTGATGGGCATGGAACAAACCAGGTGGAACACGTATCACTCACAGAAAGAAAACGATAAGAAAAATTTTACATGCACTGTACAAAAATGAATCGTCTGTTAGAAACCGGGCCCCACCAAACTAGCAAGAATTTACACAGAGTTCTTACACCGCCACATAATCACAAAAGGTTTGAATATACCAGACCGTTATCAAACTGTAACTAATAACACATACACTGCGTTCATCTGTTGGAAATCACGGGGCTGAAAAACTAGGACACATTTCTGCGCACGATTCCAAAAATGAATCTAAGTTCAAGAGTCTAAGTTAAACACGCTAGACAATGAATCGCAACCATCTCCGCAGGCACAAGAGAAGAACCAACCTTACCTCACCACGATCCCAGCACCAAGAGACGACCGAGCGGCCACCAGGCGGGAAAGCTACCGGAAACTGGGAAAAAAACCAAGAAACAGCGGTGGTGGGGAGAGAAAATCGCCTGACTCGCCCTGGAGAAGGCTCGTCGACTGGCTTATAAGGGTGTAGAAACCTCTTTGGTCACATCAGCAGCAGGGGTTGGTAACGACTAACTATCGACTCTGACCCAGAGAGAAACATGCAAAGCGAACTATTACCACCCACATTCAAACAGCCATTAGATCCTCACACATCCACTTAAAAGTAAAACAAGTACACATTTTCACAGGGACAGTGGCATAGCGGAGAACCCGTACTTATTGCCACATTCATAACCACAATAATAAATTATTAAAATAACAAAATCCTAGCAATATTAACTAACATTTCAGAAACTAATATTTTAAAACATGAAATAAAAGTGCTATTCCTCATGCCTTGAAAAGAATGGGGTTCTAGTTTTAACAAAAATGCTAATCTAGCGACATCAAATAAATTACAATTTTATAAAAAATATATGGAACACGACAGACGGTCGTCTTTCAAACTATCGACGAACATACAGTTTCGTAACATGTTTCCACAATGTGTAAGACGGAAACTGGTGCTATAAACCATTCTACCGAACCTTCACTGGTGTGATATGATTCAGTATGTTACAAGGCCACGGTGTAGTGGTCGAGCGTTTCAAGGTGCCTAGCTACTCACCGTCGGAAGTTCGAGTCCTTCCTCGGGAATTGGTGTATTTGTTGTACTTAGCATTAGTTTAAGTAGGTTGTAACCGTAGGGGCTCATGATCAAAGTAGTTAAGTGCTATAGATTTACAAACATTTGAATATTTTTGAGCATGGTACAAGTAGCGAAGATACAACGACGGTTAAACAATGAATACTTGTGTACGGTACTTACGCAACATTCGTCGATATGCCCATACTCCCAGTTAGGATGGCTGGGCTACCACACGCTGTGCCTTCTCCATCGACTGCTCAGTGAGCAAGCACCACAGTACTTCGCTTCAGAATTTAAACATCTACTGTGCCATCATAATATTAACACAAAAGAGCCCACTTATCTAGCACCCTGGCTGTGCCCGTTCATAAAACGAAAAGATTTGCAAACTCCTTCGCTGTCGCTGCTGTTCGCCTCTGGAAACAGCTGTCCCGCTCTCTTCTCACGATCCAGTCTTCAGCTACGTATAAGAAAAAGTTGAAACACTTCTTTATGGCACCTCCCCAAATTCCAAGTAAACACATATTTGTGACATATAGTCACGGAGGAGGCAGGCGACCATGATTAATAGTAAATAAAGTCTGCAATAAGCTGCATAGGTCGCTGTATTGATTAATGTGACGAAGTGGTTAAAATATGACTTTATTTGACGCGTTCGGCCTAGAATTTATTCATTCCTGTTATCCCATAGGACATGTTTTAAAAAGCATTTGTAAAAAGTAAAATTTTTATTTTTGTATTGCTAAATTGTTATTTTACCTAGCGTAATTTCAATTGTCACGGCGCCACTAGGCTTTATGTTCAAGAACGGCACGCCATCTGGTGACCAAAATCTGTAAACCTGTATTTTACCTTTACCGTGTCCTCAGTCTGCTCCTGTTACAATAAGAACATGTAACCATGTGTACTGACGTACTTGTAATCTATGTATTCAGGGTACGTATGCTGAATTTCTTTATAACAAAATTTGTAGAGTGTTTTTTGCAATATTTCTGTTCTTATACAATTACTATTCCCCTTTCACAGATTCTGATGATGGCCCAGGCCGAAACGCGTCAAATAAAGTCATATTGTAACCACTTCATGACTTTAATCAATACAGCGACCTATGCAGCCTATTGCAGACTTTATTTACTCAAGTAAACAGTCAACTTTCTCTCTGTCTGATAGTAAGATCAGTGCTCTTTTCTCCGTTATTTCTCTTCCTCTCTTTCTATCATAAATCACGCCACCTGCTCTTCCGTTATATCTTCTTAGTACACTCACTTTTCTCTCCCTCTTCTACTCTTTCCACCACGCCCATATTTACTAAACATTCTGTATTGTAATACTTGACAAGTTTCTAATTTATCAAATATGAATATAAACTGTATATATGTCTTTTGTTACCTGTTCTGTTAAAATTTTAATTTTTCTAGATTTAGCATTAATTCTGAAATGTTAGAAATGTAAAATATATAATAATAAAATAATACGTTTCAGCTTGGAGGGAGATATGGAATATTTATTTTACAAAATTCACTTACGGATCAAACGTTTTTATGATAGAACACCATCAGTGCTGTAAATTCAAGTTTCAGTCAGACATTAAAAGAACATAAGAAATTCACGCCAAGAATGTTATAATTCTATGACAAATTACATTCCAAAATCGTAAGCCATGATGACTCATGTATTCTGCATAGAACAATCACTGGTAATATCCATAAAACAATTAAAAGGTCTTTCTGGTACACGTCACAAGTTTAAAATGAGGTAGCTGTTCGCATACACCTACGAAGGCTGTTGGTTCTACAATTGTAACATTCTTGGCGTATATGTTTTTATGTTGTTTTAATGTGTGACTGAAACCTGAATTTACAACACTGCTGATGTTCTATCACAAGAACGAAATCGATATGTGAAATTTGTGAAATAAATATTTCGTCTCGTCGTCTCGCACGCCAATTACATCCCGAGATATTGTGAAGCGAAGATGCCGCTTAAAATACGCTAAACGCGCGGCTAGCTCATGTCCTGAAAATCAGGTGAGAACCTCATGTTGCTCAGGACATGCGCTAGCCGCGCGTTTCTCATATTTCAAGCGTCAACGAATGTGAGTACAGTCGAGAGACGTTACGAAATGTCGACGCCAGTACCGTGTGCACCCACTTCGCAGCATTGCAAGCTGCAATTCTCTCATTTTAGAGGTGCCGAATGCAGTCTTGCAGAATGTAGTTTGCACCTGGTGACTCAGTTGGGCCAGATTTCGTGCCGGACGTGCAGACGGCGCAAGGTGACGTTTCATGAGGTCCCAAACAAGATCAATGGGGGAAAGATCTGGAGCTCGTGCTGGCCAGGGTAGTTTACGTATACCTAGAAGAGTGCTTTGGGTTGTACGGGATACGCGTGTACGTGAATTGTCCTGTTGGAAAAGCACATCGCTTTGTTGGTGCACGAACGTTTGCAAGACAGGTTGAGTGATGGTTTCAATGAGCCGTACACTGTACAATAATTCCTCGCTGATCACCAGACGAGAACGAACAGTGTAGGATATGGCTCCCCACACCATGATGCCAGGTGTCGGCCCCGTGTGCCTCTGTCGTATAAACTTCAGATTTGCGCACTCCCCTGCATAACACCAAACACATGTACGACCATCATTGGCACCGAGGCAGCAGCGACTCTCTTTGCTGAAGACGACACGTCTACATTCGTCCTTCCATAAGCGCCGTTCCTCGTCGGGGGTTCGAATCTCGAATCAACGTAGTCTTTAACGTTTATGTCAACTACCCTGACCAGCACGATTCCCAGGTCGGCCCGCATTAGAATGTTTAAACATCTTGCACCGTTAGCACGACCGGCAAAAAATCTGACCCAACTGAGGCAGCAGGTGGAAACCCCAAGTCTCGCCATCGTCCCCAAGGGAGATTTCCAGCTTGAATTACTGCAAAAGCAGGGTATACGCGGTATTAGCGTCGATATTGGGCACGCTCTGGTCCCTGTAATCATGTGTGTATGGCTCTGTCTAAGGAGGAGGACGACGAGGAAGCTTCGAGTTTAACGTCCCATCGTCCCATGGTACGTTCGGAGTGTTTGGGTAAGGATGTCGAGCGAAATGAGCCGTGCCCTTTCAAAGGAATCATCCCGGCATTTGCCGGAAGCGATATAGGGAAATCACGGAAAAACCTAAATCTGGATGGCTGGACATGGATTTGAACCACCGTCCTTCCGAATGCGAGTCTAAAGTTTTACCACTGCGCCAGCTCGCTCGGAGTCTGTCTGATCGTGTGTTGTATACTTCCCCAACAATGTGTCAATAAAATTTCCATGCGCTGGGCCGATAAATTCTTGTTCCATTTTCATTTTCCAAGAGTGTGATATAGCCAAAAAGTAAACTGAATACGGTTTCGACTGAAACGGCACACTCTCGTATATTATTTTTGTGGTTTGCACTTCCTCAATATGGCCAGTGTCAGTGTAAATTTATTTCTATTAATGAATATCTGCTCCTCGTGGAATGGCGAATTTGGATATTAGTGTTATGTGGAGCATAAGTACACATGTCAGGAGACCTTATTACTGCAACGGTGGAACAGCATTTTAGAGAATGCAGTGCTACAGAATATCCTAGCAAAGCAACGTGTTTTAACCCAAATCACATGTTTGTATAGCTTATGGGACTTAACTACGGAGTCATCAGTCCCTAAACTTACAATCTACTTATGAACTACTTACGAACTAGGACGGCACAAATATCCATGCCCGAGGAGGGATTCGAACCCCCGACCGTAGTGGCCGTGCAGACCGTGACTGGAGCGCCTCAGTCCCCTCGGCCACCGCGGCCGGCTTTAACCCAAGCATCCGTATTAAACTGTAGTTCTGGGACGAGAAGAGACAACAGCGGCGAAAGTTTGTGTTTTGTACGAGAACAACAAGAACGGCAGCATGCAGCGTTTCACATGGAATTTATTCGCCCCCTGCTTGCTTATTCACGAGGACACCAGTGTAAGTTCATAAAGTGTGGGCGACTCCTCCAGCTGCAAATACTACGTCGTTTTCACTTAAAGCGGAGCACGTGTCTGTGTCGGTTATACGTTTAATTACCTCTGCAGTGGGCGAAGTGAAATTGAGTGCATACAACGGCAGACGGCGCATCAACGAGTTTTAATGAACATAGTTCCCCAGTGGGAGGCGTGGTTTGTATGCAGGATGCAGTGAAACAATATGGACGAACACTGAGTTCGTGTCAAATGCAATCAGAGCAAGTGGGGCGGGAAATGCTGCGTTTAACACGGGAAATCAGTGAAATAAAATACGGTTGCCGGTGTGACAAACGAGTGATATCGTGGACGCTAGCGGAAAACCAATATTACATACAGTTTTAAATGTGGCTATGATGGCAACAACAAATCAAAATTTTTTTGTCGGTGGATTACAACAAAATGGGTGCGTTACTTAACGGGCAGTATTGGGCATAGTTTCGACTCCTACTAGGGGTCTATTCTTCAGAGTAAATTACTTATAAAATAAATGTCACTAGAGCGAGAATGCTGTCGTGTTGGAAAAATTAATCCAATTAATTGTCAAAAACTAAAAATGAGTCACTTGCAGTTTGTGGGACTAAATGAATGCAGATTACCAGCACACATACTGGCAGTGACCCATGACTGTATATTTTAATTTTTGAGAGTCAGGCCGGTCGCGGTGGCCGAGGGGACTGAGGCGCTTCAGTCACGGTCAGCGCGGCCACTACGGTCGGGGGTTCGTATCTCCCCTCGGCTATGGATATTTGTGCCGTCTTTAGTATAAGGTAGTTCATAAGTAGTTCGTAAGTTTAGGGACTGATGACCCCGTAGTTAAGTCCCTTAAGCTTTACAAACATTTGAACATTTTTTTGAGAGTCAGTTACAGCAATTTTATGTGACGAGAGCACTGTTGCTCTAAGCAATTTTTATTTTGTGTGTTCACTGCGAAAAATAAAAATTAGTGTACTCTCGAAGAGTTGTAGATGCTTGACATTATTCAACGAAAGGGAGCGATTAAATTGTTATCTCTTGTAAAATATATATACAGGTGTCCCAGCTACTTGTCCACCCAAAATATCTCTGGAACAATAAAAGATATTGGAAAACGACTTTCACCAGTATCAATGTACGGCTGGGGCCCATGAATGTACATATTTGGAAACATTCTAAAACGAAAGCAAATGTGTTTTTAACACAAACTTATGTTTTTTTTAAATGAACACACGATGTTTTTTCTTCAGCAATCCATAGCATGACAAATCACATAAACAATGGCGTTCATTGCATCGCAATATTCCAATTACATCTCGAGATATTGCGACGAGAAGTTGACGCTTGAAAAACCCGAAATACGCTGCTAGCGCACGTCCTGAAGCTCAGGCATGAACCCCAAGCTGCCCATAATCGCGATGTGATTGACATGCGTAATCGCACTTCCATACTTATCAAGAGATCCGAAACGAATAATACGGTCTGCTGCCATCCTGCATTAAAGTCGTACATTCCAGCAGGTATTTATCCCATAGGCTAGGGGTGATGCGGTTCTGTAACATATCTGTGTACCGCAGCGTTAGTCACAGTTAACTTCGCTTATCGTTAATCCGTTACTAAAAAGGTAATACCGTTCAACGTTAAAACTTTACTTTACTGTAGATCTAGCGCAAGTGACAGTGAATCATTCACTCATAATAGTAAAATTCATGTTGATGGTTTTAGTGAAACGAGCAAGTGGACTAAAGGTTTTACCGTTGTTTGGGAAGTCAGGTAAGACATAGAAGATGAATGTAAACATGTTTAACTAATTAGTTTTATTATCACATAATTACCAATGTTATGTTTATCTAATGCGTTACATCACAAATTGTTTCCTGAACATCACTGGGTAAAATGGCCCTTTGTAGAAACTTGCATTGTGATACCAGCACTACATACTAAAGATAGCGTTCACATATCATGCTCAAAGTGATAACCATTGGCTTGCATACATAGGGTCACACATTTTTTAATGCTTAATAGGAAGATTTTTTTAAGCCTGATGGGAAACCACAATGCTTAATATAACATTCTACCATAAATACAAAAGCGCTGTCACTACATTCCGTAACACGCGAGGGGATTGAAGGAACAGACAGAAGGGAACGGATTGCTAAATTAAAAGCACTATTGCCACGATCCGAAGAGGCACGTCTTGTTTATTCTGAAAGAAAACCAAAAATGTACCTTTTTTTACGTGTACTTATCGCCACATCCGGGAGTACACAGTCATTACATAAAAATTTCGAACATAGGTTTGAAGAAATAAAAGTTCACTGCACGCAGAGGATGTCCCATCAAGTCTCGAAATTGAGCCGTCAGAACTACAGTACAATCAATTTCTAGAGACTGCTATTACCATTAGTCTACAGTAGTGATTTAAATTCCTTTATATAAAGGCTTTGATGAACAAGAATTCCTGAGGATTCATGTCCTTGCCCTAGAAAGTGTTGCAATGTTATGAGCATCGTTGCTTTGTGAACAAATGTTTCCAATTATGAATATGAACGAAGCAAAAACAAGGTCAAGTTTCATGAATCGTTGCAAGCTGTAGGGAAGAGCGGGGCAAGATGGATGGAGGGCAAGACAGGGTTTTTGTAATTTCTACCACGACAGATATCGCAACCTAGCTACGAATAGTTGAACTCGTAGTCTCTTGCTATGCGAGTGCCTGACGGTGCTGGTAGCCATTTTAAGCAAACCAATCGGAGTGAATACATTCAAATGTTAAAATTCTTGAATATCCGTCTCCAGATCGCTTATATTTTCTAAAACATTACCGGTTTCGGGACAGCTGTCCATCTTCAGATCAAAATTTTGAAGTTACAGAGTAACCTGTCCTGTAATGAACGAATGTTCACAGTCGACAGGTTACTCTGTAACTTCAAAATTTTGATCTGAAGATGGGCAGCTGTCCCGAAACCGGTAATGTTTTAGAAAATATAAGCGATCTGGAGACGGATATTCAAGAATTTTATTCATATAACGATCGCAATAACTCCCTGAAGACTAATAAGTCTTGCTTTGATAAACATTCAAATGTGTTTTCGTCTTTGCTGATGTAATTTTTCGTCGTTTTCAAACGTGAAAAGGTAAGAGAGGTAATTGTTTCTCATGCTTTAAAGTATTATCAATGAAAAAACACTTTGTTTAGCAATAATTTAATGCATGCAATAACTAATTGAATCTATCCTTGGTGCTATAATATTAACCTAACGTAAAAATGGTCCCTGGGGGGCAAGACGGGGTACCTAGTGGCAGGGCAAGATGGGGTATCCCAAGAGTTCACCTGAGAAGTCTGTTTAAAAAATCCCTTTCTTTTTGTAAAGGCAAAAGTGGGAAGAATAAAAAAGCAATGACGAACTTGGCAAAGAAGATAAAAAATTTGAAGTAGAAAGCACATTAGAAGAAGATGACGCTGCGTGTCTGTATTACGGCTGTTTCTACTCGCAGTCAAGAGAAGGATGGGTGTCATGCGTCTCCTGCAAAAAATGGGCTCACTGTTCATGTGCGGGAGAAGAAGACGAGGATGCCGAGGTACATCATGTGTGTGAATTTTGTTTACAAAGCGACGATACTAACTGAATAACAATAAACTGAACTTTAACACCACACAATGTTTACTTAATGCATTTCCATTAGATATTAAAATAAATCGTTTATGAATTTGTAAAGCTGTGTTCATTGAATCATTTAATTACCTCTGCCTTATACAGTATTGAGGTAACCCATCTTGCCCCACCAGCGTACCCCATCTTGCCCTCACTTGGTGAACCGTGGCAAAAAATACTTTTTTTTAATAGTAAATACTAACAATTTTGGTCCTACGTTTTTCTATAAACTCTAGAAGCACTGACGTTTAGAGGAGAATATATGGTATTTTACTTGAGCATTTTGTGAACCTACAAAAATTATTAAGTGCTTAAGTAGCCCGTCTTTGACCCGCTCTCCCCTATTTCCAATTGTAACTGCCAAAAACTATTGTACCTAATGTGAAAAAAAAAAAAAAAAAAAGTTTCTTCAATGCGATGCCAAAGATCAACAAAGAATGTTGAGAATCAGTATAAAATAAGGAGCTCAATAAAATCGTTCTTTCTCCCTATAAACAAAAGTTGGCATTATAATTATTATTATTCGTTTTAATAAGTTGCAAAGACCACGACTCTCGCGTCGCTACGCGCGTTGTCAACACGTCCCCCTGCTACCACTGCCATGGTTGCGCTGTGCCTGCCTCGCTCACATCACATCACGTGCCCCACTACACACCACCGACTGCTGCAGCAGAGCACCGGTGTTCTTCCCAGTGCCGGCCGGTGCTCGCGAAGCACACGAGTTTTTATTTATTTATTTATTTATTTTTTTGTTTTGTTTTATGGGACTTAACTACGGGGTCATCAGTCCCTAAACTTACAAACTACTTATGACTTATGAACTACTTACGAACTAGGACGGCACAAATATCCATGCCCGAGGGGGGATTCGAACCCCCGACCGTAGTGACCGTGCAGACCGTGACTGGAGCGCCTCAGTCACCGCGACCACCGCGGCCGGCGCACACGAGTTGGAGAGGCCTGGTGTAACCAATGCCGCGGAGCGGCCATTTACATCAGAACAGTCACAAAATGTTCAAATGTTTGTAAAGCTTATGGGACTTAATTAACTATGGGGTCATCAGTCCCTAAACTTACAAACTACTTATGAACTAGCTAATACTACTGACGGCACAAATATCCACGCCCGAGGGGGGATTCGAACCCCCGACCGTTGTGGCCGTTCAGACCGTGACTGGAGCGCCTCAGTCCCCTCGGCCACCGCTGCCGGCGAACAGTCACATCTACTCGGTGCTTCGTCGCTATACTGCCTCCCTGGTCGACGGCCCGGCGATATCATTCCGCGGATGACTGCACCGAATAAATCGGTGCGTGGCCGCGACGATCCTATTGGCTGCGGCATAGTGTCGCTCCGCGAACTCGTGACGGCCGCGGTGGCGTCATCGCCCTCTGGTGTCTTCCCGAAGCTCGCCCTTGACTGGTGAGGGGGGCATGGTCGGAGCCCGCTGTTGTGGACCGTGGAAACTACTCTCGGACACAACAGACAAAATCTGACTAGCTCTCTTAGACTATTCGCGGTAATGCTGTCATTTATTGGTTAGGAAAGTCACCAGAACATCAAAAGCAAATGAAAAATTATTTAGATAGCTGCATGGTGCAAAAATTGGCAATTGACCCTTGCCGGCCGCGGTGGCCGACGGGACTGAGGCGCTCCAGTCACGGTCTGCACGGCCACTACGGTTGGGGGTTCGAATCCCCCTCGGGCATGGATATTTGTGCCGTCCTTAGTATTAGCTAGTTCATAAGTAGTTTGTAAGTTTAGGGACTGATTTCCACGTAGTTAAGTCCCGTTAGCTCAACAAACATTTGAACATTTGAATTGACCCTTAATAATGATAAGTGTGAAGTCATCGATATGGACTAAACTAAATCCGTTAAACTTCACTTAATCGATAAATCAGTCAACTCCACAGTCCGTCAATTCAGCTAAATACCTAGGAATAGCATTTACGAGCTATTTCAATTGGAAAGAACACACAGAAGACGACCCAGGTATAGCGACCGAGCGAGGTGGCGCAGTGGTAAGACACTGGACTCGAATTCGGGAGGATGGTGGTTCAAATCCACCTCCGGCCATCCAGATTTACCATTTCCATGATTTCCCTAAATCCCTCCAGGCAAATGTCGGGATGGTTCCTTTCAAAAGGGCACGGCCCATTTCCTCCCCCATCCTTCCCAGAAAATCCGAGCGTTACCTCTGTCTCTAATGACCACGCTGTCGACGTGACAAAGCCTAAGCTTCCTTCCTTCCTTCCTTCATCGGTAGAGCACTTAAAAGATGCAACAGTTCTACCAGAGAAACTGCCCACTGTTTTGGGGTATTGCTGCGCATTGTGGGATCGAAACCAGGTGAAACTTACTAACGATTCAAGGAAAGTTTGGGAAAGGGCAGCTCGTTTTGTATTATCGCGTTATAGGGGGGAGTGTGTCACGGAAATGATGCACAAGTTGGGGTGGAAATCATTAAAAGACAGGTGTAAATTTTTTCTGCGAGATCTATTTGTGAAATTTTTATCATCTAATTTCTCTCTCTACATAGAGAGCATTATAACCATAATAAAATAAGACATCTAAAATAGATTTAGGTGATCGTTTTTCCCGTGTTATATTAGAGAAAGGAACTATAGAGAAATATCATAAAAGTGGTTCAATGAACCCTCTGTCATGTACTTTAATGTGACTTGCAGAGTATCCAACTAGATATAGATTACCTTCCTGTTGCAAGAATGTCAAAAGAACGCGTCTTACAACAATCTGCTCGTACCGAGCGCTGGTGAGCGTTCCCTTTAAAAACATGAAAATGTGAAGGAAAGCTGCAGCTTTTCACACCCGAGACCATAAGGCCTGGGAGAGACTCACTGTGTCTTGGGCGAAAGCACTCTACGAGACAACGGTGGCCGGGTCTATATCACTGATCTCTATACTACCTGGATGTTCAGCTGTCTGAGCGTGCCAGCCATAGATGTTCTTATTTCGTCTCTTGCTAAATTCAAATATGGCTGCTACGAAGAATAAGAAGAAAACGAGAAGAAAATACGTTTTAATTACTCTTCCATATTGGCCTATTACATCGCATATTGGCATAAACTTCAAATCCAGAGTTAAGCAAGCAATTCTTTTTCACATAATAACTATTGGAAATTCGTATGGCAAATTTAAATATGGTGGACAATGCGAAAACGTGTCGAAAACATATGAATATGCAGGCACGCTACAGTTGTGTGCTCATACGCCAGTTATACATCCATGTTATATAGTGATCACTGGTCTCCATTGTACGCGCAGACGACTAGCACTCGCGTGCAGTCCAGATCGCATTATTTGCCTCCTAATGATCAATTTCGATCTCTGACAAGGTCATCCTCACACCATAGTGGAACAAGCAACGTTGAGCAGTTGACCATCACAGTTTGAGAGTTGCCTGCTCCAGCATGGTCTGAGGATCATCTTATAATAGATCGAAACCGGTAACAAGTAAGTAAATACATGCGATATAGACTGTTTTTTTAATTAATTTTCATTATTTACAAAAATCACTGCTTCTCCACAAAAGTTTTCGAAAAGAAACTGCTTTCAGCGCTGAAGATCCCGTCATTCAAATTCTAAGTGAGCCTTTGATGTAGAGTGACCAACTTTTGGTTACACGTTTGAGGGAGATGTCCAAAATCTGATGATTATTACAAGGGAGACTAAGCGAGATTATATCACAGTAAATTTCAACTGCACAACTATACGTATTTTCCCTGGAATTGATCACAATATGGATACAAACGTTAAAAAAAGTCAGACATAATTTTCTTATTTTTACTTATGTATCATATTTTGGGGTATCAATACAACCTGAGAGTGAGTTTCTGAGAAAGCAGTAGCATTAATAAGACTCATCTGTAGAGCAAATTAAAGAATTCGCTTGCTTCAACCCTGTAAGTCAGCTATCGCCGAACACTGCATCCTGTATCTCCACCGGCCATCTGATGAAATATGACGATACAGAAATTGTGGCTACCACGCCAAACAATTGGAGCTCCATCATACACCAATCTACTAGAAATAAGATTGTCAGACAACGTGACCCTTATAAATCGTGATGGTGACAATCGAACTGATATGGATGCGGCGAGCTTTCACCGCGGAGGGCGCGCGGAGCAGTTTACAGACTTGTAGCAGAGGCGCATGCGCTCAAGTGACGCATGCGCATTGGCAGCAGAAGACACCACGCATGTGCCGACGGGGTCTTAAATAGCTGAGCTCAGGGCTTCTGTCATCAGTCATTACCTGAAGATGGCCAGAAGACTCTGCGCCGAAATATCGTACCAGCCACCTGCGAACATCCGGCAGTATTCCCGTAATTTAATAGAGCAGATCTGTCGAAATGAATAACGATTTTCTTCTAATGATTCCCACCTCTACTCGTACATCATATCCATGACAATTTCCCCCCATATCGCGATAATGCAAACCAAGCTACCCTTCTCTAAATTGTCAATGCGCAACAAGTGATGTGTAAGCAGTTTCTTTCGTAGAAGCGACAGAGTGCCCACGAGAAACTGAGCGAAGCTCCAAATTTCATAGAAAATCCAATGTGTAACGACGATAGTCTTTGTTCTTAGGCGAGGCTGCTGGTAATTGGCATTGACGCTGGGGCCGACTGCTAGTGAATCCGAGCGAAAGTATTGAAACTTACTGCAGTGGTATCTAGCAGTGGTCTCTGTTTGCCTCTAACTCCACGTTATTCAGGGTGAGGCACCTAACATTATCGCTGGATATATTTCGTAAACCACATGAAATACTGACGAACCGATTCCACAGACCGAACGCGAGGAGAGGGGCTAGTGTAATTCGTTAATACAAACCATAAAACAATGCACGGAAGTATGTTTTTTTTAACACAAACTTATGTTTTTTTAAATGAAACCCCGTTAGTTTTGTTAGCACTTCTGAACATATAAACAAATTCGTAATCAGTGGCGCTTGTTGCATTGTAAAATGTTAATTACATCCGGAGATATTGTAACCTAAAGTTGACGCTTGAAGCCTCCGACGTTCAGTTTCGTGTTGTAACAAACACGGGCCATGGTCGGTGAGCAGCATCTGCAGGGACATGTTTACGATGACGACCGTGTTTACGAGTGTGACTGTAGTGCACTGTTGTGGTTCGGTCTAGCTGTCGCAGTGTCCGCTTGTAGCACTTGCTACTGTTGTTATTCTGCATTCGCTTTGCACACATACTAACTGTAGTACACTGTGTTACCAGACGTCTGTGATAGTGTAGTGTTGTAGGAACTGTGACCAAGGTGTGAAAAGGCGGAGATGATACTCATCTATGGCGAGTGTCGACAAAATGCAGCTGAAGCCTGCAGGGTGCATGCAGAATGTTACCCGGACAGAGAGCAACCAATGTGCCGCACATTTCAAAACATCTACCGCCAACTGTATGCAACAGGTATGGTGATAGCACACAAACGGGCCCGTAACAGGCCCGTCACAGGAGAAGTGGGTGCAGTTGGTGTCTTAGCTGCTGTTGCCGTGAACACACACAGGAGTACACGGGACATTGCGAGAGCCGGTGGACTGAGTAAAAGTAGTGTCATGCGCATACTGCATCGTCACTGCTTTCACCCGTTTCATGTGTCGCTACATCAGCAATTACATGGTGATGACTTTAATCATCGAGTGCAGTTCTGTCAATGGGCATTAACAGGGAATGCGTTGCAGTTCTACCTGTTTACCGATGAAGCGGGTTTTACAAACCACAGGGCAGTGAATCTACAGAACATGCATTACAATCCTCGCTGGCTCCGATAGGTAGAGCGACAGCGACCGTGGACTGTAAATGTATGGTGCGGAATCATTGGCGACCACCTCATTGGTCCTCACTTCATTGCAGGGGCCCAAACAGCTACAACATACATCGCGTTTCTACAGAATGATCTGCCAACGTTGCTCGAAAATGTCCCACTGCAAACGCGTCGACGTATGTGATATCAGCAAGATGGTGCATCTGCACATTACGCAATTAACACTAGGATGACCCTTGACAGTATGTTCGACGGGCGTTTCATAGGACGTGGAGGACGCATACATTGGCCAGCTCGTTCTCCTTATCTTACACCTCTGGACTTCTTTCTGTGGGGTACATTAAAGGAGAATGTGTACCATGATGTGCCTACAACCCCGGAGGATATGAAACAAAGTATTGTGGCAGCCTGCGGCGACATTACACCAGATGTACTGCGGCGTGTACGACATTCATTACGCCACGCCATAAATTGCAATTGTGTGCAGCAAATGATGGCCACCACTTTGAACATCTATTGGCCTGACATGTCGGGACAGATTATATTCCACCCCGTAACTGAAAACGGAAACCACGTGTGTATGTGTACCTCACCCCTCATGGTAATGTACATGTGCGTCAGTGAAAAAGACGAATAAAGGTGTTAGCGTGTGGACGTAATTTGCTCTTCTAGTCTCTTCTGTACCTAAGGTACATCACCGTTCCCTTTGCATCCCTACTTAATTCGCTGCTCTCCGACACACACGATCGAACAACGGAGGTGTGGTATTCAAGCGTCAACTTTAGGTTACAATATCTCCGGATGTAATTAACATTTTACAATGCAACAAACGGTACTGAATACGTATTTGTTTATATGTTCAAATGTGCTAACAAAACTAATGGGGTTCCATTAAAAAAACCGTAGGTTTGTGTTAAAAAACATACTTCCGCGCATTTTTTTGGTTTGTATTAACCAATTACACTAGCCCCTCTCCTCACGTTCGGTCTGTGGTATTGGTTCGTCAGTATTTGATGTGGTTTACGAAATATATCCAGCAGTAATGTTAGGTGAGTCACCCTGTATATGTTGTCGGAGTTGGCATCCTTCGCGTACCCAGAAATAGCTAGGCTTCGTACTATGTTTAGCTTAAGGTACACCTCGGTCTAGGCTCCTTGAAACATTGGTTAAGTATTTTGTCCGCCAGTAGGGGCTGTCCTGGAGCCGGCGTAAGAGAAATGCTTTAATGCAAGCCAAACGAAAAGAAGGAATCAAAATATCCACGGGTGTACTGCCGGTCTATAGTGTCCAACGGGCACAATATTTCGGCGATCATCCATGTCGCCATCATGAGGTGAACTGACAGACTGAGCTCCTGGAAACGCGCCGGCACGGAGATCCGCACGCTACGGCGGCTCCAAGGGAAATGGGTTCTAGCCCGGTAGCTGGCGATTTAAATACCCTCGACCCGCGGAGCGACCCCTCTGTGGTCCGCGCCCGCGCTGACTCATCCAGCCTGAAGCTGTTAAGGCGTTTAACAAAATCCACGGAATTACGGATGTGATGAGGGTATTTACCCACATAAGGATTTAATATTCCCGTCAAGTATTTGGCCAACAAATATGTAGGTGCTCTGATGTTACTGACAATGGGACGTAACGGCGCCCCATCTTTGTGAACCTTAGGGAGTCCATAAAGTCTTGGCGGTACCGGACCTTGAGGTAGCAGTTTCTTGGCGACACCCTCCGGTAAATCCGCATCCTTAAGCGCCCTCGTCTTGTTCTCCACCTTCTTTGTGGGGTCAACGCTGATCGTCATTTAGCAGGCTCTGCATCTTTTCAGTGTAGTCCTTATGGGAGACAACAACCGTAGCATTGCCTTTGTCAGCCGGTAAGACAACAATTTAAGGGCGCTCCCTCAGGTCACGAATAGCCGCCCTCTCTTTACTAGTGATGTTCGACTTCATGGGCTTGGATTTCGTCAACGCACGACAAGTTTCTCGACGTATTTCCGGAAGAAACTAAAGAATCACGAAAAGAAGGAAGATTATGCGAGTGCACGTATGCCTGAATTCAGCTGCGAGCCTCAAAGAATTCGCTAAATGTGTTCACCGGAGCGTGTCATAGAGCAATTGGGCCGACAATTACATTCTTCATTGAGACAGCAGCAGTGGGTGGGTACAGCGCGTAACCGCGAGCGGTGCCGCTGCCGATATTAACAGGGCGCTCGCCCGCTGCCCGCACAAAGGGGCCCAGCCCCGACACACAAAGCGCGGCTCCCCTGCAGACGAAGCGAGGCGAGGCGGGCAGCGACAGCGCCAGCCAGCTTTGGTTCCGCCAAATCACTCGGCATTCCTGGCGCCGCGCGTCAAAGGCCCGTGCCTGCTGGTGCTGGCTGGCGCGCCAGTATTGGCGCCTCGTCCCGACAGCCGCGCTGTGCCACTCCAGCCAGAGACTTGTTCCCGGGCCCAGAAGGCGCCTCTTACCTGCTGCTGGCTGCACCCTCAAGCACTGAACGGCCAAACAAACTGGCCTAATGTTGCGTAGGGCCTCGGAGAGCACGCAACACGACGTGGCGTGGACTCGATTAGTACTGAAGCAGTGCTGGACGGAACCGACACCATGCATCTGCAGCACTGTGCATTAACCGTAAGGCCGTGTTCACACTGCCGGCCGGGCCGAGCCGAGCCGAGAGATTAAACACATTGTTTTTAATGGTACTGTTCACACTGCCGGCCGGGCTGAGAGGACTCCGCTTCAGCCGGCTCAAGCCGAGTCGACGACGTTCGTAATGTATGTATTTTCGGCGCGTGGTCTAATGGATTTATTATTAAAACCCAACGTTTCGTCCCCGACTGCGAAGGACATGCAAAAGTGCCACAATCCCCCTTGAGAATGTCCTTCGCAGTCTTTTATTACTATTAATTCTACAAAATGAATACAAAATTCAGAACTTTTTTTAGTTGTTCTCATAAGGAAAAATTCTCGTAAATGTCAGTCGAAATTCATGGGTCGAATCCATTACCACCTGTTTCTTAAAATTCAACGGGTCACTACAGTGTGGGAACAATAATATTAAATTAATAAAATTAATTACTGTTAGCGGGCTCGAAGTACACAACAATGAACAAGTTTTGGTCAGTTCCGTGTTTCCTTCGATGACCGTGACCGTGTGTGGGTATTCGATGTTGCTGGGGACAAGCCTACCAAGAATAAAAACGAAATAAAGAAGGTGACAAACGCTTCTGTCTTATACTGACTTGTCCTGCAGTGTCTGAAGCTAAACTAAATCAGAGTATTTTTGTGGTGTCGCACAAGTCTGAAGTGCGCGCCACGTAATTTCGCCGCGCGCCGCCATGCACGCACGGCGCGGCGTTCTTACGAAGTCAGCCACGAGCGCCCTCTGCTGCAACTCCGCTCGTGGCCACCACTGAACGGCTTCGGCCACTTGGGAATAGGACAGGCACTGATTAGGACTCTCATCAGTAGGCAGGCCATTACCGAGTTCAACTATGTCTCAGCAGTACACTTAGTTGGCAGTCATGAAGTCTGTAAAAGTTGAGATATTTCTGCGAAATATACAACTTGTTCTAATCTAGCTCAGTGTTTCTAGTTTCTGCTGCCCCACTGGCTGGACACCTCCGTACCTGCACACGCGTGCATTCTACTTTCCTGTCTCTCTCTACTCGGCCACCGACACCCAGGACAACCGGCGGAAACGAGACACAAAAGTGACGACGAGGATGGGATACAAAAGTGGCGACAAGGAGCGATAGAAGAACCTTGGACCAGCCCCCTTGCAGCAGCCAGACAGCAGCAGTCGGAGCACACAGAAATTGTTCCCGCCCACCCTTCCTTATTAAAAGATTTTTGGGGGACAACATTCAGTTACGTGTTTTGTGAACTTTTTTTGTTGCAGAGAGTCTTCTTTCACATTGCATTTGTGTTTTGATCTAATTTTCGTGTTTACGCGGCGCCTAATCGGTCAGCATGGCCGCTAGTCCGAACCAAAACTTAATGGAAATTATTCAGTTACAGACGGCGCAAATCAAGCAACTACTTCAAGCGGTGTCCCAGTGGACGGCACAGGCAGCACACCAGCAACAGCCGTCACATCAGCCACCCACATCTGCCGCCGCATCGATTCCTACGTTTCGCCAGTACAACGAACGCCTGGAAGAATGGAGCGATTACTTCGCGCAATTTCAAGAACTCGTTGCGGCTCATCAACTTACAGGTCAGGCCATCAAGCATTTATTCCTCTCAATTGTGGGCACTAAGACCTTCGTGTTACTGCAGAAACTTTTCCCTCACAATCTCCTCGCGATCTAGAATTTGATGCACTAGTACATGCCTTGAATGCTCATTATGAGAGAAAAGTTCTCGTAGCAGCGGCTCGGTAGCGATTTTTCAGACTAAAAAAATTACCGGGGCAGTCACACCAGCAGTGGATTACAGAGTTGAAGGGCTTAACCCGCAAATGTAAATTTACTTGCTCTTATGGACTCTCTTATAGTGACGTTATGTTGAGGGATGCAATTACACAGAACATTCAGGACCCCAGAATTAGGGCAGCAATTCTGAAACAGTCTGATCCTTCATTAGACAGTGTACTGCAATTTATTGATGCGCATGATACCTTTGACTTAGCAGATGTAGAAATACAAAGCCACAGTGTTAACTCAGTGCGCCGCAACGGACGTTTTCCTAGCAGTAGTTCTCAGTCCAGCCCTAGTGATTCTTATTTTTCTATCGTCCGTGCTGAACAGACAGTGAACAGTAGCTAGTGTAAAAGTGCGAGACAAAGGTCGCCCCAACGTGTTAGACAAAGTAATTTGACAAACGGGCGCCGATGCTCTTTTCAGAAAATTGGTCGTAAGTCTTGCCCTCAGTGTGTATCTCGCCACAAACGTGCGCAATGCCCTAGTCGCAACACAACCTGTTATCAATGCGGTGCCGTTAGGAACAGTGCTTCGCTGAGTGCGAGAACAGTTCATACTGTAAATGTCATATGCGCTGTGGACTTGGACAGTTTTTCTATAGATTCTCAAATACAAGAACGTTTTTCTTGCGCCTACTGCAAAACTATGTAGTGAACCACGTAGCATGCATCGTCGAGCGCGTAAAACTGTGCAACGGAAAAGGGTTAGGGACAAGCAAAATGATTATTTACAGTGCAATCCTGTAGTGAACCTAGTGCCTTCTGCAACTACTCCTTGTAAAAGTGCCCAGTACTGTGTAGCTAGTGACAGTAGACTTGATGTAGTTACTCAAAGTAATTTTAGTGCAGTAGCCTCACATTGCGCGGATGCTGATCTGGCGGTAGTGCCATCTAGGGACAGTGTAATTAATCTGTGTGCCAATTCTGCGCCGCTACCTTCACTACGCGGCCCGCGCATGCACAAGCGCAGCAAACAAACTGTAGCAGACATTGCCCACATTCACGCACCTGTCGAGCGCCACAAACAAAAACTAGACTGTGCAATTACAGCTCGACATTGGTTCCGCTGTCACATTAATGAATAAAGACACTTACGAATTTCTGGGTTTGCCAAAATTGTCGCCGTCTCAACAAGTGCTAACAGCATATACAGGTCAAAATATTCCCATGCTGGGAACGTGTAGCCTGCCCGCCTCTTTTCAAGGTGTTACCACAACTATCTTTTTTGTTGTTCTTCAGGCCAAATCTACACAGAACATTTTTGGACTAGACGCATTCGACTTGTTTGGCTTATCAATTCAAAGAGATGTGTTTCAAATTTCGTCAGTAGTGCCCCAGGAGAAAATCAATGCATCGTGTGAAAAATATAGTGACTTGTTTTCGCCGGAACTAGGTTGTGCAAAAGATTTCGTGGCACATGTAACTTTAATAGAATCTGCAGTACCAAAATTTCGTAAAGCTAGACCAATGCCTATCGCAATTCGTTATAAAGTTGCTGAAGAACTTAAACGTTGGCAGGATAGTGGGATGATTTCTCCTGTTTCTGCGAGTCAGTGGGCCTCGCCTTTAGTGATTCTAACAAAGCCGACAGGAAAACTTCGTCTCTGTGCAGACTTCAAATCAACTTTGAACAGTCGAACAATTGTAGACACTTACCCCATGCCCTGACCTGAGGAACTAATGGACAAATTAGGACAGTCTCGCTTCTTTTCTAAGATTGATTTAGCAGAGGCATACTTGCAAATTCCGCTAGATGACGAGTGAAAAAAGTTTTTCGTCATTAATACTCGCATGGGCCTTTTTTAATGTCAACACCTACCCTTCGGCAGTTCTTCCGGCCCCGCTATTTTTCAGCGTTTTTTTGAAACAGCTGACAGTTTCTGTACTGTGCTGCTCGAACTATTTAGATGTTATTGTGGTCTCGGACGCACAGTTGAAGAACATTTATCAAACCTGGAGTGCCTTTTAAAAGTGTTGACTGCAGCAGGTCTACATTATAACAAAGCAAAGTGTTGACTTTCCAGACTGAAATAGAGTACCTAGGGTATGTGATTGATGCCCAAGGAATCCATCCCTTACAGTCACTTCTTCGAGCAATCAAAGACTTTCCCCCTCCTAAGAATGTGCATGAATTGCAAGCAGTAATGGGAAAGCTTAACTATTATTTCAGATTTATTCCCAATGCCTCTCAGACTGCAGCTCCACTGCATCGCTTACGTAGGAAGAATGTTCCTTTTCTATGGTCTAAAGACTGCCAGGTTACCTTTGACAATTAAAAGTCTGCACTACTCAGTGATGCATGTTTGATTCCCTTTGACCCACAGAAGCTTAGTCCTAGCAGTGGATGCCTTGTCGTATGATCTGGGCGCAGTAATGTCACATCGTATTGGATCTCACGATCGTCCTATTCCCTTTGCGTCCAAGCTAATGACGCCAATGCAACAGAATTACAGTCAGATAGAAAAGGAGGCCTTAGCAATCATTTACGGCGTCACAAAGTTTCATCATTATCTCTATGGCAGAAAATTCTATTTGTTGACAGATCAAAAGCCTCTCACGTCATTGTTCTCACCCACAAAGCCAATTCCGTTACGAACGGCCCAAAAGCTTCAGAGATGGTCCGTGATACTGTCTAATTATCAGTATAAGATTTTGTACCGACCTACAACTAAACATGCCAACGCGGACACACTTTCCCGACTTCCTGTTGACCAGGATGTGTCGTTTGATGCTTCAGAAATGGCATGTTGTCAGATAGACTTCAGAGATGCTTCCACTGTAGCAGACTTCCCTTTAAACTCTCGTCGGGTTGCACAGGAAACAGCTGCAGATGCAGACCTAAGTGTGGTAGCATGTTTTGTTCGCTCAGGGTGGCCTGCCAGAGCCAAAGACATTGAACGGCCTCTAGTTGTACGTTATTTTGCACAACGTCATGCATTGTCTTTAAGTCAGGGTATTCTGTTGTTACATACTGACAGTGACCAAAGAATGGTGATTGTTGCTCGTTCCCTGCAACGAGAAGTCTTACGTCTCCTGCATCAAGGTCATTGGGGTATTGTTAGGACAAAGCAACTGGCCAGGCGTCATTGTACCTGGGTTGGTATGGACGCCCAGATAGAGAGCATGACGTCACAGTGTACGGTTTGTGCGGAGCAAACTTTCTCGGACTGGCCACGCCCCAAAGGACCATGGCAACGTTTACACATTGACTTTGCTGGGGTCAATTCGTGCAGGGGATACCACTCGTCGGCTTTGACCCGTGACGTAGCCGTGTTGTGCTGTATGACGTCATTGTGTCACTGATGTTTCGAATATAAGTAAATAACACCTTTGGTAATTAGTTATTAATTTAATTTCCTCGGATAAATGTTATTGCATGTAAATGTCACTTCTAAGTAGTTTTCCTCAGCATACTTCGTCTTAAAATGCGTGTGTTGGAAATATATTTATTGCGTCGTTTCAATTTCCCTCTAAATTTTTGTACTAAGGAAGATTAAATACGAAATCCGTCAAATACGATACAGTACCTCAAATAAAAGGTTACGCTACGCCATGTTCCTTTGTTACGCTAACTGAGCACAGGCCATGTGATGTAGTCAGCCAACCACAGCTCAATGTAATAGCATTAATCAGCGAATAGTAGTCATTCAATATTCCCGCCGCGGTAACATGCAAATACGACTGCCCGAACATTAATCTGGGCAATCCTGTGATTGCAGTCAAATATAGATACGTATGCATCCTGTGAGTTTTTTTTAATGCACTGAAACATAAAGATTCATATCGTATTTAAACGCACGCGTTTTTGGAAGCGGTTGAAATTCTATCAAATTTATGGTTTTCCGAGGGCAGTGTTACACGAGGGTTAAATTGTACAACGCTTCTCGCCGGACTGCAGTGGTTTATGTTGGCACCAAAGGTATTGACGGCAACTCAGATGATCACTAAATGATTTTTCGTGACAACTGCAATTAAAATGAACATTATTATTTTCTGAACGGAGAAGGGTACATGCAAGAAACTGTCGACCATAGAGCTTCAAATAACATTTACTATCTTGCTCGTGAAAAATATTAATGCAATTCTACACTTCATTGTTCATCTGTTGCCTGGCGAGAAGTGTCGTAATATTTTACCGAAGAGTGTACAGCAAGCCAGTTTAGATTATCGAGAAGTAGACGCATTTGTCCAAAACCAGATACAGTGTCACAGCGATGTTCCATATTTTTCGGCTTTAGTTGACAGCCAGCCTTCACACAGAAAGAGATAATTTCGTAAAAAGAGACAATGAAGTGGTATGCAGAGTAGAATGCTCTTATTAATTGTGATACTAACCTTTAAGAGTGCACTTAGTGTATTTTTTGCCGTGAGCTATATAGGTCAATTCGAGTGTACGATACCGATCATATATTATCTATCCCGTCAATTATTATTATTTGATTTAAAAAAATAACGATTTCTATGAAATAATTTAAATAAGTAAATAACCTACTACTGGTATCCTCTTCTCCAATTGAGCTATATAGGTCAAATGTTCAAATGTTTGTATAGTCTATGGGACTTAACTACGGGGTCATCAGTCCCTAAACTTACAAACTACTTATGAATAACTTACGAACTAGGACGGCACAAATATCCATGACCGAGGGGGGATTCGAACCCCCGACCGTAGTGGCCGTGCAGACCGTGACTGGAGCGCTTCAGTCTCCTCGGCCACCGCGGCCGGCTATATAGTTCAATTCGAGTTCACGATACCATCGCAGTGATATCCCTGCCTGTAAGTGACCTATACAGGTCAATTCGAGTTTTCGATGCGATTTTTTTTTAATTTTTATTTTCGGTAGTGGTACCCCTGTCTGTAATTCAGGTATATAGATCTTTTTGACTATCCGATACTCTTTTAATCGATTTTTACGCCATTACAGCCTTATTTTTATCTTAACCCTTTTAGTATAATTTATGTTCTCTTGGTATTAGTTTATTCATATCGTCAGTTTACCTATTAGAATGTCCCCGCCCAAAACCCCCATATTCCCGCGCTAGTACCGCTAGTGTCACTTTCTTCATCATCCACAATGCATAGTGTGTTTAAATGTGTGCGTGATTTTGTTTTTCGTGTTTTTTTATTATTTATCTCCACATCCAAAATACCGATTTTATTGTGATATACTCGATACAGTGATTTAATTTTTTTTCGTGTGATATTTATTTTCCGCAATTTCATCATATGAATATCTACAATAAATTCATTGTATATATCGCGTATGTAATGTTAGCTTATAAAATTACGTTATTTCCAAAGATATTTATATATCTTTGGTTTCATCATACATTAATTTATGTCTTTCATTTACCTCTATTATGTCTTTGTTCCTAAGAGCATATATCAACTTCTTTGGTACACGTGCGATAGCCACGCATATAACGCCTCTGAATAATGACGTCATTGATCAAAGCTGATGGTTGGTATCCCCATCCCGAATTATTCCCTTTGCCGGACCTTTCTGGAATACGCCCTGGTTAATCGTTGTAGACGCTTTCAGCAAGTTTCCTTTCGTGATTGCCATGAACTCAACGACGGCTTCTAGTACAATCAGTGCCTTAACATCAGTGTTTTGTAACGAAGGTTTGCCTGAAACTATCGCCAGTGACAATGGACCTCAGTTTGTTAGTGCGGAATTTCAACAGTTTTGTCGTGTGAATGGCATTCAGCACATCACCACCGCACCTTTTCACCCTCAGTCCAATGGTGAAGCAGAACGTTTCGTTCGAACACACAAGTCTCACATGGAAAAGATGAAAGGTCAGCACTCCAAGCAGAAAGCTCTTCAAATTTTCCTGTCTACGTATCAGTGCATGCCACGTGACGGCCCGTCTCCTGCCGAGCTGCTACACGGCCGCCGTCACCGCACTCTCCTTCACCTGCTGCAGCCTCCCACGCACCGAGTCGGTTCGTATGGCGCTTCGCGTTTTCAGGTTTCTACGCTGTACAGGGTGTTTGCTGGGAAGAAAAGATGGTTGCCGGGCACCATTCAGCGCATGCTCGGTCGCAATATATATGTTGTACCTTCTTCCACAGGGTCAGAGCTGCGGCGCCACGCAAACCAATTGCGCTTGCACAGGCCGCGCGATCCTGTCTCTGGTTTCTTGATTCCAGTCCCAGTTCATCGCCAGGGAGCACAGCCACATCGCTCGCCACCGGGCCCAGAGTCCTCGGACTACAAGATCATCCCAATGGAGGTCAACACGCCTCCGCCGCAGTCGCTGCCGCAGATGACAGCGTCACCTAGAGGAACTCCGGGTCCGTGCGTTCCCTCCCTGTCTGGGCCATGCACCTCGGAAGAAGACCTATTCCCTCTGGCGGAGGTGTGCGCCCTTCCCCAGGTTTTGGTGGCTTTCCTGGAGGATCGCAAGGTGTATACCGGGGCGCGGACGGCGTCTCGATCCCAGCCTCAGCTACGACGCCCGTCCCACCAGTAACGCCCCCGCCCAGGCCCTCCTCCCAGTGCCGTCACCGTGGCCCTCAGCACTACGCCCCGACGACGCGGCGGTTTGGGGGGAGGGGTGTGGTGTCGCACAAGTCTGAAGTGCGCGCCACGTACTTTCGCCGCGCGCCGCCATGCACGCACGATGCGGCTTTCTTACGGAGTCAGCCACTAGCGCCCTGTGCTGCAACTCTGCTCGTGGCCACCACTGAACGACTTCGGCCACTTGGGAATAGGACAGGCACCGATTAGGACTCTCATCAGTAGGCAGGCCATTACCGAGTTCAACTATGTCTCAGCAGTACACTTAGTTGGCAGTCATGAACTCAGTAAAAGTTAAGTATTATATTTCTACGAAATGTTCAACTTGTTCTAATCTAACTTAGTGTTTCTAGTTTCTGGTGTCCCACTGGCTGGTCATCTCCGTGCCTGCACACGCATGCATCCTACTTTCCTGTGTCGCTCTCTCTCGGCCACCGACACCCAGGACAACCGGCGGAAACGAGGCAGAAAAGTGGCGACGGGGATGGTATAAAAAAATTTTACTTTAGTGTATAAAACTCAAAGTGAAAGTACCATAATCCAGCCTAAGAATATTGTCATCAGATGATTCAGCAAAATGGTCACTGAAACCTAGTTTCCCTCAGTCGGTTCCCTTAAAAATTATATATTCATTTATAATAATAATAATAATAATAATAATATCTGAGAGCTGTGCAGAGTTATTTCAACGTCGAGGAGAGCTGAAATATAGTACAGCATGACGCATATCAAACCGTAGCCACCACTTGCATCATTTCTTATAAGGAGGTAACTTCGTATTTTTAATACTACTGTTCCGTGTTGTTTTATAATTATTTCATTCTTAATTTAATCTGAGACATAAGGGTACCGCTTTTACGTTTGACACGCTGTATACAACTGTTACGCAACATATGCAGCTGTATGCAACGTTATTCGAGAGCTACAAAAGTGAAAATAAAAATTCTTTTATCATCTCCAACTAGAAAACCATTAATTGTAATGTTAGAATATTTTATTTCAGTTCATCAAGAGTAAAGTCGCAGTTTACATTAATTTTTTTCCTCTCTTCTACTTCCAAACTCTACTGGGGCTCAATATACCACAGTTACTGACATCGGATGACGATGGCATACACGAACAACGTGTACATTGACATGTTGCTGATGCTCGGCGAGTGCCGACACGATGCCACTGAAGCAGCCACGGCATATGCCGTGAGATATCCTAGGCGAAGAGCCCCGGCAGCCATTACGTTCTTACGTGCCGAACAAGAACTTCGGGAAACAGGCAGCTTGGTAATGCGTCGCACTAACAGACGAAGACCTGCAAGAAGTGAGGAGTCGGAGGTGTTTGTTTTAGCTGCATTACACCACGATCATCATGTCAGCTTACGAGCCGTTACTGCAGTCGTTGGTGTCAGTCTCACATCTGTGTGGCGTATAGTACACGTCCACAGGTTTCACCCGTACCGCCTGTCACTGACCCAGGAGCTGCATGGGAACAATTTCCGTGCAAGAGTGACATTCTGTGAGTGGGCCGTGCGTAAATTCACGCTGGAGTCTTTACAAAGTGTTATGTTCTCTGATGAGTCCACGTTCACAAATTATGGTGCAGTGAATCGCCATAACATGCACTACTGGGCCGCAGACCATCCTCAGTGGGTACGACCTGTCGAACGTCAATGTAGGTGGGCTTGGGGATGAAATCATCGGTCCACACTACTTCCCAGGTACACTGACAGGTGAGTTATATCGCGCTTTTATAGCCGACAGTTTGGGTGGTCTCCTTGGACATGTGTGTCTACACACGAGAGTCAATATGTGGATGCAGCACGATGGTCACCCAGTCCATTCTGCGCGTGCTGTTGTGGAAGAACTAAACAACAGGTTTGCAGGAAAATGGTTGGGGCGCCATGGTCCTCATTCATGGCCCGCAAGGTCGCCCTATTTAACACCAGTAGATTTCTTTTTGTGGGGATATCTAAGGGATTGTGTTTATATCACTGAGACCACATCCCCAGATGATCTAAAACGGCGCATCGAGGACGTATGTCGCTCCTTCACACCGGCGATGACACATCTCGTCCGCAGATCCTTTCGACTGCGCATTGCATTATGCATTGAGGAACATGGACACACATTTGAACATCTCATGTAAATCAACTTCCCACCGCTTCCATCACCCACCACACAGACATGTATTATGTACAGCTTGTGGTATCTGCCCCTGAAACTTTGAAGGGTTGTAGCTCCCAAACTAACAGTGATAGGAATGTAGTTTAAATTGATTTGGACGCAGCTGGTCCAAATGAATCCAATACACGATAGAAAAATCTATTGTTCCATTTAAAAATATTACATCTTTGTGCTGTAACTCTTTGGAAAATGATACAATAAACTATGTTCATAGCTCCGCAGAAAGAGTAACATTTCTTGTGTTGACCTACCGCATTAAAATTTCCCGTCACCTGTTATAAGTTACAGAGGCAAACACAGTGAAACCCCCGTATATACCATTAATTGACTAGTGTGAAAAACAAATACAGTTGTATGCCTCTCATGAAGTCAAGTATGAACTGAAGTAAAACTATAGCAGATCGTTGTCCATTGTAATCGGTCGCTCCCCAATAAAAATTACTTCGTACTTACTTTCTGGTTATGGGACATTAAAACATCACGAGGGACCTACACACGTGGCCAGCAATTCAAATTTCCGACACTGTAGTGCTTCACGCTACGCCCAACAGCTGCCGAGTTCGTAGGCTTCCGATCACGGCATGACGCCGCTCAGATAACTCGCAAGTACTTGTGAAAGGAGGTAAATATCGGTGCGACTACTATTTCAAAAACTTTTCTATACTTGTAACTCCATTTCACTCGGTGTAATGTATGGTCTAAAATGCATAGAACAGTAAGCTGCCTGCTATCGAAGTTTTTCAATACACGATTGGTAAATCAAATGCGCATACTTGACAAAAAGCATCATTTGAAAACTACTGTAACGAATTTCGAAAAGGTGAATATTTTATTCGAAAGCTAATATGTTGGACTACCATGTGTCCAAAAATCAAATTTTTTTAACCGCATAATTTCATCAAAATCGACTGAGGAGCGTTACGAAACTAAAAACTCGCGCGAAATGAAAAGTAGACCTTTTATTTTTTCACAGGCAAGGTAAAGCTAGTAAGGAAAAAATGAGTTGATAAAACGACGAGGCGTGGTTTTATATAACATCAAAAATTTTTACAACTTGAAAATCGAAAAAGTGGATTTCCCCCCTCCTTTTCGTCTCGGCTCGGCCCGGCGCGCAGTATGAACACCCATGCCGTCGGAGTGCGCCGACTAGGCGACAGCCGGCTCGGCACATCCCGGCTCGGCTCGGCCCGGCCGGCAGTGTGAACGCATTTGTAATAACATCGTAAATAACTGTGTTTTTCTCCTCCATGAGTGCCTTTACATTTAAAATGTTTCATAATGAACTTTACTTCATCAGCTTACAGTTCTGTTCATTGTTGTTGTTATGGTCTTCAGTCCGGAGACTGGTTTGATGCAGGTCTCCACCCTACTCTATCCTGAGCAAGCCTTTTCATCTCCTCATAAGAACGGCAACCCATATCCCCTTTAATCTGCTTACTATACGCGTCTCTTGGTCTCCCTCTGCGATTTTTACCCCACACTAAATGCTAAATTTATGATTCTCCAATGTCTAAGAATGTGTCCTACCAAGCGATCCCTTCTTTTAGTCAGGGTATGCCGAAAATTCCTTTTCTCACTAATTCTCTTCAGTACCTCTTCATTAGTTATGCGATCTACCCACGTAGTCTTCAGCATTCTTCTGTAGCACCACATTTCAAAAGCCTCTATTCTCTTCCTGTCCGCACTGCTTATCGTCCATCTTTCACTCCCGTACAAGGCAACACTCCACACAAATGCCTTCAGAAAAGACTTCCTTACCCTTAAATTAATATTTGATGTTAGCAAATTTCTCTTTTTCAAAAATGCTTTTCTTCCCATTGCCATTCTGCATTTTATATCCTCTGTACTGCGACCATCGCATGTTATTTTACTACCCAAGTAACAAAACTCATCTACCACCTTCATTGTTTCGTTACCTAATCTAATTCCTTCAGCATCGCCTGACTTTCTAAGACCGCATTCCATTATTTTTGTTTTGCTCTTGTTAATGTTCATTTTATACGCTCGTATTTATGCTACCAGTCACTATATTTGTTAGTGTTTAACACAGCACAACGCGTTTCGAGCTTGTTTCGCTCATCATCGGGCACTTTTAATACATGCAGAAATGCTTATGTTACCTCTAATTTATTATTTCTAGTCCATTTGTAATTATTGGTTGTTGGAGGGGGGCAGTGGATGGCCACAAACTAAGATTTAATGCTGTCTTCTGCTGGTCTTCCTGTATGGTCAGAATTGTTAAACAATCTATGTGGAATTTAGTAGCAATGCCAGTTGCACAATTACGATTTTTTGGAAAACGAAAATCGTAATTGTGCAACTGACTATCAACATAAGTGGATCACACGACCATTTCATCAATCTGATGCACTGCTGTCTACATTCCACATATGTGATAAAACAAATCTCAGCATACTGGAAGGCCAGCAAAAGACAGCACTACATCTTAGTTTATGGCAATCCACTGCCCCCACCCCCAACCACAAATAATAACAATTGGACTATAGGTAATAAATTAGAGGTAACATAAGCATTGATACATGTATAAAATGCTCCCTACGATGAGCAAAAGAAGCTCGAAACACATTGTGCTATGTTATTATTGTCCAGTATGAGCGGTCAAGGTTAAGTAGGATGACTGGTTTACTTATCAATTTCATACATTATTTCTACTGCTGATAAATAGTCCCCAGGTGGCTAAATATCATATTGTCAGAATATTAAGTTGGTATGGAAGTAGTCGAAGTTAAGTCAAAAGTAATCTTTTATGCTAAGAACTCCGCTACTTTTGCAAGGGATGGTGATTTGCCAACGACAGAGTGGCTAGGGTAGAAAACTGTTGCCGTCAAGTAAAATACTTCTTGAGCACAGCCCCTTGGGGTTAAAGGAACAATATGCGTTTCGCCTTGGAAGGAAGAGGGCCTAGTTGAGTAGTTGAAGTGATTAGTTTTCGGCAGTGTTAGAATCTGCGCGGCAAACGGCTGCTTCGGTGGGACTTCAAGTTCGGCAAGGGCTAATGAGTTCCAGTTTCAGTATTTTAAATTTTTTGCTATTTCATTACGGTATTGTAACGAAACAGTCTATGTGATTCTACGCGAGAATTTGCGAGTGTTGGCATGTTATCTGCCTGAACCATTTTCTAACCCTTGAATCACTCTCATTTCATTCTGTGCATGAACCTCGCAGATTCGCAGATTTGCCGATTAATTTCCTTTGGTTTAACTTTCTTTGCATTTAGAAAACGAGTCACAGATCTGATTTCACACGCGGCGGCATTATCAATTACGGCTGACACTATAAAGTAGCACTACAAAGGAAATGTCGGCAGCAGTGATCTGAAAATGGTGTACAGGTCTTCTCCTTGAGTCAGAGTAACTGCCGCGCATGTTCGGAACTGCGATCGTAGTGTTGCCGCGGATAGAAATAGAAACGAAACTTACTCCGTGGACGATCCTCGTATATGACGTTTTATTTCAATTCATCTAGGCTACCACACACAAAAAAATATTTAGTGTTTTTCCTAAAAAACCGTGTATTCACAGGTCGTGGACAAGTTAATGTGAACATTCTGCAGTATTTTACATCTTATTGCAAGCTGCCACCACTTCGTAGTATTAACACTGACACGCTACCGCAGTGCAAAAATGACGCAAGAAGCCTTGGAAGTTACCTTGCAGTGTATTATGAGCTATGTTCTGCGACGGTCAACACAAATGATGGGTGACCTGAGTGATCTCTCAATCTTCTAGTGAGGCCAACTGGATGGTCATCATTTTGTGGGAGCATCTGTGATGAAAATGGTAGCACAGTTTAAGGAGACATGGTGGCAAAAATAATGAAAGAATCAAATTTTTAAAATTTGATTATTTTATAGTATTATTATTTCCAATTTTTTCTTTGAAATTCGAATTAAAATGGCATAAAAAATTAAAACCTTAAGCAGTGTAATACGCCATGCCTGCTTTTCAAGGTACCCAATGGGAGGCAAAATTTTCTTGTATATTTTTGCCTTTGAACCTAGAAAATATAGCTTTAGATGACTGAGATTTTTATATACAACACAGAACTGCTAGAGAAATGTCTGTATGGGAAAACTCAGAACCCAAATGAAACTTTCAATGCTCTTATTTGGAAGATATGTCTAAAGATTGCGTTTGTTTCCAATTTCGTAGTAAAGATTTCTGCTTTCGAAGCTGCAACAGTGTTTAATGATGGGAATGTAACAAGACTTCACATTCTCAGGAAGATGGGCTTTACACCTGGAGTCTTCACTAGCAGAAGCTGCAGATCATTAACGAGCAACAAATCGTGAAGGCAGAGACTTCAGTAAAGAATATAGAAAAAATTGCATGGCAAAGAAGCAGAGGAGCTAAAAGAGCTGGAGAGGATGATGAGATGAACTGTAATATAGATATGGTCAGATTTAGCAACGGATATATATATATTGCATTTCATCCAAACTTTGAAGCGATTTTCTGCAACTTAAGGTTTTCTCTTTTCAGGAACACATATATCAGAAACTATTGAAAGGATTGAGATGAAATTGGGCATACCTATTCTCCTTTAACATGGCAGCAATATTTAAGTGGAACACAATTTTAATCTAGACATTATAAATAGTTTTTTTGTTGAAAATATATTGAAATCTCAATTGCTCGTAAAAATGTTTGAATTCAAAATATCACAAAAAGTAATACCATTAATTTACCAAATAGTTACTGCACTTAATCATACATTAATTAGTGGGATTACTTTGCCATAAAAGAAAATTGCCAAATTTGTCTGGAAATAATGAAAAAATGTACCGTAAAACATTAATGTAACAACAATTCAATACTCTCTCATAGCATTACAATGTTATTAAAAATTTATATTTTTTTAAAGCCTATTGGATCCCTATACTTAAGTGTGCAAAATATCTGTGAGATCGAACTAAAAATGACAGAGATCTGAATTTAGAGAAATATAATAGCAAGACTGCCACCGTCCCCCCTTAACGTTTCACTAGCGTCTATATTCCCGGTAATGCAAAGTACACAGAACAAAGTAAAACCTCACTGGCGAAGAGGAACAGCAGACGAAACCTTAACTGAACTGACAACGAACAACGAGCATTGCCGACGATTCTGGCCAGTTAACGTAAACTACCACATCAAAAGAAACTGCAAAGTATTCACTTGAGTAATATTGTTTCCATTAAAATATAACAGCTGGATCTTAACATTCATGGAAGAGCTACAGATGCTAAATCCTTGACGAAGGAAGCTATGCAAAACTGCGAAGAAAGTAGTACCACGATCATGAAACCTGCAGACTTGATGACTCGAAGTGTGTGGTATGGTATGCTTCCTACAAACAACTGGGTTTACCAATTGAAGTCCCGAAAAGAAGCTTGCGCTTTGGCATCCGTGGTTCCTACATTGAAGCATGGTGGGAGGTTAGTCAAGACTTGGCCATCTGTATCGTGGTATTAAGGTAGCAAGTAACTTCTCTAAGTACTTACTGAGGTGTTTACATTAGTACGAAAACTTCTGCAAGTTTACTTTTGCCTGTCAGTAAGTTAATTTCACGAACTTGCTGCAAGTACTTGCGAAGGTTTTGACAGTAGTATTGGCGTATTGAGACAAGAAAGTAGTTATTTACAATGTCGTGTGCACAAACCAGAGCAGCCGCTACTTTTATTACATTGTTACTGCTAAAGAAAAAGCGCGAAGAAGAACAAAAAGTTAAGAAATATGAAGTGTTTGGGTGAAGAAATGGATACAGAGGCGCACAAGTTTAAGTTTACAAGAAACACTTTTGAATGAACTGAACTCTGATGACTTTGCTAAATAAGAAACTTCTTGAGAATGTCATATGCAACTTTTGAGCTTCTCTTGTCAATAGCAGAAGCAAATATTCGGAAACAGAACACAAAAATGCGAAAAGCCATACCACCAATGGCTGTCCGCGAACATTATCATTGTTGCTGATGATGCATTTGTCCTGAAAAATTATCTTATGAAGCCCTATCCATTTCTAGGCCAAGCAGTGCAAAATTGGGCGTTTAACTATCGGCTCTCTAGAGCAAGAAATATACCTGATAATTCTTTTAGACTTATATGCTCACGTTTTCGAGTACTGCGAACGCAAATTCACCTAAACCCAGAAAAATCGAGGCAAATTGTCAAAGAGATTTGTGCTCTCCACAACTTTTTACTAGAGGAGAATAGTAGCAATTCCATTTAGGCCCCACCTGCCACATTTTATTATCAAGATCTACCAAGTCACGGTGAATGGCGAAGAGACACTCGGACAGAAGCAATTCCGTTGGAACCCTTAAATGTCCGTACTTCGCTCAGTCAGCCAAGGACGTGCGAAATGAATTTCCCGATTACTTTGTTTCCATAGAAGGGGAGGTAGAATGAAAAATACTATTTGGAGAATATTAAAATTGTTTCACTTAACAAATTATCCTCTGTTTCCTTCAGGATATATGCGTGAAACATAAACTTAATTGCCTCAAAAAATTCTCACTTGCTCTTGTACAAGTCGTCTGTGCTTCGTCCAATTCTTCGTATTTTCATTTGTTTATTTCCTGTCCGCAAATTGTGGATTTTTTCCCGGATTTCCGCCTCTGTCGTGGCGAACTCCGACGCTATTTTCTCTATCGCATCTTGTTTTTTCAGCCTCCATTTGAAGTCCACGTGTTGTGTGTCCCACAACACGGGAAAGCACTCCATTCTGTCAATTAAACTTTCGCTCGACCACACGTATTTAATTACCGACATCTCGTATACAAAACTTCTGCAAGCAACTTGAAAGTCCAGCAAGATATTGCAGCACGTTTTTATCACTCGCTTACACTAGCTTGCAGAAGCTACTTCTGGAAGCTCAAACTTGCGGGAACTTACGGGAACAACTAGCTTAAATTTCATAGAGTGGCGACAGGTCCACCATGTTTGAGGCAAATTGAACTGGCGTCCTCTATGTTATTTGGGGTATCTGCTGACAGCTGGTATGCCATACCCATTCGAGGTTTTGCCCATTTACAGTTGCATGTTTCAAATAAAGATTGGCTATTGAATACGTATGGCCGTTAAGTTGCGTCGGACTTTTTCGAAGCTGCGTATTGGCGAGCCTGGTAGTAAATTTTCTAAACATGCGGTAATGAAATATCACGAACCTGTCAGTATTACAATTCCATTTTGAAGTATAAAAGTGAGCTGAGGTTTGCCAAAACAACGAAACAACGAAAAAAATATTTGTGGTAATTTTAATGCAAGTACAGGTTTAAACGAGCTGCGAAAGATGTAATTAACAGTAATTGTTACGACAAACAGTCATGATCATGGATCTTCATATTCTGTTAATGAGTAGTAACTGCTTTCATAAAGTCTATTATATACTTAACTTGTGTTTACTAAACCTGTTAACTCTAAAGAAATGTAAAATTGCTGTTAAAGGGCTTGGTTGTAAACTTTGATGGACGAAATTTGAGTATAAAGACGAATGTGACATCAAAATACTACAGTTAAAAATGCGCCTAGGCCACCTGCCACAAAAGCATTCCAACTCAAAATAAGTTGTCGTTAATAACTTCTTTGTTGAAATGCTAAAACAAATAACGTTTGGTACGTGAAATTTGACAGCAGAATATTGCAATAAAATGCGCCTGGGTCAGCTGCCACAAAAGCATTCCATGCCGAAATAACGTACCATTAAGAACTTTCGCTGTTGCCACACTGAAATAAGTATACATTTTTTGCAAAGAATACAGACATACGCAAGTGAAAAAAAAATCTGGTTGTCACCACTGCTTCCATACTTTGTGCGGGTTCCATGTCAACCATGCTCGATCAAGTATTATGAACAACAAATGAAAATATTATAAAGAAGATGTACACACTCAAAAGTGACGTACAGGAGTAACAGAAGAAGAAGAAACATCTCATAAACATGCCCAAGACTAGGAAGGAAACTGAGAATTTTTTATGGTGTGTTCTTCAAAGGAATTGCAGGATAGGTCATTTGAAGCTTCACTCTTGTGGCAGCTAAGTGCCATTAGTCAGGAATTTTGTTTCAGTACAGATAGATTGAGATCAAACAAGGCAAAACATTTGGTGTTCTTGCACGAAATGCTTGTCATTTTATCACATGGATTTGTGCATTTAAATGCTGGACACACTTAAGCATATTTCAGCAGCAAAAATTGTACAGTCATTAATACGAAATGCAATATACCGGGTGATCAAAAGGTCAGTATAAATTTGAAAACTTAATAAATAACGGAATAATGTAGATAGACAGGTAAAAATGGACATACATGCTTGGAATGACACGGGGTTTTATTAAAAAAAAAAAAATAAATAAACCCTGACGGATGAGAGGTACGCCGATATGTTACAGAATCGCATCATTCGCAGCCTGGCTGATAAACACCGGCTGAAACATACGATTTTTATGCGAGATGGCGCTCCACCCCATATTGCTAGACGCGTGGAAGATCTCTTGCGCGCGTCGTTTGGTGGTGATCGTGTGCTCAGCTGCCACTTTCGTCATGTTTGGCCTCCCAGGTCCCCAGACCTCAGTCCGTGCGATTATTGGCTTTGTGGTTACCTGAAGTCGCAGGTGTATCGTGATCGACCGACATCTCTAGGGATGCTGAAAGACAACATCCGACGGCAGTGCCTCACCATAACAGTGCCTCACCTTTACAGTGCAGTGCTGTTCACAGCATTATTCCTCGACTACAGCTATTGTTGAGGAATGATGGTGAACATATTGAGCATTTCCTGTAAATAACATCACATTTGCTTTGTCTTAATTTGTTGTGCTAATTATTGCTTTTCTGATCGGATGAAGCGTCATCTGTCGGACATTATTTGAACTTTTATTTATTTATTTAGTTTGGGTTCTAATAAAACCCCATGTCATTCCAAGCATATGTGTCAATTTTTAAATCTCTATCTACATTATTCCGTGATTTATTAAGTTTTCAAATTTATGCTGACTTTTTGATCACCCGGTATACTAGATACAACATTTCAAGCTCAAAAACAATATGCGATAGACAGACTACACTTCAGTGTACTGACCAACAAAAATATGGCGGCTGAGTTTACACAGGTTGCCGCAAAGAGCGCTGCATCTCGTGTGTTAGACACTCTATGAAATTTAAGCTCGTTGTGCGGGAAGCAACCATAGACTTACTAAATAAAAACTAGACCGCTCGCTGGCGCTAGTGTCGCGCCCCACATTGAACATGACAGAAGCAGCCATTTGCAGGGCAATCGTGCGTAAACATGGTTCGTTCGTGTGCTGCTTTTAGTTGTAACAGTGACAACGGAAGCAAGGACGAAGACGGAAACAATGTTACATTTCACAGATCATTCGTTACTTGTATACCGTATAGTATCTTCATGGAGAAATAATAAATCATGAGCGTTTGTTTTTGTTTAGATTTCCTTTTACAAATGATTCTCTAAAACTGAGAAACGTACTTTGGTGCATCTCAAGTACTTATATTTTATTTGCATGTAAGTTATTAAAATACTAATTTGAACTGAATGAATAACTAGGCGTATAAGAGATATTTATCACATATATTTATGATGCAGAAGTAGGTCGAATAATTATTTTTAGACACTTAACAGGTGGTAACTGTACTTTGTAAATGGTCATTACTTGATCGAATGTTGCATACTCAACCACTTTGAGAGGTACTATCTCTTTTAAAAAGTAATGTGCGAATGCAATGCGTACTTAAAATTTTATGAGGTATTACAATTATTCATACCCAAATTCGAGGAAGTTGAAAGAAAAATTCTATGTAATATGGAAAGGAATGTGGACAAAAATAAGCGTGCAAAACGTACAGAGTAATCGGCGAAAATTAAACAGGACCTGACAGAAAAATACTTGAATTAAAAAATAATCGCACTCTCTGCTATTTTACGAGTTTCGTGAAATCATGTGCAAATATCTCGATGAAAAGTCGCTCCACCTTATCAGAAAAGAGTCTTACATTCTTAAATTTCGTGTCTCTATGCAGACGTTATTTCGAAAATTAGGAAACTTCATTCAGTTAAGAATACTTTTTAAACATACAGCAATAATCAGTATTTTTTTTAAACAAACATGCGTTTAATTTGTGCTTTATTTCGCTCTTGTTGCGTCTCATGTACTTCAAATCACAACCTCAGTGCTAGGATTCTTCCCTGCAAATGGCGGCGATCAGCCGCTTCAATTGGGGACAGTTGCGTCGCTTCTCCGCTACGGTGTGGTAAGGGCTTGGAAGCAACGTGCCGGAGGTATTCCCACGTCCAAAGAGCTTCTGCAAGCGACTTGCGGAAGTTTACTTGCTACTTGACACGCGCCTTTAGACTATTTATGTCATTAGCTTCACTGGTCGGAGAACTGAATGAACATCTCACCATCCTCGACAGCAAACTGCTTACTAAGACTCTTGCTAACCAATACTACCGCACACACACACACGCACATATACACACACACACTCGCTCGTGCAGCCAAAGAGGTTGATTGTTAACTAATTACAGTTCATTCTACCACTTCCAAACAAGATACTTAGATTTTCAACATTACGATGTATTGGGGTTCTGCTCGCTGCAACATTATTCTCCTGGGGCGTCGTGGTAGAACTAAATACTCGTAGGTACAATTTATCACTTCTTGTTTAATTTGCAATCAAACTGCTTCTCCACCAAAACATTACAACTTCCAAACATACACAATGCATCAGAACTTAGCTGGTAGTACTTCCATTTCAAAACACAGACTGACATAGCTTCAAAGCACATTACAGAAGCCAAAACTCGAACTCCCCCACGCAAGGCGGTGAGGCCAATATATAACAACGGCAATAATGACATTGCATTATGCATTGTTCATAACAATTGAATATACTAATTTACAATTACCAAACACAACAGTAAAACATTTCGTGTACACAAAAATAATCACAATATAAAATGAAAACTATACATACAATAATTTTAGATGGCGTAAATCTTTTTAAGTCTTAATCGCGGTACTTGCTGTTTGACAACAAATGTCAATTAATTTGTTAATGAGTACATCATACATGTTCCTAACATGTATTGAACTATCAAATATCTTGTCCATTCTCAAAATATACTCCAAATCTTACGTCAGTCAATATTTACAAAAAATAACAATATTCAAATCTCGACTATTACATTAATTAACACAACTAGCTGGTCAACACAACTTGTTTATGAGCCTAACACATATACAATGCTATTTATTTTAATTTACATAAAGTTTCTAAAATTCGTCTATCTAGTTCTTGAAATAATGTACAATGACAAAACTATTGTTTATAGAACTGTCTGGAAAGCATCTAAACGAATCTTTTAATTAATTAAGTGTATCACTTGTTTTAATCACACTATCACCAAGACACTGTCCTACACTGCTTCCTAGGCTGACTATCGTTTTTAACTAACTTCACACGCAACATGTATCACTATTGAACCACACGATTCCGGGTTCGACGCAGACGGTATCGTACGATAACATCGAGATGAGAGGGCCGGCAGTATCATCACATGGAGAATCAGAAAATCATTAAACAGATTTACAGCTCCAACATCGATGAATTAATTGGCGTATGTTGTATACATTATGTTGAAAACTATAAAGACACTTGAAGAATTTGTACCTTGAAGAGTTGCAGTAGTTCTCGACGTCATTGGTGGGCAAACTTAATAGTAATATATGTTATATGTTCTTATCATTTTTGCCCACACCCCGTCATTTATGATATCTGTTATGGATTGGTTTACAGTCAGATTCACTGCATACCTCCCCCTCCCTCCCATACACAGGCACACGCGCAACGTAAATGTATGTCTACAATACGGCTTCACTCTTACATTCTCTGACTACATTTAGCGGTACCACCAAACAAAAAGTAAAAATAATCGTGTTAATCAGCAATCACATTCGCGCTGCACCGAGCAAACAAATACGCATCGAAACAAGCGAACAGTAATCACCCGCCTCTGCACGCCAAATGGCGTCAATGGCCAGTGTTACTAAAGGGTAAATAAAACACGCCAGAAACATACGACAGTCGCGCCACAAAGTAAACCAACAGCACGACACACCGCAAACACAAGGGAAAAAGAGCTAAAAGACGTGCAGATCGTAACCAACAGACGTAGCGCGGTTTTAAATGCAAAAATAGAATAATGACGAATACAAACAGTTTATCTTGTTTAGCAATTGACAAATTGTACCAAATTAGACTAGTAATGACGATTAAGTGAACATAATGTTCATTCCGTGTAAAAGCGAAAATGTTTAACATCTCATACTTTTATTATAGGTCTAATTTTCGCCACAATACAATCACACAATTTTCGTCTTTCAGTTAAGAGTGATATGCAGTGAAACTAATTGTAAACCCCTGAATAACAGCTATCGTCCATGATTTTCTTACATACATCTATTTGAATTTCAAATTGCAGTGTACAATATTACAATAATTTACGGAATGGAATAAAACGATCCCGCTGATACATGTCAGAGAAGAATAAAGCAAATTAACTGTTTTGAATAAAGCGGAATATCATCACTATTTTTTAGAGATCACTATATTAACATGAACGTGAACATGAAAACTGAATTCAACATGTTTCATATCGATGGATTCGGTTTTTGCGGGTTAAAGAACCGAAAGACAACTGCTTCAATGTGAGCATTTTATTGTGTTTCTGAAACTCTCTTAACTTTTATTTTAATTCCTACTAATTTCACAACAATTTTAACACTTTTAGTGCCAGCCATATATGCGAACCGACTTCCCCCAGTGCCAGCCCATTTTCTTAGTCTCCTTCCCCCAATGCCGGCCATTTTTACAGTATTTCGTCCTGTTGCTACAGATTCAGGAATAATCATTAATATATTTTTCTTGGTCAGGAATAAACCTTATTATTTCCTCTTCAAATACTTGCCCCGTACATTTCCCTGCTTTGTAAACCTTCATCACAACAATCAAAACAAGAAACGCTGTTTTCGGGTAGGTAAGAATTTTTTTTTTCATATTATAAACTATTTATTAATAAACATTGCAATGTTTATGTGATTACATGCAAATATCGTGAATATTAAACATCAGCAAACGGCTTTTAGTGCAAATAGTTTTTTTTTTTTTTTTTTTTTTTTTTTTTTTTTTTTTTTTTTTTTTAGTGATATAGCTGGAAGCAGGGCTGGACACAAACCCCCACTTGCCGGCCGCGGTGGCCGAGGGGACTGAGGCGCTTCAGTCACGGTCTGCACGGCCACTACGGTCGGGGGTTCGAATGCTCCCTCGGGCATGGATATTTGTGCCGTCCTTAGTTGTAGGTAGTTCATAAGTAGTTTGTAAGCTTAGGGACTGATGACCCCGTAGTTAAGTCCCATAAGTAAAAAAAAAAAAAAAAAAAATAAAAAATAAAAAAATAAAAAAATCACTTTGCATACTGCACACTGGAATGAAGTATCCTTCCTTCTGACGACTCTTGGTTCTTTCTTGCCCCTCTCTGAGCACACTACAAGTCTTTTGTGCCTTCTTCTTCCCTGGTGAAATGGGTATTCTTTCCAGGAAATGTGTTCCATCTAGTCGTGAAAGCGCAGCACCACTTGTACCAGGCTGAAATTCGGAGGCACGTGGTGATGACAAGTCTTTGCATACCGCAATAATAAACTGGCTGGTAGAAATGTTTTTCTTTGTCACCTGAGTGTACAGAACACATGCATTTGAAATTGCCATCAGGATAATGTCGAAAGATAGCTTTCTCCACCACTTGACTGAACGATGACCAAATATCCCATAAGACATTCTCTGGTCACCGAGGTCGACACCAAATTTATTCTTATTGTAGTCAATCACTGCTGTTGGTTTTTTTTTTTCTCTTCCTCTTCTGTCTATATAGGATGTCATATCAGCCCTATGTCTTGTGCTTAGCATGTAAACATATCTTTTGTCCTTCCACCTTAGGGCTAAAATGTTTCCCTCACGGCGAAAAATAATATCATTTCGTTGGAGAGAAGCACTAGGCAAAGTAGCTGGCATTCCTCTCCTGTTTTTCCTTACAGTGCCAACAAGACCTGTACATTTTGCCTTCAAGAGCTGTTGCCAGTGCCACACTTGTGTAATATCGATCAGCATAAGTTGGATCTTCATCCGTGTCATCGCCATCAAAAACATCATTCAGATCATCTTCCGATTCATCAAGAATGCGGCAAATCTCGGCGTCGCTCAAAAGCCTACTGCTTGACATGTTGCGTCTAACGCTCGCCCTGATGTCTCACAGTCAAATGACACAAACCCTTGTTTCGTAAAGTGAACAGTTTTGTGGCGCCTCCTAGTGGCAGAGATGTCTACTACAAGGGTTTGCCTCCCTTCTGATAACTGCTGTACGGATAATGATGCGCGCGAAAGCTAGAATTCGATTGAGAACAGCCGTCCGTTCTTGCACAGACACAGAACTGGCGCGGCAATCTTCGAACAAACGACAGCAACGTAATATTACGGGCATGGCAATCTAAGTGTTAAAGTTGTGGCATAAATGGACTAAAGAAAGGAATAAAGTTAGATTCTGAGACATCAAGACAGGGGCTGCTCGTTCTAAATGGCCTCAGGGGTGCGGACCCACCAGAAAATTTATGATATACTTTTGCTATATTATATCAAACAGTTGGAGTGTGATCCCCTCGACATTGCTGACTCAATTTATGATGACACGATCAAATGGTTTCGCTTGCCTCTCGCCCCAGCATAGCTGAGAGCTCGCTAGCATGTGACCGGTGGACGTAGACCCCACCCCTCTCTCTTCATTATGCAGCCATGCTGACAGGAAAGGGTCAGCGGCCGCTGGCCTGTACCACAGACAAAAATATACAGACGGGAAACCTCCGCAAGGGCCCGGTCACACTCTCAGGGATGTGGGTAGGGAGGGCCAGGGCAGTTCCGTAAGATGTCCAGTGATGGCGCTGAGGTCAGAAGCAGCCCTTTAAAACTGGACAGAGCAGGCGGCAGGTAGCGGTTGTCCCCACCACCGCCTCCCCTCTAACGCCAGCAAGCCTCACACAGCCGTGGCCTCGTGGCAGGTGGCACGAGCTCTCCCCTCAGCCTCCCCTCCACGCTACCTTCTGATGAAGCGCGTCTTGTGTCGTCTACCGGTACTAAGCCAGGGAACCGCCTGACATCTGCTGGCAGAGCGGAGGGGAGCGTAGGACCAGTGGCGGCTGGTGATAATGTGCTAATGTGCTGCAGCACACTGTAAATATATTACTAAAATTATGCCATTTCTCTTCGAAAGCAAGCGAGAAATCGCTGTAAAATTACATCCTTTCTCTTGGAATGCGATCCAGATATCACAATAAAATTATGCCAATTCCCTTCCAATACGTATCAGAATGCTAGTAATAAGATGAAAACGCATTTTGGAGCGCTCTCGTCGCGATAGCTGGAAACCAGCTCCGTGTGCTGAAGTGGGATTCAGCCGCGCTGGTACGTGCGCAGAGAGGCGGCGCAGTCGTCTGTACACTAATGCGCATGCGCAGACGTGACGTCAGGCCTGACGACTCATGTGTGCTGAGACCGACTGCAGCACCAGATCAATATTTCTCTTCGCACTGGGTGTAACTGTTGCGGAAAAATAGTATATGACGAATATTGCGGCATACAGAGTCAAATAGCGCGCTGGCTCAGGCGTCTTGCGCGTTGTCTCTCAAACCTACTTGTGTGAGGCTCGTATTCAAATACCTCCAAATTTTTAATTTCTGTAAATAAAACTCCAGTCACAAACAACATTAGTAATGTATAGCCAACATGCGAGTGAAACTGCGCTTTTTAGCCAAGCAGTTTCATTGGTCACTTGAGTAGAACGCAGATGACGAGGTGGGGATATTGCTAAGCTCCATTATTTCCATTGTCAGTCACACTTTTTATTTTAGTATATTTTTTTCCTGTTTATTTTTGTAATATTGTAGCACACTGGTCAAATTTTATACGAGCCACCACTGCATAGGACAGAGGTTTAGGGGGGGGGGCGTCTTCTCTGTATATGCTACTCTGTGCCTGTACTCCCCCTTAACCTCAAGCTCCTTAAGTCTGCAGTCGTAGGTCGCAGTGACGTCAGAGATCTGTTCCCCTTTCCCCTCCGCTCTGGGGCTGCTAAGGGGTCCGTATTCTCTGCCCAGCGCACCCCTGTTCCCATCTCCCTCCACAGCCAGCCAGAGAAGAAGCCCCCCTAAACCTCTGTTCTACGCTCTCCTCGTAGTTCTGTAAAATTCCAGCAGATATCGGGCGGTTCCCCAGCTTAGTACTGGTAGACCATCACATATTTGTCTGTGCCTGTACTCCCCGCTGCATGCTGGGCTCCTAAAATAATAGTCCCTTTCCCCTCCTCGCCCCTCCCCCTAGTGCTGCTTGGGGCCCGGCATCCACATCCCAGCGTCCCCATGCCGCTCTTCCCCTGCATAAATATATACAGACGGGAAACCTCCGTAAGGGCCCGGTCCTACGCTCAGGGGTGCGAGGAGGGAGGGTTTCCAGCATGATGGCGCTGCGGTCAGAAGCAGCTCTTTAAACTGGCCAGAGCAGGCGGCAGGTAGCGGCTGTCCCCACCATCACCACCCCTCAAACCCCAGAAAGCCGGACATAGTCGTGTCCTCATGGCAGGTGGCACGAGCTCTCCCCTCAGCCTTCCCTTCATACTACCTTCTTATGAAGCGCCTCTAGTGTCGTCTACCGGTACTAAGCCAGGGAACCGCCTGACATCTGCCGGCAGAGCGGAGGGGAGTGTAGGACAGAGGTTTGGGGGGGGGGCTTCTTCTCTGTATATGCTACTCTGTGCCTGTACTTCCCCTTAACCTCAAGCTCCTTAAGCCTGGGGCTGCTAGGGGTCCGTTATTCTCGGCCCAGCGCACCCCTGTTCCCCTCTCCGTCCACAGCCAGCCAGAGTAGAAGCCCCCTAAACCTCTGACCTATGCTCTCCTCGTAGTTCCATAAGATGCCAGCAGATATCAGGCGGTTCCCTGGCTTAGTACTGCTAGACCTCCACATATTTGTCTGTGCCTGTACTCCCCGGCATGCTGATCTGCTAAAATTGCAGTCCCTTTTCCCTCCTCGCCCCTCCCCGTAGTGCTGCTTGGGGCCCGGCATCCACATCCCAGTGTCCCCATGCCACTCTTCCCCTGAACCCTGGTGAAGTGGAAGCACAGACAAATATATACCGGAAACCTCCGTAAGGGCCTGATCCTATGCTCAGGGGTGCGAGGAGGGAGGGTTTCCAGCATGATGGCGCTGCGGTCAGAAGGAGCTCTTCAAACTGGCCAGAGCAGGCGGCAGGTAGCGGCTGTCCCCACCATCACCTCCCCTCAAACGCCAGCAAGCCGAACACAGCCTTGGCCTCGTGGCAGGCGGCACGAGCTCTCCCCTCAGCCTCCCCTCCACGCTACCCTCTGACGTGCGAGAGGCACCCTAAGCCAGCGAACCGCCTGACACCTGCTAGCATCTTACGGAACTGTGAGGGGAGCGTAGGACAGTGGTTTAGGGGAGGCTTCTCCTCTGTATGTGTTACTCTGTGCCACATGTTCGCAGAGTTTGGGGCCGTGACCCTAGCCCTTTGCACCTACGTCAAGTGCCTTATTGCATTCCTTACCACCCCCCATCCCCCCTACCCATTGTCAATCGTCAACAGGAAACACCAAATAAGGCCACCTGTCATTAGTGTTACGTAATTTGGAGCTGTGTCATTGCAACTTGAGTGTTCGTAAACTGACTATAAAATGAATAAAGTACACTCCTTGCTTAAAATGCCCTTTTATTTATTAAGTATGTAAGATAAGCTAGAAATCAAGCAGTTAGTCGCACATCAACCAAAAGATCAAAAGATTTCTTCATGTTTCAACTGAACGGGAAGGAGAAGAGAACTTTCTGCAATACGTGGTTCTGCAAACAGTCTTGGCTAACTGTGATTGGAAAGAACACAAAAATTGTTCTGTTTCTACTGTGTGTTGTTTGGGGGTGAAGGATTGTGGACAACATTCAGCTGCAAGGATCTATAGAATTTAAGTGAATGAAATAAGAAATATGAGGAAAGTGGACTTCATTTAGAAAATGGTTGTAAATATAAAATGTTTAGCACAAGTAACACTGCTGCTCTGATTGATTCAGCATATAAAATGACAATTCAGAAACATAATGAATTAGTTACGAAGAACAGACACATATTAAACAGAATACTAGACTGCTTAATGTTTTGTGGAAATCATGAGTTAGCATTAAGAGGTCACAATAAAAATCAAGAGTCAACAATCTGTGGCAGTTTCTTAGACGTTATCTTTCTTGCAAAATCTTGTCAGTGTATTAGAGGATCACTTAAGCAGCTCTAGTAATTCCGTGTGTACGTATATGTCACACACAATACAAAATGAGCTTCTAGACTGTATGTATCAAGTTAACATTGAAGAACTGATTAAAGAGACTAACGATGTAACTTTCGATTCTGAGCAGGCTTATGAAACAACAGATATTACGTGCAGAAGTCAATTTGTCCTTATGCTGCTGTATATAAAGGGGAATTAATCTGTTAAAAGATTTCTTTCCTTGGAAAACATTTCTGATAGGACGGCATATGGACTTAGTGAGGCCTTAAAAAGAAGTCTGGAACCTTTCAATGTTCAAGAAAAACTCATCGTTTAGGTATGCGATGGCGCCCCAGTAATGAGTGGCAGTCACAGCGGTGTGCAGACACTGATGCAGAGCACTTTCCAACTTGCCAAGTACTTTCACTACTATACGTACCAAATCATTTTGGTTCTTCAGAATGCTTGCAGTAAAAGCATAAAGTCGCTAAGATTGTTCTTCGCTAATACTGCTGGTTTTTACAACGTATTTTTCTTTATCTCCCAAGCGAAGTGATTTGTTACAGACAGTCTGCAACAAGAGAATTCCTTCAGTCTTTCTACTAGATGGAACTTCCAGTCCCGCATTGTAAATACTGCCAAAGAAAAGAAATTGCACTTATTGGAATGTTTTGACAAGATTGAGGAAGAGGATTCCTGGGATGAGGTTACAATAAAAGAAGAATTTGCCTTAAGAAATTTACTTCGCAATCCATTCTTTTTGTTCCTCCTAAATTTTTTCTATATCATGAAACACGTTAATATTTTCTATAAAACAGTCCAGATGCAAAGTGCAAATGCCGTTATCATATCCAATGCATTATATCAATTTGGGTGTGCTGTATCTGAAATACGAGAGAACATTCAACGTTTTCTCCTCCAAGAAAACGTTACAAAGAAGCAGTAACTTAATCTTACAGCAGATGCAAAAGAAGTAAGTGATTATGACTAAACAACTGAAAGGAACATTGCAAAACTCATGTATTGATTAGCTTCTTAATCATTGATCCAAAATAGTTTGCTTTTTTTAGAGAACATTTTCCACCCACTTTGATCAATACTTTTTCAATAAACTACAAGTCCGTTTATTTGCCACGATTAATTGAAAAATGAACTGTCTGTGATTTATCGCCATGATTCATTTAGAGGCATTACATCGGTTTGTGAGATGTTTACTTTCTTTGTCGAACATTCCTTTGAAGAATCGTACGCTGAAGTGCACAAATCATTACAAATTGCGCTAACTACAGCAATTTCAACACCAGAAGCAGAGCGCAGTTTCAGGACCTTAAAAAGATTCAAAATCTTCTTCAGGAACAGTATGAGTCAGGAAAGACTGAACGCACTGGCTGTTCCTTCCATTCACAAGAAGGAAATCATTGATATTCCTAACTTCAACAACAGAGTAATTGACAAGTTTGTAGTCAGAAGAACAGACGTACACATTTACTGTATTAATAACCTGTCAGAACACAGACCTCATTACTTAACGTGCTAGTTGGGTAAAATACACATGAAACTGCTCCTAGTCAAGGTTTTTCCCAGAGCTTTTACCTGGTACATTTCCAAATGGAAAGAAGTCACATACGTCCTCCCGAAATTCATTTTGATTCTGACCTCACAGTCAGTATTCAGAAGCACAACTATAATAATACGAATTTCAGCATGAGAAGAGCTGGTGAGCTTCGGTTCGAATCCAAACACCTCCAATCCACCCAAGTTCTTCAATAAATTGTGTCACCACAGCATAAACTCAGACATCCACAAAAGTACACGGAAAACCAGCGGAGCTGGTGGACCAGATCAACTACAATATTACACACACATAACCCCCCACAACAAATAAATAAATAAATAATAGTAATATAATAAAAATGTTTATTGCACCTTTATATAAATTTTTATTAGCTACAGTGTTACGTGGATTATATTAATTACTGCATAATTCGCATATTTAATATCTTTTGAATGTGTTTGACTGATGTTATACAAATTGAGGTTATAGAACTGATTCCATTGTATTGGGTACTGGGTATAATGGGTCCCACCAACGAAACTGAGCACGAGACGCTACTGCATCAAGGGATCGTCGTTTACTTCCATTCGACTGCGTGTACATAAATTTTAGAGGGACACCGCGAGACTCGTATAGTAAGCAGGTGCAACTCGATGTGGCTTACACCGTTCATGCGGATATGATTGCACACGAGAGTGTACCGTGGATAACTGTGTATAACAAGTCTTTGGTCTGAAGTTTAGTTAACATTTTGGAGAATGATAATTTTTGTTCTGACATCTGTTCTTTGGAATATTTGAATTGTATTGCCCTGATCTTGAATCTCTGTGCACAGACTAATACAAGATTTTTATAAGCAATGTTAATTAATAGCAATAGCAAATAGTAATTAAATAATTACCATATGTTTAATTAAAATATAGGTTTCATCGGCTGCCGCTAATGAAGTTACTTTTTGTTGGCGTTCCTGTGTTTCCACAACGTTTCGATAATGTGTAGGCCTTTCGGTGTGTGCGACCTCTAAGCTCACAACGGCTTCGTCTACTATAGTACCAAGAGAGAGCCAGAAAATCTGGCGGTGGGCTGCTCGCAGCTATTCCTCACGTGAAACGAAAGAGTGTGCGCGTTTAAACGGACTAAGACTGACGTTTAATTAAACCACTTCGGCGCTAAAGTGGCGAGGCTGCCAAGCAATGAGCCCCCAGGACGAATAATCTAGAGAGTGAATGAAAAGTCAGTAAAAGTGCGACAGGCCTCGGCAGTGACAGTACTGTAACTGACAGTGAATATCCATGTCACAGACATATTCCTGGTCATAAAAGTTAATTACAATACGGTAGCAACTAGAAAGTTGCAGTTCAAAAATGTTCGAGACAGATGACTCTGCGAGAGTGGAATGTAACTGATAACTACCTTACCCATCGTAAATTTATTCTGGTACATGGTTTATTCTACGGATCCCTGTTTCTATGAAATTTAAATATTTGTGAGTGACATGTCTGTAAGGAATTATTTAGGACCTTTCTGAAAAATTGGAGAATGAACTACTAGAAGGACCGCGATCCATCAGTTTGATAGGCACACTGAGCAAAAGTAAATTGACTGGAAATTCACAGTTTATGTTTATCGTTCTTGCAAAACACAGCCCTTTTTTCACGTGAAGTGATAAGTGCCATCGACAAGGGATCTCAAATCGATTCCATATTTCTGGATTTCCGGAAGGCTTTTGACACTGTATCCCACAAGCGGCTTCTAATGAAATTGCGTGCTTATAGAATATCTCCCCAATTGTGCGATTAGATTCACGATTTCCTATCAGAAAGGACACAGTTCGTTGTAATTGACGGTAAGTCATCGAGTAAAACAGAATTGATACCTGGTGTTCCCCAGTGAAGCGTTATAGGTCCCCTACTCTTCCTTGTGTTTATAAACGATTTAGGAGACAATCTGAATAGCTCCCTTACACTTTTCGCGGATGATGCTGTCGTTTATCGGTTAGTGAAGTCAACAGAGGATCAAAAGCAACTGCAAAGCGATTTAGATAAAATTGCTACATGGTGCGAAATTGGCAATTGGCACTAAATAAAGAAAAGTGTGAAGTAATACACATGACCACTAAAAGAAATCTGCTGAACTTCAATTACACGATATATCAGTCAAACCTTAAAGTCGTAAATTCTACCAAATACCTAGGAGTTACAATTACGAACAACTTAGACTGGAGAGAACACATAGAAAATATTGTGGGGAAGGCGATCCAAAGATTACGTTTCATTGGCAAAACGCTTTAAAGAAGCACCAGCTCCACCAAAGAGACTGCCTACATCACACTTGTGCGTCCTCTCCTGGAGTACTGTTGCCCATTGTGGGACCCTGACCAGGTGGGACTGACGGAATATATTAAGAAGGTTCAGAGAAGAGCAGCTCGTTTTGTTTTATCACTTTACCGGAGGGAAAGCGTTACGGAAATGTTGCACGTATTGGGGTGGGAATCATTGAAAGATAGACGTTATTCATTGCGGCGTGTTCTCTTTGCAAAGTTTCAATCACCGACTTTTACTTCTGAATGTGAAAATTTTTTACTAGCACCAACCTACTTAGGGAGAAATGACCATACCAATAAAGTAAGAGAAATCAGATCGAAAACGCGCGCTATTAGAGGATGGGACGGTAGAGAAACGTTATGAAAGTGATTAATGAACCCTCTGCCAGGCACTTAAATGTGATTTGCAGAGTATCTATGTGTTTTGATGAATAGGACACACGAAAAGAACAAATTGGTTTGAAGCTGCTGCTTCTGAGTGGAATACTATCACTGCAAATTCTTTGCATTATTACATTTGAATTGAAATTTCACCGCGGAGGAGAAACCGCTTCCACGCAAGGTTGTCTGCTGTTCCATTCAATAAACCATGTAAAGCTAATGTCGAAATACAGGTGTGTCCACGGCTATAGGATGGTACGCCAAGCGCCGTGCTGGTAGCTATTCGACAGGTCAGTCAATCTTGGCCAATTCAGGTGGGAGTCAGAAAGCAATTTGCGGTATTGGCTCCCAGGAGGGATCGACAGTATTTATGGTTTACGGCTCCCTCAAGTACCACGGCCGTTATTCCTGAAATCGTGACGCGTTTCCTGTTATACTGCCGCGCGGGAGTGGCCACGTGGTCTATCAAGCTAAGCAGGTGCTTCCGCCGGTGTTTCGAGCTCTCCCTCAGGCAGATGTGTGTGTTGTCCTTAGTATAAGTTAGTTAAAGTAGTTTGTAAGTCTAGCGACCGATGACTATAAAAGTTCATCACTGTTTTGCATGTGTTACTTTCTTCGCAAATTCTTTGGAGAACCTTTTCATTTATCATGTTATTCCTGCATAAAGTTTTCAAATTGCTTCTATAGTACAACATGTCAAACTATTCGACTGTCCTCTGTTACGGATTCGCTGGAGGGGCGGTAATTATTCCACGTAGTGCCGGAATTCTTTCTTGGCTATGAAGATTGTGTCTCCACTAGACTTGCGCATTATAGTTCGCGATCGGGAGCGCTCACTTGAGTTCGCGGCTCTGCCGCGAACTAGTTCGTTCTTTTTGTTCGTGCCCTCCCAGTGACGGCTGAGCGGTGTGGTCTGCACATGCAGGTGGAGGGAGAAGTTCCCCCACCTAGTTGCTTCATGTGCTTGCTGCTTGAGCCGCTAACGATATCACGGAAAAAAAAAACAACAACAAAAAAACACCTTGTGGATAATTTCTCGCGTTTAAGTCTAGAGTTATCTCTATATCTTGGCATTATGGAATTTATTAGTCAGATATCGCAGAGTGCAGAATACTTCAAAGCAGAAATTTTGTAGCACTGAACTATGTAATCTAGCAGGCAGACGCTAACTTCGAAATGGCTCTCATCAGCAGAAGGCAAACACGTGATTTTTAATTCTGTTCGCGACCTATCGCACATATTTTAGTTCGCGACCTATCGCGCATATTTTAGTTCGCGACCTCTCGCGCATATTTTATTTCGTGACCTATCCCGCATATTTTAGTTCGCTCGGCCGCGAAGTAGGTAGCTCTTTTTAGTTCGTCCACTCGTTTTGGCTTTTGCTAACGCTACTAAAACTACAGGTGAGCTGCATCTCAGCTCGAAATGATGGCAACTGGCAGAAGGGAATCTCGCGATTCTGCGCGCTCTCGCGTCCTCTCGCTGTTACCCGTCAGTCTTCGGGAAAGGAGCGAACGAACTAAGAGGCAAGTGATCTGCGAACTAGTTCGCGTAGTTCGCCTGTGGGAGCACTCTTACGAACTAGTTCGTTCGCGAACTACACAAGACTAGTCTCCACCAAGCTGGTCTGTTCCGTTCGTTCGGTATACACTCTGTGATCGAAAGTATCCGGACACCTGGCTGAAAGTTACTTACAGTTTCGTGGCGCCTTCCATCAGTAATGATCGAAATGTTGGCCTCGATTATAGCTTTCAATGTCGCAGGCATACTTTCAATCAGGTGCTGCAAGGTTTCTTGGGGAATGGCAGCCCATTCTTCACGGAATGATGCACTCAGGAGAGACATCGATGTAGGTCAGTGACGCCTGACACGATGTCGGCCTTCCAAAATATTCCTGAGGCGTTCTATAGGATAGTCCCACCCAAAATATTAAGCGGTGCATTCGCCTTCAACACCTCCCCCCCCCCCCCCAAAAAAAAAAGAAAAAGGCCACACCACCGCCCCCTCTAATTTTTACTGTTGGTACTTATGACAAGTCTGATTATACAGGGTATTACAAAAAGGTACGGCCAAACTTTCAGGAAACATTCCTCACACACAAAGAAAGAAAATATGTTACGTGGACATGTGTCCGAAAACGCTTAATTTCCATGTTAGAGCTCATTTTATTACTTGTCTTCAACTCACATTAATCATGGAACGGAAACACACAGCAACAGAACGTACCAGCGTGAGTTCAAACACTTCATTACAGGAAAAGTTCAAAATGTCCTCCGTTAGCGAGGATACATGCATCCACCCTCCGTCGCATGGAATCCCTGGTGCGCTGATGCAGCCCTGCAGAATGGCTTATTGTATCACAGCCGTCCACAATGCGAGCACGAAGAGTCTCTTCATTTGGTACCGCGGTTGCGTAGGCAAGAGCTTTCAAATGCCCACCATAAATGAAAGACAACAGGGTTGAGGTCAGGAGAGCGTGGAGGCCATGGAATTGGTCCGCCTCTACCAATCCATAGGTCACAGAATCTGTTGTTGAGAAGCGTACGAACACGTCGACTGAAATGTGCGGGAGCTCCATCGTGCATGAACCACATTTTGTGTCGTACTTGTAAAGGCACATGTTCTAGCAGCACAGGTAGAGTATCCCGTATGAAATCATGATGACGTGGTCCAGTGAGCGTAGGTGGAAGAACATGAGGCCCAATCAAGACATCACCAACAATTCCTGCCCAAACGTTCAAAGAAAATCTGTGTTGATGACGTGAATCGAGGAAGTACAGTACATACTAACAAAACAGTTGGGTATTTTGACAATTGTCTGCACGAATTACTTCAATTTACATTTCAAGAGAAATACTAAAATGAGCTCTAACATGGAAATTAAGCGTTTCCGGACACGTGTCCAATAAACATATTTTCTTTCTTTGTGTGTGAGGAATGTTTTCTGAAAGTTTGGCCGTACTTTTTTGTAACACCCTGTATATCTTTATTAATTTAATAATAGTACCGGTATTCAAAATTTTCATATCTCAGTTTGGACCTGTAAATTTTATAGAAGCCAAGTAGCTGGCTGGCAGTAGGCAAAGAAGCATGATGTAATCGATGGAAGGGGTGGGAAAAGCATAACAGATGGCACAGATCATGTATGCACCGTGAGAAAGCGCGGCAGTGTAGCGCAGACGTGATCTGATTGGCTGCCGCCTCCCCTCCCGGTGTTACCTTTCCTACGGGGCGAAGTTGTTCGCGTCCGGAAGCAATCCTCAAAGCTCCACGTGCCCCCTGGGTGGTTCTAAACGGACAACAATCTTTGGTAACTGGTCCTGTCACCACGGTGATCTCCCAGCTATGTCAGCTACCAAAAAAATCCAGAATGGCTCTTGTCAGGGCCAACAAAATTGTCAACAAAACGATCTGAACAGAGCAATAGGTCCAGTCCTAAACGTGTGCCATTTGAATATTGAGGGGATAAGTAGGTCAAAATGTGACTTCCTCGGTAAAAATCTTCCGAGTAACAATATTGACGTCCTTGCTCTACAAGAAACCCATGCAGAAGATCTTAAAAGTTGTTCAAGAGGCAATATCCATGGCTACAGACTTGTGGGAGAGATAGGCCATAGAACATATGGCGTGGCTACATATGCTAGACAGGACTTGGATGATGTATCTATAATTCATGAAAACTGTGACGATGACATATTTGTTTTGGCAGTGAAAGTGTCTGGAACTACCATAGTTAATGTCTACAAGCCTCCCAACATCCAGTGGCAAGATACGGTTCTCCCAGTTTTCGAACACCCTTCCCTATATGTCGGCGATTTCAACAGCCACAGTAGCCATTGGGGGTACTCGTCTGATAATGAAAATGGAATAGCCTTAGCTGAATGGGCTGAAAATAATAACCTTTCCTTGGTTTTTGACGCAAAAGACTCCAGCACATTTTTCTCAGCCCGCTGGAAGGGTGGATATTCACCTGATCTGCGTTTTTGTTCCTGTGATCAGACATTAAGATCTCTATCAGTTACGAGAAAGGTACTTGGCACATTCCCACGGTCGCAGCATAGCCAAACGAATCGTAGCACTATGCAAGTCAAAACGGCAACAGTCTGACAGATTAATATCCTATAAACTAAATGAAATTAAGAAATGCCAGCAGGCTCCCCTGGAAGTATCAAAACCTTTTTGCTTAGACGAACTGCATGTGGCTATCTCTGATGTGAAGACCGGGAAAGCTGCCGGTATAGATGATATTTTCCCAGAATTTATTAAACGTGCTGGACTCAAGACCCGATTGTGGCTTCTAAATTTATTCAATAACATTCTTAAAGACAGCTCTTTACCAAAAGCTTTTAAGAGATCTAAAGTAATAGCTGTTTTGAAGCCTGGTAAACCAGCCGAACGTGCAGATAGCTACCGCCCAATTACACTTCTCAGTGTATGTTACAAGCTGCTCGAGAGACTCATCTACAATCGTATTGTTCCCATTCTCACTGCTAATATCCCTGTTGAACAAGCAGGTCCTAGCACTGACATCTTTCATTGAGACTGGTTTCGAAAAGAAGTGTACCACTTCCGTTGCTTTTCTGGATCTCTCGGCAGCTTATGATACCGTGTGGAAGAAGGGCCTCCTAGTGAAGCTTTACAGTCTCATTCCTTGTCCTATTTTATTGCGACTTGTGAACTCAATGCTAGGTGGCCGTTTGATCAACATCTATCTCGGCAACACAGAAAGTGGGTTTAGACAGCTTCGCGATGGCCTCCCCCAGGGTTCGGTTCTTGCTCCCATTCTTTTTAATGTTTACACCGCTGATATTCCAGCTACGCAATCTAGAAAATTCATTTATGCCGATGATATTGCCATAGCGTCACAACACAGAGACATCCATGTGACGGAAACTAGTTTAACATCTGACCTAACTCTCCTCAGAAATTACTTCGCAATGTGGAAACTAAAGCCAAACCCAAATAAAACGGAAGTAGCTTGTTTCCATCTCAATAATAGAATGGCCGACTATAAACTTAATATCTCGTTTGATGGTGTTCAACTTGAACATAATGAACATCCAAAATACCTGGGAGTCATGTTGGATAGATCTCTTACTTTTAAGTACCACCTTCATAAAACAGCAGACAAAGTTGAAACTAGGAATAACATATTGCAGCACTTAGCAGGATCATCTCGGGGAGCCAGTGCTAAGGTTTTGCGTACAACAGCTTTGTCCCTAGTTTACTCTGCAGCTGAATACTGCTCTCCTGTCTGGCTCAACAGTGCTCATGTGAGAGACATTGATGTACAATTAAATAGAGCAATGAGATTGATCAGTGGCACTCTGATGGCTACACCACTTCAATGGCTCCCAATATTATGCAACATCGTTCCCCCAGATCTAAGAAGGAAGGAAGCCTTAATGAGAGAGTATTATAAGATCTTGTCCACTCCTGAGCTTCCTATCCTGAAAGACCTTCCAGCACCGGTAAGCCGGCTGAAATCACGTAAACCACCTCTTACAACAGCTGTGCAACTACATGAGAGTGGCTTCTCGCCTAAATCAAACTGGGCAAGAATTTGGGATTCGTTTAATGGGAAAACAGCATCTGGATAGACGATCCCTCTAAGCAGCTCCAAGGAATGGACCTTCCCAGGAGAGAATGGTCTTTGATCAACCGTTTCCGAACTGGTGTTGGTCGCTGTAACTATTGGAAATTCAAATGGGGACAGACAGACGACCAGTCATGTGACTGTGGAGCAGACATACAAACGATGACCCACATAATTACTAATTGCCCATTACGATCATTCTCAGGAGGGATGACCGAACTCCATATAGTCAGTCAGGAAGCTGTCCAGTGGTTAAAGGAGTTGGACTTGGCTCTGTGACAGAGATATGTTTTATCTTATTAATTAGACACTAGTATATCTTACTAAAGTATTATATGTAGCTGACATTATACCATATTAATATTTAACAAAGTAAACATTAGATAATAGCGTAATTTCAATATAACCCTTTTCTGTTAATAACATTTCATTTGAACCCATTTGGTACTTTGTTCAGTGTAATTTGAACAAATAAAATACTAGCGACGAATCTAGAAGGTTCGTTTGGCGCCAAAAAGACAGAGGCAGCAATTAGCAGCCGCGCCTGGCCGAGCACAGTCCAGTGCCGACCTTCGAACTGTTAGCATGTAGCACCTTGTCTCATTACGGAGCATTACAAAACTTGTATATTTATGATCATGACACTAGTATTTATTGTGAAGTGATTATAGTTCAATGTACCGCTTAGACTTGTGCATTTCCGTCAGCGTGTGTAAACGTTTGAAGAATAAATTTAAAATCTACTGTTTTATAAAGAATATCGTAGTTAGAGCCCTGAAATCATTTTCACAGCGTTTTAGCTTCAGTCTTCAAGAATCGGCGACCTGTGTGCTGAAACTGCGTGGGACGTTATCTACTTCGAGATCTAAGGTCAGTAATACACAAAAGAACTTATTTTCACCAGTCTGAAGAATTGGTGAAACTACGTCCCCTCATGCAATATGCGTTACCTAGTGCAAATAGGACCATAAGTGCATGCATCCCTAGTAGTAGGAGTGAGGGTAAAGCAGGGGAAATTTATAAGAGGGTAGAATATTGTGCTGACAGACTGTAACGGACTTTACAACTAGACTGACTTGCTCTCGGCCAGTGACTATTTTTTGCCCTCTTGATGAACTCTTCTTCCATTAGAAGAGTAATTTAAAATAAATTTTCTACCAGGCAAGTTGTATACTACCGACGCTGGCAACTGACGTTCACCGGACATTCGCCATACCCATACCCCTGGCATCAGGTCCCGTCACTGCATTGTGTACGTTGATTCGTCACTCCATACAACGTTTCCATTGTTCAATCATCCGATGTTTAAGCTCCTTAAACCAAGCGAGGCGTCGTCTGGCATTGGCCTACGTGATGCGTGGCTTATGGCCAGCCGCTCTACCATGGTGACAGCACAATGCACTTAATATTTGTGTATTCTATAAATAGGTCTTTTAGAGCAAAGTCTAAACTAGGCACCTCGAGTAAACATTTCCTCAGAGCTACTGTAGTCTCTGAAAGAACCACATATGACAAAACAATTCCACCTGGTGCATAAGATGTATGAGACAGCCGAAATACTCTGACTTAAAGAAAAATGTAATTATCCCTATTCAATAGAAAGCCGGCACTGAAAGGCGTGAAAATTACAATTATGGCTGCAAAATTCTAATACGGAGTATACAGAAGAATGGAAAAGCGGGTACAATATGACGTCGGTGATGATCGGTTTGGATTAAGAAGACACTAGGAACAGATGTGGCAAATATAATCTTATCACTTATCTTAGAAGATAGGTTAAGGATAGGGAAACCTATAATTTCTGCTTTTGTAGATTTGCAGAAAGTTTTTGAGAATTTTGACTGGAATATAGTCTTACAAATTCTAAAGTTCAAATTCAAATTTTCAAATGTCTGTAAATCTATCGGACCAAACGACGTGGTGATCAGTATGTAGCTTACAAACTACTTAAACCTAGGTAAACTAACCTACGGACGAACACACCCATGCCCCAGGGAGGACTTGAACCTCCACGGCGAGCAACCGCGCTCTCCGCAACATTCTAAAGTCAGCAGGGGTAGTCGAGCGGTCTAAAGCGCCTCGCTGCGGAGCGCGCGGTTGCTCGCTGTGGAGGTTCGAGTCCTTCCTGGGGCATGGGTGTGTGTGTTTGTCCGTAGGTTAGTTTACCTAGGTTTAAATAGTTTGTAAGCTACGGACTAATGACCATGCAGTTTGGTCCGATAGATTTACAGACATTTGAACATTTCAGCAGGGGTATCCAGACAGCAGAGTCGAATGGAATGAACAGAAGCATTGGTTGGGAAGGGAGTAGGACAGGGTTGTAGCCTTTCTACAATGTTATTCAATTTGTACAGCGAGCAAGCTGTGAATAAAAGCAAGGAAAAATTTGGCGAAGGAATTAGAGTTCAGGGTGAAGAAATAAAAACATTGAGTTTTGCTGATAACATTGCAAGTCTGTCAGAGACAGCAAAGGATTGAACAGTGTGTTGAAAGGAGCGTATAAGATGAACATTAAAAAGAGAAAAATGGTATTTAGCGTAAGAAAATAAGGCGGTGGTAAAGGATTTAGATTAGATAACGAAACATTAATTGTGGTACATGTGTTTCGTTACTGGAGAAGTAAAGTAACATACGACAGTCGCAATACAGATGATATAAAATGCAGAATAACATTAGGAAGAAAAGCGTTTCTGGAAAAGAGACATTTGTTAACATCGAATTTTAATTTAAGTATTAGTATTTTATGAAGGCTTTTGTGTGGAGTGTTTCCCTGCACGGTAATGAAATCTGGATAAATAGTTCAGACAGGAAGAGGAGAGAAGCTTGTGAAATGTGGTGTCACAGAAGAATACTCAAGATTATGTGGATAGATCGTGTAACTAATGAGGTACTGAACAGAATTGGGCAAAAAGGAATTTTTGTCATACCTTGACTTGGGACTTAACTACTCTCGTTACGCCTACAACTATTTAAACTAACCTAAGGGCAACACACTATAATGACACGTTTTCCTTTCCCCGATATTATCAGAGAAAGTTTTGTATTTTTATATTATTTCGGCATGTTAAAATAGTTATCTATGAAAGTCAGAGAAAGAAAATTTAGGAACAACACTTTCAATTTTTTTGTAAGAAAGAAGACACTCTTGCTTTGTGCTTCGTAGCGATAGCATCTTGCAGACTGGAGCTGTACTTTATTATTTTTTTTTATGTGGCCGCTATTATATACATTCAGGTAAATATATGTGATGAGCGCGTATCTTAAATTTATAAATAAACCCCCACTTCTCACTTAAATTCGCACTTATGAATTTTTATTAATAATTTTGCCCTATCCTCCCTCCGCCCATAATGCCTTTTTTAGCCTTGTTGAATCACCGCAACAATGGATGGCATAGTCTTTAGTTAATATTGAATGGTGATATTTCGTGTAGCCTGCCACTCTTGTTTCAAAATTTATTCCATAATATTATCATTTACTGGCAATTGAACCTGCAGTCGATTTTCTTGTAAATTTTTAGAAGTCCGATGTGTTTGACTTACGTAATATTCCTAACCGATTTATATCATGTCAATTATCTTACTTTACTGTTTGCTACACGAGTCGTACTTTGACATTGCCAGTGCCATCCACTGTTCGGCGAGTGGTTACCATATTATTAAAATTTCATCTACAGCCAAATTTCAACCACCGATGGATCTCTTGTTAAAGGTAACTGCTCGTTGATTCTTTTGTAATGTTCTGCCTGCACAACACTCCACCGTTAATTAGCTTGCCATTTCATTTAAATGCATGTAATAATTTTCCCCGTAATTTACTGATTGGGATCTTTCATAGCTTCTAACTTCAAACCACTTCCTTCTGTAAATTTCTTAATCTCAAAAATTAATAGCCAGGCTGGAACATTATAACACACACACACACACACACACACACACACACACACACACACACACACACACACACACATGTCCGAAGGAGGAATCGAACCTCAGACGGGGAATAACCGCGTACTCCGCAGCGAGGCGCCTGTGATTGGTCGGCCATTCCATCACGGCTTAATGTTCATCTTATATGCTCCTTTCAACTCAGTGTCTGTTCCGTTTAATTGCTCTTCCAGGTTCTTTGCAGAATTACATTGCCAGCAACAAACCGCATCCTGAACTTCAATTCATTCTCCATGTTTCTTTTTTTTTCTTTAGTGTCTTAACACTTTTCCTTGATAGCATCCTGCATTACTGTATTGTATCCATTTCGGCTTAATTTCCATGCACTTTTCATTTATTTCATTCCGAAGTCGCTTGTATTTCCGTATTAATTTATCTGATTAATTTTGTACTTTCTTCTGTTGTCGAATAGCTGAAGTATTACTTGTATTACCAATGGATTTGGTTCCTTACCAGTCACGGTCCGTGTACTTATGTTTATCTTACCACCATTTGTGCTTTCTGGTATTCTTCATCGTAGTGTCTACATTCATAGCGAATTTCAAACACATTCCCCAACACTACAGTTACTCAGTATATGCTACACCAATTCTTTAGGACGATTCTCTTAAAATTGAGTGTTGTCTTTACTGTTACTGATCCGTGCTGCGATTTGACAGTTTGTCTCACGTCCGTTGATCTCATTAATAACTGGATGTTGTCCACCAACTGTGAGTGTCCCAGCCATAAATCGTCATATTACGTTTCTTATCAATTCAAATATGGCTCCTATGAAGCATTTACAAGAAACCGAAAAGAAAATACATGTCGATTTCTGCTCCCATATCAGCCCTTTCATGGTATATTGACTTAAATCTCAAATCAAGATTTAAGCAAGAAATTGCTTGTCACTTAATAACTGACGGAAATTAGTTTACCAAATTAAAACATGGCGGACCTCGCAAAACACATTAACGTACAGGCACACTGTAGGTCTATGATCTGGCACCAGGCACTTAAATGTGATTTGCAGAGTATCCCATGTAGATGTAGAGGTTTGTAGAGGGATCAATGGTCGCGGCCCTCAGTCGTACGTGGCTCACGGGTAAGAGTGGTGCGTCAGGTGGAGTTGTCTTGATGTTTGGCGGATGAACGGGCAGATTCTAGAGAGTAACAGAGGAAGGTTGCCTTTTTACTGTGTTCGGTTACGTGACTTCGTATTCATTAATAATTTTGCCCTATCCTCCCTCAACACTCCACCGTTAATTAGCTTGCCATTTCATTTAAATGCATGTAATAATTTTAGACGTTTCTGGCTAGAATTGGTATAAAGAAGAATGAAGGATGTAATAATTAAATTGTCTTTTCTCTTTTTGCCCTAATTCTCACCTGTGATGTGTCGCTGTCGCGACCACGGCTGGTATGACACTCCAAGAAACAAGACACAGGGCTGGTAAGATGCTACGTATTTTATTTTAAAGAAATACGCTAAATGAAGGGTAGTCTGTTACACGTGAATAAAGTTTACTGCACACGAATTAATTCCAGCACTGGTGTACGAGCTATCGCGACGTGTCGGAATTATTATCGATTAGTAACCGAAACAGATTACAGGCAATTCTGTTCAGTTCGCCAGCAGTGACCTCTATCAACCAGCATGCAAACTTATGTTACTCGCTGACGGACGATAGTCGAGAACTTGCTAAGGAATGGCTTCGCTCGGGCTGTCAAGAGCGTTTCCCGGCACTTCCGCTGACAAGCAAAAAAGCTGCATGACCACCTTAATAGGTGCACTGCTCGCGAATTTGTTCTGGCCCGTCGTGGCATCGCATGTACGCCCCTTACCCGCCACAATTCTTGAATAATGAGCCTTCTGCAAAACGCTGGACGAAGCGCTTATTCTTCCGCCGCTCGAGAATTAAATTGAAATTAACGGCTACTTTGGCTGTCTATGAATACGCCATATTGTATTTTGTATTTAAACCAGGCATGCCACGCGGGGATATCCGCGGAGCCTAATGCGCCATGTCACGGCTTGCCGTTTCCGACGGACGTTCGAATCCTCCCTCGGGCATGTGTGTGTATGTGTGTGTGTGTGTGTGTGTGTGTGTGTGTGTGTATTGTCCTTAGCATACGTAACGTGTAAGTGTAGGGACCGAAGACATAAATAGTTCGGTGCCTTTGAAAAAATAAGAATTAAAAATGTTAACTCCGAAAATTACCCTGTCTTCAGGGGCTGGAAGTTCTGTAGTTAGGCAAGCCTACGTGTGTCCCTAATCAACGGGAAAATACGTTTCACTTGAATAAACTGACAATTAATTAAATTGATTTGTAAACTTCTAGGCCGACTTTCCCGTGACCCACACACAGCAAAAAGTGTTGTGTCACCTTGACTCCAAGATCTGAACACTGACGTGTATTGCACCAAACACACAATTCTTTAGAATGTCTATACATATCATACAGCCCGCAAAAATATGCAACTGCGAAGGAGTCGGTAAGACTGCCGATCACTTATAATCGTAAAACCACTCGTAACACTAGTCATAAAAACAGTGTATAGGACCCCATGAGGTAATTTTCATCTATTTCTGAAAAACATGGATGCCTCGTTGTACTATGTGTCTGATAGGAGAAGGCAAATTATTATTTGCACATTTCCATTTTGATTCTCTGGAAGAGTTCAATAACAAGAAAGATCATGAAGTATTACTTAGTTATTTCAATTGGACATCCATTATTCCTTTTCCTACTCGTATGATAAAGCACGGCAAGACACTGATAAATTTTTATCGACCAAGTTCAAAAACATAAATACTTACCTGATGAGAATGGTGTGTCTAATCATGGTGCTCAGCTAGTTACAGTACATACGTAGCACCATACAGCAAATTAAAACAGACATCAAATGAAGTGCGTTCAATCAATGATTTAACAATTGCCAAATATAGGGAAAGCTTACAGCAGTTAGATTTGGCTGAAATGTACAAGGAACCCAATAATAATTTGAAATATATTTCATTAAACAGTTGTAAATGTGTTTGAAACTGTTTCCCCAAGAAAATTATGAGACCATGTAAAAAAATGGCTAAGTAAAAGAACGAGAAAAAGGAACTGTATCAAACAGCAGGAAAGAGTAATGACACAGAAAGTGTCAAATATTATAAAAATACTGTGCGATGTTAGGAGAAGTTATTAAAATGTCCAGAAGCATGTGTATTATGTCTGAAACTAGTACCTCTGGTAATAAAATTAAAACAATTTAGTATATAACTGAAGGGGAAACAGGACAACCAAGAGCACAGGGAGACTATTTCTATTAAAATGAATGAAAAGTTTTTTCTAACAAAAAGTCGGAAGTTGAAACTATCTTAAAATGTCGTGGAGAAAATAGGATGTAAATGTTCAATAAAAGGGGCAAAGCTGTTAACGAAAAAGGCCACACCTATGTTATCTGACACCCGCCTCTTCCTTTGAAATTAAGAAAATAATAAATTCAATCCAAAGTAAAATTGATGTTATTTCTAGCAGAGTGCCAAAATGCTTGTCAATAACAGATAAGTAGAATTCTCAGATTTCATACCTCTCTGAAGCAGGGTAGTTTCCCAGACAGAGTAAAATATGCTATTACATAAAAAAGGAGATAAGTCCGATGTCAACAACTACAGCCCAATCTCGGTTCTGTCAGCTTTATCCAAAGTTCTTGATAAAGTAATGTAATAAAGAGTAGCTTCCCGTATTTGTAAAAATAAGGTACCAACAAAATGTCAATTTCATTTCCAGCAAGGCCATTCAACGGAAAATGCTTTCAATGATCAAATATGAAATGCTCTGAATAACCGAACATCACCAATTGGGAATTTTTTGTGGTCTCTCAAAGCTATTGATTGAGTAAATCATGGAATTTTTATAGGTAAGCTTAAGTGTTGTGGTATTTGTGAGGCAGTGCACAAATGGTTTAATTCATACTTAACTTGAAGAGTGCAGAAGAAATAAGTGGTTCAGGTAAACTGAAAATTCAGCTTATTTCTCAAACTGGGGAACTATCAATAATGGGAACCCACAGGGTTCAGTATTGGATTCTTTGCTGTTCTTGATATGTATTAATTCCTCCTCCTCCTCCTTCTTCTTCTTCTTCTTCCACATGATGAGACCCAGTGGATCGCAAGCTGCTTCAGTTTCCTATCCATTGCTGCTATCTGTTTGTCGACATCTATTGCTGCTTGCTTCAGGTCTTCATGGAAGACATCTCTTCATTACTTACTTGGTCTCCCTGGGGGTCTCCTTCCTGAAGGTAAGAAATCCAGGAGCTTCTGAGGCCACATGACCGACCCACTGCATACGCTTGGATTTTATGGTTCCTGCTATACTCGGCTAGTCGTATAATTCCTCAAGCTCTTAGTTGTGCATGATACTCCATTTCCTTGTGTTTGTATTCAAAACCGGACAAAAGATCTTCTGAAGAACTTTCAAAAACTTGTCAAGGTTTCATTTGGAATTAACGTCCATTCTTTCTGCAGTGCCTGCCACAATTGTGTCCCGCTCATGATTTCTCGTTTTCGGATCCTCCTGTCCAATTCATCCCATAACATCTCATTTGGTTTGCAATCAGGGGATTGGGGCGGCCATTTCACGTTTTTCAATGTTTTACGAACCTCTCGAGATTTCAGATAGTTCTGACACAAGTGAGACGTGTGTTTCAGGTCATTGTCTTGCTGCAAGACAAACCCTTTCCCAATCAGACGCAAACCAGATGTCGTAGCATGTCGCTGTAGAATGGCGTGACAATCCTTTAAATTTTTCCCATCTATTTTCACCAAATTGCAACTTTACTCCCTCCAAAGGATCCCCATACCATCACAGAACCCCCGTCCATGCTATACAGTTGGAATTATGCGCTAAGGATTCAAGCGTTCATGGGTTAAACGGCATACAAACTGACGGCGTTTACTTCCAAGTATTTCGAACCTGGATTCAGCAGTGAATAAGACTCTTTCCTAGCCGTCCCGCCCCCTCCCCCGCTGTTAAATGTATGTGTGTCTTGGCTGACTGAAGCCTTTTCTTGCCGGCCGCGGTGGCCGAGGGGACTGAGGCGCTCCAGTCGCAGTCTGCACGGCCACTTTGGTCGGGGGTTCGAATCCCCCCTCGGGCATGGATATTTGTGCCGTCCTTAGTCTTAGCTAGATCATAAGTGTAAGCTTAGGGACTAATGACGCCGTAGTTAAGTCCCAGAAGTTCTACAAACTTTTGAACATTTTGAAGTCTTTTCTTCTTGTTAACAGGGCACAGTGGTTTCCTTGTTCCTACATAACCTCGGAAGTTGTTGTCTGCCAGGCGTCGTCTCACTGTTGATACACTCACCGGTGTATCTCTCGTTGCGTTTAGTTCAGCAGTCAATTCACGGACACTTTGTTATGTTTACTGGTCCCTACCGATTACTTTTCCTGGCGTTCTGATATTTACCTGCATGTTCCTGAGCGAGTATGATCTTGATAGGAGCCTGTTTCTCGCTGCCAACTCCGCTGAAGGAAATCTTCAGTTTCTTTGCTATTTGTCGGACACTATTGCCTTCTTGGTGCAAAGTGATTATCATTACTCGTGATTCATAAGGAATCTGGCACTTTGGGGCATTTTCAATTATTTTCGCGGCGTGTTATACCTTTAAGCAAACGCAACTACAGGTGAACAGAACTGTAAATTTCGTACCTCCGCATAGCCATGCGGTCTCCTCGCGACACCTGGCGTGTTTAATAGAACAGATTGGACAGGTAAAGTCGGTTTACATAAAACGGGGCAATACTAGTACTATGTTACAATATGTATGTATATGTACAATAATTAAGTGTACAATATTGTGTCATTGTTAACCGTTATTTGATCGTATTCTAACCAATAACTCACATAGAGCAGTTCCATCTTTTTCCGTTGCAATACGCAGCTTGGTGTTTTCAAACTGTCGGGCAGTGTATCTCTGTTGCATTTTTATATAAAGGATAATGAACGACTGCATTCATGCTGATGCAACACTTTTTTATGTGTATATATCAACCAACTTGTAACTGACAAACGAATTTAATTCTGCAGTAAAAAAGTACTGATTGGAGCACTTTCCTTTGTCAGACGTTTGGAGTAGTCTCGATGTGCCTTCACGTGCCCTGTGGATAGGCAGCGCACCTCAGTGCTACAGACTCAATGCCGGTGTTCTGAGTTGCTCGCTGGGTATGCCAGTCGCTCGGCCCGTGATCGGCAGCCAGTGTTGCCAACAATGAAATGGGATTTTCCACTAAAAAGCTTATTAAAAACCACCAGACCCCACTAGATTTTATTCGTTGTTGAAGTACTGAATATATATATATATATATATTATAATACTGTTCCAGCTTTAAACATGAGAGATAAATTGGTCTCATATTTTTGGTTACCAAAAATAAACAGCTGCAGGTCGAAATTTTATTTCCTTACCAGCTTTGAGCAATTGTTGCTTTTCTTCAGCTAAGACTGTAAATAAAAGTCGTCAGTTTTCAGAAGTGCACTGCTTGTAATAAATAAAATAAAATACTTAAAAGGAGAGATTATGCAGACTGTTCATTATCGCATGATAAGCGACAGTCATTGTCACATTTTTCTTATCACGCGATAATTAACAGTATGTATCAAGTCTCCTTTTAAATGACATAAAAGTTTTCTGGGTATGGTACCGCGTCATGATGTAAGGCTATTACTTAAATAACCAACGTTTCGGCCAACGTTACAGTTACCCAGATGAAGGCCACTGTAACGTTGGCCGAAACGTTGGTTATTTAAGTAATAGCCTTACATCATGACGCGGTACCATACCCAGAAAACTTTTATGTCATCTGACTCTGGCCGCGGAAGCCTACGTAATTATATCTCCTTTTAAATATTTCTTGAATTTTATACTTTTTATTTATTTATTTAATTTCATAAGCTACAGTCTCTTCTGAAGAAGAACAATAATTGCTGGAAACCGGTAAGGATTCAGAGGATGGAACTCGGATGTGATGCAACATGGTAAATCAAGGGAAAATACTCTGGCTTGATTTGATTTGATTCTTTCAGGGAAGCCAAAACAGTCTTGGTCTAACCCGCCACTGCCCGCACCGAAACTAAGTTTATTATGCGGTATCGCTCCCTGTATGTCTAGTAAAGCCAACCAATGCCCTTGAACAGTTCTTTATTAGACACAATTTCTTCGGGTCTGGTTGTCCCAAATATTGTGTGTCTTTTATTCTCCAATGCAATGCATTCGAAGATTAGATGTGATGCAGTTTCATCACCGTCATCACAGATCCTACATTTAGGGTCCTCTTCTGTTATTCCCATTGTATGTAGGTGTTTTTTGAAATTCCCATGGCCTGTCAGCAATCCAACCATGAGTCTAATCTCTCTCCTGTTCAGAACCAGGATTGCAGAGTTTCTTTTAAAACAAGGCTTTGGCATCATTACCTTGCCATGTTTTTGTTGATGGACTTTGGTCCAATATTCTACGTGCTGTCTTCTGAGCCAGTTACGTAGCTCCAATTTAATCATTGCCTTGGTGATTGTCAGGACAGGTTCCGGTCCAATAAATGGAGCCTCTGCCCCCATTCTGGCTAATCTGTCGGCATGTTCGTTGCCACTGATCCCCGAGTGGCCAGGGACCCACAATAGGTTTACTCTATTGCTTTCCCCTAGCTCCACCAGAACCCTGTGACATTCTGCAACAATTTTAGACCTTGTTGTAGGAGCTGCCAGTGATCTCAGGGCTGCCTGGCTGTCTGAATAGATATAGATACTACGATCTTTGTAGCACCTACGCAAATTCTCCTCCACACATGCCCTGATGGCAGTGATTTCGGCCTGGAATACTAGGCCAGTTTCCCTAGAGAGATGACGCCCTCCACTCTTGGCTGTACCCCGTATACCCCGGCCCCAACGCCTTCGTCTGATTTCGACCCGTCAGTGAACCAGACAATATCCCCCGTACGGTGTCGAACTATTTTCTCCCACTGCTCCCTGCTTCCAATTGTTATACTGAAAGGCTTGTTGAAGCAGTATGGGGTTATAATATAGTCGGTTGGCATTTCCCCAACCTTTCCTATATTTACCTCACTCACTATTTTAGTGTGTGATTCTGGATATCCCAAAGAGTTCCAGTTATTGACAGATTTGAGTCTGTAGGCACCAGCTGCCGCTTTCATCTTGACCCAAAGGGGTAATGAGGACATATCCAGCATGGTTTCCATCCCAGCAGTTGGTGTGCTGCTAATTCCGCCTGTTATGGCTAAGCAGGCTAATTTCTGCACCTTACCAAGCTCCTTAGCAGCAACCTGCTGTTCTACCTTCTTCCACCACACGACTGCCCCATAGGTGATCCTGGGTCTAATCACTGTGGTGTATATCCAGTGCATACCCTTGGGGCTCAGGCCCCAGTTTTTGCCACAAGCTCTCCTGGTACTTACTAAAGTATCTTTTGCCTTGGAGCAAATATTCCTAATGTGAGGGGTCCATGTCAGTTTCTCATCTAGGGTAACCCCTAGATATTTCACTGTCCACTTCACAGGTAGCGCTTCATTGAAAAGCCTTAGATTCCAACTTGAGTGTTGGATATGTTTCCTTGTGAATGGTACAACAACAGTCTTCTTAGGACTAACCCCCAGATCCTGTTTTCTGCACCAGTCTTGCACAATGTCCAAGGCACCTTGTGCCATATTCTTCACTGTGTCAGCAAATTTGCCAAGTATTACTATGACAAGATCATCTGCGTATCCTTGGCAAAAGTACTGCCTAGAGTTTAATTCTCCAATGAGATCATTCACCACTAGATTCCACAATAAAGGGAAAAGAACTCCTCCTTGCGGGCAACCCCTAGTGGTGTTGATTACCATTTTTTCATTCATCATGGAAGCCTCTACCTTTCTTCCACTGAGCATGGCCCTAGTCCACCTACATATAGTGGTCCCTAGGTCATGCACCTCTGCTGCCCTAACCATGGAATCGAAGGTAGTGTTGCTAAAAGCCCCCTCAACGTCCAGGAAGATACAGAGGGCTATTTCTTGAAAGTGTTGTGCTCTCTCCACCTTCCCAACAAGTTGGTGGAGAGCTGTCTCACATGATTTACCTGGTTGATATGCATGTTGGTTTGAATGTAGAGGAACCCTACTTAACCTCCTTTCTCCAACATGCACATTAACCAGCTTTTCCAATGTCTTAAGAATGAAGGAGGACAGGCTGATTGGTCTCATATCCTTGGCCTTGGTATGATCAATTCTCATTGGCTTTGGAATGAAGACAACCTTCACTGCCCTCCAGGCATTGGGAATGATTCCTGCTGCTAGGCTAACCCTGAATAACCCGCATAGGAATCTAATAAGATTTTCTCCCACTTGTTGCAGGAGAGCTGCAAAGATTCCATCGGGGCCAGGTGACTTGAACGGTTTAAATGTTCCCACCGCCCATCGGACGTTACTGAAATCGACACACTCCTTGGCCAGATCCCAGTCCTCTTTGCGAATACCTGAGAACCGTTGTCTCTCAGGAATCACATTCTGGTCTGAGTTATCCCCCAGAGTATATTGAGGAAAGTGAGTCTTGAGGAGCAGTTCCAGCGTTTCATGTGCTATCTTTGTATACTCCCCATCCTCCTTCCTCAATGTTCCTCCTGGATTAGTTGGTGAGGATTTTATGAAGTCTCGCTTGAGCAGCCGTGCCCTCCACTTCCTCACAGAATACCTTCCAGGATGCCTCCTTTGCCAGTCTGATGGCAAGGTTGTAGTTGACAAGGGCCTCACGATACTTTGCCCATTGTCCTTTGCGCCTTGCAAGGTTAAACAGTCTTCGTACCTGTTTCCTTTGCATTTCCAGGTTATTATTCCACCAAGGCACACTCCTATTTGTGCACTTCTTAGTGATTGAGCAGTTGTCCTGGTATGAGGTCACTATAGCAGAGGTTACGGCCTCTGCTACTTCCTCAAACTCTGCTGGATTCCTTATCGAAGTTTTAATTTCCGATAGGCTGAAGTCAAGGTCTCTCCTATATGTCTCCCATTCCGTTTTCCTGGGATTCCTATAGGCCATGGTCTGTCTGGTTCCCATTTCAACCTTGAATTTAATATACATGTGATCTGATTAGGATGGCTGCAGGACCACATGCCATTGTTTGACGTAACTTCCCATCATCATGGAACCAAAAGTTATGTCAATTACTTCTTCCCTTCTACTATTCCTGAATGTAGGTTCATCACCCCTATTCAGGATCTCCAAGTTGTTAGATAGGATAAATTCAAGAAGGTGCTCACCTCTACTGTTGGTTTCCTTGCTGCCCCACGATAGATTGTGGGCATTGGCATCACATCCCACCAACAGTTCGGCACCTTGTCGGTGGCAGGCTTCCGTCAGTCTCCTCACTTCCAAAGGAGGAGGAGAGCTGTCTTCATAAGGAAGGTATGCCGAGGCCAAAACAATTTCCTTCTTGATGCCTTCCTCACGTTGCTGCATCCTGATAGTCACCAAGTCCCTGGAACAAAAATCCATCATTGGTATGTAAGGTATTCCATTTCTAACATAAATGCATGTTCTGGAGTTTTTTAGATTTCTAGCATAAATCAGCTTACCTCCAGTACCGCCGAGGCCCGATACACCCCCTTTGTATAAATAGGGTTCTTGTATCAGGGCCACGTCCACCTCCTGTCTCCCCAGGCGACGGCTCAGGGCAGCAGTGGCCCCTTTACTGTGCTGCAGGTTTATCTGCAGCACTTCCAGTCCCCATCTTGCTGCCATTATTGCCTTTAAGGTCTTTTATTACCCTGACGGCGACCTGCGAGAACCCCAAAAAACAGTTTCAGGCTTTGCTCTCACATTGCCTTCAGGGATTTCTCTCCGACCTCCACCACCAGGGTTCGTCCTTCTGGATCGACCTTTTTGTTAATTACCCTCCAATCCTCTGTCAAGACTTTTGGGTTCTGGACCCTTATTTTCTCGAACAGAGTCTTTTGAGAGACATCCTTAAGGATCTTTGGTACCCATATTGATATCTTTGCGGTCTTCAGGAGTTCGGTTGCTGTCTTGACCAGCAGCTTCGCGTCCTCCCACGGGGATATCATGGGCACCTTTTTCTTAAGCCATTCTGCTGAGTGCTCCCCCTCGCAGACAAAAATGAGGGCACTGCGATCTAGATAGACCCTCCTGAATTTGGGTCCTGGACCAGCGTCTCCCCCAATCTCTTCAAAGAGGGCCATCTGCACGAGCTGCTCCTGCTGCGAGGTGATGCTCACCAGTGGGTATCCTTCTTGGACAACCGCCATTCTAAAGACCGAGACTGCAGTACTATAGGTCTGTTTCCCTATTTCCTGCCTCAGCCTTTTAGGATCACGTTTGTCCAGAGAGGAGGGAGTCTTAGATTCCTCCCTAACCCTCTTGCCACTTGTCTTTGATGTCGAAGGGGTCTGTGCATCCCCTTCGACCTGAGGCAGTTTCTTTTTGGGGGTCTTGGGCTCAAGCCCTTTTGATTCCCTCCACTTATGCTTAGGAAGCCATTCTTTTCCTTCCTTTTGCTTCTGTTCCTTGAGAAGTTTCCTCCTCTGAGCTCCATACAAGTCCTTAATCCTAATCTGGTCTAACTTCTCTGTTAAGGTTCCCACTTCTTGCTCAGGTCTAGACCCTGATTCAGAAGTATGAGTGCACTCCTTCAGTCCTGATCCCGATTTCTGAGTATCTGAGCTCTCAGATTGCCCCTCAGATTCTTTTAAAATACTTTCTTTCTCCGTGTTCATCTTAGTCCCACGAGATTTGGGGATTTATATGGTACACACCACGATAACCCCGCGTGGTGCAAGGATACTTACTCAGGGAGCTCGCCCGGTATCCCTGAGGCTCCGTTCGAGACACATCCACCCATGTGCCACGCACCCCTCGGCACGGATCGCATCACACCTTGGGTTGGGAAAGGAATTGGGAAAGGACTGGGAGAGGATAAGGAAGACGGGACGTTGTGGGACACTCTTAGTCTGATCCATCAGCTGAGGCCTTTCCGGCAGTAGGTTCTCTACCTTCGGTATAGCCCTCTGCTTCACTCGGATACGCAAGCCTCTCCACCGCACGGACAGTGCTTCGTCAAGGTGGTGTCCCCCGGAGAGGACTCTGGCTTTCTCTGATGCTATTGCAACAACCTCTAAAATCAATGACTTCTTCACACACAAAAAATGGGAAAATTAGTTTTATACTTCCTAAAAATGTCTGATAAATTTTTGTGAAACATGCATTTAAAAAAAAGTATAATATTGCCGGCGTAAACATGCTTTATTAAAATATTATCGTGAAACCTAATCTTTGGTATTCAGGACCAAGGAGCTTTTACATTAATTGAAAAACGAAAGATATAATATTATCATTGGTCTAGTGTCCCGTATTTTTATGGGTAAAAATTGATAGGCTTATATAAAATTGCCCCGTATAAGTGTTCACGTAATATGAAGTATCCATGCATATGCACATTTATTGGCACTATTTTTGGACTATTTCATTCTGTATTTTGTTGTCCTGTTTTATATCTTGTAAGTTATAATGTATGTTTCTGGCACCGATTAAAAACGCGCGCATAACAATATGGGCACACAAAAAGGGAAAACAAAGACAGAATAACGTATATTATAAATGTTTACGTGATATAAATACAGGAACTATGAGACATTAGAAAAGTAAATAGTGCTATTCAAATGTTCAAATGTTTGTTAAGCTTAAGGGACTTAACTACGGGGTCATCAGTCCCTAAACTTACAAACTACTTATGAACTACCTACAACTAAGGACGGCACAAATATCCATGTCCGAGGGGGGATACGAACCACCGACCGTAGTGACCGTGCAGATCGTGCGTGAAGCGCCTCAGTCCCCTCGGCCACCGCGGCCGGCAAATAGTGCTATTACTGAATGCTGCCTCATCAAGTGTTTTTAAAAATAGCTTTTCCATACAACCAGCGAAATATTTTTAAAATCCTCCCTAATTCCCACTAGCGACTAGAAGTATGATTTGTCCACTAGGCAGGTACTCAAAAGTACCAGATTTAGTGGGAAAACCACTGACGTGACAACACTGTCAGCAGCATGTAGTCAGCAGCTTAACGATTACCGACGTGGCAAGTTTTCCTGCGGACAACGGCCTGGAAAGCGGCATTCCTACTGCCGTGGGGGAGGTGACCGATAACCTCCTCTCAACCCGTGTTTCGCATAAGCCCGTCGGAGAATTAGTACGGGCGAACACGTTCTGAAATTTTTGGTGTTAATCTTGTTGCTCCGAAGCGCAGTGGTAGAGTGCCAGGCAACAAATCCGAAGGTCGTGGGTTCGATCCCCGCCAGGTTCTAGGATTTTTATCTGTCGCTTTTCACTTCTTTCACCTCTGGCAGTAGTGCTCAAGTGAAAATACCGAGTAGCACCGTGGTTCGGAACCCACGTTAAACTGTAGGTCCCCCTATAGCTGGCTGGGTAAGTCAGTTCGAAGGTCGGAGGAAGGCAACGGCATACCACCTCCAAACAGGACCATGCCTAGTAAAGCACTGTGGTGTTCAAACCAATCTTCGGATTGTTGACTGCTTTACCTTTTTTTAATCTTGTTGAGTGTCAAGTTGCTCTCCTGGTGCAGCAACATTTCATTTACGCCTGTTCCTATACCCAAGGCTCTTTCAAACAGAGAGCGGGCAGTTCGCGCGGGCACTGTGTTGCATTCTGCCTCACCGCCTCAGTCAAACAGGGAGCGGACGCACGCGCTGCCCGCCGCGTGCAGAGGCCGCGGCGGGCAAGCGGGAGCAGTTTGGCGCAAAACAGAACAACTGATCGATCTGGTGCGTCCAAAGCCATTCCTGTATTTCATACGTAACCCACAATACAAAAATGTGTCTAAGAATGTGGAAGAGTTATGCAGAAGTTTGAAACAAACAGGTATTAGTTTATTTTTCATAATTACAAACCAATGTATACCTACTTGTCTACACTGTGTTGTTGTTGTTGTTATGGTCTTCAGTCCGGAGACTGGTTTGATGCAGCTCTCCACCGTACTCTATCCTGAGCCAGCCTTTTCATCTCTTCATAAGAACGACAACCTACATCCACTTGAATCTGTTTACTATACGCGTTTCTTGGTCTCCCTATGCGATTTTTACCCCACACACTTCCCTCCAATGCTAAATTTACGATTCCACGATGTCTCAGAATGTGTCCTACCAACCGATCCCTTCTTTTAGTCAGGGTATGCCAAAAATTCCTTTTCTTCCCAATTCCGTTCAGTATCTCTTCATTAGGTATGTGATCTACCCACCTAATCTTCAGCATTCTTCTGTAGCACCACATTTCAAAAGCCTCTATCCTCTTCCTGTCCGCACAGCTTATCGTCCATGTTTCACTCCCGTACAAGGCAACACTCCACACAAAAGCCTTCAGAAAAGACTTCCTTACACTTAAATTAATATTCGATGTTAGCAAATTTCTCTTTTTCAAAAATGCTTTTCTTCCCATTGCCATTCTGCATTTTATATCCTCTGTACTGCGACCATCGCATGTTATTTTACTACCCAAGTAACAAAACTCAATTACCACCTTTATTGTTCCGTTACCTAATCTAATTCCTTCAGCATCGCCTGATTTTCTAAGACCGCATTCCATTATTTTTGTTTTGCTCTTGTTAAGGTTCATTTTATACGCTCTCTTCAACACACTGTCCATTCCATTAAACTGCTCTTCCAGGTCCTTTGCTGCCTCTGACAGAATTACAATGTCATCAGCAAAACGCAATGTTTTTATTTCTTCCCCCTGTACTTTAATCCCTATTCCAAATTTTTCCTTGCTTTCCTTCACCGCCTGCTCGATGTACAAATTGAATAACATCGGAGAAAGGCTACAACCCTGTCTTACTCCCTTCCCAACTAATGCATCCCTTTCATACCCTTCGAGTCTAATAACTGCGGTCTGGCTTTTGTACAAGTTGTAAATAACTCTCCTTTCCCTATATTTTACCCCTGTTGACTTCAGAATTTGAAAGACTGTATTCCAGTCAACATTGTCAAATGCTTTCTCCAAATCTACAAAAGCTAAAAATGTAGGTTTGCCTTTCGTTAATCTATCTTCTAAGATAAGACGTAAATTGATTATTGTCTCCCGGGTTCCTATGTTCCTCCTGAATCCAAACTGATCTTCCCAGAGGTCAGCTTTTACCAGCACTATTACATGAAAATGAATTAAGCGAAATATTGAAAATTACAGGGCATTCCTGGTTGTATTGTGCAAAATACAGTCAACATACGTAAGAAAAACGATGTGTTTGGACAAACATCAACGCAGGTGGTGCAGAAGGTAGTTGTTGGTTGCCAACTGTACACACAACTTGATGCCAATACCTTGTTAAAGGTTATTAACAAAATACGCAAGAAATTGGTTTCTGTTTTAGTCTTAGCATATTCGAAAATGCACTAACATGTAGGTTATCAATCTGCTCCCCTTCTTCAGTAGGCACGTAGCTTTCATAGCTTCGGAGGAAATTATTAAATGTTCAAATGTTTGTAGAGTCTATGGGACTTAACTACTGGGTCATCAGTCCCTAAACTTACAAACTACTTATGAACTACTTACAACTAAGGACGGCACAAATATCCATGCCCGAGGGGGGATTCGAACCCCCGGCCGTAGTGGCCGTGCAGACCGTGACTGGAGCGCCTCAGTCTCCTCGGCCACCGCGGCCGGCCAGGAAATTATTAGACAGCACGCTGCTTCCAAATCTTTATTTACAGCATCAGTCTATTGGTCTTAAAAAGACACGCCATTTTTCAACAAGAATTTCAACTACATGCCGTCTCTTGCATTTATTGTAAATGGCCTTTTGAGGATCTTCCAAGGCTGCAGCTTTACGAAAAGAACATATTAAATAATTCTGCAATTTAAACCATCACCTACTAACACGCGAGGCACACGAGTGCTTGTATCCTGCAATGGCTTTCGAGACAGAATATTTTCTCCTTGTATAAATCCGTGGAGAAATGTAGTGTTTTAAAAAATAACACTGTCACTGTGTCTGCTCTAGCTGTCCACAGCCAAATCACAAAGATGTCATCAAGATCAATAACTCCAAACGAGACAACTGATTTTTTTTATAACAATAATAACTTGAGAGTAGATGATATTCCATCAGAGCTACAGAAGTCTCTGGGAGAACCAGCCATGACAAACCTGTTTCACCTGGTGTGTAAGATGTATGAGACAGGCGAAATACCATCAAACTTTAAGAAAAACGTTATAATCCCCATTCCAAAGAAAGCAGGTGCAGACAGGTGTGAAAACTACAGAACCATCAGTTTAATAAGTCGTGGTTTCAAAATATTAACACGAATTATATACAGAAGGATGGAAACGCTGGTAGAAGCCGACCTCGGGGAAGATCAGTTTGGGTTCAGGAGAAATGTAGGAACATGGGAGGCAATACTGACTTTACGGCTTATCCTAGAAGATAGATAAAGAAAAGGCAAACCTACATTTCTAGCTTTTGTAGTTTTGGAAAAGGCTTTTGACAATGTTGATTGGAATAAACTCTTTCAAGTTCTGAAGCAAGCAGGAGTAAAATATAGGGAGCGTAAAGTTATTTACAACTTGTACAAAGCCGGCCGCGGTGGCCGAGGGGACTGAGGCGCTTCAGTCACGGTCTGCACGGCCACTACGGTCGGGGGCTCGAATCCTCCCTCGGGCATGGATATTTATGCCGTCCTAGTTCGTAAGTAGTTCATAAGTTGTTTGTAAGTTTAGGGACTGATGACCCCGTAGTTAAGGCCCATAAGCTATACAAACATTTGAACTTGTACAAAAACCACACAGCGGTTGTCAGAGTTCAAGGGCATGAAAGGGATGCAGTGGTTGGAAAGGGAGTAAGACAGGGTTGTAGCCTTTCTCGATTGTTATTCAATTTGTACATTGAGGAAGCTATAAAGGGAAGCAAGGAGAAATTTGGAGAAGGAATTAAAGTTCAGTGTGAAGAATTAAAAACACTGCGTTTTGCCGATGACATAGTACTTCTGTCAGATACAGCAAAGGACCTGGAAGAGCAATTGAACGGAATGGACAGTGTGCTGAAAGGTGGATATAAGATGAACGTTAACAAGAGCAAAACTAGGATAATGGAGTGCAGTGTAAGAAAATCAGGAGATGCTGGTAAAATTAGATTGGGAAACGAAGCAATAAAGGAGGTAGGTGAGTTTTGTTACTTGGGCAGTAAAATAACAAATGATGGTCGCAGTACAGAATGGCAATGGGTAGAAAAGCGTTCTTGAAAAAGAGAAATTTGTTAACATCGAATATTGATTTAAGCCTAAGGAAGTCCTTTCTGAAGGCATTTGTATGGAGTGTTGCCTTGTATACGAGTGAGACATGGACGATAAACAGTGCGTACAGGAAGAGGATTGAGGCTTTTGAAACATGGTGCTACAGAAGAATGCTGAAGATTAGGTGGGTGGACCGCGTAACTAATGAGGAGGTACTGAACAGAATTGGGGAGAAAAGAAATTTCTGGCATACCTTGACTAAAAGAAGGGATAGATTGGTAGGACACATTCTTAGACATCGAGGAATTGTGACTTTAGTGTTGGAGGGAAGTGTGTGGGGGAAAAAATCGCAGAGGAAGACCAAGGGATGGATACAGTAAGCAGATTCAGACAGATGTAGGTTGCCGTTCTTACGTGGAGATGAACAGGGTTTGCTCAGGATAGGGTATTGTGGAGAGCTGCATCAAACCAGTCTCCGGACTGAAGACCACAACAACAACAACAAGAAATAACTTGAGCCACTCTTTTCTTGGACATTTTATCCGTACATGTTTTCTCTGTAACTGCTAATGCAATTTGCGAGACATTCGGAAATAATTGAAAAAAAAAAAAACTGTCTTTACACAATAAAAGCTCTTTGCAAAGACGATGGCATTCACCATATTCTTCTCTTTACATATTAATTTCATGAACTTATGTTCTTCGCTTCTTTGAAGCAAGAAAAATGAGAAGTAGAAATTCATCCTCGTCTGAATTACTGTTCATGTTTATACGCTCCGCAGCTAACTCTCACACTACAAGCGCCATTCAACAACCGGAACACCGAGCGCTGCCCGCGCTGAGTCTGACTACTGCGGAACGCGGCGGACAACAGCGCGTTCTGCCCGCGCAGGCTGCCCGCTCTCTGTTTGACGGAGCCTCTGGTTTCCAGCACGGAAACAAAGTCCAACGTTATTGAAATTAATCATAAAGGGCTTCCCGTTTTCTGATGACTACAATTAGGACAATTTTTCACACCAGACGCATTTCGCATTTTCTTTTTAAAGCATATTCTGTGGTTGTGCTAACGTGGATACACAGGTTTCTACCGAGCGAGGTGGCGCAGTGGTAACACACTGTACTCGCATTGGGAAGGAAGGTGGTTCAAATCCACCTCCGGCCACGCTGATTTAGGTTTCCCATGATTTCTCTCATTCACACCAGGCAAATGCCGGGATGGTTCCTTTAAAGGGCACGGGCGATTTTCTTCCCCATCCTTACCGAACGAGGGTAAGCTCCGTCTCTAATGACCACGCTGTCGACGGGACGTTGAAGTCCAATCTTCCTTTCTTGATTATTTTGTATAGATGAATTACAAGCAGTTTCAACTTTTCGTGCGCATTATGTGTTTTTTAAAGTTGGTACGTAATTTACTTACAGTGTTAATGTCTCTCCTTTACATCCTACTGCAATTTTTCCTGTCTTGTTGTGTGAAATTTGTCGATTTGCGACGAAGGTTACTATTTACACTCGCCAAATTCTGCGTATTTTGACATCAGATATCAAAATATGTGAGGTCCGAAACTATAAAACAAGCCATTCAACTTTTGCAGAACACATACACCAAAACAAACATAAAATTACCACCAGAGACCCAGAAACACCGCACCTTACAAGTTAATTTTCACATGCCAAAAACCATTACAGATAAGAGACATGTCATTATGAAGCAATCTACGATGTCAGTAAAATTAGGCGCATTTCATGAACCAACAATATTTTTAATATCTTGAAAACTGAAAAGTTAATGTTCACAATATCCGCATACAGAAAAATTAATATTACCAAATTTTACATGCTTCCTACTGTTTTCTTAAACTAAATCTTAGATGAAAGCTTATTACCTCAAGCTACCATCATGCAAGTGACACACACATATGTAGTTATTTAAGGATATAATAAACTTTTTATTTCTATCTATTGTGGAAGTATAGTCTGATCATAGTATCCTACACAGTAATTCAGCAATTTCAAACAGCGTGATATGTCCTTCTTGTTGTCATCAAGTACTTGTAACTATTTAATGAATATTTGTCTATTTTACCAGTAACTTAAATCGTGTGTAATATTGGTGGTCAAGCTCATGAAGGGTGATTTATTCATATATTTATTTCATCCATCATTTGTAGTGCTGATAAATAATCCCAAGGTGATTGAATATTTACAACTTTTCTATTTAATATGTAAAATATCAAGGACAACACACACACACGCCCATTCCTCAGGGCCTCCGACGGCGAGCAATCGCGTGCTCCGTAGCAAGGCGCCTTAGAGCTCTCGGCCACTCCACCGCAGCAAATTAAAAAAAATCTGCAAATGTTTTATGCTATAGTCGACACAATTGACTTGGGAGTGTCAGCAACTGCACAAATATTAGAGATAATTTATTGTGTGATTATCAGTCAACAGTTAAAACTTTTTTTTTATTTTTTTGTACATGTTTCGATCCTTCAGGATAATCTTCGGAATGAAATAAATCGCAATTTGCTATCAGTTATGGCTTCACTGTGCTAGATTTAGAAGGAATACCAAAGTGCGGCGAATGAAAATTTGTGCCCGGCCGGGATACGAACCCCGGATTTCCTGCTTAATAGTCTGACTGGTTGACCACTACGCCATCGAGGACACAGCGACCAGCCCAACTGCAGAGGACTCTTCCTTGCACGTCTCCCGCCACACCCATATTTCCATTCGCCACGCTGTCTCTTCCCTATTACCACAGCCTATTTGTTCTATAATGCTCGCAGCCACAATATTGTATTCTCGCAGCAGGGAATCCCGCATGAGGTATCGAGAGACAATTAAATGTCGTCAGGAGCCCAGCCTCGGCTTGTATAATTGTGTCTTCATACCTCATGGTTTGATCTCCGTGATGCGGGAATACAGTACTGTGGCTGCGAGCATTATAGAAAAAATAGGCTGTGGTAATAGGAAAGAGACAGTGTGGCGAATGGAGATTTGGGTGTGGCGGGAGAAGTGCAGGGACGAGTCCTCTGCAGTGCGGCTGGTCACTGTGTCCTCGGTGGCGGAGTGTTTAACGCGTCTGCCTAGTAAGCATGACATCCCGGGTTTGAATCCCGTCTGGGCATAAATTTTTATTCGCCGCATTTTGGTATTCCTTCTAAACCTAGTACAGTGAAGACATAACTGATCGTAAATTGCGATTTATTTCATTCATTGAACGCTGTAACGTCGTCAAAAAATATATAATTGTATCTTCTGAATCTTTGTAGTTGCGACTGCAACAGCACTTGTAACTTTGACAAGAAGTGTTGCAGTCACAACTACAAAGATTCTGAAGATGATTCTTAAGGATCGAAACACTCTCATGTAATAAATAAATAAATAAATAAAAAACCCAGTTGCAACTGTTGACTGATAATCTGACGATAAATTAAATCTTTTATGCTAAGGACTCTGCTACTTTTGGAGGGGATGGCGATCGACCAATGGGTGAGTGGCTAGAGCAGAAAACTGTTGTGGTCAAGTAGAATACTTCCTTGGACGGTTCCTAGAAGAAACACTACGTCTGACATTGGAAGGGTGATGACCTGACAGGATAGCTGAAATGCTGCAAACCAGTAAGTTGTTAGGAAAAGTGCATGTCTTAAATTAGTTAATTTCACACATGACAAGGGGTTGTTATGAAGATGAGAGCTAAAGAGTTCAAAAACGATTTAAAAGCTGCCCTATGGCTGTAATCGTACAGTTAAGCCGTAAAGCTGTGCCGTGTACGGCACTATGAATTAGTTTCGAACCTCTCTACTCAAATGGCAACAGTTCACGTAAGTCTTCCTGTCTGAAAGGCAGTTTATCTGCGGCAGCGCAGGGTTGTAAACCTGCTGTGGTGTGAGCAGCAAGTGCTTGCTGCCTTGGACCGACGGCCGACTCAGAGAGGTTGCGAGGTTGTTCACGGACAGCTGCAGCAGCGAGATAAGACGGGCAGTGGGCTCTCACATAAACAGGCTGGACGCGGGCACGTGGCATGGATAGAGGTGATACCCAGAGCGTGAATGAGCCAGACACGTGGGGAATACGTGTCGTCCTGCGTTGGCCGTGTCTTGCTTCAGTTAGTGTGCGTTTCGTACTGCGCAGCTGTTTACTGTGTTTCTTTCTTTCTATGTAGAAATTTGTTCTGGAATGTTTCGATGTAAGCATTGTTCTTCTGCGTGAGCTATATGTTATAAATGTTCAAATATTTATTAAGTTCTGGGACCTAACTACATCTACACGGGATACTCTGCAAATCACATTTAAGTGACTGGCAGTGGGTTCATCGAATTACCGTCCTATTCCTTTCTCTAACAGCGCTCGGAAAGGAAGAACACCTGAATCTCTCCGTTCGAGTTCTGATTTCACACATTTTATTCTGATGATGATTTCTACCTGTGTAAGTGTGAGTCAACACAATACTTTTTACATTCGGAGGAAAATGTTAGCGATTGGAGTTTCGTAGCGATAAGTGCCGTTGTTGTAATGATTCCCATCCCAGATCGTGTATCATTTCCGTAACGCTGTCTCCCCTGTATCGTGACAATACGAAACGAGCTGTCCTTTTTTGGACTCTTTCGATGTCCACCGTCAAACCCACCTGATAAGGATCCCACATTGGGCAGCAATACTCCAAAAAAGGACGGACTTACAAACTAGTTATACTAACTTCTGCCAAGAACAAAACACACAAACACACACACACACACACACACACACACACTCATTCCCGAGGGAGGACCCGAATCCGACAGCGAATGGCAGCACGCACGGCAGAAAGGTGCCTTAGTGCGCATAGCTATACTGCCACGGTTGGAAATTACCGTTACAACCTTCTAGGACTTGTACAGGGTAGTGACTACATAACAGTTTGGACAGGAACCCATATTGTGAAACGTATCGTTTCCGTTCCACGACTGTTTCAATTCAGATAATTATCTCATCCAGTCCTACTTGAGGAATGTAATTAGGCGTGACCCAGCACCTACGGCACCAGCTACAACTTGCAGATGCATTACAACAGCGGCTCGATGTGGCGACCACCATCATCGTTACACACATTGTACATCCGAAGCATGTTCTGGTACACTCACTCCATCGCACCCGGTGTCTCTTCAATATTTTGTGCAGCGGCCAGAACTCGTGCCAGCAGATCTTCCTCTGTCTCTACAGGTGTCTCATAAATTGGGCTCTTCATACGACCCCACAAGGGGTTAAATCAGGCGATTGTGGTGACCTCGCGCTTGGCCCCTCACGGCCTATCCATCGTTACCCAAACCGTCTGTTGAGACTGGACAGCCAGTAAAAAGTGAGGTGGTGCACCATCATGCCGAAACCTCATTTACTGACGGAAATTCAATGACACATCTTCCAAGAAAGGGTCCAAAACTTGTCGTAGGAAGACTAATTATGTGAGACCCGTGAGCTTGGACAGAAGGAGGTATGGTTCAATCACATGACGAGTTACACGTTTACACATCTGAACGGAAACTGTCGTGGAACGCAACGATACGTTTCCGGACATGTGTTTCTGTTTAAAATGTTATGTACTCGCTACCCTCTACAAGTCCTAGAGGTTTGTAACGGGAATTTTCGACCACCCAGTATGTTCTACAGGTACTGGCTACATCTACATCTACATGGGATTCTCTGCAAATCACATCAAAGTGCCTGGCAGAGGGTTCATCGAAGCATCGTTATACCATTTATCTCCCATTCCATTCTATAATAGCGTGCGGGAAGAAAGAACACCTGACTCTCTCCGTTCGAGCTCTGATTTCTCGTATTTTATTCTGATGATCATTTCTACCTATGTAAGGGGGAGTCAACAATATATTCTCGCATTCGGAGGAGAATGTTGACGATTGTAGTTTCGTAAGTAGCCCACGACGCAGCGATAAGCGCCGTTGTTGTAATGATACCCATTCCAGATCCTATATCATTTCCGTAACGCTGTTTCCCCTGTATCGTGACAATACGAAACGAGCTGCGCTTCTCTGGACTCTTTCAATGTCCTCCGTCAAATCCACCTGATAGGATCCCACATTGGGCAGCAATACTCCAAAAAAGGACGGACTTACAAACTACTTAAACTACACACACGCTCACACAGAAACACACCCACACCCACCCACACACACACACACACACACACACACAAACACACACAGATGCCCGAGGGAGGACCCGAACCTTCGACAGCGAACAGCCGCGCGCACGGCAGCAAGCCCATTAGTGCGCATAGCTATTCTGCCGCGGCGCTATACAGGGTAATCGCAAATTCCCGTTACAACCTTCTAGGACTTGTACGGGGTGGTGACTACATAACAGTTTGAATAGGAACCCATATTGTGAAAAGTATCGTTTCCGTTCCACGACTGTTTCAATTCAGATGATTATCTCATCCAGTCCTACTTGAGGAATGTAATTACGCGTGACCTAGTACATTTGTTGCAATCAATTTGAAAAGAATACTGAATCGTTCCACTATTACTTACGCACTTTCATTACAATTTACACCTTATGGTTTACATTAGTCGACAGCAACAAGCCGGCCGCTGTGGCCGAGGGGACTGAGGCGCCCCAGTCACGGTCTGCACGGCCACTACGGTCGGGGGTTCGAATCCCCCCTCGGGCATGGATATTTGTGCCGTCCTTAGTATAAGGTAGTTCATAAGTAGTTTGTAAGTTTAGGAACTGATGACCCCGTAGTTAAGTCCCACAAGTTCTACAAACATTTGAACATTTGACAGCAACAAGTACCTAGCATCTACGGCACCAGCCGCAACGTGCTGATGCATTACAACAGCGGCTCGATGTGGCGACCACCAACGTCGTTACACACACTGTACCTGCGAAGCATGTTCTGGTACAGTCTCTCCACCCTACCTGAGGTCTCTTCAGTGTCTTGTGCAGCGAACAGAACTCGTGCCAGCTGATCTTCCTATGTCTCTACAGGTGCCTCATAAGTTGGGCTCTTCATACGATCCCACATAAAGTAGTCCACAGGGGTTAAATCCGGTGATCGTGGTGGCCACGCGGTTGGACCCTCACGGCCTATCCATCTTTCACCAAACCGTCTGTTGAGATTTCTCTGGACAGCCAGTAAAAAGTGAGGTGGTGCTCCATCATGCTGAAACCTTATTTACTGACGGAATTTCAATGGCACATCTTCCAAGAACGGGTCCAATACGTGTCATAGGAAGACTGATTATGTGAGATCCGTAAACTTGGGCAGAAGGAGGTATGGTTCAATCACATGACGAGTTACACATCTGAATGGAAACTGTCGTAGAACGGAAACGATACGTTTCCGGACATGTGTTCCTATTCAAAATGTTCTGTAATCGCCACCCTCTAGAAGTCCTAGAAGTTTGTAACGGGAATTTCCGACCACGCTGTATGTTCTCCAGGTACTGGTTGCGTGGAGTACTGCGGCATATGCTGCTGGTGTCCAGTCGCAAACATTGGTCTCCTCATGAACTAAAATTTTTGTGGATGGTTATGAATGGATGGATGGGTGGATGGGTTGCTGAGGACATGAGGACCAAACTCTCACGGTCGTCAGTCCCCCGATGGAGAGGGGAGGAGTGACGCTAGGAAAGGGAAATGAAATGCATTGCAGGGAGGAAAGAAGGAAGGAAGATTGCATTAGTTCGGGGCCCCGTGCTTGCCATGAACGCACTCATGAATGAACCGTGAGTCCCCTGAGGTGGATGCAATTATGTTTCACAATTTTAATTTTACGACATACATATCAAATTTGGATGATGAAAATTTATTTTATTTAGGTTATAGCTAATTGTTTTGCTGAAAGCCTACAAAATTGCCGTGATTTTCCAGTGATAATATGTATGCGAGGGGTATCTGCAGAATAGAATGTATTTGCTTTGTTTCTAATTTCAGGCTGTTACAGGCGCATGACATTACATCCTAATTTTTATAGTATGATGAAACAACGACTTAGTGACTCTAATGCAACCAGTCTGGACATGTACTCTGTAGATACAACTTCACCATCAATGTTTGTATACAACTACTCCATAAGAAATGTAATGAAAGGATGTAGGTAAAACCATATAAGATATGACATTGTAAAATCAGAAGATGGCTCCTGTGCTCGTCTAAACCGGTTAACCATAAATAAATAACGCGATCTTGGCTGGAAACTTATATAAATTGATCCAGATCGCCCCAAAGAACAATGAGTTCCATACGTGATGACAAATGGATGTATAAAGACGGTACCAAACTCTGTAGCAGGCGGTGAAAACGGAAAAAATCGTTTGAAGTATCAATGTGTGTTCACTGGTACACATTATTAGAAACTGTGTTTGCTTAATCTGTGTACGGATTAGCAATTACATACTCTGGATCATGCATGGCAGCTAATGATGAACACTTTCGAAGCTAATATGCTTGTCTCGCACACAAACCAAAATTCAAGTATTCAAATGTTTGTTAAGCGTATGGGACTGAACTGCCGGGTCATCAGTACCTGAACTTATAAACTACTTGTACTAAAGACAACGGAAACATCCATGCCCGGGGAGGATTCGAACCCCGATGGGGAACGGCCTCGCGCATCGGAGCATAGAGCATAGAGCTCCGCCACGGCAAGCAAAAATTAAAAAAAAAATATAAATAAATAAATAAATAAATAAATTTCAAATGTTTGTATAGTCCACGGGACTTAACTACGGGGTCATCAGTCCCTAAACTTACAAACTACTTATGAACTACTTACGAACTAGGACGGCACAAATATTCATGCCCGAGGGGGGATTCGAACCCTCGACCGTAGTGGCCAAGCAAAAATTAATTGGTAGCGCTGAGGGTATGCTGAATAGGCCGCGAAACGTTTTGATAGAAATCATTCTTTAATTACGTGTTTCTGAGATTGCATCATCATATTTGTGGGTGACTTCAGCCAGATTCACACTAGATACCTTTAAATGGATGTTACAAGCAGTTAGTGTCACGGACATGTGCAGTCTACCAACACATGTCCATGATACAAACTGTTTGTAACATCCATGTAAAGGTATCTTGTGTGATACTGGCTGAAGTCACCCACAGATACAAATCTGATGATGGACTCTCAGAAACGCGTCATTAAAGAATGATTTCTATGAAAATGTTTGGCGACCTTTTCAGCATAGCCGCAGCACTACCAATTATTCTCAGTATGGTCGCCTGCCTCTATCGCAACAAGTAAAAAATTAAATGATGCCAAAGGTCTGCCATGCCGCGGTGGCCGAGGGGACTGAGGCGCTCCAGTCACGGTCTGCACGGCGACTACGGTCGGGGGTTCGAATCCCCCCTCGGACATGGATATTTGTGTCGTCCTTAGGATTAGCTAGTTCATAAGTAGTTTGTAAGTTTAGGGACTGATGACCCCGTAGTTAAGTCCCATAAGCAATACAAACATTTGAACATTTTTGGTCTGCCATGCGAGAGGCGTTTAACAACGTTGAGAACAATGTTTTGTGTACCAACATGGCAGAAAGCTGTAACAGATTTTGTTCCTACGTTAAATCGGTAAACGGGTCGAAATCGTTTATCTAGACGCAATGTGAGCATAACTGAAATGCTCATCAAAGGAAACGCCGATGGACCTTATGGGGTACCAGTTCGAACTTGCCCCCCTTCTAGTAGCATTGTGTCATTAGTAGAGCGAAGCGATGGAAAACAGCACAGGTCATTCCAGTTTATAAGAGAGATTGACGATCAGATGTGCAAAGCTATAGGCGTATATCAGTTGAATTATTTTGGAACAAATTTTATGTTCGAATTTTACTTCATTTCTGGAGACTGGAAATCTATTTCCTAGGAATCAACATGATTTCCGAACGCAAGGATCATGTGAAACACAACTCGCACTATTCAACCACGACACAGGATCCCAAGTAGATGCCGTGTTTCTTGACGTGCGCAAAGCATTCGATACCATTCAGCATCATCGCCTGATGAGCAAAGTGCGGCCATATGGAACACCAGACTAACCATGTGACTGGATTGAGGCGCTTCTATAGCTGGCGTCATATAACAAAGGGCTTCCGCGCGTAGACCAAATATGACATAGACTGCTGTGTTGTGGTTTGAAACCAACATCTAATATTGTCCCGAGCCACGTGACTGAGGCTTCGTCATTACGAACGACAGTGTTTCTAATTTACAGGTGAAGTAAAGCGTTGATTTTAACAATAAAACGACTTCTCGTGTTCCTATTACACATCTAGTAGCAAAGGTAACGTGATTTCACCAAATTACTGACATTAATGCGGTGATTATCGTTTTTACATGTGACCAGGCTAAAAGTATTGTCAGTTCCGTTTACAAGCAGCAGAATTACCCACCTCGATGTTTGTGTTGCACAATGAATTTTTTACTTTTGTCCAACTGATAAATGTGATTTTTGTTGGGAAGATTATTTCACCGTGTCTTGACTAAGGATATATATGTCAGCAAGTTAGTTATTTCTGGTGCAGATCTGTCATTAATAGCGTTAACCAGTGCTGAAGATGGATACAGACCTTTACCCTTATAAAACCAGTCCTTGTCAGGCACATGAATAATTTGTTGATCACGATATTATTTAATGTAAATAACCAACATTTTCTTGTTTGACGTTTTGGCTTCACTGTATGTGGCAAAAGTCATAAAATATAAACGCATATAATATATTAAAGTCGGACATTATAGATGAAAACCGAGTTCAGGTATCTATAACAGCATGAACATCTACATCTACTTGGGATACTCTGCAAATCACATTTAAGTGCCTGGCAGAGGGTTCAAAGAAACCACCTTTAGTGTATCTCCCATTCTATTCTCGAATCTCTCGCGGGAAAACATTTCCCACACATTGTTGAGGAATTGTATGAAAACTGATGCGGCTTTTAAACTGATATTTCGTCTCCTGTGTAATCTACAAACTAAAAGACTCACAGTACAAGAAAAACAGTCATTCGCTTTAAGACCTGCAGTTCTGTTGCTTATAAAAAGAACAGTGAACATATTTCATCTAGGCACAGGTAAAACTGTAACTGTTGCATTGATATTGCTAATTGCGGAAAACTAAAGCCCGTTGTACTACTGAATATGAAATAAGAATACGACGTGTTATTGTCAAAATCTACGCTTAATTTCCATTAGCAAGAAGAAGAACTCAGCTGTACTTCACGTTGGTTGTAATGAAGGACAGGGTTTCCTATCCCAGGTAATCTACCTTAGATGTTGTTTTCAGTATAATGACGTTAAGCGCAGTCTGTCTATCTTTGGCATAAGCTTCCGCGCTTAGAGGCGGAGCAAAAGCTGAAGCGTGGAGGGAAGGAGCTACGGCCGAGCGCCAACTGTGGAGCCTGCGGGAGAAACACTGCGTAACTCGCGGTCAGCCACGCACCTACAGAATGAAGGTTATTGGTTGTCATTTTTGGTAATGGAGGGGGATGCGCAGAACGACTGAAAACTGGGCCGCCTTCGTAGGTGACGCCGACTATAGTTAACAGAACGCGGCGTGTTATTATCGGCGGAGAGAAATTTTCAGATGTTAATGTGATGACAACCGAGGCCCAGCTTTTCGTAATACATATAAATGTTCTCACAGATAACATGAGAAGTTCACTGAGGCTTTTTGCGGATGATAGTGTAATTTATCGAGAAGACACAACACTGGGAAAGGGTATGGAATAGCAGGATGATCTGCGCGCATCGATGATTGGTGCAAGGAATGGAAGATGAGTCTCAACATAAACAAGTGTAAAGTTCTGCGTTTAAATACAAAGAGGGATCCTTTATTATATAACTATGCAGTAGCAGGACAAATACTGGAAGCAGTTACTTCCGTAAATATCTGGGAGTAGACGTAAGGGGTGATTTGGAAACTCCAATGGCAGACGTTGCAAGAGAGGCGTTCAGTATCGCGGTACACGCTTCTGTCAAAGTGCCAAGAGCGTACGTTTCATGAAGAATCAACCAATACATTTCTTCCTCCTACATACTGTATGACGTCGCGTCAAAAAGGAAGGATAACTCCACCGAGTGGATATATTTTTACTCGTCAGAGACGGTCCACTGGTATGCAAATGTGCAAAATCACAGATATGCAAATTTATTTTAAATATAAACCTCATTAAGATAACATCTCAGCAGAAATATTGAAGGCAACTGGAGAATCAACAAGAAAGTACTTTTATGAAACTTCCTGGTACTTTTATGAACTTTTTAAAGAGTACTATGAAGATGGAAAAGAACCACCGACCGATTTGCTTAACAGCAAAAAGTAATAATAATAAAAAAAGAAAAAAAAAAAAAAAGGAAATGCTATGGACGCTGAGAACAATAGAACTATCTCCTTACTGTCTCACCAGTGGCGGCTCGTACAAAATTTGACCAGTCTGCTACAATATTACAAAAATACACAGGAAACAAAATACACTAAAATAAAAAGTCAACCTTTGCATGATTGCCTTCAATTAAATATCAATTAATACTGTATTGACAGTAAGACCTTCAGGGGAATCTATAACAGCGCTGCCAACTACATGTATTCACTGCAGGTAGTAAATATAACGTTTAAAAATATTAATTTTATTTACAGAAATTAAAAATTTAGACTCAGAGATATTTGAAACGAGACTCACACAGGAATTGAGAGACAACGCGCAAGACGCCTGAGTTAGCGCGCTATTTGACTCAGTATGTCGCAATATTCGTCATATACTATTCTTCCGCAACCGTTACACGCACCGCTAAGAGAAATATTGATCTGGCGCTGCAGTCGGTCTCAGCACACACGAGTCGCCAGGCCTGACGTCACGTCTGCGCATGCGCACTAGCGAACAGACGACTGCGCCGCCTCTCTGCGCACGTTCCAGCGCGGCAGAATCCCACTTCAGCACACGGAGGAGAAGACCAGTTTGGTTTCAGATCTGGAAAGGGAACTAGAAAGGCAATACTGGCTATGAGGATGGTATTAGAAAAACGGATTGGAGTTAACAGGAAAACATACTTGACCTTTACAGATTTACAAAAAGCATTTGACATGGTTAATTGGAAATTGTTATTCCAAACAGTGAAGGAAGTAAATCTTGATTGGAGGGACAAATTTTTTTTTAATGTTCAATTTTTTGTAGAGCTTATGGGACTTAATTATGGGGTCATCAGTCCCTAAACTTCCAAACTACTTATGAACTAGCTTATACTAAACATGGCACAAACATCAATGCCCGAGTGGGGATTCGAACCCCCGACCACAGCGGCCGTGTAGACCGTGACTGGCACGCCGCAGACCGCTCGGCCACTGCGGACGGCACTGGAGGGACAGGAGATTCATCTGGAACCTGTATAAAAGACAGGAAGCAGAGAGAGAAGTGATTGGTGTGAAGAAGAAAGCGAAACACCATATTTGTTCAACTTGTTTATTGAAAAAGCCATTGAAAAGAGCAACCAAAGGAATTAAAACTAACGGGGAACGAATACACTATATCCATTTTGCAGATGGTATAGTAGTACTTGCTGACTCAGTAAACGAAATGAAGTTTATGTTGCCAAAATTTGCCAAAATCCTAAGAGAATTTAATCTAAAAATTAATAAGAAGAAACAAAAACTGTGGTAGTTGGGAAGACAAAAGAAAAAAGTAAACTTAATATTAAACTAGAAGATGTTTAATATTAAGTTTACTTTCTTCTTTTGTCTTCCCAACTACCACAGTTTTTGTTTCTTATTATTAATTTGTTAGGACAACGACGAACAAAAGACGGTCAGTTTAGAAATCGATCCAACCAGGAACTCTATTCCAAAATAGAAAAAAATATCCGACATCATTAAGAAAAGAAGGTGCGAGTTCTTTGGACACATTTGCAGAATGGACCAGGGGAGGTTAACACAGCAAATTTCACAATTGTTGTTGTACAAGAAAAGCAAAATACGGTGGATCCAAGAAGTACAAAGGGATCTGGAAGAAATGGAAATACGGGATCAAGAAATACACAACAGGGTTATTTTTTAAATAAAAAATTCAGGCATTTGCAGGATTTGAGGACAGAACTCGACCGAGAACGGAATCATAGTGGACAGAAGAGCGAAGAAGGATGAAAAGTATGAGAATGAAAGAATACTGGAAGAGGAGGAAGAACGGAAGAAAGGAAGCTGATGTGAATTAATGTGGTCCAAAGATGGCCGAAACGAAAGAAGAAGAAACTAGAAGATGATGTTCTAGAGTAGGTTGAGAAATTCTGTTATTTCGGGAGCACAATCACTGACGACAATAAATGTATCACAGATGTAAAGAGCAGAATAGCCATGACAAAGCAAGCTTGTCAAAAGAAAAGGAATTTACTAACAGATAATCATATAAGCCTAGAAAGTAGGAGAAAGTTTACCAAAACTTTTGTTTGGTGTGTCTTAACATAAGGATGTGAAGCGTGGACTCTGGGAAAGGCAGAGAAAAAAAGACTGGAAGCAATGGAAATGTGGATATGGAGAAGAATGACGAAAACAAGCTGGATAAATAGGAGAAGTAATGAACAGGTCTTAAGAGAAGTGAATGAGAACAGAACTATGCTAAATTATATAGGAAGAAGAAAATAAAAAAATGATGGGGCACATAATGAGACACAACCAGTTCCTAAAGAATGTATTTGAAGGAAAATCCAAGAGGCAGGACAAGAGCAACGTATTTTATTACCATCAAGGGAGATATGGAGATAAAATCGTATGAAGAATTGAAGAGGATGACAATGGAGAGAGGGACGTGGCTATATCGGCAAGGTATAGCCTTTAATTTATGATGATGATCCTCATTAATGATAATATCAAGGGTCGCCACCATATTTTTTAGTAAAACCCTGGAAAAAGATCCAACACCCTAAATCTACAAGCACAGTGGCGAGATAATTGATCAGAGTGCATCAAATAATAAACCCAGACCTCTACCTATCTATCTAATTACCCCTCCAAAATAGTGAGAAATTTGTAAAGAAAAGTAAAGTTATGACTTAAACAAAAACATTTATTAATTAAAGCACACAGAAATTCGGGAATAGTCAACAATTAATATAAAAGATTTTGTATATGAAATCGCAGTTGAGAGTGTAGTTAAGAAACTGGTTACAAATGAATACAAGTATTTATAAAGAGGACATCAAATGCAGCAAAATCAGTTGACACCGCGAAATACATGTGTGACCAGCAAATAACTTTACAAATCAACGTCTGAAATCTAATAGGAATGTAACAAATGGAACCGAAAATTTTACATGTAATATTTCCCGCACAAAATTAGTCAACAAAGTGAAATATCAGGCTATACATGTGGCGTTGTCCTATCGGGAATAACTAGAACGGTGGACAGAGGCTCTAAGAAATTAGTTATAGGAGAGAGAACTCAAACATCTCACTGCTGTTTTTCCGTCTTGTTGGCTGGGGTTGCTTGGTTCCTGACGTGCGTTTTCGGGCTGTGTACGGAACTTTTCGTCTCTTTGAAGTTAATAAATGAAACGGAAGAAACGCCACAAAAACAGGCGAAATGTCCGTACACAACAGGAAAATACACGTCAGGAACCAACCAACTCCAGCCAACAAGATTTAAAAAAAAACAGTGAGATGTAAAGAAGAGACAACAACACCGTGAATAGACCAAATATAAATTTAAAAACAGAGGCCTTACGTGCATAAACTACTTTAAAAACTGTTTTCAGTCTATGTATATAAAACAAACTGTAGAAACCTGTATATCATTTACAGACCACAAGATATGCTTTTAAAACAAATGTCTTTAATTGCATTCAGCACAAGACGAATTACCTATTATAGTCAATTTTAACAGCTGCTGCGGAAGATGGCCACACAACGACACATACCGTAGATAGAAGAGCATTTCCAAATTTCATTTGTTCCAAATGTCGAGCGATTCAGATTTTTGCATCCAGTGACAACGATGTCGATAATATGTTACGCCGAAATAAAAGGCAGAAGAGTGAAATTTCTTTTTAATGTGTGGTGCCGCAGGATTCGGAAGACGAATTAGTAGTACATTTTCCGGTGTTTCTTTATTATTCTCGTAAAAGACTATTAACGCTAATGTGACGTTTCTGCCCAACACAGATTTCTGTGTAGGTGGTTCCTGTTCTTTGTGCAGGTACAAGACACTGTGCAGGTGCGGGAGCTTGGAACTTCAAAAATTACGCGGCTGCAAATAAAGGAAGACTTAATATAGAAATTTTAAAACTAGTTTACATAGAACCCGAAAAAATTATGGTCCTATGTAAAATCGATAAGTGGGTCAAAGCCCACTGTCCAGTCACGCGTTGATCATTCCGGGGCAGTAACAGAAGAAAGCAAACGGAAAGCTGAAGTTCTAAATTTAACCTTTAAGAAATCTTTCACGCAGGAGGACCGCACAAATGTACCATCATTTGATCAACGTACTAATTCCGAAATGGGGGACATAGCAATAGGTATTTCCGGTGTAGAGAAGCAGCTGAGAGAGCTAAATACGAAAATGTCTGCTGGTCCGGATGGAATACCAGTTCGGTTTTACAAAGACTATTCTGCTGCGTTGGCCCCCTACTTAGCTTGCATTTATCGCGAATCTTTAATTCAGCGCAAAGTTCCTAGTGATTGGAAAAAAGCGCAGGTGACTTCCGTTTATAAGAAAGGAAAGAGAACTGACCCACACAATTACAGGCCAATATCGTTGACATCAGTTTCATATAGAATTTTGGAGCATATTCTCAGTTCGAATATAGTAAATTTTCTTGAAACGGAAAAGCTTCTTTCCATGAATCAGCACGGGTTTAGGAAACATCGTTCATGTGAAACTCAGCTTGCCCTTTTCTCACATGACATCTTGGGAGCCATGGACGAAGGGCAACAGACGGATTGTGTTTTTCTCGACTTCAAAAAAGGCGTTCGACGCGGTGCCACACTGAAGACTGCTAACGAAGATACGAGCTTATGGAATAGGTTCACAGATTTGTGACTGGCTGGAAGACTCCCTTAGTAATAGAACGCAGTACGTTGTTCTCGACGGTGAGTGTTCATCAGGGACGAGTGTATCGTCAGGCGTGCCCCAGGGGAGTGTGATAGGACCGCTATTATTTTCTGTCTATATAAATGATCTGATGGACAGAGTAAGTTGTAATATGCGGCTGTTTGCTGATGATGCTGTGGTGTATGGGAGGGTGTCGTCTGTAACTGACTGAAATGGCATACAGGATGACTTAGACAAAATTTCTAGTTTGTGCGAAGATTGGCAGTTAGCTCTCAATGTGGAAAAATATAAGGTGATGCCCATGAGTAGAAAAAACAATCCCATAATGTTCGAATACAGCATTAGTAGTGAGCTTCTTGATGCTGTCGCGTCGTTCAAATATCTAGGCGTAACATTGCAGAGCGATATGAAATGGAACGAGCATGTAAGGATAGTTGTGAGTAGGGCGGACAGCCGACTTCGGTTTATTGGGAGAATTTTGGGAAGATGTACTTCACCTGTAAAGGAGACCGCGTATAAAACGCTTGTACGACCACGTCTTGAGTATTGCTCAAGTGTTTGGGACCCGCAGCAGATAAGTTTAAAGGAAGACATAGAGGCGGTTCTGAGGCGAGCAGCTAGATTTGTTACCGGTGGGTTCGACCAATGCGCGAGTGTCACGGAAATGCTCCGGCAACTCAATTGGGGATCGCTGGAAGAAAGACGACGTTCTTTTCGTGAATTTCTTTTGAGTAAATTTAGAGGGCCGGAATTTGAAGCTGAGTGTAGTACGATCTTGCTGCCGCCTACTTACATTTCGCGTAAAGATCACAATGACAAGATGAGAGAAATTAGGGCTCGTACGGAGTCATATGGGCATTCTTTTTTTCCTCTTTCAATTTGGGAGGGGAATAGGAAAGGAAATGCCTAGTAGTGTTACAGTGTACCCTCCACCACGCACCTTACGGTGAATTGCGGAGTATTTATGTAGATGTAGACCACAAAATATTACACGAACACTTCAATTCCTTAAACGTAAGAAAGTAACTTAGTTTTAGTCGCTGGCACAATAAATCACTCTTTTCTGCTGGTTTCCCGTAAACTTCGATCTACACAGAACAAGTGAGCACACACGTGACACGCAAACTGCAGGCTGCAGGTTAGTGTTCGAAGAGCCCCGGCAACATGCACGGCACGTGACGTCATCTTCGCAGCGCACACGCAGTAGTGCCTGCATTGCTGCTGCTGGATCTGTATCCATGCAGCTCTTCAAACAAACCTATTATAAGCAGGCTACACTGCGGGACGGCACTGCCCTTGCTGGTGTAGCAAATCAAAATGTTTGTAGTTCTATGGGACCAAACTGCGCAGGTCATCAGTCCCTAGTCTTACAAACTACTTAAACTAAGTTAAACTATTCTAAGGACAACACACACACATCTATTTCCGATGGAGGTTTCGAACCTCCGACGCGGGAGGCCGCGCTCCAGACCGCTCGTGCTGGTGGAGCCGCGACATTCAGCTGTCCCCTGAATTGCCGCTCACAACCTACATCGGTGCTCTCTGTCATTTTCGATCTGGGCAAATTTTAGAGATAACGGAATCCCACGCTTTATCAACTTGGTAGTCACTGTCCCGGTTCATTAGATTTTCCGCGACACGTATTTCCACAGATTCTTTAATAATCGAGTCCCAAAAAGATGTAGCTGTTTTTAAAATTACCGTTTTATCATGTTATATGGAGTGTCCGGAGTAAATACGATGTTCAGCAATAGCAGACTTGCTTGACTGTAAAAGGCGTCTGTTGCGTTTGTGTTCACAGCAACGTTCTTCAAAGGTGCGCATAGTCTGTCCTACGTAAGCCATACGACGTTGGCAGGGAACTTTGTAGACGCCACAATAAGTCATCCTTAACCAAACCAAGCAAGTCTGAAAGTTTGGATGGTGGACTGAAAATCACTTTCACTTGAAAGTTATGGTGAATACTTTCTATTTTAAAAGAAATATTACCCACAAACAGAAAAAAGCAAGAGATTTTGCCGGTGTATCAGTTGTACACTTTCTTGTTCTTCTTTTTAACTAGGAGTGCCTTATTTATTTGTTGGTTGGAATATCCGTTTTCTCGAAACACTTGCTGTGGATGAGCCAGCTCTTTTGGCAGACTATCAGCATCTGATATTTTGTGAGCTCTGTGAACAAGTGTTTTAAGGACACTACTGGTTTGCGACGGATGGTGACAACTTGAAGCCTGTAAATAAAAGTATTGTCTTCCGATAAACTGATTGTCCCAAAGAGCCATCAGTCTTGCGCCTAACTAAAACATCCAAAAAGGTAAACATTCATTTTGCTCTACTTCCATAGTGAACCGGATGTTATTATGAAGGGAGTTGAGATGACGTAAAAAATTATTAACTTCCCTATGAGACCACACAATGAACGTCTACTACACCTACTACATCTACATGGAATACTCTGCAAATCACATTTAAGTGCCTGTCAGAGGGTTCATCGAACCAACTTTATGCTATTTATCTTCCATTTCATTCTCGAATAGCACGCGGGAAGAATAAAACACCTGAATCTTTCCGTTTTAGCTCTGATATCTCGTATTTTATTCTGATGATCATTTCTATCTGTTTATGTGGGAGTCAACAATATGTTAACGCTTTCGGAAGAGAATGTTGGCGATTGAAGTTTCGTAGGTAGCCCACGTCGCAGTAATAAGCGCCGTTGTTGCTATGATTCCTATTCCAGATCCTGTATCATTTCCGTGACGCTGTCTCCCCTATATCGTGACAATACAAAACCAGCTGCCCTTCTTTGGACTATTTTGATGTCCTCCGTCAAACCCACCTGATAATGATCACTCACAGGGCATCAATGCTCCAAAAAAGGACGGACAAGCGCAGTATATGCAGTTTCTTTTGTAGTTCTGTTGCATCTTTTAAGGGTTCTAAACGCAGTCTCTGGTTTTTACACAATAGTGATATCTTATTCAGATCGTTCTGCAAATGGCATTGATCTTCAGACGATTTAACTAGACGGTAAATGACGGCGTCGTCTGCAAACAACCTAAGAGAACTACTTCCATTTTCTCCCAAATCGATTATATAAATAAGGAACACTACCCTGTGTAATGCCCGATATCACTTCCGTTTTAGTCGATGTTTTACCATCGATTACTATAAACTGTGTCCTCTCTGACAGGAAATCTCCTATCCAGTCGCAAAGTTGGGACGATATACCACAACCACGCAATTTGATTAAAAGCCGTTTGTGAGGCACGGTGTCAAATGCCTTTTGGAAATTAAGAAATATGGAATCGATTTGCGAACCCTTGTCGATAACACTCATGACTTCATGTGAGTAAAGAGATAATTCTGTTTTGTATGAACGATATTTTATAAATCCGTGTTGTCCTTGGGTCAATAGAACATTCTGTTCGAGATAATTCATAATATTTGAATACAGGATAGGTTCCGAAACCCTGCTGCAAATTGACGTTAATGAAATAGGCCTGTAGTTTAGTGGGTTACTCCTACTGTCTTTCATGAAGATAGGTGTGACCTGTGCAACTTTCCAATCTTTTGGTACAGATCCTTCCGTGAGCGAGCGGTTGTATATGGCTGTTAAGTAAGGAGCTATCGCTTCAGCATAATCAGATAGAAATCTAATGGGTATACAGTCCGTGACCAGACGACTTGTTCTTGTTAAGTGATTTTAGTTGCTTCACTACTCCGATGATATCTACTCCTACGTTACTCATTCTGGCCTCTGCTTGTAATTCGAAATCTGGAATATTGATTTCGTCTTCTTTGGTGAATGAGTTTCTAAAGGCTATGTTTAATAACTCTGCTTTAGTAGCGCTATCATCGGCTGGATCGCCATTACTATCACGTAGTTAGGGTATTGTTTGTGTTTTGCCCCTAGTATATTTAACATATGACCAAAATCTCTCTGAAAAAAAAAAGAAAAAAAAAATATATATCGATGTTACAGCGTTAAATTTAATGAAATAATTCGTGATGTTATGGCTTAACTGTATAAGGTTTAGATGGAATACCAAAGTGCGGCGAATGAAAATTTGTGCCCGGCCGTGATTCGAACCCGGGATCGCCTGCTTATAAGGCAGATTCGTTGCCCACTCCGCCACCGAGGACACAAAATATATAATTGTATACAAACCGAAGCTGGGCTCCTGACGACAATTAATTGTGTCTCGACACCTCATGGTCTGTTCTTCCTGATGCGGCTACGAGCATTACAGAACAAATAGACTGTGGTAATAGGAAAGAGACAGTGTGGCGAATGGAGATTAGGATGTGCGGGAACGTGCAGGTAAGAGTCTTCTACAGTCGGGCTGGTCACTTTGTCCTCGGTGGAGGAGTGGTCAACGCGTCTGCCTAGTAAGCAGATGATCGCGGGTTCGAATCCCGGCCTGGCAAACATTTTCATTCGCAGCACTTTGGTATTCCATCTATACCAAGTTTTGTGTCCCAGCCTCGTCGCCACTTTTGTGTCTCGTTCCCGTCGTAGGTGTCGGTGGCCGAGTGGAATGAGACCGACACAGGAATAAAGATAGCACGCTGGTGCCACATTGGTAACAAGTTGCGTTGCGACTAGGGCAATGAGCACGCTTGTGGCGAGACACACACTGGGGGCTAGATTTACGTACATTTTTATGAAATGAGCGTTGGCGCCCGTTATTCAAATGACTGTTTCTAACACGACGGGGAGACCTTTGTGTCGCACTTTTACACTGGCTACTGTTCACTGTCTGTTCAGCACGGCCTGTACTATTGTAAGAATCACCAGTGCTACACTGAGAACTACGGCTAGGAAAGCGACCGTTGCGCCGCACTGAATTAACACTGTGGCTTTGCATTTCTACATCTGCTAAGTCAAAAGTATCATGCGCATCTATAAGCTGCAGTACACTGTCTAATGAGGGGTCAGACTGTTTCAGAATTGCTGCTCTAATTCTGGGGTCCTGAATATTCTGCGTAATCGCATCCCTCAACATCACGTCACTATACGAAAGTCCACAAGAGCAAGTAAATTTACATTGGCGGGTTAAGCCCTTCAATTCCGTAATCCACTCTTGGTGTGACTGCTGCGGTAATTTTTTAAGTCTGAAAAATCGGTACCGTGCCGCAGCTACGAGAACTTTTCTCTCATAATGAGCATTTAGCGCCTCTACTATTTATTCAAAGTCTACATCACGAGGAGATACGTCGGGGAAAAGTTCTTTCAGGAACACGAAGGTGTTGGTGCCAACCACAGATAATAGCAGTTGCTTCACTTTCTGACCTGTAATTTGATGAGCCGCGACGAGTTCTTGAAACTGTGCGAAGTAGTCGCTCCATTCTTCCTCACGTTCGTTGTACTGGCGAAACGTAGGAAGCGTTGCGGCGGCAGGTGTGGGCTGCTGAAGCGGCGGCTGTTGTTGTTGGTTAGCTGCTTGCGCTGTGAGCTGGGCCACAGCCTGCAGGAGTTGTGTTATTTGCGCCGTCTGTAACTGAATAATTTCCATTAAGTTTGGGTTCGGGGTAGTGGCCATGCTGACCGATTAGGCGCCGCGCATACAAGTAAATTATAACAAAACACAAATGCAATATGAAAGAGGACGCTCTGCAACAAAAAAGTCCACAAACACGTAACTGAAAATGTTCCCCCAAAAATCTTATAATAAGGGTGGGTGGGCGGGAGCAATTTCTGCGTGCTCCGACTGCTGCTGTCTGGCTGCTGGTCCAAGGTTCGTCTATCCCATCCTCGTCGCCACTTTTGTGTCCCAGCCTCGTCGCCGCTTTTGTGTCTCGTTCCCGTCGTAGGTGTCGGTGGCCGAGTGGAATGAGACCGACACAGGAATAAAGATAGCACGCTGGTGCAGGTACGGAGGGGAGCAGCCAGAAACTAGAAACACTAAATTAGAATGAGATATATATTGCACAGAATTTATACAATACTTAACTTTTACATAGTACTGAAGAATGCTGATACATAGTTGTTAGAGGCCTGCCTAGTGCCTGTACGATAGCAAAGTCTTCGCTGGTGCCTATCTGATTCCGAAGGTCCTAACTGGTTGCTATCTCAGTCCCAAGTGACGATGTCGTTCAGTGGTGGCCACGAGCGGCGTTGTAGCAGAGGGCGCTCGTGGCTGTCGTCGTAAGAACGCCACGCCGTGCGTGCATGGCGGCGCGCGGCGAAAGTAGGTGGCGCGCACTTTGTACTTGTGCGACACCACACCCCTCCCCCCCAAACCGCCGCGCCGTCGTGGCGTAGGGCTGAGGGCCACGGCGACGGCACTGGGAGGAGGGCCTGGGCGGGGGCGTTACTGGTGGGACGGGCGTCGTAGCAGAGGCTGGGATCGAGACGCCGTCCGCGCCCCGGCATCCACCTTGCGGTCCCCCGGAAAACCCGCCAAAACGAGGAGTGGGGACCACGCTTCCGCCCAGATTGAGCAGGTCATCTTCTTCTGAGGTGCGTGGCCCAAGCTGGGGGGGCCCGCACGGTCCATGAGTCCCTCTCGTTGACGCTGGAAGCTGAGGCAGCGACGGAGGCGAAGGGGCCGACTGCATAGGAGGCGCATCTACCTCCATCGGGATCTCGTAGTCCAGGGACGAACGATGTGGCTGTGCTCCCTGGCGGTGAACTGGGTCTGGAATCAAGAAACCGGAGACAGGATCGCGCGGCCTGTGCAAGCGCAATTGGTTTGCGTGGCGCCGCAGCTCTGACCCTGTGGAAGAACGTACAACATACATATTGCGACCGAGCACGCGCTGAATGGTGCCCGGCAACTATGTCTTCTTGTTGCCAGCAAACACCCTGTACATCACCGGCGTGGAAACCTGAAAACGCGTAGCGCCATACGAACCGACTCGGTGCGTGGGAGGCTGCAGCAGGTGAAGGAGAGTGCGGTGACGGCGGCCGTGTAGCAGCTCGGCAGGAGACGGGCCGTCACGTGGCATGCACCGATACGTAGACAGGAAAATTTGAAGAGCTTGCTGCCTGGAGTGCTGACCTTTCATCTTTTCCATGTGAGACTTGAATGTTCGAACGAAACGTTCTGCTTCACCATTGGACTGAGGGTGAAAAGGTGCGGTGGTGATATGCTGAATGCCATTCACACGACAAAACTGTTGAAATTCCGCACTAACAAACTGAGGTCCATTGTCACTGACAATTGTTTCAGGCAAACCTTCGATGCAAAACACTGATGTTAAGGCACTGATTGTACTAGACGCTGTCGTTGAGTTCATGGCAATCACGAAAGGAAACTTGCTGAAAGCGTCTACAATAATTAACCAGCGCGTATTCCAGAAAGGTCCGGCAAAGTCAATGTGTAAACGTTGCCATGGTCCCTTGGGGCGTGGCCAGTCTGAGAAACGTTGCGGAGGAGCCGCCTGATGCTCCGCACAAACAGTACATTGTGACGTCATGCTCTCTATCTGAGCGTCCATACCAACCCAGGTACAAGGACGTCTGGCCAGTTGCTTTGTCCTAACAATACCCCAATGTCCTTGATGCAGGAGGCGTAACACTTCACGTTGCAGGGAACGAGGAACAATCACTCTTGTTTGGTCGTTGTCCGTATGTAACAACAGAACACCCTGACTTAAAGATAACGCATGACGTTGTGCAAAATAGCGTCGAACAAGAGGCCGAACAATGTCTTTGGCTCTGACAGGCCACCCTGAGCGAACAAAACGTGCTACCACACTTAGGTCTGCATCCGCAGCTGTTTCCTGTGCAACCCGACGAGAGTTCAAAGGGAAATCTGCGACAGCGGAAGCATCTCTGGAATCTATCTGGGAACATGCCATTTCTGAAGAATCAAACGACACATCCTGGCCAACTGGAAGTCGGGAAAGTGTGTCCGCGTTGGCGTGTTTAGTGGTAGGTCGGTACAAAATCTCATACTGATAATTAGACAATATCAAGGACCATCTCTGAAGCTTTTGTGCCGTTCGTGGCGGAATTGGCTTTGTGGGTGAGAACAACGACGTGAGAGGCTTGTGGTCTGTCAACAAATAGAATTTTCTGCCATAGAGATAATGATGAAACCTTGTGACGCCGTAAATGATTGCTAAGGCCTCCTTATCTATCTGACTGTAATTCTGTTGCGTTGGCGTCAGTAGCTTGGATGCAAAGGCAATAGGTCGATCGTGAGAACCAATACGATGTGAGATTACTGCGCCCAGACCGTACGATGAGGCATCGACTGCTAGCTCTACAGGCTTCTGTGGGTCAAAGGGAATCAAACATGCATCACTGGATAGTGCAGACTTTAATTTGTCAAAGGCAACCTGGCAATCTTTGGACCACACAAAAGGAACATTTTTCCTACGTAAGCGATGCAGTGGAGCTGCAATCTGAGACGCATTGGGAATAAACCTGAAATAATAGTTAAGTTTTCCCATTACTGCTTGCAATTCGTGCACATTCTTAGGAGGAGGCAAGTCTTTGATTGCTCTAAGATGTGACTGTAAGGGATGAATTCCTTGGGCATTAATCACATGACCTAGGTACTCTATTTCAGTTTGAAAAAACGAACACTTTGCTTTAATACAACGTAGACCTGCTGCAGTCAAAACTTTGAAAAGAAACTCCAGGTTTTCTAAATGTTCTTCAACTGTACGTCCGGATACCACAATATCATCTAAGTAGTTCGAGCAACACGGTACAGAAACTGTCAGCTGTTCCAAAAAACGCTGAAAAATAGCGGGGGCGGAAGAACTGCCAAAGGGTAGGCGTTGAAATTGAAAAAAGCCCATGTGAGTATTAATGACGAAAAACTTTTTTGACTCGTCATCAAGTGGAATCTGTAAGTATGCCTCTGCTAAATCAATCTTAGAAAAGAAACGAGACTGTCCTAATTTGTCCATTAGTTCGTCAGGTCTGGGCAGGGGATAAGTGTCTACAATTGTTTGACTATTCACTGTTGATTTGAAGTCCGCACAGAGACGAAATTTTCCTGACGGCTTGGGTATAATTACTATAGGCGAGGCCCACTGACTCGCAGAAACAGGAGAAATCACCCCACTATCTTGCCAACGTTTAAGTTCTTCGGCAACTGTATCACGCAAGGCGATAGGCACTGGTCTAGCTTTATGAAATTTTGGAACTGCAGATTCTTTTAAAGTTACATGTGCCACGAAGTCTTTTGCACAACCTAGTTCCGGCGAAAACAAGTCACTATATTTTTCACACAATGCATTGATTTTGTCCTGAGGCACTACTGACGAAATTTGAAGCACATCTCTTTGAATTGATAATCCAAACAAGTCAAAAGCATCTAGTCCAAAAATGTTCTGTGTAGATTTGGCCTGAAGAACTACAAAAGCAACTGTTTTTGTTACACCTTGAAAAGAGGCAGGCATGCTACACGTTCCTAGCACGGGAATATTTTGTCCTGTGTACGCTGTTAACACATGCTGTGACGGCGACAATTTAGGCGAACCCAGTAGTTCATAAGTGTCTTTATTAATTAATGTAACAGCGGAACCAGTATCAAGCTAAAATTGCACAGTCTTATTTTCTATGGAGAGATTTACAAAAAGTTTGTGCTTCTGGCGCACGACAGGTGCGCGAATGTGGGCAACGTCTGCTACGGTTTGTTTGCTGCGTATGCGCGGGCCGCGTAGTGAAGGAACGGCGCAGACTCGGCACATAGATTAGTATCACTGTCACTAGATGGCACTACCGCCGGATCGGCGTCCGCGCAAGCATGCGAAGCTACTCCAGATTTACTAACTACTGCACTACGCTTTTGAGTAGCTACTTGATGTGTACTGTCATTAGCTACACAGTACTGGGCACTTTTACAATAAGAAGTTGCAGAAGGCACTAGGTTCACTACAGGATTGCACTGTATATTGCCATTTTGCTTGTCCCGAACCCTTTTCCGTTGCACTGTTTTACGCGCTCGTCGGCGCTTGCTACGTGGCTCACTACTTAGTTGTGCAGTAGGTCAGAAGAACTTTCTCGCAATTGAGAACCAAGCAAAGCACTGTTCAATTTCACAGCGTGTATAACATTTACTGTATGCACTGCTCTCGCACTTTGCGAAGCACTGTTTCTAACGTTTCTGTTCTTTGAGTTTTTAAGTTGCATACACACAGACTGCACATGTCCCGATTTGCCACATTGGTAACAAGTTGCGTTGCGACTAGGGCAATGAGCACGCTTGTGGCGAGACACACACTGGGGGCTAGATTTACGTACATTTTTATGAAATGAGCGTTGGCGCCCGTTATTCAAATGACTGTTTCTAACACGACGGGGAGACCTTTGTGTCGCACTTTTACACTGGCTACTGTTCACTGTCTGTTCAGCACGGCCTGTACTATTGTAAGAATCACCAGTGCTACACTGAGAACTACGGCTAGGAAAGCGACCGTTGCGCCGCACTGAATTAACACTGTGGCTTTGCATTTCTACATCTGCTAAGTCAAAAGTATCATGCGCATCTATAAGCTGCAGTACACTGTCTAATGAGGGGTCAGACTGTTTCAGAATTGCTGCTCTAATTCTGGGGTCCTGAATATTCTGCGTAATCGCATCCCTCAACATCACGTCACTATACGAAAGTCCACAAGAGCAAGTAAATTTACATTGGCGGGTTAAGCCCTTCAATTCCGTAATCCACTCTTGGTGTGACTGCTGCGGTAATTTTTTAAGTCTGAAAAATCGGTACCGTGCCGCAGCTACGAGAACTTTTCTCTCATAATGAGCATTTAGCGCCTCTACTATTTATTCAAAGTCTACATCACGAGGAGATACGTCGGGGAAAAGTTCTTTCAGGAACACGAAGGTGTTGGTGCCAACCACAGATAATAGCAGTTGCTTCACTTTCTGACCTGTAATTTGATGAGCCGCGACGAGTTCTTGAAACTGTGCGAAGTAGTCGCTCCATTCTTCCTCACGTTCGTTGTACTGGCGAAACGTAGGAAGCGTTGCGGCGGCAGGTGTGGGCTGCTGAAGCGGCGGCTGTTGTTGTTGGTTAGCTGCTTGCGCTGTGAGCTGGGCCACAGCCTGCAGGAGTTGTGTTATTTGCGCCGTCTGTAACTGAATAATTTCCATTAAGTTTGGGTTCGGGGTAGTGGCCATGCTGACCGATTAGGCGCCGCGCATACAAGTAAATTATAACAAAACACAAATGCAATATGAAAGAGGACGCTCTGCAACAAAAAAGTCCACAAACACGTAACTGAAAATGTTCCCCCAAAAATCTTATAATAAGGGTGGGCGGGCGGGAGCAATTTCTGCGTGCTCCGACTGCTGCTGTCTGGCTGCTGGTCCAAGGTTCGTCTATCCCATCCTCGTCGCCACTTTTGTGTCCCAGCCTCGTCGCCGCTTTTGTGTCTCGTTCCCGTCGTAGGTGTCGGTGGCCGAGTGGAATGAGACCGACACAGGAATAAAGATAGCACGCTGGTGCAGGTACGGAGGGGAGCAGCCAGAAACTAGAAACACTAAATTAGAATGAGATATATATTGCACAGAATTTATACAATACTTAACTTTTACATAGTACTGAAGAATGCTGATACATAGTTGTTAGAGGCCTGCCTAGTGCCTGTACGATAGCAAAGTCTTCGCTGGTGCCTATCTGATTCCGAAGGTCCTAACTGGTTGCTATCTCAGTCCCAAGTGACGATGTCGTTCAGTGGTGGCCACGAGCGGCGTTGTAGCAGAGGGCGCTCGTGGCTGTCGTCGTAAGAACGCCACGCCGTGCGTGCATGGCGGCGCGCGGCGAAAGTAGGTGGCGCGCACTTTGTACTTGTGCGACACCACACCTAGTACAGTGAAGCCATAACATCGCAAATTGCGATTTATTTCATTAAAATCTCTTTGGGTTTTCAGTCAAATTTCGAGAAAGAGTTTCGTTATGATAAGTATTGTAGGCATCTACATACCTCCAAAACGCCGTAGGTTTAAGGGGTGCTCCATAAAAGGGTTAGCCACCAAGGAAGACACAGGGCTATCCATGCACACACCGTCAGTCTGCTCGAACTATTCACTGTTGAAAATAAAGTAAGTCCAGCTGAAAGAGAGCGCTGACATTTGCTTGAATATTTTTACGTCACTTAATTTCGATTAATGTTTTAAAGTTGAGACGGGAGCAGCCGTTTCACTGGGGTTGGGCCAGTCCCCGCTGTGTACAGCGCCCACTTAGCGAGTCCAGACGCCCTGGGGCTACTGTGCAGGGTGCAGGTGGGCGCCGGTGCGGTGTGGCTCTATGGACCGGACGGAGAATATCGGCCTGGCCGGCGTGTGTTCACTGCAAACAGCGGCCGGATCCCGCGGCCTCCTAGCACAAACTGCACTCCTGTTTGCGCTGCCCGATCCGTCTGCTCTACTCACATTAATTGCTCTGCAGATCAAGTCAGAAGGCACAACACCGCCACCCAGACTCACGGTGGGGCGGAAGCGCTCGAGGAACTGATGTTGCAACCTGCTCTAGCGTCTACGTCCACATACAGTGTCTAAGATATACACTGTGTAGCGATAAAAATGTTCAAATGTTTGTACAGCTTATGGGACTTAACTACGGGGTCATCAGTCCCTAAACTTACAAACTACTTATGAACTAGGACCATATCCATGCCCGAGGGGGGATTCGAACCCCCGACCGTAGTGGCCGTGCAGACCGTGACTGGAGCGCCTCAGTCCCCTCGGCCACCGCGGCCGCTGTAGCGATAAATTAATATTTTTTTATTGAAAATTATATCTGCGACGCTTGTTGCTAGCATCCGTTCTCTCTGCCAATAAATCTCTGATTATCCTTGTTTTAAGTAAGACAGTCAACTATTTCAAACGATCTGGAGAGAAAACGGAATCGCTTGTCGTTTTTCGTTTTTCTACCTTTATACTGAGCGGACGTATTTTACTCGACCTCCAGAACCATGTAAGTGTGAGCCCTGGTTAGCATCCTTTAATGTAATAAACTTTAAATTTCATTTGGAATTTCTATTTTACTTAAATAATGGGTATTTCTCCCCATCTTTCATTTAATTGAATACTTGATTTTCAGCAATATTAGTAAATTGATGCTTGGTCATTGTTGCCTATTGCCTCATAATAACAGAAGAACAGTCTCGATGCAAAATTTATTTACTCTCATTTTATATTAAAAATTGAATTCAATGCCTGCAGGAAATCTTCATTCTGTTAAAAGCGAAGTCCGATAATTTCTTTAACTTTCGATAACCATAGTGATCAAAATTGCACACGGTCTTAAAACTTTAATAATTAATAGTCATGAAACCAAGCATCAGTTTACGAGAACGAAGATATTAACCAACTCATACAGGTTCAACTGCAGTGTCACGGCTTCCACCAATGAATGCATACAGGTAACTGATTCCGCTATTTTCTTATGTAATAGTGCTTTCTGGTGTTGTAATTTTTAACTTACATTGCTACTGGGAACTGACGGCGGAATCTTTTGTAGTCCTTTCAGTGTATTAACAATTTCAAAAATTAATATTCATTGCTGATTTTACGGTTAGTTAAATTTCAATTCCGGTTTTCAACTTTGATCTTGTGACAACACCAGCGATAAAATAATAAAAAAGTAACATTACAACTGCTCACAGCAATTAGGGTATCCGGTGAGATAACACAGTTTATAATAATAATAATAATAATAATAAAATAATAATAATAATATGGTTTTCTGTTCCATAGGATCCAATTGAGGAGTGAGACGCCATGGTCATGGAACAAGTCAATACCTGAATTTTTACACAAGAATGGTAATAGTAAATTAATAGAAGAGCTGATGGCACCCTTGGTCATAGTGTATATCGGAAGACAACGCACACTGATCTGTATTTACACGCAGACAGCTGTCACCACCCTTCACAGAGGAATGGGGTACTTAAAACTCTAGTACATAGGGCGCGCACTATCTCCGACGCAGAGGGTCTACCCCAGGAATTGGAACACCTGAGAACTGTATTTCGAAAAAATGGGTACTCAGCGTGGCAGATTCAGCGGGCTCTCCACCCAACCACTACAACACAACCTGTGGAAACGGATGAAAATGCAAAGGAGGATGTAGGCACTGCGTTCGTTCCATGCCGGTGCACTCTCAGGGAAGATCGCCCGCATTTTGAGAAAACACCAGGTTGGAACTGTTTTTTGTCCGCCGAATAAAATTCGTGCACTGGTGGGGAGCGCTAAAGATGATCTCGTTTTGAGGAAGGCGGGCGTGTACCAGATTCCGTGTCAATGTGGAAAGTCATATATTGGACAGACGATGCGTACCGTCGAGGATCGATGCGTTGAACACCAGAGGCACACACGATTGATGTATCCGAGCAAGTCGGCGGTCGCTGAACATTGTTTGTCGGAGAATCACGCCATGGAGTATGAACACACTAGGATTCTGGTACAGACGTCGAGATACTGGGACTGCGTCGTTAGAGAGGCCATTGAAATTCGCACAAGTGACGACCTCATAAACCGTGACTCTGGCTATAATCTTAGCAAAGCTTGGGAACCAGCGATTGGGTTAATTAAGAGTAAATCTAGCAAACGTAACGAAGTGACGACCACGGCGGACAGAGCCCTCACACCGACGTCATCTCAGACGCCGGCGCAATCGGTTCCACTGTGCGGCCGCGGCGCGGGGCGCGGACCGCGGAGGGGTCGTTCCGCGGGCCGAGGTTATTTAAATGGCCCGCTACTGGGCTAGAACCCAGTTCCCTTCGAACAGCCGTAGCGTGTGGATCTCCGTGCCGGCGCGTTTCCGGGAGCTCAGTCCGTCAGTTCACCTGATGATGGCGACATGTATGATCGCCGAACTATTGTGCCCGTTGGACACTATAGACCGGCAGTACACCCGTGGATATTTTGATCATCAAATACGCCGGGAGAAACTGAAGAATCACATTCTACAGACTGTTTGCGAAGAAGAGAAGTTTTTAATGGGGCCCTTGGCGTCGGAGTTGTGATTTAGATGCTCTGTGTTCAGTTCTGGATTTATTTCAAACATCAGACAATTCTTTACGCCAGACTGAAGATAAAGAAACTAAGTGCAAATGTTAGATCGCACTTAGAAACTGAATGGGAATCGTTTAATTCCGGGACTATGGATGTAGAGGAATTGTGGACTACATTTAAATGCATTGTTAATAAAGGGTTAGAGAAATATGTGCCAGTAAAGACGATTAAGGATGGAAAAGATCCACCTTAGTATAATAATAATGTTAGAAAGCTGCTGAGAAAGCAAAGGCTGTTGCACTCTCGATTCAAAAAAGAACACGCAAATGATGACAGGCAAAAGCTAGTAGAGATTCGTGCGTCTATAAAAATATCGATGCGCGAAGCATACAATAATTATAACAGCCATACCTTACCAAAAGATCTTTCCGAGAACCCGAAAAAATTCTGGTCCTATGTAAAATCGATAAGCGGGTCAAAGCCCACTGTCCAGTCACTCGTTGATCATTCCGGGGCAGTAATAGAAGAAAGCAAACGGAAAGCTGAAGTTCTAAATTTAACCTTTAAGAAATCTTTCACGCAGGACCGCACAAATGTACCATCATTTGATCAACGTACTAATTCCAAAATGAGGAACATAGCAATACGCATTTCCGGTGTAGAGAAGCAGCTGAGAGAGCTAAATACGAAAATGTCTGCTGGTCCGAATGGAATACCAGTTCGGTTTTACAAACACTATTCTGCGGCGTTGGCCCTCTACTTAGCTTGCATTTATCGCGAATCTATAATTCAGCGCAAAGTTCTCAGTGATTGGAAAAAAAGCGCAGTTGACTCCCGTTTATAAGAAAGGAAAGAGAACTGACCCACACAATTACAGGCCAATATCGTTGATATCAGTTTCAGGTATAATTTTAGAGCATATTCTAACTTCGAATATAGTAAATTTCCTTGAAACAGAAAAGCTTCTTTCCATGAATCAGAACGAGTTTAGGAAACATCGTTCATGTGAAACTCAGCTTGCCCTTTTCTCACATGACATCTTGCGAGCCATGGATGAAGGGCAACAGGCGGATTGTGTTTTTCTCGACTTCAAATAGGCGCTCGACGCGGTGCCACACTGCAGACTGCTTATGGAATAGGTTCACAGGTTTGGGAGTGGCTGGAAGACTTCCTATGTAATAGAACGCAGTACGTTGTTCTCGACGGCGAGTGTTCATTAGAGACGAGTGTATCGTCAGGCGTGCCCCAGGGGAGTGTGATAGGACCGCTATTATTTTCTATCTATATAAATGATCTGATGGACAGAGTAAGTTGTAATTTGGGGCTGTTTGCTGATGATGCTGTGGTGTATGGGAGGGTGTCGTCTGTAACTGACTGTAATAGCATACAGGATGACGTAGACGAAATTTCTAGTTGGTGCGAAGAATGGCAGCTAGCTCCCAATGCAGAAAAATGTAAGGTGATGCGTAAGAGTAGAAAAACCAATCCCATAATGTTCGAATACAGCATTAGTAGTGAGCTTCTTGATGCTGTTGCGTCGTTCAAATATCTAGGCGTAACATAGCAGAGCGATATGAAATGGAACGAGCATGTAAGGACAGTTGTGAGTAAGGCGGACAGCCGACTTCGGTTTATTGGGAGAATTTTGGGAAGATGTACTTCACATGTAAAGGAGACCGCGTATAAAACGCTTGTTGCTCAAGTGTTTGGGACCCACAGCAGATCAGTTTAAAGGAAGACATAGAGGCGGTTCAGAGGCGAGCAGCTAGATTTGTTACCGGTAGGTTCGACCAATACGCGAGTGTCACGGAAATGCTCCGGCAAGAAAAGACGACGTTCTTTTCGTGAATTTCTGTTAGGTAAATTTAGAGGGCCGGAATTTGAAGCTGAGTGTAGTACGATCTTGCTGCCGCCTACTTACATTTCGCGTAAAGATCACAAAGACAAGAAATTAGGGCACGTACGGAGGCATATAGGCATTCTTTTTTTCCTCGTTCAATTTGGGAGTGGAATAGGAAAGGAAATGCCTAGTAGTGGTACAGTGTACCCTCCGCCACGCACCTTACGGTGAATTGCGGAGGAGTATGTATGTAGATGTAGATAACACAGTTTATAATAATAATAATAATAATAATAATAATAATAATAATAATATGGTTTTCTGTTCCATAGGACCCAAATGAAGAGTGAAACTCCATGGTCATGGAACAAGTCAATACATGTATTTTTACACAAGAATGGTAACAGAAAATTTTTAAGTAGTCCTATGCACATGAGGATCTTAAGAGAAAGTGAAAAGAATCAATAAATAAAAAAAATTAATTAGCTTGTTTAACTTTTCTAGGAGTTCCTCGACAGAATAAAAGGAGTGAGCCATGAGGTAACTCTTCAATTTAGATTTGAAAGCGTCTGGGTTAGTGCTAAGATTCTTTATTTCTTGTCGCAGCTTATTGAAAATGGATGCTGCAGAATAATGTACACCTTTCTGGTGTGGGATGCAAATGTAGATTCGACTTCTGTCTAGTATTCACCGAGTTAAAGCTACTTACTCGTGGGTATAAGCTGATATTATTAACAACAAACGACATTAAAGAAAAAAAAGTATTGCGACGCCAGTGTCAAAATTCCCAGACTACTGAAAAGGAGTCGACATGAAGTTCGTGAACTTACACCACATATTGCTCGAACCGCCCGTTTTTGAGCCAGAAATATCCTTTTTGGATCAGGCGAGTTACCCAAAGAAATAATGCCGTACGTCATAAGTGAGTGAAAGTAAGCGCAGTAGACTACTTTTCGTGTTGAAAAATCACTTATCTCAGAAATTGTTCTAAAATATAGCAGAATTTAGTTTTGGAACAAGATCCTGAACATGGGCTTTCCATGACAGCTTACTGTTTATATGAACACCTAGAAATTTGAACTGTTCAGTCTCACTTATCAGATGCCCATTATGTGTAATCAGAATGTCAGAAATGTGTTAGAAATTGTAAAAACTGAGTTTAAATCAACTTATTTTCTACAAGCCATGAACTTATCTCTTGAACTGCATTATTTGATACTGTGTCAATATTACGAGCAACATCCTTCACTACCAAGCTGGTATCATCAGCAAACAAAAATATTTTACAGTCACCTGTTATACTCGAAGGCATATCATTTATATAAATAAGAAACAGCAACGGTCCCAAAACAGACCGACCGCTGGGGCACCCCAAACTTAATTGTGTCCCATTGCGATTGTTTTCTACACTGCGGAGAATTACCTTCTGTTGTCTATTATTAAAGTGTTATATATGTTAAAGTATTTTACTCATATACTAGCAGAAAACCGGCGTTGCCTGGGTATTTATTTATTCAAGCTTTGAATTAGTACTTCTCATATCCCTTCTCTCTCTCTCTCTCTCTCTCTCTCTCTCTCTCTCTCTCCCCATCTCGTTTCGTTAATAACATGTCATAATTATGGGAGAGTATTCAAGAAATAAGGTTGTCTTGCATAATGTACAAAATAATAACAGCAGCATCCAAACAAAGAAAGGTAGTGATCAAGATGGAAATCATATGTAACATTAATAATTCATTTTATTCAAAACTTCATTATAAACAATATTTTAGGTTACTTGTCCAAAAACTAATATGAATAAATTCTTTGGGGTGCCCACCCCTGAGCTAGCGACATGTCGTTGTCCGTGTGAGAAACATGGTGAAGTCAAAACCACTCTGAAGTATTTAGTAGATTGCCATGTGATTTATGAAACGAAATTGAAAAAGCAAATCTCACTGGAAACTACAGTTTTTTGGAGTTAAAAGCTACATCTGTCGGAAATGGGTTTTGGTGGATGTACACTGTCAAAGTTTTTACCCATCGCAGTATATACGACATATTTCCTGAATTATATATTGTAAAATTGTATAATTTTGTAGTACTAAAGGAGTAATAGAGTAAAACTTGGTGCTTGATGGGGCGGTTCTCCACGATCGTTGCTATTTATTCCCTCATATCTCAAGAAAACGTGTCGTACTGTGATTCAATTTCGAAGGCACATTCAGCTATGTGTGTGTGTGTGTACTGTCTGTAAAATTTCCTGCGGCTACAATTTGTAATGTACAAATTATAAATTGTAACGTCATACCAAACGCCGTAGTTTTACTCCATAAACAGCGGAAAAGTAGTACGCTATGGTTTTCAATGACAAAAAGTTTAATAAATGTTTGACATTATGTTTAAACTTTGTTGCAAGTCACTAAGTACCCTCAGTCTCATATACTGTATTTATAAAGTCTCGCTGCTTTATGTGGAAGTTTCTTGCAACTTCTGTTGTTAATGACGTCATATATCCTGGACCATATGTGTGTGTGTGTGTGTGTGTGTGTGTGTGTGTGTGTGTGGTTCCCTCCCTTCCAGCTATTGTTACCTTACGGTAAATGATGTGTGTAGCAAATTTGGTTGAAATCGTTTCACTGGTGTAGGACAGAATGAGCAGCATTGTGACTTAATGAGCAGTTTTTCGGGCATCTCATTGTTTATGACGTCATGTCTCATGAACTAAGTATTGTACGTCTTTCTTACACTTACGGCGACTGTCCTCATGGACAAGTGTAGATTTGTATCCAATACGTACATACAAACAAACACGCAAGCATACGGACACACTGATTTACATATAAAGATTGGTTACAGTTTAACTTGTGTGTCTTACAGTATGATATTTTGCTGTATCAGCTATTTACTTGAGGTTTACATGGCGTTTACTCAGAGCGAGGCACCATGGAGCTACAATAATAGAAAGTCATTCTCATTGCCCTCTAATATGGACGGCCAGAACAATTGTACACTTGCGTGGCATGGACAGTACGAGGCTTGTCGCGGTGGAGTAGCCGAGCGGTCTAAGGCACCTCCCTGCGGAGCACGCGGTTGCCCGCCGTAGGAGTCCTCCCTGGGGCATAGGTGTGTGTGTTTCGTCCTTAGGTTATTTTACCTTAGTTTAAGTATTTTTTCAAACCATTTTTTATATCAGCCAACCGGTTGCGTAATTTTTAGGTGGTTAACCGAGGTTTCGTTGTCACTAGGGACAACTTCATCAGAAGAATAAAAACAGTTACATGCAACACATGACGTCAAAAATATTACGAGCAGGATTGCTCAAGTCGATTACAATAAAAACTAGCATTTTTGCCATACAAATAAAACCAGTTGCATGTAACTGTTATTCTTCTTCTGATGAAGTTGTCCCTAGTGACAACGAAACTTAGGTCAAGCACCTAAAAATTACGCAACCGGTTGGCTTATATAAAAATTGGATTACGCTTGCTGTTAATCAGCCATCTTCAAAGATTTTTGTTTAAGTAGTTTGTAAGCTACAGACTGAGGAGCACGCAGTTTGGTCCGATAGATTTACAAAAATTTGAACATTTTTGAGTACAAGGTTTCAATCAGGTCTTGAGGAATATTTGACGGTTCTTCCACAGGTGCAATATCCAGCTCTGCAACCGTTGTGGGAGGTGCTGATCTGGCTGCAATGCGTCTGCCAAGTGCATCAAAAATGTTCAAATGTTTGTTAAGCTTATGGGACTTAACTACGGGGTCATCAGTCCCTAAACTAACAAACTACTTATCAACTACCTTATACTAAGGACGGCACAAATATCCATGCCCGAGGGGGGATTCGAACCCCCGACCGTAGTGGCGGTGCAGACCGTGATCGGAGCGCCTCAGTCCCCTCGGCCACCACGGCCGGCGGCAAGTGAATCCCAGACAAGCTCCGTCCGGTGAACAAGCTGGCCATTCCATTCGTTCAATTTGCTCAGCTTCAAGTGTGTTGTCCACCAGTGCAGTTCTTTGGGGACGAGCGTCATCGTCAACAAGAAGGAACCCATCTCCTATGGCAACAGTACAGGGTACAAGGTCGAAGCGCCATCGTGACCGACATAGACGTCTGTACGGACGCCAATACTGACTCCTGCCCACATCATTCGTCCACCAGCTTGATATTTCGCATAGAGATCGCAAAATATGGTTAAAGAAATTAGGCCTCGTCCATACGCATAAAAGCATTTGCTTTTTCCCTTGTTGTATATGGGAATGGAACAGAAAAGTAAGTAACTAGTACTGGTACTGAGTGCCCTCCGCCAAACACCTTTCGGTGGATTGCGGAGTATGTATGTAGAGGTGGACGTTTGTGTCCTTTCTGGAGCATGCGTGTGTGTATGTGTGTGTGTGTTGTTCTTAGCATTAGTTAGTTTATGTTGTTTGTAAGCCTAGGGGCTGATGACCATGGCAGTTTGGTGCCATAGCTTTACAAACATTTGAACTTTTTTGTCGTTTTTTGGGTCTAGTAGAACGCAGATAGTTGATTAACCCTGCGTTACTAACATCTGGTTTTAACGCTCGCTACTAACACCCGTCTTTCAGGGGGTTTTGAAATTTTTTTTTTAGTAACACCCGTCAATTCGGCGCAGGCCGCAGTGGCCGAGCGGTCTGCGACGTGCCAGTCAGTCTGCACGGCCTCTGCGGTCGGGGGTTCAAATCACCTCTCGGGCATTGATGTTTGTGTCGTCTTTAGTACAAGGTAGTCTATAAGTAGTTTGTAAGTTTAGGGACTGATGACCCCTCAGTTAAGTCCCTTAAGCTTAACAAATATTTGCACATTTTGTCAATTCGGCGAGTGTTGTTCCAAACCAACACTCTACCGGTCTACACCTGTTCATGAGTTACTCGTCAAAACGTCACAGGTCACTGATAATTTGAACGTAGCCGTCATTATGACGGATGTTACTAAGCTATGGGTTAAAAAATACTGGCTTGAACTCAGCGATTATTGACACAATTACAAATTTACCAGAGCATAGGATTGAATTTCTGGCGGAGGTTTACAGAGTACCTATACGCACAAACAAACTTCTGCAACCGTGATCGATACCCGGTGCCTCCACCAAACAATGCCGCGTTGAAAAGGAAGCAGGCTTGACTTCGAAGGCGGGGTTGTCAACTGAACACAGCACTTATTCTGAAAGCGGGTTTATTGCGAACTGAAACGTACGTGTAGCACTGACTGCCTCTCGGGCATAATGCTCTGCTACTTACCCGCAAGCAACAAGTAGAAATTACAACATAAGAAGCATGTAGAACATTCTCGAAATGTTAATTACAAAGAAATTTTTGCAGGTGGACGGGATTGAACCGGCGACCTTCAACACCGCAATCGATGACGCTAACCCTCGAGCCACACCAGCAGTCGATTAACATGGGGTCTCGCGGCATTGCATCTACAAGGAACTAGAACTATATATTCAAATTAAAATGTACAAACAGGGTGGGTCTCGAAACCAGGACCTGCTGGTTCACAGTCCAAAATCATACTTCCACTGTTCCGGTGGCTCATTTGCGAAACTACGAAGTGATTATTTCGGTATGAAAGTTACAGAGAGTTACCATAACTACTGGCGGAAGTCGCAGCCACCTCGGGCTTCACGCGGAGGCTAATTTAGTTGTGACGCTCCTTTGCCACACATAACACATTCCACGCTCGCCTTGCCACGTTTCCTAGACGTCGTACTATCTGTTAGTTGTTGCGGGCCTCTATGGGCCCCTAATCTGCGTGTTGGAGGGGTAGTCGTGTGTGTGGGCTTCAGGAAGACATGAATGAGGTGGCCGGAGCCCTGTGGCGACAGCGGCAGTTCTCTGGCCGCTCCCGCGGGCGACAGTCAGGGCTTTGTGCGACGGCCAGTGCACTTCCGCCCACTGACGACCCTATTACCAGCGACTGCAGCGCCGCGCCGCGAACGCACCGGCAACCTCGCAGGCTTCACTGCCGATGAAGGGAACCTCGCAAGGTTGCCAGCTTGGGGGTTTTCCCCCAAGATTGAGGGGGAAAATTTATTTTCAGAGGGGAATTTGGGGGGAAGAAAATGTTAGAGGGATGTTTAGGGGGAAAAAGAATTTTGTATCCCATCCTCGTCGCCACTTTTGTGTCTCGTTTCCGCCGGTTGTCCTGCCTGTCGGTGGCCGAGTAGAGACAGAGACCGACACAGGAAAACAGAATGCACGCGTGTGCAGGCACGGAGGTGACCAGCCACTGGGACAGCAGAAGGTAGAAACACTAGGCTAGATTAGTATAAGAGATATATTTCATAGAAATAATACACTGCTTAACTTGGAGAGCAGCAGACTAGTAGAATGTTGATACATAGTTTAGATAGAGGCCTGCCTACTGATGATTCCTAGTGTCTATGCGATAGCCAAGTCTTAACTGGTGCCTATCTGATTCCCAAGTGAACGATGGAGTTCAGTGGTGGCCACGAGCGGGGTTGTAGCAGAGGGCGCTCGTGGCTGTCGTCGTAAGAACGCCGCGCCGTGCGTGCATGGTAACGCGCGGCGAAAGTACGTGACGCGCACTTTAGACTTGTGCGACACCACAAAGAAGCATCGGGAGGATTTTTAGGGGGAATTTTTTTTTTTTTTTTTTTTTTTTTTTTTTTTTTTTTTTTTTTTTTTTTGCTTCAAATGTGCGTAGTAATCGGAAGACTTGTTGTCAGTTTCTCCATATTGAGTTTTCGAATTTTCCCCATACCAGCCAAAAAAGACTTGTTGTCAGTTTCTCCATATTGAGTTTTCGAATTTTCCCCATACCAGCCAAAAAATTTCCCCAAAATGACACTGTTTAGGCAACTTTTCCCCAATTAGATTAAAACAATCATTTTCTTCAAATTAACATTCATTGTCAGTAACGCCAACTTGAAGAGGTGTTCAGGCTCATAAAATTATCGTATGTATCAGAAATTATAGTACATAAAACAGAATTATTAATTTTACGACAACAATGTTAATATTATTGCATATGCCTTTTATATTAATGGTACAAAAACCCACAGAGCAAACCAGGAATGAAACCAGTCTTACATATTTCATCACGGTTCTCAAGGATCTCGATAAGTAGGTATTAAATAATTTTGTACGGTCTAATTTCGCTGTAACTGTACTAATTCTAAAATTAAAATTAAAGTAATTTATTCCAGCTTCGTTGCTTTACTTCAGACAAGATTTTCAGTCTAGTAGGCATCAGGTGAAGCACGTAGTAAATGTAGAAATTTTTGACTTACCAGAAAATTGTGGTTCGGCTTCGGATGCAGGTCGGTATCTTCGCATGATAATTTTTTGATGCCTACTTCCTCACTAACTCTCAGATGCTGTCTTCGTAGTAAACTACTTCTTTGTGAAAGGCCAACAATGAAGGTTCTGTATTGTTGTACTAGTTTGGGGAAATGACAACCATAGAAAACACTGCTTACTATCATATAAACACACTTCTCTATTTACTCCATAAACAATAAGTAAAACTTTGTATTAGGGATTGCATAGTCTGCTTAGCTAGCAGAGTTAGGCGTGACATATTGCAGCGGTTGATATACAGCTGAAATCTTACTTACGGCAGTGACAGTGTAGTGTGCTAATGTTTTAACGACCATTGAATGCTCTTCGAAAATGCAATGAATGTTTGGAATGTGTGGAATAATCTTTCGTGTTGACCATGAAGTAAATAATTAATTCTTTCCCTGCTCTGTGGTGGACAGGTTCTTGTATCTAAGTTACTCTTTCTGGCTCAGTAAATTAATTACTCTCGTAAATGGACATTTCGTTGCCGAGATGATCACACAACTCTGCCACTACCGAAAATAAAAATTTAACCCCAAATTTCCCCAGTACAGAATTTTTCCCCCAACAATTTCCCCACGTTTTTTGTTTCCCCAAAAGTTCCCCACAAATTTTTTTCCCCCAAAATGGAAAAAAAAACCAATCTGGAGACACTGCGGTACTGATTCCAGATGTTCATTGCTAACTGTGCGGCGTACTATCAGCCTCTGTTGATTACATTGTCACTGTTCTGTAACTATTGACGCGCTGGTTTCATTGTTTCTTCAGTTCATGTTGCCTGCATTGTTTACTTACAGCGCACGGAGGTGGCGCTTATTATCCCTCTCTCCACCCCAATTCCGATGCTCAACAAGAACTTTTTTTTTCTCTCTTTAGTAGTAATGGACTGGTATTTCCCGAGGACACTGCACTGAATTACTGCTAAGTCACGTGCTATAATCGGCAGTTTAGTGCGTTAGCGTTCTTTGTGTCGTATGTGTGATCCATCATTATTTTTACGTTAATGACCAGCTCAAGTTGTGATGTAAACGCATTGTTTTATTGGCGAAAATGGCTACCAAAAGTACGAAAAAGTATATACAAAAGTATGCGAAGATCTGGGAAACGGACCCTTTGCTGAAATGTAAGATTGTAATTATTTCTTATTGTGCCCTGAAAGGTAAAATTGTAATTATTTCTTATTATGAGTTATCTTTCTGTATTGCACCCCTACGTTCGTGCCTGTGGGCATGGCTCTTAATTTTTAATATATGTGAAAGAGATGGCGGGGGAGAGAGAGAGGGAGAGAGTGAGGTCTCAAAAACCAAAAGTTTTTTTCCCCCATTTTTTCATCGAAAAGTAGTCAGGCAGCAGCTCCTAGCCGCCGTCAACCCCCCCTCCCGGGTTGCGTTTTTTGGGGGATTTCTTACGATTTAGGGGGATTTATAGTAAATTTAGAGGGAATCTTTATGGCAGAGTTGGCAACTCTGGAACCTCGTCACCGCACCGCCATCAGATTTTGTTGTAAGATGACGCCATCAAAATCTGAAAACAGATCAAGCATGAAAACAAGACGTTGTATGGAACTGTAAAAAAAAAAAAAAAATAAATAAATAAAAAAAAAAAAAAAAAAAAAAAAATAAAAAAAAATAAAAAAAATTACAAATAAAAAAGAAAAAGAAAAGGAAAATGAAACAGTTTACGGTCCAGGTGATAGATATGCAGTATTGAGCTGAGAGGCAGAATAATGAAGTCGTGGCTCTATGGTGTTCAACTGCTATGCCGGAGTTCCGGTCTGAAATCTCCTTCCGTCTATTTATGGTTACTTTTTGTTTTTACAAAATTATAAACTTATTGTATTCTTGGCAGTTTCGTACTATACATGAGTTACAGAATATGAGTCATATAGTAAGAATATATTTCCATCCTATTATGACTTCACGTGTCTTCTCGTGTTGACCACACCTGGGTATCGGATTATAGAATTTTTTTATATTATTGTACATCTACATACATACTCCGCAATCCACCGTAAGGTGCGTGGCGGAGGTTACACTGTATCACTAATAGACATTTCCTTTCCTATTCCACTCCCCAATAGAACGAGCAAAAAAAAAATGCCTATACGCCTCTGTACGAGCCCTAATCGTACTACATTCAGCTTCAAATTCCGGCCCTATAAATATCCTCAACAGAAATTCACGAAAAGAACATCGTCTTTCCTCCAGCGATCCCCAATTGAGTTGTCGGAGCATTTCCGTGACACTCGCACATTGGTCGAACCCACGTGTAACAAACCTAGCTGCTCGCCTTAGAACTGCTTTTATGCCTTCCTTTAAACTTGTACGTGAAGTTCAGAACTGAAATAACAATCATCCAAAGGCACTCGACGCAACTCACTAAAATTCTCGAGAAAATCGACTTTGATGTTTTGCAAGTACACCTAAGAACCAATAATTAAAAGAGTTGCAACATTTGTCGGTGTAGCTCACGAGGTAGCATTCTGGAGTATAACCATAGGGTCGATGGTTCGAATTCGGCTGTGGTAGATTTTTTTTTTTTCGTTGTGTCCATATACTTACACCATTTTAATATCTAATTGTTTTTTACGAAAAATGCTGCTATTTTTGTTTATTCATAATTTTGTATATTTTATAAAAGGTTGTTAATAATGATGGTTTCAGTAAAAAAATTAAAATCACGAGCTACGTTTTTTACAGTACTGGCGTCAGTATTAGTTGACGACGGTTATCTTTGATTGTTCCGTTAAGCTACTATACTGATTTTGGAAAGTCATGTCCGTAGCTACTAACGGCTCTCGAAGCAGCTAACCTACTCAGTTATCGTTTTAGGTGACGACAAAATAATGAGCTTGTGTACATACACATAAACAAAAACTGACGCAACATGTGCAATAGAGACTCCAAAAGGTTTTATATAACTGAATTCGAAAACAACGAAAAAATATCTGCCAGCGAGATTCGAACCACCGATCCTATGCTTGTGAAGCCAAAACGCTACCACCTGAGCTACACAGACTGATGCTGCAACTCATTTAGATATTGATATTTACATGTCCTTGCAAAATTTCAAAGTCGATTTCAGTAAGTATTTTTGAGAGTTGGGTCGAATGGCTTTCGCTGATTGTTATTTAAATTCTAGAGTTCATGTACAATAAATATTTAAAAAAATCTAAAATTCGATACCTATGTGGTCTCCTTGCAAGTTTTATTGGCCATACACATACACGTATGAAATATGGCTCGATGTAGTGTAAGGGGCGAACCATACATGCCTGCTTTCATATCCAAGAAGTAGGCCTAAAATAGCTGCCCTTGTACCTGGGATCCTGCAGTCCAACTCTCTATACATAGGGTAACATTAGCGCAATAATAATGGTTTATAAAATACCGATAATGATTAATTAATACAGGAGGTTTCATTCTAACGTTTGCAAATTATGTAGACCAAACCAGATAATTCAGTTGAGTGATGTTTATTCAAACACAAGATTTATCTACTGGAAGTGGTCCTACAGAAATAAAGTAATAAGTTTGAAATAAACATTTTAAAATTATCAGAGCAAATGCTTATTCATTGAAGTGGTAGATGAATATCACAGTCAGAGGTGCATATCATGCTGCTTGCAACTGCTAAGATACTGTGGAGTTTAGGATGATGTTACTATTAAACCCTTAAATGAATGGATAAGTGTTGCTTTCAAGGTGATACCTTGAGGTATTACGCTATCATCAAGAGTTTATTTAAATCTCATGACGCTTACGAAAGTTGGTAAAGTTTAATTTTGCTATAATGTCACTGTGAAAATTAAATCCCACAGTTATAAAATATTAAAAATACTGTTGGTTCACGAGATGCGCTAAATTTTTCTGCGTCCACTAGTATATTTGGAGTAGCTATAGGTCAATAGTTGAATTCTGTATTTGCACGTTTGCCCATGGTCCAACTCATTCTCCATACTGACCACCATCTTTGCCTACGCTGACATCGGCTCTGTCCGTTGTCCATCATCGTCGGTTAAGCAGTGGGGTTATCGATGTCTAGGTATCATGTGAAAGCCAGTAGGAACAGTTATCGGTTGCTTCCTGTCTGCTAGTTGGCCAGCAACGTTTGACATGTGCCTCTACCACATAAAATACATTCCCCGTTATTTCTGTTACACCAAGTATACGTGATGAATAGTTGGTGAAGGGGAGATGGCTCCTAGACATCTCACATAAATGGAAACAAGTAAACGCGTGTGAACTAGGCCAGTCAAAGCTCTCACACATAACTCAAATTCAGTCTCCGAAATCGCAGGACATGTTCAGACATGGGCATATGCAAGATTTGATGGTGTATATGTACGAAAAAGGTTAAAAGTTTAGACAGAGCACACATGAAACTGTGTGATTGTGGAACTGTTGCGTTCATCTGGGGCACTTACCTGACAAACTGTTACGTTTTCATCATTTCTTTGGGAGTGATCTCATATACATTCATCGATCACGTATATCAGGCATACAAGGTAGGTACGCCGATAAGTAATTCCCATCGTATGACACACATACTGCCGCATATGTTTTGTATAATCAGATGTGTTTTATAGTGGAGGATTATGCTGGCGTATCATGTCATCCAATGTTTGCGGCTCCGTTCCACTGCTTCATAGGGCAGTTATGCGGCATGAATGTTACTTCGTAAAACAGACACAAAATTGATAACTATGAAGAGACATGTGAAAAACCGTGCTGACATTTAATAATTCGTGAAAAACGGACACGGTTTTACCGCGTAGCGGTCCAACACCATCCCCACAAAACAATGAAGCTTCCTCTTTACTGTACATCTTGGACAGTTCATTGTTTCTATTTCGCTCCTTTCTTCACAGTTCCTCGCAGCTTCTTCCACTTTTCAGACTAATTGTGTTCATTTCTTTGGCGGGATACCCACTGCTCCAACTTCGACTAAATCTTCAAGGGGTGCGATGGGGAGTTTCTCTTTTAAGCATCCGCATCTACATATATACTCCGCAACAGTTCCAGCCTCTAATACCTCGCGGCAAAAAGGAACATCTAAATCTTTCAGTTTTAGATCTGATTTCTCTTATTTTATTCTGATGATCATTTCTCCCTATGTAGGTGGGTGCTAACAAAATATGTTCGCTTTCGGAGGAGAAAGTTGATTCACTTTAAATGAATGGTGTTGCATATCTGCAACATCGATTGTAATATTATTTTATCCACGTCTAATGGAAATTTTGTGAACTAACACGTGTGTAATAGATGCAGCAGAGTTTGTAGAAAGTGTCTGTGGTGTTTGGTGTGTCGAGGGTGACTGCAGTGTGAACTTCTGTTAACATCTTTGCTTGTGTTTGGAGAAAACGGTGGTGTAATAATTTTGCAGATTTCTTTTTTTTTTGTTTCCCATATAAAGAGTCAGTTTTGGAAAAAAATTCCCACCAACTAAGACGGTATGGAGACTCATAAGAAGCACAAAAATTCGTTTATTCTATCCAACATTGAAAATTATATAACAAATTTATGTATGTTGCATATGTGCTTTTTTATTTATTTTAATTAATTAATTAATTTATTTATTTATTTAAAACTAGCAACAGAGGATTTTTTACTATTTTCCCCTTTGTTTGTACAACTTATAGAACAAGAAAATAATTTTTTTTCGAAATTAAAATAAATAAATAATGTATTTAAGGTTTAAAGTAATTGCGCCAATAGGTTTTGATGATTTTTCACTGCAACTCGTGCATCATTTCCGTGACACTCTCTCCCCTATATCGCAGTAATACAAAACGAGCTGCCCTTCTCTAAACTTTCCCTAAATCATCCATGAGTCCCACCTGGTGCGGATCCCACAATCCGCAGCAATACTCCAAAATAGGACGCACTTGCACCTTTTGTTTTGCCAATAAAACGTAGCGTTTGGTAAGCCTTTCCTAGAATATTTTCTGTGTGTTCTTTACAATTTGATCATTTAATTTCCAATTTCATGTTGTCTGTTATTCCTAGGTATTTAGTTGAATTAACGGCCTGTAGATTTGACTGATTATTGTGTAAATCTGACGATGGATGACCAGACACTAACGTTACAAAGCCTTCTGTGAAACAAGCGTATTTTATTCAGCCAATACATTCAATAGACACTACATACAGTAAATAATTGTTTTGACGTAGTCTCCATTTCGGTTTGGATTTCGAGGGATAACTTTTCGGTAAACCGTCCAGGCATAGGAGTAGCCAGGACATCATTCTGTAAGGACTTTCAATGAATGGACGTTGCAGTAACGCATACTCGTAATAGAACTACCAACGGCACTATTTATCTAAATATTATATTCCATTTCCATTCCCAAGGACTGTTTATTGGAGAGTCACCATAGTACAGAAATACAATTAAACTTTTTAAGAATCTATGTATTCTCTAAAATAGGAACAAAGGAAATCACGAATATAGCAAATTCGGATCGAAACGTGGATGGCAGTGCGTGAAAATCGATTTGTGAAGCATTGTCAGATAAGCACTCTATGATGATGATGATTGGCGTTTTAGGGAGCTCAAAAGCGAGTCATGCTAACGTAAAGAGGAGAGAAGAAAAATGGGTCCAGTCGTATGGACATTTAACTTCAATTGTACATTAAAAATGTAAAAGACGGTTCAAAGGAAAGGACTGCATAAAAGGGATAAAAATTTGATAGATGTATGGGGCCCGGTAACTACTTAAAGAGTGACCGAGGCACACTGTCACAAATTAAAATCGTACACCCAATATTTTGGGAAGAAGTCCAGATGTTCTACAAAATCTTAGAACACAATCCACGGACGCCTCATCGTTACCTAAAATAGATTTCAGGTCCCGTGAGAGACCTAAAGTTGTCCTCATACCAGCGTATAATGGCATTCTGTTAAAATATGTCGTATTGACAATTGTGTCCGACATCTGTTACACTCTGGCGGTTCCTCACGACGTAAAAGAAAGCCATGCGTTAGCGGGCAGTGTCCAGTTCTAAGGCGTGTGAGGGCGACTTCCTCAGCTCGTCGAGGGCGGAAGGAAGTACGCCATGGACGTACTGAAGATTTTAGGGCGCGTAACTTGTTATCCGCCGCATCCAACCACTGATCCTCCCACAAAATAATGGCTTTCCTTATCACATACGAGGTAACAGCCTGCAGTGGGACAGAACAGCGTGCGGCAGGGGGGAGGGAGCAAGCCTCCTGAGCCGCCACATCGGCAAGCTCGTTTCCTCGGATCCCAGTGTGCCCAGGAAGCCAACAGAAGATGATCTCCATTTTTCGTTGTTGAAGTGCAAGGAGAGCGTCCTGTATATCCTGCACCATCCGATCTGATGGGTACATTTGGTCATTAGTCAGGAGGGCACTTTGGGAGTCTGAACAGATCATGAACTTCACTCCATGATGTTTTCTTATACCTAACTCAAATTTCTGCGGTACATGCTGTGAATGGCAAAAAATAAGTTTACAGATAACGTTTGACTAGACAGGAACTTTGATTCGTATGCACAGTAACATCAAGAAATATTGCTGACTGACATTTTAATTACTAATAGTGGTGTTGGAAATAGCTCAAACTGCTAAAGCACATTCAAGCAGCAGGCGCCGGCAGGGTCGTTTACACGTTTCACATATAAAATGTTCAAATGTTTGTATAGTCTATGGTACTTGACTACGGGGTCATCAGTCCCTAAACTTACAAACTACTTATGAACTACTTACAAACTAGGACGGCACAAATATCCATGACCGAGGGGGATGATTCGAACCCCCGACCGTAGTGGCCGTGCAGACCGTGACTGGAGCGCCTTAGTCCCCTCGGTCACCGCGGCCGGCTTCACATAGAATCTTGAACAGATTTAGTCTCCCTATTTACCATAATTTACCGTGGGTACGTTGTGCAAGGAATTGTTACAAGTGTTTCGAAAACGGGCATATAACACTCATTTATAACAAGCAAACAATTAAAAAGGAAACATCTGGGGAAAAAACTAAGAAAACTGCTCATTATTTTAGTAGTAACCACCGTAACTGTCAATACATTTAACCCACTGTGAGACAGGACGGTCAATTCCACCATGCAATAATATCTGAAGTTAGCTACATGAGCGTATTTTTTATCCATGTGTGCAGCTCTTCGTTAGAAACATACAGTTGGCCATGGTGTCTTTTCAGGGATGCAAAAATTTGGGAATCGCATGAGGAGAAATTTTTGTGTTCCACCCTCGTCGCCGCTTTTGTGTCTCGTTTCCGTCGTAGGTGTCGGTGGCCGAGTGGAATGAGACCGACACAGGAATAAAGATAGCACGCTGGTGCAGGTACGGAGAGGAGCAGCCAGAAACTAGAAACACTAGAGTAAATTAGAACGAGATATATATTGCACAGAATTTATACAATACTTAACTTTTACATGGTACTGCAGAATGCTGATACATAGTTGTTAGAGGCCTGCCTAGTGCCTGTACGATAGCAAAGTCTTCGCTGGTGCCTATCTGATTCCGAAGGTCCTAACTGGTTGCTATCTCAGTCCCAAGTGAACGATGACGTTCAGTGCTGGCCACGAGCGGAGTTGTAGCAGAGGGCGCTCGTGGCTGTCGTCGTAAGAACGCCGCGCCGTGCGTGCATGGCGGCGCGTGGCGAAAACAGGTGGCGCGCACTTTGTACTTGTGCGACACCACAGAAATGGGGACTGTATGGCCCATGTGTAATGGCTTCCCAGCTTTCGCAGAATGCAGGCGGCCTTATACTGATACAGAATGCCACTTTTATTAGTTTTGTCAACATTTCGGGAGGGATTTGAACAGAAACCACCCCCAACCCCTCTGGCTACACCCATGCCTCCTGATATAATACATTTTTGTGTGCGTTTAGCCTCGTTGCCGAGAAGTGTTCCATCTACTAATATGAAGCGAATCGTTTACCTCGTAAGCGCTCTTTCAGCTGAGGAAAAAGGTGAATATCGCTAGGGACGAGATTATTGGAAGATGTCCCTCGGGATTTATTACGCGAAATTAAATATTTCATTCCAGGCTCATTGCAGACGAATCGTAAACCACTCGAATAGGGTGCGAATACACATCTGACGATCCGTTATACAACAGTGATAATGGACAGCTTAGATAGTATTATACTATATTATCAAATTAGTCGTGTAAACCGAATGCACGTAGTAAAATTTGCGATTTGTACATTAATCAAAAAATGTTCAAATGTTTGTATAGTCTATGCGACTTAACTACGAGGTCATCAGTCCCTAAACTTACAAACTACTTATGAACTACTTACGAACTAGGACGGCACAAATATCCATGCCCGAGGGGGGATTCGAACCCCCGACCGTAGTGGCCGTGCAGACCGTGACTGGAGCGCCTTAGTTCCCTCGGCCACCGCGGCCGGCTTCACATAGAATCTTGAACAGATTTAGTCTCCCTCTTTACTATAATTTACCGTGGGTACCTTGTGCAAGGAATTGTTACAAGTGTTTGGAAAACGGGCATATAACACTCATTTATAAGAAGCAAAGGAAACATCTGGGGAAAAAAACTAAGAAAACTGCTCATTATTTCAGTAGTAGCCACCGTAACTGTCAATACATTTAACCCACTGTGAGACAGGACGATCAATTCCACCATGCAATAACATCTGCAGTTACCTACAAGACCGTAATTTTTATCCATGTGTGCACCTCTTCGTTAGAAACATACAGTTGGCCATGGTGTCTTTTCAGGGCTCCAAAAATTTGGAAATCGCATGAGGAGAAATAGGGAGTGTATGGCCGATGTGTAACGGCTTCCCAGCTTTCGCAGAATGTAGGCGGCCTTATACTGATACAAAACGATGCCACTTTTTATTAGCTTTGTCAACATTTCGGGAGGGATTTGAACACCGGAAACCACCCCCCACCCCCTCTGACTACACCCATGCCTCCTGATATGAACCAGTTTTGTGCGCGTTCAGCCTCGTTGCCGAGACGTGTTCCATCTGCTAATATGAAGCGAAACGTCTACCTGCTAAGCGCTCTTTCAGCTGAGGAAAAAGCTGAATATCGCTGAGAACGAGATTCAGGCTGCAGGGGAATTATTGGAAGATGTCCCTGGGGATTTATTACGAGAAATTAATTTTTTTAATTCCAGGCTCATAACAGACGAATCGTGAACCACTCGAATAGGGTGGGAATACACATTAGACGATCTGTTATACAGCAGTGATAATGGACTGCTTCAATAGTATTATACTACGTGATCAAATTAGTGTGTAAACCGAATGCATGTAGTAAAATTTTCCGATTTGTACGTTAATAGTAGCTTTCAAATACTGAGAAACTACCTATTAATTTTGTGTCCCAGCCCCGCCGCCGCTTCTGTGTCTCGCCTCCGTCGCAGGTGTCGGTGGCCGAGCAGAAAGAGACCGACACAGGGATAAAGATAGCACGCTGGTGCAGGTACGGACGGGAGCAGCCAGAAACTAGAAACACTAGAGTAAATTAGAACGAGATATATATTGAACAGAATTTATACAATACTTAACTTTTACATAGTACTGCAGAATGCTGATACATAGTTGAACTAGAGGCCTGCCTGGTGCCTATCCGATAGCCAAGTCTTTACTGGTGCCTATCTGATTCCGAAGGTCTTAACTGGTTCCTATCTCAGTCCGAAGTGAACGATGTCGTTCAGTGGTGGCCACGAGCGGAGTTGTAGCAGAGGGCCCTCGTGGCTGACGTCGTGAGAACGCCGCGCCGTGCGTGCATGGCAGCGCGCGGCGAAAGTAGGTGGCGCGCCCTTTGGACTGGTGCGACACCACAATTAAAAGGGTTTATAACTGACATCTCTAGTGCATTACAGCCTTTGCGCACAGGGTGCTATAGGGTAGTTAGGGCTCCTTACATAGGATGCAGTAAGTGTCATTCTCTGTTTTCCACATAATTGCCTTTACATTTTGTTTTGAGTTCAGTCTTACTATACTTTCGCCCCCCCCCTTCCGTATACGGTTCTCTTTATTACTATGGTGGCTATTTTCTTATGTCTAAACACTTATTATCCAGTCTCTTCTCCTTATCACGGTTTTCTGTATGTTCCTTTATTTTGCCTGTTCTGCGGAGAAACTCATTTCTTACCAGTCCAACTAATTTTCAGCATTATACTACAAAATCACATCTCATACACTCGTTTGTCTTCTACTACAGTTTCCCTACTGCTCACGCTCTAGTATTATACAATATGGTGCTCCATTCTTCTTCTTGTTAAGGTCTTCAGTCCGCAAACTAGTTTGATGCAACTCTCGACGATACCCTGTCCTCTTCATCTGAGAATACGAACGGCAACCTACATCCTTTTGTATGTGCTTACTGTATTCGTCTCTCGGTCTCCCTCTACGATTTCTAACACACACACTTCCTTCTAATGCTAAGTTGACGGTTCCTCGATGTCTCAGAATGTGTCCCACCAATCAATCCCTTCTCTTAGTCAGGATATTCCAGAAACTCCTTTTTCCCCCCAATTCTGTTGAACACGTTATTAGTTAAGTGATCTACCCATCTAAGCTTCATCATTCGTCTGTAGCACCACATTTTGAAAGCTTCTGTCATCTTTTTGTCTGAAATCCTTATCGATCACGTTTCACACCCATACAATGTTACACTCCAGACAAATGCTTGCAGAAAGGAGCTCCTAACATTAAACTAATATTGGAAGTCAACAAATTTCGCTTCTTCAGAAACGCTTTTCTTCTCATAGCCCTTCTGGATTTTATATCTTCTTTTCTTCCGCCAAATAACAAAACTCACCTGTTACTTTTATTGTCTCATTACCTAATCTAATTCTTTCAGCATCGTCAGATTTTCTGACACTACATTCCATTACCCTCGTTTTACTCATGTTAATGTTCCATATATCTTCTTCCATTACATTTAATCGTTCGTCCAGGTCCTTTGCTATTAGAGGTCTGCACCTCGCTCGGTTGCTCGCTCGAATCGCGTGATACATGTCGTTCTCTGACAGTCCGACAGGTGTCGGTACTGTAGCTTGCGGCAAGGCGTGTGGTTGCGCTCGATTTCCTGCACGCTCGTTAGAGCGGCGCACGCTCGACTGGCCCGACCGTCCACACTGCCCGCTCGCCACTCGGTCGACCACCGCAGCGCCACTCGAGTCCAAGGCGAGTGTCGGGAGCAAACAAGACGCTAGAGAATAAATCCTGACTGCGAAATTTGGAATTGTTTCCTTTCCCGGGTTCTTCGAACGCTGTTCTCTCGATCCAGATGAACTAGCCATTCAGTTTCGCATTTTGTACTTTACAATACAGGTTATTATACGTGATAAAGTTTATGTGCTAAGATCATTTAATAAATGCGATGTCCATGATATTTCTTTCTTTCTTGTTCCCATTTTGTGGACTGTTAGTGCCTATTTAGTGGTAGGTGTTTCTTGCCGTCTTAACGAGAAAATGATTGTATTTTATATCCATTCCTCTTATCACTCTCAAGTGCTGAAATACTTTGTCCGTCTTTTATATTGATATTAAATACACGATATTGATGTACACCCGTTAGGTTAGTTTTGTGCATCTCTCTCTTTGTTGGACCCCGTTAATATATATTCCCGTAGCATTTTGGCACTGTGCGTGGTTGCTGCGCCTCTACCTTTTCCGAGTGAGTCCTTGACGGAAATTTTTCCAATTGCAACATTCATATATCCCCCACTGCCACTGTCTTCTTTCTTATATACATAATAAGGAACGCATGCAAACTTGTGTGCCATATACAGGATCTGCACTTTCTTCTGTCGTCATGATCTTATTCTCGTCTAATGCTCATATATCTTGTACCTGTTTTAAATCCTCTTGTTCCAATTGTTTACTTTACACAGTTGTACGAATTTATGGTGCTCCCGCTGTTTCAGTGATATCTGTGTTATATTTATTTAGGGCCGTCTGAAGAATGTCACCCGGGTGCACCAGCCAAAAGAGTGAAGTGCATTTTTTCGGAATGGCTGGACTGTGAAATGCGCGAGGCGCAATCCCCCATTGAGATGGACGTTTATTTAGCAAGAATTCATGGTGATTACGACGATCTGCTTGAGTGGTAGAAACGCAACATTACTCTCTTTCTTAAGGTAGCTGTATTGGCAAACAGAATATATTGTGTGCCCACCACAAATGCACCTAGTGAACGGCAGGGAAACTGATTTCTGATACAAGAACTCGAATCGGTCTACAACGTTTCAATGATACTTTAACACTACATTGCAATTACAATGCCACCAACGAATAGTTTGGGATAATGTTGTTACTTTTCGATCTATACTTTATTGTACGGTAACATTCACTTTTGTACATTGCAATAAAAAAGTTGTTCGTTCCGTAGTTTCTCTTTGGATCCTTTACATTATTTCCAAATGTTATAGTTGGTGAAAACAGCCTTTTTGTCTCGTTTTCGGTATAATGATATTGCGGTTACATGCTACTATGCAGGAATACACGTCTACAGCATAACTGATTTTAGTTCCTTTAGTCAGTGAGGGTGAGTCAGACGCAAAAGCAGCCCACACCCCAGAGCCACAGAGCCGCTGCTTAGCGACTGAGAAGGAAACCTACAAAAGAGTCACTCTCCGATTTTTATGAAATTTGGATATGTTATAAAACATTAAAAACTATGAGACACGTATTTTTAGCGAAGGAAAAACTTATTTAAGAGGGTACACGATCCCACCAAAATTGGGGCTAAAATAGAAAAAATCGCAATAACTTAGAGATTAGTAAGGCGATTTTAATAATTTTTGGTATGAAAGTATCGGAGGTATATTACAGAGGAAGCGACAATTAGGGGGGCAGCTACCGCTAAAGTGTCCAATTTTTTGAACTCAAAAAAATTGTTTTAATTTAATCGAGGTTGAATCTATGAAATTTGTCTTTTATCAAAAGATACTTTCATACCAAAAATTATTAACATCACTTCACTAATCTCTACGTTATCGCGATTTTTATATTTTAGCCCCAATTTTGGAGGGACAGATCACCACTTAAATATGCAAATTTCGTAAAATCGGAGAGTGCCACTTCGGTAGGTTTACTTGTGAGCACAGCGGCAGCGACACGCTGTGCGGCCTCTGCCCGCCCCGCCCCGCCCCGCCCCGCGTAGCCTCGTTCGAGTGTCAACGCGCTCGCTGCGAGCGTAACACACTCGGCGCGCCACCGCCGAGCGTTGCGCACTCGAGCGAGTACGAGCGAGCGAAAACGGCGATTTGCAGACCTCTATTTGCTATCACTGACAGAAGTACTACACATCATCAAACCGCAAGGTTTTTAGTCCCTCTCCCTGGATTTTAATTCCTCTCCAAATTTATCCTTGCATTCCTTCACAGCTTGCTCAGTGTACAGATTGAACAGCATTGGTAAAAGTCTACAACCCTGACTTCCTCCCTTCTCAATAACAGCGTCCCTTTCATGCCCTTCGATTCTAATAATTGCTGTCCGGTTTTTGTACAGGTTGAACTCTTCGCTTCCTACCCATGTTAGCTTCAGAATTTGTATTCCAGTCAACTTTGTTATAAGCTTTCTCCAGATCCATAAGTGCTAAAAACGTAGGTTTCCCTTCGCTTAACCTATTTTCTAAGATAAGTTGTAATGTGAGTATTGCCTCCCGTGTTCCTACATTTCTCCTAAGTGTTCCATTCTTATCCTTTAATTGGGGATGTGAGCTTTCGTAATAAGGGTCGTGGAGTGTTCACAGCACAGAACATAAATGTGATTCTAAGGTTTCGATTTTTTCCTTATTTTTTTATTTTACAATAAACATTGCATTTAGTTTTACACTAATTCATTTCAGTACAATTTTAATCACTAAGGTACACGAATAATTTTCCGTAACTCATAAATCAATAACAAGTGTGGAATGGTTTCATATGTTGGTATGGAGAATACTCTTCGAATTCTTCAAATAAAAAGATTTTAACATTTTAAATTTATAGAGAGATATTAACAGACAAAGCAACAGTGATATTTCTATTACTTAAAACAATCGTTCATGTCAAAAGTATAGAAAAAAATCATATTTCAATACTGAACATTTTCATCATCACTGCAGATGTTTTTTAACCGGCTTAAAAACATAAATTGGATAGATTGATTACACTTGCAACAGAGCTACCTCTCCGGTGTTGTTGAAGAGGAGGATGCCGTATCTTCAGCAGCACCGTCGTCAAATTGTCCACTTGCAGTTGCATGATCGGTTCCTTAGCACTGTTCGTCTTCATTGTCATCCGTGTCCTTAAATTTTGGAATATCACAGTTTCAATTTTCATTTAAAACTTCCTTCAGCACCCTTCTAAGACGTTTTCGCTCCTCCTCATATGACATCATTGTGTGCACTGCTCAATACAGAATGTCGCATTACTCGATAGGTGGGGTGTTATCAGCATCCCAACGATTTAAACTTGTTGTCTGTAGTGTTGCATACTTTTCAAAACACGATCAATGGTTTTACAACAATGTACATCCTTTTGAACAAAGGTAACAAGCCGCTCAATAGTGTGACCAACATGCTGAACTAAATACAAGTAAACTATTGCAAATGGGGTGCTGTGAACACACCACATCCCCAGTTAAACGTTAACCTTCAAATTTAATTGCACCATTATATCTTCAATGTACAATCTCTGCTGTACAGTGTGCTCCCCTCTTGTACACTCCGTACCATTTCTGATCTGAGCACATCTTTCTTGAATTCCAGTATTATTGCTTCTTATTTCTTTTTGTACATTTTGTGTTTGGGAAGTAATCCCTTTACCTTAATTTTATTTGTCTCAGAACTTTTCTTAGAATTTTTACAGTATTGCTTCCAGTATTAATCGCTATTTCGAAGTGCCTTTTTGGTGCCTTTATCTTTCCTGAAGTCAAACTGATCATCTAAGAAATCATCAATTTTATTTTCCATTCTTATGAACATTATTTTTGTCAGTGTCTTGAATAAATCGGAAGATAAACTGATCCTATGAAGACCATCGCATTTATCTTCCTTTCCCATCTTCTGAATAGCATGGATGAGACTTTCCTGGATGCATGATCTCATAAATTGTACACACCACTTTGAAAGTGGATTGTTTGCTACATCTGGCCAATACTTTCAAAAATTCCGATGGGACGTTGTGTATGCATTCTTTTATATTTGACCTCTAGCCTTACAGCGTTTTAAATTCTGATTCTAATACTGGAATCCCTATGTCATCTCTATCGACTGTAATTTCAGAATATATTGTAGCATCAGATTTATTCCATACTAAACAGGTCACACAGTTATCCGCAGTAAACATTTGAGTCGATAACCTGTATTCAGGCCGAAAGAGTGAAAGTCTGTGGCAGCACAGAAGAAGAAAGCGCAAAATTCGGCAGTGTCAGAGAAGCAATAACCTACGTTGTGAAGGAAAACCTCCATGCCATAGAAATTTAAAACAGTTGTTAAGTATAACATAATGCTATTTGAGGGGACAAACGGAGCGGAAAGTTACGGCGAAGTGAAACGACTAGAATGAAAGTCATTTGGAAGTAAGTAACGGCCGCGGCGGAGTGGCCGAGGGCGTCGAGGCGCTATGCTGCGAAGCGCGAGGCCGTTCCCCGTCGGGGGTTCGAATTCCCCCTCGGGCATGGATGTTTGTATTGTCTTTAGTATAAGTTAGTTCGTAAGTAGTTTGTAAGTTTAGGGAGTGATGACCCCGTAGTTAAATCCAATAAGCTTAACAAACACTTGAACATTTTTGTGCATTTCCAAGCTGAGTGAAGGCTGCGATTCGTCTTTGAAATTTCAATGTAAATTACAAACCTATTTACGTACGTAAACATGAAATGATCCCTTACGATATGAAAATCATTTCTAAAAGACTAGTTCACAAGTAAATTACTGTTTTTCTTAGCTATCAAAAATCTTTGGATTTAATTATCTCAGTGTGTCATTTGATTCAAAATTTGAGTAAGAATGCCTTGCGAGGTGACCCCTCGTGACTCTGGGAAAAGTGTAATAAATTAACGAATGAACTCAAAATGGAAACAAATTCGCCATTCTGCACTTCAGTGGTTGTACTCGCAGTCTGAAATGCACTAACTTTAAAATACTTCTTGTACAGTATTTCAGAAACATAATACAGAAATATTGACCATGAAATAAATACGTCTAGCCGCACGGGATTGACCACGTGGTCTAAGGCATCGTGCTACGGACTTTGCGCCAATACTGCTGGAGATTCGTGCCCTCCCTTGGGCATTGGTATGTGTGTTCAAAAATGTTCGTATAGTCTATGGGATTTAACTACGGGGTCATCAGTCCCTAAACTTACAAACTACTTATGAACTACTTACGAACTAGGACGGCACAAATATCCATTCCCGAGGGGGGATTCGAACCCCGACCGTAGTGGCCGTGCAGACCGTGACTGGAGCGCCTCAGTCCCTTCGGCAACCGCGGCCGGCGGTATGTGTGTGTGTGTGTGTGTGTGTGTTTGTGTGTGTGTGTGTGTGTGTGTGTGTGTGTGTGTGTGTGTGTGTTGTCCTTAGTGTAGGTTAAGTAGTCTAGGGACTGATGACGATAGCAGTCTGTTCCAATAGGTTTACAAATGTTGTGGCGTATAGTCAGCGTCACACGCCAGACGTAAGAGAACGATCGTGGAGAAGGCAGCGATCGACCGAAAGCCAATAGCAAGCAGGCGCCGCGCATCCTGAAGAGAGTAATCGAAGATCCGCGCCCTCTACAAGCGGCTATATCTAGGCCGACATACGGCTGGACGGCCCGTCAGTTACCCGTCAGATCCGAGTCAGATACGAAGTCAGAAATAGGACAGTACTAGGTGAGAACTGGGCTACGAACGAAGTAGTAACTAGGTCTCAGCGCAGCTAGCATCGTACAGACGACGCCACGAGAAGCGAGAAAAGAGAAGAAACAGACATATGTTCTAAAGTTGAGTATCATTGTAATGTTCAGTCAATAAAATACTAATCTCTATAGAAATGTGTTTTTGACCTCCTTTTCCTCAGTTGCAGTTGCACAATTTGTATAGGTTATGGGACCGTCTTATGCAATGTAAATTAGTCTACTTTAGACTATACAAATTCTATAGAAATGTTTTAGCTGACCATCGATTCCTGCACCAGTAACTTTCCTGATAACTAAACCGGGACGAGTACTCAACTAAAGGCGACGAGGTCATAACAACAAACATTTGAACATTTGAAATACGTCTTACAAGGTAACTGCGTTTTAGTCATACAAGTTTTAGGATCGTACGATTTACATTAGGTCACACATTGCTGTGTATGAAATACCACATGGTGTACAAGATGTGTAAACGGGTGAAATACCTTCCGACTTTCACAAGACTCTTAACTCTAAAAGAAAGCAAGAGAAAAACGTGAAAGTTGCAAAATCATGAACGGTTGAAAAACTAACACGAATTATTTGCGGAAGAATGAAAAAAAGAAAAAATATTGTAATATCAGAATGACTTCAGGGTAGATCAATTTCGATTTAGGGGAAATGTAGAAAGACATGATGAAATATTTATCTTAGAAAATAGGATAAGAGAAGGCAAATTTACGTTTATAACTTTCGGAGGAGTGGGGAAAGCTTTCGAAAATTATGACTAAAATACAATCATTAGAATTATAAAGATGGCAGGGATAAAATATATACTAGTTGCAGGGAAACAAGGCAGCAGTTATAGGAGTCGAGAGGGATGCAAGGGATGCAGTGTTTAGGAAGGAAAAAAGATAGATTTGTACCCTTTTCTCATTGCAGTGGTATATGTAAGATGGTTCCCAGTGCCTCCCCCTACCCCTTGAAATGATGAAATTATTACTCTTGCCCCTCTCCCCCTGAGAATGAATTTGATGGAATGTAAGTTAATGGATGAAAAAAAGTATTGTTTGTAAAGTTATGGGACCTAACTGCTATGCTCAACGATCCCGAAACACACGAACTACTTAAACTAACTTATCCTAAGAAGAACATACACACCCATGCCCGAGGGAGGACTCTAACCTCAGACGGGGAATGGTCGCACACACTGCAGTACAATTTTCAGATGGATTTTCACGAAGAATGGAATGGACAGTGGGCTGAAAGGAATATACATACAATTTGAACTTTAATAAGAACAAAACAAGAATAATAGAACGCGGCTGAAATAAACAGGTGAAGCTGAAGAATTTAGATTAGGAAAGAAGACAAAGGTAGTAGACGAGTTTCGCTATTTGGCCTGAAATATATGAATGAAGTCTTTCAATAAGCTGCATAGGTCGTGTATTGATAAGTCATGAAGTGGTTACAATATAACTTTATTTGACGCGTTTCGGCCTGGACCATCATCAGAATGCTGTTGTTAGAAGCCACCAGTATATAATAACGTAACATCAGTCTGCTCCGTGATGTTACGTAAAGAACATTTAATGATTATTACTGACCAACTTGTAGCTAATGTTTACTGGTGGCTTCTAATCACAGGATTCTGTGGATGGTCCAAGCCAAAATGAGTCAAATAAAGTCATATCCATGGCTTTTATCAATACAGCGACCTATCAGCTTATTGCAGACTTCATTTATTATGAATCATGGTCGCCTGCCTCCTCCGTGACTATGTCACAATGATCTGAAACATATGACTGTCGGAGTAGAGAAGGTATAAAATAGTGGTAATGGAAGAAAAAAGTTGCTAAAGAAGAGCTAACTTGACATTTAATATTAATTTAAGGGCTGCGAAGTGTCTGGAGTGTATCGTTGTATGGGAGCGAAACGTATACAGTAAGCAGTTCAGACAAGAAGGGGATAGAAGCGATTAAAATTTGATTTTATACCTGAATGCTTAACGTTAGAAAGGTAGATAGTATAACTAATGAGGAGATAACAAATATGAAGAGAAAAATTTCTTGCATACCTTGATTAAAAGGAGGTATCTATTGCTATGACAGATGCAAAGGCATAAAAGAATTTTACGTTAGTGTTGGAAGGAAGGGTGGGGACTAAAAGTCGCAGACGGAAGCCAAGATACTAAGCAACGTCAAATGGATGCGGGTTTCCATTCGTATCCAGAGATGAGACTTCCAGAGGATAGAGTAGCGCGAAGAGCTTCAGACTACATACCACAACGACAAGTTTAGAACTGTCCTCTTCACTATCAAGCTAACCTTTTGAAGCTGTACAAACAGTGTCTAACGACAGCCAAGGTTCACATTGTAGTAAACGAATAACACAGTCACATACATGTCAAACCAGCTTCGCAATGAAGAAGTGCTAACATAGTGCAGTGAAACCAGTCTGCCGTAAACGCGTTGAGAATTCTGCACAACTCTGGCAGAGGGTAGCCACGTTCATAATTTTCCTAAATACCCTTCAGCAGTACTCTAACAATGATTATACAGTACAATTTAACACAATAAACATTGTAAGCTATTTCTTGAGTAGCAAATATTCGTTACATTACGGGTAAGTAGTTTGGAGCCAAAGTAAGTTATCCATCTCCGGTACTGATGATAAAGACACGTTACGAATCAGGCACTAGAAGAAATTTTGTACCTCGGATGTGGTGCTATTGTGTATATACGATTGTCGTTTCATGGAATGGCTAATAAATCATGAAGTGCTGTTACACATTATAGCACAAATTAACGTGCCGGAAACAAGGAAGTGTGATCCTTGTAAATACAAAATTTTATGGCAAACAGTAAAGACAATTAGAAAGATTACCGTAGTATTGCCTGTGGTCGAAATTCGACCAACTGTGTTAGCAACTCATTAAAATGAAAAAAAAAATATTAATGTAATTGAATGAAAGACACAAATGAGGGAATTAATTGCTTTATTTCACAATTCAGCATTACAAAACTTCAGTAAAAACAACATTTTTCGTAACAATCCTTTCAACTTTTACTATATGTCCTTGTTCTTTATGTTCAGAAATATAAAAATTCAAACGAAATTCCCCTGTTGCCTATGGGGTACTCAATATCCCAGTAAGCCCGCTCAAGCGTTAAATCTTCATTCAAATTTGTACTTGCGATGTTTCCAACACTCACTTCACTACTAGAAAATCCTTGTTGGTTACCATTTTCAATAACACTTTGTTCTTGCGCAAAATCAACGGAGCCACTTGAAATATATTATTTAAAACTATTGCTCTTTAAACACATTAATTGAAATTATTGTGATGCTTATAAATAGTATAATTACCTGACATCTTGTTCAGGTTGTCTTCTAGGAGGCGATCTTGTAATGTAATAGTTATGAATCCCTATTTCATATGATGACTAGTTTCGACTCATTAAAGAGTCATTATCAAATCTGTAATGATTAAAATACAAAACCGCAGTGAATGCAAAATGCCTTACTGTAAAATAAATGTGGTACGTTATTAATCTAGTTGTTAAATGTGTCAGTTACACAATCTATAGAAAACAGTCATGTTGAATATAGCTTGTTTAAACAGAAAATATTTATCTACGCATGGTAAGAAATATACTTCAAATGAACTAACATCATAGTGGCAAGTTGTAAATGGTATGCACATCATCAATTGAATATGCCTTTGGGTCATGTTGTTCAAGACCCTGTGTTATACTGTGCCACATGTCTAGGTGGTGTGGTATCACAGTGAAAACTGTAGATGTACTGATGCAATAAGCATGAATACTTTTATAAGTGATCCATCTGTCACTAGGTGGTAGCAGGTTGCGGGCATGAATCGATATGTATATATCCAATGACGTGCAACATTTATACTTGTCACAATAAAACATCTTAACTATCTGTAATTTTACATATTTATGGTTTAAAAAAATCCAGACTGTCATTGTAATATTTTCCATTGAATCATTAGAATGTCAACATATAACATAAACTCTCAACATCCAATTAAATGAGTACAATATGTTATGATATAATACAATAGAATGAAACATCTCTTATCATAAATACAATATCCGAAAATATAATTCAAGGCATACAAGGAAGGAATGTCTAAGTGATTATTTCAAGTGAGAAGTTAGTTAATGTCTGAGCTACTTTTCAATTCCTCTCCCCCCTCCCCACACACATTTCTTCCATTTAATTTAATATATGAATAAAAACAGTAAAGTGTGCTGTCAAACATAAATTGTTTTAATATCATAATAAATATTATGACGCAGAAAAGTTGCCCAATGTCTAGACTCTGTACAACTTTACTATATTACAAAAGATAGCTTCTAGTTATTCGTCAAGTAGCATTCTACAAAACTTCTTTTTTTGTATAACTTTTTATCTATATTTTAAAACTTTTGTAGATGTTAATAAGAATGTGCATTACAATGTTCACAATGAATGATGACTGTAAACATGCCAGAGTGCCCCATGTACCAATATGCCACCTACAACGGGCTATAATATAGTGGCAACACTTATGGAGAATTTGAAGTATCATCCTAAAATATCTTTTTCTTTTTACCAGCCTTAACGGCTATTTGCTCACAATGTTTATAATCGCAACATCTATGACAAACAACCTTACGAAATTTTGTGTGTTTCATTGGACTTCTTGTATGATTAATATTAAAAATCTGTATCCTCAGTTTCGTGTTAGCATATTTATATGATTACGATTTGATAACGGGAAAACAACAACAGAGGAAAGCTCAGGAGAAATTATGAAAGATTAATGATATAAAAGGTAAAGGAGTCAACAATCTGAAGATTGATGTGAACACCACAGTGCTTTACTAGGCATGGTACTGTTTGGAGGTGGTATGCCGTTGCCTTCCTCCGACCTTCGAATTGACTTATCCAGCCACTTATAGGGGGACCGATAGTTTAACGTGGGTTTCGAACCACAGTGCTACTTGGTATTTCTCACATCAACAACACTGCCAGAGGGGAAAGAAGTTGAAAGTGACAGATAAAAATCATAGGACCTGACGTGGATCGAACCCACGACCCTTGGATTGATAGTCTGGCACTCTATCACTTTTTTTTTTCTTTTTTCCTATGAGTAGTTCTCTTCATTACGGACGCTGACGCTGATCGTTGTTGTTCGTTCTTGTTCGATGTGTTGTTGCCTCAGCTTTTTTACTGCGGAGGGCGTTGAGCCCCCTGACCGGGCGCACTGAGCCACGGCGCCCGGCTGAGCTACGGAGCCGTGCAGATTAATAACTGGTATTATCAGCCAAAAAGGCAGATTACACATGTAGAACAACTGAACATGGTTACAGCAGACAATGACGTAGCTCTTAATCATTAAAATAAGAAAGAGAAGAAATAAAACGACAACAATATGTATGTTAAAATTATTTTATTTTACGGGGAAGATGTGAGAAGGTGTAGCTAGGGGAGAAATTGACAGAACACGTAGTTACTGTAAACGTGAAGTTTTCAGTTGCAGATGCTCGCTGGGTTAAACTAGGGCAAGACTCAATTACTTAAAGTAGCATTAGGGGTTCGGCAGCGCTGTGCATTTCCTCTGGAAGAGAAGTCTGCCAGACCAGAATTGCTGACTTCCTGTACCACTGACAAAAACTCTGGGGAGGGACGAGGAGGACATGGTGGGGGGGGGGGGGGGGAGGGGGGCAGCGGCGAGCGAGGAGGAAAATCGACGATACGGCAGCGCAGTCGGTGCTGCAATATCCGGATATGCCAGCTGTCGGCTGGAACCGGGACTCGCGTGCAATCGCCGATGACGCGAAGCACAACTTTCGTCTGGTAGCCGCGATGTTGGAACGAACAGCGGATGAAGAATGCGGTCCGAAGTTTTGATTTATTCTGGGCTTTTCTGAAATTCACTACGACTGTTGTTGTAGCGTGTGTGTTGGACAGTCAGGGCACTGTGATATGAGAATCGTTATATATATTCATCAACAAGAAATTTGAAGTACCGGTTTCTAATATTAAGAATAATAATGTAAATAATGTGGAATATTTCTAGGATAATGCAAATAAGAGTTGGAGGGACAGGCTCGAAGCCTTCCCAACGCCCGCCCGCCTGGAACAGCCAGCTTAAGGGAACACATCAAATTAATTTCTGTCACCATCCATCCAAATGGGTTGTAAACACGGAAGGCAATACTCACAATACGAGTTATTTTAGAAGATAGGCTAAGGAAAGGGAAACCTACGTTTTTTGCATTTGTCGATTTGGAGAAAGCTTTTGACAGTGTCGACTGGAATACACTCTTGCAATTCTGAAGGTATCAGGGGTAAAATGAAGCGAAGAGTTATATTCAACTTATACAAAAACCAGACGACGGTTATTAGAGTCGAAGGGCAAGAAAGGGACTCAGAGGTTGGGAAGGGAGTAAGACAGGGTTGTAGCCTTTCCCCAATGTTGTTCAACCTGTACAGTGAGCAGGCAGTGAAGGAATGGAAGGAGAAATTTGGAGAGGGCATTAAAGTGCAGGGAGAAGAAATAAAAAACATTGCGGTTTGCCGATTACATAGTAATTCTGTCAGAGACCGCAAAAGATCTGGAAGAGCAATTAAATGGGATGGACAGTGTCTTGAAAGGAAGATATGAGATGAACATTAAAAAGAGTAAAACGAAGGTAATGGAATGCAATGTTAGAAAATCAGGCGATGCTGAAGGAATTAGTTTAGGTAATGAGACAATAAAAGTAGTGGATGAATTTTGTTATTTGGGTAGCAAGGTAACTTCTGATGGCCGTAGTAAAGAAGATATAAAATGCAGAATGGCTATGGGAAGAAAAGCGTTTCTAAAGAAGCGAAACTTGTTAACATCCAATATTAATTTAAATGCTAGGAAGGAGTTCAGACAAAAAGATTATAGAAGCTTTTGAAATGATGAAGATTAAATGGGTAGATGCGTGACTAATGAGGAGGTGCTTAACTGAATTTGGGAGAAAAGGAGTGTCTGGCATATCCTGACTAAGAGAAGGGATAGATTGGTTGGACACATTCTGAGACATCAAGGAATTGTCAACTTAGCACGAGGAGGAAGTGTGTGGGGTAAATATCGTAGAGGTACACCGAGGAACGAATATAGTAAGCAGATTGAAAAGGATGTAGGTTGCCGAACGTATTCTCAGACGAAGAGACTTGCACAGGACAGGGTAGCGTGGAGAGCTGCATCAAACCAGTCTGCCGACTGAAGACCACAACAACAACAGATTAAGTACAGAAAGGTTCAAGGGGGGACAGGCTCGAAGGTTTTCCCAAGCTGCAATGCGTACACTCTAAATTTTTTATGTTTTTCAATATGTAGTTTTTTAATTATCTTTCTCTTTCATTTTGTTATTTTTCTGTTTCATATTGTTGCTCGTTAGACTAAATAGTAACGTTAAAGAATGTATGCCATTGTGTGCTATATTATTAGATGTGTGACTTGCTTTTAAATGTTAGGTAGCAGGTTATAAAATATGGACTAAATAAATAACAATTAATTATACAAGGAAGCAGGCCTCGATCTGGGAGGGGGCCGCGATAAACCTGAGTGTCATGATTGTTGCGAATAATATAATACGGAAAAATAATAATATAATGTACATTACTTTTATGTATTTAAATTTATTTATTTATATTTTTATTATTTTTGTCCGAAATAAAAGTGGGCCAAGAAACGGGCCAGTGGAATTTTTATCTTTCTTTTATTTTTCTACCTTGATGGAAGACCTTTTTCACAGAAATTCCATTACGGCAAAAATTCGTGTATAAGGAAGTAACGAATCCAATCCCAATTGTGGTGTCGCACAAGTCTGAAGTGCGCGCTACGTACTTTCGCCGCGCGCCGCCATGCACGCACGCACGCACTAGAAGGCTCCAAGTTTCCTGCCAGCTCCACAACATCAATGCAGCTTAATTTCCTAAAGATGGTGTAAAATAAGACCGGAACTAGTCGAAGAAAATAAATTTTTTTGCACTCGAGACTGTTCTTTACGCATGTAATTACTTTTGCTTACAAAACTAATGGCTTGAAGTTTCATGTCGTTTATGGTCCAAATGTAGCAGTAATTGCGGATTGGTTTTGCTTTGTTGGGGAACGGTGTTTTTTGCTTTTGATGTTTTATTGTCACGTTTGTGAGGATTTTTCTTCAACTACAGCTGTGGTGGCTGATCTGATACATTAAATAATGTAGGTATTGCATTTCACGTAAGTTTCTTACTTTCAACACTTACTGATTTGACTGGAATTGTACTGACGAAACCTTGACGTTTCTGTGTAGAAAACCGACGTCTTTCTGCAAATGCTCTGGTCTTTTGTAATTTATTAGCCATTTCTTGCTCTTAATAGAAAAGGAAAATCGTTAAAAAGTCGTAAAATTAAAGAGAATCTTAAATAAACTGTCCTGCAATTTGCCGTTTCATACCTTCCAATGGTTCTTAGGAGACTTAATAAAGATACTTATGGTGTTATTTTGTAGTTATTACCGATTTTAAATGTCGCCACATACCTCCTCTGTTAAAATAATGTTAAAATTAATTTAAACAACACTATTTACAATCGTCACATTACGTATTCAGAAATGTAGCTAGCTTGCCCGCCGCTTGGAGCGCTGCTGTCGTGGCCTATAACAAAAATCAATCGGAGTGTCGTGACTGTAGAAGTTGGACTGTGGAAGATGTCCTCGAGGGTTGCTCCGTTGTCACCGCAAATGAAACATAAGAAAACAAATATTGCTTTAAGAATCATTTAATAAGAGTCATTAACATTAAAAATCGTTTACAACAACATAAATAAATAAGATTTTACCTGCAAGACGGGGCTGATTTAAGGCAGTAGCAATGATAATAATAATCCGCCACATCAGATTTATCTCTTTGACCCAGGAGAACGTTCCGTGAATGCAGCGCTGAGAAATGTACCGCTGCGTGTGGCCGATGTATTTGTCACTCTGGCAGTTGATGCTGTGTACTCCAGGGCTCTGTACACCTAGTCTACCCTTCATTGAACATATTCTTGATTTTTGCTGAAGAGCGAATGGTGGTTTCAATGCTGCTCTTTTCTAATATCACGGCAATCTTTCCAGCATATGGAAGGAACGTCGAGCGCTGAACGTCTTCTTCCCGAACGTCTTGCTTATCGTTTTTCTTGCTCGGTTGGAGAGCGCGTCTGATCCGCGTCTCCGAAGAGCCGTTGTTGCGAAACGTTTTTTCTCAAGTGCTGAAATTCAAACGGCAGACTCCTCTTGTCACATGTGTCTGAGCAAAATGTTTCGCGATGTTTCGTAACAACGGCTGTGACTCACAGTGGGTAGAAATGTGTAAAGAAAGAAATTATAATACAGCTTTCAATGTAATCAGTCTGGAAGGAAATATTTCCTCTGTGTTTTCGCCGTAGGATTCAGAAAGCAAGGAAAGACCAGAGGTGTTCACCCTAACATTCTTTACTTACATAACTATGAAATATGACCTAATGATATAGGTACTAAGATGAAATGCCAAGGATAACGGAGTAGAATTCGCTGATCATCCACGTATGTATCCAAAAATTGTAAGCAAGGGCGAGAAATTTGATGAGCAAGTGTGTCTTACGGTGGAACTCTGACATAAATAAAACTTCTAACTACCGGAAGAAAATAACAGTTTAAAACGATAATTTCTTCACAATCATGAGTAGAATGTGGAATTTGTAGAAAGAAAACATGTTGACTGAAATTTTTGCTATTTCTTTTAACTTCATTTTGAAGTTTAGATGTTGATGGCGGAACTCATGTACGTAAAGAGGATCGATTGTTAGCACAGAATGAATTTTCGAAATATTAGTATGTGGAACGAACGTTTTCAGTCGACACTGTAAATTTTAGTGTTCCGAGATCTTACGAGCGAAAACTGATCGACGTTGCTCTCTATGGGGAAGTATCAACTATCTCTAAGAGAACGACCTATTGACTTGTAGGCAGCCGCAGCGGAGTGGCCGAGCGCATTGAGGCGCTATACTCTGATGCGCAAGGCCGTTCCCCGTGGGGGGTTCGAATCCCCCCTCGCGCACGGACGTTTGTGCTGTCTTTATAATACGTTAATTTATAAGTCGTTTGTAAGTTTAGGTACTGATGACCCCTCTGTTAAGTTCCACAAGATTGACAAACATCTGAACTTATAGGCAACATATATATTCGGAAAGTATCGTTCTTTTGAAACGCAGCAAGCTCTTGACTTACATGAAGTGAAGAGTGTTATTGACAAGGAAGCTCGAATAGATTCCATATTTCTATATTTCAGGAAGGCCTTTGACACTGTACCTGACAAGCGGCATCTAATAAAATTCTGTGCTTATGGAATATCGCCACAGTTATGCGATTGGATTAGCAATTTTCTGTCAAAGGACACAGTACGTGATAACTGGCGTAAAGTCATCGAGTAGAACAGAAGTGATATCTGGCGTTTCCCAGGGAAGTGTTACAGTGCCTCTACTTTTCCGTAACTTTATAAACGAGCCAGAAGACAATATGAGTAGCTCTCTTAGACTGTTCGCGGATGGACCAGTTAGTAAATTCACCAGAACAAATAATCTGCAAAACGATGAAGATGTGTTTGCATGACGCGAAAATTGTCAATTGACTCTAAATAATGGTAAGTGTGAAGTCACCCACTTGAGTACTAAAATGTTAACCTTCTATTACACGATAAATCAGTCAAATACAAAGGCTGTAAATTCAACAAAATATCTAGGAAAAACAATCATGTACCAACTTAATTGTAAAGAACACACAGAAAATATCGTAGGGAAGGCACTACAGTTAGAAGGTGCAACAGTTCAATAAAGAAACTGACTACACTACACTCTTTTGTAGTACTGCTGCGCATTGTGGGATTCCCACCAATTTGGACTGAAGGATAATATAGAGAAATTTCAGAGAAGGGCAGCTCGTTTTGTATTACGGCGATAATGGGGAAATGATGCACGAGTTGGGGTGGAAATGAAAAGAAAGGCATGATCTATTTGCGAAATTTCTTTCACCAACTTTCTCCTCAGTATGCATAGTACATATTTCGCTGGTACCCACCTACTTAAGAATACATGGTTATCTTAATGAAATAAGATAAATTATGATATTCTTGTGATGGTGCAGCTCCTGTATACGGAAACATTTTGTGTTCCTTTTCCCCGCGCACTCTTAGAGAATGGAAAGGTAGGAAAATATAAAAGCGGTTCAATGAACCCTCTTCCATGCATTTAAATGTGATTTGCAGAGTGTTCATGTAGACGTAGAATTTAAACAGAGTGAGGAACTAGGCCCATTTAACTTTGTATCATATTTTACGGCTTTGTTAATTTACATTCTCAAAGTTCTGCCACCATTGGATCAAAATTGATGTCTCTCAAGGTGTACTAATTTTGGCCCACTTTAAATTACCGTAATAACCCTAAAAGTGGGCCTCTGCGTCTTTTGACAGCTCAAAATTTAAATGAAAATGACCGCTTAACGGTTCATATGAGGTGATGGTTGATTAAACGTGTTTGCGTAGGAGAAAATTCTCAACTTTTCTCTCATTTTTTGTCATAAATCGCACCAATTCAGACATGTTTGCAAGCATAGTGGCAATTTGACAGTGTGTGTCTGATGCCTCTGTCTGAAACGTTTTCTCACTTATAAAATCGGCACCAAAAATTGGCAGCGAGCGACCAGAACCCCCCCTTTTTCAATTTTTTTAAAATTATTTTTGTCCGAAATTTTTGTATAAAAATCAAAACTACAGGAATATTTTAATTGGGCCGTAAAATCCAACAGTGCAATTTTTTTCCTTTCCGTCAGTGTATCGGACTTTCTGCATAACATTTTCACAGGAGGATATCGTCCTAATCTAAATTGTCTGTCGAGAACAAGACAGATAGGACAAGGGGATAGGAAAGCAGTTGTTATCTATCAACAACAGAAAAGCTACTGGACTTGATATGATGCAGATTCGATTCTACTCAGAATAAGGAACAAACTCGTCCCTCTTATAGCAGTAGTGCACTGAAGATCTCTAGAGGATTGAAAGGTTTTAATTGTATTGAGAAAAATCTTCTGACGTAATAGTAATTTTCGTTGTGTTATAAGACCGTTACTATCGACACACACACAGACACACACACACACACAAACTAGTAGATAGAGTTGTTTGTTCCGTGAGCCTTTCCGCAGATGATGCTCTAGTGTGTCGAGAAGCTGAGAAGATGTGAAACTCTAGCGAAATGCTGGAGAATCTGCTACGTACAGGTGCAACTGACCCTGAATATACATAAATGAAACGTATTGCGAACACTCAGAACGAAAGAGCCTTTATTATAAGACTACGCAGTTCAGCAATAACTGGATGCAGTTTGTTCCATACAATATATGCTGGCATGTATACGGAGGTATATAGTGGAACGGTAAGATATATTCAATTGTGTAAGATATATTCAATTGTGAATTGTGAGACAGATGTCAGCCTTAGATTTATTAGCAAAATATTCAGAAATTGTAGTTCTAGTTTGAGGTAGGAGCAATTCTGAAAGCTAGTAGTTTCTTTAATATGGTTTTTGACAACTCAGAGCGTCTGAATTTCCGTGCCTGGCTTACTGTATTACTGTGCCATCAGGGTTCTCGAATATGTGATTCAGGCAATTGTACCCACAATCCTCCTGAGTGAAGATGTATCACGATCACTCAGCGGACACTTTCGACCACATTGCGATTTAGCAAATAAAGTTTTCATGCTTTCTCTGAATGCTATATGACCCTTGAAGCATTCTGCAGCTACCCTTGTTGTTCAAGTATCCACCATATGAGTACCAACAATATGGCCATGGTAGAATTCACTGATCTGCGACGAGCATTCACATTTACGGAAGATACTATTATGACAGCTACGTACTGAAAACTGAAACATATTGAGGAACATAAACAGCTGCTGTTCGTGATCAGTTACAATGTTGTCAGTTATAGATTTCGACAGCATTACGTTCAACCATGAACTTCTCGTGGTGATTACATATTCTTGTCCAAATGCTGTATTTTCATTCTGGTACAAAAAATAGAAAGACCAGATGTAAGCCGTAGCCAACCATTGTGGTATTACCCCAAATTGTTTCGTACCGGCCGCGACAGATGCTCGCCTGACGGTGACAAGATGGCTGCAGTGCGCGCAGGCAGCCCGGTGCTTTTCCGTCGTCACTAGGCGGGAATAGCAAACGTGTAATTTCATTTATTTATCATTTACAGTTTATTTTTCGTAACTCCAGCAATATGACAGGTTACAACCATGCTTCGACGGTATTAACAAATGTTCAAATGTTTGTAAATCTATCGGACCAAACTGCGTGGTCATCAGTCCGTAGCTTACAAACTACTTAAAACTAGGTAAACTAACCTAAGGACAAACACACACACACCAATGCCCCAGGGAGTACTCGAACCTCCACGGCGAGCAACCGCGCGCTCCGCAGCGAGACGCTTTAGACCGCTCGCCTACTCCACCGCGGCGATGTTATTAACTACAGTATTCTTATTAATTAAAAGTACATTTTATTTGAAAGATTTTATATTTAGAAAGTGATGTCTTATTGGCTGCTTTGAACCAGCCAATTGTGTGGAGGCTTCTAGAACCAAGGCACAAAGTAAGAGTTCGGTTTCGAGTGGTGGCGGGCCTCTGGATAGGAGCCACGTATGTCGAGGTGCGGTTCTAGGTGATACAGCGGAAGGGTTATCCGCCTGGTGATGTTTTCGTTGGTGAACCTTAAGAGCTCTGTGGAAGTGCATTGGCGTGTGGAGGCCTTGCTCCAGCATTTTGTGAATTAAGCGAGCTGTTGCTCTGGTGATAGTGAGAGAGCACGACGAGATTGATTTTGTGGTAGAGTTGCTTCAAATAAATTTTTATGATTAGAAGGTGCTCATTGATTAATATTTAGATACCGTGAGAATGGCAGCTAGCTCTCAATGTAGAAAAATGTAAGGTGATCCGCATGAGTAGTAAAAACAATCCTATAATGTTCGAATACAGAATTAGTAGTGAGCTTCTTGATGCTGTCGCGTCGTTCAAATATCTAGGCGTAACATTGCAGAGCGGTATGAAATGGAACGAGCATGTAAGGATAGTTGTGAGTAAGGCGGACAGCCGACTTCGGTTTATTGGGAGAATTTCGGGAAGATGTACTTCACCTGTAAAGGAGACCGCGTATAAAACGCTTGTACGACCACGTCTTGAGTATTGCTCAAGTGTTTGGGACCCGCAGCAGATCAGTTTAAAGGAAGACATAGAGGCGGTTCAGAGACGAGCAGCTAGATTTGTAACCGGTAGGTTCGACCAATGCGCGAGTGTCACGGAAATGCTCCGGCAACTCATTGGGGATCGCTGGAGGAAAGACGACGTTCTTTACGTGAATTTCTGTTGAGTAAATTTTAGAGGGCCGGAATTTGAAGCTGAGTGTAATACGATCTTGCTGCCGCCTACTTACATTTCGCGTAAAGATCACAAAGACAAGATAAGAGAAATTAGGGCTCGTACGGAGGCATATAGGCATTCTTTTTAACCTCGTTCTGTTTGGGAGTGGAATAGGAAAGGAAATGCCTAGTAGTGGTACAGTGTACCCTCCGCCACGCACCTTACGGTGAATTGCGGAGTATGTATGTAGATGTAGATATAGATGTAGAATATTGATGATATCTGAGCAGAATCTGCGACCTGAGGAGAGGAGACATCCAATGGTACTGTATATTTGTCAGGTAATCCTGATCTATTGTGGAGCGTGCAAGAAGAGAGGACACTTACAACAGAATAATAGGAACTTTCAGAGATAGTAGCATTTACTTAGGGTGTGTGTGTCCACGTGTAAAGCTCGCTTGACGAATTAATCAAATGATATGCAAAGCATGCATGGCTGTCATCCCTGACTAATTAAACTTTGTGTTACCAGATCGTAACGTTCCTAAACGTTGCCAGGTAGCCGCCGAGAGGTTTATACCATGTGTATGAAATCACCCATCAAATGTAATCGAAGACAACTTTGAATTTCTGCACACGGAAAACTAAGAAAACTTAACTTGCTGCATGAAATAGAAATTTTTAACGGCAGATGTCTAGTTTTTAGTATTGAATGAAAATAATTAGAGGACAGCCAAATTTTTGGAAATATGAAGAGAAATGCATGAACACTGGTACATTGTGCACAATAACTGATTAAACGTCAAGAGAAGCGACGACTGCAGACAAAAGAGTATGGTATGCGATCTATAAAACCGGCAATTTTATATTGCAGTTATATAGTGCAATCTATTATTCATTTAACTGTACTTAATGAACGTCACAAACAAAATGAATAACCTTTAGAGGGGAACATTCTTTCTTTAAATTGATAGTTCAGTTGTACGAAGTACTGTAAATGTAGTTGAAAGCAAAATAAATAATATGGACGGAGATCATCACGCCAGACATAGAACCTTAATAGACAGGTTACAGTTCGAAATCAACGACAAGTTTTGTGTACAGCAGTTTAATTAATCCATCTCCTGAGTTGCTCCCTTAACACAACAGACTAAGTTTCTTTTCCTCGAATAAAGACTGTAAAATGCTTCTAGCAAACGTTAAGTTAGAAAGCAAATCAATATGATAACTGCATACGCTGTACATAGTTGAAAGTTACTGTTCGTAGTGAAATATTCGTTGTTGCGAAGTTTCTTACGAAGACTGAGAATGCGGTTCCGTATCGTGTGACGTTAGCTCTAAGGTAGTTGCGCAGAGTATAACCTAGGGACTTCAAGACTATATTCCTGAGAAGTGAAGTTTCTTCGAGCTCTTAAAGGTGTAAAATAACACCGGAAACAGCGACTGAAGCAGGTAATTAATTAGATTCAGTCTAAGCCTGTAGTAATGGAATACAGGAAGTGTCGTAGTGATTCTCTACGCTAACAATTAACTGAGCGAGGTGGTGCACAGGTTAACACACTGGACTCTTTCGGGAGGTCGGTGGTTCAAATCTGCCTCCGGTCATCCATCTTTAGGCTTTTTTGATTTTCATAAATCGCTCGAGGCAAATGCCGGGATGGTTCCTTTGAAAGGGCACAACTGATTTTCTTCCCAGCCTTATCAAAAAATATTGGAGCTTGTGTTCCATCTAATAATTACTCTGTCGACGGGATTTTAAACTAAGCTTCCTTCTGTTTCTTACTACTTAACGATTACTAAGGCACAGAGACTTGGAAAGACAGGAATAATCTTAGGCAATGAGGGACCACATGAAATACATTACAATATACATACACTGCAAAAATAAATCTAAGTACATTCACTCAGAATTTTCCTATTCATTGAAGATTTGTTATTGTGAACCGAACCCACCACTCGAGAACAAGATTTTGCTCCTATAAAATTTTACAACCTAAGGGCACTGATCATCATCTGTCGGTTTATCTGTGTGGTTTTGGTGTGTGAAACAACTAGATTCACCTTGCTATATGACACTTTTCCCTTATCTGTAGGCTTCGTATCTGGCTAGAACAAGAAAAATAAATTCAGCCCTGATACAATTAGTCTCTGGGTTAAAACACTGTTACTTGAGATTTGACAACGCACTAGCCATCAACTGGGACTGCAGCGGGAAAGCGTGGGATTGCACTGAAACTGACAGACGAGCAAATTGTGCAAGAAAACAATATAAATCATTTGAAGGACATTCTTTAGGACATAGATCGAAACTCAATACTCTTTTATTATGCTTGTACGGAAGGGTATTGCAAGAAATGTTTGTTACATTTGATGAGGTTAATTTAAAACGGTAGAATATCTACCTGACGCAAAATATATAACATAAATTGAGACTGGCTGAAGGAGGCATTCTGTAAAGAATAAACAAATAATTAGGATTTAGTCCGTTAAGCAGACGTCCTCTTAATAAACACAACCATTTCAGAACACACCAATACTGTCAACCATGTCTTAACAATTTGTATGCACATTAAAAATGATTTAACAAGAATTCAGTGGCATGCTAAGAATCAACAGGACAACTTTTATACACTGAGAACTTAATAGAGGCACGCGTTCCAAGTAACTCAATGTAGTCTCAAAACTACTAGCTACAGAAAGGGCCCGATTGACTATTTGAAGTTGGTAGTAGTACCTTCAACTGCAGTAACTGCTTACCTGTAAACTGAGACTATATTTTGGTCAATAGTCAAGGTAACTCATAGCGTTTACCTGTAGGTGAGGAAATTACAGAAATAATTAAAATAATCAGAAAATAAAAACAGAATACGCACTTCTTACCAGTAGGCAGCATGTTAGGCCTACCAATTGCTGCTTCATTATACTGTGTTGCAGCTGATTTTGTCCGAAATTACAGCAAGATAAGGAAATAAGTTACTACACCCCACTGCTTGGTGCTCTCTGGAATTATTATGAATCATATGAGCACTCTCGTTCATGTACGCCATTAACCAAATACATTGGCTTATCACTACGAAACACAACTAAAACTACCACAACATCAAAATATTCAACGATTTTCTGAAAAGGGCAGCCACAGCTTAAATACATTTTGATAAAATTCGATCCAAAAAAACCGTACCAAAATTAATAGAGTCCAACGGTTAATCAATTTAAAAATGGTCAAAGCTTACAGAACGACATCCAGCGAAGCACTTTGTGTTTTATCAGGTCTCATGCCCATAACACTTAAGATACAGGAAATAGCCAAATATTATAACGTGGTCAAAACCAAAGACGCCAAACAGACAATCGACATCACCCTAGAGTACAGAAGCTGGACACACCCGGCAGACTTTTCGAGGATAACTGAGAAGGACGCCAGCAAACGCTACGCTGTTGAAATATACACAGATGGAAGCAAGTCAGACGACGGAGTGGGTTCGGGGATAGCAATATTTGTTAATAAGAGGCTTACTTACCAGATACAGCTAAAACTGTCTAATGAATGCTCCAACAATCAAGCGGAACAATTTGCCATCCTCAATTCTCTTGAGTTGATAAATAATCTCTCGAATACTGATACAACTGCAGTAATTCACACCGACAGCAGGATTACTTTAGACTCTTTGCGAAATCCGAAGAACCACAACTTGTTGATTGAAGAAATAAGATGTAAAATCAGAAGGTTGCAGACACACAACTGGCTGGTGCATTTCGAATGGGTTAAGGCTCATCAAGGGATATGGGGAAATGAACTAGCGGACAACCTTGCTAAAAGAGCAGCTCGATCACGACAATCAATACGCTACAACAAAATACCTACAAGTGCCGGGAAGAAGAAACTTCGAGAAGAGTTTAGGAACAAATGGGACATTGAGTGGCACAGAACAAAAAACGGGGGAAGCACTAAACCGTATTTTCCTACGATCCGACAACGTTTACTGATTAAACTTCCAATATCTCAGAATTTTACAGCTATGTTAACAGGTCATGGGAAACTGAAAGCCTACTATCAGCGGTTCAAAATAATTGAAGACGAAACAGTGCTGTCCAAACTATTGACTACGTGCTATTTGACTGCTGCAATTTATTGAAAGACAGGGACCATCTCAGGAAAAAAATAGCTGCCAAAAGAGGATGATGGCCCGTCAGTAAATAAGACTTAGTACATAAATTCACTACAGACTTTTAAAATTTTTGTAATTTAATAAGATTTCCTGATGTATAAAATTGTTTGTTCCTTTGTAAACCATGTCAACTTATATACTGTACTTATGTTTGCAAAAATATTTGATGTAATCGCCTGAATCTAACCATCAAACATGTAATATTACTATGTAATTGGGCATGTTAAATAATAAATAAATAGCCGACCGCGGTGACCGAGGTGACTGAGGCGCTCCAGTCACGGTCAGCACGGCCACTACGGTCGGGGGTTCGAATCCCCCCTCGGGCATGGATATTTGTGGCGTCCTAGTTCGTAAGTGGTTCATAAGAAATTTGTAAGTTTAGGGACTGATGACCCCGTAGTTAAGTCCCATAAGCTTAACAAACATTTGCATTTGAATAAATAAATAAATAAAAACACCACAAAAATTAAAAATTAACTTCAATAATATAAAGTCCTGGGTGCAGACGCATAGAGATAAAAATCGCATAGCTGCTAAGACGTTTTTACTTAGACACCACCAGTTTCACATCGGTATAGATGCATCTTCAGGTGACATTAGAAAACAGCGTCCCGCTTTCAGGAGGTCTTGCTAAAATACTCTCACAATAGGGTGTGGCTGTCATTTGATAAATAACATTCCACATTTAACAATTTCGAAGAAACCAGCAATGCGAGCCAGGAAACAGATGGCATCTCCAGGACCAGGAAGTGCTGCGGCCACGGTAAATAACAAGTGCGTTCTCAGATGTCTGAGACATTTGAGAAAGTTAACTTCAATAAATTAAAGGGCACAAGTTTTCTAGAACTCTGGAGCCAAGTTTTTAAACCTTCATTTTATCACAGGACTATTTGATCTAACCATAGACAATTGCTGTATGATTTGTGCGTGTCACTTTTATTAAAGTTCGCAGTCAACCGTTTAAACTTTCAAGTATTACAGAACTGCATGGTCTTACTATGGACAATTGCGTTAACAAAGTAGCACACGATATCATAAGGTCCATAGTCAGCTTTTTTTTAAACTATCGAGCTTTACAGCACTGCCTAGTTTGCTATAGACAATGTGACAATATCATAAACTTCGCAGCCAACTGTTTAAATTTGCAAGTAACACCAAGTTGCGGACTCTTTAAAAATACCTCCATAAAACGACAGCCATTTTGAGCCGAAGGCCGAAAGACACCTCAAAAGATCTCATTCCATTTAATAATAAATGTTCCATGACAACAAATGAAAGGTCATAACACACATTGACGTTGCTTAAAACAACAGACACTTGAAGATGGGCCGGCCGCGGTGGCCGAGGGGACTAAGGCGCTCGAGTCACGGTCTTCACGGCCACTACGGTTGGGGGTTCGAATCCCCCCTCGGGCATGGATATTTGTGCCGTCCTAGTTCGTAAGTAGTTCATAAGTAGTTCGTAAGTTTAGGGACTGATGACCCCGTAGTTAAGTCCCATAGATTATACAAACATTTGAACATTTGAACTTGAAGATGGCTGGCCGCCGAAGAAGCGAATGGCCCGAAGTCGCAACCAAAACACATATAAAGAGAACCGGTGGTGCGTAAGCGTGAGTCCCCAACTTCACGAGAAAGCCGGTGAGATGCAAGACCTATGTAAGACAGAACCAGGCTGCTAAAAAACAGCTGAGAATCACAAAGCAACAAACAGCTGAGAATCACAAAGCACAAACCCCAGACAAGAAAACCAACACCAAGCAAAAGCAACAGTAAGTATTGACAAATAGTGTAGCTCCCCCAGTAGAACCCTTTTGCGAAGCGTGAAACGTGTCCATAAAAAATTATTTTTGTAAGAAAATGTCTAATATTGTGCCTCCTGTTTTGTATCGAGTAACTTGCTTGCAAGAAAATGTATAATATCGCTTCTACTGTATGTATCGATATGTGTACTTAACTCTGTGAAAGTTTCATCTTTGGCAAAGATCATGTATTGCATAGCATTGTAGCTCGCGCTGAGAGAGAGTAGCTCTTGTGGTTCAGCTCGCTCAGAGAGCGGTTGTGTTGTGTGTATGGCTCCGATGTAGAGCAGAGGCTGCTTTGCCAGCAAGTCATAAGTTGTATTATGTAGGTAATGTAATGCTGATTATTAATAACAAGTAACAAAGTTGACCTTTCTTTCCTGTTTCATTTACGTAGTTAGAAAATTAACCTACTTCCTTCATTTGATAATTGGTTATTAGTGGATTTAAAGTGCTGTATTGATTTTAATAATATTGTTGAACAGATTTCGTTATTGGTGCCATAGTAAATGATAGTTAATTGACTATGATACTAAATTTCAATAATCAGAAACTGACCTGCATAAAATTCTCACAGTCAGGCATTAAGAAAGTGGTTTGTGGTTTTTTAATATCTTTCTCGCAGTCAAAATTTTTGAGTATAGTCAGTGACTGTTTCAAATGGTGACTTGTCACAGTTGTTTTGTGTTTAAAATATCCGTTGCGCACATAATCAGTTTAATGCACTGTTTCTTATTTAATAGTATAAACGTCAATATCAGGGCCATAATTAAACCAAATTGCTGTGTTAATGAACAATTTGTTGTCTGATTTAACGATAGGTTCAACATCCATAACACACACACAGCTTTTAAGCGTACGGAAGTACAACCCTCCGCCCCTTCCCAAATAGACTACTGAAGTTACTCTCGCGGACTGTTGCAGCCTCAGTCCCACAAAAGGCCACAAGGCAGTGGATGTTGAATTTCAAAAGACAATTAATCGTTTCTTAAGAAACCTGCAAACATAACGGCGCATTTCGCCTCAAACAAGGGTACGCAGTAGGAAAGACACCCCCTCCCTCCTACAAAAGCTTCCACCCGCCACCAAGGAGAGCATTTAAATAAAAAAATAGGGCAAAGGGGGGAAAAGAGAGGAAAAAAAGCTGAACTTATCTCGAATGTCCAAGCTACGTCGCTAATAGGTGATCAAACTCCTCGTATCCCCCCCTTTAAGGCTAATCGACACTAGTTGCATGAAATGAATTGCGCGCAACTAGTTCCGTATATGTCTGTAGACACGGCGCCAATACTGTTCGTTGTTTTGTGAGTGCCGTAGTCGCCGTAGAATGAAAGTTTTGGTAGCTGTAAGAGTTGTGGCGGAGGTATTGCTTCTCTGTGCGAAGTCGCTGCATAAGACTAAATATAAAAAGAATAAGAAACGTGTTTGAGTTCGTGACTGGATTAAAAAAAGACGTCAGCTCGGTTGCTCAGCGACCTTGCTGAAAGGAATTGTAATTGAAGACCCTAGAAGTTATTTTAATCAACTTAGAATGTCACCAGAGCAGTTCAAGTTCCTTTTAAACAGAGTTAGTAATGCAATAAAGAAACAAGATACTGTTATGCGTGAAGCATTGTTACCAGAACTGATATTACAAACTGCATTACGTTTCTTGTCAAGTAGATACTCGTCTCTGCAGTACCGTGTACCCAAATCCACAATTGCCATACTTCGTTTGTACAGGTATTTGGAATTGAATGTACTTTAGTCTGCAATTCACTAATCGTCAACCCATCAATATTTAATTCACAAATAATTGTTTCAAGAGCACTAACACGCCGCTGCTAATTCCTAAATTTTTCACCTATGCATCGCATATATGTTCAAAAACCGAATTATTTCTTCCTTTCCCCCTTTATGTTGTGTTTTGTTCTGTATTGGTTATCACCTAAACTAAGAACACGCGCAACCAGTTTCGCCAGCGAGTTGCGCGAACGACTTCCGCGCATGCGCACTGGCCAGTACCGCAGTTTCATGAAACCTAGTGTCGTCGTGTAAACTAGCCTTCACACGCACGTCCCATCCAACTAAGCGATTTACATCTGAGTTGGAACCCAGGGTTCCATATTGCTACCATAGGCGCCGACTTTTGGAAATCTTGGGGTATGCTCAGTGGCGTATCCACAGGGCGTGAGGACATTCGCCCGCCTGCAGCATCAGGCCACCCCCACCCCCGATAGATGCTTCTTAAAAGAAGAAAACATTATACAAAGCATTTTTATTTTAACTTCAACATTTTTCGTAATTATTTTCAGAGTTTTCATCTCCTGAGACATGCATATCAGATAATTATGTGCCTGTATTGTGAATAATGTGATCACTATCCCAATCACTTATATCGGATCGTCTTCCTGGCTTCATTCTTCTGCAGATTTATTTTCTATACAATATTACCAAAATAATCCAACGTCTGCTGTCATACCATGTCTGTCGATACCAATAGATTTACAACCCATTGTTACATCACAAACCGATTCAGTAAACAGGATGAAAAATGTCACGATTTACACTAACACGATTCATTGAAGACAACTGACTTCCAAGAGAATACATAAGAGGTTTTGAGGAAGAGCGGCACAATTCGAGAAATTAGATAATGTTTATGCTGGGGTCAGAAATGAACCCAAGATAGTAACTGAGGGTTATGCATATCGTATAGTAAGAGGCAAAGGTATGCTATCACATGCTATGCCGGCACATGTACTTCGGTGTTTGTATGCGAATGTGACACTAGAGTATCTGTTTAGGCAGGGACCTGAGAGTACAGCTTAAATTTGCCACCAGTGAAATGAGCAGGAATCATGTCTTACTTGTCAAAAGTAGATTTCTTTTTTACTAATATGTCATCATTTTAATGGATGCACTTTCCGAGGATAATTAATTTATTGAACGGACAAAATTACATACAATAGTCTGTCTACCATAGAGCAGGATTGCAGGAACAGCATTAAATAATTTTCCCTATTGTTTCGCAAATTCCGAGGTCATTGTTAGGTTGGAACGGAAGAGTAAGGCTGAAACAGCCAACCGAACATTCGTGACGAGAATATTTTTTAATTTCACTGCTGCTAATATGCTCTACTCGAACTCTGCCTTTTGATTTGCTAGCCATAACACGTGCACATCACACAGAGAATCTTCGTTTTCACACTTCGCAAAGCTCTGGTACCGTATTTGTCAATTTTTTTTATTTGTACTTCAGCATCTGATGCAATACGGTATGAAATTTATCCACAAAATGAATCAAGGAATATATCGTAAAAAGGAAAAAAAAAATAATGCTAAAATTTTCAGCGTGTGCCCAGCATATTCCGTAATTTATATTTATACAGTTAACAGGCAATGTAATTTATAAACAACTATTTGGCTGCCAATGTCGCTTCATTTTTCCTGGAAGTCTTGCAACTTGTTTATCCCTGTTCGTTTATGCCAAGTTCGGAGTAAAAATGGTTCTTTATGACGGTGATAGAAAATAGAATTTATCTTTAGCATTTTTCCGTGTGTGACATTCCCTTACACATTCCGTATTTCATACATTTCTTAGATGTATTTGTAATTCGAATACAGCCAAATCGTTTTGGGGTCTACGAATAAACGCTTCAAGTATGTAAAATACTTACTGACTTATTATTAACGTTTTTAATTGAATGTTTAAGGTTGCGTCTCCTACTAAAAAGCATAGTAGCTATTTTTAAAGAGATGGAAGTTGCGTGATAGTGGGGTTAACTACATAGCGGTCAATTACATCAACGTATCTGTGCAGGATGCCTAATATATTTATCGCTTGCTTAGTGTTCTGAATAATATGGTTTTAGGAGGTATGACTGTGGAAAGTCATCGTCTTGTAGTAGCAGAGAATGTCTTAATAACTCTCCAAACATTATCAATATTTAAATACCTTTTTGTTTCTAGGAGGAACACTCAACGAATTAATATGTAGTTAGAACAAGTTACTATATTGCTCTTCATCTTGCAAAGGGTTGTGCGATTTCACTGAGTTTCGTGTTATGATGACAGTGTGGAAACTTTACAACAGACTTCTTGGTGAGCCTGTACCCAGGAAAAGCCATTAGCCGCTCCATGGGCCCCGGGTTCCCCGCAAGTGTCACTCGCCGCAAGTGTTCCAACTCCGTGTTTGTGTGGCGCCCGGGACGGGCGTGTGTGATTACAGCTTAGCGTCTGGCCTAGCGAGTCTCTGGACCTACGGGAGTGGTGTGTCCGAGGACAAATGAGGAGCTCTGGTGATACGAGTGGCTAGCCATCATAGGCGCCGACTACGGGTATGCTCGGTCGCTCAAGCATACCCCAAAATTTTAGTGGGTATGCTGGGCACACGCTGAAAATTTTAGTATTATTTTTTTTCCTTTTTACGATATATTCCTTGATTCATTTTGTGGATAAATTTCATACCGTATTGCATCAGATGCTGAAGTACAAATAAAAAAAAATTGACAAATACGGTACCAGAGCTTTGCGAAGTGTGAAAACGAAGATTCTCTGTGTGATGTGCACGTGTTATGGCTAGCAAATCAAAAGGCAGAGTTCGAGTAGAGCATATTAGCAGCAGTGAAATTAAAAAATAATCTCGTCACGAATGTTCGGTTGGCTGTTTCAGCCTTACTCTTCCGTTCCAACCGGGCGTTCGAATCCCACCTCGGGCATGGATATTTGTGCCGTCCTTAGTGTTACCTAGTTCATAAGTATTTTGTAAGTTCAGGGACTGATAACCTCGTAGTTAAGTCCCATAAGCTATACAAACATTTGAATTTTTTTGAATCCGCAAACAGTCTAAGGGAGCTATTCAAATTGTCTCCTACATCGTTTATAAACACAAGGAAGAGTAGGGGAACTATAATGCTTCTCTGGAAAACGCCATATATCACTTCTGTTTTACTCGATTAAGCTATGATATCTGACAGCCAGTTGATTTTATATGCTCCTGTGATGTCATTATGTGATTTTTTTCAAAAGGCATGTTACTTTATTTTTTTTTGTTATTTTTTTGTTATTTTTATTTTTATTTTATTTTATTTTTGTAATGAATCAGTGTATGCATTTTGTATCTGAAACATCCCTCTCTATATAAATAATCTTGTGTCTGAAAGGGATAGCTGCTATTCAGAATTCAGCTTTACACTTGTTAAATAGTGAGCATGTTGAGGTAACATCGAGGACATAACTCAAATCCACAGCAAATAATGTAGCCAGTGAAAAAATTCGAAAGAAATGAACTAGATATTTCAATTGAAATACTTTTATTCTTCTGATTTTTAATGTAAATTTAAACAGTGGTAATGCTCTGTGTAACACTACTAGTACTGTAACAGTAATTGTATTAATCCAGGATACGGTACGTATTTTTGGGACAGAAGACACAAAGTTAGTGACTCAAGAAAACCGTGCGGGAATGGCCACGCGGTCTGAGGCATCATGTCACGAAATGCTACCGTCGAAGGATCAGTCCTCCCTCGGGCGTTGGTGTCTGTGTGCTGTCTTTTGCGTAAATTAGTTTAAGCAGTTTGTAAGTCTCAGCAGTTTAGTCGCTTAGGTTTACAAACATCTGATTTCATTTTGACACAATAAAAGTTGTTAGTACTGTCTTGGTACAAGAGATACTGTGAATGCGGAGAGTTATATTTGGCAAATAGTTTTGTACTACCGATAATTTAAAACAGTTTAATGGAAACAGGACAGGGAATCTGAAGACATTTTATTATGTGAACATTAGGTCGACTTGGCATGTTTGAGCCTCTTGCATTGCAAACATCCGCGGATTTTGTAAAGATTTAGTACGTTTTCGAACTCAAAGAAGCTCACTAAACTCACTCTTTCTACATATCCACACAATTTTCAGACGGTGAAGTTATCCGACTGCTGCCTATATTTTGTACTATGAAAGAGTTATCATCTTTATATATAAAGCAGAGTGTCCGTATGTTTGTTTGTGTGTACGTATTGCATACAAATCTACAGTTTTGTTTCAGTCTTAATGAAAATTTGCACACTTACGCCTCCGTCCATGAGAACGTTCGCGGCAAGTGTAAGGATCACGCACAACACATAGTTCACGAGATATGACGTCATAAACAATGAGCTGCGAAAAAAACTGCGGCATTACGCGACAATGTTGCACATTTACTCCTAAACCACTGGAGCGATTTCAACCAAATTTGGTACGCATATTCCTTACCGTGAGGTACCAATTCTATAATGTTAAGAACCACATACGACACATGGCTAAGGAGTTGCAAGAGACTGCCACATAATGGGAAGAGACTTTACGATTACAGTATATGAGAACGAGATTATTTCAATACTTGCAAGCAACTTTAAACATAATTTCAAACCTTTAACTATATCTCGCTGACATCCATAGCAAAATTATGAAAGGAAAAAGTTTCTCGCTTACGACTTTTCCGCTGTTCATGGACTAAAACTACGACATTCGATATGATGTTACAATTTATAATTTCTACACTACAAACTGTAACCGCAGGAAATTTTACAGACAGTATTCACACATACCGTTGAATGTACCTTCTAAATTGTATCACAGTACGGCACTTAATTCAAGAGGTATGAGCACATAAACAGTAACGTTCATGGGAAACCGCCCCATCACGCACCAAGTTTTAATCTATTACTTCTTTACTACTAAATGGATTCCCAAAAGATCTAACAGACATGTAGCACTTATACAAACGAATATAAACTTGAAAAATTATACAATTTTACAACATATAATTTAATAAATATGAGATCGTGCGAATTTTATATGTCATTTGTATTTTGACTTCTGTTTTTCTTTGTTTGGATATTGCACTTATCATTTGGTACATTTGCAAGACAGCGTTATTTCTTATATACTCCCCGATAAATATAACATGATTTTAGAAAAAAAAAGAGATGGTCAGATAGAGAAGTACTAACTCAAGGCAGGAATAAATAAATAAATAAATACACGGGCAACTCCGGCTTTTCCATATAATAAATTCGTCAAAAGTAGGCAGAAATTCAATCATGAAGATTACTAGACAGCTTCTTATTTCTTCTTCAAGGTAACCTTCGTTTTCTATTTCGTAAAGGATAATTCGTACACTAATGTTATCAGTAAACTATTATTACCTCGTATTGAATCGTGCTGTATCTCATTAGGAACAGAATAACAAATGACTCTTAACATGGTGCAGCGCTTTTAGTACTGTGAAATATTGCAGATATTGAATTGAGAAAACAACTAACAGCACAAAATAACGACGTAGATAGAGGTGACCATCCATGGAATAGCCCATAAAATATATTCGAATAACGGCGGTTTCTGTTTCAGACGTTCCACGTACTTTCAGAAAAAAAAATGATTGTGTTGTCTATAGAATATTAAATGTAAAATGTGACTGACAGCCTCATCGTCTCGTAACATTATTCGATGTGCCTTGCAATGCAGGGGCGGCGAAGCCGTAGAGATGGAAAGCGTCACATTCACTGCCCAATCTCTTTCACGACAAAAAAAAAAAAAAAAAAAAAAAAAAAAAAAAGCGACGGCTACCACCCAGAGGCAATAACAGAGACAATTTCTGCCCCGTTTGTAAGCCCGACTGCGCAAACAGTTCGTGATTACTGCGCCAAATTATATAAAACATGATAAATATTCGTCGCGTTCCTTTTTTATTTGCTCTGCTGTATTGACATTTGTAGCGACCCATTTTGTCCCGTTTGCTGTCGTTCGCTGATCACAGGAGGCAGGGACTGAAATTTCAGGTGCAATGCAGCCTCGATACAGCAGTGACAGGTAAAATTAATCAATATACTAGGAATGTCGATATATAATAGGCAAAGTACTTACCACTCTCGAAAGGGTTACACTAATCATATTCAAATTAAATTCTGTTGTTTAAATTCATGTTTAGTTAAACGGTCTTTTTACTGAATTTGTTCTTTTTTATTATTATTTAGTTTATGGTTCATTTAAAGTGTCACTCAGTTCCGATTTACTGTGATAATTACCAGACTTTTGTCCTGATTAATACATCAGATAAGCAGCCCTATGTCCTGGGGGAAAATGAAGACTGTAATTTCTCCTCCTTCACCCGCTCGTACAAACTGTTAGTTTATAAGGCCAGATAAAACAATCATCCAGTTTGCTGCCATTGAAAGTACTGAAAAAGCTGCTGCCATCGTCAGGAACAACACGTATGTAAGTCCTCTACACAGATAAACATCTGTTGTGGTTGCACCTACGGTCCGTCTATATCTTCTGTGAGTCATTGGTGTTCACCTCAACTGTACGAATAGCTGTTTATGGCGTCATTTTGTATAAAATATTTCAGAGATAAAATAGTCCCTCATTCAGGTTTGTAGGCAGGGATTACTCAGAAGAATATCATCACCAATTAAAAAAAAAAAAAAAAAAAAAAAACCCTCACATTATACGCATCGGAGCATGGAATGATCGAATCAGAAAGGTCGGTGAATAGGTTCATTTGGATTAGTGGATTTGTGAAGTGCGGGGGAAAGATGAACAGGCCTTCTGGTCAGGTGACTACAGGGCTGTAAATACAAACGCATTTGGGGATACTACAGGAGTAGGTCTACTACATAGTAAAAATTAGGAATGTGGGTAAGCAACTATGAACAACATAGTGCTTTCATTATCGTAACCAAGACTGATACGAAGCTAACGTCCACCTCCGGGGTGCATTTTTATATTCCACCTGCCTCTGCAGATGAGATTTGAAGAAACATAGAGTTAAGGGAGAGGACAACGTGCCTGTGATGAGGGACTAGAATTAAGTAATAGGAAAAGGAAGAGAAGGAAAAATAGTAGGTGACTATGGACTAAAGAAAAGAAAGAGAAACGAATCCATCTGGCAAAATTTTGAGCACAGCATAATTTAATTACCACGAACACTTGGTGTGTGAATCTTGAAAGAAGTTTGTGTACGTGGAATAAACCCAGAGACCACATAACATGATTGGTTACGAACTACAGATTACTAATGAAAAAACTGCAGAAATGAAGGAAAATAATGTTATTGATATTGTCACGTGACGTGAACAATGTCTCTTCTTTTTTGACGTTTCGACGACGGCTCATAATCCTCAACTTCGTATGTGACGTCTGACAGGCGGCGTATGGCACGATACGGACCAAAGTATCGCTTCAATAACTTTTCTGACAGTCCAACCTTCCGTACCGGGGTAAAAATCCATATCAGATCTCCTGGGCTGTACACAACAGGTCGCTGCTTCTCGTTATACCGCTGAGGGTCCTTCTCCTGGGCGTCCAGTGTCCGTATGCGAGCCAGCTGTCTTGCTTCTTCGACCCTGGTGATGAGCTGTTTAACTTTACTCATCCTGAGTGTCGTCCGGTTGGAACGGGAGCAGTGTATCCATTGTCGTCTCAGCTTCACGGCCATGGAGCAGGAAAAACGGAGTGAAGCCTGTGGTGTCTTGTCTTGCGGTATTGTAAGCAAATGTCACGACTGGCAGAATTGTATCCCAATCCTTCTGCTCAACATCGACGTACATCGACAGCATGTCGGATAACGTTTTGTTAAAACGTTCCGTAAGACCTTTTGTCTGAGGATGGTATGCAGTTGTCATTCTGTGGACTATGTTGCACCGTGAAATTACCTCTGATACTAGTTTTGACTGGAATACTTTTCCACGATCAGATATCATGACACGTGGTGCTCCATGCTTCAAAATAATGTCTTCTACAAGGAATTTTGCGATTTCTGGAGGAGGCGCCGGGTATCGATCCCGGTACCTCTCGCAACATCTCAGCTTCCTCCCGAATTATCCGTCTTTCAGCTGGCGACACTCTATACGAACACTGGCTAATTGGCGGATGGTCCCCAGTATTGATACGGTGCCTTATCGTGGGCCGTTTCGTCTGACTTTTCCCCTGCTGAGGTGTGAATGCACCCGAAAATTGGCGTAGTATACCTAACACCCGCTGGCGTTGTTCCTTGGTCAGTCCAGGCCCTATTGGCAGTTCCACGTTTGTTTCCTCCAGTGTGTTGTCTGTACTAATAGCAGGGCATGAGTCTTCATTGATGACGTTGTGCTCACCGTCCTGGATTGGTTCAGCTGTCCCGATACACATTCCCTTGGGGATACGTTGTGACTGCTCGTGACAATTTGTGATCCAAATCTCTCCTTGACCACCGGTAATGCTTATGATAGCCGCTGGTATGTAAATTTCTTTTGTGAGCCTGATAAACTTTTTACTATCAACTAGAACTTCACAGTTTAACCAGTCATCTGTGTTTGTGACTGCAACTCTTCTCATTGTCAACGGCGGTATCGTCACATTGTCAACGACGAATAACTTCCCAGAAAATTCTGTATTACATGTATCTGGCGGAACAATTTCTTCAATTTGCAGCTCAGATCTTCCACAGTCAATGATAGCTTGGGATGCCTGAAGGAAGTCCCATCCGAGGATGACATTGTGACTACATTCTGTTAACACGACAAATTCAAACGCCTGCGTTCTGTTGTTGATGATTATTCTTGCGACACAAGTTCCTGCTGGATGGACGTACTTTCCATTCGCGATCTTCAGCACAGTTGCTCCCGTATCACAAAACATTGTCCTCTTTAGTGTGCGGCGGTAATTATCCGATAATACAGAAAAAGAGGCTCCTGAATCAACAAGTGCCCGGACAGGTTGGCCGTCGATTATGACGTCGATGAGATTTCCCGACATCTTGGCGACTGTCGTCCATGGAGGATTTTCATCTGTGGCGGCCTCACCTCCGTAGATGGTCGCCTCGCTTAGTTTTCCTGCAATTATAACAAGCCTTACTGCCACCAGATGGACAGTCACGAGCAATATGCCCAGTTTTGCTGCAGTTGTAACAAGAGGGCCCAGATGAAGCAGAATCAGGCCACTCACGTGCAATATGACCAGTTTTATTGCAGTTGTAGCAAGATGGTTCACTAGGGCTCTGCTGGCAATCACGGGCAATGTGTCCAACACCATTGCACCGGTAACAGCGGTCCTGCTCCTCCTTGCACTCACGAGCAAAATGCCCAAATCGGTTGCATTTGTAACATTTTTGTTGATTACTGGATCCACGACGCTCATATCCTCCACCACCTGATCCACCTTCTGGACAATATAATGAAGAAACTGAGGTTCTTGATATTGTAAGATGGAGTTTTAGGCAGCGCATGGTCAAGTCTGTGGAACGTAATACAATAAAAGAAGAATGGATGGCCATTGGAGAAGGAATAGTGAAGGTCGCAGAAAACCAGGAAGATAGAAGGCAAGACCTGAAAAATTCTTGGATATCACTGGAGGTTGTAGCCGTACAGAATGTTTTTAGAGTACGTTAGCAACTCTAACTGTTAGAAATAGCGAGAATTATCGCAGTCAACTGAGGTTGAATGGGATGTTGCATGAATTTGTAAACTTGAAAAAAAAAAATTTTTTTTACTCAGTTGCATGTTTCGCGTGATTGTACGAGAATGTTACCGGTGAACCAAGTGAAATGGCGTAGACTGCTCTGGTCGGACCAACTGAGCCGCCGCAAAGAACAAATGAATCTCCCGCGGAACGCAGAAGCGTATTCCAAGAAATTAAATAAATTTTTGTGAGGGGAAAAAAAAAAGGAATGTGTCGCCGGGTTGTAAGTTTTTTTAATATTCCCCATGTATGGTCGAGGGATAATCCATTCAATCAATTAGTTATTATAATCTAAAGAAATTTGAATGGATGTGTTTTCGAGAACGGAAAGAAAAGATTACACGTGACGCAACCATTGTACGATGAAGCTTTAAGGGTATGTTTGTAAAATTTCTTGTCGCATACTTGGAAGCATTCTTTAGTCATTTGTAGAGTCTTTTTGGTATCTGAAGTAGTTTCATACCACGAATAATTGATTACGACATAAGAATTCTTGCTCTTATATTTACGAGAATTTGCTCGTAAAGTGAGAAAGTATGTTATCATGAAGGATACGTTTCACGCATATAAACTGCATTTTTTATTTGTTTGAACGCCTAAGGCGTTTCTGATAACTTCTCTTAGCCGAGAAATTACTTAAGACTCAGTGGCAAAGGTTTTCGACGGTTAAATTAGAGCATACAGCGGTAAGGTGGATTTATTAAGAATTTGGACATCGCAGTCGGTCCGAATTAATTTTATTGGAGTTGTGAGTTGTTGGTGTTTGCTGATACTGTCGGAGGCTGCGAGTTGTCTGAAGTATCTTGGGGTGAACTGAGATCCACTCATATTTATTATTGATAATTGGGGCTTGTACTGCTGGTGTTCAACATATTTAAGAAATGTGAGACTTGTTAATACTCACCGGCTAAGAGCAGTAACGTAGTAAATAGTAATAGTCACCTTCATGACAATGGAGAGATAGTTTTTTTTAAAGGATAAGTGTTTGTTTTCAGATACCATATAAGACCTACCGGAGAAACTTCATAATTTAATAGCCATTCTTAAGAGAGGTTCTCGCAGTAAATTTCTTTAACAAGAGGCGAGAAAAAAATAAAATAAAAACCAAACCCATAGTCGACTACATTCATTTTATTCCCTGAACTGTCTTTAGAGATTAATAGCCAGACATTTGTGGGATGCAGGGAAACAGTTTTTAATGAATAATTTAGTTCGCCCACACCTGAAGAATGGCCCTCGCCTTTATTTTTTAATAGTAATCATGAGAGGTGTCCGGTAAGTGGTGGTGGCAACTTAGGTCTTTTCTGTTTTTCTTTTAAAGAAAGGTAGATTAATCAGTTAGGAGAATTAGTTTCAAATTAAGAGTCTGGCCAAGTTTGTAATGAGAACAAAGATAACTGTTCTTGTGTTTCTTTCAATAAACCGATCCTTGTGATTGACTTTAAATAAAAAAAAAAATTAAAGTAGCTATTTATTGTAGTATTTGGAGTGAATCTACGACCGCTAATGTTAGCAAGGGGTAATTTTAGCGAACGTAACTGTGGTATAAATAATTTCTAGGTTAATATCTTAAGATGAGTTGTCACGACCGAGCAGTGTTACTGGTCGACCTCAACAACAATTAAAGTTGTTGTTATTGATGAAGATAGTACATTATTAGTTGCTATATTATTAAGCTCTTTTCCATCCTGAAAATAACTTATGTTTGATCGACCCTTCACAATTTTTCTGGATACACGCTGCGACCGAAAAGGCCCACTGAACTGAGTTTTACTGATTATTGGATTTTGATTGTCAGATGCGTTGACATTTTTATTGCATTTTACATCGGGATGGCGACACAGGGCTGAAAACTTTACCAACTAAGTCGAGCAACACCTTAAATAAATATTACACCACTCAGCAAGGGTAACGGTGTACCAGACCTTGGGAATAAAAAAAAAATCTCCCGATTGTTACAGCGGAACAGAGATTGTAGGGGTTCAGAGACTTTTACCACTGAACACTGTGGACAACACAAAGTATATTTGTTTATTAACGTGAACTGAGAGTCTCTGGTAGTGAACTTTATCCTATGGTTTCTAGTACGGGTCTCGACGAACTGCTACAAGGTACAGAATTCAATTGACGGAAGGGGAAAATGTAGCGTTGCAGTAAATGAAGAAGGCAAAATTGAGTGCAGACGCCCAAAAATTAGACTGCAAAATGGCTAATGAGGAGAAACAAGTTTTCAGAGGAATGTAGAACTAGGTGAAAGATAGATAAAGCCTTCAGGAAAATAAGACATTTGGAGAAGAGGAAAACAGCTGTATGGATATCAAGAACTGGAAAACCAGACCTGAGCAAAGACGGGAAAGTTGAAAGGTAGATATGAAAGATAGATGTGTTCTACAAAGGGTATGAACTTGTAGGTAGTATTGTAGAAAGGGGAGGTTGAACAGGTAGATGAAGACGAGATACAAATGTTCAAATGTCTGTTAATCTAAGCGACATAACTGCTGCGGTTTTGAGTCCCTAGGCTTACAAATTACTTAAACTGATTTGTGCTACCCACACCCGATGGAGTACTCAACCTTCGACGGCCAGCTACCGAGCGCTCCGCAGCAAAGCGATTTTGAGCGCTCGGCCAGTACATTCCGGCTACACGAGACGGGAGATAAAATACCGCAAGAAGTATTTCACAGAGCACCGAAAGACCTGTCGAAACAAGTACCATAGAAAACATGACATTCACTCAGATTTACTGAAGTCATTGGGAGAGCTAGCCATTCCACCTGGTGCATAATGTGTATGACCTTAGCGAAATACCTCAAGACTCGAAGAGGAATATAATATTTCGAATTCCAAGGTGAGCTGTTGCAGACATGTCTGAAAATTACGGAAACATCAGTTTGATGTGTCATGGTTCCAAAATTCTAACACGAATTATTTACAGAAGAAAAGAAAAGTAGTACAATCAGATCTCCGAAAAGATCAGTTTGGCTTTAGGAGAAATGTAGGAACTCACGAGGCAATACTGACCATACGATGTATCTTAGAAGACAGGTTAGGGAAAGTCAAAGTTACATTTGTAGCTTTCGTTTGGCAATGGCCGCAGTTCTAATAGCTGTAGACATAATTTACGGTGCTCTCGATTTCTTGAAGCATTATTTTAATAAATGTAAGAATTTAATTTCAAGGTAAATTCCGCTGTAATTTATAGTTCACATGTATTTAAAAATTCTAACTGTGCTAATACCAATACATCAACTCCTTCCCTAGCCTCGTGAATTTCTTTCTACAAGTTTTGGTCAAACGATTTCTTTTCAAAGACTTTGTTGAAGTTTAATGTATTTTTCTTACCTATTTACATTTTACATTCGTGCGAAAGTGGTTGCTCATTGTCCATGGCTGTTATTTCCTAGACAGATATTTATCCCCACTTGCTCTTTGTGCTTTTTGTACGTTCTAATACCGAGTCTTTTTTGTTATTACCTTCTATAATTAATTCTGGAGTTTTTGTTTGTAAATATTTTTGATTTATCTTTTTTCTAATTATTCGTTTCCAATTACAAGTCCGGAGATTGGTTTGATGCAGCTCTCCACACTACCCTATCCTGAGTAAACCTCTTCATCTCATAAGAATGGCAACCCACATCAATTTCAATATGATTACTGTATCCGTCTCTTGGTCTCCCTCTGCGGTTTTTTCGCCACACACTTCCCTCCAGTGCTCAATTCACGATTCCCTGATGTCTAAGAATGTATCCTAACAATCGACACCTTCATTTAGTCAAATTCCTTTTTCTCCCCATTTCTGTTCAGTATCTGCTCATTAGTTATGCGATCTACTAACCTAATATTGAGCATTATACTGTAGCACCACATTTCAAAAACCTCTATCCTCTTCCTGTCACAACTATTTATCGTCTATGTGTCACTCCCGTACAAAGCAACACTCCACACAAATGCCTCCAGAAAGCACTTTATAACATCTATACTAATATTTGATGTTAGTAAATTCCTCTTTCTCAAAAAAACTTTTCTTCCCATTGCCCTTCTGCATTTTATACCTCTGTCCGCTACCGTCGTATGTTACTTTACTGACCAATTAACACACCTCATCTACCATCTTTATTGTTTCGTTACCTAATCTAATTCTTTCAGCGTCCCCTAAGTTTCTTAGACTGCATTCCATTACCCTTGTTTTGCTCTTGTTAATGTTCATCTTATACGCTCCCTTCAACACACTGTCCATACCATTCAATTGCTCTAACAGGTCCTTTGCTGTCTCTAACAAAATTACAATGTCATTAGAAAAGCGCGATGTTTTTGTTTAGTCACCCTGAACTTTAATCGCTTCTCTAAATTTTTCCTTGCTTTTCTTCACAGCTTGTTCGATGTACAAATTGAATAACATTGGAGAGAGGCTATAACCCTCTCCTACTCCTTTTCCATCCGATACTTCACTTTGATGCTCTTCGACTCTAATAACTGTGATCTGGATTTTGTACAATTTGTAAATAATCCTCCTTTCCTTGTATTTTACAGTGCTGACTCCAGAACTTGAAAGAGTGTATTCCAGTCAACATCGTCACAAGGTTCCTTCAAATCTACTAAAAACCTAGAAATTTAGGTTTGTCTTTCCTTAATCTACCTTCTAAGATAAGCCGTAAAGTGAGGATTGCCTCCCGTGCTCCTACATTTCTCCTCAACCCAAAGTGATCTTCCCCGAGGTCAGCTTCTACTAGCTTTTCCATCCTTCTGTAAATAATTCGTGTTAAAATTTTGCAAGCATGACTTATCAAAATAATAGTTATGAATTTTCACACCTGTTTGCGATTGATTTCTTGGGAATGGGGATTATTAAATTTTTATTAAAGTCTGAGGGTATTTCGCCTGTCTCATACGTCTTACACACAGGTGAAATAGTTTTGTTATGATTGGCTCTCCCACAGACTTATTTTCCCCCGTTTCTGTCAATTGTTGGCAAAAGTTACTCTGAAGAACTTGGGGTTCCTTCAATTTATCCAGGTCCTATCTCCTTATTTTCTTACCTTTCTGAAGTTCTTTCAGTTCCAGTTTATAGTTCATGATCAATAGGATATCGACAGAATCTATATTTGCCCAAGATATGTCTTACAGTTTAAAACATTGTGCCTAAATCTATGTCTTACTACTATTATAACATCTATCTTGTAGTTGCCACTGTCTCCTGGCCTCTTCCACCTTACGACCTTCTTTCACCATTCTTAAATGAAGTGTTTGTTATGATTAAATTGTGTTCTGTGCAAAATTCTACCAGGCGGCTTCCTCTTTCATTCCTTTTTCCCAGTCATATTCACCTACTATTGTTCCTTCCCTTCCTTTTCCTACTACCGCATTCCAGTCCCCCATCACAATTAACTTTTTCTCTCCATTAACTGTCTGAGTAATTTCCTTTACCTCCTCATACATTTTTTAAAATCTCCTCGTCATCGGCAGAGCTAGTTGGCATATAAACTTGTACTAGTGTGGTCGGTATCTATCTTGACTATGATAATGTGATCACTGCACTGTTGGTAGTAGTTTATCCGCATTCTTATTGTCTTAGACCTACTCCTGTAATACCCCCAACTGATTTTTTATTTATAATCCTGTACTCACCTGACCAGAAACACTCTGTTTCCACCGACCGAGCGACGTGGCGCAGTGGTAACACACTGGACTCGTATTCGGAAGGATGGTGGTTCAAATCCACCTCCGGCCATCCAGATTTAGGTTTCCCGTGATTTCCCTAAATCAAAATGCCGGGATGGTTCCTTTGCCAGGGCACGGCCGATTTCCTTCCATATCCTTATCCAAACAGTCCAAGCGTAAGCTCCGTCTCTAATGACCACGCTGAGACGGGACGTTAAACTCGAAGCTTCCTTCTTCCTTTCTTCCTCTTTCCACCCAACTTCACTAATGCCCACTATATCCCCATATTGTTATTATATCTCTATAATATTGTTCCCATTTCTTCAATTATTTCAAAGCTTTCTGAACAGTACTTCTAATATTTAGCCATCCTTTATGAATACATTCAGTTCCGTTAGCACCTGTTCATTTAATTCCCTGTAGTATAATGTCTGTATGTTAAAAAAATGATTTGGTTAGCGCAGAACTCGAGAATAGCTGGGCCACTACAGCTATGCCTAATCGCATGTATCTTACGTGAATATTTTTGAGAAGTCATTTTCAAATATTTTTGTTATACTGTCTAAAAATATTTAAAAAAAGTAATTGAGTTTGTAATGTTTGACCTGCCGGTAACATGTAATATAACATGATTTGAAAATAGTTATTGGCCAGCTCTAAACTAGTTGTTAATGGATAAAATCTTACTTGTGCAACTTTGATATCTGAAGTTATATATACATATCGGAAGAAGGAAAAAAAAGTTCGGCAACTTTTTAGTACATATCAGTAATTCTATAAATAATAGCCAATTAACTTCAGTGACAGTTTGTATTCATAAAGGTAAAACTGTGGCGCTTAATTCTTTAGCTGAATTAAGTTTCCGAAATTTCCTGCAATCACTGATTGTAAATAGAAAACGTAAAATAGCCAGCTTTTTGTTCTTAGGTGTGCTATGAAATTTACATAACTACCTACTGGTGCCCCCAGGTTATGCCATACTACGCGTATTAAGCACAGTATACGCCTACAATTCTAAAATACGGTGTCGGTTTTTTCTGATCTGATTGTGATGAAATAAAGCAACATCTTACCAGTGAAAAACCCATGTAAATTCTAGTAGTTTTTCAGATTAACCAGTTGGTGATGAATTAGTGCTTCTATCTTAATTGTGTTTAATCAGCGACACACATGTCAGAATTCACAGTTTTACTGTAGTGTAGATATTTGTCACTAGCATGCTAACTCAACAATCCTATAGGTTACATCCCATTTTTAAAGAATCAGACTTTTGCAAAACGCAAGGTTTCAGAATATAACTAAACAAAGAAACTATCTGAGATAAACGTCAATTTATAATTATATTACATAAAAATATTTGTTTTGCCATTGAATTTCGAGGCGATTTCCTGTGATATGTAGGCTGATTTACAATGCATATTTGTGACTATAGTTTCCAGATATTCGTAATAATTGGTTGTGTTATGATAAAATTAAATTCTATGCTGCTGTAATATCGAATCCTCGCCATTTAACGGTGACTTATAATAGCCCTGCTATAAAGCTGACAGTTGACGGCTTCACGTTCTGCATCTGTAATATTTGAAAGTAAATTAATTCTGGTAATTGATTCAGGATTGCATTTCCACTGTTCTGAATGACCTTACGATATTTCATAAATGTCAACCGAAACATTTCGCAGAACAATTCCACATTCCGTAACTAACATTGCGCTATTATTCTCTAGAGATTTCCCTGAAATTTTACCAGTAATCGCATCACTAACGACAGGACAAGAAATCAATTACTCTGCATTTACCAAGCAATAAAGAACGTTGATGTAACTTAAAAAAAGTACTTAACCGAATTCGAAATTAGCGCAGAAAATTTAAACTATATCGGAGGCAAAACTCATCCAGTTTGTCGATTTTTGCGATGGATATACTCTCCAGGCAAATGAAAAGGCAGCACCATGAAATCTTCGACCCACTTTAAAGCTAAACTAATTGCCAACCTAGAAGATGAAGAGACAGCTGCACAGGAGGAATGAGTGGAACTGGAAGTAGATAGTGATACCAATGAGGCAATAAAGCCAACACTAGAAGAGGTCTCCCAGGCTGTACACAAGATGAATATTAATCGAGCCCCAGGTGAAGACAGCATAATCCCTTGATTAATAAAAACTGGCGGAGAGGCTTAAAAATGAGCTGTACACTTTAATATCGGATGTAAGGAAAACGGAAACAACGGCTGATACCTGGAGGACTGGAATAATAATCCCCTTCTATAAAAAAGGAGATAGAACTGTATATCAAAATTACAGATGTATAACACTGCTAAGCACAACTTATACGATTTTCACAAGCATATTAAATGCAAGGATACAGAAGTACGCATACTAGGGTAATACCAATGTGGCTTTCGACCAGGCGTAGGAACAAGTGATCAAATATTTGTGATAAGAACAATGATGGAAAAGTTCTATGAGTATGATATAGATCTGCATTTCCTGTTCAACGACTTCAAACAAGCCTTTAACAGTATAGTTTTCAAATGTTTGTTAAGCTCTTGGAACTTAACTTATACTAAATCCGACACAAACATCCATGCCCCAGAGAGGATTCGAGCCTCCGACGCGCGAGGCTGCGAGATCCGCAACGTGGCGCTCCAGCCCGCGCGGCTGACAGTATAAACCGGCAAGAATTACACAGATTACTGGAAGAATTTGGCGAATGTGCCAAACTAATAAGACTAATTAAAATGATGATGACAGAGACAAAAGCGAAAGTAAAGGTCCTTAACAGAACAAGTGAAAGCTTTGGTGGTAACAGAAGGCGTGAAGCAAGGGGACAGTCTCTCCACTGTCCCATTTAATGCAGGCTACAAGAGAAAGAAGACAAGCAGGGAAAAGGGCTAGAACGTGACAAAAATGCTGTAAGAACCTTTTAGCGGAAAATACTGCGCAAATTCTTTGGTGCGATAAGGGAAGAAGAAGGCTGGAGATACAATACAACACTGAAGTACAAGAATTAATACAGGGTACGGAAATAGTCAAATTTATGAAATCGCAGCAAATACGATGGCTAAGACACGTGGAGAGAATGGGAGAGAATTGAATTCTAAAGAAAATGGTGAAATCCATTAGGCAAGGCGAAGAGGGAGAGATTAGAAAATGATTTAATGACGAAATAGAGGATCTCACTAGTATGGGAGTCCGGCGGTGGAAAAGAGCAGCAAACAACCGAGAAATGTGGAGGAAAATCGAAAAATCCAAGGCTCACCAAGGGCAGTAGCGCTATCTAAGAAGAAGTAAACGGATTTTTTTGGACAGATTCTTGAGGATGTGTACTACAAACCATCACACAGTCTTAGCCATAAGCCGGCCGTGGTGGCCGAGGGGACTGAGGCGCTCCAGTCACGGTCTGCACGGCCACTACGGTCGGGGGTTCGAATCCCCCCTCGGGCATGGATATTTGTGCCGTCCTAGATCGTAAGTAGTTCATAAGTAGTTTGTAAGTTTAGGGACTGATGACCCCGTAGTTAAGTCCCATAGACTATACAAACATTTGAACATTTGAACATCTCAGCCATAAGCACGTGAATACAGAGTCTGTGCAATGACGTCGCTAGTACCACGTATATGCTGCTTTTGCAGCAGTGCAAGCTGCAATTCTCTCTTGGAGACGACCATAGGTGCCGAATGTAGTGTTGAGGAATGGCATGCCGTGAAATTTCCATCTGGTGTCTGATTTGGGAAAGATTTAGTACCGGTCGTGCAGACTGCGCAAGAATACGTCACATCTGGCTCCAAACATGCTCAAGGGGAACAGGTATGGGGATCCTGATGGCCACAGTAGTTGACGTACGCCATAAAGAGCATTTTGGGTGATGTGGGATATATGTGGACGTGTAGTGTCCTGATGGAAAAGCATATCGTTTTGTCGGTGTATGAACTGTAGCATAAATTCTATGAATGGCAGAAAATGATCTCCATGTAGCCGAACATAACCATTCCCAGTGATAGGTCCAGTTGGAAGAAAGGAGGCTACCATCAGATGCACAACTTTGGGCCCATTGATTCCAGGCAGGTTGTTGCAACAGGCGGTTCCGCGAGCAGGAGCGCACACGAGCGCTCACTAACCCAGCAGTGACGTCACGCGCAGCAGTACTTGGCCGGGCATAAGGAAACGGACGCGTGCATTGAGTTCTCGTCAATGGATAGTTGTAGCCGCCGAAGCCTAGTGCCTACTTCTTTATAAGATCTGTATCTCTTCAATAACAGAGACGTCCACAATGTTTACTGTATCATAACTCTCATTGTAAAAAATATTCGAACTACATGGTCATTACAGAAAAAAAGGACAGCCCGTTTTTTGCTTGTCTGATATTCCTACAATTTTTGTGAGGATGCATATTGGGCCCGTATTTTCTTGTATTTTGTCTTTCTAAACTGAAAAAAGTATTTTTGCCATTGTAGTGGGACACGGCCGGTAGGTTAAAAAGTAAGGTTCTTCAGTATGACCGAGTTGGACTTCGGTCCTGCCCTTTCCACTACACGAAGTTTAACTGAAACTTCACTGTTCAATTATAGAAAAAAATATTTAAATGTTTCTTTCTAGGTCCTTGTGCAAGATAAGAGAAAATAAAACTTCTCCTAAAACAAAATACTTCATAGTTCAAAATTTGGTATATATTTCTTGCTGAAATTTCGTCATATGTTTTGTAAACCACAGATATTGTTGGTTGAATCTGTTGACAAAATATATCGCTTTGCAAAATAAGAACTCACTGTCTTTTGATCAATAAAATTATAGCTAAGTCCCTAAACTTCCATAAAGTCCAAAAAACTCTGTAAATAACTTCGTAATATAGTTTCAGCACAATATATAGAGGCTCGTTCTTCTAAACAGCTGAAATAACTGTTTTCTAAACACTGACACTTGAAGTAAAATTTAACGTTTTCTTTTCTTAAGTCACAAATCCATATATAAATATAGCACAAAGTCTGATCGCTCTCCTAAGGACTCAACATAAAGACAAACTGTTTTTCTGAACATACAATCATGAACAACTTATGACAATACATTTATTTCATTTATTTTATTTATTTCATTGTGACGGTTGGCAACGGAGGTCTTCAAACAGGATCTTCTCTGTCTGTGTGGCTGTCGACCTGGGACGATTGGTGGCCAGCTATGTCATCTTTGGCTTCCCCAGACAAGACGATGTTCTCGTAGATCCGTTGTCACCGCACATGAAACATAGGAAACAAAACACATTTCTTTAAAAAAAAACATAACACAAAAATTATTATATTAAAAATTATTAACAACATAAAAAAGATATATTTTTACCTGCAAAACTGAGCTGATGTTAGGTAGTAGCGGGAATAATATTTCGTCCCACTGCACCATGTCTTGTTATAAATGCTGGATCGACCATAATGTCACTTATTGCTGATCATGTTTACCACGTTCTGAAACTTTTAAGACAGGCGACTTTTGGTTAGTCTAGTTATTTTAAATTAAGGTGGTGTGTTACTCATTTGCCTGAAGTGAGGCATTATGCCTAAACGCAAATGTATCATTTCTTTGAACATGAAAAACATGACCTACTTTTCTCAATGACCGATATCCTAGTTACGATATGCACTGTAAAATTCGTATTACCATATTTAGGGTTAATACGGTGGAAACTAGGATGCGGTTCAGCATGATAAATTATTCAGTCATAACGTGGCTCCTTTTGAAATTCTAGGAACACCTTCTAAAATCAGACTTCTTTATTAAAAAATTCGTTACATACATGATAAGAAATACTCCTTATGTTGGTTCCATGAAACAGGCATTTAAAAATGTAAAATAATGCCACCATGAACACGCTTCATTAAAATGGTCAAATGTTTGTAGAGGTTATGGGACTTAATTACGGGGTCAGTCGCTAAAGTTACAAACTACTTATGAACTAGCTTATACTAAAGACAGCACAAACATCCATGCCCGAGGGGGGATTCGAACCCCCGACCGCAGCGGCCGTGCAGACCGTGACTGGCACGCCGCAGACCACTCGGCCACTGCGGCCAGCGCGCTTCATTAAATTCCACTCATGACACCACCTAATTGATATTCAGGTTCATAGAGCTCTTACATTAATTACAATAACAGAACACATTATTATCGCCGAGTATGACCTGGCGTCACTTGTTCCGCATTTCCACGGAGAAAAATGGGAGTTTCTGTTACAGCTGTTTCAGAAATATTTGTGCCCGTCGTAGTAATTGGAATGTAGCTGACAGTTCATCGTGTGTGCTGCGGCGGAGTGACCAAGCGCATTGAGGCGCTATGCTACCATGCGCGAGGCCGCTCCCCGTCGAGGTTTCGAATCCACCGTCGGGCATGGATGTTTGTGTCGTCTTTAGTATAAGGTAGTTTCTAAGTTTAGGGACTGATGACCCCGCAGTTAAGTCCCTTAAGCTTGACAAATATTTGAACATTTGACAGTTTCTCATGACGACCCAGGTGCTTCACTTGCACATACACTAGCCTCAGGCGTGTGCCCCACGCGACAGCAGATCACGGCTGAGGAGACCTGCCCCGCTAGCAAGTGAGCGCTCCCTAGCTCAGGGCGAGCGCGCAAGCTGGAACAGCCTGCTTCAATTGGAGTGTGCCACCCATCAGCGCTTAGCAACTGAAATAAAGACTTCTTGACGAAAGTTCGCTTCTGCAGATGTCTTGGGTCCAACCACTTTGGTTTCGAGCCCAGGAGAGGCGCTATAGGTAATGTCGTGCAGTTAGCGAAGGCGCTCAAGTCACTTGTCTGCAGCAGTAGTCCGTTAAAGCCGAATTGCCTCGCAGTTTGCTAACGGATGCGTGCCACATTAATTTCTGCTGTTAATTAACGAGGTGTTGCTTGTCGGTTAGCACTGACAAAGTTCAAGCGCCTCTGCTCTCGGTCATTAACATTTCAGTCACACACACACACACACACACACACACACACACACACACATTTAGTATTAACGGGACTTATAATGGAATCTTTTTCACATTTTAAAATTTTTATGTTATGAAGAGTCAACCTGTGTATTCCTCCTACGCATATCTCGCCAAACGACCAGAAAGATAACATGAGAGAGAGAGAGTAGGGCCCACACGGAACCATAGAGACCATTTTTTCTGTACCATACGTGACTTGAATAGGAGGAAGTGACGATGGTATGCAAAGTACCCTCCGCCACACACCATGTCTTGAGGAGTATGGGTGTAGGTGTAGATTGAGTCCACTACATATCGTACTTATTACAGTATTATTGACAAATTACTAATTATTGTTACTGAAATCTCAAAAAAAAAAAAAAAAAAAAAAAAAAAAAAAAAAAAAAAAAAAATCTGTAAATCTATCGGACCAAAATGAGTGGTCATCAGTCCGTAGCTTACAAACTACTTAAACCTAGGTAAACTAACCTACGGACAATCACACACCCATGCCCCAGGGAGGACTCGAACCTCCACGGCGAGCAACCGCGCGCTCCGCAGCGAGGTGCTTTAGACCTCTCGGCTACTCCACCGCGGCCTGAAATCTCATATAATCTTTGTGACTATGAGAATTTTCGTCATTGTCAATATCAACATTTTCTGCTGCATGACTTGTGTATGCGTTCAATTTCTCCAATAGACTCATAGTAAGTCCGATTTACAACAAGATAGCCGGGCGCTGTGGCCGAGCGGACTGCGGCGTGCCAGTCACGGTCTGCACGGCCGCTGTGATCGCGGGCAAGAATTACGGGCATGGATGTTTGTGCCGTCTTTAGTATAAGCTAGTTCATAAGTAGGTCGTAGGTTTTGGGACTGATGACCCTATAGTTAAGTTCCCTAAGTTCTACAAACATTGGATTTTTTTTACAACAATGTAATGAGTGTCAGTAACTCCCTTCTTTTAGCAGGATACACTCCTAGAGGTTATCTATAAACCTTTGTAAGAGTAAGACATATCTGTTCGGCAGCTTTTGCTTCAAATAATGTGTCTTTACGTTCTCTGTGTGGTTCATCTCTCTTGAGTAGCATCATGCTGTTTGCAGTTTAAGAGGAGACTTTGTAGTCATCAAAAGCAAGAGTCCCGATCGTTCTTTGTACCCAGGGTGCTAAAGTCTTCCAAAATCTTTTGCTGTTTTGCTATCATCTATCTTCTTAAACCACTGGAACCTCATAAACCTAGAGAAACGATACAACCTTATTGACAGTGGAATGCCATAAAATGGCGTACATGAATACTGAAAATTTACATCATGATACAATCGGAGCAAAATACCTCGGAACTTTGGAGGTGATGGAGTCCCACCTCTAATTGACAGACCAGGGACTCCTCAGATGCGCCTTGGCAAACGATCTGGAATGAGATGGGGAGCTATTAATATCAATAAGGGGAGAGAAAGAGGACAAAGTCTGAGAATACAAGGTCTACCTGTCAGGAGTCAAAGTAGGAAGAGCACAGTGGGGTATAGGATTTTACATCAGGAAAGCAATCGAACCCAGCATAATTGCAATAAGGTATGTAAATGAACGACTGATGTGGATAGATTTGGCCATCTACAGTAAGAAAATTAGGATTGTGGCAGTGTAGTCACCCTGTGAAGGGACAGATCAAGATGAAATAGACAGATTTTACAACACACTTAGTGATGTAGTTGTTAGTGTGAAGGATAAGGATAGTGTTTTACTCATGGGTGATTTCAACGCCAGGATAGGAAATCGAACAGAAGATTATGGAAAGGTTATGGGTAAGTTTGGACAGGATATGGATGCCAACAGGAACGGAAAACAGCTCTTGGATTTCTGTTCCAGTGTGGGTGTAGTTATCACAAACTTCTTCTTTAAGCATAAGGACATTCACCGTTATACGTGGGAAGGAAGGGGAACTAGATCTATCATTGATTATATAATAACAAACCAGAAATTCAGGAAGACAGTCAAGGACACACGTGTTTTCAGGGGATTCTTTGATGATACTGATCATTATTTAATCTGCAGTGAAATTGGTTTTGTGAGGCCAAAAGAGCAGAAAGTCAGGTCCATGTGTAGAAGGATAAGAGTGTAGAAGCTTCAAGACAAGGAAATTAGGCACAAATACATAACAATGATCTCGGAAAGGTACCAGTTAGTTGAATGTAATGATTTACAGTCACTGGAAGAGGAATGGTCAAGGTACAGGGACACACTACTGGAACAGCTAGAGAATGTCTTGGAACAGTAGTGTGTAAAGGTAGAAGCAGACAGCCTGGTGGAATGACACAGTCAGGGTAGCCTGTAAAAAGAAAAAGAAGGCATATCAAAAATGGCTCCATACTAGAAATCAGGCAGACAGAGAAAGTTATGTTGAAGAAAGAAACAAAGCCAAACGGATAATTGCAGAATCCAAGCATCATGGTAAGACTTTGGAAACAAGCTAGAATCTCTGGGCCAAGCCGCGGGAAAACCATTTTGGAGCGTAATTAGCAATCTTCGAAAGGGAGGAAAGAAGGAATTAAAAAGTGTTTTGAACAGGTCAGGAAAGCTGCTAGTAAATCCTGTGGATGCCTTGGGCAGATGGAGGGAATATTTTGAAGAATTGCTCAATGTAGGTGAAACGTTCAATGATGTATCAGATTTTCAGGTAGAATGGGATAGGAACGACGATGGAAACACGATCTCGTTTGAGGAAGTGGAGAAAATGGTCAGTAGATTACAGTGCAATAAAGCGGCTGGGGTGGATGAAATTAAGCCGGAACTCGTCAAATACAGTGGAATTTCAGGTCTCAAATGGTTACACAGGATAATTGAAAAGGCGTGGGAATCGGGACAGGTTCCGTCTGACTGGACGAAAGCGGTAATCACGCCAGTTTTCAAACATGGAAATAGAACTATCGATGTATCTCTTTAATTAGCGTTGTAGGCAAAATATTCTCAGGTATTATTGAAAGGAGAGTGCGAGTATTAATTGAGGACAAGTTAGATGAAAATCATTATGGGTTTAGGCCTCTTAGAGGCTGTCAGGACCAGATCTTTAGCTTACGGCAGGTAACGGAAAAGTGCTATGAGTGGAACAGGGAATTGTATCTATGTTTCATAGATCTGGAAAAGTCTTATGACCGTGTTCCTACGAGGAACCTACTGTCAGTTCTTCAAGATTATGGTATAGGAGGCAACTTCTGCAGGCAATTAAAGGGCTTTACGTAGACTGTCAGGCAGCAGTTAGAATAGATGGCAAATTAAGTTCACGGTTCAGGATAGTTTCAGGGGTAAGACTGTAACCTGTAAGGCTGTAACCTGTCACCACTGTTATTCATACTATCCATGGATCATATGTTGAAAATCGTAGACTGACAGGGCGGGATTAAAGTAGGTGAAAACAAAATAAGCAGTCTCGCATATGCCGATGACTTGGTTGTAATGGCCGATTCGATTGAAAGGTTGCAAACTAATATTTCAGAGCTCGATCAGAGGTGCAAGGACTATGATATGAAGATCAGCATCTCCAAAACGAAATTAATGTCTGTGGGAAAGAGATTCAAACAGATTGATTGCCAAATAGGAGGAACAAACTTAGAACAGGTAGACAGTTTCAAGTACCTGGGATGTATTTTCTCACAGGATGGCAACATAGCGAACTAACTGGAATCGACGTGCAGCAAAGCTAATGCAGTGAGTGCTCAGCTAAGATCTACTCTCTTCTGCAAGAAGGAAGTCAGTACCAAGACTAAGTTAGCAGTGCACCGCTCTATCTTTCGACCAACTTTTTTGTATGGGAATGAAAGTTGGGTGGATACAGGTTACCTTATTCATAAAGTAGAGGTTACAGATATGAAAGTAGCAAGAATGATTGCAGGTACCAATAGATGGGAACAGTGGCAGGAGGGTGTCCATAACGAGGAAATCAAAGAAAAGCTGGGAATGAACACCATAGATGAAGCAGTTAGAGCGAAAAGACTGAGATGGTGGGGTCATGTTACACGCATGGGAGAAGCAAAGTTACCGAAGAGACTCATGAGCGCGTCAGTGGATGGTAAGAGGAGTCGAGGTAGACCATGAAGAAAGTACTTAGATTCGGTGCAGAATGATTTTGAAGGAAAGGCATAACAACAGACGAGGCATCAATGTTAGCATTGAATAGGGGATCATGGAGGAATTTTATTAGAGGTACTATGCTCCAGACTGAACACTGAAAGGCATAATCAGTCTCTAATGATGATGATGATGATGATGATATGAACAATAAATATTAGTCGCGCGTGATTGGACTTGTGCTAAGGCTGTGCCCTCGGTGTGCGAACTGTTGCGGACATCATCAGTTGTTTTAATATTTTCGAGCGAAGCGGACACGGTTTGCAACTGGTTTTACAATGTCTGAAAATTTGATCAACGCCATTCATTAACGTTGTGTATTGTGGGACAAAAGAAATAAAAAATTGCAATAACTGTTTACTATCGAATGATTGGAAGTCGGCAAAAGAATTATCACTACATTACAAAATCATATTAAAGTAGTATTTAACACGTGTTTTGTGTAAAATATTGCTCAAAATACAAACAGAAATTTTCCCTCTGCGGCGGGTGAAAGGAAAATAAAATGATTTAGGTAGGGATTGGTTTAACTTTGAGTTGATTTTAGAATCGCGAGAGCTAGCTGTTGGTTCTCTCCCTACTGTCACCATAGTCGAACCTCCGTACCTATGCTGTTCTTAATTTTGTTTTTATCTGAACCTTCTCCATATTACTATGGACACCGTCAACCAGTTCTCGCCAACCTGTCGTCTTCTTCTGTAATTATCCCAACGCAGGAAACAGCACGCAGATCGTTGGTTCTTGCTCTTGAGGCTACAGTTATGGTGGATAGCTAGGAACTGTTTTTCTCTTAAGTGATGAACTAAAGATGATGGGATGCCAGCTAATTTATTAGTCCTAACCGCAGAAAATTAGCAAACTGCGTATAATAAACTATATTATTCCTTGTCTACATCAAATTCTACATACATACTCTGCAATCCACCGTAAAGTGCGTGGCGCAGGATATACTGTACCACTAATAGAACGAAGAAAAAAACAGTGCCTATATGCTTCCGTACGAGCCCTAATTTATTTTGTCTTTGTGATCATTACACAAAATGCAAGTAGGTGACAGGAAGATCTTTCTACACTAAGCTTCAAATTCCGGCCTCAACAGAATTTCCTCCAGCGGTGTCCATTTGACTTCCCGGAGCATTTCCGTGGTACTCGCGCATTGGTCGAACTTACCAGTAACGAATCTAGCTGCTCACCTCTGAACCGCTTCTACGTCTTCCTTTAAACTGATCTGCTGCGGGTCTCAAACACTTGAGTAATACTCAAGACGTGGTCGTACAAGCGTTTTATAAGTGGTTTCCTTTACAGATGAAGTACATCTTCCCAAAATTCTCCCAATAAACCGAACTCGGCAGTCCGTCTTACAACTGTCCTAACATGTTCGTTCCATTTCATATCGATCTGCAATATTACGCCTAGATATTTGAACGACGCGACTGCATCAAGAAGCTCACTACTAATGCTGTATTCGAACAGTATGGGATTGTTTTTCCTACTGATGCGCATCGCCTTACATTTTTTTAATTCTTCGCACAACTAGAAATATTGTGTAAGACATCCTGTATGCTATTACAGTCAATTAAAGATGACAGTCACCCATAAATCACATCATCATCAGCAAACAGCCGTAAATTACAAGTTGCTCTGTCCATCGGATCATTTATATAGATATAAAATAATAGCTGTCCTATCACACTCTCCTGGGGCACGCCTGACTATACACTCGTCTCTGATGAACACTCGCCGTCGAGAACAACGTACTGTGTTCTATTACTAAGGGAGTCTCCCAGCCAAATATGTGAACCTATTCCAGTAGTCTGCAGTCTGGCAGTCTGGCACCGCGTCAAACACCCAGCATTATAGATCATAACTATTAAATAAATCATTCATCTGCTGTTACCGTGCAATATTTCCGAACAAAGGTGCTCCGTGTTCACCGTATGACCTCCGAATATGAACTACTACGTGTTCACACTCTGAACACCTGATTTGCACTGAACCTCGGCAGCGCGCCCCCCTTGTAGGCTTCTCCGCACGTGTCGTGTTCTTTTTTGTTAGTATTTGGCTTTAATTTACAGTAGATTTTTATACATTTTATTTTATTATGACATAGCTTAACATTGAGGGGATCCCTACTCAGAATTTCTCCTGTGTTCTTCAATTAGTTTATTAAATATTAATTGCGATATGATCGTGTTTTGGGGGGCGACCGCCTTATACATCAGGCAATCAGCGAGTGATACAGGCAACTCGGGAATATTTTCTACATTCCTTCCCACGGGAACGGAACCTTCCGGTAGCACCTGTCATGCTTCTCACACTACCTGCACCATCTGTGAGGTACTGGTTCTAACCTGCTGTAAGGAACCGACTCTAAAATCTAATTGTGATGGCTGTAAGCCAGAAATATTACACATCGCTTGCTAAAACAACGAGTACTACAAGAACGACCTTTTTAACAAGCTGAACTATATCCCTTACTCGTTTAGGATTTCCGTCACTTTTCAAAATAACTAGTATTATAATTAAGGAAATATAACATTTATTAAACAGCAAAGGTTACATTCTTGTAAAAAAAAAATTTCAAATGTTTGTTACGCTTAAGGGACTTAACTGCGGGGTCTCTAAACTTACAAACTACTTATGAACTACCGTGTACTAAAGACAACACAAACATCCAAATGTTCAAATGTTTGTATAGCTTATGGGACTTAACTACGGGGTCATCAGTCCCTAAACTTACAAACTACTTATGGACTAGCTTACACTAAGGACGGCACAAATATCCATGCCCGAGGGAGGATTCGAACCCCCGACCATAGTGGCCGTGCAGACCGTGACTGGAGCGCACGGTCACTACGGTCGGGGGTTCGAATCCTCCCTCGGGCATGGATATTTGTGCCGTCCTTAGTGTAAGTTAGTCCATAAGTAGTTTGTAAGTTTAGGGACTGATGACCCCGTAGTTAAGTCCCACAAGCTCTATAAACATTTGAACAAATATCCACGCCCGAGAGGGAATTCGAACCCCCGACGGTAGCAGCCGTGCAGACTGTGATTGGCGCGCCGCAGACCGCTCGGCCACTGCGGCCGGCTTACATTCTTGGTTTGGTGTGTTCAAAATATAATTTCAAATAATCTCTCATTTCAGCTGCTCACAGAGAAGTACTTTACTGTTTTTGAAAACTGCCTGGTGGTTTTTTTTTTTTTTTTTTGGTAATACCTAATACATTCCAAAAAAATCTAGTTTGAGCTTCATTAATTCAAGGAGACGGTTGATGATGTGAAATTACGTTATGTAGCTCTCACAATGTCTACTGTATTTTCTACGTTCGTTTCGATAAGTTTATGCAAAATTCTAAATATTGATGTTACACAACCAAATGAACAGTGTTGTGAGATTACTGCAGACGATAACTGACAGTTGTAAACATCTTTAGTGTCGCTTGCTGTACTTCTTTCTGGAGAAGATCTCATTAAATAGTGCGTCAGAGGAAATGCTGCATCATCTATAAAAATATATCATCGCTTCATATTCTATCCTGGCAAAAGAATTTCAGGTAATTTTAGTCTTCCTATTTCTGTTGCATCGCCTGCATTATTCAGTTTTCCGTAGGATCCTACATTCGGCATTACCAACCTGTAATTTGCATCATTGACAGCTATTCACCTATCTAACCGCTTAGAGAAATAGTGTCAATACACAGAACTGGTCAAAGAATATAAGAAGACATTTTTATCTAAAACAATCGATTTTAGGACTTGTCTTCTTTTCGCAATCAACCCTTCAATTTAAGCAATTACTAGCCACTGACAGCATAGTAGTTTCAAATAAGACAAGAAATTACTGAACAGATGTTTTTGGAAAATCGGCATGCAAGTTAGGAAAATCTAAGTATTCGGTTAATTTTACCGGTATTGTAATGCGATGGACTACAATGTAAGTTGATGAGTCGAAAGCGTTAGAAGCGTACGTCTCACTCAATGAGTTCACAAAAGGCAGACGGCATCCCATGCTACAGTGAGGAATAAAACTTATTTACACATCCCTGGAGAAATATTTCCAGATTTACTTTGTCTGCTTAGTGTTCTCTTTTCTGCAGGAACGTTAGTTTTACGATAATTCGCTAGCCAGCACGTCTTCTCTCGGTAAAACGGAGAGATAATCAGGTCAGCTCAGCTCGTTAACACGTGTCAGCCGTAAGAGTATATCATATGTAATTCCTTTTCTTATCTCCTAGACAGCGCTTACTAGCAGCAGCGAACTGTTATTCGGATTTCTGCGCTACGTAACGATAACTATCATCTCGTCTAGCTCCTAATTGAGCTTTCATTGTCTAATAGTTATCTGTATTTTTAATGTCTCTCGTGCTCCTGTCCGGCTAATAATGAAGGCATTACCCCTACAGTGAGAGTGGCGTTTTCTTACACTTGCCAGTCTTTTTTATTTTTTTTAGTTTATTTTTATTTTTTTTATTTTTATTTTATTTTTTATTTTTTTAGAAGAATGCTTCACTGCAGCAAGATTTTAACGCACCAGTTCTTTATTTTATATCCAAGTGTACTGTCTTCATCCATTGTGTCAACAGTGTACAATAATTTGTTTTCGTAGTGTTTTTGTGTTTTTAACGACCTTCCCTTCTGTATATTCAGCAGGAGTATCCAGAATTTTAGCTTACTTGGGCCAGGCTTGCTGAAAAACAGATGTATATCTTCTATACTTAACGCATTTAAGCAAAATTCTTTTAAAACTAAAAATTTTCTTATTGTTTATTTTTTTCTATTCTTAATATAATTTAATTTTAATCTTTAACTTGTATCGACAGTGTGATAGATGCTCACTTTTTGGATTGCACTGATAATTGCTTCGAGGCGGATGCTGACGCAGGTTGGACACCCCTGATCAACATCTACAGCACTTTCATAACGTACTATCTCGGAAGTAGTTAAACTTACACACTAGAGAGGCTTTTGTTCTATCGATGACATCCATCCAGAATTCGTGATCCGTATGATAAGAAATGTATGACTAAATTATTTACTGTCCTCTTGTTGAATGGTCGAATTCTACTGGAGTTTAAGAAGGCGAAGATTGTTTTGAAACTTGGAAAACCATCAAGGTAAGAAGCTACTGCTAAAAGCTTTCTGAAAGGCTGATATATTCGTAACGCTATCGTAGACCATATTCCAGTTGATGAGGTTTCAGACTAAGGTACAGCTACAGACGTTTTTATCGCTCGCATTGCTGGATTCGATAATGCACGGAGGGAAGATTTTTACCTATAAATTTATTCTCATAATATTTCGCAGAAGAATGACTGAACTGATTAATAATACGTAAGTTCCAGGTAATCACTGTAAACATGATATGCAACCAAATGACACCAGACAACGGATTTATTACAGGATCAGTTCTCTCGGCATTGTTGTTGAACTTGTATCTACAGACTTATTGGACACTCCGTCCAGAAGACTGTGCTATGGATAACCTGGGCCTAGATGCACTTGTTGTACAACATCAAGAAATGAGGACAACATAAGAGATCCTCAAACGTATATACAGAGTACAGTTATTTCAAATTCTTTGGGAACTTTAACATAGTGTGTATAAAATATAGTCTCTTGCTTCCATGTAAATACAGTAAATTTCTGAGGCGAAATCATTGATCATAACTACAATCCGAAATATCTTGATGTCATCTTGGACCGTACACTGTTCTTTGAAACAGAACCTTCTAAACCCGCCTCAAGAGTTGAGGACAGGAAAGAACATCCTCAATAAACTTCGCGGAACCACCTGGAGATCTTCAGCAACCACTCTGCGACCTTTTGCCCTGGGCTTGTTGTATTTTGTGTCATTTTGGATTAGCAGTAATCAAAGTATTTTGGTACCCAGGTAAATCCTATAATGAGCAATTATATTTAACTAGCTGTAAACCCGGCGTTGCACGGATGTTTATTTATTCTACACTCTCGTAGTCCACCTCCCCTTCCCTCCTCTATCTGCATTCATCTCTTTCTTTCCCATTTCTCTGTTCGTTTCCACCTTTCCCTTTCTCGGCAATGTTTTTTGCAAGGCTCCTGTATGCCTCTTGGTATAAGTGTCGTATGTGCAAAAATTCGTCAAGGTCTGAGAAAACCTATTCATTTTGTCAAAGTTCATATGTTAAGTACCCTCCACCGAACACCGAATGATATTTTATACAAACAGTAACATTCCTCTTGTTTTTATGGTGAAGTTTGCAAAATTTCATAAATATCGGAACAAAACTGTAGATTTGTATGCACAGAGTCACATTGAAAAACGCACTTTGTTGTTCTCAAATTTTCCAGTTTTATTTCATACAACCTGTGTTCTGAGAATAACGAAAACAAAACAAGGATCTGTGAAATCGGTCGAGCCGTTCTCAAGTTATGGCGCGACCAACATACTTAGGGATCCGTCTTTATCTTGCAAGATACTCTCTCCCATGCACCATATGAAACTTTAGTTAGACGGTGACCTTCCTTTTGAAGGTCAAGCGTGTAAAGTTTCGTGAAGGTCGGAGTGAAACTGTAGATTTCGTCAGTCTGTAGGAAAAGTATCCTCCACTATGTACCTTCATTCCGTCCTATCGTAAATACTTTTTTAGCTAACATCTTCTACCTTTAAACTACATACCGGCAAAATTTCAGCTTCGTAGGAGCAGTAGTTTTAGAGATTTCGTGTTTCGTCAGTGAGTGAGTGAGTGGCCTTTAGCTTATAGAGATATCTCCTGAATTATGGATCCTACAAAGACATTAATTACCAGGTTCGTAGAGAGGAATAATAGGAAACTGCCTGCAAAATGTATTGTAAATTGATTTGGTAGTAAAGACGTAGTAAATTAAAACCTCGTGCTTTTTAGGGCGAAGTTTCCTGTATTTCAATGTCTTTGACGTGATACCACCTGAACTATATGTCGTAATACGATATTATTTCGAAGGTACATCCAGTGGTGCATATGTAAAACGTTTGCAAAATACGTCGCGAATAGTAGGAAAGATGTAACAAATCAAAACGTCATGCTTGATATGGCGTTCTCTCATTAACGTAATTGTTTATTACTCCATATCTTATGAACTGTGTGTCGTACTATGATACAATTTCGAACGTACGTTCAGTGGTATGTGCATATACTGTCTGTAACATTTCTAGCGAATACAATTAATAGTTTACGAGTAATAAATTATAACGTCATGGCAAATGTCCTAATTTTACTTCATGAACGCCGAAAAAGTAGTAAGCGACAAACTTTTCCCCTATCATCATTTTGCTGGGATTGCCTGCAAGAAAAAGTTTCCTAAAGGTATGAAATTATGTTTGAAGTTTGTTGCAAGTCGCTATGTCCTCTCCTTTTCAAATAGTGGACTGATAAAGTCACACTATCACGCGTCGCAATACGGGAAATTTTTCATTGTTTATGACGTCATATCTCCAGAACTACCCGCCATATCGCAAAATCCTTTCTTAGGTGACGTCTTCTACCGATGAACTACATTCCTGCCAAATTTCAGCTTCATAGGTGAAGTAGGTTTCGAGATCTCGTGTTTAATCAGTGAGTGAGTGTTTGAATGAGTGTCCTTTAGCTTTTATATAGATAGAGATTATATTTAATTCTTATTCATTTAAGATAACACCACATTTAAACAAATAATGTAGGGTCTAAAACAGGAATGAATAACATTCCGTGACCCGTGGAACAAATTCACATACAAATAAACTCTCCAGGAACCCTAGCCTATCTGTGCACAGAAACCTGCCACTTTTGAATCTTAAGATTAACAGCGCGCCACCAAAACCCTGCGCATTGATGCTAACACCGACGCCAGGAATTTTAAACCTCTAGACGAATGGGAAAGTCGGTGGGAATTAGTAACAGGTGTACAAGTACATATCATGCTCACAGAGGCTATTCTTTCTAATTGATACCACCTACGGCGCAAGACGTGGATTTCCCTGAATAGAATCAGAACGGGTCTGATCACTGTAGAGTTGTTGTCCACAAGTGGAAAAAGGTGCCCAATTTAATCTGTGACTTCGGAGCTCTACATTAGACCATTCATCGTCAGTGAATACGAGATCCGAGCACATGACGGAGGCGACTTCCTGGTAGTTCCCATGTTGTACCGAATGACGTGGCGCCATACCTAGCATACTGGATTCGCGTTGGGAAGGTATGTTCAAAGATAGGTGTGTTCGCGAAGTATGCTGGTAAATTATTGTTTCTCTTTCTAGCGCCAGGAGAATATATGGCACTGTAATCAGTCAGAATGTGAAACGTATCCTGATATGACATCAGGCTGTATGGCGACGCTTGTTGATGAGACTGTCTGTGTAAAGGGTGTAGAAAGGAAACTCTTCAGTTCGAAATGCTGGTAAAGTTGCTTTTTCAGAACGACAGAAACAGTCTGCATATCGCAAACAGCTGCGAAGAGCCCCATGTCAATGAATAAGCTAACGATATGAAATTTTGTGATATTCCTGGCCTGTGGTCACTTCATATTTCTGGCCGCTGGCCGTTTCTTTGCTAACATCGTACGTGTCTTCAACACGGAAGAGAGACAGAAGTGCAGCATATATTGAAATGTGGGGTGAGGAGCAGTAGCATATGGCACAGTAGGTGCTGGTTCCCGTGGGAAAGCCCGCCTACGTTACTGGTACTCTCCTCGCATTGGCTGCTGCATTTCACGTCACGTGATTTCTTTTGAAATTAGTTTTGTTTATTATATACTAAATATTAATTATTCAGAGCTGAGAATTTCTAATAAATATCTCTCAAGGACAGGCTAGATTTTGACAGTTTAAAAAGTTTAAGATGCCTTCTCTTATTGTAACAAGAGAAGAGCGATTTTGCAGAAGGCGCGCGACGGCCCTGTTTTGGCGCGAAATAGAGCGTCAGGTGCCCTCTCGCAACGCGCCGCAGTTTCAGTCTCGAGCTGATTGCTATACGCGCCGGTCATGAATATAGATTTTTGTAATAGTTATAACAGTCGAGGTCTCAACATGAGCTATGGGCAACATAGGTCGTGTCATATTAACAATAGTTGCTCATTTTTTATTATTTATTTAATAAATGGCATACCTGACAATTAAAAATCTCGCGAGTCGTTTCTTATGCTTCCGTCATACAGAACTCATTTTAGCCTCACTTGTATGCTGTACAAGAACCAACGACCTGTGTGCTGTCTTCTGCGCTGGGGACACAACTATAGAAGACAACAGGTTAGTCAGAACTTTATGCTTTCCATAAAGACTTGGACAGCAACTACGGCACCTCGTGCGTACTGTAGGGCGGTACAAACGCACACTGCTACGCAACAGCATCCGCAAGGATGTGGAGGTTTTAGGGGACTTGTGGGAGGAAGCAGTACTAACTTCTCCGTCCGCAAATAAAACCCTAGGAAGCTTGTAATTTGAAGAAACAGATGTATTGGGTGATGCAGCAGGGAGAGGGAGGTGTCACACTGGCATGGCTGTTGTTGATGAAGTTGGTATAGCTGCAGCCGATCAAGCAGCACATGCTTCAAATTCTACTGCCAGCGCTCGAGTTGTAGCCCGGAAAATGTCTCTCCCTGGGTTAAGAGTTCAAAAGATATTGCGGCACATTTTACACTGATATCCCTACAAGATTCATAATTTGCACCAAATGCAGCCCCAGCCAGTGTGGAAATGAATGACTCGTGACCAGGGAATAGTCTTTAGACGGACGAGCCACATTTCAGTCTGCAACGGTGTCATGAATGCACAGAACGGTTGCAAATGCGGTTCTGCTCCACCACCCGGCTGCGTGTGGTGCTGTTGCACAAGCTCCTCCATTCTCGGTTCGTATTTCTTCGAGGAAATGACACCTCGTGGTCGTCTTAGGTGTACAGTAACAGCTGTATGTGGTAGCGTAGACTTTCCCGGTATAATAACTGATAATAATCATCTGGGGCTTGCTGCGCGGAGTCCATCGTCAACTAGACACAATATTTCGGCAGACGAACTGGCTACCATCTTCAGGTGAGAGCGCTAATTACACTTACTCGTTGGAAACTGAGGCAAGACAGAAACAGCGGCCCCTGTACACAACGCTGACGACCCACCGCGCGTGCGCGAAACCGAAGAAGAGGCCCTCTAGGCGCAGTAAGCGCGCCGGTGGAGAAAATCGGCAAAACGATAGGTCGAAACAAGACACCAACACATGGGGGTCTGGCGTACTCTAGTGAAAAGAGCGTACGCTATCTGTGATGCCAAACATCTGGATGAAGAACTGGAGCATCTCAAGGTTGTCTTTAAACACAATGGGTACACTGCTCAACAAATTTGTCGTGCGTTTCCAAAAAGTGAACTATTAGAGGACAACTACAAATCTATTGCCATTTTGCCTTTCGTCGGGAATATATCCCCGAAAATTTCAAGAATTTTAAGATGATTTGACCATAAAAGTGTTTTTATGCCACCACCAAAGACTAGGGCCCTCCTTGAATCATGAAGATGATTTAGGACTGAGGAAACCCGGTGTTTATAAAATTCCATGTTATTGTGGTAAGACTTACATTGGCCTAACGATCCGTACAGTTCAGGATCGGTGTGTGGAACATCACCGCCATACTCGTTTACTTCAGCCTGAAAAGTCAGATGTTCCTCAACATTGTATGAATGAGGTACACGAGATGTTATAAAATGAAACAAAAATGTTTGCTCCTGCTTCCCGCTACTGGGAATGTGTTCTTAAAGAATCAGTGGAAATTTGTATGGCCAATAGAATTATTAATAGGGACAAGGGCTTCCCTCTAAGTAAAACTTGAAACCCAATCTTACCTGATATAAAGCAACAACGGTCTTCATTTCGACCTGAAGTTTCTTTTAACTAGTCTTGTTTCGACCTATCGTTTTGTCTATTTTCTCCACCGGCGCCTCTACTTAGGTTTCGAGCACACGCAGTGGGTTGTCAGCGGTATATAAATGGGCCGCTGTTTCTGTTCTGCCTCAGTTTCCGCCGAGTAAGTGCAATCAGCGCGCTCAGCTGAAGATGACAACCAGTTGGTCTGCCGAAATATTGAGTCTAGTTGACGGTAGTATCCGGCTGCAAACCTGAGATGAATATTATCAAGTAACAGCTGCACATTATAAAGGCTTCCTCGTGCAAAACATGTTCCCGGCTTCTCAGAAACGGTTGTCGACACCACTATTTTCATGCAAAAAGTGGCGACACGATATGTCGCTCGCTCGGTGAAAGATGTGGTTAGAGAAACCTTTGGTGACGACTGCGTCATCTCAAGGCATGGAAGCTTCTACATCCCCCGACCCAAATCTATGTGACTTCTGGCAGTGGGGATATTTCAATGATGGTATCTATTAGGAACTAGCTGCAAGTGCCCGGGTTTAAAAGCAATGTGACAAACAACATGTTATGTATGGCCATCACTATTACTTAGATCCTCATCATCTCATCAACCCACAAAACCATTCAAAATCACTCTCAATAACCAACTTTTTTTTTTTTTTTTTTTTTTTTTTTTTTTTTTTTTTTTTTTGTATGGGGGTGTTGATCATCACACGGATTAAAACAGGAAGAGGGTTAGAGTGAGACTGGGATGGAACTAAACCTATTTAAGAACCTTCCCCATGTAATTTTGTGTACTTGTATTAAATTTCACGTTATTTGGTTGTCTGGATCTTGAGTTATAACGGAAGAGACAGACAATAAATGCGTTTTATATGTATAGAGTTGCAGTCGAACTCTAAGTACTCTCCCCCCATGCACCGAACGAAATTTTATGTAGACAGTAACCTTCATCTTGTTTTCAAGGTCAAGTGTACAAAATTTGATCAAGATCGGAGCAAAACAGTGGATTTTGGCGAAATCCATAAGTACCCTCCACCATGCACTGAAATAAATTTTATGTAGACAGTGCCCTTCCTCTTGTTTTGAAGGTCAATTGTGCAAAATTTCATCAAGATCAGTGCGATGATATAGATTTACACGGACACATTGAAAACCCAATTTCACTTTTTATCAAATTTTCCGTCTGGTTTTCCCAAAAATGGAACGAAACCTGTTTAAGAACCTTCCCCATGTAATTTTGTGTACATGTACCAAATTTCACGTTATTTGGTTGTCATCTCGTTGCGGAGCGCGCGGTTGCTCGCTCTGGAGGTTCGAGTCCTCCCTGGGGTATGGGTGTGTGTTTGTCCTTAGGTTAGTTTACCTAGGTTCAAGTAGTTTGTAAGCTACGGACTGAGGACCAAGCAGTTTGGTCCGATAGATTTACAAATATTTGAACATTTTATTTGGTTGTCTGGATTTTGTGTTATAAGAGAACAGACAGGATTCGAACCACCTACTCTGTGGCTGGAAAGCTAGAACGCTACCACTTGAGCTGCACTGACAGAAGGTGCATCTGTTTCAATTATTGATACTTACGAGTACTTGCAAAATCGAAGTCATATTTTCGAGAATTTTTGAGATTTGTCGAATAGTTTTGACTGTTATTTGTGTTCTGAAATTCAGATATATAATTCTAAAATCGGATACCCATGTGGTCTTCTCGTCAGATGTGGTTTTTGGACCTTTATGTTTCCACGGGTGTATCAAAGAGAATTTAGCTTCAATTCAATATGTTTAGCTCAGAAAATGGGGTGGCAACTGCGCTTAAATATTGCTGGAGGTCTTGCCTGTTACAGGACTGGCGCAGTGACGTGACCCAGTGAGTTCTTGCTGCAGCCAGCTCTCCAGTTGACTAATAACGATGCGCAGCGGCCTCTTGCCGTAACTGCTGAGACAAACATGAACTGCAGCTTCTCTAGGTGACAATATTTCGCGAATTGTCGAGCCGTCTCCTTTCATATTTACGAGCGCAGCGGGAAAGTAACAGGAAATGAAAGACGGCGCCGGGTGATTCCGCGACGCGACGCCTTTGATGGCCGGCGGCGAGTGGCGGAGGGTATTCGCGTCACGTGCGACACCGCCAATCAGCAGAAGGCTGCGGCTTGGGCGGTGGCGGAGGAGGCATCGCCGGCCCCTGCAGAGCGGCAACCCGCAGTACGGCGTGCCGCTACCAACCTCATGACTCACTCAGCGCACAACGCCATCTGGCGGCGCACGACAGTTAAAAATAAAAATGTTTGTTAAGCTTATGGGACTTAACTACGGGGTCATCAGTCCCTAAACTTACAAACTACTTATGAACTACTTACGAACTAGGACGACACAAATATCCATGCCCGAGGGGGATACGAACCCCCGACCGTAGTGGCCGTGCTGACCGTGACTGGAGCACCTCAGTCACCTCGGCCACCGCGCGGCAGAGTTTGTCGTCCACTTATCCTCTGAATATATCCCTGTGTTACCTAAATTAATATATTGTGTTACGGTTTTATAGAAGGCTTTCGAACACTTATATGGTGCACAATGTTTGATAACCTTTTTTGTTCTTTCTTTCTTCGTTTCGGCCATCTAAGCACCACGCATCAATTTCAATGTTTCCTCTTTTGTTCTTTCTTTCTTCGTTTCGGCCATCTAAGCACCACACATCAATTTCAATGTTTCCTCTTTTGTTCTTTCTTCTTCTCTCGGTATTCTTTCTTCACTATGCATCCTTTTTCTCTCCTCAGATCACTTTACTCCCATCTTCTTCTCCCTCCTGCCTTGGAATCCTTCCATTTTTAATACTTCTTTAAAGTTTCTCTTTCTGTTGCATCTTTTTCACTTATATTGTTTCTTTCCAAGTCTTTCATAACTTCTTGAATTCATGCTATTGTTAACTTCTTGTCTCAGAGATATTTAAAAGTCTGTTTGGTTAACCTGTTGCTGATCATTCGGTATAAATGTCCAAAAAATAGCAACCCCTCTTCCGTAGTGTTTCGGTTATGTTTTCTATGTTGCGATAAACTCCTGCATTACTTCTAAGTTTCTATACTTCTGTATTTCTTAGTGGACCAAGTATTTTTCGAATGATTTTCTTTCTAGGACTTCAAGTTTATGTAATTTGTAATTCAGTACTAAACATTCACTTGCATAAAGACAGCCACGGTGGAGTAGCCGAGCGGTCTAAAGCGTCTCGCTGTGGAGCGCGCGGTTGCTCGCTGTGGAGGTTCGAGTCCTCCCTGGGGCATGGGTGTGTGTGTGTGTGTTTGTCCTTAGGTTAGTTTACCTAGGTTTAAGTAGTTTGTAACCTACGGATTGATGACACGGAGTTTCGTCCGATAGATTTACAAACATTTGAACATTTGATTTGCATAAAGACATTCTAGCTTAACTACTGTTTTGTAGTTCTGTATTTTCAGATTTTTTTTTGACAGAGACCTTTTCTGTAAATATTCCTGGTTATACAATATGCTCTCTACCTTTTATGTATTCTTCTACAGAAATTTTTCTAAGCCATTTTCCTGAATCATTTCTCCCAAATATTTAAATTTATTTATCCTCTTTATCGGCCCAATATCTATTAGTAGGATTTCTGGAGCATTTTTTACATTTGTCATAAATTTTGTGTTCTCTGCAGAAATCTTTAAACCTGCTTTGCTTGTATTTCTTCTAAGAGATTGATTTGGATTGCTGCATTTGTTAGGTTTTCAGAAAGTATGGCAAAATCATCCGCAAATACTAGACAGTGAATTTCAATACCTTTGTGTTTAGACCCCAGTCTGATTGGTGATAGCTTATGATCTTTTAGTTTTGATTTTCATTCTCTTATTATTTTCTCTAGGACGCAGTTGAAGAGAAAAGGAGACAGGCCGTCACCTTGCCTTACACCTGTTTTGATGTTGCATGCCTTGAAAATTTCACCCTGAAGCTTTTGATTTGGTGTCTGTGAGTGTTTCGCGTATAAGGTTTGCTAATTTAGATTTAATTCCAAATTCTCGGATCACTTTATCTAGTGTTTGCCTATCAACCGAATGAAACGCCTTTTTAAAATCTATAAATATTACAATGATGTCTTTGGAGTTTGTACGCCTGTGGCGGATTAAGGACTTTAGGTGAATATCTGTTCTGAACAATATCTGTCTTTTCTAAATCCACTCAGATATTCTCCCAATTGGCTATCAAGTGTTGTTTCCACCTTGTTTAGTATAATTGTTGAAAATATTTTATATTTCACTGGTGACAAAGATATACGTCTATAGTTATTTACATCTTGTTTATCGCCTTTCTTGTGTAAAGGATGGATAAGAGCCACTTTCCAATCTTATGGAATCTTCTCAGTTTCCCATATTTCTTAAAACATGAGCTGAAGGTTAGATATAAAATGGTCTCAACCAAAAGTTTTAAGTTCAGCTGTGATAGAGTCCTATCCACTGGCTTTGTTGTTTTACAAGGCATTTATTCCTTTTTAAATTCCTTCAGCTGTAGGTGGTGGATCTGTTTCTGTTTCTTTTTTCATGAAGATCTGGAAATTATAACTTACTGTTAGGTTCTTCACAGTTCAAAAGTTTCTCAAACTACTGTCTTGGTATTTTACAATTATGGGTATTGTTTAGGCATACTTTACCATTTTCATCTCTGAAGCATATACTTGGAACTTGGTAGTCCTTTAGATCATTTTTAAACATGTGATAGAAAGTTCGGGAGATGTTTTTAACAAAATTGTTTTGCATGTCAAGAAGTTGTGACTTCTCAAAAGATCGTTTAGTACTCTTTATTATTCTTGCTGTTTCTTTCCTTTGAGTTTTGAATTCATCCTTTCTTGTTGTTGTTACTTTGACAACGAAGTGACACCGCTGCGAGCAGACGAGCCACTTGTACTCCGTGGCTACCATTAAAATAAATTCAAGAGCAATTTTGAACTAAAAACGGCTGTTAGCAAATCCAGAAGGAAAGATGACATATATAATCTTAATATACAGAGTGTACACAAAGTTCGGGAACACCTTCACTTTATTTGTTGCACAAGAACAATACAAGTATCATACATATGTCAGTTTGAACAGGAAAACTGAATTTTTTTCCACATATACAACCCGAGCTTTGTGCCACCCAGTAGCTCAGTCGACAGCGTGGCAGACTACCACGCAAGGGTCCCCGATTCTATTCCTGGCAAGAGACTGGGTGTTGTGTTATTTTCATCATTATCGACATGCAAGTCGCCGGAGTGGCGTCAAGGAAAAGGACTTGCACTAGGCGGCCGAACAATCCCAGATCTCTCGGCCAAAAACGCCGTACGATCATTTCGTTTCACCACGGAGTAGTTTGGTCACAAACGTGACCAGGTGCGGAGTGAGCTTTCTCTGTCTGTTGAAGTTCTACAAAAACTAGTGTGATCCAGCTGTTCAACAATGTTTAGAATCAAACACGGAAACAAGCCAGCAACAAGGAAGGCCATTTACCACTGGCGCCATTGGCCTCTCATTCTGGGGCCTCCAAATCTCGGAACCTATTTCTGTTAGATTGTCACGCGCCTCTCGTCCTTGGAGGCCTCCAAACCTTAAAAGCTTCTTTTTTAATAGTATTTGCAAATGGACGGAGGGCCTCATTTTATTCTGCCGCCGCCCCGGGCCTCCGATAGCCTTAGTCCGCCACGTGTTCAATGACGATGACGTTATGAGTTTTGTTAGCAGTTGCAACAATTGAATGAGGTTGGGAATGGCATTGTTGATCGCTTAATTTTTAGCTACAAAGCCACTTTTCACACAAATAGGAAAGTGAACAGGGATATTTGTGGAAACTGGGTGGAAGGCATCCGCACGAATGCATTGAATGTGAGCGTGGTTCGTCAAACGTTTTTTGTGTCTTGTCACGTCGAAAACTGTACGGGACATTCTTCTTCGCCGAGAGCACTGTCACTGGATATTCCTACATGGACTTGTTGACTCAAATGCAGTCGGATTCTCCGTTCACCTTTCAGCAGGACGGGGCTCCACCCGAAGTTCGTGGGTACCTGAACACGGTGCTGCCGCGTCGATGGATCGTCCGTGGTACAGAAGGGGACAGCTCAATCATGAAATGGCCTCCCCCATCGCCAGATCTCTGGTACGACACATTAAAGATCTGGTATATGTACCGCCTCTACCACGAGACGTAGATCGGGAGAGAATACGGAAAGCGACTGCCACAAACGACGATGCCACGCTGGGACAGGCATGACAAGAATTCGAGTACGATATTGACGTCTGTCGGGTCACTCGTGGTTCGCATATCGAATGTTTGTAAAAATAAAATAAAAATAAGCTTTCTTTTCAAAATGCAATATGCATGACAATGTCCAATGTTTAGATAGTGTGAAATAAATAATTGAAAGTTATCCCGGACTTTATGTACACCCTGTATTATAAAAGTAAGTGTCCAATGTGCGTGCCGCAAATCGCAAAAGCAAAGTAAAGAAAGATCAAGGGACTTACAAGAGCTGATACCCATATATCCTCCTTTACGTAAAAGGCTTTACTGGGCGGACCCGCAGAAATATAATTTTAACGAAATGAATCGCAAATTGCGATCAGTTATGGCTTCACTGTACTAGGTTTAGATGGAATACCAAACTGCGGCGAATGAAAATTTGTGCCCGTCCGGGATTCGAAGGCGGGATCTCCTGCTTACTGCGGAGACGTGCTGACCACTCCGCCACCGAGCACACAGTGACCAGCCCGACTGCAGAGGACTCTTCCCTGCACGTCTACCGCCACACCCAAATCTCCATTCGCCACGCTGTCTCTTTCCTATTACCACATCCTATATGTTCTGTGATGCTCCTTTCACACCATTATGATGCTTATAAATGGGGGGATAAATGTTTTTGAACGACAGTTCTGATAGCTGCCGAATCTAACACGTGTTTTCACCTCTCTGGGTGATGCAGGGACCTCTACAGCAGTTAGATGTTACCGCATTTGTTTGTTCTGGGCCTTAAGGGGTTAAATAGCACTTCCAGAAAAACTCCAGTGTGCTGTCTAGTTGAGCAGGGTCTACATCGTCGAGAGCACATCCTACAAAACAGGTAGGAGGCGTTGCCTACACGTCTTCTTGGACAGTATACAGTGTACAGATATTGTACCACCGCCAGTTCTAATCTACTTTTGCACAGTAAATAAGAACTTGACTGTTGATGCATTTTTCATTCTGAGCCATTGATGTTAGTGATATGTTTTTGCCTCTCGGTTACTCTTTATTTTTTAATTAAAATTCCGTGTCGTTAAATTCATTTATTTTCATTATGGCAATTATCCTTTAATGTTAATTACCATATTTGCTCTTTTTTAAGGGAAGGGACCAAATACATGTAAACTGATGAAAGTGTTAAATAAATTTAATGTCCAACGTAATAAATTGAGAACTCAAAACCCCACTCCTTCAATGGCCTTTAAATTTCTGTAAAACCCCTTTTGCATACTGCAATAGCAATGAATCCGGGAGAGATATAAAAGATTTGGAAACTCACATTACAGTTAATGCGAGATAAATATTTCAAATAATCAGAGATGTATGAATGTGTGTGTGTGTGTGTGTGTGTGTGTGTGTGTGTATGTGTGTGTTTGTTCCTCTATTGCTCCTAAACCACTGGACCGATTTCAGCCAAACTTGGTACACATATTCCTGATCATCCGGCAACAATAACTATGCGGGTACGAACTACCGGAGATACGTAGATCATGAGATATGACGTCATAAACATTGAGGGACCCAAATAACTACCGCCTAATGCGACACGTAATAACGAAACTTTATTTATCCATTGTTTGACAATGACATTTGCAAGATACTTTATGTTTAATTTCGAACGTTAACGAAATTGACGAAAGGAAATAAGTTTATCGCTACTTTTCTGTTGTTCATGCAGTGAAGCTAAGGTATTTGGTATCAAGCTACAGTTTATTACTACTACACTACTAATTGATTTCGCGAGACACTTTACTTGCAGTTCGCATATATACCAATGAATGTACCTTTCAAATTATATCGCAGTACGACACGTGATTCAGGAAATATGACGTCATAAACAGCGAGATGAATGAAAAACCATACAACCACGCATTTTTTACTACATCTTTCGCAGTCAGTTTTCTAGTACTCCACTCTATGTACCTGGAAAATTATATTATTGTTGGACATATTATCCAGTATATATGTCGTCATAAGACCTAAGCTGAAGAAAAGTGAAATGATTGGGGATGAAGCAGCAGAGGATGCACAGATGGGGAAAAAGGGACTGGACTTACATAAAAATGGAATAAGTATTACCCGAAAAGCACAACTATTAACTCTGTCGTTGTGGGAACTAACTTGTCCCATGACCAGGTAAAGTCTCGCTCCAGGCTGGACGGCTTGAGGGTACCATCATGAAGAGAATGGACTGATTGTGACTGCGGAGAAGGTGAAGGAATATGCAGCTGAAATTTTGAAGTTGAGCAACAGGATAGTTTGAAAATTACGGATATTGAATCACAAAATCCACAAAAGTTAAATTTATATTTCTATTCTAAATGAGAGGAAACAATAAGTATTCAACTAACCACATGAGCAAATGTATTATTAGGCAAAGATTTCTAATTTTTTACGAAACATGTAAAGAAATGAGAATTTCGTGAAAACTAAACAGTATTTGTCACACAGAATTCAACGTTCGGGCTAGCAAGAAAAAAGATCGTTTTGTCTATAGGACGTAGTTTAAAATAGTGTCAAAATAAATGTGTTGTTAAGATATGAACTATGATGCCTGATTCCATAACGCTTTCAAGCCCTGCACAAACAGTTGTTCGGTTCTGGTTTTGCTCGCTTTATTTCTTTGGCATTCACGGTACGAAGTTCGGGCTGCATCACACAATCGTGGATGGACTGTGGTAACGTGGCCAATATGTTTTAGTTCCATGTTTCTACACTAGGTGACACCAGCAGTCGACATGGTCGGCAGACGTCCAGTACACTTGCAATGTCGGCAAGAAACACTTGTTGACAAGGTGTTGATATCCTTTTTTTGACAAGTGAAAACTTCTGACAGCCAGTTGATTTTATATGATCCTATGATGTTATTATGTCATTTATTTAAAAGGCATGTTACTGTAAGATGGTGCAGATAATAAAAAATTTGTAGTGAAGGCACAAAACAGACAATTGCCTGGGTAAAAATTTTTGAAAAATAAAAAATGTTCAAATGTTTGCAAATCTGTCGAACCAAACTGCGTGGTCATGTCCGTAGCTTACAAACTACTTAAACTAAGGTAAAATAACCTAAGGACAACACAAACACACACACACACACACACACACACACACACACACATACACACACATGCCCCAGGGAGGACTCGAACCTCCGACGGCGAGCAACCGCGCGCTCCGCAGCGAGGCGCGTTAGACCGCTCGGCTACTCCACCGCGGCTAAAAATTTTTTTGAAAAGTCAATTTATTTTCTTTTTTGTAAGGAATTACTGTATGTATTTCTATCTTAAGCGTCCCATTCTCTATTAATGTCACATCACCTACAACCTTCAGTCTGAAAGGGATAAAGAGTATGGAACTACATTAGATTTTAGAGGAAGGATCGAAATCTAACCAGCCAGTGGTTTGCTTACATGAAATGTGGATTTACATTCGACACCGAAAATAAAACTCTGAAGTAATGGGATCTGAATCCTTCTTTTATGTCATTCCTGCATTTACATGTAAACCTACGGAATTGTCAATCTCAGTTTTTTCTTGAATATAAATGTATTATAATACATGAAAACTGAGGGACACTTTTTGTTTCTTTGTTCTCTAGCGGCGGTAAAACCTTTTTAAGGGGTGAAACGGTCCCTCCGAATTGGGGGGCTAAAATGGAAAAATTGCATTAATGTTGAGAGTAGTGAGGCGATTTTAATGATTTTTTAAAGTTGTATTGGAGGAGGAGTGAAAATAAGGGAGTCAACTACCACGACAAAATGTAAATTTGTCCGTACGACTTCCACGCGCTATATCAAGCCGGCAGTTAAAATCAAACATTTTTAACGTGCTTTATTAACTGTTATTCGATCTTATTTCAAAAGTTGATTTTTACTGTATTCTGAAAGTGGAATGTCGAGTTGCTCTCTATTCAAGTACTATTTTTGAGTTTTCATCCGCCATTCTGGATCAGCCATGTTGAATTTTGGAAATCTGATTTCAGATTCGGATTCAGCGACTTTAAATACCAGTACATGAAAGGGATGAAACAGCTGAAAAATATAGTTTCAAAGGTTGTTTCATGGGCAGTTTCAAACGAAACCGGCAATATAATTTTTCTGTACCCCTCAGACATTTATACATAATAAAAAACAAAAATGCATTATTATTAATTACCCTTCCTTTTGAATATTTATAGACTATACTTCGATTAAATCTAAATTGGTCACTTTCGTGGTAGCTGGCCTCCTAATCATCACTCCCCCTCCAATACACCTAGCCAATTCTCGTCTTTTATCAGAAGATACTTTTTCAATAAAAATATTAAAATCGCTTCGATTACAGTGAAGTTCAACCAGTGAGCAGTTCGCAATTAATTTTCAATTTGCGCGGCATCTGGTTGGAATAAGAAAATAGTCTCGGATGTATAAGTGTTTAAACGCGTTGAAAATTCCCCTTATTATATTAACAAACGAAGGCGATAATAATCTCCCTTCAAGGAGTTGCGTAAATGCGACAACAAATTTATACAATCCATACGTGTCAGATCAGTTACACTCAAAAGCCTATCTTTGATCAGTTAGCAAAATAGATTCAGGTCTGAGATGTAAACAAGATGGCAAGCAAACCATGGAGATTTCTAAATGACATTTTAGTCCTCCACAAATCGCGTTACTTTTAATAAAGGTAACAGACGCGAGGCATATTGTAGAGACAGCGCTCCACTTACAGGAATATCTGGGTGAACGCCAGAACAGTTTCTCCTTCCGTGCGTCTACGGCGTAAAGACTGTAATGCTGACAGTGTGGCGAGATTACCACTTTGCCGAGTAACACATATCCGGGTAACACCTGGAACAAACGCTACGGAACAATAAAAGTCGCTATATCTAAGATGAAACGTTCAGTAAATGCGTATAGAAAAAATATGACAGGGAGACAACTACCATAGGTACGGCGACGAAATTGGACACATCAGAGGAGAATATGACCATACGTAAATAAATATACGCGACACCAATGTTAGGTGGGGTAAAAACTCTGCACTACGATATACCACACGGAAATAACAGGAACGTGGCTCCATAGCTTACGAAGTTAGTTGAAAGTAGATGGAACTGCAGAGCGTAGCAAAGTAAACGTAATAAAAGAACAAAGACAGACAACGAAAACAACACAAACAAATATGACTAAGCATAAAGCTAGATATATAAGTCTAGCAAAATATAGAAAGTAGAAGACGAAAAAGTGAAATTCGTTGGAAATGGAGAAAATATCAGAAGAAATTTAGTATTTGGAGGACAGTTGAACCTTGAGTAAATATGTAGCTTGTCAGCCAGACATAAAGTTCTCAACACTGGAGGCACCATTTTTTTTAATAGGCGTTCATTACGAGTATATGGGAACTGAATGTGAAAAAGATTTGCCAAAGGTGTATGAGAACTTAAATTTTGTCTATTTGCAATTTCATAGGTTATCATGGATTTGACAATAACTGATTTTATATTTATGTTACTGGCATGCGTAGGCATGTATGAATCTACAGTTGTGCACTGAATATCTAAAGCCACAACGTTATCGTTTCGGAAAATCTGCAAGTAATTAAAAGTGCCGTTGTTATTACTGACTCCACATTTAAAGTTCTTGTTATTATCGTAGTTCGCGCGTATAAAGGGAATGCTGACGTTCATTCTATGTCACAGAGATTATATCGAAAAACCGTTACCATTTTTTTTGTTTTAGAGAAATGGCATCTGGAAAACTAATAGTGAGCTCAAATCCCGCCCAACATTACTTTCGCCATTATGGAAGAGACAGAGGCAGAGGCAGAATGGCCCACTATTCCTGCAAGGGACTTCCAACGCCTTGTTCATTCCACGTAGTGTCGTTGCCTTTTCCTGGAGAAACGGTAGTCCGACACAGTTTTGAGGATATCGCATAACCTTTGTCTCCTCCATGTATGGCAGCCTGCATGACGTGAGTCAAAATCACTCAGAAAATGGTAACATGTTAATCGAAAACGGTCAACAGGAAAAGACTTCAATGCAATGTAACCTCATAACTAATTATTTTGAGATAATTCAGGTTTAAGTGTTTCGCCAGGAAATATTATCCAGAGTTAATTATGGCTCCCAAGTTTCGCGCGCTCCTGAAGCAGTATTGCAATTAAAATCGGTGTAGTTCCTTCTGCTGATGCTAGTAGTTGGTTTTTCGAGTTTCGTGGTTCTTTTCTATACTTTAAGCATTATTTTGGTGTTGCTGTTATATTTAATCTACTTAAAATTATTCCAAAATAATGCTGATTATTCCTGTGAGAAAGAGCAGTAATATACCGGGTGAACCACTAACAATTGCAACCAAGAATAACTCCTAAAGTATGATAGCAACTGTAAGGTTTGTGGGAAAAACGTTGCATGGGACAACTGAGCCAGAATCTTTCTTTATTTTTTTCTTTTGCTAGCTGGGGCTTACTTCAGAGATGTAGTAAACTTTGTTTTTCTAAGTGGGATGCTATATTGTGGTACCTTTTTTTTTTTTTTTTTTTTTTTTTTTTTTTTTTTTTTTTTTTTAGCGGCTAACGAGACGAATACATTAATGTGTAAGGACTTTGAAGGTCAATGAAGGTCAAAAAGGTTGTTGGAAGTGATGACCATTGGTATCAATGCAGGACTGCAATCTTCTTATCATCGATTGAGCCGTAACCTCCTTCCCTTAGAAAACTTTCAGCTCCTATTATACTTTGGGAGTTTTTCTTCGTGGCAGTACTCACCCTCTGTAACGTGTTTTGACGAATATTTGCATAGAGCTGGCTGTACCTGAGATAAGCACCTTTTCTCCACTCTAATGTTCAATACAGTAGTAAAATTAAATATAAAGAGTAATAGATATTAAAAAATATTAAACATACATAGAGAAAAGGCGGGTTTTGAAGTATTGAAGAACAAATACGTAAGTTACGTGGTTAATATTAGTTTATAAATGCTGGGGATCTGTTACATAAAAACATATTTATGATGAAATGCTGTTGCCTATCAGCCTACCGCTGAGATAAAAAATTCTACTCACTAGCTGATCTGTTATCCCTGTACGTTAAAGATGTCGGACTCCTTCTCTCGGCAGGTGTTTAGTCGCTTAATTGGCAGCTTAATTAAATAATAAGAATAAAAGAAACAGTAGGAACGTTATAGAACAAATAGGAAGTAGCTGTGATAGAAACATGTTCTGCAGACGAAGAACACATGAATGTGAGGTAGCCTTGTTTCAAGTTTTGGAGAATTCACTCACAATCTCAATAACTTGTTATAAAGCCGCATTTCTGACAAATTATACGATACAGTTACATAAAAAACACCTGGAAAGTACAAGAGATTTTGTGAAATCTCTAGAAGGAGCAGGGAGTGGATCAACTACAGTGAAGTATCGTGAAATGCAAGCATCCGCAGCCAAATGTTGTCATTGTGAAAAATATATCCGCTCCGACTGCTATAAGTTTTCAGTAATAAAACTCTACCGGTTTCGAGTCCTGCAGACGCACCATACACAGAGAAAAATAATCATGTCTGTGCGCCTTTTAACCACTCCGCAGCGTTCACGTCAGTTAATTAATGAATGCTGCTACCTAAGGGTCACGATTTATACGCTCCTGATGATACATATGCAGAACGCGAAACCGGTAATACTTTATTAAGGCTCATTGCAGTCAGAGCAAACTTATTTTTAACAACAACGACAATGTACTATTAGCGATGACATCTGTATTACGAAAACAGGAAGAGGGCAAACGATCAGGCTTTTCTTATTAAGACAAAGTGTCACTTCGGACAAAATGACAGTACCTTCCGCTATTGATTGGAAGCGAGGTGAATGCTTCCGAGATCTGCAACCGAATGAGAGTGGCTGTCGGTCATGTTTGTCAACTCACGCACTGCACCAAAGTTTGCGTCCGTCACAAGTCAGAAGTAGTTCCGAGTAGCCAACATGACAGGTAAATGGAGGGATCCTTTGGTGCAGCTACGACGCTGCGGGCGGCACGGTTTTTTGCGATACCTGTCTGGGCGCGAATTTTCGAGAGAGGGTCCGAACAGGTATGCCTACGCCACGTTGTGGATTTACGTTGCATTCAAATATATCGGGCACGAAAAATTTAGGAAAGGCGGAGCTCTGAGGCGTTTGTACATTAACCATATTGCTTACGCGGAGCCGGCCGCGGTGGCCGAGAGGACTGAGGCGCTCCAGTCACGGTCTGCACGGTCACTACGGTCGGGGGTTCGAATCCCCCCTCGGGCATGGATATTTGTGCCGTCCTTAGTATTAGTTCATAAGTAGTTTGTAAGTTTAGAGACTGATGACCCCGTAGTTAAGCCCATAAGCTATACAAACATTTGAACATTTGAGCTTACGCGGATATTACTTTTCCCACTCCGTTTTATGCTCCTCTACGTCAGCAGTCCATCTGTGGTACTAGTTGTTGGCAAAAAGATAATGTAACGACATAAATGGATTGATTTAATTTGATCCCTCTAATTTACATCCAGATTCTACAAGTCATCTCACGGTGCATGGTGGAGAATATTTGGTGTACAGTTTCAGTCGCGTATGTTTCGCGGGAAAAAAATAAAACGATTGCCGATATGCCACCACGTGGGCCCTAATCTCAATAATTTTACCTTTGTGGTCGTTTCGCGAGATATACGTAAAAGTATGGAAGCAACTCTAACCCGTTGTTATAGGATTAATTTTCTTCATTCAGATGGGGTGGTTCATGGTGTGGGTTCCTGTAGTCATGTCCTAGTTCATGAACCACGGGCAACGTATGAGTGGCAAAGTAAGTGGTCCTGACAGTTGGGATATCAGTTACTTTGGAATAAGGTTGGGCATCTTGGACATATTCTGAGTCATGACCACCTTTGTGCTCAGACGACAAAGACTACCAAATCCACCGGTTTGTCCCTCAACCGTTAGGGGTAAAACCCAGTGGGGCCCTGGGCAAGTAAGGCTAGCAACCTGCTTCCCACGTACTTCAATATCATGCTGGCAACAATCAAAGCAAAATGCCTCGGACCTTTGGAGGTGATGGAGTCCCACCTCCAATTGACAGACCAGGGACTCCTCCGATACGACTTGGCAAACGATCTGGAATGACATGGGGAGCTATTAATATCAATGGGGATTACAATGGGAAGAAGGTAGAGCTGGCGGAGGCTTCAAGTAAGATGGGGTTAGATGTTTTAGCTGTTAGTGACGTTAGAGTAAGGGGAAAGAGAATTCAAGGTCTACCTGTCAGGAGTCAAAGTAGGAAGAGAACAGTGGGGTGTAGGGTTCTACATCAGGAAAGCAATCGAACCCAGCTTAATTGCAATAAGGTATGTAAATGAACGACTGATGTGGATAGATTTGGCCATCTGCGGTAAGAAAATTAGGATTGTGGCAGTATATTTGCCCTGTGAAGGGACAGATCAAGATGAGATGGACAGATTTTACAACGCACTTAGTGATGTAGTTGTTAGAGTGAAGGATAAGAATGGGTGATTTCAAAGCCAGGATAGGAAATCGAACAGAAGGTTATGAAAAAGTTATGGGTAAGTTTGGAGAGGATATAGAGACCAACAGGAACGGATAACAGCTCTTGGATTTCTGTTCCAGTATGGACTTAGTTATCACAAACTCCTTTAAGCATAAGGACATTCGCCGCTATACTTTGGAAGGAAGGAACCAGATCTGTCATTGACTATATAATAACAGACCAGGAATTCAGGAAGACAGTCAAGGACACACGTGTTTTCAGGAGGTTCTTTGATGATACTGATCATTATTTAATCTGCAGTGAAATTAGTTTTGTGAGGCCAAAAGAGCAGAATGTCAAGTCCATGTGTAAAAGGATAAGAGTGGAGAAGCTTCAAGACAAGGAAATTAGGCAGAAATATATACCTCGGAAAGGTACCAGTTAGTTGAATGTAATGATTTAGTCACTGGAAGAAGAATGGTCAAGGTACAGGGAGCAGAGGTACTAGAAGCAGCTAGAGAATGTCTTGGAACAGTGGTGTGTAAAGGTAGGAAGAAGCAGACAGCCTGGTGGAATGACACAGTCAAGGCAGCCTGTAAAAAGAAAAAGAAGGCATTTCAAAAGTGGCTCCATACCAGAAATCAGGCTGACAGAGAAAGTTATGTTGAAGAAAGAAACAAAGCCAAACGGATAATTGCAGACTCCAAGCAGAAATCATGGGAAGACTTTGGAAATAAGCTAGAAACTGTGGGTCAAGCCGCAGGAAAACCATTTTGGAGCGTAATTAGCAATCTTCGAAAGGGAGGGAAGAAGGAATTAACAAGTGTTTTGGACAGGTCAGGAAAGCTGCTAGTCAATCTGTGGTGGATGCCTTGAGCAGATGGAGGGAATATTTTGAAGAATTGCTCAATCTAGGTGAAACGTTTAATGATGTATCAGATTTTCAGGTAGAATGGGATAGGAACATCGATGGAAACAGGATATCATTTGAGGAAGTGGAGAAAATGGCCGGCCGCGGTGGCCGAGGGGAATGAGGTGCTTCACTCACGGTCTGCACGGCCACTAGGGTCGGGAGTTCGAATTCCCCCTCGGGCACGGATATTTGTGCCGTCCTAGTTGTAGGTAGTTCATAAGTAGTTTGTAAGTTTAGGGACTGATGACCCTGTAGTTAAGTCCCTTAAGCTTAACAAAAATTTGAACATTTTATTTTTATTTGAGAAAATGGTCGGTAGATTACAGTGCAATAAAGCGGCTGGGGTGGATGAAATTAAGCCGGAACTCATCAAATACAGTGGAATATCAGGTCTCAAATGGTTACACAGGATAATTGAGAAAGCGTAGGAATCGGGACAGGTTCCGTCTGACTGGACGAAAGCGGTAATCACGCCAATTTTCAAACATGGAAATAGGAAAGATTGTAACAACTATCGAGGTATCTCCTTAATTAGCGTTCTAGACAAAATATTCTCAGGTATTGTTGAAAGGAGAGTGTGAATATTATTTGAGGAAAAGTTAGATGAAAATCAGTTTGGGTTTAGGCACTTTAGAGGCTGTCAGGACCAGATCTTTAGCTTACGGTAGGTAATGGAAAAGTGCTATGAGTGGAACAGGAAATTGTATCTATGTTTCATAGATCTAGAAAAGGCTTATGACCGGATTCCTAGGAGGACGCTACTGTCAGTTCTACAAGATTATTGTGTAGGAGGAAAACTGCTGCAGGCAATTAAAGGGCTTTACGCAGACTGTCAGGCAGCAGTTAGAGTAGATGGCAAATTAAGCTCATGGTTCAGGGCAGTTTCAGGGGTAAGACAAGGATGCAACCTGTCACCACTGTTGTTCATACTATTCAGGGATCATATGTTGAAAACAGTAGACTGGCAGGGCGGGATTAAAATAGGAGAAAACAAAATAAGCAGTCTCGCATATGCGGATGACTTAGTTGTAATGGCCGATTCGATTGAAAGGCTGCAAACTAATATTTCAGAGCTCGATCAGAGGTGCAAGGATTATGATATGAAGATCAGCATCTCCAAAACGAAAGTAATACCTCTGGGAAAGAGTTTTAAACAGAGTGTCAGATAGGAGGAACAAAGTTAGAACAGGTAGACAGTTTCAAGTACCTGGGATGTATTTTCTCACAGGATGGCAACATAGTGAAAGAACTGGAATCGAGGTGCAGCAAAGCTGATGCAGTGAGTACTCAGCTAAGATCTACTCTCTACTGCAAGAAGGAAGTAAGTACCAAGACTAAGTTAGCAGTGCACCGCTCTATCTTTCGACCAACTTTGTTGTATGGGAGTGAAAGTTGGGTGGATACAGGTTACCTTATTCAAATGTTTGTGAAGCTTAAGGGACTTAACTGCGGGGTCATCAGTCCCTAAACTTACAAACTACTTATGAACTACTTACAAACTAGGACGGCACAAATATCCATGCTCGAGGGGGGATTCGAACCCCCGACCGTAGTGGCCGTGCAGACCGTGACTAGAGCGCCTCAGTCTCCTCGGCCACCGCGGCCGGCACCTTATTCATAAGGTAGAGGTTACAGATATGAAAGTAGCAAGAATGATTGCAGGTACTAATAGATGGGAACAATGGCAGGAGGGTATCTATAATGAGGAAATCAAAGAAAAACTGGAATTAACACCACAGATGAAGCGGTTAGAGCGAACAGACTGAGATGGTGGGGTCATGTTACATGCATGGAAGAAGCAAGGTTACCTAAGAGACTCATGAGCTCGGCAGCGGAGGGTAAGAGGAGTCGCGGTGGACCAAGAAGAAAGTATTTAGATTCGGTGCAGAATGATTTTGAAGTAAAAGGCATAACATCAGACGAGGCATCAATGTTAGCATTGAATAAGGGATCATGGAGGAATTTTATTAGAGGTACTACGCTCCAGACTGAACGCTGAAAGGCATAATCAGTCTTTAATGATGATGATGATGATGATGATGATGATGATTCAGATCTGGACAGTACCGCCGTTGTGAGTGCACCATGCGCGTTCTATGGCCTGAAAAATGAGAGGGTTACAAGTTGCAAGCAGGAGGTGTGTTGTGTGGAGAGCGACCGAGATTTTCCGGTGAGAAAGGCTGTTTAATGGTTACAACAGCTTTTTTATTTAGTCTCGATTACAGGGAATTGCAGGAGCTTCCAGAGATGACATGACGAGCGTCACGAAATTTCTGACATCTGGCGATCTCAGTAATGTGAGAAGAGCCCACGCTGCTACACCACTTGTTAAGCACACGTCAGTGTTGTTGTTGTGGTCTTCAGTCCGCAGACTGGTTTGACGCAGCTCTCCACGCTACCCTGTCCTGTGCAAGTCTCTTCATCTGAGAATACGTTCGACAACCTACATCCTTTTGAATCTGCTTACTGTATTCGTCCCTCGGTCTCCCTCTACGATTTTTACCCCACACGCTTCCATCTACTGCTAAGTTGACAATTCCTTGATGTCTCAAAATGTGTTCTACCAATCTATCCCTTCTCTTAGTCAGGATATGCTAGAAACTCCTTTTCTCTCCGATTCGGTTAAGCACCTCCTCATTAGTCACGTGATCTACCCATCTAATTTTCATCATTCGTCTGTAGTACCACATTTCAAAAGCTTCTATAATCTTTTTGTCTGAACTTATCGTCCACATTTCACTGCCATGACAGATAAATGCTTTCAGAAAGGACTTCCTAACGTTTAAATTAATATTGGATGATAAATTTCGTTTCTTTAGAAACGCTTTTCTCCCAATAGCCATTTTGCATTTTATAACTTCTGTACTTCGGCCATCAGAAGTTATCTTGCTGCCCAAATAACAAAATTCATCTACATTTATTGTCTCATTAACTAATCTAATTCCTTCAGCATCGCCTGATTTTCTGACATTACATTCCATTACCTTCGTTTTATTCTTGTTAATGTTCATCTTATATCTTCCTTTCAAGACACTGTCCATTCCATTCAATTGCTCTTCCAAATCCTTTGTAGTCTCTGACAAAATTACTATGTCATCGACAAACCGCATACTTTTTATTTCTTCTCCCTGAACTTAAATTCCCTCTCCAAATTTCTACTTCCACGTCAGTACCAATTACATTGTAAACGCAATGCAAAACGCCAACCACTGGTACAACAGCGGCGCACAACAGGTGGACTCGAACATAACTCTCAAATGCCAAGACAGATTCGCCGACATTCCTCACGCCAAACAGTCAATGAGCCGGCCCTTCGCCTAAGTAGTCTAGCGTGTGTAGGCGCCGGTTCAGGCAGGAGGAGGAAGCGTCGTTCGGGACTGTCAGACCGCCATTGGCCCGAGAGGGCAGACACCGACCGGGTGACGAAGAGCGCCATCGAGTCCGGTGACGCTAGTAACCACAGTTACGGCGAGGAATACGAAAGAAGGCGAACCAACGGCTCAATACGAGATGCATTTTGTGATTTCGGCCGTAGGGTGTTTGCCTCTCTGAAGTCAAAAGTGGGCGAATATAATAATACATGTTCTATGGCAAAGATTGGCAGAGATATCTATCTCATGTCAGCGTTCTCCTACTAATTTACACTTCTCTGATCATCTTTACGTCGTTTATTTATCATCCTTGCAATTAACCTAGATAGCGCTGACGTCCTTACAGAAGGACGATATAGTGGCTCAGTTTTTCATACTTCTACTTACAAATTGGTCACAGTGTCGTATTTAATTTCGTTGAATCTTCTTCTTCCATTTTAGATAAATTTTAGTTTGTATTGTTGATTGCAAAGTGGTAGAATACCGCTGCAAAGTAGAGGTTCATACAAATGATACTGAAGAGTTCCTTGTAGTTAGGTTCATATTTCTTGAATATTCTTTAATTTCTGCAACGTCTTTATGTATATATTTCATTTTAAATAGTGTTTTAAGAATAATGACTAATTAGATGTAAATCCTAAAACATTCATTTTGACGTCCTTCCTGAAAGTTATGCAATATTCCAAAACTAATGGTGTGTGTGAAAAAAAAAAAAAAAAAAAAAAAAAAAAAAAAAAAAAAAAAAAAAAGAACATGCATCAAACTCTTCGTGAAGTGCTGCACAAAATTTTCATTTATTTTTATTCGCGAGAATTATTCAGACGAAATACTGGTAGTTCACAAACGGAATTTTCGAATTGCGTATAAGTTAATAATAAAATCTTGTCGGGTTACAAGCCGCGTCAAGGTGTATTCGGCCCACGAGCTTTCGACAAGATCTCCTCTGCCATTGTCAAGTGCAGGATTGGCATCCACTTGACAACGGCAGAGGATATTTCTGTCGAAAGCTCATGGGCCGAAAACACCTTGACGCGGCTTGTAACCCGATAAGATTTTATTAATGAATATCGCCGCGAAAACATGCACTCATATTATGCGTGTCAGTTTTTTTTTTTTTTTTTTTTTTTTTTTTTTTTTTTTTTTTTTTTTTTTTTTTACTGAAATTAGGTGAAATCTTAAGCGAATGGAATGTTATAAGTAGGCCTACATAAAATTTTCATCCTTTTCAAGACGGAAATCTTTGACAGTTTTACAATATATTTTAATTTCGATTAAATAAATCGTACTCGGACCCAGCCGACTGTTAAATGGTCCCCCGCATTAGAACTCCCATTAATTAGACACAGATTCTTGATGCGTAACACCCATACTCGCAGACGTTGCTACCGACTTCATAACTCATTGTAGTTAAATAGTCTCAAAGTACAACGAAAGATTCGTGTCTACATTTCTATATAAGGTAATTTTGAATTTCAGTTTTCTGTTATATGTGAAGGGCATTCTGAATCTCCAGAGTAAGTCTTTAGTAGTGAATTTTGAGTAACACTTACATTATTCTTTTTGCCATTTAAAAATTTTCTCTGCTTTTATAGCTATACCCCATAGGCATTCACACATTATCACGCCTTTAATAAGGTATTGCAGATGCAATTGTGACAGAACTCTGAAACAGTGCTTTATTGGGGGAGTAAATGAGAACAAAATGGTATGAGAGAACACGTCAGTTATCTTGTGACGAGAGAACATCCGCGGAATTTTTCATTTTCTAGTATCCTCGCACAAACACCGCCTCAAATATCTTTATCTCGTTAAATACAGTATTACGTTCTGTTAGTATTAGGTGAGAAACGGAACGAAATGTAACTCCTTTTAGTCCTGGACTTGCAACTCAGAAATTCTCAGGACAACAACAAAGATCTCTGACTAGATAAGGAATACTGGTTCATCAATTTTCATTACATTTTTAAATAGTGCTGTCAATAATGAAGTTTTACTTAGTAATCGTATGGAAAAATACTCTCCCATCTGCATGTTACCATTTGTTACATATCATTGTGGCTGTATCTCTGGTGCACGTAAACGCAAATGAGTACGCTACATGAAATAAATTTGTGCAAGTTGCGTGGTACTGAACTCCTTTAAATTTTGGAAAGCATCCACTTCCTAAGAAAGCATGTGCATGCAAATGTGAAAATAACACAACTATCAATTTAATACGTCATGTTTGCAAAATAGTAATACGAATTATTTTCAGACAAATGAAAAAATTGCTGTAATCGGACCTTGGGGAAGATCAATTTGGATTTAGGACAAATCTATGAACATGCGAGGCAATACTCATATTATGACTTATCTTAGAAGATAGATTAAGGAAAGGCAAAGCAACTTTTTTAGCGTTTGCAGATTTGGAGAAAGCTTTTGACAATTCGACTGGAATACACTCTTTCAAATTCTGAAGGTACTAGGGATAAACTATAGAGAGAGAAGAGTAATATTCAACTTGTACAAAAACCAAACAGCAATTATTTGTGTCGAAGGCCATGAAAGAGTCGCAGTGTTTAAGATAGGTGTAAGACAGAGTTGTAGCCTTTCCCCAATGTTCAATCTGTACATTGACAAAGCTGTGAAGCAATACAAGGAGCAATTTGCAGAGGGAATTAAAGTCCAGGGAGATGGAGTAAAAACCTTGCGGTTTCCTGACGACATAGTAATTCTGTCGGAGACAACAAAAGACTTGGAAGAGCAATTAAACAGAATTGTGTCTTAAAAGGAAGGTATAAGATGAACATTAACATGAGCAAAACAAAGGTAATGGAATGTAAGTGTTAAAAATCAGGCGATGCTGAAGGAATTACATTAGATAATGAGACAATAAAAGTAGTAGATCAGTTTTGTTATTTAGGTAGCGAGATAACTTTGATTTGAAAAACATTCAGAGTTTAAATTGCCACGGTGTCTAATACGCGGACGGAGACACTGGTTAAAACACACGGCAACACTTTGTTCTTCCTGTTCTGCGGTTGCTCAAGTATTAAAACGTACGAAGTACTTGACACTCAGCTCAACACCGGACGGCTCACAATTAAAAACGGAAGCACTGGATCTCCACAGTGCTTAAGGGAGGGAGGCATTAACTCTCAAACTGACTTAAGTTGTGTATATTACTTGTACCAGTGTTATGTAAGTTGTTGGGATTGGCTTTTACACTATTTTTCGATCGCGTATTTTATCTTATTCAAACACTGATTTTCGTCAGTAGTATCTGGGCCCTATTGGTAGGAAAGTATAAACAAAAGGATTTTGGCACATGTACAGCCATCCACAACCTTCATGCCTTGTTACAGGGACGGTACCGTTTCCAGAGACGTTAATGCCAGCCCGGTATAAGCGGTCGCACCGTTGAATGGTCAGTAATGCCTCGGTCAGTCCCACATGACCACCGATAACACATGGCATGGTAAGAAATCTCATTCTTCCCTTATAATATAATATAATAATCGGTTTTTTGCAATGTGCACATATTATGATGTAGGTTGATTTTGTCCATCTTGTGTATGGACGATGTGGCTTCAGCCGTATATGTAGTACTGAATAGTAATAACTTCAGCTGTATTCTCATTTTATTACTTATTGGCAACTACTTTCAATGGGCCAAGGCATCAGGCCTTTATAATAGGGTAATCTGCATTTTGCTGTGTAAGAAGCAACAAAAAACTGGTGTCACATATTCATGTTGGTACTCCTTGCTATAATGTTACATGAATGTGCGACACCAGTTATTTTGTTGTTTATAACACAGCAAAATACAGATTACCACATTATAAGGGCATGAAGATGATGACTTTGTCCATTGAAACTGATTGCCAATACGTAATAAAATGTGAATACAGCTGACGGTGTTATTATTCATTACTATTATGATATAAATCCCAGATAAAATTTGTAAATTTTGATTTTTTGTCATAGGTGTTGCCTGCCCTCCACCTCAATATATTTTGACTACCGCATCCGCGCTGACCGTTTTAATAATGTTAGTGTGGACGTGTTGTATAGGGAGCGTTCAATGTTTTAAATACCCGACATGAACACTGGGGAGTGGCTAAACGGTACACTCGTTTTCTTTAATTTTATTGTATACTTTTCCCGTGGTTTATATCGTTCTATTTTAAATTTAACAATTTATTGTTTATTTCTTTTTAATTTTGTAAATACGCACTTGTAAGATAGTGTAATACTGCGCTTTTTTTGTTTTAATCCCATCAGGTGGTTGTTAATGTTCGGGGCCACTTTTAAGATTTTACTCGTGTTGTAATATTACGGAGAAGTACTTTGGCAGATCAGGCACATTTAAATAATTTTATAAATAACAGACTCAAAAAAAGTAGGTGGAATCTGATTTTAAATATTAGTGGCTGTGGTAACTTGGAATAATAGCAACACCTGAGCACAATATTACATAAAAGAAACTAACAGATTCCGAAATGACCTTTCTTACTAACATGTTTGCTTCAAGTTGTTTGGATCGTAGCAGATGAGGTTGTAAAACTCTTGTTCCATTATGTAAAATGATGCTTGATTTACTTACAGCGGATTATGCTAACTGAATGACCGTGAAAACATATTAAGTTAACTTTTGTGACAACAGACTCTTTAAATCGATCGGATTTCGTTTAATTCCGAAGATTTTCTTGCAGGCATTACTATAAAGTCACATTCATGAAAGTTACAATAATGGTATCTAGAAGTTTCTAGTAAATTATAGACACAAGTCCAACAATGGCTCCAAGCATCATGTTACATAATCAAGATTACTGCTGGAAAAATAGAAACACTTCATGAATCATTAAAAGGTTGGTCATTTTAAATAAGTAAAAGATTTTAATTGTTCCAACTATATTTTTAAAATATTTAAAGAGAAAAGCGATCTCACACTTTTACATTTGGTAGTAAGGAAGTCCCTGATGAACTTCTGATCTTAGCAAAGGGTAAAACATGAAAGACGAAGCGCACAGCTGCGTTCTGGGCAGCTCGTGAAAGATAGATGAACATCAAAAATATATGAAGAACGTAATTAGCTGACAGAGAAAGCGGTGATCAGCGACAAGTGTCGAAGATATATTGTTTACTACATAAAATTTTCAATGTAATACTACAATAATTTCAGTTATTATACCTCACAGAGCACCTGATGATGTGTCTATTAGGCGCGAAACCGGTTGTGCTTTTTTTAAATAAAAGCTTGTTTCAGTCAGAGCGGACTTAATCTCACAGTGACAACATTTGGCTGTGGATGCCCGCATTTCAAAGGAACGTAGCGTACTAAACATTTACTGAAAAATTTTCAGTCAGTATTAAAACTTGTGTCTTAGTTACCCATTCGACTCAGCGAGCGTTTCATATTCAGCTGAGCAGCTATGTCAAAGTCCTTTCCATTACCTTTGTGAAATGAACAACAGCGATAATTAAAACTTTGACTGTATGGAGAAGGCAAACTAATATTCCCCCGGACTGCAGCAATTCGTCCGCTGCAGTGACACACAAAGTTGTCTGCGCGGAAACTCGCACGCCGTATGTCGCTACTTTTCCTTTTGTGACAAAAGCGACGCACACTGACCCTGAGATATAAAACCAGGCAAAGGCACATATCTGCTATATCACGCACGCCCTGATTTTGTAGTCATCTCACAAAAACAAGAAAGATCTAAGTGGTACTGTCTCTTATCGTGTATGACGTAATATTCGTCGCTGAGGATGTATCGGTTGACAAACTTTCTGATTATTCCTTCAAACCGTCTTGATTGCAATTTTTGTTTTATTACTTAATGACGCGTTTCGCCCTTTAGCAAGGCATCTTCAGGTTATCTGCGTGACAGAATTTACAGAAAATTACAATGCGGAGTTAGAAGCGGTTATAATGGTACATGGGCTTATTTTGTGTTAAGAGGACAGTATAAATGTTAAAGCCCACATTAAAGTACGTTTTACTGAGCACATTCTTACAAAAAAGGCCAACTCAAAAACATTCCCCTTTTGCGGAACACACTAAAGCATCCGATCATCAACAACCTACCATTGACAACATGCAAATCTTACATATAGCGCAGAAGGGGCGTAAGCTAAATTTACTGGAAGAGTTTGAGATAGCGAAGCGCGCTTACTTTGGACACCCACACCTCATAAACGATCAGATGGCATGCAAAGATAAAAAATTCCTAGATATTATGATGTCTTTGTTCAAATAAAATTCCTCTCATTTACAAATACCAAGATAAATTATAAACTTCTGTCCTGCTTAATAACCTCCCTTTCGTTAAATTTATATTCAGATAGCTAGATTTCACCCGTCCCGTCTTATACATCGGCTTCCTATGTCGCTCCCTACCCACATTCCCTTAGTCTGTACAAGTCAGCGGAACAGCACACCACGCCCGCCCACAGCCCGTGAGCGCAATTGTAAACATGGGCTTATCTTGTCACCAGAGACCACCGCTTCTATTAGGGTAATCTTAAAAATCGGTTTTACGTTTCTCGCATCTTTACCGAGTATTTTTAAACTGTAATTCGTTTTTATCCGGACATTTGTAGGGCGACAAGGAAATCCAAAAAGCATTCTAGAAAAATAAACACCGCAATAACAACATACGGTGTCACACCACGGAGAGCGCATTGTAAGCTTTGATTACCATTTATACTGTCTTCTTAACACAAAATAAGCACATGTACCATTATAACCGTTTGTAATTCCACGTTGTAATTTTGTGTAAATTCTGTCACGCAGATAATCTGAAGATGCATTGCTAAAGGGCGAAACGCGTCATTAACTAATAAAAAAAAAATTGCAATCATGACGATTTGAAGGAATATTTATTCTGATTGCTGCTGCACACCATGGATTGGAAATCATTTTAAACTTTCTGAGTTTACTATAGGTATTTATTATTAAATTTTTCTGCTCTCCTTACATCAGACTCATAAATTTCCCAACAGTTTTTGTTTCAGAGTGTACTGACAGAAGGGAAACAATTTTGCCCCCTTTCATGGCAGTGAGGTTTTAGGAGTTCTGAGATCTTGACTTGTGTATTATGAAGAACTGGTAGAAGTCTCCACATTCAGAAGAGCCATTTCATAAAGAATGGTAAGTTGCATAGGATACGAAAAAGTTCAAGAAAATAAATAGGAGTAATCTGATGAAATACAGATCGATGCCACTGATGTCAAGCTTCATATACACGTACTGTGGTCGACCCTTATGTATTGTTTCCATATTTTTTTGGTCATGGGTCCAAATCAGCGACTTGTAACCGGACTGCGTGCCTGTAGTGTAATAACTGGGTTCGTAATGACCTGTCGGAAAGGTCATAGTTAATACTAACTGACCAAACTCCACTCTCTGTTGTGACTACGGATTCTGCTAGGCAACATGTATTACTTAGTAGATACAATAAAAGTTTTGCACCATCCCATGTACGGGTTAAATTGCAGAGACCGTTAGCAAAGAGTTGAAATTTCTGAACCATAGCCCACATTTTACAACACCAACAATATATGTAAAATTATCTAACAGTGAAGATAAACTGCAACCATTGACTCAGTACCATATAGAAAATCATATACAAACAACCATCCAACGTATATATCAGTCAGGCAGTCAAGGAGAGATGTGGTTGTTATCTTATGTGAACTAGAGAAAAGCTGAAGGTTAAAAAAGAAAGACTCCAACTTTGCCGATTATCTGTGTTATAGTTTTTAAAGAAAAGTAAAAAGATGACTTGCCGAAATTAGCGATTCACAATCAATTTCCACTCACCCCCTCTCTTAAGTTTCAATTGAATGTAATAGATCAGTTGTTAATCATACATAAAGTTAAAGTATATCGTTTTAATTTTTAAATTCATTGATGTACACATTTAAAATAATACATTCATTTGGCAAAACTATTCAGTATCTTCTGTATATGATCTCTGTAAGCTGCATGTTATTTTATCTGCCGGCCGCGGTGGCCGAGGTGACTGAGGCGCTCCAGTCACGGTCAGCACGGCCACTACGGTCGGGGGTTCGAATCCCCCCTCGGGCATGGATATTTGTGCCGTCCTAGTTCGTAAGTAGTTCATAAGTAGTTTGTAAGTTTAGGGACTGATGACCCCGTAGTTAAGTCCCATAAGCTTAACAAACATTTGAATTTGAATTTATTTTATCTGTTTCTGCGACGTTCATTTGCAACTTGCAAATGGGCTCGGAAGCCGCAAATTGGTAGGTGACCAAGACAAATATTACTTACAGAATATTTGGAATTGTTTCCTCTTCTTTAACATTTTACTACCATTTGATGTGTAGAAATCATCGGAAGATTGAAACCAACTGGAATAATGATATACACATGATATCTCTCTATGACTCCAAAACTAGTGTTTGATCTTATATAGGGTGTTCATAAGAAATAGTAAATTGCTTCGGAGGTGGTAGTATAGAAGAATTACAATGGAAATTCAACATAAAATGAGCCCAATTTCCATTAAATTTAGAGATAGAAGAGATTTCAAAGCAATTTCATTTCGTGGGTTGACTAATTGCTATAGGCTTATTTATCGAATGTCAGCAGTAGAGCGTTCATATTTCAGTTGTGATTTAATGAAGAGTGAAGTTTTCATTGTGATTTGTTGGCTAAGTCTACTGTAGTTTCGAAACATGCCGCACGTATTTGCATATGCTGAGGATTCCGATACGGTATTTGAGTTTGGGTTTTATGATGGGAACCCTGCTGACGTCACTTGTACAGAATACAGTATTCTGTTTCCTAACCGAAGACTGCCAGAACGATGAGTGTTTAATCGAGTGTTCAATATACTGCGTGACAGTGGTTCAGTGGCCAGCACTCATATTGCATCTGAATGTGTGAATGAAGAGTCTGTGTCTATGATGAAGACATTATTCGGTCCATGGAACGTAGTCATCAACAAGCACACTTATAATTTCTGCACGTATTGGTGTAACACGTACAAGAGTAACGGGACATTACATATACAGGGGGTTCCATCTACATCATTTACAACTCATTCAATGCCTTCAGCCAGGAGATGAAAATAGGAACTGCAATTTGGTCACTGGAAACTTTAAAATTGCCTGCTAACCCCATTTTTACTCCTCAATGATGAAGCTACTTTCACTCGTGCCAGCATCAATAACACTCGTAATACGCATCAGTGGTCATACGAAAACCCAAATGCCATGGCGGAGACACATGTTCAAGAACGCCTCTTTTACAGAGCACAGTTATCTATGCCTTCTTGGAAATGAGCGTCCAGAATTATTGAAAGAGATTTCTTTGATTACAGGATTTATATTCTTACAGCATAATGGGTCACGTCGACATTCCAGTCAACAGGAGACACATCGTATCTCTGTATCTATATAAAAGCGATAGGACATTAATTCACTCATTCATTCACTCACTCACTGACTAAACACGAACTCTCGAAAACTACTTCACCTATGAAGCTGAAATTTAGTAGGAATGTAGTTTATAGGTAGAACAAGTCAGCTAAGAAAGGAGTTTTCGATAGGACCGATAGTTCAGGAGATATGACCATGTTGTTGTTGTTGTTGTTGTTGTTGTTGTCTTCAGTCCGGAGACTGGTTTGATGCAGCTCTCCACAATACTCTATCCTGAGCAAGCCTCTTCAACTCCACATAAGAACGGCAACCTACATCTGTTTGAATCTGCTTACTGTATGCATCTCTTCGTGTTCCTCTGCGGTTTTTACCCCAAACACTTCCCTCCAACGCTAAATTCACACTGCCTTGATGTCTAGGAATGTGTCCTACCAATCGATCCCTTCTTTTAGTCAAGGTATGCCAGAAATTCCTATTCTCCCCAATTCTGTTCAGTACCTCCTCATTAGTAACGCGAGCCACCTACCTAATCTTCAGCATTCTTCTGTAGCACCACATTTAAAAAGCCTCTATCCTCTTCCTACCCGCACTGTTTATCGTCCATGTTTCACTCCCATACAAGGCAACACTCCACACAAATGCCTTCAGAAAGGACTTTCTTAGGCTTAAATCAATATTCAATGTTAACAAAGTTCTCTTTTTCAAGAATGTTTTTCTACCCATTGCCATTCTGCATTTTATATCCTCTGTACTGCGACCATTATTTGTTATTTTACTGCCCAAGTAACAAAACTCATTAAACTTATGACTAAAGAACATGAAAACTTCCCCGTCCTGCGGCATGTGATAGTGTTTCTTTATCAGTCCTTTATTTTAGAAGGAGAGCACTTAGCGAATTGTAACAAACTTTAAACGTAATTTAAAACCTTTAGGAAACAACCCCAGCAAAATGATGAAAGAAAAAGTTTGTCGCTTACTACTTTTTCGGCGTTCGTACGGTAAAATTGCAGCATTTGGCATGACGCTACAATTTATTACTCGTACACTGTTAATTGTATTCGTGAGAATTCTTACAGAGAGACACATACCACTGAACGTACGTTCAAGATTTTCTCATAGTACGACACGCAGTTCATGAGATATGGAGTCATAAACAATTAGGATCATTAAACACGGCCTCATCAAGCATGACGTTTTGATTTATTGCGTATTTCATAGTATCTCTGTTCACGACGTATTTTGCAGACTTTTACATATACCCCACTGGGTGTACCTTCGAAATAATATCGTATTACGACATACAGTTCAAGTGCTATGACGTCAAAGATAATGAAATGCGTGAAAATTCGCCCTTATAAGCATGAGGTTTTATGTACTACGTCTTTACAATAAACACGATATCTCTAAAACTAATTCACCAATTATGCTGAAATGTTGCCGGTATATAGTTTATAGGTAGAAGACGTCATCTAAAAAAGTATTTTGCGATAGCACAGAATTAAGGTGCATGGGTGAGGATACTTTTACTACAGACTGACGAAATCTACAGTTTCATTCCGATCTTCACAGAATTTTGCACGCTTGACCTTCAATACAAGAGGAAGGTCAGCGTCTACCTAAAGTTTAATACGGTGCATGGGGGAGGTTATCTTGAAACATAAAAATGTTTCCCTAAATACCTTGGTCGCGCCGTAACTTGAGAACAGTTCGGCCAATTTCACAGATATTTTTGGGTTGTTAACGTTATTCTCAGAACAAGGGTTGTATGAATTAAAACTGGAAAATTTGATAACAACGAAGTGCCTTTTTCAATGTGATCCTGTTTTTATTGAATACAAATCTATAGTTTTTTCTCGATATTGATGAAATTTTGCATATCTGAGCTTAAAGACAAGAGGAAAGTCACTGTCTGTATAAAATTTCGGCCGTTGCATAATGGAGGGTACTTAACTTACGGAGTTTGACAAAATGCATAGTTTTGTTTCGATCTTGATTAAGTTTTGCAGACATGGCCTTTAAATTAAGAGGAAGGTCACTGGGTACATAAATGTTGGTATGGGACACGACGGTACCTTGCAGAAAACTTTGCCAAGAGCGTGAAAGGTAGAAACGAACAGAGAGATGGCAGAGAAAGAGATGGATACAGAGAGAGAAGGGAAGGGGAGATGGACTACGAGAGTGTAGAATAAATAAACACCCAAGCAACGCCGGGTTCACAGATAGTTTATGTTTAAAACTGACTGAGGTCCGGAACCCTAAAAAAGCCATGATACGCACAGGCCCTTCTTTAACAACCGTTGCGAAGCACGGCCATATAAGCTAGTAAACCTATAATTCCCTTGCCTTTGTTTTGCGTTTGTTTGGGTATCTCAGAGCTCAACAAAAATGGATTTTATATGGCATTTTAATGCAACTAGCATAAAGTACCACCTCATAAAATATTTACTATTGCTCTGGAAAGACCTATAAGGAAAAATGCGTGGTCATTCAAAGGATATAGAGTACTAAAATAAATCCGTTATATATCTTGACTGCACAGTAATTCGCACAAATCTAAACGTTACCAGTTCAACTAAAAGTCTAGCCATTACAATTACAAGCGTTTTACACCATCCCATAAATCTGTTATAGGGCGGGGTACCAAAAGACTAAAGAGTCTACCTACACTACGCTCGTCCGTCCTCGTGGAGAACACTGCTGTGTGATTTGGGATCCTTCCCAGGTAGGACTGACGGAGGACTGCTACGAATTTACAAAGGAGGGCAGGTAAATTTCTGTTAACATTAAATAGGGGACAGAGTGTCACGTGTATGATCGTCACTGAGCAATCATTAATACGTAGGCCTTGTTCACTCCTGTGAGATACGTTCACAAAATTTGGATCACGTTATACGAGGCCAGTGTCACCTGGGAAGTGTCATCCCGCAGATGGCGCTTATAAACTAAAACCCACTTCGGATACCTAGTTACATCAGCCACCATGAAGCACGCTAATTCCTGAAACTACTTTTCTCTTCTGTAAAGATTAGATTAGATTAGTAGGCCTACTTGTTTCATAGATCATGAATTATCTTCACGATTCACTTCGTAATGATGTGGAACGTGTCAGTTTAATGAAAGGTGTCTTTACAAATTATTACTTTGTACTAAATATTACATGACACTATTTTATTTGAAACTTCCTGGCAGATTAAAATTGTGTGCCGGAACCGGAACTCGAACCTGGGACCTTTGCCTTTCGCGGGCAAGCGCACTACCGACTGTGCTATCCCGACACGGCTCACGATGCCGCCTCACAACTTTACTTCCGCCAGTACCTCGCCTCCTACTTTCCAACCTTCACAGAAGCTCTCCTGCGAACCATGCAAGACTAGCACTCTTGGAAGAAAGGATATGGTGGAGACATGGCTTAGCCACAGCCTAAGGTTCGAGTTCCGGTTCCGGCACACAATTTTAATCTGCCAGGAAGTTTCATATCAGCGCACACTCCGCTGCAGAGTGAAAGTTTCATTCTGGAAACAACCCTTAGGCCGTGGCTAAGCCATGTCTCCACCATATCCTTTCTTCCAGGAGTGTAGGTCTTGCATGGTTCGCAGGAGAGCTTCTGTGAAGTTTGGAAAGTAGGAGGCGAGGTACTGGCGGAAGTAAAGTTGTGAGACGGCATCGTGAGTCGTGTCGGGATAGCACAGTCGGAAGTGCGCTTGCCCGCGAAAGGCAAATGTCCCAGGTTCGAGTTACGGTTCCGGCACACAATTTTAATCTGCTAGGAAGTTTCATATCAGCGCACATTCCTCTGCAGAGTGAAACTATTTTTTTTTATTTATTTTATTTTATTTCACTTTATTTTATTTTATTCCAAATTTACTAATTTATATCTAAAAATTCATCTATAGTGTAGAAGGAGTAGCCATGCAGAAAGTCTTTTAATTTATTTTTAAATGCTTGTTGGCTATCTGTCAGGCTTTTGTTGCTGTTTGGTAGGTGACCAAATACTTTTGTGGCAGCATAATTCACCCCTTTATGTGCCAAAGCTAGATTTAACCTTGAATAGTGAAGATTATTCTTTCTCCTAGTGTTGTAGGTATGTACACGGCTATTGCTTTTGGATTCGGTGGGATTGTGCAGGTCTGTCTGCAGGATGATCTTGGATGGGCTCCGGCAATTATTCTGATCACACGCTTTTGTGCAATGGATACTTTTTTACTCAGTGATGAATTACCCCAGAAAATGATGCCATACGAAAGCAGAGAATAAAAATAGGCATAGTAAGCTAATTTACTGAGATGTATATCACCAAAATTTGCAATTATCCTAATAGCATAAGTTGCTGAAGTCAAACGTTTCAACAGATCTTTAATGTGTTTTTTTTTCCAGTTCAACCCCTCATCAATGCTTAAACCTAAAAATTTTGAACAGTCTACCTTTGCTACAGATTTCTGATCAAAGTCTATATTTATTGATGGTGTCATTACATTTACTGTATGGAACTGTATGTGTAAATTTAATGACAGTTCATTTTCTGAGAATCACTTAAAGATTTTCTGAAAGATGTCGTTTACAATTTCTTCAGTTAGTTCTTGTCTGTCAGGTGTGATAACTATACTCGTATCATCAGCAAAAAGAACCAGCTCTGCATCATCATGAGTATAGAATGGCAAATCATTAATATATATTAAGAACAGCAAAAGGCCCAAGACCGAACCTTGTGTCAATCCATTTTTGATTGCTCCCACTTTGAGGACTCAGCTGTTTTTTTGCACGTTATGAGAACTACTAATGTCAACTTTCTGAACTCTTCCTGTTAGGTACCATTTAAATCATTTATACACTGTCCAATTCATATCACAATACTTTAGTTTATCTACAAGAATTCTGTTAATTAATGAAGAGATGGACACAAATGTGCCTGAAGTAGATAAATGCAGACGCTCATACTCGGCCAGTTCGCCGAGATGCAGTTCACTGTGAAATCTGGCAATGATCACCGACTTACGCAGATCTTAGCTGCCACAGTCATAGCCACTATCAAACGTCATTCCCCGGACAAAAAAGTCAAGTGTCAAAGTGACCCAGCTGTCCAGAGTGAACGTCTATCTAGTCGAATACGTTAGATCTCGAATGGTATTTTGACTAAAGAGGAATGCATCATTCATCAACCAACGCGGCATTTTGTGATTCACTGAGCGTCGGTTAACATTTGAGCTCTCAGCAATGCAAATTCAGAGCTGGACGTTTTGAGTCTAATATAGAAATTATGTCATGAAATAATTCCTGGGATTCTCTCCAAATCTGAAATTAAGCTGGAGTCATTTTCAGTCGAAAGTACTGAAGCTAGGGATAAATATTTTATGAGATCAAATAAAAGTTATTAAGAGGGAACAACACAAAGTTTAGGTGGTGATTATAAATGTTTGTGCGAAAAAGGCAAAAGTGAAATATCTTAAATAGATTGTCTTTAAATGACGAAACGTTCTGCTTGACTTCACTATTTTATCCTTACTCAAGCGTTCGGCTTTCAGTTGGTTTAATCGCTCAGTTAAAACGGTACAAAGCGCGTTCGCAGGGACTCAGACGTAATCAAGATCATGGCCATTTCATGAGATCGAGGAACATGTAAACACATGTTATCCTCTAACGCAAACTTAAAATGTTATGCACACAATTCAGGAAACAGTTTCTTTCAAAACGCTAGATGCTCGTACCGTAAAAATAGAGGCCACAAAAGTGCGCAACGGGAAGCACATAAGGAAATGTGGTAAGACATTAAGACAACTGACTACAGGTCAGAATAAAAATCGAGATGTAAGCACAACGAAAGTAAACAAATAATTAAATGTTCGCAAACACAACGTAAAATTAATTCAATTTTTCCAGTAAATGAAAATGCATTCAGTAAAATAAAAGTGCCATTAAGATTTCGAACTGTCAAAGTTCTGTAATTAATATTCAGGTAGTTAAAAGTCAGTTTGAAACGTATTTTATGTATACGTAATTTATCAGGTGCAGAGTAATAGCAGTTGTCAGTTCATATAAAACAACAAACTCACAGTATTGATAAAAGAGCGTCTTTAATACAGGCATTCTGTCAAAAAAATGACCAAAGACTATATATAATATAAATAAAATACAAATAGGGGTCACGACATTCAAGCAAGATCCTGCACCAAAATTTCGCAATATATGCAATAGGCCTGCTACATAAAGCCGGAAGAGTAAAATAGTTGTACGAAATTTATTACCTGTGCCATCGACAATGAAAATAGAAAAAAATAGAAAATTGGGTCATTATGCGTCTGTTGAGATTCACAGTCTTTCATTCTCATAAAACTATGAAACAGTAAGAGCGTCAATCAGAAATAATTGGAGATGTGTGCTTTGTGACAAACATGCAGCCCTCCATTCTGTGGTGTATTGCCTTCTATCTGTATCATATCTGAGTCTGTCTTAGGAGAACAGCATTAAACATTCGCTTAAGTAATGCTTATAGCACCGTGCTTTACAGAAAACAACGCAAATTTCAAAATCAGTTAGTTCTTATAACAAACACTTTGTGCACCATCTCAGACTTGGACAAAATTTCAGAGAAAGTTAAGAAATCTTGGAAAAATAGGCCCGCGTTTTGCACCACCAACAACGTGTGACATATTTCTTCAATAGTCAAAATAAACTACAACCCTTCACTCAAAGTCGTTAAACAAAGACATACTCAACCTGTGACGAGCATCTCGTATCATAAAACCAGCTATATGCTATATATTGTAAAATATTACATACTGTAAAGAAAATTGGAACGATGAGCCTGCTGGAGATACTGGAAAATAATGATTATTATTAACGATCAGGATCAATTTCAATATTAGCTTAAAATAAGTATCTCGAAAATATAATACATATCATCAGTTGTTAAATGAATATCGAGATAAACATTTTTTCCAATTGATTGTTAATACAATAATTTCTGTAAGCATTAACATTCCACTGCTAAAATTTGTATCTCCTGTCTTAATGCCTTTGTAAGTCTCACCTTAATTTTCTGTGTCTGCAACATTCATAATTGTGTATTAAAATCGACCATTCACCTTCACTTCTCCAGACCTTACACGCTCCATAACTTTCCACTGTTTGCAAATGTCGACATGGATGTTTAGTTGATGTTAAGGTGCAAATACAAATAGCACCTTATTTGGGACATTGCAGGACTATCTTTCCATCGGTTTTCGGCTGTTACGCCATCATCAGGGTAAACATTACAAGTTATAAAGATCTTAACTTGCTGGATATATAACTTTCAGAGGAGACTAGTATTTTGGTTTGTAACTAACCTGCGGGAAATATTACAATTCAAGTTGTGCTATAAATTCCTGTCATTGATAAAATACGTGACAATATAATAGATTATGACGTTATCCTAAGAAATATAAAGTGAAACAGTATATATTGGCTGAAAAATAGTGATCAAAACGTATCTGTCTTAAACATGGAAGAGTTGTGAATACATGTTGAAATTTAACTGGTTAAATTAAACTTGACAAAAAATTATCTTAAACAGGACCAATGTCTGGAATATGGAAGCATGTGACAAAGTCGAATGAAAAATCTGTAAATACATGTTAAAATTTTTTTTTAACTGGTTAAATTAAACTATGGTTACTAGTAAAATAAGACATTAAAGTTTATATCACATAAGCAGCCAAAACAGTTGTGATTAACTAATAAAATAATGGTAAAGACAACTGTCCAGCCTTCGAAAAGAGTGGAGTATACAAGATTAGTTGCAACTGTGGGAAATTCTAAATTGGACAGTCAGGGAGAGCAATTTGTACTAGACTAAAGGAAAACCACAGAAGCTGGAAATTCTACATTTGCAGACCACCTGCTAAAAGTAGGCCACAGTTATAATGTAACACATGAAGTCCTACATGATGTACAAAAGGGAAGGAAAATGAACTTCTTTGAAATAATGTCTCATACCTCTACTACTGTTTCATAGCCATGTTATAAAAAAGCCTTGTCTAATTAGAACTGTTTGGCTGCTTACCAGATATAAATTGTAATGCCTTATTTTATTAGTTATAAAATTCTTGTGTAATGGCTGCTTATGTCTTTTAATGTCTTATTTTACTAGTAACCATAGTTTAATTTAACCAGTTAAATATTTTTTTAAACATATATTTACAGATTTTTCATTCAACTTTGTCACATGCTTCCATGTTCCAGACATTGGTCCTGTTTCAGATAACTTTTTGGTCAAGTTTAATTTAACCAGTTAAAATTTTAACATATATTCACAACGCTTCCATGTTTAAGATAGATAATTTTGATCACTATGTTTTAGCCAGTTTCTATTGTTTCACTTTATATTTCTTAGGATAACGTCATAATCTATTATACTGTAATGTATTTTATCAATGACAGGAATTTATAGCACAACTTGAATTGTAATATTTTCCGCAGGTTAGTTACAAACCAAAATACTACTCTCCTCTGAAAGTTATATATCTATCAAGTTAAGATCTTTGTAACTTGTAATGTTTACCTGATGATGGCGTAACAGCCGAAAACCGCTTCGTAAACCAATAAATTTGCTGAATATCTCAGTTATCTTGGGTATTTCATTCATAATGTATCAAATATTCTCTCAAGAACCGACGGAACAGTCAGTGAATATGAAAAAAGAAAAAGAAAACACCAAGGTTACAACAAGAACCTGTGTTCTCATAGTAACTGGGGCCACGAAAACCACCCCAGGCTACTAAAGGGCGTTGCTATTATTTATTCACCTGATACAAACAGACGCCCACTACACGAAATGCTGAAGGGTTAGTCCAGAAGCATCGAGGCCCGCCTGACACTAACATTGCATTGAACGGCGCACCCTCTCAAAGATATCTGGTGTACTTCGAAGACATGGTGATATATCAACAATCCTCCCGACTAGGTCCTCCGAGGATGTAACAGATAAAAAAATTAAAATAAAAAATTAAATAAAAAATAAATAAATAAAAATCCTACACATTGTGGCGATGATGTTCCACTGCAACGAACACAGCAGCTGGGAAAGGTTGCCTGCAGATGTGCTCTTGCCTGTCTGCTGAAACGCGCGGAAGATCCATTGCCTTGAAATTGAGTGCGACGTCGAATACACATGAACTCTTCATTCAGCATCTCTCCAAAAGCCTCTCGCAAAAATACTATACAACAAGCCGTTCCGGCGGAGTGTTCGACCTAATTAGTCTACGAGGATGTTAGGCCACATATGACCGCAGCGGTCTCATTTGGCAGTCAGGACTCGCAGTTCCTATGTATTACTGACGTTGTATGCCGCATGAGCCATGCCAGGTTGCAATTTTTTTTAAATCGCCATAAATAAAAGTTAGGGCAAAGAGGCCAATGATTTTTTCAGTGGAGTTGCACACCAGATCCGAAGGCTTTGAACTCTTTTTACCGAGCCTAGAAACAGTGGCGGACTAAGGCTGTTGGAGGTCCAGAGCAGCGGAGATACCAAATGAGGCCCCTCCGTCCACTTGCAAATACATGTATTACTATGAAAAAGAATTGGAGGCCCCCCAGGACGAGAGGCATGGGACACTCTAAAAAAAAAAAAAAAAAAAAAAAAAATGCTTTCGAGGTATCTGGAGGCCACCCAAAACCGGAGGCCCTGTGCGGTCTGTCCCCCTGTCCCCCTTAGATCGCCACTACCTAGAAATCGGATGAAATTTGTCTTAAATTTGTGTAAAATCTTACTGTTAGCTGCTGAAAGAGAAGGGGAAATTAGATCATCTTCCCACGACTCGATGATTTGAGGTATAGGAAGCGTGGTAGAAATACAGAGAAGTTGATTGTTGTATCTGTAATTCACATAGGTGAAGCTTCGGGAAGTCTACCACACCAATTCTGAAAAATGTGGTGTGAACTGTGAATAACAATCGCGAGATTAATTTCAGTTGAAGTTTCATTCATAGCTATAGCCCTGTTTGCAGGGTCGTACTGTCCGATAAACTCATTTCAGTGCTCGGAAACAATGAAACCACGACTATAGAATATGTTATAGGACACTTGATTTTTCAGTATGAATGGAGTCATTATTTTCAGCTTCTTATAGTAGGGCTGTATTATGATCAGATATTATACCCATTTATTCAAAAATTACAGAACGGCTGATTTCAACAATACTCATGTAAGACATATTCCGAAAATGGATGAATGAGAAGTAGATACAATCGATCTATATTCTCTCTGGTTACGCATTAAGGTTTGACTGTACTAAATACTATTCTGTTATTTTCGTTCACACATGCAGAGGCTCACAAACACCCACACCCACATATTGTGGCGCTACTGTCATGCAAGCCAGCAGCCATTGCTTCATTTCATAATTTCATGTACTTATAATGAAATAGACTTGAGATAGTACGAAGTGGTTGTGCCAGATGATAATGTAAGTACGGTTCCGTGAGAAAACTCCGCCCCTTTCTCTAAGAGTGATCTGATTGGCTGTTGCTATATCTTTACGCGCCACAACCTCCCAGCTATTTTATTAATTATTTAATAAATTAAAATTCAATTATTAATTCTATTGACATAATGTGTGTTAATTGTTTGGGATTACACTATTGTTTTGTAGACTTATTAGATGAAGTATTTTAGGTGAAGAGTAAGAGTGGCGTTCTAGAAGTGTCGGTTGGCGCCAAAACTCTAGGCGCTAGCGTGGAATCCAGCTCCACAGCTAGTCAGTTCACTGCGAGCCCCGACACGGTAACCATCTAGCGGCACTTGCGTTAACCAGTCTTGTATTAATCGGTCGATAATGGGGCTAAAAATATTTGTAAAGTGCGTGCAATGTATGTCGAAGTGTGTTATGACTGTAACAACGTCATTTTTGTGAATTTTGACGTCAACATGCAGTTTGTGGCTTCTGTATTCGTGTGATTGGTAAAAATAATAGAACCACTGGCATATCTGAAGGAATTCATCGACTTCGGTAATGGTAGTTAGACAACCACTGTATCCACCACTTTCAATTTCAGCCTCACCTCAGGAAACTTCGAGTCTACGACCTGTGTGCTGCTACTGCGCTGGGGACATCTACGAGAGAGAAGACACCAGGTTAGTCAACTATTACCTGACAACCGCCTACGCGCCTCACGTCCAACGTTCGGTCTATTACAACTAGACGAGTTAGCACGCTGATCGCGTTAACGTGAGTGAGTTAAAGGATTTTTTTTCTTTTTTTTGTGGTTTTAGGGCGCACAACTTCTACGGTCATTAGCGCCCAGACAAGAACTTAGATTCACTAGATCTCAAAAAAAAAAAAAAAAAAAAAAAATAAATAAATAAATAAATAAATAAATAAATAAATAAAAAATTGTGACTGTCAGAAAATCAAGAAGAGGCTAAAAAAGAGAGATAAAGGACAATTAAAAGGGTTAAATATCCTTCGCTAAGTTGGCCAAGTTAATAAAACGCAAAACTCGAGCAGCTGCTCGTGTGTCATCAGCTAAAATTTCCTCCAGAGTAGACGGAAAGTGAAGGGCTACACGGAGCTGATTAAAATTAACACAAGACAGTAAAACATGTCGCACTGTCAGCAGTGCACCGCAGGAGCACAGCGGTGCAGGGTCAGCGGATAGCAAGTGACGGTGGCTGAAACGGCAGTGACCGATCCGCAACCGGGCCAGGATGACCTCCTCCCGCCGAGAGGGGAGTGAGGAGGTCCTCCAAGCGGTCGGGATCGGTTTTACAGTTCTCAATTTGTTGTTGCACAGTGAAAACCACGCACTGTGCCAGGACGACACAGTGAGTTAAAGGGAAGGTAGGAAAGTGTCCAGGAAACTATCACAAGTGAACTTGATAACATAAACTTTAACCATAACATTGAATTGGTTTATATTATTTTTTGTATCCCCATCCCCGCCGTACTTATTTAAGACATACTCCAAAAATGGATGAATGAGAAGTAGATAAAATCGATCTAAATTCTCTTTGGTTACGCATTCCAGGAAATATTTATTACATGAAGGTTTGACTGTACTAAATACTATTCTGTTCTTTTCATTCAGACATGCAAAGGCTTACAAACACCCACACCCACCCACACACACACACACACACACACACACACACACATATATATATATATATATATATATATATATATATATATATATATATATATATATATATATATATATATATGTATATGTATATGTATAAATTTTAGTTACACCTACTACAAGGCTTACGTCAGTGGGCAAAATGCCGTGAGTAATAAGCAAATTCTTATTGGGCAGTACGTTAGTAGTATAGGGATAAGTTGAAAATTTTGGTCTTGTCCGAAGAGCACCAGGGTAGTCCTGTTATTCATGATTGTGTCCAGATGGCGTAGTGCTCAGCATGTGTACAACACTTAATCTTTACCCCACGGATGATACTAACATTGTACAATCCATCCCACTGCTGTACAAGTAAGATGGGTTGGAGGCGTTGTCAGGGTGGAAGGCGAAGCGGCGAAGGCCTGGGGGCGCCCTACGAAAGGATGGCTGATTGGTGAATAAAACATGGGCTTCAAGTTAAAATTGGCTGTATTCTCAATGCAATGCAATGAATGGGTGCCAGTCGAATTTACGGATTAGAAAACGGAAAAGGTGAAGGTTACGGTTCACATTGTTGGTGGCTGATACCGAACAGCCGCTAGGCGGGAGCGGACGGCATGCGGCCGTTCGTTCCGCGCAGAGGCTGAGTCTCTCGAGTGCGTCTGTTATGTACGAAAACTCAAATGGAAGAGAGCGAAGGAGCTGATTCTCGCATCTCTGAGTCCTTCAGCAGTAGCACACGTGATCAAACGTGGGTGTCTGCTATTGATCCACGGCAGCATGGAAACGTCAGTAGTTTCAGCAAGGACACCAGAAGAGTGGCGTGATTTTAGAATCAGCAGTCAGTACTGGTTCTGGTCGACTCTGTCCTGCAAGGTGGACAGCCTTTGTCACGTTGTCAAGGTGTACGTCGCGCTGGAAGAACACTAGCAAAACTTAGGCGAAGCTTTGAAATAATTTTTTTGAATTATTTCCTTAAACTGGTCATCCTGTACACACGTGCCCAACAAGCGGGAGACCCTGGCACAAATTTTCCATTTTGCCTATCGATTTAATTCAGTGCCTGTTGGCACCTGTTTCAGACATTCCTTTGTGTCTCGATTCGTGTTGGCTATAGGACCGAAACTGGTGTTTGTTCTTTCGGAAATTTAGAGACAAGAAATATTAATTTTGATTCGAGACAATCTCGCCAACACCGTGTCCTCTAGAGTCTGGTAATTTCGCAGAAAGTGTGAGGGGACAGGAGAGTGTCACCTGGACGGCAGCTGTGATTGTGCCGTGTAATCTGGCAGACGGAGCTGTGTAATAAGTCCACGGCTGAGACGCGGGTTGTAAGCGCAGCAGGGCTCAGAGAGCGCGCCTGCCGGGCCGCTACCCGCTAAGCCGCTTACCGCCTTTCAGGGGCGCAACGCAGACCCGCGGTACAACAGCAGCACGGCCGCTACCGTCCGTGTGTGTCGCCGCTGAATGCTGTCTCCGTGCAAACACAATGCCACTTGTCCCGCCTCTCTTCGCTTCCAGAACTAAACACATCATTTTTCTAGAGCATCTGTTATCGGTTCCCCGACGTTACCTACCGTATTTGCCGGTTATAAGACGCACCGGTGTATAAGACACACCACACTTTTAACACACTTTTTTTAGGAAAAAAATAAATCACACCTAATACGTCAATTGCAACATAATTATATGCAGCTCTCAATGTAGAAAAATGTAAGGTGATGCGCATGAGTAGAAAAAAATCACATAATACAGCATTAGTAAAAATGTTCAAATGTTTGTAGAACTTATGGGACTTAATTACGGGGTCATCAGTCGCTAAGCTTACAAACTACTTATGAACTACCTAAGACTAAGAACGGCACAAATATCCATGCCCGAGGGGGGATTCGAACCCCCGACCGTAGTGGCAGTGCAGACCGTGACTGGAGCGCCTCAGTCCTCTCGGCCACCGCGGCCGGCAAGCATTAGTAGTCAGCTTCTTCATGCTGTCGCGTCGTTCAAATATCTAGGCGTTACATTGCAGAGTGATATGAAATGGAACGAGCATGTAAGGACAGTTGTCAGTAAGGCGGACAGCCGACTTCGGTTTATTGGGAGAATTTTGGGAAGATGTACTTCACCTGTAAAGGAGACCGCGTATAAAACGCTTGTACGACCACGTCTTGAGTATTGCTCAAGTGTTTGGGACGTGCAGCAGATCAGTTTAAAGGAAGACATAGAGACGGTTCAGAGGCGAGCAGCTAGATTTTTTACCGGTAGGTTCGACCAATGCGCGAGTATCACGGAAATGATCCGGCAACTCAATTGGGGATCGCTGGAGGAAAGACGACGTTCTTTTCGTGAATTTCTGTTAAGTAAATTTAGAGGGCCGGAATTTGATGCTGAGTGTAGTACGATCTTGCTGCCACCTACTTACATTTTGCGTAAAGATCACAAAGACAAGATAAGAGAAATTAGGGCTCGTACGGAGGCATATAGGCATTCTTTTTAACCTCGTTCAGTTTGGGAGTGGAATAGGAAAGGAAATACCTAGTAGTGGTACAGTGTACCCTCCGCCACGCTCCGTACGGTGAATTGCAGAGCATGTATGTAGATGTAGATATATTATACTAGATGACCCGGTGAACTTCGTATCACTTACCTCTTAAAATAAACCATATTAATGTAAATAATATGTGTTTTAGACCCTGTAGATTTGTAAAGGCGTCATCAGATAGTCTAAGTATCGACTCGATAGTGGGCGGAAAGCGTGGACAGATCACGCACACATGTCCAGGATAATGTTCATGTGACATTCGTGGAAGTCGAGGGAAGATTTAAACGGTGATAAAATATGGAAAAATTGCGAGGAAAATTTAGATTTAAAACATGTAAAATAATGACATGGTTGTTGTGTTATCTAGTCGACCCTTCAATGCTTTGCAATTGTTAATATGTATGTACTCTTGCTTTGAACGTCGAATGTGCAAAATTTTATCGCAACATACGAATGGTATTGACATTTCATAGAAAAATCTCTTTCTTTCTTTTCCAATTTTCCGGGAAACGTTTCCACATTTTAATTCATAAGAACGTTACTCATGCTTTGAACATCAAATATGCAAATATGCAAAATTATATCCCATTGAAAAAAGCTCTTTCAGTTTCTCGGGTAATTTTCCCAAATTTTTAGTTCATAAGAACGTTCATCTTTCGTTGAACGTCAAATGATCAAAATTTTATCGCAATCGGATGAACGGTTTTCAAATTATAGTGTTGAGTACATTTCGAAGTACAATGAAAGAGGAAATTGGGTCGAATTTTGCGACTTTCCTTTTTAACCGTGCCTATTTTTTTACTGAAAACTTTTCCAAGACCATAATGAACAAACCAGAAAAAGAATTACCCCTCTCCGTCTCATGCGAAGAGTCACTTATAGTGCTGAATTAAATCAAAAACACATTGAAAAACAAACTTTCAGTTTTTCTCAAATTTTCGATTTTTTCGGTAGATTTTCCAAAAAATGTAATTCATTCAAACCGTGTCCTGTCAAGCCGTACTCAAGTGATGCTCTTACAACTATGTGGCCATTTATTATTATTCATAGAAAAAAACCTCTTTCGGTTTTTCCTAAATTTTCCTATTTTCCAGGTGACTTTTCCAAATTTTTATTTGATGCAAATCAGCCGGCCGCGGTAGCCGAGGGGACTGCGGCGCGACAGTCACGGTCTGCACGGACACTATGGTCGAATCCGGGCATGGATATTTGTGCCGTCCTTAGTATTAGCTAGTTGATAAGCAGTTTGTAAGTTTAGGGACTGATGACCCCGTAGTTAAGTCCCATAAACTCTACAAACATATTTTTTTATGCGAATCTTCCTCTTGCTTTCAACATGAAATGTACAAAATTTTATCGTAATTGGACGAAGGGTATTGATAGCGCACTGGAAAGAGCTGTTTCAGTTTTTTATCGATTTTCCTCTTTTCCGAACAATATTTCCATGTTTTATCACCGTTTAAGCCTTCCCTGGACTTACACGAATATTTCAAGACTAAAATTAGCCAACTCGGTTCAGCCGTTCTCGAGTTTTAGCGAGACAAACGAACAGCAATTCATATATATATATATATATATATGTTAAGGTACATCAGATATCTAAGGTAGTACCTTCAAGTAGTGTTCATAAGCCTTACGTAGTCGAGTTTCTTGACAGTTCGCGCTTATTCAAACGGATACTTCGCCTACCGCTGTTTACAATGCGCGCTGACTGTGACGCGATGGTCAACGAGAGCGTCGTAAAGGCTTACGACATTGACACCTAGGTGGCTCTGCTTTGTTCCGATCAGACATCGCGCCGAGTATCAGTTCGAAAAATTCGCACGACGAATGTGGAGTTTTCATGTTCAAAATGACGCGTTTGGAGAATTTATTGTGAAACGCACATATTTATGTAAGTATTTTTGTGGTGTTCCGTAAACTGTGAGAATGTTGGATGCTTTGAGTCGGTGTATTGGTCGGCGCACTCCATGGGGCACAGCATGTTATAAGCTCAAAAATACAACAACTGTGCGACGTAGAAGCTGTGAAAACATCACAAAAATACTTGTTTACAAATTTGCACTTGAGAATACAAATAAATTCTCAAATATCGTCAGGCGAGACATGGACAAATACGTCAGCAGCGTTTCATTATTCAAATAATGAATGACACCGTTACAAGATTACCGAAAAAATCGATTATGATGAATGAAATTACATCGAAAGTTTCTACTTCCTATTAAGTTACCAGTCTCATTTACGCATGATACTAAAAGCAGTATAAAATTCAGAAAAACTTTACTACATAGTAGTATTGTGGTGCATATTATGTAGATATATCAAGTAAAAATTACAAAAATGTAAGAGAAACTTAAAGCAAATATTCCCGTTTAAAACATTATTTTCCATATTTCACACCATTTATTGAAATCGCTTAAAAGAAATTGAACTTGTATGTACCTACTTTAACTGGCAACCGGTGTATAAGACGCATACAGTTTTTGGACCAACTTTTATAGAAAAATAAGTGCGTCTTATACACCAGCAAATGCGGTATATTTTACTAACATATGAATGCCCTCAATCACGGATCGACGATTCCACTGTAACTTGCAGGTCACTTGTTTACAACGTAAAAGCATAACTGGGGTCAATACATCGCGGTTTACGAGGAAACTACAGACGAAGGAGAAATAAAATAAAAAAAAAAGTTAGTAATGCTTCTGACAATCGACTACAGATTCTCTGTTCTCGAGTGAGATGGTTCTATCTATATGCCAACGGTGCTTTCGTTAAACAGTATTCACGTACGATATTTTTAACAATTTGACTTCCTAAATTTGTAGAAAAATAAGTTTGTTAACGGTACAGTCAATACGTTCTTAGACTTGACGTCTGGATGATAGACAGCCACACGACTCTGTATGTTGCACATACTGCCGCATTTCACGGCCTTACGAAGCAGCGTTTGTAACATATACAGGGTGTTACAAAAAGGTACGGCCAAACTTTCAGGAAATATTCCTCACACACAAAGAAAGATGTTTTGTGGACATGTGTCTGGAAACGCTTAATTTCCATGTTAGAGCTCATTTTATTACTTCTCTTCAAATCACAATAATTATGGAATGGAAATACATAGCAACAGAACGTACCAGCGTGACTTCAAACACTTTGTTAGAGGGCACTGCGGCGCGCCAGTCACGGTCTGCACGGTCACTACGGTCGGGGTTCGAATCCCCCCTCGGGCATGGATATTTGTGCCGTCCTTAGTGTTAGCTAGTTCATAAGTAGTTTGTAAGTTTAGGGACTGATGACCCCGTAGTTAAGTCCCATAAGGTATATAAACATATGAACATATATGAACTTTGTTACAGGAAATGTCCAAAATGTCCATCCACCCTGATGCGCTGATGCAGCCCTGGAGAATGGCGTATTGTATCACAGCCGTCCACAATACGAGCGTGAAGAGTAACGAGGTTACGTAGACAAGAGCTTTCCAATGCCCCCATAAATGAAATCATGATAACGTGCTCCAGTGAGCGTAGGTGAAAGAACATGAGAAATACTAAAATGAGCTCTAACATGGAAATTAAGCGTTTCCGGACACATGTCCACATAGCATATTTTCTTTCTTTGTGTGTGAGGAATGTTTCCTGAAAGTTTCGCCGTACCTTTTTGTAACACCCTGTAGACTTGTGTGGCAACCTATCCTGCAGGCGTCACGTCCGAAGTATGATGAAAAGTGATAAGTTTCAATTATCAGTCACTCCTGTCAATAGCACGCCAGTAATTTTGGGTGGCTTTTCTCAAAGGGAGAGGAATGCTCATTTAAAAGAGTAGTATTGATAGTTATGACAGGAAAAATATCAGCTGCTAATGACTCATCTTGTGCATCAGTAGCGCGATTGAAAATGAGTGTCTAGGAGGAACGTAAACCAACTTTCGATCAACATTTTGACAATGTGCACATAGTCGGTATCCAAGAAATGATTAATCTACACCAGTAACTTGCAGCATGAATAACGAATGAAGTACGGCTCGCCACAAAATCGAAGGCGAGCTCCTTGACAGTGTTGGCGCTACGGGATGATGATAGTAAGCCCTTGGGAGTTACAAGCTGTGGAGGGCGTTGACTACAAACAGCTGAAAAGTCCAACGCTAGGTCACAACTCGTCACAGATGTGGGAGTTTCATATTGCATGCGACGCAGGGAAATAAATTGTATATCACTTTGCTTAAACCACTATAGATACGGCACCATCTCACGAACAATAGGTCAACTGCATCATTTCATAGGCGCTCGGCTCCAGGTGCCACATGGACTCTCAAAGTTCCTTATGTTTCATCCGTCCCATCGCTAGAATGTCTCCCCGTACATCTCTGGTGCTTATTCCCTTATCGATTGCAACTCTTCCTGTGTTCCTGGAACAAATGAATCCCACTTCTGGGCTTCTGGCATGGTGCATTATCTTCCTAAAAATTACCACTGCTGTTGGGGAACGTAATCATCATGAAGGGGTGTAACTGGTCCTAAGAATTGTGTGATAGTTCTTGTCATGACGTTTTGCACGAGTTCCACTGGCCTATGGAAGCCCAAGTAAATGCACACATACGGATAATTGAGCCACGGGCAGCTTGTCTCCGTCCCATAGGACAGGTGCCAAGGAGCTGTTCCCCTGGAAGACGGATAGGAATGATGAAGAAGGTATCGGAATTCATCAGCTCATGCAACTGCATCAAAGTCCTGTGTCGATGGTCACCTGTCCACGGGTCGTCGGCTGCAGACAGCCATCGTTAGGAGGTTTCGATATATTGTGTGTTCAGACACACAGCGTTAAATTCTGATGTTAGTTTCGCCATAGTTCGACACCTGTCCTGTCTTATAAGTATGCCCAGAATAGGACGTTCGACATCTGTAATAAGGGTTGGCCGCTCTACCCTAGACATTTGGACCTAGGTTTCGCCATTGGTTGATGAAACCAGAGTAATCCTCGATCGTCCGACAAATCGCGCAGTTTCCGAAATGCATCACAGTCTGCCCTCAGTCAAACTGATACAGATTGCGCACATTCTCCATTCTTCTCACGGATAGCAAGCTCACAGTTATTATATGTACCATACGTGTGCCTGCCGAGCAGTCATTCCACGTCTGGTGAAGCTTCTTTCGACTGGAGGCGTTATATCGATCATAATGTTCAGGCTATTCAGTACATTTCTCTTGAGCAACAGTGAATCATAACTTTACGTTTTAGAAGATCTTTTATTTTGACTGTTTTGTGGAAAAAATGTAAGTAATGGCTCTGCAAGGTTATTTTCGTAAAAAGTGCTATGGAACGACTATGTTTAACTAGAATGATCTCTCTGCAGCGAAGTGTGCGCTGATATGAAACTTCCAGGCAGATTAAAACTGTATACCGAAGTCGGGATTTGAACGTTTGCGGAAAAGTGCTCTACCGACTGAGCTATCCCGGCACGCTTCACGGTTAGTCATAACAACTTTACTTCCGGCAGTACCTCGCCTCTTACTTTCCAAACTTCACAGAAGTTTTCCTGTGAACCTTTGAGGACTAGCACACCTGAAAGAAAGAATATGCCGGAGACATGGCTTAGTGACAGCCAAGGGGATGTTTCCAGAATGGTATATTCGTTCTGCAGTGCTGATATGAAACTTCCTGGCAGATTATTTGCCTCGCCCGGGATTAGAACCTTTGCCTTTCGCGGGCAAGCGTTCAACCGAAAGTTTGGAAAGTAGGAGGCGAGATACTGACGGAAGTGAAGCTGCGACGAACCACTATGAAGCGTGGCGGGATATCGTAGTCTCTAGAGCGCTTGCCTGTGAAAGGCAAAAGGTACCAGATTCAAATCCCGGTTTTAATTTGTCAGTAAGTTTCATATTAGTGCACACTAATCTACAGACTGAAAACATCATTCTAGTTACACAAAGTCTTTACACAGCATTTTTATGGAAAAAAACCACTCTAATTAAAAAAAACCGCAAATTAAGAAAAAATATAAAACATAAATAAGTCATATAATATTGCAAGGTATCCAGAATAAATTAAATAAATTAATTTTAATAGAAATTTGCAAGGTATCTGGAATAGATTAATGTTTAATGGAAATTGATCAATAGTGCGTACTACGTACGTGAAAGAAAAGTTAAACTGTTATAAACTGGACAATGTGGTGACTACGACGATCGAGGTAAGCCATAAACACATTAATATGGGCAGCGGACACGCCCGGGAAATGGGGAAACTCAAACACTAGAATTTATGGCCCTGTCTAAAGTACTGCCAAAGAGTACGACGAAGCTGATGAATAATGAAAGGGGGGGAAACAATCTGATAACGACACAGATAAAAATAAAAAAAAAAAATGACTCAGCTCGTATCTTCTTACTACAAAACTGGAAACAGGTAACAGCAAGCAGCTCGCGTCATGCAGTATTGCAGCATTAAAAAATTTCAAAAATGACAGGTGGGTACAATTAAGTTCAACAATAACCATGAATGAAGAAAATGAAAGGAAGGGGAAACTAACTACCAAATGAGGACGCAGAACGGAAATTGAATATTAGAAATCATGTGTTCTTAAAAATATATGAAGTAAAAAATATTACAGAAAATTAAATTATTACCATGCATTACAATAATAGCGTGCTGCAACAGATACTTAACGACTGCCATTTCCAACAGCGTCCTCGCGCTACCTCAACCAATAGGTAACTCCCAACACAGCTCGCAACAGACTTGCTACTGACTGTCGTCTCTCGCAGCCAGAGCGCTTACTCTACAATCGAACTTCCAAAGATTACTGTGCCACTTACAATATAACCTGAGACCAGTTTACGTATGTACAAAATATTACAGAAAACCGACTTATGTTGGGACCATAGGGACCCAAAATATCAATACTATTTGAAAAAAATAATCTACATAAATGAATTCTAAATGCAACACATTAATCTGTCAAAATAGTAAACAATTAATTTTAATCAATAAACGAGAGACACTTTTGTAAATAGAAATGAACGAACCCTGAGACTGTTTTTCGTCCCAAACATGTCAAGGACATTAAAGATAAAGGTGGAGCATTGAATTAATATTTATTATGCGCCAGGGAATCAAACCAGGATCTCCTTGCTTACTAGGCAGACGTCTTACCACTAGAACACAGTCTAGTCTCAGTGTTTGTTGTTTTCTATTTACAATATATCACTTTTGTCTAAGGTTGAAGGCAGGAATGTTCCAATATGTCCATTGCCGAGGTGTTATTCTTCTGCAATGGAGAGCTTTGGCAGTAGTGGCAAAAACTCATGGGAACACAGAAGCAGAATTAGAGTTTGTGACGTGGAGGGAAATCGAGCTTAGGCTATTCCAAGGCGCCTCAATCGCTAGTGATGCGGTGGTCTAGCGGTAAGTTGTGCTTGAGACGCCGGAGAGTGAACACACGCTACGCGCTCCGAGTCAAGTGCTGTTGTTTACATTGTGTTTGTGGCAATCTATGTGGCGTTACTCCGTGTTCGTGTAACTAGTTTTTCGCATGGTACATACAATTAGCCCAGGTGCATTAATTTACACAATGGCCCGCATGGTTTCAAGGAAAAACACACTGCAACTCGAGTTTAACAAGGAAAACACCCTCAGTTCAACCAAGATCCCTGGAAATACACGACTGGATTGTGGCTACTCTTGGAATCACCACGGATCAAGTTCATAAGGTATATTACGACCTGGACTTACACTGCTTTTTTGTGAGCTACTTAATCCTGTGCTACTGGAGAAAATACTGCAACAATACAACGCCGGCATGCCGTTCCAACATTGCTACGGTTCTGTAAGTACTGTCAAAATTTATAACGCTGACGTAGAGTACAAAAATGTCCTGTCTCAGTACGGTGTCGTAAAGAGGATTAGGAACGAAATGTGGTCAAAACAACATCGGTTGCAGGTCTTTAGCGATATCAGATCATTTGAGATGCACATAAAGAGTAACATTCAGTCGCATATCGCGATATGTGGTTACAAGGCACAGGTTCGATGTAACGATCAAGAGTCTATGTGTTCATATATAGCGAGAGTGGCCATGTACGACAAAATGGCCCATGCGAGTGTCGGTACTAAACCCACGTTACAGAAACGACAGCGACTAACTTTAGGAGACCTAGTGACAGGAACCCCATCGCCCCAAATTTGCGACTGGATAGGGGATTTCCTGTCAGATGGGACACAGGTCATAGTAATCGATGGTAAGCCATCGATGTTCCACAAGGTAGTGTTATTGTTCCTCTACTGTTCCTTATGGGAAAATCTAAGCAGCTCTCTTAGGTTGTTTGCAGATGATGCCGTCATTTACCGTCTAGTAAAATCATCTGAAGATCAAAACCAACTGCAGAACGATCTGAATATCACTGTGGTGTAAAAATTGGCAATTGAGTCTAAATAATGATAAGTGTGAAGTCGTCCACAGGAGTACGAAAAGAAATCCGTTAAACTTTGTTTACAAGATAAATCAATCAAAAGTGAAGGCCGTACTCCACAAAATACTTAGGAATTACTATTACTTAAGACAAACTGAAAAGAACACGTTGATAATGTCGTGGGAAAGGAGACCCAAAGTCTGCCTTTTATTGGCAGAACCCTTAAAAGATACAACAGAACTACAAAAGAGGCTGAATACACTACTCTTGTCAGTCCTTTCTTGGAGTATTGCTGCCCAGTGTGGGATCTTTATCAGGTGGATTTGACGGAGGACATCGAAAGAGTCCAAAAAAAAAAGAGCAGCTCGTTTCGTATTGTCATGATACAGGGGAGACAGCGTTACGGAAATGATACAGGATCTGGGATGGGAATCATTACAACAACGGCGCTTATCACTGCGGCTTGGGCTTCTTGCGAAACTCCAATTGCCAACATTCTCCTCCGATTGCGAAAATATATTGTTGAGTACCACTTACATAGGTAGAAATGATCATCAGAATAAAATACGAGAAATCAGAGCTCGTCGGAGAGATTCAGGTGTTCTTTCTTCCCGCGCGCTATTCGAGAATAGAATGGAAATGTGGTTCGATGAACCCTCTGCCAGGCACTTAAATGTGATTTTCAGAGTATCCCATGTAGATGTAGAACCCCATTAGCTGACAGTTTAAAAACTGGAAATAGTAATAATCTGAATAATACAAGAAACCTTTCAAGGAAGAATTCCCGCCTTTCCCTGTCGTCAAGGACCGTGAACAGAACCCGATCAGCCATAACAACCCTGAACTGTCTTTTAAGCGACGCCGGACAGATGATGCTATTTCTGACGAAAGTGCGTCTATGTCAGATAAAGTTGCTATGGACGATGACACGCAAACGGTAACAATTAATGAATCCACCAAACCGATGGTAGTCGAACTTTCTTCGCTAGCAGAAAACAGCAACGCGCAGGCGCAAGTAGAGGTTACATTACCTGCCGCGCCCTATAGCGAAGCACCACAACAATTTGTTGTCACAGTATCGGAGCAGGATGCAAAAAGGGACGTGAGCGAGGCACCGGCTTGTCAACAGCTCGTTGCCACGCAACAGGACTCCGAAAACAAACAATTTGCCGGCGATGTAAACACACAACACGAGCCGGCAAGTGTTAATAAGCAAGCCGGAAGCGTCAGTGTTTACCATGTTTACCATCCGCCCGACACAGCGAGCAAACACGGAAACAGCGCGTCGGAGGATACCGTTTCCAAAGAGGCACGAATGAAGAAATCCACTGCCAGTACTTCAAAACAAGTGACCAATTTAGTAACGTCGTCAGGGAAGCCTACAGAAAAAGGCAGAAGAGGTCGCAGGAGTAAGACCAGAGTCTAAACAAATCGAAATGTAGCTCGTAACAAATCACACACACACAACCGACGGAAAAAATCAATAGTGAAGTACTTTAAAGCAGCTTCAGTTATTGATTGGTTCGAGGATGGGGACGAGCCGATGATTCTGAAATAAGTGAACCACCTGCAATGCTACAAGCGTACAATTTTATTAGCATCAAAATTAACAGAATAAAATCTGATCTGAAAATTGAATTGTTGAAACAGTTCGAAAATGATTCTGAGGCAGATATCGTACTACTACACTAAGTTACAACTCCAGACTTGTTTATTCCTTGACTTCAGTTCATTCAAAATGTTACTCTCGAACTCGGCACCGGTACGCCTATATTGGTGCGTGAAGGAATCCCTATATCAGACACTGAAAAGTTGGACTCAGTTGCCAAATATATATCGTGACGGCGATCATTTTGTACGCCCCCTCAGCCAGTAGTCGCAAAGCAGACAGATGCAACTTCTTTAAAGACGACATTTATATCTGCTAAAAAAAATCCTTGAAATATTATAATTTGGAGACGATTTAAATTGTGTTTAACATCCGATGGGTCAAAGGCCACATTTTAATTTCTGCAAAGAATTGCGTGATTTAGTCTCCAGAATGGACGTTAAAAGATACGTGGGACATTCTTTTTCCAACTCTCGGGAATTTTCCGTATTTCACCTCAAGCTGTCACCTGGACAGAATCTACATTTCATCTCGCTTGAGTGGACGTGTAGTCGATGCTGACGTCATCCCAGCCCCCTTGTTCCCACCGCTACGTGTACGCCGCCACTATCAACCTGGACCCACAACCTACCAGGCGATTCAGAGGGCGGGGAATATTCAACGTATCCCGTCTGCAGGACACAGATCTAGACGAACTTATCATATCAACTTGGTCTCTGTGTTTACAGTCTATAAATCACTACGCTTCAAAAGTAGAGTGATGGACTAATTTTGCCAAGAAAAGGCTTAGTCGGTGTTTAATCTCCTACTGTTATGAACAAGTGAGGAGAAAACCGGATAACCGAATTCGACTACGCGGTTTTACGGGAGTTGTACGAAAAACCTAATACGAACAACATATATACAGCTAGAGGGGCTACAAATAAAATGTAAAGCGAAATCCGTTGTGCAGTCTGAGACAACCTCCCTGTATCATTTAATCAAACACCAAACCAACCGAAGACGTTCTTTTATAGCCGAACTGGCAGCAAAAAGCGGACACACCCTCACGCGTCAGAATGACACAGTAGCAGAAATATGCAGGCAGTACATCAGCCTATACTCCGCACGACCGACAGGTGACGAACTGATTGCTGAACTGCTACAAGTTATGGATCCAGAAATCACTCAAGACTATAATCAGAAGTTTTTAACAGATTTTAGCGTTGAGGACACTTTAGATTTAATTGTCAACTAACCGTACAATAATGCACCAGGACAGGATGGCCTCCGAAAAGAGTTTTTTACGCGATTCTGGAATATCATTGGTACAGTTTTTACTGACGTTTCAAATGAAATAATCAACGGAGCTACAATCCATTCGGACATAAAGGAAGGCACAATAGTTCTCGCCCCGAAATGTCGAGGAAGTAAAAGCCTTGACAACCTGCGACCCATTACCCTACTACTGACATCATTCGTGTGTGGATGAAGTGAATGAGGTGCGAGCATAATCGTCTTTTGGTGGTTATAATCTGCCCAGACGGTGGCACTACTTCAATAGCTTCTCAATGCTGAAGCTGAGCGTACTATGCCAGTCTTCCTACCATGGAGAAATCACTGTTGACCCCTCAGAGCTTTGCGAAACCTGGGTCCCTGGGCAAGGGACCGATAAGCGCCGCTAGTCCTCTTGAAAGTATCCATCTGGTCACGCTTGGCGAGGCGGTGGAGCGTTGTTTGGCGAGGCTGTGGTGCGTTGTGTGTCTCAGAGAATGGGGATTTTCGTTTGACCGCCCACCCCCCATCCAGGTCGCAAGGAAAGAAAATACCCCTATTGAAAAAATTAAACCAACCATAAAGTGTGTTGCATGCAGATGGATGCATGGCTGTTCAGGTGGAACAGTCGCTAACAGACAACCTCACTAAATACTGCCGCAACTCAGTTTCTCAAGGCTTACTCAGGCAAGCGAGACTGTGTCTGGGTGGACTGTTCCTTAGCTGTTCGTGAGACCGAGGTGGACCACTTAAATTTGTCTCATCCCGTCGGGCAATAATCGCACCCACTCATCTAAGTGACTGAGGTGGGCTAGTTCTCCTGAGGCACAATCCATAATTAGGACTCAATAGATCGTAAACCATAATGTATTTGTAGTAATTAAGTGGAAACAGGGAACTTGTCTTTTCTGTATTAATAAACGATTGGAAGGGGTTGCAGGATATTAAAATACACAAAGAGGCTTCCTCAGTTGACACGACCAAGTACAATGTGGACCTTCTTACTAAATCGAGAAAACTGGGTGACTATGATATAACTAAGTTAAATAACTCACAAACTCAAGCGGAGAAATGATCACATGCTATGACTTTATGGACACGGACACGGCAGAAATGAAGCTAGAATTGGCAGCACAGGGTATAACAGGCGTTTAGCAAAGGTCTCGAAGGAATAATGAAGTGAGCCACGTAGAGGGGCCTCAGGGTCTAAGGCGTCACCCTACGGACTGGGCGGCCATTCCTCCATTGTGCAAGGGTGTGCATGTTGCTCTTAATGTAAGTTTAAGTAGTTTGTCTACGGACTGATGGCCATAGTAGCTTGGTCCAATAGGTCTACAAACAATTGAAAAAAAAAAAAACCCTGAGAAAACGATACTTTTATTGTCAGATACCTATGTCGTTGCCATAGCCGCGACGGAGTGGCCGAGGGCATTGAGGCGCTATGCTACGATGCGCGAGGCCGTTCCCCGTCCGGGGTTCGAATCCCCCCTCGAGCATGAATGTTTGTGTCGTCTTTAGTTTAAGGTAGTTCATAAGTAGTTTGTATGTTTGGGGACTGATGGCCCGGCAGTTAAGTCCCATAAGCCTTACAAACATTTGAAAAAATTTGAACATTTTGTTGTTCAATGTTCGGATGTTTGTATAGCTTATGGGACTTAACTACGGGGTCATCAGTCCCTAAACGTACAAACTACTTATGAACTAGCTAATCCTAAGGACGGCACAAATATCCATGCCCGAGGGGGGATTCGAACCCCCGACCGTAATGGCCGTGCAGACCGTGGCTGGAGCGCCTCAGTCCCCTCGGCCACCGCGGCCGGCCATTTTGTTGTCATAACATATTTTGACACGGCTGCTCCGTCTAAAGGTTAAGCCTTATATACTGAATCCTGTAAGGTGCTTTAGATGCCAGCGTTTCGGTCATACAACGCAGAGGTGCAAACAGCGAACAAGTGTGAGAAGCCATCCTATGAATCTGGGACTGACTGTGACTCTCCAGTAGTTTGAATCAACTGCTCTTGAAACCATTTAGTATGGAGCGGTGATTGCGAGTAATTTTAATTCAATGCTTCAGATTTATCAATAATGTCTTTGACATATTTGAGACGTAAATCCGTCTCTGGGATTGTTTATTCTTATTAATTTATATTTATATCACCTTAACAGGATTGTTCCACCACGTCCATTGCCGAAGTGCTATTCCGCTGCATGGAAAGCCTTGGCAGTAGTGGCAATTATCTTTGGAACACAGAAGCTGAATTAAAGTTTGTGATGTGGAGAGAAATCGTACATAGACTATTCCAAGGCGCCTTAATCGTTTGTGGAGTGGTAGTCTAACGGTTAAGACGTCTGCCTAGTAAGCGTAGAGGTCCGGCCGCACCACAATTTTTAATTCAATTCTTCAGATTTATCAATGCAGATATCTTATCTAAATCATTTTGCAGTTTCTTTTGATCTTACGGTGACTTTACTGCCCAATAAGTGACCGCATCATCCGCGACCAACCTAAGAGAGCTACTGAGATTGTCTCCTAAATCGTTTATAAAAATAAGGGACACTTCCCTGAGGAACGCCAGATGTCATTTTAGTTCTACTCGATGACATTCCGTCAATTACAACGTACTGTGTCCTGACAGGAAATCATGAATACAATCGCACAATTGCGACGGTATTCCATGAGCACGCAGTTTGATCAGAAGAAGCTTGTGAGGTACAGTATCGAAAGCCTTCCGGAAATCTAGAAATACGGAAGCTACTTGACATCCCTTGTCGATAGCATCAGATCATGTGAGTAACGAGCTAGCTGTATTTCTTCCAATAGGATTTTGCCCACTGACGTATGGTGTCGCGAGAAACTTTCAGTGTTTGAGGGACTTTTAACACAATTGTCGGTACGGCATATTTTAAGAGAGCGTCTTTTATATGACGGCCTGCCTAGTAAGCGTAGAGGTCCGGCCGCACCACAATTTTTAATTCAATTCTTCAGATTTATCAATGCAGATATCTTATCTAAATCATTTTGCAGTTTCTTTTGATCTTACGGTGACTTTACTGCCCAATAAGTGACCGCATCATCCGCGACCAATCTAAGAGAGCTACTGAGATTGTCTCCTAAATCGTTTATAAAAATAAGGGACACTTACCTGAGGAACGCCAGATGTCATTTTAGTTCTACTCGATGACATTCCGTCAATTACAACGTACTGTGTCCTGACAGGAAATCATGAATACAATCGCACAATTGCGACGGTATTCCATGAGCACGCAGTTTGATCAGAAGAAGCTTGTGAGGTACAGTATCGAAAGCCTTCCGGAAATCTAGAAATACGGAAGCTACTTGACATCCCTTGTCGATAGCACTCATCAGATCATGTGAGTAACGAGCTAGCTTTCCAATAGGATTTTGCCCACTGACGTATGGTGTCGCGAGAAACTTTCAGTGTTTGAGGGACTTTTAACACAATTGTCGGTACGGCATATTTTAAGAGAGCGTCTTTTATATGACGGCCTGCCTAGTAAGCGTAGAGGTCCGGCCGCACCACAATTTTTAATTCAATTCTTCAGATTTATCAATGCAGATATCTTATCTAAATCATTTTGCAGTTTCTTTTGATCTTACGGTGACTTTACTGCCCAATAAGTGACCGCATCATCCGCGACCAATCTAAGAGAGCTACTGAGATTGTCTCCTAAATCGTTTATAAAAATAAGGGACACTTACCTGAGGAACGCCAGATGTCATTTTAGTTCTACTCGATGACATTCCGTCAATTACAACGTACTGTGTCCTGACAGGAAATCATGAATACAATCGCACAATTGCGACGGTATTCCATGAGCACGCAGTTTGATCAGAAGAAGCTTGTGAGGTACAGTATCGAAAGCCTTCCGGAAATCTAGAAATACGGAAGCTACTTGACATCCCTTGTCGATAGCACTCATCAGATCATGTGAGTAACGAGCTAGCTTTCCAATAGGATTTTGCCCACTGACGTATGGTGTCGCGAGAAACTTTCAGTGTTTGAGGGACTTTTAACACAATTGTCGGTACGGCATATTTTAAGAGAGCGTCTTTTATATGACGGCCTGAGGACAGATTTTGGTCTCCCAAGGAACGTGCCCTCTATTTCAAATGATGACGACGCAAGTGTGGGTCGTTTTTTTTTTTTTAGATATTTTATGCTACCAGAATATCTTCTCAAAATACTGGGTGTGAGATTTTAATGCTAGGCAGGGTGGCTCAATCACAGTCATCTGACACCCTTTTAACTATCTCTGTAATCAACTTTTAATGGTGGTATGTTTGTCTAATTTCTTTTAGAGTTGCTTCTAGTGATCATTACAATTTTAGGGTCTACTTCTGAATTTCAGTATATCCTCCAAAAATGATGCAGTTAGCCTTCGTGTGTTTGGTTTTGGGCAACATCGCTAATGACTTAGCTGTTTAGCGCCCTAGAACACTGATCATCATCGGAATCATCATCATCATCGTCATCAGCGGCGAAAATTGAACCTGGACGCAGAAGTCAGACGCGCTGAACATTCAGCCTACGTAGATGGACTTTACCATCGCCTACAACAGACAACTACTCATAAAGAAACTCAACATTTTAGATTGTTGGGTTTTAAACAAGAGGCGTACTCCGCATGTCAGTTTCGACAGACATTTCCTGCCAAACGTCAAACCACGTCACTCCAAAACAAGCTGTTTCTTTACCTGAATCATTGTAAAACTAGTACAACAAGATCCACTAAATTTTCTTTTCAAGTATTTAATGTTCTTGTTCTCCTTGCTTGTCGCGTGTAAAGGAGAAACTGGCAATTTCGTGTAACAATTTCCAGAGTTCAGCTTGTCATCCTTCTCCCCCAACAGATTAATAGCGACGTTATGTGTAACAATGTTCTACCAGCTGTTGGGGCAGCTCATTAAAAGTTTCTTCTTTGTAGAACTTTTCGTAGCACTTGCAGAAGCTATTGGTATGAGCCGGCGTCTTCAGTTGTGACAGCCGCAAAAGTTTTTCGACATATAATGACAAGATCCCGGTTATTCTACCACATGTTTCTAACACGTGATTTGATATAGTTTCACAGTGTCTGTGACGGCTTTTGATGGCGAATTTACATTCCTTCACGACGAACATTGCAATTTCTGCGATGTCTGTTTAATAACTAGATGGTATGCAGCCGACTAAAAATAATGCGCAATAAATTCGGTAAATATTCACTCTAAATGATGATGATTGGCGTTTCAGGGCGCTCAACCGCGAGGTCATCAGCGCCCGAATATTCATTCTAAATAGCTTAAACTTCTGAGATTGAGGGGAAAAAAGTATTGTGTCTTTCGCGATCTTCAACTAGTAAACGTACTAAAATTAGGCTTGAATCAAACAAATAAATATTTGGGAAATGAAATTAACTACAGTGTATCTATTCATTCCCTATCAATTTTATTGCTACACTTTAGTGCCTGTAATTACACGCAGAAAGTTGACAGAATAACAACGTGTCGTCCACTAACAGATCTATGACATAACGGTCTTATAGCTGTAACAATGGTTATATGCATAAAATCAGCCAAACAGTTTCACGAAGTATTGTGGTTTCAATAAGCGTTGATGGTGTTAATTTCTTGTAATGGCATGTGAGTCCATGTATCATTACTGTTGGTTTTAATCATTTTGGCTTTCCCTAGATTATGTGTTTATTACATAAAGGTACTTTTAGTCAATGTACTTCTGAAGAAACCCTGGTAATGGTTTATTAAAACAACAAATCGTGCAACTGATTGATTTACACTACTTTATTCGCCTCAACATTCTCTTTAATCTGAAAAAACTTACTTTCCAGTAGAACGCTTGTTTTGCAAGAAATTAATTACTTCCCGTCATTTTTGTATTTGGCGGGTGCAGCAGAGCTAATGCAGTGAGTGCTCAGCTAAGATCTACTCTCTTCTGCAAGAAGGAAGTAAGTACCAAGACTAAGTTAGCAGTGCACCGCTCTGTCATTCGAACAACTTTGTTGTATGGGAGTGAAAGTTGAGTGGATACAGGTTACCTTATTCATAAGGCAGAGGTTACAGATATGAAAGTAGCAAGAATGATTGCAGGTACTAATAGATGGGAAAGATGGCAGGAGGGTGTCCATAATGAGGAAATCAAAGAAAAGCTGGGTATGAACACCATAGATAAAGCTGTTAGAGCGAATTGACTGAGATGGTGGGGTCGCGTTACACGCATGGGAGAAGCAGCGGAGGGTAAGAGCAGTCGAGGTAGACCAAGAAGAAAGTACTTAGATTCGGTGAAGAATGATTTAGAAGTAAAAGGCATAACATCAGACGAGGCATCAATGTTAGCAATGAATAGGGGATCATGGACGAAGTTTATTAGAGGTACTATGCTCCAGACTGAACGTTGAAAGGCATAATCAGTCTCTAATAATGATGATGATGATGATGATGATGATGACAGTGTCCTGGCTATACGTCACTCACACTTCGTCCACACCCACTGCCACCGGGGGTTTCACCAGTCACGTAACATCCGGCCCGGTGCCTGCAACCACGCGCATGGGCCGCAACGAACGCCTTCAACACGTATGTTTATAAAACTAAATGATAGTTCAGGGGCTATACTGTCACTAGATTCACCACATTGGAGCACTGTCAACACAACACTGATAAGCGGCTTGCTCAATATGGGTGTATTTGAAGAATGATGCATTAGTATATAAATATATATGGAACCTGTTCTCCTCTTCCTTATCCTCTAGTTAGAAGGTGTATTGTAAAAAAAGTTGTCAATATTTTATTTTCCTGTTTGTTGTGTGAAGGTACCGCATGTATCAGGTGTGGCCACACCAGTACACAAGCTATATGTGTGTACATCCAGCTTCCTCCCCTCACCCGAGTATGTATAAGGTACACTGCAGGTTTTGAATCCAGAGTTACATTAATCATCAGCAGTAGTAACAGCAGAAACTGTGGGCTGCTCTTATTATGCTTCAGGTGACACCGACGAGTGCTATATTCACATAATTACTTTTGTATAAGATATAGATTCAGCAAGTCGTTACAATTTACTCTGAAAGAAACTTTGGACCTCTCGATTGGCCCAACACATGAAGGTAATTGTTTCCGAATGATGAATTGCTGGGAATTTTTGTTATAATTTAGCATAGTTTCGTCATACTCCAACATAGTTTATTTTCATTACTGTGTTTTCATAGTTTCTACATCAAGCTCTTTTCACTTGTGCAAATTCAATACATGTAGGACAATATATTTTAAATGCTAACTAGTATCCTGCAGCCAAAAAGAGAAACTTCAGTAACGTGAATAAATATGAGAATTGCACATGATTTTGGCTGAAATAAGAATTCATTTGGATGTATCTTTTACCCGACAAAGTATTGTCCATAGTTCATCGGTTTTCTCGCTGGATACGAAATTGTCTTTTATTTACTCATTTTAAATTTAATTCCTGCAAACTGAACACATGGCTTCATTTCCATAAATGGATAACTATACATCTATTAAGCTATTTCTTGTACACTACTGGCCATTAAAATTGCTACATCAAGAAGAAATGCAGATGATAAACAGGTATTTATTAGACAAATATATTATACAAGAACTGACATGTTACATTTTCACGCAATTTGTGTGCATAGATCCTGAGAAATCAGTACCCAGAACAACCACCTCTGGCCATATAACGGCTCTGATAGGCCTGAGCATTAAGTCAAACAGAGCTTGAATGGCGTGTACAGGTACAAATGACCATGCAGCTTCAACACGATACCACAGTGCATCAAGAGTAGTGACTTGCGTTTTGTGACGAGCCAGTTGTTCGGCCACCATTGATCAGGCGTTTTCGATTGGTGATAGATTTGGAGAATGTGCTGGCCAGGTCAGCAGTCGAACATTTTCCGTATCTATAAAAGACCTGCAACACGCGGTCGTGTATAATCCTGATGAAATGTAGGTTTTCGTAGGGGTCGAATGAAGGGTAGAGGCACGGCCACTGTCAATACAACCATGAGGATAAGATGCCTGTCATATCGACTGCTAGTGATACGAGGCCGTTGGAATTCTGCACGGAGTTCCATATTGCCCTCCTTCACCCATCGATTCTATATTCTACTAACAGTCACTGGATCGCAACCAATGCGAGCAGCAATGACGCGATACGATAAACCGCAATCGCGATAGGCTAGAATCCGCCCTTTACCAAAGTCGGAAACTTGATGGTACGCATTTCTCCTACTTACATGAGGCATCACAACAACATTTCACCAGGCAACGCCGGTCAACTACTGTTTGAGTATGAGAAATCGGTTGGAAACTTTCCTCATATCAGCACGTTGTAGGTGTCGCCACAGGTGCCAACCTTGTGTGAATGCTCTGAAACGCTAATCACAGCATATCACGCATATCACAGCATTTTCTTCGTGTCGGATAAATTTCACAACAGTAGCAATTTTAATGGGCAGGAGTGTAATATGGCCAACTATTGGATTTAGAGTACTAGAAATTTTTTCCTTCAAAATTTTAGGTTTTATTGCGCACTTTCGTGGAAATAAAATACTATGAAAAGTGTTCATCTCTACAGAAAGCGGACCTATAACTGTTGCATGGAATTCTAGAATTGCTCAAGAAGAAGCTGAACCTCATTTCTAGACTGTCATGTGACTTTATGCAGTTACAAAGACAAACATTAGACAAAAATGTTCATAGAGATATGTATCAGCCTCGCTGGAAACTGTCAGATACAATTTTGTTTTAATGTCTGACCGTCATTTTTCTGTTTGGTTTGAAACACTACATCGCGGTCGTAGCATTGGGATCGCCATTTTCCGCCATTTCTAAATATTTCATTATTTTTACGAGGCAGAAATTACGTAATTTTCTAAATTCTGAGGAAATCGATTACCATCTATGTAAATCAGAGGAATAAAGGCCATAGAATAAGATAGTCAGAAGACCTTAAATTACGGTAATATTTTGTCAGAATATTAGTACCGTATAAATAATACCTGCAATTGTGTTACTCTCTCTCTGTAAGTTTATCTCTGGTTGAGTTCAGGTCTGTAAGTTTAGCTCTGGTTGAGTTCAGCTCTCATTGAGTGCATTTATTGTAAACTGTGTTATTTTGAAGAATATAGAAACGAGTGAGATTTTAAAAGGTTCTAAACTCCTTCAGTAATTATAACACTTTATCGCATTTGTGATTATTGTGGAAAGTGGCTATAGACAATATCTTTGACTTTCAGTAGATCGCTAAATGTATGTGGAAGAATAATTTATCAGCTTCCTAATATCTAATCTGCAAGGTCAATACAATGATAAAATCAGGCATAAACTATTTCTTTGTAACTGGCTTCGACATAAATGAACGACTGGGACTAATATATAAAATTTCAAATATTATCAAATTAGAAGTCCCTGAGGAAAAGAATTTTCATGTTCAATCATTAAAAAAAGTCGTAAATTAACAAATAGGCTCTGATAAAAGATAAATACATCAAGTTAGGTAAGAGACAATATCTTATTACGAAAGATTATCAGACATACCATCCTACATTTAATACAGGCAAACCAAGTAAAATTTAGAGCCTTTTCATCCACGACGAATTACCACCAAACCAAAAGCAATATAAAGAAGTCAAGTGACAGGTGTTAATTTACAATCGTGCGTTCTCCATGTCTTACGAATTTTATTCAGCAGAAATGCTTCAAGGGATCTTCTAATGCGAAATATTTAAACTTAAATCATCGTGTATACGTAATTGATTGGTCAGCTAGGAGCTTATCATTGAAATACAGTACTGAGGAATATTGGACTATCCATTTATGAATTTGCATTGTTAAGTTCTTGTGATCACAGTTCAGATGATTGCCTCTAAATAATGATTCAACAGCTGAAAATGTTGCCAGTGTAGGTCTAAAGAAAGGAACAATTCTACCCGAATGTTAGGTAATGGTGTAATACGATTTTTTTTTTTGATTATTCGTCTTTTTATTTCTGTTTCCTTCAAGATAGACTTAGCTTCTAATAGAAAAGACGATAAATGACACTCCTAACTTGTGAAAATATATCCTAGTTTCCAACTTAAGTATTTTTGCGTATTGCTTTATCAACTTCAGATTATAAATATATTACTGTATTTCATTGCGTTCTGTTGCACTAATTCTTTGGTTTGTAGCATAACTGTCGATCCTTTATTTACAGTCCCTGCAGTATTGTGGTCTTTTCCAGACACTACTGCAATATTAATGCACTTTTCTATATCGGCTAACTAATTCCACAGATTTATTCACAGCTTACAATAATATGAAGACCTGGGGGGGGGGGGGGAATACCGATGAATGACACATTTTAATGAAAACGAGATATTTGAATTTTAAAGTTTGATACGCTTTGTTACCTATGCGTAACATAACAGGAAAACAATATTTGCTGTAAGTAAACCTCAGGGTGTTAACAATATAGTGAACGAGTTTCTAGAATGTCTGATCCATAACAACGGAGAAAATACAAAAATGATATCACAATGATAAAAGAAAAGCTGGAAGAATTATGAATATATTCCCCATTGTTCACATGTAACTTTCATTTTACACCACTGAACGCATAGGTGTTTAAAACAAGTATCGTTATTGAACACTGATGCATAAAACTACAGTTTAAGTTGTGCTTTCACCCATAGTGCTGAATTTTTTAAATAGAAGTCTTTTGATTCCTCGGTTGTTAGAAGTGTGGACAATTCCTGAAAACCAATACCAAGAAAGTTTGCACGGTTTTTGTTGCATTATTAGTATTGGTAGTACCAGTAATACTAATAGTAGTCACTACAAGTCCAGAAAATATGCAGCAGACATACCTGCAAATCTTTCCATTTTAGGGGCGGAATGGGTAAGTTTGTCTAGTAGGCTGCACCCAGTTTCGGAAACTCTTGTTCTGGGAGACTTGAACTCTTCTATTGCACTTCTGTGATTACCACTGTATCCCACAAACTGTTGTAGCTTCCAAACATCAGTGACATAATACATAACTGATTATTCTCTACTTTTAATTCCTTCAGTCGCTTGGGAGGTACAGGTAATCTCCTTTTGTACAATCCCTTGGATGAAAAGAATGATGTCCACTCCAGAAACAATGATTGATCGCATTCAACAACTTGAAATGGACATGGTTTCAAGCGACTGTGACGTATGACGTCATACCAGTATCTCGGTACCTCCGAGTGGGCATATCCTTGTCACACTCAAGATATGAAAGGCCTCTTTCTGGAAATGTCATTGTAACCCTTTCAAGGCGTTTGTACGATCATTCTCTTCTTTAAGTCCGATAATCTACCTTGCTTTCGCCTCTTCTTTGCATTTCTGCGTTGGTTGTGGTATTTTGTTTCATCCATATTTACAGCGGTCTTCACACGTTGTAAATACAGACAACAGTAACACAGTTTTCCTTGCATTCAGTAATGAAACAAAGAAGAAACACCAGCCGCTCATACCAACCCATAAGCTAAACGATTATATTGTAGGGAAGCAAAGTGGAATGTACTTTTAACCTTTTATCATCCACCCATGGACTCCCAGCGTTCTTCCGTACTTCCAAGTATTTTTATTTGCAGTTTATACAGGACCCATAAAATATTTACCGCCAATGAATACATCAACAGAAACTACAGAGAGAACTCTACAACATAACACCATAATCCCAAAATCACAAAAAATGGACATTCATCGTTATTCCCCATGGTCTTCATATATAAGTTGATGGAACTTCTACCGGTACCTATTCCAGACTACTGTACAATGTGCTTTAACACGACGTCACAGTATGCAATCTCTTTATCAGCCACGAACATTTTGTGATGAAGGGGAGCGAAGCCATTTAATCAAGACATTTCCGCTACTATGTCTTGTTACGTACTTTATGAGAAACTGCTTACATTGCTGCTTCTCCATACTTCTATGTAAAAACACGCAGTTACCATTGTCACACATCGGCTCGATGAGTGGCGTCCCAGCTCAGGCAGTAAAGAGGGTAGAGTTGACGCTCTGGCGGAAGTTAACCTTAACTGGTTAACACCAATTGGTTTCAGTTTTAATAATTGATGTTTAGTCTAGTTATTTTACTGAACCATTTGTGAAAAAAGTATCCATCCATTTAACATCCGCAAAATTTTAAAGGCTTCACATAGAAGTTATTTTTACTAAAATATTCATTACATTTTACTTTCCACAGGTAGGTGGATACCATTCCATTAATGTGATGGCATGTCTGTAATAAAATTCACTACCATCCCCGGTGTAAAAACTGTTCACACACACATAAAATATCTGTCCTGGAAAACACTGCTTTTGTAACAAAGAACTTTAAAAATACTTGAAAACCACATTTACCCATGCATGTTGTCTCAGAAAGTACTTATCATTGAAAATTTTAAGAATTTTAAATCTGCTGCATCAGTCCCTGTTTCCAATTTTATCCTCAATCTTTCGTACTTACACGGTACCTATCCAATGTATCCAGCTGATCAGCATGTTCACACTGTGTGTTCCCTTTTATGTGTCTCTGTGGTTATCCTTTTTCTTTCCCCTCTACTACTCCGCTGCCTTCATCTGTTGATTCAGGAGTGTTCTTCTTCTTATCCTCTTCAGCCTCCGTCAGCTTTATCAGATGTGTGCGAGCCATTTAAGAGGAGCCACTTAAGACTTTCTGCTATGGGAGAGTGTTCTCTTTCGAATAAACTTTGGCAATCGTTATTTCCATCAGATAGGCTTCCACACCTCGATAACGTTTCTTTCTGTTGAAATGCTGTTGCATACTATAGTGGCTTTGGGATAGTATATACTCTGGCACTAGATGTCTTGATGATCTGCTTTTCATTCACGAAAAAAAAAAAAAGAACCACGAGACACTGTGCCTTTCATAAATTAATGTGAGTGATAATGCTTCTAGTCCTCTGTCATTTTCGAAAATTTGTAGCCTTAAGTCTTTCGATGACAAATGTAACCAGCCTCATATGAAGTATGCATATCACGACATTTATGATTTTACCTTAGAAAGCTGTTCCAGCACTTAGCAATGAAACACTCTGGCATTTCAAGAGTTCTCAGAATGAAACTTTCACTCTGCAGCGGAGTGTGCGCTGATAGGAAACTTCCTGGCAAATTAAAATTGTGTGCCGGAACTGGGACTCGAACCTGGGACCTTTGCCTTTCGCGGGCAAGCGCACTACCGACTGTGCTATCCCGACACGACTCACGATGCCGCCTCACAACTTTACTTCCGCCAGTACCTCGCCTCCTACATTCCAAACTGGAAACATCCCTTAGGCTGTGCCTAAGCCATTTCTCCACCATATCCTTTCTTCCAGGAGTGATAGTCTTGCATGGTTCGCAGGAAAGCTTCTGTGAAGTTTGGAAAGTAGGAGGCGAGATACTGGCGGAGGTAAAGTTGTGAGGCGGCATCGTGAGTCGTGTCGGGATAGCACAGTCGGTAGTGCGCTTGCCCGTGAAAGGCAAAGGTCCCAGGTTCGAGTCCCGGTTCCGGCACACAATTTTAATCTGCCAGGAAGTTTCATTTCAAGAGTTGTTTGATTATTAGCATCCACGGCGGAATAGCCGTGCGCACTGAGGCACTGTGCTGCGGTGCGCACGGCGTTCGCCGTCGGAGGTACGAGTCCTCCCTCGGGCGTGTGTCTGTGTGTGTCTGTGCGTGAGTGTTGCCCTTAGGTTAGTTTAACATAGTTTAAGTAGTTTGTAAGCCTAGGGACTAATAACCAAGCAGTTAACTCTCATAAATTTACAAACATTTGTACATTTGATTAGTTGAATTTTTGTAGAGTGACGTTTTAGGCTTCAATTTGTAAAACCACTTCTTCCTTCACTATGAAACGAATTTTGTAAAACATCTAGTCTGAAAACTGTAATAAGGCGGGAGGATGGTGGTTCAAATCCGCCTCCTGCCATTCAGAGTCTGGTTTTCCGTTGTTTCTTTTGTGTCCCAAGCTCGTTGCCGCTTTTCTGTCTCGTTTCCGTCGTAGGTGTCGGTGGCCGAGTAGAAAAGTACCGACACAGGAATAAAGGATACACGCTTGTGCAGGTACGAAGGTGAGCAGCCAGTGGGACAGCAGAAACTAGAAACACTAGAGTAAATTAGAACGAGATATATATTTCACAGAGACTTAGTAATACTTAACTTTTACATAGCTCAGCACTGCAGAATGCTGATACATAGTTGAGCTAGAGGCCTGCCTAGTGCCTATCCGATAGCCAAGTCTTCACTGATGGCGTGTCCTCGTGGCGTAGAGCTGAGGGGTACGGGGACGGCACAGGGAGGAGGGCCTAGGCGGGGGCGTTACTGGTGGGACGGGGTCGTAGCTGAGGCTGGGATCGAGACGCCGTCCGCGCCCCGGTATACACCTTGCGATCCCCGAGAAACCCACCAAAACCAGGGGAAAGGCGGACGCCTCCGCCCAGAGGGAGCAGGTCATGTTCTTTTGAGGTGCGTGGCCAAGGCGGTGAGGTCACGCACGGTCCCGGAGTCCCTCTCGTTGACGCTGGCAGCTGAGGCAGCGATGAAGGCGGAGGGGCGTCGATGTCCATCGGGACGATCTCGTAGTCCGCGGACGCTGGACCCGTTGGCGAACGATGTGGCTGTGCTCCCTGGCGGTGAACTGGGTCTGGAATCAAGAAACCAGAGACAGAATCGCCCGGCCTCTGCAAGCGCAACTGGTTTGAGTGGCGCCGCAGCTTCGACCCTGTGGAGGAACATACAACATACATATTGCGTCCGAGCACGCGCTGAATGGTGCCCGGTAACCATCTCTTCTTGTTGGCAGCAAAAACCCTGTACAGCACCGGCGTAGAAAGCTGAAAACGCGAAGCGCCATACCAACCGAATCGGTGCGTGGGAGGCTGCAGCAGGTGAAGGAGAGTGCGGTGACGGCGGCCGTGTAGCAGCTCGGCAGGAGACGGGCCGTCACGTGGCATGCACCAATACGTAGACAGGAAAATTTGAAGAGCTTGCTGCCTGGAGTGCTGACGTTTCATCTTTTCCATTTGAGACTTAAATGTTCGAACGAAACGTTCTGCTTCACCATTGGACTGAGGGTGAAAAGGTGCAGTGGTGATATGCTGAATGCCATTCACACAACAAAACTGTTGAAATTCCGCACTAACAAACTGAGGTCCATTGTCACTGACGAAATTTGAAGCACATCTCTTTGAATTAATAAACCAAACAAGGCAAATGCATCGAGTCCAAAAATGTTTTGTGTAGATTTGGCCTGAAGAACTACAAAAGAAATTGTTTTTGTTACACCTTGGAAAGAGGCGGGCAGGCTACACGTTTCTAGTTTCTGCTGTCCCACTGGCTGCTCACCTTTGTACCTGCACAAGCGTACATCCTTTATTCCTGTGTCAGTACTTTTCTACTCGGCCACCGACACCTACGACGGAAACGAGACACAAAAGCGGCGACGAGGTTGGGACACAAAAGTGGCGACGAGGATGGGATAGAAGAACGGTGCACCAGCCCACTTGCAACAACCAGACAGCAGCAGTCAGAGCACGCAGAAATTGCTCCCGCCCACCCACCCTTATTATAAGATATTTGGGGGACAATATTGTTACGTGTTTTGTGGACTTTTTGTTGCAATGCGTCCTCATTTACATTTCATTTGTGTTTTGTTATAAGATACTTGTATGCGCGGCGCTTAATCGGTCAGCATGGCCACTACCCCAAACCCAAACTTAATGAATATTATTCAGTTACAGACGGTGCAAATCACGCAACTACTAAGCAGTGGTGCAGTTAACGGCACAGGCAGCTAACCAACAACAGCTGTCGCTTCAGCAGCCCACACCTCCCACTGCATCGCTTCCTACGTTTCACCAGTACAACGAACGTGAGGAAGAATGAGTGATTATTTGGTCCAATTTCAAGAACTCGTCGCGGCTCATCAACTAACAGGTCTGACAGTCAAACATTTCTTTCTTGCCGTTGTGGGCATAAGACCTTCGTGTTACTGCAGAAACTTTTCCCCCGCGCATCTCCTCGTGATCTAGACTTTGAACAAATGGTGGATGCACTGAATGCTCATTATGAGAAAAAAGTTCTCGTAGCCGCTGCTCGGTACCGATTTTTCAGACTGAAAAAATTACCGCAGTAGTCACACCAAGAGTGGATTACGGAATTGAAGGGCTTAATCCGCAAATGTAAATTTACTTGCTCTTGTGGACTTTCTTATAGTGACGTTATGTTGAGAGATGCAATTACACAGAACATTCAGGACCCCAGAGTTAGGGCAGCTATTCTAAAACAGCCTGACCCATCATTAGACAGTGTACTGTAGCTTAGTGAAGCGCATGATACCTTTGACTTAGCAGATATAGAAATGCAAAGCGACAGTGTTAATTCCATGCACTGCAACGGACGCTTTCCTAGTCACAGTTCACAGTTTAGCCCTAGTCATTCTTACAATTCTACCGGCCGTGCTGAGCAGACAGTGAACAGTACCCAGTGTAAAAATGCGACACAAAGGTCGCCCCATCGTGTTAGAAACAGTACTGTGAATAACGGGCGCCAACGCTCATATCAGAAAAATGTTCGTAAGTCTTGCCCTCAGTGTGTATCTCGCCAACAGCATGCGCATTGCCCTAGTCACAACGCAACCTGTTACCAGTGTGTATGCAAAACAAACTTTCAAAGAACGGTGCCATTAGAAACAGAGCTTCGCACAGTGCAAGACCGATTCATACTATAAATGTCATACACGCTGTGGATTTGGAGAGTGTTTCCCTTGAGTCTCAAATGCAAGAAATTTATTTTGCGCCTACTGAGAAACTATGTAGTGAGCCACGTCGCAAGCACCAACGAGCTCATAAAACTGTGCAACGGAAAAGGGTTCGGGACAAGCAAAATGACTATGTACAGTGCAGTCCTGTAGTGAACCTAGTGCCTTCTTCAACTGATTATTGTAATAGTGCCCAGTACTGTGTAGCTAGTGACAGTAGACTTGATATAGCCACTCAAAAGTTTAGTGCAGTAGTTGGTGCATCTTTAGTAGCTTTGCAAGCTTGCACGGACTCCGATCCGGCGGTAGTGCCATCTAGTGACAGTGATATTAATCTATGTGCCGATTCTGCACCGCTTCCTTCACTAAGCGGCCCGCACATGCGCAAGCGCAGCAAACAAGCTGTATCAGACGTTGCCCACATTCGCGCACCTGTTGAGCGCCACAAGCAAAAACTTTTTGTGGCATCTTTGCATAGAAAATAAGACTGTGAAATTTCAGCATGATACTGGTTCCGCTGTCACATTAATAAATAAAGATACTTATGAACTTCTGGGTTCGCCAAAATTGTCGCCGTCTCCACAAGTGCTAACATCATATACAGGTCAAAATATTCGCGTGCTGCAAATGCTGATACATAGTTGAGCTAGAGGCCTGCCTAGTGCCTATCCGTTAGCCAAGTCTTCACTGGTGCTTACTTGATTCCGAAGTGTTAACTGGTTCCTATCTCAGCCCCAAGTGAACCATGTCGTTCAGTGGTGGCCACGAGCGGAGTTGTAGCAGAGGGCACTCATGGATGACGTCGTAAGAACGCCGCACCGTGCGTGCATGGCGGCGCGCGGCGAAAGTAGGTGGCTCGCACTTTAGACTTGTGTACACCACAGTTTACCTGATCACTCCAGGCAAATTCCGGGACGGTTCCTTTGAAACGGCACGGTCGACCACCGTTCGCATCCTTATCCAAAAGTCCGACTGTCAACTTTGACTCTTACAACTGTCTATGCGGTTCCTTTGTAATATGGTATGCATTATTACCTACAAACTGCCTCAGAAATTTGGAATACGTTTAGATATAATAACAGTTTCTGATCTTCATATGAAGGCCAAAATAATATTTCTTTATATGGTCTTGGTTTTCAACAAAAATATTGGCAAAATATAAATACAATGCTCGTCTTAGTTCTGTTTTTCTGAACTTCGTATAAGCTGCGCTGTCAGTGGTGGGGTACTTCTCCTAAAAAAGCTGGTATGTGGATTGATGTTTTTGTAAATATGGAAATATGCTCTAAGCATACCCCACCCCAGGGATTTGTAATAGGCAAACAACAGAGCTAAATGTTTACTGCTTCATCACCCAAATAAGAAATTAAACAAATTATTTTATTAGAACCTCAACTGTTAAATATCAGTTTGTGACCTCTGAGTATGTTTAATATAAGAAACATGATGTTTAGGTAAAGAAATGGTTAAGAGAAGATACATACCTTGCTAGGAAAACAAACAAATAATATTTCATCATAAAATAGGAAAATAAATAAGAGCACATGGTCATGAAACTAAAACCCGCTAATATGCACTTTATGAAAACATAAAGTGAAATAGTAAGCTTAGATTGTATAGTTGATTAGGAACTCGCCATGAAAACATAAATATAATAAATGTTTCGAATATAAACCTGCCAGCATGGGCAGCATTGTAGATTGACTAGGACTATATGAAATGTTTCCGTGTTCTTGTATACAGCAAAACAACTAATACTTTATTTCATTATTCTGTACATGTTAGGAACATTTGACCTTCTGTATTTTTCAAGATATTAGTATAAATAAAATATATGTTGTTGTATTTTATAATTAAGCATATTTTAGATCCGTAAGCCAATATGTGAAATCAGGATTATTACCTTAATTCTGAATGTAAAGCTGCTATTATCTTGCCATAACATGGCCAAACTAATCGTTTGTCATATTTTTAATAGTTGTAACAATCTATGGTATTGTAGGTCAGACTATGAAAGGAGACCACACAAAGATCGAAAAAAAAGGTTGTCTTGTAACAGCTCTCCAAGCCATCACTATGCCCGTTTGGACACCGATGTACATATTGTTGTAATGCATTGTAGGGTAAAAGTGATGAAATTAAACCACTTTTCAGATACCTGGTGTTTGTTCTGAGTTCTTGCCTTAATTTTGACACACACATAAAATACAGAACATTTCTCTAGCTGCACGTATTCTGCATGAATTCCAGGGATTCCTGTAAGCAGGTTATGCAGATGCTGTGTTTTGAGAAGATTCTACATCCACGAGATATCAAGGTAACTGTCCTGAACTTGGATGCTGTGGATATTTATTCAGACGTGAAGACCACAATCACTGGGCCGGTGAACAGAACGCTGTAAGGTAAAAAGTTTTAAATGTTAGCAGTGATAAAATAATTTTCGTACTTCCATAGTCTTGTAGACTGGCATCACTGATACATTTTCGAGAGGAGTTGTTCTTCTGATTATCGGTACCATTGCAGGACGAATCAGGCTCCACAAAGTCATTTTTATGCGGGCTCACTCGCCCGCATGTCTATATTAGCATGAAACTAATTTTATGGAGAAAAAAAAGAGCACCAAATTTGCTCTTAAATATTTATAAGCACATTCTAGTTCAGTAACTACATCACGACTTTTTTTCATACCCACTTTACGTACTGGATAAAACACAGATGCAGAGTTTTAACGGTAACCTTTTTAAATTGTTCAGTATTTTCTGATACGTTTTACACACATACGGCTACCAGGTTGTCTGCAGCATCTTGGACCACTTATCTGTCATACATTAAAAATTTTAATATTTTGAAGCGTTTATTGAAAGTCCCGTGAAGAGCTCGTATCACATAACTTCACTGAAGAAGTGTGATTACTTCATTCAACATGGCTACAATTTGAATTATCAAATAGGTAAATCCACTCATCGATGGATTATATAACTTTCTTATCTATAATGATGGTTGTTGAAAGCCACCACTGGGTGTAACTTCATCTGGCAACACGATGATATCACTGCTGTTTAAGTTCTTTTCCATGTTAGATGAGTGATTCACTTAAACCAAAAGTATCTTAGGTAAAAAGTTGGGGTTATAAAGGGGGGGACACCATTCTTTTATCACCATCATCGTCGCTGATACTTACGGTCTGAAACTCGAAACTCAACACGAAGAAAAACCTTTGATTGAGGTACAACTAGTTCATCGCCATCGTTCCTGTATAGACTGGATGGAAAAAATGGAGAGTGTTCTGATACTCGAATCAACATGTGTTGAATGAAGACTAATTGTTTGTGTTAGTTGCTAATTTAAGTGATAGCAATGAATACAGTCTACAATTTAACACTGAGGCAACATTCAATATCAATAAACTCAACAATAAAAGGAGAAGGTGAGTGCAGTTCGTTCATGTTTTGCAAATAGCCTTAATAATATGAAACAGATTATAACATAATACTCATGCTGCTACAACTGGAAGGCAATGGATTTATAAAGGATTAGGGGAGTATACATGTGGCGTCTGTTCCGAAAGAACAGACGTCACTTCTGACCCTGCAGTTGTTATTATTTAATATTCATAGAATATATGACATCAACTGCAATTGGGCAAAGCTGAAAAAGTGTACCCAACCGGGATTCGAACCCGGGTCTCCTGCTTTCTAGGCAGTTGCGCTGACCCCTACACCACTGGGGACACAGAGATCACCGCATCTGCAAGGACTACCTAACGATAGGATCATTGCCCATCACCGGCATATTATCGTTAGTGGGGAGGGGTGGCAAGTTTGAAGCCCTTACTCTTACGGGAATTAGTTTCATAACTACGAGTTTGAGTACTGTGGGCAGGGCGAAGCTGGGAATTTGTATTTGACGGGAGGCGTGCTTAGGTAGTCCTTGCAGGTGCGGTGCTCACTGTGTCCCCAGTGGTGTAGGGGTCAGCGCAACTGCCTAGAAAGCAGGAGACCCGGGTTCGAATCCCAGCTGGGTACACATTTTCAGCTTTGCCCAATTGCAGTTGATGTCATATATTCTATGAATATTAAATAATAAAAACTGCAGGATCAGAAGTGACGTGTGTTCTTTCGGAACAGACGCCACCTGTATATATATCATATGCCGGTGACGGGCAATGATCCTATCGTTAGTGAGGAGGGGTGGGCAAGTTTGAAGCCGTTACTCTTACGGGAATTAGTTTCATAACTACGAGTTTAAGTACTGTGGGCAGGGCGAAGCTGGGAATTTGTATCTGACGGGAGGCGCGCTTAGGTAGTCGTTGAAGGTGCGGTGATCACTGTCTCCCCAGTGGTGTAGGGGTCAGCGCAACTGCCTAGAAAGCAGGAGACCCGGGTTCGAATACCGGATGGGTACACATTTTCAGCTTTGCCCAATTGCAGATGATGTCATATATTCTATGAAGATTAGGGGAGTGTTAATATCATATTTTTGTCCTAGTTTTAAAGTTACAATATTCGCGAAATCTGTAAACGTTAATGGAAGGGAGCCATAATATGATCAACGATCAAATATGCAAAATCATTCGCAAGTAAAACAACCACAATCTAGAATGAAACTTTCACTCTGCAGCGGAGTGTGCGCTGATATGAAACTTCCTGGCAGATTAAAATTGTGCGCCGGAACCGGAACTCGAACCTGGGACCTTTGCCTTTCGCGGGCAAGCGCACTACCGACTGTGCTATCCCGACACGACTCACGATGCCGCCTCACAACTTTACTTCCGCCAGTACCTCGCCTCCTACTTTCCAAACTTCACAGAACCTCTCCTGCGAACCATGCAAGACTAACACTCCTAGAAGAAAGGATATGGTGGAGACATGGCTTAGCCGCAGCCTAAGGGATGTTTCCAGAATGAATCTTTCACTCTGCAGCGGAGTGTGCGCTGATATGAAACTTCCTGGCAGATTAAAATTGTGCGCCGGAACCGGAACTCGAACCTGGGACCTTTGCCTTTCGCGGGCAAGAGCACTACCGACTGTGCTATCCCGACACGACTCACGTTGCCGCCTCACAAAATTACTTCCGCCAGTACCTCGCCACCTACTTTCCAAACTTCACAGAAGCTCTCCTGCGAAGGACACAATTTTAATCGGCCAGGAAGTTTCAACAACAATCTGTCTACATCAGGACTTCTTAAGGATGTCATCATGACTGACCACTGTCTGTTTAGGAATAGGACACCGTAGTAAAGTATTCGTATTTCTTGCTGTTTTGCGGTACGGGTGCTAAAATGAGTGTAGGTCCACAGTACGTAATTTACATCTCAAGCTATCTGAGATAATTAAACCCGCCGGAGAGATAAGCTCGTTTACACAAATACCAGAGTTCCTGTTGGTCTCCAGAGAAGAAGACACACGTCCTGCAGACTCGCAAGAATTAGGGGGTGACTCCTGATGGAATTGCAGCCCGTAGACATGCGCCCTGGGGGTTTCCCGTTAATTGGTGTCCACCCAGGCGGCGCCTAATGAACCGTCTTCCCTGCTAATTAACAGCGCGATAAGCCGACTTCTGCACCACTGTCTGGCCGGCAGCTGTAGATGCAGTCCCACGTGGCCGGCGGGCGAATTGCAGAATCACAAAAAAAGGCAGGAACAGTGCGTCGGCTGAAAGTGGAATAGAGAACGACTTTGTAAGACCACCGTTATTTGTAAAATTAATTCTATCTGAAGGGAACCAGGTAAAAGCTTATTTCAAACATGTAATTCTGGCCGTAAAAACCTGTTAAAGGATTCGCGTGAACTACGGACTACTTCCTGCAACAGAATCTTGTTCTCCAGCCCAAAATTTGGACCTGTCTCAAAATTTACTTTAGCAGCAGGTACACAAAGAGACGGTGGCCGACACACGTCGTAGATCACGAGAATTACACACAAACAATTTCAAGCAGGTGTCTGAGAGAACATTTATGGCGCAACGTAATTAAAATATAATTTGCATCTGAATTTGTTCTCAGCGCTGGTGAAAAACAAAATTAAATAAAAGGGAGGGTATTCATTAACTAATATTTATAAGTAGAACAAAATTTCACTGTCAATAAATTATTTATTCAGTTCAGACATGAGCAAATGGGGGAACCAATTTTGTTAAACAATAAAAATGCATCCCATTAAAGGTTAACTTAAAGTAATCAGAACTGAACAACTTCAGAGGAGGGATTTAGAACCAATAAGCATTCAGCCACTCACACGCGCGAAGCAAAGCGAAACTCACTCAACTGAGCGTGCTGATACGAAGCAGAAGCAGTCGCCGCTATCGTAGGCGAAATTCAGCGAACCAGGATGTAGCACACAACACAAGACAAAATAATATTCGTAGGTGGCTCTGGTCTTTCTTTGCTTGAGATGGTACGCGGTAATAGCGAGATTAATTTCCATTAAAATCAAACCGTGAACATGCAGACGTACTGAGACACACGGCACATGTCTGGTACATTACATATTCGCACCCCACTGAAGGTGAAGTGCTTAAAGATCGTATTCATTGCAACAAAAATCAACGGAATCATAGATCACGAAGCAAGAATACACAATAGTAAGGCGCTGGTATGTGAGCAGTGGCGAGAACTCAAGTGACTAGCTATAAACCTTGAAGTTGTAGCTCGGAACCACGTGGTTCCGAAAACCAGTAAAAATACAAAATTCAATTTCCGAAAAATAAAAATATCTACGGCATGCAACTCTTATAAATGCATAGGATATCATAAGGAAGCTAAATAAATACAGTTAGACGCGATCGGAAAAGTTTTAACACGGATGGACGAAGTCCAGTCTTCAAAAATCAGAGTGGAATAAATTCAAAGTCGAAATAAATCATCTAAGAAATACGGCGTGCAGCCCCTAGAAATAAGTAGTATTTCATAAGAAAGCTAATAAAGGGGGGGGGGGGTCATACAAGGTTAGAAGAGAATGTACTGGGGGAGTCTGAATGCAAAGTACAAGTTTGGAACGAAACACCAATTTAAAATAAATGGAGAGGAGATTGCGAGGTACTAATGGAAATCAGAAAGATACATCCATAATTTCTTGTCTCAAGGGCATAGAAACAGACACAGGCTTTGTTCTAAGAACACACCACGTGGAGTACATATCACTAGCAGAAGGAGAAAACGGAAAAGTATGATTCACATGCACTACACAGAATAAAATATTCCCGCACATTAGTTGCATCCCAACATAGCAAGAAAGAAAATCGATTTCTTACACCCTCATCTAGTTTCACAAAGGTTGCTGATACTCAGCTGTTATCAAGCGGAATTAGTTACACATTCACCGTGTTTACCTACACAAAATCACCGAAATGAAATTGAATACTTCCGTACATTACTGGAGAAACGTATTATGAAAAATGAAACTAAGTTCTTAATTCTAACTTGGAAACCAGACAAAGAATCGCTACCATCTGAAGGGAGGAAAGAAAATCAGAACGTCTTATCAGGTCAAAGCACAGCCACAGAATGTCCAAGTCGGCCAGCCAGTCCCCGCCACCATCGGAAATCCACCGGAAATCGGTGAAAACCCAGGGAAAACGAGGTGGTGGGGAGAGCTTTAACTAGCGCGCCCTACCGAGGCTCGCTAGTGGGCATTGCCAACCCAACTTGTAACCAAAGGATGGAAGAACCTCTTTGGCAGCATCAAAAGCAGAGCTTGGTAACGACTACCTGCCAATACGAAGCCAGAGAAACACTAGTAGCGAGCAGCCAGCAGCCGACGACGAAAATTCTCATACATACACTCAGACTGCCATGATAGAAGATACTCATACATGCACGTACAGAATAAAGCAAGTACAAATTCTCACAGGGACAGTGGCGTCACGGAGAAACCGTTCATATTGCCACATTAATAGACACAATGATAAATTATTAGCATAATAAAATCACAGCAATTCTCAACACAGTATTACAGAAACTAACATTTATAAACATGAAATGAAATGCTATTCCTCATGCCTCCGAACGAAAGGGGTTCTCGTTTAGAAAAAAAAGCTCATCTAGTGAAGTTAAATAAGTTACAAACGTAAAAACCTAGGGAAGACGGCAGACAGCCGTCTTTCAACATCATATTAACGTGACTCATCAACTCGTGTAAAAATAAAGACAGATTTTGGTCTAATCGAATATAATCTAGCAGTGCCCTTCTCACAGGCGAAGTTTACTAAAATGAAAATGTTCAAATGTTTGTAGAGCTTATGGGACTTAACTACGGGATCATAAGTCCCTAAACTTACAAACTGCTTATGAACTAGCTAATACTAAGGATAGCACAAATATCGATGCCAGAGGGGGGAATAGAGTCCCCGACCGTAGTGGCCGTGCAGACTGTGACTGGCGCGTCGCAGAAAGTTCGGCCACCGCGGCCGGCTATTAAAATGACATACCATTTTGTTTTCAAGCTATTACTGCTTCATGAACCATGATATTAATTTGAATATTACTTTTCTCATTTAGTTGGAGCGTTTCCTATACTGCTATTTCCTTAAATTAACATAAGCCTTACATTTCTTTTAGTTCGCGACGTTCAACCGATCAGCATTTTACAGACGTATTTGTTTACCGACAGCGACCGGAACCATCTGGCCTATTAACCGGACGTCTGTCGATCGGCACTTTGCTGTAGCTCGGCTATTGTGTGTCGGATCTGAAATATTGTCAACTTATTCAAAATTTAAATCGAGGAACTGTTTGATATTTTTTTTTCATACTTTGACACTGGATGAACATAACTGCAAGCCGCGCGAGAGTAGCCGAGCAGTCTGGAGCTCCACGTTACGGATCGCGCGGCCTCCTTCGTCGGGGTATCGAATCCTCCCTCGGGCATGGATGTGTTGTCTTTAGGTTAGTTTAACTTAATTCAAGCAGCTTGAATTTTTTTTTTTTTTTTTTTTTTTTTTTTTTTTTTTTTTTTTGTGGGGAAGTGGGGTTGCAATATTTTTATTTGGAAGGTGGTCGCCAGAATATTTTTACTTGGAAGGCGGTGGCATATTTTAATAGGTTGAAAAACACTCCTCTAAATAATGCAATACAATTACAATCCTGAAGACCTTTCTGCAACTAAGGTTTACCACATTGATCAAAAGGAGTCACTTGTGGCTATGAATAAGAATCCGTTCCATTGCTTAGAAATTATTATTGTTAAATCTTTAACGGAATGACTTTTGTTGTTGTTTTATACATCTACATCTACATGGGATATTCTGCAAATCACATTTGGCAGAGGGTTCATCGAACCATCTTTATACTATTTATCTCCCATTCCATTCTCGAATAGCGCACTGGAAGAAACAACACCTGAATCTTGGCAGAGGGTTCATCGAACCATCTTTATACTATTTATCTCCCATTCCATTCTCGAATAGCGCACTGGAAGAAACAACACCTGAATCTTACCGTTCGAGCACTAATTTCTCGTATTTTATTCTGATGATCGTTTCTACCTATGCAAGTGGCAGTCAACAATATATTTTCGCATTTGGAGGAGAATGTTTCCGATTGGAGCTTCGTAAGCGATAAGCGCCGTTGTTGTAATGATTCCCGTCCCATATCCTGTATCATTTCCGTAACGCTGTCTTCCCTGTATCGTAACAATACAAAACGAGCTGACGTTCTTCGAAGTCTGTCGATGTTCCCCGTCAAACCCACCTGATAATGATCCCACACTGGGCAGCAATATTCCAAAACAGGACGGACAAGCGTAGTGTATACAGTTAAGTAGTTCTGTTGCATCTCCTAAGGGTTCTACCAATAAAACGCAGTCTCTAGTTCGCCTTTCCCATGACATTATCTACGCGTTCTTTCCAATTTAAGTGTGAAGTAATAGTAATTCCCAGGTATTTTATGGAGTTTTCGGCCTTCAATTTTGATTGATTTATCTTGCAAACAAAGTTTAACGGATTTCTTTTCGTACTCATGTGGACGACGTCACACTTCTCATTATTTAGAGTCAATAGCCAATTTTTACATCTTAGTGATGTCTCATTCATAACGTTCTGCAGTTGGTTCCGATCTTCAGATGATTTTACTAGACACTAAATGACGGCGACATTTGCAAACAATCTAAGAGAGTATAAATAAAATTCTTCCGGGTATGAGACCGCGTCGTCATTTTATAACCTCTACCGACGTTTCGGCCACTGTTGCAGGCGGCCTTCATCAGGGTCTGTGTCTGACGAGTCAGACGCTGATGATGGACGTCTGCAACAGTGGCTGGCCGAAACGTCGGTAGAGTATATAAACTGACGACGCGGTCTCATATCCGGAAGAATTTTATTGATAGTGACAACAGCCGCGGAAGCAACCTAAGAGAGCTACTTAGATTTTCTCCCAAATCATTTATGTAAATAAGGAACAGCAATAACACTACCCTGTGGAGCGCCCGATATCACCTCTGGTTTAGTCGATGCTTTACCATCGATCACTACAAACTGTGTTCTCTCTGACAGGAAATTCCCTATCCAGTCGCAAATTTGGGGCGATATACCGTAACCAATTGATTAAATTTGATGCAATTTGATTAAAAGCCGTTTGTGAGGTACGGCATCAAAAGCCTTCTGGAAATCAAGAAATACGGAAACGATTTGCGAACCCTTGTCGCTAGCACCAATCACTTCGTGTGAATAAAGAGCTATTTGTTGTTTCGCATGAAAGATATCTTTTAAATCCGTGTTGACCTTGGGTCAATAGCCGGTCGCGGTGGCCGAGGGGACTGAGGCGCTCCAGTCACGGTCTGCACGGCCACTACGGTCGGGGGTTCGAATCCCCCCCCTCGGGCATGGATATTTGTGCCGTCCTCAGTGTTAGTTAGTTCATAAGTAGTTTGTAAGTTTAGGGACTGATGAACCCGTAGTTAAGTCCCATAAGTTATACAAACATTTCATTTTTCATTTGGGTCTCTAGATCACTCTGTTCGAGATAATTCATAATATTTGAATACAGAATACGTTCCAAGACCGTGCTGCAAATTCACGTCAATGAAATAGGCCTGTAGTTTTGTGGGTTACTACTACTGCCTTTCTTGAATGTAGTTGTGACCTGTGCAACTTTCCAATATTCCAATCTAACGGGTATACAGTCCGGACCAGAAGGCTTGTAAAGTAATTTTAGTTGCCTCACTACTCCGACACCATACACCAAAGTTATAATATCAAGGAAAATATATTAGCTGATAACTACAGTGATCTGTGAGTAACTATGTAATCATATAATGTCGTTAATACACTTTGAAAATAGCTGTCCTTTTTAATCAGGCAGAAAATAAAAACTCCATTAAAGGCATATAAGCGAGTCATAATTTAAATAAAATCAAGATATTTTAAATAAAAAGGACAGAAATAAAAATGACATTAAATGTAAGTAAATTAAATGTATTATCCATAAAAAGTATATATGTCAGCTTATGTAACTGTTATAAATTATCTCGTTTATATTACAGAACACCTGATGATGGCAATATAAAGCCGAAATGAGCTCATAGTTAATAAATAAAGCATTATAACAGCAGTGTGCAAGGTATAAACGTCATTTATAATTATGTCACTCAATGACATCTTCCTCACTGCGGGCCCTAATGTAAAGAAACAAAGCTGTTGTGTTTAAGTCAAGGCAGTGTGAGGTAATTCTGAAAGAAGTACATACTGAAGTTTCCATGTTCATTAATTTATCTGTATGTTAAACCTGAAAGTGTTATTCAGGAGTACCACAAATAATTTGCACAAAGTGGTGTTATCGTCGTCGTCATTATCGTCGACGCCACTGCTTTCATCCTCATTACTTTAACACTGTCACCGTAGTTTCCTCTTCCAAGGACCAGAATCATTCTCCTTGTCGCAGTTGCTGGCAGGATAGCCAACCTATTGTTCTCGTATTCTCGCCTGCTCCGTGGATGGGCATAAAGCGGTAACGAAGGCACTTATACCACATGTCGGCTTCTCGGAAGAATAGTGCGGAAATAGAAGATTTGCATATTCCATCTACCATTTAATACTAAAACCTTTAGGACCGGAAATGCGAGTCTACTGTATCCCTTGAAAGGGCACGAAAATGTTGACGGCATAATTACCACAAAGACAACGAGAAAGAGGATTGGATATCGTACAGACATGCAATGAATTACGATGGCAGAAAGTTGTCTGAAGAATCCTATACGTTCTACATCTACATGGGATACTCTGCAAATCACATTTAAGTGCGTGGCAGATGGTTCATCGAACCACCATTATACTATCTATCTCTGATTCCATTCTCGAATAGCGCGCGGGAAGAAAGAACATCTGAATCTCTCCGTTCGAACTCTGATTTCTCGTATTTTATACTGATGATCTTTTCTACCGATGTACTTTGGAGTCAACAATATATTTTCGAATTCGGATGACTATGTTGGCGATTGTAGGTTCGTAAGTAGCCCACGCCGCAGCGATAACCGTCGTTGTTGTAATGATTCTCATCCCAGATCCTGTATCATTTCCGTAACGCTGTCTCCCCTGTATCGTGACAATACGAAACGAGCTGCCCTTCTTCGGACTATTTCGATGTCCTCTGTCAAACCCACCTGATAAGGATCCCACACTGGGCTGCAGTACTCCAAAAATGGACGGACAACCTCAGTGTATGCAATTTCTTTTGTAATTATGTTGCATGTTTTAAGAGTTCTGCCAATAAAACACAGTCTCTGGTTCGCCTTTACCACGACATTATCAACGTGTTCTTTCCAATTTAAATCTGAAGTAATAGTAATTCCTAGGTATTTTGTTTACGGCCTTCACTTTTGATTGAATTATCTGGTAAACAAAGTTTAACGGATTTCTTTGCGTACTCATGTGGACGATTTCACACTTCTCATTATTTAGAGTCAATTGCCAATTTTTACCCCATACTGATATCTTATTCAGGTCGTTCAGCAGTTGGTTTTGATCTTCAGATGATTTTACTAGACGGTAAATGACGGCATCATCTGCAAACAACCTAAGAGAGCTACTTAGATTTTCCCCTAAATCGTTTATGTTATTTACATAGAGAACCAATAACACTACTCTGTGGAACGCCCGATATCACCTCTGTTTTAGTCGACGTCTTACAATCGATTACTACGAACTGTGTCCTCTCTGACAGGAATTCCCCTATCCAATCGCAGAATTTGGGGCGATATACCATGACCACCCAATTTCATTAAAAGCCGTTTGTGAGGTACGGTGTCAAAAGCCTTCTGGAAATCAAGAAATACGGAATTGATTTGCGAACCCTAGGCGATAGCACCCATCAGTTCGGGTGAATAAAGAGCTACTTGTGTTCCGCATGAATGATATTTTCTAAATCCGTGTTGACTGTGGGTCAACAGATCGTTCTGTTCGAGATAATTCATAATATTTGAATACAGGATATGCTCGAAAACCCTGCTGCAAATTGACGTCAATGAAATGGGCCTGTTGTTTAGTAGGTTACTCCTGTTGCCTTTCTTTAATATAGGTGTGACGTTATTTTCTCTGAGAGACTGTGCAGACTACAGGACGGATTAATAATAAAGACAACGGATTTCCTTTAAGCTAAACCTGAGACCCAATCTTGAAATGATCAAAGCACAACATTGCTCAAGAACAGCCGTTCTCCCTCTGGAGGACGAGGGTCAATATCACTGAGGCAGCAATTACACCCACGCCAGGCAGCCAACAGAGTACTGAACACCCAGGCTAAGATCTCAATGTCGCGCTTCGCCCAGCACAGCTCTCAAACGGGGCCGTGTAGGCGGAACGGTAGCGTCTGTGGGCGGTGAGTAGGAGCTGACAGGGTCTGCAGCCGGCGTACACCAGGGTATCGGAATCCACCAGTAGATGGCGTCACACCGTCTCATCAAACTAACATCCCACCAGTTCCGTTTCATTTAACGTGTGCGGCTAGGGAGCGTGGTAGTGGAGGACTGTTTCACTAGGAGGACATCAAAAACGATAAAATAAAAAATAATCATCACTGAGATTACCAACAGAGTGATTATTTTATTTCAAAATTACACTTCTGTATCTGTACATGTAAACCTAGCATTGTAGTCTGATGATCAATTTTATCAGTGTAACAACCAAATTATATTCAGCATTACACATCCATTCTCATGATATATTCCATTTGTGAATCTGGTACTCATATAAAATGTAGGACATATTAACAGGTATTATTTCAACAAAAAGTTGTACTCCTGCTGATTTTTAATGCTATGTTATTTACACTAAACTGTAACACAATGACTGATCCTCATGGCATACATCACTTCCACAACTATGTGAATATCCATCCTACTTGCTGGCCACCATGGGATGATATCATCTGTAATTTTAATAGTCATATTTTTGGAAACATTTTTGTTCCACTTATGGGAAACAGAACTCTTAATTTAAATTTGTATATAAATAAAATCAATGGAGCTTAATTTCCTGAAAATGGTTTAAATAGAAGCGAAACTAGTCGAAAAAAGAAAAAAAATGCACTCTAGACTGTTGTTTATATAAAAATTTTAATAGTATTTTTCACACGCATACCAATTAATGAATGAAGTCCCCCTCGTATTACCATATATGATACTTATCTGCCAGAAGTATTTGTCCATGCTACATTACATTTATTTCTGGCTGCTATATGGGCCGGCCGCGGGGGCCGAGGAGACTGAAGTGCTCCAGTCACGGTCTGCACGGCCACTACGGTCGGGGGTTCGAATCCCCCCTCGGGCATGGATATTTGTGCCGTCCTAGTTCGTAAGTAGTTCATAAGTAGTTTGTAAGTTTAGGGACTGATGACCCCGTAGTTAAGTCCCATAAGCTCTACAAACATTTGAACATTTCTGCTATATGGTTTGGTGTATCACTTTGCGATACTTTTGTAAAGGCACATAACATGTAACAATTGTTTTTGGATAATTGCCCTCATGTATAGATGTAAGCTATTCCATTATAACTAGTTAATTCACTGATATTTTACAGTAATTCACAGTTTGTTATTGTAATATGCTGAATTAGTTTTATAAATATTATGTTGGTTCCACCATAATGTGAACATGGGCCTCATACCCCCTAAACCACTACCTCGGAAGTCGCTCCCCGAACCAATTGCGATTGTGGTTTATTTAATGTTACTTTTCCATCCTAATCTTGAAAATATCACAGAAGCTGACCAACGCCCTTCCGCTTCCTGCCCTTGAGGTTGGTCATATTTGCAATATTTACACAGTGCTGACGACGAGATTTGTTGCGATATAGTGTGATATTTATTTATTGTTATATAGACAATGTTTTCCCTTTTGGAGTGATAAACTTCTCACAACGTATATATACACTCCTGGCCATTAAAATTACTACACCACAAAGATGACGTGCTACAGAAGTAAAATTTAACCGATGCTGTGATATGCAAATGAATAGCATTCACACAAGGTTTGCGCCGGTGGCGACACCTATAATGTGCCGACACACGGAAAGTTTCCAACCGATTTCTCATACAAAAATAGCAGTTGACAGGCGTTGCCTTGTGAAACGTTGTCGTGCCTCGAGTGTGGAGGAGAAATGCGTACTATCATGTTTCCGACTTTGATAAAGGTCGGATTGTAGCCTATCGCGATTGCGCTTTATCGTATCGCGACATTGTTGCTCGCGTTGGTCGCGATCCAATGACTGTTAGCAGAATATGGAATCGGTGGGTTCAGAAGAGCAATACGGAACGCCGTGCTGGATCCCAACGGCCTCGTATCACTAGCAGTCGAGATGACAGGCATCTTGTCCGATGCCTGAGAGATGGGTACGTTTGCACCATTTTCACGAACAGTTCGACGTTGGTATCAGCATGGACTATCACCTCGCAGACCATGGCTGCAGTTACCCTTGACGCTGCATCACAGACAGGAGCGCCTGCGATGATGTACACTACGACGAACCTGGATGCATGAATAGCAATGAATCCAGATTCTGTTTACAGCATCATGATGATCGCATCCGTGTTAGGCGACATCGCGGTGAACGCACATTGGAAGTGTATATTCGTTGTCGCCTTACTGGCGTATGGTATGGGGTGTCATTGGTGACACTTCTCGGTCACCTCATGTTCCCATCGACGGCACTTTGAACAGTGTGCGTTACATTTCAGATGTGTTACGACCCGTGACTCTACCCTTCATTCGATCCCTGCGAAACCCTACATTTCAGCAGAAGAATGAACGACCCCATGGTGCAGGTCCTGCAAGGGCCTTTCAGGATACGGAAAATGTTCGATTGCTGCCCTGGCCAGCACATTCTGCAGATCTCTCACCAATTGAAAACGTCTGGTCAATGGTGGCCGAGCAACTGGCTCGTCACAATACGTCGTTCACTACTCTGGATGAACTGTGGTATCGTAATGAAGCTACTTGGGCATCTGTGCCTGTACACGCCATCCAAGCTCTGTTTGACTCAATGCCCAAGCGTATCAAGGCCGTTTTTACGGCCAGAGGTGGTTGTTCTGTGTACTGATTTTTGAGGATCTACGCACCAAAAATGCATGGAAAGGGCATTCACATGTCAGTTCTCGTATAATACATTTGTCCAATGAATACCCGTTTATTCATTTGCATTTCTTCTTGATGTATCAATTTTAATGGCCAGTAGCGTATTCCACAATTGAGCGATTGTAGAATGAGGACTTAAAATTTTGTAGTCATCAGGTAACCTAAACATAACAGTCCATCTGTGCACTATAAATAATAACAATGTACTCATCTCCCAACGATAATCCCTCTATCCATCACTTTACTGCCAGACATACCACTCCAAATAGGATATTTTTGTAATTATCGCTTTTATAACCCTTGATATACCCTCACTATACATCAACCAGTTGCTTTTGTAATGTTATAACGAACAAGTATCTGTATAATTATTTTAAACAAAATTGCGGGTACAAAAGTGGTGCTAATTTTATGTTAATGAGATGGGCATATCACCTTGTCGTAACGATTTTATTTCATGACAATGACTTAGATAAAAACCTCTCTGAAGAGTTTCATGTAAATAACCACCAACTCATGCTACTTTTGATGTATCCTACACTCTAATATATATTGTCTTTTAATGATTTTAATGTTTTTAATAATTTTATGCATAGCATTTGATAATGGCCTAAGGACGGAACCTGGTTGAGGAACTAAACAATCTTTCAGTCAGTAGGAGGCGAGGTACCGGCGGAAGTAAAGTTGTGATGCGACATCGTGAGTCGTGTCGGGATAGCTCAGTCGGTAGTGCTCTTGCCCGCGAAAGGCAAAGGTCCCAGGTTCGAGTCCCGGTTCCGGCACACAATTTTAATCTGCCAGGAACTTTCAATCTTTCAGTCAAATTGTGGTAACTTCCTTTTAAAAGTTTCACGTGACAGATGCTCAAGATGCATACAAAATCATCAATAATTGTGTCTCCAAATTTTTCGTCTAAGACATTTTACAAAGAGGTTTCTCTTTTTTCGTCATTGCAACGAGGCTAATCCTAAATCTGAGACTAAGAACTATACAAAGTAATTTTGCTTTGCCAGTGAATAAATAATAGTGTCATTTACTGACAGTTTTTGGAAGCATATTTCATAATGAATTCTGTAATCATGAAAAATCCTTTATGTAGAGTCACTAAAATATTAGAAATTAACTGCTGCAATAATAATTTTCCAGTGTATCAGAAAACGAGCTCCTGACGATTTTTCTAAGTTATTATTAAGAGTTGTTACTAGCTGTTCAAATAAGTGATTGCTTAAGAATGATCGTCAGTGATAGTGAACGATATTTAATCACAGGTATTCTGTTTAAGAGTAAAGCAAATACCGAAGAAAAATTCTTGAGTTCATATGCTGCAGACATTTTTCTGACGCTAGTTGTCGTGGAAGGTAGTATGTTTAGTTCCGCGACCACGGTTGACTTTCTATGAGAATGATTACTGAGCTGTAACGACGATCATACCCAAATGTTGCATACCTCAAGCTGCGAATAATAAGCACTATGGTGGAACGCGCATTTCGAATTAATTATTAATCTTGAATTGTAGTTAGTTGTGCCTACCTCATCAATTTACTTACTTCATCATAGTGTATATTGTGTGTCTTTTGCTTCTATGCCGGACCTGCGAAGCGTCAGTTCTTGGCTCATCCTGTTACCTAATTACTCAATCAATAATTATTTTTTGAAAGCTAATATATTTCCTATTGTTCTTCTTGCTTACATGGTGATCTGGCAACGGAATTACAAGTACTATTTTTCTAAATTTAATCATTTCTGGTACCCAGGTTTCGGAGACAAGTTTAATCTCATACCACCAATTAAGTGTCAAGGGGCAATATTAATTAGTACCAATTAATGTCAAGATCGCTATTTTATTGTCTGGATGACTAGTTTCGGTAATATACAGTTACCATCATCGGATCATCTGTGGAAAAGGTGAATATTTACAGTTTAATTTTAACATAAGTAAAACACGTAAATTACAGATGTTTTAAAAAATACAGTACTTGTTTCAGAAACAAAATTTTTGACAATTAGTGAAAGCACTTGTATTTTACCATCAAGGAAAAATATTCAACTTTTCTACAAATGATCCGATGACGGTACTCATGTATTACCGAAACTAGTCATCCAGACAATAAAATAGCGATGTTGGCAACAATTGGTACTTAGCTTAGTAAGGGCGTAAACAACACAAGGGTGATACTGATAACTTTTTTCACTGGTAAAATACAATATAATGCCTTTTATTGATCAAGAGAGTTTGGTAAGAGAACAATTGGCTAGCATGAAACAATCAACAGAATTAATACCTTAATGTAAGTAAATTTTACAAGAAATCCCTCTGATTCCACATTAAAACCACAATTAGTAAAGTCTCTAAGTTCCAGGCTGATGAACAGGGGTGTAGCTTTCATCAGATTTAAAAATTATTGGGTAGCGTGGAGCAACCAACAGAATTAAGAATTAGAATAATAATATGACTCTACATTTAATAATAACAGTTTTAAAGGTGTCAAACCGTCACAAGCATCGTAGGTCGGAAAGTAGTAGGCGGAAGGTAAAGTTCGAGGAGCGGTCGTGAAGCGTCTAGGATAGCTCAATCAGTGAAGCACTTGCCCGAGAAAAGCAAAGTTCCCAGGTTCGAATCCCGGTTCCAGCACATGGTTCTAATCAACTAGGAATTTTTACATACTTAGCGTTTGTTTTCCTCAGTGATTTATCTGAAATCTTGTTAGATTATTAATAATGACACACAAAGTGAAACTTCACGTTACACTCGTGACCATTCGATATGGAATACCAAGAAAAATCAGAGGCAGTTGTAGTAAATAACTATTTTTTGGCATTCAAAATGCAACATCGAGAAGATGTTATTGGCGAGATAATACGTTGTACAAAAATTGCACGATGAAAGTACAGCCCCATGTAGTAGGTCACCACTGCTAACTATATAACAAACCATACACGCCTCCGTATTGAATGATAGAGGCTTCCAGTCAGTAGCGAAATTAAAAATAAATAGATAAATAAATAAAAATAATAATAATAGAAAAGAAGAGGAAATAAGTGGGAGTATATTGTATATGAAGACGACACCCGTTGCTACACCAGATCAACTTACGCAAAATGTGGAAGCAGCATGGAATTCTAAGCCCCGACAACACATTAGAAGCCTCTTTGCTTCAGTAACTAGATGTATAGAAGCTGTTGTTGCCAGTTATGACGCCAGTACATAATACTGATGCCGTGATATTCCTCGCTACACAAAGGGCTGTATTTTTAATGATGTGATCTTTATACAATTTAATCCAAAAGTCAACAATATTTCAACCGACCAGTTGCATAAAAATGGTTTACATGCATAAATCTTTACCTGCTTTCAGAATTTCCAGATACTTTGTTGACTTTTTCATCGTGTTCCACGGTTGCTGAACTGCAGCCATGTTTAAAATTTCATACAATATGTTACGCCCAAAATTAATTTGACTGTGATATCTCTGGTAAGATGTATTAGACTGGCGAAGTACCCTGAGACATTAAGAAAAATGCAGTCGCAGACAGGTGTGAACATTACTGAATAATCGGTTTAATAATTCATGGTCACAAAATTTTAACACGAATTTCTTACAGAAGAATTGAAAAACTGGTGGAAGCTGACCTCGGGGAAGAACAGTTTGGATTTAGGAGAAACGTAGGAGCACGGGAAGCAATACTCACGAATTGTCTTCATATATATAAATACTCTGCAATCACATAGAAGTGTGTGGCAGAGGGTTCATGGAACCGCTTTTATGATATTTCACTAGACGTGCATTAACTAAAATCCCGCGGGAAAAACGAACACCTGAATCTTTCCGTTTCCTATATGGTTTTCATTTTTGTATTTTGATGATCATGTCTTTCTGTGATAGTGAATGCTAACAAAATAATTCGTGAATAGTCGGTTGTCATCTTTATGCTTAATTATTTGTCAGTAGTTTCGCTTACTTTAAATTTTTTAAAGATTGTGTTAATGTTGGCTAGCTGTTTATTACATCCTCGTGGTTAGAGTATTGTATCCGCTGTAACCATCTAGGTCCACTACTGAAAGTTAGGCCTTGCTTTTGGTCAGTTTTATTTCTACTCCCATGTTATTCTATTCATTTACTGAAAGTGATCATTGTTAAGCGAAGTTCCTTGGTTAGGGATATCTGGCTATTGTGTAAAAATTGAGCTATTCCCTGCTTATTTCTCAATAATATATTACATATTGAATTCCTTCCTTAAAGGAAAGGCTTATGAGAGTAGGTGGTTTTTTTATTATGAAATTTTAAGATTAAAATTGTTATTCAATAAATTGTTTTACTGGCAAATATGTTCAATGGGGCGCAGTCCTACCTATTTTTGAATCCCTTCCAAAGGTTATTTACAAGCTGTACAAAAACCAGACCAGTTATTAGAGTCGAAGGGCGTTAAACGGAAGCATTGTTTGGGAAGAGTGCAAACGGGTTTATCTTTCATTGAGCAAGCTGTGAAGGAATGCAAAGAGAAATTTGAAGAAGGAATTCAAGTTCAAGGTGAGGATCAAATGTTCAAATGTTCATATATCTATCAGACCAAACTGCATGGTCATCAGTCCGTAGCTTACAAACTACTTACTTTAAGGTAAACTAACCTAAGGACACACACACACACACACACACACACACACACATGCCCAGGGAGGACTCGACCTCCGACGGCGAGGAACCGCGCGCTCTGCAGCTAGGCGTCTTACACTTCGCGGCTACTACCCCGCAGCTGAGGTTGAGGAATTAAAATTTTGCGATTTGCCAATGACATTGCAGTTCTGTCAGTGAAGGACCTGGAAGTGCAACTGAATGGAATGCACACTGTGTTGAAAGAAGCGTAACAGATGAACATTAACAAGAACAAAACTAGGGTAATAACATGCAGTCCAAGAAAATCAGGCGATGCTGATTGAATCAGATTAGGTAACGAAAAACAAAGGTGATTGAAAAGGTTTTTTTTCTTGGCAGTAAAATAACATGTGATGGTCGTAGTGCTGAAGATTAGATGGGTAGATTGCGTAACAAATCACTATGTGCAGGTCAGAATTGGGAAGAAATGGAATTTTTGACATACCTTGACTAAAAGAAGAGATCGATTGGTAGCACACATTCTTAGACTTCAAGGATCATGAATTTACCACAGCGGAAAGTGTGAGAGGTAAAAATTGCAGAGGGAGAACACAGATAAATACAGTAAACACATCAGGAGATGAAGAGGCTGGCTCAGAATGTAGTAAGGCGAAGCTCTGCATTAAATCAGTCTCTGGACTGAAGCTCACAACAACAACAACATCATCTCTTGTGCTTCTTGGATTGCCATCAGTATAAAATATAGCCAAAGCGAAAAGGACGCCATTTAAAGAATAACTTGAAGGACGGCTGTCTGCCGTCTTCCCTAGGTTTTTAACTTTGTAATGTATCTAAGTTCACTGGACGGCCCTTTTTTCTAAACGAGAACCCCTTTCGTTCGGAGGCATGAGGAATAGCATTTCATTTCATGTTTTGAAATGTTAGTTTCTGTAATACTGTGTTAATATTGCTGGGATTTTATTATGCTAATAATTTATTATTTATTATATTCCACATATATAGTGGTTAAGCCATTTCACACAAATTGAATTGTAATTTGCAAAACGTAACTAGTTTCAATGAACTCTGTCATCATTATCAAACGTAAGCAAAAATTGCATTAAACACAAATTGAGAAAATGGTTAAATTATGAAAAGGTGTAGTAAATGTAGCCAGGCCATCTAGGGGTGTTACAGTCACTCCCAACTGTCTGCCATAGTCACACATGGTAGTGCACCATTTTCAGCTATATATCATTCCATACCATGCCACAACAGCTGTATTTGCAATATGAGTGGTATTTGGTTGTTGAGCAGTAATAACCATGTGATATGGCAGGCACATGGTTATTACAGCTCAACAGCCTAGTACCATTCATACTGCAAATACAGCTGTTGTGGCATGGTATGGAATTATATATAGCTGGAAATGGTGTGATACCATGTCTGACTATGGCAGGCAGTTGGGAATCACTGTCACACCCCTAGAAGGCCTGGCTACATTTACTTTTCATAATTTAACTCTTTTCTCTATTTGCGTTTAATGCAATTTTTGCTTATATTTGATAATGATGACAGAGTTTATTGAAACTAGTTACGTTTTGTAAATTAAAATTCAATTTGTGTGAAATGGCTTAACCACTATATATGTGGAATATAATAAATAATTAATCAGTCACACACTCCTTACTACAATGTCATATAATATAATAATTTATTATTGTGTATATGAATGTGGCAAAATGAACGGCATCTCCGTGACTCCACTGCCCCTGTGAGAATGTGTACTTGCTTTATTCTGTATGTGCATGTATGACCATCTTCTAGCATGGGAGTCTATGTATGAGAATTTTCGTCGTCGACTGCTGGCTGTTCGTTACTAGTGTTTCTCTGGCTTTGTGTCGATAGGTAGTCGTTACCAACCTCTACTTTTGATGCTACCAAAGAGGTTTCTCCATCTTTGGTTACAAGGTGGGTTGGCAATGCCCGCTAGCGAGCCTCGGTAGGACGCGCCAGTTTAAATTCCCCCCACCACCTCGTTTTTCCTGGGTTTTGCCGATTTCCGATGGATTTCCGGGGGTGGCGGGGACTGGGTGGCCGATCTAGATATTCTGTGGCTGCGCTTCGACCAGGTAAGACGTTCTGATTTTCTTTCCTCCCTTGAGATGGTAGGAATTCGTTGTCTAGTTTGTCAGACTTCAGGTCTTAGGTTAATTTTTCGGGATAAGTTTCTCCAATCAGGTACGGAAATGTATTCAATTTCATTTCGGTAAACGCGGTGAATATGCAACTAATTCTGTTTGATAATGACTGGGAATCGGTAACCTGTGTGAGACTAGCTGGCGGTGTATGAACTCTGTTTAATTTCGTTCTAGCTTTGTGGAACGCTACTAATATGCCGGAATATTTTTATTCGGTGTAGTGCATATGAAATATTCCTTTCCGTTTCCCCCTTCCACAATTTATATGTACTCCATGTGGTGTGTTCTTAGAACAAAGCCCCTGTGTGTTTCTGGGCCCTTCAGGCAAGAAATCATGAATGTATCTTTATGATTTTCCTTATTAAATCGCGATCTCCTCTCATGGTATGCTGAATTTCGTTTCTGCTTCGTATCAGCACGCTGCGTTGGGTGAGTTTCGCTTTGCTTCGCATGTGTGAGTAGCTGAATTCTTGTTGATTGTGAATCCCTCCTCCAACGATGTTCAGTTACGATTACTTTAAGTTTTTTTAAAATAGAGATGCATTTTTATTGTTTAAGAAAATTGGTTCCCCCATTTGCTCATGTTTCATCTGAATAATTAATTTATTGTCAGTGAAATGTTATCCTTCTTATAAATATTAGTTTATGAATACCCTCTCTTTTTTTATTTAATGTTTTTCACCAGTGCTGAAAACAAACTCAGATCCAAATAATCATATTTTTATTTCCGTTGCGCCATAAATGTTCTCACAGCCACCTTCATGAAATGGTTTGGTTCGGGGTGGCTTGTATATTAATGATTGTGTGATCTATGACGTATGTTGGCCACTGTCTTATCGTCTTCCTGCTGCTAAAATAAAGTTTGAGATAGTTCTAAATTCTGGGCCAGGGAACAAGATTCTGTTGCAGGAAGTAGTCAGTAGTTCACACGAAAAATTTAGCTAGTCTTGCGGCCAGAGTTATATGTTTAAAGTAAGCTTTAAACTGGCTCCCTTCAGATAGAATTAATCTCATAATTAACGGTGGTCTTTCAAACTGGAGATTGTTGTAATGCATTACAAGAAGTTAAGTTTTTTTTTTTTTTTTTTTTTTTTTTTTGGACGAATAGATGCTCCAGTAATAATGCTGTACCAGCTAATGCTAAAACACAATTCGAAATGTCGATTGATGTTTTCGGTGTAGCGTAGACTCCTAATGTCGTAACAAGGATCGTACTGATTGAAACCCGCGAGCTTATCTCGTGCATCAGTGGCCTAAGTTAGTAAATAATGAAAAGCTGTCAGCTGTATTCAATGACTTACAACTCAACGGGACAAAAAAGGCGAGCACGCGGAACTTTTACCAGAAATAATAGGATTTATAGATAGGGGCCCACCCCCATGAACCACAGACATTGCCGAGGTGGGGTGGCTTGCGTGCCTCAACGATGCAGATAGCCGTACCGTAGGTGCAACCACAGCGGAGGGGTATCTGTGGAGAGGCCAGACAAACGTGTGGTTCCTGAAGAGGGGCAGCAGCCTTTTCAGTAGTTACAGGGGCAACAGTCTGGATGATTGACTGAGCTGGCCTTGTAACATCAGCTAATGTGGCTTTACCACACAGCTACTGCGAACGGCTGAAAGCAAGGGGAAACTACAGCCGCTACTTTTCCCGAGGACATGCAGCTCTACTGTATGAACATATGATGATGGCATCCTCTCGGGTAAAATATTCCGGAGGTAAAATAGTCCCCCATTCGGATCTCCGGGCGGGGACTACTCAGGAGGATGTTGTCATCAGGAAGCACAATACTGGCATTCTACGGATCGGAGCGTGGAATGTTAGATCCCTTAATCGGGTAGGAAAATTAGAAAATTTAAAAAGGGAAATGGATAGGTTGAAGTTAGATATAGTGGGGATTAGTGAAGTTCGGTGGCAGGATGAACAGGATTTCTGGTCAGGTGAGTACAGGATTATAAATACAAAATCAATTGGGGGTATCACAGGAGTAGGACTGATAATGAATAAGAAAATAGGAATGCGGGTAAACTACTATGAGCAGCACAGTGATCGCGTTATCATTGTCAAGATAGATACGAAGCCAACACCGACAACAGTAGTACAGGTTTATATGCCAACTAGCTCTGCCGATGATGAGGAAATCGAAGAAATATATGAGGAGCTAGAGGAAATTATTCAGACAGTTAAGGGAGAGGAAAACTTAATTGTGATGGGAGACTGGAATTCGGTAGTAGGAAAAGGAAGAGAAGGAAAAATAGTAGGCGAATATGGACTGGGCAGGAGGAATGAAAGAGGAAGTCGCCTGGTAGAATTTTGCACGGAACATGATTTAATCATAACAAACACGTGGTTTAAGAATCACAAAAGAAGGTTGTATACGTGGAAGAGACCAGGAGACACAGGAAGGTATCAGATAGATTTTATAATGGTAAGACATAGATTCCGGAACCAGGTCCTAAACTGCAAGACATACCCAGGGGCAGATATAGACTCTGACCATAACTTGTTGGTTATGAACTGTAGGCTGAAACTGAAGAAACTACAAAAAGGTAGGAAAATAAGGAGATGGGACTTAGATAAATTGAAGGAAACTGAAGTTCTGGAGAATTTCAGAGGGAGATTTAGGCAACAATTGACAGAAACAGGGGGAAATAAAACAGTAGAAGAGGAATGGGTAGCATTGAGAGACGAAATAGTGAGGGCAGCAGAGGACAAAATAGGTAGGAAGGCAAGACCAACAAAAAGTCCTTGGATATCACAGGAAATACTAAATTTAATAGATGAAAGGAGAAAATATAAAAATGCAGTAAAGGAAACAGGCAAAATGGAGTACAGACGACTAAAAAATGAGATTGACAGGAAGTGCAAAATGGCTAAGCAGGAGTGGCTAGAAGGCAAATGCAAATCTGTAGAAGAATGTATAAGAAGGGGAAAAGTAGATACCGCCTACAGGAAAATAAAGGAGACGTTTGGGGACAGGAAGGGCAGCTCTACGAATATCAAGAACTCGGATGGGAAACCAGTTCTCAGCAAAGAAGGGAAAGCTGAAAGGTGGAAAGAGTACATAGAGCAGCTCTACAAAGGAAATGAACTTAGAGACGATGTTGTAGGAAGGGAAGAGGAAATAGATGAAGATGAAATAGGAGATACTATACTGAGAGATGAATTTGACAGAGCCTTGAAAGACCTAGGTCGGAACAAGGCCCCAGGAGTAGATGACATACCCGCAGAGCTATTAAAGTCTCTGGGAAAGCCAGCCATGACAAGACTATTTGAACTGGTGTGTAGGATGTATGAGACAGGCGAAATACCCTCAGACTTTAAGAAAAATGTAATAATCCCCATTCCAAAGAAAACAGGTGCAGACAGGTGTGAAAATTACAGAACCATCAGTTTGATAAGTCATGGTTGCAAAATTTTAACACGAATTATCTACAGGAGAATGGAAAAGCTGGTAGAAGCTGACCTCGGGGAAGATCAGTTTGGATTCAGGAGGAACGTAGGAACCCGGGAGGCAATACTCACTTTACGTCTTATCTTAGAAGATAGATTAAGGAAAGGCAAACCTACATTTTTAGCTTTTGTAGATTTGGAGAAAGCTTTTGACAATGTTGACTGGAATACACTCTTTCAAATTCTGAAGTCAGCAGGGGTGAAATACAGGGAAAGGAGAATTGTTTACAACTTGTACAAAAGCCAGACCGCAGTTATTAGACTCGAAGGGCATGAAAGGGAAGCATCAGTTGGGAAGGGAGTAAGACAGGGTTGTAGCCTTTCTCCAATATTATTCAATTTGTACATTGAGCAGGCGGTGAAGGAAAGTAAGGAAAAATTTGGAATAGGGATTAAAGTTCAGGGGGAAGAAATAAAAACATTGCGTTTTGCTGATGACATTGTAATTCTATCAGAGACAGCAAAGGACCTGGAAGAGCAGCTGAATGGAATGGACAGTGTGTTGAAGAGAGGGTATAAAATGAACATTAACAAGAGCAAAACAAAAATAATGGAATGCGGTCTTAGAAAATCAGGCGATGCTGAAGGAATTAGATTAGGTAACGAAACAATGAAGGTGGTAGATGAGTTTTGTTACTTGGGTAGTAAAATAACATGCGATGGTCGTAGTACAGAGGATATAAAATGCAGAATGGCAATGGGAAGAAAAGCATTTTTGAAAAAGAGAAATTTGCTAACATCGAATATTAATTTAAGTGTAAGGAAGTCTTTTCTGAAGGCATTTGTGTGGAGTGTTGCCTTGTACGGGAGTGAAACATGGACGATAAGCAGTGTGGACAGGAAGAGAATAGAGGCGTTTGAAATGTGGTGCTACAGAAGAATGCTGAAGATTAGGTGGGTAGATCGCATAACTAATGAAGAGGTACTGAACCGAATTGGTGAGAAAAGGAATTTTTGGCATACCCTGACTAAAAGAAGGGATCGCTTGGTAGGACACATTCTTAGACATCGGGGAATCGTAAATTTAGCATTGGAGGGAAGTGTGTGGGGTAAAAATCGCAGAGGGAGACCAAGATACGCATATAGTAAGCAGATTCAAATAGATGTGGGTTGCCGTTCTTATGAGGAGATGAAAAGGCTTGCTCAGGATAGAGTAGTATGGAGAGCTGCATCAAACCAGTCTCCGGACTGAAGACCATAACAACAACAGATAGGGGCAAACTATCTCTGGCAATTTTTAATTCCTGAGTGTAACTTCTGGGAGTACGGTACTAAGTAGATCACGTTTGGAACGCGGTGAGCAATCGATTATCGATCAGCGGAAGTCTCGGTGTGCACCTGCCGGCCTTCTGGGAGGCCCCGGACGCTCGTGGAATTTCGCCACGGCACGTGCAGCTGCAGCCGTTGTGCCCTGATGGCTGTCTGGAATGTCGCTGCACACGCGGTACTTCGCTGCATGCATAACACAAGATAATTCCTGGAGGGCTTGCAGTGGCGTATTTCAAGGGGAAATTTTGGTGGGTTACTGAGAAATAAATAAGAAAACTTTTTCCTATTTGAGGCTTTCCCGACGTATTGATTCCTTCCATGGTTCACGGGCGTCGCGTCGGATCATACTGTCGAAACTGCACAATATTTCCACGAGGCAGCTGCTCGTCTTTTTCGGGTGCTAACTAAACTGCTGATCGCTGTCGTCTCGCCTATATACCATATTCGCTCTGTGTTTCTCCAGAATGGATACTCTGAGAAGTAGATCCGAAATGTGCTACAGCCACCTCGGGCAAGACCTGAAGAGCTGCCAGAAGAAACCGAGGAATCGAAAAGATTGGTTTTTCTTCCTTACGTTGGTGGCGTATGCCTCAAGACTGGCAGGTTGTTCAAGAAATATAACATCAAATGTGTCTTCAGTCCTGAAGCACGAGTACAAACGATGCTGCGTCCCGTCAAAGACAATTTAGGTCTGAGGAGACCAGGCATATATAAAATTCCATGCCAGTGCGGAAAATCATACATTGGACAGACGTGTCGCTCTGTCAAAGATAGATGCAATGAACACAAGCGACACACGAGACTGGGCCAGCTAGGAAAGTCTGCTGTCGCTGAGCACTGTTAACACGGGGCATAGTATGCACTATGAAGAGACAAAGATCCTCAAGTCTGCATCTAAGTACTGGGACTCCATCTTTCTAAGAAGCAGTCGAAACACCTATTTCGAACGACCTGATTAGTAGAGACACGGGCTTTCAGCTCAGCAAGGCTTGGGAACCAGCACTGGCGGTACTGAGGCATCGTCGGCCGCATTCAGACGTGTCCAGCGAGTCGCCGCAGACGGGTCACAGAAGCGAGAGCGTTTAAACTGCGCGCCACACTATCCGCGCTCGCACGCTGGGCCAGCGACTTGCGGCCGCGTTTTCTCGCGTCGTGTACGTGGAGACCACCTGAGGACTCTATATGTTTTCATCAAATGTTTGTTATTCTATCGGATCAAACTGCGTGGTCATCAGTCCGTAGCTTACAAACTACTTAAACCTAGGTAAACTTTTGTGTCCCAGCCTCGTCGCCGCTTTTGTGTCTCGTTTCCGTCGTAGGTGTCGGTGGCCGAGTAGAATGAGACCGACACAGGAATAAAGGATGCACGCTTGTGCAGGTACGAAGGTGAGCAGCCAGTGGGACAACAGAAACTAGAAACACTAGAGTATATTAGAAGGAGATATATATTTCTTAGAGACTTAGTAATACTTAACTTTTACATAGCTCAGTACTGCAGAATGCTGATACATAGTTTATATAGAGGCCTGCCTAATGATGATTCCTAGTGCCTATCCGATAGCCAAGTCTTCACTGGTGCCTATCTGATTCCGAAGTGTTAACTGGTTGCTATCTTAGTCCCAAGTGAACGATGTCGTTCAGTGGTAGCCACGAGCGGAGTTGCAGCAGAGGGCGCTCGTGGCTGACGTCGTAAGAACGCCGTGCCGTGCGTGCATGGCGGCGCGCGGCGAAAGTAGGTGGCGCGCACTTTAGACTTGTGCGACACCACATAAACTAACCTAAGGACAAGACACACCCATGCACCAGGGAGGACTCGAACCTCCACGGCGAGCAACCGCGCGCTCCGCAGCGAGGCGCTTTAGACCGCTCGGCTACTCCACCGCGGCTTGTTTTCATCTATGATACGCCTACAATGATGTCATTGAACCTCACCACCGTCTTCACGCCTGCACTTTTCTAGCCAGCCTCAGTATATAGATGTGACGACAGCAGTCAGCAGTTTAGTTAGCACCTGAAGATGACGTGCAGCTGCCTCGTGGAAATATTGTGCAGTTTCGACAATACGATCCGACGCGACGTCCGTGAACCATGGAAGGAGCTTTTTACTAGTTTCAAATTTTTCTTATTATAGTAAATAAGTAAATGTACGCCACCTTATTGTAGTGGATAGCGTGGTGCATTTATACGTAGGGGGGGGGGTTCGATTCCCGATCGGGTAGGAGATTTTCTCCGATCGGGGGCTGGGTTTTGTGCCGTACTCATCATTTCATCACCATTGACACGCAAGTAGCCGAAGTGTCTTCAGCTAAAAAGACTTGCACCAGGCAGGCTGAGCAAGACCCCACACGATATTCATCATCATCAATAAACTAAATGATTAAAATCTAAATAATAATAATAAACGTGCTGGTTGCCTGTGAATGGCACTGTCTTCCTATCTGAAATCTGCGTGGAGTGTTGTCTCCATGTGTGCCGTGTAATTGTTGCTAATATTGAGCTAAATCTGTTATAACAAACGTCTATTATTATGGTATAACTTAAATAATAAAATCAAATATTTGAGTAATTGGTACTCCTGAAACTGAAGTTTTGTTTACTGTCATTTAAATAAAACAGGAATCGATATAAATTTTACGACATAATAATGACGGGATTTCTCTGAACAAGGGAAAAAACTCACTAATTTAACTGAACCAAGCTGCTGTTTTGACTTACCTTTGCGGAACGAAAACTCTACGTTGAAACTACTTTGAGATAAGAGAGAGAGAGAGAGAGAGAGAGAGAGAGAGAGAGAGAGAGAGAGAGAGAGAGAGAGAGAGGAAATACGCCAAAGCAGCAATGAGAATCCAAACTACTATCTTGCAGGTGTGCAGTGCAAAATCCATAGGCAGACACATTAAAAATAATAGTGAAAAATGTAATTTGGGGTTCTGACATACAAAAATGACGCAACAACACAGTGACCAACACCACTTTTCATGTGTACATAACCAAAATGTGTTATAGTTTAGATGTTTATTTTTCTTGTACGTCTGTGTGATTTATCGTGTATTTATTATCTCTTGTTTTTTTCTGCTGGTTTAATGTTCAAATGTTTGTAAATCTATCGGACCAAACTGCTCGGCCATTAGTCCGTAGCTTACAAACTACTTAAACTAAGGTAAACTAACCTAAGGACAACACACACACACACATGCCCTAGGGACGACTCGAACCTCCGATGTTCAAATGTTTGTAAAGCTTATGAGACTTAACTGCGGGCTCATCAGTTCCTAAACTTACAAACTGCTTATGAAGTTATACTAAAGACGGCACAAAGATCCATGCCCGAGGGAAGATTCGAACCTCCGACGGGATCCGCAACGTGGCGCTGCTGACCGCTCGGCTACTCCCGCGCGACCGAACCTCCGATGGCGAGCAATCGTGCGCTCCGCAGCAAGGCGCCTTAGACCACTCGGCTACTCCATCGCGGCTGGTTTAATGCAATTCTAATGTTGCAGTTAATTTATTCAAATGCTATAAATGTTTTTATAACAGAGAAGACATGCTGGTTTAGTCAGGACTTCGATACTGTATAGAATCATCTCCACCCCCATGAACCCCCCATGAACCACAGACATTGCCGAGGTGGGGTGGCTTGTGTGCCTCTACGATACAGACAGCCGTACCGTAGGTGCAACCGCAGCAGAGGGGTATCTGTGGAGAGGCCAAACAAACGTGTGGTTCCTGAAGAGTGGCAGCAGCCTTTTCAGTAGTTACAGGGGCAACAGTCTGGATGATTGACTGAGCTGGCTATGTAACATCAGCTAACATGGCTTTGCCATGCAGTTATGCGAACGTCTGAAAGCAAGGGGAAACTACAGTCGTTACTTTTCCCGAAGACATGCAGCTCTACTGTATGAATATTTGATGTTGCCGTCTTCTCGGGTAAAATATTCCGGAGGTAAAATAGTCCCCTAATCGGATCTCCGGGCGGGACTACTCAGGAGGATGCCCTCATTAAGAAAAACAAGACAGGCATTCTACGGATCGGAACGTAGAATGTTCTAACCCTTAATCGCGTAGGTAAATTAGAAAATCTGAAAAGAGAAATGGATAGGTTAAAGTTAGATATGGTAGGGATTAGTGAAGTTTGGTGGCAGGATGAACAGGATTTCTGGTCAGGTGAGTACAGGGTTATAAATACAAAATCAGTTGGTGGGCCGGCCGCGGTGGCCGAGGGGATTGAGGCGCTCCAGTCACGGTCCGCACGGCCACTACGGTCGGGGGTTCGAATCCCCCCTCGGGCATGGATATTTGTGCCGTCCTTAGTTGTAAGTAGTTCATAAGTAGTCTGTAAGTTTAGGGACTGATGACCCCGTAGTTAAGTCCCATAGACTTTACAAACATTTATTTCAGTTGGTGGTAACGCAGGAGTAGGACTAATAATGAATAAGAAAATAGGAATGCGGATAAGTTAGTATGAACAGCGTAGTGAACGCATTATCATAGTGAAAATAGACACCAAACCAACACCGACTACTGAAGTAAAAGTGAATATGCCAACTAGCTCTGTCGATGATATCGCACAAATGTTTGAGGAGATAAAAGAAATTATTCAGAAAATTAAGGGAGATGAAAACTTGATTGTGATGGGGGACTGGAACTCTACCGTAAGAAAGGGAAGAGAAAGAAATGTAGTAGGTGAATACGGACTGGGAAAAAGGAATGAAAGAGGAAATCGCTTGGTAGAATTCTGTACAGAGTACAATTTAATGATCACCAACACTTGGTTTAAACATCATGAAAGAAGGATGTATACGTGGAAGAGACCAGGAGACACTGGACGGTACGAGATTGACTTTATAATGGTAAGGAATAGATTTATGAATCAGATTTTAAATTGTAAGGCATATCCAGGATCAGATGTAGACTCTGACCATAACTTATTGGTTATGAACTGCAGATTAAACTCAAGAGACTGCAGAAAGGTAGAAAAGTTACGAGAAGGAACCTGGACAAATTGAAGGAACCAGTGGTGGTGGAGGGTTTCGGAGGGAGCATTAGGCAAGGATTGGCTGAAACGGGGGAAAGTAATACAGTAGAAGAAGAATGGGTAGCTCTGAGAGATAGGGTAGTGAAGGCTGCAGAGGATCATATAGGCAGAAGGACAATCCCTGGATAACACAGGATATACTGAACTTAATTGATGAGAGGAGAAAATATAAAAATTCAGCAAATGAAGAAGGCAAAAGGGAGCACAGACGTCTGAAAAATGAGGTTGACAGGAAGTGCAGACAGGTTAAGCAGGAGTGTCTTGAGGAGAAATGCAAGACCGTAGAATACTGTATAAATATGGGAAAGATAGATACCGCCTACAGGAAAATAAAAGTCATTTAGAGACAAGAAAAGTAGCGGTATGAATATCAAGAACTCGGATGGAAAACCAGTACTAAGCAAAGATAAGAAACCTGAAAGGTGGAAGGAATATATAGAAGGTCTGTACAAAGGAAATAAACTTGAAAGCTGTATTCTAGAAATGGAAGATGATGTAGAAGAGGATGAGAGAGGAGATACTATACTGCGAGAAGAATTTGACAGAGCACTAAAAGATCTGAGTAGAAACAAGGCTCCTGGAATACATCACATCCCGTCTGAACTGCTGATGTCGTTAGGAAAGCCAGTCATGAAGAAATTGTTCCACCTAGTACGCAAGATATAGGAGATAGGGGAAATACCCTCCAACTTCAAGAAGAATATAGTAATTCCAATTCCAAAGGAAGCAAGTGCAGACAAATGTGAAAATTACAGAACAATCTGTTTAATAAGTCATGGTTACAAAATACTGACACGAATAGTTTACAGACGAATGGAAAAACTAGTGGAATCCGACCTTGGGGAAGATCAGTTTGGATTTAGGAGAAATGTTGGAACACGGAAGGCAATACGTTACGTTACGACTTATCTTAGAAGATAGTCTAAGGAAAGGCAAACGTACGTTTTTAGCGTTTGTAGATTTTGAGAAAGCTTTTGACAATGTCGACACTGTTTTTAGCATTTGTAGATTTGAAGAAAGCTTTTGACAATGTCGACACTGTTTCAAATTCTAAAGGTAGCAGGGGTAAAATACAGGGAGCGAAGAGTTATACTCAACGAGTACAAAAACCAAACAGCGGTTATTATAGTCGAAGAGCATGAAAGGGATGCAGAGGTTGGGAAGGGAGTAAGACAGGTTTGTAGCCTTTCGCTATTGTTGTTAAATCTGTACATTGAGCAAGCAATGAAGGAATGCAAGAAGAAATTTGGAGACGGAATTAAAGTTCAGGGAGATGACATAGTAATCCTGTCACAGACCGCAAAGGATCTGGAAGAGCAATTGAATGGAATGGGCAATGTCTTGAAAAGAGGTTATAAGATGAACATCAAAACGAGTAAAACAAGGATAATGGAATGTAGCGTCAGAAAATCAGTCGATGCTGAAGGAATTAAATTAGGTAATGAAGCAATAAAAGTAGTAGACGAGTTTTGTTACTTGGGTAGCAAGATAACTTCTGATGGCCGAAGTAAAGAAGATATGCAGAATGGCTATGGGAAGAAAAGCGTTTCTGAAGAAGCGAAACTTGTTGACATCCAATATTAATTTAAATGTTAGGAAGTGCTTTCTGAAGGCATTTGTCTGGAGTGTAGCATTGTATGGAAGTGAAGCGTGGACAATAAGTTCAGACAAAAAGATGATATAAGCTTTTGAAATGTGGTGCTACAGACGAATGATGAAAATTAAATAGGTAGATCACGTAACTAATGAGGAGGTGCTCGACAGAATTGGGGAGAAAAGGAATTTATGGCGTATATTGACTAAGAGAAGGGATACGTTGGTGGGACACATACTGTGACATCAAGGAATTGTCAACTTAGCATTAGAAGGAAGTGTGTGGGGTAAAAATCGGAGAGGGAGACCGAGGGACGAATACAGTAATCAGATTCAAAGGGATGTAGGTTGCCTAAAGTATGGTCAGATGAAGAGACTTGCACAGGGCAGGGAAGCGTGGAGAGCAGCATCAAACCAGTCTGCACAACGACAACAACAACAGAATCATCTGTGAAGTAGGGAAGTATTATCGCTGGTAGCATGGAAGCGCGGACCGAGAAGTTGTTGCACCCTGTAGTTCAGAGTCGAACGCAATAGTTAGCATGAGCAGTCCTGCGTCCTGGAGATGATGTTGCTAAACTTGCGTGTTCACTTGGAATAAGAAGAGGAAACGGCAAACAGGCAATATTAGTTACCTGTGTGTGCGCAGCTTAAGTAATCAGCAAGCACGCATCAAGAGGAATGCTTCTTTCTTCGTCAACAGGAGGAGCCTGTGTCGGCCAACTATTAACTGCCAACATTATTCTTCAGCAGCATCATTCCGCGTATATAATGTAAGGTCCGAGCAGATTATCAAAAGTTAGCATGTATGGCTAACCAGCGTATTAGTGGAACAATTTTCAGTAACGAGACCGGTTAATTCAGAACCCATGTTAAATACCTCATTCTCCACAGTCATTGTCCTGACAGGTTCCTTCCTAACCCTCTTTCTACAGAGACTAAAATAAAGAAGAACTAGTAACTGATTTGCTTAATTTTTGCCAGTTGAATAATAATTAATTTGCTCCAGACAGTGTCGGTAAAGTTCAGTTAACAATACGAGTGTTAATAGGTGTAGAATTTCACATTTCTTATCAAGACTTTTAATGGACAAGCAATACTGGCAAAATATATTTGAAAAAATGATCATAAATGACTTTGCTAAAGTACAATTAATATTGCAAAGAAGATGGTGCAACAAATATAATTCAACCTAAGTAAAATCATTTACGTGAATAATTATTATGACAAACTCACTCACCGATTACAAAACCCTATCAGCACTGTTTGTTGTTCAGTTACAATCAGTACATTACAAAGGTAATTCTGAAACTATTAAACGATCAAGAAACGATTCATTTCAATTACCCGAAAGCTGTGCATGATGAGAATTAAGGTGTGATATACATCTTCCTTGTATACTAAAATTGATTTGGCGCTATTTGCACCTTGTCTTGTTTGCAGTTACTGTGTAAATTTATTTGTGTCAGAAAGGTGTTGTATACGTGACTTTTGAACCTTGACTCAAACTGCATAGTACAAATTATGTCCCCTCCCATTTATTTAATTGTCATATCACTAATTACCTTCCTGTTCGTTAATTTGTCACTAAATGTTTATGCTCGTACATCGAGCTGGCCACCGTAAAATTATTTGTTTTTCCAAATTATTAATGGCATCCTGTTTCTTTTACATCTATTAAATATAAATCTGTTTATGTTACGAACTTTTCCTGTCACAAATTGATCGTTGTTGCGAAATATCAAGATGCAGCAACGTTCCAGTTATTGCCTCCACTACCTCATATACTTGATTAACGATAGCCCATCCATCTGATTAGGAACATTAGGCACCTTGGTCGTACTCAATTCTTTAATCTAACCGGTGTTGTAGGGGTGGGAGGTTATAAACCGAGTTCTTGTTGGATTTATTTATGTAAATGCATGTATTTGCAACCAAAACTTCTCTTGACAAAGGAAAGAAATTTATTTTTACACAAATTATTAAGTTTTCAACGAGATAAAATCATCACAATGGAATTTCATCTTTAAACTGATGAATTAAAAACATCTTTTGCAGTTTTAAATTGTTATGTATCTGTTATTGAAACAAGATGAATCTTTCGTATTCATGACTCTTGCAAAAACTGAGAAAACAATCATTTCTAAAAACTGATTTAATTTCTGTCTGAGATGGAAAACACTACGCACTGGCAATAATCACAGTAACCAAAATCATCTTACTTTAATACAAAATAATTAGTATTAGAAATAGTTTCCACACTTGCATCATCTCAAAAAATATAATCCTTGATATCATGCTGAAATGCTCTTCACACATCTACCCATAGCAAACGTTTTCCCGCTCTGCAAGCTGTCCTAATAGGGAGAAACGTTTCACACTCGCGGCTGAAACTACGCTCTGTCGCCGCATGCACTAGCGGAGACACCATGGTGGTTGGGGGGGGGGAATCATAGATCATAGATCGCAAGAGACATTCATGGCACGGTGAAATTGGCAGTGGTCATGCGGCATACTGGGACAGAACAGCACGAGTCATTTGTTTATATTCGCCAAGAGGCAACCTTGATTCGAAGAAAGAGATGATGAAATATTTCATTTTCACCAGGTAGCAGTTTCCTTTGCATATTATCACTGTATCAGGCGATTATTATGTTTTTAAAATTATTAAGTCATGGGACTCAGTAGTTGAATGAGTGAAAATAAAGAATCAGTCACAGAGAAATTTCCACTGCAAATAATCAACGTTGGTAAAATTTTACTTAGAGCGTCGGCGGCATAGAGTCCTGATGTTGGCAACGACTTTTCAATGCGTTTCGAAAACTCAATCGCATAGAACAGGAAGGAATATTGACAGTGAAGTAAAATAATTAATTCTGTAACTGCTTTATGATTGACAGGTTTTTGTCTGTAACCTTGTTTGATCAGTAAATTAATTATCGCCATAAAGCGAACATTTTGTTGACAACCTCGACACATTAATGCGCCGAGACAATAAGTAAATTTGACGAATGTTTCAAATGGTTAGTGTCATTAAATTAAATCATGGGGTTCAGTAGGTGGATCAGTAAACGTAAATGGATCAGGTTGTATTGTAAAAAGTAATGACGAGGGAAAAAAAGGAATGTCTATATGCCTTTGTGTTGTGATCTTTACGCGAAATGTAAGTTGTCGGAAAAAAGATCGTTCTACACTCAACTTCAAATTCCTGCCCTCTAAACTTCCTCAGCAGAATTTATCGAAAGGAACGTCGTTTTTCCTCCAGCGATCTCCATTTAAGTTCCTGGAGCATTTACATGACACTTGCGCATTGATGAAACCTACAACTAACGAATCTAGCTGCTCGCCTCTTAATTGCTTCCATGTCTTCCTTTAAACTGCTCTCCGCGTGTCCCCAACGAGAAACACTCAAGACATGGTCGTACAAGCGTTTTATATGCGGTATCCTTTACAGACTAAATACATCTTCCCAAAATTCTCGCAATAAACCGAAGTCGACTGTCCTGCCTTACTCACAACTGTCGGTTCATTTCACATCGCTCTGCAATGTTACGCCTCGATATTTGAACGAGGCTACTGCATCAAGACGCTTCTAATGCTGTATTCGAACATTATGTAATTGGTTTCCTACTGATGTGTTTTGCATCCCAGCCTCGTCGCCACTTTTGTGTCTCGTTTCCGTCGTAGGTGTCGGTGGCCGAGTAGAAAGACCGACACAGGAATAAAGGATGCACGATTGTGCAGGTAGGAGGTGACCAGCCAGTGGGACAGCAGAAACTAGAAACACTAGAGTAAATTAGAATGAGATACATATTTCTTAGAGACTTAGTAATACTTAACTTTTACATAGCTCAGTACTGCAGAATGCTGATACATAGTTTAGCTAGAGGCTGCCTATTGCTTATTCGATAGCCAAGTCTTCACTGGTGCCTATCTGATTCCGAAGTGTTAGCTGGTTCCTATCTCAGTCCCAAGTGAATGATGTCGTTCAGTGGTGGCACGAGCGGAGTTGTAGCAGAGGGCACTCGTGGCTGACGTCGTAAGAACGCCGCGCCGTGCGTGCATGGCGGCGCGCGGCGAAAGTAGGTGGCGCTTACTTTAGACTTGTGCGACACCACACCCCTCCCCCCAAACAGCTGCGTCGTCGTGGCGTATGGCTGAGGGCCACGGCGACGGCACTGGGAGGAGGGCCTGGGCGGGGGGCGTTACTGGTGGAACGGGCGTCGAAGCTGAGGCTGGGATCGAAACGCCGTCCGCGCCCCGGTATACACATTGAGATCCCCCGGGAAACCCACCAAAACCAGGGGAAGGGCGCACGCCTCCGCCCAGAGGGAGCAGGTCATCTTCTGAGGTGCGAGGCCCAGGCGGCGGGGGCACGCACGGACCCGGAGTCCCTTTCGTTGACGCTGGCAGCTGAGGCGGCGACAGCGGCGGCGACGACTGCGTCGGAGGCGCGTCGACGTCGATGGGGATCTCATAGTCCGGGGACGCTGGACCCGGCGGCGAACGATATGGTTGTGAACTGGGTCTGGAATCAAGAAACCCGAGACAGGATCGCGCTACCTGTGCAGGCGTAATTGTATTGCGTGGCGCCGCAGCTCCGACCATGTGGAAGAACGTAAAACATACATATTGCGACCGAGCACGCGTTGAATGATGCCCGGCATCCATCTCGTACGTCCCGCAAACACCTTGTACAGCACCGGCGTCGAAACCTGAAAACGCGAAGCGCCATACGAACCGACTATGTGCGTGGGAGGCTGCAGCAGGTGAAGAAGGGTGCGGTGACTTAAAGACAATGCATGACGTTGTGCAAAATAACGTCGAACAAGAAGCCGCTCAATGTCTTTGGCTCTAGCAGGCTACCCTGAGCGAACAAAACGTGCTACCACACTTAGGTCTGCATCCGCAGCTGTTTCCTGTGGAACCCGACGAGAGTTCAAATGGAAGCGACAGTGGAAGCATCTGTAGAGTCTATCTGACAACATGCCATTTCTGAAGAATCAAATGACACATCCTGGCCAACCGGAAGTCCGGACAGTGTATCCGCGTTGGCATGTTTAGTGGTAGGTCGGTACAAAATCTCATACTGATAATTTGACAGTATCAAGGACCATCTCTGAAGCTTTTGTGCCGTTCGTGGCGGAATTGGCTTTGTGGGTGAGAACAACGATGTGGGAGGCTTGTGGTCTGTCAACAAATAGAATTTTCTGCCATAGAGATAATGATGAAACTTTGTGACGCCGTAAATGATTGCTAAGGCCTCCTTTTCTATCTGACTGTAATTCTGTTGTGTTGGCGTCAGTAGCTTGGATGCAAACGCAATAGGATGATCGTGAGAACCAATACGATGTGTCAATATTGCACCCAGACCGTACGACTAGGCACTAGCACTACAAGCTAGCACTACAGGCTTCTGGGGGTCAAAGGGAAACAAACATGCATCTGTGAGTAGTGCAGACGTTAATTTGTCAAAGGCAACTTGGCAGTCATTAGACCATACAAAAGGAACATTCTTCCTACGTAAGTGATGCAGTGGAGCTGCAATCTGAGAGGCATTGGGAATAAATCTGAAATAATAGTTAAGCTTTCCCATTACTGCTTGCAATTCGTGCACATTCTTAGGAGGAGGCAAGTCTCTGATTGCTCTAAGATGTGACTGTAAGGGATGAATTCCTTGGGCATTAATCACATGGCCTAGGTACTCTATTTCAGTTTGAAAAGACGAACACTTTGCTTTATTACAACGTAGAGCTGCTGCAGTGAAAACTTTGAAAAGGCACTCCAGGTTTGCTAAATGTTCTTCAACTGTGCGCCCTGAGACCACAATATCATCTAAATAGTTCGAGCAACACGGTACAGAAACTGTCAGCTGTTCCAAAAAACGCTGAAAAATAGCGGGGGAGGAAGTACCGCCAAAGGCGTTGAAATTGAAAAAGACCCATGTGAGTATTAATGACGAAAAACTTTTTGACTCGTCATCAAGCGGAATCTGTAAGTATGCCTCTGCTAAATCAATCTTGGAAAAGAAGCGAGACTGTCCTAATTTGTCCATTACTTCGTCAGGTCTGGCAGGGGATAAGTGTCTACAATTGTTTGACTGTTCACTGTTGATTTGAAGTCCGCACAGAGATGAAGTTTTCCCGACGGCTTGGTTATAATTACTAACGGCGAGGCCCACTGACTCGCAGAAACAAGAGAAATCACCCCACTATCTTGCCAACGTTTAAGTTCTAAAGCAACTTTATCACGAATTGCGATAGGCACTGGTCTAGCTTTACGAAATTTTGATACAGCAGATTCTTTTAAAGTTACATGTGCCACGAAGTCTTTTGCACAACCTTGTTCCAGCAAAAACAAGTCACTATATTTTTCACACAATGCATTTATTTTGTCCTGAGGCACTACTGACGAAATTTGAAGCACATCTGTTTGAATTGATAAACCAAACAAGTCAAATGCATCTAGTCCAAAAATGTTCTGTGTAAATTTGGCCTGAATAACTAACTACAAAAGCAACTGTTTTTGTTACACCTTGAAAAGAGGCAGGCAGGATACACGTTCCTAGCACGGGAATATTTTGACCTGTATAAGCCGTTAGCTCTTGTTGTGACGGCGACAATTTTGGCGCACCCAGAAGTTCGTAAGTGTCTTTATTAATTAATGTGACAGCGGAACCAGTGTCGAGCTGAAATTGCACAGTCTTAGTTCCTATGGAAAGCGTTGCGAAAAGTTTTTGCCTATGGTGCTCGACAGGTGCGCAAATCTGGGCAACATCTAATACAGCTCGTTTGCTGCGCTTGCCCATGCGCGGGCCGCATAGTGAAGTAAGTGGCGCAGAATCGGCACACAGCGGATTAACAATACTGTCACTAGATGGCACTACCGCCGGATCGGCGTCCGCACAATGCGAGGCTACTACAGATTCACTAACTACTGCACTAAACTTCTGAGTAGCTACTGGCACTAGCTACACGGTACTGGGCACTTTTACAAGAAGTTGCAGAAGGCACAAGGTTTACTACAGGATTGCACTGTACATAATCATTTTGCTTGTCCCGAACCCGTTTCCGTTGTACAGATTTACGCGCTTGTCGGCGCTTGCACCGTGGCTCACTACATAGTTTTGCAATAGGAGCAGAGGAATTTTCTTGCATTTTAGAATCAAGAGAAACACTGTCCAAGTTCACAGCGTGTATGAAATTCACGGAATGAATTGTTCTCGCACTCTGCGAAGCACTGCTTCTAACGGTACCGTTCTTGGATTTTTTTTTTTTTTTTTTTGCATACACACTGTCTGCACATGTCCTGTTTTGCCACATTGATAACAGGTTGCGTTGCGACTAGGGCAATGAGCACGTTTGTGGCGAGATACACACTGAGGGTAAGACTTACGAACATTTTTCTGAAATGAACGTTGGCACCCGTTATTCAAATTACTGTTTCTAATACGACGGGGCGACCTTTGTGTCGCACTTTTACACTGGTTACTGTTCACTGTCTGTTCAACACGGCAGGTAGAATTATAAGAATCACTAGTGCTATACTGAGAACTACGGCTAGGAAAGCGTACATTACGGTGCACTGAATTAACACTGTGGCTTTGCATTTCTACATCTGCTAAGTCAAAGGTATCATGCACTTCAATAAGCTGCAGTACACTGTCTAATGAGGGGTCAGACTGTTTCAGAATTGCTGCCCTAATTCTGGGGTCCTGAATGTTCTGCGTAATCGCATCCCTCAACAGTCCACAAGAGCAAGTAAATTTACATTTGCGGGTTAAGCCCTTCAATTCAGTGATCCATTCCTGGTGTGATTGCTCCGGTTATTTTTTCAGTCTGAAAAATCGGTACCGTGCAGCGGCTACAAGAATTTTTCTCTCATAATGAGCATTCAGTGCATCTACTATTGCATCAAATTCTAGATTATGAGGAGATTCGTGGGGGAAAAGTTTCTGCAGTAAGACGAAGGTTTGACTGCCCACGATGGAGAGTATGAAATGTTTCACAGTCTGACCTGTAAGTAGATGAGCCGCGACGAGTTCTTGAAATTGAGCGAAGTAGTCGCTCCATACTGCCTCTCATTCGTTGTACTGGCGAAATGTAGGAAGCGGTGCAGCGGCAGGTGTGGGCTGCTGATGTGACGGCTGTTGTTGTTGGTTAGCTGCCTGGGCCGTTAACTGCGACACTGTTTGAAGTAGTTGCGTGATTTGCGCCGTCTGTAACTGAATAATTTCCATTAAGTTTGGGTTTGGGGTAGTGGCCATGCTGACCGATTAGGCGCCGGAATACAAGTAACTTCAAACACAAATGCAATATGAAAGGAGGGCTCGCTCTGCAACAAAAAAGTCCACAAAACACGTATCTGAATATGTTCCCCAAAAAATCTTATAATAAGGTTTGGTGGGCGGGAGCAATTTCTGCGTGCTCCAACTGCTGCTGTCTGGCTGCTGCAAGTGGGCTGGTCCAAGGTTCGTCTATCGCTCCTCATCGCCACTTTTGTGTCCCAGCCTCGTCGCCACGTTTGTATCCCAGACTCGTCGCCGCTTTTGTGTCTTGTTTCTGTCATAGGTGTCGGTGGCCGTGTAGAAAGACCGACACAGGAATAAAGGATGCACACTTCTGCAGGTAGGAGGTGACCAGCCAGTGGGACAGCAGAAACTAGAAACACTAGAGTAAATTAGGATATATATTTCTTAGTACTGTAGAATGCTGATACATAGTTGAGCTAGAGCCTGCCTAGTGCCTATTCGATAGCCAAGTCTTCACTGGTGCCTATCTGATTCCGAAGTGTTAGCTGATTCCTATCTCAGTCCCAACTGAACGATGTCGTTCAGTGGTGGCTACGAGCGGAGTTGTAGCAGAGGGCTGACGTCGTAAGAACACCGCGCCGTGCGTGCATGGCGACGCACGGCGAAAGTAGGTGGTGCGTACGTTAGACTTGTGCGACACCATAATGTGCATCACCTTACATTTTTCAACATTTTGCGCTAGCTGCCATACTTCATACCAAATAGAAATATTGTCTAATTCATCCGGTATGTTGTTTTGGTGTGCAGTTCAAAAATGTCCAAATGTTTGTAGAACTTATGGGACTTAACTCCGGGGTCATCAGTCCTTAAGCTTACAAACTACTTATGAACTAGCTAAGACTAAGGACGGCACAAATATCGATGACTGAGGGGGGAATTCGATCCACCGACCGCAGTGGCCGTGCAGACCGTGACTGGAGCGCCTGAGTCCCCTCGGCCTCCGCGGCTGGCTTGGTCTGCAGTCCAGAGACTGGTTTGATACAGGTCTCCACTATTCTATCCTTAACAAGCCTCTTTATCTCCTCATAAGAAAGGCAACCTACATCTATTTCAATCTGCTATTCACCTCTTTGTCTCCGTCTGCGGTTTTTACCCCAAACAATGCTAAATTTACGATTTCTTGGTGTCTAAGAATGTGTCCTACCAAGCGATCCAATCCTTTAATCAATTAGTTTCGACACTTGTAGTCTCCGAAACATAGGAATTCGATCAGTTTCCGTTTACAGGTACTCCTACAGCTATATCCTTATATCGTAAGCCAATATATCTACAACTCTTTTCACGCGCCACTGTATGCTGCAGAAAGGAGAAATAACAGGGAGACGTATAAGTTCATAATATTTAAATGAAAGATGAGAGATTTAATGAATTTGTTAAATGTAAACTTTCACGGCAGGAATGGTCAAAATTACTAAAAATTTCCGGGCTGTTATGCCATGGTCTAGTGGATTTATTATTAAAACCCAACGTTTTGTCCCCGACTGCGGAGGACATTCTCAAGGGGGATCGTGGCACTTTTGGATGTCCGATTCACACCCTGGGTCGCTACTGACTGAAGCCAAATAACGTTTACAAGGGCTCGCGCGTATTGGTGTGACGTCAGATGTTTTTGACATGCGCGCGCAATTCGTCGTTGCCGATTGCCTCCGTCCGTTAATGTCGTCGCATGGTGGCAGACTGTTACATTTCTTCTTCAAAACCGGAACCCAGATATCATTTAGTTTCACGCCCTCCTCCATCCTATTGAAATTATTTGCGTGTTTTACACTTTCAATAGCCTCTCTATGCAGTCTTTCGAGGTATCCATTTGTGGCTGCTAAAACTTGAGTCTTATCAAATTGAATAAGGTGGTCCCCTGGTTGAAAAGCATGTTCAGCAACAGCTGATTTGTCAATCTCTCCCCTTCTACTGTTTCCCTTGTGCTCATCTAGTCGTTTTTTACTGTTATTTTTGTAGTACCCACGTATACGTCCCCACAGCTACACGGAATCCTATAAATTCCTGCTTTTTCCAGGGGTTTGCGAGCATCCTTTGCCGATTTCAAGTGATCCAGCATCTTCCGAGTAGGTTTGTAAATGACGGCAACATTCCGTTTCGTCAAAATTTGACCGATGCGGTCGGGGACGTCCTTAATAAAAGGTAGGAAGACTTCAGATTTCACAGGAGCCCTTTCATCGTTTTCAACTCTACTTGTCGGTCTCAAAGCTCTACTTATCTCTGTAGACGAATAGCCATTCTTTAGTAAAGCATTACTCAGGTGTTTCAATTCCGCGTCGAGTAATTCCGGTTCGCAGATGTTCCTTGCTCTGTCCGCCAACGTCTTTATAATGAATTTGGTGCAATTCAGAGACGAAAAAACCTGAAGCAATATTATGTTATTAGAAGAGGAGTCAATTACAATGCCCAGGCCACGTAATTGGTATGACAGACTTGCATTGCTTGTATACACTGCAACAGAAATTCCCCGGGTAGGCCAGGAAACGAGAAGAGGACGTAAAGCAATATGGGGAGTAAACAGCGACGCACAGAATTCGGAGAAGACTGTTGACGCAGCGCTTACTGTACAGGGTCGTTGGCCACCAACAAGGGTCATGTTTATCCTCCAACGCTCGGAATAGCAAGCAACCGTGCATGGAATAATTACTCTATCATATAAAAACCAGTGGTCTTTTATTTCACTGTAAAACATTGCATTCTAGGAAATACGACATCTCGACAGAGAAAAAAAGTAACAGGATATCAATACCATAGAAGGAAAATTGCACGTAATTCAGCGTAACGTCAGCGTATCACTACATTTTCAGTCAACAGTGTCAGAACCCCTGTGCTGAAATTAGTTATAATGAAGCAAAACATGTGTAACCCACAGCTGACAGTGTTTTTCTTAGTTCTCCAAGTGCAGATGGCGGAATTTAAATCCTGTGGTTACAATGAAATGGAAGATCACAAGTACAAATATCACTAGTACCACTTTATTTTATTCAAAATTACTTTCCAATCTCAAAGTCACACTAATTACATTTACAAATTATGATGTGGTCACGTCAATGTCATATTTCGACAAGTATATTGTGACATAGTTTCACACTTTGGTGCGGTAAATTGATTATAAAACACCTAGTGAAGTTCGATAGTGATACTACTTCAGTGAAGCACTATTTGTTATATAGGTTTTTATTCTGATTTGGGCATTTATAATTAGAATCTTTAAGCAGTGGATTTTTTTATATTTTTAATGAAAATGCGGTGGCACTGCTGTCAATGAATTACATATGGTTTTTCTCCTATGGTATGCTGTTAGTTTCTCTCCACGAAAGTTTTTATTTATTTATTTTTTATGTATAAGCGTTAGTCTGTAGCTCGACGCATTCATCCATACGAATGAAACGACAATTTAAAACGCACACGCAGGTGATTTGGGAAAATAGTATTTTGTGTCTACGTCAGTAAATAAGTCTACGTATGTGTCATAAAGTGAGTCATAATGCACCAATGTAATTTCTACTAAATTAGTGTTTGATGACGTCGCTTTAATGTAACATCTAGTTACGCGAATGTGACGGAGAAAAATACTTCTTGCTTCATCTTGGATCGTACATGCGCGACAATCACATTAAGAGTATTAACAACACTATAAATCGTGTCATGCCAAGTGAACAGACGTTCAATTATCGGATCCACCACCTCTTAAACATGGGCCGTAAGCAATGCGGCTGTAACATTCTCCTCAAAATTTCTCCCTTTCTGCTTCCTTTACTGATAAGTGATGAAATTATGTCGGAAACCCCGGCAGTTCAGTCCGATTCATCGCAGTATGTTCGGTTAGTAATAATCACGGGCCAACACTTACCGGTTGCATTTTAGTATAGCATGGCTGGGTTTATATTCGGGCCAACGAATGACTGGACGCATTCTTACGTACAAATGAGATCACAATTTAAAACAAATTTGCAGTTGAGAATTTTCGATAATATTGTTCTTAAAATACATGATTTGTTCTTTTGTTCCACAGTAAAAACACAATTAGATTTTTGGATTTAAGTTTTTGCTCCACGATAACAACTCAGTTTTTCAATACTAAATACCGTGTAATGCGAGAGGATACACTACCCCAGACAGTTTCTCGGTTCAGTCCAATGCACTGCTAAATCTCGTAAAATATGGGAGTCCCACTAGCTTGAAATTCACTTTAAAGATTCTCGGTTACCAACAAAAATGAAATCCGAAGAGCAAAGAAATCTGGGCTGTTTGTGGTACGATAAAATGAGAGTTAACTGTCAGAATTTACTGTTACTCAAATTGTTTTTCATCTTTACAATCCACCACCATAGGCAGTGTACTGTCCATATCGATGGCACACTTTGCTTCAGTAACCGTGACAGTCCTGGTGTATAACTCTTTCTTCAACTTCTGATAGAATCCAACAATTCCGAGGAATAATTTTTAGTTGCTTGGAGTTTCTTAGTTTGTCACACTCCGATGTTGCTCCTATCTGTCCTCATTTGTTATAAGACATTCGACGACAACACGTGAAACAAGAAATTGATTTATGCATTGAACAACTGACACTTCTGTAGTTTCCACAATAAGTTGCTGAAAGTATCATGCAATTGACAGTAGTGCACTATTGAAGTCATCCACAAAAATATTAAGTCTTTTCGTCTGCGCATCCCAAAACATGTAGCTCAGAGCCCTTATAAACAGAACAACGTACAAGAATGCACCAAATGGGTCTACCTTGTATTGGTACACATTTCAACACAAGAACCTTGATCTGCCAGAAAATCCGTACTTGTCATTAATCTCATATTTTCAAAAGCCTGAATGAAGTTGTACTACTTTTCGTATGGCCTATCTCTTTTGTTGTGATTTTTTAAAACTTCATAGCATTTAAATCCGTGGAGGAGTAGCCGCGTGGTCTAAGGCGTCATGCTACGGACTGGGCAGCCCTTCCCGCCGGACTTTGGAGTCCTCCCTACAGAGAGAGAGAGAGAGAGAGAGAGAGAGAGAGAGAGAGAGAGAGAGAGAGAGAGAGAGAGAGAGAGAGTATAAACTTCGTATCACTTTTAAAATAAACCATATTAATTTAAAACACGTATTTTAGACCCGGTAGCTTTATAAAGGCACAATGAGAGTCTTAAGTATCGGCTCGATAGCTGGCGGAAAGAGTGGGCAAATCACGCACACATGTCCAGGATAATGTTCATGTCACATTCGTGGAAGTTCAGGGTAGGTTTAAACGGTGATAAAATATGGAAAAATTGCGAGGAAAAGCCGCGGTGGAGTAGCCGAGCGGTCTAAAGCGCCTCGCTGCGGAGCGCGGGGTTGCTCGCCGTGGAGGTTCGCGTCCTCCCTGGGGCATCGGTGTGTGTGGTCCTTAGGTTAGTTTACATAGGTTCAAGTAGTTTGTAAGCTACGGACTTATGACCACGCATTTTGGTACGATAGATTTACAGACATTTGAACATTTTTTTACGAGGAAAATTTATATTTAAAACATGTAAAATAATGACTTGGTTGCTCTGTTGGTTGCGTTCAGAAATATACTTTGAAAGAGTAAAGTTCACGTTACACGATCTGAACCCGTGTATGAACTGTCAAAGATAAAAAAGAACTGCTGTTCGTTAGTCTCGCTAAAACTCGAGAACGGCTGAACCGATTCGGCTTTATATCATTACATATACCACTGTATCTATACTGATGAATTCTGGGATGGAGGTAGTCTGAGTGCTGAAGTACCGGATAAGATACTTTAGAAACTGTAATTCAAGATATTTTTTGATTGAAGTATGTAAAGCGAAACATCGAACATAATTACTCTCTGGAAAAGCTATTTACTCTTTGACTTCTTAACTATTTTTCAGAAGTTAAAATTAACTTTTAAAAATGCATTGTAAAACGTGAATAGAACGACAGAACAACAGAAGTACATGTCCTAATTTTCCTCGCAATTTTTCCATAATTTATCACCGTGTAAACATTCCCTGAACTTCCACGAATGTGACATGAACATTATCCTGGACAGATGTGCGTGATTTGCCTACTCTTTCCACCCAATATCGAGCCGATACTTAGACTGATGATGCCTTTATAAAGCTACCGGGTCTAAAATACATATGACTGAAATTAATTTGGTTTATATTAAGAGGTAAGTGATACAAAGTTCACCGGGTCATCAAGTCGACCCGGAAATGCTTGGCAATTTCTAATATCTATGTACTCTTGCTTTCAACGTCAAATGTGCTAAATTTTATCGCTATCGTACTAATTATATTGATATCCCAAAGAAAAGAGCTCTTTCAGTTTTCCACAAATTATCCTATTTTCTGTCCCACTATTCCCAAATTTTACTTTACTCAAACCTTCCCCTCGCTTAGAACGTCGAAGGTGCAAAATTTATCGCAATCAAATGAATGGTATTGTTATTTCATAGAAAGACCTTTCTATTTTTTCTGAATTTTCCAATTTTCCGCGAAACGTTTCCAAATTTTTATTTCATGAGAACGTTACTCTTGCTTTGAACGTGAAATATGCAAAATTTTATCGCAATCAGACGAATGATATTGATATCCCATGGAAAAAAGCTCTTTTAGTTTCTCGAGAATTTTCAAATTTTCCGTATAACTTTCCAAAACTTTTAGTTCAGAAGAACGGCGATCTTTCGTTGAACGTCAAATGATCAAAATTTTATCTTGATCAGATGAATTTTTGTCAACTTATCGTGTTAATTACATTTAGAAACACATTGAAAAAGGAATTTTGCGACTTTCCTTCTTAACTGCCCCTATTTTTTTTTACTGAAAACTTTTCCAAGATTATAACAAAAAAAAAGAAAAAAAAATTCTCCTCTCCATCGTGCGAATAGTCAATTATAGTTCTGAATTCAAGAATAATAAAAAAAACATTGAAAAACGCGCTTTGTTTTTCTCAAATTTTCCAATTTTCCGGTAGATTTTCCAAAAAAGTATTTTATACAAACCTTGTCCTGTCATACCGTAAAGACGTGATGCTCTTACAACCATGTGGCAATAGACTCATTCATAGAAAAAAAAAACTCTTTTCCTAAATTTTCCTTTATTTGATGCGAACCTTCCTCTTGCTTTCAACATGAAATGTACAAAATTTTATCGCAATTGGACGAACGGTACTGATATCTCACTGGAAAAAGCTGTTTCAGTTTTCCCCGATTTTCCTCTTTTCCGGAAAACGTTTCCTTATTTTATCTCCGTTTAAACCTTGCCTAGACTTATATGAATGTTCCAAGACTAAAATTAGACAAAACTTTCCACACATACATTTCTTACATCTAGTACAGCATAGCATGTACGAGTTGCATCATATCATGGTTACAATACACCGAATTTCACTGATGTAAATATTACTTTTTCATTCACGAAATTGTGTAATAATATTACAAGATCATAGTCTAAAATTGGGAAGTTATTTACTTTTCCTCAATTTAGTTATTTCATCTTACCGAAACGAAAAACATAAATAAATAAAAAATAAAGAAAAATAAAAAAAACTTCTTCCTTAATTACTTCTTTCTGTTATTCAGATTCATCTTTTTCTGATACTTTTTGTTCTGCTCTAGACCTATGATAGCTTCAATACACAATCTTCGTTCTCTGGAGGGTTTCTAATAAACTCTATCCGAGTTTTTTTTTTATTTGTCATCGCTGTAAGAAAGTAAAAGTAAAGAGAACATTATATAAACAGGAGTTTAACAATGCTTAAAACCTTTTTTCATCTCGATAATGAAGGAGCGTTATTCTATATTTAAACCAGAAAATTGGAAACTTTTATCCTGATGATCCTGGACGTAATTTAAGAAAAAACTTGCCAAATTTATGTTTCGATGGTCTTTGACACATGTGCAGGGACACGAATGCGAGCGAAGCCGCAGATAAAATCTAGTACACTTACTGTAAGTCTTACTGTATTGAGCCTGTAAAATCCGATTATTTCTTTTAATGAGTGGATTATTAGGATGTTTTAAATTTTCAGACTAATGTTTCATTGTCCCTGTAAGCTATTAAACACGCATCCTGCAACTGAACGATTAAGCGTGAACCCAGATAACACGCCTTTCAAAATTTGTTTTGGAAGTATTTTACAGTCGACCATCCTTTTTCGAAGAGAATAGCTGTTGCTCTTGCTGAAAGGCGTACAAAATGTGCCTGATCTTTAGTAAACTATTAGCGGGAGTGATGCAGCCGGCTTTGCGTTAGCGTCTGTCTGATTGTGCAGTATGTGTTTCTGGCTTCAAGAGAGGAAGCACGGGCGGATTAAATATTCACGGGAGGGTTCTGTGATGCATAATACAGTTTACAATGTACTGTACACGGATTATCAGTGCACGTTGAGAAAATGTACATTGTGGCAAATACGCGGAAAAGTGGCTTAAATGTAATCCAATGACACCAAACAAGAGAAGGGCGCTGCCATATTATCGTTGGGCAGCATACTAAATCATCCATGACATAATGCCTTTGTGACCGCGTCTTCTTGTTAAACTATCAGGCTACTAATTCTTCCGTTGTTTCTCTTTGAAAGTTGTGAAGTGGAAATTCCTTCCTTTCTTTATTTCTTCCTTCTTTCTTTGCTACCTTTTACAGGCTAAATATCTCAAAAGGCACGAGGTGAAATTATTTGGCCTCGGTGGAGAGGCCGAAAGTTCTAAAGTGACTTGCAGCGGGGCTCGCGTTTGCTCGCCGACGGACGAGTCCGCCCTCGGGCATGTGTGTGTGTGTGTGTGTGTGTGTGTGTGTGTGTGTGTGTAAGTTTAACTTACTTTAAGTAGTTTGTAAGCCTAGGGACTGATGACCAAAGGTCTCATAGATTTACAAACGTTATTTTGAAGTAACCACAAAGATTTTCCCGGGTTAATAACTGTAATCTTCTCGGGTTTGCAGCCGGATACTAAAGTCAACTTGACTCAATATTTCAGCGGCGCAACTGCCCGCCATTCTCAGGTGAGCGTGCTGGTACACAATCTCGCCGGAACTGAGAAGGCGGCGGCTCTAAAGCCTACTTGTTTCTGGAGGTACGTCGATGGTACTTTATGGTGTGGCCTCATGGGGAAGAAGCTCGTAACCGCTTTTTGGACCATTTTAATTACATGCATTCTACCATCAGGCTTACAATGGAAGTCGAGAAGGAGGGGAAGCTTCCTTTTCTTGATGTTCTGGTTTACAGAATAGATGATGGAAAACTGGGACATAGTGTTTATCGAAAACCTACGCACACGAACCGCTATCTACATGCCTCGAGTTGTCATCCTCCGGTCCAAAGTACTGGCGTTCTTCGGACATTAACTAGAAGCGCTTACGCTATTTCTGATGCTGAAAGTTTGACGCAAGAAATAGATCATCTCAAAGTTGTTTTTAAACAGGATGGCTACACAGATAAGCAGATCCGCTGTGCTTTTCAGTCTGGTCCTTCATCTGAACCATTAAATTACACCCACAAATCAATTGTTTTCCTACGTTTTGCCGGGAGTGCTTCATCAAAGATAGGAAGAATTTTAAAAAAGCATGACATTAAGAGTGTTTTTCGTCCGCCAGTAAAGACGAGAGCACTTCTCGGGTCTGTGAAGGATGATTTGGGTCTGAGGAAGCCCGGGGTATATAAGATTCCCTGCCAATGTGGGAAGACGCATATTGGTTAGACGATCGTACCATTCAGGAAAGATGTATTGAACATCAACGCCACACACGTTTGCTCCAGCCCGAGAAGTCGGCGGTAACTGAGGATTGTTTCGATGAGGGACATAGATAGTTGTATAATGAAACATGGTTGCTTCAACGTCTCGTTAGTGGGACTGTGTCTTAAAGGAATCCATAGAGATCCGATTATCTGACAATCTGATTAGTAAATCTTGTAACCCTGTGTTATCAGATGTTAAAAAACAACGGTTGGTACTTCAGCTATCTGAATAATAATTTTCTTCATCATCAAGTATCGATTTCGCCGGAGCGCTGTATGTCTTGTGCGCCAGAGGGCAGTTACTGTCACTTCTTGCACACGCGCTATGGGTCTTCCGCGATGTAGACTATAAAGGAGCCGCCGATTGCACTGGGAACTCAGATCCGGCGAGATTGTGTACCAGCACGATCCCCTGAGGATAGCGGGCAGTTGCGCCGCTGAAATATTGTCAAGTTGACTTTAGTATCCGGCTGCAAACCCGAGAAGATTACAAACCATTATTACGAAGTAATTTATTAGAACAAACATATAAAATCTTTAGAAGTTAACCACACAAACAGGGACAGAAATTAAACCGTATTCACAACTGAAATATTGGACTGATGTGGCATGGAAAAGCAGCTGTTCGGTGGGGAGTTTAAATTATCATCGAAGTAAGACTACAATATGAACCACAGACTGGTGTGAAAAATTAAAGGACCGTCAGATTAATAAATCATGTCTGAAAAATTCTAACACGAATTATTAACAGAAAAATGAAAATGATGGTAGTACCTGACCTCGAGAAATATTAGTTTGCATATAGGAGACATGTACGAACACGTGAGGCAATACTCACCTTACGACTTAGCTTAGAAGATAGATTAAGGAAAGAATCCTACATTTCTAGCCTCTGTATATCTGAGGAGAGCTTTTGCCAATGTTGACTGGATTGAACTTATTCAAATTATGAAGTCAGCAGGGGTACAATATAGGGAACGGAAGGTTATTTACAATTTGTACAGAAACCAGACAGTAGTAATGGGCAAAACAAGTTTAATGCTTAAGGAAATAGATTACATAACAAGAAAACAAAAATAGTACATACGTTTTGTTATTTGAGTTGCAAAATAACTGATGGCTGAAGCAAAATAGATGTAAAATGCAGAACGGCAATGAGAAAGAAAGCATTTATGACAAAGAGAAATTTGTTAACATCGAATATTAAGTGTTAGGAAATCTTCTCTTATGTCATTTTTGTGTATTGCTTCCTTGAACGGAACATGGACGACAAATAGTACACACAAGAAAATGATAGAAGATTTTGTAATGTGGTGTTATAGACGAATTCTATAGATAATGTGTGTAGATCGTGTAATGAATGAGGTAGTGAACAGAACTGGGGGAAAAGAAATTTCTTCGATACCTGGAGCAAAAGAAGGGATGATTGGTGGGATACATTCTTAGACAGCAAGGAATAGTCAATTTTGCATTGGAGGGAAATTTTTGGGGTAAAAATTTACTCCACTGTGCTGTAGTCACTGCTGTCATTGAGCCTACTTAAAAGGTTCTACTATCCTCAATCTGCGGCAACGTCGGTTTGGAAAGCACCGGGTTAAAAGCTTACATGGTGAGCTGTTGGTGTGGGTTGTCTTTGTTTAGTTGACTTTGCCTTCCGACTCCGTACTGTTTCAGACTTGTTTTGTAACTTTGAGTGCAGTGAGTTTTCTCTCGTTTGCACGATAAAATACTGATTGTGCCCTGGATTATGATTTAATCTAGTGCTCCTGTTAAAGGTGGATCGTGGTCGATGTTAGCACATTTTCTGAAATGTCAGTAGATTAAAGGAGTTGTTAAAAAATTCTTCCCGCAGTGGAGTGGCCGAGTGGTCTAAGGCGACTTGCTGTGAAGCGCGCGCTTGCTCGCCGTCGGAGGTTCAAATGTTCAAATGTTTGTAGAGCTTATGGGGTCATCAGTCCCTAAACTTACAAACTACTTATCAACTAGTTACAACTAAGGACGGCACAAATATCCGTGCCCGAGGGGGTCTCGAACCCCCGACCGTAGTGGCCGTGCAGACCGTGACTGAAGCGCCTCAGTCTCCTCGGCCACCGCGGCCGGCGCCGTCGGAGGTTCCAGTCCTTACTCGCGAATAGTTTTATGTGTTGCCTTTAGATTAGGTAAACTTAGTTTCAATAGTTTGTAATCCTACGGACTAATAACGAAGTAAGTCCCATAGATTTACAAACATTTGAACATTCGATAAATAAGATTAAGATTTGAGCAACCTATTAGATATCTTGGTTAAAATAGTTTGTCCTTAAAAATTTCTTGAAAAGGCAACAATCTTCCCACCGGCAGTTCCAGTTTCTGTATTATTTTATTTAATTTAATAAGAAAATATTCCGAAGTGAGTCAGTAGGAAACGTTATACCTATGAAGTGTCTGCTGAGTATACGAGAGTTGGGGCAAAAGTCATGGAAACTACTTTTTTTTCTTGTAGATACCAGCCCGGTTGGAAAATGTGACACCTACAGACGAAAGGACAAGCTATTAACTACATGTGTGGACAATGAATAGCACTGAAATATCGTAACACTAATTTATCACGGTAGTAGACAGGGCAATATGGTCTTCATGACAAGACAGTATACATACAGTTGACATGAAAAACCTGGACATACAGACCCTCAGCACACGCTGCCAACGATGTGGGACGCGCTGAATACCATCTGCCAAACCATTTCCCGCACCATGCCTGAATAAGGTCACCTGTTGGCGCACAGTATTAGCGATGTACTCTCGTGTTGCAGAGCGCTTACCACGTAGTGGTTCCTTAATCTTTGGAACGAGATCACTATCACAGGCCAAGGTTTGTCATGTCAACTGTCATTGTTTTGCACCGTGAAACCCATATTGCTCTGTATACTACCATAATAAATTAGTGTGTTATAATATTTGAGAGCCATTCAATCTTAACAACATTTAGTTAACACCCTGTCCTTTGGTCTGTATGTGTCACATATTCCAACCGGACTGGTATCTGCAAGGGAAACAAAAGTAGTTGCCATGACTTCTGCCCAAACCCTCGTAGTATATGGACTGTCAAACCAAAGACGGGCAAAAACACTGAGGAGCAGCTAGAAACCAAGTTAACTGCAAAACTCACAACCATGTAGTCTGCTCTTTGCCAGAAGTCAGATGAGCATGATGATGAACGCAAGGAAAGTGTAAACGCAAACTGTCATTGGTAGTGTGAAAACTATATGTCTAGCTGTAAAGCCGGCGTTGCCCTGGTGTTTATTTATCCTACACTCTCATAATCCACATCCCCTTCCCCCCTCTCTGCATCCACCTCTTTCTTTCCCATCGTTTTGTTCGTTTCCACCTTTTACACTCTTGGCAAAGTTTCCTGCTGCAAGGTATCCTCTGTCATGAACCATACAAACATTTATGTACCCAGTGATCTTCTTGGTTTAATGGCCATGTGTGCAAAAATTCATAAAGATTCAAGCAAAACTAAGCAGTTTGTAAAATTCAGTAAGTACCTTCCACCATGCACCGAACGAAATTTTATACAGACGGAGACATTTCTATTGTTTCTAAGGTAGAGTGCGCAAAATTTTATCATTATCGGAACAAAACTATAGATTTCTAAGCAATAGAAACGCAGGGTTTCATTGAAAAAAGAACTTTGTTATTCTCAAATATTCCAATTTCATACAACCCTTATTCTGAGAATAAAGAAAACAACAAAACAAGGATCTGTCAAATCGGCCGAGCCATTCTCAAGTTATGTTGTAATGTACCTTTCCCCATACACCGTATGAAACTTAATGTAGACGGTGACCTTCCTCTTGGTTTGAAGGTCAAGCGTGCGAAATTTCATAAAGATCGGGATGAAACTGTAGATTTCGTGTCTGTATGATAAGTATTCTCCGCCATGCACCTATAACGAAATTCTCAGCTGACGTTTTCTACCTATAAACTATATTCCTGTCAAATTTCAGCTTCATAGGTGAAGTAGTTTTCGAGATTTCGTGTTTAGTCAGTCAGTGAGTCAGTGAGTGAGTTCGCTGTTATGTAGATAGAGATTAAGAAAACAGATTGCTTAATTTTGGATGCAAAAGAATTAAGGGAGACTTGCACACAAAACTAAATAGTAACATGCAAATCTGTAATGCTAACTGATACCAGATCATGCCTGATGCGACAGTTTTCGCCATTTACAGAGAAACTGTTGTGAGCGGTAGACTTCTTTTCATCATTTTGTGTGTCTGTATAGGGGGCGGGGGTGGGGAGGAGGTCAGTTACAAAACGCTTCATAAACGTCCGAAATTACATGAAAACTTTGTTGTAGGTCCCTAACTACTCCCATTATACAATAAATGACGCATACATCTGGGTATTATCACGCGGTGGCCTTGCATTATTTATAACGTCATATCTCCTTTGCTACGGGTTGTGCTCTTTTGTTTTTTGGTCAGGAACCTTCGTCGGCGTATGGTGAATAGTTCACCAAAGTTTCATTGCAATCGAATGAATGGTTTATGAATACATTGACATACAGACAAACATTCATTTATATACAGGGTGTTTCACTAAGTGTGTTTCCCTCTGTATCTTATAAAATAATAGGTGAGGGGAAATTTTAATGCGGTAGGTCAACACAAGAAATGTTACACTTTCTGCGGAGCTATGAACATAGTTTATTGTATCATTTTACGAAGAGTTACTGCACAAAGATATAATTTTTTTAAATGGAACAATAGTTTTTTCTATCGTGCATTAGATTCGTTGAAACCAGCGGCGTCCAAATCAATTTAAAGTACATTCCTATCACTGTTAGTTTGGGAGCTACAACCCTTCAAAGTTTTTTTTTTAAGTCTATCGGACCAAACTTCGTGGTCATCAGTCCGTAGCTTACAAACTAGTAAAAGCTAGGTAAACTAATCTAAGGACAACACACACACCCATGCCCCAGGGAGGACTCGAACCTCCACGGCAAGCAACCGCGCGCTCCGCAGCGAGACGCTTTAGACCGCTCGGCTACTCCACCGCGGCTTCAGAGTTTACGGGGCGGAGGGTACGACAGCGTAGCTGACTGGCTGGTGGTCATGAGACAGTGGGCCGTGCCCCAGGGAATAGCCACTCGGCCAGTCAGATACGCTATCGCAGCCTCCGCCCCTGGAACTTTGAAGGGTTGTAGCTCTCAAACTAACAGTGATAGGAATGTAGTTTAAATTGATATGGACGCAGCTGGTTGAAACGAATCCAATACACGATAGACAAAACTGTTGTTCCATTTAAAAATTATATCTTTGTGGTGTAAGTCTTTGGAAAATGATACAATAAACTATGTTCATAGCTCCGCGGAAAGTGTAGCATTTCTTGTGTTGACCTACCGCATTAAAATTTCTCGTCACCTATTATTTTATAAGTTACAGAGGCAAACACACTTAGTGAAACACCCTGTATATATAAATGAAGGCTACACGGTAAGTACAGAACACTGTGCGTTAGAGCACATCAATGGATGGAAATCAGGTGGCAAACCAGGAAAATAAGTCAATCGACGTGTCTCATTTGTTGCTGTGATATCCTCGTGCAGGGTTAAGGCTAGAAAAATTGGCGAGATAAGAACATTTTTAAAACACTAAGTAGACAAAGATGATATGATACTTTTTGTGATATCGCTAAAGAACATATATTAGTGGAAACACTACCGCTAATATATGTAGGCAATGGAAACTGGTTACTAGAAGTTATGCAACGTATCGTCAACATAGATGAAGAGATCGGCGAAGGAAATTTTCTGTCGCGTTTATTAGCTTTCGAGATGAATAGCTCTTCTTTGTAACAACAAACGTCTTTTCACCCTGTCGTCTCGTATTTGACTGTTAAGCGATGTAGTTGTAATTTTATCATTATCTGAATCTTGATACTGCAGTTCAATCTCGTGCTAGTGATAACATTCATACAAATGAATACAGTATGTACTATGATTCCTTGTGACTTATTGAGTTTCGATCGCTTCACAGATACAGATACACCTTATTTTCGTATTTTTTTCTGTAGGAAAAGCCACTCACGTAAAATCTCATTGAACGCACATTGGAAGCGTGTATTCGTCATCGCCTACTGGCGTATCACCCGGCGTGATGGTATGGGGTGCCACTGGTTACACATCTCTTGTTCGCATCGACGGCACTTTGAACAGTGGCCGTTACATTTCAGATGTAATACGACCCGTGGCTCTACCCTTCATCCGTTCCCGGTGAAACCCTACAATTCAGCAAGATGGTGCACGACCGCATGTTGCAGGTCCTGTACGGGCCCTTCTGGATACGAAAAATTTTCAACTGCTGTCCTGGCCAACAAATTCTCCAGATATCTCAGCAATTGAAAATGTCTGGTCAATGGTGGCCGAGCAACTGGCTCGTCACAATACACCAGTCACTACTCTTGATGAACTGTGGTATCGTGTTGAAGCTGCATGTGTATCTGTACCTGTACACGCCATCCACACTCTGTTCGACTCAATGTCCAGACTTATCAAGGCCGTCATTACGGCCAGAGGTGGTTATTTGGGTACTGATTTCTCAGGATCTATGCACCTAAATTGCGTGAAAATGTAATCACATGTCAGTTCTAGTATAATATATTTGTCCAATAAATACCCGTTTATCATCTGCATTTCTTCTTGGTGTAGCAATTTTAAAGGCCAGTGGCGTATTAATGTACACCTGCTCCCTGTGGGACTATGAATGCCGTGTGCTTTTAAATTGAGATTTATTATGTGATTGGTAGCGGGATTATTTTTCTATATAATATAAGCTTAATTTAAATTCTTTGAATTTGCCTAGCCTTACGTAGACGATAATCCACAATACGTAATATTCCTCACGAATATGTCAAGTTTCGAATTGACTCATGCTTCTGTTCCGTGAAACACTAAAATAAAAAAAAAATGTCACTAATTCTGTTGATTAACACGGATGAGATACGTCATGGTTTAATTTCGTATTTTATACATAATTACGTTTCTCGCAATTAGCGTAACGTTATGGACGGCCTGACATGTTTGCTTGATAATTGACAATCATGATAGTTAGTGCGTTCTGAATGAAAATAATACTAATGAACATCTGTCGCTTAATGAGATTTTACGTGAGTGGCATTTCCTACAGAAAAAAAATACGAAAATAAGGTGTATTTGTATCTGTGAATAGTGTGAATGCTCTGAAAAACTAATCGTTTACATATCACAGCATTTTCTTCCTGTCGGTTAAATTTCGCGTCTGTAGCACGCCATCTTCGTGGTGTAGCAATGGCCAGGAGTGTACATTACGATCCAGTACTTTCACACGCGGAACCACACGCAATAACATACGCCTTCCACTATCCACGGCTGGAAGAAGTTTCAGACGATCGGGAATGTCAGAAATCAACTAAGGGAGTCATGACATAAGACAGACAGATGCTCATCATGTTCTCAAAATGTCTCAAGCAGCAGGTCTCCAGTTGGAATAGAATGGCGCGTTGTCGATTACCCCAACATAAAACTACTGCGCAAGGTCCGCTGAATTCGCGTTACACTAATGTGCGAGCAGTATACAGAACTCGTAGCTTCGTCTTCATACGCTCTTTGAAGGTCTTACTTAAAACATCTGCAGAAAGGGGCGAGATGCAAACAAGTAGACAGATACCAGTCGGAAAACAATCGTAAACCCTCTTATAATTTTCAAATTCACTCAAAATTTATAACTGAAGAAATGCATATGGCGTCGATCCATGGTGAAACATCCATACTAGTACATAGGCGTTAATGATGGCGCTGATCCTGGGATCCATTCGAACATACTGCTTGTGGTGTCGCACAAGTACAAAGTGCGCGCCACCCACTTTCGCCGCGCGCCGCCATGCACGCACGGCGCGGCGTTCTCACGACGACAGCCACGAGCGCCCTCTGCGACAACTCCGCTCGTGGCCACCACTGAAGGACATCGTTCATTTGGGACTGTAGTAAAGACTTCGGAATCCGATAGGCACCAGTGAAGACTTGGCTATCAGTTAGGCACTAGGCAGGACTCTAGCTCAACTATGTATAAACATTCTGCAGTACTATGTAAGAGTTAAGTATTGTATTAATTCTGTGCAATATATATCTCGTTCTAATTTACTCTAGTGTTTCTAGTTTCTGGCTGCTCCTCTCCGTACCTGCACCAGCGAGCTATCTTTATTCCTGTGTCGGTCTCATTCCACTCGGCCACCGACACCTACGACGGAAACGAGACACAAAAGCGGCGACGAGGCGGGGACACAAAAGTGGCGACGAGGATGGGATAGACGATCAGTGGACCAGCCCGCTTGCAGAAGCCAGACAGCAGCAGTCGGAGCACGCAGAAATTGCTCCCGCCCACCCACCCTTATTATAAGATTTTGGGGGAACATTCTATTACGTGTTTTGTGGACTTTTTTTTGTTGCAGAGCGCCCTCTTTCATATTGCATTTGTGTTTTGTTATAAGTTACTTGTATACGCGGCGCCTAATCGGTCAGCATGCCCACTACCCCGAACCCAAACTTAATGGAAATTATTCAGTTACAGACGGCGCAAATAACACAACTCCTGCAGGCTGTGGCCCAGCTCACAGCGCAAGCAGCTAACCAACAACAACAGCCGCCGCTTCAGCAGCCCACACCTGCCGCCGCAACGCTTCCTACGTTTCGCCAGTACAACGAACGTGAGGAAGAATGGAGCGACTACTTCGCACAGTTTCAAGATCCCGTCGCGGCTCATCAAATTACAGGTCAGAAAGTGAAGCATCTGCTATTATCTGTGGTGGGCACCAACACCTTCGTGTTACTGAAAAAACTTTTCCCCGACGTATCTCCTCGTGATGTAGACTTTGAACAAATAGTGGAGGCACTAAATGCTCATTATGAGAGAAAAGTTCTCGTAGCTGCGGCGCGGTACCGATTTTTCAGACTTAAAAAATTACCGCAGCAGTCACACCAAGAGTGGATTACGGAATTGAAGGGCTTAACCCGCAAATGCAAATTTACTTGCTCTTGTGGACTTTCGTATAGTGACGTGATGTTGAGGGATGCGATTACGCATAATATTCAGGACCCGAGAATTAGAGCAGCAATTCTGAAACAGTCTGACCCCTCATTAGACAGTGTACTGCAGCTTATAGATGCGCATGATACTTTTGACTTAGCAGATGTAGAAATGCAAAGCCACAGTGTTAATTCAGTGCGCCGCAACGGTCGCTTTCCTAGCCGTAGTTCTCAGTATAGCACTAGTGATTCTTACAATAGTACAGGCCGTGTTGAACAGACAGTGAACAGTAGCCAGAGTAAAAGTGCGACGCAAAGGTCGCCCCGTAGTGTTAGACACAGTAATTTGCATTTCAGAAAAATGTACGTAAATCTTGCCCCCAGTGTGTGTCTGGCCACAAGCGTGCTCATTGCCCTAGTCGCAACGCAACCTGTTATCAATGTGGCAAATCAGGACATGTACAGTCTGTGTGTATGCAACATAAAAACTCAAAGAACAGTAACGTTAGAATCAGTGCTTCGCAAAGTGCGAGAGCAGTGCATACAGTCAATGTCATAGACGCTGTGGAATTGAACAGTGCTTTACTTGGTTCTCAATTGCAAGGAAATTCTTCTGCACCTATTGCAAAACTATATACTGAGCCACGCCGCAAGCGCCGACGAGCGCGTACATCTGTGCAACGGAAAAGGGTTCGGGACAAGCAAAATGACTATGAACGGTGCACTCCTGTAGCGAAAATAGTGCCTTCTGCAACTGCTCCTTGTAATAGTGCCCAGTACTGTGTAGCTAGTGACAGTAGACATCAAGTAGCTACTCAAAAGTATAGTGTAGTAGTTAGTAAATCTGGAGTAGCTTCGCATGCTTGCGCGGACGCCGATCCGGCGGTAGTGCCATCTAGTGACAGTGTTGTTAATCCGCTGCGTGCCGCGTCTGCGCCGCTTACTTCACTACGCGGCCCGCGCAAGCGCAGTAAACAAACCGTAGCAGACGTTGCCCACATTCGCGCACCTGTCGAGCGCCGCAAGCACAAACTGTTTGTGACTCTCTTCATAGAAAATAAGACGGTGCAATTTCAGCTTGATACTGGTTTCGCTGTCACATTAATAAATAAAGATACTTATGAACTTCTGGGTTCGCCAAAATTGTCGACGTCACAGCAAGTGTTAACAGCTTATACAGGTCACAATATTCCCGTGCTAGGAACGTGTAGCCTGCCCGCCTCTTTTCAAGGTGTAACGAAAACAGTTGCTTTTCTTGTTCTTCAGGCAAATCGACACAGAACATTTTTGGACTAGATGCTTTTGACTTGTTTGGTATATCAATTCAAAGAGATGTGCTTCAAATTTCGTCAATAGTGCCTCAGGATAAAATCAATGCATTGTGTGACAAATATAGTGACTTGTTTTCGCCGGAACTAGGTTGTGCAAAAGACTTCGTGGTACATGTAACTTTAAAAGAATCTGCAGTTCCAAAATTTCGTAAAGCTAGACCAGGGCCTATCGCCTTGCGTGATACAGTTGCCGAAGAACTTAAACCTTGGCAAGATAGTGGGGTGATTTCTCCTGTTTCTGCGAGTCAGTGGGCCTCGCCTATAGTAATTATACCCAAGCCGTCAGGAAAACTTCGTCTCTGTGCGGACTTCAAATCAACAGTGAACAGTCAAACAACTGTAGACACTTATCCCCTGCCTAGACCTGACGAACTAATGGACAAATTAGGACAGTCTCGTTTCTTTTCTAAGGTTGATTTAGCAGAGGCATACTTACAGATTCCACTTGATGACGAGTCAAAAAAGTTTTTCGTCATTAATACTCACATGGGCCTTTTTCAATTTCAACGCCTACCCTTTGGCAGTTCTTCCGCCCCCGCTATTTTTCAGCGTTTTTTGGAACAGCTGACAGTTTCTGTACCGTGTTGTTCGAACTATTTAGATGATATTGTGGTATCCGGACGTACAGTTGAAGAAAATTTAGCAAACTTGGAGTTCCTTTTCAAAGTTTTGACTGCAGCAGGTCTACGTTGCAATAAAGCAAACTGAAATAGAGTACCTAGGCCATGTGATTAATGCCCAAGGAATACATCCCTTACAGTCACATCTTCGAGCAATCAAAGACTTGCCTCCTCCTAAGAATGTGCACGAATTGCAAGCAGTAATGGGAAAACTTAACTATTATTTCAGGTTTATTCCCAATGCGTCTCAGATTGCAGCTCCACTGCATCACTTACGTAGGAAGAATGTTCCTTTTGTATGGTCTAAAGATTGCCAGGTTGCGTTTGACAAATTAAAGTCTGCACTACTCAGTGAGGCATGTTTGATTCCCTTTGACCCACAGAAGCCTGTAGTGTTAGTAGTTGATGCCTCGTCGTACGGTGTGGGTGCAGTTTTATCGCATCGTATTGGATGTCACGATCGTCCTATTGCCTTTGCATCCAAGCTACTGACGCCAACGCAACAGAATTACAGTCAGATAGAAAAGGAGGCCTTAGCAATAATTTACGGCGTCACAAAGTTTCATCATTATCTCTATGGCAAAAAATTCTATTTGTTGACAGACCACAAGCCTCTCACGTCGTTGTTCTCACCCACAAAGCCAATTCCGCCACGAACGGCACAAAAGCTTCAGAGATGGTCCTTGATATTTTCTAATTATCAGTATGAGATTTTGTACCGACCTACCACTAAACACGCCAACGCGGACACTCTTTCCCGACTTCCGGTTGGCCAGGATGTGTCGTTTGATTCTTCGGAAATGGCATGTTGTCAGATAGACTCCAGAGATGCTTCCGCTGTCTAAGACTTTCCTTTGAACTCTCGTCGGGTTGCACAGGAAACAGCTGCGGATGCAGACCTAAGTGTGGTAGCACGTTTTGTTCGCTCAGGGTGGCCTGCCAGAGCCAAAGACATTGATCGGCCTCTGGTTCGACGTTATTTTGCACAACGTCATGCATTATCTTTACGTCAGGGTGTACTGTTGTTGCATACCGACAACGACCAAGCAAGAGTGATTGTTCCTCGTTCCCTGCAACGAGAAGTGTTACGCCTCCTGCATCAAGGACATTGGGGCATTGTTAGGACAAAGCAATTGGCCAGACGTCATTGTACTTGGGTTGGTATGGACGCTCAGATAAAGAGCATGGCGTCACAGTGTACTGTTTGTGCGGAGCATCAGGCGGCTCCTCCGCAACGTATCTCAGACTGGCCTCGCCCCAAGGGACCATGGCAACGTTTACACATTGACTTAGCCGGACCTTTCTGGAACACGCGCTGGTTAATTGTTGTAGACGCTTTCAGCAAGTTTCCTTTTGTGATTGCCATGAACTCAACGACGGCGTCTAGTACAATCAGTGCCTTAACATCAGTGTTTTGCATCGAAGGTTTGCCTGAAACTATCGTCAGTGACAATGGACCTCAGTTTGTTAGTGCGGAATTTCAACAGTTTTGTCGTGTGAATGGCATTCAGCATATCACCACCGCACCTTTTCACCCTCAGTCCAATGGTGAAGCAGAACGTTTCGTTCGAACATTCAAGTCTCACATGGAAAAGATGAAAGGCCAGCACTCCAGGCAGCAAGCTCTTCAAATTTTCCTGTCTACGTATCGGTGCATGCCACGTGACGGCCCGTCTCCTGCCGAGCTGCTACACGGCCGCCGTCACAGCACTCACCTTCACCTGCTGCAGCCTCCCACGCACCGAGTCGGTTCGTATGGCGCTACGCGTTTTCAGGTTTCTACGCCAGTGCTGTACAGGGTGTTTGCTGGCAACAAGAAGACATGGTTGCCGGCCACCATTCGGCGCGTGCTCGGTCGCAATATGTATGTTGTACGTTCTTCCACAGGGTCGGAGCTGCGGCGCCACGCAAACCAATTGCGCCTGCACAGACCGCGCGATCCTGTCTCCGGTTTCTTGATTCCAGACCCAGTTCACCACCAGGGAGCACATCCACATCGTTCGTCGACGGGTCCAGCGTCCCCGGACTACGAGATCGTCCCGATGGAGATTGACGCGACTCCGCCGCTGTCACCGCCGCAGATGACAGCGTCACCGAGAGGGACTCCGGGACCGTGCGCCCCCCCCCCCCCCCCCAGCTTGGGGCACGCACCTCAGAAGAAGATGACCTGCTCCCTCTGGGCGGGAGCGGGCGCCCTTCCGCTGGTTTTCGCGGTTTTTCCGGCGGATCGCAAGGTTTATACCGGGGCGCGGACGGCGTCTCGATCCCAGCCTCAGCTACGACGCCCGTTCCACCAGTAACGCCCCCGCCCAGGCCCTCCTCCCAGTGCCCTCGCCGTGGCCCTCAGCCCTACGCCACGACGGCGCGGCGGTTTGGGGGGGGAGGGGTGTGTTGTCGCACAAGTACAAAGTGCGCGCCACCTACTTTCGCCGCGCGCCGCCATGCACGCATGGCGCGGCGTTCTCACGACGACAGCCACGAGCGCCCTCTGCGACAACTCCGCTCGTGGCCACCACTGAAGGACATCGTTCACTTGGGACTGCAGTAAAGACTTCGGAATCCGATAGGCACCAGTGAAGACTTGGCTATCAGTTAGGCACTAGGCAGGACTCTAGCTCAACTATGTATCAACATTCTGCAGTACTATGTAAGAGTTAAGTATTGTATAAATTCTGTGCAATATATATCTCGTTCTAATTTACTCTAGTGTTTCTAGTTTCTGGCTGCTACTCTCCGTACCTGCACCAGCGTGCTATCTTTATTCCTGTGTCGGTCTCATTCCACTCGGCCACCGACACCTACGACGGAAACGAGACACAAAAGCGGTGACGAGGCGTGGACACAAAACTGCTGAATACTGTCGGCGCTTACTCGACTTGTTCACGTTGTTCTAAAAGAATTGTCTTCTGGTCCGGACTGTGTACCATTTCTATTTGATTATGCTGAAGCGATAGCCCCTTACTTAACAGCTATATACAACCTCTCTCCCAAAGAAGGATCTGTAGCAAAAGATTGGAAAGTTGCACAGGTCAAACGTGTATTCAAGAAAGACGGTAGGAATAACGCACTGAACTAAAGGCCTATTGCATTGACGTCAACTTAGAGAAGAGTTGTGGAACATATCCTGTATTGAAATATTGTGAATTATCTCAAACAGAATGATCTATTGACCCAAGGTCAAGACGGATTTAGAAAATACCGTTCATGCGAAACACAAATGGCTCTTTACTCACATGAAGTGATGAGTGCTATCGACACGGGTTCGAAAATTGATTCCGTATTTCTTGATTTCCTGAAAGCTTTTGATACCGTACCCCACAAACGGCTTTTCATCAGATTGAGTGGTTATGGTATATCGCTCCAAATTTGCGACTGGATAGGGGATTTCCTGTCAGACAGGACACAGTTCGTGGTAATCGATGGTAAGTCATCAACTAAAACAGAGGTGATATCGGGCGTTCGACAGGGTAGTGTTATTGGTCCTCTGCTGTTTTTTATTTACATAAACGATTTACGGGAAAATCTAAGTAACTGTCTTAGGTTGTTTGCAGATGTCGCTGTCATTTATCGTCTAGTAAAACCATCTGAAGATCAAAATTATCTGCAGAACGATCCGAATAAGATATCACTAAGGTGAAAAAATTGGCAATTGACTCTAAATAATGAAAAGTGTGAAGTCGTCCATAAGAGTAGGAAAAGAAATCCGTTAAAATTTGTTTACAAGGTAAATCAATCAAAAGTGAAGGCCGTGAACACTACTAAATACCTAGGAATTACTATTACTTCAGACATAAATTGAAAGAACACGTAGATAATGTCGTGGGAAAGGCGAACCAGAGACTACGTTTTATTGGCAGAACCCTTAAAAGATGCAACAGAACTACTAAAGAGACTGCATACACTATGATTCTCCGTCCTTTTATGGATTATTGCTGCCCAGTGTGGGATCCTTAAATGGTGGATTTGACGGAGGACATCGAAAGAGTCCAAAGAAGGACAGTTTGTTTCGTATTGTCACGATACAGGGGAGACAGCGTTACGGAAATGATACAGGATCTGGGATGGAAATCATTACAACAACGGCGGTTATCACTGCTGCGTGGGCTACTTACGAAAGTACAATCGCCAACATCCTCCTCCGAATGCGAAAATATATTGTTGACTCCCACTGAAATAGGTGGAAAAATCATCAGTATAAAATACCAGAAGTCAGGGCTCGAATTGAGAGATTCAGATGTTCTTTCGTCCCACGCGCTTTTCGAGAGTGGAATGGGAGATGAATAGTATAAAGGTGTTTCTATGAATCCTCTGCCAGGAACTTAAATGTGATTTGCAGAGTATCCCATGTAAACGTAGATGTTTTGCACAGGCATCGGAAAATAATATAAATAGGATAACCATGAAATTTATACCGATGTAATGTACGAACATTTTGTACACACCTGTGGGGACCGTTTCCATCTTGTATAACTGAAATTCTTCACTTCACTACCAAAATATTCAGTCACAAAACGAGAGTAAATTTGCCACGCTACCACGGCGCCACTTGTGTTCTCGACGAAGGTCACATTTGAACTCTCGTAACCCGACAGGTATCTAAGGTGGCGACGTCTTCTGGAATGAGACGCACCGATCATTCCCCTTCCCCAACCCACCCATCAAAATTCTGAGAATCGAAAATTTCTCGGTGTTTCGGTCACATTTTTGGGATTCCATTCCACTGTGCGGCGGCTACAAGGCAGACGGTGTCTGGTGCGGACATGGGGCTGGCAGAAGAGTGTGTCGGCGACAGGTGGGGTGGTGGGAACGGGGCGCCGTGGGCTGTCAGGCGTCGCGATATTAGGCGGCGGAGGCGGGCGCCCGGGAGGCGCTATCGATTCCAGGGGCCGCCGCCGCTGCCGCTATGGCCGGCGGCTCTACGCCGACGCCGCCCACGCCGCCGGACCGCCTGCCACCCTGTGGAAGTGAAAGGGCTGACACCTGCGACACGCGTTGATATACTGGCGATAGCATCTATCAGTGCAAATAGCAATGGAACACGCCCTCACGATTTGTTGTTGAAACAGTGCATAAAGCGTACACGAAATGACATTTACTGTGTGAATAATGACCACCAAAAACATAATACAAGTGAAGCTAAGGAGCACAACATTGAAAATAGGCTGCCCAGTGTTGCTCACTCATTGGGAAAGTTGTCAGTGGACAGCATGTTTGGGAATGAGAAGACTTTGCACTGATGTTTTGGCCCACTTTAGGTTACGGTAGTAACACTAAAAGTGGGCCTTTGCGATCGTCTTTTGACAGCTCGAAATTTAAATGAAAATAACGGCTTAACTATTCATCTGACACGAAAATTGAATAACCGAATTTGTAGAGGAGAGAGCAAAGTTGTGGAGACTTTTTTTTTTTTTTTTTTTTTTTTTTTTTTTTTTTTTTTTTTTTTTTTTTTAATAGCCGTAGCGTAGTGGGCAAGGTCGGTGGTTCGGAACCCGCCACTACCTAAATTCTTCTTTCGGAAAAGGGTTTCAAACACTCTTATTAATTAATATTTTATTATTTAGATTATTATTTTGGTCCAAAATGTTTGCAAAAACTTATAAAACTACAAATCTAAAGTTGGCCGTAAAACACGTTAGTGCGATTTTTTTGAATAAAGCTATGTGTATAATCTTTTTGTAATGTGAATATCTTTGACTTGTATGTATGTAGTTCTGTGAGGAAAATTAAGTTTGTTGTTGTGTCCAAGACATCCACCTTTACATTACCTTTCACGACACAACACATTTTTTGGAACTCCGAGCAGTTAAAAGCTATTTGGAAGACTGAAGGACGAGAACTCCATGCACACACTCAAGTCCTAGGTGTAGACTGGAACACTGAGAATGACCAAGATTGACCCCAGCACCATCACCATAAAGTTACCAGGAAAACAGCTACCAAACAACAGCTTTTTCAGTGCACGGCTAGATTATATGACCGACTAGGACGTTTCACCCCAGTCTCCCTCGGTGGAAAATTGTTGTTCCAGGACACATGGTGCAGGGGAATTGGCTGGGATGAACTCATGCCCTGGGACGATGGTGCACTTGGATATCTAGCTTACCTTCAGTGTCACACGTTCGTGTACCAAGATTGCTTGCCACAGCATATGGAAGAGACACTCAAGGACATATGAAAGGGCATATGGAGCAACTCTGTATGTACGTACAACCTATGGGAATAATGTTCAAAGTGATCTAATCTGTAGCAAGAACAGACTTCCTCCTATTAAGAAAGTAGCCTTGCCACGGCTGGAACTCTTAGCAGCTGTAGTAGGAACCCGATTATTGTGCTACTTCTGCCATGCTACACAATTTGAAATCGCACTCACAATCTTATGGACGTACTCTACAGTCACACTAAGTTGGATTTGGGACAATCCAAACAGATAGAAGACCTTTGTCTGCAATCGTGTAACGGAGATACAAACACACACGATTCCTACACAATGGAGACACTGCCCTGGACAAGACAATCCAGTTGAACATCTCTCACGAGGACTCCTTGGAGATGAAATACGTTCACTGGAAATCTGGTGGCATGGACCACCTTGGCTTTCACGCTCTCCCGAATGTTGGCAAAATGTTATTGCGACTGTGGAACAACGACCTCCTGAAGAGAAGACGAAACAGACACGCTAGAAAGTACTCTCTGTCTCTACACCGACTAGCCTCATGAACTTATCAAAATTCAGTTCGTACCGGAGGCTCCTTCTTACTACGGCATGGATACACCACTTCTTGAACAATATTCGTCAGAACGAGAAATCTTCGGGAGAGCTTACAGCTGTTGAATTATCAGCGGCACGAATGTATTCGATAAGAGTAGCTCAGGGAGACTTCTTAACCAGAGAACTACACGCACTACAGAATAATGTACCACTGCCGAGAGACTCAAATCGAACGGTACAACCCTTTCTTGGAAGATTGACTAATACGTCTAGGAGGCCCACTACAGCACACTAGTCTCGACAGAGGGCAGAAACATCCGGTGCTCCTCGATGGTTCTCACCATTTCACACAATTGGTCATCCGAGAGACTCATATTCGCCTTCATCACTTTGGAGTTTGTTCCATTCTGTCTGAACTCCGGACCGAATTCTGGATCCTCAGAGCTCGTCAGGCAATCAAAAGAGTCCTGCACTCATGCTTCACGTGTAAGATCCTCAAGAATCCACAAGGTCGAGAAACTGAAGCACCACTACCATCTGACGAGTTATGCCTGGTAAACCATTTGCTCTAACAGGTATAGACTTTACCGGACCGCTGTTTATCAAAGTGGGAAGAGAAATGCAAAAGGCACTCATTGCGCTTTTCACATATGCTACCACACGGGCAGTACACCTCGAACTTTGTACAGACTTGTCAACAGACAAGTTTCTCATAGCACTTCAGCGATTCGCCGGCAGACGTGGACTACCCCATACAATTTATACAGACAACGAGAAAACATTTCACTCCGCAAACACCGAATTAGCGCAACTTTGGAAGGCGTTAACCAGCACAAGGATTCACCAGTTCCTCGCTCACCGTGGCATTACCTGGAAATTCATTATCCCACGAGCGGCTTAGTGGGGAGGATGGTGGGAAAGAATGGTAGGAACTGTAAAGCGTTGCCTCCGGAAGGTACTGGGACTCGTTAGGCTCACTGAGGAAGAACTGAACACCACGTTCATCAGTATTGAAGCCGCTGTGAACTCGAGGGCTATCACACAAGGAGACGATTCAGAGGCACTGACCCCTTCCCATTTTCTGATTGGTGAGAAGCTCATAATAATTCCATCAGGACCAGAGTCTACCCCAAACATGAACCTAACGAAAGAATTCCGCTTGAGACAACAACTCTCCGACAACTTTTGGAAGCGTTGGACTAAAGAATAATTGCTGGAGCTGAGGAACTTCCATGAAGTTAAATGCCCGACACGACTCACCAAATTACGCCCTGGGGACATCGTGCTTATACAAGAGGACATGCGCCCCCGACCGTTGTGGAGGAAAGCCAGAATAGAGACAATAGTGCCAGACGGGGAGATAAAGACTATAATTCTCCGCACTCCAGAAGGTCACACCATCAGTCGTCCTGTGCAGCTCGTCGTACCTCTAGAGGTCGACAAGGGTGGGGAGGACGTCGCGGAATGAGTAGACTTTCCACTGATGTTCTTTGAAGAAAGCTATGTGTATAATCTTTTTTAATGTGAATATCTTTGACTTGTATGTATGTAGTTCTGTGAGAAAAATAAAGTTCGTTGCTGTGTACAAGACATCCAACTTTGCATTACATTTCACAACACTGTCATGGTATCCAGGCTTTGAGTTTGTCCAATATATATATATATATATATATATATATATATATATATATATATATATATATATATATATATATATGTTTGTATGTCCACGAAGGTTCCTGACCCAAAAACAAAAGGGCACGTCACATAGCTCAGGAGATATGAAGTCATGAGCGACCACCGCGTGAGAATACCCAGATTTATGCGTCAATTATTGGAAAATGGGAATAGTTAGAGACCTGCAAAGAAGTTTGCATGTAATTTCGGATGTTTATGAAGCGTTTTGTAACTGACCCCCCACAAAATGACGAAACGAAAAGAAGTTTACCGCTCACAACAGTTTCGCCGTATATTCCGTAAAACTGTAGCACCAAATAAAGTTAGCATTGCAGATTTGCATGTTACTGTTTATTTTTATCTGCAAGTGTCCCTTAATTCTCTTGCATCCAAAATTAATCAATCTCTTTTCTTAATCTTTATCTATATAAAAGCGAAAGGACGCTCACTCACTGATTAAACAGGAAATCTCGAAAACTATTTCACCTATGAAAGTGAAATTTGGCAGGAATGTAAGTTATAGGTATAAAACGTCAGCTACGTAAATATTTTGTGATAGGTGCATGGCGGCGCATACTTCGCTTACAGACTCACGAAATCTACTGTTTCATTCCGATCTTTACGAAATTTCGCACGCTTGACCTTCAAAACAAGAGGAAGGTCACCGTGTCTACATTAAGTTTCATACGGTGCATGGAGGAGGCCACTTTGCAACATAAAAATGAATCCCTAAATACCTTGGTCGCGCCATAACTTGAGAACGGCTTCAAAGATTTCACAGACCCTTTCTTTTTTTTTTTTTTTTTTTTCGTTTTTCTCAGAACAAGGGTTGTATGAAATCAAACTGGAATGTTTGAGGACAACAATGTGTGTTTTTTCAATGTGGCCCTGCATTTCTGTTGCATATAAATCTATAGATTTGTTCCGATATTGATGAAATTTTGCACACTCTACCTTAAAAACAAGAGAAATGTCACTGTGTAACATTTCGTTCGTTGCATGGTGAAGGGTACTTACGAAATTTTACAAAATGCATATTTTTCTCCAATGTTTATGAATTTTAGACCACATTCCCTTTAAACCAAGAAGAAGATCACTTGATACATAAATGTTTGTATGGTACATGACAGAGGGTACCTTGCAGAAAACTTTGCCGAGAGAAGGAAAGGTGGAAACGAACAGAGATATGAGCGAATGAGGTGGATGCAGAGAGAGGGGGAAGCGGATGTGAACTACAAGGATAAATAAACACCCGGGTAACGCTGGGTTTACAGCTAGTGATGTATAAGTATTTTAGCTGTGGTTGCCCGTCATACAAAATCCATTGACTTTAACCATAGCAGCACCAAGGTATTTTAGGTTACACGGAGCACCAATCAAGGGGAAAGTTTTCCCGGGTGTTACAATAATCTGTAAATCATGTAAAACGGATTTATTTTAAGTAATTCTGTTTGCGATGTAAGATGGCTGCCAAGAAATACCCAGCACCAAGCCCCCTCCTTGAAATATTTCTTCCAAAAAAATAAAAAATATTAAGAAATAACTAATTTTATCCAAATGGATAAGAAGGTAATGGATTGATGTAAATAAAGTAAATTTAGAAAAAGTAGAGCCTATCAAAATAACGTTCCGCGTAAAGAAAAGTAACACCGAAAGAAAATAAATTTTCAAATCAATCGTAATTTTTAAAAGGGAAAGATTGGCGCTAAAATTATCTCAAGTTAGTGGCCGCGTTGCAAATCACTGTTGTTCACAATTGTGCTTGCAAACATTTACTGTAACTGAATAAAGCCGGAAAATGGCACAAACATATTTAATTCTAGCAAAGTGCCTAAAAGCCTGTCTGACTTTGTAGAAGAACAGCACGCCACAAATACATTGCAAAGAAACTAACTGTTGGTATTCACTAGTAAAACACCAATTTATTATAAGTCCGCGGCTACCAAAAAAGAGGAAATAATTAAATTTGCTTAAACTGGCATATATCTCAGGGACGTTAAGTGCGGAACAAAAGATTCTAAAATAGTTATGAAGTATTGTGCAACGTTCCAACATTTGGTTTCGCACACTGCAAGAAATTGGCGGCTGATGACAGTCTGTAAGAAAAATTCACCACTATTAATATATTGTACAGTAAGGAATAATGAGATGGATTTTAAATAAAAATAATGAAAAATGCAAATTTCCATTAAATAAAATCAGTTGTCATACACCTACAATAACTTCCAACATCCATTCTGTGCTCGAAAAGAAATTACAATTCAAATAAGTTAAACTCCAAGCAAGGGGGTACTGTGTCCAAAACGTGCAAGACCAAGAAGAAGAAACAATGGAGACTACTGCTCCTTCTTATCGAGTAAAACATATGATATTCTGGATTACGGGTTTTTGTTTCAAAAAAATGTGCTGGTTAGCGTTATACCTTAGTTTCATAAATTGTATCTATGATAGTTCTTTAATAATTTACATCAAATAAACACAGAATAATCGTAACAAATACAAGAGATTAATTACGAAGAATAAATAAATATGTAAATAAAATGCGGGACGCCCATGAAACGTTATGTCCTCCACTTCCCCCTATGATGTAGTCCAAGAGGGACCTAGCTGAACTTTAAATTTTCCTTGAACGAAATTGTCCATCACTTCAATTTCTTTTGGTGGGAAAGTAATTTTCAACGCTGTATGTCAACATCACAACCACCTCTGCTCCTCTCCCCCACTGTGAATTTGGAAGGGAAGTCCGAGGTAAGAGACAATCGCGTGAAAACATTGATCCTAGCAGCAGCAACATCATCCTGGATGTAAGTGTTGCTATGAACATTCAAGGACAAATCTAAATTCTAACTTCCTAGTAGACGCAATCTTGGATCTGTCCCTATGAGCTGTTATTCGGATAAAACAGTCATCTGTTGCGGATGTTACCCGCGGACGACCTTGGCCGTGCTTTTTTTTAACGGTTCCTATTGTCTTAAATTGCGTGCAGGACCTGGAAATTACACTCTGGAACACTCCAATAGCTGCAGCGACGTCCATCTGTGTCCGTCCAGATTCCAACCTTCCTATGGATCTACGTGCCATAGCTTCGGGGAAGTCATATTGTTTTTGCATTGAACTGCCTGCTCACCACGCTAACTGAGAACAGCTTGTGTAATTAGTCTGCGAGAGCAGACACAAATCAACACCGACCCCGTTTGCGGCAACTTTCTGTTGTTATAACTATCTCGGTTGCCGTAATGTTGTTATCTCCAGCCCGTTGAACCAACGGAAAGATGTCGAACAATTTACGTTCATCCTTCCGATGGAAATTCTTCTAACGTAGATATCTTAAGTCATCCCCTAACTCTCAAGACCAGTGTATTACATTAATAAAATTATAAGGATTTCAATCAACAACTAATTGTCACTTATAAACATAGGAAACCCTGGATCGGGATGAAATTGACCCAATACCTCATAACAACCATTCACACTCCGCAATGCCAGCAAATCTGCATTACAAAGGTAAAGTCCAGACAAGTGAAGCTTCGTTAACTGAAGTTCAATTTTTGGTTAAATTGACTGGTCTGTTGAGTTAAAATCTTCTTTTAGAGTGCAACACGAAGCACTATAGTTGTGCACAGCACACCACACGTATGCTGGATGCAATGCGGATCGCCATCCGTGTGTACGACCAACCAGCTTAGCGTCAGTAGGCGCTTCCCATTTTTGGAGAAGCTCACTGTTGGACGTCAGGAATTCCTCGAGATTACCGATAGTGGGCTTCAGTCGTCCATAAAAAAAACCGCGATCGTTGACACAATATTTTAAGTGACCTGGGAATCTAACGAATCCACTCAATGAGGTTGCTCTCTCTCGATGGCAGATTTTGAACTATATACAAAGAGTTGACATTGTTAGAAACTTATTACAAAATGTATGTAAACCTCCAAATGGCCAAAGACTGACAGCCGACATAAATGTAATAATATAAAATAAAATAAATGTTATACGCGTAACGGGACAAAAACATTTCCGTACATGTCATTATTTACAGGAAATATTCGCATGCGTTTTGTCGTAGATGTCCAATGCATTTCCTCTGTCGTAGGAGAAGTAGGTAGAAAAATAGTAAATAGCCGAAAGAGTTTCTCAAAATGTGAGATATCTACGAAAGATAGTCCTTATCCATACGTTCGACCATTTCATTAAATACTCGTTGTTGGTCTGCTACGATTATCATGCAGATTATCATAAAATATTCAAAGAAGAACGTTTGATTAGGCACCTATTTGTATAGTCACACAAAGCATCACACAAAATGGTTAACTAACTGTCGTAATAGGCAAGAAAACAAAAGCGAGTTTCTCAAGGAGACATACATTTAAAATAACGTGTCAAGAAAGTCACTTTTCTGTATATACTTTACAGGCTTATCATCAGTGTTATATATACACTACAGGCCATTAAAATCGCTACACCAAGAAGAAATGCAGATGATAAACGGGTATTCATTGGACAAATATACAAGGACATGTGATTACATTTTCGTGCAATTTGGGTGCATAGTTGCTGAGAAATCAGTACCCAGATCAACCACCTCTGTGGTCGTGTATTATCCAGCTGAAATGTACGGTTTCGCAGTGATTGAATGAAAGGTAGAGCCTCGGGTCGTAACACATCTGAAATGTGACGGCCACTGTTCAAACTGCCGTCGATGCGAACAGGAGGTGACCGAGACGTGTTACCAATGGCACCCCATACCATCAAGGCGGGTGATACGCCAGTATGGCAATGACGAATACACTCTTCCAATGTCTGTACACCGCGATGTCGCCAAACACCGATGCAGCATTGGGGGAGGATACACCACACAATAACTCCAAGCAATAATTTCGAAGCAATCAAGCAATCAGAAGCTTCGGTGGTACGAAATTTCTTTATTTTTCTTTTTTTTTTTCCCCCTATAGGAGAGTGAGTCTAAAGATCCTTCTGTAATGGAGTTCCCTAATATGTTCCCTTTCATCAACAATCATTGGCATCAGGACATTTTACATTTTCTGGGTGAGCAAAGAATGCATTTCGTTGTATTAATCGCTCGTCTACTTCAAATCATTCATCGGATAAATATCGTGATGTCTGAATTTCTTGAAAGAGATGATTCGATCCGTCAGTTAAATCTTTTCTCTTTTTATGGTAAACCACAACGGCATGTATGATTCTGAAAGGAAGCGAACACACTTCATTTTTCGAGCGGATCTGAAGAACATATACAACTTGAGGACTCGAATGACTGCAGTTAACCATCTGGAATAGTGTCTCGATTTGATAAGTAATTTGTACAAAGTCTCAAGGTGATTGCATTTGAAATGTCTTGAAGATACTTCTGGTCTTTACTCAACAAATTTCTGTCTGTATCAAGAATGGAATAAGTTATGGGTCCATAGTGGACGACAGGGAGATTTTCATAGAAATTGATCTGTTGTCCGATTTGTCCACTAAACGATTTAGGCCCTGCAGTTTGACAGTCAACTTGATGGAAAATATTGTGGATAGAAGCTGAATAAAACGCAGCAGGCATACACTCCACCGTAGTGGGCGTGATACATGACGTTGTAGTCGGTGTATGACACAATTCCTCCATCCAGTTTTGGTTGCAGTGTCATCACACCCAACTACTTCTTCTAGTGATATTGATTGTTCAGACACTCGAGGAATAATGATTTGAGTAATATCATTTGCTGAACTCGAGGCAGGAGGCACATGTCCAGTGTAAGTTGATCCAGATTCCTGTATAAGAGAATTCCTGCGAAGTCGCTTGTTATTAATTTTTCGATGAATACAGTGTAATCTTTTCCTGAGTCAAAGAAAAAACCTCAATTTTCCTCAGGAGGTGTGCACAGACTTTTGAATTCGTCTTCACACTTTTCTCCTCTTTAGATTTATCAGCAAAGTGGGAAGAATGCGTGTCAGTTATTATCCCACTGCCGTGCAGAATGCTTGACGCTATTTCAGATGTTGCCCAATCAGAAACACCGAACCGATCACAGTTTATTATATTACGCAACGGTTCAATCTGCTTCAAACCAGTTCGCACCTGTTCAGTCAGTTTCAAGTGAGTTTGAACCTTTTGTTATACCAAAACGCCTCAAGAGTTAACACTGCGAAAATTTCGAGATACTGCTCAATGTTTTTTTCTAAGACAAGTGCACGCACAGAAACTATTGCATTATTATTCAGCTTTCTTCAACCATGTATAATACATAAGAAACTCTGGCGAGTTTATTTGGGATGTTTAAACTAATTTTAAAACATTCAAAATAAGGCACAATTTTATATATTTTCCATTATGTTTAAGTACGACGCGCGAACTGAAGATATTAACCGATTTCAATTAATTTTATCTGGAATTTCTTCTAATGACAATGGGCAACTTTTACGCAGCAAAACGTTTCGTAAAATAATTTTTTTCAGACCGCATTATGAACAACCCAGACTCAAAATTATTTTAATGCTTCAAAAGTTCAGGAATGTATATTGTTGCCAGAGATGGACTATTACATATACAGTTTACAGGAAGGATGGAGGGTATTTCAATAGAAGTTTCTTCCTCCATATGCAGCCTGTACTGTGAAACAAAAACCCGAAACACTTGTCTCTTTATATTCAATATAGAACGTGACGTCATGCCGCTAGAAGATTTACTAGCCACCAATTAAAGCACTTACCACAATTGAAGACCTGAATGGAAAAACATCCCAAGTCAAGTGAACGAAATTTTTCAGGAGCGGTAAAGAACGTTATAACTGGAGATCTTTCTGTTGTACTAACGTAATATTTAGTCATTGCTTATGACTTGCTCACCTTAATATTCCCTACAACTTTCAGACACTTGGAGGCAATACCTTAAGAGAAAATGACATATTTATCGTCATGAACTTACGATGTTTTTCAATGCATAGTAAAAAATAGACATTCGTGACATAAAAGAATTTAATTATATTTCTTCACTCTAAACATTTTTTATGCCACAAAATAAATGAATGAAACATCACAACCTTTGAAAATAAGACAAAAATGTTTAAAATATTTTCTGCATTGAAAAAAACTTATTTTACTTTCAGTGTGTTGTTTCTTCCTCTTCTCCCGTTCCATCGCTGTTACTTTAAGTTGGGAATATCCAGTGAGTGATGAATAAAACGCTGCATCCTCTGGTGATAGATACTTTACCAGACGTGTCAGATTTTCCAGATTTTCTGGGTTTATGGGCAGAGTATTTTTGTACAATGACAGAGTGCTAAAAGTGACGTGCTAAGAAGGATCTTTCACCAAGGAATACATTATGAAGTCTGTTCCTCCCATTGTTTCTGCAACTAACGTTTTCCGGATATTTAAAATTTTATACTTCAAAACAGAAAATTTCTTAACTCTGCTTCTTACTGACATTCTGTAATAATGACTGAAATGTCGTTTGTATCACCATCTGTCATCTATACCACGTTGAAATTTGCTTCATGCTTGATAATATATTTGAAATCTGTACGATATTCTACCTTTTCTTTTAATCTTTTTTTTTTTTTCAGTTTTGGATTTCGCATTGAAGAAAGCTTTGGCCTTTCCTGGAAAGTATTTCTTAATACTTTAATCGTCAAGCCATTGGCATACTTTTTTGAGGTCAATGCAGCCATCGGAGAACAAGTAAAATTTGTTGTCACAAAAGTTGAATTCTCGAAGCTGACAGAATGTTTCAATTGTGGGGAGTAAAGGGCATGGCACTTTCTGTTGGAAGGATATCTACATTATCCTTTTCCCTGGAAAGTTTTGTGAGCTCCGTCTTGTCATAGTAGACAGAAGTTTTCGTTTGTTAATTGCTATATTTCCCGATTTATCAAGCATTTTTCGTTTCTTACCACAAGCTTGGGAATCTTCATCTCTTGAAACTACCTCCATAAGACTACAAAATATGAACTTTCATCGATGATGCATTGAGTATACAGGCTTAATGGAAACTGGACGGATAGTAAAATATATAAAATATCCAGAATGCAGTATGTAATAAGTCAGTTCATTGTCGAGAAAAAAAATTCATTGATTGTTGCAGCTGCAAACATGTACTGAAAATTGAATGTGACACCCAAGGTTTTATTGAATGGAAAAACTGCCCAAGTCCATGGACTTGGAATGTTACTTCATTCAGTTGGAAATATAACTGTGCCATTTAATGGGGGAAAGAACTGGACTTGAAAAGTTCTTCTGGACAGGGACATAGCTCTGGCAAGTACATTCCCTTTCATATTAAAAGCGAAAATTGACCAAAGGTGGAATTGGGATGTTTTTCCATCCAGGTTGTTAATTACAGCATAATTAGCCAAGAAAGAAAAGTCTGCCCCTCGCAGATATTCCAACGCAAAAAAAAAAAAAAAAAAAAAAAAAAAAAAAAAAAAAAAAAAAAAAAAAAGGAATCGTACGTTATCGTACGTGTGAGAGACTAAAAGAAGAAACAGGTAAATTATGCTTCTCTCTGAATATGACCACTAACAGGGGTAGCTACGATAGCTTGAAAGGCCACAAGGCAGAAGAAACCACTGGATCACTTAAATGCCCAAAGGGCCAAACAGCAATACACAGATAGCGAGTGGCTGAGCGTTGTAAAGCGCCTTGCAGAACAGCGTGCGGTTGCTCGCCGTCGGAGGTTCGAGTCCTCCCTCAGGCATGGTTGTGTATGTTGTCCTTAAATTAGCTTAAGTAATCTGTAAACCTAAAGGCTGATAACCACAGTAGTCAAATCCCATAGAGCTACAATCATTCAAACATTATTGAACATATAGCTTTATCCTCTGCAATGACCTCTTCAATTAATATCACAGCATATTTACTTGTTGAATACGTGGAAGTAAGTGACGGGCTAACCCACTAAGAGAAGAACTTGTAACTCTGGATGACTACAATGTCAGAAGGAAAGCACCACCGTTTCAAAACTCGCCACTGCTTACAAAGAAGGCGTAATACTGCAGTAATTTTGCCGATAAGACAGCACCCCGAGTAAACATTCGAAGGCAATGAATGATAACAGGCATTCAACCAGAACATGCTGCAGTCAGACTCCTGATCCAGCATCCGAATTAACACCACGCGGTGACCTTTAAGGGGAAGTCGGAATGCTCTATCTCGCCAATGTTTGATTTGCTAACTTTATGTACTATTTCTCTGGAACTCTTGTATAGAGGATGGTCCATTGATAGTCCATATCTCATGAAAGAAACTACAAAGAACAAAACTTTTCTAGCTTGAAGGGGAAAAACAAATGGTGCTATGATTAGACCACTAGATGGCGCTGCCATAGGTCTACATCTACATACATCTACATACATACTCCGCAATTCACCGTAAGGTGCGTGGCGGAGGGTACACTGTACCACTACTAGGCATTTCCTTTCCTATTCCACTCCCAAATTGAACGAGGAAAAAAGAATGCCTATATGCCTCCGTACGAGGCCTAATCTCTCTTTTCTTGTCTTTGTGATCTTTACGCGAAATGTAAGTAGGCGGCAGCAAGATCGTACTACACTCAGCTTCAAATTCCGGCCCTCTAAATTTACTTAACAGAAATTCACGAAAAGAACGTCGTCTTTCTTCCAGCGATCCCCAATTGAGTTGCCGGAGCATTTCCGTGACACTCGCGCATTGGTCGAACCTACCGCTAACAAATCTAGCTGCTCGCCTCTGAACCGCCTCTATGTCTTCCTTCAAACCGATCTGCTGCGGGTCCCAAATACTTGAGCAATACTCAAGACGCGGTCGTACAAGCGTTTTATACGCGGTCTCCTTTACAGGTGAAGTACATCTCCCAATAAACCGAAGTCTGCTGTCCGCCTTACTCACAACTGTCCTTACATGCTCGTTCCATTTCATATCGCTCTGCAATGTTACGCCTAGATATTTGAACGACGCGACCGCATCAAGAAGCTCACTACTGATGCTGTATTCGAACATTATAGGATTGTTTTTTCTACTCATGCGCATCACCTTACATTTTTCTACATTGAGAGCTAGCTGCCATTCTTCGCACCAACTAGAAATTTTGTCTAAGTCAACCTGTATGCTATTACAGTCAGTTACAGACGACACCCTCCCATACACCACAGCATCATCAGCAAACAGCCGCAAATTACAACGTACTCTGTCCATCAGATCATTTATATAGATAGAAAATAATAGCGGTCCTATCACACTCCCCTGGGGCACGCCTGACGATATACTCGTCTCTGATGAACACTCGCCGTCGAGAACAACGTACTGCGTTCTATTACTTAGGAAGTCTTCCAGCCAGTCACAAATCTGTGAACCTATTCCATAATCTCGTATCTTCGTTAGCAGTCTGCAGTGTGGCACCGTGTCGAACGCCTTTTTGAAGTCGAGAAAAACACAATCCGCCTGTTGCCCTTCGTCCATGACTCGCAAGATGTCATGTGAGAAAAGGGCAAGCTGAGTTTCACATGAACGATGTTTCCTAAACCCGTGCTGATTCATGGAAAGAAGCTTTTCCGTTTCAAGGAAATTTACTATGTTCGAACTGAGAATATGCTCCAAAATTCTACATGAAACTGATGTCAACGATATTGGCCTGTAATTGTATGGGTCAGTTCTCTTTCCTTTCTTATACACGGGAGTCACCTGCGCTTTTTTCCAATCACTAGGAACTTTTTGCTGAATTAAAGACTCGCTATAAATGCAAGCTAAGTAGGGGGCCAATGCCGCAGAATAGTCTTTGTAAAACCGAACTGGTATTCCATCCGGACCAGCAGACTTTTTCGTATTTAGCTCTCTCAGCTGCTTCTCTACACCGGAAATACCTATTGTTATGTCCCCCATTTCGGAATTAGTACGTTGATCAAATGATGGTATATTTGTGCGGTCCTCCTGCGTGAAAGATTTCTTAAAGGTTAAATTTAGAACTTCAGCTTTCCGTTTGCTTTCTTCTATTACTGCCCCGGAATGATCAACTAGTGACTGGACAGTGGGCTTTGACCCGCTTATCGATTTTACATAGGACCAGAATTTTTTCGGGTTCTCGGAAAGATCTTTTGCTAAGGTATGGCTGTGATAATTATTGTATGCTTCACGCATCGATCTTTTTATAGACGCACGAATCTCTACTAACTTTTGCCTGTCATCATTTGCGTGTTCTTTTTTGAATCGAGAGTGCAACAGCCTTTGCTTTCTCAGCAGCTTTCTAACATTATTATTATACCACGGTGGATCTTTTCCATCCTTAATCGTCTTTACTGGCACATATTTCTCTAACCCTTCATTAACAATGCATTTAAATTTAGTCCACAAGTCCTCTACATCCATAGTCCCAGAATTAAACGATGCCCATTCATTTTCTAAGTGCGATCGTAACATTTGCTTGTCGGCTTTTCCCAACAAAAACACGCTCCTAGCCTTCTTGACTGGTTTATGAACTTTGGTCACCATCGACGCTATGATGATATCATGATCACTAATTCCTGTCTCTACACAGACATCGTTAATAAGGTCAGGCCTGTTTGTGGCTATAAGGTCTAGAATATTTCCATTGCGCGTGGGTTGCCGGTTTAACTGCTCAAGACAGTTTTCGGAGAATGTGTCCAAAAGTAGCTCGCTAGACTGCTTGTCTGTACCGCCTGAAATGTAACTAGCGAGGTCCCAATCTATACTCTTAAGGTTGAAGTCACCTCCGACTAATATTGCATGGCCCGGATACCTATGCACTACCTGGTGTAGACTTTCCTTGAATGATTCTAAAACTGCTACAGCAGCACTGGGGGGCCGGTAAAAACAACCAACTATTAACTTTACTTCTTTTAGACCTGTTATGCGTGCCCAGATAACTTCACAATTACTTTCAACCTCGATCTCAGTAGAAACAATATCTTTGTCCACAGCGATGAACACTCCTCCTCCGGTTGTATCAGATCTATCTTTCCGATATACATTCCACGCTTCGCTAAATATTTCTGAACTTTCCACATCATCATTTAGCCAGCTTTCGGTGCCTAAAACTATCTGAGCGCAATAACTTCCATGCAGCGCTGCAAATTCGGGAACTTTGTTTCTAATACTCTGTAAGTTCGCGGCTAATATTTTTATGTTCGAATTTTTGTTCCGAACGTGGCCTGAATTCGCTGTTTGAATGCTGACAGGCGAGTGCTCATCAGAGTTAGCGCCTAGCCTAAAAAAACCCCATGTGCACTCCACAAGTACTCTGCTACCCGAGTAGCCGCTTCCTTAGTGTAGTGCACCCCTGATCTATCTAGGGGCACCCTACAATTCCCCACCCGATAACGCAGATCCAGAAATCTGCAGCCATGACTGTCACAGAGTCGGCGAAGCCTCTGGTTCAGACCCTCCACTCGGCTCCAAACCAAAGGACCCCGATCAACCCTGGGAACAATGCTGCAAATCGAAAGCTCTGCTTGCACCCTGCGTGCGAAGGCAGCAGCCTTCACCAATTCCGCCAGCCGCTCGTAGGACCTGAGGATGTCCTCAGAACCCAAGCGACAAGCGTCATTGGTGCCGACGTGAGCTACGACTTGCAGTCGACTGCACCCCGCACCCTCGATAGCCGCCGGCAAGGCCGCCTCCACATCTCGGATGAGGCCCCCCGGCAAACACACCGAGTGCTCGTTGGAATTCCTTCCAGATCTGGACGCTATCTGCCTAAGGGGCTCCATCACGCGCCTGACATTGGAGCTCCCAATAACTAATAATCCCCTCCCCCCGTGCACCTGCTCGGACCCTGCTGAAGGAGTGGCCACACTTTCACTCACAGGACGAACGGGCGCGGACGGACGTCCAGCCTCCACATTGGCCTTCCGCCTCGAGCGACGCGAACGCCGTACAACCCGCCACTCCCCTTGCGGAGAAGGCGGCTCGACGACGTCCGGTACACCTGAAGGTGCCTCGGTAGCAGGGACAGGGAGCGAAGAGTGAGACACCTGAGGTGTCCCACTCGACGCACCAGACTCCCCACCATCGCTGCACCCCGAGATAGCAGCCTGAAGACAGCTGACCGTAGCCAACAGCACGCTCAGCTGTTCGCGAACCGCGGCCAACTCCTCCTGCGTCCGCACACAGCAGGCACACATCCTATCCATCCTATCGATACAATTAACAGCAATTAACAACTTTAAAGGAGCCTAGTATTCTAATGAAGGCGGCTGGCTGCTGACTTAACTGTGGTCAGTGGTAACTACACTGTCGAATCAACAAAACTGAGTCCGGCAGCTTAGCGCTGTTAACGCTGCGGCACTCGTGGCAGCTGGCACTGGACTGACTGATAACGAGCTTAGTAACGGTCTCTGACTTGTTTTGAAATACACCGGTCAAAGACGAAGACTAAACACAACGGTATTTATCAAATACGATAGAATAAACTATTAAAACAGTAGTACAAACGAAATCTGCAAGTACGCGGGAATAAACCTCTTGAAACAGTACTACCGAAAATGAACTAGACTGGCAAATTAAATTTGACACAAATTAAATTCAGATACTTAGCGCTGTAACGATGTGGCACTGGTGACAGCTGGCACTGGACTGACTGATATCGAGCTTAGTAACGGTCTCTGACTTGTTTTGAAATACACCGGTCAAAGACGAAGACTAAACACAACGGTATTTATCAAATACGATAGAATAAACTATTAAAACAGTAGTACAAACGAAATCTGCAAGTACGCGGGAATAAACCTCTTGAAACAGTACTACCGACAATGAACTAGACTGGCAAATTAAATTTGACACAAATTAAATTCAGATACTTAGCGCTGTAACGATGTGGCACTGGTGGCAGCTGGCACTGGACTGGCTGATAACGAGCTTAGTAACGGTCTCTGACTTGTTTTGAAATACACCGGTCAAAGACGAAGACTAAACACAACGGTATTTATCAAATACGATAGAATAAACTATTAAAACAGTAGTACAAACGAAATCTGCAAGTACGCGGGAATAAACCTCTTGAAACAGTACTACCGAAAATGAACTAGACTGGCAAATTAAATTTGACACAAATTAAATTCAGATACTTAGCGCTGTAACGATGTGGCACTGGTGGCAGCTGGCACTGGACTGATGTCAACTGTCAAACGGATGTCAACTGTATTTTTAAAAATAGGTACCCCCTTTTTTATTACATATTCGTCTAGTAAGTAAATAAATGTGAAAGTTTTATTTCGAACACTTTTTTTCGCTTTGTGATAGATGGTGCTGTAATAGTCACAAACGTGGAAGTACGTGGTATTGCGTAACATTTCGCCAGTGCGGACTGCGGACGGTATTTGCTTCGTGATACATTACTCGTGTTAAAATGGACCGTTTACCAATTGCAGAAAAGGTCGATATGGTATTTATGTATGGCTATTGTGATCAAAATGCCCAACGGGTCTGTGTTATGTATGTTGATCGTTATCCTGGAACACATCATCCAAGTGTCCAGACCTTTCGTCGGATAGTTACGTTATTTAAAGAGACAGGAAGTGTTCAGCCACAACTGAAACGTCAACCACGACGTGTAACAAATGATGATGCCCCAGTAAGTGTTTTAGCTGCAATTGCGGCTAATCCGCACATCAGTAGCAGACAAATTGAGCGCAAAAAACGTCGGTGTTGAGAATTCTACATCAACATGAATTTAACCCATACCATGTTTGTATGCACCAGGATTTTCATATCGAAGACAACGTCGTGTATAGTTTTAGCCACTGGGCACAAAATAAATTACGGGAAGGTAACAAATTTTTTTCACGCGTTCTGTTTAGTGACGAAGCGTCATTGACAAACCGGCATAATATGTACTATTTGCTAACGTAAAATCCACGATGGCTGCTACAAGTGTAACATCAGGGACCTTGGTGGGTTAATGTATGGTGTGGCATTGTGGGAGGAAGGATAATTGGCCCCTATTTTATCGATGGCAATATAAATGTTTCACTGCATGACAGAATTGCGATGTACTTTCAACATGATGCATATCCGGAAAATGGCTCGCGTGCAATGGAAGCGGACTTAAATGGAATATTTCATGACGGGTGGATTGTTCGTAGAAGCACCGTACCATGTCCCGCACGTTCACCTGATCTCACATCCTCGGATTTCTTTCTGTGGGGAAAGGAAGGATATTTGTTATCGTGATTCACCGACAACGCCTGAAAACATGCGTCAGCGCATTGTCAGTGCAAGTGAGAACATCACTGAAGGCGAACAACTCGCTGTTGAGAGGAATTTCGTTACGCGTATTGCTAAATACATTGAAGTTGAAGGTCATCATTTTGAGCATTTATTGAAGTCATGAGGTAATTACAGGTAAACACGCCGGAACAGCATGCGTTCACATAATGTATGAGAATTTCACAAATGTACATGTGCAGACTGTGACTGGCGCGCCGCAGACCGCTCGGCCACTGCGGCCGGCGCTTTGGGGTTACCTGAAGTCACAATTGTATCGTGACCGACCGACATCTCTAGGGATACTGAAAGACAACATCCGACGCCAGTGCCTCACCATAACTCTGGACATGCTTTACAGTGCTGTTCACGACATTATACCTCGACTACAGCTATTGTTGAGGAATGATGGTGAACATATTGAGTATTTCCTGTAAAGACCATCTTTCATTTTTCTTAATTTGTTATGCTAATTATTGCTTTTCTGTTCAGATGAAGCGCCATTTGTCGGACATTTTTGATTTTTTTCTTTGTTCCAATAAAACCCCATGTCATTCCAAGCTTGTGTATCAATTTTTACCTCTCTATCCACAATATTTCATGATTTATTAAGTTTTCAAATTTATATTGACTTTCTGATCACCCGATTACCAACGGACAAAGGCTACATTCGAGTCAACCTCCTATCCGGCTCCAGGACGGTACAGTCCGTACTGACCATGTCCCGTTAAAGATTCCGGCGTGGTGACTGCCGATACAGCGTAGCTCCACCGATGGCGACGGGAACTAAATACTGCATTACAAGGCAGTGCCTGGGCGCCAAACAAACCACTAACAAGGAAAGGTACAGGGAGCCAACACGGCTCAATGGGATATTATTTACTACTAGCAAATACGGCAACACTTTGCAGTAGCTAACGTGTATGGGATATATACCCTAATCTCTCGTCTTCCTCCTGTATCTATCCCTCCCTCCCTCTTTTATTTCCACATCGCCTTCTCCACCTTCCTTTGTCCATCTCCTCCTCCCCGTATCTTCACATCACTCCCTCTTATCCCACACCATATCCATCTCCTCCTCCCTCCTCTCTGCTTCTATATCATCTTCCATTTTTAAATCCATTTCATTACCTCATTTCCTATCTCCTCCTCCCCCCATGATCTTTATTGTTATTATAATCGGGACCCTGATTCAAAATAGAAGTCAAAATGGATAGGTAAATCTATTGGAAACGGGTTATTAGAGCTTTCGAGCTGCTCTGTGATATTAGTAGCTTTAATGGCCGTACTATTTGTGGTTTTATTCTAGGAACAGGTAATTTAACCTTTCCACCCTCACAACATAATCCCGACGATTTCAAAGCACTGTAATATTGACAAACATTGTTCATTATTAGAAACCAACTGATGCATCCGTTGCGTAATTGGCTGCTGGATTGTATCTGAACGCCAAACGTCGCATATGACAGTTTGCTTTGTCTACGATCCAAGATTGTTGTGCATAAGCTGCAACTGAGCGAGTCGAAATAGACTGTACCCGTTGTTCTAGAATCATAACGGATCGCGCTTGAGAATTTCTTTCTCTATTTACACCCAATAGCTGTGTACGATCTTCGTAGCTCTGATTACGACACAAAGGATTCTGTTGCTCGTACGTCGACCGATATTACGACGCCGCAGTGTAGGAATAAACCACGATCTGTACTCAATCTATTTGTAATTCTCAAAAATACTACGAACTGACATCAATTCTATCTTTACAGCTCTCCAAAGATATGCTCACCGATAACACCATGGAGGTAAGAATAATATGGAAGGCTTCTAAAGCAAGGGCGGATGCGGTCGGGGGTTCGAATCCCCCTCGGGCATGAATGTTTGTGCCGTCTTTAGTATAAGCTAGTTCATAAGTAGTTTGTAAGTTTAGGGACTGATGACCCCGTAGTTAAGTCCTATAAGCTCTACAAACATTTGAACATTTCTTAAGCAAGAACTTTTCGTGTTAAATCTGTGTGGCCGTTTAAAAATGTTCAAATATTTGTACTGTCTATGGGACTTAACTACAGGGTCATCAGTCCCTAAACTTACAAACTACTTGTGAACTACTTACGAACTAGGACGGCACAAATATCCATGCCCGAGGGGGGATTCGAACCCCCGACCGTTGCGTGTGTGGCCGTTTAACCTTGCGTGTGTAACGCCATCGCTTTTTATTCTAACCTCCTTGGCGTATTTTAGAGCGTTAGACATCAGTAACGTATAACGTTGGATTTCTCTTGCTCGTAATGGAAAAAATGGTTTGCTCTGGTTTCAACATGTGAGATCCCTGGATGAACGACTATGCACGGCAAATGACAAGACTCAGTGGCATGGAACGAAGGACTGTGCAGATCATCATTGCAAACTTCCAACTTGAGAACTGTAATTGGACGATTGTGAACTATTTCTATTCCCTTTCGAGCGTAAGGGTTATGATTTCCATAGCAACAGTGTGACAGGTGATGGTGGTACACCATTTTGATGTTCAAAACAAGACAGCATTACTGAAATTCCGTCGTATAGAATCACCAATAGCAATAGAGTTCAACACCATGTTATACGTAGTTACAAACCCGATTACAGCGGAATGTTTCTCAGGCACCGATACAAGTACTTTACATAACGCCATATTACACGGTAAAATTGGGAGCCCTTAGCGGCATCGAATTATAACCTGCGTCAGCGAAATGGTTAAAAGGCCAGGGTAATACGATCGACACAACTGATATTGGGGACATAATTAAAAAATAAACTAAAATGAAATACATTCCTGAGCACATATTTGTAGATATGAATCCCAGTGATTGCTTGCTACAGAATGGTCTTCTATTAAAGCAGCGTAAATTATGAAGTACCTTAGAGAGTTTATTTGCTCTACTAGTTAAACGTCTACGTCGTTTACTCCACGAAACGGGGTTTCTTTCAGTCCCAGTGTGCATTGGAGGAATCACTGATTACACGCCTCAGTGGCCGCTGTAATTAACCTGATCCTCCTCAGACCCTACAGCCAAGCAATATGATGTTGCTCTGGCGTAGTCTGACGATTCTAACTTAAAATTAGTTCTGGAAACTATGAAACTATATAAGTGGGCTCTCAAACGAAATTTTGCAGCCTACTTTCAACAGTTTGCCAGTGCAGCTTCTCCACTAACACGTGGAAGTTATTTGTAAAAATGATAAATGAAATATTAAAATTATTGTGTTATTTAACGTGTTTGTGAATCTTTGTGGAATCAGTGATTGACAAACAATGGTGTATCCTGAGAATGTAACACTAACTCCGTGGTGTGTGCCTGCGTAAATTGGCCCTTTGCATTTAATAAACTAGGTATTAAAAGTTAAAAATGTCACAACCTTATGCGAATCTGGTAAATATAATACAGAGCTCATTACTTTACATAAATGGAAAGGAAACAGTGTGGAATGAAACCTGATGTGTAGAGCTGTAACAAAAAGATCGAATTTTATGCTTTACAGTGTCATGCTTAGTCTTTACCGAATAATCATATTACCTTTTGCAGTTGCCACTAACATAATTGATTCATATGATTAGTACACATTTTCTTGTAGTCAAAATTTTGTAGATGCTGAAACTACCCTGCAACTTATTTTGATTTGTAGAAATTCACGGATTACCCGTGTTAAAATTAGAAGACAAAATCGCAAGTTCAGTAAACAGTAAAAAACGTAATATTAGTAATGATCTGAAATTGACCAATCTTAGACAAATTCCTTTAATCGTGAACATTGATACTTTGAGTCACAAACAGTGATGAAATATGTAGATGAACTGTATTATAATCGAGCAGAGACCTGAAACGAAACATCGAAATTTGAAAGCTGCCTTGCGTTAGAATTAGCTGAATGTGCCCCGGGGATATTTTAAATCTTTATCAACTGAGTGAACTTAAACCGATAAACAGAATTGCTCCAGTTACTGAAGAACTTGCACAACTCACCCTTAAGATACGGGATAAAGGGATAATCTTACATACAATATTTATTATCAAACCAAAATAAAAACTGCCCTTCTCATTTTCGTAGTACAGGCAAGCTCACAATACTAATTTTCTGAATCCAACAATACCATTACATTATGTAGCTAATGGAAATGAGCACAACGCGTTTGTAAACCCTATCCTCGCGCTTGAGAGCCTGTATAGATGCTGTATCACTGTAAGGAAAGAGGGGTTTTGTTAGGTTTTTGAATGTGAGTTAGAAGGTGTGAGTGGAAAGTGAAAATTATTTTTGGTTACGTGTTAATAAATGTGTTGCTGTAGTATTAATGTTCGAGGAGCGTAACAAACCTGATCTTAATTTCGTGGTAAGCTACTTTAAACTCTTAATCAATGCAAGTTGTGTGATTAAATTTTGAATTAATTAGTAAAACAATTAGTGTGATTAACAAAAACTATGGCCCTATCTGACAAGCTTTTCAAAAGATCACTCTCCTTCCCTTTCCTTACAAAATCTCCAATGGAGACTGTGCATACACTGATAGTTGAAAATGAACTACCGCATATGTGCAATGCGTACAGCTTAATTAGTACGCTTGTGGTAGTAATAATTTTGAAAATTGTAATACAGTAGAACCTCTCAAACTCGATTCCCGAAAACTTGACATTCCATAAAACTCGACAGGGCTGGTGAATTAATATCTTTTTTTACACCGCCCATAACGTAAAGCTTTCCGTCAGTACATAGGCCGCCTGAGAGCGCTAGAGACTCAGACTAGGTTACTGGGTTTTCCAATGTCCTTCAACGCACCCTTTACCTGCCCAGCTGGGGCGGGCTATTGTTTGCACACGTTCGGGGATTTATGTGTCCACTTTCCTTATCGTGAGGCCGCGCGTTGACCTAGGATTTACGGGCAGGTCATGAACTACCCTCACTACATTGTCGTCACTGGGCGTTCAGTTTAGTGTTTGTTGACACACAGTTGTGGTCAGTTGCTTTTGTTCGAGAGTGGTTGACAATTGTTTAAACGAGATTTATGCTGGAATGTAGGGCGACAGAATGGCGGAGAAGGAGAGGAAACAAGTGTCAGTGTTAATGGAAGCAAAGTTTGGTGCCCTAAAAAGACTTGAGCGTGGTGAAAGCGTAAATAAAATAGCGTTGGGCTTGAACATCGGTAGATCTACAGTGCTCGGTTGGAAGAAAAAGAAATCTGAAATTGAATCGTGGTGTTTGAAAAGACAATGTACAGAATCCATCGCGGAACGAAAAACAATGAGCAGTGCAGAGTTCGAAACAGTCGGCTAAACCCTTTACCAATGGCTCCGTGTGCACAGGGAGAAGGGAACGCCTATATCTGGACCCATCCTGCAAGAGAAAGCTCTTCAGTTTTGTGAACAATTTAAGGACGAAGGAGCCTGGATTTACAGCGAGCAATGGTTGGTTGATAAGGTGGAAACAACGATATGGAAAGATCTTTATCATTTAGCTACACTATAGCAGGTCAGCAACTGGAAGCAGTTAATTCCATAAATTATCTGGAAGTAGCCATTAGGAAAGATTTAAAATAAATAAACTCAATAGTCGGTAAAGCAGATGCCAGACTTAGATTCATTGGGAGAATTCTAAGGAAATGCAGTCCGAAAACAAAGGAAGTAGGTTACAGTACACTTGTTCGCCCACAGCTTGAATACTGCTCACCGGTGTGGGATCCGTACCAGGTGGGATTGATAGAGGAAGTGGAGAAGATCCAACGGAGAGCAGCGCGCTTCGTTACAGGATCATTTGGTAATCGTGAAAGCGTTTCGGAGATGATCGCTAAACTCCAGTGGAAGACTGCAGGAGAGACGCTCTGTCACTCGGTATGGGCTTTTGTCGAAGTTTCGAGAACATACTGTTACCCAGGAGTCTAGCAGTATATTGCTCCCACCTACGTATCTTGCGAAGAGATCATGAAGATAAAATCAGAGATATTAGAGCCCACACAGAGGCATACCGACCATCTTTCTTTCCGCAGACAAGACGTGACTGGAACAGGAGGGAGAACCGATAGTGGTACTCACGGTACCTTCCGCCACACACCATCGGGTGGCATGCGGAGTTCAAATGTTCAAATGTTTGTTAAGCTTATGGGACTTAACTACGGGGTCATCAGTCCCTAAACTTACAAACTACTTATGAACTACTTACAAACTAGGACGGCACAAATATCCATGCCCGAGGGGGGATTCGAACCCCCGACCGTAGTGGCCGTGCTGACCGTGACTGGAGCGCCTCAGTCACCTCGGCCACCGCGGCCGGCGGGCTTGCGGAGTATGGATGTTGATGTAGATGTAGTAGTTTATTTATTGGAGCTATCAATAATGCAGCTGAAGGTATCGTAATTGAAAAGTATGCTCAAGTTCCTCTTTGAAAATTTGCATTTAATAAAATGTAGTATTATTGCTACTGAAATTCATGTGCACCTTTAGATTTACTTATGTTGTAATGCTTACAAGTTAGAATATATATGTCATAATTGTCTGATCTGCCCCCTCCACCCCCATCCAAGAAAAATTAAAGAAAAAAAAGTCTGATTAGGGGCCTGCAGCAGGAGTCCGAAAATACATAATTCCTCCTCTCTCTCGCTTACCTAATGAAGCGAACAGTGACATACAAAGAATAAATATTCAGCATTGTGAGAATAATTCTGAATTTTAGTTGCGACCTTCCAAAATGTGAACCACTATAGTGGACCCCCATTTACAACAAATATACCCCCAAATTATTTTTCCCTTGCAGATTGGAACAGACCTTGCGGGTCCATATAGACCACTTTGGGAACCACTGCTGTAGGCGAATATTTCTTCATATTTCTTGAAACACTTCTTGTATCTGAGGAATTAAAAAAAAGCGAAAAATCATATTCGAATGACAAATCTGTTTTAAAAATCTTAGGCGAATGGGTTAATTGACTTTCCATGCCTCTGAGTTCGTTTCAACTCATATTTTTTAAACTGAGATACAATTTTCAAGGTACTATCATTTGAGAGGTAGCGGGAAATTTGCTACAACATTTTCCTCTCTAGTGGGATTCTTTCACTGTGTATTTAGTTTTCCTATGCTTTATGACCTTTATTACTGTAGGAAGATATATGTTTACTTAATTCCTTCATAGTTTGCACTAATAAATTCGTTCCTGTAACTCGGCCAGGGTGAGACAGGCGGTCTCAGGGATGGAGCTGGCAAGCGCGTCCTGTTGCGTGTAGGAAAGGGGTGACCGCTGGGTTATTCTGTGCTCCTTAAGCCGCTTACGAGCGAGCGGTCGAAAACCCGCATTTTGAAGTAGCGTTCGAAGAGCTCTCGAGTGGGCAGCCTTCAGGGAAAATTTGCTGCTACCCTACCCTGAAGAGCTGTGCTGTGGGTCCGCGGCCGGACAGAGACACTTGAGACCGTTTTCGAGTGGGCACAGCGGTGGCTTAACAGCATCCCTTGGCAGGAGACGCCGCTGTTGTGCGAGTCTGAATCATAGACAAATATATACAGGCGGGAAACCTCCGTAAGGACCCGGTCCTACGCTCAGGGGTGCGGTGAGGGAGGTTTTCCAGCAGTTCCGTAACATGTCCCATGATGGCGCTGCGGTCAGAAGCAGCCCTTTAAACTGGCCAGAGCAGGCGGTAGGTAGCGGCTGTCCGCACCACCAACTCCCCTCAAACGCCAGCAAGCCGGACACAGCCGTGGCCTCGTGGCAGGCGGCACGAGCTCTCCCCTCAGCCTCCCCTCCACGCTACCCTCTGACGTGCGAGAGGCACCCTAAGCCAGGGAACGGCCTCACATCTGCTAGCATCTTACGGAACTACGAGGGGAGCGTAGGACAGTGGTTTAGGGGGGGGGGGGCTGCTCCTCTGTATATGTTACTCTGTGTCTGAATGTACGGGAACGCCCTGCATGGAGTGGTTTCATGGGAATACAGCTTAGGATTTATATTTTTCAGTGTGACGATGTGACTGGGAAGTTCCGCCGTCGCACAACACGGGCTTGGCCCCAGTGAGCAAAACATTTGCCATCCTGGGGAAAATTTGTGGATAGTTGAAGTGGTCACACCTGGCTTTTAGTACCGACTGTGGGAATTTTGCTAGTAGGAGGAGCCTCCTGGTCGTTAGGCAAGAATCGCTTCCTGATTCGTAGTTGTATTTTTGTAAGGGAGTTTTGACATTTGTCAAACTCGCCTCGCCTTCTCATTAGCTTCGTTCGAGTAGCGAGAAATTTTCCAGTCGCCACTGTTTCTGACTACCTCTACTGCGCATGCGCGGCCTCCATCAGTTGCAACTTCAAACGCCAACGTCTATTTCTCGTGTTTCGTGGTTTGGCCACCTGTAGCGCTAGTTGTCTCATTTGCTTTCTCACCTGCGTTGATGATTTAAATAATGAAACACTACAACAGCAACGGTTTTTTATACGCAAAACTATGCTTTTTCAGATTTCATTAGTTGGTTAAGTCCAAATATTTGTGACGTCTACATAAGTGGCTTTCTGCTTATTTTGACCCTTGCTGTGTCGTGCTTTAGAGGCTATAACACCACTTAAAATTCAACATCGGAAACAGTGGTGAGGATTGTGTTTGTGTGTGTGTGTGTGTGTGTGTGTGTGTGTGTGTGTGTGTGTGTGTGTGTGTTTGTGTAATGGAGTAGGCAGTGCATAATCTAAAGCCAATTACAGTGCGAGAGGGGCAGTTAAATTAAAGAAATAGCATACATTACGTACGTACGTTTTTACTCTTGATATGCACCATAAAAAGCATAACATGCTTAACCGTTTCAGTGTTACATTGATTAAGTAATGGATATACAAAGACATCAATTATACTGAATGAAATTATCAAACTGTTAAATAAAGCTATTAATAACACCAGTTTCCCATGAACATCCTATTTTACTTTACATTTTTTGATTTTTCGAATGGGACAATTTTAATTTCATTGTGGCATTTATTTTGGCATAAATTTCGCTGTTGATTGCTACTAATTATCTGCTGTTTAATGTCAATGTTGATAAACTAAAAATGTTGTTCATGGCCAAATGTAACAAGTGCTGTAAATTGTCTAATTCCAAGAATGATAATTCATTAAGTTGCTAGGAAGAGGCTGTAATGTAGTTGTTTACACACTGGGAGAAATGAATATGAAAAATATAGGCTACGTATTTAAAAAGAAACAGTGGTCAGTATCATACGTCAATATGCTTTTCAGAGCTACTTTGTTGCTTTCAAAATTGCACAGGGCAAGCTTTTTGTAGTAGGTCAATCATTAAGTGTAATTTTAATTTTGAGCAAAACATTTCGCACTTTTCTTTTTCGCACTTAGGTATTTAAAGTGCACAGGTGTGTATTTTTGCACACCAAGACTTTTGACAATATGGTTTCGTGTGATCACTGCAGAAAGATGGATGTAAACATAATGCAAGCAATTTTCTACCTATGCCGACTTCCCTCTAAAATAAGAGGATGTTAATGTACACACGTCATTTATAGTAACGAGTGTGGTTGGTATGTGACCGTCAGTTGTTGGATTTTGTTATACAATTCTTGTATGGAAGAGCAGAATTTAATTTTTTAGCGGAGATGATACTTTAGATCTCCCTAGATGTATGTAAACGTCAGATATCTGCAGAAAAATCCCTCAAGAGGATAAAATAATACTATGATGTATTAAATTTTCGCGAGACTGCCATGTAGCGTCCATTTAATAGGATAACCGAAATTTCACACTTCCTTTCTTCGATGGAAAGGAGCGAGCTGCAGACAAAACGCTTTGCACATGTGCAGACTTATTTCTTTCAGACTACTTTACTAAACTCTTTGAAGTCGGTCGGAAGAATTTCCTCTTACTGAAACAAACCGTTGCAACTCCTCACACACCGCAGCTCGAACGCCTCACTGGCAGTCATATTTAGTTTGAAACGGTGGCGACCGCAACTCGAACGCTTTAGTGCGGTTGCAACCGTTGCAACCGCAACTCGAACGAAGCTATTTTCGGGAGCTTTAGAGATTGGCGCGGCGTATGGAGAGGGGCGTGTCGGAGGGACACCTGCCGTCTGCTGTGGCGACGCAAGAGCAGTCTCCGGTGAGCGTCCGGGAGAGGGAGTCTTTCGCCAGGAGCGCGTGGCGCGAATAGTGCTAGTTTTTCGAGTGGGAGCGTCCGGTGCACGGAGCTCTGTTTCGGTGACTGATTTTATACTCGCGTTCTGCTGTGGTGTCCGCCGCCGGACCCAGCGGACATGTAATATTTCGAGGTTTAGCTGTCCTGTGGAGACGGCCGAGTGCGCCTGCAGATGACCTCAACTTTAGTTTTCGAAAGTCTCTTTGAGAGCGTCAGCACTCTGCGGATCGGGAATAGTTTATGAGATTGATTTACAAGTGAACTTCGAATATTTTTGTCTAGCGTACTTGGTTTGGAGTATTTCCATCCTTGTGTAGCGTTACGATTTTAGCTTCTTTCCTTAGCCTCTTTCCAATGCGTGGGTATAGTGTGGCGGGCCAAGACCATGGCGGGATATGTATATGAGAGAGTGGAAGAAAAAAGGAGAGATTTGGGTGGGGTTGGACGTGGTAGGGGGTACCATGCCGGGGCTCACTGGTGACTGGACGTAAGTATTACGATAACATCTTGTGAGAGTAACTGTTAGCAATGTATGGCCAAAAAACTGAGACGTTTAATTTGAAACTGTAACACAGGCCATAATCACAACAGAAAAGCTGGCCGCGGTGGCCGAGGGGACTGAGGCGCGTCAGTCACGGTCTGCACGGCCACTACGGTCGGGGGTTCGAATCCCCCCTCGGGCATATATATTTGTGCCGTCCTTAGTATTAGTTAGTTCATAAGTAGTTTGTAAGTTTAGGGACTAATGACCCCGTAGTTAAGTCCCATAAGCTATACAAACATTTGAACACAACAGAAAAGGATTTATACTACACAGGTATCCGGGCGGGAGGGGGGTGGTTAAGAGAAGCTACAGGAATGAAGCTTGGAGTAAATCTGTTAAGGTCACGAAAGTTTTACGAGACAGAATACATTGCTCGCAACTGTTAATTGGTCCAGTCTTTTTAGATGAGCATTTTTATACCGCTGGGCATTCAACATGACAAATTTATCTGGGAGATAACACGTAGGGCAAAGACGGCAATGATGGAAAATACAACCACATGTCAAACGAAAGAGATAAAATAAGTAATGAATGTTGCCGTCATTACTGGCTAAAGCCGCTACAATACGGCTCAGCATTGAATCAAAAGGGCTCTGGACGTGTTTCTCGGGTATAGCACTTCATACTGTTCCCATATATGTAAAGTAAAATGATTTTCAGTCCATGGTGTAGAGCAATGAGTGAGAAATAAATATTCCTTCAAACAGTCTTGATTGCAAATTATTTTATTAATTATGACGCGTTTCGCCCTTTACAGGCATCTTCAGATTATCTGCGTGACAGAATTTACACAAAATTACAAGGCGGAATTACAAACATGGGCTTATTTTGTGTTAAGAAGACAGTATAAATGGTAAACAAAGCTTACAATGCGCTCTCCGTGGTGTGACACTGTAAGTTGTTATTGCGTTGTTTCTATTTTTCTGGAATGTTTTTTGGATTTCCTTGTCGCCCTACAAATGATCGGGTAACAACGAATTACAGTTGGAACATACTCGGTAAAGATGTGAGAAACATAAAACCGATTTTTAAGATTACCCTTAATAGATGCGGTGGTCCCTGATGAAACAAGATAAGCCCATGTTTACAATTACGCTCACGGGCGGTGGGCGGGCGTGGTGTGCTGCTCCGCCGACTTGTACAGACTAAGGGAATGTGGGTAGGGAGCGACATAGGAAGCCGATGTATAAGACGGGACGGGTGAAATCTAGCTATCTGAATACAAATTTAACGAAAGGGAGGTTATTAAGCAGGACAGAAGTTTATAATTTATGTTGGTATTTGTAAATGAGAGGAATTTTACTTGAACAGAGACATCGTAATATCTAGGAATGTTTGAACTTTGCATGCCAACTGATCGTTTAGGAGGCTGATAACTTGTGCGCTTGTGTGTTAAATTCAGGCAGCCGAATTTTCAGGGCTACGTCGAAGCTTTGGAGGCTGTGTCGCGAGAATTATAAATATTTTGGATTGCGGAATCCAGCGCGTACACGCTTACAGCTTTGACGATTCCATCTCCAGCAGCAGCCACGCCTTCATCTGAACTATCCAGCGGATTGGTGTTGGGTAATGTACTGCACTGAGACAGCATAGGGAACCTATTTAGTGCTTCATAATCTATCAGATTTTGATTCTGGAGACTAGCCCTTGCTATTCTTTCTGGGGAACTTTGTTAGTTCACTTTTTCTTATTATATTTAATTCCTAGTAGATATAGTATTTTATTAACTTCTCTTGTCTGCCCTCACCCCACACCTATATAGCCAGTCAAGTTAGTAATTTGTAAATAAATTGTGAGTGTTGTGAACCTGTGTTCATTCATTTTGTTTTTGTTTATATATTTGCCAGATTTTAGATATGTTCTGGATAGGATGTTGTTATTGATGGAAATAAATGTTTATAAAATGTCATTCTCCACACCTATCATTGTTTTGGGCCGGCCGCGGTGGCCGAGGGGACTGAAGCGCTCCAGTCACGGTCTGCACGGCCACTACGGTCGGGGGTTCGAATCCCCCCTCGGGCATGGATATTTGTGCCGTTCTTAGTGTAAGCTAGTTCACAAGTAGTTTGTAAGCTTAGGGACTGATGACCCCATAGTTAAGTCCCATAAGTTCTACAAACATTTCAACATTTTGAACATTGTTTTGGTGGCGTCTCGAATATTAACTTACTAATTTTGGAGGGTAATTGAGATATTGTGGATAAAAATATCTCTTGACCATATGACAGTAGTGGTTCAATCATACTTTATTTTCCATATTTTGCATAAATATGGTGGCGACCCGAAAGATAAACGGTATTATTGAAGTACGAGTTTAATTAGACGAAAATCATAACATAAGAAAACCCCTCCCCCCGTTTTACACATTCACAAAAATATCCAAACGACCTGAACTGAGCTCCACCTGATATGCATGCAACTAAAATAATGGTGCTGTCAAACGGGTCCTCTAATCGATTCGCTGGACAGCCACTCCTGATTATTTACGATAAGGTTTCGTTGTCCAAAGCTGATGGGTGGTATTCTCATACACATCAAGTGAGATGGCGCAGTGGTAACACTCTGGATTCGCATTCCGGAGGATGGTGGTTCATATCCATCTCCGGCCATTCAGATTTAGGTTTTCCGTGATTTCAAAGAGCACAGTGGATTTCGTTCCCCATCCTTACCCAATCAAGCTCAACTGCTAATGACCACGCTGTCGACGGGGCGTTAAAAGCTAATCTCCCCATACACCAAGCCCTTGAATACATTTAAAATGAAGAAAATATTTAATGCGGATTTTGAACTACAGTGCAACTTTACGATTTTCGTATGGTGTTATCAGAGGTGAAACAGATACTGAAGTCATGTACACGGATGGTTCCGTGGCCGACGGCCGTACTGGAACTGCTTATGTCCATGGTGAGCATATCGAACAGCGTTCACTGGCCTATGGGAGTAGCGTGTTCAGCGGAATTAGTTGCCTTCTATCGGGCACTCGAACATCTCAGAGCGTGCCCTAGGGAGTCTCTAGTTATCTGTTCTGACTCCCTGAGTGGCCTGCAAACCCTCGCCAAATGTTTCCCAAAACACCCTTCGGTGCACTCCATACAGGAGTTTGTTTCCAGGCATGCTCGGTCTGGTCGCTCGGTGGTCTTTGTTTGGACCCCAGGCCACATCGGCATTCCTGGAAACGAACGTGTGGTTCAGAGGGCTAAGCAGGCTACTTCCTCCAGTCCATTGGCGATTGGTCTTCCGGCGAGCGATCTCCGACTAGAGTTCTATCGGAAGATCCTTGGACTGTGGGATTCCGAGTGGGCTAACTCTGCTCAACCAAACAAGCTTCGTGCAGTGAAGCTATCTACGGTCGCATGGAAGTCCTCACTGCGGTCGTCTCGTAGGGAATCGATTATTCTCTGCCGCCTACGCATCGGCCACACATGCCTGACGCATGCCCACCTTCTTCGGCGGGAGGACGCACCACAGTGTGACTGTGGCGCCCCCTTGAGTGGTCCACATTCTGGTGGACTGTCCACTTTTAGTTGCCTTACGACAATCTTTTAATCTGCCAGATGCGCTTTCTTTTATGCTAGGAGACTCTGCTGCTATGATTGAAAGTGTTTTGTATTTTATTCGTGCAGCTGGTTTTTATCATTTGATTTAATGGTGGTGTCTTTCTTTCTTCGTTTTTACTTGTATCCTGTCATATTTCCCAGTGATTTTTAATCTTTGACTTGTCAACGCATTTCCTTAGGAACGTTTAAACAATTTTTTATTTCTAAGACCGGAACAAGGGACTGATAACCGTTGCTGTTTAGTCCCTTCCAAAAACAAGAACAACAAGATACCGACCTGATGGGGTCTCGAACCCAAAATTCACAGATATTAAGTTAGAATCGATCCATAGGCCTACAGCTGCCAGATGCACTTAGCGAACACTAAAGTTCAGAACCAACAGTTTACGTTTCAATTCTGCTCACTCCAGTCTGTTGGAATGTTTCTGTGGATATGTATGAAGCCGATTCATATTATTCTGTGAAATACACGAGTGGAACTAGTTTAAAAAGGGGGGAGAAACAGATAGTTATCAGTGTTTTGGAGAATTTTGTGCAGAAGTATCATTCGTTACCGCTACTTCAGATTACGGAAATTACATTCAAGTTAACCGGTGTTTGTGTCACGTGTGTCCCGTGTGCGGAAAGAACGGAATACAGGAAAATTGTCATCTTCGGGAAAGAAGAGAAGACGGGAATCGTGTATGCTTGGAAAATGTAACGACTTCGTAGTCCTTGTAAGGTGTAAACGGTTTTTTTTTTTTTTTTTTTTTTTTTTTTTTTTTTTTTTTTTTGCTTTCGAAGCGAAGTGGCTATTATAAGCAAGGTACGTACGTGGTATAAATGACGATGAATGCTTACCTAATTTTTTATAAATTTACATAATGGAAAAATGAATGTTTGTCTGTATGTCCTCAAGTTGTTTATAAACCATTCATTCAATTGCAATGAAACTTTGGTGAACTGTTCACCGTACGACTACGAAGGTTCCTGACTCAAAAACAAAAGGGCACGACACATAGCTCAGCAGATATGACATCATAAATAATGAGCGGCCACCGTGTGAGAATACCGAGATTTATGCGTCAATTATTTGAAAATGGTAGGGACCTGCAACAAATTTCAGACGTTTATGAAGCGTTTTGTAACTACAGTTTCGCTGTAGATGCCGTAAAACTGTCGCATTAGGCATGATATATCGAATAAAGTTAGCATTATAGATTAGCATATTACTATTTATTTTTGTCTGCACGTCTCCCTTAATTCTCTTGCATCCAAAATTAAGCAATCTGTTTTCTTAATCTCAATCTATACAAAAGGAAACTCACTGACTAAACACGAAATCTCGACAACCTAAGAAGCTGAAATTTGGCAGGTATTTAGTTTATAGGCCGAAAATTTCAGCTAAGAAATTATTTTGTGATAGGTGTCTGTAGGACAGATTCACGAAATCTGCATTTTCATTTCGATCTTCACGAAATTTCTCACGCTTGACCTTCAAAACAAGAGGAAGGTTACCGTCTACCTTAGGTTTCATAAGGTGCATGGGGGAGGGTACGTTTCAACAAAAATTGTATCCCTAAATACCTTGGTCGCGCCATAACTTGAAAACGGCTCGACTGATTTCACAGATTCTATTTTTGTTATTCTTAGAACAAGGGTTGTATGAAGTAAAACTGGAATATTTGAGACTAACTAAGTACTTTTCTCAATGTGACCCTGTGATTCTATTGCATAGAAATCTATAGTTTGTTCCTATATTGATGAAATTTTGCGCACTGTAACTAAAGAAAAAATAATGAAAGGCCCCGTCAGTATAAAATTTCTTTTGGTGCTTGGTGGAGGGTACTGAACATACGGAATTAAAAATAAAAAAGCATAGTTTTGCTTCAATCTCTATGAATATTTGCACACATGACCTTTAAACCACGAGGAAGATCAATGGGTACATGAAGGTTTGAATGATACTTGACTGAGGGTGCTTTGTAGAAAACTTTGCAGAGAGAGGGGAAAGGTGAAACGAACAGAGATATGGAAGAGAAAGAGGTGGATACAGAGAGAGTGGGGAAGGGGATGTGGACTACGAGAGTGTAGGATAAATAAACACCCAAGCAACTCCAGGTTTACAGCAAGTAAGTTTATAAAAGACACTGGTTTTCAGTTACACTGCAGGTAACGCAATATTGTGATGACAGACGTATTTCATGGTGGAAGAGGCGTTACCTTCATCATATTAGAGAGCCCTAACTCGAGAAACATAATATTCATTACCTTGAAGAGACTTCGGTTGATGTAATGAAGTCTGTAGATGGTGAAATTTAATGAACGGCCCTATCGCTAATTTGTGTGTGGGTCACCAGCCTTACGTTATAAGTATAAAAAATATGAATTACTTCTCTGAATTAGGCAATTTTCGATAGAAAAACATTTGGTTTCAATCTTAGACAATTTCTGATCACTAAGGCTAGCCGGGATTCCTAATCGTGATAAATAAAACATCGGAGATTTCGATTTTCTATATAGTAATTTAATTATAAAAAAGGACGATTCACAAATTCAGGAATGAATTATGATGCAAAAGTAATGACTCTTTAACAAGGCTGGCACAACCTCTACCTATTATGAAAAACGGCTGATACTGAGGACGTTTAAATTGCTTCAAAAGAAATTGAAAATCGGTATCGAACTCTGTAGAGGATACTCAGAAGCTGAAAAACAGCCAACTAGTACATTTATCTTTAATTGCGATATAGCAAAAGTAATGTGCGTTGATCACCAATTCCCAATACTACTCTAATAAGACTAACGGCAGCTAGGTATACTGGGTGCAGCCAAGACTGCAGGGCGTCTTCTCTCTAGGGAAACTGGCCTCAGTATTCCAGGCCGAAATCACTGCACTGCGCTGCGCTGCACTGCGTGTGTGGAGGAGAATTTGCTTAGGTGCTACAAAGACCGTAGCATCTATATCTATTCAGACAGCGAGGCAGCCCTGAGATCACTGGCAGCTCCTGCAACAAGGTCTAAAATTGTTGCAGAATGTCACAGGGTTCTGGTGGAGCTAGGGGAAAGCAATAGAGTAAACCTATTGTGGGTCCCTGGCCACTCGGGGATCAGTGGCAACGAACATGCCGACAGATTAGCCAGGATGGGGGCAGAGACTCCATTTATTGGAACGGAACCTGTCCTAACAATCACCAAGGCAATGATCAAATTGGAGCTAAGTAACTGGCTCAAAATACAGCACGTAGAATATTGGACCAAAAGTCTATCAACAAAAACATGCCAAGGTAATGATGCCAAATCCATGTTTTAAAAGAAGCTCTGCAATCTTGGGCCTGAACAGGAGAGAGATTAGACTCATTGTTGGATTGCTGACAGGCCATGGGAATTTCAAAAAAACACATACATACAAGTAATAACAGAAGAGGACCCTAAATGTAGGATCTGTGATGACGGTGCACACATACGCATCACATCTAATCTTCGAATGCATTGCATTGGAGAGTAAAAGGCACAGAACATTTGGGACAACCAGATCCGAAGAAATTGTGTCTAATAAAGAACTGGTAATGGAACTCCTTGCACTGTTCAAGGGCATTGGTTGGTTTTACTAGATATACAGGGAATGATACCGCACAATAAACTTAGTTTCAGTGAAGGCAGCTGCGGGTTGGACCAAGACTGTTTTGGCTTCCCTGAGAAAATCAAATCAAATCAATCAAATCAATGGCAGCTAGCCATCGTGGATGGGTCGGCCTGACGAAGCTGAAGCTGTAGACGACGGCTACCATTGACCTACCTTTGTTAAAAAAAATTCCTAAGTTGAATTACTCAAGTATGAAAGTCTAACAAGCGGTTCTCGGAAACTGCTTGCCTCACTGGCCAGAGTCAGAAAAGAAGCACAGTTGTAAATGAGTGTTTCGAAATGCAAATACAGTGCACTGAAGTAGTAATTTTGTTCCTCCGTTCAGAGAGAAACAATTATGAATACTTCAAGCAATGCAATCTGCACTTGATTCTAATTATGAGCTAAGTCACTGGACGATTTGCAAGCAACTGCCCACCTGTATCCTCGCACCATGAGCGCAGCTAACCAAAATTCCCGACTTAACTTTTCAGTAAGCCACAAGTCTCTCCAGACCGTTCCCTTAAGAGCCAATCACAGCTGTAGTTTCAAATCTCGTTCCCCCATCATTACTTCCTCCCAAACAACTTTCCCGCGAAAAAGAAGTTTCTAGAGGCTTCTAGAAAGTTCTAGAATGTTTCTACCATTTGGCGGTTGAAATCATCTCCCAACCGTATCGTTGCCTCTCTCACTGACTTGGCTGTGTTCTTGTTTCCAACCAAGAAAAGTGCTATATGCGAATATTGTTACTATTAAATGTTACCTACCTACCGGTTTTCTGAGTGACCTAGACAACATTAATATTTCCACTCTTCCTTGCTTCTTCTTGCTCTTCTTTTTGCTTTCAGATTATCCGGAATCACGCTATAAATTACGCTATAAATAAATACACGTTATTAATTATTATTATTAATTATTATATACGTAAACATAGCATGGAAGGTGGTGAAATTTTCTGCCGCCTTATAGCAAGACATGTTACTCAAAAAAGTGTGGCCTGATAAAACAATGTTTAAGAGAGTAGCTTTTATGGAAGAACAAAGTATAGTAATAAATTATAACGTGTAAAGTTGGTTGAAAAAAAGCTAAGTGTTCTAGTTCTCAAATAGTGGATGTTAATCCACGCGGCTCAGGTGCATTTCGTGCATCTCAATTCTGAACCACATGTTATAGATGGTTTTCACCCCCCCCCCCCCCTCCCTCACGAAAAAAAGGGCACACACACAGCAGTTTAACGGCAAGGGTACCAACTTTTAAACTGGTGAATTACTTGGCAATGAAATGCAGAAGGCCGGCCGCGGTGGCCGAGGGGACTAAGGCGCTCCAGTCACGGTCTGCACGGCCACTACGGTCGGGGGTTCGAATCCCCCCTCGGGCATGGATATTTGTGCCGTCCTAGTTCGTAAGTAGTTCATAAGTAGTTTGTAAGTATAGGGACTGATGACCCCGTAGTTAAGTCCCATAGACTATACAAACATTTGAACATTTTTTGAAATGCAGAAGACACACATCCACACACACACACACACACACACACACACACACACACACATTTTTACATTATGTATAGACGTAGTTCGAAACATCAAATGCTCTAGTAGGAAAAATTATGTTCGAACGAGGTAGCCCGTTTCCTTATTCCGAATAAAAAGTAGGTGCACACAGCCGTTGGACGTTAATCTAGAGAGCAATATGTTATCCGAACGATAGTTCGACGTGATGTATCTCTCAATCGAAGAGTATCACCAGAAGCATAAGTCTTTTTAAGTTGCAGATTAAGCATCGTGGAAGTAGCACGAAGCATTTTCAGTCTACGAAATGTGCAAACGTTTTGTAGAGCTTATGGGACTTAACTACGGGCTCATGAGTCCCTAAACTTACAAACTACTTATGAACTATCTTATACTAAGGACGGCACAAATATCCATGCCCGAGGGGGGATTCGAACTCCCGACCGTAGTGGCCGTGCAGACTGTGACTGGCGGCCACTGCGGCCGGCTTCAGTCTACGTTCCTCCTGGCAGAGCAAGGAAAGGAGACAAGTGAAGTTGGAACGCCTTGCAGGAGGAAAATGCGACGGAGATTGCCGCAATTTAATAACAGCCCGGTCTGGGCCAGAGGTCAGCAAGTATTCTGGCGGAGTCTGCCAGGGCTGCGACGCACGGTCGAAACCCAATATTTCTCTGCCGCAGGACTTATTGTCTTGTTTCCTGCGTCGACCTCTAAGAGGAACAAGTTTCCCGCTAGCAGTCTGAGAGCACGTGGTTAGTCTTGGCATTGTGATTTCTATTGTGTCTGTTCTTCCGGACATATTCCTGAAGCCATTAAGATACAAAGAAATTTAAGACATTTGCTACAAGTGGCCAATCAATTGTATCAATGCCGAACTTGATGATTTGTGTAGAGGCGGGATTAGAACCCTGGTCGTCGTACTAGGAGTTCGCACTGCGGTCGTGTAGGATACACTACCACATCTTCACAAATTCTCCGTACCTCACACCATTGACACAGGGCCCCTACACATTACTACTAGCAGCGGTACGCTCGTTCACGAAAGAGTTTAGATCTGTTGCAACCGCAACGAGGAGAGAACATTCGCAGCCTTCGTCTTTTACATTAGTATGAGATTCACCGTATAGACTATAGTTTGGACGGTGACAGGTACGGCGGGTATAGGAAAAATAAGATGTTTTAGATAGGGTTGGGGTTTAAATTTTACTCGTTTTTAGAATTGCGAAAGCTAGCTGTTCGTTATTCATACTTTCACTATAGGCGTACATCCCTACCCATTCCCTGCTTAATTTTCTTGTAATTGAACCTCCTCAGTGCGCCAACAAGAAATGCTGACTGATCAACGAACACACCCCTACTGACCAGAGGTCAGTTGCTACAGAGGGGCTTTGTGTTGACTTGTGTTTAATCTACAAAACGAATTACACAAGCAGTTGGGTTCAGATAGTGTAGTGAGCAGGAGGTTCAGTGACAACGTGACTTACCCGAAGCTACTGGATAGACCAGTGGAAGGCACACGAAAGTTGGAAGCGGGACAGAGGGAGGTACTATTGGAGAGTCACAAACAATAATTTCAAGGACTAGGATGCGATTTCAGACAACAAGAACCGTTAAAAGAAGGCGACACCAAGGTCGTCCACGATTAACATCAACAAGAGATGACCGTCATCTCCGGTTAACAGCTTACTGAGACAAGAAACCGAATGCAAATCTGCTGCAACGCACCCTCCAGGTAGCAACAGGTCGCGCAATATCAAGAGAAACGGTGCAAAATTGCTTTCGGAAATGCTGAAGAGTGACTGTATCGTTTCGTATATATCTGCCGCAATATCTCTGGCTCCGCGAGGGCTATCTTTGGCTCGGAGAGGCTCGCGTTTGAGCCGTAGTGTGTTGCGGCAGAGTTGAAGTGCTTCGGACAGAGGAAAGGCTCTAGGAAGCTGTCGTGAAAGTTAAACGAGCATTACGGAGTGGAAATAATTTTTGCTAGTTTTATGATGGAAGAGATTGAGCTATATATATAGCAAAGACTAGAGGTAAGCTAACTACAATTTCATGCTGTTGTAATCCAATCAGTATAATCCATGTTTGACCATCAAACAATTAAATTAAAAAAAGTATTGTTAACGATCTACGAAACACTCCCAAAGAAATAATATTGTTCTCTTGTAATTTTGTTATTTTGAAAAGAGAAGCGAAATGCTTATTAGTACTCTTGTAATTTTTTGTTGTTGTTATTTTTGATTGCAACATGTTAATGGAGAGTTTTGTAATATGATGAAGAGTGGATTGTAAATTACATTGTACTTCATGTCTTGTGACACAACATCTGAATTAGATAAATACTTGAAACGTACCTAGATTGTCGACTTGATCATTTTCCCAGAAAACAGACCCAATAATTTATTCACCTCTTTTCAAATCAGCGTGAATATGGCTTGTACTATCAGTAGTTAGTTGAGTATTCGCATTGTACATAATCATGTAGCTAGTATTCTTTTGTAGTGATTTTGAGAACAGATGTGCAGCTGTGGTATAACAAAGGTTTGTGTAAATTGTCAACGAAATGAATTCAGGAGTCATCAAAACATTTACATCTTTTGGTTCAACGGTCGTGTGTGAATTTGTTTGGTAATCATATCAAAAAGGGTGAGGATACATTTTCTTTATGAACTCAGGTACAAATCAGAATCGGTTTTATTACGTAGCTTTGCTTTCCAGATAGCTTTCCATAGTGTGCTTACACGAGGGTTTAATCAGATAGAGTTGTGATGTGGAAAGAGGAGCAAAAAATTTAGTTTCAATCTATATACGCACAAGAAACAATCACATTAAATGGTGCGTTGGAATTTGTTTAGAAATGTTATTAAAAAAACGAGTCAGATGCGTCAACAGTTTTTTTACTAGTGCTAAATCAGCTCGTATAATTACAGCAAAGTTTTTAGATATTTTATAAAGCATTGTTACTTAATCATTACAATGACTTATCTTAAGGCCTAGCAACTTTGATTCATCAGTCTTTCAAGTTTTACTGTGAGGCTAAATATCGCACAGTGCAACTATATTTTCTTTACACAGATAATTTTGATTCGGGTAAAGTACTTATGGACTGACAACCTGAGTGACACGAACAAGTTTCAATTATTTTAGTAACAACTCCCACTTAGGTCTCAAGTTCAATTTTTATTACCTATTAGCAACTTTCACTAAGCAGAAGTATAGATTTCAGCAGACAACAATAATAAAATTATATTTAATTAACACTTTTCAATGAGGGCCGTATGGACGGAGGCGTAGGGTGTTTGTTCCACAAAAACCACTACACCTGTTAGCCCCCTGAATTTGGCGGAGGAACACAAAGCTTGTAACGAATGGCGCCGGGTTCTGTTCACAGATAAGATTTTGTGATCAGCTGGACAATCGTCGTTCCCTCATCTGGAGATAATGTGGAACTCATGATCCTGAAACATCACAACATCGTGGTGGTGGTGGTGGTCATGGTGTTAGCACGGACGTAAAAGATTATCACATTGTATCTTCTAACATTGTTTTCGGAGAAGTTTTGTAAATTAAACAAGTTTTTGATTTCCAGAAGCCTTTTGACAGTGTACCTCACAAACAGCTTTTAATAAAATTGCTTGGTTATGATAATCGCCCAGGTTTGCGATTGGCTAGGGGATTTCCTGTCAGAGACATCGACTAAAACAGAAGTGATATCGGGCGCTCCACAGGGTAGTGTTATTCGTCCTCTGCTGTTCCTTATTTACATAAACAATTTAGGGGAAAATCTAAGCAGCTTTCTTAGGTTGTTTGCAGATGACGCCGTCATTTACTGTTTAGTAAAATCATCTGAAGATCAAAACCAAATGCAGAACGGTCTGAATAAGATATCACAATGGTGTAAAAATTGGAAATTAACTCTAAATAATGCGAAGTGTGAAGTCGTCCACATGAGTACAAAAAGAAATCCGTTAAATTTTGGCCGGCCGCGGTGGCCGCGTGGACTGAGGCGCTCCAGTCACCATCTGCACGGCCACTACGGTCGGGGGTTCGAATCCCCACTCGGGCATGGATATTTCATCGTCCTTAGTAGTAGCTAGTACATAAGTAGTTTGTAAGTTTAGGGACTGATGACCCCGTAGTTAAGTCCCATAAGCTATACAAACATGTGAACTTTTTTTTTGTTAAACTTTGTTTACAATATAAATCAATCAGAAGTGAAGACCGTAAACTCCAGAAAATAACTAGGACTTACTATTACTTCAGACTTAAATTGGAAAGAATACGGAGATAATGTCGTGGGAAAGGCGAACCAGAGACTGCGTTTTATTGGCCGAACCCTTAAAAGATGCAACAAAGCTACAAAAGAAACTGCATACACTACGCTTGTCCGTTCATTTTTGGAGTATTACTGCCCAGTGTGGGATCCTTATCAGGTGGGTTTAACGGAGAACATCTAAAGAGTCCAGAGAAGGGCAGCTCGTTTCGTATTGTCACGATACAGGGGAAACAGCGTTACGAAAATGATACAGGATCTGGGATGGGAATCATTACAACAACGGCGCTTATCGCTGCGGTGTGGGCTACTTACGAAACTCCAATCGCCAACATTCTCCTCCGAATGCAAAAATATATTACTGACACCCATTTACAAAGGCAGAAATGACCATCAGAATAAAATACGAGAAATCAGAGCTCTAACGGAGATTCAGTTGTTCTTTCTTCCCGCGCGCTATTCGAGAATGGAATGGAAGATAAATAGTATAATGGTGGGGTGACCTAGCAGCAGACGCCAGAAACTTTAATAATTTTGACGCTCGGTAGCGACGTTGGGTGACGTTTACAGACACGTGTTCCTTGCTACATTTTGCTCCATAAGACATCCCCTACCGCCCCATGACGTTTGTCGGTATATTAAGAAACACCCAGTGTGTTTTGTAATATTTCACCTGATCCGCTAATTGTTTTGAGCAGGTGTCAGTGACATTTTTGACCGACTAATCCTACTGCTCGACTCAGGCAGCACGATGACCACAGATGCAGAACCGCTCTGCAGGGCAGTCGGCAGGCAGTCGTACTGTGCGCGGCCCAAGGCGAACGACCCTCTCCTATGGTGGCCAGATGGCCCCTGGCAGAGCGGTAATCAAGCTGTCGGACTCAATCTGAGAGACTGCTCTCCCCCCCTGCCCCACGCCATCCAGCTGCCCCTCAGCAGTCAATGCCCCGGCCAACACGACGTGTGGTCGCTCGCTTAATTACAGACCAAATGAGTACCCGAATGCTAAAGCTGGTAACGAGGAAACGGTGGTGCACCTATCCCGGCTGATATAGAACTGTGTAAGATAATTGTGGTGCTATTACTGATAGATTGATAGGAGGATTCTAATTTAGGACAGATTGATAGGAGGATTCTAATCTAGGATTCTGACGATACAGGTTCAAAGAAAACCTGTGTCTAATTGTGTAAGGCCGTTATATATAAAATTAATTGTAGCTGAAAGGAGCCAGTTAAAAGCTTACTTTACACATATAATTTTGGCCGTAGAAACCAGTTAAAGAATTTGCATGAACTAGGGACTACTTCCAGCAACATAATCTTGGTCCCCGGCCCAAAATTTAGAACTGACTCAAAATCAAAATTTACATTACACGTCGTAGATTCCAAAATACTAAAAAAAAAAAAAAGCTACGGTATGCAACCCTTAGAAATTCGTAGGATAAGGAAGCTAAACAAATACAGCCAGACGCGATTGGAAGGGTTTACACAGATGGACGAAGTACAGTCTTCAGAATACAGAAAAATGAAATAAATTCAGTCGGAGTAAATCAACTAATAAATACGGCATACAGCTCCTAGAAATACGCAGTATTTCATAAGCAAGCTAATAAAGGGGGTCGTACAAGGCTAGAAGAGAACTTACTGGCAGAGTCAGAATGCAAAGTACAAGTTTGGAAACGAAACAGCAATGTAAAATAGACGGAGAGGAGATCGCGATGTACTAAGGGAAATTAGAGAGATACATGCATAATTTCTTGCCTGATGGGCATAGAAACAGGCACAGGGGTAGCTGAAGGCTTTGTTCTAAGAACGCACCACATCACTCGCGGAAGGATAAAAACGGAAAGGAATATTTCACATGCACAACACAGAATAAATATATTACCGCACATTAGTCACGTCCCACAAAGCTAGAAAGAAATTAAACAAAGTTCGTACACCGCTAGCTAGTCTCATACAGGTTACAGATACCCAGCCATTATCAAACCGAATTAGCTACATATTCACCGCGTTTACCTATGCAGAATCACCGAAATGAAATTGAATACACTTCCATACATGATCGGAGAAACTTATTCCGAAAAATGAACCTTAGTTCTAAAGTCTAACTTGAACAAACCAGACAATGAATGGCTACCATCCCAAAGAGCAAAGAAAATCAGAACATCTTACCAGGTCAAAGCGCAGCCATAGAGTGAGTAGCCCACCAGAGTCGCCCGACTGCGCTGAAAATCGGTAATAACCCCAGAAAACCGAGGTGGTGGGGAGACCCTACACTCGCACGTCCCACCGAGGCTCGCTACCAGGCATTGCCAACCCAACTTGTAACCAAAGGGTGCAGAAACCTCTTTGGTAGCATCAAAATCAGAAGTTGATAACGAATACCTATCGACACGAAGCCAGAGAAACATGCCAAGCGAGCAGCCAGCAGCCAACGACGAAAATTCTCATACATACAGACTGTCATGCCAGAACATGTTCATACATGCACATACACAATAAGGTAAGTACACATTCTCACAGGGACAGTGGCGTCACAGAGAAACCGCTCATATTGCCACATTCATAGGCACAGTGATAAATTATTATCATAATAAAATCCCAGCAATATTAGCACAGTAATACAGAAACTAACATTTAAAAACATGAAATGAAATGCAATTCCTCATGCCTCTGAACGAAAGGGGTTCTCGTTTAGCAAAGAAGCCCGTCTTGTGAACTTCGATAAATTACAAAGTTGAAAACCTACGGAAGACAGCAGACAACGGTGTTTCAATTGCAAACACGTATTCGACTCTACCAATAATAGTGCGGGGTGATTTTAATTCACCCTCAATCTGTTGGTGAAATTACATTTTCAAATCAGGAGGTACACATAAAACATCCTGCGAAATTGTACTCAACGCATCCTCTGAGAATTACTTCGAAAAATTAGTTCACGAGGCATCTAGAATTGTAGATGGATGTGAAAACACACTTGATCACTTAGCAATAGCCGACCGCGGTGGCCGAGGGGACTGAGGCGCTCCAGTCACGGTATGCACGGCCACTACTGTCGGGGTTTCGAATCCCCACTCGGGCATGGATATTTGTGCCGTCCTTAGTATAAGGTAGTTGATAAGTAGTTTGTAAGTTTAGGGACTGATGACCCCGTAGTTAAGTCCCATAAGCTATACAAACATTTGAATATTTTGAACTTAGCAATAAATAATCCTGAGCTCATAACGAGCATCAAAACGGATACAGGTATTTGTGAACAAAGACCTGTCGTAGCGAGAATGAATATCGAAGGTCCCAAAGTTACCAAAAATAGACGAAACTATATTTGTTTAGGAAAGCAGATAGAAATGCAATACATTGCTTCTTGAAAGACAGTATCGAGTCGTTCCCAAAACTAAACGTAAGTGTAGACCAGATGTGGCTCAAATTAAAAAAAAAAGTGGTTTCGACAGCAATTGACAGTTTCATACCAAATAAATAAAAGAAAGTACACAAAACAGCTCAGGGCACTGTTTCAAGAGCAACGGAAAAGGCATGCTAAATTTAAACGAACACAAAATCCCCAGGATGGAGTTCCTACGCAGAATCTCGACATTTAGCGTGGATTTCAGTGCAAGATGCCTACAGTGCTTTTCACAACGAAACTTTATCGAAATTTGACTGAAAACCCTAAAAGATTTTGGTCATACGTTAAATATACTAGGGGCAAAACACAAACAATATTCTCACTACGTGATGGTATTGGCGATCCTGCCGATTAAAGCGCTACTAAAACAGAGTTATTAAACATGGATTTTAGAAGCTCATTCACCAAAGCCAATGACTCCAACATTCCTGATTTCGAATTACAAAAAGAGGCCAGAGTGAGTAACGTTGAAGTAGATATCGTCGGAGTACTGAAGCAACAAAAATCACTTAACAAGAACAAGTCTTCTGGTACGGACTGCATACCCATTAGATTTCTATCTGATTATGTAGAAGCGATAGCTCCTTACTTAACAGCCATATACAACTGTTCTCTCAAAGAAGGATCTGTACCAAGAGATTGGAACGTTGCACAGATCGCAACTACATTCAAGAAAGGAAGCAGGAGTAACCCGCTAAACTACAGGCTTCTTTATTGACATAAGTTTTCAGCAGGGTTTTAGAACAAATCCAGTATTCAAATATTATGAAATATGTCGAACAGAATGATCTATTGACCCAAGGTCAACAGGGATTTAGAAAATATCGTTCATGCGAAACACAAATAGCTCTTTACTCACACGAAGTGATGGGTGCTATCGACAAGGGTTATCAAATTGATTCCGTATTTCTAGATTTCTAGAAGGCTTTTGACAGTGTACCTCACAAACAGCTTTTAATTAAATTGCTTGGTTATGGAATGCCCCAGATAAGGCATCGACTAAAACAGAGGTGATATCGGGCGCTCCACATGGTAGTGTTATTGGTCCTCTGTTGTTCCTTATTTATGTATTTGTGAGAAAATCTAAGCAGCTTTCTTAGGTTGTTTGCAGATGACGCATTCATTTAGCGTATAGTAAAATCATCTGAAGATCAAAACCAACTGCAGAACCATCTAAATAAAATATCACTATGGTGTAAAAATTGGCAATTGACTCTAAATAATGGGAAGTGTGAAGTCGTCCACATGAGTACGAAAAGAAACCCGTTAAACTTTGTTAAAAAGATAAATCAATCAAAAGTGAAGGCCGTAAACTACACAAAATACCCAGGAATTACTATTACTTCAGGCTTAAATTGGAAAGAAAACGTGGATAATATCGTGGGAAAGGCAAACCAGAGACTGCGTTTTATTGGCAGAACCCTTAAAACATGCAACAGAACTACGAAAGAAACTGCATACACTACGCTTGTCCGCCCTTTTTTGGAGTATTGCTGCCCAGTATGGGACCCGTATCAGGTGGGTTTGACGGAGGACATCGAAAGAGTCCAAAGAAGGGCAGCTCGTTTTGTATTGTCACGATACAAGGGAGACAACATTACGGAAATTATGCAGGATCTGGGAGGGGAAACATTACGCAGGCACTTATAGCTGCGACGTGTTCTATTTACGAAACTACAATCCCAACATTCTTTTCCGAATGCGAAAATATATTGTAGACTCCCACTTAAATAGGTGGAAAAGATCATCAGAATAAAATATGAGAAATCAGAGTTCCAACGGACATTCAGGTTTTCTTTCTTTCCGCACGCTCTTCGAGAATGGAATGGGAGAAAAATGGTATAAAGGTGGTTGGATGAACCCTATGCCAGGCACACTCAGCCATGATATTGTGATCAAATGTTCTAACATTTGTAAATCTATGGGACTTGTGAAGTTATCAGTCCCTAGGCTTACAAACTACTTAAATCAACGCAAAGATAACACACACACACACACACACACACACACATGGCCGAGAGAGCAGCCGTGCGCTCTGCAGCAAGGCGCCTTAGTGCGCACGGCCATAACACCGCGGTTGATATTATGTCTTTCGTTAGTGTAATTTACGTGCTTCGTTAACCCATAGTTCTTTTGGGTTCTTTCTGCCCTGTATGTCCTGAACAGTCAAAAGGTTTTCAGTATCTCCGCTGCTCGTTTTGTTAGCGGATATAATGGGACTGTAATCAACGGGTGATACATTTCACGTTTGCAATATTTGTAGACTGGATGACAGTTTGGCTTAAAGATATCTTAATGTATACATTACTGTCCCTAATTCGACGTCTGGATAACTGAAGCGCTTCTTATTTTGAACTCCATGTTACGAAGTCTTCCCGGAGATGTTCACATCTTGAAAACAATGCTGCATTGATTTCTCTTCGTTTGTTTGTCTCTCTCTGTTTGTTTGTATCACTGAGAGCGATATAAAGGAAGATTTTTTCTAAGTCTATAATTGGGAAGAAAACTGTTGCTTACATCTAATAATCAATGGAATTGCTCGAAGAAATGTGAAACAGCACTGTTTAATGACTTTTGTTGTCATTGCGCTTAAGACAGAATACGCAAATAATTGAGACACTTATTACTGTGTTATCGGTCGGTGATCAGTGTATTTTTATTAGTGACAACGATCGACTCATTAACAGAAGTGCAAGCAGGGCTCATTGACATAAACTTCGCCGGTCGCGGTGGCCGAGGGGACTGAGGCGCTTCAGTCACGGTCTGCACGGCCACTACGGCCGAGGGTTCGAATCTCCCCTCGGGCATGGATATTTGTGCCGTCCTTAGTTGCAGCTAGTTCATAAGTAGTTTGTAAGTTTAGGGACTGATGACCCCGTAGTTAAGTACCATAAGCTATACAAACATTTGACATAAACTTCACGTTTTCGGACCCTCAGCAGGCGCGCGAGGCGCGATCGAAGTCTCTGTCGTACCCGTTTGGCAATCACCCAGGCTCTTATTCTTCCTGTTCATAGTATGACTGAAGCTTAGTAACATCGTAGTGTAAGTCGGTCAACGCTGGTACCGAGAACTTACTTCCAGGGTGGCACAGAACTATGCTCATCAATTCACTTTATGGTTCCTGTAATTTACGTTGAATAATCTGGTTTCTCACTCGAGAAGCGACAGAATTTGGGCTCAGAAAATTGTTTACAAAGCGAAATTTTAATACTATTAACATTGCGAATTACATGTGCTAGCGCTGTATATGGCAGTACTAAAGAACCGTCGTGCATAGCTCCTCTCCAGCTCTGAGTTAGTCGTCTTCCACAGAGAGGTGACTTTGGTTCATGGTTCCGGTCTCACGGAAGTGGATTTTTTAGCTGTTTTTGTGACAAGAGTTACACGAATCCACATCGAAAACAACAACAAACTTCTTGTGGTTACTTGCTATATTCGCTCAGATTATGGGAAAGTCTGACAACGTTCTGGTAGTTTACCAACTCCGTCCCTGTAGAAACGAACTGATTCCATGCTAATGATGACGCCAATAAATGTTGGGCGTGTATCTTCGTCTGGAAATAATTTTTGAGTAGGGACAGGAAAGATAAACATTTGAGTACATATGATCGAAAGAGTAAGTGAGAAATGGGTGACTTCCAAAACACACTATTGAATGTTTTGTTTGTGAAATTAGCAGGAACTATTATGTAGTACTAACACATGATGCAGTTTTTTAGGTCATTTGTCCTTACTGTGCGACTAAATGGTGTCTCAGTTGTCTGCAAAAAATGAGCACTCCCTGGCGTTAAGGTTTCACTTTTTGCTCAGTTTAAAAATCTTTTAGTGCTCTGTCATTAATTTCTTCTTAAGATGTCAACATGAGAGCACCATAACTCGTCACTAGTAATAATCGTGAGTAAGAATCCTGAATGAGCGACCTGATGACGTTCAAGGAAAATGTAGTAATAATCACCCCTATGACCCTTTTTTCCCTATTCTACTTTACGACGTTTAGATTATGTTCATATACCAGTCAGAACAATTCAATACATGACTGTAATATAAGGACTAGAACTTGAAGTAAGGATATAACAGCCGCTAAATAGACTCACATCTACGCACCGCTGTCACAGAGTCCGCAGGGGGCTGCCGCGATGCGGCCGCTTGCGCGTCGCCGTAGCCGGTGTCCACTGCAAGGGTAAGGGTAAACTTCTGTTTTGATGCAGCCGCGAGCTCTTCTGTGTAACTATTTCTGAGAGTTTTCGCTTTTAAATTTGAGGTATTTCGAAGCTGATAACAAAGACAGCCGATAGGCACTTAAAAAAAAATACCTGTAGGTTGTCGGATTAGATCTTGCGACTGCTTATATATTCGCTTGCAAACGCAACGCAACGCAACTAGAAGACCAAGCGCTCTTACAGAACAGCCTCGAGAAGGAGCTAAGATTTCATCCTGACAGTAGCGCATTCTACAGTGTTGCCAGATCGTGCATATCGCCAGACTTAAAATTCTTAGCGTCGATCGAATTTATTGTCCACACTGCGTGACAGACTCGGACGGACTTTGCGTCGACCGGAAGCGAACTTTATTTATTTATTTATTTATTTATTTAAATTTGTTGTCTAAGGCTGTACTTGTAATGTAAGGAGCCGGTTGCGAGACAGTAAACTGTTACAATGCAGTTAAGTAAAAAATACTTTTTATATAGTGGTACCATTACCAAGATATTTTAAAACAGCAGCATCTGTCGCCATTGGCAGATCTCATACAATTGAGGTTGCATAATACACGGTTATTTAAGTTGTCTCGTCACAACCAAAATAGTGTCTTTGTAACACACAAACTACTGTTACAAACAGGAGAAGCACGACAACCAAACATCAACACTCCATTGATGGAGAGTAACTTAAAGGAAACTACACGTTTAAAACAGTGATTCGAAAAACATTTAGCACAATTTAAAAACCAAACCACATCGATCCTCAATTAACAACTGATATTGCACGAGGTCGGCTTTACAGTGTGGCCGAGGGGACTGCGGCGCGCCAGTCACGGTCTGCACGGCCACTACGGTCGGCGGTTCGAACCCCCCCCCCCCCTCGGGCATGGATATTTGTTAGCTAGTTCATAAGTAGTTTGTAAGTTTAGGGACTGATGACTCCGTAGTTAAGTCCTGTAAGCCATACAAACATTTGATCATTTTCTATCAAAATAACGATTCGCATGTAGGTGCCAAAACACCGAGTCACGCCTGAATCAGGACAGACGGTAAGACGTGAGTCAAACGTTCAAATGAATTCCGCCAGAAGCAGTTAATGACTATTATGGAGGTGGCTCTCATAGTTGCAGATACTCTGAACCAGCCGAAATGCAGCCCAGCGGCCACGCCTCCAGGAGAGAAGGACTCGCCCGATATCAGCCACACGACGCACCTAACACCAACAGTTCCGCGACAACCACAATGCGGCACGTGCGACGTACACACACCATCGAGCACATCAGTCTGCCCTCTGGTACAGCAACTTTATCACGTCACTTACTGCCGTTCAGCCAGACCTCCTGGCGCATAGCATGTCTCACCATGCGCTCTCGTCTGCTCGGCGCGCGCTCTTAACACGTGACCCAACCAACCACAGCGCGACCGGTCCAAAGTTTATCTAGATAGCTATCCCTCACTAAATCAGAAACGTTACGGCTCAGTATTAAACACAATAAGTAACAACTACTTTAGCAGCAGTATGGTAACTTTTTTTATATTAATTGTCACTAAAAGACGTATCATATTGTTTTAATAAAACAAATAATACCGAAATGCTGCTTTACTTTATAGATGTTAGTTAATGCTTATAAATACAGCAATAGGCTGTAATGTTACTTTTTTTTATCGCTGGTGTTGTCACAAGATGAAAGTTGAAAACCGGAATTGAAATTTAACTAACTGTAAGATCTGCAATGAATATTAATTTTTGAAATTGTTCTCAGTTCTCAGTAGCAATGTAATTTAAAAATTACGACAACACCAGAAAGCACCATTACAGAAGAAAATAGCGGAATAAGTTACCTGGTATGCATTCATTGGTGGAAGCCGTGACACTGCAGTTGAACCTGTATGAATTGATTAATATCTTCGTTCTCGTAAACTGATGCTTGGTTTCATGACTATTAATTATTAAAGTTTTAAGACTGTGTGTAATTTTGATCACTGTGGTTATCGAAAGTTAAATAAATTATCGGACTTCGCTTTTAACAGAATGAAGATATCCTGCAGGCATTGAATTCAATGTTTAACACAAAATGAGAGTAAATAAATTTTGCATTCTTTTGTCATCATGAGACAATAGGCAACAATGACCAAGCATCAATTTACTAATATTGCTGAAAATAAATCAATTAAATGAAAGATGGGGAGAAATAGTCATTATTTAAATGAAATAGGAATTCCAAATGAAAGTTAAAGTTTATTAAGTAAAAGGGTGCTAACCAGAGCTCACACTTACATGATTATGGAGGTCGAGTAAAATACGTCCGCTCAGTACAAAGGTAGAAAAACGAAAGACGACAAGCGATTCCGTTTTCTCTCCAGATCGTTTGAAATAGTTGAAGGTATAACTTGAAACAAGGATAATCACAGATTTATTGGCAGAGAGAACGGATGCTAGCGACAAGCGTCGCAGATATAATTTTCAATAAAAAACACATGAAAGCCCAGGCACGCTACAGTTCTATACTTAGACACCAGAGTTATACATCCAGGTTATATAGAGATCACTGAGCGGTACTGTAACGTATATCTCTGTTATTATCTAGAAATTATCTAAAAATTCAATAAAGTTGTCTAACCGTAGAGCATCGCTGGACGATTTGTCAATCACGAATGTCAGAAAAGCAATGATAAATTAATAACCTGACAAGCATGAAGTAATATAAATACGATCAAAATAATATTTATACTGCAATTATATGCAATAAAATTATTTCTCCACGATGCAATATGGACGTAAGTATGGACTAATATGTCACGAAAAAATGTACAAAAATTGTAAGAAGCTCTATTTCAATCACATTAGTATGAAATCTTTATCCGCAGATAGCCTGATGATGGCCACAGAGCCGAAATAGGCCTATTGCTGTATTTATAAGCATTAAATACGTGAAGCGGCATTTCGGTATTATTTGCTTTATCAGTATGTCCTTAAATACGTTCCCCAGGGAAGCGTTATAGATCCCTTACTCTTCCTTGTGTTTATAAACGATTTAGGAGACAATCTGAATAGCTCCCTTAGACTGTTCGCGGATGATGCTGTCGTTTCTCGGTTAGTGAAGTCAACAGAGGATCTAAACCAACTACAAAGCGATTTAGACAAAATTTCTACATGGTGCGAAAATTGGCAATTGACACTAAGTAAAGACAAGTGTGAAGTAATACACATGACCACTAAAAGAAATTCGCTGAACTTCAATTACACCATAAATCAGTCAAACTTTAAGGTCGTAAATTCTACCAAATACCTAGGGGTTACAATTGCTAACAACTTAGATTGGAGAGAACTCATAGAAAATATTGTGGAGAAGGTGAACCAACGATTACGTTTCATTGGTAAAACGCTTCGAAGATGCACCAGCTCCACCAAAGAGAATGCCTATATTACACTTCTGCGTCCTCTCGTCCTCTCCTCTCGTTTTGTTTTAACACGTAACGGGGCGGAAAGCGCCACGGAAATGTTGCACGAATTGGGGTGGAAATCATTAAAAGAAAGACGTTATTCATTGCGGCGTGATCTGTTTGCGAAGTTTCAATCACTGACCTGTATGAATTGATTAATATCTTCGTTCTCGTAAACTGATGCTTGGTTTCATGACTATTAATTATTAAAGTTTTAAGACTGTGTGTAATTTTGATCACTGTGGTTATCGAAAGTTAAAGAAATTATCGGACTTCGCTTTTAACAGAATGAAGATATCCTGCAGGCATTGAATTCAATGTTTAACACAAAATGAGAGTAAATAAATTTTGCATTCTTTTGTCATCATGAGACAATAGGCAACAATGACCAAGCATCAATTTACTAATATTGCTGAAAATAAATCAATTAAATGAAAGATGGGGAGAAATAGTCATTATTTAAATGAAATAGGAATTCCAAATGAAAGTTAAAGTTTATTAAGTAAAAGGTTGCTACCAGAGCTCACACTTACATGATTATGGAGGTCGAGTAAAATACGTCCGCTCAGTACAAAGGTAGAAAAACGAAAGACGACAAGCGATTCCGTTTTCTCTCCAGATCGTTTGAAATAGTTGAAGGTATAACTTGAAACAAGGATAATCACAGATTTATTGGCAGAGAGAACGGATGCTAGCGACAAGCGTCGCAGATATAATTTTCAATAAAAAAAAAATATTAATGTATCGCTACATTTGCCCCCTCTGGCTTTGAGTTGGCAAATGCGCATTTCCTACTCAAGACATCATAAATTTCTTGTTATACAATTTTTTTTAATAGATTATTTAAGACTGTGTGAGCCCACTAGATATGAAATTAGAAGTTACAGTTGTGCCATTTTCCTATATAGTTTTTTAATTTTTTTAAACAATTTTCATTAATTTTTTTTTTATCTCATATTCCAATTATACAATGTGAAGCGTCGATGGTCGGACCAACGGTGCAGCGAGCGGTCCCCAGCGCGCCCGGATTGTTGACCAGTGGGCGTGGCGGTGCGGCGGCGACGCGGTGCAAGGCGACAGGCCGATTGATGTCGGTGGAATGCGCCGCAGACTCGGCCCCAGCGTTGTGGTGGGGTGAGATGCCAGGATGAGGTGCCCTTTGATAGAACACGGACTGCTTTTCCCGCATCGCTTCGGTGTGGTTTTACATGAAATGAAAGTTGTACATATGCCATTAAGATTTATCCCTTAACTAAAAATTACAGGTTTGATTACTGAATGAGTTTATTTCTGTATTATTCAGTTGAGTGTTTCAGTACTATTATAGTTTTTAGCGAACGGATGTAAGTGTGAGCTTTGATTTTAATAGCAAATATCGCAACCAACTGACATGAACATATGCCCATTCTTGACATAAATTAATTAATGGAAACTACATTATATACAAGGCATATGTTCAGTTTATGACTTTACCAAGACTTATAATTAACATATTACGTAAATAAAAAATTTTCTTTGGCTCACTGTGGGAGCTTTAATCGTTCATGAAATTATTTACTAAGACTTACATACTACTTCATATATATACATATAGACATTTAAAAAAATATGTACAGGCATTGGTAACTGGAGTTTACATTTTAGCGAATTTAAGTTGTTTATTTGTTCATAGCACAGTTCTTTGATTGGGAAATGCCGTAGAGGCGGTTTTCGCTGTGTTCATTATACAAATGTTAGATACATTTGTTTATTTTGAAACCATTCACAGTGGTAGTTTGAATTTTCACACGGCGGGATCGCCATTGGTTGCGTGACGTAACAGTCAAGCGTCAACAATGAATAAATTTCTACCGCTGGCCAGCTTCAGCAGTGTTCGTTCAAATGTGGCAGCGGCAACCTCGCGAGCATTGCGTACAGCACACAACTCGCCGACTTTGTGTTTTCGCGTGTGTTTTTCATCTTTCTTCCAGAGTAGAAGATTCATCCATAACAGTTCATAGTGAAGATCGTCGCAGCGCGGTGAGTACCTAATTATTTATATTAAGGTGGTTAGGTCCGCTTACTTGCTGTGCTTTCTTCATTTATTTTTAGGCTGTCATCTCAGCTGCCTTAAAGTCCATTAGCTGAGATAAGACCTACGACTTCGTATGCAAATATATACGAATAGCCATCACTTCGTATATGCACTTCGAAAGTCACTTCACTGCACGATTTTTTATCATGACTGTTTATGTCGGTAGGCCGCACGTAACAAGTTTTTGCGGTTTATTTCAGACCACACTATTTAAGTGTCCACAACCATAATGCAGATATACATATAGTCAAGTACTTATCAGTCTACACGTTCACTTATCACTTTAATTTATTATGCGAGTGCTACCTTTTGTAGTCCGAGCTCACTATTGTCAATGACAAAATCACTTCACTAATTAATTAATATGTTCATGAAGGCATAGACTTCTGTCGCGCACTTTGACTATAAATGCGTCCTAGTTTTGTGAATACAAACACTGTTTGTGTGGATAGTTTTATCACTTAAAGTTTTCTGTCACTAATAACTCACACTGTCCTTTCAGTTCGTTTTATCACGTTCTGCACATATCTTCTAGATTTTATACAGTTCATATTAACCTATCGTTACTTTACTATTTACAAAGGTTATATACAGTGACAAATTATTCTGAAATACTAGTCATTAACAGAGTTCATAAATCTTCAACTGACATACAAGCCATATTTTATCGTTTTTGGTTATTATTTAGTCATCATTATAGTTTTTTTTAGACAATATAGTGCATTGTACAATAAGTCGCGGCCTATGTTCATGTCAGAGGTCGGTAATGGGGGTCCTTGTTTTCAGCAATATTGTTCATCATAATCTTTTTATTTTTGAGCTTAAAGGTTCGTCATTAAGCATTCATATCACCACATTGGATATGTCAGATTTTTTTTTATATTTTTTTTTTATATAGATTGAGAAATGGATCTTTGGAATTTTTAATATCGGATTTTGTCAGTATTAAAATGGGAGGTGAAGTCTGTCATACAACATTAGCAGTTAGCGTATAAATTTGGGATGGTTCTTTTCTTTTAAACAGGTAATGCAAATCATGTTGACACAGGCAAGGTCAGACTCATCAGCTAATTTGGTGCATAGATTCGGGCTAAATAGCATTCAGAATAAAGATCGAGTGAGAGAGAAAAACAGCATTATAGTTAGAGAAGTCTCTCTAAAATAGTACACAACATAAATTCAGCACATCAATCCATCATTTGCAAAAATTACCATCTATATTATTATTATTATAAAATATTACGTCAAACTAAAATATTCTAAAGTCTCTCATAGCAAAGCACTCCATGCTTCTCTCTCACTTTGCTTTAAGTTTTGCATGCTGTCTGACCTGCTATTGCCTGTTCTTTCCTTTTCAGAAATGAAATGTGTAGTTTAGATTTTCTGTTTTAAATACAATGTGTCTGTAGTCTAGAAACATCATGCTACGTGTCTAATATTTTCAATCGTAGTGTTGTACGTGTGTGTTTAAAGTGTCTGAAAACAAAATAATAGTCATATAATATATATATATATGTGTGTGTCTCCTCCGTCATTTTGATGTTGAGTTGTCGATCTTCTTACCGTTGGCAGGAACACAATTCTCGTGCACGTCGTCAGCTGAAAAAGAAGTCTTAAACTACTGCTTATACTAAAGGTTGTTTAGTCTAAAGATTGATTTTTCAATTAGTGAACGCTTCTGACACATCAGCTTGTAATGTTGTTCAAAATATTTCATATCTGTTGCAAATGTTTTGATATGTAAATAGTAGTATTGACGCAACATCGTAATGACACTGTTATCTTCATTACTGCCAAGCTCATAAGCATCAGCATAAAGTCGTGTGTAATTTTTAAGAAATTTTTGTCCAACAATACATAACTAGAATTGTTCAATAAACTTAGATGCCTTTAAAGGTCACATGTTCCCTCTTAAATAAATTGCACAGTTATTGACATGTGTGTTACCTGTCAGCTGATCAGCATTAATCTACAGGTTCCTAGTGGCTTATAAAACTTCATATCATTTGTACTGACTTTGAAAATATAGCTGACTGCAAATACGTTACGTTATCATGTCTCGTATAGCAACATTGTTTGGATTTGTGTGTGTGTGTGTGTGTGTGTGTGTGTATGTGTGTACGTGTGTGTGTGTTTGTGTGTGTGTGTGTGTGTGTGTGTGTGTGTGTGTGTGTGTGTGTGTGTGGCTCGTATTAGGAGCCGTTGGGCAAACAAAACATTAATATATCCTTATCACTACATTTCTTTCATAAAAAAAAAAAAATCCTCCTACTTCAGATCCTTCGTACTAAAATAAATCATTTGCTCCATATATTCATTTTCATCATCATAAATATTCTCTTATACTTATACTAATAATTATAATAATTAATGCCCATAGTAAGTGTTTTATGTTGTATTAAACATAATTAATCTGTGTTATTTGCTAAGTGTTTGACATGAGAACAGTTACACCGTCAGTTAATATTTGTTGTCCATTACGCAACATTGTAAGAGAAAAAAATATTTTGTTCAGCTTATTCTCCTTGGATCTGTGAATGTTTTACTTATTCACTAGGAACTAGGTGTCATATTTATCATAATCACTTCCCTCGTGCGGAATTTGAACAATTCTAAAGGGTCCAGAAAATAGATGTTGCCACTTTTTATTACGTTTTAAGATAGCTGATGGTTTAGGATGATTTCGCAGAAGTACTAGGTCTCCGATATTAAATGTTTGTGTTCTTTTCAGCTGCTTATCATAGTAGACTTTTCTTTTTATAGCTGCATCAGTTAGGGCTACTAATATTTGTCTTACCTTTTCTTCCAGTGTTACGTCACCTCGGGGAAATTTTGGTATCGGTTTTACCCATTCGTTTGCCTCTTTGGTTTGTAAAACTAAATCGGTGGGTGTATAGGGTGTAGAATACAAAGGTAGGTTGTTAACCGCTTGCTCTAATAGTCCAATATATTCAACCCAGGATGTTTGTTTGTTGGAAGCATATGTTCTGATGAAGCGATTTAATTCACGGAACATGCGTTCCATTGGATTGGCAGAAGGATTGTAACGTGAAATGAGAATGTGATTCAGGTAATTTTTATGAATGAAATCTTTCCATGCGTGACATGTGAAAGTTCTTGCATTGTCGGACAGAATTGTCGTCGGCTTCCCGACAGAAGGGAAATAGTCGCGCTCCAGGCGCCGAATCACTGCTTTTGCGGTAGTAGTTTTTAAGGCGTATAACTTCACAAATTTTGAAAACACATCATAGATGCCAAGAATGTGTTTGACGCCTCCGCGTCCAATCGGAAGAGGTCCTGCAGTATCAATTGAAACTAATTGAACAGGTTTATATGGCAAGATAGTATGAAGCGGCATCTTGTTTGACTGATTGTTAGGCTTGTATTTCTGACAGATTAAACAGGATTTCAATGTGTAATGGATTTTTCGTGACATATTCGGAAAATAACAGTATTGCTTAAGCTTACGGAGACACTTTAGTGCGCCAAAGTGTCTCCAAACTCTATGAGTGTGCCAAATTAGAGATTTTTCATATGTAGCAGGTATGAAAACACACCAGAGTTGCGATTGTACATGTCTACGAAAGAAAAGTACTCCTTTGTAGACTTTGTAGTGTTGATTTAGATGTGCATCTGACTTGTCTGTAATTTGTGTGATAATTTTCCTCCACCTGTCATCTGCTTGCTGTAATACCTGCATGTTTTTGCACATATCTAAATAATATGTTCTAAATTCCATGTCCTTCATGAGCATTATCTTAAACTCTGTGTTTGACTCAAGGTAGTCTTCAAATTCTGGTAAACCCTGGGGAAGTCTGGAAAGTGCATCAGCTATGACATTATCTGATCCTTTAATGTGTTCAATTTCAAAATCGTATTCTTGTAGTATCATGGCCCATCGGGCTAATCTATTGTGTAATAGTCTGCATGACATCAAAAAGCTAAGTGCCTGATGATCACAGAAGACTCTTGTATGTTTACCAAAGATATAATGATGAAACTTTTTGAATGCCCAAACAATTGCAAGAAGTTCTAACTCTGAGGTTGAATATCGACGTTCGCACTCAGTGAGCGTGCGACTAGTAAAACTTATGACTTTTAGGGACTGTGGATCCAGATTATTTGAAATTTGGAACAGACACGCCCCAACCCCAAAATTTGACGAGTCCGTAACAATACAGAAATCCTGTGACATGTCAGGGTGGTTTAATATGTCTGAGTTAACAAGGGCTTGTTTAATTTTGTCAAAGTCTTGCTGACACTGTTCTGTCCAATTCCAAGGGTTGTTTTTTTCGAAGAAGTGAAAGAAGAGCAGTACTATTGAGTAGTTGTTGTGGCACAAAGCGCCGAAAAAATGAACATAAACCGTAGAAGGCTTTTAATTGCTTCCTATTGCGAGGTGCAGGAAAATTTTGAATTGCTTTAATTTTTTCAGGGCCAGGAACAATGCCCGTGGGTGAGATAATGTGCCCAAGAAATTTGATTTCAGTTTTAACAAACTTAGACTTTTTCAAGTTGACAGTTACTCCAGATGACAGAAATTTATCTAACACTCTTTCAAGTAGGATGACATGTTCTTCCCATGTAGAAGTAGCAACAAGTATGTCATCAACGTAAACTGTAATATTATCTAGTAATTCCGGACCAAGTACTGTATCAAGTGCTGTGATAAAGACACCAGAGCTCACATTTAGACCAAAAGGCAGTACCTTAAATTGGTACGATCGTCCTGAGAAAATGAGAGCAGTATATTTACGAGACTCTTCTGTTATAAGAACCTGCCAATATGATGCTCTAAGATCAAAACTTGATAGATATTTGACTCCATAGAACTTCTGAAGCTGTTCTTCTAAGTTTTCTGGCCTAGTTCTAACTGGAATGATAATCTTATTGATTTGACGTGCATCAAGCACAAGACGAACAGACCCATCTGATTTAAAAATTGCAAGAAGAGGACTGGAATACTGTGACATTGAAGGTTCTATTATGTTCCATCTAAGCATACGGTTAATTTCTGCTTCGACAGCTGGTTGTTTTGCCCAAGGTATAGAATATGTTTGCCTACAGAATGCTTCATGAGGCTTAACTTGCATGTTATACTGATATGTCCTAATTACACCTGGCCTTTTGTCAAATACTCGTATGTACTTGTGTAGCAAGTGGAGAAGTTGTTGTCTATGACTATCTGTAGCATTAGTGGATTCGTTAACTTTTTGAACTATAGATTCAAGAGATTCATTTTCAGATTCCTGAATACCAGTATAATTTTCAAATTGCATTTGATTAACAGTGACTTGCTTCAACCTAACAGAGTTACAAGATTTTCTTGGTGTCACTTCCTTCTTAGTCAGATTCAAAATACAGACACAGTGGTTTACTGTCAAATAACATTTACCTTCCTTAAAATCTAATTTTGCTTCTCGACTTTGAAGATATTCTAAACCAAGTATACAGTCTTCTATGACAGCATCAACTACAAGGAATGAGCAAGTATCAATTTCATCACAGATTTGTAGTTGAACAAGTGTTTGTAACTTAACTGGCTTAGATTTTGCACCTACTGCACCAATGATTTTGCAGTTCTGTACAGGAAAGATAGGTAACCTCTGAATGTTGTTTATGCGTTTAAGTAGACTGTAAGACAATACATTAACAGCTGCTCCAGTGTCAACTGAAATCGATGTAGGTATGTCTCCTACTGTTATTAAGATGTGTGCTTGATAGGCAACTATGGGTACTTTGTTTTGTTGTGTTTGTTCCTGGAGTAGCTCTTCCCTGATATCGATTCCTTTATTGTATCGCAGCATATTTACTGTGAGAATTGTGCCCTCACTGCCTCGGTCGCTCAATGTCGGAGGGCCAGACACGAGCCGATTTAGTTTGACGTCTGCGTCCCGTTAGAATGTCTTTGAGGTCGATTTAAAGTTTCTGTCACGTCAGTTATAGTCACGGTCGATTCATTCTGTGTCCAGTTTGTTTGATCTGTACTGTCAGTCGTCATCGTTGCTACTGGTATTTGATTGACATTTGGTTGTTGTGCAGGAGTAGTTGAAAAGTTCGGAATTTGTTGATTACCGTTATTGTTTGGAAAAAAATTTCTATTTCTGTTATTATTATTGTAGTAGTTTCCATTACGCCAGAGCGGTTGTGTGTTACCATTATATTGGTTAGGGAAAGTAGTTGCATTGTCATTGAAATTATTATTATTGTGATTGTAGTAGCCCGGATTAAATCTGTTGTCACGACGGCGTCGGTAATACTGAGCGCCGTTAGGTGCGTTTCGTACCGCGCTTCCACTGTTTACTCCACTAGTCACTTGCTGCATTTGCGGCTGTCCGGTATTGCTAATAAATGACTGTTGCGGTAACATCTGTGGAGGGCGTGACATGTTTTGATTATTAGGCTGTGGCTGGCTGACATGAATCAGCTGATTACTAGGATAGTTGAAGTAATTATTTGCGTTACCGTACCTGTAACTATTATTTCTTGCTCGGTCATCTTCAAAGATTGAATCTAGTGTGTCCACCTCAGTGAGAAAAGTTTCTAAGTTTTGTGTTGAAACGTGTGCTAGTTGCAACCGCAATCGTGTAGGCAATTTGTTTATTAATACGCGTAGTACTTTCCTGTGCGGGAGGGGGTCATCAAAGAATTTAGCTTTGTTTACGTACTTCTCGAAATATCTCCGCAGACTCCCGTTTCGTTCATTGAAAGGTTGCGGATTATAAACTTCATTTCGAAACCTTTCTTGCACAGCAGGCGGCCAAAAGGTGGCTAAAAATGCCCGTTCGAACTCACCATAAGTTTCACAACTCTGTAGGGCTTCTGCAGCCCAGATTCCCGCTTCACCTTGAATGTATCCGACAACAAATCTTATCTTTCTTTTTTCGGACCACGATTCAGGTAATAAACCTCTAAAAGATTGCAGGAAAATGACTGGGTGCACAGTACGGTTCTCATTAATAAAGATTTGAAATTGTTGGTGCTTTATCATACTTTCGTCAAGTTCTTCGGCAGTAGCATGATTTCGTGGTGAATAAGAGGGGGGTATGTTTGATTTCATTTCCCTACCTAGTCGGTCAAGGTCATTAGAGGTCGTCAAGTAAAAGTCAGTCTGCATCCTGTCTGACGTCAAATTGTTAGATGTACCCGGATTATATGGAGAGCGTGGAATATTTGTTGCAGTTCTGGGAGATTTCCAATCATGGAACACATTTGTCACGGGTTCATTTGGCCTAGATTGTGTCATCTGCGTATTTAAAATTGATTTCACATCCGTAAGATCTCTTTGTAAAGCTTTAACAGTATTTCCATGTTTTTCATACACTTGAGTAGCTACGTCTTGAATTACAGTGGTTAATTCTGCGTCTATCTTTTCATTCAACTTCGCTTCTGTATTAGATAAGTATTGTTGTACCCTATCATGATTTTCTTTGACTATGTTTTCTGCCTGACTCGTAATTCTCGTAACAGTTGTTTCCAAGTTTTCTTGTTGAATTTTAAGCTGTGTAAGATTCTGTGTGAGACTGTCGATAGCTGTTGGTAATGTTTTAACGGTTTCTTTACAATTAGTTACATCATCGACTACAGAAGAGATTTTTGCATCTACTGTGTCCATGATTTGATCCACTACTTTGTTTTGTACTTCAGAAAACTTACCATTGATAGCCTGTTCGACTTTGAGTATCTGTGTGTCTATCTGTTTGTTTACTTCCTCAGAAATAATTGAGGGTAAATTTTGTTGTACTGATTCTAGATTTTTAAATCTCGACTCAAATTCATCCCGAGTTATCATTTGAGCCGCGATTTGATTTTGCTGTTCCTCTACTCTGTCTAATTGTTGCTTGGTGGAATTTTGCAACAGCTCTAAATCATGTTTCGTGTTGGCCTGCAAATGATTAATTTGATCGGTCAAGCCTGAAATCTGATTGTTTGTAGCATGTGTAGATGCTTGCAAATTGTTTAGTTCGTCTTTAGTAGATGTTTGTAAATTGCTAATTTGTTGCGACATGTTCGCATGTATAGCATTCGTAGATGCTTGCAAATTGTTTAGTTCGTCTTTAGTAGATGTTTGTAAATTGTTAATTTGTTGCGACATGTTAGCAAATAATATCTCAAATCGTTTTAACCAATCTTCTTGCGGATTTTCAGATTGGTGTACTGTCTGTGTGGGAAAATCTGTTACGTATGATGTGGTTGCAAGATTTTCCTCCACTATGTGTGGAATCATTTCAATTGATCTCGCAGCCACATTATTTTCAACATTTTGCGCGGGCTGTGAAACATTAGTGTTTTGTTCTGACTCCATTGTAGTAATTTGTCTACGGGTTTTAACCATACTAATAAATTATCAAAAATTTGGAATAGTGTGGGGAACCTACACACTTCACACGCAAAAAAATTTCTTTTATCAGCACTGTTAAGAAACAAATCACTATTAATATTCGTCACACGCATACGAAACTCTTCGAGTGAGAGACAAGCGAGGATCACTTAGTTATATTGATTTAGCAGCCATGTTGGCCATTTTTCCAACTTGTGATTTAAAATAAATATCTGACTACAAAAGAAATTTTGAAAACAGATTTTTGCTAATAGAATGAGGTACTGGATCGGAGATTGCGTACTTGCGAAAGACTAAGAGAAAGTAGAAAGCACCAAACAAGCGAAATAATCAGTCTGTCCTTACCTGTGTTGCAATTTTCATTGTTGGCTGCGGTTGAATTTCTCGTGATCGGGTGTGGCTCCAAATTTATATTTTATTATTCTCCGGGTAGTAATTATGATTTTCACGTCACAATCGGCCAGCAGTTGTTCATGAAAAATAAACACATTATGCAGATTAGATGTCATACATTGGTGAATGATTACAAATATAAAAAAATTTCAAACAATGGTATAATTAATTCAAATAAAATTACAATTTTTTTTACAACGAATCGAAGTCCTGTCACGGTCGCCAATTCTTATGTAATGTTACCTTTTTTTATTTATTTATTTATTTATTTTTATTTTTTTTATCGCTGGTGTTGTCACAAGATGAAAGTTGAAAACCGGAATTGAAATTTAACTAACTGTAAGATCTGCAATGAATATTAATTTTTGAAATTGTTCTCAGTTCTCAGTAGCAATGTAATTTAAAAATTACGACAACACCAGAAAGCACCATTACAGAAGAAAATAGCGGAATAAGTTACCTGGTATGCATTCATTGGTGGAAGCCGTGACACTGCAGTTGAACCTGTATGAATTGATTAATATCTTCGTTCTCGTAAACTGATGCTTGGTTTCATGACTATTAATTATTAAAGTTTTAAGACTGTGTGTAATTTTGATCACTGTGGTTATCGAAAGTTAAATAAATTATCGGACTTCGCTTTTAACAGAATGAAGATATCCTGCAGGCATTGAATTCAATGTTTAACACAAAATGAGAGTAAATAAATTTTGCATTCTTTTGTCATCATGAGACAATAGGCAACAATGACCAAGCATCAATTTACTAATATTGCTGAAAATAAATCAATTAAATGAAAGATGGGGAGAAATAGTCATTATTTAAATGAAATAGGAATTCCAAATGAAAGTTAAAGTTTATTAAGTAAAAGGGTGCTAACCAGAGCTCACACTTACATGATTATGGAGGTCGAGTAAAATACGTCCGCTCAGTACAAAGGTAGAAAAACGAAAGACGACAAGCGATTCCGTTTTCTCTCCAGATCGTTTGAAATTGTTGAAGGTATAACTTGAAACAAGGATAATCACAGATTTATTGGCAGAGAGAACGGATGCTAGCGACAAGCGTCGCAGATATAATTTTCAATAAAAAACACATGAAAGCCCAGGCACGCTACAGTTCTATACTTAGACACCAGAGTTATACATCCAGGTTATATAGAGATCACTGAGCGGTACTGTAACGTATATCTCTGTTATTATCTAGAAATTATCTAAAAATTCAATAAAGTTGTCTAACCGTAGAGCATCGCTGGACGATTTGTCAATCACGAATGTCAGAAAAGCAATGATAAATTAATAACCTGACAAGCATGAAGTAATATAAATACGATCAAAATAATATTTATACTGCAATTATATGCAATAAAATTATTTCTCCACGATGCAATATGGACGTAAGTATGGACTAATATGTCACGAAAAAATGTACAAAAATTGTAAGAAGCTCTATTTCAATCACATTAGTATGAAATCTTTATCCGCAGATAGCCTGATGATGGCCACAGAGCCGAAATAGGCCTATTGCTGTATTTATAAGCATTAAATACGTGAAGCGGCATTTCGGTATTATTTGCTTTATCAGTATGTCCTTAAATACGTTCCCCAGGGAAGCGTTATAGATCCCTTACTCTTCCTTGTGTTTATAAACGATTTAGGAGACAATCTGAATAGCTCCCTTAGACTGTTCGCGGATGATGCTGTCGTTTCTCGGTTAGTGAAGTCAACAGAGGATCTAAACCAACTACAAAGCGATTTAGACAAAATTTCTACATGGTGCGAAAATTGGCAATCGACACTAAGTAAAGACAAGTGTGAAGTAATACACATGACCACTAAAAGAAATTCGCTGAACTTCAATTACGCCATAAATCAGTCAAACTTTAAGGTCGTAAATTCTACCAAATACCTAGGGGTTACAATTGCTAACAACTTAGATTGGAGAGAACTCATAGAAAATATTGTGGAGAAGGTGAACCAACGATTACGTTTCATTGGTAAAACGCTTCGAAGATGCACCAGCTCCACCAAAGAGAATGCCTATATTACACTTCTGCGTCCTCTCGTCCTCTCCTCTCGTTTTGTTTTAACACGTAACGGGGCGGAAAGCGCCACGGAAATGTTGCACGAATTGGGGTGGAAATCATTAAAAGAAAGACGTTATTCATTGCGGCGTGATCTGTTTGCGAAGTTTCAATCACTGACTTTTACTTCTGAATGTGAAAATATTTCAATAGCATCCGCCTACGTAGGGAGGCATGACCATCCCAATAAAATAAGAGAAATCAGATTGAAAACGGAACGATTTAGTTGTTCTTTCTTCCCGCGCGCTATTAGAGAATGGAGCGGTAGAGAAAAGATATGAAAGTGGTTAATGAACCCTCTGTCAGGCATTTAAATGTGATTTGCAGAGTATCTATGTAGCTGTAGATGTAGAAATACATACAAAATGCTGCAGGCGCAAATGAAATGAAATATCATATAAATTATACACATATTAATTCGCAGTTGCGATATTTTCCGGCTTTAACTGTTATTCTCTAGTTGATAGGCAAGTGCAACATATGGAAGTTTGGGTCTGGCCGGGGAGCATGTACAGGTGGCCAAGTGGTTAACGCGACCGCTCGCGATAAGTGGGAGACCCTTGTTCGAGTCCCGGTCCGACACAGATTTTCAGGTGTTGGAAAAGCATAGACAAACTAAAGAATAACAGCTAAAGTCGGAAAATCTCGCAACCTGCGAATTAATATTTGTATAAATAACTTTTATAGCTGCGGACCATCGGCAATTCTGTACCTTTAGATCAGAAGTATCATTGTAAATATATTGTGGCTCCAAGAGATGCGAAAGAGTTTCATAACGGTTATTTATTGCCATACTGTAGTCAGTCGCGAGCTTAATTGATGGTAATAACCATCATAAGAGAAGCCGATATCGCGTAGTAAATGCTTGAGATACGAGAAACTGAATTAGTCAACCTGCGGATAATTGATGCTCACAGGGGAATTGGACTGCCATCTGAGAGTCGTGCTGTGTATTCGGGTAACACGGACTGGCGTTTCAGAGCTGCGTAATTGTGAGCTGGGCGGGCTAGGCGGGGCTACACGGCCACTACTGATTGCACGGCTACCCAGCGCGCTAAGCCGCTGGCTGCATCTGCCGCCGCCGCTGCTGACCACGAAACCACCCCCTGTAATGTCCGAGAGAGGGAGAGAGGGTTCTCACCTTGGCTTCTGTTAATGTCGTTACCGCGGACCTGCACACACATTAATACGCAAATGTGGCCGAGGCCATGTTTACAAATGAGTTTCGCTCCATCTTGTGGAACGCCTGTATTCACATACTTGCTCTGCATTCAGGCTTACGGTGTGTAGAGCCGTGTGCGAAGCACAGACGCGGATGCCGACTCAATGTTTCTTCTTGTTTTCATTTCGATCATTGCGAAACGTCTCATAAACGGTAAAATAACGATGTTTTGTTTTCATTACATTCTAGTGTCGTGTTATCCTCTTCAGTCCCAGTGACAAGGTTAATTTAAAATTTGGAAAATGTCAATATTTTTTTGTTTATTTAGGTTGCATAGGCACCATATTTCTCTCTTTTACAATTTGCAGAATTTTCATTTTTTTGAACGTTGATGGTACACACTTGTCTACCTCGGGTCTCAATCGTAAAAATATTTCTTAAATTTTCTTAAGGGAACATACCGTATTTAAATGTAAAATTAATTACAGTATGTTGTATTTGTACAAGCTACATATATTATTTACAATAAGAAATTTTACAATACATATTTACTAGTATTTGTTACGGTCCGATGGTTTTGTATTGAGTCCCCATGACAACTTTAATCCCAACATGATGCAAAATTTCTGATGCGGTTGGTTTGAAACTAAGTGAAGTAATCTGAATAGATTCGAGGTTTGTCTAATATGTCACAACGTCTCAGAATTCAACTGGAAAGAATTCAGTCAAAGATTCCAAGTCTCCTTTGGGTCCAATGGAATCACGTCCCTCTCCAGAGATGCACCAATGTCAGGCATGCTAAAAAAAGTAACGAACAAACCATGGTTGGGCACCAAACCTACATTTTTCTTAAAATGTGATGTGAAAATTTACACATTTCTTCAAAGTATAGCAATACAACCAAATAGCTCTTCACGTAAAACTGGTTGTTTTGCCCAAGGTATAGAATATGTTTGCCTACAGAATGCTTCATGAGGCTTAACTTGCATGTTATACTGATATGTCCTAATTACACCTGGCCTTTTGTCAAATACTCGTATGTACTTGTGTAGCAAGTGGAGAAGTTGTTGTCTATGACTATCTGTAGCATTAGTGGATTCGTTAACTTTTTGAACTATAGATTCAAGAGATTCATTTTCAGATTCCTGAATACCAGTATAATTTTCAAATTGCATTTGATTAACAGTGACTTGCTTCAACCTAACAGAGTTACAAGATTTTCTTGGTGTCACTTCCTTCTTAGTCAGATTCAAAATACAGACACAGTGGTTTACTGTCAAATAACATTTACCTTCCTTAAAATCTAATTTTGCTTCTCGACTTTGAAGATATTCTAAACCAAGTATACAGTCTTCTATGACAGCATCTACTACAAGGAATGAGCAAGTATCAATTTCATCACAGATTTGTAGTTGAACAAGTGTTTGTAACTTAACTGGCTTAGATTTTGCACCTACTGCACCAATGATTTTGCAGTTCTGTACAGATAGGTAACCTCTGAATGTTGTTTATGCGTTTAAGTAGACTGTAAGACAATACATTAACAGCTGCTCCAGTGTCAACTGAAATCGATGTAGGTATGTCTCCTACTGTTATTAAGATGTGTGCTTGATAGGCAACTATGGGTACTTTGTTTTGTTGTGTTTGTTCCTGGAGTAGCTCTTCCCTGATATCGATTCCTTTATTGTATCGCAGCATATTTACTGTGAGAATTGTGCCCTCACTGCCTCGGTCGCTCAATGTCGGAGGGCCAGACACGAGCCGATTTATTTAGACGTCTGCGTCCCGTTAGAATGTCTTTGAGGTCGATTTAAAGTTTCTGTCACGTCAGTTATAGTCACGGTCGATTCATTCTGTGTCCAGTTTGTTTGATCTGTACTGTCAGTCGTCATCGTTGCTACTGGTATTTGATTGACATTTGGTTGTTGTGCAGGAGTAGTTGAAAAGTTCGGAATTTGTTGATTACCGTTATTGTTTGGAAAAAAATTTCTATTTCTGTTATTATTATTGTAGTAGTTTCCATTACGCCAGAGCGGTTGTGTGTTACCATTATATTGGTTAGGGAAAGTAGTTGCATTGTCATTGAAATTATTATTATTGTGATTGTAGTAGCCCGGATTAAATCTGTTGTCACGACGGCATCGGTAATACTGAGCGCCGTTAGGTGCGTTTCGTACCGCGCTTCCACTGTTTACTCCACTAGCCACTTGCTGCATTTGCGGCTGTCCGGTATTGCTAATAAATGACTGTTGCGGTAACATCTGTGGAGGGCGTGACATGTTTTGATTATTAGGCTGTGGCTGGCTGACATGAATCAGCTGATTACTAGGATAGTTGAAGTAATTATTTGCGTTACCGTACCTGTAACTATTATTTCTTGCTCGGTCATCTTCAAAGATTGAATCTAGTGTGTCCACCTCAGTGAGAAAAGTTTCTAAGTTTTGTGTTGAAACGTGTGCTAGTTGCAACCGCAATCGTGTAGGCAATTTGTTTATTAATACGCGTAGTACTTTCCTGTGCGGGAGGGGGTCATCAAAGAATTTAGCTTTGTTTACGTACTTCTCGAAATATCTCCGCAGACTCCCGTTTCGTTCATTGAAAGGTTGCGGATTATAAACTTCATTTCGAAACCTTTCTTGCACAGCAGGCGGCCAAAAGGTGGCTAAAAATGCCCGTTCGAACTCACCATAAGTTTCACAACTCTGTAGGGCTTCTGCAGCCCAGATTCCCGCTTCACCTTGAATGTATCCGACAACAAATCTTATCTTTCTTTTTTCGGACCACGATTCAGGTAATAAACCTCTAAAAGATTGCAGGAAAATGACTGGGTGCACAGTACGGTTCTCATTAATAAAGATTTGAAATTGTTGGTGCTTTATCATACTTTCGTCAAGTTCTTCGGCAGTAGCATGATTTCGTGGTGAATAAGAGGGGGGTATGTTTGATTTCATTTCCCTACCTAGTCGGTCAAGGTCATTAGAGGTCGTCAAGTAAAAGTCAGTCTGCATCCTGTCTGACGTCAAATTGTTAGATGTACCCGGATTATATGGAGAGCGTGGAATATTTGTTGCAGTTCTGGGAGATTTCCAATCATGGAACACATTTGTCACGGGTTCATTTGGCCTAGATTGTGTCATCTGCGTATTTAAAATTGATTTCACATCCGTAAGATCTCTTTGTAAAGCTTTAACAGTATTTCCATGTTTTTCATACACTTGAGTAGCTACGTCTTGAATTACAGTGGTTAATTCTGCGTCTATCTTTTCATTCAACTTCGCTTCTGTATTAGATAAGAATTGTTGTACCCTATCATGATTTTCTTTGACTATGTTTTCTGCCTGACTCGTAATTCTCGTAACAGTTGTTTCCAAGTTTTCTTGTTGAATTTTAAGCTGTGTAAGATTCTGTGTGAGACTGTCGATAGCTGTTGGTAATGTTTTAACGGTTTCTTTACAATTAGTTACATCATCGACTACAGAAGAGATTTTTGCATCTACTGTGTCCATGATTTGATCCACTACTTTGTTTTGTACTTCAGAGAACTTACCATTGATAGCCTGTTCGACTTTGAGTATCTGTGTGTCTATCTGTTTGTTTACTTCCTCAGAAATAATTGAGGGTAAATTTTGTTGTACTGATTCTAGATTTTTAAATCTCGACTCAAATTCATCCCGAGTTATCATTTGAGCCGCGATTTGATTTTGCTGTTCCTCTACTCTGTCTAATTGTTGCTTGGTGGAATTTTGCAACAGCTCTAAATCATGTTTCGTGTTGGCCTGCAAATGATTAATTTGATCGGTCAAGCCTGAAATCTGATTGTTTGTAGCATGTGTAGATGCTTGCAAATTGTTTAGTTCGTCTTTAGTAGATGTTTGTAAATTGCTAATTTGTTGCGACATGTTAGCAAATAATATCTCAAATCGTTTTAACCAATCTTCTTGCGGATTTTCAGATTGGTGTACTGTCTGTGTGGGAAAATCTGTTACGTATGATGTGGTTGCAAGATTTTCCTCCACTATGTGTGGAATCATTTCAATTGATCTCGCAGCCACATTATTTTCAACATTTTGCGCGGGCTGTGAAACATTAGTGTTTTGTTCTGACTCCATTGTAGTAATTTGTCTACGGGTTTTAACCATACTAATAAATTATCAAAAATTTGGAATAGTGTGGGGAACCTACACACTTCACACGCAAAAAAATTTCTTTTATCAGCACTGTTAAGAAACAAATCACTATTAATATTCGTCACACGCATACGAAACTCTTCGAGTGAGAGACAAGCGAGGATCACTTAGTTATATTGATTTAGCAGCCATGTTGGCCATTTTTCCAACTTGTGATTTAAAATAAATATCTGACTACAAAAGAAATTTTGAAAACAGATTTTTGCTAATAGAATGAGGTACTGGATCGGAGATTGCGTACTTGCGAAAGACTAAGAGAAAGTAGAAAGCACCAAACAAGCGAAATAATCAGTCTGTCCTTACCTGTGTTGCAATTTTCATTGTTGGCTGCGGTTGAATTTCTCGTGATCGGGTGTGGCTCCAAATTTATATTTTATTATTCTCCGGGTAGTAATTATGATTTTCACGTCACAATCGGCCAGCAGTTGTTCATGAAAAATAAACACATTATGCAGATTAGATGTCATACATTGGTGAATGATTACAAATATAAAAAAATTTCAAACAATGGTATAATTAATTCAAATAAAATTACAATTTTTTTTACAACGAATCGAAGTCCTGTCACGGTCGCCAATTCTTATGTAATGTTACCTTTTTTTATTTATTTATTTATTTATTTATTTATTTTTATTTTTTTTATCGCTGGTGTTGTCACAAGATGAAAGTTGAAAACCGGAATTGAAATTTAACTAACTGTAAGATCTGCAATGAATATTAATTTTTGAAATTGTTCTCAGTTCTCAGTAGCAATGTAATTTAAAAATTACGACAACACCAGAAAGCACCATTACAGAAGAAAATAGCGGAATAAGTTACCTGGTATGCATTCATTGGTGGAAGCCGTGACACTGCAGTTGAACCTGTATGAATTGATTAATATCTTCGTTCTCGTAAACTGATGCTTGGTTTCATGACTATTAATTATTAAAGTTTTAAGACTGTGTGTAATTTTGATCACTGTGGTTATCGAAAGTTAAATAAATTATCGGACTTCGCTTTTAACAGAATGAAGATATCCTGCAGGCATTGAATTCAATGTTTAACACAAAATGAGAGTAAATAAATTTTGCATTCTTTTGTCATCATGAGACAATAGGCAACAATGACCAAGCATCAATTTACTAATATTGCTGAAAATAAATCAATTAAATGAAAGATGGGGAGAAATAGTCATTATTTAAATGAAATAGGAATTCCAAATGAAAGTTAAAGTTTATTAAGTAAAAGGGTGCTAACCAGAGCTCACACTTACATGATTATGGAGGTCGAGTAAAATACGTCCGCTCAGTACAAAGGTAGAAAAACGAAAGACGACAAGCGATTCCGTTTTCTCTCCAGATCGTTTGAAATAGTTGAAGGTATAACTTGAAACAAGGATAATCACAGATTTATTGGCAGAGAGAACGGATGCTAGCGACAAGCGTCGCAGATATAATTTTCAATAAAAAACACATGAAAGCCCAGGCACGCTACAGTTCTATACTTAGACACCAGAGTTATACATCCAGGTTATATAGAGATCACTGAGCGGTACTGTAACGTATATCTCTGTTATTATCTAGAAATTATCTAAAAATTCAATAAAGTTGTCTAACCGTAGAGCATCGCTGGACGATTTGTCAATCACGAATGTCAGAAAAGCAATGATAAATTAATAACCTGACAAGCATGAAGTAATATAAATACGATCAAAATAATATTTATACTGCAATTATATGCAATAAAATTATTTCTCCACGATGCAATATGGACGTAAGTATGGACTAATATGTCACGAAAAAATGTACAAAAATTGTAAGAAGCTCTATTTCAATCACATTAGTATGAAATCTTTATCCGCAGATAGCCTGATGATGGCCACAGAGCCGAAATAGGCCTATTGCTGTATTTATAAGCATTAAATACGTGAAGCGGCATTTCGGTATTATTTGCTTTATCAGTATGTCCTTAAATACGTTCCCCAGGGAAGCGTTATAGATCCCTTACTCTTCCTTGTGTTTATAAACGATTTAGGAGACAATCTGAATAGCTCCCTTAGACTGTTCGCGGATGATGCTGTCGTTTCTCGGTTAGTGAAGTCAACAGAGGATCTAAACCAACTACAAAGCGATTTAGACAAAATTTCTACATGGTGCGAAAATTGGCAATCGACACTAAGTAAAGACAAGTGTGAAGTAATACACATGACCACTAAAAGAAATTCGCTGAACTTCAATTACGCCATAAATCAGTCAAACTTTAAGGTCGTAAATTCTACCAAATACCTAGGGGTTACAATTGCTAACAACTTAGATTGGAGAGAACTCATAGAAAATATTGTGGAGAAGGTGAACCAACGATTACGTTTCATTGGTAAAACGCTTCGAAGATGCACCAGCTCCACCAAAGAGAATGCCTATATTACACTTCTGCGTCCTCTCGTCCTCTCCTCTCGTTTTGTTTTAACACGTAACGGGGCGGAAAGCGCCACGGAAATGTTGCACGAATTGGGGTGGAAATCATTAAAAGAAAGACGTTATTCATTGCGGCGTGATCTGTTTGCGAAGTTTCAATCACTGACTTTTACTTCTGAATGTGAAAATATTTCAATAGCATCCGCCTACGTAGGGAGGCATGACCATCCCAATAAAATAAGAGAAATCAGATTGAAAACGGAACGATTTAGTTGTTCTTTCTTCCCGCGCGCTATTAGAGAATGGAGCGGTAGAGAAAAGATATGAAAGTGGTTAATGAACCCTCTGTCAGGCATTTAAATGTGATTTGCAGAGTATCTATGTAGCTGTAGATGTAGAAATACATACAAAATGCTGCAGGCGCAAATGAAATGAAATATCATATAAATTATACACATATTAATTCGCAGTTGCGATATTTTCCGGCTTTAACTGTTATTCTCTAGTTGATAGGCAAGTGCAACATATGGAAGTTTGGGTCTGGCCGGGGAGCATGTACAGGTGGCCAAGTGGTTAACGCGACCGCTCGCGATAAGTGGGAGACCCTTGTTCGAGTCCCGGTCCGACACAGATTTTCAGGTGTTGGAAAAGCATAGACAAACTAAAGAATAACAGCTAAAGTCGGAAAATCTCGCAACCTGCGAATTAATATTTGTATAAATAACTTTTATAGCTGCGGACCATCGGCAATTCTGTACCTTTAGATCAGAAGTATCATTGTAAATATATTGTGGCTCCAAGAGATGCGAAAGAGTTTCATAACGGTTATTTATTGCCATACTGTAGTCAGTCGCGAGCTTAATTGATGGTAATAACCATCATAAGAGAAGCCGATATCGCGTAGTAAATGCTTGAGATACGAGAAACTGAATTAGTCAACCTGCGGATAATTGATGCTCACAGGGGAATTGGACTGCCATCTGAGAGTCGTGCTGTGTATTCGGGTAACACGGACTGGCGTTTCAGAGCTGCGTAATTGTGAGCTGGGCGGGCTAGGCGGGGCTACACGGCCACTACTGATTGCACGGCTACCCAGCGCGCTAAGCCGCTGGCTGCATCTGCCGCCGCCGCTGCTGACCACGAAACCACCCCCTGTAATGTCCGAGAGAGGGAGAGAGGGTTCTCACCTTGGCTTCTGTTAATGTCGTTACCGCGGACCTGCACACACATTAATACGCAAATGTGGCCGAGGCCATGTTTACAAATGAGTTTCGCTCCATCTTGTGGAACGCCTGTATTCACATACTTGCTCTGCATTCAGGCTTACGGTGTGTAGAGCCGTGTGCGAAGCACAGACGCGGATGCCGACTCAATGTTTCTTCTTGTTTTCATTTCGATCATTGCGAAACGTCTCATAAACGGTAAAATAACGATGTTTTGTTTTCATTACATTCTAGTGTCGTGTTATCCTCTTCAGTCCCAGTGACAAGGTTAATTTAAAATTTGGAAAATGTCAATATTTTTTTGTTTATTTAGGTTGCATAGGCACCATATTTCTCTCTTTTACAATTTGCAGAATTTTCATTTTTTTGAACGTTGATGGTACACACTTGTCTACCTCGGGTCTCAATCGTAAAAATATTTCTTAAATTTTCTTAAGGGAACATACCGTATTTAAATGTAAAATTAATTACAGTATGTTGTATTTGTACAAGCTACATATATTATTTACAATAAGAAATTTTACAATACATATTTACTAGTATTTGTTACGGTCCGATGGTTTTGTATTGAGTCCCCATGACAACTTTAATCCCAACATGATGCAAAATTTCTGATGCGGTTGGTTTGAAACTAAGTGAAGTAATCTGAATAGATTCGAGGTTTGTCTAATATGTCACAACGTCTCAGAATTCAACTGGAAAGAATTCAGTCAAAGATTCCAAGTCTCCTTTGGGTCCAATGGAATCACGTCCCTCTCCAGAGATGCACCAATGTCAGGCATGCTAAAAAAAGTAACGAACAAACCATGGTTGGGCACCAAACCTACATTTTTCTTAAAATGTGATGTGAAAATTTACACATTTCTTCAAAGTATAGCAATACAACCAAATAGCTCTTCACGTAAAACTGGTTGTTTTGCCCAAGGTATAGAATATGTTTGCCTACAGAATGCTTCATGAGGCTTAACTTGCATGTTATACTGATATGTCCTAATTACACCTGGCCTTTTGTCAAATACTCGTATGTACTTGTGTAGCAAGTGGAGAAGTTGTTGTCTATGACTATCTGTAGCATTAGTGGATTCGTTAACTTTTTGAACTATAGATTCAAGAGATTCATTTTCAGATTCCTGAATACCAGTATAATTTTCAAATTGCATTTGATTAACAGTGACTTGCTTCAACCTAACAGAGTTACAAGATTTTCTTGGTGTCACTTCCTTCTTAGTCAGATTCAAAATACAGACACAGTGGTTTACTGTCAAATAACATTTACCTTCCTTAAAATCTAATTTTGCTTCTCGACTTTGAAGATATTCTAAACCAAGTATACAGTCTTCTATGACAGCATCTACTACAAGGAATGAGCAAGTATCAATTTCATCACAGATTTGTAGTTGAACAAGTGTTTGTAACTTAACTGGCTTAGATTTTGCACCTACTGCACCAATGATTTTGCAGTTCTGTACAGGAAAGATAGGTAACCTCTGAATGTTGTTTATGCGTTTAAGTAGACTGTAAGACAATACATTAACAGCTGCTCCAGTGTCAACTGAAATCGATGTAGGTATGTCTCCTACTGTTATTAAGATGTGTGCTTGATAGGCAACTATGGGTACTTTGTTTTGTTGTGTTTGTTCCTGGAGTAGCTCTTCCCTGATATCGATTCCTTTATTGTATCGCAGCATATTTACTGTGAGAATTGTGCCCTCACTGCCTCGGTCGCTCAATGTCGGAGGGCCAGACACGAGCCGATTTAGTTTGACGTCTGCGTCCCGTTAGAATGTCTTTGAGGTCGATTTAAAGTTTCTGTCACGTCAGTTATAGTCACGGTCGATTCATTCTGTGTCCAGTTTGTTTGATCTGTACTGTCAGTCGTCATCGTTGCTACTGGTATTTGATTGACATTTGGTTGTTGTGCAGGAGTAGTTGAAAAGTTCGGAATTTGTTGATTACCGTTATTGTTTGGAAAAAAATTTCTATTTCTGTTATTATTATTGTAGTAGTTTCCATTACGCCAGAGCGGTTGTGTGTTACCATTATATTGGTTAGGGAAAGTAGTTGCATTGTCATTGAAATTATTATTATTGTGATTGTAGTAGCCCGGATTAAATCTGTTGTCACGACGGCGTCGGTAATACTGAGCGCCGTTAGGTGCGTTTCGTACCGCGCTTCCACTGTTTACTCCACTAGTCACTTGCTGCATTTGCGGCTGTCCGGTATTGCTAATAAATGACTGTTGCGGTAACATCTGTGGAGGGCGTGACATGTTTTGATTATTAGGCTGTGGCTGGCTGACATGAATCAGCTGATTACTAGGATAGTTGAAGTAATTATTTGCGTTACCGTACCTGTAACTATTATTTCTTGCTCGGTCATCTTCAAAGATTGAATCTAGTGTGTCCACCTCAGTGAGAAAAGTTTCTAAGTTTTGTGTTGAAACGTGTGCTAGTTGCAACCGCAATCGTGTAGGCAATTTGTTTATTAATACGCGTAGTACTTTCCTGTGCGGGAGGGGGTCATCAAAGAATTTAGCTTTGTTTACGTACTTCTCGAAATATCTCCGCAGACTCCCGTTTCGTTCATTGAAAGGTTGCGGATTATAAACTTCATTTCGAAACCTTTCTTGCACAGCAGGCGGCCAAAAGGTGGCTAAAAATGCCCGTTCGAACTCACCATAAGTTTCACAACTCTGTAGGGCTTCTGCAGCCCAGATTCCCGCTTCACCTTGAATGTATCCGACAACAAATCTTATCTTTCTTTTTTCGGACCACGATTCAGGTAATAAACCTCTAAAAGATTGCAGGAAAATGACTGGGTGCACAGTACGGTTCTCATTAATAAAGATTTGAAATTGTTGGTGCTTTATCATACTTTCGTCAAGTTCTTCGGCAGTAGCATGATTTCGTGGTGAATAAGAGGGGGGTATGTTTGATTTCATTTCCCTACCTAGTCGGTCAAGGTCATTAGAGGTCGTCAAGTAAAAGTCAGTCTGCATCCTGTCTGACGTCAAATTGTTAGATGTACCCGGATTATATGGAGAGCGTGGAATATTTGTTGCAGTTCTGGGAGATTTCCAATCATGGAACACATTTGTCACGGGTTCATTTGGCCTAGATTGTGTCATCTGCGTATTTAAAATTGATTTCACATCCGTAAGATCTCTTTGTAAAGCTTTAACAGTATTTCCATGTTTTTCATACACTTGAGTAGCTACGTCTTGAATTACAGTGGTTAATTCTGCGTCTATCTTTTCATTCAACTTCGCTTCTGTATTAGATAAGAATTGTTGTACCCTATCATGATTTTCTTTGACTATGTTTTCTGCCTGACTCGTAATTCTCGTAACAGTTGTTTCCAAGTTTTCTTGTTGAATTTTAAGCTGTGTAAGATTCTGTGTGAGACTGTCGATAGCTGTTGGTAATGTTTTAACGGTTTCTTTACAATTAGTTACATCATCGACTACAGAAGAGATTTTTGCATCTACTGTGTCCATGATTTGATCCACTACTTTGTTTTGTACTTCAGAAAACTTACCATTGATAGCCTGTTCGACTTTGAGTATCTGTGTGTCTATCTGTTTGTTTACTTCCTCAGAAATAATTGAGGGTAAATTTTGTTGTACTGATTCTAGATTTTTAAATCTCGACTCAAATTCATCCCGAGTTATCATTTGAGCCGCGATTTGATTTTGCTGTTCCTCTACTCTGTCTAATTGTTGCTTGGTGGAATTTTGCAACAGCTCTAAATCATGTTTCGTGTTGGCCTGCAAATGATTAATTTGATCGGTCAAGCCTGAAATCTGATTGTTTGTAGCATGTGTAGATGCTTGCAAATTGTTTAGTTCGTCTTTAGTAGATGTTTGTAAATTGCTAATTTGTTGCGACATGTTCGCATGTATAGCATTCGTAGATGCTTGCAAATTGTTTAGTTCGTCTTTAGTAGATGTTTGTAAATTGTTAATTTGTTGCGACATGTTAGCAAATAATATCTCAAATCGTTTTAACCAATCTTCTTGCGGATTTTCAGATTGGTGTACTGTCTGTGTGGGAAAATCTGTTACGTATGATGTGGTTGCAAGATTTTCCTCCACTATGTGTGGAATCATTTCAATTGATCTCGCAGCCACATTATTTTCAACATTTTGCGCGGGCTGTGAAACATTAGTGTTTTGTTCTGACTCCATTGTAGTAATTTGTCTACGGGTTTTAACCATACTAATAAATTATCAAAAATTTGGAATAGTGTGGGGAACCTACACACTTCACACGCAAAAAAATTTCTTTTATCAGCACTGTTAAGAAACAAATCACTATTAATATTCGTCACACGCATACGAAACTCTTCGAGTGAGAGACAAGCGAGGATCACTTAGTTATATTGATTTAGCAGCCATGTTGGCCATTTTTCCAACTTGTGATTTAAAATAAATATCTGACTACAAAAGAAATTTTGAAAACAGATTTTTGCTAATAGAATGAGGTACTGGATCGGAGATTGCGTACTTGCGAAAGACTAAGAGAAAGTAGAAAGCACCAAACAAGCGAAATAATCAGTCTGTCCTTACCTGTGTTGCAATTTTCATTGTTGGCTGCGGTTGAATTTCTCGTGATCGGGTGTGGCTCCAAATTTATATTTTATTATTCTCCGGGTAGTAATTATGATTTTCACGTCACAATCGGCCAGCAGTTGTTCATGAAAAATAAACACATTATGCAGATTAGATGTCATACATTGGTGAATGATTACAAATATAAAAAAATTTCAAACAATGGTATAATTAATTCAAATAAAATTACAATTTTTTTTTACAACGAATCGAAGTCCTGTCACGGTCGCCAATTCTTATGTAATGTTACCTTTATTTATTTATTTATTTATTTTTTTTTTTTTTTTTTTATCGCTGGTGTTGTCACAAGATGAAAGTTGAAAACCGGAATTGAAATTTAACTAACTGTAAGATCTGCAATGAATATTAATTTTTGAAATTGTTCTCAGTTCTCAGTAGCAATGTAATTTAAAAATTACGACAACACCAGAAAGCACCATTACAGAAGAAAATAGCGGAATAAGTTACCTGGTATGCATTCATTGGTGGAAGCCGTGACACTGCAGTTGAACCTGTATGAATTGATTAATATCTTCGTTCTCGTAAACTGATGCTTGGTTTCATGACTATTAATTATTAAAGTTTTAAGACTGTGTGTAATTTTGATCACTGTGGTTATCGAAAGTTAAATAAATTATCGGACTTCGCTTTTAACAGAATGAAGATATCCTGCAGGCATTGAATTCAATGTTTAACACAAAATGAGAGTAAATAAATTTTGCATTCTTTTGTCATCATGAGACAATAGGCAACAATGACCAAGCATCAATTTACTAATATTGCTGAAAATAAATCAATTAAATGAAAGATGGGGAGAAATAGTCATTATTTAAATGAAATAGGAATTCCAAATGAAAGTTAAAGTTTATTAAGTAAAAGGGTGCTAACCAGAGCTCACACTTACATGATTATGGAGGTCGAGTAAAATACGTCCGCTCAGTACAAAGGTAGAAAAACGAAAGACGACAAGCGATTCCGTTTTCTCTCCAGATCGTTTGAAATTGTTGAAGGTATAACTTGAAACAAGGATAATCACAGATTTATTGGCAGAGAGAACGGATGCTAGCGACAAGCGTCGCAGATATAATTTTCAATAAAAAACACATGAAAGCCCAGGCACGCTACAGTTCTATACTTAGACACCAGAGTTATACATCCAGGTTATATAGAGATCACTGAGCGGTACTGTAACGTATATCTCTGTTATTATCTAGAAATTATCTAAAAATTCAATAAAGTTGTCTAACCGTAGAGCATCGCTGGACGATTTGTCAATCACGAATGTCAGAAAAGCAATGATAAATTAATAACCTGACAAGCATGAAGTAATATAAATACGATCAAAATAATATTTATACTGCAATTATATGCAATAAAATTATTTCTCCACGATGCAATATGGACGTAAGTATGGACTAATATGTCACGAAAAAATGTACAAAAATTGTAAGAAGCTCTATTTCAATCACATTAGTATGAAATCTTTATCCGCAGATAGCCTGATGATGGCCACAGAGCCGAAATAGGCCTATTGCTGTATTTATAAGCATTAAATACGTGAAGCGGCATTTCGGTATTATTTGCTTTATCAGTATGTCCTTAAATACGTTCCCCAGGGAAGCGTTATAGATCCCTTACTCTTCCTTGTGTTTATAAACGATTTAGGAGACAATCTGAATAGCTCCCTTAGACTGTTCGCGGATGATGCTGTCGTTTCTCGGTTAGTGAAGTCAACAGAGGATCTAAACCAACTACAAAGCGATTTAGACAAAATTTCTACATGGTGCGAAAATTGGCAATCGACACTAAGTAAAGACAAGTGTGAAGTAATACACATGACCACTAAAAGAAATTCGCTGAACTTCAATTACGCCATAAATCAGTCAAACTTTAAGGTCGTAAATTCTACCAAATACCTAGGGGTTACAATTGCTAACAACTTAGATTGGAGAGAACTCATAGAAAATATTGTGGAGAAGGTGAACCAACGATTACGTTTCATTGGTAAAACGCTTCGAAGATGCACCAGCTCCACCAAAGAGAATGCCTATATTACACTTCTGCGTCCTCTCGTCCTCTCCTCTCGTTTTGTTTTAACACGTAACGGGGCGGAAAGCGCCACGGAAATGTTGCACGAATTGGGGTGGAAATCATTAAAAGAAAGACGTTATTCATTGCGGCGTGATCTGTTTGCGAAGTTTCAATCACTGACTTTTACTTCTGAATGTGAAAATATTTCAATAGCATCCGCCTACGTAGGGAGGCATGACCATCCCAATAAAATAAGAGAAATCAGATTGAAAACGGAACGATTTAGTTGTTCTTTCTTCCCGCGCGCTATTAGAGAATGGAGCGGTAGAGAAAAGATATGAAAGTGGTTAATGAACCCTCTGTCAGGCATTTAAATGTGATTTGCAGAGTATCTATGTAGCTGTAGATGTAGAAATACATACAAAATGCTGCAGGCGCAAATGAAATGAAATATCATATAAATTATACACATATTAATTCGCAGTTGCGATATTTTCCGGCTTTAACTGTTATTCTCTAGTTGATAGGCAAGTGCAACATATGGAAGTTTGGGTCTGGCCGGGGAGCATGTACAGGTGGCCAAGTGGTTAACGCGACCGCTCGCGATAAGTGGGAGACCCTTGTTCGAGTCCCGGTCCGACACAGATTTTCAGGTGTTGGAAAAGCATAGACAAACTAAAGAATAACAGCTAAAGTCGGAAAATCTCGCAACCTGCGAATTAATATTTGTATAAATAACTTTTATAGCTGCGGACCATCGGCAATTCTGTACCTTTAGATCAGAAGTATCATTGTAAATATATTGTGGCTCCAAGAGATGCGAAAGAGTTTCATAACGGTTATTTATTGCCATACTGTAGTCAGTCGCGAGCTTAATTGATGGTAATAACCATCATAAGAGAAGCCGATATCGCGTAGTAAATGCTTGAGATACGAGAAACTGAATTAGTCAACCTGCGGATAATTGATGCTCACAGGGGAATTGGACTGCCATCTGAGAGTCGTGCTGTGTATTCGGGTAACACGGACTGGCGTTTCAGAGCTGCGTAATTGTGAGCTGGGCGGGCTAGGCGGGGCTACACGGCCACTACTGATTGCACGGCTACCCAGCGCGCTAAGCCGCTGGCTGCATCTGCCGCCGCCGCTGCTGACCACGAAACCACCCCCTGTAATGTCCGAGAGAGGGAGAGAGGGTTCTCACCTTGGCTTCTGTTAATGTCGTTACCGCGGACCTGCACACACATTAATACGCAAATGTGGCCGAGGCCATGTTTACAAATGAGTTTCGCTCCATCTTGTGGAACGCCTGTATTCACATACTTGCTCTGCATTCAGGCTTACGGTGTGTAGAGCCGTGTGCGAAGCACAGACGCGGATGCCGACTCAATGTTTCTTCTTGTTTTCATTTCGATCATTGCGAAACGTCTCATAAACGGTAAAATAACGATGTTTTGTTTTCATTACATTCTAGTGTCGTGTTATCCTCTTCAGTCCCAGTGACAAGGTTAATTTAAAATTTGGAAAATGTCAATATTTTTTTGTTTATTTAGGTTGCATAGGCACCATATTTCTCTCTTTTACAATTTGCAGAATTTTCATTTTTTTGAACGTTGATGGTACACACTTGTCTACCTCGGGTCTCAATCGTAAAAATATTTCTTAAATTTTCTTAAGGGAACATACCGTATTTAAATGTAAAATTAATTACAGTATGTTGTATTTGTACAAGCTACATATATTATTTACAATAAGAAATTTTACAATACATATTTACTAGTATTTGTTACGGTCCGATGGTTTTGTATTGAGTCCCCATGACAACTTTAATCCCAACATGATGCAAAATTTCTGATGCGGTTGGTTTGAAACTAAGTGAAGTAATCTGAATAGATTCGAGGTTTGTCTAATATGTCACAACGTCTCAGAATTCAACTGGAAAGAATTCAGTCAAAGATTCCAAGTCTCCTTTGGGTCCAATGGAATCACGTCCCTCTCCAGAGATGCACCAATGTCAGGCATGCTAAAAAAAGTAACGAACAAACCATGGTTGGGCACCAAACCTACATTTTTCTTAAAATGTGATGTGAAAATTTACACATTTCTTCAAAGTATAGCAATACAACCAAATAGCTCTTCACGTAAAACTGGTTGTTTTGCCCAAGGTATAGAATATGTTTGCCTACAGAATGCTTCATGAGGCTTAACTTGCATGTTATACTGATATGTCCTAATTACACCTGGCCTTTTGTCAAATACTCGTATGTACTTGTGTAGCAAGTGGAGAAGTTGTTGTCTATGACTATCTGTAGCATTAGTGGATTCGTTAACTTTTTGAACTATAGATTCAAGAGATTCATTTTCAGATTCCTGAATACCAGTATAATTTTCAAATTGCATTTGATTAACAGTGACTTGCTTCAACCTAACAGAGTTACAAGATTTTCTTGGTGTCACTTCCTTCTTAGTCAGATTCAAAATACAGACACAGTGGTTTACTGTCAAATAACATTTACCTTCCTTAAAATCTAATTTTGCTTCTCGACTTTGAAGATATTCTAAACCAAGTATACAGTCTTCTATGACAGCATCTACTACAAGGAATGAGCAAGTATCAATTTCATCACAGATTTGTAGTTGAACAAGTGTTTGTAACTTAACTGGCTTAGATTTTGCACCTACTGCACCAATGATTTTGCAGTTCTGTACAGGAAAGATAGGTAACCTCTGAATGTTGTTTATGCGTTTAAGTAGACTGTAAGACAATACATTAACAGCTGCTCCAGTGTCAACTGAAATCGATGTAGGTATGTCTCCTACTGTTATTAAGATGTGTGCTTGATAGGCAACTATGGGTACTTTGTTTTGTTGTGTTTGTTCCTGGAGTAGCTCTTCCCTGATATCGATTCCTTTATTGTATCGCAGCATATTTACTGTGAGAATTGTGCCCTCACTGCCTCGGTCGCTCAATGTCGGAGGGCCAGACACGAGCCGATTTATTTAGACGTCTGCGTCCCGTTAGAATGTCTTTGAGGTCGATTTAAAGTTTCTGTCACGTCAGTTATAGTCACGGTCGATTCATTCTGTGTCCAGTTTGTTTGATCTGTACTGTCAGTCGTCATCGTTGCTACTGGTATTTGATTGACATTTGGTTGTTGTGCAGGAGTAGTTGAAAAGTTCGGAATTTGTTGATTACCGTTATTGTTTGGAAAAAAAATTCTATTTCTGTTATTATTATTGTAGTAGTTTCCATTACGCCAGAGCGGTTGTGTGTTACCATTATATTGGTTAGGGAAAGTAGTTGCATTGTCATTGAAATTATTATTATTGTGATTGTAGTAGCCCGGATTAAATCTGTTGTCACGACGGCATCGGTAATACTGAGCGCCGTTAGGTGCGTTTCGTACCGCGCTTCCACTGTTTACTCCACTAGCCACTTGCTGCATTTGCGGCTGTCCGGTATTGCTAATAAATGACTGTTGCGGTAACATCTGTGGAGGGCGTGACATGTTTTGATTATTAGGCTGTGGCTGGCTGACATGAATCAGCTGATTACTAGGATAGTTGAAGTAATTAATTGCGTTACCGTACCTGTAACTATTATTTCTTGCTCGGTCATCTTCAAAGATTGAATCTAGTGTGTCCACCTCAGTGAGAAAAGTTTCTAAGTTTTGTGTTGAAACGTGTGCTAGTTGCAACCGCAATCGTGTAGGCAATTTGTTTATTAATACGCGTAGTACTTTCCTGTGCGGGAGGGGGTCATCAAAGAATTTAGCTTTGTTTACGTACTTCTCGAAATATCTCCGCAGACTCCCGTTTCGTTCATTGAAAGGTTGCGGATTATAAACTTCATTTCGAAACCTTTCTTGCACAGCAGGCGGCCAAAAGGTGGCTAAAAATGCCCGTTCGAACTCACCATAAGTTTCACAACTCTGTAGGGCTTCTGCAGCCCAGATTCCCGCTTCACCTTGAATGTATCCGACAACAAATCTTATCTTTCTTTTTTCGGACCACGATTCAGGTAATAAACCTCTAAAAGATTGCAGGAAAATGACTGGGTGCACAGTACGGTTCTCATTAATAAAGATTTGAAATTGTTGGTGCTTTATCATACTTTCGTCAAGTTCTTCGGCAGTAGCATGATTTCGTGGTGAATAAGAGGGGGGTATGTTTGATTTCATTTCCCTACCTAGTCGGTCAAGGTCATTAGAGGTCGTCAAGTAAAAGTCAGTCTGCATCCTGTCTGACGTCAAATTGTTAGATGTACCCGGATTATATGGAGAGCGTGGAATATTTGTTGCAGTTCTGGGAGATTTCCAATCATGGAACACATTTGTCACGGGTTCATTTGGCCTAGATTGTGTCATCTGCGTATTTAAAATTGATTTCACATCCGTAAGATCTCTTTGTAAAGCTTTAACAGTATTTCCATGTTTTTCATACACTTGAGTAGCTACGTCTTGAATTACAGTGGTTAATTCTGCGTCTATCTTTTCATTCAACTTCGCTTCTGTATTAGATAAGAATTGTTGTACCCTATCATGATTTTCTTTGACTATGTTTTCTGCCTGACTCGTAATTCTCGTAACAGTTGTTTCCAAGTTTTCTTGTTGAATTTTAAGCTGTGTAAGATTCTGTGTGAGACTGTCGATAGCTGTTGGTAATGTTTTAACGGTTTCTTTACAATTAGTTACATCATCGACTACAGAAGAGATTTTTGCATCTACTGTGTCCATGATTTGATCCACTACTTTGTTTTGTACTTCAGAAAACTTACCATTGATAGCCTGTTCGACTTTGAGTATCTGTGTGTCTATCTGTTTGTTTACTTCCTCAGAAATAATTGAGGGTAAATTTTGTTGTACTGATTCTAGATTTTTAAATCTCGACTCAAATTCATCCCGAGTTATCATTTGAGCCGCGATTTGATTTTGCTGTTCCTCTACTCTGTCTAATTGTTGCTTGGTGGAATTTTGCAACAGCTCTAAATCATGTTTCGTGTTGGCCTGCAAATGATTAATTTGATCGGTCAAGCCTGAAATCTGATTGTTTGTAGCATGTGTAGATGCTTGCAAATTGTTTAGTTCGTCTTTAGTAGATGTTTGTAAATTGCTAATTTGTTGCGACATGTTCGCATGTATAGCATTCGTAGATGCTTGCAAATTGTTTAGTTCGTCTTTAGTAGATGTTTGTAAATTGTTAATTTGTTGCGACATGTTAGCAAATAATATCTCAAATCGTTTTAACCAATCTTCTTGCGGATTTTCAGATTGGTGTACTGTCTGTGTGGGAAAATCTGTTACGTATGATGTGGTTGCAAGATTTTCCTCCACTATGTGTGGAATCATTTCAATTGATCTCGCAGCCACATTATTTTCAACATTTTGCGCGGGCTGTGAAACATTAGTGTTTTGTTCTGACTCCATTGTAGTAATTTGTCTACGGGTTTTAACCATACTAATAAATTATCAAAAATTTGGAATAGTGTGGGGAACCTACACACTTCACACGCAAAAAAATTTCTTTTATCAGCACTGTTAAGAAACAAATCACTATTAATATTCGTCACACGCATACGAAACTCTTCGAGTGAGAGACAAGCGAGGATCACTTAGTTATATTGATTTAGCAGCCATGTTGGCCATTTTTCCAACTTGTGATTTAAAATAAATATCTGACTACAAAAGAAATTTTGAAAACAGATTTTTGCTAATAGAATGAGGTACTGGATCGGAGATTGCGTACTTGCGAAAGACTAAGAGAAAGTAGAAAGCACCAAACAAGCGAAATAATCAGTCTGTCCTTACCTGTGTTGCAATTTTCATTGTTGGCTGCGGTTGAATTTCTCGTGATCGGGTGTGGCTCCAAATTTATATTTTATTATTCTCCGGGTAGTAATTATGATTTTCACGTCACAATCGGCCAGCAGTTGTTCATGAAAAATAAACACATTATGCAGATTAGATGTCATACATTGGTGAATGATTACAAATATAAAAAAATTTCAAACAATGGTATAATTAATTCAAATAAAATTACAATTTTTTTTTACAACGAATCGAAGTCCTGTCACGGTCGCCAATTCTTATGTAATGTTACCTTTATTTATTTATTTATTTATTTTTTTTTTTTTTTTTTATCGCTGGTGTTGTCACAAGATGAAAGTTGAAAACCGGAATTGAAATTTAACTAACTGTAAGATCTGCAATGAATATTAATTTTTGAAATTGTTCTCAGTTCTCAGTAGCAATGTAATTTAAAAATTACGACAACACCAGAAAGCACCATTACAGAAGAAAATAGCGGAATAAGTTACCTGGTATGCATTCATTGGTGGAAGCCGTGACACTGCAGTTGAACCTGTATGAATTGATTAATATCTTCGTTCTCGTAAACTGATGCTTGGTTTCATGACTATTAATTATTAAAGTTTTAAGACTGTGTGTAATTTTGATCACTGTGGTTATCGAAAGTTAAATAAATTATCGGACTTCGCTTTTAACAGAATGAAGATATCCTGCAGGCATTGAATTCAATGTTTAACACAAAATGAGAGTAAATAAATTTTGCATTCTTTTGTCATCATGAGACAATAGGCAACAATGACCAAGCATCAATTTACTAATATTGCTGAAAATAAATCAATTAAATGAAAGATGGGGAGAAATAGTCATTATTTAAATGAAATAGGAATTCCAAATGAAAGTTAAAGTTTATTAAGTAAAAGGGTGCTAACCAGAGCTCACACTTACATGATTATGGAGGTCGAGTAAAATACGTCCGCTCAGTACAAAGGTAGAAAAACGAAAGACGACAAGCGATTCCGTTTTCTCTCCAGATCGTTTGAAATAGTTGAAGGTATAACTTGAAACAAGGATAATCACAGATTTATTGGCAGAGAGAACGGATGCTAGCGACAAGCGTCGCAGATATAATTTTCAATAAAAAACACATGAAAGCCCAGGCACGCTACAGTTCTATACTTAGACACCAGAGTTATACATCCAGGTTATATAGAGATCACTGAGCGGTACTGTAACGTATATCTCTGTTATTATCTAGAAATTATCTAAAAATTCAATAAAGTTGTCTAACCGTAGAGCATCGCTGGACGATTTGTCAATCACGAATGTCAGAAAAGCAATGATAAATTAATAACCTGACAAGCATGAAGTAATATAAATACGATCAAAATAATATTTATACTGCAATTATATGCAATAAAATTATTTCTCCACGATGCAATATGGACGTAAGTATGGACTAATATGTCACGAAAAAATGTACAAAAATTGTAAGAAGCTCTATTTCAATCACATTAGTATGAAATCTTTATCCGCAGATAGCCTGATGATGGCCACAGAGCCGAAATAGGCCTATTGCTGTATTTATAAGCATTAAATACGTGAAGCGGCATTTCGGTATTATTTGCTTTATCAGTATGTCCTTAAATACGTTCCCCAGGGAAGCGTTATAGATCCCTTACTCTTCCTTGTGTTTATAAACGATTTAGGAGACAATCTGAATAGCTCCCTTAGACTGTTCGCGGATGATGCTGTCTTCACGTAAAACTTCTTCTGGATTTTTTTTAAAATCATCATTCATTAAATCTTCAATGTTATCAGACTGAATTCCGTTCGGAGCATCACGTGGGTAGTCAGAATTCGTACGCTGTCGATTCATTACAGCAAATAAATAATCCTCAGATACAGAACTTTTTATATTCTGCAACACTTCCCTTTAGTATGCGTGATATCTCTTCAGAACTTAGCACATGAGCTGCCAAAATATGGTACGATATGAAGTACAGAGCTATTGTAAAAGTGCACACTAAGAACCAAGGTACACAGATGTGTACTATGAAAACATCGACATTTATTGCCCAGAAAAATTGAAATAATTTAAATTTGCTGTATTTCAGATGATTCTTCAAACTTCACTTATCACTCACTACAACAAAGATAAACACATAAATCTTTATGTATTATTTACTTGTTACTTGCTGTCATAACGACGCTACCGGGCAGCGAGCTTCAGTAACATCTAACTTCTGATTCGTGTAACACCAAAAGTACTGCTACAAGCGCTATACAAGTGGCGTCATTTTAAAGAAAAAAGTTACACCATTGAGCCCTTGTGGTCTGAGTACACAAAATACGCCACAGACTGAGAAAACAGTTTACGAACCAAGGTGAACATAAGTGCACTTACGGACTGAAGAGGTTAAACTCCAGTCTAATGTGTGGACCACTTTCTCCCTTCCTTGTGTATCCTAGTAATTCTCCACAGGAGTTAAAGCATTTTATCCTAGAATTATCATGTTTGATTGTTTGCTTATTAAGGCATTCACTTCTTTACTACTCAACCGACACGTTTGTAACACTCTCCTCATTAACCGGTTGATTAATCGTGTGACATATTAACGCTGAAATGGCCCGTCTGTTGCCTACAATAATGAACTAAGTAATAATTTTGAAATGAACTAGTTTAGCTCGGAAACAATGTTGGATCGAAGACCAATGTTACACTTAATTATTAACATCCCCTCACTACCACTCACCTGCATGAGAATTACACAGTGGGCAGCAAAACACTTGATTGGCAGAATAATTAATATTAAGATTACCAATAAAGAAAATACTCAGAATAACTTGCAACTATATCACAACTGGACAACGCCGAAATACGAACCAACTTAGCAAATAAACATTGCACATAAAATTTACACCAATTAAATATTAAATAGTAATGAAGCAATTATTTCAGAATTGATATCTTTTTTTGTTTTGTTTAGTTACTTAATTGTGACAGCTTTGGTTTGTTTCTCTCATTCCAAAACTTTAATATGTTGAAATTAGCTTTAAGTTTAAACTTTACTTAAATTTTTTCTTTATAGCTTGGCCTTGAATTTAATATTCTTTCCACTTTCAGCGACAGCCGGGGAACTTCTGGAAAGGATAGGAGCCTAATTGGTAACAATGTCTTAGGACAATGACGTGGCAAAGTTCTTTAAATTTTAGGTTATTATTAGGAAAAATAGTTGCACAAGCACAAAACTTCGTAACGCCTTACAAAATGTCTAAACTCTGCATGGTCGGAAATTATTTGAGCGGTCTTACATTGACTCCTCGTTGTTGAAGAGCAGGATGCGCCGATTGCGACAATGCTGCACCTCAAAATACAGGCACGGATCCAATCCAGTGAGTAGTTTGAGAGTTGAATCATGACATACACAGATGAAATGCCGTGTGCCCCCGTTAATATTGGAAACATGTGCGCTAATTATGGAACTCCGCCAACAAGGCTTGGGGACTGCAAAGAGCGAGAAGCTGCACGCTCCCGCGCACTTGCTAGCGTCCGAACTGTTTTAAAGACAGAGCTCGACTCGCCGACTCTACAGCTACTACCACTGCTTTCGCGCTGTTGCTCCAAAGACCACATACCATACACACCAAAGATATCTTCTACTTCCCTTATTGAAGATTACCCAGATACATAAAGTACATATATTCACATAACGAAACTAAACAATACTACAATATACATCAGTTATGATAATAAGCTCCAACAAAACCTATATAGATTAAAAATTTAACACATATTTGAAATACACATCTGGATGCTAACGTCACACGTTGTCAGGAGTACAACAAAGGGCAGATGACTGATATATGTAATTTTTATATATGCATGATAAGGAGAAGATGGAATGTGGAGAGGGAGGGGAACGATGGGCCTATAAAGTGGTAGGGGGAGATGAATAGATGAATACATGGGAGGAGAAGAAGATTGACAAGTACCGAGGGAAAGATATGCCGGTTGGTTTGATAGATCGGAGAAGAAAGACGTGGCGGTACTTCCATGAGGATGAGGGAAAGAGAGAGAGAGAGAGAGAGAGAGAGAGAGAGAGAGAGAGAGAGAGAGAGAAGAGTGGCGGGCGGATATGGGCCATGAGGGGGAGGAGGAGGAAAGAGAGAAGATGAGATGGACTAACAGAAGATTGATGTAAATAAATATTAGGGAAACGCCGGTAATATCGTTAGCGATGCAGTAACAATTCTTATATCATGTCTTCGAAATCAAAATGCTCCACTCTTTTCAGATCACTTCTGAAGTGAACAGTGGTCAATCTTCACACAAAATTTATTTCACGGCTCTACACGCAACTTGACAAAGTCCAAAAAGGTTTACCATCACAACGTAACTGAACGGCAAGTCCAGGTGTAACCGCACAGAAACGAAGTACCCACTAGTGGGGTCCCTCTTCTGTTGGTCGTCGTCGGAAGGTTGTAGTCTTCCTGTTGGTGGAGGGTTCACGATCGAAAGAATACTGACTCGAGGCTGCCGGCGTGTCATTAAGTAAACGCGGGCCAACAATGGAAGCCTGGCGAAGGAATACACCTGTGGTCAGTGTGCCGGAGCCATCTGCGAGAAGACGGCCGCGTAAGCAAGCTTATGTTATTATATTGATGTGGTGTCTGTTCTTTAGGACATTTCCGAAAGAATAGACACCACACCAATATAATAAGTATATACGCGCGAAGACGGCGTTAGTTTCAATGACTTCACCGTAGATGCGGTCATACGTTCGACCTCGCACGGGAATCCGTAACGGCGAGTGTAAGAGGGCATGAACGATAGGGGAGCTACAGCCATAGCGTGAGAGTTGTGGGAATTTGAGGAGAATGGGAGGCGAGCACGGGTAGCCAAGTGGTAAATTTCTAAGTAAGAACGTCAACGAACAAAAATAAAATAACTGTAATTGGAAAATAAGCTGGAGGAACATCCATAATCCCCACTTACCAAGCCGTGCGGGAGTAGCCGAGCGGTCTGGAGCGCCGTGTTACGGATCGCGCGGCCTCCCGCATAGGGGGTTCCAATCCTCATACACTTTCACGAAGACGAACTTTGGAATAGTTAGTGAGCCGAGACGTAATTTCTGAGAAGACATATTTCATGTTTTAAAAACAACAGAAGGGAACATTAAGATATCCGACGAAATGTAGGAAAAGTAAACGTTGCTGCAGTCATCATTATTTACGAAACAGAAAAAAATATATATCAATTTTTTTAGAGATTGATTATATATTGAAGAATTATTTTACCAAAATTTCACAAAAGCATAACCAAAAGAAGAATGAAAAATGGAAATCAAAGGACGCGGTGTCAGACACACCCTGATGAAGGCCGCCTGCAACAGTGGTCGAAACGTCGGTACAGTTTATAGAATGAGACGCGGTGTCATACCCAGAAGAATTTTATTGATACTTATGAACTACCTTATAATAAAGACCACAAACATCCATGCCCGAGGGGGGATTCGACGGTGAACGGCCTCGCTCATTGCAGCTTAGCTCCTCAATGCGCTCGGCTGCTCCGCCGCGGAACATGTGTGCTGGGGGCTCCTACATATATTATTTACAAATTGTATTTTGGATATGTAGAAATTTTGATGCAGCGGCGAATGTGAAAAAGTCTGAGAACGCTGCGATGGTAGAGCACGCCAGTATTTCATAGCTTTTAAATGGAAACCTCTTATTCCCCTGAAATATCGAAATGTGGCCGTGCAGCACACTACGATGTTTAATAAAAGGCAGTGTACTGCACACGTATCGTGCAGGCTAAGAACAGTAAACATATTCATTACAACACTTGCGCAGAGATTACTGCCTGTAAACTTGTCCCTCATTCGTGAAACAGACTTGCGAGTAGACGAGTTATGTTGTAACCACAAAATGAAAAACCGAAATGATCCTAATTCACGGCTAATGTAGGGAAAATATTGAGGTTGCTGTTGCCTTGTATACCCAGCGTTTTACAGATAATGTTCTCTCCGTTCTTAGATAAGGTTGTGATTGTCTTTATGTACGATGTGAGCATTCAGATCGGCAATAGGATACGATGCATACGTCATACCAGGGAAGCTAGTGAAATAGCTGTACTAGCAGCGATGCACCCCAATTCACAGATAAGCCTACCGCAATTACACCGCCATCACGCTGTATTTCCGTAGATATTAGAGTCAAAAAATTGCAACGTCAGTAGTATCCATCGAATTACGTGTCACTCAACACGATTTCCATATCCAGTTTATCTTTTGTGAATGGGCAATATAACACATGCCTATTGTAACGCCCGTCACCCCTTTTCGGAATGAATCAAACTGAGCCCTAATATTTTCCTAAATCACGGAAAGTTTTATTAGTTCACAGTCTATAACAAAGTCATTCCCCTGTAGGTGAAGTTGAACTTATCTTATATGCTGGCTGAAGTCCATTGCGTTGTAAGCTGTCTTCGGCATTCACTAAAAGATTTGATGTTACAGGATCTTTTCGTAAATCATAAACATGTCAGTTGATATGGAAACGATTTTATTTCCACTTAAACAACGTTTAAATCAATCACATTCTTGCACAATCAAAAAATGCAGCGGCAAGCCAACAGAGCTGCTTACACGTTTGTGCCTGCTAGAAGACTCCCTAAACATGGTTTCTCTCAAACATCTTTCTACGTAACCGCGAAATAAGATTGATGACAAAGTTTTGTAACTCACAATTAAGCAATATTCTTTTACATTAAATATGCCAAAATACAGAAATTGAAACATTACATTTAAGCTTTGACTACTTATCTCAATGTATGTACATGTTTCATGAAATTTGTATTTAATGTGGTACACAAATTTAAAGTCATCCTTTTGACTAGTGTTTACTGTGCTCAAATTATTTACATTATTTGTGTTTTCGAAGTGCACACATATTTGTTTTGCCAATATTGTGTAGGCGTAATATTATTGGGACATGGAATTTTAATGTATTTCAGTTTGTGATCAAATTTTTAATTAATACGGATTTGTATATGGTTGTTGTAGTTTTGTTAATTTCGAAGATAGTTTCTTAGTACCAAACGGATTATTAATTTTAGTACATGAAAAATTATCAGTGTTTAATTTAGGATCTAGTGATATATAAAACATGGCCTGCCCTAATTTATTTAAACAAAAGGTATATATGAAATCATGTTGTGCAATAGTTATAACATGTAGTATTGTTTTAATACAAATTAGTATCTATATAGGTTCAGCAATTTCCGAAACTAAGTGTAATGCAGTTTTAGTGTTTGCAGCTATTATTTACGAAAGTATTAAAAATTGAAAATTACGTAAAAGGACAGCCAAAGTTATATTTAAACCAACGTACTATTTCTTAAAGGTATTTTACTAATAGTGTTAATAGAATTTCAAACAGAAGGCGAAAATGTGATATTTTACATGTCCGGTAATGAAGTTTTATTTTATGTGTCAGATATGTCGTGTTTCTATGTTGGCAACTGATTTTTAGGAGTGTGCAACATAGCAGAAACGTTACAATATGACACCCTCTTTCTTTGCTGAGCCATAATTCCCCCCCCCCCCCCCTCGTAGTTAAGCCCCATACGCTCTACAAACTAACGAACAACTTAATTACGCGGTGAGCTTATATGGGCAAAACATGGTAGCGTTAACTACCATACCAGGCATCAATGGAGCGTAGACAACCTTCTATAGGTACATAAGGGGAAGAAACACATTGGTCTGCACTTTAATTGATGCAAACGTAGACGTATTATGTATCTGAAACTACCTTCATCATTTTGCCCTGGATGTTCGACAAAGTGTGTGGTTGTAGCTTGATTACCTAACGCTCACGCAAAATATTTGCCCGTGTTTACACTAGTCAGTGGAATAGTTAGAGGTGACCTTACTAATTGGCACGCTTAGTCACCTGATTTGACGACGCCGGATTTCTTTCCGTGGGGATATTTAAAAGATGAAGTTTACTAGGAAGTGCCAACAGGCCTTGAGAACATGGTCGACTGCATTCGAAACGCTTCTGTAGACATTCCTATAGATATGCTTCTGTCCCGTGTATAGTCATTTTTTTTTTTAAAAAGGATCTCTATTGCTATTGAAAGTGTCAGTGCTACGTTTGAACAGTTCTCTAATTTGAAAAGTAGAATAGTGTTCGTCTCGAACCAAGGCTAAAGTGACGCGTCTAGTAGTCACCTGTTCAGTGTGTCGAAGGAATAAATTGCGGATCGGGTTTCCAAATAGAAGTTATAAAATACTTTTCTGTCCTACCCTCGCAGCATGGAAGTGGGAACCCACTTGTCACTAGATATTCAAGTGATGAGGAGTAGCATACTTTAAATTACGATTGTGTACCCATTTCGATTCTCCTATTACTGCGCAGCTAGAGCGAAACCAAACAAATGCTCCACAAAAATCTTAGCAGTCTCTGATATATCATCGTAATCTGCGATAAAAAGAGCGGGAAAGATCTCAAAGTTTGTCCCACGTCACCCAAGCATGGGGTTTGAGGAGGAGGTAGAAAGTGGTGTCACCGAATGTCCTCCTCCTAGACATATTTGAATTATAACTTTTTTTATCCTATGTGTAATAATCGAGATATTTTAATGTTTTCAGTTCATGTGAACACCCCTTATTGTCTCTACCCTCCTTAGTTTGGTTCATTGTATGTTATTTTGATTGATTGCTGTTTCTAGCCACTGACTATTTTGTATACATCTTCACTGTCTTAGCGTAGGCCAAGGCCTGTTGTCTGATGTGGGTTACTCGATTGAATACAGTACCCTGACTATTTCATTTTTATCTACCAACTGGAGAAGTTGAAGTTCTGGTTAGGGATTACTTTCGCAAGTTACGATTATTTTATGTCCTTATTTATTACCCTACCAAATGCTATTTATTACTGTGGTTATGTTCATTTATATTATCAATTTACTAACAGTATTTTCGACAGTGAATATGCTGTTCAAGTTCCGTGGGGCATAACCTTGCCAAGCCCAGAGCATCGAAATGTTTACGAGGATAAATTCGCGGTACAGAGGGTATTATTAAATGGAATTTTGTAAAAATTATTGTCCACTGTCTATTAAAAACAGTATTATGCAATCTACCTGTACCTACTACTTGGTTACATTTACTCCTTATCCCGCCTGTCTAAGTGATTATCTCAACAACACTATCTTTCGCTCCTTGAAGGGTATATTGCCCTGAATACTACCGTTATAAATTAGTGTGTAACGATATTTCAGTGCTATTCATTGTCCACATAAGTAGTTAATAACATGTCCTTTCGTCGGTACATGTCACATTTTCCAACCGAACTGGTATCTACAAGTTAGTATAGTTGCCCTGTCTTTTACCACAACCCTCGTATTACACACTAGCAAACCCTGCAACGCTTCGCAGTTGCTAAAGACACATTGGATTTGAATGTACATTCCTTTCATTAATCTCTCTGTCCATAACTTTCACCCTCTCTAAGTCTTACTTATTTGTCCTCTTAGGCTCTTCACCGTATTAGCTACCTGAAAACCCAGTGTTGTTCTGTTATTTATGTGTTCCAGTATTCTTGTTGTCAATGTAATCCACCATCCTCTCCCTGTCCATTCTCTTCTGCCTCTTCCTATTCCCTCCCCATCATGTATCCACCCCTCCACCCCTCACGCGCTCTCTACCAATGTCCCCTCCCCCCCCCCTCTCTCTCTCTCTCTCCTCCTCACTCTCACACTCTGGGTCACTCACTACGTTCTTTTGCACCTGTGTATTTGAAAAATTACCTGTCAAATTCGTGGTGATGGTGAAATCTTTTGTTTTCGAGAATAAGTTTGCGAAATTTCATCAAGATAATAAAACTGTAGATCAGGCATGGCCAAACACCGCCCCGCGGGCGTGATGCCTCCTTACAAATTCACCAATTTCGATTTTCTAAATTTTTAAGCCGATGAGTTGGGTTTCCCCCTTTTTTCTAAACCAACTCTGGATTAAAGTGGGGAAAAACAAAAACAAAATGGAAATCGGTAAACACATTTTTGAGTTTTAGCGAGACTGGCTATATATACAACAAAATTTGAACGAAACGAAATTAAGAAAAATTAGAAAATCACTGTTATATTTAAATTTGGTAAAAATCTGTAATTGGAGATCAATTCTTGCATCAAGAAAACATCTCGAATAGAATAAAAATAATAATTTCCAGTGGGTCAGTGGCCTGTTGCAAGTTTTAGGAGTGAGCACCATCTTTTCGTCTAAAATGTCCCTAACCACCCCAGTTACCCAACAGTGTTTACCGTGGAATCCTAACCACGTATTGTGTCTGGTGACTCTGGTACTTCAGAGGTGAAAGCTAGGTTAAAACTCGAAAAAATCCTTTATCCCAGCTAATTTCGAACCCATGACCTTTAACGTTGCAGTGGAGGATTTTACCACTCTTTTTTCATTTTTTTATTTTTAAAAATTTTTAGATAGCTCGATACTTTACTCTCGTTTGTTCATGTTGGCTCTTAATTGTTAATTGAGTATTGGGCTCACCAGTTTTTATTACAGGGGGGAGGGGGGTTAAGCCCTCTGACAGAGGGCGCTGATCCGCAATGAACAGAACTACCCATAGAGCTAAAAAAAAAAAAAAAAAAAAAAAAAAAAAAAAAAAAAAAAAAAAAAAACCTGTGGTCAGCACGACTGCCTGGTAAGTAAGGAGACCCGGCTTTGAATCTTGGCTGAGCACACATATTACACTTTCCCCATTCATTTATTTTAATGCCCACTGCCAAATAGCTTCGTAAATTTCTTCGTGTGTTGGCAGTGTTAGATCAGTTATATTACAAAACAGCCGAGGACGCGCCTATATCATAGCGAAACCGGTTATGTGTGATTGTAAAATAAAGGAATTTTTGCAGCGAAAGCGGTCATCCCAAACTATTTACACAATGTTAAAAAAAAATCCAAATAGATACTTAAGACAAAGATGTCAGAACCGTAAAGTTGTATGCTATTATATGACCTTTATGTATGGTTTCTACCTTATTATGTCATTATGTGAAGAAAATTAGTTCCGAACTATATCATTTCGTCCGACAGCAGTAGCCTTGTAATTACGTTCCCTGAAAATGATTGATTTCCTTCTGTCGGTAGCGATAGCGTCTTTTTCATATAATGGTTGGATTGTGGACAATGTTCTCGCCTGCTTTTATTTTGATTGGTGAAAATACACTTCTCTCTGTCACTGACAGCGAGTTGGGCTCGTTGATTGATTAAGTAGGAGAGAGCGGTTACCGTATTTCCATGTTTAATTGCGACTATGTAATTGCGCGAATGAGACCGTCGCGTTCATATTGTCTGATACGCAATAATTTAGTGTTCCATGATGCGGCAAGTTGCTGGGTATGATATTTCATCGGTATGTGGAGTGTAACCTGATAAGGGATGCGTTCTAAATTATTTCGCAGTAAAATGGTCTATTATTTCGTCGTAGGACATTAGATACCTTGTGTTTTATGCATGGGTGTATCTGATTCGTAGTAATAAGGGGGTTTATGTTCCCATTTGACATCGCTTTATTGCTTGATAATGTACGCTACGGTTTATATTCCATGTCAATTATCATTTTTCTTCGCGGTTTGACGCCCTATTATCATGGGCTTCATTCTTGTGAGATATCCGAATGTCAAGAACTGTACCCATTTATGGTATATCCACGAATTTAGGGATATATAACCACTGCTGCATTCATAACTTTAATTACGGTCCAGAGTTACTTAGATTGTAAGTAAGTGTACTACGTAAACAGTAAAACACCAAAATATTATTGTAAGGCAGGTTATACATTATTCCCACTATTGTATATTTAGTAAGAATAAATCTTTAAGGAAGCTCCCGACGATGTGGGGTTGGGGATGCCCTTATGTCGGAAATGGATAAACAAAACTGATATGCCGAAGACAGAACAATTTTTATGAAAATTCATCGTAATGATGGTTTAGGATCAGCAACTGGGAATATTTTGTAAAAAATTTATTTTCTCCGTCGCAGTTGCACAATTTTGAAGTCAGTGACTAGTTTCGGACTCTACCGTCCATTGTCAAACCATTAGCCTTTTTCAAACCGTGATAATCCAATGCATGTTACAAATGGCTGCTAAAATATTGTACATTATCATCTGGATAAAATAGAAATTTAAAATGGCAGTCAAAACTAGAAATACATCCACGGGCCTCCAACCATTGCATTATCACGGTTTGAAAAAGGATAATGGTTTCATAATGGACGGTAGAGTACGAAACTAATCACTGACTTCAAAATTGTGCAACTGCGACGGGCAAAAAAAAAAGCCGATCACTTCCTAAAACAAATCATTTGTTCGTGACGTATTTCAGCGTTTGTCTATCACCAGATATTACTGCTTTCGTGAAACACTGTAGAAAATTTTATTTGCTTCGTATTTAAAATTTCTCCGCCTAAGATAATAAATGCTGCACAGTTCATGCAGTGTCTCTCCGTCAACCTTTACATTTTGTTTTTCTTAAAAGAGTAAAAATGAAAGTTTTTAAGTATATTCCTGTGGTTGAATTTGATTTCCATAAGTCTTAACAGATTATGGGCCCAGATTAATCGCAAAATTTCAGCACAGAGATTGAGTACATCTTTTTGTTTCCAATCGTACACGAAAGACGAGATTATATTAGATTAATACTTGTTCCACAGATTATAAATACGACATGATGTGGAACGTGTCAGTTAATATATTGTGTATGTATGTGACACTCAATATTTTAAGAATTTTTTCTTTTTTTATTATTATTCTATTTTTTGTTTTTTATGCATTTTAAGGTTTTATCTAAAAATCTAAAGTGTAGAAAGATTTGCCTTTCAGAAGTTCTTTTAATTTCTTTTTAAATACTAGTTTTTTGATGATACTTGGTGACAGAAGGTTTTTGCGGCAGCATAATTGAACCCCTTCTTCGCCAAAGTTATATTTAACCTTCAATAAAGCATATCACCCTCTCTGATCAGTAAAATGTGCATTCAAGAATTACATAAACAGCCAAAAGATAAACGTACTGTAGGAAGGTATACAAAGAACTGGTGCGAAATTATTAAGTATTGTACTAAGTGGCAAAGAAAGTTATGCGACAGTAGGAAAGAATTAATTACATGATAACTGTTACAAAAAGAAGTGAAAATTCGACAAAAAAGGTCACATGAAATAATATAGTGGTTTGTGTAAAAATTTGGAAAGAGGTCGTAAATATATGTGTGAAAATTATAAAACTATTACAAAGCAAGTATAATGGGAGTGATAGTATTAGTTGCATTTGGAAGTGGAGAATAAGGAAGCTCTGTTTGGTCGTTGAGTACCAGACTCTGATTGGAAAAATAAAAGAATCGCCAAAAAAAATTGTAGAACAAATGGCGAAAAAGTTTTCAATAACTGTTTCCGAAGTTAGGGTTTTGAGGAATGGAAATTTAGCGGGAAAAATCGTTTGTGCACCAAACATTATATGGAACAAGAATCTTAAAATGTTTTAATTTGGAAATTTGAATTCTGTGTCTGTAAATAGAATAGTTACAGCGAAATTTCCATTCAGGAAAGCAGTTGGTTTACTTCTATTTTCCGCGAATGTTAGTGGAACAGATCAGTATGCAGTGCATGCAGTAAGTACTTGAACAATTGTTATGAGAGTCGCAATCAAGCCGTCGGTGTATTTGCAAGTATGTGGTACAAAACTTCGGTATATTGTACAGAAAGAGTAAGCACAAGATGATTCCTTTCGGGTATAGTGACTCAGATTATGGTGTTTTACCTGATAGACTGAAATATGCCATTGTGAAACCATTGCATAAAAAGGGGGATACATCAGATATTAACAACTACTGCCCAGTCTCTCTTCAGTCAGCTTCATCAAAAAGTTTTGAGAAAGTAATGTATTCAAGAGTAGTCTCCCATATTTGTAAAAACAAAGCACTAACCAAATGTCAGTTTGGTTTTCAGAAAGACATTTCAACAGAAAATGCAATATATGCCTTCACCGATCAAATATTAAATGCTCTGAATAACCGAACATCACCCATTGGTATTTTTTGTGACCTTTCAAAGGCCTTTGCTTGAGTAAATAATGGATTTCTACATAGGCTTAATCAGTGCACAAATGGTTAATTCATACTTAACTGGAAGAATATAGAAAGTTGAAATAAGTAGTTCATGTAATGTCAAAACATCAGCTGATTCCTCAAACTGGAGGACTATCAAGGATGGGGTGCCACAGGGTTCAGTCTTAGGTCCTTTACTGTTCTTCATATACATAAATGACTCGCCATTCTACATTGATGAAGATGCAGAGTTAGTTCTTTTTTGATGATGATACATATATTGTAATCACATCCAAAAAAACAATAACTAAGTGATGTAATCGTAAATAATGTTTTTCACAAAATTATTAAGTGGTTCTCTGGAAACGAACTCTCATTAAATTTCGATAAAACACAGTATATACAGTTCCGTACAGTAAATGGCACAACTCCAGTAATAAATATAAACAGATGTCTGTAACTAAGGTAGAAATTTCAAAAATTTTAGCTACATACATTGATGAGAGATTAAACTGAAAACAAAACATAGACGGCCTGCTGAAACGTTTGAGTTCAGCTACGTATGCTGTTTAGGGTTATTGCAAATTTTGGCGATAAGAATCTTAGTAAATTGGCTTACTATGTCTATTTTCATTCACTGATTTCGAATGGCATCATATTCTGGGGTAAATCATCATCGAGTAAAAAAGTATTCGTTGCACAAAAGCGTGTGATCAGAATAATTGCTGGAGCCCACTCAAGATCATCTTGCAGACATATATTTACGGATGTAGGTATCCTCACAGTAACTTCACAGAATATATTTTCACTTACGAAATTTTCGTTAATATTCCAACCCAGTTAAAAAGTAACAGAAGTGTGCATATCTATAACACCAGAAGAAAGAATGATCTTCACTATGTAGGGCTACATATGCGTTTGGCAGAGAAAGGCATAAAATGGGTAAATTATGCTGCCACAAAACTCTTTGGTCATCTACCAAGCAGCACCAGATGCCTGACAGTTAGCATCTAGAAAGAAATTATCAGAATTTCTGAATTACAACTCCTTCGATGGGTTTTTATACATAAATTAGTAAATCTAAAAAGAAAACACGTATCATGTAATATTTTGTGTAATGTAACGTCTTGTACAGACAACCTTCATTAACGTGACACGTTCCACATCATTGCGAAGTGTAGCATTCATGATCTATGGAACAAGTAATGATCTAATATAATCGCAAGATACAGAAAGAGAGAGGGCGACTACTGGTTTTATTTTCTATCTTATCAAGTAAACCGTTAGTAGCGCTCCAAGCGTCAAAGAATGGTGACCTCCAGCACTACGAGAGCGGAATATGTGGAGCCAGTATGGCTGTAAAAGACGCGATATGGTTGCGAAATCTGCTACGGGATTTCGGGAATGCATGCAGTCAAGCAACTTAGTTGTATCTGGAGAATCACAGTGCGATAAGATACAAAAAGCCTGAATTTCATACAAGATCAAATCACATAGATCTATCATTTAATAACAGAAAAATATGAAGAGTTAGTGGTCGTTACAGATTATGTTCGAAAAGGAAAATAGTTCGCAGAGATTTTCACCAAGCCATAAAAGGTAAGATTGTGATGTCCCTAGAATATTCTGTCCAATTGTTTTAATTTGAGTGGACGAAACAACTACACTGTGGTGTTTTGAAATAGTGGAGGGAGTTCATTGATTGCCGCGGCCTTCCAAGTGTCAATAATTTTCCGAATCAGAAGTCTTACGTAGTTCACGCCGTTGCTTTCTATTGTCTGCTTATTCCTTCCTCATGTTAGTGCGACTCCTTCTTCCCTCTTTATGCATCGCCTTCTATCCTATTCTCTACCCAATTGAGTTTCGTTTTCACGCAGCTTGTTCCTTATAACGTCAAATCTGACATTACTTGACATCACTGTGTGGAGGCGATGTATAGTGATTAATTAGCTCTAAAAGGAAAGAAGACAAGTACGCAGTTTAATTTATTTATTGATGACCGGTTCGATGTTCTATGCCATCTTCTTCTGGTCGCATTCAAATTCAAAATGTTCAAATGTTTGTTAAGCTTAAGGGACTAAACTACTTATAAACTATCTTATACTAAAGACGACACAAAAATCCATGCCCGAGGGGGCATTCGAGCCCCAGACAAGGAACGGCCTCGCGTATCGTAGCATGGCGCCTCAATGCGCTCGGCCGCTCCGCCGTGGCTCTTGTCACATATATTTCTCCAGTGAGGTCATGTTTTTGAAAGATGGAGATTGAAAAGTTAAAGTACAACATTGCACTTACTCAGGATATAAAATACACATGTTACACTATAATAAATCAAACTACGATCTTAGATGGTTTTCTCTTGGAGCTACTTAAACGTCTCATCTCTTTAATTCTATGCCTTATAATAATATAATTTTCCTGGTTTGCTGGGTGGAATCGTTGGAAACTGGCGAATGGTGGTAAAGTATAATTACAACGATATTCATGACAGGGCGGAGTTTAAAGCGTTTCATTGCTTTTGATATCAAAGACTAACATATACAGTCATGACACTCTCACAGACTTTCGTTGTACACTGCAACAGCAGCGCTCCAAGCGGCCGGCAAGCTACATTTCTGAATACGATATTGGGTGAGTGTGAATAGTATCATTTATATTGATTTTAACTAACTTTTTACTTTAGGAACATATGTAGTGCCATAAAAATAGTTAATAACTTAAAAGTATGAAACTTCCTGACAGATTAAAATTATGTGCTGGAATCGGGACTCGAACCTGTGACCTTTACCTTTCGCAGGCAAGCGCTCTACCACTGCAGCTATCCTCAGAATTTTACTTCCGCCCACGAAAGGCAAAGGTCCCAGGTTCGAGTCCCGGTTCCGGCACACAATTTTAATCTGCCAGGAAGTTTCATATCAGCGCACACTCCGCTGCAGAGTGAAAGTTTCATTCTGGAAAGTTAAAAGTAGCTCCAAATTTGTGTTTCTTAGGTTTCCTAAACTTCCTAACAAGGTAGGAAACGGTACATTACAGGACAGTTTATTTACAATTATCTTGTGATCTATAGGCTGGTAGTGAATAATTTCATTTTCTATAAAAAATTTAAAAAAATGGTTACGAAACACCAGAATACATACCGTATCGCAGAAAAACGTCGCTATTCTACTAAGGAATGTTGCCGTTTAGTCATTCCAATCCCAATAAAATAAGTGAGGGTGAAACATAGGAGACGTATACAGAATGCAATAAGTGTAGTATTTAACGTGCCAAATCGGCAACTGCAGCAGTAGCTGGAGTAAAAACGTCACCGATATGGCATAAGACGGCAAAAGCATTACAACTATTTTCCAAAAAAGAAGAGCCCAATTCTACAATTGTATCTACAGTTGGACCACAAACGGCAACAATCATATAAAATCCGGCTTTTTTAAGCTAAAGTAATTCCATTCAAAAGAATATGCGCTTATAAGAAAGACGAGTGATGTCTAAAAATGTGCGAATCATTAGACTCCGCATCGAATTGATATGCGTAAAAAAACAGCTTGTCTCTTTACGAACAGACCATAAATGTTTATTTTGTACTTTCAGCGGAACAAGATGTAGATATAAACATATTCGTGAGTACTTGTTTATAACAGGTTGTTCTTTATACCACTGAATCAGTAAAATTAGGCTTAATTTACATTAATTTCCGTATTATGTATGTCTCTTGATGTTTCACTAATGCCTGTAACGCAAAACGAATACTATGTCTAATTATGTACAAAGATAATTATAAACAAACATCACTTCTTCGGCGGCTTGCCCTCCGCTAGGAGGGCATGTGCTGCTTACTTCTAGTCCAAGGCTGAGGATCAAGTTGGCTGCCATCATTCAACATATGAACTTGAATAAAGAATGTTTAGTTAAGAAAGTTACTCCAAGATACATGCTACGATATTTCAACAATAAGGTGCATTGAGGATGGTCACTGTGTGATCGAAATCTGCAAAAACATTAATAAAAACGAGCAATGCTACATACTATAGTTATTTTATTCATTGTTTTGTGGTCGATGAGCACCCGTTCCAAAAAATGGAATCAAACCTCAAACAGTAATAGCCTTCTACATCATGGCGTGGTAGAACACCCAGAAAACTTTTATGTCATGTGACTGAGCGCAGAAACCTACGCAATTATATCAGCAATGTGTAAAGGCGGGAAGTATACAGAAAATGTTTTAATGTTTGTAGACCTATGAGACAAAACTAATGTGGTCATCGGTCCCTAGACTTTCAATGTGCGAGGCCGTCCCCCCGTCTGTCGTCTTTAGCATAAGGTAGTTTATAAGTTTAGTAAGTTTGTAAGTTTAGCGACTGATGGTCCTACAGTTAAGTCCCATAAGCTTTACAAATGTTTGAACTACATTATTTCCCATTATTTCATGAATGGTAGCTAAACGGAACAGTGTGTACCAATTTCGTCCGACGAATTCCTCCTCCTCTTCTGGATGAAGTGTCGCTAGGAATCAGAATGCTTATGTGACATCAACACGATGGATGTCCAGCCTTGCGCGCAACTCGTGTTCTGAAGGGGAGCTATCCTGCCATATGTATTGGCCTGCTAGGTCTCCTGGTTTACTGGACAATGGCACAGTTAGTTTTGTTTTATGTTTTTACTTGGTTTTCACTAGTTATCTGACAGCACCAGCATATGGACGAGTTTCTGATCTAGGGCTCAAAGTCAATGTTGTGTTTTGTAATTAATAACGTTGCGTTTCAGTGGATGGTACACTGTGATACATTTTTGAACAGGTCTTAAGGAGAAGAAATGTATTACCGAATAAGAAATACTGGGTGTTGGCGAAATTATATTTTCAAATCAGGAGGTAGGCATAAAACATCGTCCGAAATTGTACTCAACGCATTCTCTGAGAATTACTTCGAACAAGTAGTTCATGAGCCAACTAGAATTGTAAATGGATGTGAAAACACACTTGATCTCTTAGCAACAAATAATCCTGAGCTCATAATGAGCATCAAAACGGATACAGGTATTAGTGAACACAGAGCTGTAGTAGCGAAATTGAATATCGAAAGTCCCAAAGTTACCAAAAATAAACGCAAAGTATATTTGTTCAGGAAAGCAGATAGAAACAAAATACATTGCTTCTTGAAAGACAGCTTCCACTCGTTTCTAACACTAAACGTAGGTGTAGACCAGATGTGGCTAAAATTCAAAGAAGTGGTATCGACAGCAATTGAAAGTTTTATACCTAATAAATTAATAAAAGAAGGAGGCGATCCCCCTTGGTACACAAAACAGGTCAGGACACTGTTGCAAAAGCAAAGGAAAAGGCATACTAAATTTAAACGAACACGAAATCCCCAGGATTTGCGATTGTACTCAGAAGCTCGAAAATTAGCGAGGATTTCAATGCGAGATGCCTACAACATTTATCACAACGAAACTCTTTCTCGTAATTTGACTGAAAACCCAAAGAGATTTTGGTCATATGTTAAATATACTCGGGGAAAGTCACAAACAATACCCTCACTACGTGATAGTAATGGCGATCCTGCCGATGACAGCGCTACTAAAGCAGAGTTACTAAACTTAGCTTTTAGAAACTCATTCACTAAAGAAGACGAAACCAATATTCCAGATTTCGAATTACGAACAGATGCCGTAATGAATAACATAGAAGTAGATATCATCGGAGTAGTGCAGCAACTAAAATCACTTAATAAGAACAAGTCTTCTGGTCCGGATTGTATACCCATTAGATTTCTATCTGATTATGCTAAAGCGATAGCTCCTTACTTAACAGTCATATACAACCGCTCTCTCATAGAAGGATCTGTACCAAAAGATTGGAAAGTTGCACAGGTCACACCTATATTCAAGAAAGGCAGTAGGAGTAACCCACTAAACTACAGGCCTATTTCATTGACGTCAATTTGCAGCAGGGTTTTGGAACATATCCTGTATTCAAATATTATGAATTATCTCGAACAGAACGATCTTTTGACCCAAGGTCAACACGGATTTAGAAAATATCGTTCATGCGAAACACAACTAGCTCTATATTCACACGAAGTGATGGGTGCTATCGACAAAGGTTCGCAAATCGATTCCGTATTTCTTGATTTCCAGAAAGCTTTTGACACCGTACCTCACAAACGGCTTTTAATCAAATTGCGTGGTTATGGTATATCGCCCCAAATTTGCAATTGGATAGGGGATTTCTTGTCTGAGAGGACACAGTTCGTGGTAATCGATGGTAAGGCATCGACTAAAACAGAGGTGATATCGGGCGTTCCACAAGGTAGTGTTATTGGTCCTCTGCTATTCCTTATTTACATAAACGATTTAGGGGAAAATCTAAGTAGCTCTCTTAGGTTGTTTGCAGATGACGCCGTCATTTACCGTCTAGTAAAATCATCTGAAGATCAAAACCAACTGCAGAACGATCTGAATAAGATATCAGTATGGTGTAAAAATTGGCAATTGACTCTAAATAATGAGAAGTGTGAAGTCGTCCACATGAGTACGAAAAGAAATCCGTTAAACTTTGTTTACAACATAAATCAATCAAATGTGAAGGCCGTAAACTCCACAAAATACCTAGGAATTACTATTACTTCAGACTTAAACTGGAAAGAACACGTAGATAATATCGTGGGAAAGGCGAACCAGAGACTGCGTTTTATTGGCAGAATCCTTAAAAGATGCAACAGAACTACTAAAGAAACTGCATACACTGCGCTTGTCCGTCCATTTTTGGAGTATTGCAGCCCAGTGTGGGATCCTTATCAGGTGGGCATAACGGAGGACATCGAGAGAGTCCAAAGAAGGGCAGCTCGTTTTGTATTGTCACGATACAGGGGAGACAGCGTTACGGAAATGATACAGGATCTGGGATGGGAATCATTAGAACAACGGCGCTTATCGCTGAGGCGTGGGTTACTTGCGAAACTCCAATCGCCAACATTCTCCTCCGAATGCGAAAATATATTGTTGACTCCCACTTACATAGGTAGAAACGATCATCAGAATAAAATAAGAGAACTCAGAGCTCGAACAGAGAGATTCAGGTGTTCTTTCTTCCCGCGCGCTATTCGAGAATGGAATGGGAGATAAATAGTATAATTGTGGTTCGATGAACCCTCTGCCAGGCACTTAAATGTGATTTGCAGAGTATCCCATGTAGATGTAGATGTAGATGTAGATGTATTGTGACCGAAGATCGGACTAGGAGCGACTCGCGAACGACCGACCGACCAAGCGTCGCCGCTGACGATCAACATTACACGACCACCAGAGGCGACAAACAAGGACAACAGCTAATGGAAAAGACAGACCAAAGCGTGCGCCAATCGGAACCGTGACGGAGCCAAGTACGATGCCAGATGACAACAGAATGTCGAATGTACACCGAGCGCAGTCAACACACGACTGAGGAGCGAGCTGCGACTCCGGGCCCCAAATAGTGCGGCTCTCTGTGCAGATGACCGGCGCGGTAGGCGCGACACTGCGTACAACGCTCTAGTGGCGATGGAGCGCTCGTTAGAGCCATGTATTGGGAGTTTTTTTTCTTTATTGTGTTTTATGCCAGTATACAGGCAGGCTGGCAGCAGCACTATAGGCCGCTCTTCAGCCGAGAGTAATAAAAGACATATATGAGTGAGAATTAAAATAGGAGATAAAACAACGGAGATACAGTGACATAAACAAGGCGACAGTTTGAAGTACATTACTATAGACAGATGATTAAAACCACATTTAGTTAGTTAAAAATGATGAGCCACGGTGGCCAAAAAAAAAGAATGTAGGACGACAATAACACAGGACAGCGAGTACAGGGAGCCACTATTTAAAAGCACACGGTGCGACACTTGTCTGATGGCGGTGGACGCAGTTAAAAAACATACACTTCACTGGAGCAGAGCACACAACACTTGACATAGCACTGTTAAAACTGTTAGTCCAGGACCCCGAGAATTGGGAGGGGGGGAGGAGGGAAGTGCGGGGGAGAGGATAAACGGCGGTGAAGGAGGTGGTAGGGAAGAGCCGTAGGGACCAGGGCAGGAAGGGGGTAGCCAAGCCGGGGAGTGGAAGGGGATGGGGGGAGAGGGGGCCCTTTATTTACGGGGGGGATCAGAGCTGGTAGGACGGGTATATGTCAGGACGGAGGACGTCATCAGGGAGGGGGAGGCGGCGGAAATTACCCTGGGAGAGGACATGGAAGGTGTGGAGGTGAAGGGAAGGGGTATAACGCTGTAGAGGCGTGGCAGAGGCCCAGGGTTGGTGAGGATAGGGTGGACCAGGTGTTTGCGGGAGTCTATTTTAGGGTGGAATAGAGGATACGGATATCCTGGAGGTATTCAAGGAGGTGGGGAAACGGGATCAGGTCATACAGGACCCGCTTGGGGGAAGGGAGCCGGATGCGGTAGGCGAGGCTGAGTGCGTGGTGCTCAAGGACTTGAAGGGCTTTATAGTAGGATGTGGTAGTGGAGATACAGGCGTGATGGAAGCTGCAAAGAACCGGACACATCCGGACACATGAGGGAGCGGAAGGTGTAGAGGATGGTGGAGGGGCTGAGACCCCACGTCCGGCCGGTGAGGAGTTTGAGGAGGTTAAGGCGGGAGAGGGCGTCCAGGGAGGTGGGGGTCCAGGAAAGGTTACGGTCGAGGGTTAGGCCAAGGTACTTCAGGGTGGGGGTGTGGCGGATAGGGCGGTTGTGGAGGGTAAGGTAGAAATCATGGAGACGGAAGGTGGGGGTGGTACGACCTATGATAATTGCCTGGGATTTGTCAGGATTGACGGAGAGGAGCCACCGGTGAGGTGGGACTGGAGCAAAAACTGGGAGAGGGCAAGGGAGGGGGCGAGGGCTAGGAAGGGGGTGTCGTCAGCATATTGTAAGAGATAGACGGGAGGCTCGGGTAGGGGCATGTCGGCGGAGTAGATGAGATAAAGGAGAGGAGAGAGGACGGAGCCTTGTGGCACCCCAGCATAGGGTGTATTGGGAGAGTAGCGCCAACCTTTTATGTGGAGCTAGCCGACAACCGCCGGCTGCTATTGGTCAGCTGAGCGCGGGTGGGGCACGTCCGCCATTTTAGGCCTAAGCAATCCACCAGCGTAAATGGCATATTTCACTTAAATAGCTGTTATTTTAGCATTTAGAGGTGCTGGAAATGTGTAGACTCATTATGTATTAAATTGAGACCTTAACATAGCATATTCCATTTTTATATGGTGAAAAATGCCGCATTGTTGGCAGTGAATTGTTATACTAAGACAGTCCGAGGTAGCAAGTTTTACGCATTCCACAGGGCGAAAGAGATACGAAAAGACGCGAATTGTGGGTACACCGCATTGGAGGAAAAAATGAATTTCCATACGAGAATGAAAAATTTTGCGAAGTAAGTGAATTTGTACTGAAATATCGAGTAAACTAGGTTTATCTGTTCAAGTTGCTTGCGTGCGATGTTGAACGGACAACACATGTAAGAGAAAAGATATTTTTTAAAAGATATAAATACATGTAAATCTAACATAATGTGCCGTATTTGACGAATTTCGTATTTATACATAGCCTACATATTACGAAAGTTTTGGCGGTAAATGAAACCGCTCATTAAATAGATCTCCAAAACTGGAATTTTAAGACAAAGTTTATTTTACTGAAGTACCCAGCAGTGCGATAACAATGTATAAAAACTTAAACCTTCCCAAAATGTTAGCTCAGTTAATGTTATGTGATAATATCACATATAGGTTAGCACACAACACCTATCAACATTAGGCACTAGATTAATGGAAAGCAACATGTATTAATTACATCTACTTTGATAAAAACCAATACATTAGATATAAAAAAGTCAGTCCTTAGCTAATTTGAAAGCAGGAACGTCACTTATTGCGAAGCAGTGCATTTGGTATAGGGTTTAAATTTTAGCACGAAACAATTTTAAAACTAGTTTGCTCAAAAATAAAGGTCTTGATCTCAGATTACCAATTTTTCTTTAATATTCGCAGTAAATGTGATGAAACGATTAAACACTTAATTTCATCGTTTACTTAACGTACTGTCATACCACGTCGATGTGCAGACCGGTTTCCTTCATCATAAATGTTAATTTAACAGCGCCATGCATAGCGCTGCTATAGCGAGATAGGTCTACAATAGCGGCACTCGCCCGGTTGGCGGTACTCTCCCAATACAGGGCTCTAGCGCTAGTAGGTTGTGAGCGCCGCGTAACGGCCGCTGTCACAGTCCATGTCGTCTGGCGGGCTCTCAAACCCATCGTGCCGGGATACCAGAGGGTGCTATTTAAAATAGTCTTACCGCTGTTTGTAAAAAAAAAAACAAAGCTACAAACAAGGCAATTATGCTGATTAATGTCCCCTTGACGGCTAAAGAACACGTACTTGAAACGTTTTGTAATATCTATTTGGACGAAATGGTGAAATGTTTGTTAAGCTTATGGGACTAAACTGCGGGGTCACCAGTCACCATCGGGACAAACTGTTCTTCAGAGCAGTCGAGATAAAAGGGAACTCTGTATCTTCCTTCCACATTTAAGCCTTACCTTTTTTACTAAGTACTGGTTCCCCATTTCAGCATTTGATGGAAATAACGATTTTTTTTCTTTCCCCGAATTATAAATTGAAAACATTCCCCAGTGTCTGGATAGTTTAAAGGATTTTTATATTTTTCGTTTCATTAATTATTAAATACAATATCACCTGTGGTATCTTCTAGCCTTGTTTTTTCACGTATTTGATTGTCTGCTGCTGTCACTATTATTTACGTATGTTTTCTTCAATTTCTGCAGATTACTTCCTGTGAGAGTGTTACCTGTTTCAGGCTCTCTCTACTTTCATGTGTTTCGATATTCTTAACCTATGATCTTCATAAACAATAAATTATGGACATAGTACACTTGTGCCTCGAGAATTGCCTTACGAGTTACAATCTGATTTCTAAGTCTCTGTCTTACTATTATTAATAGAATCTGAAACTTTTGAGGTTCTACAGTTTTTTTTAATTTTTTTTTTTTTTTTTTTTTTTTTTTTTTTTTTTTTTTTTTTTTTTTTTTTTACATTTATAACGAAATTTTAGCGTTGATTAAATTTTTTCTTTGTGGAAAACTGTACAAGGGGGCTACTACTTTTATTCCCTTGATTGTTAGTAAAGCTTTTTGGACCAAAATACTGTGGTCATCAGTCTGCAGCCCTACAAATTATTTAAACCAACATAAGGACAATACACACACACACACACACACACACACACACACACACACACCGATGGACAATTCGAACCTCCGGCGGGAGCGGTTCTACAGTCCCTGACATGAAGCAAGAACCGCTCGACCATTACCATGTGGTTATTCCTTTCCCCACTCCAGATTCTGTTTTGTTCCCTTCTTTTCTTCTTCCAAATGCCGAGTTTCAATCACCCAGAAAATTAAAATTTTCCATTTCCTTTGATATCATTTCTATTATCTAGTTGTCAATTCTTCCAATGTTACATTTCAGAAACTGACATTTTTTCTGCGAATCCACAGGTTCTGTAGATAAGTTTCAACAGGCAATGACGAACATATTTGCTGGCTCGTACATCTGGTCAGGTGAACTGTGTCTCTGCAGCAGTAGTGTTGTGTTCCGCCTGTAAAATTACCTGTCAGAAATAAAGGTTACCGATTCGAGTAATACCGTTGTCAGAACGTTGTGGGATACGTTTTTAAAATTCGTAGTTGCTCTTCCTCAGTTGTTACGTGATAAAACAAGAGAGACGCGAGAGAGGTCACTGTTGTGCATAAAGAAAATTGAAAAACTGCATACAGAAAAAAAAAAAAAAAAAACTGTACGAACTGTGCTGTCCCTACCAAGCGTTTCCTCATGTTGGACTTCGCAGCTTGTGAATTCATTTAATGTTAGTCTGTTTTTCTGCTGTATGTAGTGATTTGTAGGCTGTTGTCGTTAACTGTAAAAGTGTAGTCGAGCAACCGAAAGATACGCAAGCAAACCAAGTCAATACAGAAATATGCACATTGTCAAATTTTTCGTGACATCATTTGTGGAATGTAACTAGGAGCACTCTATATTTTATTTATTGTAACAGCAAGCGGGATTCAGGCTAGGAGCATTGAACACAAGCAGGTCCGAGTCCTCCCTCGGGTATGGGTGTTCGTGTGTTGTCCTTTGGTGAGTTTAAGTTAGTTTAAATAGTTTGTAAGCCTAAGGACTGATAATCACATTTATTTATTTATTTACCATTGTTGCGGATCAGCTGCCTTTGGGTATATAGCTGGTCGTAATAACTAAAACTATGTGATACATTTATGCGACTGGGCTACATTATTTTCTTTATACATTTACAGTGATTAGATAAAAAATACAAAGAAAAACGTAAAAACTTATCATAAGGAAAATGAAAGGCAACTTAAAAACATCAACATTTTAAGAAGAGAATAATAGAAGATAGGAAAGATTGGTTTAAGTGATAGTGGAAAGTCCAGGGTGGGAGGCCTCGGAATTTACTTCGAGCCCTGCCATCCTGGAGGTTTCTGATATGGAGACTCCTATGATGAGCTATATCTGCAAGTTACACTTCACATGTGTTTATATCGTCCTCTGTGTCGGGGCTGTCATCTTTGGTGTAATTTGCACCGTTTGCGCCTTCAGTGTTAGATTCATCATAAGTGTTTTGCCTTCTGTTGTGGGCGTTTCATGTTGCATTACGACTTACGTTCTGTGTGTACTCTTCCTTTTTTCGTAGTGCGACTTCGTCCGTCAGCCTGTTCATTATGTCCCATCCGTTCTTATCTCGTATTAGTTCGTTTAGGTCTTTAGTCGTGTCAAACATAGTGTGAGTGTGTGTTTTTGAGAGCTGACAGTGTATGACAGTGTGTTCTGGGGTCCCAATTTCTCCACACGTACAACATGGATTGTCACTGAGATCCACACGTGTGTGTGCAGTAGGGGCCGTGTCCCGATAGGATGTGGATTATACCCCGGCTGGGATTGATATGACCCATTCGAAGACGTTCCCTTATTCTCGGGAAAAAGTCATAGACACGTCGTCCTTTCTCGCAGTTATCCCATTCCCTTTGCCATGTGTCCATTCTCCATTTAATTTGTTGGCTCCATTCTGTTATGACTTGTCCAACAAGTTCGTGGACCTTCAAAATGTTCAAAAGTTTGTAAACCTTATGGGACTTAACTACGGGGTCACCAGTCCCTAAAACTTACAAACTACTTATGAACTACTTACGAACTAGGACGGCACAAATATCCATGCCCGAGGGGGGATTCGAACCCCCGACCGTAGGGGCCGTGCAGACCGTGACTGAAGCGCCTCAGTCCCCTCGGCCACCGAGGCCGGCTCGTGGACCTTCCTGATAACCACAGTAGTTAAGTAGTTCAGATTTAGAAACATTTGAACATTTTCTTGCTTTTTTTGCGTCCCAACTTCGTCGCCGCTTTTGTGTCCCAGCCTCGTCGTAGGTGTCGGTGGCCGAGTGGAATAAGACCGACACAGGAATAAGGATAGCACGCTGGTGCAGGTACGGAGGGGAGCAGCCAGAAACTATCAACACTAGAGTAAATTAGAAAGAGATATATATTGCACAGAATGTAACAATACTTAACTTTTACATAGTACTGCAGAAGGTTGATACATAGTTGTTAGAGGCCTGCCTAGTGCCTGTACGATAGCAAAGTCTTCACTGGTGCCTATCTGATTACGAAGGTCCTCACTGGTTGCTATCTCCGTCCGAAGTGACCGATGTCTTTCCGTGGTGGCCACGAGCGGGGTTGCAGCAGAGGGCGCTCGTGGCTGTCGTGAGAACGCCGCGCCGTGTGTGAATGGCGGCGCGCGGCGAAAGTAGGTGGCGCGCACTTTGTACTTGTGCGACACCACACCCCTCCCCCCCAAACCGCCGCGCCGTCGTGGCGTAGGGCTGAGGCCCACGGCGACGGCACTGGGAGGAGGGCCTGGGCGGGGGCGGTACTGGTGGGACGGGCGTCGTAGCTGAGGCTGGGATCGAGACGCCGTCCGCGCCCCGGCATCCGCCTTGCGATCCTCCAGAGAACCCACCGAAACCTGGGGAAGGGCGCACCCCCCCGCCCAGAGGGAGCAGGTCATCTTCTTCTGAGGTGCGTGGCCCAGGCGGCGGCGGCATGCACGGTCCCGGAGTCCCTCTCGGTGACGCTGTCATCTGCGGCGGCGACAGCGGCGGCGTCGCGTCGATCTCCATCGGGACGATCTCGTAGTCCGGGGACGCTGGACCCGTTGACGAACGATGTGTTTGTGCTCCCTGGCGGTGAACTGGGTCTGGAATCAAGAAACCGGAGACAGGATCGCGCGGCCTGTGCAAGCGCAATCGGTTTGCGTGGCGCCGCAGCTCCGACCCTGTGGAAGAACGTACAACATACATATTGCGACCGAGCACGCGCTGAATGGTGCCTGGCAACCATGTCTTCTTCATACCAGCAAACACCCTGTACAGCACCGGCGTAGAAACCTGAAAACGCGTAGCGCCATACGAACCGACTCGGTGTGTGGGAGGCTGCAGCAGGTGAAGGAGAGTGCGGTGACGACGGCCGTGTAGCAGCTCGGCAGGAGACGGGCCGTCACGTGGCATGCACCGACACGTAGACAGGAAAATTTGAAGAGCTTGCTGCCTGGAGTGCTGACCTTTCATCTTCTCCATGTGAGACTTGAATGTTCGAACGATCGTTCTGCTTCACCATTGGACTGAGGGTGAAAAGGTGCAGTGGTAATATGCTGAATGCCATTCACACGACAAAACTGTTGAAATTCCGCACTAACAAACTGAGGTCCATTGTCACTGACTATAGTTTCAGGCAAACCTTCGATGCAAAACACTGATGTTAAGGCACTGATCGTACTAGACGCCGTCGTTGAGTTCATGGCAATCACAAAAGGAAACTTGCTGAAAGCGTCTACAACGATTAACCAGCGCGTATTCCAGAAAGGACCGGCAAAGTCAATGTGTAGACGTTGCCATGGTCCCTTGGGGCGTGACCAGTCTGAGAAACGCTGTGGAGGAGCCGCCTGATGCTCCGCACAAACTGTACACTGTGATGTCATGCTCTCTATCTGAGCGTCCATACCAACCCAGGTACAATGACGTCTGGCCAGTTGCTTTGTCCTAACAATACCCCCATGTCCTTGATGCAGGAGGCGTAACACTTCTCGTTGCAGGGAACGAGGAACAATCACTCTTGCTTGGTCGTTGTCGGTATGCAACAACAGTACACCCTGACTTAAAGATAATGCATGACGTTGTGCAAAATAACGTCGAACGAGAGGCCGATCAATGTCTTTGGCTCTGGCAGGCCACCCTGAGCGAACAAAACGTGCTACCACACTTAGGTCTGCATCCGCAGCTGTTTCCTGTGCAACCCGACGAGAGTTCAAAGGAAAGTCTGCGACAGCGGAAGCATCTCTGGAGTCTATCTGACAACATGCCATTTCCGAAGAATCAAAAGACACATCCTGGCCAACCGGAAGTCGGGAAAGTGTGTCCGCGTTGGCGTGTTTAGTGGTAGGTCGGTACCAAATCTCATACTGATAATTTGACAATATCAAGGACCATCTCTGAAGTTTTTGTGCCGTTCGTGGCGGAATTGGCTTTGTGGGTGAGAACAACGACGTGAGAGGCTTGTGGTCTGTCAACAAATAGAATTTTCTGCCATAGAGATAATGATGAAACTTTGTGACGCCGTAAATGATTGCTAAGGCCTCCTTTTCTATCTGACTGTAATTCTGTTGCGTCGGCGTCAGTAGCTTGGATGCAAAGGCAATAGGACGATCGTGACATCCAATACGATGCGACAGAACGGCACCCAGACCGTACGACGAGGCGTCAACTGATAACACTACAGGCTTCTGTGGGTCAAAGGGAATCAAACATGCATCACTGAGTAGTGCAGACTTTAGTTTGTCAAAGGCAACCTGACAATCTTTAGACCATACAAAAGGAACATTCTTCCTACGTAAGTGATGCAGTGGAGCTGCAATCTGAGAGGCATTGGGAATAAATCTGAAATAATAGTTCAGCTTTCCCATCACTGCCTGCAATTCATGCACATTCTTAGGAGGAGGCAAGTCTTTGATTGCTCGAAGATGTGACTGTAAGGGATGAATTCCTTGGGCATTAATCACATGGCCTAGGTACTCTATTTCAGTTTGAAAAAACGAACACTTTGCTTTATTTCAACGTAGACCTGCTGCAGTCAAAACTTTGAAAAGGCACTCCAGGTTTGCTAAATGTTCTTCAACTGTACGTCCGGATACCACAATATCATCTAAATAGTTCGAACAACACGGTACAGAAACTGTCAGCTGTTCCAAAAAACGCTGAAAAATAGCGGGAGCGGAAGAACTGCCAAAGGGTAGGCGTTGAAATTGAAAAAGGCCCATGTGAGTATTAATGACGAAAAACTTTTTTGACTCGTCATCAAGTGGAATCTGTAAGTATGCCTCTGCTAAATCAATCTTGGAAAAGAAGCGAGACTGTCCTAATTTGTCCATCAGTTCCTCAGGTCTGGGCAGAGGGTAAGTGTCTACAATTGTTTGACTGTTCACTGTTGATTTGATGTCCGCACAGAGACGAAGTTTTCCTGACGGCTTGGGTATAATTACTATAGGCGAGGCCCACTGACTCGCAGAAACAGGAGAAATCACCCCACTATCTTGCCAACGTTTAAGTTCTTCGGCAACTGTATCACGCAAGGCGATAGGCACTGGTCTAGCTTTACGAAACTTTGGAACTGCAGATTCTTTTAAAGTTACATGTGCCACGAAGTCTTTTGCACAACCTAGTTCCGGCGAAAACAAGTCACTATATTTGTCACACAATGCATTGATTTTATCCTGAGGCACTATTGACGAAATTTGAAGCACATCTCTTTGAATTGATAAACCAAACAAGTCAAAAGCATCTAGTCCAAAAATGTTCTGAGTCGATTTGGCCTGAAGAACTACAAAAGCAACTGTTTTTGTTACACCTTGAAAAGAGGTGGGCAGGCTACACGTTCCTAGCACGGGAATATTTTGACCTGTATAAGCTGTTAACACTTGCTGTGACGGCGACAATTTTGGCGAACCCAGAAGTTCATAAGTATCTTTATTTATTAATGTGACAGCGGAACCAGTATCAAGCTGAAATTGCACAGTCTTATTTTCTATGGAGAGATTTACAAAAAGTTTGTGCTTCTGGCGCACGACAGGTGCGCGAATGTGGGCAACGTCTGCTACGGTTTGTGTGCTGCGTATGCGCGGGCCGCGTAGTGAAGGAAGCGGCTCAGACTCGGCACGCAGGGGATTAAAAACACTGTCACTAGATGGCACTACCGCCGGATCGGCGTCCGCGCAATGCGAGGCTACTGCACTAAAATTACTTTCAGTATCTACAACAAGTCCACTGTCACTAGCTACACAGTACTGGGCACTATTACAAGGAGCAGTTTCAGAAGGCACTATTTTCACTACAGGAATGCACTGTTCATAGTCATTTTGCTTGTCCCGAACCCGTTTCCGTTGCACTGTTTTACGCGCTCGTTGGCGCTTGCTACGTGGTGCACTATATAGTTTTGCCATAGGCGCAGAACTACTTTCTTGAAATTGAGATCCAAGGAAAGCACTGTTCAATTCCACAGCCCGTATAACATTTACAGAATGAACTGTTCTCGCACTTTGCGAAGCACTGTTTCTAACGTTACTGTTCTTCGAGTGTTTAATTTGCATACACACAGACTGTACATGTCCTGATTTGCCACATTGATAACAGGTTGCGTTGCGACTAGGGCAATGAGCACGCTTGTGGCGAGACAAACACTGGGGGCAAGAATTACGTACATTTTTCTGAAATGAGCGTTGGCGCCCGTTATTCAAATCACTGTTTCTAACACGACGGGGCGACCTTTGTGTCGCACGTTTACACTGGCTACTGTTAACTGTCTGTTCAGCACAGCCTGTAGAATTTAAAGAATCACAAGTGCTATACTGAGAACTACGGTTAGGAAAGCGTCCGTTGCGGCGCACTGAATTAACACTGTGGCTTTGCATTTCTACATCTGCTAAGTCAAAAGTATCATGCGCTTCTATAAGCTGCAGTACACTGTCTAATGAAGGGTCTGACTGTTTCAGAATTGCTGCCCTAATTCTGGGGTCCTGAATGTTCTGCGTAATCGCATCTCGCAACATAACGTCACTATACGAAAGCCCACAAGAGCAAGTAAATTTACATTGGCGGGTTAAGCCCTTCAATTCCGTAATCCACTCTTGGTGTGACTGCTGCGGTAATTTTTTAAGTCTGAAAAATCGGTACCGTGCAGCGGCTACAAGAACTTTTCTCTCATAATGAGCATTCAGTGCATCTACAATTTGTTCAAAGGCTACATCACGAGGAGATGCGTGAGGGAAAAGTTTTTGCAATAATACTAAGGTCTGGGGGCCCACAATCGCTAAGAAAAGGTTCTTCACTCTCTGACCTGTAATTTGATGAGCCGCGACGAGTTCTTGAAACTGTGCGAAATAGTCGCTCCATTCTTCCTCACGTTCGTTGTACTGGCGAAATGTCGGAAGCGGTACGGCGGCAGGTGTGGGCTGCTGATGTGATGGCTGTTGTTGGTGAGCAGCCTGTGTCGTCAACTGTGACACGGCCTGCAGTAGTTGAGTGATTTGCGCCGTCTGTAACTGAATAATTTCCATTAAGTTTGGGTTCGGGGTAGTGGCCATGCTGACCGATTAGGCGCCGCACATACAAGTAAATTATAACAAAACACCAATGCAAGATAAATGAGGACACTCGATCTGCAACAAAAATGTCTACAAACACGTAACTGAATATGTTCCCCCAAAAATCTTATAATAAGGGTGGGTGGGCAGGAGCAATTTCTGCGTGCTCCGACTGCTGCTGTCTGGCTGCTGCTAGCGTGCTGGTCCACGGTTCTATCACTCCTCGTCGCCACTTTTGGGTCCCAACTTCATCGCCGCTTTTGTGTCCCAGCCTCGTCGTAGGTGTCGGTGGCCGAGTGGAATAAGACCGACACAGGAATAAGGATAGCACGCTGGTGCAGGTACGGAGGGGAGCAGCCAGAAACTATCAACACTAGAGTAAATTAGAAAGAGATATATATTGCACAGAATGTAACAATACTTAACTTTTACATAGTACTGCAGAAGGTTGATACATAGTTGTTAGAGGCCTGCCTAGTGCCTGTACGATAGCAAAGTCTTCACTGGTGCCTATCTGATTACGAAGGTCCTCACTGGTTGCTATCTCCGTCCGAAGTGACCGATGTCTTTCCGTGGTGGCCACGAGCGGGGTTGCAGCAGAGGGCGCTCGTGGCTGTCGTGAGAACGCCGCGCCGTGTGTGCATGGCGGCGCGCGACGAAAGTAGGTGGCGCGCACTTTGTACTTGTGCGACACCACACGTTTCGATGCCATAACGGATGAAACAAGTTATCGGCCACAAGGCTTTTTCACATTTTTCTGCAATGGAGGCAGAATGGCTGCTTTTTTGGTTGTTGACTTAAGAAATCTGTTACAGTACGCAGTCGAGATACGATTCCGCAGTTATCAAGCACGGTAAGAGGAAATAGTAAATATATATAAACATCTTTGGCAAAGCTGTTGCTAATTACTAAAAAATATAAAAGTTTCTTTAATTTAAAGTTTTAACGTAAAAAGCTGCATAATACCTATCAGCTAAAAACCGTATACAACAACTAAATACGTGTATATTTCCATGTAATTTATGCAACAGTTACGCCAGATGACAACATTAATTAACGTCCAAACATCGTAGACGCGCTTGAGAATGACAAACTGTCGAAACAGCTGTTCAATATTAAATAAAACATAAGCAGCAATCCGGGACTTTATTGCAATGTCTTTCTACGACATATATGATGCTGCAGGCCCAACCATTAGGAAAAAAAAGAAGACGTGAAACACGTTTCATGGAACAGGTAGTATATGTTTACTTCTTTGTAGACATCATCACCAGCACTTACAGCTCACCTCGCTTCCAAAGAGGAGCATGCTAAAAGCGTCCATGGACTAGTAGCATCGAAAATGCTGTTTTGTTCCTACCGGCAGAAATGTGTCAGCTTTCCTTCTCGCAGTTGGAAAATTTCTTTATTGCTATTAATACCAGTTGCGAATGCAATGGTTGATGAGGATAATAAAATGCATTTTCCAATGGGGTAATGTGGCTATGATGTGCAGTAAGATTAGTAGACTGGAGCGGCAGAACAGATGAATCACGAAACTCAACTTCGCGGTTTCAGCGCTGGTAGGAGGCTGGTCTGTATCAGCTATAGATGGGCGTACTCGGGATCCACGCCAACCCGAGTTAACCGAGTTGAAATTTCGCCTAACCCGAGTTAAATCGAGTTGGTTAACCCGAGTAAGGACAAAAATGTACGTGAACGGCCAGTTTCATTCGTCTTTCAGTTAACGAAATCGACCTGCACAAAATTATTATACAGCAGTCGCTAGTATTAACGAGCCAAAAAAGTAAATAAAAACTTTCGTTTGCATTTTGCGTCATGGTTAGCAAAACGGAATCGGTACGAAGTGAATGGATATTTCGGCCATCAATGTGTTGACACACATTGTAGACTCTTTTTTTTTTTCATAATGATAATTGAAACCATACAACAGGCAAGGAATGAAGTACTTTTAACTAGGTAAAAGCATGGAATTATTAGAACACGCGAAGTTTGACTTCAAGTAATTACGAATAGCAAGTTATCTGGCGAATTTTTACCCTTCAAATTCATTTGTTGAAATTGCCAAGGCTAACCGAAACACGCGTTGTTTACATTAATAATTAAAATTTCAGGTTTTTTAATATTATTTTTAGTGAAGCACAAGTGTCGTAGTACCAGTAAGTCAATCAGTCCACCCTGCTCGACACCATCACAGATTTCGGTGGAAATTCAAATGAACATTCCCACCGTCGCGATGGAGATAGGTGAACTTAACATTCGTTGAAACAATAATTGCCGGCCGCGGTGGCCGAGGGGTCTAAGACGCTTCAGTCACGGTTTGCACGGCCTCTACGGTCGGGGGTTCGAATCCCCCCTCGGGCATGGATATTTGTGCCGTCCTAGTTCGTAAGTAGTTCATACGTAGTTTGTAAGTTTAGGGTCTGATGACCCTGTAGTTAAGTCCCATAAGCTTTACAAACATTTGAACATTTTTTTTGAAACAATAATTGTCATTGGTTTGAATCCATGTCCTAGTTTTCAAAGAGCGAGCATGAATTTCTGCCGAATTTGAGTTATTATAACTCGGGAAATTTGGAGGTCTCATACAGCGTTATGCATTCTCCTAAAAGTAATAGTGAAACGAATTTTAAAAGGCACATTCATCCCGTAAATTTTAGGCTAATCGCCCGAATAAATTGGCATCCAAATTTTGACTTCACATATCGCAGGGAGACCAGTATGGAAAGTTTTATGGAACATAGTGTAATGTAAAACCAGGTCGAAAATAAATTATTAATTATTCGAATGTGGTACATTCATGAACCTTTATAGTTGATTTTCATTATTATTCTTAAAAGAAACCATAAATTGTACAAGGTAGTCCAATATCATTTCTTTCGATAATACATCACTCCAGTCCGTCTAGTGTTTTATTGTGCAATTATGGGCAAGGTCGGAGATAAGGGATGAAAGTCGTTTTGAATGTATGTATGTCGCGCGACACTGTACAGGTCTACTCGGGTTGCAGCCACTGCAGCGTGCCATTGCCGACGGGCAAGGCCGCACTAACTCGAGTAAGCTGCCTGGCGTACCGCGCTGAGCCAACTCGAGTAAGAGTGCCTACTGCGACCTGCCAGGGCCAACTCGAGTTAAACCGACTCGGGCTCCTCGCGCATGCGCAGTGCTGCCTACTGCGTCGCACCTGGGCCAACTCGGGTTAGGCCAACTCGAGTAAGCAGTGGCTGCCTAGTGCCTCTGCTGCCTGCTACGTGTCGCTAGTGGCGTGGCGGCCACATTCTGACTCGGGTTCTTTCGGCGCGACAACTCGTGTAAACTCGGATTTCGGCGGCGCAACGTTGACACACGTACTCAACTCGAGTTGGTAGTAGTCTTACTCGAGTTGACCCGAAATAGTCTTAACCCGAGTTAACTCGGGTTGGTAACTCGAGTTGACCCATCCCCCTAGTATCAGCGTACCGCAAAACGATTGAGTAATGAATGTGTATTTGAAGTGAAGCAGCACATTCAGCATACCTTTGTCTTTGCGAGCTTTTGTGGGAGGATATAAATGTAGCAGCTATCTAAAACATAATTCGGAAATCTCTTATTTGGAAAGAACGCTCAGAAGAAACAGAATAATGTTATGAATAACAAGTGTTCGTTTACGGTGGTTACTTATAATTTTAGGCATAGGAGTAAATCTTTACCAAATCATTCACGTCCAAATTTCTGCTCTTAATCAGAATCGCACTTGACCATTATTTCATAATATAACTGCTGTATAAAAGTAATATGTGAATGCTTCCAGTAGCAGTTAAACAATTATTTCAGTAGAGCCTGCTTAGTTTCGTACCTCAGTTTAACAAAAATGATAAGCCTATATGCTAACATAATTTGGCGCTTACCTACTAATTTTATAAAGTGTATACTAAGCTACAAATAAATAATATTTCCACGTATAGACTGTTAATATTAGTACGCCACGTTCTCGAAGACGATCAGTTTGATACATGCCAAGTTGCTAAAAAAATTATGATAAGTACACGAAAGGTACAGAAGCGAGGACAAGGACAATGGCGATGTAGAATCTAGTCCCTTACAATGTAAAACTCATGTGTACTTTTGAAAATATTACAATGCCCGAAATCCGTTAAAACAAAACTTGTGCAACATCTCAGAGCGCACCGAGCACGCAAACATAATCATAATCACTTCCTTTTATATACTTCAGCACATCAGGTTGCAATTAATTTCTGCTTTCAAACAGTTTTAGACGACATGCCTCTCGGGTATTGTGAACTGTATGAATTACACTGCACTGACAATTTTTTTATTATAAACTGCCATTAACAGAAGCAGTGATATTACTTTAATGATGTTTTCATATTTGTATTAGAAAGTTCACAACAACGTTCAGTGACTACGAAATATTAGAGTAACAGCATTAAAAGGACAACTTCTCAGTTTGTATCATGCCATTCCACTATTATTCCCTACTGGCCGCTTGGAGCTCTAGTATCGCTTCAGTTGCAATTATTTTCTAGAGAGTTTGGCGACTGACTGTGAAGATTTCAACGACATAGTTCGTGCTGTACTAACGTAATGATCTTTTTGCTGTGAAGAATTGGATATAGACAATTTATTGTGGCGTATAAAAAAATTGGTAAACATGGATTGATCCCTGTTCGTTAATAAAATAAATTGCTGTCTCGAGGGTATGCATTTAAATAAATCGTTATGTCCGCTTTTTGTAGAAGACCGGTGTGTGACCTTGGCGTGTTTACCTTCCAATACAGGGGTGGGCACGTATGCTGCCTAGTAAAAAAATCCTTACTGTGACAACAATCGATATTCGGTTGCTACGAGGATTAGCCTCGTAGCATAAGGCAACATGCTACGAACTGGGCAGCCGTTCCCGCGGGAGTTTCGAGCCCTCCCTCAGGCATCGGTGTGTGTGTGTGTTTGTGTGTGTCTGTGTATGTGTCTGTTTTGTCCATAGTATGAGTCAGTTTAAGTAGTTTGTAAGTCTAGAGCCGTGCAGTTTTACTCAACAGGTTTACAAAAATTACTGTTGTATTCAGAACCTCTTATGACTCATACGTTAGCAGACCTGACGTCATAATCAATGAATTAGCGACTCCCAACAAACTTCACACATAATATAAAACATTTACGAAATTTTTGATCCATGACAACCGTAGTAAAATGGGTGAAGAAAGACGTTTATCAAATATTACTTTTCTGTTGTTCGAACAATAAAACTACAGTATTCGACCTGGCGTCACAATTTATTACTGCAACACTAATTGATTGGCGAGACATTTCACAGACAGTGTGCACAAATATCACTGAATGTAACTTGAAAATTATATCTTATTTAGTTCCTGCGATATGAAATCATAAACAATTAGGTTAATGAAAATGCATTGTTACCCATGAGACTTTTGGAAGCAACTTGATCAACCTGAACATCTTAGACACTTCGGCCAGCGAGTGAAACAGGGTGGTGATCCCTAGTCTTCTCGGGTGGCACTTGTAGGAATACCGCACGCCACTGATGGTGGTACGAGGTCAAACGGCTATACCAGAGGTCGGCAAGTATCTTAGATGGGGTCCGGATACTTCTAAACATTTTTTGTCGAGGTCAACAAGTAAAATCACATATTTTATTTTAATTTTTATCCAGAAAATAATATGAAATACAACAGGCATTTGTATTCAAAAATCCAGAAAAAGTAATGTTGTTAAAAATTTTTTTAATTTAATTTTAATTTTCACGTTCAAACTAATATGAAATACAATAGTTCTGAAAGATGAAAGTATAAACATAAAAAATAAAACTTATATTATAATGCAAAGTAGCTGCAGGCTATCGATAGTTAGGAGCACAAAAATGTTGTTTAAATGGATATGCCGTGACCGCTTAAGTAGAGGTTTCAGGGATTGTCAGAGTTGGCATGAAGTCGATTTATACTCGTAGAATTTCCCTTGTTTATTAAATAAAGTTCCGGTGCTGCATTCGTGTGTTTTTATGCGGATCACCTGCCAGCTTGCTCCGTTCTGCCGCCGCCTTCAGTGTACTCCACGGCGTTGTATATCATGACAACTATTTATTTAATCTACCTATAATAATCATTAAGGGTTAAAATTATTCAGCAGTTGATTGTAAAATTCTAGAAAAAAATATAAGGTGAATGAATTTTTCTCAACAAAACAAAAGTTTCTTTTAATAATTAGAGTATGTAACTTACACATTCAAGATATTTTTGGCGGTCCAGTTTTTGGCCTTCCGCGGTCCAGACTTCGACCGGGATCCGCCAGTTGCCAACCGCTAGGCTATAGGGTACAGAAAAAATGTTCAAATGTTTGTATAGCTTATGGGACTTAACTACGGGGTCATCACTCCCTATACATACAAACTACTTATAAACTAGCTTATACTAAAGACAACACAAACATCCATTGCCGATGGTAGAATGACCTTGCTCATCGTAGCATAGCGCTCAATGCGCTTGGTATCAGTGCAAGAAGACGTGTTCTGGGTATTAAGGTTGTTGTTGGTGTTGGCTGTTTAAAGGGGTCTCAACTGCTTGCTCAGTCCCCTGTTCCCAGCTAAGAATATACATCTTAAAACTTTCCCTTTTGTCGCATAAAACTCCAGGTCCAGTATACTCCGGGTAATATGATAAAATATAACAAAGATCACGACAGGAGTTTACCAAATGGACAGAAAACTAAAATAGGACAGCAGAAGAGTTTGGCTGGCTGATCACAAGAATAATACAGGATGAGCCAGCCACTCTGCACATTCTAAAATCCTTAATTGAAAAACAAGTCGTAACCCATAAAAGGACAATGGCCTATAGGTCTGGAGGGGTGGGAACCCGAGAAGGCGGGCAAATAAGCCCCACCACTAAATAGACCAATAAAAGCCAGTTGCGCGAATAAAACCTAAAACGTGTTCGATCATAGACACATCGTCAGATAGAATCAATGGGAGAAGGCAGGGTAAAAGACTACCTCAAGTCGGCTAAAAGTAATCAGTCCACCAGAATGTGGACCACAGTTAATAGTGCACCACATCGGTCCTCCTGTCGTAGAAGGTTGCCGTGTATCAACCACGTATGTCCGATATGTAGTCTGCAGAGGATTACTGACTCCCTATGAGAGGCTCGCAGGGAGGATCTCCACACGGCTGTGGTGGACTTGACTGTGCGCAGCTTATTTGGACCATTCAAGGTATCCCATTCCGAGGTCCAAATCCCCAGAACCTTACGGGTCAGTTGTAGTCGGAGATCCCTTTCTTGAAGACCTATCTTTAAGGGCCGTGATGTGGTGGTCTGCTTGGCGAGGCGATCAACCCGTTCGTTTCCCAGGATGCCTACCTGGCCCGGGGCCCAAATGAAAACCACCGAACGACCTGATTCGCCGAGGGTAAAAACGGTGTCCTGAATGGACCGAACCAAGTCGTGTTTTGGCTAAACTGGCCAAGGGCGATCAGGCCACTCAGGAATTCACTACAGATAACTATGGACTCCCTGGGGCAGTTGCGGAAATGTGTAAGAGCGCAGGAGATGGGCACCAGCTCAGCTGTGAAAACGCTAGTCCCACAGGGTAGCTATGAACAGAAGCGTACCCAGCACGGCCGTCCACAAGGGAGCCGTCAGTGTATACGACTTCTGCACCACGGAAAGTATCAACGAGTGCCTGGAATTGGTGACATAGGACTATTGGCGAAACAGAGGTTTTCGAGTCACCGGACAAGTCTAATCGACGCTGTAAGCGAGGTACAAACCATGGAGGTGTATGAGAAAGGTAGTGGAATGTGGTAGGGATAGGAAAGGATGCGATGGACGAAAGAAGGGAACGAACACGAACCGCAATCGGGGGACCCGACCGTGGATGGCGTCGTGGGGAAGGGAGAACGGCAACTGGGAACAGAAGCCTGTGATTCGGGTGGTCGGGTGAGGCATGAATACGGGCGACATATGAAGCCAGTAGCTGCTGCCGGCGGATTCGGAGGGAGGGGGGGGAGGAACCCCAGCTTCAGCAAGGAGACTTGTTACGGCACTTGTGCGGAAGGCACCCGTCGCTAAACGGACGCCACAATGGTGTATTGGGTCCAAGACACGCAGTGTACAAGGGGCTGAAAAATCGTATACCAGGCTGCCATAATCCAGATGGGATTGAATAAGAGCCTTATACAGTTGCAGGAGAGGTGTACGGGCTACTCCCCAAGTGGTATGGCTTAGGCGGCGAAAGACGTTCAGGTGGCGCCAACACTTCTTCCACAGCTGATGAAGGTGTGGGACCCACGTGAGCTGGGCATCGAACAGCATACCTAAGAAACGGTGCGTCTGAACAACACAAAGCAAATCCTGACCCAAATACAGCTCAGGGTCTGGGTGTACTGCCGGATGGCGACAGAAGTGCATGACCCGGGTTTTGGCGGTAGAGAACTGGAACCCATGGGTCATGGCCCAGGACTGAGCTTTTGTGATGCCCCCCTGCAGACGCCTTTCAGTCACACCCATGCCATGAGAACTGAAATAGGGGCAAAAGTCATCGGTATAGTGTGAGGAAGATATGGATGGCCCCAATGCCGCAGCAAGGCCGTCGATAGCGATCAAAAAGAGAGGAACACTTAGAACAGAGACCTGTGGGACTCCATTCTCCTGTATACGGAGTAAGCTAAGAGAGGTACTCGGAATGAGCGTAGCGAAAGGAAGTTTTCTATAAAAAGCGGGAGTGAGCCCCGCAAGCCCCAACTGTGCAGTGTAGCCAGAATGTGGTGGCGCCAGGTGGTGTCATAGGCCTTCCTGAGGTGAAAAAACATGGCAACAAGGTATTCACGCATGCTTAATGCCGTACGGATGGCCGACTCCAGAGCTACCAGGTTATCTAGAGTGGAGTGGCCTTGGCGGAAGGCCCTCTGTCGTGGGGACAACAGACCCCGATGTTCAATTATCCACATGAGCCGCCGACTCACCATACGTTCTAAGAGCTTGCAAAGGACGTTAGTGAGGCTGATCGGGCGGTAATTATCAGCCACCTGTGGATCAGCACCAGGTTTCATCATGGGGATAATGATGCTTTCTCGCCATTGTGATGGGAAAGCCCCCTCTGCCCAAGCTGGTGTTGGGACTCTGCTGAAAGGTGGCGAAGGAATCGGCTGTGGATCCGGTCTGGTCCCGGGGTGGTATCGGGGCATGCAGCAAGGGCAGTTTCGAATTCCCACTGACTGAATGGCGCATTGTACCCTTCGTCACGGCAGGTACGGAATGACAGATGCCGCCGTTCAAGGAAGGCCGCACTGTAAGCTGCTGGAGTTGCGGAGTTGTAAGCGTAATGGTCCGCCATGTGTTCTGTGATAGCAGTGGGGTCTGTGCAGACAGTGCCCTGGATGTTTAAGCTGGGAATTGCTGCTGGTGGATGGTGCCCTGAGATGAGCTCTCCAATGAATACCCGTTTATCATCTGCGTTTCTTCTTGGTGTAGCAATTTTAATGGCCAGTAGTGTAAGTTTGATAGACAAGTTCACCAAAAGTCATTTGATTTTGAAAGCTCTAGGAATTGTCTACAGAATTTTAAAAAGGGGTTGAGTAGTTTGAAAAGCTGCCGATTAACGCATTGTGACTCGCCTACAAACAATGCGCCACAACTCCGTCAGATTAGTTCCACCGCTGAGGCATGAAAGGTGACTGGCGTATGAGACGAGGAGGTTACACTCATGTGTTCCATGGTACAACGAGTTTTTCGGCGGCGCAATACTACAGGCTACAACACAGTACTACGTTAACAGGGCGCACTTTTCAGTCGCGGTTTTACGTGTCAACAGACCCGGTGCGAATACCATTCGCAAGCTCTTGCGGAGTTCCAACGGACAAGTTGGACAATCTCACGGAACACGCATTTTGCTTTCTTGATGAAAAGTTTATTGGATTATTGCAAATTTGACATTATCTGACATCGCAAGTTGTGGAGGCGATATTAATAATCCACAAAAGTGCAAAGCGACGATAGCAAAATACTTATTTATTTCGTGGCGGTCGGTTTCAGTGGGCTATGCCACCGACATCTGGTCATATCAAACTTGGTCGTCTTATTTAAAAAGATAAAATGTGCAAATGTTTGTTAAGCTTAAGGGACTTACTGGGTCATCAGTCCCTAAACTTACAAACTACTTATGAACTAGCTAATACTAGACGACACAAACATCCATGCTCAAGGAGGGATTCGAACCCCCGACGGGGAACGGCGTTGCGCATCGTAGCATAGCGCCTCAATGCGCTCGGCCGCAGCTCTAAATATAAAAGTACATGAAACAGCAGCAGCTTGTTGGAGCCTGAACAGCTTGTAAACGACTACGCAGTATGTGTTTTTTTATTTAAACTAAGCACGTACTATTTAATCTCCATTTTAAAATAAGATGATCAACTGTAAAATTTGGCATGACTAGTTGATGGTGGCATACCCCACAGAAACCGGGTGTCAAAATATATAAATATTTCGCGATATTGGTTTTATTATTATTTTTGCAAATATACTGGCTCACGGTTGAATTGGTCTCTTAATCACCTGCAATAACTCCGTGTGTCTAGTTTTTGTGGAGTCTCTTGAAAGATATGTGTCCATTGGAACCATTCCACGATTCCTTTGGGTAGAGATTCGTGACGTCACGAGTGCTGGACTGCTGTGCACATCGCTCTCGATTTTTTATATAATTATTTTAATTGTTATTTCGTGACAATATTCAATCTAGAGGTGTTCTAGTAAAGTTTCGTCAGTTATTTTAGCGTTTGTTGTGTCGTAATTGCTTTAAGTGGTGTTATTTGTGTTCGCGTGTGCGCCGGCATCGACGTCTTACTGCGAGTGGCGAGTGGTTCCAGCCGTAGCGGTCTCCGAAAGCTAAGTTCCAATAAGTGTTTGTGTATTGTAGTTAAATTATCAAAGTTTTAGATTTCAGGAGGTGTTATCGCGCTAGTTGTTTATTAACTTTAGTGCTTTTCAACAGGTGACTTGCTGTTTTTAACGTAGTTGAGGTTGGAAACTTTAAGTTACGGTATTTGATAACTCTTGTACTCTCACAGTGTTTAGTTTTTTTATTAGTGACGCTTGAATTTGAACTTGTTTATACAAGCAACAGTGTAAAGTTTCTGTGGTGGTGTTATTTCCTCTTTTCTGATACTATTAGTTGTTGTTACTTGATTTGTAGAGACTGAGGTTTGTTGATTGCTGTAGTTAAGAGGTACTTCCTACTTATTTTGTACAAACTTAACTTCATAACGTAGACGTCTAGTTTTTCTTAAGAGATTATTGTAAGATTTTACCATGAGTGAAAAGTGTGGGCTCTGTCGTAGGGTCGTGCGTAGTGGGCTGCAGTGTGGGATTTGTAGTAAGTATTTTCATGGGGGGGGGGGGGGGGGGGAGTGCAGTGGGGAAGACAGTGGGCATTGTGGTGAGGTTCTCTCCTGGAACTGTAGGCTTTGCAGCAGGAATAAGTTGATAGAGGAGCAGGAGCGTTTGATCTGCGCCCTTCAGGTGCAGTTGAAAAACGCTGAAGAGGAACTAGGTAGGTTGAGGAGGGGAAGGGGAGCTGGGGAATGGGAACTGGCAGTTGGCAAGAAGGTAGCTAGGAGAAGGTATTCAGATAGCTTTACATTGCAAGTTGCAAATAGGTTTGACCAACTGTCAGAGTTGAGTGGAGATGAACCTCCTGTAGCTGTAGGTGTAGGAAGTACGCAGCAGACCTCAGCTTTTGGTAAGCCGAAATCTGTAGAGAGGTCTCTTAGGAAGAAGAAGGTTCTGCTGCTAGGTAGTTCTCATGGCAGAGGTGTTGGCCAACAGTTGCAGGAAGTACTTGGGAGTGAGTACCAGGTCACCAGCATAGTGAAGCCTAGTGCAGGGTTAGCTCAGGTCACTTGTAACATAGGGGACTTATGTAGGAATTTTTCAAAAGAGGATCAGGTAGTTATAGTGGGTGGGGCCGGGAATAGTCTTGATAGGGACGGGGAATATGATATAGGTGGTGATCTGGAAAGGATAGCAACTGAAACTGGTGGCACGAATGTGCATTTCGTGCAGCTGTTTCAGCGTCATGATAGGCCTTGTCTTAATACGGCTGTCAGCCGTGTTAACATGGGGCTTGAGAAGGCGCTGATGACGGAGGGCATGGATCACATTTCAGTGGTGCCAGTTGAGACTATCCAAAGGTCGGATTTTACTAGGCACGGTCTGCACCTCAATAGGTATGGGAAGGGGAGGTTGGCAAAGCTCATAGGTGACAGTGTAGTAGGGGGTGGGGTTTCACTCATGGAAAAATTCCTTTAGTAGTTAGTGTTAGGGCTGCACCTTTTTTAGACTGAAGACAGCTGATAGATATTCCTGCTTAAAGGAAGTCCCTCTAAGAAATGAACCACCTTTGACAAAGTCTAAGAATATAAGGGAATTACTGTTTTTCATCAAAATATACAGGGTATCAGAGATAAAGTTAATGAAATGCTTATTGATACTGATTATGACATTATTGCAATTTCAGAGCACTTTTTAAGTGGTGTGACAATTAAGAGACTTCCTTTGCCAGGATACAGGTTAGCTGCCTTCTACTCTAGGAGTTCCTTGCAGTGTGGGGGAGTGGCCATGTATGTAAAAAACGATTTTTCATCGGAGTCAATCGATTTTTCTAAACACTGCACAGAACAGATATTTGAATGTTGTGCAGGAGTTGTTAATGTTAATGGAACTAAACTAGTAATAGTTGTTATTTATAGATCTCCTGACTCAAATTTTAAAATGTTTCTGCCCAAGCTGGAATTGGTTCTGGGTTCACTGTATAAGAAGTATAAATATTTAATTGGGTAGGAGATTTCAACATTAATTGTGTAGGTGATAGCTCAAGGAAAAGTCAGCTGTTAGATCTATTTAATTCCTATAACATGATGTAAACAGTATTTTTTCCAACGAGAGTGCAAGGAAATAGCAGTTCTACCATTGACAATATTTTTGTTCATTCTTCATTATTAGAGGGGCACTCTGTCAGCAGAATAGTAAATGGCCTATCAGACCTCGATGCCCAACTTTTAATTCTAAAAAGTATTTGTTCTCAAACAAATGTTAAACATAAATATCAACTACTCAGAAAAGTTAATCCAGTTGCAATTGAGACCTTTTTAAGCCTAATTAAGGAACAAGAATGGCAATATGTTTATAGTGCTGATAATGCAGATGATAAATATAATGCTTTTCTGAACACATTTATTATGCTGTTTGAAAGTTGCTTTCCGCTAGAACGCTCAAAACGGGGTACTTTCAGTAACAGACAGCCAGGGTGGCTGACAAAGGGGATAAGAGTATCATGTAGAACTAAGCGGGAGTTGTATCAAAATATTAGAAGCAGTCAGAATGAAGATGCAGTAGCTCATTACAAACAGTACTGTAAGGTTCTGAAAAATGTCATTAAGAATGCAAAAAGTATGTGGTACGCAAAAAGAATAGAAAACTCTCGAGATAAAATTAAAACTATCTGGTCAGTCGTGAAGGAAGTGTCTGGTCAGGAGCAGCAGGTAGAAGATATAACGTCAGTGCGTAGTAGGAATGTTTCTGTTACTGACAAGTTAGATATATGTGCAATATTCAATAATCACTTTCTGAATATAGTAGAGGAACTAAACAAAACTCTAGTTTCTACAGGTAATCATATAACGTTTTTAGAAAATGCCTTTCCGAGGCTGTTACCTGAAATGATCCTTCATGATACTTCCATAGGTGAGATTGAGTCAATAATTAAATCACTAAAGACTAAGGACTCTTGTGGATATGATGGGGTATCTAGCAGAATTCTAAAGTACTATTCTCCATATGTTAGCCCAGTACTAAGCCATATTTGTAATTTTTCCTTTCAGAATGGTCAGTTTCCTAACAGATTAAAGTACTCAGTAGTGAAACCGCTTTACAAAAAAGGAGAAAGGGATAATGTAGACAACTATAGACCTATTTCTATGCCATCGGTTTTTTCCAAGGTTATTGAAAAGGCTGTATATTCAAGATTAATTGATCATTTCAGTTCACATAATTTCCTGTCAAACGTACAGTTTGGTTTTAGAAGTGGTTTAACGACTGAAAACGCTATATTTTCGTTTCTCTGTGAGGCACTGGATGGGTTAAATAAGAGGCTACGGACATTAGGCGTCTTCTTTGATTTAACAAAAGCGTTTGATTGTGTTGATCACAAAATATTGTTGCAGAAGTTGGAACATTATGGAATACGGGGAGTAGCCCACAACTGGTTCACCTCTTACTTTAATAATAGACAACAGAAGGTAATTCTCCGCAGTGTAGAAAATGGCTATGACGTACAATCCCAATGGGGCACAATTAAGTATGGGGTGCCCCAGGGGTTTTGGGACCATTGCTGTTTCTTATTTATATAAATGATATGCCTTCGAGTATAACAGGTGATTGTAAAATATTTTTGTTTGCTGATGATACCAGCTATTAACTCAGTATCAATAATGCAGTTCAAGAGATAAGTTCATGGCTAATAGAAAACAAGTTGATGTTAAATCACAGTAAAACTCAGTTTTTACAATTTCTAACACATAATTTGACGAAGTCTGACATTATGATTACACATAATGGGCATGTGATAAGTGAGACTGAACAGTTCAAATTTCTAGGTGTTCATATAGACAGTAAGCTGTCATGGAAAGCCCATGTTCAGAATCTTGTTCCAAAACTAAATTCTGCTATATTTACCATTAGAACAATATCTGAGATAAGTGATTTTTCAACACGAAAAGTAGTCTATTTTGCTTACTTTCACTCACTTATGACGTACGGCATTGTTTTTTGGGGTAACTCGCCTGATGCAAAAAGGATATTTCTGGCTCAAAAACGGGCGGTTCGAGGAATATCTGGTGTAAGTTCGCGAACGTCATGTTGACCCCTTTTCAGTAGTCTGGGAATTTTGACTCTGGCGTCACAATACGTTTTTTCTTTAATGTCGTTTGTTGTTAATAATATCAGCTTATTCCCACGAGTTAGTAGCTTTCACTCGGTGAATACCAGACAGATGTCTAATCTACATTTGCACCACACCACCTTAACACTTGTGCAGAATGGGGTACAATATTCTGCGGCATCCATTTTCAATAAGCTGCCACAAGAACTAAAGAATCTTAGCACTAATCCACATGCTTTCAAATCTAAATTGAAGAGTTACCTCGTGGCTCACTCCTTTTATTCTGTCGATGAACTCCTAGAAAAGTTAAACAATTAAGCTAATTCATTTTTTTCCTTATTGATTCTTTTCACTTTGTCTTAAGATTGTCGTGTGCAAAGGACTACTTAAAATTTTTCTGTTACCATTCTTGTGTAACAATGTATTGACTTGTTCCATGACCATGGAGTCTTACTCCTCAAGTGGGTCCTATGGAACAGGAAAAACAAATAAATAAATAAATAAACGCCTTACGAAGTTTAAATCAACGAACTGCAAGGAATCCATTTCCATAGAGAGATTGCAGCCACCAATAATATTTCTGGTGGGATTTATGCGAGACTACTGTAAAATGACAGATACCGAGGATGTATTTTTTCACAAGCTATTGAACATTGTCAACTTTCCTCACTTAATGAAGCACGTTTCAGGGCTGTGTTCCATTTACATCTGAACGAGCATTTTAATTGTGTTGTAGTGTGTAAACTTCGCTGTGATATGAAAAAAAAAAATAGATTTAACAAAGCAATAACAGAAGCGAAGGTGCTTCAAGAATGATCCAATTGATGACTCTGTATAGAGATATTTAGAACACCCTTTTCATACACTGCAAAATTGATATTTAATGCTACGCGGCTATATAACTGGCGTCGTTTGAAACTATTAATTGTAACTGATTTAAAAATTCGTTTCCAATGTTTTCTAGTATCGGTTTTATATAGTAACAAGCTGTGCCTAATTGTAGGGAGCTATAATATCGGTGGCTAGTAAATATAGACCGGCGAGCAGATGGGAGTACCGCGCAATTAACTGAAAGTATCTGGTTTTAGAAAGGTTTCTGTGTTCCTGTTGGCTTGGATTAAAATTTGATCTACTTTCGTGAGTTCATTTACTTAATGGTGCCTCCTAACTTCAATTACAGAAAAAAAGTTTCCTCCAGTCGGAAAATTCCCTATCATCACCGTAATTAATTTTGGCAAGCTTTTGGTGTATCGTTTTAATAAATTTTTACCGTAGATACGACCGAAATGCAAATATACTGCAGCTCTTCAGGTCCATGTTTACAAAGGGGGTAGTCAGGGTTGTGAATGAGTCGAATGAAATGTGAGATTAAGCATGAGCTACATGAAGAACGAAACAACTTCTATGTTTTGGGGAAAACATGGCGGACTATTCAGGTCCGGTTAAAGCAGTCTTAGGCCGTCGGAAAAGGAACCATCCATTCGAACGTCAGTGTTGAGAGAACCGTGCATCTCAACGCTAGAGAGTGATGCTATAGGCAATCGCAGTATGTTGCAACTGTGCTTTTCGGTTGCACCATATTCCCATAACACGTTGTTTGTTTAATAATAAACGGGTAAAATTCCTTCTTTAGCTGTACTAACACGCACATTTCCGCCTGTGTCCATTTGCTAATCATGTCGTTATGTCTGCGGTTTACATCAGTAAAACAACAATAACCAGGAACATGTTAAAACGCCAAACCGAGAGTTGTATGTATAGTCAGTGAAATTAAAGAAGTCCCTTTAAAACAGAGTGAAACAACTTACAATAGGTCTCAACCTAAGGTAAACACGTTGCATCGTTCTTACTATTACTAAAAGACTAAGATGATTATTACTTGATCAATGTTTCTATTCACCAGTAGAATTCTTACGGCAAGTCGTGAACTACCGGATACTCCAAAAAGAGTAGGCAAAAGCAAAAAATCTGTAGAAAACCAAATTGCAACACGAGTTGTGTAGTAGGTTTGAACTAATTCTGTACATTTATTTGCAACCAAGGGCAATATTTTTGTTAAGGTTTCTAGCAACAATATTTCTGAAACAATAAACAAAGACAATATTTAGAATCAGGCAGTATTTGAATGTTACTCGAGGAAGTAATAAACACATGTTTAATTTAAACACATCTCTACTTAAAATACTATTACCAACAACACCTAAGCAGAAAGAAAATCATTACGTTATATAGTTTAGTAGCATTGTATTACATCAATCCTTAGCTTCGGGGCGTTCATATTTAAAATTTGTAACTCTTTTCCAGTACACTCTGTCTTTTAATATAAGAAGAAACTCACAAAACCCTGCTAACAAAAAGTCCCCAAACAATTATTTCAACCCCCATGTAAACCACGAATAACACTAGTTTGATCCGTGGAGTTTTTCTCGCTTAACGAAGAAGTTTGGTTTTCGCGTACGACCTCGATCTGATTGACTTACGCATAATGGAAGCAGCTATCGGATGGTATCACCTGGCATCCCATCTCGATTAGGATCCATTTCACAATCATTTCTCAAGAGAAAGTGACAGTGGGAAACATCCACAAGAGATTGAAAAAGGTGTATGGAGATGCTGCTGTCGATCGCAGTACAAATAGTCGGTGGGCAAGCAGGTTACATGTTGAAAATGGCACGGCAGTATTGAGGATTGTCCTCGCATCGGCAGGCCTCGTACTGCACAGACTCCAGACAATGTGCAAAGAGTTAACGAATTGGTGAGTGCTGACAGACTCATCACAGTGAACGAATTGTCACGCTACGTTGGGATAAGTAAAGGAACTGTTTGCAGAATACTGAAAGTGTTGGCGTTAAAAACGGTTTGTGCCTGGTGGGAGGTTTCCCATGATGTTGACAGTGGCTCACACAGAACCACGAAAAACGGTATGCAGCGAACTTTTGGAGCAGTACGGGGATGCTGGAGATGAATTTCTTGGAAGAATTGTGACCGGTGATGAAATATGGCTCCATCATTTTTCACCAGAGACGAAGAGACAATCAGTGGAGTGTCACATGCAAATTCACCCAAGGAAAAAAATTCACACCTTCTGCTGGAAAAGTTATGGCTGCGGTGTGTTTCAGTTCCGAAGGATTCTTGCTTGTGGACATCATGGCACGTGGAACCACCATAAATTCTGATGCATATGTGACGACACTGAAGAAACTTCAAGCTCGACTGAGTCGTGTTCGACCACATCGGCAAAATCAGGATGTTTTGCACGACAATGCACGGACACATGTCAGTCCAAAAACCATGGAAGCGATCACAAAACTCGCATGTATAACATTGAAACACCCTCCTTACAGTCCTGAACTGGCTCCAAGTGACTATCATTTCTTTGGGAAACTGAAAGACTCTTTTCGTCGAACAAGGTTTGAAGATGATGACTCCCTTGTGCACGCTGCGAAATAGTGGCTCCAACGTGTTGGTCCAAAATTTTACCATGCGGGTATACAGACGCTGGTTTCTAGATGGCGTAAGGCAGTTTAGAGGGATGGGGATTATGTGGAGAACTGAAAATATTGTTCCTAAAGGATGTGTCTATACACTATAAAACTTTCAAACATGTAGAATAAAAACAGTATTAAAATGCGTATATTCCTTTTGGATTGACCCTCGTATTGAAAAGATGCAGAGCATACTTCATGACAACCCTTACAGGAAGATCAACGCTGATCCCACAAAGAAGGTAGAAAACAAGACTTGGGCTCTTCTAAAGGACGCCGATTTACCAGACGGGGTTGCCAAGGACCTGTATCACCAAGGCTTTATGAACTCCCCAACGTCCACAAAGAAAGAGTGCATTTACGACCGACTGTCGGCAATACCAGGACACCTACATATTTGCTGGCCAAATACCTGGCGTAAATACTTAGTCCTTATGTAGGAAAATGCCCCCATCACATTCTCAACTCTATGGATTTTGTGAAACGTCTCGGCGACTTCAAGCTGAAAGATATTGTGGTGAGCTTTAACGTTATTTAGTTATTCACAAAGGTGCCACTACGAGATTCATTGGAGCTTATTGGACAGAAATTTGATGAGAAGACGATCGACATCCTTAGGCACGTCCTGACTCCCACGTATTTTCTGTTTTGTGGAGAATACTACGAACAAACTGAAGGAGTCGCAATTGGAAGCTCACTCTGTCCTACATGGAGTACTTCGAGGAGAAAGCCTTGGCGTCATCCAAATGAAAACCGACTTCTTTTTCCGTTATGTGGATGAAACATTAGTCATCTGGCCCAATGTAAGGGATCAGCTCCAGAACTTCTTTAGACACCTGAACTCTGTTCACCCCATCATCAAGCTCACTATGGAAACCAGAGGGAAGATTAGTGTTTCTTGACGTCATGGTGAAGAGAAGAGCTGATGGCAATCTGGTTCATGGTGTTTACAGGAATTATTGAATGCAGAAAGCTATCATCATCCATCGCTGAGGAAAGGGGTGCTAAAAACACTGGTACATAGAGCGCGCAACATTTCAGATGCAGAGTGTCTGCCTCAGAAGCTGGAACACCTCAGAACAGTATTCCGTGAAACCGAGTACTCAGAAAGGCAGATTCGACGAGATCTCCGCCCCACCACCACAGTACAGTATGTGGAGAGGGAAGCAGTAATCGAATTCGAAAATGTGAGAAATATGGAAAATTTGAGAAATATGGAAGTGCGTTTTCAATGTGTCCATGTATTTCTATTGTATACATTGTACAATCTTGCTCTGAGCTCGATGAAATTTTGTACACTTGCCTTTCAAAACAAGAGGACGATCAATGTCTGTATTGATATGGTGCATGGCAGAAGGTGCCAAACAACAGACTTTGACTCCGTCTTACCATGAAAGGCCGTTCCCCGTCGGAGGTTAGAATCCTCCCTCGGGCATGGATATTTGTGCTGTCTTTAGTATATGTTAGTTTATAAGTAGTGTGTAAGTTTAGGGACTGATGACGCGGCAGTTAAGTCCCAAAAGCATAACAAACGGTTCGACATTTCTTACCATGAAAGCTCATAATCGTGTATTAGGAAAAGGTGTTTATAATCTACAAACCAACGTGTTGCAACAAACATTGACACCATAACTCTGTTTCACTGATTACGATGAAAGTTGTCATGAGTTATCATAGACGGACGGGGCAGGGAGAGGGGGAGAGATGAATGGAGGAGGCGGGAGGAAGGAAATGGAAGAAACGGGCCGAGAGGCAGAATATAGAATAAATCAATGTCCGGGCAACGGTAGATTTTCATATATTATAGGGTGGACCATTGATAGTGACCGGGCCAAATATCTATGGTTGCGCTGCCATAGGTCAAACGGATATCAACTGCATTTTTAAAAAATAGGTACTCATATTTTTATTACATATTCATCTAGTACATGAATAAATATGTATGTTTGATTTGGAACACTTTTGAAGCTTTGTGATAGACGGCGCTGTAATAGTCACAAACGTATAAGTACGTGGTATTGCGTAACATTTCGCCAGTGCGGGCAGTATTTGCTTCGCGATATATTACTCATGTAAAATGGACCGTTTACCAATTACAGAGAAGGTCGATATGATATTTACGTAAGGCTATTGTGATCAAAATGTCCAATGGGCCTGTGCTATGTATGTTGATCGTTATCCTGGAAGACATCATCCATGTGTCCAGACATTTCGTCAGACAGGACGTGTTCAGCCACAAGTGAAACGTCAACCACGACACGCAACAAATTTTGATCACATCAGTAGCAGACAAACTGAGCGAGAATCGGGAATCTCAAAAACGTCGGTGTTATGAATTCTACATCAACATAAATTTCACCCGTACCATATTTCTCTACACCAGGATTTGCATGGCGAAGATTTTGAACGTTGTGTACAGTTTTGCCACTGAGCACAAAACACATTACGGGACGATAACAGATTTTTCACGCTTTCTGTTTAGTGGCGAAGCGTCATTCACAAACAGAGGTAACGTAAACTGGCATAATATGCGTTATTGAGCAACGGAAAATCCACGATGGCTGCGACAAGTGGAACATCAGCGATCTTGGCGGGTTAATGTATGGTGCGGCATTAGGGTGGTAGGATGCGTTATTGCCGGCCGCGGTGGCCGAGGTGACTGAGGCGCTCCAGTCACGATCAGCACGGCCACTACGGTCGAGGGTTCGAATACCCCCTCGGGCATGGATATTTGTGCCGTCCTAGTTCGTAAGTAGTTCATAAGTAGTTTGTAAGTTTAGGGACTGATGACCCCGTAGTTAAGTCCCATAAGCTTTACAAACATTTGAACATTTTTGATGCGTTATTGAGCAACGGAAAATCCACGATGGCTGCGACAAGTGGGACATCAGCGATCTTGGCGGGTTAATGTATGGTGCGGCATTAGGGAGGAAGGACCCTATTTTATCCGTGGCAATCTAAATGGTGCAATGTATGCTGATTTCTTACGTCATGTTCTACCGATTTTACTACAAGATGTTTTACTGCATGACAGAATGGCGATGTACTTTCAACATGATGGATATCCAGCAGATGGCTGGCGTGCAGTTGAAGCGGTCTTAAATGCAATATTTAATGCCAGGTGAATACCATGGCCTGTACGTTCACCAGACCTTACATCTCCGGATTTCTTTCTGTGGGGATAATTGAAGGATATTTGCTATCGTGATTCATTTACAACGTCTGAAACATGCATCAGCGCATTGTCAATGCATGTGAGAACATTACTGAAGGCGAACTACTCGCTGTTTTGAGGAATTTCGTTACGCATATTGATAAATGCATTTAAGTTGAAGGACAGCATTTTGAGTATTTATTGAAGTCATGAGGTAATTACAGGTAATCACGCAGTAACAGCTTGCATTCTCATAATGTATGATAATTTCACAAAAGTACATGTATCACATTGAAGCAACCGAAATAAAGTTCAAAAGTACCTCTGTCTGTGTTTTAATTTTTATAAAAAGTACCTATTGGTCTAAACCTGTGAGCAATATGTTTGTGAATATTACAGCGCCATCTATAACAAAGCGACAAAAGTGTTCCAAACATTCATATTTATTTACGTACAAGACGAATATGTAATAAAAATGGGGGTACCTATTTTAAAAAATGCAGTTGACATCCGTTTGACCTATGGTAGCGCCATCTAGCGGGCCAACCATAGCGCCATCCGTTTTCTCCCTTCAAGCTAGAAAAGTTTTGTTCTTTGTAGTTTTTGTGTCCCAGCCTCGTCGCCACTTTTGTGTCTCGTTTCCGTCGTAGGTGTCGGTGGCCGAGTGGACTGAGACCGACACAGGAATAAAGATAGCACGCTGGTGCAGGTACGGAGGGGAGCAGCCAGAAATTAGAAACACTAGAGTAAATTAGAACGAGATATATATGGCACAGAATTTATACAATACTTAACTTTTACATATTTCAGTACTGCAGAATGCTGATACATAGTTGTTAGAGGTCTGCCTAGTGCCTGCACGATAGCCAAGTCTTCACTGGTGCCTATCTGAAGGTCTTAACTGGTTCCTATCTCAGTCCCAAGTGAACGATGTCGTTCAGTGGTGGCCACGAGCGGAGTTGTAACAGAGGGCGCTCGTGGGTGACGTCGTAAGAACGCCGCGCCGTGCGTGCATGGCGGCGCGCGGCGAAAGTGGATGGCGCGCACTTTGGACTTGTGCGACACCACAGTAGTATTTTCGTTTGATGCGTACTTCGTGAGATATTTGGCTCGGTCATATCAATGGACCACCCCATATACATCTCCACCTGTATGAGAGACTAAATTATACTACTGACAGTATAAGTATACAGACATCATTCAGTTCTGATAAAAAATTCGTGTGTCCTGTAATGGACAGAGTGAAAAGGGCAGTGCCCTTCATCAGCTTAGGTTGCAAGTTGTTCACGTGGAGAGCTTTAGCTTTGTAGCGTGTGGCCGAAAGATACGAACGGGGCGTGGGCAGGACAACGTGTAGGCTGAGCGCTGCGGCGGAGGAAGTCACAGAGCCTGAGCGAATCTGCCACGATCAACAAGGGCACTTGCCGAAACGCGGGGCCGACTGAATTTCCGGTTACTTCTTAGGAGAGTGTGTGATTAAGTAATTGCCTTTCAGCATTTAGAGATGTTGGCTAGCGATTCTTTCTGGTTCTTCAGCTGTCATCTATATACACTGTTGCACTGAAGGGCGAAAGAAACTGGTTTTCATGCATAATATCGTATGGGGTCCCTGTGAGTATGCAGAAGTGCTGCAACACGACGTGGCACAGACTAGACTGATGTCTGTAGTAGTGCTGAAACGAATTTAGGGCTGTCCATAAATCCATAAGAGCGATGTTCCACTTATTTACAGATGGCGGGTTTCGCCTCTCCTGGACATCGTCAGACGCTGAAGAGGAAATTTACACACTTGTTAAAAAGAGAGGAGCTATGGGGCGCTATGCTGCGATGCGCGATGCCAGTCCTCGTGTGGGGGTTCGAATCCTCCCTCGGGCGTGGATATCTGTGGTTCTTTAGTATAAGGTAGTTCATAAGTAGATTGTAAGTTTAGGGACTGATGACCCCGTAGTTAAGTCCCTTAAGTTTAACAAACATTTGAACATTTTTTAGTTAAATTAAAAAATGAGTAAAAATCTTCCTTAAGCAAAATATACTAAAAATAGGAAAGGTGCTGGTTGATAAAACTGCAGGCCAAAGAACACGTTCACGTTTTGATGTAGGGAGGGGTGAAGGTTGAACTAATAAAATACCGCTGAAGACTACGGTTTAATGAATAAAATTACTTCTTACTGAGGTAGTAGGGCCTCAAATTATTAAATTCAAATAAAATAGATTGGCGACTGTTGCTTGAAAGTGGGGCGGGGGGAGGGAGGGGAGGAAGGCGCAGCGAAGTGAGTAGTAAAACCGAACCTATCTTACCCGCGCGAAGTTTATTTACTTACGTAAGAGCCGCTCACTGCCAGAACGGTGGCCTGCTTTGTGCTCCCAGAAGAGGCGAAACGCGCCACGTGTAAATAAGTGAAACGTCCCTTTTGCGCAAACAAGACATTTTTTTCTTAACAAAATATACAGTATATCATCTGAATATTATCTGGTGTTTCAGGGAGTAAATTCATGGAAATGCCAGATTTGGTGGAAGGAAAAGGTCATTAATTTTGAATCGGATCACTGCACCATCTCACAAGGTTTTTATAGTGAACAAATGTATTGCCAAAAGATGAACAAATTTAATAGAACAGCCTTTCTATTCCTCCTGATATGACTGCAGCAGATTTTGTTTTCGAGAATTAATAGTTCGAGGCACCCGCTTTCAGACGATATTTGACATTAAAGAAACTTCTCAATGAGGACTAAAGATTCCAAAACTACTTTCAAAGATGTTTAAGTTATTGTTTCATTCGTTAGCATAAGTGTTTTATTACAGAAAGGAGTCTACTTTGAAGGATATATATAATTAATTTTGATGAATGTTAGCTATTTTATGTTTCATTGACCAACCCCCGGGCACAGTTGTGCCCTTAGGTAATTAACTTATTCCCTGCGTTCCTGTATATAAAGCACAGAGCTCGTGAGAGGGCGGTGCGAGGAAATTTCTGCACGTCAGGCACTTCGCAGCAACTGCAGCTGATATAGCAGCCTCCGCAGCGCTACCGTCTATGAGATCTGCACTCGCTGCATCTCACAGAAGCGAGACTTCGTTGTTGCCGCAGTTTGCACGACTCTTATTTATGACTTCGTATAAATAGAAGCACATCCAGGGGCGATTTTTTCAATGCCGCAAAATTTGCTTCTCCCTACGTACGGCCATAAAGAAATGAGAAGAGCCAACACATCTGCGCGCGAACAGTGTGGTGAGGGATGAAAACGTACTGGTGTCGGAAGCGTTGTATATCACCAAATTTTGCAATGATTCTGACAGCATAAGTAGCTGAACTCAAAACGTTTCAGGAGATCTTCGATATGTTTCTTCCAATTCAGTCCCCCGTCAATGCAAACACTTGAATATTTTGAATACTCTACCTTAGCTACAGATTTATGCTCAAAGTCTAAATTTATTAATGATGTCATGCCATTTTTGTATGAAACTGTATATACTAGGTTTTATCAAAGTTTAATGAGAGTCTATTTGTAGAGAACCACTTAATAACTTTCTGAAAGATGTCATTTACAATTTCAGCAGTTAATTCCTCCTTGTCAGGTGTGATAGCTTGTATCATTGGCAAAAAGTGCTAGCTTAGCATCTTCGTGAATTTAGAATGGAAAGTCATTAATATATATTAAGAACAGCAAGGGACCCAAGACCGGACCTTGTGGGATCCCATTTTTCATAACTCCCAAGTTAGAGGAATTGTTTCATCTGTATCATGTAAACTGCTTATTTAAACTTTCTGCACTCTTCCAGTTATGTATGATTTAAACCATTTGTGCACTGTCCCACTCATACCACAATGCTTAAGCTTATCTAGAAGAATCCCATGATTTACACAATCAAAACCCTCTGAAAGATCACACAAAATCCCAACTGGTGATGTCCGTGAAGAGGCAAAGACACTGGCACACCTGCCTAATGTGCAGCGCCCCAGAGAGCTTGCAGTACTGCTGCTACATGACATGGCAGCGGCTCGACATGTGTGAAGTAGTTCTGGAGATAATGGAGACCACACATCCTGCAGGCAGATCCGTAAGAGCACGAGGTGGTGGAGATATCTTCTGAACGTCACGTCTAAACGTATCTCAGAAACTATCAAAAATGTTTATGTCTGGGGAGTTTTGGGAGCATCGGAGGTAAGTCAGAAGAGCTTCTCTGAATCACTCTGTAGCAATTTTGGACGTGGGCGTGTTGCATTGTCCTTCTGGAATTGTTCGTTGGACTGGACAGTGAACGTGAATGGATGCAGGTGATCAACCAGGATGCTCACGTATGTGTCACCTATCTGAGCCGTATCTAGATGCACCAGAGGTCCCCATATTTCTGCTCTCGTTCCACACGATGCAGGAGTCTCCACCACCTTCAACAGTCCTCTGCTGACGTAGAGGGCCCATGGATTCATGAGGTTTTGTCCATATCCGTACACGTCCATTTGCTCGATTCAGTTGGAAATCAAGTGTAAAGCTTGTGTCCTCAAGGGTATATAGGGTGAATCATCTAACACTTGCATCGCAGATATAGCGGAGCTAGAAACTGCAATTGAATTGCGGTTTTCACAGAATAGATTGGTAGACAAGGACTCGTATTTTTAGCCAACAAAAAATTGTAATATTACTTAGAAAGTGTATTTTTTATGCAAACATACACTTATTTAAATGGATCAATGGTTGTTTCTATCATGGAGTCTATCATACACTGGAAGGTTTGAATGAAATTTTTATCACGTTTAGTATGGCAGCTACAACCGTTCAAAGTTTCGGGGGCGGAGGCTGCGATAGCATAGCTGACTGGCCGAGTGGCTAGCCCCTGGGGCACGACCCACTGTCTCATGACCACCAGTCAGTCAGCAACGCTGCTGTAGCCTCCGTCCCCAAAACTTGGAATGGTTGTAGCTGCCAACCTAAACGTGATAAAAATGTCATTCACAATTCTTTGTACACAGCTGGTGTCAAAAACCCCAGTGCGTGATAGACTTCTGGCCATTAAAATTGCTACACCACGAAGATGACGTTCTACAGACGCGAAATTTAAGCGACAGGAAGAAGATGCCGTGATACGCAAATGATTAGCTTTTCAGAGCATTCACAGAAAATTGGTGCCGGTGGCGACACCTACAACGTTCCGACACGAGGAAAGTTTCCAACCGATTTCTCATACACAAACAGCAGTTGACCGGCGTTGCCTAATGATTGTTGTGATGCTTCGTGTAAGGAGGAGAAATGCGTACCATCACGTTTCCGACTTTGATAAAGGTCGGATTGTAGCCTATCGCGATTGTGGTTTATCGTATCGCAACAACAGTGCTCGCGTTGGTCGGGATCCAATAACTGTTAGCAGAATATAGAATCATTGGATTCAGGAGGGCAGTACGGAACGGCCTCGTATCACTAGCAGTCGAAATGACAGGCATGTTATCCGCATGGCTGAAACGAATCGTGCAGCCACGTCTCGATTCCTGAGTCAAGATATGGGGATGTTTGCCAGACAACAACCATCTGCACGAACAGTTCGACGACGATTGCTGAAGCATGGACTACCATCTCGGAGACCATGGATGCGGTTACTCTTGACGCTGCATCACAGACAGACAGACAGGAACGCATGCGATGGTATACGCAACGACGAACCTGGGTGCACGAATGGAAAAAAAACATCATTTTTTCGGATGAATCCAAGTTCTTTTTACAGCATCATCATGATCGTATCCGTGTTTGGCAACATCGCAGTGAACGCACATTGTAAGCGTGTATACGTCATCGCCATACTATCGTATCAACCGCGCGTGATGGTTTGGGGTGCCACTGGTTAGACGTTTCGGTCACGTCTTGTTCGCATCGACGGCACTTTGAACAGTGACCGTTATATTTCAGATGTGTTACGACCCGTGGCTCTACCATTAATTCGATCCTTGTGAAACCTTACATTTCAGCAGGATAATGCACGACCGAATGTTGCAGGTCCTGTACGGGCCTTTCTGGATACGGAAAATGTTCGACTGCTGCCCTGTCCAGCACATTCTCCAGATCTCTCACCAATTGAAAACGTCTGGTCAATGGTGGCCAAGCAACTGGTTCGTCATAATTCGCCAGTCACTACTCGTGTTGAAGCTGCATAGGTATCTGTACCTGTACACGCCATCCAAGCTCTGTTTGACTCAATGCCCAGGCGTATCAATGCCGTTATTACGGCCAGAGGTGGTTGTTCTGGGTACTGATTTCTCAGGCTCTATGCACCAAAATTGCATGAAAATGTAATCACATGTCAGTTGTGTATAATATATATGTCCAATGAATACCCGTTTATCATCTGCATTTCTTCTTGGTGTAGCAATTTTAATGGCCAGTAGTGTAGATTTGTGGTTAAATCCGCCTTATGCAGGACATCTTGCTTTGTTTGAATATCCAAAAATATTTATGCCCTTATTGTGAAATCTTCCATGGGTTTTTACATTTTTTGGAATAAAATGTTGTAGATTTTGGTTATTCAGTCAATTGGCCTAATTGTTTGTTTTGACAGTTTTGTTAGATATATTAGGTCTAATTTATTTATGATACTTACATTATGTCATTCGCAGGATTTACATCTGCTTTATCTGAACAATGACAAGCTTTCACAGCTTGTCATCTGCAAACAACATGACGTTTCTACTTACGAAAATTATTGTACCTTTCTCCAGGACTTTATGTTGAAAAATAGTTATACCTGTCTACTTAGTGGCTTACTTACATCTGACCTGTGGTGTTGTTGCTTGTTTGTTTATGGCGTGTTCTTAACGTTTTATGTTGTTTAGCGCGCTTTTATTTGTTAACTGGCACATCATGAGAGAGCGGAACTCACGCACTTCGAAGGTTCAAATGTTCAAATGTTTGTAAAGCTTATGGAACTTAACTAAACTTACAAACTACTTATGAACTAACTTATACTAAAGACAGCACAGACATATATGCCCGAGGGGAGAATCGAGCCCCCGACGGGGAACGGCCTCGCGCATCGTAGCATAGCGCCTCAATGCGCTCGGCCGCTCCGCCCCGGCACTTCGATCGTGGTCAGTTGACTGTTGTGTCAGAGGACTGTACGTGAGATTTCCACACTCCTAAACAGGCATACGTCCATTGTATCTGATGTGATAGCGAAGTGCAAACGTGAAGGGACACGTGCATCACAAAAGCGTACAGGTCGTCCTCGTCTTTTGACTGAGACCGCCGATAATTGAAGAGGGTTGTACAGTGTAATAGGAGCTGATAGCAGGATACTGCTCAGTAATATCAATAGGCAGAAGGCCTATAAAACAACACACAATAAAATTTACAAATGATCCTTACACTTTAAATGAAAAGAGCTCAGCTTACTTATCAAATACACCTTGAGGTGAATTGGGGGGGGGGGGCTACTCGTTAATTGAATACACCCACACAGGTAAACATATGAGTTGACTCAAATAGGGAGGAGACGAATAAGATGCCTAACGGTCAACAAAAACTACAGATCTGCCACGAATGGGCTTACATATAAGGATGTGTGTTGTTTCTGGTCTTCAGTCCGCAGACTGGTTTGATGCAGCTCTCCACGCTACTCTATCCTGTGCGAGCCTCTTCATCTGACAATACAAATGGCAACCTACATCCTTTTGAATCTGCTTGCTGTATTCGTCTCTCGGTCTCTCCCCCCCCCCCCTCCCACACACACACACTTCCTTCTAATACTAAGTTGACCATTCCTTGATGTCTCAGAATGTGTCCCAGCCAACCTATCCCTTCTCTTAGTTAGGATATGCCAGAAACTCCTGTACTTCCCAATTCTGATGATCACCTCCTCATTAGTTACGTGATTTACCCATATAATCTTCATCATTCATCTGTAGCACCACATTTCGAAAGCTTCTGTCATCTTTTTGTCTGAACTCCTTATCGTCGACGTCTCACTACCATGCAATGCTACATTCCAGACAAATGCTTTCAGAATGGATTTCATAACATTTGAACTAAGATTGGATGTCAACATATCTCGCTTCTTCAGAAACGCTTTTCTTCCCATTCTGCATTTTATCGTGCTACTCAAATACCAAAATTCATCAACTACTTTTATCGTCTCATTGTTGTTGTTGTGGTCATCAGTCCGGAGACTGGTTTGCTGCAGGTCTCCACAATAGCCTATCCTGAGCAAGCCTCTTCATCTCCACATAAGAACGGCAATCTACGTCTGTCTGAATCTGCTTACTGTATTCATCTCTTGGTCTTCCTCTGCGGTTTTTACCCCACACACTTCCCTCCAACGCTAAATTCACAATTCCTTGATGTCTAAGAATGTGTCCTACCAATCGATCCCTTCTTTTAGTCAAGGTATGCCAGAAATTTCTTTTCTCTCCAATTCTGTTCAATACCTCCTCATTAGTTACACGATCCACCCACCTAATCTTCAGCATTCTTCTGTAGCACCATATTTCAAAAGCCTCAAACCTCTTCCTGTCCGCACTGTTTATCGTCCATGTCTCACTCCCATACAAGGCAACACTCCATACAAATGCCTTCAAAAGGGACTTCCTTAGATTTAAATCAATATTCGATGTTAACAAATTTCTCTTTTTCAAGAACGCACACAAAAGGATAGAACGCCAAATTACATCCGTGGGGTGGCGATGCCTCACGGAGGGAAAAATTTCAGCAACGAGAAGACAAATAAAAAAAAAAAAAAAAAAAAAAAAAAATAAAATAAAATAAAAAAATAAAAAAAAAAAAGGAAAAAAAAAAGGCACCATCGCTACGGTGTAGGAGGAGGATGTTAACTAACGCCCGGAAACATTTCATACATCCCAGATGCAAAATGGCTGAAACGACGCGAGACGCAGCGGGGGCTTGGTGCGGAGTACTCTGCCAGTTGTTGACAGCTCTGACGCTTGGCGAGGGACGGGCGCGGTATCGCCGGCCGCGGTGGCCAAGGGGACTGAGGCGCTTCAGTCACGGTCTGCACGGCCACTACGGTCGGGGGTTCGAATCCCCCCTCGGGCATGGATATTTGTGCCGTCCTAGTTCGTAAGTAGTTCATAAGTAGTTTGTAAGCTTAGGGACTGATGACCCCGTAGTTAAGTCCCGTAAGATTTACAAACATTTGAACATTTGGGCGTGGTATCGCACGGCCGCTAGGAACGCGACTACACAGCCGGGAGGCGAGGTAAACAAACCGCGACGAAGTACTGTTAGCACTCCGGGCCAACTTCAGCTCATGGTATACATGGCTCCCCTCGGACAGAGTCCCACGTATACTCAGTTCACTGAAACGAGAGTCAGACTGTAAACACGGTGAGGTGCGTGACCAGGGGTGGACAAATCGTGCGCGCTCTCTGTGTGGCCGCATCTGTTTCAGGTGAAAGGTCGGTGTGTGGTTTTGTATACAACTGTGATAATATAAGCTGATTGTAAACACTTTATTGAAGAACCATTTGCTGAATAGTAGCAAAAGTATTAGTGTTTATAATCACATTCAGTTTCAATAGTCTGTGTCTCTCTTTCTCTCTCGTTACTATCAAGTAAGAGTAAACTCATTATACCATCCTCGATTTTGTCTACCCATGCAGAAATCAAAAAAGGAATCATTAAGTTCTTCAGAGAATCTGAGATTGTGCAAATAAAAGTCAACGTCGGTTATTGTTATGAAAACACCTGCATCTACCGGAGTTGGTCATTCCTCATTGTATCATGTGGTTAGTACAAAGCCACACACTCTCTGAAGTCTCCCAAAAAAGACGAAAAGACAAAAAAAATCACTACAGAAACCAGTTTGCAAAATGCTTGCTTTCGTACACGAACATGGAGATTTGGGCAATTTGCAGAGAATTATATTTTATAATTTACTAGCTCAAAACCCCGGCGTTACCCAGGTATTTATTTATTTTTTCCTGCCATTTTTCAGGTATATATTCATTTATATAAGTGCTGTATGTCTCTGCAATCTCATAGGAATACATTAGTAGTAAGGAAGAAATAGATTAAAACTTGGTGCTTGATGGGTCGGTTTTCCATCAACTTTACTGCTTATGTGCCCATATCTAATGAACTATGTGTCATACTGTGATACAATTTAGAAGGTACATTCAAATATATGTGTGTATACTGTATGTGAAATATCCTGTAGCTACAGTTTGTAGTATAGAAATTGTAACATCATACTGAATGCCGTAGTTTTTCTCTATACACAGCGGAAAAGTAGCAAGCGAGAAACTTTTTTCCTATCATTATTTTACTATGGTTGCCAGCGAGAAAAAGTTTTTTAAGGGTTTGAAATTATGTTTAAAGTTTGTTGCAAGTCGCTAAGTACCCTCATTCTCATATAACGTATTTATAAAGTTTCGTCGCATTATGTAGCAGTTTTTACGATTTTTATTGTTTATGACGTCATATCTTTTGAACCATGCGCCGTATGTGATTCTTAACCATGCAGCAATTGTTACCTCACGTTAAGGAATGTGTGTACCAAATTTGGTTGAAATCGGTCCAATGGTTTGGGAGAAAATGAGCGACATTTTCGCAAAATGCAGCAGTTTTTCGCGCACCTTATTGTTTATGATGTCATATCTCGTGAACTATATATCGTATGTGATTCTTATACTTACGGCGACCGTCCTCCTGGATTGAAGCTTACGTGTACAAAATTTCATAAAGATAAGAACAAAACTGTAAATTTGTAAGCAATACGTACAAACATACGGACACTCTGTTTTATATATTAGATTGAGAGAAATGAATTGTAAATATGTTCGGCTTCTGTTACCACTGCTCTGTAGCAAACCACATAGCGACCCGATATCTGAAACGGTTGCGGCAATACTGAACTTACATTCACGGTTTTGTCCACGACTAGCCACGCGATTCTGTATGTTCACAGTCCGCCACTAGTTTCGGTGAACGGAGTATAGAACAAGTTCGATGCACTTGCCGGCCCCTTAATCAAACTCACCCGACCCTGGCGATGCCATCCATCGTATCAAACTGCATTATACTCTCCCTCCTATCTCCGCGCAGCGACCCACACCAACCCTCTCCCCCCCCCCCCCCCCCCAAACTACCGCGGTCCGCCACCGTCGCGCCACCGGCGGCAAGGAAAACACACGTCAGAAGACACTCGACGCACGATACATCAAACAGAGCCACGAGCAGTGCAAGCACAGAGAGATCGATAGTACTTGCGCCATTAATTAAATCAAGGACAGGTTGAGTCAAAGAAAGAGAAGCCGGGACGGCTCAGTTGTGTAGAGTGAAATTATGGTGCATAAGGTGGCGATCCGATGGCAGGCTGTGGGGTATGGCGGATGTCAGATGAACGTCTTCTGCTAGTGTGTGTAGTAGTCTTGTGTAGTTCGCGAACGAACTAGTTCAGAAGAGCGCTCCCACAGGCGAACTACGCGAACTAGTTCGCAGATCCCTCGCCTCTTAGTTCGTCCGCTCCTTTTCCGATGACTGACGGGTAACAGCGAGAGGACGCGAGAGCGCACAGAATCGCGTGATTCCCTTCTGCCAGTTGCCGTCATTTCGAGCTGACATGCAGCTCAGCTGTAGTTTTAGTAGCGGTAGCAAAAGCCAAACCGAGCGGACGAACTAAATAGGGAGACCTACTTCGCGGCCGAGCTGCGAACTAAAAGGAGAGCTACCGGTCGCGAACTAAAATAGGTGCGATAGGTCGCAAACTAAAATATGCGCGATAGCTCGCGAACTAAAATATGCGTAATAGGTCGCGAACTAAAATGTGCGTGATAGGTGGCGAACTAAAAAATGTGCGATACGTCGCGAACTAAAGTATGCGCGATAGGTGGGGAACTAAAATATGCATGATAGGTCGCGAACTAAAATATGCGTGATAGGCCGCGAACTAAAATATGCGTGATAGGTCGCGAACTAAAATATGCGCCATATGTCGGGAACATCGCGTGTTTGCTTTCTGCTGATGAGAGCCATTTCGAGGTTAGCGTCTGTCTGCTACATTACATAGTTCAGTGTTACAAAATTTCTGCTTTAAAGAATTATGCACTCTACAATATCTGACTAATAAAATCCATAATACCAAGATATAGAGATAACTCTAAACTTAAACGCGAGAAATTGTCCACAAACTCTTTCTTTTGGTTTGCGTGATATCGTTAGCGGCTCAAGCAGCAAGAGCATGAAACAGCTAGGTGGGGGAATTCTCACTCCATCTGCATGCGCAGACCACGCCGCTCAGCCGTCACTGGCAGCGGACGAACTAAAAGGCATGATGAAATTCGGAGGCGGCGGTGTGGTGGTGGTGTATTTTTCATTGAGGGGGCTTGCACAGCTTGCTGTTTTGCGTGCCACTATCACAGCACAAGCCTACGTTGACGTTACCTTCTTGCTTCCCACTGTTGAAGAGCAATTCGGAAGGCGATTGCATCTTTCAACACTATGGAGCACCTGGTCATAAGGCACGGCCTGTGGCGGAGTGGCTACACCCTAATAACATCCCTGTTGTGGGCTGTCCACTGTCCTCCACATAGTCCTGATTTTAATCCTACAGAACACCTTTAAAAAAAACCTTTGTAATGTTTTTAAACGCCGACATCGCGCCAGGCCTCGCGACGTTCATCGGTACCTCTCGTAAGTGCAGCACTCCGTGGAGAATGGGCTGCCATTCCGCAAGAAACCTTCCAGCACTGGACTGAACCCACTAGAATAGTAAGTGGTTGCGAAAATACCCTTGATCTCCTAGCAACAAATAATCCTCAGCTAGTAAAGAGCATCAAAACAGAGACAGGGATAAGCGAACATCGAGTTGTAGTAGCGAGACTGAATGTCGAAATTCCCAAATGCACCAAAAATAGACGAAAAATTTATCTATCCAATAAAGCAGATAAAAATTCGCTTCACGCTTTCCTGAGTGATAGTCTCCAGTCTTTCAAAACTAAAAATCCGAGTTGAGATCAGTTGTGGGTTACTTTCAAATCAAGCACTTCATCCATTTCAGCAACTGTTCAGGTTATAAATTAATAAAATTCAGCAACCAATTGCTTGTTATTATTTATTTTAGACGACCGGTTTCGGACGCTTGAGTGCCCTTCTTCTGGTCTATTTTAGTATTGTTGCTTAAAGAATGTAGCTACATGCTATTAGGAGAATCAACACTGAGTCCAGAGATTATGCCTATTCTCTGCACTCAGTGTTGATTCTCCTAATAGCATGTAGCTACATTCTTTAAGCAACAATACTAAAATAGACCAGAAGAAGGGCACTCAAGCGTCCGAAACCGGTCGTCTAAAATAAATAATAACAAGCAATTGGTTGCTGAATTTTATTAATTTATAACCAAATAAATCAATAAAAGAGGGGGGTGACTCCCCGTGGTACACAAAACAGATCAGATCACTGTTGCAGAAGCAAGGAAAAACGCATGCAAAATGTAAAAAGACACAGAATCCACAAGACTGGCAATCTTTTACTGAAACTCGCAACCTAGCGCGGACTTCAATGCGAGAAGCCTATAGTAGTTAACCACAACGAAATCCTGTCTCGTAATCTTGCAGAAAATACAAAGTAATTTTGGTCATATGTGAAGTACACTAGCGGCAAAACACAAATAATACCTTCTCTACGCGATAGCAATGGTAATACTACCGATGACAGTACTGCTAAGGCAGAATTACTAAACACGGCTTTCCGAAATTCATTCAACAAAGAAGACAAAGTGAACACTCCAGAATTCAATCCAATAACAGATGCCAACATGCGAAACTTAGAAGTAGATGTTCCTGGAGTAGTAAAACAACTTAAGGCACTAAACAAAAACAAATCTTTGGTCCAGATTGTATACCAACTAGATTCCTTTCAGAGTAAGCTGATGCAATAGCTCCGTACTTAGCTATCATTCACAACCGATCACTCAGCGAAAGATCCGTACCCAAAGACTGGAAAGTTGCCCAAGTTACTCCAATATTGAAGAAAGGCAATAGGAGTGATCCCCAAAATTACAGGCCATTGACGTCGATCTGCATTAGGATTTTCGAACACATACTTTGTTCGAACATTATGAACTACCTCGAAGAGAACGACCTATTAACCAATAGTCAACACGGATTCAGAAAGTATCGCTCTTGCGAAACACAGCTTGTTCTTTATTCACATAATGTGATAAGTGCCATCGACAAGGGATCTCAAATCGATTCCCTATTTCTGGATTTCCGGAAAGCTTTTGCCACTGTACCTCACAAGCAGCTTCTAATGAAATTGCGTGCTTATGGAATATCTCCCCAATTGTGCGATTGGATTCACGATTTCCTATCAGAAAGGACACAGTTCGTTGTAATTGACAGTAAGTCATCGAGTAAAACAGAAGTGATATCTGGCGTTCCCCAGGGAAGCGTTATAGGTCCCCTACCATTCCTTTTGTTTGTAAACGATTTAGGAGACAATCTGAATAGCTCCCCTTAGACTGTATCTGTGTAGATGTAGATGTGGAAGCTGTCATCAAGGGTAAGGGTAGGCCAACACCATATTGAATTCCAGTATTAACGACTGAGGGCGCCACCAACTTGTAAGTCTTTTTCAGCCAGTTGTTCGGATACTTTGATCACATAGTGTATGTCTGTGACACAAATTTATTTAAGGAGAAATAATTTTTAACGGGTCTTTGGTAAGTGAAAGGTTAGCTGTGTGATGTTTTATCAAAATATGGATGGAACACCGTTAGTCTACCAATGTCCTTTTGTACCCTTCGGAAATAACGAAAGTCGAAACGCGTAAGGCATAAATTTAAAATGTTCAAATGTTTGTAGAGCTTATGGGACTCGAATACGGGGCCATCAGTCCCTAAACTTACAAACTACCTATGAACTACTTAATACTAAGGACGTCACAAATATCAATGCCCGAGGGGGGATTCGAACCCCTGACCGCAGTGGCCGTGCAGACCGTGACTGGAGCTCCTCAGTCCCCTCGGCCAGCGCGGCCGGCGGCATAAATTTATTGTTAATTGTACGTGTGGACAAGATTTTAATGTTATTTTCATTCGATACTGCGGTTTGGAGTGAGTTAGTTTAAGAAAGATGGTGACGTGATGTCATTCTTGAACACGCTATATTAACTACCTGAGGAAAGTTACAAGTGTGTTTGAACTGCGTTTAAATCCGTAAATGACCGCAGGACGTAGAATTCCAGTTAACGAGATACATAGAAAGCACTTATTAGGTGTACATTTCATTCGTAGTTTTATGTGTGCATTATTAGTAACACTCATTAGTCCTGGATAATGAGAATTTACCCCGCTGCACGTTAAACGACTGTAAATAATTCCTAAATTACAGCTGAAATTGAATTGACACATGAAAATCAAATCAGCTATGATGAAATAAAGCACTAATTGACTTTCCTGACCTTCTGGACAGAGTAAGTTATTAAGGCTGGCGAATAAATGTGCAGAAGATAAAGTTCAATCTTAGCTAACAAAATTTTGATAATTAATGGAATAAAACAAAATTTCTAGTGCCATCCAAAGTATTTAGATCAACAAGTTGACACCTTGTAACTCTCTCTCGGAAACAGTTATTACAAATAGGCCGGCCATTACGTATATATTAGTGTAACGTAGAGACTGCGGTTTCTTTCAGTAAGTATTGTTTTGGAAGAACAAATCAAACATATCAAGGGTTAAATTAAGAAAGGAAAGGGTCGTGTTGTGAAGAGATATTGATGTAGATAGATGTATTTCGCAGTACTCGTTGCTCTAGGAAGGTATCATTGGTAGACTGACAGCTCAGTAGGTTGTTTCATTATATGGTATTCAACTTTTCAATGCAGAAGAAACTGTAGATAATATCAGAAATTGAAACTTTTTACTTTGCTAGAGATTTATGCTGGCGAAACGTCAAACATCAGGTGAGAAAATTGAGACGGAACCCAATAGAAAGTATATCAAGTAAAAAAAGGGCCATTAACCATTCTCTTCGTATCACGTGTTGCCAAGGCAAAGGCAGGCGGGTTTTTATGCCATAACAGCAGATTTTTGAATTTTTTTATGGTAAATATACTTTTTACAGGTGTACTAATACGTCAGGATGGTCTAGAACCTGAAAATATTTTTCAATTGATAATTGCCTAAATTGTTGAGTATGAAACTCATTGTCAAGTTCCTGTTGTTGTTGTGGTCTTCAGAACGCAGACTGGTTTGATGCAGCTCCCCACGCTAGCCTGTCCTGTGCAAGTCTCTTCATCAGAGGATACGTTCGGCACCCCACATCCTTTTGAATCTGCTTCCTATATTCGTCCCTCGGTCTACCTCTACGATTTTTAACCCACACGCTTCCTTCTAATGCTAAGTTGACAATTCCTTGATATCTCAGAATGTGTCCAATCTATCCCTTCTCTTAGTCAGGATATGCCAGAAAATCCTTTCCCCCGGATTCGGTTAAGCACGTCCTCATTTGTTACCTTATCTACCTATCTTATTTTCATCATTCGTCTGTAGCACCACATTTCAAAAGCTTCTATCATATTTTTATCTGAACTCCTTATCGTCCACGTTTCACTCCCATACAATGCTACACTCCAGACGAATGATTTCAGAAAGGACTTCCTAACATTTAAATTAATATTGGATGTTGACAAATTTCGCTTCTTTAAAAACATTTTATATCTTCTCTACTTCGGCCATCAGAAGTTATCTTGCTACCCAAATAACAAAATTCATATATTACTTTTATTGTCTCATTACCTAATCTAATTCCTTTAGCATCGCCTGATTTTCTGACATTGCATTCCATTGCCTTCGTTTTACTCTTGTTAATGTTCATCTTATATCTTCCTTTCAAGACACTGTCCATCCCATTCAATTGCTCTTCCAGATCTTTTCCGGTCTATGACAGAATTACTATGTCATCGGCAAACCGCAATGTTTTTATTTCTTCTCCCTGCACTTTAATGCGCTCTCCGAATTTCTCCTTCTATTCATTCACAGCCTGCTCAATGTACAGACTGAACAACATTGGGGGAAGGCTACAACCCTGTCTTACTCCCTTTCCATCCTCTACGTCCCTTTCTTGCCCTTCGACTCTAATAACCGCTGTTTGGTTTTTGTATAGGTTGAATATAACTCTTCGCTCCCTATATTTCACCCCTGATACCTTCAGAATTTGGAAGAGTGTATTCCAGTCGACATTGTCAAAAGCTTTCTCCAAATCGACAAACGCTAAAATCGTAGGTTTCCCTTTCCTTAGACTATCTTCTAAGATAAGTCGTAATGTGAGTATTGCCTCCCATGTTCCTACATTTCTCCTAAATCCAAACTGATCTTCCCCGAGGTTAGATTCCGCAAGTTTTTCCATTCGTCTGTAAATATTTCGTGTTAGTATTTTGCACCCATGACTTATTAAACTGATAGTTCTGTAATTGACTGCACTTGCTTTCTTTGGAATTGGAATTACAATATTCTTCTTGAAGTCGGATGTTATTTCCCCTGTCTCATACATCTTATATACCAGGTGATACAATTTTTTGACGACTGGCTCTCCTAACGACATCAGCAGTCCAGACGGAATATCATCTACTCCAGGGGCCTTGTTTCGACTCAAGTCCTTCAGCGCTCTGTTAAATTCTTCTCGCAGTATCATATCTCCTATCTCATCTTCCTCCAATCCTTTTTCCCTTTCTAGAATACAGACTTCAAGTTTATCTCCTTTGTATAGGCCCTCTATATATTTCTTTCACAGTTCAGCTTTCCCGTCTTTGCTTTACTGGTTTTCCGTCTGAGTTCTTGATATTCACGGCTGGTTTTCTTGTCTCCAAATATCTCTTTTATTTCCCTGTAGGCAGTATCTATCTTTCCTCTAGTTATTCTTTTACAGTTCTGTATTTGTCCTCTAGCCACTCCTGCTTAGCCAGTCTGCACTTCCTGCCAATCTCATTTGTCAGACGTTTGTACTCCCTTTTTCCTGTTTCACTTGCAGAATTTTTATATTTTCTCCTCTCATCAATTAAGTTCAGTATATCCTGTGTTATCCAGGGATTTCTATTAGGCCTTCCTGCCTATATGGTTCTCTGCAGCCTTCACTACCCTATCTCTCAGAGCTACCCATTCTTCTTCTACTGTAGTATTTTCCCCAGTTTCAGCCAATCCTTGCCTATTGCTCCCTCTGAAACTCTCAACCAACTCTGGTTCCTTCAATTTGTCCAGGTTCCATCTCCTAACCTTTCTACCTTTCTGCAGTTCATAACCAATAAGTTATGGTCAAAGTCTATATCTGCCCCTGGATATTTCTTACAGTTTAAAACCTGGTTTGTAAATCTATTCCTTACCATTATAAAGTCGATCTGGTACCTTCCGGTGTCTCCTAGTCTCTTCCACGCATACAGTCTTCTTTCATGATCATTAAACCAACTGTTGGTGATCATTAATTTGTGCTCTGCGCAAAATTCTACCAAGCGATCTCCTCTTTCATTCCTTTTTCCCAGTCCAAATTCACCTAGTACATTTCCTTCTCTTCCCTTTCCTACTACCGAGTTCCAGTCCCCCATCACAATAAAATTTTCGTCTCCCTTTACTGTCTGAATGATTTCTTTTATCTCCTCATACATTTTTTCGATATCCTCATCATCGGCCGTGCTAGTTGGCATATAAACTTCCACTACTATGGTCGGTGTTGGCTTAGTGTCTATCTTTACTGCGATAATTCGTTCACTATGCTGTTCATAGTAACTTACCCGCATTCCTATTTTCTTATTCATTATCAGACCTACTCCTGCGTTACCACTAACCGATTTTGTATTGATAACCCTGTACACACCTGACCAGAAATCCTGTTCATCCTGACACCGAACTTCACTAATCCCTACCATATCTAACTTTATCCTACCCATTTCTCTTTTTTAAATTTTTTAGCTTACCTACGCGATTTAGGGTTAGACATACCACGCTCCGACCCGTAGGATGCCATTTTTGTTTTAGTTCCTATTGACTACTAAAAATTCAAATTATGGGTTATTTTTAAACGTTTAACTATTTGTGGAATCCGGTAGAAGCCTTGACTCAAAAATCAAACATTTCTTCATAAATTTTAATGGTACCTCACGTAATTACTATATTTTCAGAAGTTGGGCCGGAAGTAACCACTCCACACTGTACCACTTGGTAACGCAAGCGTTATAGACAACTTATTGGTGTATACCTGACAGGGTCTTCAAAAAAGAGGAGAGACGACTGTTTGAGTGGTACCGGATGATGAAGTCATTTCTATTTGCTGTATTGTATTCATCCGAGAAATACTGATAAGCTCGCTAAGCCGGGTTCCTGTATGATGTCCAACGATGTTACCCCATCTGCGGTGACCGGAGTACCATCATTGCCTAAAGATACATTTATTTTGGTGGTTCTAAAGGAATATATATGTACTTTTTAGTGTACTGGGCTGTGGATGATTCATTTATGTCTTTATGTGCTTTGTAGGGTAATCGTTGGAAGCTCACACCTCATGTCGCATTTACAAAATGTATAGCACACCTAAAAAAATGTTCAAATGTTTGTATAGTCTATGGGACTTAACTACGGGGTCATCAGACCCTAAACTTACAAACTACTTATGAACTACTTACGAACTAGGACGGCACAAACATCCATGCCCGTGGGGGGATTCTAACCCCCGACCGTAGTGGCCGTGCAGACCGTGACTGGAGCGCCTCAGTCCCCTCGGCCACCACGGCCGGCAGCACACCTACATTGGTGTGTTTGTAGATAATGTTAAGGATAGGGGTGCTATTTTCCCGTGGCAAGCACAGAGTTTGTCCTTTCTTTGTCTAGCACTTATTGATTATTGAGAAGAGAAATTATCTCTTTAATATTGATACAGTGAGTATGACAAATATAGTACAGTTTCCACCTGCCTCCTCGTCTCGAAGTATTATGTTACTAAAATGCAGTCTAAGACTGCAAATAAATAAATAAGTACATACGAAAATTTAAATAATCGGCACACCACTAACGAACCATCCTAAAAAGACGCAACTGGTAGAAGTAGTGTGTGTACGAAACAAGTTTGTTCATAATGGGAGTCAGGCGATCAATATCCGATTCGACCAGAAATTGGTAGCACAGCGTGCTGAAACTAGCCGTCACACTTTCTTTTGTTTCAATATTGATACAGTTGTTAGATGTGCTGTTCAGCGATATTGTGCCAAGTTCAGTCCATCTGAGACATTACATATTAAGAATCCCGATCTGATTACTGAGCGGTCCCATATTGCTGAAAACATGAACTGGCGATCCTCTGACTTTGCTGACAAATTAGGGTTCACCAAGCTTGAAGAGAATAGAAATAAAAATCGTCACCTTGTGCGAGCGGCTTAGTATGGCTTTCCATGAATGGCGTAACATATCGAGGTATCGCAATGCATTAAGTGTGCCGCTGATGACACTGAGGGTAAAGTAGCAGCCTAGATCATTACTCTTGGATCACGGGTAGTACAGCGGCAGACAGGTTGGTATTCCATACCTTTTCGGGGAATCTCCAGACACCTCTTCGCGTTTCATTGGGACTGTGTTCAAGGCAATCCGTCAACAAAAATAACTCGAATAAAATACGTGGCCAAATGTGACGGACACCATTGCAGACAGACTTGTTTTAGGTTAATGATTACCGACACGTGAGTTCAGCCTTCTTGTTGTGAGCTGCCTCTTAATGTCATCATTGAAATATCAGTTGTACGTCGGATGGATATTAATAATGAAACTGGAGTCTGACTGTCTCTCAAACGATTACTCGGCCCTCAGTTTCTTTCGTTTTCTTGTGGCTGTAGTCTGTCATAATTCATCCATTCTTTCCAACAACGGAATGATATTGGGAAAGTCGTTATGTTCAGCGTTTACTATCCTTCCAAACTGCGCGGTTGTACAGCACTGGAGAGACACATATTCTACCATTATCTGTCAACTAACGTGAGAGTTTGTGTCGTCACTCGCGTGTGCATTGTTGTCAGTGGGCGAACCACTGTTCAGCAGTCCCTTTGCTGTTGTGTCAAGTTAGCTGCAACAATGGTAAGCTAGCTGACGGACCATGGTACGCCATACATCACGACACTAACCTTTGGATCAATTTCTACTATTCCACATGGAGTTAAGTTTTCCAGTGCGAGAATACGGTACGATAATACAACAGTACCATGAAAACAGAACTGATGTGTTGATTAAACTTTGCTTAGTCTCATGGGTTTCTCTTACATACTGTAACAACGATTTTTTTATTTACTTGATTTACTAAACACTTAGGGATGATAATTTAGTAATAAGTAATGGAAAAATTTACTTTATAGTAAATGTAAAGTATCTCAGCAAGAAAATTGATAATGAACTGTTGTATCAGTATTGGTATAATACATCAATGCACATTAAAAGTAGGCCACTGTACGTAATAAAACCTTAATTCTGGTAGGAGGTACCCAGATAGGACTTTACTGTTGCATAAAAAGCTTAATTTTAGCAGTAAAATTAGCAAAAAGGTCCGTGTGAACTACCGTCTACTGCCTGCTGCAAAACCTTGTTCCCTGGCCCAAATTGAGAACTGACTTACTCTAAATTACTCTAATAACAGGAAGTTAACAATACAGTGGCCAATATACGTAGCAGCTCACACGAAATTACATACAGGCATTAGTAAACAAAAGACCACAATTAAAGTTAATTCATAAAGGTGGCTAAAGAAACACATTTCTGGAGCAACGAAACTTAAACATAGAAAATTGCATCTGAGCTTGTTCTCAGAACTGGTGAAAAACTATAAAAGGAGGAACGTGCTCGAAAACTACAATTTATAGGGAAGTCAAAGTTATACTGAACTTAACTTGTTTATTCAAGTCCAACACAAGCAAAATAGGGAACCAATTTTGTTAATACAATAAAAATGAATCCCACTGAAATAATGTTCTTAAGTTAACCTATCTTACACAGACGATGCCCAGCATTGAATTTGACATAACTTACACAGGACTAAACGCTACTGGGAGAAGGATTTACAAACAACACTCACTCGCTCACACACATGCAATGCAACAGCGAAACCCACCAAAATCAGCGTGCTGAAGCGAGGCAGAAGCAGGCGCCGATATCGTAGGCAAAATTCAGCACAGCCGGAAGTACCACACAACACAATATACAATCAAACTGCGAAGATGGCTCTGGTCTGTCGTGCCTGATTTGAGATGGTGAGTGAGCGTAGCAAAGATAAGTTGCATTTAGATTAGACCGCGAGCAAACACGCTGACGGCGACACACTGCTACGTTACATGATAGCACTCCACTGAAGGTGAAGTGCTTAAAAATCGGATTCATTACACAAAATCAGAGCCGACTCTTAGATTGCAATCTGAGAGTAAACTACCTAGGCACTGGTTTATGATAAGTGGCGTGAATTCAGGTGACTAGCCGCAAATCCTGGAAGTCGCAGTTCGGACCCACGTGATCCGAAGACCGAAAAATATGTATAAATTCAATTTCAGAAAAATAAAGAAATTTAACAACAGCATGCAATCCTTAGAAATGTTTAGAATTTCATAAGCAAGCTGTTGAAGGAAGTTGTACAAGGCTAGGAGAGAATTACTGACAAAGACTGAGTGCATACTACAAGTTCGGAGAAGAAACAGCAAAATTAGAAATAGGCAGTGAGAGAAGATCGCGATATGTTAGTGAAGTTAGAAGGATACACGCATAATTACTTGCCTGATGGGCATGGAACAAACAATAGTGGAAGCTGAAGTCTTTGTTCAGACCACATGGAACACACATATGACTCACGGAAGGAAACGATAAGAAACGTTTTAAATGCACTGTACAAAAATGAACATATCGTCTGTTAGAAATCGGGCCCCACAAAGCTAGAAAGAATTTACACCGAGTTCGTACACTGCCATATAATCACAAAAGGTTTGAATATACCAGGCCGTTATCAAACTGCAACTAGTAACACATACATCGCGTTTATCTGTTGTAAATCATAGGATTGAAAAACTAGAAAACATTTCCGCGCATGATCGGAATAAATATTCCAAAAAATGAATCTAAGTTCACGAGTCTAATTTAAACATGCTAGACAACAAATAGCGACCATCTCCACAGGCACAAGAGCAGAACCAACCTTACCGCGGTCTGAGCACAAAGTGAAGAACTAGCAGCCAGGAGGCGCGGGAAAGCTACCGGTAACTGGGAAATCCATCACAACAGCGGTGGTGGGGAGAGAAGATCGCGTGACTCGCCCTGGAGAAGGCTCGTCGACTAGCTTGTAACCAAAGGGTGTAGAAACCTCTTTGGTCGCATCACCAGCAGGGGTTGGTAACCACTAACTATCGACTCTGAGCCAGAGACAACCATGCAAAGCGAACTACTACCACCCACATTCAGACAGCCATTAGATCCTCGCACATCCACTTAAAAGTAAAACAAGTACACATTCTCCAGGGACAGTGGCGTAGCGGAGAATCTGTACTTATTGCCACATTCATAACCACAATAATAAATTATTAAAATAATAACATCCTAGCAATATTAACTAACATTTAATAAACTAATATTTTAAAACATAAAATAAAATGCTATTCCTCATGCCTTGAAAAGAGTGGGGTTCTAGTTTTAACAAAATGCTAATATAGCGACATCAAATAAATTACAATTTCATAAAAAATATATGGAAGACGACAGACGGTCGTCTTTCAACATACAATAAAAATTTTATCTCTTTGTGAGAAAACGCCCAACACCTGCATGCAGGCAGAATCAGCTTTCATCACTAAAGAACACTGCCCGTCCCTCCAGGGGGCTCGCGGTTCTATCGTGAATACGTGCATGGCGAGAACGGTGCCCCGAGCTAATGCAGTCTTCCTTCCTTCTTTACTTCGGTTGGGGGTTTGAAAGGGAACAACCCCTTCTTTACTTCCCAGACTGCATTTCCTTTACTCCTACCCTCCTCCTATCGTAACTCCTTCCTCTCCTCACTGGGACACACAAACTTAGCAGTTTAGTCCCCCTATGACAACCAAACAACCCAGCCCAACCGCTGCCTACCATTTCAACGTTCAAGCGATTTTCTGACGGCACCAAGAGAACTGTGCACGTCGAGGTTAGGCGTGATTGAAACACGGCCTGTAGTTACACTATTAGTAACTATTAGTACAGTTCGCATTGACACTTCTGGGCTCATAAATACTCTTTTCTATGTTGTGGTAGCTGTATGATATGCCACTGCCACCATTACAACATAAAGACCTTGGAGTGGACATCTAAAACGTAGTCTACAAGGGTGAGAATGATCATATAAAAATTGCAACCAGCACAGTTGCATATTTACGCAGCACGTCCATCTTGTGTGTCAGTTATCACAAAAGGAGCATTTTGTAGACTGCATAGACAAGAACAGTACATGAAATACTTAATGTTAATTATCCGTAATTTCTTACTTCCTCGTAGTAGATATCTCAAACAAAGTGCCGAAAATGGTAAAGTGATAAAGTGAATGTTAATCCTCGAGCGACAGCGATGGTACAAATATGCTACCACATTTCTTTAAATGCTCACTGTTGTCGGAATAATGAAGATACCGTATTTCCGCTTTAGTTATTCCTCAATTTAGCCTTATCAATTATGTCAGTGAAGGTTCTGAGTTCCTAGTGCATGGCTGTGTCCACCCAAAAAAAGTTTTGTTAGGGAGTGCATCACTGGTAGCAGATATGCACCACGCTGCTTGTCATGTAAGATTGTTTTGTGTTACGTCTAGTTTTCTTGCAAATGTATTTGTGGCAGTTTCTATTACATATTTATTATATAAATTTTATCCTAAATATTATAATGCTCAGAAATTTAAATTTATTTCGTAAATAGAAACTTCGAGAAATTGTCTTCTAGCTTCTCCTGATTAGCCATGCTGAAGTTTCCGTCAATCTCAATTTTAACCCTTTTTAAGCCTTATACAATGCGAACAAGAGTGTTATTCTACTACGTAATTTAATCTTCAGGACTCGTAGACGTGGTATTGGTCTAACAGAAGAGGAAATAGACTTCTTTCGACAAATAATGAAGATCTTAGTGATTTTTGTCTAGATTCCTCATCAGATCGCGAACAGGAAACTATTATTCAAATGTAAACCCTAGTTCCAAACCCGAACAAGATTTCAGACGAAATGAATTTGATATTGAAGACGGTACCACTCTGTGGAGTAAAATGTCATACAAGCAGCAATCCAAAACACTGAAAGAGAATATCGTAAAAATCTTCCCTGGTTCAAAAGGTAAAGCAAGGGGGCGTGAGGTTAGCAACGAAAACTCTCAGTATGATTAATGAGGTAATTTTGTGTACTAAGTTCCACATAACACAGAAAAGATCAGACACTAATTACTCAAGAGACAGGAACTAGAGGAAAGTAACGAAAGAGGAAATGATAGTACTGCTGGATTATTGTCAACTTTCGGAATAACTTTACATTTGTTATGTTTATACACCGAAGGTAATTGATATATTAATTCAGATATTAACAGATGTGACATTTCTACCTGTGCATTAAATTACGATCACTTAGTAGCTATGTACAAGGTTTGTAGTTTGTTTTGTGTCCCAACTTCGTCGCCGCTATTGTGTCCCAGCCTCGCCGTAGGTGTCGGTGGAGGGGAGCAGCCAGAAACTATAAACACTCGAGTAAATTAGAAAGATATATATATTGCACAGAATGTAACAATACTTAACTTTTACATAGTACTGCAGAATGTTGATACATAGTTGTTAGAGGCCTGCCTAGTGCCTGTACAATAGCAAAGTCTTCACTCGTGCCTATCGGATTACGAAGGTCCTAACTCGTTGCTATCTCAGTCCGAAGTGGTTACTCGTTGCTCTCTCAGTCCGAAGTGGCCGTTGTCCTTCAGTGGTGGCCACGAGCGGCGTTCCAGCAGAGGGCGCTCGTGGCTGTCGTCGGAAGAACGCCGCGCCGTGCATGCATGGCGGCGTGCGGCGAAAGTAGGTGGCGCGCACTTTGTACTTGTGCGACACCACACCCCTCCCCCCCAAACCGCCGCGCCGTCGTGGCGTAGGGCTGAGGGCCACGGCGACGGCACTGGGAGGAGGGCCTGAGCGGGGGCGTTACTGGTGGGACGGGCGTCGTAGCTGAGGCCGGGATCGAGACGCCGTCCGCGCCCCGGCATCCGCCTTGCGATCCTCCAGGGAACCCGCCGAAACCTGGGGAAGGGCGCCCGCCCCCGCCCAGAGGGAGCAGGTCATCTTCTTCTGAGGTGCGTGGCCCAAGCTGGGGGGGCCCGCACGGTCCCGAAGTCCCTCTCGGTGACGCTGTCATCTGCGGCGGCGACAGCGGCGGCGACGACTGCATCGGAGGTGCGTCGACCTCCATGGGGACGATCTCGTAGTCCGGGGACGAACGATGTGGTTGTGCTCCCTGGCGGTGAACTGGGTCTGGAATCAAGAAACCGGAGACAGGATCGCGCGGCCTGTGCAGGCGTAATTGGTTTGCGTGGCGCCGCAGCTCCGACCCTGTGGAAGAACGTACAACAAACATATTGCGCCCGAGCACGCGCTGAATGGTGCCCGGTAACCATTTCTTCTTGTTGCCAGCAAACACCCTGTACAGCACCGGCGTAGAAACCTGAAAACGCGTAGCGCCATACGAACCGACTCGGTGCGTGGGAGGCTGCAGCAGGTGAAGGAGAGTGCGGTGACGGCGGCCGTGTAGCAGCTCGGCAGGAGACGGGCCGTCACGTGGCATGCACCGATACGTAGACAGGAAAATTTGAAGAGCTTGCTGCCTGGAGTGCTGACCTTTCATCTTCTCCATGTGAGACTTGAATGTTCGAACGAAACGTTCTGCTTCACCATTGGACTGAGGGTGAAAAGGTGCGGTGGTGATATGCTGAATGCCATTCACACGACAAAACTGTTGAAATTCCGCACTAACAAACTGAGGTCCATTGTCACTGACGATAGATTCAGGCAAACCTTCGATGCAAAACACTGATGTTAAGGCACTGATTGTACTAGAAGCTGTCGTTGAGTTCATGGCAATCACAAAAGGAAACTTGCTGAAAGCGTCTACAACAATTAACCAGCGCGTATTCCAGAAAGGTCCGGCAAAGTCAATATGTAAACGTTGCCATGGTCCCTTGGGGCGTGGCCAGTCTGAGAAACGCTGTGGAGGAGCCGCCTGATGCTCCGCACAAACTGTACACTGTGATGTCATGCTCTCTATCTGAGCGTCCATACCAACCCAGGTACAATGACGTCTGGCCAGTTGCTTTGTCCTAACAATACCCCAATGTCCTTGATGCAGGAGGCGTAACACTTCACGTTGCAGGGAACGAGGAACAATCACTCTTGTTTGGTCGTTGTCCGTATGTAACAACAGTACACCCTGACTTAAAGACAATGCATGACGTTGTGCAAAATAACGTCGAACCAGAGGCCGATCAATGTCTTTGGCTCTGGCAGGCCAACCAAAGCGAACAAAACGTGCTACCACACTTAGGTCTGCATCCGCAGCTGTTTCCTGTGCAACCCGACGAGAGTTCAAAGGAAAGTCTGCGACAGCGGAAGCATCTCTGGAGTCTATCTGACAACATGCCATTTCCGAAGAATCAAACGAAACATCCTGGCCAACCGGAAGTCGGGAAAGTGTGTCCGCGTTTGCGTGTTTAGTGGTAGGTCGGTACAAAATCTCATACTGATAATTAGACAATATCAAGGACCATCTCTGAAGCTTTTGTGCCGAACGTGGCGGAATTGGCTTTGTGGGTGAGAACAACGACGTGAGAGGCTTGTGGTCTGTCAACAAATAGAATTTTCTGCCATACAGATAATGATGAAACTTTGTGACGCCGTAAATGATTGCTAAGGCCTCCTTTTCTATCTGACTGTAATTCTGTTGCGTCGGCGTCAGTAGCTTGGATGCAAAGGCAATAGGACGATCGTGACATCCAATACGATGTGAGATTACAGCGCCTACACCGTACGACGAGGCGTCAACTGCTAAATCAATCTTAGAAAAGAAACGAGACTGTCCTAATTTGTCCATCAGTTCCTCAGGTCGGGGCAGAGGGTAAGTGTCTACAATTGTTTGACTGTTCACTGTTGATTTAAAGTCCGCACAGAGACGAAGTTTTCCTGACGGCTTGGGTATAATTACTATAGGCGAGGCCCACTGACTCGCAGAAACAGGAGAAATCACCCCACTATCTTGCCAACGTTTAAGTTCGTCTGCAACTTTATCACGAATTGCGATAGGCACTGGTCTAGCTTTACGAAATTTTGGAACTGCAGATTCTTTTAAAGTTACATGTGCCACGAAGTCTTTTGCACAACCTAGTTCCGGCGAAAACAAGTCACTGTATTTGTCACACAATGCATTGATTTTATCCTGAGGCACTATTGACGAAATTTGAAGCACATCTCTTTGAATTGATAAACCAAACAAGTCAAAAGCATCTAGTCCAAAAATGTTCTGTGTCGATTTGGCCTGAAGAACAACAAAAGCAACTGTTTTCGTTACACCTTGAAAAGAGGCAGGCAGGCTACACGTTCCTAGCACGGGAATATTTTGACCAGTGTACGCTGTTAACACTTGCTGTGACGGCGACAATTTTGGCGAACCCAGAAGTTCATAAGTATCTTTATTTATTAATGTAACAGCGGAACCAGTATCAAGCTGAAATTGCACAGACTTATTTTCTATAGAGAGAGTAACAAACAGCTTGTGCTTCTGGCGCACGACCGGTGCGCGAATGTGGGCAACGTCTAATACATATTGTTTTCTGCGCTTGCGCGGGTTGCGTGCGGTAGGAAGCGGCGCATACTCGGCACACAGCGGATTAACCACACTGTCACTAGATGACACTACCGCCGGATCGGCGTCCGCGCAATGCGAGGCTACTGCACTAAAATTACTTTGAGTAGCTACACCAATTCTACTGTCACTAGCTACACAGTACTGGGCACCATTACAATTAGAAGTTGCAGAAGGCACTATTTTCACTACAGGAATGCACTGTTCATAGTCATTTTGCGTGTCCCGAACCCTTTTCCGTTGCACTGTTTTACGCGCTCGTCGGCGCTTGCTACGTGGTGCACTATATAGTTGTGCAGTAGGCGCAGAAGAACTTTCTCGCAATTGAGAACCAAGCAAAGCACTGTTCAATTCCACAGCCCGTATAACATTTACCGAATGAACTGTTCTCGCACTTTGCGAAGCACCGTTTCTAACGTTACTGTTCTTTGAGTTTTTAATTTGCATACACACAGACTGTACATGTCCTGATTTGCCACATTGATAACAGGTTGCGTTGCGACTAGGGCAATGAGCACGCTTGTGGCGAGACACACACTGGGGGCAAGATTTACGTACATTTTTCTGAAATGAGCGTTGGCGCCCGTTATTCAAATTACTGTGTCTAACACTACGGGGCGACCTTTGCGTCGCACTTTTACTCTGGCTACTGTTCACTGTATGTTCAGCACGGCCGGTAGAATTTAAAGAATCACGAGTGCTATACTGAGAACTGCGGCTAGGAAAGCGTCCGTTGCGGCGCACTGAATTTACACTATGGCTTTGCATTTCTACATCAGCTAAGTCAAAAGTATCATGCGCTTCTATAAGCTGCAGTACACTGTCTAATGAGGGGTCAGACTGTTTCAGAATTGCTGCTCTAATTCTGGGGTCCTGAATATTCTGCGTAATCGCATCCCTCAACATCACGTCACTATACGAAAGTCCACAAGAGCAAGTAAATTTACATTGACGGGTTAAGCCCTTCAATTCCGTAATCCACTCTTGGTGTGACTGCTGCGGTAATTTTTTAAGTCTGAAAAATCGGTATCGTGCAGCTGCTACAAGAACTTTTCTCTCATAATGAGCGTTCAGTGCATCTACAATTTGTTCAAAGTCTACATCACTAGGAGATGCGTGCGGGAATAGTTTCTGCAGTAATACGAAGGTTTTGGGGCCCACCACGGACAACAAAAGATGCTTAACTTTCTGACCTGTAATTTGATGAGCCGCGACGAGTTCTTGAAACTGTGCGAAGTAGTCGCTCCATTCTTCCTCACGTTCGTTGTACTGGCGGAACGTAGGAAGTGTTGCGGCGGCAGGTGTGGGCTGCTGAAGCGGCGGCTGTTGTTGTTGGTGAGCTGCTTGCGCTGTGAGCTCGGCCACAGCCTGCAGGAGCTGGGTAATTTGCGCCGTCTGTAACTGAATAATTTCCATTAAGTTTGGGTTCGGGGTAGTGGCCATGCTGACCGATTAGGCGCCGCGTATACAAGTAACTTATAACAAAACACAAATGCAATATGAAAGAGGACGCTCTGCAACAAAAAAGTCCACAAAACACGTAACAGAATATGTTCCCCCAAAATTCTTATATTAAGGGTGGGTGGGCGGGAGCAATTTTTGCGTGCTCCGACTGCTACTGTCTGGCTGCTACAAGAGGGCTGGTCCAAGGTTCTATCACTCCTCGTCGCCACTTTTGTGTCCCAACTTCGTCGCCGCTATTGTGTCCCAGCCTCGTCGTAGGTGTCGGTGGAGGGGAGCAGCCAGAAACTATAAACACTCGAGTAAATTAGAAAGATATATATATTGCACAGAATGTAACAATACTTAACTTTTACATAGTACTGCAGAATGTTGATACATAGTTGTTAGAGGCCTGCCTAGTGCCTGTACAATAGCAAAGTCTTCACTCGTGCCTATCGGATTACGAAGGTCCTAACTCGTTGCTATCTCAGTCCGAAGTGGTTACTCGTTGCTCTCTCAGTCCGAAGTGACCGTTGTCCTTCAGTGGTGGCCACGAGCGGCGTTCCAGCAGAGGGCGCTCGTGGCTGTCGTCGGAAGAACGCCGCGCCGTGCATGCATGGCGGCGTGCGGCGAAAGTAGGTGGCGCGCACTTTGTACTTGTGCGACACCACAGTTTGGAATACACAGTGGTAGCAAATCTGCACCGCGCTGCTGCTGAAGTTATAATAACTGGCGCTGCCGCCCAAGAGTTAAAGTGATAAAGATCGTGGACTGATTGGAGTAAGGAAACAGTTTCTCATGGACAAGACGTTTAGTATGTTCTTGAAGAACCTCCTCTCCGGATTAAAAATTAATCTATACATCTTACAAAATAGGCTGTATGTGTGTTATGTGAGTATGTGTGTATGTTCCACATCTACTGGACCTATTTCAACCAAACTTGGCACACATGTCCCTTATTATCAGGCAACAATCGCTATTTGTGTAAGGACCATCTACGACACATACGTAAGGAGATAAGCTGTCACCAACAATGACAGTCGTGAAAAACGGCCGCATCATGCGATAATGTTCTATATCTTCTCTTAAACTAATGGACTAATTCCAACCAAATTTGGTGCACATATTCTTTAAGGTCCGGAATCATTTACTATGGTTACAAAAATCACCTACGACACACGGTTAATACGATATCACGTCAGAAACAATGATAACTGCCACATCTTGCTGCGCCTGATGGCGTGATTTTATTCGTCAACTATTTGACAATAAGAGCACTTACAGATTTGCAATGAACTCTGAATAATATTTCAAAAGTTTACGATACTTCTTCTCGCTCACAACCCCAACAAAATAATGATTGGAAAAATGTTTTACGCTTACTACTTTTCCGATGTTCATGATATATATCTACGGGGATTTGGCATGACGTTACAAGTTATTACTTCAACACTGCAAATTGTATTCGCGAGACAATTCAGTCAGTACACGTACATACCACTGGAATTTCCTTCTATACTATATCACAGTTATAGTTCAGGAGACATGAAGTCATAAACAATTTGTTCATGAAAAATCGCATCATCACGTATGAGGTTTCGATTTACTACGTCTTTACTGCTAACACCGTTCACCACATATTTTGGAGACATTAGGCACATATGCCACTGAATGTACCACAGTACGATACATATTTCAGGAGATATGACGTCACAGACAATGAAATTTCCGAATAACTGTTACACCTTGCGCTATTTTTCCATATCTCCTCGTAAAATAATGGACCGATTTCAACTAAACGTCGTACACATATTGCTTGCTATTAGATAACAATCGCCGTGGCGTTAAAACTTCGGCACATACTTCAGGAGATATGACGTCGTAAACAATGAGTTAAAAAAACTTTTACCCGACGCGTAATTTACGAGACTTACGACGAAACGGGGTGGGGGAGATGAGAGAAGGAAGGATTATGTTGCCAGACAAAGTGGGAGAAGGTGATGGAAAAACATGAAGATAAAATATTTTCTGATTTTTTTCATTATTTTCATTTCTAAGACTGGAAAAATATATATCCGGACGATGCCGGGTTTCACAGCTAGTAAAAAATAAACCGTGCTAATGCCACCTCATACACTCATACACTAGAACAGCAAATTTACATAAATTTGTGTTAGAGAAGTGATACCTGTAAACCGATATTTACTCAGATTAACAAAACAGAGTCAAGGTGAAACCCCCTTGAGCAACTTTAATATTGTATTATTCAATGAATTCCATTGTAACGCTAACACATAAACAAAAATACGACAGCGAAACAGACTCATTATGAAGTTAGTGGCGATACAATTGAACGTGTAGGCCAGTACTCATTTCCGCTCTCTGCCTTTCGGGTATAAAACACCATGGTGCTGCCATTGTGGCGAGATTACCACTTCGTTTTGCCGAGTAATACCTTTAAAATAAATATCCTGTTCAGCAAACAGCTTTTTGGCTCCAATTTAGATAACTGGAAAAACTCTTGGACTGGCTTTTACCAAAAGAAAGAAACCATAGTTATGTTTTACTAGTGTAACAAAAAAATGTTGTTGGTGGAAAAAGAGGTAACAGCTACGAAGAAGTGATCCAAGAAATGACAAATGCGTAGAGGGATTAAGAACGCATTCACTCCTACTCTATTTTCCTGCGAGTGCTTGTGATGTTTTCGCCGGCCGCGGTGGCCGAGGGGACTGAGGCGCTTCAGTCAAGGTCTGCACGGCCACTACGGTCGGGGGTTCGAATCCCCCCTCGGGCATGGATATTTGTGCCGTCCTTAGGATAAGCTAGTTGATAAGTAGTTTGTAAGTTTAGGGACTGATAACCCTGTAGTTAAGTCCCATAAGCTTAACAAACATTTGAACATTTTTTTGTGATGTTTTCAACGAATATGGTGAAATGTTCCATAGAGAAGTCCTGGGAAAAGCGTTACGAATCGACGTGAATGCCTGTAATGCTTGGAAACTACTGGTGGAAACATCAGTCGAAAATCCAAAATTTTTCACAGTGTAACAAAAAAGGAAACAAAGGGATAAAATGATTTTTATATGTTTTGGATGTCGCAGACTTCCTGGCAGATTTAAATTGTGTGCTTTTCGCTGGCAAGCGCTTTACCGACAGACTGACTGACGCCCGAAACCCTCTTTCAACAACCGTTGTGAAGCACGGGCATATAAGCTAGTATAACATGTTTTTAGAGAAAAGGAGATGGAGAGACAAGGGATAGGAGAGGTGTTAAGGAAGGGAATGAATAAATAAATAAATAAATATCCGGCAACGCTGGGTTTTTAGCTAGAATTATTATAAAATGGAAATACATTTAAAACATTGTGTTACTAAAATTACTGTTTTACTGTTTTAACTCAATAAAAATTTAATACTACGAAGAGAGCAATGCCTAAGAAAGTGGCGCTTGCAACGATCTCAAATCCTTAACGTGATCGTTATTCCACCGAACAGCAACACAGTTAAAATACGTGAAACATTATGGTTGTACGTGTCAGTACTCATAGTGTTCCATACTACCCTAGGCATGTAATGCGAATGAAAGGGCGCATATGTTCGAAGCCTGTGATTAATGCTCTAGCTGCGAACTATTCCGAGAGCAGAGGCGGCAGTTCATTTGTCAACTGTGACGCATAAACAGAGGGAAGCCGCTGCGGATGCCATCTCCGGTACACCTCTTTTCTGAAGCCGCGGTGGAGTAGCCGAGCGGTCTAAAGCGTCTCGCTGCGGAGCGCGCGGTTGCTCGCCGTGGAGGTTCGAGTCCTCCCTGGGGCATGGGTGTGTGTGTTGTCCTTAGCTTAGTTTGCCTAGGTTTAAGTAGTTTGTAAGCTACGGACTGATGACCACGCAGTTTGGTCCGATAGATTTACAAACATTTGAACATTTTTTTCTTTTCTGAAGAGACTGAGTGCACGGGCAAGTTTATTAAAGCCTCATCATCTCGTACTCTGTAATTACTAACTAACCAATGAAGAGGCTACTGGGATGTACACGGTACTAAACAAAGCCTGTTGGTCATCTATAATTTACTGAACCACTGTTTTGAAACAGATGCCCGATAAGAAAAAGCTCTGAGTTCTCTCATCCAGTATATAATTACAGCAAGACGGAAAAAGAAATAATGAAAGAGAAGGAATAAATGATAGAGAAAATACTGATCTGGGATAACCCTTCTAAACAGGCCGATTCACAAAAACTTGACTAGAGGAAACAATAATAATGTTTGTACAGCTTATGGGAATTAACTATGTGGTCATCAGTCCCTAAACTTAGAAACTACTTATGAACTAGCTAATCCTAAGGACGGCACAAATATCCATGCCCGAGGGGGGATTCGAACCCCCGACCGTAGTGGCCGTGCAGACCGTGACTGGAGCGCCTCAGTCCCCCTTTTTTTCGGCCATCGCGGCCGGCGAAACAATATTACCAACCAGTAGGCCATTTCGAAAGAAGCCATTAATGCATGCTATACCTGACTTCAAAATTAAAAGCGAATCATCTGACCTATTGCACATTTACCTGCATGAGGAAAGCATTAGTGTCATTCATTTACGTGTAATTTTATTTTCTCGAATTACGCTTACTAATGACGTGACAGGTGAGACGGTTAACGCAAGACGAATGTATGGAGAACGTGCTACCAGAAGCGAAGAGCACCATTGTCGTCGCAGAGGATTTCAACGAACGCCTCGTATTACGGCGTGACAAAAGGAGAAAAAGATGTGGTAATGTCTTTAAAGTTCAAGAGAGTTAGTTGTTTGAAAGTGAATACGAAGTTTTCAACTTTTTCCTTTCTTTCAACCTCGGTCCTGTTAACAGGACACTTCGTGCCAATGTTTCTATTTGTGATAGAAAAAAGCACTGCACGTGAGGGGCCGTATTGCTTCATACCTCATCAGGGTATGAATACGTGAGTTTCTGTCCACTGACCTGATATTTACGTTGGATGCTGTTGTCCCCTGCGCAGAAGTAAAATCAAATGTTTGTTAAGCTTATGGGACTTAACTACGGGGTCATCAGTCCCTAGACTTACAAACTACTTATGAAGTACTTACGAACTAGGACGGCACAAATATCCATGCCCGAGGGGGGATTCGAACCCCCGACCGTAGTGGCCGTGCTGACCGTGACTGGAGCACCTCAGTCACCTTTTTTTTTTTTTTTTTTTTTTTTTTTTGACAAAAACAAAAGTATTCTTCTTTAAAAGGAAACCAACGCCTGACCGCGTTTAAGCAGTGCACACACACCACTACAGCACTACAGATTAACGAAACCAAATACAACTTGTAGAGAGGAGGGAGCTGCGCGTGCCGCGGCTACAGGAGGCCGGCGGCAGGCGTCAGGCCGCCCACACAACCCACCGTTACCATATGCAGTAGACTGCTTTTTTTTCTCGTTAAAAGCAACTGTTTAAAAAATCTAGGAATAAAGTCAGAGGTGATTCTACTGATGTTCAGGGTTACAACTTTATATGCCTGCATCTATCTAGTCCAGAAAAGCATCACTTTTTAACTTTCCCCCCTCCTGCGTCCGCGTCCCAATCCTTTGATGCTTTGCCACTTGTTTTCTTAGTATCAGTCTTGTATTGAGAGTCAGAGTTTTTATTTTTCTTTCGCGCAGCGTTCATTTTCGGCTGTACTTTACTCCTACGCCTGCCACTGCTGGTGAAACCCACAGCAGAAGGCGAGGTGGGCGGCTCGCTGCAGACGTCCAGCTCCATATCAGAGTGCGACAGTTGGCGGGCCGCCGCGGCGGCAGGCAGCGGCCTCGCCGGCTCGCCACTTCCAGCTTCGCTTTCCATTTCTGCGTCACTGTTTATGTTTACGTCCGCTCTGTTTTGGACGCTGCTCTGACTTGGCGCGGTTTGTGTATTGACAACAGGATCACAGTCCGGGTTGTTTACTATCGGAGGATCTGTTTGATGATGTCCACTAACACCTTTGTCGGGTTTGCCTGGTGTCCCTAGGTCTACGTGTTGTACTTCCTCTACTGATGTTTGCAGCACGGGTTCCCGTTGCTGCGGTTCGGATTCTATATTAGAACTGTTTGAAGTCTCTATGGGATTTCTTTCAATTATTGTATCCGTAACGGGTGTAGGAGCTTTAGTTTCTAACACGGTGTTAACGGTGTTTTTGCTGTTATCCTGTGACGAACGTTCGAATTTGTCATCCGCACTACTTTCATCAGAGGTTCGTCTCCGTTTATTAGCTACAACTGGGGTAATGACTTTAGTGGGACCTGATCTAAGTTTACTTTGGCTGGCAGTGGTGGAAATTCAGCCGGGACCATAGGTGGTTCCTCAGAAAAACTGCTACTGGGTGTTGGGTCATCAACTTCCCGAGTGGGTGCTACCAATTCAGCTAACGTCAGTTTTTTGCGTTGTTGTAAGTTATTTCTTAATACAACCGGTTTTTTCGGCCAATCCTGACGCATATGTCCGCTTTCGTTACAGATGTAACACGTTTCTTCCTGACCAGAATATGTCACATGAGCCCTGTACCCACAGATAATGATATGAGAAGGAATATTAGTTCTAACGTGCATTTCTACTGATCTTATACCACTGAAACACTGAGGTTTATGTTGCTTTGACCAGCGCTCGTTTTTAATTTGTTTAATATCACCATAACATGATAACACCTCTCTAAGATAACAATTTTCTACTTCTGGCGGCAAATTGAAAACGCGAACATTCTTATATTCAATACCGGCATTAGATATGGAAACTGTACTCACCGTTGAGTCTCGATGTCGAAATTGAGCAGATGTTCCGTGTTTCATCAGGATTTTGTCTAGTTGGACGGGTTCCAGTAACTTGACGTAAAAGCAGTATTCATCCAAATCGTAATAAGCGGTATGTATTTGTTCAGAGACGATTCCAAAAACGCTGTCGATCCAATCATGCCCGTAATAAATGTTAATTATTCTAATGCTAAGATTCTTTCCCTCCCTCCATTCCTCACCATCTCTCTCTCTCTCTCTCTCTGCCTCTCATTTTTCGACGTGGCGTCTGGGGGGGGGGGGGGGCACTTCCTCCTGTGCTTCCCCCCCCCCCCCCCCGAATCCGCCCTTGGTGTGTGTTGTCCTTAGGTTAGCAGTTTGTAACCCTATGGACTGATAACAACAGTTAAGTCCCATAGATTTACAAAAATCTGAACAGCTATCCACTCTTCCTTTTTATTCCTTTCTCAGGCCATTTTTATTTCCATAATTCCTATTACGATGTAAATACCATCATGAAACAATAAACAACTTTTATTTATTTTTATCTGAAATTACTGACAAAAAAGAGCAAGATGCATCACAAAAAAAGTCAAATTGTTATTTTAATTACAGGGATTTTGTATTTTGAAACTCACGATTACATGCTGCCCGTAATAAAAGTTAATTATTCTAATGCTAAGATTCTTCCCCTCCCTCCATTCCTCACCATCTCTCTCTCTTTCTCTCTCTCTCTGCCTCTCATTTTTCGACGGGGCGTCTGGGGGGAGCACTTCCTCCTGTGCTCTCCCCCCCCCCCCCCTGAATCCACCCTTGGTGTGTGTTGTCCTTAGGTTAGCAGTTTGTAACCCTATGGACTGATAACAACAGTTAAGTCCCATAGATTTACAAAAATCTGAACAGCTATCCACTCTTCCTTTTTATTCCTTTCTCAGACCATTTCTATTTCCATAATTCCTATTACGATGTAAATACCATAAGGCAAAACCATCATCATCTACTGCAAACTTTTAATCGTGCTCGTTCTTCTTGATCTTACAACCTACCGTATTCCTTATTCTTGTCCCTGTAACGTACCAGCTGAAAATTTTTCCTTTCCTGTTAAGAAAGTCACAATGGACAACCAGCTATTTCAGCTCTCATTACATCTTCTTCATCAAAACATGCCGTACTCCATCAAAGACCGCTAAATCATTTCTTCCAGCTCTCATCGTAATGAAGTTTCATTTACAGCATCCCATCTCAGCGTCACTAGATATTTCTGTGTCCCACGGTCTCCTTTTTTTTCTCCTATTGGCACTTACTTTTGTTCCTCTTCCACATAACTTTCGTACAATTCGCTCGATCTTCCTTTCTTGTCCTTCTCTGCTACTTTCATTGTCTTTCCGCCATTGATTATGCCCATTTATTTTCTTTCACACTGCGATTGCTCCTTTTTTCTTTCTTGCAATCTGCTGTCTGTTTTTTCTATATTGTCTCTTCTCTGCACATCTCGTTATGGGTGTTTCGTTCTGGCGTGTAGCCAATGGCCCTACATTGTTAACACTCATTGGGGAAGAGGGAGAGTGTACAAAATATTTGTTGTCAAATTTCGCAGGGCTGAGGGATGGTCTACAATGTCAACAATCTTGTTTACTACCCCTGTCTGTCTTTTGTTAAGCTTATGGGACTTACCTACGGGGTCATCAGTCCCTACACTTACAAACTACTTATCAACTACCTTATACTAAAGACGTCACAAATATCCATGCCCGAGGGGGGATTCGAACCCCCGACCGTAGTGACCATGCAGACCGTGACTGGAGCGCCTCAGTCCCCTCGGCCACCGCGGCCGGCCCTGTCTGTCTTCCGCAATGAGTCTCTGCTCTCTTTCAGAACAAAAGATTGAATACGTTCGCATGAGATAGTTGAATTAAGATTGAGGCTCCTGGTTCACATATTGAGATGTGGTGACTGAAAATTGGTAAGATAACTAATGGGATAGTTCTCCGTACAATCGGTAAAGGACATGCGGAAAACATTTAGAATAAGAAGGGACGTTACAATTAGACATCGGAGAATAACCTTCATGGTTCTACACGGAACTGGGAAACTCAGAGACTGGAAAACATCCAACAATTAAATCAGGTTACCGGTTTCAACTGCTATTTTGAAATGGTTATGCTCTGGAGAAGAATGCTTGGTGGCCCATAGCAAATCAGGTAACAGACAGATTTAGGAATAAAAGTTTCCTTTGTGATCTGTCGTATTAGATCTCTAATCTACAACTGATATATTTACACTTTTTTTTTTATCAAACCTGAAAGTTTAGGTTCCAAAACCCAGAAAAGAAAAAATCGACGACACGCAACAGGTTTCGGGATAACAGTAGTCATAAAAAATGTACATTCAATCTTACAGGTATAGCTTACTCACGGATGACCGACACTGGCCTACGAACCTCGATGTGAGTAAAATCCAAATTTGTAAACTTTCGCAGGCAATTCGTGAATGTGATGTTGAATTGTAATTTTATCTCTCAGGTTGAAAGACAGTACACAGTAGTTATGCGGATACCATGACTTAAAATCTTAGTGAATTTAATTGCGAGTACTCACTTGAAAACAACCGTTGTTGTTCTTGTGCTCTTCAGTCTGGAGACGGATTTGATGCAGATCTCAACTCTACTCTCTCAAGAGCTAGCCTCTTCATCTCAAGAACGGCAAGCCACATCAATGGGAACGTACTGACTATTCGTTTCTTGGTCTACCCCCCCCCCCCCCCACGAGACTTTTATCCCACACACAAGGGCCAAAGTGGCGATTCTTTAATGTCTCTCGATGTGTCCTATCAGTCAATCCCTTCTTTTAGTCAAGGCATGCCAGAATTGCGTGTCTCTCCAAATCAGTCTCTCCTCATTAGTTACGCGATCTACCCATCTAATCATCGGAATTCATCTATTAGACCACCAATGAAGAGTTTTAGTATTCTTCTTTGAACTGTTTACTGTCTGTGTTTTCCAGTATAAGGCAACACTGGGCACAAATTACTTCAGGAAAGTATTCCCTGCACTTAAATTAATATTTTATGTTAACAGATTCCTCTCTTTCAGTAATGCTTTTCTTCTGATTAGCATTAAGTATTTTATATCATCTGTATTGCGACAATAGTACGCTGTTTTACTGAAGAAGTGATAGAACTCGTTACATAACCTAGTTACTTCAAATTTATCTGACTGCCATTCCTCTTATTTTGCTCTTGTTAATGATCAAACACAGTCCGTTCCGTTCAATTGCACTTAGGTCCTTTGCTGTATGACAGAATTGCGATTTCATTACTCTTGTTTTACTCTTGTTGATGATTCAAAGTCTGTTCCGTTCAATTGCACTTAAGTCCTTTGCTGTATGACAGAACTGCAATGTCATCGGCAAAGCGAAAAGTTTAATTTTTTCTCCCTGAACTTCTTTCTCAATATTTCTCTTTGGTTTCCTTCACAGCTCAAGGAACAGATTAAATAACAATGGGGTTAGACTACAACACTACCTTCCCATCCCCCTGCGGGTTAGGGGGTAAGAATAGGCCCGCGGTATTCCTGCCTGCCGTAAGAGGCGACTAAAAGGAGTCCTCATACGTTTCGGCTTTACATCTATGGTCCCCTATGTGGGTTTGACCTTCCATTTTTCCAAATTTTTTCAGAAGAGCGAACCATTTGGGGAAGGACCCCTTCGTCATGCAATGCATAATCGTTGTGCAATTCCATCTTATGCACCCATTATGGAACGGTCTCATGGCTGCGGCTTTTATGTAGCCGTCGGACAGGTTATTTTATCTCAGCCCAAGTCATGTCCGTTGTGCACTGACACCTTTGCACCCCAGTCCTAATGGTTTACACTGCGCCACAAAGCCCAGCACGGTAGCCAGCCCGTTGTGGTGGGGTCGTCATGTACCCCTCTTTGGCTGTAGCCCCCTGACAACACAGGGATCGCTCTACCGATGCCAGAGCTGAATATTCCTCATGCAAGCCAAGGAGTAGATGCTTGTCTCTGTGGGGTATCAGGATTCCCGGCAACGGTCATCCCGCCAGGTGACGTTGCTGTGGGCTGGGTGGTGCCCATGAGGGAACCCCTGATCGGAGTGGGTGGCATCGGGGCGGATCACCCGCAATGAAGAGACAAAAATCGGGTGACATTGGCGGACGTACAACCGCCCATCTCGAAGAAAGGAAAGTTCAATGCCTCTATGTACGACCCCCCAAACGTTCCCCTCCCTGACTGCACCTTGGGAGGGACGTCGGGGCGCAAAACAAACTGACGAAATATTCTCCAAGATATCTGGTGTGCAGCAGGACTGATGGGGACTCATTCTCAGCGACCAAGTCTCAGTTCTTTGTGGACCATCTGGAGGACAGGTTTTGGGGAAGTAGACTCAATAACTAAAATGCACAACGGTTCATTTCTCATCGACACAGCATCCCCTGCCCGGTCCACGGGCGCTACTCGCTTGTGACAAGCTGGGTGACGTTGTGGTGACCATCACTCCCCACAAGTCCCTGAATATGGTTCAGGGGTGTAATTTTCCCATAGGAATTTCTTGCTCCAGACGGACGACGAGCTACGGGCAAACCTTGAACGATGAGGCGTTCATCTTATCCGGCGCGTCCATAGGGGCCCAAAGGATAATAGGGTCGCAAACTGGGTGCCTTCATCTAGGCCTTTGAGGGGTGATACATTGCCCAAAAAACGTCACGGTGATGGTTTACCATTGTGACTTGCGGCCCTTCTCCTCCTATGAGGTGCTTTCAATGCTGGAAATTTTGGCTGTGGTGTCGCACAAGTCTAAAGTGCGCACCATCTACTTTCGCCGCGCACCGCCATGCACGCACGGCGCAGCATTCTTACGACGTCAGCCACGAGCGCCCTCTGCTACAACTCCGCTCGTGGCCACCACTGAAACGACATTCGTTCACTTGGGACTGAGATAGGAACCAGTTAACACTTCAGAATCAGATAGGTACCAGTGAAGACTTGGCTATCGGACAGGCACTAGGGCAGGCCTCTAGCTCAATTATGTATCAGTATTCTGCAGTACTGAGCTATGTAAAAAGTATTGTATAAATTCTGTGCAATATATATCTCATTCTAATTTACTCTAGTGTTTCTAGTTTATGCTGTCCCACTGGCTGCTCACCTCCGTACCTGCACAAGCGTGCTACCTTTATTCCTGTGTCGGTCTTCCTACTCGGCCACCCGACACCTACAACAGAAAACGAGACAAAAAAGCGGTGACGAGGGTGGGACACAAAAAGTGGCGCCGAGGAGCGATAAACGAACCGTGGACCAGCCTGCTTGCAGCAGCCATACAGCAGCAGTTGGAGCACGCTGAAATTGCTCCCGCCCACCCACCCTTATTATAAGAATTTTTGGGGGGAACAGTTTCAGTTACGTGTTTTGTGGGACTTTTTTGTTGCAGAGCGAGCCCTCCTTTCATATTGCATTTGTGTTTTGTTCTCATTTACTTGTATGCGCCGCGCCTAATGGCCACTACCCCGAACCCCAAACTTAATGGAAATTATTCAGTTACAGATGGCGCAAATCACGCAACTACTTACAAGCTGTGGCGCAGTTGACGGCAACTCAACAACAGCCGTCGCATCAGCAGCCTACACCTACCGTCGCACAGCTTCTGACGTTCTGCCAGTACAATGAACGTGAGGAAGAATGGAGTGACCATTTCGCGCAGTTTCAAGAACTCGTCGCGGCTCATCAAATTACAGGTCAGAGAGTGAAGAACCTTTTCTTATCGATTGTAGGAACTCCGACCTTCGTGTTACTGCAGAAACTTTTCCCCCACGCATCTCCTCGTGATCTAGACTTTGAACAAATAGTAGATGCATTGAATGTTCATTATGAGAGAAAACGTTCTTGTATCTGCAGCGTGGTACCAATTTTTTCAGACTTAAAAAAATTACCTGAGCAGTCCACACCAGCAGTGGATTACGAAGTTGAAGGGCTTAACCTGCAAATGTAAATTTACTTGCTCTTGTGGACTTTCTTATAGTGACCTTGATGTTGAGAGACACTATCACTCAGAACATTCAGGACCCCAGAATTAGGGCAGCGATTTTAAAACAGTCTGACCCCTTATTAGACAGTTGACTTAGCAGATGTAGAAATGCAAAGCCACAGTGTAAATTCAGTGCGCCGTAACGGACGCTTTCCTAGCTGTAGTTCTCAGTCTAGCCCTAGTGATTATTATTCTACCGGCCGTGCTGAACAGACAGTGAACAGTAGCCAGTGTAAAAGTGCGACACAAAGGTCGCCCCGTCATGTTAGAAACAGTAATTTGAATAACGGGCGCCAACGTTCATTTCAGAAAAATGTACATAAATCTTGCCCCCAGTGTGTATCTCGACACAAGCGTGCGCATTGCCCTAGGCGCAACGCTACCTGTTATCAATGTGGCAAATCGGGACATGTGCAGTCTGTGTATGCAAAATAAAAATCCACAGTACGGTACCGTTAGAAACTGCTTCACCGAGTGCGAGAACAGTTCATACAATAAATGCCATATACGCTGTGGACTTGAACAGTGCTTCTGTTAATTCTCAAATGCAAAACAATATTTCTGCGCCTACTGCAAAACTATATAGGGAGCCCCGTCACAAGCGCCGACGAGCGCGTAAAACTGTGCAACGGAAAAGGGTTCGGGACATGCATGACGACTATGTACAGTGCAATCCGGTAGTGAACCTAGTGCCTCCTACAACTTCTCCTTGTAATAGTGCCCAGTACTGTGTAGCTAGTGACAATAGACTTGATGTAGCTACTCAAAAGTTTAGTGCAGTAGTCAGTGAATCTGTAGTAGCCTTGCAATGCGCGGACGCCGATCCGGCGGTAATGCCATCTAGTGACAGTGTTGTTAATCCGCTGTGTGCCAATTCTACGCCGCTTCCTGCACTACGCGGCCCGCACATGCGCGAGTGTAGCAAACAAACGGTGTCAGACGTTGCCGACATTCGCGCACCTATCGAGTGCCACAAGCAAAAACTTTTTGTGACTCTTTCCATAGACGATAAGATTGTGCAATTTCAGCTTGATACTGGTTCCGCTGTTACATTAATTAATAAAGACACTTATGAACTGCTGGGTTCCCCAAAACTGTCGCCGTCACAACATGTGCTCACAGCGTATACAGGTCAAAATATTCCCGTGCTAGGAACGTGTAGACTGCCCGCCTCTTTTCAAGGTGTAACAAAAACAGTTCCTTTTGTAGTTCTTCAGGCCAAATCTACACAGAACATTTTTGGACTAGATGCATTTGACTTGTTTGGTATATCAATTCAAAGAGATGTGCTTCAAATTTCGTCAGTAGTGCCTCAGGACAAAATTAATGCATTGTGTGAAAAATATAGTGACTTGTTTTCGCCGGAACTAGGTTGTGCAAAAGACTTCGTGGCACATGTAACTTTAAAGAATCTGCAGTTCCACAATTTCGTAAAGCTAGACCAGTGCCTATCGCAATGCGTGATACAGTTGCCGAAGAACTTAAACGTTGGCAAGATAGTGGGGTGATTTCTCCTGTTTCTGCGAGTCAGTGGACCTCGCCTTTAATAATTATACACAATCCGTCGGGAAAACTTCGTCTCTGTGCGGACTTCAAATCAACACTGAACAGTCAAACAATTGTCGACACTTATCCCCTGCCCAGACCGGACGAACTAATGGACAAATTAGGACAGTCACGCTTCTTTTCTAAGATTGATTTAGCAGAGGCTTACTTACAGATTCCGCTGATGAAGAGCCAAAAACGTTTTTCGTCTTTAATACTCACATGGGCCTTTTTCAATTCAACGCCTACCCTTTGGCAGTTCTTCCGCCCCCGCTATTTTTCAGCGATTTTTGGAACAGCTGACAGTTTTTGTACCGTGTTGCTCGAACTACTTAGATGATATTGTGGTATCCGGACGTACAGTTGAAGAACATTTAGCAAACCTGGAGTACCTTTTCAAAGTGTTGACTGCAGCAGGTCTACGTTGTAATAAAGCAAAGTGTTCGTTTTTTCAAACTGAAATAGAGTACCAAGGCCATGTGATTAATGCCCAAGAAATTAATCCCTTACAGTCACATCTTCGAGCAATCAAAGACTAGCCTCCTCCCAAGAATGTGCACGAATTGCAAGCAGTAATGGGAAAGCTTAACTATTATTTCAGATTTATTCCCAATGCCTCTCAGATTGCAGCTCCACTGCATCGCTTACGTAGGAAGAATGTTCCCTTTGTATGATCTAAAGATTGCCAGGTTGCCTTTGAGAAATTAAAGTCTGCACTACTCAGTGATGCAAGTTTGATTCCCTTCGTACCCACAGAAGCCTATAGTGCTAGCAGTCGATGCCTCGTCGTACGGTCTGGGTGCAATATTGTCGCATCGTACTGGTTCTCACGATCGTCCTATTGCCTTTGCATCCAAGCTACTGACGCCAACGCAACAGAATTACAGTCAGATAGAAAAGGAGACCTTAGCAATAATTTACGGAGTCACAAAGATTCATCATTATCTCTATGGCAGAAAATTCTATTTCTTGACAGACCACAAGCCTCTCACGTCGTTGTTCTCACCCACAAACTCAATTCCGCCACGAACGGCACAAAAGCTTCAGAGATGGTCCTTAATACTGTCTAATTATCAGAATTGAGATTTTGTACCGACCTGCCACTAAACACCCCAACGCGGACACACTTTCCCGACTTCCGTTGGCCAGGATGTGTCATTTGATTCTTCAGAAATGGCATGTTGTCAGATAGACTCCAGAGATGCTTCCGCTGTCGCAGATTTCCCTTTGAACTCTCGTCGGGTTGCACAGGAAACAGCTGCGGATGCAGACTTAAGTGTGGTCGCACGTTTTGTTCGCTCAGGGTCACCTGCCAGAGCCTAAGACGTTGAGCGGCCTCTGGTTCGACGTTATTTTGCACAATGTCATGAATTATCTTTAAGTAAGGGTTTTCTGTTGTTACATACCAACAACGACCAAACGAGAGTGATTGTTCCTCGTTCCCTACAACGAGAAGTGTTACGCCTCCTGCATCAAGGACATTGGGGTATTCTTAGGACAAAGCAACTGGCTAGACGTCATTGTACCTGGATTGGTATGGACGCTCAGATAGAGCGCATGACGTCACAGTGTACGGTTTGTGCGGAGCATCAGGCGGCTCCTCCACAACGTTTCTGAGACTGGCCACGCCCCAAGGGACCATGGCAACGTTTACACCTTGACTTTGCTGAACCTTTCTGGAATACACGCTGGTTAATTGTTGTAGACGCTTTCACCAAGTTTCCTTTCGTGATTGCCATGAACTCCACGACAGCGTCTAGTACAATTAGTGCCCTAACTTCAGTGTTTTGCATCGAAGGTTTGCCTGAAACTATCTTCAGTGACAATGGACCTCAGTTTGTTAGTGCGGAATTTCAACAGTTTTGTCGTGTGAATGGCATTCAGCATATCACCACCGCACCTTTTCATTTTCACCCTCAGTCCAATGGTGAAGCAGAACGTTTCGTTCGAAAATTCAAGTCTCATATGGAAAAAATGAAAGGTCAGCACTCCAGGCAGCAAGCTCTTCAAATTTTCCTGTCTACGTATTGGTGCATGCCACGTGACGGCCCATCTCCTGCCGAGCTGCTACACGTCCGCCGTCACCGCACTCTCCTTCACCTGCTGCAGCCTCCCACGCACCGAGTCAGTTCGTATGGCGCTACGCGTTTTCAGGTTTCTACGCCGGTGCTGTACAGGGTGTTTGCTGGCAACAAGAAGACATGGTTGCCAGGCATCATTCAGCGCGTGATCGGTCGCAATATGTATGTTGTACGTTCTTCCACAGGGTCGGAGCTGCGGCGCCACGCAAACCAATTGCGCCTGCACAGGCCGCACGATCCTATCTCGGGTTTCTTGATTCCAGATCCAGTGCACCGCCAGGGAGCACATCGTTTGTCGACGGGTCCAGCGTCCCTGGATTAAGAGATCGTCCCGATGGAGATCAACGCGACTACGCCGCTGCCGCCGCCGCAGATGATAGGGTCACCGAGAGGAACTCCGGGACCGTGAGTGCCCCCGCCGCCTGGGCCACGCACCTCAGAAGAAGTTGACCTTCTCCCTCTGGGCGGAAACGGGCGCCCTTCCGCTGGTTTTGGTGGGTTTCCCGGCGGATCGCAAGGTGTATACCGGGGCGTGGACGGCGTCTCGATCCCAGCCTCTCCTACGACGCCCGTCCCACCAGTAACGCCCCTGCCCAGGCCCTCCTCCCAGTGCCGTCGCCGTGGCCCTCAGTCCTACGCCACGACGACGCAGTGGTTTGGGGGGTAGGGGTGTGGTGTCGCACAATTCTAAAGTGCGTGCCACCTACTTTCGCCGCGCGCCGCCATGCAGGCACGGCGCGGCGTTCTTACGACTTCAGCCATGAGCGCCCTCCGCTCATGGCCACCACTGAACGACATCGTTCACTTGGAACTGAGATAGGAACCAGTTAACACTTCGGAATCAGATAGGCAACAGTGAATACTTGGCTATCGGACAGGCACTAGGCAGGCCTCTAGCTCAATTATGTGTCAGCATTCTGCAGTACTGAGCTATGTAAAAGTACTGTATAAATTCTGTGCAATATATATCTCATTCTAATTTACTCTAATGTTTCTAGTTTCTGCTGTCCCACTGGCTGCTCACCTCCGTACCTGCACAAGCGTGCTACCTTTATTCCTGTGTCGGTCTTCCTACTCGGCCACCGACACCTACGACGGCGTCTGCACCCTGTTACTATGAGCAACTCGTTCGCAGCTGTACTGTCGTCGCCACTCATCTTGGCGGAGGCGGTATTTCATACTTAATCTGTTTCTGTGGGCCCTCAGGGCCAAACCCCACGGTAGTTGGGGGCCATCCTTCTACAGCTCCCATGGCGAAAGCCTTGGGGTCAGCGGAGCTACTGCCTCTCCGCCGGAGATAAATCAATCTTCTCCGGCTTCCCTCACACAGAAGGGGTCTCTTGGGACACTCCCTTCCGCCAGTGTTGATATCAACACTAACCAGCAACAGGCGCGCACGCCGACTGCTGGTCGCAGGGCTTTGCGCTCCTCCTCAGTCACCGTGTCTGAGTCTGAGAAGCACCTACCACCGGCGAAGCCCCCGAGGTAATGGAGGGGTAAACCAAGGCCGAAGAAGATCACAATACAGGAGACCACGGTGGCTTCTGTGCCACCAATCACCTCGACCTCCACCTCTACTTCAGAGGATGAGGTGGAGATTCTTGCGTCACCCAAGGACCTCGCTCTCAGGGACGCCCTTAATAAAACGGACAGTCCGAATGACAAACCTACACCGGTGGACGCAAGTGATGCCAAGTTATAGCCGACGGACTCGTCTGATTCATGTCTTCCCAGCACTCAACCAATGTCATCCTCCAGTGGAACTGCAGCGGCTTGTTCGCCCACCTGGCTGAGCTACGGCAGCTTCTGAGCACGACACCTGGTTTCTGCATTGCTCTCCAGGAAACCTGGTTTCCAGCAATGCGGACCCCTGCCCTTCGTAGCTACAGGGGATTTTACTGCAACCGTGGTATATATAACAGGGTCTCAGGTGGAGTGTATGTGTATGTCCTCATCTCTGTTTATGGTAAACCCGTGCCCCTTCGAACACCATTAGAAGCAGTGGCTGTCAGGGTGAGGACCACAAAGGAGTTTACCGTCTGCAGTATCTACTTGCTGCCAGATGGAGACGTATCTGTGAACGTTTTGGCTGCACTCATAGCTCAACTACCCCCACCTTTCTTACTGTTGGGCGACTTTAATGCCCACAGTCCCTTGCAGGGCGGTTCTATAATCTCTGGCCATGGCAGGGTTGTTGAGGATTTACTAACTCAACTCGACCTCTGCCTCTTAAATACAGGTGCCCCCACACATTTTAGTGTGGCACATGACACATTTTCGGCCATTGATCTGTCCATCTGCAGCCACAGCCGTCCACCATCTGTTCACTGGAGAGCCCATGACGACTTGTGTGGCAGTGACCATTTCCCGTTTTTTTGTTACTCCCACAACGCAAGTCCCCAGCACGCACACCCAGGTGGGTTCTGCACAGGGCTAACTGGGAAGACTATGCTTCTGCTGCCATCGTTGGCCCTCCCCCACTCGAGAACATCGATGTGATGGCCGAGAGCGCCAAACGTTCTATTATTTCTGCTGCGGACGCTACCATTCCGCGTACATCAGGGTGCTCACGGCGTAAGACAGTGCCGTGGTGGTCGCCGGATGTCGCTGAGGCCATTAAAGACCGCAGGCGGGCCTTACAGCGATACAAACGGCACCTCTCTCAGGAGCACCTCATCAGTTTTAAACGGCTTCGCGCTCGTGCTCGCCAGCTAATAAGAAGACGGAAACAGGAGTGCTGGGAGAGGTACGTTTCCACTATTGGGACAGGTACCTCAGCCTCGCAGGTCTAGAGTAAAATCAGGCGGCTACAGGGATAACAGACACCAGCGGGAATCCCTGAGATCTCCACAAATGGAGTCATATGTACGGACGCGGCCACTCTTGCAGAGATGTTTGCCGAGCATTATGCTCGTGCCTTTGCCTCTGCAAATTATCCACTGGCCTTCCGTGCAGTGAAGGAGAGGGTAGAACACCAGTCTCTCTCCTTTCCTACCCACCGCTCTGAATCTTACTACACTCCTTTTACTGACAATCTGGTGTACCTCGAGTCTGCAATCAGCACAGCCTTTTCCCAGCGCCACCACTTTGTTGCCGTCTTCTTCAATATGCACAAAGCATATGATACAACCTGGCGACGCCACATCCTCAACACTTTACATGACTGGGGCGTCCAGGGCTCCCTACCGATTTTCATCCAGAAATTTTTAGCTGTCCGTACCTTTCGTGTTCAAATTGGTGCACCTCTCATATCCAGGAGAAGGGCTCGGTTTTAAGCGTTCCATTATTTTTAGTTGCCATGAACGGTCTAGCGACAGCAGTTGGATCGTCGGCCTTCCGTTCTCTTTACGCTGACGACTTTTGTGTCTCTTTTAGTTCCTGCTGCACCCAAGTTGCCGAGCGTAGGTTGCAAGGTGCTATTCGGAAGGCACAGACCTGGGCGCTTACTCATGGCTTTCAGTTTTCTGCCACCAAGACCAGTGTGATGCACTTCTGTCGGCGTCGGACCGTTCACCCTCACCCTGAACTTTATCTTAACGACGAACTCCTGACAGTAGTAGACACGCGTCGGTTCTTAGGACTGGACTTTGACGCTCGGCTGACGTGACTCCCACACATTCGTCAGCTAAAACAGGTGTGCTGGCGCTATCTCAACTTTCTCCGCCACGTGGGTCATATGACCTGGGGTGCTGATCGCTCGACGCTGTTGCGGCTTTACACGGCGTCTCGATTTTGGGTGCATTGCCTCCTCCTGGAGCTTGAGTCTTTGCCCCTTCCATCTCCATATCGGGTCCATGCGCGTACACCTCCATGGTGCTTGCCAAGGCCGTCTACTCGGCTGGACTTGGGCCATGGGCCCAAAGACTCAGTTCCACTGGAGGCGCTCCGCCGTCAGTTCTCGGCTGTCATAGCGCAGTTCCCTGGTTATGACCTGATCTACACCGATGGTTCACTGGTTGATGGCTGTGTGTGATTTGCCTATACTCACGGTGACCGTATGGAACAGCACTCTCTGCCGAATGGCTGCAGTGTTTACACTGCAGAGCTGGTGGCCATTCACAGAGCTCTCGTGCATATCCGGTCCTGCTCAAGCTAGTCTTTCCTTATTTGCAGCGACTCCCTCAGCAGCCTTAGATCTCTGGAGCAGCGTTCTACCCTGGTGTGGCCATACAGGAGACACTTTATGCCGTTACACAGTCCGGTGGATCGGTGGTGTTCATCTGGCCTCCGGGTCATGTTGGTATCCCAGGCAATGAACCTGTTAACCGGCTTGCCAAACAGGCTGTCGATGCATCCAGTCTAGAGATCGGCCTCCAGGCTTCTGATCTCCGTTCATTGTTGCGCCAGCGAGTACATCGGCTTTAGGATACTGTGTGGCGTAGCCTGAGCACGGCTAACAAGTTCTGAAGGGTAAAGGAATCTACGGCTGCATGGCGTTCCTCCATGCGTGGTTCACGACGGGACTCAGTGGCTTTGTGTCGCCTCCGCATTGGGCATATGTGACTCACCCATGGACATCTCCTTCGGGGTGAGGACCCAACCCAATGTCAGTGTGACTCCCGTCTGACAATCGTCCACATATTGTTGGACTGCCCCATTTAGTCGCCTTGCGGAGAAATTTTAACCTCCCTGCTGTTTTATCAGAAGTTTTAGGTGACGATGCAGATTCCGTTTTACGTTTTATTCGAGCAGGGGTTTTTATCATTCTCTCTAACTGGAGGTTTCTTTGTGTTGCCGAGTGGTTGAGTTTTCCTTTTTTACGAGCAGGGTTTTTTATCATTCTCTCTAACTGGAGGTTTCTTTGTGTTGCCGAGTGGTTGAGTTTTCCTTTTTTTTCTTATGGTCGGTCAACAACAGATATCGGCTTTTTCGTTGTAAGGTGTCTTAGTGTGATCGTCTCTTTTCGTTTTGTACCTTTCATTTTTTGATGATGTTTTATGGACTCAGTGGGACTCCTCTCCCACTTTGCAACCTTAACCTCTGGGCGTATTTCTTTAATGTCCTCGATTTTACTTTTGACGCTTAGAGACGGAATGGGGGACTGATGAACATAATAGTTTTGTCCCCCTTAAACAAGCAAACAACAACAACAACTACCTTCCCAATCAATGATTGCCGTCCATGTCCGTGGAATTTAAAAAGAGCTGTGTGCTTTCTGTACAAGTTGTAAATAACCTTAAAAGCCGTTTGTCATATATTGTCATATATTGATATATTAACTGTCGAAATAAGCAAAATGTTTGGTACAAATGTATCTCTTACGAACACTGTCAAAAATTCATATCATTAACGAATTCCATAAAAAATAATTTATCATGACGTCATTCATAATACAGAACAAGTATTCTTATTATAGCCTGTTCGCATCAAATCCTTTGTTTAACTCGTTACAGAATGTAGCATCCCTGTGGCTCACTGAAATAAAATTGACTGCCAGAAACAATACTACTGTATCAAAAAACATAACTTTATATCACCTGCGAGAATCTATTCTGTTGTACTGAAGTGTTATGATATCTATTAATGACTTTCATCTAAGGAAGAACTGATTATTTCACACCATATTAACAATAGGTAATATTCATTTATCATTTTGTTCTGAACAAAGAAAATGATTTTAAATGCTAATCAGTTTGATTTATCCTGTACTCAATATTTCCTTTAACACCCATTATCACTTGAAAGAAAGGTGTTAGGCAACTAACTACTAGAATGAAACAATGCTGCAGATAAAATTACGAATTATTATTACGCAAGAGCAGCCCTCTACATTACCTTAGTTTTCAGATTATTACAGAAAATAGTAGTTACAAGAAATGTTCTGCTCTGTCCTTGCAATAAACAAGAGGTTTTCATGAAACATATATACCGTTCAACTGCTGCTACTACAGAGCTGACTACAGTCTACTTTGACAAAGACACACTACATGCTGAGAAGTTTGTTCTACCACAGATTACAGGTAACAAAGCTCAGTCAAAACAATGCAAATGCCAATGATACGCGTTTCAACATTTCATTAGTGTATTTTATCCTTGCTGACTACAACGTTTTGAAGAAGTGTATGCCAGTCAACATTGGCAAAATCTTTCTCAAAATCTATTAAAGCTAGAATTTATGTTTATCTTTCCTTAATGTGTCTAGTTAAATACGTAATATTATCTCAAGTGTTCCTACATTTCTCATAAGTTCAAAATGATCTTCCCTGAGGTCTATTAATAATTCGTTTCAGAATAACTTTTTAAACTGATAGTTTTGTAATTTTCACACTGTCTGCATATTCGTTCTTTGGAATTTGAGTTGAGGTGATGCACATGGCATTGCCTAGCACGACAAAATTATTATAGCACCAGACCGGAAGAATTTTCAAAATATTGTATACAGTGAAATACGCAACATACAAATTTACAAGAAATTTAGCTTTATAATTTTTTTGAGTTGTCTGAGATATAGTAGTAGACAAGTACAATACATAAAATAATACCAACACACATTTTTATGGGATAAAGCATGGGATTTGGTACATAAATCTGTGTGCATTGAACAGCATAAAAATACAGGTTTACAAAAGTTGTACAGTTAAAGTAAAAATTTTTGAAACAAGTTGAATTCAGTGGTATACAAGTACGATGTAGTAGATGAGAAGTTGTACAATTACAGTAAAAATTCGTAAATCATGTAGAATGCAACAGTATACATGAGCGTATTTAACCTGAGATTATCTCCTGAATTTTATATGGTAAGGACACAAAATCTCATATATATTTTAAATAAGAGTACAGTGAAGTTTACATTATCCAAGTATTGGTTGTCAAATGTCATACACTCTTTTGTGACTATGTATCAGAGAAGTGTGCAAAATTTCTATAATAAATGATACGTATGTAGAGTTTACACTCATATCCTACCCTATCCTAGCGTTTGCAACCGGAGACACAGAACAAAATCGGCACACGAAAGAGAGAGAGAGGGGGGGGGGGGAGTTTGTACCTAACATTCAGTATCATTCTGCGCAAGCACACACAAATAACTTTATCACCATACAATATTGCAGGAAAAGCCAATAAGCGAGTTGTAGTTGGAGCCACGGTTAGTTGCCCCCACGTGACTCAGAGACAAACTGTGAATCAGCTGAGAAGACCATTAGAGGACAGCATCGGCTGATCGGACCTGGGGAGAATGATGACTCCTAACCAATGGCCAGAGATATGGTCAGACATCAGCCAATCAATATCTCCGCTCATAAGCTCAAAATTGTGGTGGATGACGGCATGTGCAGTGCTCAGTATGCATGTTGGAATCTCGTGTGCAAAGTGGACGATTAACATGCGTGTCCAGGACATGAAATCAAAAGTTTTACAAGCAAATTAGTGTCAACTAACATGTCCTACAAAAGTACAAAAACTAAAGAGATGGCATAAGGTGTGAACATAATATACCAAGGTGGGTTGCCACAATAGGCCTAATTTAAATACCTACGAATATTTTACCACAGTGGGATCATAACCTAGCATACATGTACAGGAATGCCTTGCCAGAGAGGGCTCAGGTCTTAAGTTTAAATGCACAGAAATAGATGCCGCAGTGGGTTCGCATTTTACACTAACGTACTTGGTAATCATCACAGAGGGTATCAACCTCATTTCATAACACACTCGTTAATGTTACCTCAGTTCAAAAACATATTACTGTACACAAAATATAATGAAGTTCGTTAATTGCCATAACAGGTTCTACGTTGTCATCAGGACAGGTATGTTTATAGTTTGGATCCAAAATAAATCAACATTTATTGCTATGGCCAGGACGTTGTTCTGGTTTATAGTAAAATCACGTGTCCTACACTGTAATAGGTGCTCACATAATATATGAGCATGTAACAACGTGTCAAATCATAAAGTCTTGTCTGTGTCAGTCTTAGTCAGAACATGGGAAAATAACCAGTTGTCATTAGTATTCCCCTGACAAGAGGTTGTCATGTGATATACTATAAGATTAGAAAGCATAAGGATGTGACTATGGCCAGTCGTATTTATCACATGGAAGGATAGTATCAATATCTGAAGTAACAAGATTTTATCCAATAAGAAGAAACCTAAGTAAATTTTGGATATACTGTAGGATTGGTTATGTTTACCAGAATACTTAAGCTGCATCACGATTATACCAGTACGTAACTGCAAATATTTATTGAGCATAGCTGTAGATATTCGTTGATTATAGCTGTAAGCATTTACTAAGTATAGCTGTAAGCATACTTTGAGCACAGCTGTAAGCATTTACTAAGCATGGCTGTGAGCATTCGTTGAGCCTAGCTGTAAGCATTGAATAAGAATGGCTGCAAGCATTCGATAAGCATAAAATGATCACAAGGATAACATTAATTAATTATACATTTACAGTAGGATGATAAACATCAGTGTACGAAGCAATGCACATATGCAACAAAGAAATGAATAACTTTCATTATAACTCTACTCATTAACTATCATCAGTCATCATTCATAATCATCCATTTATTATTAATCATTTCGCTATTACCTTGCTTACCATGTCCTTATTTATAAAATGAGAAATGCATTCTTCAACCCACCATGTTCTTTTACATCTTTATCTACCATCCTTAATTTATCTTGATCGTTTGTGTGATTATTCCATTACATTGTCATGTTGTTTACTTAATAAAAGAGGTTTTCTTTACGAGCACAGAATGCACTAGCCTTGTGATGCTGGTAGCTAATTTAAAAACACGGATAACTTCTCGAACATAGATTCTCGGATATTCGATTGTTAAAAGTTCGCTCCATTTAGACTGATATGTTGCCATGAAGTAGGGTTGTGGCGATTCGTGAATGAGTCGTTCATTTAAACGAATACAAATAAAGAATCGAATCATAATCCGGACGAATCGTCTGTCTCGTGACGATTCCAAGATCCAACGATTCATGATTCGAAAGCAAGTGGCGAATCGTTCCGAATAATTACGAAAGCCAGAAAGTGTGTGAACAAAGGAAGCACAGAACGAAGATCGCGAGCCGTTAATTATTAGCCTATTCACGAATTACAGACGACAGAAACAAAACGCAGCGAAATACACAGCTGCCAATACATATGACTATACGTATTGTATAGAGTTTACATATTATGTATTTAAACGAGCAATCCTTACACATATATATTTGGATTATATTTTGTGTTTAGAGGGGTTTAAGCTTTTTGAGTTCATCTACGTAGTTATAAGTTTGTAAAAAACTTAATTTTCAAAAATATTCTTTTTATATAAAAACGTGATTTTAAATGTTTTTAAAGAAAACTCAAAAATCTTTTTTTTTTTTTTTTTTTTTTTTTTTTTTTTTTTTTAGCATTTTGGTTTTTACGTTATCAGCTTTCCTGAAAGAAACCGATTTCACAAAACAGAAACATTTTAATAAACGCAAATTTTTTGTATCTCGAAAGAAATTTAATATTTAGAGACGGATTTTTATTTTTAATGTTTATTTCTATAGACGTGTTTCCTTAAACTAATTGATTTTACATTATAAGTATTTCATAATGATTAAATATGTGTTAATTACCATAGATTTAATTAAAAGCATATTTAAATGGCCGAAGTATTCAAACAGATCGAAAAAAATATTTATAAGGTTACAGCAGGATTAGAAGTAAGTGACCTATGTTCACTAAATCTACAACGCTACTAAATGAACTATGATGACAACAGAAATAGTTGTCGTGTAATATGTGTGTATAACCGCTCGCAAAATTTCAAAGAGTATTTTGTCGAGAATTTTGAGAGCTGAATCGAATGGCTTTACCTCATTATTATCTTAAGTCTAAACTTTACGCACTATAAATATTTAAACAAATCCGATACCCATACAGTCACCTTTTTGACATTCTGTAAGATTCGTACTGTCGCAGACCAGAAAGAATAGTGAACAAATCTGAAACAGATGCAAAAGATTAAGATTCCAACACACATGACATAGACATGTATTGCCATTTATAAACAAGATGTACAAGTAAGAATCCACACTATAGATTATCAAAAATTATTGAACGAATGGGAGGAATCCATCCCCATTGTGGGAATGGATCACAAGAGTCTATCCGCAAAACAGAATCGTGTTGGTTGCCAAGGAGCGTGCATAGGTATTGATTATTCCATACTCCGAGAAATTCGAAATACAGAATATATAGCAATAGAAAGAATAATATAACTGCGAGAGAAAGAAGAGAGAATGAATGCACTAAGAAAGGCAAAAAAATAGTGTCACCCAAATCCAGAAAGGGGCACCAATCGCCACTTGGTGTGTGCAGAACATGCCTCTCTATCCCTCAATTAAGCTTTGAAAATTTTAATATTGGAAATATGATGTATACCATTAATTTTGTGAGTTCTCAAAGTCTCAACCTCAACGACGTTTTCATAAATAATACGCTTAATGCGATATGGGCCACTGTAATGCAAGAAAAATTTCTGAATGAGAGATTTCCCTTTATGAGATAGGTGGTGAGATTTAAACAGAATTTTCGAACTTGCGTGAAGTTGCTTGGCGTTACAGTGACACTGAAAGCTTTTTTCTTCTGTCGGCGGTTCTCTTGGCCAGCGACAATTCAATAATTTCATGATGACGTAAAAATCTGTGCTTAGGAAAAGGTATCAGTTCTTTGATGCGATCGGGTTGTTTATCTTTTAGCACCGGTATCAGTGAAACAGAGTTAGACTCATTGGGAAGCTAATTTCTCACGTTTTAAAAAGAATGAAGATATTTATCCCAGATGTTATGCTGCCGACGGAATAGTCTACACAATTTACCAAGTTCTTTGATAACACGTTCGCAAAGGTTAGAAGCAGAATGATAAAGAGATATAAACGCAGATTTGATTTCACTCTGCCGCAGCATATGTATCCAAATTTTTGATCTAAAGTGTGACTCGTTGTTGGAAATAACTAAAGTGGCTTACTTGATACCGAGTTTATCGCGAAAGATGTCGGAAAGAGAGCCAGTTTGTTTTGTCTCCAAATATTTATCCGTTATATCATCAGACTATTTGCTATCATGGACCGGATTAGATGTAGATAAAATTTTCAAACAGCTGACAACTTTCAAGACGTTCATCAACTAAAGCTGTGGCATTAGCAACGTTAAAAACTAAGATGACTTTATACTCCGTCAGAAAATCAACACCTAGTATTATTAATTGAGTAGTCAGAAAAGGAACAATTAACAAATTGGCAGAGAAAAAATGACTTTGACAAAAGAAATCATTAGTGTTTTACAGAAACAATTACAGTTAAAAAGCAACCATTAGACTGTATGAACACATAGTACATTTTCAATTATCTTCCAAAAGTGTGGATAAAGAATCTAGGAAAACCTTGTTTCTTGAAACTGTTTCTTCATTTAATAGATTGCAGACTTGTGATTTAGATTGCTTATATATTCCTAGTTCTTCAAGAAAGTTCATTTTAGCTCCTTTATTTACAAAGTTCAAGATGTCTATCTTATCAATACTTGGAGCTGTATGTTTTTAATCTATTAGGTGTCAAGCAAAAGTGGACCTATAGGGATTTTCTCCTTTTTTTATTAGGGAGGTGTTCCCTAAATCTAGTTTTAAATGCTCTGCCAGTCTGGCCAATATACCTCGCTGGACGGTTTTCACAATTTATTTGGTAGACCCCAGATTTAATTGGGCATTACTGCTACCTATTTGTTGCTCATTGTGAATGAGTAGTTGGCTGATTTTATTCTTAGTGCAGAAAGCTGCTTTGATGCCATATTTCGTAAGCAAATTTGCAAGTTGGTAAGAAATCTTACCAAGGAAGGGCATCTTAGTATAATTACGTTTCTCTACATTGCATAGGGAAGTCAAAGGTTTTGACTGGTCAGTTCTCTGTTTAAATAGTCTCTTTATTAAACAAGGATCATAACCATTGGTATTTGCCACATTATGTTTTAAAACTGTCTCTGAATCGCTTGATCAGACAGTGGAGTTTGAACAATTCCGTTAATCATAGATGTGAAGTAACTATGTTTCTGGCTAACTGGGTGACAAGAGGAACAGTGAACAATACTATCGGCTGTAGTAGGTTTCCTAAATATATCAAAGGACACTTTATTGTCTATGATTTTTATAGACAAATCCAAGTAATTAATATTACCATTGTCATCTTGTAATTTATAGATGAAATTGATGTTATTACGTAAGCTATTCAAGAGATCCTGAATGTAAGGAATGTCTGCTGGTGTCCCTTGATATATGAGGAAAATGTCATCCACGTATCGTGTGTAGAACATAATATTCTTATCGATGTCGGAAAACTTTCTGAAAAATTAATTTTCTAGAGTGTTAATAAAAATGTCAGCCATGCTACCTGCTAGGCAGTTGCCCATGGCTAATCCCTCTACCTGTTGGTACAGCTTATTGTTAAATGTGAAAATATTGTACTTCAGTGCAGCGTGCAGTAGTCTAACAAATTCATCTATTTCTTCATTATTGAGGACATTTTGATGTTTGAAGTTATCCTCGATTATGCGAATTATTTTGCTTTACATCAGCCCGTTTCACATATTACACATGTTTTACAGCCATAACTTATATGACTAACCCACCCTAATATTGCAAATTAATGCATAACTAGCTCTACACAAACACTGAACTAGTCCCTTATGTTTCTGCCTATCTTAAGATTGAAAGTGGTAGCCACCCCACATTAGTGGTAGACCATATATAATTTTATCAACAGTCACATAACATACACTTGTGGTGCATTGCATATGGATTTGTCTTTGCACAATTTCTGCTACACTCTTCCCCCCATTCCACACAATTCTCAGCTATTCCCCTTCTTCTATAAAATCATAACCTCCTCCTCCCCCAAACTAATAACCATAAACTTTGCTCACACCCACTCTCGTACCTTACATACCTTATCTCCACAGTTACACCATCATATTCACCAATTACACAAAACAAAACACACACACACACACACACACACACACACACACACACAACACTCTCCACCTGCTATTTACTTATAAACTTAACATATTCCCCCTTCCTCTTTCCCCCTCCCCCCGCATACTACGTTCAGTCACTCTGACAATATTCTTTTTCCTCTGTGCTACAAGTACATTAAAATTATCTCACATTCCAATTTTTGCAGACCTACTCCTATTTCTTTATGTAACCCTGTTCTACTTTACTACACAATGTAGTTATGTAGTATACCACCTCCCCCCCCCCCCGCTTACATCTCACTCCCACCCCTGGCCTTACATTCTTATGTCTATGCGTGGTTCCTCAAACTGTCCTTGGTTGCTTCCAAGTAAGTACTACTTCTTCATGTATTTCCACTCTCCTTGTTAATATTTTTCATTTACTTTCCATCGTTTTCTTTATTACCTTTTCCATTTAAAAAGTTGGGACGAACTTGTTCAAATGCCTTTGTTAAGCACATACAACTTATAGATTGCGTTGCTGTTCCAGAGTTCTGCTGAGGCCTTCACGGCTACCGTAGCCACCACTGGGCCCACAAAGTCCCCACCGTACTTGACCATCAGCAGCGATCCCCTACTTCAGTATTGCAAATTATTTCCTATCTTTTCAGCTTAGTTTAAGCGGTTATAATATTTAAACCCTCGTGAAACAATATTTTTTATTATGTTTCCAATTATTTTTTTACGATCCTTCCACTTGCAAAGTTTATAAAATTTTCATGTAACTAGATTCCATTTTTGTGTGCCAGCCCACCACAGAATTATAATGAAATAACAGGTTTTCGCTTGGTAGGCAATGTGAGATGTTTCTTTTATTTAACTTCAAAACATATCGATTTCGTCCCTATGATGGGACATCATCAGTGCTGTTAAAAACAAGGTACCTTGGTCAGACATTGAAATTACAATAAGATTACATACACCAAGAATGTTATAAAATAGAATTACATACCAGAATTGCAAGTCATGATGACCTATGTGCTCTGCTTAAAAACATTTAAAGGTCTTGCCGGTACAAGTCACAACAATAAAATCAGGTAGCCGCTTACGTACACCTACGCAGCTTAGCTTGTACATAGATGGTGCCTGGCGCCATCTTTGTTTAAATCAGTTAGATTGTGACATTTTAAAAAAAAAATGGGTTCAAACATATTAAAAGCTTAAAAAGATAAAAATGTTGATTCTAGGTGAATTAAAGTTTAACAACTAACATACACAGATTATGCATTATATGATAAAAATAACCATTTATCAGCGCCCTCAGGCGGGTAGGTATTAAAACATATCTTTAAAATTTAAAATTTGTCACCATCAATTGTTAAAATAAGTTACATTGTATCACGTATAAAATACTATCTGTTTAAAAAATATACATATATATATATTTTAATTGAGACTAGCATAAAAGGTAAAGTCGTTACAAAGCACCAATGCATGTGTGTGTGTGAGAGAGAGAGAGAGAGAGAGAGAGAGAGAGAGAGAGAGAGAGATAAATGCACAGCAGTTCACGCCATCTAGTTTTTCAGAATGATACTATGCTGGCCGTCTTTGCTTAGTTAGTACAGTGCGTCAAAATCAAAATTATACAAATGTACATGAAGGTTCAAATATGATTACATTGCGTCTAAACATAGAATACAGAAATGTACATGAATGTTCAAACATGATTACATAGGAGAGAAACAATCGGGCTTTATATATATATATATATATATATATATATATATATATATATATATATATATATATATATATATATATATATATACCATATGCGCTTACATTGTCCAGGTGACATTGGTATATGTGGTTCTTTAGGTCATTCAATATAACTACAGCTACTGTGACTTTATATCCAAACTACCGCATGAGCACAAGGGATGAACTTGCAATCCAGGACATGGGGAATACACACATTAGCGCTACATGGCGCATACGTTGCTACTTATTTAAAGAAACATATATTGAAATAAAGCTAATTACAATATGTGGACATTACAGAGTGGCGTTGTTAGAAACAAAAATGAGCTCCATCGAACTAAAGCATGTGAAATAGGACTATTGCTTGTAACAAAATATTGTTCTCGTATGTACTATGTGCATCTGCGGAGATATAAAGGGAAATTTGGCCCCTCCCAGCACCACATCCCCCCGTCGGACATTAACACCCCCATCACTGCATACGACATACAATTGATACTGCGCACCAAACGAAACACAGCTCCGGGCCACGATCGCAACACATACCGCCACCTCAAAGAATGTCCCCTCCCTTTCCTCACCACTCTTGCTTCCCTCTATACCACCATCCTCTACACTGGCTGCTACCCCCGCCTGTGGAAAATCTCCCGAGTCCTCATGTTCCTAAAACCCAACAAACCCCCCTCTGATGCCTCCTCCTACCGCCCGATTTGCCTCACCCCAGTATTCAGCAAGGTCTTCGAATCCATTCTATCCCGTCGCATCCATCACCACCTCCACCTCCACCGCCTTCTCCCAGACACCCAATGTGGCTTTCGTCCTTCCTTCTCCACTGATGACCAACTCCTTCGACTTACGCAACTCCTTTCCCTCCAGCTAAATTCCCGTCGTGCCGCCATCTTTGTGTCCTTAGACCTCGAACGGGCCTACGATTGGGTCTGGCACTCTGGCCTGCTCTTCAAACTCCAAACCTATGCTCTTCCCATCAACCTCGTCCGGGTTATTGCCTCCTTCCTCTCCGACCGCCCCACCTATGTTACCGTCCACAACACCGACTCCCGTCTTTTTTATCCCTCTGCTGGTGTGCCCCAAGGCTCTGTCCTTTCTCCCCTCCTGTACCTCCTGTATACCTCGGATATGCCTAAGCCTGCCCCTCCCGTACACCTTTTCCAATATGCTGATGACACCGCGTTCCTTGCCTTAGCTCCCACCCTTGCCCGTTCCAACCACCTGCTCCAAGAACACCTTGACCTCTTTGCCGCTTGGTGCAACCAGTGGCTCCTGTCTATAAATCCTACCAAAACCCAGGCGATCATCGTAGGTCGTACAACCCGTTCCTTCCGTCCCCGAGATTTTTATCTGACCCTCCATAACCGTCCCATTCGTCTCACCCCTACCCTAAAGTACCTGGGCCTCACTATTGATCGCACCCTCTCCTGGACTCCCCATCTACGCACTATCCAAGAAAAAGCCCGCTCCCGCCTCCGCCTCCTCAAACTCCTTGTTGGCCGAACATGGGGCCTCTACCCTTCTACCATCCTCTATACCTACAAATCCCTCATCCGCCCAGTCCTCTGTGTTCGCCATCCTGCCTGGATCTCCGCTCCCCCATCCTTCTACAAATCTCTGGAGATACTGGAACGCCATGCCCTACGCCTCCCCTTCCGTATCCCACTTTATCCTCCTTCCCCCACGCGGATCCTCTATGATCTCATTACCTTCCCCAGACTCGTTCTGTTTATTGAAAATCTCCGCCTCCGTTACATATCCCGCAAATCAGATCCGCCTAATCCTCTAGTCCATCCCCTCCTCTCTGCACCAGGTACATTGCCGCGCCTCCACCACTGTATTCCCCCTGCTCTCCACTTGTCCACCCTCCGGATCCTCTCCCGTGGCAACTTCCGTACCCTCCCCCTCCCGGATGATGCCCTCCGACCTGACATCTACCCTTCATACCAGCTTTGATCCTTCTCCTTGCTCCCTCTCCCCCTTCTCTCCCTGAGGGCCCCGACTATCCCTCCCTTCCTGTCCCTTCTCCCCTCCTCCGTCCCTCCGGATCCTCCTCTTACCGCCCCCCTATCATTCTTCCCCGTGGCTTCCTGGGACGTCAGCCCCCCCGTCCCTTCCCTACCGGCTCTGTGGCTCCTCCCCACCCTCTCCATCTCCTTCATCTCTTTTCCCCCCCACACCACATCTTCAATGCTGTCAGTGCCCCACCATCTATGGAACCTCTTTTGTGCTCCGACAAATGTGGTGTATTTTAGTTTAAATTGTTTTATCTTACAACAGTGGACGGCCAACCCGCAGCCGACACCGTCAGTTTTAACTTGTGTATCTCTGGAAGTGTGTGTTGTGTTTTTTGTTTTAACTCCAAATAGCGGACGGTCTCACCATGGCCGCCGCCCTATGCTCATTTTAATTGTGTGTGTGCGCCACTGACATTCGAGTAACTGTTTTTATTCACCACTTTCGCCATTTCAAGTGTTTTATGTCACCACTGTTTCCTCCATTTTATGTACTTTGTTTCATCTCCATTTTAAATCTCCATTTTATGTCTGTATTACCTCCACAATTTTATCTCCTTTGTGTTTTTATGTTCTCCGCTCACAAATTTTATTTCTGTAGGCCGAAGAGCGCAAGTGAGCGCTGCCGGCCCGCCCCTTTATTCGGGGAATTGAAACGACAATAAAGAAAAAAAAAAAAAACCCTCCCAGCCGTTCGACTACAGTGTAGACGAGCTCATTTTTTCATACCAGGGTTGATGTGAAAAACTCCCAGAAGTGGGTGCTTTTCAACGCTATCTGTTCGTTGAGCAGTGTGTATCCTGGTGTCCTTCCGTTACAGAAAATCTCCATCTCTTCAAGCAGATCGAGATACCTCCCCTTATTTCCTCTGTGCAAAAGTTTCAACTGTGAAGTCAGGTCAGGAGGGGTATGTCCGGAATTAATAAGGTGAGCTGCGAAGTTGGACTTGTCAGCAATATCACGCCTGTCTAACGCCACATGTTCGCGGAATCTGATTTCAAGCTTCCTTCCAGTTTGTCCGGTGTAGACAGCATCACAAAATTATATATATTTGTAAGAAAATGTCTAATATTGTGCCTCCTGTTTTGGATCGAGTAACTTGCTTGCAAGAAAATGTATAATATCGCTTCTAATGTATGTATCGATATGTGTCCTTTGTGAAGTTTCATCTTTGGCAAAGATCATGTATTGCATAGCATTGTAGCTCGCACTGAGAGAGAGTAGCACTAGTGGTTCAGCTCGCTTAGAGAGCGGTTGAGTTGTGTGTATGGCTCCGATGTAGAGCAGAGGCTGCTTTGCCAGCAAGTCTGAAGTTGTATTATGTAGGTAATGTAATGCTGATTATTAATAATAATAAGTAACTTGACCTTTCTTTCCTGTTTCATTTACGTAGTTAGAAAATTAACCTACTTCCTTCATTTGATAATTAGTTATTAGTGGATTTAAAGTGGAGTATTGATTTGAATAATATTGTTGAACAGATTTCGTTATTGGTGCCACAGTAAATGATAGTTAATTGACTATGATACTAAATTTCAATAATCAGAAACTGATCTGCATAAAAATTCTCACAGTCAAGCATTAAGAAAGTGGTTTGTGGTTTTTTAATATCTTTCTCGCAGTCAAAATTTTTGAGTATAGTCAGTGTCTGTTTCAAATGGTGACTTGTCCTAGTTGTTTTGTGTTTTTTTATCCGTTGCGCACATAATCAGTTTAATGCACTGTTTCTTATTTAATAGCATATACATCAATATCAGGGCCATAATTAAACCAAATAGCTGTGTTAATGAACAATTTGTTGTCTGATTTAACGATAGGTTCAACATCCATAACACACACACAGCTTTTAAAGTGGAAGTTTCGCGTTTGAATCCCAAGGCACTTATTTCGCGTAACATTGAACAATGCAATTTCAAAGCTAACGTTTATTACATAATTACGAAAAATACTTTTTTACAGTTAAGTGCCTTTGTTTACGTTTTATGATCTGAAAGAGGACAACGAACACGATGAAGACTGCCCATTAAAGGCACGTGTGGAGATGCCAGCAGACGACGTTGTTCTGAGTATTCTGTATGCACAAAGGACACATATCGATACATACATTAGAAGTGATATTATACATTTTCTTGCAAGCAAGTTACTCGATACAAAACAGGAGGCACAATATTAGACATTTTCTTACAAAAATAATTTTTTTTTTTTTTTTTTTTTTTTTTTTTTTTTTTTTTTTTTTTTATGGACACGTTTCAACTTTTCCAAATAATCGTGAGTCAATTGCAGCATTTTGGCAGTGGATTGTAGTTTCGGAATGGGAATGGGAAAATACAAACAACATATTACTTTCAACTCGGAATATAAACACATAAAAGGTACTAATTACACAACTAAACAAGTAATGAACAACTGGTTTAATTCATCTGCTAAAATTGCTACAGCAGACTTGACAACCACAGACATATATTTATCGTTGCCTCTAAAGTACGTCTTTGAGAGCCGAAGTACCACTCGAAAACAGTTCTACGAATAAAGGCACGTCAAATTGCTGGCCACACGATGGGAAACAAAAGACGGTGCTTGCGCAGCGGCGGCGAATTAAATTTTACATTTTAAAATAGGTGTACCTCTTCCAGTCTCTGCTAGGATAAAAAAACTACCCTAGTCACGGAACGACGTTCCTGCGTGTTCCAACCCAATAAAAATGACAAAATATACAGTTCCAATTTTATTAATATGTAGACAACAGTAATGACAATAAATGAGGAAAAGTTACGAAACATGAAATTCAGAGCACACAAATGTAAATTACTATGACTTTTGAGACTGGATTTGCGTCGCTATTTGTTGTATGTTGAAAGTCTTAGAATGGCTCTCAAATGCTCGTATGTGAGACGAGAATCATATTTATTTTTTCTATAATTCAGATTTGAAAAAGTTTGTTCGCGTAAGTAAGTACTGCTAAACACTGTAATTAGTTGCTAAGCAAATTTTTTCAATTCATTAAAATAAGGTGGCATAAAATTTAACAAGATCATTTGTTTCAATGAAAGAGATTACATTGGAGATCAATCAAGTTCATTTGTAAATTACTCTGCACATACTCAATATCACACAAAACCCTTTCTGAAAATCTTCAGACTGCCAAACACTTTCTCAGTCACCAAACTTGTCGTTAAAGTGATTTTGTAGCTGTTGTAAAACGCATTTCATTTTATCATCGTCCCAATTAAAATTTTGTTGCAGCTTCCTCGACAGCCATTTTACAATTCGGGAAATGATCCAACTGTTTTTTCATCAATATGTTTTTTTTTTTTTTTTTTCATTCGGAATGTCTTTACGTCTGTGTGCATATCAGAAATTAATTTTTTTCTTTTTTGAAGCTTTACATTCAGAGTATTTAACTCATGAGTTTAAACCGTGAAAGATCAAAGCTCTATTAACCACTGAGGATCTGTAGGTTTTGGAACAAATTTACCTTTTTCGTTCATAAAGGTACTTATTTCATTTCTGAGACCAAAAAATCTTTTCAATACTGCAGCTCTGTTTAACCATCTCACTTCAGCATAATGCAAAACACCTCTATGATCTGCGTCAACATCTGTCAGAAACTGTTGAAACTGACATCTTTTTGGTGGATATCACGATGTCCATTACTTCTTTCCATTCTAGCACTTTGTAGCATAACGCTTCTTGGTGGATAATGCAGTTCTAAGATAATGGGATGTCACATCCTAGCTCTGCTAGTTTAACTTTAATTTTGCCCACCAAACCTTGTGTTGTCCACTAATGTTCTTGCCGCCGTCCGTTATTACACTCTCCAGTTTTTCCCAAGGTACATGCATTGATACTAAGGCTTCTTCTAAGTGTAGAAATAAATCTTCCCGGGTAGTCGTTCCTTTGAAACTACGTAATTGTAAAAGCTCCTCACAGACATTAACGTTCCCATCGATTCCGCAAACAAATATTAGAAGCTGGACAGTATCTGAAACGTCATTACTTTCATCCAGAACTAAAGAAAACCAAATTGTTGTTTGTGACTTTTCGCGAAGTTGGTGTCAAAATATATCTCCTAAATCTTCAGTGCGGAGGTTTTATGTTCTGGCTGAAAGACGTATATTTTCAAACTTCCTTTTTTGTTCTGGGCACACCTCATCAGCCACAACCAATGCATATTGTTTTATTATTTCACTGTCGGTTAACGGTCTTCCAGACTTGGCAAGAATTTCCGCTGCTATTAAACCCGCACGTACATTCGAGTCACTACTTTGAATTTGAACCTTATAAACATTTTGTTGACTTGCGATCTTCCTATAGGTTCTCACCAATAAGACTTGGGCAATATATAACTCGGGTAGCAAAAGTTTATGGCTCGTTGTCTCTGTTCATAGAGGTGAGTTATGTATGCCAGCTTCTATGCCCTAAACAGCTACCCAATCTGTTTAAACAAGATCAATAATTAATCTGTAGTTTAGCCAGTCTATCAATCTGCAAATGATGACATGAAAATATATTTTTTACAAACATAAATTAAACCTTTGAATGACCAACAAAATTGATTCTAAGAAGTGATTCACTCACGAAGTAATCTTTATAAATGGAGTTTATTACTCTTAGTAGACATGAAACGCGGAGGTGGTCCTACTTCATACATCGGTAAATAACTAAATATTTCCCCAATTGTTCATGAGAGGCACTCACTCGATAGTAAAAGTTCCAAATTGTCACTCTTAAATTAGTATAGTCCATCGAACGTTTCAGTTCCTAATTAATCCACGATTAAAGTATTTGTTATAAAAGACCGTTTGTAATCACACGAGTACACGATTGCTGAATTATCACAGTTCCACAGTCCTACTACCTTGCATAATTTATCACTTTTCAAGCAGAGACTAAGTTCTGCAGTCATATCCATTAAATTTTCTGAGTCCACACATGCCTATCTTTTCAAATCACAAGTTCTTAACGCGGCTTCAGACCGCCCAGCGTCACAACCTTTCACCACCACGTCCATGTTACGAGTCCCCTCTCAAGAGTTCGAAAGCATGCTCTCCCTGCTCCCAAACTTGTATCCTTCCGCGCATCCTAACGCCTCATCATTAAAATCAATTTCCCTTCCAAAATATTATACATTTCAATATCACAGAATTAAATGCTTTGACCACTCCCTATAAATATGGTTTACATTTAACAAACAAACATATGTTTAAAAATAATAAAAAACCGGTTGAGACTGAAGCTCTTTGCTCAGATAGCCATTAAGCATGGCATCTCACTGTTTAAATATACTGTCGCCGTCGAAATATAGTTACAAAATTAATATTTAATTTATCGTGGCTCTTTATACAAATATATTCAGCTATTGTCCACAAATACATATAATTGTTTATATATAAGTTATCTGCTGGATATCTACTATTTTTAGTCGGCCATTAAATATTTATGTGGCATTCTACTACATAAAAGGAACGTTACTAAGAATATTATTAATTATAATAAAATACATATATAAATGTAATGGGCTTTGCCGGGTTCATGTTTTGTGTTTTTGAGGTGGAATCTATGTTCTGACACAAGAATATTATTATCTCAACGAAAAGCAGAACAAGAGATTAAAATAAAGACTATTGAAAGAATACGGAAATAACATGGTACGTCTTTTAAGATAGGTAACGCGGGCAATGCTGACCATTTGCTTCTTAAACTGTTAGTGATAAACACTAAGTATCAATAATTGTAAATATAAATCTTATAATATTATTGTTATAGTACTGAAATTTATCGACTTTTTATCTGTAAGGGATAATGAAATTGTAATTACGGCGTTTGATTCTCTCAAATATCCTGAATCCTGTCATATAATTATATTTGGCGTATGATCATTTCCTGATTTTATACGGATTTTCAGAAAAATGTTTGTGGCTATATAGTATTTCAGTTGAAATTTGGAATAGCCGCTCTCGCTCAGCCAAATGTTTCCGGTTTACGAGCGCATTAGGGAAACCCTGATTACATGTCCATTCACTGCGTTCAAACTATTAACCGGCCGGCTGGGGAACCCAATAGCCTGGCAAAACCGGCCTTTCACATGGAAATAATCAGCTTCCCCCTTTATCTGTAATATCACAGTCTCTTTACTAATGATTTTAGTGAGTTAATTTTATGTTTTCGTAAGTTGCCCACAAGACTTGCAAATCTAGCTTTATGCTCAGTATCGTAAAGGCGTTTGACTTTATGTTCTTTTTTTTTTCTTTTTTTTTTTTTGCAAATTACGCACAGCGGTTTTCCATTGTTATTAAAAAAAGTGTAAATCTGTCCATGGATCATTGAACAGTCTATTTTCTTCAGACAACATCCGTTTTTCCAAAATCAGCAGTAAAATCCTATAGTAGAACTACCGTTGTGTTTAAAATGTAAATCTATGGTTTTGACCCAATGCTAGTTAGGTTTTTCTCTCACACGTACCTAAATTCAAAGAGAATAATATTCTTTCGGCTTGGCGTGGTTTCCATGAAAATACGTTCTTGAGCACTTTCAACAAACAGTCAACGAGCACGGACGAAGCGCGGGTAGCAACTGTATAGTCATTGGTATTTCGCTGTTTGTTCGCTGCTAGAGGGGAGGCTGGGTTGCGCAGGAAGGCGTCATCGTAGGTCCACTGCGCTCTTCGGAGATCGCAAAGTGACGCGCTCAGTTTAAACGCACAACCGCTTGAACAGAGTGCGTGCCAAAGTAATTATTTACATAGGTATTTAGAACTGAGCCGCGGGCCACGAGTTTCCGACCGCTGCCTTAGAGTGTATCTATTGTCAGCATTAAGTGACAGTCACTTTCATTTCGTAACTGCCGGTTACTTTACCGAGTTGTTGTCTTCTCTCCATTTAAGGCATATTACAACGGTTCTCCGTGACGTAATATTTAGATTTGACCTCAGAATTGATACTGGACTATTTTCACAATTCATAAAGAGCGCTAACATTTCACTTTTCAAAGTCGGTCCATTTAATAACGCGACGCTCTTTGTCTACCGTGCTATTCAGAAGGCATGCCACATAAATTGGCACGTTATTCCAATAACCAGCACTTGTCACAGAAACAATTTTCAAATTCATGCGTCCCTGTTCACGTAACACTGGCCGCAGGAATTCGTGAAATCCTTTCAATAGTAGGAGGATTATGTGACACGATAACATAACCACTGAATGTCCAGTGAGAGAAAATATCTTTGCAATCTGGTTGCCTGTGTAGACAAATATTACATTTTTCTGTTGATCTGCTGTAATTAGGCTTGAAATGCATTCCGCGTTTTCCACAATTCTTTTGTAAAATACTTCATTGCTGACATGTACGGTCAGAATGAGATAGATTTTATGACACACTCAGTGACGTTAAAGCAAAATGACAGTGTTTTGCTCATGGCTGATTTCAGTGTCAGCATACGAAATCGAAGGGTACGTTTGGAGAGTAAATGGAGGCCAACAGTAACGGAAAACAGTTCACGGACCTATGCCAATATGGGCTTATTGATGACAAACTCTGATTTTTAAGCATGAGACAATTCACCGGTATTCTTGGGAAAGCACTGGAACTAGAGCTGTCAAATGTTCAAACGTTGTAAGCCTATTGGACAAAACTGTTATGATCATCAGTCGGTAGACTTACGGATTACTTCAACTAAGCCGGCCGCTGTGGGCGAGCTGTTTGCGGCATGCCAGTCACGGTCTGCACGTCCGCCGCTGTCGGGGGTTCGAATCCCCCCCTCGGGCATGGATATTTGTGCCGTCCTTAGCATAAGGTAGTTGATAAGTAGTTTGTAAGTTTAGGGACTGATGACCCCGTAGTTAAGTCCCATAAGCTTAACAAACACTTGAACATTTTTTTTTTTTTTTTAAGTAGTAAGCAAGTAACTTTTTTCCTTTCATAATTTTGCTTTTGTTGTCAGAAAGAAATAGTTCAGTAAAGGTTTGAAATTATTTTTAAAGTTTGTTGCAAGCCGCTAACTAATTTCGTTTTCATTTAATGTATTCATGACGTCTCGTCACATTATGTGGCAGTTTCTTGCAACACCTGTTGTGTATGAACGTATATCTCCTGAACCATGTGTCGTATGTCGTTCTTACCATTGTAAAATTGGCACCTTTCTGTAAGGAAGATGTGTACCAAATTTGGTTGAAATCGGTCCAGTGGTTTAGGAAGAAATGTACATAAATGACGCATAAATATGGGTATTCTCACGCGGTGATCTGTCATTATTTATAACGTGATGTCTCCTGAGCTATGTGTCGCGCACTTTTGTTTTTGGGTCAGGAAACTTCGTGGGCATACGGTGAACAGTTCACCAAAGTTTCATTGCAATCGGATGAATGTTTTATGAACGCATAGAGGACATACACACACACACACACACACACATATATATATATATACTTGCAAAGGTGACAGACCGTGACTGGAGCGCCTCATTCCCCTCGGCCACCGCGGCCGGCTGCTACTTTTCACCTGTTCATTGACTAAAACTACGTCATTCCGTATAACGTTACAATTTATAAATTCTACGCTACAAATTGTAGCCGCAGGTTATTTTACAGACAGTAAACACACATATATTTGAATGTAGCTTCTAAAATATATTTTATTTCATGAGATATAAGGTCATAAACAGTAACGTTCATGGAAAATTGTCCCATCATACACCAAGTTTTAATCTGTTACTTGTTTACTACTAATTGCATTCAAAATGTTCAAATGTTTGTTAAGCTTAAGGGACTTAACTACGGGGTCATCAGTCCCTAAACTTACAAACTACTTACGAACTAGGACGGCACAAATATCCACGCCCGAGGGGGGATTCGAACCCCCGACCGTAGTGGCCGTGCAGACCGTGACTGAAGCGCCTCAGTCCCCTCGGCCACCGCGTCCGGCTAATTGCATTCCCAAGAGATTTTACTGACATACGGCACTTACATAAATAAATATACCCCTGAGAAATTATACAGTTGTTCAACATATAATTTAAAAAATATGAGATCGTACGAATTTTGTATGTCATTTGCTTTTTTACTGCTATCTCTCTCTGTTTGAATACTACACTTATAATTTTTTTTTACATTATGCAAGACAGCGTTATTTCTTACTTATTCTCCCATAAATATAACGTGATTTTGGAAAAAAGTAGATGGACAGAGAGAGAGAGAGAAGGGATAGGAGAAGTTCTAAAACAAGGCATGAATAAATAAATACCCGGGCATCGACGCGTTTTCACCTAGTCATAAAGTGTGACCTTGAAAAAAAAAAAAAAAAAAAAAAAAAAAAAAAAAAAAAAAAAAAAAAAAAAAAAAAACTACACGTTGATTTTGCTAAATCCCGAGAAGTGATTCTTGCTGTTGAAGCTCCCACGGGCACATCTGGGCATCTCTGTGAGCCGCATGTAGTGCACATCACATGCGATACTAACGTATTTCGAGAGCAATGTGGCTGCCAACATGGTGGTCCAAGATTATGATATTGACGATTACTAAAATGTACTACCTTTCAGATGGTTTTTAAGACCATATAATGTTGATATATCGATTTTCTCTCATATTACGTTTATTTCTCTAACACTGAGACAAACTGGCACGCAACAGGATGACAGTATCACTTTTTCTTTGTCACGCGGGAACGGTCGAGCGGACCTAGACCTAAGTCAGGGACTGCGCAGTCTCCCCTACTAGAAATTGGAAATTCTCCCTCGGAAATGTTTGTGTTGGCCTTAGCGGAAGTTTATGGCTATAAGTCACTCTTTTGTCTTGACCAGTTAGACTACCCAGGCACGCTTCCCTTCCAACACAAATTCTCATCTTGTAGCATACTACGATTGCAGTGCCCCCTGCCCATTTGATTCCACTTGCTCGCAGCCTATACTGAGTTCCCGCAAGGGGTCGAGTGTAGTAATGCGTACGCATTGAATTTTTCAGTTGCCTCTGGGGGGCAAATTTACAGTTATTGACATGGTGTGTGTGCTTTTCGGACATGTCAATAATTGTATATTTGCCCCCAAATGGCAACTGACAATTTCAATGAGGACGCATTAATACGCTCGATCCCTAGCGGCAATCCAGCATAGGAAGCGAGGAGTGGGCACTGCCACCGTAATGTGATGCAAAATGAGAATTTGTGTTGGAGGGGAGGTGTCTCTTGATATCCTAACTGGTTAAGGCGACCGCTGGCCCCAAGCGGGATATGCGGGTTCGAATCCCTGTCCAACACGAATTTTCATCTATGCCATTGGTTTTATTTGGTTTGAGTGTGGTATTTAGGAGGTTTTCTCTCTTCCTTTGCAAATGCTACCTGTTTCCATAATTTACACTATATCGGCAACTACTGCACACACGATATTGCATGTTCACAAACTTCTTGATTTATACTGCAAATTTCATGTAGTCATTTGTGTTGCGCGTCTGAGGCCTGTCCCGGGGGAGTGTGGGCTGCGTAATTGGGGGTGGGGGTTAGGGGAACAAACGTTACAATAACAACAAACATGTGTAGGCACGGCAGAATTGTGGAAGACTACTAAATGCGTTGTAGTGGAGGACCTAAGGATTTATTGGTAGAGCAATACCTCATCGCTGACATCTGGGATTGTCCAGTGTTCTGCCTGATTTTTTATTCGATTTTTTTGTCGTATCTGCACGATTACATAGTGCATAACCTTAATTGGGCAGGACCTGAGGTTGTTCCTGGCTGATCTAAAGTTCTAATGTTTGTAAATGTATTTGACTCAACCGTGTTGTCATTAGGCGGTAGCTTACTAACTAAGGTAAACTAACGTAAGGACAATATAGACACACATGCCCGAGGGAGGACTCGAGCCCCTGACGGCGAACTGCCCCGCTCACTGCAGCACGACGCTCCAGTACGCACGGCTAATGAGCTGCGGCAGTGAACCTGGTCCAGTATTTATGTCTGAGACTATTCCACTCTGCAGACAGGTGTAGGTGCGCCCTCTGCGGTCCGCAATCAGTCGCTGTTATCTGCTAGAGCATTGCTGCGGTTCTGGGCGCTTCATCTGTGGTCCGCGCCCGTAAGACCCACTCGTGGCTGTTCCATCTTCGGTCTGACGCTCCCTTTGCGGTCCGTGACCTCTTAGTGGGAACTGAAGGAGCATTGCCATTCCGTGTATCGTCTTCTACGGTTCTGACGAAGAACGGTACGGCAATGCCCCAGCAGATCGCAGTGAGAGGGCGCGGACTGTAGAGGGCGCGCTTGTAACTGTCAGCGGAAGAGGAAGACCAGACATGAATACTGAACCAGGTCCAGTCGCCAATCAATCTAAACTCTGGGTTCGTCTAGAAGATCGATTACCAGAGGTACCGTAGCCGACCACAGGAGCAGGATTGTCTTGAGGCATGGAGATATCTGTTACTTTTATCAGTTAACAAGTGAAGTTATATTGTGGTTTTCGCGAGTACATGTTCTAGCGGCAGAAGCAGAAGATGTCGAAACAAGTCTGCTGATGACAGTAATCCGGAAACTGGGACGACGCGGTCGCCGCCATGAGACCATTGACTGACGGTATGCAGAGCCTCGGAGTTCGGTATACGCAAGTGGGACACGCTGGACAACACGTCTGCAGAAAAGCATTACTTATAGGCGCTGTACTGGACAGCGGGCGTGGGGTGACGCAGAATGTATTGACAGGAACGTCTCTACGCCGGATGTCGCTGACGCGACCCAACAGGGCAGCACGTCACCGACAGCAGGCGTCGAAGTGAGGAGCCGCCACTCCTCCGACGTCATCACGCGTGCTGGACATGAGACGGGTTTCCTCAGCAGGCGCCGCCAGACACCATGACGCCGGTAGGCAGCGAGATGCCATCAGCCTACATCTGGACGGGGCGGCGCCCCTGGGGCGCACAGCAAGGCGGCACGTGTCCCCAAATGGCGTAGTGGTCAGTTCGACTCAGCGGAATCCGAGCTGCGTCTGCCGACCGGCCTGGCGACTTAGCTGGCGCTTCCGCCTGCCACTCGTAACGCCTGCCCGAGTCACGGGCAGAGGAGCCATTCAATCACAACAAACTAATAATGAAATAAACTGTATATTCCCAGGCATAACGAGTCTTAATCTGCTACTTCCCCACACCCATCCAATCCGCTACGGCCGTCCCCGTTACTAATGAAACATGGCTTCTCTCATAGAAGGCATGTAGAAGAAAAAGGAACGACAAAAACAAAACACCAAAAGTTGGTAACACCTACAGTTCTGGACGCGTTTTGCAGGTTTTCCTAAAGCTGCAAGGTGAATACTGGAACTGACATAACAGCCGGGAGTGCGGGGCGCCGACCATGTCCTCCTCCATACAGCATCCGGTGGCGCCTTCGGGCGGAGGATGACACGGGGCCGGTCAGAACTCAGTGTACTCACGAGGGCTGCGGTGCACAATGGCCGTGTGAATTGGAGCGCCGTGCTGCAGTGCGCATGGCTGTTCGCCGACGGCTGTTCGAGTCCTCTCTCGGGCATGGGTGTATGTGTTGTCCTTAGGTTAGTTTAAGCAGTATGTAAGCTAGTGAGTAATAACCAAGCAGTTGAGTCCCATAGATTTGCAAACATTTTATTTTATTTTATTTTTATTTATTTTTTAATTTTTACATCTTGAGTCCTTTTAGCCGAAGTTTAATGTAGGGGTGTAAATTTATTCCAGATCACCGCAACGAACCCATGTTTCCTATACATAATATTAGGAATTTTGAATAAGACTACACTACTGACCATTAATATTACTACAGTAAGAAGAAATGCAGATGATAAACGGGTGTTCATTGGACAACTATAGTATACTAGAACCGACATGTGATTACATTTTCACGCAGTTTGGGTGCATAGATCCTGATAAATCAGTACTAATAATAACCACCTCTAGCCGTAATAATGGCCTTGATACACATGGGCATTGAATCAAACAGAGCTTGGATGGTGTGTACAGGTACAGATGCCCATGCAGTTTCAACAGGATACTACAGTTCATCAAGATAGTGACTGGTCTATTGCGACGAGCCCGTTGATTGGCCATCATTGACCAGACGTTTACAATTGGTGTGACATCTGGAGAATGTACTGGCCACGGCAGCAGTCGAACCTTTTCCGTATACAGAAAAGCCCATACAGAACCTGCAACATACCGTCATGCATTATCCTGCTGAGATATAGGGTTTCGCAGGAATCGAATGAAGGGTAGTGTCACGGGTCGTAACACACCTGAATTATAACGGCCACTGTTCAAAGTGCCGTCGATGCGAAGAAGAGGTGACCGAGACGTGTTACCAATGGCACCCTATACCATCACGCCGGGTGATACGTCAGTATGGCGACGACGAATACACGTTTCTAATGGGCTTTCGCCTCGATATCGCCAAACACGGATGCGAACATCATGATGCAGTAAACAGAAACTGGATTAATCCGATAACAAGACTTTTGCTATTCGCGCAATCAGGTTCGTCGTTTCGTACACCATCGCAAGCGCTCCTGATGCAGCGTCAAGGGTAACCGCAGCCATGGTCTCCGAGCTGATAGTCCATGCTGCTGCAATCGTCGTCGAACTGTTGGTGCAGATGGTTGTTGTCTTGCAAACGTCCCCATCTGTTGACTCAGGGATCGAGACGTGGCTGCACCATCCGTTACAGCCAGGCGGATAAGATGCTAGTGATACGAGGCCGTTAGGATCCAGCAAGATATTCCGTATTGCCCTCCTGAACACACCGAGACCAAGGCGAGCAGCAATGCCGCGATACGATACACCGCAATCTCGATAGGCTACAATCCGACCTTTATCAAAGTCGGAAACGCGATGTTACGCATTTCTTCTCTTTACACCATCTCTGAAAAGCTAATCATTGGCATATCACAGCATCTTCTTCCTGTCGGTTAAATTTCGCGTTTGTAGCACATCTTCGTGGTGTAGCAATTTTAATGACCATCTACATCTAAATCTACACCTACATCTACGTAGATACACTGCAAATCACATTAAAGTGCCTGGCAGAGGGTTCATTAACCACTTTCATAACTTTTCTCTACCGTTCCATTCTCTAATAGCGCGCGGGAAGAAAGAACACCTAAATCGTTCCGTTTTCGATCTGATTTCTCTTATTTTATTGGGATGGTCATGTCTCCCTAAGTAGGTGGGTGCTAGCAAAATATTTTGACATTCAGAACTAAAAGTCGGTGATTGAAACTTCGCAAACAGATCACGCCGCAATGAATAACGTCTTTCTTTTAATGATTTCCACCCCAATTCGTGCAACATTTCCGTGACGCTTTCCTCCCCGTAACGTGATAGAACAAAACGAGCTGCCCTTCTCTGAACCTTCTCAATGTCTTCCGTCAGTCCCACCTGGTGAGGGTTCCACAAGGGGCAATAATACTCCAAGAGAGGACGCACAAGTGTTATGTAGGCAGTCTCTTTGGTGGAGCTGGTGCATCTTCGAAGCGTTCTGCCGATGAAACGTAACCTCTAGTTCGCCTTCCCCACAATATTTTCTATGTGTTCTCTCCAGTCAAAGTTGTTCGTAATTGTAACTTCTAGGTATTTGGTAGAATCTACGACCTTAAGGTTTGACTGATTTATAGCGTAACTGAAGTTCAGAGGATTTCTTTTAGTGAACGTGTGTATTATTTAACACTATTCTTTATTTAGTATCAATTGCCAATTTTCGTACCATGTAGGAATTTTGTCTAAATCGCTTTGCAGTTGCTTTTGATCGTCTGTTCACTTCACTAACCGTAAACGACAATATCATCTGTGAACAGTCTAAGGAAGCTATTCCGATTGTCTCGTAAACCGTTTATAATCACAAGGAAGAGTAGGGGACCTACAATGCTTCCCTGGGGAACGCCAGATATCACTTCTGTTTTAGTCGATGACTTACCATCAGTTTCTACGAACTGTGTCCTTTCTGATAGGAAATCGTGAATCCAATCGCACAATTGGGGCAATATTCCATAAGCACGCAATTTCATAAAAAGCCGCTTGTGAGGTAAAGTGTCAAAAGCCTTCCGGAAATACAGAAATATGGAATCCATTGTGGATGGCACTTATCACTTCATGTGAATAAAGGGGAAGCTGTGTTTAAGTAATTTGTAAGTCTACCGACTTATGATCATACCAGTTTCGTCCAATACGTTCACAAACATTTGAACAATTGACAGCTCTAGTTCCAGTGCTTTTCCAAGAACACTGGTGAATTGTCTTATGCTTATACATCGGAGTTTGTCATCAATAAACCCATACTGGCATACAAATCCGTGAACTATTTTCCGTTACTGTTGGCCTTCATATACTCTCTAAACTCACCCTTGGATTTTGTAAGCTGACATCATCCTTGAGCAAAACACTGTCTTTTTGCTTTAACAACTACATCACAGAGAGCGTCATAAAATCTATCTCATACTGACCGTACATGTCAGCAATGAAATATTTTACAAAAGAATTGTGGAAAACATGGAATGCATGTGAAAGCTAATTACAGCAGATGAACAGGAAAATGTTGTTTTTGTCTACACAGGCAACCAGATTCCAAATATATTTTCTCTCACAGGACACTCAGTGGTTATGTTAGTAATGGCACTACATACCTTCAAGCCGGGTGAAACGCCAGTATGTCCATGAGGAATACACGCTTCCAATGTCCGTTCACTGCGATGTCCCCAAGCACGGAGATGACCATCATGATGCTGTAAACAGAACCTGGGTTCATCCGAAAACAAGACTTTTTCCACTCGTGCACCATCGCAAGCGCCCCTGTCTGTGATGCAGCGTCAAGGGTAACTGCAGCCAAGGTGTTCGAGTTGATAGTCCATGCTGCTGCAAACGTCGTCGAACTGTTCGTGCAGATGCTTGTCTCGCAAACGTTCCCATCTGTTGACTCAGGGATCGAGACGTGGCTGCACCATCCGTTACAGCCAGGCGGATGAGATGCTTGTCATCTCGACTGCTAGTGATACGAGGCCGTTGGAATCCAGCAAGATATTCCGTATTGCCCTCCTGAACTCAGCAATTCCATATTCTGCTGACAGTCATTGGATCGTGACCAACGCGAGCAGCAGTGTCGTGATACGATAAACCGCAATCGCGATAGGCTACAATCCGACCTTTATCAAAGTCGGAAACGTGATGGTACGCATTTCTCCTCATTAGACGATGTCTGCAAAGCTTATAATTTGCACATCACAGCATCTTCTTCTGTTGGTTAAATTTCGCGTCTGTAGCAAGCCATCTTCCGTTTTCGATCTGATTTCTCTTAATTTATTGGGATGGTCGTGTCTCGCTAAGTGGGCGCTAGCAAAATATTTTGACATTCAGAACTAAAAGTCGGTGATTGAAACTTCGCAAACAGATCACGCCGCAATGAATAATGTCTTTCTTTTAATGATTTCCACCCCAATTCGTGCTACATTTCCGTGAAGCTTTCCTGCCCGTAACGTGATAGATCAAAACGAGCTGCCCTTCTCTGAGCCTTCTCAATGTCTTCCGTCACTCCCACGTGGTGAGGGTTCCACAATAGGCAACAGTACTCCAGGAGAGGACGCATGAGTGTGATGTAGGCAGTCTCTTTAGTGGAGCTGGTGCATCTTCGAAGCGTTCTGCCGATGAAACGTAACCTTTGGTTCGCCTTCCCCACAACATTTTCTTTGTGTTCTCTCCAGTCAAAGTTGTTCGTAATTGTAACTCCTAGGTATTTGGTAGAATCTACGACCTTAAGGTTTGACTGATTTATCGCGTAATTGAAGTTCAGCGGATTTCTTTTAGTGGTCATGTGTATTACTTCACACTTTTCTTTATTTAGTGTCAATTGGAGTGTGCCAGGAGTGTAAATGGTATACGTGATTGACATTTAAATACTGCATAGTCTCACGCTAACACCACAGAGCTTGTCCAGCCCGAGCGCTACGGCGCGCGTCTCAGCGCACGGCCCCCTAGCCGAATTCCTGGCCGCTCCTGGCCTAGAAGCGCACAGCTGGCGACCCTGGACCAGACGCACCCCAAGCGCAGACGGCGTGGCGGCGCCGCGTCCGGTAGCCGAGGGAGAGCTCGGGGCTTGTGCGCATGCGCGGCCGTCGCCATTCACTGGCTGTGGAGGCGCGGCGCGGCGCGGCTCAGCGCGGCCAGTGTGGCGTCACCGGCGCCGAGGCGAGCGCGGCCGACGCCATCCGCCACCCCAGCCAGCCGCGACCGCGACCCGCGACGCCCGTGGCGGCATGCTGCTGCTGGCCGAGGGGCAGCCCTGCGCCTGGGCCGCCGCCGACGGCGACGGCGCAGGCCTCGACGGCAGGTAGGCCGCCCAGCCGCGCTCGGAGTGCTTGAGACGCCGGGGGGGGGGGGGGGGGCGACGCCACTAGACTCGTTCTCACGAAGACGGGAATCAAATGTGTTCAAATGTCTGTAAATCTATCGGACCAAACTGCGTGGTCATCAGCCCGTAGCCTACAAACTATTTAAACTAACCTAAGGACAAACATACACAGACACACCCATGCCCCAGGGAGGACTCGAACCTCCACGGCGAGCACCGCGAGGTGCTTTAGACCGCTCGGCTACTCCACCGCGGCAAAATAAATTTTTGCCGGCGGTCGGGATTGAAGAAGACACGGGCTGCAATACAGGATACGAAAAGAATTTTTCTTTCTTTATTTATTTTTTTATTGGCCCAATTTAGGTTACGGTAGTGGGCCGTCTTTTGAAAACTCGAAATTTAAATGAAAATAACGGCTTAACTATTCATCCGACACGAAAATTGAATAACCGAATTTGTATAGGAGACAATTCTCTACAACTTTGCTCTCTCTCTCTCTCTCTTTTTTTTTTTTTTTTTTTTTTTTTTTTCATATTTCGTACCGTTTCAAAGATATTTACAAACATAACGGCGATTTTGGGATGTATGTCTGTCTGTCCGTCCGTCTGCTGTCCGTAACGTGTTCCCTGTTTTTAAGACGAACCGTTCAACCTATCAGCACCAAATGTTACAGACATGATTGTAGGTCGCCAGAGACCAGAACCTCTCTTTTTCAAATTTTTCGGATAAAAAAATATGGTAGTAAAACCAAAAAAAGCCGTTTGTAATATAATTGTAATTGCAAACGAACCGTTCATCTGACACGAAAATTGAATAACCTAATTGGTAGAGGAGGAAATTCTCTACAACTTAGCTCGCTTATGTTTTTTTTTTCATATCTCGTATAGTTTGAGATATATTTGCAAAAATAACGGAGATTTGCCGCCCTCCATTGAATTAACGAAAACCAGCCGTTCGGAGATGTCACGTGGCATTCCTCGCGTATTTGATGATTTTCTTATTGTAACTTACACGTTGTCATTTCAAAGCAACGGCACACTGAGGAACAACAAAAACACATCGTTCTTCGTAAGATAAACGATAATCTAATGTCTTCAAATGCCATATTAATATCAGTTAAAAACGGCCATCAATAATAGGAGATTTAAGAACTCCTGTTTTGAGTTATAGCCGTAGCGTAGTGGGCAAGGTGCTTCACTGTTATGCGAAAGGTCAGTGGTTCGGAACCCGCCACTACAATTTTTTTTCCTAAAAGGGTGTCAGACACTCTTATTAATTTATTATTATTTAGATTATTATTTTGGTCCAAAATGTTTGCAAAAACTTATAAAACTACAAATCTAAAGTGGGCCACGTCATGCGTTTTATTTTTTCTTGTACGGATCTTACTTGTAATTGTGATTACGGTTATTAAGTAGAGACAATATCTATGGTATTGACCACAAGTTTATTACCTGTTAATAAATTTGCGGCCAATATCATAGATATTGTGTCTACTTAATGAAAAATATTTAGATGGCCTCCCAGACAAAATGTCAAGTAACATATGATTATTCTGTCTGCTCTTTTCGAACATGTCCGAAACAACAGACACCGTTAGTTGACAGTGGCAGTGTCAACAACTCAATTTATGCAATAGGCCTACATAATACTGGAAAATACCTACGTGACCTTGAAATCCCCCTACAGAAGCGAAAACATATGTAACTGTCCCTAATCCTATGGGAGAATCATTGCTGGGAATAAGGAAAATCCAGACAACACGTAACATTCTTTTCAATGCATATAATAATTAATAGTAGTTAAGCTGAGTTTAGAATTGCACTAATGAGAACATACGAGGCATTTTACCAATCTGGCTAGTAACAGTGCCACCAGCTCAATTTATGAAATACGCCTACATATTACTGGAAAATACCTACGTGAGCTAGAAAGCCCCTACAGAAATGAAAACATATTATATAACTGTCCCTATTCCTATAGGAGAAGCATCGCTGGAATTAAGTGGACATAACTTGAAATTATTTTGAATGCTGATATAGTAATTAATAGTAGTTAAGCTGCGTTTACAAATAGGCACTTGCGGAGATATGTGGCATCCTTCTCCTATCACTGAAATAGCGTTGCTCACCAACTCAGTTTACGCGATACGCCTACATAGTGTCCCAGCTAGAAAGCCCTTACAGAAGTGAAAATGTATACAACCCTCTCTATTCCTATAGGAGAACCATCGCTGAGAATAAGTAAAATATAGACAACAAAAAACATGGAATCCCTTTGAATGAAACTATAGTAACAGTCTTTTAGCTGCATTTATAAATAGACACATGGCCTGGGTCTAGCTCAAATTTTTCAACTTCGTCGTTCAATTTATTTCAACGCCCTGAAGGTTTAAATATTTCGATTTCATATCACTTGTCTTAATACCCTTTGATTGTGGCCTCAGCAATGAGAAATTAAAGGGAACGACAGAAATCTGAAAAGTAGTTACAGATCAAGCAGAGAAATTAACAAAGTAGAACTTGACAAAACGGAGAGCAATGGAAGTTTTAGTAACGGGGCATTCGAAGGAGAACGAGTGGTAGAAGAATGCCAAATATTTTCCATCTGTCTATTTGTAAACGCAGCTTAACTACTATTAATTACTAAATTGTCTTCAAAGAAATTACATGTTATTTGTTGTCTGTATTTTAGATTTACTCAACGATGGTTTTCCTATAGGAATATGGCAGAGTTATATACATTTTCATTCTATAGGGGCTTTAGAACTGGAATAGGTATTTTCCAATACTATATAAGTATTGTGTACTATATAAGTATTGTGTAAACTGAGTTGGTGAGCATCGCTCTTTGAGTGGTAGCAGAGGGAGACCACATTCCTTCCCAAGTGTCTATTTGTAAACGCAGCTTAACTACTATGAATTACTATATCAGCATTCAAAAGAATTCCATATAATGTGCTGCGCGGAAGTAGCCGAGCGGTGTGGAACGCCACGTTGCGGATCAAAATGTTCAAATGTTTGTTAAGCTTATGGGACTTAACTACGGGGTCATCTGTCCCTAAACTTACAAACTACTTACGAACTAGCTAAGGACGGCACAAATATCCATGCCCGAGGGGGATTCGAACCCCCGACCGTACTGGCTGTGCAGACCGTGATTGGAGCGCCTCAGTCCCCTCTGCCACCGCGGCCGGCCGTTGCGGATCGTGCGGTCTCTCACGTAGGAGGTTCGAATCCTCCCTCGGGCATGGATGTCTGTGTCGTCTTTAGTATAAGTTAGTTCATAAATAGTTTGTAAGTTTAGGGACTGATGACCCCGCAGTTAAGTCCCATAAGCTTTACAATCATTTGAACATCTGAATCCATATTATGTGTAGTCCATATTTTACTTATTCCCAGCCATGCTTCTCCTATACGAACAGGGACAGCTATAAACATTTTCGTTTCTGTAGTGGCTTTCTAGCACACACACGTATTTTCCAAGGTTATGTATGCATATTGCATAAATTGAGTTGGTGACACTGTTTCGAGCCAGCATCGCTATTTTTAAAGACGAACCCAAGATGGCAAATCACTAGTGCTCCATCTGTTCAACAATAGTATAGATAATTAAGTTTTACTAACAAAGCTACCCTACATTACAGTTTTTAACTTGGCAGTATAAGATGTGTTTTTGTAGTTGAATAAAATGTGTTCAAATGTTTGCTGAGCTTATGGGACTTAACTACGGGGTCATCAGTCCCTAAACCTACAAACTACTTATGAACTAGCTTACATACACTAAGAACGGCACAAACATGCATGCGCGATGGGGGATTCGAACCCTCGACCGCAGCGGCCGTGCAGACCGTTACTGGCACGCCTCAGAACGCTCGGCCACCGCGGCCGGCTGTAGTTAAATCACAGGCCAGCGATAGCGATAATTAAATGTTAATATTTACAATAGTTGAGACACCAGCTAGGGCTGTCTTCATTGCAATAACGCTCTGGTGAAGTAAAAATTCTCCAGTGGATTGTCGAAGCACATACTGGGGCGATGTTGTAAGTTTTATTGTATCATAGCCCACGCCCGCTGTAAAATGAATTATTTCATATGTCTAGTTTCGACGGATCTAGCTGCCATCCGTAGATTTCATGAACCCATTAAATAAAATCCCTAACTTGTAATATTTGGAATTTGAACAAATTTAACAAAATTATTCCATACTTGATCGTCATATGCATAAAACATGTGGTCACTAATATATAATGCACGAACAGTTTCAACCATTTTCTGACAGTCGTCGTTTACAAAGAAGAAACTGTTAAGGTTCGAGTACCACATACTGGTGACCATATGTTTCATTTTGTGTGTTTTATGAATTCGAAGATCCAATGTGGATCTAATTTTATAAATTTAGTTCATGTTCTCAGTATAGATCACGAGAATTTTTTAAAGGTTTCATGAAAATCTTCTGAAGATTGTAGTTAATGTGCCAAGACTAGTCATATGAAATAAATAATTTCTCTGCAAGCCAACATGGCCTTTGTTACATAAAAATGGGTTATTGTCCGTTAAAACATACTAAAACTGTGTCACTGCCATTCTGAAAGACAATGTGAATACATATTAGCGGGACGGCGCAGTGGGTTGTGCGAGCACAGCCCATGGGCGGCGTGCCCTTATTGTTTATTCACAGTGTCTCACGGACTGGCAGAGCATCGGTTTTGATGTTTCGTACGATCCAGTGATAATATTTAGAAGTAATTTTATATGACGAAGGCACTGTCCGACTGACATTCCGAGAATACATATTTTTTAAGTTATTCTTATGACGACACCGAGCAGGTGTCAAAAACACAATAATTTACATAACCGGTATTTTTTCATTCATCGACTTAAAATATCTGTAGTGTTGCTTCTTGCATAGATATTATGAAAACTGTAATATAGGATATCGTAGGTCGCTAGATCATCCAGATATAGGGAGTATGTTTAAAGGGGTCGAAGTTCGGCGAATCATACCACTGTCCAGGGCGAGACATCCGGGAAACAGATGTGTTGAATATTGTTACCTTTGCCTTCAAAATAACTAAACTGCCTAGTATTAATGTTGTCAACTACTTTCCTCCCATACAACTCCACAAAAGTTGAAAAGTATCTCAGACAGAAAGTCCCCAAAGAGACGAAACTGTATGTAGTAACAATATACCGGCGAAGACGATCTAACAGTTCCTATACCTACAGGAAAAGCATCGCTCAGAATAAGTAAAATATGGAATGCTGTAAAGGCAGACATAATGATTAAGTTGCGTTCAAACATGGCATCCGTTCCTTCTGTCATTCATTCCCCTTCTAATCCCACATTAATAGGATTTACATCACTCTTCGCCTTACCACACTATTTATTACTTTTCCTGCTTAGTCTGTAACTATTTTTCACAGTGCTGAAGCCATACGTGATAAAGATCAAGCGAAAAGAAACCTGAAGCGAGTAAAAGGCAATGCACGAACTGTTCATCTAGTTACGTCGTACAAATAACTGTTATATGTGTACATAACGTAATATGAATGAATACATTAGCTGTTAAGTATAATTATAAGTTCGACCGGTTTCAGTTCTGAATCGAAGTAAAGTAGACAGACTGATTAGGGGGATAAATTATCCGCTGTCTTATCCATACTGGCATGCAAGTCAATCACTAAAACATTCGTAAAATGTCACTTGATATCAAGTCCTGATTTCATCGTCAGCTTGGATACGGTAGTAGATGGTGTATCAACTTAATCAGTCTATTTAATTTACTTCTGTGAAGATTGTTTAGAATCGAAATCGGTCGAAGTTATAACTATGCCTAACAGCTGATAGTTGATAAAATGTATTTCTTAAAATATATTGCTGCTGTTACCCCTCATCTCAGTAAAAATTAAATAAGATTATTCGAAAGGTATCCTCAGCCAAACCTGTTGAAGTCCTATAATACAGTCAATACCAGTCTCGTAATTTTAAATTACATCGTCACAGCAATAAAATGAGAATTACTACAAGTGTATATCACAGTGTTTCGAATGGTTTTTACTAATTTTTCCCTCGCCTCACTCAATGATAAGTTCCACTTCCATTGCCACCCTTTAATCAAAAGCAATTGCTGATGCTATTCTTCTCAGGTCTCCAGCCGGATAACATGGCCATCTTGACGTAATATTTGAACCTACCAATTGACTGCCATCTTCATGTGAGTAAGCCGAGTGCACTGACTCGTCGGAAACTAGTCTGTTTAAATATTGTGTCAAGATGACGATGTTATTCGGCGGGAAGTCTACGCAACCACAATGGAAAATGCTTTTTGTGATGATTTTCTTAATTTTAAAGATTTAATGGAATACTTTCGGATTCCTTTTATCATTGCGCTATGATCTGTTCGTTATATTGTTTACTTGTTTTTGTATTTATCTTTGCCCCTGATAGTCTTGCTTTTAATAACTGATTTGCAACAGCTGCAGCGATTTTAATTCAACATTCATAACTGAAATCTCGATTAATCAAACTAACGACCTCCCTTACAGAAATAAGCTACAAGCAGGGGTTAAATAATTGACTTTAAGCATCTAATCTGGGATACATCTTGAAAACGCTGCCATCAAGAGTCACTGGACGCCTGTAATCTAGACATATTGCTCACCGTTTTAAACACATGGCCAGTTGAAATTTCCTGGCAGATTAATATTGTGTGCCAGAACCGGGACTCGTACGTGGGACCTTTGCGAAAACTTATGACGTCAGTTTCCTGAACCATATGCCTTACAGTATTACAGTTGTGCAGATACACTAAGTCATATATATATAAATGCCATTTCGAAGCTACGCTGTGGATAGAAGAGGTATGGATATGGATAAGCAAGGAAACTGTACTTACTGATAAACATTTCCATTTAACATTCCGTCTGAGGGGGGGGGGGGCGGTATGAGGTTGTCTGGCCATAATCGTTCTTAATGCTGTTTGGTCGTTATTAGTTAAGAGTTTCTGTGACTGTTCCTCTTCGCCAGTGATACTTTATCTCGTGTTGTGTACGCTGTCATTACGGAGGATACTATAGCCTGTGAAACGTTAAACAGAGCAGTTATTTTCGTCAAAGATGGCCCCACTAACAACAAATAGTACAACAAACAGAAACATTATATACATTTGGCCCAAAAGTTGGCTACGTTGACGGCATTTGGGGTCGTCAACATCAGGTCCTCTGAAGTGCTCATTCAGGGCACTTATACATATGTTGGGTCGTCTGTACGTCTCCACATTCACAGAGGTTACATGTAGTAGAAAATCACCACTTCAGAAGATTTTCAAAAATGTGAAATGTTTGTTAAGTTTATGGGACTTAACTGCAGGGTCATCAGTCCATAAACTTACAGACTACTTATAAACTAATTTGTACTAAATACAGCACAAACATCCATACCCGAGGGAGATTCGAGCCCCCGAAGGGAAACGACTCGCGCATCGAAGCACAGCGACTCAATGCGTTCGTCCACTCCGCAGCGGCTCTTGACCGTGCAGTGTTGTTGCGTAACCTGTTTAGTAACCTCCAAACTGTCCAGTCTCCATTGTAGCCTGGTGTCTGTTCTTCCTTTGGTTCAATCCAATGCCTTTTCTCGACTTCATCCACAGCTCCACCCTAGATCCAGGTTGGTCGCTGAGGTCCTCGGTTGCTCTGAGGAAGCCCCGCCTAGATTTCAGGCGTTTGGTGGCTGGCTGAATGTTGTGGACGAGGTGGCTCTCAGACAGCTCGGCCCTCGCTCTTTCACTGTAGCCTGCAGCTTCACGAAGCACAGTAGGAGGTGCAATACCAGCATGAGGGTGTAGCTTACAGGTTACGGGCATCCAGTGACGAGCCAGCAGGTCTCGTTCAGAGCAGCATCGACCTGTTGCTGAGGAGCAAACGCTTAGTATCGTGGTTCTCACTGCTTCTGGCTTTCTGCCCTAAGAAGAGTTTGTAATTTTCCGTGTACTTACATTTAATGCAGTGCTGCTTATACGTCAAAGCCCAGTCCAACGTTACAATTATGTACTTGGAGCCGGCACACCGTTCGAGTGGTGTGTACATCCAAAAAGACATGCAGCTTGCGCGATGCCAGCTTGTTACTGAGATGTAAGGTACAAACCTGTGTTTTTACGGGATTCGGCTTGATATGGTTGTCAGCTTACTAGTGACAGAGCACCTCTGGACCATCTGTAAGCCTCCTCACGACTTCCTGTACGGCCATAGTACGGTCAGCAGTGTTGGTGTAGTTTTCCGTACCAGCTGACAGTGGCTGGTCGTTAGTATATATGTTGAAAAGTAAGGGTGCCAGTACGTTACCCTGAGGAAGGCCATTTTTCCGAACCCGCCACCTACTTTTCTTCCCCAGGAATTCCACAGAGAACCTATGATTCTGTAACAGACTTCTAATTACAGAAGTAAATTTAAGGTCCCTGGTAATGATATACAGCTTCTTCATTAGCAGACGTAAATTGAGGGTGCCATATGCAAAACCGAATGCATCCAGCTCGATACACAACTACGTGTGATAATAGGGATAATGTATGCATGGCAGTGATGGATCAGTCTGTCACAACATATTCTGTCTGACGCTTGTAGCATTCTACGTCGTTTGCGGCAGAGTGACTATCTGAAAACCGTCAATTCCCGAGTTTATCACTGAGACTGCGCCACAGGCGTCCGCAATAGCGCGACGGTCATAGGCAGTCAAATAGATCCGTATTGATTTCATCTACGAATTCGGATTCTTCCTGCACCTCCACGATAGTGGGTGAGACCCGGGTTTCGGGTAATCAAATGGCCTTATACAAGTAGATTTAATTAGGATCTCGGTCAGTGCAAGATGATAGATGCTTTCAGTAGTAAGGAACAGTATAATATAATTTATTGAGATAATAAAATAAGACGTACAAAACCTTATCATGATCCAACAAATAGGCAAGTATGACAATATATTTAAAAAGAACAACGGTTATTTAAAAATTTCATCAAAATTTCGAAATTCGGCAAACGTCTTTAACACAACTACTGGGGGGGGGGGGCGCTTAATTTGCTTGGTAAGGGAACAGATTTGCCCTTTTAACCATTTTAAGAATGATTTAAACGATATATTAAAATTTTTCAAGGGAGTAAACTTCTTAAATTTGCCAACAAATAAAAGGAACAACAGTTATTAAAAATATGACTCAGATTCCCCAATGCTTGACCACTGGTCTTTTAAAACAATTCGCTTGCTTCCTTCTTGGTTACGATTTAATACCTTTATAACATTAAATATAAGGAGAGGCATTGATGTGGTCGGGATCCGAACCAGGGAGCTCCTACTAAGTAGGAGGTCCTGGGTGCGAATCCCGGTCACAGGACATATTTTAATTAAATGCCTCTCCTTATTTAGTAACTAGGAAGTCCCGGGTTCGATTCCAGGCCACAGCATAAATTTCAATGCCTCTCAGTATGTGTAATACCTTCGGTATAACGAGACAATGTTGTCTCAAAGAATTGTTTTATTTGTTGACTTTTATAACAGATACAAAGGTTCAACAGTTATTAAAAGGCTTCGGAACCTAAAACAGTCTACACATCGCCAAGACTTACTGTCCACACTGAGTACATTTTCATGTCTTTCACTCCACACTACTACCTTGTGGGTAGTGCACCACCACGGCTGAAAGCAGGAGGGGCCGAAAAGAAAATAGTTTAACACGTTCGTGACGGGTCACGCCTCTCGGATGGCGCGAGTCTGTGTGGCATCACCGAACTCTCACCTGACCAAGGCTCATATTCTCGTTCCGCCTTGCAGGTTAAAATGAGCACTCTCGTCAGGCCCTCAGGAGACAGTTTGTTGTCATTGACGCTGGATCGTCCGTGAGTTGAAGTGTCAACTGGTTGTATATAGCCCTCCGAAGATTCATTACTCCACAATTTGGATACTTTACGTTCTAATAGGTAAGATGTCTCATAATGCCAATTTCACAGGGACATATCGAAGACTTTTTAAGAGGTACCATGGGTCTGGGCTTTTTGACGAAATTGGGGGAGGGGTCGAAACACTTCTGGCTACGTCCTGGACTTGTATGTCCTATAGTATAAATCTGTTTGTTTGTGGTCGTACATTTACAGGCCACGCACGTTTTCGAGGTTCCTTTGTGGTCGGCGGAAGTCGGCTGAGTTCGTGTGTCCACGGAATGTTTATGCTAATTACCAACCCTACCTCGTAACACCAGTGTACACCGTAGACATCAATATATTTTTGATTTGTGCTTGGTATTGATTGTCTTCCGCTTTGTTATTTGCTAAAATAAATCCACACACCCCGACGACTTCTTTTAGAAAAAGGAAGGCTGCCCGTTAAAGTCGTATGACGAATGTTAATTCCGACTGATATTCAGTTACGACAATAAAAGAGGCAGAAACCGTTGCTAAGTCCCGTTAAAATATTAATATTTCGTAGATATACGTTCCAGTTTTCTATTACTCAAACATGAAAGTGATACTCAATTTCGTGTTCCATCAGACGGTTTAACCCCTTTCGTCTTTTAAAACATGTAAGCTATAGGTCATAAGCTGGCGGCACTGGGAGAAAGAGGCGGGGCTTGTTCTAATAACCAATACGCTACGATCTGAATGTAAGCTTCAGCTCCCGGCATTCTTCGCTCAGGGACCACGTTTAACTGCATGATCTGTAGGTACATTATGTATATATTGTCGATACCTTTTTATTCTTGTGTACATTCATTGAAGTTTTGAAATGTATGTTTTTTTGAATAAGGATGTATATACATAAGTCGAAGTGATTTTCTTTCAGTTACTGCCTTTTATATACTTACAATTATTTTTATTCATAACTATTTTCCCGTATAATAAATAGATTCTTTACATTATTATTTGTCCCTAACTCTCTGAAACTCACGTGTCTAAATTTGAATGAGAAGTATACCATGAAAAATAGAAATACAAATTATTAACGTTACAAAATAGATGAGAATATAAAATATACCGTTAAAATATGAATTCAAACTGGAATACAGCAATTATCGATATAGATAGAGGTTCGTATGGGGTTTGCCTACCATAACGCCACTATCTATCCTAGCAGCTTGCAGATGCCACTGTGGCGTGACGTCAAAATTATTCTGATATCGTGGTATACAATTTTTTCCTTGGTATTGTTGGCCACGTAAGATTCAATTTATGTTGCAGAAGAAATCAGGCCCAAGTGAACCTAAATAACCAGTCAAACGTCTAGAATGCCTCGCTTTATCTTCCTTGCCTAGGGGAGACAAGCACTATCTGGTAACGGAACCACACATCTACCACATGTCATTGGCAATGACCAACCCATAGAGAAAGATCAACTAAAACAAAGAACTGCAAAATTACAACTCGTCGCCGGCAACAACAATGGCAAGAGGTAAAAAGCCTAAACTATGATTTCCAACTACGCCTGTGGGCGGCAACAAGGTCGCAGAAGGGCAAAACGCCGCATAAAGTTCGCTCTTTGTACTTGGCAGTGAAGGGTTAAGAAAAACGCTCCCGTCACAGACGAGGTATTTCAGGATGTCAAGGTAATGGTGATAACCGAGAGAACTTCGACATGCAGGAAGCAGCCAACATCCGCTTAAAAGGAAGGGACCTGCTTCGACGCCCGAGCTCACAGCGTACTCTGAGCACTGGACCAAGCGTCACACTCGTATTCGGGAGGATGGTGGTTCAAATCCACCTCCGGCCATCCAGATGTAAGTTTTCCGTGATTTCCTTAAATCACTCCAGGCAAATTCCGGGATGGTTCCTTTCAAAGGGCACGGCCGATTTTCTTTCCCCATCCTTACCCAAAAATCCGAACGTGAACTCCGTCTCTAATGACCAAGCAGTCGACGGGACGAAAAAACCCTAAGATTCCCTCCTCCTTCCCAAGCTTCACTGTCGGCTGCCCCAGATCCACTACGCCTACGCCGGCTACCGTTGGCCGCGGAGGCGGAAAACCAGACGTATGTGACCCGTCTGGGCTCCCTGCTTTATATTACGCGGGTCATCATTGCGTTTTCTTTCCTATGGTTCGCCGGCCGCGGTGGCCGAGGTGACTGAGGCGCGCCAGTCACGGTCAGCACGGCCACTACGGTCGGGGGTTCGAATCCCCCCTCGGGCATGGATATTTGTGCCGTCCGTAGTATTAGCTAGTTCATAAGTAGTTTGTAAGTTTAGGGACTGATGACCCCGTAGATAAGTCCCATAAGCTTAACAAACGTTTGAACATTTTCCTATGGTTCGGCCTCGCTTATTAAGTTGACCGGGAGATGGCGCTCGGTGTGCGGCGAAATCCCCGCGCGCGGGTCGCGGCGGCAGTGGGCGTTGGGAACGTCTGGAGAGAGGCGAGCACGGGATTTCGTGTGTACTGAGTTCACGTCCCTTTCCCTCCTATTGCTGCCTTACAGCGTCACGTACGAGTAGAGGGTTTTCAGTGGGTCAGCATGATACCGGGGCAGCTTCGTCAACGGCTCAGGGTGTGTTTATTGGTAGTCAACCTAATGTAATTATTCATCCAGAGGTTAGCACCACAGAGTGCGTATTAAATTTGTTGTTGTAATAGATTTGAGTTTGAAATTTTCTGATACTGGTCCCTGTTAGCAAGGATTTGAGAGGCCACGTAGTTAAATGTTGAATGTAATTATTTATCCAGAGGTTAGCGCCACAGAGTGCGTATTAAATTTGTTATTCTAATTGAATTGAGTGTAAAATTTTCTGATATTGGCCCCTGTTAGCAAGGATTTGAAAGGCCACGTTGTTAAATGTTTTGTGTAACTATTTGTCCAGAGGTTAACCCCACAGAGTGCGTATGTAAGTGTTGGTTGTATCGTTCCCGTAATGTAGATATATATGTGAAAAGGCAAGACGGTTACTTGGCCTTTACCCTTCCACTCCCTTACCTTACCAATCCCTAATTTCCCGATATCAATGTACGAGCACCGACTCTGCATTCTGTGTTATGATTTGGGGTGCTTGCCAACGGTCACATTTCAGCAGGATAACGCGCGACGGCATGTGGTACATAATGTTCTTCTTTGTCGGCCATTGAATTGCAGTACAACAACCTCTTTTGCATGCATCACTAGTTTTGTCCAGCACTGTATAAAAAACTTATACGTTTAGAACGTGATAGGTAAACAGAAAAATTAAAGTGATAGGGCGCATGGATTAAAATATTCTGCAGTAATTTGGAGTCGCCATTGATATTCAAAGATTACATAAATCATTTTAGACAATGGTTGTGGTTGTTTCTTTTGTAGCCTCGTCTCAGGATACTGCCCTGTATCAACACCACCTAGAGACAAGGCCTTACAACAGGCCGTGCCTACGTCACACTTAGAGGCCGCGGCCGCCATCTGACTGGCCGGCCGCTGCGCGGCGGTGGGCGTGCCCCAGCCAACAGCCAGTGAGGTGGCGGCCGCGGCCTCTAAGTGTCACGTAGGCACGGCCTGTTGTAAGGCCTTGTCTCTAGGTGGTGTTGCCTGTATTGGTAGGTTCGGGAGGTGGGTTGTGGCTAACAAGGATTGTCGACAAGTTCTGAAATTGAAAGAATGATTAGTTGAAATATACTTTCATTATAATTGAAGATAATGCTCAACTTATATGTGTGTTTGTTGACGCACGTGAGTAAAGCCACCAGAACGTCAACAATGTCGACACTAATACCGTTAATACCATCCCTTTGCAGCAATGCGAGCTGTAGTTCTCCCACTGAATCGATCGCGAGGTTCCGAATGTAGTCTGGCTGAATAGTCTGTCATGCAATTTCCACCTGGTGCGGTAGATTTCTAGTCGGCCGTGCAGACCAAGGAATATGATGTTTGATGCTCAATTGGGGACAGATCTGGGAATCGTACTGGCCAGCGATTTGAAGTACACCTTGAATATATCGTTGGGTGGTACGGGATACACGCATTGTCCTGTTGGAAAAGCATATCGCCTTGTTGATGAACGATATCAAGACGACTTAAATAATGGATTCAGTGCATTGTGCACTGTTCAATGTTCCCTCGACGACCACCTGAGGAGAACGGCCTGTTTAGGAGACCAGCTTGAAATCTGGCCCAAATGAGGCATCAGATGGAAACTTGATGGCAGGCCGTAGCGTAAGACTACATTCAGCACCTCTTCGTCTCCGTGAGAGAACTGAAGCTTGTATTGCTGTAGGAGGAGGGTATACACATCGACATTGCCGCGGTGGAGTAGCCGAGCGGTCTAAGGCGCCTCGCTGCGGAGCGCTCGGTTGCTCGCCGTCTGAGGTTCGAGTCCTCCCTGGGGATTGGGTTTGTGTGTGTTGTTCTTAGGTTAGTTTACCTCAGTTTAAGTAGTTTGTAAGCTACGGACTGATGACCACGCAGTTTGGTCCGATATAATTACAAACAAACATCGACATTGCCCACGCTCTGGCGACTGTCTTCACGAGCTTATGGCTCTGTCCTGTGTGATGGTGTGTTTTATGCATTCTAAAGAATGTGTCAATAAAATTTCCCTCTGCTTGGTCGACAAGTTCATGGTGGTCTTTTTTCATTTTCGAGATGTGTATTTCACAAGATCTCGATAAGGCTTCCCGCAGCCGTTTATACTAGCTGTTCGATTCTGCAGTATGCTCGGAACTAATACAAAAGATGAAATTACCGAAATTGAAGACCAGCAGTAATATTACTGAAGTTCAGCTATGTGGAGCAATGCAGTACTTTACACGTAATATCAGTCCAAGCCCAGAGATTTTCATAAAAACTTATAAACAAAATTACACAGTGATGAAAACACAAGTTTCTTTCTTTTTCACAAGTACAAAGTCAGTTCTTTTTTTTTTTAAATGTAAATCTAACCTGTTTTTGTACCACGGTGGGTCAGCCCTCCATTTTGTGAATTCATTTCGTATAAGACTCTCAATCGCTGTCAACATTATTTCTTTGAATGTAAGCCACACATGTAAGCCCTCACAGTGTTAGTTTCGAAACAATGGGGATACTTAGGAAAGCTATAAAAAAAATTTATCTTCTTTTTTTGATCAGATAAATTTTTCGTTTAATTTTGGTGGATTATGGAATTTCTATATTCAGTCTCACTACGACCATCTGTTACACTTCTCCCTGTATCTGTTTTGATGCTGTTTATTAGCTCCAAATTATTTGTTGCTAGGAGGTAATATGTGTTTTCGCAAATATTTACAGTTCTAGTGGGATCATGAACTTATTGCTCGAGATACTCTTAGGAGACTGCGTTCAGTATAATTTCGGTGTCTCGAAGAAGTATTTTTGCCCACATATCGAGAGTAAATTCAAGTCACCACAAATTACAACTGTACAAAGATGTTTTTGAAATCTGATTCAAATTTCTTTGAACATGTCTGCAACCGAATCGTCTGAGTCAGGAGGTCAGTAAAAAGATCTGATCTGGCTGTCAGATACAACCGTTACGCTTAGCAACTCTCAGGAATAATCTACTTTAATAAGCCACTTGTAACATCAATAACCAAGCCACCCCCTATTTTATTCAACCTATCCTTTCTGAATATAATTTCATCCCCTGAATACAGTACTGGCCATAAAAATTGATACACTAAGGGGAATTGCATATTATACTAGAATTGACATATGATCACATTTTCACGCTATTTGGGTGCATAGCTCTGGAGAAAACAATACCCAGAACAACCACTTCTGGCCGTAATAATGACCTTCATATGCCTGGGCATTGAGTCAAACAGAGCTTGGATGGCGTGTACAAGTACAGATGGCCATGCAGCTTCAACACGATACCACGGTTCATCAAAAGTAGTGACTGGCGTATTGTGACGAGCCAGTTGCTCGGCCACCATTGACCAGACGTTTTCAGTTGGTAAGAGATTTGATGCATGTGCTGGCCGGGGCAGCAGTCGAACATTTTCCGTGTCCAGAAAGGCCCGTACAGGACCTGCATTATCCTGCTGAAATGTAGATTTTCGCAGAGATCGAATGAAGGGTAGAGCCATGGGTCGTAACTCATCTGAAATATAACAGCAACTGATCGAACTGCCGTCGATGCGAACAAGAGGTGACCGAGACGTGTAACCAATGGCACCCAATACCATCACGCCGGGTGATACGTTAGTATGGCAATGACGAATACATTCTTCCAATGTGCGTTCACCACGATGTCGCCAAACACGGATGCGACCATCATGATACTGTAGACAGAACCTGGATTCATCCGAAAAAACGACGTTTTGCCATTCGTGCACCCAGGTTCGTCGTTGCGTACACCGTCGCAGGAGCTCCTGTCTGTGATGCAGCGTCAAGGGTCTCCGAGCTGATAGTCCATGCTGCTGCAAACGTCGTCGAACTGTTCGTTGTTGTCTTGCAAACGTCCCCGTCTGTTGATTCAGGAATCGAGACGTGGCTGAACGATCAGTTACAGCCATGCGGATAAGATGCCTGTCAGCTCGACTGCTAGTGATACAAGGCCGTTGGGATGCAGCACGGCGTTCCGTACTGCCCTCCTGAACCCACCGATTCCATATTCTGCTAACAGTCATCGGATCACGACCAATACGATAAACCGTAATTGCGATAGGCTGCAATCTTAGCTTTATAAAAGTCAGAAACGTGATGGTACGCATTTCTCCTTCTTACACGAGGCATCACAAGAACGTTTCACCGGCAACGCCGGTCAACTGCTGTTTGTGCATGAGAAATCGGTTGGAAACTTTCCTCGTGTCAGCACGTTGTAGGTGTCGCCATCGGCGCCAACCTTGTGTGAATGCTCTGAAAAGGTAATCATTTGCATATCACAGCATCCTCTTCCTGTCGATTAAATTTCGCGTCTGTTGCACGTCATCTTCGTGGTGTAGCAGTTTTAATGGCCAGGGGTGTATATTTAATGATTTACACTTTAGTAATATTATTAAAGCTTGGAACTGGTGCTTTCCTCATACGGCTATGGCAATTAGCGTGAAACCAATGGCTCTTAGATTTGTATTCGTCCTGTGACCAATCTCCTTTGAAATCTTTATGAGTGTCTCCGAGACCCTGTGAAATTGTCCAGATCTTGCTGGCTGAGAGGTGGTCGATAGACAAGAGGCACTGTTTGGCTGAAGAACATTGTCCGGCACAGATAGTTCCTTGACCCTCATGGTATGACGAACCGGGGAGGCCTCTGTATCAGTTTTCTGGGAAGTCTTTCGCTGCCAACCACGCCCTAAGGCGAATTCCCACGTATGCGCAGGTGAATTTTCCGCACCACTGCAAGCTATAAGAGCGCTGGCCACAGTTGCGGTCCCATAGCTGAACACTTCTGAGGTGCTGGATGTTTGCTGATTCCCCAAACCCAGTCCACAACAGCGGTGCCCTTGACTGCAGCCTCACATCGTATAACTGAAGTTAACCCCGTCTGAAGCTGGGATCTAAATGTCAGATGCAGGCCTCAGGATTAATTACTTTTAATCTCTATAAGCCGGAAAAATATTACGTTTTTACTGATTTCTTGCTCGATAAGAGGGTAGATATGCCACGTCCGTAAGAGACATAAACACAATCTTCAATCCTCCAGCAATGATGCGTTTACTAACTAAACCTGAGAAGGTCTATGTATTATCGATACATAGCTTACTGATCAGGAGACCTGCCCATATCGCTGCGGCCAAGTGGTGATAAAAGACCCTCTGTAAGCAATCTGATGCTCAGTCATAAGGTCAGAAATAGAGAAAAGTGGAGCGAGGGGAGTGGAAGGGGCAATGGAATGGAGCAGGTCCAACACAGGACATTAACAGTCAGGCGAAAATACGAAGACCGCTTATGTTGAAATTATTTTATTTCATGACCAGATTCACCAAACCTAGCTGCCATACTTAGATGCTACCACTTCAAAAACTGGACGCCTTCTTTGTCTTTAAAAAGGGAAAGTGCTCAAATTATAAAATACGAGGGTTAGAACTTAAATATTTATTCACAACCGATGCAAAAGCGTTACATGTTTGCACGTGTTATTGTACTTGAAAGTAATCAAGTACAATTTAGGGGTTACTGCCAGGGATGTGGAAGGCGTAATATATGGTTAACAGAGCCTGTTTTGTTAATGGTGTGAATGGAGCGTCCTACTGCATGTCGAACCTCTGGAACAGTTCTGAAACGAATGCCACGAAGTGGTTCCTTCATCTTCTGAATCAAATGAAAGTCACAAGGACTTAAAACCTGGGAGTATGGTGGATGGCTCAGTACTGCCTAGCCACATCGACCGAACAGAGCAGCCACAGCTTGGGCAATATGCGTCCGCGCATTGTCGTGTAAAATGATGTGTGGATTGCGCACCTTTCACGCAGATACAAACACCCTCTTGCTCATTAATTTTTCGATGATTCCTCGTTCTCAATGTAAAAAGCATGCTAGAGGTGAAATAAGACTTCCCAACGTCACGGTTGTACACTTCAGCAACTTGAAATGTACGAAAAGCAATCACATCTTTGTTATTAAAACTCTCCAATCCAGAAAGTTAACGGTACTACCACCGTACCGTACTATAGCAACAATTATCGATCCGTTGCCATGACTAGATGAATCTTTATGAGTGATTGTGAAGTTGAAAACACCTCTACAAAAAACAGACGGTCCCTGAAGAAAAACTTGTTCTCCAAGACCAGGTGAAAAATTAATTTCCACATCATCAATCCCCTTGAAGACAGTAAGGCGCGAACGCCTGAATCTCCTCCTACAACGGAACATGCTCTCTGTGTAGTCTTCGACGCTGCTGCATGCGCGACTGCACGACGACTGACGCCGCCTTACTGATAACACCGCTTATATAGCAGCGCATGCCCCGTTATAGGAGGAGATTCAGGCGTTCGCGCCTTACTGTCTTCAAGGGAATTCATGATGTGGAAATTAATTTGTCATCTGGTCTTGGAGGACAAGTTTTTCTTCAGGGACCGTCGGTTTTTGTGGAGGTGTTTTGAACTACAGAATTACTTAGAAAGTTGCCACTTGTTTCACAAAGCTGGTCGCAGTTGATGCTCCAAAAAAGAAACAGTGTACTCTGCGTTGATGGTATGCCGTGGAGGAACGTAATGCGTAACACCATCACAGTCGTACACGCGAAGCACTGTAACTTTCACCATACTGGGGCTCTGACGCACTTTCGACATTCGTGACCACCCATAATGACGCCATTCGTTGGAGTGGCTTTTCCGTTTTAGCTCGTACTATTCGGACCATGTCTCATCCACTGTTGCGATACGACGTATGAAAGCCTCTCCTTCGCGGTCATAGCGCTCCAAGTGCGTCTGAGCGTCGTCGTATAACATCCATTTCTGCAATTCCCTCGATTCATGCGGGACCCATTGTTATGCAATTTTTCGCATGCCTGGGCGTTTCGTCAGGAAGCGAAGCACAGTCGTATGAGCTAATCCGGTTTCGTGGGCGAACTCACGAATCGTCTAGCGCAACATCGTCTGAAGAGAAGGCCTGTATGCTGCCGTGCCGCGTCACTCAGAGTAGGTCTACATCTACATCTACATAGATACTCTGCAAATCACATTTAAGTGCCTAGCAGAGGGTTCATTAACCACCTTCATAACTTTTCTCTACCGTTCCATTCTCTAATAGCGCGCGGGAAGAAAGAACACCTAAATCGTTCCGTTTTCGATCTGATTCTCTTATTTTATTTGGATGGTCATGTCTCCCTAAGTAGGTGGGTGCTAGCAAAATATTTTGACATTCAGAACTAAAAGTCGGTGATTGAAACTTCGCAAACAGATCACGCCGCAATGAATAACGTCTTTCTTTTAATGATTTCCACCCCAATTCGTGCAACATTTCCGTGACGCTTTCCTCCCCGTAACGTGATAGAACAAAACGAGCTGCCCTTCTCTGAACCTTCTCAATGTCTTCCGTCAGTCCCACCTGGTGAAGGTTCCACAAGGGGCAACAGTACTCCAAGAGAGGACGCACAAGTGTGATGTAGGCAGTCTCTTTGGTGCAGCTGGTGCATCGTCTAAGCGTTCTGCCAATGAAACGTAACCTTTGGTTCGCCTTCCCCACAATATTTTCTATGTGTTCTCTCCAGTCAAAGTTGTTCATAATTGTAACTCCTAGGTATTTGGTAGAATTTACGACCTTAAGGTTTGACTGATTTATCGCGTAATTGAAGTTCAGCGGATTTCTTTTAGTGGTCATGTGTATTACTTCACACTTTTCTTTATTTAGTGTCAATTGCCAATTCTCGCACCAAGTAGAAATTTTGTCTAAATCGCTTTGCAGTTGCTTTTGATCCTCTGTTGACTTCACTAACCGATAAACGACAGAATCATCCGGGAACAGTCTAAGGGAGCTATTCAGATTATCTCCTAAATCGTTTACAAACACGAGGAAGAGTAGGGGACCAATAAAGCTTCCCTGTGGAACGCCAGATATCACTTCTGTTTTACTCGATGACTTACCGTCAATTACAACGAACTGTGTCCTTTCTGATAGGAAATCGTGAATCCAATCGCACAATTGGGGAGATATTCCATAAGCACGCAATTTCATTAGAAGCCGCTTGTGGGGTACAGTATCAAAAGCCTTCCGGAAATCCAGAAATATGGAATCGATTTGAGATCCCTTGTCGATGGCACTTAACACTTCATGTGAATAAAGGGCAAGCCGTGTTTCGCAAGAGCGATACTTTCTGAATCCGTGCTGACTATTGGTTAATAGGTCGTTCTCTTCGAGGTAGTACATAATATTCGAACAAAGTATATGTTCCAAAATCCTACTGCAAATCGACATCAATGAGATAGGCCTGTAATTTTTGGGATCACTCCTATCGCCTTTTTTGAATATTGGAGTAACTTGGGCATCTTTCCAGTCTTTGGGTACGGATCTTTCGCTGAGTGATCGGTTGTAAATTATAGCTAAGTACGGAGCTATTGCATCAGCATACTCTGAGAGGAATGTAGTTGGTATACAATCTGGCCCGGAAGATTTATTTTTGTTTAGTGACTTAAGTTGTTTTACTACTCCAGGAACATCTACTTCTAAGTTTCGCATGCTGGCAGCTGTTCTTGGATTGAATACTGGAGTGTTTACTTCGTCTTCTTTGGTGAAAGAATTTCGGAAAGCTGTGTTTAGTAATTCTGCCTTAGCAGTACTGTCGTCGATAGTATTACCATTGCTATCGCGTAGTGAAGGTATTGTTTGTGTTTTGCCGCTAGTGTACTTCACATACGACCAGAATTTCTTTGGATTTTCTGCAAGATTACGGGACAGGATTTCGTTGTGGAAACAACTATAAGATTCTCGCATTGAAGTCCGCGCTAGGTTGCGAGTTTCAGTAAAAGATTGCCAGTCTTGCGGATTCTGTGTCTTTTTAAATTTTGCATGCGTTTTTCTTTGTTTCTGCAACAGTGATCTGACCTGTTTTGTGTACCACGGGGGGTCAGCCCCCTCTTTTATTAATTTATTTAGTATAGATCTCTCGATTGCTACTGATATTATGTCTTTGAAAGTAAGCCACAACTGATCTACACTCGCATTTTTAGTGTTGAAGGAATGGAGACTATCACTCAGGAAAGCGTGAAGCGAATTTTTATCTGCTTTATTGAATAGATATATTTTTCGTTTACTTTTGGTGCATTTGGGAATTTCGATATTCAGTCTCGCTACTACAACTCTATGTTCGCTAATCCCTGTATCTGTTTTGATGCTCTTTACTATCTCGTGATTATTTGTTGCTAGGAGATCAAGAGTATTTTCGCAACCACGCACTATTCTAGTGGGTTCATGAACTAACTGTTGGAAGTAGTTTTCAGAAAAAGCATTCAGAACTAGTTCGGACGATGTTTTATATTTGCCCCCGGTTTTGAATACGTAATTATGCCAACATATCGAGGGTAAATTAAAGTCGCCACCGATTATAACAGTATGCTTCGGATACCTATTTGAAATATGATTCAAGCTTTCTTTGAACATTTCTGCAACCGCATCGTTTGAGTCAGGGGGCCGATAAAAAGATCCAATTATTAATTTATTTTGGTGGTCAGGTATAACTTCTACCCAGAACAATTCACAGGAAGTATCTGCCTCAATTTCGTTGCCGGATAAACCGTTTGTAACAGCAATAAACACGCCACCCCCTATTTTATTTATTCTGTCCTTTCTGAAGACCATTTGGCCCTTTGAAAAAATTTCGGCCGAATTTATCTCAGGCGTCAGCCAGCTTTCAGAACCTATAATGATTTGTGCCTCAGTACTTTCTATCAGCGCTTGGAGCTCTGGAGTTTTCCCAACACAGCTACGACAATTTACAACTGTTACACCAATGGTTTTTATGTCTACTTTCTTCCCGTGTCTGACCTGCCCCCTTTGAGACTGAAACCCATTTTGTGTATTCCCGAGGCCATCTAACCTAAAAAACCGCCGAGTCCACGCCATACAGCCCCCGCTACCCGTGTAGCCGCTTCCTGAGTGTAGTGGACTCCTGACCTATTTAGCGGAACCCGAAAACCCACCACCCTTTGGCGCAAGTCGAGGAATCTGCAGCCGACACGGTCGCAGAACCGTCTGAGCCTCTGATTCAGACCCTCCACTCGGCTCTGAACCAAAGGTCCGCAGTCAGTCCTGTCGACAATGCTGCAGATGGTGAGCTCCGCTTTCATCTTGGAAGCAAGACTGGCAGTCTTACCCACTTCTGATAGCCGCTCAAAACCAGAGAGGATCTCTTCCGATCCAAAGCGACACACATCATTGGTCCCGACATGAGCCACCACCTGCAGTTGGCTGCACCCTGTGCTCTTCATGGCATGCGGAAGGAGCCGTTCCACATCCGGAATGACTCCCCCCGGTATGCACACGGAGTGCACATTGGAATTCTTCGCCTCCCTAGTAGCCATTATCCTAAGGGGCTCCATTACCCGCCTAACGTTGGAGCTCCCAACTACCAACAAACCCACCCTCTGTGAGTGCCCGGATCTTGAAGGCAGAGGGGCGAGTACAGGACAAGCGACACCATCCGCATCAGGAACATCCCCTGCCACAGACAGCGCCTCGGATCTGTTGGCAAGACTAACCGGGGAGGCCTCCACTTCGGTCCCCCGGGAAGTCTTACGCCGCCTGACACGCGCTGAGGGGACCTCCCAATCCACCACGGATTGGGGGGCTACCTCCTCGCGGGCAGTGAGCGGGCTGGCCACAGCCGCAAGCCGATCGGAGGGCACAACAGACGCACAGGGCGTCTGCTGCACCCCCGCGAGCGGCCCACAACAGCGGCGCCCATCCACCGCAGTCTCAAGCGCTGCCAGCGTAGCCAACGCCGCCTGAAGCTGCGAGCGAAGAGTCGCCAACTCTGCCTCCATCCGTTCGCAGCAGTCACAGTTCCTAGCCATTCTAAAAACCTTTGTTTCTTCCAAGTAAGTACGTCAGAGGACACAGTAGTTTGATAAACAGCGAGCTTTGCAAAGTATAAACCTAACGCTGAACTGTTTATTAACGGCGAATCTGAAAAATATATACGCGAGCTAGTAAATCAAAAATTCAGTAACTGAGCTGACAAATAAACGCGATTTTTAATAAACAAACACGCGAGCACACTACAGTATAAAGAGCTGCAAGAGAAAGCACACACGAAATGTAAATAAGTCGCTTCTATTAAGAAGCCGGTTACCACACAATGTAGAGCTGCTGCTGGTCACGTGTGCACTGGCCGCCGGTCGCGATCGCGTAGCTCACTGGCTCGCCGATGGGGCTCACACTCACTGCCTCACATTGGCCGGCCAGTGAGCTACGTGATCGCAACCTACGCTGAGTGACGTTGCACGACAACGCACAGACCTTCAGGCGTCTTCAGGCGTGTTCTTAAGACGTCAGGACGAGCTGTCCGAAGCACGTCTATCACAGTTTTCGTATCTTCGTTGAAACGGGCCACTGTTCTGTAGGGCAATGTCAATTCCTCAGACGCCTCTTGCAGATATTGACAACACTGTCATGTCTGGCATATTCGATCTTGATTCAACTCCGCTGTTCCTGTTTCGAAAATATAGTGACAACGTTACGTTAGACTGCTCGCTCACAAGTGACTGTGTTTCTCTCGATTGTACGCACGCCGTTGAGGTGGGACGGGTGAGTCCATTTTCTCGGAGGTAAGGTAGGTATGTCAACAACGAGTGCTACCACCGACAGTAGTAGATTCTATTGCATAGTGTCTCCACAGCAGTGTTTCCACTATTTAGTTCCAAACTTCGTACGTTACCATTAAACTATTACGATGACATTCAGTCAGTTTTATGAAGTGAGAGCACCAGAGGATGGCACCTAGTTCTGCAGAAACTGGTCATTAAATAAAACAGTTCCAATTTAAGCGGTCTTCACGATCCATATAACAAGTAGCACTAGCCTGTACCAACAAAATGTGTAAGTTACTGCCGTGGCGGATTAGGCGTGCACATTGGGGCGCAGTGCTGCGGCGCGTCGTCGGGGGTTCGAGTCCCACCTGAGGCATGGGTGTTTGTGTTGTCCTTATGTTAGTTTTAGTTTAAGTAGTTTGTAAGCTACGGATTAAAAATCCAGTAGTTAATTCCGATAGATTTACAAACATTTGAAAATTTGTAAGCTATATGCGAAAGTGTATATACTCAGTTTACCGAAACGAGGTACTGACTGTAAATAAACTGTAGCGCGTGACCAGGGTGAACGAAATATAGGCGCTAGCTCAATTTCTCCGCAGGTGATTCTGTTATAAGGACGTTGAGTGTTTTGTTATATAGCACTGGTATTAGAAGCCAATCATATTTAAAATTTATTTTCTTTCGTAATTTTTAATATGTAGTTTCCGGAAATTACCCAAATCAGCATCTTCCCGTACGAGAGCAAGCACTTCGTCAATTATTGCCATTTCTTCACGAAAAGCAAATATTCATGTACATTTCTTTGTATCGCATTTCAGGCAAAGTCATCAACATTTTGTGAAAGCTACAGTAGTGATATTTTTTCCTAAGATTTCAAGGAGTATGTGGCTTTGTACTGGCTGTTTTCATAACAATATCCGTCACTGACTGTTCTCGACACAAAAGCTGCTAAGAAATATGTGTTTCTCTGAACAAAATCAAAAGAAAAGAAGAAAAAAATCCTAAGGACAAAACACACAAATACACACACACACACACACACACACACACACACACACATTCGTGATTGAGGGAGGAATCGACCATCCGGCGGGAGCCTCCGCGCAGTGTCTGACATGGAGCCTAGAACGCACGGCCATTGCCGCGTGGCTGATGATTTCTTCTTTGATTGCTTCTTGGGTGGATATAATGAGCTTACTCTTAAGTGGTTCTAAACACTAATAATTATGGTTAATTAATAATTAAGACTTAGTTTACAGTCAGTTTATAATATTACCACTTTGTAACGCATCGACGTTACACGAAGCGACGACCCTGAGCGAGCGCCCGCGTTTTGTCCACCCCTGGCGAAGCGACACTTAATGTTCAGATGTTCGTAAATCTATTGGACCAAACTGCGTGGTCAACATTCCATAGCTTACAAGCTACTTACACCTAGGTAAACTAACCTAAGGACAACACGCACAACCCATGCCCCAGGGAGGACTCGAACCTCCGACGGCGAGCAACCGCGCGCTTCGCAGCGAGGTGCCTTAGACCGCTTGGCTACTCCATCGCGGAAACAGCAAACTGAAATCTGGCATCAGTGGCCATACTCTTCCCTTTTTTCGGAAATATGCTCGTAAACCTAAGAAGGACAGTTCGTAATCTATCAAGAGTTTTGTATGTTTTCAACTATTAATTACTTGGAAGTATCTCGTGCGATACAAAACAATAAGAAAGACCAAAGTCGTAGATTTGCTAACAGTTCTCCTAAAAAAGTAAAACACAGAAGGAAATGAAAATAAATTGTGCGTCATACGCGTTTAATTTGGACGCGGTACGCTTCTTAGGCTTACATTACTTCCGTTTCAATTTTTTTTTCTTTATTGTGATTTCCATTCCCCTAAAAAGGGGTGGGCTGGCAGCGCTCAATGGCGCTCTTCAGTCTACAGAAATAAAATTTGAAACAGGAGAAACATACGAACATAAAAGAGATAAAATTTTGGAGACAACACATACATAAAACGGATATGTTAAATGGTTGTTGTTGTTGTCGTTTTAAGGGGACTAAACAGCTAGGTCATCAGTCCCCTATGTTAAATGGAGATAACACAAAGTATATAAAATGGAGCGAAACAGTAACGTCATAAAAGATTTGATACGGCGATGGTGGAGAATAAAAACAGCTGCTCGAGGGTCAGTGGCACAAACACAGTTAAAATGAGCGCAGGGCGGCGGCTATGGTGGAATTAAAACGAAAAACTCATCACACACACGGAGAAACACACAAGTTAAAACCGATGGTGTCGGCTGCTGGTTGGTCGTTTACTGTTTTAAGAAATAAAATAACTAAAAGGCACCACACTTGTTGAAGCACTCACAGTATTGAAGATGTGGTGTGGTGGTGGGGGAGGGGGGAGTAGGGATGAGTGGAGAGTGAGAGGGTGGGGAAGAGCCACAGGGCCGTTGGGGAAGGGACGGGGGTCCGTTTCAATGGGGAAAGCTCCAAAAATATTCGAAGGTACATGTTTATGAGTGAGTAGGTTGTAGCTTTCATCGTTTCATTCATCTGTTTTAGTTCAATTACTATTTATTTATGCATCATCCGTTAGACTTAAACCTATTTATCTAAAATAAAACAGTCGTATCGTGAATTATGTGGAAAAGGATGTGAGGATAAAGTGTTATTCATACGATATATATGACGTTAACAGGCGGCTCCCTTGCTCGCCGCTTGGAGCGCCAGTGTCAACTTAGCTGCCAGACGGTAACATATTTTACACCAGTAGGTGTCGCGACTGCTATGTTAGACTGTGGTGTTTACAGTCAGGCTCTCTCGCTTCGGTGAACGGAGTACATTGATGCTGTCTAATGGGCGACCCCGCCACGGGAGCCCAGATGGAAGCCCGGAACTATTAGGTCGAGCTGATGGCTCGTAGACCAGAGGCTTCGTCTAAGCGATGCGCCAATAACCGTTCGGTCACACATTCGACCAGTGAGTGACGCGCGGATATCGCCGGTCGACTCTGCGGCGTCGATGGGTCGCGTCTGACGGCAGAGCGGCGGCATTTGTTGTGGCTCCGGGCGGCCATGTTATGACAGCGACCGTGCTGCCATCGTGCGGCATGATGCTGAAATTATGCGGCGCTGTGTCGCAGCGTGCAACACTGTAGTTCACCGCTAACGGTACAGCGTCGCGGTACACAACACTACACCGACGGCATTGCAGCACACATATGCAGATTATCTAGCTTTCTAGCTTGTACACAGTATACAAGAAATGTTTCCGCAGCTGCGCATACGAATCAGCAGCAACTTGAGACTTTAAGTTAGCTGCATGATTTGAACAAACTATGCCGTGTTGACGAAATGCAACTTACAGGATTTGGACTACGTATGCTCTGTTGAAGAAATATGGGCCGATGAAGTTTCAAAGTAGTATCGTACACGTCTGCTTTCATGCCAACGACATTAGCAGCAAGTAACTAGGTACGTTTGTAACGAAAGAAAATATTTGTTGGAGATATTGGGTGAAAGGTGTTCATTTTATTGAAGCAAAGTGTGGGTACAGGTTAAAAAAAAAAAAAAAATATATATATATATATATATATATATATATATATATATATATATGTGTGTGTGTGTGTGTGTGTGTGTGTGTGTGTGTGTGTGTGTGTGTGTGTGTTTTACGTGTTATTAACTGTAGTGACTGTTCTTGTGATGTTTGAGCAACATAACAGACCTGACCTTAATTTCATGGTTGGTTACGTTAAACTCATGATTAATGCAAGTGGTGTAGTTAAATTTTGAGAATATTAAGCAACACAATCAGTGTAATTAACAAATACTATGGCCCTATCTGACAAACATTTCAAAAGATCACTCATCTTTCCTTTCCTTACAAAATCTCCTACATGGACTGTGTGCACACACACATAGCAGAAATTAACTTACTCCGCCTGTGCAATACGTATGACTACGATAATGGTACTGATAATTTAGAAAATTATGATTAGCAGGATTTTTTAACATCAAGTGATTGGCAAGTGGGTGCAGTCCAACCGCTAAAGTCAGTATCTGATAAAATTAATTCACTCAAGCAAATAGGAAATGTAGGTAAATCAGTCTTAATTAATGCTATGCATACGACATTAATACGAGTTTGGTTCTTTATAGGATAGATGTGGCGGTGGCTTTTAGTGTTGAACTCAGTGCAAAACGAAATAGAAAAATTATTCATTAATTCAACAGTCTGTTATCTTCTACCATCAATTTTAGCAACATTGTCTCAATTGTGTAGAAATATAATTATTGCATTATTGAGGATTTTCATACAAATTATGAGTGGTTAATTAGTTGTTCAAATAAGATAGCAAAAGTACTGTCTAATGTTCCTGTATTTAAACATGCATTCACAGTAAATTACAACCAATAGCATTTAACTTATTTATCAGTCCAGCGACGCGGTACTCTGCAGTCATATAAACACAGATTCATACACAAATCATTTTGATGGTGGCTCCTCCTTTGGCAGCTTGCTAGCAGTTCGCCGTGATGCTTCGCGAATCGCGTTATTAATCGCGACCGTTAGCGTCCGCGATGACGCTACCGCGTTTCGGACGTCTGGGTCGGTTACCGAACACGTAACGAATTTCTGCCTCAGCAGAACGAACGAATAAATGTTTCATTAAGATCAATTCTTGCTTTACTTATGTTCACTGGTTTCACACAAACTTTCATATCGTTGCACTTATACCAAATTAGAACTTTCACTTTGTTTTAATTTTATTACCTATATTGTTTGAGCACTCCGCGATCTATGTCTGATGTACGTCACGGGGCGGCAGGTACTGCTGCTTGTCTGCTCTCCCACAGGGGAGCGCTGCTATACGATAGTCTCTGACCTGATGAGCCATATCGATAACTGTTCACAGAGAAATATTTTACATTGGAAAATTAAACATAACAAGTAATCACAGTCATATAGAAAAATACAAAGTACCAATAAAATAAAATAATATATACATAAACAATTACAATACTGATAATAAATAAATGACAGAAAATGTTCACAATTAAGTTACCTACATACATTGTGCATCACGGTAAGTCACATAAGAAGTTAATTACTACATATTCACTACAAACAGGTTCAAACGAATAAAATGTATGAAAATTGATGCTCATTCCTCGTTATAATGTAAGGCTTATCTTAAGGGTTACCTTACACGTTGTACCCGTGATCCAACAGTTAAACACAATATGCATACGCTATCACTAGCTTATATGCCCGAGCTTCGCAGCGGTTTTTCAAGAAGGATCTGTGCATATCATAGCTTTTTAGGGTTCCTGACCTCATTCAGTGAGAGCAGAATCCGTGTTGGATCCCTCTGTCAATAAACTCAGTTGTCCTATCCCAGACTGCAGTGTGTGTCTGTCTGACGTAAACATCTGAAAACACTTCTCTCGTTGAGATGAGAAATAGTAATAATAACAACAATGACAGCGCCATATATTGGTTGTTTGTGTAATACTAAGCAGGTTATCTCTCATAGTAAATGTATGCTGAAGTAGATGTACATCTACATATATACTACGCAGTCCACCGTAAAGTGCTTGGCGGAGGGTACACTGTACCACTACTAGAAATTTCCTTCCTATTCACTCTCAAACAGAACGAGGAAAAAAAGAATGTTTATACACCTGTGTACAAGTCCTAAATTCTCTTATCTTGTCTTTGCCACCTTTACGCGAAATGTAAGTAGGCGACAAGAAGGTGGTTCTACATTCAGCTTCAACTTCCGGCCCTCTAAATTTCCTGAACAGATTTTCTCGAAAAGAACGTCGTATTTCCTCCAGCGACTTCCGTTTGAGTTCCGGGAGCATTGGTCGAACCTAACAATAACGAACCTAGCTTCTTGTCTCTGAACTGCTTCCATGTCTTCCTTTAAACTGATCTGCTGCGAGTTCCAAACCCATGATCAACAATCAAGATGTCGAACAAGCGTTCTATATGCAGTCTCCTTTACAGGTGAAGTAAATCTTCGCAAATTTTTCCCAGAAAACCAAAGTAGGCTGTCCGCCATACTACTGTCCTTAATGTTCATTCCATTTCTAATCGCTCTGCAACGTAACACCTAGATATTTGAACGACGCGACTGCATCAAAAAAAATGTTCAAATGTTTGTTAAGCTTATGGGACTTAACTACGGGGTCATCAGTCCCTAAACTTACAAACTACTTATCAACTACCTTATACTAAGGACGGCACAAATATCCATGCCCGAGGGGGATTCGAACCCCCGACCGTAGTGGCCGTGCAGACCGTGACTTGAGCGCCTCAGTCTCCTCGGCCACCGCGGCCGGCGCGACTGCATCAAGACGCGTACTATTAATGGTGTATTCATACATTATAGGAATGTTTTTCTTACTTATATGCATCACCTGACATTTTTCTACATTTAGAGCTAGCTGCCATTCTTCCCACCAACTAGAAATTTGATCTAAGTCATCCTGTATGCTGCTACAGTCAATTAAATACGACACCCTCCCATACGCCACAGTATAATCAACAAGTTACAAGTTGGTCTGTCGATCAGATCATTTATATAGATAGAAAGTATTAGTGTGTTGCAGTGTTGGACTGCTGACGATGTAGTTATTCTGTATGCAGTACTCATTATTATTGAAAACTCGACAAATGCTGGGTCTGGTGATTCAAGCAACAGAGCAATTCATTGCTGTTTAAATAATACATGGTGGTGTGAATGTGTGATAGAGAAAGTGTAGGTACTCGGCGGAGGAGTGGCGTCCGCTGATCGTCTGTATACAACTTTCCATTAAATACAGTACTGCTAATGAATTGACTTGACAGCGTTAGCGGCATCGGCCACGCTTTCAGCTAATACATGCCCACACGTCATGCAGTGATTATTTCGTAAAGCACGAAGTTGAAATCGACATAGTAGATATTTCTACTCTGTGGTGGCAGACAATGATCCCTATATAACCTGGATGTATAGCTCTATATGATCATTCATACCTGTCGACAATGTACTGAGGTATGAAAATCTGAAATATAATGACTAATAAGTATTTCCTTAATTATGTGAAATTATTACTGAAAACAATCATTATATTTACGGTTGTCTCTCTTTCCACTAGAGTCGATGTTGTCGCTCCGAGCGTGAGACTTAAACTTCCACAGCAGTTGTAGTGTACGTTAGACTGTGATAACAGTATGATAAATGTGGTTTAATCACGGCAAGGATTGTATCAGTGTCATATTCGTTGCGTTGAATCATATCTCGTAGACCATAGCAAACAAGAAAACAATTTTTAGAAATATGGTAAATGTCGATGAATACTTAGTTGGAGATTTTGCTACTATAATCATAAATCATTTAAAGCATCTCTTCTCCTTTTACGTTTATTTCTATTTATAACTATTTTAGTGTGAGATGGCTCAAAACATGTTTTTAAATAAACATTATTCCACTGAGTTATCTGACGTTGCCTACATCATTTGCAAACGTTAGAATAAAACATTTTATTAATTAATCATTTCTTTATATTATATTCCATTATTGTTTCCAAAATCTATACTACTACTAATATATTTATAAATGGAGGCCTGTTGCTATTCGCTTCAATCTTCAAATTTTCATGCAGTTTTCACAGGTCTAGTGGCCGATAGACAGGATCCGTCTCTTCAGTTGTATTTGCACTTCCGCCGAGCACGAACTTTTTGATCACCTGGATGGATCTGATGATCCTCACTAACCGACAACAATATGGCTACCCATTTTGTCACAGGCCAAACAAATTTTACCAATTGCCGACTTTTCTATTGTTTTAACAAAAAATGACAAGAACCGCACGGTAGACTCCTTTTTAATCTTTTTGACGAAAAGGGCCAAGGTGCTTGCGGTACCACCTAACCATTAACCCCCGTTATCCATCATAAATCACTTATATGGAAAACTTTCAAAAAGCGCCTGAAGATGCAACTGTAGGTTGCGAAATCGGTTGTGCAGGTCTTCACGACTCCAATAAAAATAACAGCTCAAGTGGACCAAGACCTTCATTCAGACTATTACAATTTTAACACCTAATTTTTAACTGTGTGAAAGTTTATTAAATATGTATAAATATTTTAGCTGTGGTTACCCGTCATACAAAGTTCTTTCACAGGAAACATGAGCGTAGATTGGTTCAGGATCTAGGCATGATTACATGAAAACAGTATCAAGAAATAAAGAGAGATCTTGATTTCAAGTGATTTCAGTAACAGTTGTGTCTGTCTGTACATCTTTTAGAAACCACTTATCTCCGAAATCACTTATCTCCAAAACTACTTCACGAATTCGATTAGGGCTTTCACAGGTAACTTCAGCATACCTCGGGGTAACATAAAAATATCGTTTCATAAAAATTGGATCACGGATAAAAATAATATCACAATTGAACGTCTTTTATCTACAACCATCATGTCTGTCTTTATCTTTCGTCACGTTACTCTCCAAAACAAATAGACGAATAATTATCAGGGCTCTTTCACAGGAAACGCGAGGGTAACATAATCGCTTCATTTCACAAAATCGGATCAGAGAAAATAAGGATATCACACCATTCTGCGATCTCACAACACGAAATAATTGTCAGTTAAAAATAGTTAAAATCTTAGTCTGATTTCTCATGTAGAATGACATGTATAAATCGGTTACAATTCCGTAATGGAATTGGAAAAATGTTCTTAAACCTACTTTTGCGGAAGCTCTGATGAAGCGGCCCTGTGCCATGCAGATTCTAACACTTTCGCAATCGAATCACTTCAGCTAGCCTACCAGCTCCTTCTTCTTCCAAGACGAGACAGAATGTTCTTACAGCTCCAAGGACCTCTCCACACGAACAGATCAAGTATTTCACTTGACTACAGCAGTTTTCTGCCCAAGCCTTTCTCTCATTTGTTGATCAACATCCCCTCCAAAAGTAGCAGAATTCATGAGATGAAAGATTTGTTTTTCCTTTGACAACTTCCACACCAACAAAACATTTTGACCAGATTAAACAAAAGACGAATGAAAATTAGTCACCTTGGTATTATTTATCAGCAGTACAAACAGTGAATGAAATAAACTACTAAACAAGCCAGCCTTCTTGAGCTTCATCGCTCACGCCACATAATATTTACGTAAAGTTACTGGCAAAATAGGTAACCATTCATTAAATAGTTACACGCACCTCAGGCATGTTACGGTACTTGCCATTATTAACCTACTGCCGAGGATACAGTAATCTGACCGTATTTTCATGCTAAATTGATATAACACTTGCAATAGATCCTTAAACAAATAGCTTCAGATAAAAGTTATCATAAAGACATATTTTGTTGAAATCGTAACACATATTCAAAAGTTGGTAATTTTAAGTTTGTTGTCGTTGTTACTGTCTTGAGTCTGGTTTGATGCAGCTCGCTACCCTACTCTATCCTGAGCAAGCCTCTTCATTTCTTCACGAGAACGACAACCCACATCCATTTGAATCTGCTTGCTTTATTCGTCTCTTGGTCTCCTTCTGCGATATTTACACCATACACTTCCCTCCAACGCTAAATTACGATTTCTTGATGTCTAAGAATGTGTCCTCCCAATCGATCCCTTGTTTAGTCAAGTTAACCAAATATTCCACATCTCCCCAATTCAGAATCTCCTCATTAGTTACCAGGATCCATCTACCTAATCTTCAGAATTCTTCTGAAAAGTCTCAATCCTCATCCCGTTAATTATTTAATCCCATACAACGTAACGATCCGTACAAATTCCTTCAGAAAAGATTTCCTTAAACTTCCATAAGTATTCGATATTAGCCAATTTCTCTTTTGCGAAAACGCTTTTCTTCCCATTGCCACTCTGCATTTTATATCGTCTGTGCTGTGACCATGACATGTTATTTTGTTGTCCAAGTAACGAAGCTCATATACTTCTTTATTGTTTCATTACCTAAATTAATTCCTTCAGCATAGACTGATTTACTTTGACTGCGTTACCCTTGTTTTGCCACTATTAATGTTCATTTTATACGCTCCTTTAAAGGACAGTGACCATTCCGTTCATTTGCTCTTCTAGGTCCTTTGCTGTCTCTTACAGAATTACAATATCGGTAAAACGCCAAATTTTTATTTCTTTAACTTGTACTTTAATTCCGTTTCCATATTTCTCCTTGTTTTCTGTCACAATTTCGTCAATGTACATACTAACACTGGAGAAAGGTCACAATCCTGTCTTAATCCCTTCCCAACACCTGCGTCCATTTTGTACTCTTCAATTTCTAATAACTGCAGTATTGTTTTTGTCTAAGTTGTAAATAATCTTCCGCCGCTATATTTTACCCCTGCTGACTTAAGAATTTGAATGAGTGTATTCCAATATACAGTGTCAAACGCTTTCTTCAAATCTACAAAAGCAAGAAATGTAGGCTTGTCTTCCTTTAAACTTCCATGATAAGTCATAAAGTGAGTGTTGCCTCCTGTGTTCCTAAATTTTCCCTTAATCCAAACTGATCTTCTCCATTTATCTGTAATTAATTCCTGTTAAAACTTTGTAACCATGACGTATTAAACTGATGGTTCTGTAATTTACTATTTTAAAGTATCTTTACATCAAATATTACAATGTATCAACCCTACTGAATATAAAAATTTAAAATTTTCTGTATAATATAGTAAACCTCTTTTGTAATTTAACCTTTGCTGATTTTTCTTTATCTAAAGTAACAAAAATTAGCCAATTAATGTGAACAAGCTGTTTTAAATTCATGTAGCTCGTCTATAGTGCTACGTTGCTGTTATATGATTTGGTTGTATTAATGTCCAGACTAGTCATTCCTCTTCCACCTTTAAATAAGTTTGTCTAAAGGAGCCGAACTGTACCATAAAAAAGTAACTTAGGTCAGCAGTTTAGCAGAGCTACATGAATTTATAACAGTTTGTTTACATGCACTAGTTATTTTTGGTTACATTTGATAAATGGAAAGTCAGAAAACAGTAATCATTTAATTACGAAAAAGAATTTACAGTATTATACATAACGTTTTAAATTTCTATATTCAGTAAGGTTATCTGTTATTTTATGTAAAGATAAAAATTTGAAAATGATGACGTAGTGGGCAGTAGGCTGAAACTAGTCGTGTATGTAATAAATGCAAAACGTGACTATTGGCTTACGAGCATATTATTCCCATGTGTCGCAAATAAATTAACTATAACAGTTGCAATGATAGCGGACAATATGTCGGAATATAAAATTTTTCTACAAAAGGTCTTGGGATCCATTTTGCATTTGTCGTAGCCTTTTGTCTGCTGAAAGTTGCACAGACCATGTAAGTGTCGTGATTCATATATAATTTCGTGAATAAGTATCTCCCTTACAGCTTATCACAGAATGTTATTTAAGCCTTTTACCAAACTAATATTTTCAAAGAGAGATCTGTGGCTTTTACGAACAATAGTCCAGAGTTGTGTGGTGCGTAATACAATGAGACGGTTTTATTGACTGACATAGGAAGCTTGCAGTACCTGCTATTTGTCAACTGAGTACCTGCAGAAACTGTTTGGTGTAACTGCCCAATGCCGGAATTTGCAAGGTAGCCCGCAGTATAACAGAACTGTCACACTAAACCAAACTATTGCCACAGCTTTGGCACGTCCTACAGAAAATTATTTTCCATTTCAAAGAGTGCATTCCTTCATTAAGTTTATGTAATGGTTGATACTTACTATGATAATTTATCAGAGCTTATTTAACATTGGTTTACATGCGTTATGAAAATTTCTGCGTAACCCAATGTTGCACATTCTTTGGTGATACAAAAATTTCATTGGAACTGACAGCCTCAAGCTCATGCAAATCAAATGTTCAAATGTTTGTAGAGTCTATGGGACTTAACTACGGGTCATCAGTCCCTAAACTTACAAACTACTTATGAACTACTTACAACTAAGGACGGCACAAATATCCATGCCCGAGGGGGGATGCGAACCCCCGACCGTAGTGGCTGTGCAGACCGTGACTGGAACGCCTCAGTCTCCTCGGCCACCGCGGCAGGCCAAGCTCATGCCTTTGATAACTTTTAAAAAGCTACAATCCGAATAAGATAGGTGTAATTTCACCCTTGGAGTATAAAACTAATATGTTGGTTGGTTGGTGGAATAAAGATAAGGCTGTTGTATTGATTGGAAAAGCAGGGTAGCTACAAGGATTTAGCAATAGTAAGCCAGCTAAAGGAGGTCTGTTTCAAAAGCTTCTCATTTAAAACTAATCTGGTGTTAAATGCAGCGTTAATAATTGTCATCATTTGGTAGTTAACACTCACGATAACTAACTTTCCAATCAAGCTCATTAAAGATTAGTTGAAGACATTTATTATTTATTGACACTATAATTCTCTTTATATATGGCCCTAATATTAATACCTGAACAGTTAATTATGAAACAGTGGGTTTAAACTGATTGAAAGCGCAACGTATATTTTGCACACAACAAGAACAATACGTAGTCTGCATAAGGCTTACTGACTACCCTATAAATTTGACTGCAAGAGAAGTCTGGAAAAACACAAACCACTTACTAATAATACAACTGCAAGAATTTATTTCGCTGAGTGATTGCAGAAACTTAGTATCTTTTTCACCTGTGCAGTATTTCACAACAATCACTATTATTATTAAACGTCACACCAATAAAGTCATACATCGATCAGACTCTGTCGATACTATGCTTTGATTTTAATAGTCAATAACTTTCAATGAAAGGAAGAGGGTTAGCGTTATAACTACAAAAGTGAAACACGTAAAGAAGTTTGACTTTCTCAATTATTATTAACAGTAATGATTACATTACCGTATTATTGGAGAACAACAAAAATCTTCTCCGACTGATACATATCTGAATGATACAAAATCTCATAAAGACAGATTTCAAAATTATTCCATCAGCTCGTACAAAAGCAACTAACCAAAGCACGTCCGTTCAATCCCAGAGCTACACACTGACACTCTCTCTGTCTTTCTGTTCAGCTACTACTCACATACATAGTCTTTGACAGAGATGTTACACAACAGAGTAAACCACAGACGTAGTTACTCAAAGAAGTTCACATAACATTTTACATACGAATGTCGATACAAGACAGGCGAAACAATATTATCTGAATTTGTACGGACATGTTTCAAGTAGAGTCTCCGTTTTGTTGCGTGTAATTTATGTCCTCAGATTATTAAACGAGAATTTGCGTGAGAGCCAAGTGAGACTTTCCGTAATCTGTGTTATTGTGCCGGCCGCGGTGGCCGAGGTGACTGAGGCACTCCAGTCACGGTCAGCACGGCCACTAAGGTCGGGGGTTCGAATCCCCCCTCGGGCATGGATATTTGTGCCGTCCTAGTTAGTAAGTAGTTCATAAGTAGTTTGTAAGTTTAGGGACTGATGACCCCGTAGTTAAGTCCCATAAGCTTAACAAACATTTGAACATTTTGTGTTATTGTTCGTAACGGTAAACCACGGCCGATATGTGGGCAACGAGTTGTCAGAAAGATGGCGTTGAGTTTCCACTTGAAGTTACGTGTGTTCATTACTTGAGCTCCTACACAGAGGTAGATTAAGCGAGCGGGGATGGGGCGCTGCCTGTCCCGGCGATCACACAGTTGAAGTTAGTAAAGGTAGGCCTTAGAGGAGCTGAAAGGAGAAGTTGTGAACGGTTCGGAGAACTGGGCTGAAGGCGGCGATCGGGCCACCCCGCGTCTCTCAGCGCACCCCACGTGATCACCGATCGGAGCGCTGATTGGCTGCCCTGTTCTGCCCACACCTCTGAGGCGGCGTACGCCTGTCAACACAAACTTGCCGCCAGGATGTGATGAAGTTGCAGCGAAGTGTCTCGAACATGCGGGTGGAGTCTTGCATCCGCAAGGTCACGAGCCAGCCCAGCAAGACGGACGGAGAGAAACAGTAGTAGCAGCAGTATTAGGTTGCTAAGAGACTCGAAGATCCTGTGCCGATCTCACATATTTCCTCCAGGTGCTGATGTCTTGACCTGTCTCTTGCCAATTACTAATGACATTCTTTCGCATATATTGCCTATTTCTTTTCGTTAATTACTCTTGGGTTCTTCTCTTGGTATTTTACACTATTATTGACGTCATTTTCTCCTCTTTAATTCCCATTGCATGCCCAGCCCAATGAAGCTCCCGTCGGAGGCTCGAGTCCTCCCTTGGGTATGAATAGGTGTTTTCTCCTTAGTGTAAGTTACTTTAAGTACTTTTGAAGTCTAGGAACAGATGACCATAGCAGTTTGGTTCAATACATTTACAAACTGTTTAAAAAAAAATTATTATCACAGTAAAAAAGGTAAAGCAGTCAACAATCCGAAGATTTGTTTGAACACCACAGTGCTTTACTAGGCATGGTCCTGTTCGGAGGTGATATGCCGTTGCCTTCCTCCGACCTTCGCACTGACTTACTTAACAAGTACTTTATATCCGTTACTGATAGTATGGGATTGTCTGGGTCAGTAAATAATGCCCTTGAATATTTGAAACTAGCATTTACAAATAACTTCACACAAATGAATATGTCAGTCACTTCACCACAAGAAATATCTTCCATAATAAAATCTTTAAAAACAAAGAATTCCAGTGGTTACAATGAAATATCAACAAAGTTAATTAAAGCGTGTTCTTGTGAACATCAAACTACAGACCCATTTCACTTTTGCCAGCGTTCTGAAAATTATAGAAAAGGTAATGTACAAGCAACTTCTCAACCACTTAACCACAAATGGCATATTGTCTAGAACACAGTTTGGATTTCTGAAAGGTTCCGATTTCGAGAAGGCTATTTACACTTAGAGTGAGAATGTACTTAATTCATTAGATAATAAATTGCAAGCAGCAGGTATTTTCTGTGATTTGTCAAAAGCATTTGATTGTGTGAACCATAACATCCTTTTAAGTAAATTAGAATTCTATGGGGTCACGGGAAATGCTACAAAATGGTTCAAGTCGTACCTCACTAACAGGAAACAAAGGGTGTCAGTGCAAGTGACTAGTGAATTAGGCCAACAGTCATCATCGGATTGGGAAGAAATTACATGTGGTGTCCCACAAGGATCCATCTTAGGGCCATTGCTTTTTCTTGTGTACTTAATGATCTCTCATCAGTTACACTACCAGCAGCAGAATTCGTTTTGTTTGCAGATGATACAAGTATTGCAATAAAAAGTACGTCAAGTATAGTGATAGAAAGGTCTGCTAATGATATTTTCATGAACATTAATAAACGGTTTAAAGCCAACACATTGTCATTAAACTTTGAAAAGACGCACTACATGCAGTTCAGAACATGTAAGAGATTTCCTGACAGCATATGCATTAAGTATGAAGAAGAGCAGATAGAAGAGGTTGACAGTATTAAATTCCTGGGATTACAGCTTGATAATAAATTTAGTTGGGAGGAGCACACCACAGAACTGCAGAAACGACTCAACAAATCTGTATTTTAAATACGAGTGTTATCAAACATAGGAGACATAAAAATAACAAAACTTGCATACTTTGCTTACTTTCATTCCTTAATGTCATATGGTATAATATTTTGGGGTAAGTCTTCAAGTCAGTCAAAAGTCTTCAGAGTCCAAAAACGTGTAATACGTGTTATTTGTGGAGTAAATTCACGGACGTCTTGTAGAAGCCTCTTCAAAGAACTGAGTATATTAACTACTGCCTCACAGTATATTTATTCCTTAATGAAATTTGTCATAAATAATATATCCCTTTTCCCAACAAACAGCTCAGTTCATACATACAATACTAGAAATAAAAATGATCTACACAAGGATTTAAAAGCACTTGCTTTAGTTCAAAAAGGGGTCCACTACTCAGGAACACACATTTTCAATAATTTACCATCAAGTATAAAAAATTTAGCTACAAATAAAGATCAGTTTAAGAGGAACCTAAAAGACTTTCTAGTGGCCAACTCCTACTCCATTAGTGAATTTCTAAATTGTACCAAATGATGCATGCACTCATATTATATTAGTATTATTATATTATCAGCAAAAAAAAAAAAAAAAAACCTTAAAATTTATGTATCTGTATTTATATTATAAGTGTATGTATTTGTATTTATATTATTAGTATTATCTGTTATTCAACTTGTAAATTTTGTTTCTTGACTTGTTCCACATCCACGAGGATCCCCTCAATATGGATCTACGGAACAAATAACTAATATAAAGCCAGTTATAGGGGGACCTACAGTTTAACGTGGGTTCCGAACCACGGTGCTACTCGGTATTTTTCACATGAGCAATACTGCCAGAGGTGAAGGAAGTGGAAAATGACAGATAAAAATCCCAGGATCTGGCGGGGATCGAACCCGCGAACTTTGGATTTGTAGTCTGGCACTCTACCACTATTACGACAGTGTGATCCAAAAATTATCCTTGTAACTGTTGTTCTTCTGTTTATAATTTTAGTTGTTATCGTGAACAGATTAGACCGTTAAAGATTTCGTTTTGAATAGTAACTTAGGTTAGAACCGAAATGAAAACTAAAAATTAAAATGTAATTTATTAGTCCTAAGCCCCCGTGGGGCAGGCGTCTCCTCATACTGGAATTACATATATTCGGGTACACGCTAGCAGCGCGCCTCATGTGTTGCAAACGTCAACTTCGGTTTCTCCGGATGTAATTGACGCATCGCGATGCAACCGACGCCATACCTTTTGTGATTTTTCATCCTATCGATTAAGGAATAATATCGGGTATCCATTAAAAAAACATAATTTTGTGTTGAAAATAATATTTCTTTACGTTTTAGAGTGTCACATAGTACCTACTTTCATAAGCCCCTGCCGTACGTTCATGACCGTAAAAGTCGTTTTCAATATTTCTCGTAGTTTCAAAGACACCTTGGGTAAAACAGTTGAGTGGTACACCCTATATATATATATATATATATATATATATATATATATATATATATATATATATATATATATATATATATATATGGGTTGTCCCACTCAACTATATATATATAATGAAAAACATTTATCGAAAATGACTGGAAACATACAAGAATTGACCTTAGGGTTTAACGTCACGTCAGGTCATTAGAGATGAATCATTACATTTTATGTAGGATTTGGAAGAAAATTGAAAGCGGGGTCCTTGTAAAACAACTATCTCTGGACTCGCCTGCAGCGATTTTGGGAAACCATAAGCAGCTTAAATTAGGTTAGTCTGACATGGATTTGAACTGCCCTCTTTTGCAGTCAAGATTTTTTTCGGCCATGTTTGTGCTCGTAACATAACTGTACACACAGTATTCAATAGTAGGAAAATAGTTGATTATTGTTTCTGCAATATATTTCATGAAATTCACATACTTGTCTTGTTGTTAGCTACATAAAAAATTCCAGGTGTTAAAATCATATTGACTTTTCATAAAAATGTCAAGAAGTAAACTTGGGTCTGTATTATACTTCACCGTTTATTAAATAATGTACCGACTCGCAAGTATCGGTGATAGATTAATCTTTCAGTTTCAGTTTCATAAACTAATAATAATTTGATTGTAGCCTGACTGGTTTGTATCAGTAATTACTACATAAGTCTGGAAAAGAAGATATCTTTGCCACTTGAGGGTATATATACCTAAACAACCTACACGCTATACTGATTAGTGTTATAGGGCCTTAGTGAAATCTGCTTAGGCGAATACTGCAGTTCACATAACGAGAAACGTATTATGGTTTTTACGGCCAATACTGTTGCATTTAATATTTGTAAAAAACGAAAAAAAAACGTATTGTTTATTTCTTACAGCATTATCTTGGATAATCAGTACAACGAAAAGTAACGGAGAAATTCTGTCATACAAAGGCAATAACTTTACTCTTGTACCATCTTTGAATCAAACAGACGCCGTCGAATTCTGGGAAGGCTGCTAATTACAACAACAACTGTACGCCATATCCCGTACGTTGACCTCCGGTATACAGATGTTGATGTTTACTCCATTATGAACGCAATTATCTGCTCACGCAATTACCACTAACGTTGGGATCAATGTACTGAGGCACTTAGCACTTAGTGGTGCTGTGTGAACGAACGCGTTCCGTGGTAGTTTTATTTTCGAATCCGATGTGACAGACCTTCAGTTACTTCATAAAATTACTCCACTGCCGCATCTCAAACGCCTGTTAGAAAAGCCTGTACGAGACACAAAACTGCTCTCTGTCCCACTAATGTTTGTGTGTCCAATAGTAATTTTATTTGTGCAGTTTGTCAACTTCTCATGCGAAAGAATCCCTTCAACCAATAACATGTTTTACACCACGAACATGCTATACAGTTCAAATAAATCAAATACTGCTAAGTAATACAATATCCTGTATCTTTGTAGGGATCTTAATGATAAATCTGGTTTCCCTGTACAAAAATTGAAATAAAACCTTAATTCTTTCATTGTCACTGACTGTAAAAAAAGGTAATACCACCATCTGCAGATTCTGTTGTGTTACGAAATTAAAAATATATCTATTGATACAAATGAAATATTTGTAACTCTAAAGGATCTAATTTCTAGGTGATCGGTCCCTAGAGTAACAAACTACTTAAACTAATTTAAGCCCCGGGGAAGACTCAAACCTCCAACAGGGGCGGCCGTGCATTCCGTGATTTGGTGCCTTAAACCACGTGGCCATTTCTGCGCAGCCCATATATTGGTTCTTTGGTTTACTATACCACACTACTTAGAAGAGCAAACCCTCAACTACAGAATATTTTATTTTCCTGACGAGATACAGATTATGTCTTACCACAAGATCAATTCACCTATAAAAATCACATGAAAACTCCACTAGTAGTTTCGAAAATTGATATTGTCAGATAAACACAATTGATACAGATGGAGATTTAAATTTTGATGTCCTCTTTTCCTACAATCTGATTTTGATGAAACAATGCCTAAATGTTGATCCAAGTTAAGCTGAAGGTATCTGCGAAAACATGATTCGGATATTGTCATGCTCAGTCGAAAAGGCATTTACCTTATCTGTGACAACCCCATAAAATTCATCTGATAGTTTTGCAGGCTATCATATGGAAGAAGACACGAACACATTGGTTTTAGGTAGAAATATTTGAGGCAACATGGTAGTAATATGTATCGTAGTTTCAAACTACGTTTAATATAATTGTGAAAATGGATCTTCTAAAATCGGTGATTATTGTGCTCGAACAGGCAGACACAACGGATACAGATAGAACTTGATGTCTTCTCTATTCGCAATCCGATTTCGGTGAAGTAATGTCTACTTGCTGCCCCAAACTACGCTGAAGTTTCACCAGTAAACGCTATGGAAATTTGGTAGTTTCGGAGATGAGAGGATTCCAGTAGTTTAATAACAGGCACGGTGGTTTTACCGTTCTACAGATACCGCGCTCTCCACTGCAAATTGTCACTGTTCTAAAGCGCACGGTTAAAATTTCAGACTTCATGCAGCCGAGCCATATCGATCAAATGGTAATTTATTAATTTTTTTAACATTATGTATTATCTGGAATTATAAAAGCATTAAAACTACAAACTGTTTGAAAGGCGCAAATCATGCAACTTTTAACCGTTTGATGCTAAGACAATATTCTAAAATTATTATTTAAATTTTCTAATATCCGGTAGCGAGTTAATGGGTTAAAAATAGCCGGTAATGATGTACAAACTTCGAAATTCAGTTTTTATCTGATTTTTCACAATGGACCACAGATATGTATCAATGGCTAATGGATAAAATTTTAACAGTATATACTGTAGTCATTTATCTATAAACTCCATTTTCTCGATTTCGAAAATCATAATCAGTTATGAAGATTAATCTAAACAAATCATAATGTTTGAGTGTCAAAAGTATTTTGAAAATGTACTTCGCGTCAAGTTTCATTTTTGCGTACTTTCAGGTTGGATGCATTCTCTCCATAAAAGATTTATTCCATTTTCGTTGTTTGCAACAGTTACGTTGTAGCATTAAATTACTGTGATAAATGTTCAAGAACTCTAGGGATAATAACACATTGCTTACAATTGCATATCGTCGATTTTACTCATACATGGCAGAGTATGAAATTGAAAGGATGTATGGATATTTCATTTACAATTTGTATTATTGCGTTATCGATATATTGGTTCTTATCTGACGGAAGAGGCTGTTCTGTTGCCCTCTTCTGTAGCAAGTGGGATTGGGGTCAGCTAGGAAATATTTATAATGCCATTTATTGAAAACTATTGTTTCAAAAATTTTAATTTTGGACAGCGGTCAGTCTGATATCTTCTTAGGATAAATATCTATTACTCACGATTTCCGGTACATAACAGTGGCAGGAAGATAAAGAATTGGTCAAAATTTTACTGATTTACTGAATTTGTCTTACACAATGAGCAGGAACCGCCTATGGCAAGAACATGAAGGGAACAAGCAAATATCTCCTTTTGTAGCAAAATCATCCAAGTCCCTTTTTTTAAGACAGAAAAGGATACCATCTGGCGCCATCTTCTCCGCCAAAAGTTTTTTTTACCATATTGGCACTTTTTGAGATGATAGAGAATAACAGAAAATGGCGGTGGGTAGAGAGAGGAAACAGTAACTGTGGCAGTAGGAACAAGAGGTCAGTATAGTGAGACAGAGAAAGAGAGTGGCAGTAAGAAATGTAAATTGATGGTGATAGTAGCAGTTCGAGCGAAAGAAAGTTGGTGTGTGTGTGTGTGTGTGTGTGTGTGTGTGTGTGTGTGTGTGTATGTGTGTGTGTGAGAGAGAGAGAGAGAGAGAGAGAGAGAGAGAGAGAGAGAGAGAGAGAGAGAAGGGGGGATCTGGATCCTCTGACTGTAGAAGTCTTACAACAAACATTTTCTATATTGGTGTTACTATATCTCGCCTCAGGAGATAATAACTGAAAGACACTGTCTGATACGGAAATTGGGTTTATTGAGAAGAGAAACAAATCATCTTCTGAAAACAAAACAAACTAACAAACTTCTGAATCTAAGGCAAAAACAACAAACATCAACTAAAAGTTTTCTTCTTCACCAAATAGGTATAAGCCGGACGACATATTCCGTTGCGGGAAGTCCTGGAGGCGCGGCGTCGCTGGAAGGGACTCTTCCTTGGAGGAGTCGGTCGCGATCCCTCAGCTATGGTTCTCGTAGGCTGTCGAGTTGGACTGCGGCTCCCCCCCCCCCCCCCAATCCTGAATAGTCGGTGCGCAGTGATACAGGGCAGTCTCGAGTTAGTCTGACGTGACTGTGCGGAGGAAAATAGTTCCGTTTTAGTGCGCTCTCTGGCGTTGCTCGTCGCGGCTTCTGGTGACTCCAGAACCGCCGTTGTGGAACGCCTCACTGGCATCCATCCATGCGCTTGTACCCTGCAGTGTGTATTGTGTACTATTGTTTACGCGGAAATTACGTGTGGGCTCATTTCTTCAAAATCTATCGGAACAAACTGCGTGGTTCAGTCAGTAGCTTACAAACTGCTTAAACTAAGGTAAACTAACCTAAGGACAAACACACACCCATGGCTCAGGAAGGACTCGAACCTCCGACGGCGAGCAACCGCGAGACCCGCAGCGAAGCGCCTAAGAGCGCTCGGCTACTCCACCGCGGCCTCTTTTCTTCACTGCAAGCTGCAATCCGGATGGCGAGCATAGAGGAATGCGGTCGACAAGTGAGTTACTTCTTTGACAACGACATGCAGGGGCAGGCGGGATGCCCGAGGTTATGGCAGGAATCGCTGGCCTACAGCGAGTCAAGGATTCGAATTCCGGTCCGTCACAAATTTTCCGTAGTCGTCATTGAATTATGTAAGTTCCTTACTATGGCGCAAGATAATCGTTTACCGCGTTTTCCTATTCCTTCTCCCCAGACAGCGCATTCAGAACAATAATTCGACTATCAAAATAATATCCGTAATCTTCCAAAGCATTACAAAGTTCCAGAATTTGCCGCGCTGCATGGAAATTATTGTGCTCAGGTAGTTTTAGGCACCGAAAGCTGGCTAAATCATGATTTCGCAAGTTCAGAAATATTAAGCGAGGCGTGGAATGCATATCTGAAAGACAGATCGGACACAACTGAAGGTGGAGTGTTCATAGCCGTGGACAAAGATATTATTTCCACTGAGGCAAGGACGTAGCCAAAGGGGGGGGGGGTTTGGGGTTCCGAACCCACCCCCCTACCACCTAAACGATAAAATACTACTCAAACGTATGCTAAGGACAAAACACACACACACACACACACACACACACACACACACACACACATACACACACACATGGTCGATAGTGGAATCTTACCTCCAAAGGGACTAAATGAAATAAGACACGACCCAGCTACCATGTGGTGAAAGTGAATGATTAGTCATACGACGAAAAAGAGTACGCAGTATCGACAGTCAACAAAGCCATCTATACATTGTAATTATCGATACATCTATAACAGCATCGGATATTGCTCAGTCCTCCTTTAGCCATTGTCCATTCTTGTCCTTACTCCATTATTGCTATGTTAAGCACTACAGTTCTTACTTGCAGTGGAATATAATGTAACTGCTGTCGTTTATTTCTTTTGTGCTGTTAATATAGTTTCCAGGGATGACTTCATAACAAGAAAAAAGAGAAAAACCGATTTTCATTCGTCCACTAATGTTATGGTAAGTTAAAATACGTACTTTTATAATAGCTTATTTACCTTTTTACAGCAGTCGTTAAATAGAGTGGCAATATTCCAGTATATCATAAGGCACCGCACTCAGTACGTGTAATACTTTTTAAAGTTAGGTTTCAGAGTAATGTTTTATCAAGAGGATGGATACGTTGCAATGCCAACAAGAGTATAAGAACCAATCATCTTGGAAATAAAATAAATAGGCATTAACCGATTATAGACTTACGCTCCCTAAATCAATATGCAAAGTATTTATGCTGATGCAAAAATTATGCAAACTTTGCGAAACACCGAGCTACAGTCGTGGCTTACAGACAGCGAGCTTGGTGACATGCAACCGTGTCGATGCCTGTTTTCAAATACAAAGAAACACTTCTCATTCTGATAATCTGAGTTCGTTTGGAATAGCAACTGAAAAGTTCTGCTGGCGTATATTGAAACAATTTTAAGAAATGTTTTCCTCTATTTTGTATGTAAAATACTGTAGCATTTGTTAGAAGGTATAACAAACGCAAAATATCTACATTAAATATAAGTATGTTAAATTTGTTTTTAGAATAAATGAAAACATGAGCCTTTGTAAATTTCTCTTCAACGAGCCCTCCCCCCTTCCCCCCCCCCCCCCCTTTTGAGAATATCCTGGCTACGTCACTGACTGAGGTCAAGGTTGAGAGTAACTTTGTAGTTATCTCTGCATGTATGAGTATAACAGGTCTAAGAGAAGTAAATATAATAGTTGGGTGCTTTTAGCGGCCCACCAGTGCTGCTGTAGCAGTTGTAGAGTCCGTTTAAAGAAGGTCTACGCCAGGTAGTGCGTAAGTATCCGAGGGACACTTCAAGAGTATAGACTGGGGCCTCTCTAGTTTCATTTCAGGCGATACAGATAAACAGTCTTGCGAGCTACTTTTGGACACGTTTTCCTAAAACTGTCTTGAGCAGTTAAATCGGCAACCCACACGCAATGAAAATATTTGAGACCTTATAGCTACGAACAGGCCTGACCTTATTAATGTCAGTGTAGAGACAGGAATTAGTGTTCATCGTATCGTCATAGCGTCAGTGGTGACCAAAGTTAATAAATCAATCAAGAAATGAATGGATATCGTTTAGGTTCCAGTACAATGGATGTAGAGGAATTGCAGACTAAATTTAAATGCATTGTAAATTAAGGGTTAGAGAAAGATATGCATTTTCTATAGGTTACATGACGTTCTTATGCAACTGTAAATTACACCACGTGAGACCGTATGGAATATCAATTCGGTTTTGCAAAGAGTATTCTGCGGCATTTCTAGTTGGTGTGAAGAATGGCAGCTAGCTTTAAATGTAGAAATATGTAAGGTGATGCATATGAGTAGGAATAACAATGCCATAAAGATCGAATACAGCATTAGTAATGAGTTTCCTAATGAAGTCGCGTCGTTCAAATATCTAGGCGATATGAAATGGAACGAACATGTAAGGACAGTTGTGAGTAAGGCGGACAGCCTACTTCGCTTTATTGGGAGAATTTTGGGAAGATGTACTTCACCTGTAAAGGAGACCGCGTATAAAACGCTTGTGCGACCACGTCTTGAGTATTGCTCAAGTGTTTGGGACCCGTAGCAGATCATTTTAAAGGAAGACATAGAAGCAGTTCAGAGGCGACGGGCTAGGTTACTGATAGGTCCGACCAATGTGCGAGTGTCACGAAAATGCTCCGGGAATTCATTTGGTGACCGCTGGAGGAAAGACGACTTTTTTTTCGTGATTTTATGTTGAGGAAATTTAGAGGGCCGGAATTTGAAGCTGAGTGTAGAACGATCTTCCTGCCGCCTACTTACATTTCTCGTAATGGTTACAAAGAAATTAGGTCTCCTACAGAAGCATATAGACATCATTTTTCCCCTCATTCTGTTTGGAAGTGGAATCTACATCTACATCTACATGGGATACTCTGCAAATCACATTTAAGTGCCTGGCAGAGGGTTCATCGAACCACAATTATACTATTTATCTCCCATTCCATTCTCGAATAGCGCGCGGGAAGAAAGAACACCTGAATCTCTCTGTTCGAGCTCTGATTTCTCTTATTTTATTCTGATGATCATTTCTACCTATGTAAGTGGGAGTCAACAATATATTTTCGCATTCGGAGGAGAATGTTGGCGATTGGAGTTTCGCAAGTAACCCACGCCTCAGCGATAAGCGCCGTTGTTGTAATGATTCCCATCCCAGATCCTGTATCATTTCCGTAACGCTGTCTCCCCTGTATCGTGACAATACGAAACGAGCTGCCCTTCTTTGGACTCTTTCGATGTCCTCCGTCAAACCCACCTGATAAGGATCCCACACTGGGCTGCAATATTCCAAAAATGGACGGACAAGCGCAGTGTATGCAGTTTCTTTAGTAGTTCTGTTGCATCTTTTAAGGATTCTGCCAATAAAACGCAGTCTCTGGTTCGCCTTTCCCACGATATTATCTACGTGTTCTTTCCAGTTTAAGTCTGAAGTAATAGTGATTCCTAGGTATTTTGTGGAGTTTACGGCGTTCGCATTTGATTGATTTATGTTGTAAACAAAGTTTAACGGATTTCTTTTCGTACACATGTGGACGACTTCACACTTCTCATTATTTAGAGTCAATTGCCAATTTTTACACCATACTGATATCTTATTCAGATCGTTCTGCAGTTGGTTTTGATCTTCAGATGATTTTACTAGACGGTAAATGACGGCGTCATCTGCAAACAACCTAAGAGAGCTACTTAGATTTTCCCCTAAATCGTTTATGTAAATAAGGAATAGCAGAGGACCAATAACACTACCTTGTGGAACGCCCGATATCACCTCTGTTTTAGTCGATGCCTTACCATCGATTACTACGAACTGTGTCCTCTCTGACAAGAAATCCCCTATCCAATTGCAAATTTGGGGCGATATACCATAACCACGCAATTTGATTAAAAGCCGTTTGTGAGGTACGGTGTCAAAAGCTTTCTGGAAATCAAGAAATACGGAATCGATTTGCGAACCTTTGTCGATAGCACCCATCACTTCGTGTGAATATAGAGCTAGTTGTGTTTCGCATGAACGATATTTTCTAAATCCGTGTTGACCTTGGGTCAATAGATCGTTCTGTTCGAGATAATTCATAATATTTGAATACAGGATATGTTCCAAAACCCTGCTGCAAATTGACGTCAATGAAATAGGCCTGTAGTTTAGTGGGTTACTCCTACTGCCTTTCTTGAATATAGGTGTGACCTGTGCAACTTTCCAATCTTTTGGTACAGATCCTTCTATGAGAGAGCGGTTGTATATGACTGTTAAGTAAGGAGCTATCGCTTCAGCATAATCAGATAGAAATCTAATGGGTATACAATCCGGACCAGAAGACTTGTTCTTATTAAGTGATTTTAGTTGCTGCACTACTCCGATGATATCTACTTCTATGTTACTCATTACGGCATCTGTTCGTAATTCGAAATCTGGAATATTGGTTTCGTCTTCTTTAGTGAATGAGTTTCTAAAAGCTAAGTTTAGTAACTCTGCTTTAGTAGCGCTGTCATCGGCAGGATCGCCATTACTATCACGTAGTGAAGGTATTGTTTGTGACTTTCCCCGAGTATATTTAACATATGACCAAAATCTCTTTGGGTTTTCAGTCAAATTACGAGAAAGAGTTTCGTTGTGATAAATGTTGTAGGCATCTCGCATTGAAATCCTCGCTAAATTTCGAGCTTCTGAGTACAATCGCAAATCCTGGGGATTTCGTGTTCGTTTAAATTTAGTATGCCTTTTCCTTTGCTTTTGCAACAGTGTCCTAACCTGTTTTGTGTACCAAGGGGGATCGCCTCCTTCTTTTATTAATTTATTAGGTATAAAACTTTCAATTGCTGTCGATACCACTTCTTTGAATTTGAGCCACATCTGGTCTACACCTACGTTTAGTGTTAGAAACGAGTGGAAGCTGTCTTTCAAGAAGCAATGTATTTTGTTTCTATCTGCTTTCCTGAACAAATATACTTTGCGTTTATTTTTGGTAACTTTGGGACTTTCGATATTCAATTTCGCTACTACAGCTCTGTGTTCACTAATACCTGTATCCGTTTTGATGCTCATTATGAGCTCAGGATTATTTGTTGCTAAGAGATCAAGTGTGTTTTCACATCCATTTACAATTCTAGTTGGCTCGTGAACTAATTGTTCGAAGTAATTCTCAGAGAATGCGTTGAGTACAATTTCGGACGATGTTTTATGCCTACCTCCTGATTTGAAAATATAATTTCGCCAACAGATCGAGGGTAAATTAAAATCACCACCTACTATTATCGTGTGAGTCGGGTACGTTTTTGTAATTAGACTCAGGTTTTCTTTGAACCTTTCTGCTATTGTATCGTCAGAGTCGGGAGGCCGGTAAAAGGAACCGATTATTAACTTCTTACGATTTTCGGGTACAACCTCTACCCATAATAGCTCGCACGAACTATCAACTTCAACTTCGCTACATGAAATACTACTTTTGACGGCGACAAACACGCCCCCACCTATTTTGTTTAATCTATCCTTTCTGAATACCGTTAGATCTTTTGAAAATACTTCTTCTGAACTTATTTCCGGCTTGAGCCAACTTTCGCTGCCTATAATGATGTGTGTTTCGGTGCTTTCTATTAACGCTTGCAGTTCTGGAACTTTCCCGACACAGCTACGACAATTTACAACTGTTATACCGATAGTTTCCGGATCTACATTTCTCCTGTGATCCACCTGAACCCTTTGAGATTGCCCATTTTCTATTTCCCCGAAGCTCTTTATCCTAAAAAACCGCCCAGTCCACGCCACACAGCCCCCGCTACCCGTGTAGCCGCTTCCTGCGTGTAGTGGACTCCTGACCTATTCAGCGGAACCCGGAAACCCACCACCCGATGGCGCAAGTCAAGGAATCTGCAGCCTACACCGTCGCAGAACCGTCTGAGCCTCTGATTCAGACCCTCCACTCGGCTCTGTATCAGAGGTCCACAGTCGGTCCTGTCAACTATGCTGCAGATGGTGAGCTCTGCTTTCATCTTGCAAGCAAGACTGACAGTCTTTACCACTTCAGTTAGCCGCTCGAAACCTGAGAGTATCTCTTCAGATCCGAAACGACACACATCATTGGTACCGACGTGAGCCACCACCTGCAGTTGGCTGCACCCCGTACCCTTCATGGCATCCGGGAGGACCCGTTCCACATCTGGAATGACTCCACCCGGGATGCACACGGAGTGCACGTTGGCCTTCTTCCCCTCCTTGGCAGCCATCTCTAAGAAAGGAAATGTCTAGTAGTGGTACAGTGTACCCTCCGCCATGTACTTCACGTTGGATTGCGGAGTGTACATGTAGATGTAGATAAAGAAGATTTGTCTACTTTTCCACATCCCCTATAATCGCATGTAGGGGTTATAAGCCCGTGCAAATATTCACAATGATATACCGATGATGAAATCTTCAAAATAATTTATGATATTGTTTATTAGTTATTATTGTGTAAAACTTAGATGATTTGAAGATTAACAGGCCGAAACTGCATTTAACAATAAAGGTATAAAATAACAATTTTGACTTTGAAGTCAACTACAGTTTACGTCTTGAACCGCTGACATTGTCGAACGGCATCATATCCATAATGATACCTGAGGAGAACAGTCAATGGTGACTGAATAGACTGGAATAGGAAAGAGAATGTGTCAATGTCGGAGAAACGGACTGGGACAAAGCAATAGGAGAGTGTCAATGCAAGCCGTATAGGATATAGTGTAGAAGAAGAAGAAGAAGAAGAAGAAGAAGAAGAAGAAGACAAATGAAAACTGTGACTGTGTGACAGACAAGAAGAAGTCACAAAAGAAGAAACTGAGCGATTTGCATATACAGATAGCAGCAGAGAAAGGATGAAGGAGAATATGAAGGCGTCACAAGGCGGTTTTGTTCCATGGAGCAGAAGTTGTGTACACGGATGGTTCCCTTGTCGACGGCCGTGCTGGGTATGTTTATGCCCATGGTGAGCATGTGGAACAGCATTCACTGCCCTGTGGGAGTAGCGTGTAAACTGCGGAATTGGTTGCCATCTATCGGGCACTTGAACATCTCAGAGTGTGCCCTGGGGAGTCTCTGGTTACCTGTTCTGACTCCCTGAGTGGCAAGCTCTCGCCTAGTGTTTCCCGAAACACCACTTGGTGCGATCCATTCAGGAGTCTGTTTCGAGGCTTGTTCGGTCTGGTCGCTCCTTGATCTTTGTTGGACCCTGGGCCACATCGGCATTCCTGGAAACGAACGTGTGGTTTAGCTGGCTAAGCAGACTACTACCTCCAGTCCGTTCGCGATTGGTATTCCGGCGAGCGGTCTCCGACTAGATTTCCATCGGAAGATAATTTAACCTTTGGAATTCCGAGTGGGCTAACTCTGATCAACCCAACAAGCTTAGTGCATGGAAGTCCTCACTGCTGTCATCTCGTAAGGAATCGGTTGTTCTCTGCCGCCTGCGAATCGGCCACACATGGCTGACGCATGGCCACCTTCTTCGGCGGTAGGACGCTCCACAGTGTGACTGTGGCGCCCCCTTGATACATTCTGGTGGACTGTCCACTTTTAGTTCCCTTGCGACAATCTTTTAAGCTGCCAGATGCGCTTTCTTTGATGCTAGGAGACGATGCTGCTATGGTTGAACGAGTTATAAATTTTATTCGCGCAGCTGGTTTTTATCGTGTTATTTACTGGTGGTGGGTTCCCTTTTTGGTTTTTACTTGTATCCTTTCTACATATTTACCTGTGATTTTTAAATTTTGACTTGTTAACACATTTCCTTAGGAACGCTTAACACAATGTTTTATATCTAAGACTATTTTGACTTGTTAACACATTTCCTTAGGAACGCTTAACACAATGTTTTATATCTAAGACTGGAACAAGGGACTGATAACCGTCGCTGTTTAGTCCCTTCCAAAACCCAGCAACAACAACAAGCATCACAAGGCATCTCTGGATTTTGCATATGATGTCTCGGGTACGTTTGATGCCAATTTTACGTGAGGAGCTGGCCTCTCATTTTTCTATGAGAGTCTACTGAACAGTAACATATTACCTGTTCACTTTACAATTGCCGTTTTGGCTGTGGGCGCTACGGACTAATAACGTATTCTGCTGTTGGTTGTTTCGAATGACACCCAAGCAGTATAATTACGCTCAGTTAAAAATGTAACACGCTTCCTAAAAGAACTTGGAACATGTGCAGGAGATAAAACAAACATACATACTGTTTTCTCGTTCTTGTACTAAAAAAACAATCGATTTGAATAATAAGAATACAAAGCTGTTCTTTTACGGTCAAGCCATTCAGAACATCATCTTTGAATAATTATATTCTGTTACTAACGAATAATTCATTAGAACACGTAATACATTTGATATTAATTAATTGTGATACAGAAAATCGTACTCAGTTACAACGAAGAATAAATTTTCTGTTAATACGTTACTGTACAGTACAAAAATAAGAAATTGAACTAAAATATAATTTACGGTGTACAGTGTAATAACGAAGAAGAGGAGGTCACCATTGAAAGGAGCAACTGTTTGAAACCTTATATCACACGCTGGTGCAGGATGGTCACTCATCCTGGAGGGCACTCATTTATAAGTAATCGACGAAAAGACATTCGGAATTTTTACAAATCCCGAGAGTTTTAAAAAAAAGACATTCAGATAGCTGGTAAAGTTTTGGTTTATGAGTAACCACCAAAAATCAATTACTGAATTTCACTTGTTTGTCTGTCAAGATGTTTGATATTGTTCCTTACTCTCGTCAGTTTATAGCATGACTGCGTGTTGTACCAGTTGATGTGTGTGTGATCAAGTTGATGTATGTATCAGTCATACGATCCCGTGGTACAGGCTTCGACCTGTGGAGCGAATTCATTTTAATCAGTAAGAAAAACTGTTTTACTTGTAGCACATTTAGAAAATGACTAAAACTTTGAAGGAATGCAAATGATTAGTGATTAACTTAACAGCGGCATTGAGGTCATTAGAAATGGTGCCTAAGATTGGATTCAATACAGGGTGATGAAGAAAATCTACAGTACGCTGCCTGAAAAGAACTATCCCTTAATCGCTTGGTGCTATTTTGCGAGATTAAATTAGGTTGGTCGGACATGGAATTGAACCACCCTCTTCACTAGGAAAGAACACATTCTGTAGCAGTGAAGATTCACTTCGGCTACTATTTGGGTTGTAACAACCGTATGCACAGCAGTCAATGAAATAACGATGTTTAGATATCTCAAACAATTTACAAAAGTTTGAATTTCGTTGTGTAGGTTGATGTGGGGTCGGTTCTGCCGTTACTAGGACATTAAAAAACTCACTGGTGACAGGTGAAAGTGTAAGCGGTTCGGGATTCGAACACGGATCTCCCACTTCGGGCCATCGGTCGCTTTAACCACTTGGTTACCGGTGTTCTCCTCCCGCCCGTTCTCAGATCAACAACCTCAGAATTCCACAAGTCCCACACTACGGCCACATCCTACAAGCGCCCTTATACTCGCTAATTCGGATTTCCGTACTTCACCGCAAACGCGGTAATAACGTTCGATATCGTACGCGAGATTCCTTTGTAATAAATTTCTTTGTATTCATAAATGACAACTTCCGTTTTTAAAGGTTAAGTCAAAAGTGAGTACGTTCCATTGTAATTTGGAAAGACACGACAGCTTATATTGATATGTATATACAGGATGACGCACTTAAAACTGCATTTCGGAAAAGTTGCAGAAATACAAATCAGATTAAAAGAAGTTCAAAAAAAGTTGGTCGAAGAGGGACATCAACAGGGGTGGGACGGACGTGGTGACAGAAACGGGAACCAATATATTATATTACACTTTGGATTCTCTGTGAAAAAATACGTAACTTTTGAATGCAATTTTTTTATGGTTCTGTGATGAGCAAAAATAAAAATTAATTAATAATTGTTGAAAAACGGTATTACCTCAATCAATTAGACATCGGACCGTTTTCTGTGGGTTCAACACTTCAGTTTCAGCAAGCAGTTGTACAATACTGAGAATAGTCGTTGCTGATGGATCAGTTAGCATGATTTTGACGCGCTCCTTCTACAACTCTATGAGCCTTAAAGTACGGGAAAATGGTATCTATTATGCCTGCAATTATTAACATAGTGGACCAATTGTTTATAGATGTGTACAGTCCGAAACACTGAAGCACAAAGAACAGTAGGCTATGTTCACGGACTGGAAACATGATGAAGATATGTGCTTCATTTGTTTGTGGGAGGTGTCAAAAGATAGCTTTATCAAAAGTAACACAAACTGTATTTTGATTTACCTAATCTTATGTGTATTTGTTTCAGAGATTATCGTTCTTCAACAATTTCCTACTCATTTTCATTTTTACCTATGTCAACACCATCTATCTTGAAACGAAAAATTAAACAAAAACATATAAATAAATAAAAATTCATACAAAAATTACATATTTCTTCACGGAGAATCATAATGTAATATTTAAACGTGAATGTTTGTATGTTCGCATTTTATGCACGGACGTACCGTTAAACCGATTGTGATGAAACTTTGTCAACATATTGCTTGCACTTTCGCGTTGGTCATAGGCACCATTAAATGACTGTACGACAAATAGTTCAGGAGATATGACGTAATAAACAATTATATGGTTGAAAACCTGTGGCACCATGCTACGTGCGAGTAAGGACAATTTATTCATCCTAAAATCTTCATGACATTTTGGACACTTGACCCTCAAAACAAGAGGAAGTTCACTGTCAAATAATATTTTGGATGGTGCATGACCAAGGATACTTTACATATGGACCTCGTCAGATTCTACAGTTGTATTCCGATCCTGATGAAATTTTTGAATATGAATAAAAAATACAATTAACTGATATTTTAAATTCCTTGTTCAACAAGTCTTTTATCAGTTGCACATTTGCTGAATGGTTGAAATATGCAGAACCCATTGTATGAAAAACGAGATAATGAAATTTTGCAGTGAAAGACAGTCGTGGTTGCAACTTTTTTATTCATTATTTACGCGTTCACCCTTGTGGGGCATCTTCAGAAATTCTGGAAAATTAAAGTAACTTAAACCTAAAGACAACACACCCATGCCCGAGGGAGGACTCGAACCCCCGACGGCGAACAACCGCGCCCTCCGCAGCATGTCGATTTAGACCGCTCGGTCGCTCCACCGCGGCCAAAAGTGTCTTTCCCCTTTGGAAATTTATATTGTTTGACTTGTCATAAGAGTGCCATTGTCACACAGCCTAAGAGAAGAATGATGAGTGGCATACATGAAACTCAGTCTTGACGAAATTAATTGAGCCTTTTCCGTATTTCAGTATTATAGCTAGCGACTAAGGCAGGATCTCCATATTCCATTGTGTATGATACTGCCTTGTTTCTTCTTGAATAAAGCTACATCTACATGGATTCTCTGCAACTCACACTGTAGTGCATGGCAGAGGGTTCGTCTAACCGCTTTTATTACATTCTCTGCCGTTCCATTCTCTTATAGCGCGCGGGAAAAAGGAAGACGTAATCTTTCTGTTTTTAATTTGATTTATTTTATCGCGATGGTCATGTCTCCTTATGTAGGATGGTGCTAACAAAATATGTTCGCATTCAGAAGAGAAAGTTATTTCTCAAATAAATAACTCCGCAACGAGTAACGCCTTTCTTTTCAATGATTTCCACACCAACTTTTCCTTCAATTCCGTAACACTCTCACCCCTCATTATACAAAACGATCTGCCCTTCCCTGAACTTTATGTATATCTTCTGTCAGTCTCAATGGGTGAGGATACTACAATGGGCAGCAATACTCCAAAATTGGACGGACAAGTGTGGTGTAGGCAGTTTCTTTAGTAGAAATGTAGAATCTCCTAAGTGTACTGAAAATGAAACTAACCTCTGGTTCGCCTTCCCTACAATATTTTCTACGTGTTATTTGCAATTTAAGTTATTTCTAATTGTTATTCTTAGGTATTTAGTTGAATTTATGACCTGTATATTTCACTGAATTTATTTTAGAGCTCATATGAATGATGTAACATTTTACATATTGCCAGTTTTTGCACCATGAAAGTATCTTAAATAAATCATTTCACAGTTGCTTTTTATCTTCGCGTGAATTTATTAAACGATAAACGACTGCATCATCAGCGAACGGTTTAATAGAGCTGTTCACATTGCCTCCAAAATCGTTTATCAAGACGAGGAACAGTAGGACCCTAAAACACTTCTCTGGCGAACGCCAGGTATTACTTCTGATTTACTCCATGACTTTCCGTCAGTTACAACGAAATGTCCCCTTTCTGAAAGGAAATAATGAATGCAATCGCAGAACTGTGGCGATATAAGCACGCAATTTGATTACAAGACATTTGTGAGGTACAGTGTCAAATGCCTTCCATATAAGAATATGGAATCGATTTTGAAGTCACTTTATCGATAGCACTGGTTGCTTCACGTAAGTAATGGGCTAGTTGTGTTTCACAAGACCGATACTTTCTGAATCCGCGTTGACTATGGGTCATTATATAAAATTCTTTGAGGTAGTTCATAATGCTTGAGGAAAGTATATTTTCTAAAATCATGTTGCAAACCGACGTAAATGATATAGGCTTTTAATTTTGTAGATCTGTGCAACTTTCCAGTCTTTGGATACGGATCTTTCTCTGAGCGAGCGGTTGTATAAGTTACGTATGGGGTTATTCCATCAGCACACTCTGAAAGGAACCTAATTGCTATACTTTCTTTTGTAAGTTGCTTTAATACACCAGGAATATCTACTTCTAAATAATGTATGCCGGCAGCTGTTCTTGATTCGAATTCTGGAGTATTAGCTTCGTCCTCTTTGGTGAAAGAAATTGTGCAATCTGTGTTCAACAATTGTGCTTCAACACAACTGTCATCAGTACCAACACCATTTCTATCACAAAATGAAGGTATCGATTGGGTTTTGCCGTTAGCATAGTTTACATACGACCAGAATTTCAAAGGATTTTCGACCAAATTACGCGACAGTGTCACGTTTTGAAAACTATTATACGCTTCTCGCATTGAAGTTCGAGCTAAATGTCTAGTTTCTTTAAAAGATTGCCAGTCTTGGAGATTTTGTGTCAGTTTAAATTAGGCATGCTTTTTTCTTTGCTTTTGCAAGAGTGATCAAGACTGTTTTGCGCACCAAAAAATGGCACATTGAAGAAGGTAGAACGTAATGATATTATTCTATACGATTAGTTCATTAGATTAGTTGTTCAAGAGATTATTAAATAAATGGGAGGGATCCAGCGATGCTACTATAGAACCACTTATATTTTACTAAATACGTTTTTGTTATATAATGATTAGTCCTCGACAAATTTTCTTTTCTTTCTCTACTTACGTTACAGTGAAGAAGGCGGAAACCTAAGATCAAAGTTTCCATTTGTAATTCCAGCAGAGAAAATACAGGTTGTGTTCCAAAGCTCAGACTTAACCTCTTTCAGTAAATTATACTGCACCGCTTGCATCTTGTTTATCAGTGGGTGTGGACTGTTCCATCTGCATATATAAACAGCAAAATAAATCTGCTTTGATGTGTATAGCTACGTTTTATGGAAACATACGACCGCGAAGATTAAAGGGCTTAGCTTATGTAAGGTAGTTTTATTGAAAATTTAAACACAAAGGATCAACGGCACGCGGTACTCCGAACAGTTATTTGTTGCATAATTCGTAACATAATCTAATTTTACTCAGTGCCTATCTATAGTAAAATGACGTCTTTGACCTAGAACCTATTGCGCAAACGATAATGCCGACGTCCGTTGGAAACGTTCTTGAAGGATACAGCGCTAGAGTTAAATCGGAAAGAAACTAGGGTTAACATGATCATTCATTTGATGCAGACAATTACAGACATCTGCATTCTTCGTAAAGAACACATAAACTTCAAATGTTAAACTCCCAACTCTGAAGCTTATCGTAGCAAACGTTTTGATATAGCTGCATCAAACCAGTCTGCGGACTGAAGACCACAATAACGACAACAGAAATTATTTGCGGAACAGTAGAATATCAAAACGAAAATTAGGAGAGCAACTTTGAACGTCACAACATGAGTTGAGGAATAATATTTTTCACGATTTATTTATTACAAAATGCATATTCACAAGTATTTATGGTAACACCGTTCATAACAGGCTAGTAAATGTATCACTTAATGTAAAACAAGGGGTAAGGGATAACAGTTTCAATTACTGGCTTAGAAAAAGTTTTATCTACTACAGTGAGACAATATACATATGGTAACGTATTTTATTCATATTTTGGTTGCAATTGTAATTTGTGTGTGATTAATTCCACTACTTCAGTGTCTCAAAATTTTCTTTTTTCTTCTTACATGTCGTTTACTTAGAGCGAGAAAACATGGATCTACCATACTATTAAATAACTCATTCTCTTTGTGCTCTTAAATGGTATGTGATCACCTCAGACGGCTAGTACAGTTGTACACCTGCATAGCATAGACAGTACGAGGTTATCAGCTCTTGAGGGATGTTTGGCCATTCTTCCGTGACTGCAATATCCAGCTCTGCAACCGTTGTAGAAGGTTCTGATCTGGCTGTAATATGTCTACTAAGTGCATCCCATACATTCACGGGTTTAAGTCCGGTGAACAAGCTGGCCAGTCCATTAATTCAGCTTCAAACATGCTGTCCACGAGCGTTATCGTCCACCAGAAGGAACTCATCTCCCTTATGGCACCAGAATAGGCCAGAAGAAAAGGTAGAACGTTCTCCTCTCTATACCACCGAGCAGTCAAAGATCCATTCTGAACGATACGGAGGACGGTGATGTCGCCAATACTGACTCCTGCCCACACCATTGGTCCAACTTTATTATCTGGTGATGTTTTCTGCAGATGAATATTACTGTTCCGAGTCTCACGTTTTCTTCTGATGATGGAACGATGAGTGTAACACTAAACACAAAATTTTGACTCATCTGCAAACAGAACCAGACGCTATTCGTTAAGACTCCAATCCTCGTGTTCCTCCGCCCTGTTTCTGTGGGCAAATAGGTATCTTCGTTTTATATACACGTGGCGTCTGTTGCGAAAGAACAGTCATTTCTGACCCTGCAGTTGTTATTCTTTCATATTCACAGAATATATGACATCAACTGTGAATGGGCAAAGCTGAAAATGTCTATTCGAACCCGGGTCTCCCGCTTTCTAGGCAGTTGCGCTGATCCCTACACCACTGGGACACAGTGATCACCGCACCTGCAAGGGCTATCTAAGCACGCCATCCGACAGATACATAATACCCATAATAACCAAACACGTAGTTATGAAACCAATTCCCGTAAGAGTAAGATCCACAAACTTGCCCACCCCTCCCCACTAACGAAAGGATCATAGCCCATCACCGCCTTATTATATATATACATCCTGCAGTTGTTATTATTTCATATTCACAGACGCAAGATGTATAAATATAATATACTGGTGACGGGCAAAGATCCTTTCGTTAGTGGGGAGGAGTAGCAAGTTTGAAGCCCTTACTCTTACGGGAATTAGTTTCATAACTACGAGTTTGAGTACTGTGGGCAAGGTGGAGCTGGGAATTTGTAACTGACGGGAGGCGTGCTTAGGTAGTCCTTGCAGGTGCGGTGATCACTGTGTCCCCAGTGGTGTAGGGGTCAGCGCAACTACCTAGAAAGCCGGAGACCCGGGTTCGAATCCCAGCTGGGTACACATTTTCAGTTTTGCCCAATCGCAGTTGATGTCATATATTCTGTGAATATTAAATAATAACAACTGCAGGATCAGAAGTGACGGGCAATGATCCTATCGTTAGTGGGGAGGAGTAGCAAGTTTGAAGCCCTTACTCTTACGGGAATTAGTTTCATAACTACGAGTTTGAGTACTGTGGGCAGGGTGAAGCTGGGAAATTGTATCTGACGGGAGGCGTGCTTAGGTAATCCTTGCAGGTTCGGTGCTCAGTGTGTCCCCAGTGCTGTAGCGGTCAGCGCAACTGCGTAGGAAGCAGGGGACCCGGATTCGAATACCGACTGGGTACACGTTTTCGGCTTTGCCCATTCGCAGTTGATGTCATATATTCAGTGAATATCTTGGATTTAATGAGACAGACACCATAGGCCTCCTTGCGTAGAGGCCACATTCCCGAAGGCGATTTCGGACCGATTGTATTGATATTGCATGTGCTGTTGCTGCCTGGAGGGTGCGTTGCAGCTGAGTTGCATTCTGCCACCTGTCTCGACTGGCTGTTAACAGGAAAAAACGATCATCTCTTGCTGATGTTAGCCCTGGACGACTTTGCCCTTGCCTTCTTTTAATGGGTCATGTTGTTGAAATCGAGTCCAGGTGTAGTAAATTACACTTTGGAACACTCCAATAGCTGCAGCCACCTTCCTCTGTCCCGCTTTCAACCTTCTTATGCCTCTCCATACTACAGCTTCTGGTAAGTCACATGTTGCGTTGCAATATCTGAACAGAATTGCTTGTCTAATTCGTTTATTTTATTATTTATTATGGTTTTCTGTTCCATAGGACCCAACTAAGGAGTGAAATTCCATGGTCATGGAACAAGTCAATACATGAATTTTTACGCAAGAATGGTAATACAAAATTTTTAAGTAGTCCTATGCACAGGATAATCTTAAGACAAAGTGAAAAGTATCAATAAAGAAAAGAAATGAATTAGCTTAATTGTTTAACTTTCCTAGGAGTTCCTAGACAGAATAAAAGGAGTGAGCCATGAGGTAACTCTTCAATTTAGATTTGAAAGCGTGTGGGTTAGTGCTAAGATTCTTTAGTTCTTGTGGCAGCTTATTGAAAATGGATGCTGCAGAATACTGTACTCCTTCCATCACATGTGTGAAGGTGGTGTGATGCAAATGTATTGTGACGCCAGTGTCAAAGTTCCCAGACTACTGAAAAGGGGTCGACATGACGTTCGTGAACTTACACCAGATATTGCTCGAACCGCCCGTTTCGGAGCCAGAAATATCCTTTTTGCATCAGGCGAATTACCCTAAAAGTTAATGCCGTACGTCATAAATGAATGAAAGTAAGCGTAATAGACTACTTTTCTTTTTGACAAATCACTTATTTCAGATATTGTTCTAATGGTAAATAAAGCAGAATATAGTTTTGGAACAAGCTCCTGAACATGGGCTGTCCACAACAGCTTACTGTCTATGTGAACAACCTAGAAATCTGAACTGTTCAGTCTCACTTATCATATACCCATTATGTGCAATAAAAATGTCAGCTTTCGTCAAATTATGTGTTAGAAATTGTAAAAACTGAGTCTGACTGTGTGTTTGGTAAGGTAAACAGAACTCAACCCCAAACCCTTCTTTAGGAACTTTGTTATTACCACTATCTCGTTTGCCATAATGTTGTCGTAGCCATCCCTCAGAATCGACGAAAAGACGTCGAACCATTTTACTTCATGCTGTCGATGACAATACTTAAACTAGATATTACAAATTATCACCTAATTGTTTTGACCCGTGTACAAACGGTTTTACAACTGGAATGGTGCAGAGACGCACACTTAAAATCTTAAAGTAAAGAACGTTTTGATGTGGTGTTCTCCTCAACAGGAAGAGTGTTTGACGTAGGAAGGATCAGATGAGATATTTTTAAGTGGACAAAATATTTGCAAAACTACTATAAGCTATTCGCATTAGATACATCAATAATAGTAATAATTATGAGATAATTGTGTCTCAATACACGATAAAGGTGTGCAAAATGGGGTGGAAAGTCATGGTATAGAACCAGAAAAACTGTCCAATAAAATTTAGAAATACCAGTTCGTAATATTTTTGTTATGAGTTGCAAATCACGTAATCATTAAAACTGATTTCTCTCATGTCGTTGTCTGTTTGACTGAAGAACAGGACATGTGAACTGACCTCGTAGCTTCCCCTTGGCAACGAAATAAAAACAGAAGGGAAAACACACGTGCCGCGAGGGTTAACCAAACATCACATTTGAAATGTCAGATGCGAAGAGACAGAATCATGAATGGTTGTGAAATATGAAACATGCAGGCAACATTTTAGCTTTTCAATAACTACGAAAGAGGGCAATGTCGGTTACAGATATTAAAAAAAAAATCAATTAAATCAGACGCAATTGAAGTTGGCAAAGATTATCATTTTTCACGTTTTGGTAATAATCGGTAATTTTACTAGTTTAATTTTTGTATTAGGCCAAAAAAGAAATCTGAATAGCTAAAACCGAATTAATCGTTATTACACCACTTCTCACGCAAATAACAGTTATTGAGATAAATGAACAAAGGTGACGTGACGTAATTTTTTTTTTGAAGATAGGGGTGATTCTAGAATCATACGTTCAGGAACAAACTTATAAGTTACTGGAATTGAGTGTGAATTTTCCATTCTGGGAAGAAAATGTTATCAAGAAATAGAAGACGCTGAGCTTTATGAATGCTTCTCTTTTTAAGCATGTATTTAATAATGGACAATAGAAAATGAAACCGAAGAAACATATAAATGACTTTAGCCGACAGGATTATGTAATGACATTGTTGTTCGTAGATGATCAAGTCCTAATTTCTAATAATTGATATAGGCTATGAAGTATGGAAAAATGCCCAATATATAATATGTCAATAACAATGCAAGAAGCAAAAGTCTTGGTTTTTTGTAGAAGAAATCCAGTAATAACAGAACAAGTGCCTAAAATTTCTAGGAAGCTTGCTTGAAAAACAAAACTGGGAAGTCTGACTGTTTAAATGCCAATAACAGAAGATCACTTCAAGTAATAACAGAAGCGGAAACCAGTTCTCAGCAAAGAAGGGAAAGCTGAAAGGTGGAAGGAGTACATAGAGCAGCTATACAAAGGAAATGAACTTAGAGACGATGTTGTAGGAAGGGAAGAGGAAGTAGATCAATATGAAATAGGAGATACAATACTGAGAGATGAATTTGACAGAGCCTTGAAAGACCTAGGGCGGAACAAGGCCCCAGGAGTAGATGACATACCCTCAGAGCTACTAAAGTCTCTGGGAGAGCCAGCCATGACAAGACTATTTGAACTGGTGTGTAGAATGTATGAGACAGGCGAAATACCCTCAGACTTTAAGAAAAATGTATTAATCCCCATTCCAGAGAAATCAGGCGCAGACAGGTGTGAAAATTACAGAACCATCAGTTTGATAAGTCATGGTTGCAAAATTTTAACACGAATTATCTACAGGAGAATGGAAAAGCTGCTAGAAGCTTACCTTGGGAAGATCAGTTTGGATTCAGTAGGAACGTAGGAACCCGGGAGGCAATACTCACTTTACGTCTTATCTTAGAAGATAGATTAAGGAAAGGCAAACCTACATTTTTAGCTTTTGTAGATTTGGAGAAAGCTTTTGACAATGTTGACTGGAATGCACTCTTTCAAATTCTGAAGTCAGCAGGGGTAAAATACAGGGAAAGGAGAGTTATTTACAACTTGTACAAAAGCCAGACAGCAGTTATTAGACTCGAAGGGCATGAAAGGGAAGCATCAGTTGGGAAGGGAGTAAGACAGGGTTGTAGCCTTTCTCCGATGTTATTCAATTTGTACATCGAGCAGGCGGTAAAGGAAAGCAAGGAAAAATTTGGAATAGGGATTAAAGTTCAGGGGGAAGAAATAAAAACATTGCGTTTTGCTGATGACGTTGTAATTCTGTCGGAGACAGCAAAGGACCTGGAAGAGCAGTTGAATGGAATGGACAGCGTGTTGAAGAGAGCGTATAAAATGAACATTAACAAGAGCAAAACAAAAATAATGGAGTGCGGTCTTAGAAAGTCAGGTGATGCTGAAGGAATTAGATTAGGTAACGAAACAATGAAGGTGGTAGATGAGTTTTGTTACTTGGGTAGTAAAATAACATGCGATGGTCGCAGTACAGAGGATATAAAATGCAGAATGGCAATGGGAAGAAAAGCATTTTTGAAAAAGAGAAATTTGCAAACATCGAATATTAATTTAAGGGTAAGGAAGTCTTTTCTGAAGGCATTTGTGTGGAGTGTTGCCTTGTACGGGAGTGAAACATGGACGATAAGCAATGCAGACAGGAAGAGAATAGAGGCTTTTGAAATGTGGTGCTACAGAAGAATGCTGAAGATTAGGTGGGTAGATCGCATAACTAATGACGAGGTACTGAACAGAATTGGCGAGAAAAGGAATTTTTGGCATACCCTGACTAAAAGAAGGGATCGCTTGGTAGGACACATTCTTAGACATCGGGGAATCGTAAATTTAGCATTGGAGGGAAGTGTGTGGGGTAAAAATCGCAGAGGGAGACCAAGAGACGCGTATAGTAAGCTGATTCAAGAGGATGTGGGTTGCCGTTCTTATGAGGAGATGAAAAGGCTTGCTCAGGATAGAGTAGGGTGGAGAGCTGCATCAAACCAGTCTCCGGACTGAGGACCATAACAACAACAACTTACATTTTATAAAGTTTTGTCGCAAGAGTTATGAATGAATATATTGTGTAATGAAAAAGAAGGATGGAATAAAATTACAAGCCAATGAAAAGAAACACCTAAGGAACATGGATGGATACACAAAGATTAAGAAAGGAATACAGACATTACGAAAGAAAGTATTCGATATAAATAGCTAGCTTGAAGAATATTGATACAAAAGGATATTCCGTCTGCAGCGAATGGAACAATTATCACCACGTTTTTGCTGATATATTCCGCAGTGTGAGATCTGGTAGACGTTGAAAGCGGTAATTTCTATTCCTATTGCAACAATGGGCACACTATACTTGTTTTACAGCTTCAAAGTAACACATTACACAATTACTGTGAGCCGGGCAAATTGAGAAAACCGGTTGTTTTCTGTACCATAGAGGTGACTTACAAAAACATAATTTTCCCTTTGGTGGTTAGTGAGACAATCACAATAAATAAATAAAAATAATAAATAAATAAAATATTCCCCTGCCGTACATTCTCCTGCCTCCGATTGTTAAGATCTATACTTTCGATTTCAAATATTCAAAATTTACCACATGTTTTAAATGCGAGAAACTTTTGAAAACTGACGACTTTTAAACTATAATGAACTTTTCACTCTGCATCGGAGTGTGCGCTGATATGTAACTTCCTGGCAGATTAAAATTGTGTGCCGGAACCCGGACTCGAACCTGGGACCTTTGCCTTTCGCGGGCAAGAGCACTACCGACTCTGCTATCCCGACACGACTCACGATGCCGCCTCACAACTTTACTTCCGCCAGTACCTCGTCTCCTACTTTCCAAACTTCACAGAAGCTCTCCTGCGAACCAGGCAAGACTAGCACTCCTGGAAGAAAGGATATGGTGTAGACATGGCTTAGCCACAGCCTAAGGGATGTTTGCAGAATGAAATTTTCACTCTGCAGCGGAGTGTGCGCTGATATGTAACTTCCTGGCAGATTAAAATTGTGTGCCGGAACCCGGACTCGAACCTGGGACCTTTGCCTTTCGCGGGCAAGAGCACTACCGACTCTGCTATCCCGACACGACTCACGATGCCGCCTCACAACTTTACTTCCGCCAGTACCTCGTCTCCTACTTTCCAAACTTCACAGAAGCTCTCCTGCGAACCAGGCAAGACTAGCACTCCTGGAAGAAAGGATATGGTGTAGACATGGCTTAGCCACAGCCTAAGGGATGTTTGCAGAATGAAATTTTCACTCTGCAGCGGAGTGTGCGCTGATATGAAACTTCCTGGCAGATTAAAATTGTGTGCCGGAACCGTGACTCGAACCTGGGGCCCTTGCCTTTCGCGGGCAAGTGCACTACCGACTGTGCTATCCCGACACGACACACGATGCCGCCTCACAACTTTACTTCCACCAGAAGTTTCATATCAGCGCACACTCCGCTGCAGAGTGAAAATTTCGTTCTGGAAACATCCCTTAGGCTGTGGCTAAGCCATGTCTCCACCATATCCTTTCTTCCAGGAGTGCTAGTCTTGTATGGTTCGCAGGAGAGCTTCTGTGAAGTTTGGAAAGTAGGAGGCGAGGTACTGGCGGAAGTAAAGTTGTGAGGCGGCATCGTGAGTCGTGTCGGGATAGCACAGTCGGTAGTGCGCTTGCCCGCGAAAGGCAAAGGTCCCAGGTTCGAGTCCCGGTTCCGGCACACGACTTTTAAACTGATCTAGAATGTAAGGTCATGGCTTAAGGTGAGTCATGCAATGAAGGCTTTCACGACCGGATGTCATAGTTGCTGGTAGTACTTCTGGGTTATAAGTTCGTGGTCCATACAACTTTTCAGTTTCACCTAACGTTTCGTCCAGAGCTGCGCCGGACGTCCTAGGAGGTCTTCTTACTTGCGTTCAGTCTTGCCGACTGATGAGTCGGGTGTCTGAGAGCGCCATATATACTGTGAAAAGTGGGCTTTGTCAAGCTGTCACATTATCAGCAGAGACAGTCCTTGTCAAAGATAAAACATCAGTATCTCATTGCAATCGGTCAGAGATAAAACGTGTCGATATTTTAAAGCTGCTGTCCATATGTCGCCAAGTTTCACAGCTTATTCTTTCCTGATAAATTTTTCTTTATGTTTATATATTTCAATTGCTTCCCTGTATTGTCGTGGATAATAATTCGTCATAGTAGATAATACTGATGTTTCGGAAAACCTCACTATATGACTTCCAGATTGAAGAGCATGCTCTGCCACAGCCGATTTCTCTGTTTTTCCTAGTCGGCAAAGACTTTTGTGTTCCTTCAGCCTAGTATCTATACTTCTTTTTGTGGTTCCAATATAAACTTCCACATGTACACGGAATTTTATAAGCCCCACAAGCAGAAAGAGTAGGTCGTTTATCCTTCACAGAACGTAGTACCTGACATATTTTCTTAGTTGGTCTGAAAACTGGTCTGATGTTGTGTTTGCGTAATATTTTTCCTATTTGATCAGTTACTTTTCCGATAAATGGCAGGGAAACTGTGTTCTTTCATCGCTTTGTTTTATCACGTGTTTTTAAACTATTATTATTTGGTCGCAGAGCCCTGTTTACTTCTTTATCTGAATATCCATTTTTCTTGAAAGCTTGCTTCAGGTGTTTTAATTCAGCATCCAGGTGTTCAGGAGTGCAGATTTCTTTGGCTCTGTCAACGAGACTTTTGATGACACCTCTCTTCTGCTGTGGGTGATGATTAGAGTTCTTATGTAAATATTTGTCTGTGTGTGTGTGTAGCTTTTCGAAAAACTTTATGTTTCAGTTTTCCATCTACCTCTCTCATAACTAGAACATCTAAGAAGGATACTGCGCTGTCTTTTTCCATTTCCATTGTAAACTGGATTTTTTTATTTATGATATTCAGATGAGAAAAGAATTCATCCAATGATTCTTTACAGTGAGGCCATACCACGAATGTATCGTCCACATACCAATACCATAGAACTGGCTTCTTTTTTGCTATTCCTAAAGCTGATTGTTCGAATTTCTCCATATAGAATTTAGCAATCGCCGGGCCCAATGGGTTACCCATGGCAGCACCATCAACTTGTTCATAAAAATCACCGCCCCACTGGAACTCACTAGAAGTCAAGCAATGTTTAAAAGGAATAGTTAGATCTTCTGGGAAAATATCCGTTATAAAATTCAGAACTTCGTTAACTCGTATCATGGTGAATAATGACATCACGTCAAAACTCACAAGCATATCTTCAGGACGTAAAGTTAGTCCTTCAAGTTTTCCGATAAAATGACTTGAATCTTTCATGTAAGAGTCAGTTTTACCAATGTATGGCTGTAGACAAGTTGCCAGGTATCATACGTTGGGTAGTTGATGGGACTAACGATCGGTCTAAGAGGAATATTCATTTTATGAACCTTGGGTAGGCTATAAAGTCTTGGACACATGGCTTCACTCTTCAGCAAGGCTTTCTTATCTTGTTTTGGGATTGAGGTAGACGACATTATCAGACTATTTGTCTTTTTCAAAACGCTGGCTGTAGGGTCCTTCTTAAGCTTCCTGTATTGTATACTACTTAATTCATACACAAACTATAAAGAGCCAGTGGGAAACCATTTCTGTGGAGTTACACTCATAATAGCAAGGCTATGGTCGCGCGATAAGACTGTGATGGTCTCCTGGTGACGTCAGTGGCGCGGCATACGACTGTGCATCCGGCGGTTGACACCTACCGTCTATTCTAGTATCCATGCTCTGAACAGTGGTCTCTCGCGCGTGTCAGTTGTTTTTCACGCTGTCGTCCCGAAGAGATGTCACTGTTGGCAGCCAGGACGCCGGTAGCCGCTACCCATCCTTCCTTTTCATGTTTTGTGGGTCGCTTTGCAATTTCTATGGCCTCTCTGATCTCCAAAAACAAAAGTTTGTAAATCTATCGGACCAAACTGCGTGGTCATCAGTCCGTAGCTTACAAACTACTTAAACCTAGGTAAACTAACCTAAGGACAACACACACACTCATGCCCCAGGGAGGAGTCGAACTCCACGGCGAGCAACCGCGCGCTCCGCAGCGAGACGCCTTAGACCGCTCGGCTACTGCACCGCGGCTCTGATCTTTCACGTCGTCTGAAATGGCTGCTTCGCTAGTACGCGTGCCTCTCGAAACATTATTTCATTGCAGCATTCGTCTTGGTGTTCTGCCCCAGCTGACTGAACGCGCGCGGGAGACCACTGCGGCCTTATGTTCAGAGTAATAGCGCGTCCTGGCCAACGCCAGGAAGGAAGTAAACAGCGCCCGTCATAACCGCCGCACGTCTCTCATACGCCAATTTCCACTTACAGAAATAAGCAATGAAGTACCAAAGAAGTACCGCTATTCCCTCCACTCGCAGGCTATAATGTAAACACCATCAAAGGACGCCTAATGCTTCCTTCCCAGGTCACCAATATTCAATCATACATTGATAACAGCTTTTTCCATTATTATATGCACCAGCAATCTCTACATTCAGCAGTCAAACACCTAGACAAGGGCCACTTGCAACAGTGGCCGAAACGTCGGATTTTTGAAAATTGGCATTGAGCCCAAAACCCCAAAGAACTGTATTGACAGTGTCCAGGGCTGCGGAAGCCTTCGTTTACATTCATGAATCGTTGTCGATATGGGCTTTGGCGACGAAGGCTCCACAACGCATCCGAAGGCATGGCCAAAAGCGTCACGCGTCGCTTGGGCACGTCAGCAGCGACATTGGACTTGGCACGACTGGAAACATGTTACCCGTAAAGGTCTACATATAGCTGACGTTTCTCGCATGTACTCGGTCGAGTGCGGCCAACACCACATAGAGAGAAGTCCATGGCACTGTCGTGAGACGTGCCACTGGGGCACGGCCCAGTATGCCAGTCAGCGGAACCTACACTGCCTGACATCACACAAGAGCGCCACAGCCTTCTCTCTAGGTGGTGGTGGCCATGCCCCAGTGGCTACCCAGTCAGCTATGCGCGCGCAACCTACTCTGTCTGACGTTTCACGAGAGTGCTGCATCCTTCTCTCTAGGTGGTGGTAGCCGTGCCCCAGCAGCTACCCAGTCAGCTATGCATGCGCAACCTGCCAGACGTCACACGAGAGCGCCGCAGCCTTGGTGGTGGTGGTGATGGTGGCCGTGCCCCAGTGGCTACCCAGTCAGCTGTGCGCGCGGAACCTACTCTGCCTGACATCACACGAGAGCACCACGGCCTTCTCTCTAGGTGGTGGTGGTCGTGCCCCAGTGGCTACCCAGTCAGCTGTGTGCGTGCAACCTATTCTGCGTGACATCATACGAAGGCGCCGCAGCCTTCTCTCTAGGTGCTGGTGGCCGTGCCCCAGTGGCTACCCAGTCAGCTATGCGCGCGCTACCTACTCTGCCTAACATCACATGAGAGTGCCGCAGCCTTTTCTCTAGGTGGTGGTGGCCGTCCCCCAGTGGCTACCCAGTCAGCTATGCGCGCGCAACCTACTCTGCCTAACATCACATGAGAGTGCCGCAGCCTTCTCTCTAGGTGGTGGTGGCCGTGCCCCAGCAGCTACCCTGTCAGCTATGCACGCACAACCTAGTCTGCCTGACGTCACATGAGAGCACCGCGGCCTTCTCTCTAGGTGGTGGTGGCCGTGCCCCAGTGGCTACCCAGTCAGCTATGCACGCGCTACCTACTCTGCCTAACATCACATGAGAGTGCCGCAGCCTTTTCTCTAGGTGGTGGTGGCCGTCCCCCAGTGGCTACCCAGTCAGCTATGCGCGCGCTACCTACTCTGCCTAACATCACATGAGAGTGCCGCAGCCTTCTCTCTAGGTGGTGCTGGCCGTACCCCAGCAGCTACCCAGTCAGCTATGCGCGCGCTACCTACTCTGCCTAACATCACATGAGAGTGCCGCAGCCTTTTCTCTAGGTGGTGGTGGCCGTCCCCCAGTGGCTACCCAGTCAGCTATGCGCGCGCTACCTACTCTGCCTAACATCACATGAGAGTGCCGCAGCCTTTTCTCTAGGTGGTGGTGGCCATCCCCCAGTGGCTACCCAGTCAGCTATGCGCGCGCTACCTACTCTGCCTAACATCACATGAGAGTGCCGCAGCCTTCTCTCTAGGTGGTGGTGGCCGTGCCCCAGCGACTACCCAGTCAGCAATGCGCACAACCTACTCTGCCTGACATCATACGAGAGCACCGCGGCCTTCTCTGTAGGTTGTGGTCGCAGTGCCCCAGTGGCTACTCAGTCAGCTACGCGCGCACAACCTACTCTGCCTGACGTCACACGAGAGCGCCGCGGCCTTCTGTCTAGGTGGTGGTGGCCGTGCCTCAGTGGCTAACCAGTCAGCTATGCGTGCGCAACCTACTCTGCCTTACGTCATATGAGAGCGCCATGGCCTTCTCTCTAGGTGGTGGTGGTGGTGCGCCGCGTTCGTACTTGGTTAGTTCGAGTTTGTATGCTCAGAGTGCTGTTGGGCTCGACCGAGGCGGGAAGGGCAGAGACCGCCTTTTGGCCTGATGCACTCGCCGTTCATTTGTTCTGGCCGACACAACAAGTGTGTTATGTCCGAAAGCTGTTCAAATGTTCAAATGTCTGTAAATCTATCGGACCAAACTGCGTGATCATCGGTCCGTAGCTTACAAACTGCTTAAACCTTGTAAACTAACCTATGGACAAACACACACACCCATTCACAGGGAGGACTCGAACCTCCACGGCGAGCAACCGCGCGCTCCGCAGCGAGACGCTTTAGACCTCTCGGCTACACCACCGCGGCGTCCGAAAGCTGATGCTGAATCTGATACACTACATTCCCACCAGCTGACGGAATTGCACTCAAATCAGTTTACTTGTGCCTTACACCAATATTCATACTTGTTGTACAAACAAAAATAATGTAATGGAACAGTTGACAGTATCAGGAATCACGGTATTAGATAAATCCTCCACGCAAGTTCACTGTTGCATCCGATTTTAGAGAAAATAAATTCAACTTAAAATATCTGTAAACTTTTGTACGCATGAATTCACATGCATACTTGCAATATAACCTGCAGGATGAGAGTACGAAATGGGACGAAATTATATAGTCCCTGAACTACACTAAAATATTTAACGTGTCATGATCGACCCTACAGGCGTGTAGGAAGCCATAACAAGCGTCAGAGAAAATTGTAAAGAGATTAGGTGACTCTTTTTTTGCAATGTCATAGTCAATGCTTAAGTATTAATTTTTTCTAAGGTATAAGGTAGAGCTACCCAATCATACGATTCTCCACTGCAGTCGATAGTCTTCGATGAATAAAATTGGACGGTTAAAAATCAAACGAATTTCCGATACCGTGTTCTGTACTAATAATAATTCGTCTACTTGAATATTTGACGCTATGAGCTAAAGCCGATCCAATTGTATTGGCTTGCGAACGCCACGTTGACACCATTGTATAACACTACACAGGAAAAATTTATACTTGAATCATTCTGTAGTTTTAACTACATTTAACTTCTAGTAACGCATAACGTAAATCATAGCTACACGTCAAATTCAAATGTTTGTAGAGCTTATGGGACCTAACTACGGGGTTATCAGTCCCTAAACTTACAAACTACTTGTGAGCTACCTATTTCTAAGGACGGCACAAATATCCATGCCCGAGGGGGGATTCGAACCCCCGACCGTAGTGGCCGTGCAGACCGTGACTGCAGCGCTTCAGTCCCCTCGGCCACCGCGGCCGGCATAGCTACACGTCGCCAGACTTCTCAATGTAAGAGAATGTGCTAGAAGGAACAAGTAATTTTACAAATACTGTTCAGAATTATGGAAAGGCAAACGGTTTATTGAAAAACTAATATTTCACCCTAAGTTGTGTAAAAAATAATCACATTTTTTATGGCTTATTTTCTACAAAATCGACTGAGAATCATTGCTTTAAAAATAAATAAATAAATAAATAAAATAAAAAACATGGCATGCTCGAACGAGCACGAGGAGAAAAAGAATTCGGTTGAACGTTGCATGCCAAGCGGTTACACTGGAATCTACCGGAGTGTCACTGAACTATGTGCCTATTCGGTTCGAGTGAGCACAGACACCAGATGAAGACCTCTAGGTGCCTGGCCTGAGTAGTCTCGTTTCCAGTTGTATCGGGTATGAAGAGAACCTTATGAATCCATGGACCATGCCTCTCAACAGGACATTGTTCAAGCTGGTGGAGGCTCTGGAAATGCGTGGGTAGCGTGATGGTGCAGTGATACGTCTAGATATGACCATGACAGGTGCCATGTACGTCTGCATTCCAGCTAATCACCTTCATCCATTTATCTCCATTGTGCAATCCAATGGACTTGGGAAATGCCAACAGAATAATTTAACACCCCACTGGTCCAGAACAGCTACACATAGACTCCAGGAACATTCTTTTCAGTTTAATCACATCCGCTGGCTACTGAATTTCCAAGACATGAACACATCTGGGATACCTATCAACATTTTAGAAAAGATGTACCCTTACGGATCTATGGACACGCCTGCAGGATGCACTAATTCTCAAATCATTAGGCAATTTTTTCGGCTCTCCAGTTTACTTGCTGGGTTCCCTGGGTATGCATTTGTTCTACTGTTATGTCAGTCCATCTCCTTTCTCCACCGTCCTTCGCGTATCGTTTCACTCTCTGTCCACTTAATCCCTATAACGTCATATCACTTGGTAAATATGTCTTTATCGAAGACTGGAATGTAAGAAAGCTGTCTGGGAAATGTGCTGTAAATAGAGTTGGTGGTAAAGGGGTAAAACACAAACAATACCCTCACTACGTGATAGTAATAGTCATTACTCTATCTTACGAATAGATATAATTCACTTTTCCATATACATTATTATTCCTTTAGTAAGCAACGGTATTTTTCACGGTTTCTTCCAATTATATTTAACTAATTTCTTGGGAAAACAGTTTTCAAATATCCTGAAAAACGTATCATTAAATAGGTTTTTTATCCCATTCTAACTGCTGTAGACTTTCTCTGAAATTTCTAGTTGTTAAATAATTAATTGAGCGCACATCTCTGGAGGACAGTTTCGAATTACTGAACAGAGTTATATCATATACTGTAACCGCAGAAACGTGGTAGTGCAACTTCGATAGATAGGTACAAAATAAGTATTCGTATGAGATCATGTATATGAACCATGGTTATGTGATGGTTGTCAGCTACGCAGCATCTGAAGATGGTAACAATGAGTTACCGAAACTAGTAATAAAAGATTTATAACATTAACGGTTGAAGGTATCTGTTGGTGGATTTATAAGTAATTATACAGCCGTCTCCCAGTCATCTTAGATGAAGATACAAAGTCTTGCTTCATTGTCTGACTCACCGGAGATGACGGCTGCCGTTTCGCAACAGGGTGACAACAACACGTATGCACATTAGTAGTAGGTATGTATACCAAAGTACAAGTACTTTTTTTACGAAGTGTAGAAAACTAAAATGAAAATAGTTATTTGATCACTCTTCTTACTGATCCCAAGACGCGATTCAAGAGCCTACACTCTCCTCTTCTTGCGAACCAGTAATTTTGTTGGATTTCTAATATCTGGAAAATAAAATCACTTTTCGTATAAATGTAACAAAACATCTTTGCCACCTAAAGGAATGTAAAATCCCGAAATTCGTTTGGGATGATTAAAAAAAACGGAATGATTCCTATAGTGGTTTTTAATTGAAATTTTGTAGTCATAATCAGTCGTATTTCAACACAACATTCTAGTATGACAGAAGATCATCCTTTGTTAGATTAGCAGCTAAGAACATGCTCGCGAAATGCAAAGTATCCAGGTTCGAGGCCGATTATGTAAGGCGGTTTTAATGTTGCACCATCAACATAGCGTACATTCCACTGCACAGTGATATTTTGGTATCTATGGAAAAATAAGAAGAAAAACACAAATGATAGCAATAACGAAACAAAGTGTTTCAAATGTTTGTAAAGTTGTGGGACCTAACTGCAGTGGTTATCGATCCCTAAACTGACAAACTACTTGAGCTAATTTATCTTAGGGAGCACTCAAACCTTCGAGGTGGAACGGCCGTGCGCACGACTATTCCGCTGCAGCAATACGGAAACAATGTGAAGTTTAAATCACAGTCTAAAACAGACAGTCGCGAAACTCAGTAGGGAAAAAATGCAACCAGCTAAAGCGATACTAGCGGCTTGGTTGCAAGTTCAGTAGCGGAAATTGGCACTACCGAAACGAGCTATTGTTTATATATTTCCTATACATTAAACGTGGTACTGTATTTCATGACACAAATACGAAAACATTATTAAACGAAAATCCAGTTTCCTGTTGATGTCAGTTTGTAATAATAACATGCCAGTGCATTGTAATACATACGGCTCACACTAGCACAGTCGTAATCGTAACATCCAAAAACGATTTAAGACAATAAGCGAATTGTAATCTGGAGTGTTTAAGTTCAAAAGCAACTGTACTGGTACGTAGATACACGTTCCACATCTTTTTTTCTGCAGATTTTGAACATCTTAATACATTTGATACTGGTACTAGACACGATTTTTACATTGTTAGAGACTAATTTTTACGTCTTTTAAAATATCTTTTCGCTTTATTCTTGCTCATTTGGCTTGCATGTGCCGTTCCTGTCATGTTTTCATCGTACCTATTACCAAAGAATGTAAAGGTACTGTAAATCTTTAAGAATCTTTCCCTGCTAAAATCTCAGTTAGTCTGTACACGTTAAACTGCAGTTACTTGCGATTTATTTTAGATTTTATACAAACAAATCCCTGATAAGTTTCGACTATCATTGCTGCATCATCAATAGTAGACTACTGTGCAAAAATTTGTTTTGACTTGCACAAACCTATCAGTAAAACCACTTTGAAGAAAAATACTGGGTTAGTTACCTCTCTCTCCTTCTTACTGATACCATACACCCTTAAAATTTAACAAACTTTATTTTGTCCTAAATTGTAAGAGCTTTTCATATTTGAGAAAATGCAACTTATCTTAGTTTTCCTCTAACTACAATTTATTACGCCGCAATAAGCTCCGAAATGCAGTCGCAGTCTGAATGTGTCGTTCGACTCCATATCTAATCCACAATGGTTTCTCGGCTCTTGGTATGTCCTTACGACCCGGCCGCTTGGCAACACTGCAGTCGCTAGGTTGCAGAAAACTACCAGGACTTTCGTGACTATGTTAGACTCTGTTCAAAGTCTGGATGGCAAGTAGTTAAACGACCCTAACGTTTAGGATGAACAATAGATACAAAATGAAGACCGGAAGGGAAAATTGATGTGTCCGACTCTTCCCAGTCATTGGAGCGTGAGGTTGGTGGTGATTATACAGAAGGAAGGCGAGATTTATGTCGCCTTATCTTGACAGGATGCCTATAGGCACCCATCCGGTAGAAAAAATGGAGGAAAAAAAAGTGCAGGAGGCGAAAAGAACATCAGTGAAGGCTGGAAGATGGAGAACTGTACAGAGGTCTTTGTTTGATCCCGGCTGCGGCCATCAGCGTGATTTCTGTGCAATGCTGCCTCTCTCTCTCTCTCTCTCTCTCTCTATCTCTATCTCTCTCTCTTTCCCTCCCTCCGCTGTGCATTGGAACGGGTTCCATCAGGGCAGCGCCACGCCGCTCCGTGCTTCGGCAATATCAATTCGGAGCGAGCGAAAAGAAACGAAGGGCCGGCCGCGAGACTGAAGTTTCTGGTTTGTTTGAATGGAGTACCTTTTAGTCGGCGGCCTCAAATGGAGGACGAGAATCCGCTCGCCCCGGCACTAATCATATCAGCATTTTTTCCCTTTGAGTGCGCGTCTTCTGTGGGAAGAGCAAAGATAAAAAACTCCGGCAGTTCGACTAGAGGAAAAAAAGACGAAAACGATAGCTGGAGTTTTGCACAAATTAACGTAAGCGAATCTCGACGGCGCCATGGTTGTCGAGTACTTTACCTCGAGAGTGAATGCAAGGGAACTCCAGTCTGCAGAAGACAGGCGCCGCTGTTTAACCAAACCTGAGGTCACGTCGGTTGCTGTTCAGTTCGAAATATGAAAGATTCTCGTTGATTTCTAGAACCGGAAGGTGTCCGATATATTTACGGCCACGTGTGAATTAGTATGCTCATTAGTCTACATGAAGTGAACGGAATTAAACGTACCAAATATTTACTGCATTAGTACAGAGGGTGAGAACCCTTTCTGTAAATTATTTTTCCAACCAACAGAGAGACGAGCTTAATTAATGTGTTCCATTTTTTTTTTTAAATCACGCAGACTGCAGTTATAAGTGTACATCAAACAGGGAAAATGATATTGTATATTTATTGAAAAATGGAGTTAAAGAATTAAATTCATCATCTGAACGTAGCTGGTTTAGCTAGTGACAGGAGAAGGAACTTCTGTGACAATGGATTAAAAATTTTAGTTTTACAGCTTTGAATACCCGATTTCGACAGTATATCTATTTTATAGAATGTATAATTCGAATTTATGCCCAGACCATTAATAGAAATAATGAACAGAATTGAAAAAATGATGCATGTCAGATAAATATAATTTGTAGAGTTTTAATTGAAAGTCGTCAAATATAACGATAAATAAATCGTGCCAGCATAGCTCAGTTTTTAATCTGCCTGCTAACGGCTATGGTCCCAGATTCGAATCCCCGTCCCGGAAAATTGTTTTGATCCGCCAGAAAATTTCATATCAACGGAGACTCCGCTGCAGAGTGAATGTATCATCCTGGATAAATAAATTTACTTAAAACTAGCTGAGAACCCGGCGTTTCTCGGTTATTTATTCCTGCCTTGAGTTCGTACTTCTGCTATCCCATCTCTGTCCACCTCCTTTTTCTAAAATCATGTTATATTTTAAAAGCTGTGCGTGTGTTGTGGATGTGGAACCTATCGGTAAATCAGACAACAAATTGTTCATTAACACAGCAATTTGGTTTAATTATGGCCCTGATATTAATGTATATACTATCAAATAAGAAACAGTGCATTAAACTGATTACGTGCGCAACGGATATTTTAAACAAAGAACAACTGTGACAAGTCACCATTTGAAACAGACACTGACTATACTCAAAAATTTTGACTGCGAGAAAGATATTAAAAAAAAAAAAAAAAAAAAAAAAAAAAAAAAAAAAAAAAAAAAAAAAAAAAAAAAAAAAAAAAAAAAAACACAAATCACTTTCTTAATGCTTGACAGTGAGAATTTTTATGCAGATCAGTTTCTGATTATTGAAATTTAAATTAACTATCATTTACTATGGCACCAATAACGAAATCTGTTCAACAATATTATTCAAATCAATACTGCACTTTAAATCCACTAATAATTAATTATTAAATGAAGGAAGTAGATTAATTTTCTAACTACGTAAATGAAACAGGAAAGAAAGGTTAAGTTACTTATTATTAATAATCAGCATTACATTACCTACATAATACAACTTCTGACTTGCTGGCAAAGCAGCCTCTGCTCTACATCGGAGCCATACACACAACTCAACCGCTCTCTAAGCGACCTGAACCACAAGTGCTACTCTCTCTCAGCGCGAGCTACAATGCTATGCAATACATGATCTTTGCCAAAGATGAAACTTCACACATATCGATACATACAGTAGAAGCGATATTATACATTTTCTTGCAAGCAAGTTACTCGATACAAAACAGGAGGCACAATATTAGACATTTTCTTACAAAAATAATTTTTTTATGGACACGTTTCAATTTATCGGAGAATATATAAGAAATATGGCTGTCTTGCATAATGTACAAAATTATAAGTGCAGTATACAAGAAAAGAATGATATTAACCAAAATTAAAATGACATATAAAATTCCTACGATCTGTTATTTGTTGAGTTATATGTTGTAAAATTGTATAATATTTCAGTTATATATTCATTTGTATAAGTGCTGTATGTCTGTAAAATCTGTTAGATAAAAACTTTGTACGTGATGGGGCGGTTTCCCATGAACGTTACTGTTTTTGTGCTTACATCTCATGACGTACGTGTCTTACTATGATACAATTTCGAAGATACATTTAGCTAAATGTATACTGTCTGTAAAATTTCCTACGGCTAGAATTTTTAGTGTAAAAATTATAAATTACAATGTCATACTGAAAGCCTTAGTTGTAGATGATTAACAGCGGAAAAGTAGTAAGCGAGAAACTTATTTCCTTTGAGAATTTTGCTATGGTTGTAAGGGAGGAAAAGTTCAATAAAGGTTTGAAATTATGTTTAAAGTTTGTTGCAAATCGCTAAGTAATATCGTTCTCATATATTGTATTCATAAAGTCTAGTCGCATTATGTGGCAGTTTCTTGCAACTCCTATTGTTTATTACGTCACATCTCTTGAACCATAAGTTGTATGTAGTTCTTACCATTACACCTCACGGTGAGGAATATGTGTACCAAATTTGATTGAAATCGGTCCAGTGGTTTAGGAGGAAATGTGCAACATTGTCGCGGAATGCAGCAGTCTTTTTCGCAACTCATTGTTTATGACGCCGTATCTGGTGAACTGTGTGTTGTATGTGATTCTTACACTTACGGCGACCGTCCTCGTGGATTTATGCTTACGTGTGCACAGTTTCATAAACTGTAGATATGTTATCAATATATAGAGGAAGATCTGGCTCTTACGTTGAAATCAGATATTTCATTTATGGAGAAACGATTGCTTAATGTATCTCCTTTATAATAAAGCTCTTAAAAGTTTTCCTAAGGCTGAAGATGTTTTAGCTAGACCTGTATCTGTTAGTGACAGTATCATTCGTCGACTTGCCCTACAGGTAGGGTAAGATGACGAAATGAACATTTTAGTTAGAATAGAAGACTTTTATTGATGCACATGTACGTATCAAAAGAGACACAGACATAATATTTGTCCTTTGCATCCCTGTAATTTAAGCCCGTACACTGAGCAGAGCTTACTTTGCATCAACTTCTTTTTTTTTTTTTTTTTTACATGGTGATCTAAAGTAGCTTCAGGGAAGTTAAATTTCCTAGCGGTGCTTTAACAAACTTGCCATTTCTTACACGCTGCATTGCCACTTTAAATGATTCCTTGCTCCATTTCTGTCACTCTGTCTTCCTTAAGGTAAAAGGTAAAGCAGTCAACAATCCGAAGATTGGTTTGTACACCACAGTGCTTTACTAGGCATGGTCCTGTTTGGAGGTGGTATGCCGTTGCCTTCCTCCGACCTTCGAACTGACTTACCCAGCCAGTTATAGGGGTACCTACAGTTTAACATGGGTTCCGAACCAGGGTATTTTTCACATGAGCAATACTGCCAGATGTGAATGAAGTGGAAAGTGACAGATAAAAATCCCAGGACCTGGCGGGTATCGAACCCGCGACCTTTGGATTTGTAGTCTGGCACTCTACCACTGTGCAACCGAGGCGCACCTGTCTTCCTTATGAACTTCATAATTCGTCATCTTAACCGCTGTCGATATTTTGGATTCAGAGTTACACATTCACACAGTCTTATGCAATAAATTGATTAAACCGTTATTAAAACATCAGTAAATCCACAAGTTTTAAGATGAATCAACTGATATTCATTAATACAAAAGTATTAATTGCGTGAGACTTATTTAAACCGCATGAAAAATTGTTACAAAAACAGCATCCACTTCCTAGCCTCTTTTTTTCAACAAACCAAAATGATCGAGCAGTTATATATCAAATTCGTCATCTTTGACACCTCGTCAACTTGCCCGACCTTCCATACAGTCAAACACACTAACTAGTAGCGTACTAAGGGGTGGGGGGAGGAGGAAGGCGGAGGGGGTGGTCCGCCCAGAGCCTGTCTTCCTCAAAATACCTCAAAAGCACATTTATTTGTTTATTTGAGCGCCATGGCCTTCGTTCTGTGGCCTCAGAAGTTTTTTTTCCCTAGATTGTCCCGTTTCTCTCGCCCTGGGAGAGGGCCTCCGAATCTCAAAAGTTACTTTTTTATAGTAATGCATGTATTTGCAACTGGACAGTTGTTATATAACAATTTACAGTGCATAGGTGCATATATATATATATATATATATATATATATATATATATATATATATATTGATATGCTGGAAGGATATGTATATTGACTTAAATGTATATTAGGCAACAGAATAAGGGTAAATTGTTAGGAGTAAATATTCTTTACAATAGATCATCAAAGATGGTAAAAAGACATTTTGACACAAATCAAGCTGGTCATTGAGTATTTTATCTGGGGCTTTTTTGTTGCTATTATAAATATGTATATTTTCTAGTAAGTCTAGTTTTCTCCCTTTCACTGTTTTGTGTAATATTTTCATGTTATGCTCAATATTATTGACATTATGCCTTGCATCTTTAAAATGTGTGCCAATAGCCGTTTTGTTTTGAGAGTATGTATGTTCTCGGAACCTTGTGGTGAAAGATCGTCATGTTTGTCCTATATAAAAACATTCACAATCACTACATTTTAATCTGTACACTCCGGATTTACTATAATCATTCTTTTGCTGTTTCAAGTTGTGACGTACCCTTAGTTTAAGGGTGTTTGAAGTTTTGAAGGCTGGCTTAACATTGGCTTTACTAAACTTGTATTCTATTTTGTCTGACAGATTACCTTTGTAGGACATTGAGAAATAGTGCACCTATGCACTGTAAATTGTTATATAACAACTGATTGACATTACAAGATTATGGCCTTGTAAAATATTTTATTTGACCAAATGATGCTGACATAGTTAAGTGAAACCGGTCGTCGTAAATAAAAATTGATTACAGCGATCTTGGCTTTTTTATATATTTTTACAATATTATAAGTGGATCGCCTCCTAAAACGTAAACCAACTAAAAAAAAAAAAAAAAAAATGTCTCTCACAAAATTTCGTCCTACGCATATTTCCGGGAGTAAATGGACGTTGAAGATTGAGATGGGTGTGTGTCCCGTACGTCATTGATAATTCCAGCTCTTTCAAATCAATAATTGACAGCAGACCTTATGATGACCTAAAACCGCAAAAGTTAGAATGTGTCTGTCATGTACAGAAACGAATGTGTACCTGACTGCGTAAAATCAAACAGAACTTTTCTAGCAAAATGCTTGAAGATGGCAAGACTATTACAGGACGTTTGACTGGAAAAACAATTCAGTTAAGTGAATATTATGGCCAAGCCATTAGAAAGAATACAAACAACCTGGAAGGAATGAGAAAGATGTCAAGTGATGAAAAGCCACCACACAACTTATATGTTCAATATACTGGTGTCAATACCGCAAAGCTGAGGCATCAGGAACCAAATGTATCCATAGAAACAATACCCCCGAAGCTGCGGAAACACTAATAAAGCCAGTATATAGAGATCTAGCACATCCAGATCTTCTGAAGAAATGCTTAACAGGTAAACCTCAAAATGAAAATGACTCTTTCAACAATGTTGTATGCACCAGGATACCAAAGAACTTATTTGTGGGCTTGAAAACACTGAAGATTGCGGTCAATGATGCTGTGATCACCTTCAATGATGGATGTGCAGGCAGAATAAATGTTATGAAGCAACGTGGAGTTCAGGAGGCTGGCCATAACACGGAAGCAATCCTACAAGAACTGGACAGACAGCGAGTTTCCGAGGTATAAATTATAATCAAACATACAACAGAAGCTGCACGATCTGTCAGAAGAAGAAAGAGACTGAACCCGACTGAACCTAAGAAGATAAAGATTACAAATCTGGAGAGTTTTAGGCTGTGTCTTCATACATTAGTGAGTTTTCCTTTACTTAAACATTAGAGTGCGATTTCTGAAGAACTATTTTTTTAACTTCCTGGTAGATTAAAATTGTGTGCCGGAACCGGGACTCGAACCAGGGACCTTTGCCTTTCGCGGGCAAAAGCACTACCGACTGTGCTATCCAGACACGACTCACGATGCCGCCTCACAACTTTACTTCTGCCAGTACCTCGCCTCCTACTTTCCAAACTTCACAGAAGCTCTCCTGCGAACCATGTAAGACTAGCACTCCTGGAAGAAAGGATATGGTGGGGCCATGGCTTAACCACAGCCTAAGGGATGTTTCCAGAATGAAACTTTCACTCTGTAGCGGAGTGTGCGCTGATATGAAACTTCCTGACAGATTCAAATTGTGTGCCGGAACCGGGACTCGAACCTCGCCAGGAAGTTTCTTATCAGCGCACACTCCACTGCAGAGTGAAGTTTCATTCTAGAAACATCCCTTAGGCTGTGGCTAAGCCATGTCCAGGAGTGCTAGTCTTGCATGGTTCGCAGGAGAGCTTCTCTGAAAGTAGGAGGCGAGGAACTGGCGGAAGTAAAGTTGTGAGGCGGCATCGTGAGTCGTGTCGGGCTAGCACAGTCGGTAGTGCGCTTGCCCGCGAAAGGCAAAGATCCCAGGTTCCAGTCCCGGTTCCGGCACACAATTTTAATCTGCCAGGAAGTTTCATATCAGCGCACATTCCGCTTCAGAGTGAAAGTTTTATTCAACTTTTTTTTACCAATGTTTCCCATTATCTCAGAAAGTACTTAAGCTCTGAAATTTTTACCTTTTACTGACAGTGGTGTTATGTTTATGTGGATCTACAATGGTAGAGGTGACCCTCTTAGTTTGATAATAAAAAAATATTATCTTTAAAAATTTCATAATTTTTATTAGACTTTCATTTAAAAAATTGTATCTTGACTCCTGACAAAATTAGATTGTAGATCAGTGAATGTATATGTCTACATCTACATCTACATAGATACTCTGCAAATCACATTAAAGTGCCTGGCAGAGGGTTCATCAACCACTTTCATAACTTTTCTCTACCGTTCCATTCTCTAATAGCGCGCGGGAAGAAAGAACACCTAAATCGTTCCGTTTTCGATCTGATTTCTCTTATTATATTGGGATGGTCATGTCTCCCTAAGGAGGTAGGTGCTAGCAAAATATTTTCTCATTCAGAACTAAAAGTCGGTGATTGAAACTTCGCAAACAGATCACGCCGCAATGAATAACGTCTTTTTTTTAATGATTTCCACCCAAATTCTTGCAACATTTCCGTGACGCTCCCCCCCGTAATAAAACAAAACGAGCTGCCCTTCTCTGAACCTTCTCAATGTGTTCCGTCAGTCCCACCTGGTGAGGGTCCCACAAGGGGCAACAGTACTCCAGGAGAGGACGCACAAGTGTGATGTAGGCAGTCTCTTTGGTGGTGCTGGTGCATCTTCGAAGCGTTCTGCCGATGAAACGTAACCTTTGGTTCGCCTTCCCCACAATATTTTCTATGTGTTCTCTCCAGTCAAAATTGTTCGTAATTGTAACTCCTAGGTATTTGGTAGAATCTACGACCTTAAGGTTTGACTGATTTATTTCGTAATTGAAGTTCAGCGGATTTCTTTTAGTGGTCATGTGTATTACTTCACACTTTTCTTTATTTAGTGTCAATTGCGAATTTCCGCACCATGTAGAAATTTTGTCTAAATCGCTTTGCAGTTGCTTTTGATCCTCAACTGATTTCACTAACCGATAAACGGCAGCATCATCCGCGAACAGTCTAAGGGAGCTATTCAGATTGTCTCCTAAATCGTTTATAAACACGAGGAAGAGTAATGGACCTATAACGCTTCCCTGTGGAACGCCAGATATCACTTCTGTTTTACTCGATGACTTACCGTCAATTACAACAATATGACTCTGTAACCTGACAAAGTTTTGTTCTGTTGCCTTGGATAGTTACTAAGAAAATTGGATGTAAATGTGTTAAATTTAACATTGTCAGGATAGGGCACTGATACCTCCCTTAAGGCTCGGCGCACACTTAGCAGAGGCAGAGCAGAGGCAGAGGCGAGGCGCAGGGCCTCTGCAGGTCAGCGCAAACTTCACCAGCACATAACAGCCAGAGAAGAGCAGCGCGGCTTGCAACAGCACGTGCTGCGTGTCCACTGCAAACCTCTCGATTAATTTAATGTATGTGTCTGTTTGAGTGTGTGGGTGGGTGGATTTATGTGTGTGTGTGTGTGTATTCTGATAAGGAGAGTAAAAGAGCAGTGACAGGCCTGTTAAGCAACAAACAAAAGTGACGAATACATGGCGAACTTGGGTAGTCTATGAAAGTTCATTATAAGTTCTTGAAAATTCCGACAAAACAGACAACAGTTCAGAGAGAGTTCAAATGTTCAATTGTCTGTAAATTATTTTTCCGACCAACAGAGACGAGCTTATTTAATGTTTAATCCTTTTTTTATCGATCAAGCAGGCTGTAGTTAACGAATTAAATTCATGATCTGAATATAGCTGGTCTTGCATAATGAACAAGATTGTAAGTGCAGTAGCCAAGAAATGAAGGATAATAATCAAAATAAAAATGACATATAAAATTCCTACGATCTGTTATTTGTTGAGTTATATGTTGGAAAATTGTATAATTTTTCAGTTATATATTCATTTGTATAAGTGCTGCATGTCTGTAAAATCTGTTGCGAAATTGTAGTAAACAAGTAATAGATAAAAACTTGGTACGTGATGGGGCGGTTTCCCATGAACGTTACTGTTTTTGTGCTTATATATCATGACGTAGGTGTCTTACTGTGACACAATTTCGAAGATACATTTAGCTAAATGTGTGTATACTGTCTGTAAAATTTCCTGCGGCTAGAAATTGTAGTGTAGAAATTATAAATTGCAATGTCATACGGAAAGCTTTAGTTGTAGATGATTAACAGCCGAAAAGTAGTAAGCGAGAAATTTATTTCCTTTCAGAATTTTGCTATGGTTGTAAGGGAGGAAAAGTTCAATAAAGGTTTGAAATTATGTTAAAAATCGCTAAGTAATATCGTTCTCATATATTGTATTCATAAAGTCTCGTCGCATTATGTGGCAGTTTCTTGCAACTCCTATTGTTTATTACGTTATATCTCCTGAACCATGTGTTGTATGTGGTTCTTACCATTACAGAATTGGTACCTCACGGTGAGGAATATGTGTACCAAATTTGATTGAAATCGGTCCAGTGGTTTAGGAGTAAATGTGCAACATTGTCGCGTAATGCAGCAGTCTTTTTCGCAACTCATTGTTTATGACGTCGTATCTCGTGAAACAGACAACAGTTCACAGTTTGGGACTTCACTGCGGGATCATGAGTACAAAAAAAAAAAAAAAAAAAAAAATGTTCAAATGTTTGTAGAGCTTATGGGACTTAACTAAGGGGTCATCAGTCCCTAAACTTACAAACTACTTATGAACTAGCTAATACTAAGGATGGTACAAATATCCATGCCCGAGTGGGGATTCTAACCCCTTCTTCTCACATCTTGCGAGACAAGGATGAAGCGCAACAAGCAGATTGTATTTTTCTCGATTTCGAAAAGGCATTTGATACGGTGCCGCAGTGCAGACTGCTAACGACGATAAGAGCTTATGGAATAGGTTCACAGATTTGTGACTGGTTGGAAGACTTACGAAGTAATAGAACACAGTACGTTGTTCTCGACGACGAGTGTTCATCAGAGACGAATGTATCGTCAGGCGAGTCCCAGGGGAGTGTGATAGGACCGCTATTATTTTCTATCTGTATAAATGATCTGATGGACAGAGTAACTTGTAATTTGTATGGGAGGGTATCGTCTTTAAGTGACTGTTGTAGAATACAGGATGACTTACACAAAATTTCTAGTTGGTACGAAGAGTGTAGAAAAATGTAACGTGATGCACATGAGTACGAAAAACAATCCAATTGTGTTCGAATAAAGCATCGGTAGTGAGCTTCTTGATACAATCGTGTCGTTCAAATATCTAGGCGTAACATTGCAGAGCGATATGACATGGAACGGATATGTAAGGACAGTTGTGAGTAAGTCGGACAGCCGACATCGGTTTATCGGGAGAATTTCGGTTAGATGTACTTCACCTGTAGAGGAGAACGCGTATAAAACTCTTGTAAGACCACGTCTTGAGTATTTCTCATATGTAGCGGACCCGCAGCAGACCAGTTTAAAGGAAGAAATGGAAGCATTTCAGAGGAGAGCAGCTAGATTCGTTACTGGTAGGTTCGACCAATGCGCGAGTGTCACAGAAATACTCCGGCAACTCAGATGGGATTCGCTGGGGAAAAGACGGCGTTCTTTTCGAAAAATTCTGTTGAGGAAGTTTAGAGGGCCGGAAGTTGAAACTGAATGTAGAACGATCTTCCTGTCGCCTACTTAGATTTCGCGTAAAGATCGCAAAGACAAGAGAAATTAGTTTAATTCTCTCTATAGTAGATGGAACTGGAACGCAGCTGGTTATATGGATGAATGAAAATAATTTAATAAAGAATTTGCATAGAGCTGCTGGTATTTTAATCCATCCATATACGAGAAATTAGGGCTCGAACAGAGGTGTATAGAAATTATATTTGGGAGTGGAACAGGAGAGGAAATGCCTAGTAGTGGTACAGCGTACCCTCCGCCACGCACTTTACGGTGAATTGCGGGGTATATAACGAGTGATCAAAAAGTCAGTATAAATTTGAAAACTTAATAAATCACGGCATAATGTAGATAGAGAGGTAAAAATTTACACACATGCTTTATTAAAAAAATATTTGAAGAAGTTAAAAAAATGTCCGACAGATGGCGCTGGACAGCAAAACGCCAGTGACTGCGCATGAAAATCGTGTATAAAAGGAACTGGTGCACCAGAAGCACCGGCATTCCATACACTACAGTTTGGTTGGCACTTAGGCGTACCCTCCTATGCTATCCTTACAAAATCCATCAGCATCATGAACTGTTACCTTACGATTTAGTGAAGCGGTGGACATTTGCGGTGTGGGCGTTTAAAAATATGGCAGAAGATGACGACTGGTTGAGTAACGTGTTGTGCACCGACAAAGCTCATTTGACACTCCGAGAGTGTGTCAACGCCCAGAACTGCAGAATTTGGAAAATACTATAATTGTCATGGAAACTCCATATCAGCCAGCCTGGCTGATAAACACCTGCTGGAACGTACGATTTTTATGCAAGGAGGCGCTCCACCAATATAGCTAGACGCGTGAAAGATCTCTCGCGCGCGTCGTTTGATGATGATCGTGTGATCAGCCGCCACTTTCGTCATACTTGGCCTCCCAGGTCGCCAGACATCAGTGCGTGCAATTATTGGCTTTGGGGTAACCTGAAGTCGCAAGTGTACCGTGATGCTGGCTGCGGTGGCCTAGGGGACTGCAGCGCGGCAGTCACGGTCTGCACGGCCACTACGGTTGGGGATTCGAATTCCCCCTCGGACATGGATATTTGCGCCGTCCTTAGTGTTAGCTAGTTCATAAGTAGTTTGTAAATTTAAAGATTGATGACCCCGTAGTTAATGCCATAAGCTATACAAACATTTGAACATTCTTTTTTTTTTTTTTTTTTTTTTTTTTTTTTTTTACCGTGATCGACCGACATCTCTAGGGATGCTGAAAGACAACATCCGACGCCAATGCCGCACAATAACTCCGGACATGCTTTACTGTGCTGTTCACAACATTATTCTGCGACTACAGCTATTCTTGAGGAGTGATGGTGAACATATTGAGCATTTCCTGTGAAAAACATTGTCTTTGCTTTGTCTTAATTTGTTATGTTAGTTATTGCTTTTCCGATCAGATGAAGCGCCATCTGTCGGACATTTTTTGAATTCCCTGCATGTGTGTCAATTTGTACCTCTCTATCTACATTATTCCGTGATTTATTAAGTTTTCGAATTTATACTGACTTTTTGATCACCCGGTAGATTACGTATCTATATGCGTATGTTAGTTATACCACGGAGAATCAGAAACAAATTCATAACAATGTGTTACCCGCTGGTACTGCAGCTGGAATGCTGTAATTTTACTACGATACAGTCTGAATTTAGCGCCGAAGAGTGTGTATTGCTTCCATGTGCAGCCGTATCGAACGAAGATTGAATACGAAAGAGAAGTGGCCCGCGTGTTGCTGCCATCAACTTGCAAAGGGCAGCGGAGGTTAGCGCGATATTTGTGGCCCAAAAACGTAAACTGAATGAAATCCACTGGCACATGCGGGCGAGTATTGGACGGCAGAACGTGCCGTAGTAATGGTTCGCAAGGCCACGGGCCGTTGGTAACAGCTGCGACCGCGCAGAATTTCAGAGGCACTGGGGCAGCAGTTCTGAACGAGCGCCGCGCGCGACTGTGCACCTTACCCCGGCAGTTCAATATTTCCTGTAGCGCAGCGTGTGAACTGGTACAGAAACGAAATTTGCACTGCGCATATGATTACGCTCAAACCAAACTTACTTCTACGAAAAGGACATTGAGGATCGCGTGGCCTCCCGCGTCGGATGTTCGAATCCTCTCTCGGGCATGGATGTTGATAAGTAGTTAGTAAGTTTAGGGACTGATGAGCAGTTAAATCCCATAAGCTTTACAAAAATCTGAACGTTTTTGAAGGAAAAGGGCATAATGAATGTGGTACCAAGGTTAGAGAAATGTGTCGAAAACTTTGGCGACTGTAGGAAAGTGGGGATGAGATGTAAATTTACTTTTTTTTATAATTTGTTGCCTATTTTAAGCAGTTTAGCAACAAAATTTTTAGTACGTTACATTACAGAAATACCCTCGCAGATCTTTTGCGATATTCAAACAAAGTTCATCACTCTATACTGAGGCCCCCGAGAATTCCATTTTTTAGCCTAACATCTGTCTGTGTTCGGCGCATCGTTTAACCTATTTTTAGATTGTTAAAAACGCCACCTCCTGCAAAACAGGTGTTGTCAGTATGTTTTAAGAAGTGTCTCCGTCTCGTTCTGTGTCAGTATCCATTTATGGGTGTTATACAGTCACTGTGGCCTTTTTAATATTCAACTTGGGAATTGAGCATTCACACATAACTAGGGACGTGGGTTGTTCACAGCACCCTACATATATACCATTGAGGTTTCTACTTCTTTTCTTAAATTGCTTGTTATGCAGTAAACATAGTATTTACTCTTCATTAATTCATTTAAGTAACATTTTAATCACTGAGGTACTCGAATAATTATCCGCAATTGATAAACCAATAAAATGTGTGAAATGGTTTCAAATGTTCATATACATACTATTTTTTCAAATTAATCAAATAAGGAAAGCTTTAATCATTTTCAAATTAGTGAGAGATGTTAACAGACAAAGCAACAGATATATGTATATAACTCAAATCAATCATCCATGTCAAAAGTATACAGAAAAAAAATCACATTTCAACACTGAACATTTTCGTCATCACTGAAACAAAATTCTGAATTAATACATTTACTGCAGGTAATTTTCATTTCATTTAAACACATAAATTGGTTACACTTGCAACAGAAGAATTTTTTGTAGCTTTTCTTTCGCAAACTATGCATCTTCCAGATGTGCATTTATTTCTTTGAACTGCTGGAATAAACTCTTCCATGTTTGAGATCTTAGCTGCCTTCAGCCAGATAGATATTGGTACAGCCGAATTTGAAGCTCTTTTTAAATCCTAAGGATGCATATAAATGTTGGTCCACTCTACTACTGAGCGAATTATTTGCGCATTTATAAGCACAGGAAAGCATTCTACAGCAGTCTTGTAGTTTTTAGCAATTACTGTGGTACCAGGAAGTTGAGTTACTATATTTTGCTTCCTGTTCTGATGTTATTTGGCTTAGGTGTAGTTATCCATTTTTTTCATTGTCTAAGTCTAATGTTTGTAAATCTATCGGACCAAACTGAATGGTCATCAGTCCGTCAGTCCGTAGCTCACAAACTACTTAAACCTAGGTAAACTAACCTAAGGACAACAGTCACACCCATGCCCCAGGGAGGACTCGAACCTCCACGGTGAGCAACCGCGCGCTCCGCAGCGAGACGCTTTAGACCGCTCGGCTACTCCACCGCGGTTCTTCATTGTCAACGGAATCTTCAAACTGTGTAATCTCACGTCTTCATGATCTATAAAACCTTCCTCCAACAACCTGCATAGATGTTTTCTCTCTTCCTCATACGACATCATGATGTGCTCAGCTCGACACAGAAAGTCACAGTACTAGGTAGGTGGGCTGTTATCACCAACCCAGCGTTTAAAACTTGTTGTGTGTAGTATTGCGTACTTTCAAAAACTTGAACAATGGTTTCGCAACAATCTGCATCCTTTTCAATGAAGGTAACAAGCCGCTCATCAGTGTGACCAACATGATTCACTAAATACCAGGAAACTTTTATAACTGGGGTGCTGTGAACACCCCACATCCCAAGTTAAAGGTTAATACCAGCATACTGTTTTTTAATCTATCTTGTGGTAAATTCTCCGTGGTCTCCTTGTCCATTTTAAATTCCTGCAATTTTATCGACATGTTTCATAACTCGGTTAGTTATAAATTACGTTGGCCGAGCAGTGGCGTAGCATTCCTCTGCCATCCCGCCCCCTCTAGGAACTTCGAAAGTAAAAGATAAAAAAAGACGGAGTACTATCTAACAGGTTTTTGGAGAACTTTAAATTGTTAATGTAAAGTTTATTTCATTCATTGCTGTTTTCCACTGCATATTACATATTGATATTGCAACCACTCGGTAAATGATAAATGTTCAAATGTTTGTTTAGCTTATGGGACTTAACTACGGGCTCATCAGTCCCTAAACTTACAAACTACTTATCAACTAGCTTATCCTAAGGACGGCACAAATATCCATGCCCGAGGGGGGATTCGAACCTTCGACCGTAGTGGCTGTGCAGACCGTGACTGAAGCGCCTCAGTCCCCTCGGCCACCGCGGCCGGCTCGGTAAATGATAATGAAAAATTTAATTGCGTCTTTTTTATCCTAAAACAGCGAAGAAACAAATAAAGGAGGCGTTGATATCATCGTACAGTTTCGTTGTTATTATTTTTAATTAATTGGATTAGAATTAGGTCTACGAACAGAGCGCAAATAAGGGGAGAGGACAACGGGACACCATTTATTTTCGTTTAAGTCTTTATATAAATAATATAGTGAGGACAGTTTACAACTCACCGCAAAGACGTGGCGACGAGCTGCGACAGGCACATACAAAAGACACACTAATACAACACATTCAGCTATCGGCCATGGCCTTCTTCAGAAAATAGAGCACTCACGCAATCACACAGGCACACAACACAGTCATACAACCATCACCTCCGACTGCCACACTTCGAAGTGTGGCAGTCGGAGGTGATGGTTGTATGACTGTGTTGTGTGCCTGTGTGATTGCGTGAGTGCTCTATTTTCTGAAGAAGGCCATGGCCGATAGCTGAATGTGTTGTATGCGTGTGTCTTTTGTATGTGCCTGTCGCAGCTCGTCGCCACGTCTTTGCGGTGAGTTGTAAACTGTCCTCACTATATTATTTATTCCAACCTGGACTTTCCATTATTCTACGTTTAAGTCTTTATTTGACGATGACATTAGCTCCATTTCCAGTCGTAGTATTAAGTGGCTTGGCTTTCACTCCGCATTTACTATTAATACGGCGTCGAGCGCAAAGTTGGCTGCATACAGATCAAAGGAAGAGCAGGAGCAAACATAGTATGCTTTGCCGCATAACAGCGCGCAGGTACTAGCCGAGCAGCGGCAGGTAGAAAGTTGGATGGTCGGGCATTTGCTGTGGATGACGGATCCATAACCTATCGTGGTCGGTGGCGACTACTGCTGATCATTGTTGGAAGGTCATCTTGTGTACTGACTTTACCGGTGTATTTCGATGGAGATTCTTGACAGTGGATCCTGTGTAACACCCGGGTGTGAAAGGGGAGTACCAGTGTGCTAAAACTTGGTGATCCGACGCGGTCTGACGTTTGCGTTTGGTCAGTGTTTGCTTTGTAAGCTGAGAATCTGAAACTCTGATTCCTGAGTTGTTATGGGCGTTTTAAGAGTGATTGTTTGGTGAGTCATTGGTTATTGCTGAGAGCTTGTTCATTCTTTTTATTGGCTGAGGCCTGAAACCTACGGATTTTCGAAGTTAGTACTTTGCACAATTTACAGTTTATCGCCATGCCCGGCATATCTACAACTCTTGTGAATAGTAGTTATATCCGCTATTGAAGTCGTGTGTGCCCGGGGAAATTAGTTTTCACCTGCTAATTCCTCTTTCTCTCTTTTAATTTGTTTTATTATTTTTAATGACTGAACCATTTTCTTTCAATTTTTCGTCAGATGTTCGCTTAGCAGCCGACTTATCCATCTCCATAATAGAACTGTTCATTTTCCTGGCTTGGCTGTATCGGTTTAATCCCACCTTAATTTTATGGTTCGTATGATCAAATTAATTAACAATGTCTATTTTTATAATTATGTAATTACGTCGAGAATCTTAGTGTGACTAGATGACCCTGAGAAACTTCCACTTCTTTACGTACGTTTCCTACCTTATGTAACATTATTGTTACTTACATTCTGTTGACTCACTGTTGAATTGCCGACTATTACCCGTTGGCCAAGTAAACGGTCTTGCATTTAAGTTGTGCGGGTCGGCTCGCGTTACTTGCTAGGAATTTAGGCATTATTATTTATTAATAAAATGTTCTAATGTTTGTAATTCTGTGGGAGTCAACGACTTAGGTTATCAGTCCCTAGACATACAAACTACTTAAACTAAGGACGACTAATACACAAAAGCCCGAGGGAGAACTCGAACCTTCTGCGGAGAACGGCCGCGCATACCGCAGCAAGGCGTCTTGGTGCACTCGGCTATTCCGCCGCGGCCCTTCACTTCTTTATCATTGGCTTTTCCATTATCTTTACATCTATAAGTGCAGGTAGTTATAAATCTGACATCACTAGCGGGCCTATATCGCAACTATTTGTACATGTAGTTCTTTTTTTTTTTTTTAACTGTGTCATTTACCTGAATATACCTTGGGCCTGCATGACATTAAATTTGATTTTCTTAAAATTTTGTTACTGCTCTGGTCATTTATATGTTTGTTGTAAATTGTGGGAAGCTAAGCCAGTTAGTTATCACTTCTTGTAATATTTTCTTGTACTGATAAATTGGGATGTTAAATAGAGCTTACATCAAATCACAAGCAAACCTTTTGGTGCGACCTTCTACTTTGATTCACCCCATGCCCTTTCAATTAATTTATCATGGAATCTATGAGTGGACTCAGTACCCACAGTTTCGATTGATGAAACTGTTCCAGGAGATAATTAGTATGGCGTCTCTAACGACGCTCTCCCAGTATTACGAAATCTTCGATGCTAGGTAATGTTTGTCCAATATGAACTGTCAAAACCATAAAAAAGATACTCAAGGGAAACGACATCAATTCTGATCCGATGTTGAAGATGCCACCTGCGTGGTAGTATACGTTATGATAATGGTTTCAACGTCGTCAGCGATGCTGAAGGATTTAGATTACGTAACGAAACAGTAAAAACTGTTGATGAGTTTTGTTATTTGAGGAGCGAAACAGCTTCTGATGGCCTAAGTAATGAAGCTATATAAATGCGGAAGGAATATGGGAAGAAAAGCATTTCTGAAGAAGCGACATTTATTGTCGTCCAAAGTTAATGTAAATATTGGCTAATCGTTTGTGAAAGTGTTTGTCTGGGTAGTAGCATTGTACGGGAAATGTGGACGATAAGGAATTAAGACAGAAAGATGATAGAAGGCTTTGAAATTTGGTAATACTGTCCAATGGGTTGATCGCGTAACTTGTGAGGAAGTGATCAACAGAAATGGGGGACAAAAGAAATGCCTGACATGACTAAGAGAAGGAATTGTCAGTTTCGCTTGTAGGGAATTTGTGTGGAATAAAAATCGCAGGCATGATCAAGAGAGAAGTACAAGAAGTAAGTTCAAAAGGAACGTTCTAAATCCAAGATAATGAGGCTTGTATAGGACAGTGCAGCATGGAGAGCAGAATGAAACCAGTCTTTGAAGACCTCAACAACAACGCAACGCCGGCCGCGGTGGCCGAGGGGACTGAGGCGCTTCAGTCACGGTCTGCACGGCCACTACGGTCGGGGGTTCGAATCCCCCCTCGGGCATGGATATTTGTGCCGTCCTTAGTATAAGGTAGTTGATAAGTAGTTTTTAAGTTTAGGGACTGATGACCCGTAGTTAAGTCCCATAAGCTTAACAAACATTTGAACATTTGAACATTTTTAAAATGTTTTTTGAAAAACGCAACAACAATAGAGGCTTAACGTATTTGGCGAAGGTGAATTATTTTAAGGCAGCTTAAGATGGATCGTCGGACAGGTGAATAACCGACACGTCCTGAGTACTGGAAAAGGAAGGAAGGAAGCTTGAAATTTAACGTCCCGTTGACAGCGTGGTCATTAAGACGGAGTTTACTCCCAAAGTGTTTGGATAAGGATATGGAAGAAAATTGGCTGTGCCCTTACAAAGGAACCATCCCGACATTAGCCTGGAGTGATTCAGGGAAATCACGGAAAACCTAAATCTGGATGGCCGGAAGAGGATTTGAAACACCGTCCTTCCGAATGCGAGTCCGGTATGTTACGTGTGACGTTCTGTTTTAATTATTCGTACATGCGCAATTCGCAGGTGGCTCAGAATGCACTGTCATACAAGTACGAGAGAAAAATAAAATTCTTGAGTTCTCCGAAAAGCCGTTGCCCTAGCAGCTCATTAAGTTATGACGGAGTGACGGAGCTTAGTCTTAGCTATGACAGGCCCCCAAGGGGCTCACGGTTCTTTCGTGAGCACGTGCGTGGCGAGCACGGCGCCCCGAGCTAATGCAGTCTTCCTTCCTTGTTTACTTTCCGGACTGCATTTCCTTCCCTCCTTTCCTATCCTCACTCATTCCCCTCCTCTCCGGGAGACTGATAACCACAGTAGTTTAGTCCTCCCTATCCCAAACAAACAACCCAACCCAATCAGCTATGACAGTCCACCATAGCAAAATTCTACACGAACTCTCAATGGACCGAATACTACGCACCCACACATCATGTGTGATAGAGAGAAGGATATTCTACATCCACAGTGAACTATATAGTTTCACTGGCTGATCATGAAACTGAAGGGTAACGGCTGCGATACAGTGATGAGAAACAATTCCAGGAATAACGTCCACTGCAAGAATGCGATCGAGCAAACAAACCTAGAAGTAGAGCCTTGCTACTGGAAGTCGCTCTAACATGTGTAAATTTGATCAACGTCGAATATATACTCACACAAACATCTGTCAAGTGCATCGAGTGTACGAACTCATTTCAGTCGTGAGAATAATTTATCAAATTGATCAACAGCATGCAGAACACAGTGAAAATCACCGCCTAAAACTGTCTCCCAGGAACTTACGCAATAGATAAATAAGATCCTCATTATAATAAGGCGAATATTCCATTGTGTGATCAGAACCAGATGGAGCATATGAAACAACGAAGGTGAGGTGAAGAACTCTACATCCTATTCCTCCGCCTGACTCAAGCTCCTCTACCTGACTAATGGGATTGCCGACCGAAACGAATAAGACAGTTCCCTCGAGAATCCAGGTGCTACATAGAAAACAGTTTGAAATCCAGGAAGAAAGAAACTGGCAAATAAAACTTCTTAGGCTACGGCCACACCGGACGCGCCTCGCTTAGCGCCCAGAGACCTCGCGACTCGCCAGGTGTCTCACCTTGCTAAACAAACAGCAGTGGTCTAACGGGACCGGCCTAACTGAACGCCACGTTACTAGTTAAAAAAAAAGTTCAAATGTTTGTAAATCTATCGGACCAAACTGCGTGGTCATCAGTCCGTAGCTTACAAACTACTTAAACCTAGGTAAACTAACCTAAGGACAAACACACACACCCATGCCCCAGGGAGGACTCGAACCTCCACGGCAAGCAACCGCGCGCTCTGCAGCGAGACGCTTTAGACCGCTCGGCTACTCCACCGCGGCACTACGCTAGTTCAAATGTTCAAATGTTTGTATAGCTTATAGGACTTAACTACGGGGTCATCAGTCCTTAAACTTACAAACTACTTATGAACTAGCTAACACAAAGGAAGGCACAAATATTCATGCCCGAGGGGGGATTCGAACCCCCGACCGTAGTGGCCGTGCAGACCGTGACTGGAGTACCTCAGTCCCATCGGCCACAGCGGCCGGCTGACTACGCTAGTCGCTTGGCCTGTCGCTAGAGAAACGGTCGTGTTGGTTCTTCCTGGCTTGTCGCCTAGTGGCTTCGGAGATTGTATCACCAGATAAACGCTGCGATTTCGTTTGTTTCATCACTACCATAGATGACGAAGCACTGATTTCGGCTGTATACAAAAGGGAATGTTTGTGGACTCCCGCTCACGACATTCACAGAGATTCTAGTATTTCAGAATGAGAAAGCCAATCAACAACAGGTGAAAGTAATACACCAAAAGTTCAATCGCGCGGAGTTTTCAGGTGTTCCTCAGGTTGTTAACACATCTGAACCACAGAGGAAAAAAATGCGTTCCATTTTGTCTACAAGAAAAGGCAAGCAGATGTCGGACCTTGAGAGAGGAAAGGTTGAAATACTGGCGCAAGAAATCGACCGAAGCAAAAATGATGATGATCTGTTCTTTCAGAGTTTGTTACCATATAAGGCTGAAATTCCACCTTTGCAAAATTCAAAATTTAATTGTTACAGAACTTCAGTCGGATTAACAAGGCATTTACCAGCCGTCTTCGGAAACTGATGACGTATTAAACAAAAATACACCGTTACAGCCAGCACAGGAAGAAGAGCAATCACTTAATCATTTCCGACTTCGAATGACATTGTATTGTTGCAGCCTCTCAAACGATTTCCCGAACAGTTCATATTCCAAAGAAATACTTTCTGCCCAAAACATTTTCCGACTTAGTAGTGAAAAGGACATTTCGACAGTGCCAGAGAGCGAGCAGCATGCCTATGGCGACTGGTATTGCTCGATGTTCCGGTGTGGCCACCAAGCATACAGGCGAGTCGCGAGGCATCTAGGCGCCAAGCGAGGCGCTTCCGGTGTGGCCTTAGCCTTAGCGAAACACAATGTCTGCACAGGAGTATTATATAATCTTACGTTGGGAAGCTAGATGCAACACGTTAATCTCTTTACATTAATCGTAACAAGTATACATGAAATAAACATTAAAATTCCAATAAGCTAACATGACAAATCTCCCAGTCTCCTGCCACATCTCCTCTCGGATTCCAATGATGAATTCCAGAGAGGGGCGCTAGTACCCATCTTATTCTTTGCTGTTATGTGTACCATTTTCTGTTTAGGACAACTGCTTGCCATAGTAGCCTCTGCAGTCGACGACGAAGGCGGATCTTGTATCACTTCTATAGCAATATCAATATTTGGATCGAATGCCTGCCTCACAGAAAGGTTATTTTAGAACCTTTCTCGCTTACTGGAAAAGGAATCGGTAAAAAACGCGGGATGTGCTCACAGTGACGTACAATATTGCGTAAGTCACTATTGTTGTTGTGGTCTTCAGTCCGGAGACTGGTTTGATGCAACTCTCCACAATACCCTATCATGAACAAACCTCTTTAACTCCACATAAGAACGGCAACCTACATCTGTCTGAATCTGCTTACTGTATCCATCTCTTGGTCTTACTCTGCGGTTTTTACCCCAGAGACTTCCTTCCAACGCTAAATTCACGATTCCTTCATGTCTAAGAATGTGTCCCACCAATCGATCCCTTCTTTTAGTCAAGATATGCCAGAAATTCCTTTCCTCCCCAATTCTGTTCAGCACCTCCTCATTAGTTATGCGATCCACCCACCTAATATTCAGCATTCTTCGGTAGCACAACATTTCAAAAGACTCTATCCTCTTTCTGCCCGCACCGTTTATCGTCCATGTTTCACTCCCATACAAGGCAACAAGTGCCAGAATACAAATCCGAAGGTCGCGGGTTCGATCCTCGCCAGGTCCTAGGATTTTTATCTGTTACTTTCCACTTCTTTCACCTCTGGCAGTATTGCTCATGTGCTACCGAGTAGCACCGTGTTTCGGAACCCACGTTAAACTGTAGGTCCCCCTATAACTGGCTGGGTAAGTCAGTTCGAAGGTCGGCAACGGCATACCACCTCCAAACAGGACCATGCCTAGTAAAGCACTGTGGTGTTCAAACCAATCTCCGGATTGTTGACTGCTTTACCTACTTTTTTTTTTTTTTTTTTTTTTTTTTTTTTTTTTTTTTTTTTTTTTTTTTTTTACAAGGCAACACTCCACACAAATGCCTTCAGAAAGGACTTCCTTAGGCTTAAATCAATATTCGAGGTCAACAAATTTCTCTTTTTTAAAAACGCTTTTCTACCCATTGCCATTCTGCATTTTATATCCTCTGTACTGCGACCATCATTTGTTATTTTACTGCCCAAGTAACGAAACTCCTCTACCTCCCTTACTGTTTCGTTACCTAATCTAATTCCTTCAGCATCACCTGATTTTCTTAGACTGCACTATAATTAAAATGCTACTGTTGGAGAGACGTTCAGAACTCAGTCGCCAGTCGATGTTAGCGCTGAGTCGTGGGACGGCAGAGGTAGGGCAGGGAGCGGCAGTGCGAGATACACGCGCAGGCAGAGTCGGCAGCAGGTGTCTGCGTTAATTTGAAGAGTGCGGCGGTCAGGCGCGCCATTTTAATCAGGCGGCTTTTGCAGTCGCGGCCCCTGGGGAATGCGCCCCCCTCGCCTTCCCATCGCCCTGCCACAGTCACAGTCTGCAACCCGCGCCAAGGTTTTCTTCAACTTGCGATGGCCGCTCGACGTTGCTCTCCCGTACTGCAGCTGCTTTCCGACGACCCCTGTTTCGCCGTCTTCACACTGCCGGCCGTGCCGAGCTGAGCCGAGCCGGGCCGAACCGAACCGAGCCGAGAGATTAAACACGTTGTTTCCATTGTAGAACGACATATTGTTATTAAGAATACTACCTGTTGTAAACGTGGACCTGCCGCGACAGCGACTCCTCTGCTGATATGGCGCTCAATGACACAAATTGTTAAGATACCTCCTACACAGCAATAGATAGTTCTGTGGCTCCATCTCCGCCCAATCTGACGATGCGCTAACAGCGCGAAACGCGTTATTGGAGAATAAAATACTGCAACAGAGACTGAGCATTTTTTAATTATTCAACACTGTGGCTGCACCAGCCGCCACCACCACCATCATGGAATGGAATGAAATGTTCTCAACATTGTTTCCAATTGAGGAGCGTTTTCACAAAACTCAACATCTACGAAAAACAAAATTTCCCGGAAACACATTTTATTGAATTAACTGAACAGTATACACTGCTGATGTCTTATAACATTACATTACATTATGTATCGTCTAGATACATAATATAAGGGTGAAATAAACTTTTCTATCACGTTCCAGTTGCAGATAAAAATACGTAAAAACTATGAATTTTGTCCAAAACTAAACATCTACAGCTCAGTTACATTACAAAAGTCGGGCCCGGTGGTCTTGGGGTAAAGTGCTAGACTGGAAACCGAAGGGTCGCGGCTTCAAAACGCGGTTGGACCTCAGATTTTTTGAGTCTGCACTTTAACTCATCCTTCACTTCTCAACGATGTGAGGAGTCGCCAGAAACGACACGTTTGGATTCCACGTTAAGCTGTAGGTCCCCTTTCCTCGGTTGGATAATTGGGGTAGGCTAGGGACGCGCAAGTCGCCGAAGTGGCGTCCAATCGAAAGAGTTGCACCAGACCAATGAGCCACACGAAATTATTAGTATTATGAGTTCTTTTGACCTGCTGAAGTAATAACAATTTAATAAATTGCTTCATTTAGGTACTGCACTTCATTACTGTCATTGCCATTTTGATCACAACACTGCAGGGCCTTTCTATGGAACTCTTGGGCTTCTTCTGATGATATATCAAAGAACAGCTTTCTTGACGCGCACTTGGTTTCTAGGTGTTATTAAACCTGAAAAATTAACGTCCTTGAAACTACTTATGTTTATTTTCTTCAGTTCAACTATGATTGGAGACGAGAAGTATGTTGTTTTGACTTTACAGATGGCACTTCATTTGTCTGTTTTCTTATAAATAAGAACTCTGGCTTCAGGCAGTTTGAATGGTAGCTTGTTTTTCATTAATATGTTAACAGTGGTCTTAAAATCGTACACATCCCAGTCCTTGCCCAGAACCATACAGGTACTATGGTGACTCAGAACCTCATGATACTGTGATGGTATAGTTATGGATTCGAGTTTACTCAGTTCCTTTTCAATGGTACCAAATATCCTATCAGGGGGTATGCAACTGTGGCCTCTGATTGGGAAGTAGTGAGCAACTTTGTCAAAAACCTTTTGTCATTTCACAATAGCTCTTGACATCATAACACTATTTTGAGAACCACAAGAAAAGGCGCATTGTGAGATCGCGTTTTCTTTCTATGAGAAGTTCTGTTCTAAATTTGACAAAAAGTGTCTAACAGCCCTAAGTTCCATATCTATGACAAGCAGTAGATAGATGTTCAGTTTTGAAAAAACTCGTTTCCTGTAGATGTCGAGTTTAAAAAAATTTCACAGTTTTGTGTGCAAGATTGCACAGGAAAGTAGTACGTTTCGGTATATTCCGTTTCCTGCAATGGATACAGCTCATTTATAAATACACGAATATCCATATAACTCATTTTTGCAAATTTTACATATGTTGAGTTTCTTGAAAACGCTCCATAATTGCAGTGTTAACACTACCGGTCGGGCCGAGATATTTGAAAGACGTTATCAATGACAGTGGCATAAAATTCTACAATATTTTTTCTTCGCCAACCGGTTTTCGGCAGTGACGACATCAGGTGGTTGAAGGCACCGTTGTGGGAACGGGGAGGGAAAGAAGACAATATTGACACATGCTTGAATAAAATATAACAGATCCAATCTATGCTTCCCTAATTCCGAATCGCTCTGTGTACCACCTTCATATCTTTGTTAAAATCGAATTTCTAGTCTCGTATATAGTTTGTGGTGTGGCACACAATTTGAAGCTGACAAGAATTTTTTTTCTCATTCTTCTGAAAATTTGCAACTCTCACTCTGCTAGAATACCAAATATTCATTCAAGATCAAAGTACGTTATATTCAGGTGCACTTTGTAATATATTTAGCCAGGAGGGTTCCGTTTGTTTAAATAACTGAAGTATTCGATACCAAAATTGGTCGTAGTATTGTAGCCTAATATTCTATGTTTATATTACATAAGCATTTTATAGCGCTTCTATCAAGTCTCATTATTATTTGCATTATAGGGTTTTCTAACAAACTAAATTAATTAAGTGTTGAAAGTCGTAAGAACAATGTAAACATATATTAACACTGCACTGATTGTTGTTTACTTACGATCTTTTCTATTGTTTTGTCTTGATAGGAAATATTATTATTACATTTGTCATAATGTTATGTATCTTTACGTAAAGCAAAATATGCATATGTTTCATGAACAAATTGTTAAATATTTAAATATTGTACTTACGTGTTCTAGAATGTTCTAGAATATACACTACGTATTAATACGCGCGAATTGGCGCGAACTCAGTTAGTCTGTAGTAGTAGTAGTAGTATAGAGTAGTATGAAGTTAGTAATGGAGTAGTAACATCTTAGTATGGAAGTGTGTTGTGAACCAGTTTTACTCTTGCATTATTTTTGTGTTTCATCAAGAAGGGATAAATAAATTTGTATAAAAATGAAACGTGTCACATTGTTGGTTAAATACATGACGTATAAGAACCCGAAGTCCTATTAATTTGTGATGTATTATTGGCAGGTGAGCAACGAGATCTACGAGCATTCTACCACTGAACATATATAACAGGTGATGTATTGAAAATGTGGCTTTAATGTATGTCCACTAAAAAGAAATGCGCCACAACTTGAAACTGTTATCGATGTAATGGATCATATTATGAGTCTACCTCGCGACAATGGACGAAATTTCCCAGTTATCGCAGTATCTCCCATCTGGTGTCTGTCATCTCCCCCTGCAAATACCAGATGCCGCCTGAATAATGAGGCACTGATTTGCTACATTACACTCCTCAACATTCATTAACTCAGAGCATAATACTGAAGACCGTCCCTCTGTTAACAAGCATTTTGTTGAGGAGAAGTTAGCGATGAATAATGCAGGAAATCTGTAGACGCAGCCAGGGTGAAGTTGGATTCTCTACGGAGGAAATCTTTCCAAGGCGCTGCTGCAGCCCAGACCGCCACGGTAAGCATTGAGATCTCGGCTCATGCATGAATGTAAGGAGCGTGAGATTCACAGGGGTGTGACTGCAACGGAGAGCCAGTATCCCGTTATTACAGTCCCGTTACTTTCCTCGTGAATCGAGCCGTCCTTAATAGAACCGCTGTATAAGTTTATTGTAAGACAACGCTTAAATGAAGATTATTCCAGAATAAACTGGTGCATTAAATGAAAAGAACAACTTTCAGAAAACTAGAACATCCCATTCCGAGTCTGAGGCGCCTAAATTGGTGTCAGCTGACAGACAAAAGAAAAGGTGGAATCTTAAATTTCACATTGTGACTGGGGAGAAGGTGACAGCATCGTAATGTATCTCGACAATGTACGTCGCAACTTTGTATTAAAATTCACGTATCACTTTAACTTGCGGTGTCACTTCTTACAGAGTTTGGAAGCTCAATGAGAGGAAGATTTCACCGCCATGTTTCACTTAATTCGATACTTATGTGTATCTCCTGAGCATTTTACTCAAAAGTTATTTTTAATGAAATGAATCGCAATTTGCGATCACTTATGGTTTAACTGTACTAGGTTTACATGTAATATCAATGTGCGGCGAATGAAAATTTGTGCCCGGCCGGGATTCGAACCCGGGATCTCCTGCTTACTAGGCACACGCGTTGACCACGGGTTCGGCTGGGCACAAATTTTCATTCCCCGCACATTGGTATTACATCTCAACCTAGTACAGTGAAGCCATAAGTGATCGCAAATTGCGATTTATTTAATTAAAAATGAACGCTGTAACGTCGTCAAAAATATATAATTAAAAGTTATTTCGTGTATTACGCGACTCTCTAAATATGCTTTAATTGCATTTACGGCCCGAATTACATTATACTTTTGGTGCCGTGTGCATTAAACTCTTTACGTGATGTAAAAGTACAGTACATACAAGGGATGGACAATAAAAGTAGAACGCTCGAAAGGGAAGAGGGCACGAAATAAACCGTCACAGCTTGAGAGTGTATGTACTTTTATTTCGGTGAGTCAAGTCTGTTTTTATATATTGTAACGTCCTACCCGAAGGCTTAATATGGTTTTGATTAGAAACGCTATTCTAATGGAAATCTGCTGTTTTTTGCGCAAAGATATATCTTTGCCTGAGGCAAACAGATGGTATTATTATATATATTCCATGAAGAGGGGTTACTGTATGTATTTCTCTTGCGTTGAAAACGAATGGTAATCAATATAATAATAATCATTATTCTAAACTCGTTCTTGGAGTGGTATGGGCATTATTTTCTAAAAAAAAAAAAAAAAAAAAAAAAAAAAAAAAAAAAAAAAATGAAAGCGTTATGTAATCAACAAATGAAACATAATGACATTAATGGAGAATATCAGAGGTCTGTATTCTGTTTAAAAGTGTAATGATTGCTTACTGGTCGAACTATAAGGATCTTTTAACTGTAACGTCTTTTATTGCATATTTAAAGTTATCAGTATCTGAGTATTTTTCTGAACATATCTACTTCGAAAATAAAAGAACAATCGATGTCGATGGTGAGTGCATACGCAGTAAATTTAAAAAGGACCGCATTCTCAAACGCTGTTGTTGTTGTTGTTGTGGTCTTCAGTCCGGAGACTGGTTTGATGCAGCTCTCCACAATACCCTATCCTGAGCAAGCCTCTTCATCTCCACATAAGAACGGCAACCTACATCTGTCTGAATCTGCTTACTGTATCCATCTATTGGTCTTCCTGTGCGATTTTTACCTCACACACTTCCCTCCAACACTAAATTCACAATTCCTTGATGTCTAAGAATGTGTCCTACCAATCTATCCCTTCTTTTAGTCAAGGTATGCCAGAAATTCCTTTTCTCCCCAATTCTGTTCAGTACCTCCTCATTAGTTACGCGATCCACCCACATAATCTTCAGCATTCTTCTGTAGCACCATATTTCAAAAGCCTCAATCCTCTTCCTATCCACACTGTTTATCGTCCATGTCTCACTCCCATACAAGGCAACACTCCATACAAATGCCTTCAGAAAGGACTTCCTTAGGCTTCAATCACTATTCGATGTTAACAAATTTCTCTTTTTCAAGAATGATTTTCTACCCATTGCCATTCTGCATTTTATATCCTCTGTACTGCGACCATCATTTGTTATTTTACTGCCCAAGTAACAAAACTCATCTGCCTCCTTCATTGCTTCGTTTCCCAATCTAATTCCTTCAGCATCACCTGATTTTCTTACACTGCACTCCATTACCCTAGTTTTTCTCTTGTTAATGTTCATCTTATATGCACCTTTCAGCACTCTGTACCTTCCGTTCAATTGCTCTTCCAGGTCCTTTGCTGTATCTGACAGAATTACTATGTCGTCGGCAAAACGCAATGTTTTTAATTCTTCACCCTGAACTTTAATTCCTTCTCCAAATTTCTTCTTGCTTTCCTTTATAGCTTGCTCAATGTACAAATTGAATAACAATGGAGAAAGACTTACCCCCTTTCCAACCACTGCATCCCTTTCATGCCCTTCAACTCTGACAACCGCTTTCTGGTTTTTGTACAAGTTGTAAATAACCTTACGCTCCCTATATTTTACTCCTGCTTGCTTCAGAACTTGAAAGAGTTTATTCCAATCAACATTGTCAAACGCCTTCTCCAAATCTACAAAAGCTAGATGTAGGTTTGCCTTTTCTTAATCTATCTTCTAGGATAAGCCGTAAAGTGAGTATTGCCTCCCGTGTTCCTACATCTCTCCTGAACCCAAACTGATCTTCCCCGAGGTCGGCTTCTACCAGCTTTTCCATCCTTCTGTATATAATTCGTGTTAATATTTTGCAACCATGTCTTATTAAACTGATGGTTCTCTAGTTTTTACACCTGTCTGCACCTGCTTTCTTTGGAATGGGGGTTATAACATTTTTCTTAAAGTCTGAGGGTACTTCGCCTGTCTCATACATCTTACACACCAGGTGAAACAATTTTGTCATGGCTGGTACTCCCAGATACTTCAGTAGCTCTGAGGGAATATCGTCTATTCCAGGGGCCTTGTTTCGACTTTGGTCTTTCAGGGCTCTGTCAAATTCTTCTCTCAATACAGTATCTCCTATTTCATCTCCATCTACATCGTCTTCCCTTCCTACAATACTGTCTCGTTCATTTCCTTTGTATAGTCCCTCTATATACTCTTTCCACCTTTCAGCTTTCCCTTCTTTGCTGAGAACTGGTTTTCCATCAGTGTCCTTGATATTCGTAGAGCTATTTTTCTTATCTCCAAATGTTTCTTTTATTTTCCTGAAGGCGGTATCTATTTTTCCCCTATTTTATACATTCTTCTACATCCTTGCATTTGTCTTCTAGCCACTCCTGCTTAGCCATTTTGCACTTCCTGTCAGTCTCATTTCTTAGTCGTCTGTACTCCATTTTGCCTGTTTCATTTACTGCATTTTTATATTTTCTCCTTTCATCGATTAAATTTAGTATCTCCTGTGATATCCAAGGACTTTTTGTAGGTCTTGCCTTCCTACATATTTTGTCCTCTGCTACCTTCACTATTTCATCTCTCAATTTTACCCATTCCTCCTCTACTGTTTTATTTTTCCCTGTTTCTGTCAGTTGTTGCCTAAAGCTCCCTCTGAAATTCTTAAGAACCTCAGGTTCCTTCAATGTATCCAGGTCCAATCTCCTTATTTTCCTACCTTTTTGTAGTTTCTTCAGTCTCAAACGCTATCCTAAGTGAAATATCTATGTCTTAACTGCAGTAATAAATTTTATTTCAGGGCATTTAATAAGGAATAATATTTTACGGAATAAATTAGTGAGTACAGACTGGAGACTGTGAGGTACATGCACGGGTCATTACGTTTGTTATAAGAATAATAGGACTCTTTAGTGGACAAAATTTGTAATGTTTTCTGACTGTAGTGTTAAACATGATTGTGTGTAAGAACGAGTTCTACGTACTTAAAGAGGAGAGCTGGGCATTTTCGTTAAAGAAGGACAGAGATCAGTGAATGTTATGTTTCATGTTGTTTTCAATTCAAGACATCTTAATTATACTAAAAGGCAATTAATAGTGTAATGAACCATTGATTACAATAGTGAACGGCCAAGTCATAGATGTGGCCATATGAACTTACATACTCTGACAAAGTGAACAGAAATTAAAATCAGATATGTTGATTTCGGTGGTAGACTAGAATGATGTTTTGAATAGCAAACGTGTAAAAGTTGCACACTTTAAATGCGCCACTTGCTATCACAGACAGTAATCACTCCGCAATACTGAAACAGATTTATAGGCTTTTTTTTTTACTTGAATATGAGTCATTAACTTGTAAGTTTGCATACAGATTGACGCATATATATAGTAACAATCATACAGTTACAACACACACACACACACAAACACACACCTGGTCAGGAAACTTCACAATGTTCACTCTTGTAGGTAGTTAAATTTAGAATGATATTTCATTTCTGCCGACTATGACAGCCGAGTAGGAAATTATTCTAAATGAGAACGGTAAGTACTTCTTTGAATTTTGCATCTATTTGAGAATATTAAAGGGTAACTATTTATACAAAGTGATGTTACATTCCAAACCCAAAGAGAACATTTTGGTCCTTCCTTCACTAAACGAGCACGCGCTTGGAACTTTTAATTGGCTCATTCTGCAGCAAAGTTTCATTCTAGTTACGAACTTTTACTAAATGGAAAGACATCTAAAATGTAGAACACTGGGTTGATACTAACAACTGTTAAGCTCTCATCTTCTTTCTTTCCTCAGTTCAGTTTCACACCCGGCAACCGAACAAAATGCTCTTAAAGAAATTTCACAACATTAAATTACTTAGTGACGCCGAAATGGCATAACCGAAGAGCTTTACATGCCATTGTACTTACGAACGTTATTGGTAAAATGAGACAAATTTCCTGTAGAAGATTTTATTTATTTCCAACATGGTATATAAAGTTACTGTCAAACTCTGGATGGTCGTGAGCTAAGCACATAACCCCGCAGTAGTTAAGAATTTGTGTGTGAAGTGGACAATTTCGGTAGATCGGAAAGCGAGTCAGAATGGACAAGGAGATTAAAGCGATCGTTTCCGAACAACGGATAGTCAGGGTTCACGTCCCGATTCTGCACAAATTTTCACCGCCATGAAAAAGCCTAAATAGATGTAATAATGCTCTCTTCATTGGCAAAAGATGGCGACTTACAATCCCTTTGAGATCTCCACGAGAGGACTTCTAAGAACGAGATAAGCATTACAATAACCAAAGAAAGGTAACGAGACGGAGAGTAAAATGTAAGTTTAAACGTGACGGCGAATCTACTAAGTCTGAAAAAATACAGAAGCGGCATATAGGTATGGTGGGGATCATTAAAGCGAAATTGAAGGAAAATAAAGACTTTATTTAGGCGAATATTGTGTTATGTCAACAGCAGCAGAAAACGGTATGAGGGAATATGATCTGTTACGAATACTGTAACACAGAAAGTGAATTGTTAGACAGTGTTTCACTGATACCGTAGCTGTCGTGAGATACGACAGCAAACAGACACAAAAAACAATAGTTCAGTTATGAATACTGACATCTCAAACAGAATATGAGGATTTAGAAATTGTATTTGAGGATATTGAACGCGTTATTGAGTACGCAAAAGGAGGTGGTAGTCTAATAATCATGGTAGAATGGAATGTTACAGTAGAAGCTTTATAGGAGAATGTGGAATTGGTAGTAGCCATGAGACATGAGAAATTCGTATTGAGCAATATACTAAATTCTGCAATATAATACTTATATGACAAGAGTCAACGTGTCGGACCTCATTTTACCGGGCGAAGTGGAGAAACTCGAATGGCATGAGCTAAAGTTCAAATGTTTCAAAATGTATGGGACTTAACTACTCTGATTATCGGTTCCTAGGCTTACTAACTATTTAAACTAACTTTCGCTAAAGACAAAAACTACACCCATGCCCGAGGGAGGACTCGAACATCCTACGACAAGCACCTCGTGCAGAGTGGCGTCTTAGGGCGCTCTTCAACTCCATCGCGGCTCTCCGAAGTACCTGCGGCGGCGCCACATTTCGTGTTTCAGTGCGATTCAGCTGTGTTTCTTCCTACTTATAATGTGATCTGTTTACTGTTGCTAGCGCATATTTCCCTGCTGATAAAAACATGCAAATTTTGTTCATATCCGTTTTGGAAGATTTTTATATACAAAAAGCGGTCTATAGCGGAATATTGGTTATTTATAACCAACTAGTTTCAACCCAATGTTGAACCATCTTCAGGGTTTGTCTCCAAATGTTGTAGAACGTCGCAGAAGGTGCGAGTCGTGAGGTGCTGTCACACCACGTTGAAGATGGATCAATACTGGGGTGAAACTAGTTGGTAATAAAGAACCAAACTTGCGCTTTCGACTGTATTTAAAATTATTATAATGGCGCTATCATCCCAAAGAAAGAAAATGTTCCCACAAATACGTTTTGGAAGAAAAACAGGGTTTTCAAATCAGGTTCAAGATACTGCCAACGTTGTACATGTTTTCGAGAAGTTTCCAAGACCATTTCCTGTGTCAGTTGTAATTTTCCCTGTCAATGTTATGATAGAACTGATAGATTTGCAGCGGGACTAGCGACTGGAAGTCTGTTCCTGTTGCTCTAAAAGATTATCCACATATTAAAACTGAGGGTGCTAAAGATATACCGGTGTTTGTTTCAATAATGAAATTGAAACTGTCATGATTACGTGGCCGATTGGCTGATATCAGTCTCGAAACCGCATCCTCCTGCTAGTGTGCTTAAGCTTTGTACCAGAATACTTGTGCTACGTCTTCAGACAATCACAAGTAATTAAATATGTCTATTTTGTTATATAACTTGTTAAGGATTGTAGTCATGATATTGTCTGTAGTAGGTACCAATATCTTCATAGTACACTATTGGCCATTAAAATTGCTACACCAATTAGAAATGCAGATGATAAAAGGGTATTCATTGGACAAATATATTATACTAGAAATGACATGTAATTACATTTTCACGCAATTTGGAATCATAGATCATGAGAAATATGTACCCAGAACAACCACCTCTGGCCGTAATAACGGCCTTGATACGCCTGGGCATTGAGTCAAACAGAGCTTGGATGGCGTCTACATGTACAGATGCCCATGCAGCTTCAACAAGATACCACAGTTCATCAAAAGTAGTGACTGGCGTATTGTGTTGTTGTGTTGTGTCAGTTGCTAGGCCAGAATTGACCAGACGTTTTCAGTTGGTGAGACATCTGGAAATGTGCTGGCCAGGGCAGCAGTCGAACATTTTCCGTGTCTAGATAGGCCCGTACAGGACCTTCAATATGCGGTCGTGTATTATCCTGCTATAATGTAGGGTTTCGCAGGGATCGAATGAAGGATAGAGCGCCGGCCGCTGTGGCCGAGGGGACTGAGGCGCTTCAGTCACGGTCTACACGGCCACTACGGTCGGGGGTTCGAATCCCCCCTCGGGCCTGGATATTTGTGCCGTCCTTAGAATCAGGTAGTTGATAAGTAGTTTGTAAGTTTAGGGACTGATGACCACGTAGTTAAGTCCCATAAGCTTAACAAACATTTAAACATTTTTTAAGGGTAGAGCCACGGGTCGTAACACATCTGGAATGTAACGGCCACTGTTCAAAGTGCTGTCGATGCGAACAAGAGGTAACCGAGACGACTAACCAATGGCGCCCCATACCATCACGCCGGGTGATACCCCAGTATGGCGATGACGAATACAAGCTTCCAATGTGCGTTCACCGCTATGTCGCCAAACATGGATGCGAGCACCGTGATGCTGTAAATAGAACCTGGATTCACACGTAAAAATGACGTTTTGCCATTCGTGCCCCCAGGTTCGTTGTTGCGTACACCATTGCAGACGCTCCTATTTGTAATGCAGCGTCAAGAGTAACCACATCCATGGTCTCCGAGCTGATAGTCCAAGGTGCTGCAAACGTCGTCGAACTGTTCGTGCAGATGGTTGTTGTCTTGCAAACGTCCCCATCTGTTGACTCAGTGATCGAGACTTGGCTGCACCATCCGTTACAGCCATGTGGGTGAGATGACTGCCATGTCGAATGCTAGTGTTACGAGGGCATTGGGATCCAGCACGGCTTTCCGTATTGCCCTCCTGAACCCACTGATTCCACATTCTGTTGTCATTCGATCTCGACCAATGCGAGCAGCAGTGTCGCGATACGATAAAGCGCAATCGCGATAGGCTTTTTTTATTTTTTACTTTTTTATTTTTTTTTAATTTTTTTTTCCTGACCGGGCGCTCTGAGCCACTGCGCCCGGCGTAATAAATAACCAAACTTGCGCTTTAGACTGTATTTAAAATTATTATAGGCTACAATCCGACCTTTATCAAAGTCGTAAACCTCATGTACTTCTCCTCCTTACACGAGGCATCATAACAACGTTTCACCATGCAACGCCGGTCAACTTCTGTTTGTGTATCAAAATTCGATTGGAAACTTTCCTTATGTCAGCTCGTTGTAGGTGTCGCCATCGGTGCCAACCTTGTGTGAATACTCTGAAAATCTAATCATTTGCATATCACCGCATCTTCTTCGCGTCTGTAGCACGTCATCTTCGTGGTGTAGCAATTTTAATGGCCATGAGTGAAAATATAAGTCTGTTTTGTTATATAACTTGTTAGAGATTGTAATCATGACAATGTATATGGTGGGTACCTTCTTCTTCATAATATTATTTCACACTATTTATTATTTCACACTTAGTTCCATTTGTAGTGACCATGATTCTGACGGTACATTATATTCTTGTTTTTACACGTAGTTGTTTATTCCATCCCTGCCGCCAATCTATACCACGATATTTAGTTTTCCCTCTGCTTTTATAAATCAGTAAAAATAATAGATTTTGCATGCAGTAACATGGCTAGCACAATGTTACTAATGTAATGCATTTGCAATAAAATAATAATTAAGTTTTTTCTTTTTTAATGTTGTTGTTTTTTCGTTGGGATGCAGTACAGTGTATGGTAGGTTCAGGACCATGGTTTGAAAGGATATGCGCAAGGTCTGCATCTAAAATAAGTGATTAGTCTTCAAAGATTTTATTGACAGTATGAATCAGTACTTTTATGTGCATGTGTTGTTACAAATGTCTTGTACTGTTACATAGTTCTGCTACGCAAATAGAAATAGGCAGATGGCTACCTCTTCTGTGATGAACTTCTGGAACTGCAAGCCCCTTATACACGATCCACTTTCTTGCGAAAATTGACTACTCGAAGCGTGGACGGTTTTTCTGCCGTCGTGTAAATCAGGATCCAACCACGGCGCGAGTGCGACTATGACGTCAATAATCTTTCGATTGTGCCGAGTGTAGAGTTCTAAATTTTCGAGTGCAGTGAACACTGCGCATGCGCAGAAGCATCTGCTGCATTGCCCAGCAAAAGACGCAAGGTACTGTTTTGTACACAACGAAGGTACGTGTATGTAGTACAGAACGGAATAAAAATATAGTGTGCCATCACTGGCATTTTAGTTCACGTTTTCCATCAAACTAATACAAAGCATATTGATTATGGATTTATTTTTATTTTTTGTAGAAATGGAGTGGACGAAATAAAGCGTTAAGGCTCTTATTTCGGCTTATGAAAAAGAGAGAGCCCTCTTAAATACAGAACATCATTTATATCACATAAGGTAATTTTAATCGCCTCTAGTATTATTTGTGATATTTGTGTGATACGATGACTGCAGATACTCATTAAAAACGTCATATATTATTTACAATGCACGGAAAGAAATGCTCAAATTAGAGGCAAAGTATCAGCAGTTTGCCCGAAAATTACAGCTGAAGATTGTAAAACCTAACTTGGCACTCGGTGGTCCCATTACGACTCAAAGTTAAAAAGAAAATCGCCGGAGCGAGAAGAGCGTGTGTTCTGCATCCAAACGCTTCTCTTCCTGCTTCTGTGCTCTTTCTTCTTGCCTTCCTGCAAAGCGGTGGCGATTATTTCCATTGCTGCAGCCAATACCACAAGATTTTCATCCATTTCGCCGTGTTGGATAAAAGGCTGTGATTAAAATATAAATCAGCACACGAAGTATTACGACGACAACCACAGCGCAAATACCGCACAGCAGACAACATACACACAAATTTCAAAGCTATCGTATGAACAAAAACGATCACACAAAACAAATGAAACACGGAACCACCAGGGGCGCTGCAGTCGACACACACGATTCGAGTAGTCAACCAATAGAAGAAAGACACTCGTGTAAAAGGAGCTCTAGTATTCCGGGGACTGCCTCGTAGTGGCTACTTTCGTGCTCTTAGCGTAGAGATTACCGTGTCTGTAGTGTGCAGGCATATCTAACCGAACCGCGTTCTTCCTATTGGGTGGCGCGCGAAGGAGGCAAAGAGATAACGAGACTACGGGCGCCTCCGGCGGCCGAAGTACTGTGGAGCGACTTATCGCCTCTTCTTGAAGTTGCACGGCGACTTATGTAGACTGGTGTTGTGGCAAATAGAAACGCCACAACAGTTGTATTCAAGGCGGTCTCGTGTTCAGTACGTGACGGTCCTGCCATCTATGTGGAACTCTGCAATCTATTTCTCAAAGTTTCCGCTCAGACAGGACAGCAGCGTGGTGGGGCAAGTGTACCACTACACAAGAATGAGATGCTCACGGCCCAATTTCGAGTCTGCCATTGCTGAACATCATGTGCCTGAGCCTGTTTCCACTGGTAACTGCCGCGAGGAAAAGCACGCGGAAGCTCAGGGTTGCCATGGACACGTCAGCGCGGCGCATCGCGCCAAGGCAAGGCAACACCACCAAGTCATCAAAGAATCAGTATAAATTTGAAAACTTTTTCAATCACGGAATATGACTGCTACCGTGACGGGTGAGAGGTACGGCGATATGTTACAAAATCGCATCATCGCCAGCCTCGCTGATAAACACCTGCTGGAACGTACGATTTTTATGCAGGATGGCGCTCCACCCCATATTGCTAGATGCGTGAAAAATCTTTCCCGCGCGTCGTTTGGTGATGATCGTGTGCTCAGCCGCCACTTTCGTCATGCTTCGCCTCCCAGGTCCCCAGACCTCAGTCCGTGCGATTATTGGCTTTTGGGTTACCTGAAGTCGCAAGTGTATCGTGATCGACCGACATCTCTAGGGATGCTGAAACACATCCGACGCCAATGCCTCACCATAACTCCGGACATGCATTTAAGTGCTGTTCACAACATTATTTCTCGACTACAGCTGTTTTTGAGGAATGATGGTGAACACATTGAGCCTTTCCTGTAAAGAACATCGTCTTTGCTTTGTCTTAATTTGTTATGCAAATTATTGCTTTTCTGATCAGATAAAGCACCATCTGTCAGACATTTTTGACCCCCCCCCTTTTTTTTGTTCTAATAAAACCCCATGTCATTCCAAGCATGTGGGTCTATTTTTCTCCTCTACCTACATTATTCTGTGATTTATTATGTTTTGAAATTTATACTGACTTTTTGATGACCCTGTACAAGGCCTCACAACGGCCCGTGACATCTACCAGGCCGAGATCGCTAGCTGACTGGCTGGCCGCTGGGGCACAGCCCACGGCCTCGTAACGGCTAGCCAGTTAGCTGGCGGTCGCGGCTTAGTCAGTGTAACTTAACACGGACTGTTGTGAGGCCTTGAAACTAGGCGGTGTGAGCAAGGTCAGAGTATATTCCCACTTGCGAATCTGGCAGGGATAACAGTGCGGTAGCAGCACAGTTTTCATAAGAGCGTACCCTACGGCGCGGTTCGACAAGCTCAGAGACGCTGTTTGTGCATTGCGAACTGACCGCTCCCGTTGCCGTGCAAAGGGCTGCCGGTCTCCAGCCAATCAAAGAAGGTGTTGTATGGGAGGAGAGTACGTTCCTGTCCACAGCGACTACGTGCGTTCTCGGCGGAAAGCTGTAGCGAGCGTAACGCCTGAGCTGAACTATTAATCATTCTATTTTAGGAAACCCATCCAGTAGAATATACTGATTCTTTATTATCGTACAAACTGATATTTTCTCCGTAAAAGGCTGAATTTATTCGTCATAGCTATGGTAATGCACGAAGTGAATTAAAAATGTAAATTTATAGTTTGTAGGCATAAAAACTGAAATGCTATATTTTCTGTGAGATTAAGTTAGTGCCATAAATTAATGGGAATTAAATGTAGCCATCATATCGAAACTGTATTTTAATTTGGGAGCAGATATTGGTGTATTGGTATTTACATTTGAAGCACGGTCAGGGACGTGTTCTGACTGCCTACGCGATCATAACTATCGACGTGTTTGAAAAACGGTTCAGAATATCCAGACGAGGATATTCGTAAAGGATAAAACACATACACACACACACACACACACACACACACACACACACACACACACACACACACACAGAGAGAGAGAGAGAGAGAGAGAGAGAGAGAGAGGAGAGAGAGAGCATACATTTAATCACATGGTCAACATTTTATTTGCAATGATACGGAAGAAGCTATAGCTTTTTCTCTATTGCACTATATAGTTTTTCTAATATCATATAAGGATACAGTGAGTGGCATAATCCTCATTGAGAATTTCTATATCTGTTAGTACTGATACTTAATCGAAACTTTTTTTTGTTATGTTACAAGATGTAACCGTCTTCTAACTACACTTTTTTAATTATTTAAATTTATATTGAAGCCTATTTATTATTAAACATCACTACGTAGTTGTTAGCTTCTGCGCAGAGAGTATTTTAATGGATTTCTCCACGCCAGTCTATGTATTGCAAGCCTCTTCATCACTATACATATACTGCAATTCACATATATTTCAGTGTGTTATTCTTGTCAGGTGTTAGCCTCCCTCTCTATCTTCAACCACACGGTTGCCTCCATTACCATTTTGCGATTCTGAGATGCATCAGAATATGACTATTTCCTATCCCCTCTTTTAAGTTGTACAATAATTTACATTTTCTCTCCAGTGTGAAATAGTGCCACATAATGACTTATACGATATAATTCGACGTTCTTCTGCATTAGCATACCGTTTTGGAAGCCTCCTATCTCTTCTTGACTGTGTTGCACCCACGAAGTACCGGTTGGTTCAGTGAGAGAGGGGCGGTGAGTCTCGTAACAAAGTGTGTGCTCACCGGCGTGCCGGCGTTGGTAAACATTCGAGAGCGGCTGTGGGCTCAGCCTTGCCGAATAAGCAGCTGAGCAGACAGTGCTGAGGCAGCCACAAGTACCGGCGGGGACGTCAAGAAAGCCGTGTGACGAAGCGCGCTGTGCGTGTGCGACAGAGAGGATCGTACAGTGAAGTAACCATATTGCTGGCAAGTGGCAATTACAGCAAAGCACAGCTATCCTGGAACCGGGGCGGGCAGCATTGATCCCCTTTTTTTAGTAGTATCGCTCTTTCGAAACACAGCTTGCCCTTTATTCACATGAAGTGTTAAGTGCCATCGACAAGGGATCTCAAATCGATTCCATATTTCTGGATTACCGGAAGGCTTTTGACACTGTACCCCACAAGCGGCTTCTAATGAAATTGCGTGCTTATGGAATATCTCCCCAATTGTGCGATTGGATTCACGATTTCCTATCAGAAAGGACACAGTTCGTTGTAATTGACGGTAAGTCATCGAGTAAAACAGAAGTGATATCTGGCGTTCCACAGGGAAGCGTTATTGCTCCCCTACACTTCCTCGTGTTTATAAACGATTTAGGAGATAATCTGAATAGCTCCCTTAGACTGTTCGCGGATGATGCTGTCGTTTATCGGTTAGTGAAGTCAACAGAGGATCAAAAGCAACTGCAAAGCGATTTAGACAAAATTTCTACTTGGTGCGAAAATTGGCAATTGACACTAAATAAAGAAAAGTGTGAAGTAATACACATGACCACTAAATGAAATCCGCTGAACTTCAATTACGCGATAAATCAGTCAAACCTTAAGGTCGTAAATTCTACCAAATACCTAGGAGTTACAATTACGAACAACTTTGACTGGAGAGAACACATAGAAAATATTGTGGGGAAGGCGAACCAAAGGTTACGTTTCATTGGCAGAACGCTTAGACGATGCACCAGCTCCACCAAAGAGACTGCCTACATCACACTTGTGCGTCCTCTCTTGGAGTACTGTTGCCCCTTGTGGGACCCTCACCAGGTGGGACTGACGGAAGATATTGAGAAGGTTCAGAGAAGGGCAGCTCGTTTTGTTTTATCACATTACGGGGGGGGAAAGTGTCACGGAAATGTTGCACGAATTGGGGTGGAAATCATTAAAAGAAAGACGTTATTCATTGCGGCGTGATCTGTTTGCGAAGTTTCAATCACCGACTTTTAGTTCTGAATGTGAAAATATTTTGCTAGCACCCACCTACTTAGGGAGACATGACCATCCCAATAAAATAAGAGAAATCAGATCGAAAACGGAACGATTTAGGTATTCTTTCTTCCCGCGCGCTATTAGAGAATGGAACGGCAGAGAAAAGTTATGAAGGTGGTTAATGAACCCTCTGCCAGGCACTTAAATGGGATTTGCAGAGTATCGATGTAGATGTAGATGTAGATGTAGTATAAATAGTGGATGAACCGACGCTACTGGCAAAATCGGTCTGGAGCATGGACAGCGAGCACTAGTCCGTACCCGACCACCCGGCTGCAGTAGGTAACGGTCTTGAGAGACTGTTGCAGCCTCTACAGGTCCAGCTTGTCGCCTGCTGAGATGACGACGACACCGCTGACTAGAGGCTGCCAGTCTTGGCCGCCGACGCGGGCCTAGTAGGCCATCACCTGCTGGCTGGCCGGTCAGTGCTTCCGAGATCCCGCACTGCACGAGTGTGGTGTCCGTGCGGACGCTAACGGCGAACAACTCGGCTACCGACTACACGGCTCCAAGGGCCAGGGCTCACTGCAATGCAGTGTCCGGGCGGACGCTAACGATAGACATCTCGCCTTTTTGTATAAAAGAGTGGAGCCCCTCCACGCTCGCACTAGTGTGGTGACTATATAATTCTACTGTCACCTCTGCATGTGTTAGTATTTCTAATGTAGGGTGTCACAGGAGCGGGTACTGTGATGTGTGCCGTACGTGTGGGTAGGATTACCCATTAATACGGTCAATCGGGATAATAGAAGTAGTCGAAAGCTTTTGAAACAAGAGCGTTTTCAAGATCAAAGAGAAAAAAGTGCCAAGTCAAGTGCCAAGGGGAAAAAAAACCTCTACGACAGTCAGGACCAGATAGTAAGAGCAGTAGCGGATTCTTGCTATCTGCGACAGATTATGCAAGGGTTTGGTTTCGTTAGTTCCTGGGTATCGTGCAAGCTCGGTACCATTTTCATTGCGTGTTTGTCATAAGGTTGTCAATCCGGTTTGATGAGTCGCCCCTTTGCAGCTGGCACTGGGCCACCATTAGCGGCGGCTGGCTGCAGCAATCAAGATTGACAGATAAGTGGTCAATTTTGGAATCGGCCTCTAGTTGATTTGTTAGTGTTTTGTGCTTGTTCATGTTCCCTGCGAATGCCGCTTTGTCGGCGGTGATGGCTCATCTGGCGTTGCCAGTCAGTTGTGCTGTGATGCAGGGGTTCGATGAACAATGGTTTTTGTTTGCGACTATAAAGATTCCCATAGGTTTTTATCTATTCCTGAGAAAGAGTGTTTTAGGTCGGTTGTGCTTCTATCTCGCCTACCGACTACACGACATCGAGGGCTTAGGCCCTCCGCCTCCAAGACAGGGCGGAGAGCCTGACTGTATGAGGGTCGAATAATAAATACTTGAGCATAACTATGACTGGCTCTCTCTCAATCCTTCTGCAGCACAAGTGATGCCACCCTGACAAGCACGCCACGGAACATTTCTAACGGTTTGAGGGCCTTGGCTGCAACAACTGATTTACCTACGTACAAAGATACACTCCACAAAAAATACCTTAACGTCATCAAATTTCTTATTTTCATGAATGCTTTTGCCAGTCCGCATTCTAAAACCCTTTCTACCTTTGTATCCCGCTTCAAGTCTCATAATTACTTTTATTACAAAATGTCTATTCCAAAGACAAAGGTATCAATGACGACTTTTGGCTGCTCTTGTTAAGGTGTTCTATCATTTTCTGGCAAATAAAAATTTCTCTTGGACCGAGTCTCGAACTAGGGCCTCCCATATCTCACGAAAATTATAGAACAACTTACGAAAAGTAGGTAAAACCGCATGTTGTTGTAAAATGCTAATTAAGATCTGTTTATCTTAGAAAGGTGAACAGATGGGGCGTAACAGCTTTGAGATAATTGCAAAACGACATATTGACCACAGTGGTTGACTGAGTTTGTAGCAGTCAGCCACTGTGGTAATATCAATAAGGAGTAGAGCAATGACAACAAATAATTATGTTACAATTTTGAATTTTTGTGTTACGACATGTTAAGCTGTTAGCTAATCTCTGCTAACGCTTGATAATGGTAAACTGACCGAAACCGGTAGCATTGAGAAAAAATAAACAGCTATGGTCAATATGTCGTTCTACAATCTGTCAGTCTGTTAATTACAGCCTAGTATTCGTAGAAGTTGTAGGTACTGTTATTTATTCCTGCTACCATATCTTCAGTGTTTCAAAGACTGCCACCCAATATAGTATAAAGCTTTCTTGAAATCTACAAATGGTATAAACTTAGGTTAACTTTTCTTCAGTCTAAGGTAATCATCAGTACAGTCTTCCTGATATGCATTTTATATTATGTTACTTAGAACCATCTATAGTGGATGTAAACGTTGTTTATCGTACTTATGATAATGCTAATGGCTGTTCCAACTTAATTGATGACTGTATAATATACCGTAGCACTCACAGGATGGTTAAAATATGTTAATACAGAAAATAGTAGGAAGAAAATGATAGACATTTTCAGTTCTAAATAAATGGCTGTTGTTGTGGTCTTCAGTCCGCAGACTGGTTTGACGCAGCTCTCCACGCTACCCTGTCCTGGGCAAGTCTCGTCGTCATCTGAGAATACGTTCGGCAACCTACATCCTTTTGAATCTGCTTACTATATTCGTCCCTCGGTCTCCCTCTGAGATTTTTACCCCACACCCTTCCTTCAAATGCTAAGTCGACAACAGCTAACGACATCAGCAGTTCAGACGGAATATCATCTACACCAGGGGCATTGTTTCGACTCACGTCTTTCAGCGCCCTGTCAAATTCTTCTCGCAGTATCATATCTCCTATCTCACCTTCCTCCACTTCGTCTTCCATTTCTAGAATACTGACTTCAAGTTTATTTCCTTTGTATAGGCCCTCTATATATTTCTTCCATAATTCCGCTTTCCCCTCTTTGCTTTTCGTATGAGTTCTTGACATTCAGACAGCTAATTTTCTTAAATATCTCTTTTATTTTCCTGTAGGCGGTATCTATCTTTCCCCTAGATACTCATTCTTCTACGGTTCTGCATTTGACCTCTAGCCACTCCTGCTTAGCCAGTCTGCACTTCCTGTCAATCTCATTTTTCAAACATTTGTACTCCCTTTTTTCTGTTTCACTTGCTGAATTTTTATATTTTCTCCTGTCATCAATTAAGTTCAGTATATACTGTGTTATCCAGGGATTTCTATTAGGCCTTGTCCTTCTTCCTATATGGTCCTCTGCAGCCTTCACTACCCTATCTCTCAGAGCTACCCATTCTTCTTCTACTGTATTACTTTCACCTCGTTTAAGTCAAACCTTGCCTAATGCTTCCTCTCAACCACCTCTGGTTCCTTCAATTTGTCCAGTTTCCATCTCCTAACCTTTCTACCTTTCTGCAGTCTCATAAGTTTTAATCTGCAGTTCATAACCAATAAGTTACGGTCGGAGTCTATATCTGCCCCTGGATACGTCTTACAGCTTAGAATCTGGTTTCTAAATCTATTCCTGACCATTATAAAGCCAATATGGTACCTTCCAGTGTCTCCTTGTCTCTTCCACGTTTACAGCCTTCTTTCATGATAATTAAACTAAGTGTTGGTGATCATTAAATTGTGCTCTGCGCAAAATTCTACCAAGCGATCTCCTCTTTCATTCCTTTTTCCCAGTCATTATTCACCTACTACATTTCCTTTTCTTCCCTTTCCTATTACCGAGTTCCAGCTCCCATCACAATCAAGCTTTCGTCTCCCTTAACTTTCTGAATGATTTTCTTCAAGTCCTCATACATTTTTTCGATATCCTCATCATCGGCCGTGCTAGTTGGCAGATAAACTTGCAATACTGTGCTCGGTGTTTGTTTAGTGTCTATCTTTGTTCGCGGCGATAATGCGTTCACTATGCTGTTCATAATAACTTACGCGCATTCCTATTTTCTTATCCATTATTTGATCTACTCCTGCGTTACCACCAATTGATTTTGTATTGATAACCCTGTACTCACCTGACCAGAAATCCTATTCATCCTGCTACTGAACTTCACTAATACCTACCATATCTATAACCTACTCATTCCTCTTTTCAAATTGTCTAGCTTACCTACGTGATTAAGGGTTAGAACTTTACACGCTCTGACCCGTAGAAATCCTGTTTTGTTTTTCTTAATGACTACATCCTCCTGAGAATTCCCCGCCCGGAGATCCGAATGGGGGACTATTTTACCTCCGTAATATTTTACCCAAGAAGACGCCATCATCGTATAGTCATACAGTCGAGCTGCATGTCCTCGGGAGAAATAACGGCTGTAGTTTCCCCTTGCTTTCAGCCGTTCATAGTAACTGCAAGGCAAAGCCATGTTAGCTGATGTTACAAGGCTAGCTCAGTCAATCATCCAGTCTGTTGCCCGTGTAACTACTAAAAAGGCTGTTGCCCCTCTTCAGGAACCACACGTTTGTCTGGACTCTCCACAGATACTCCTCCACGGTGGTTGCACCTATGGTACGGTTATCTGCATCTTTGAGGCACGCAAGCCACCCCACCTCGGCAATGTCTGTGGTTTATGGGGGTGGAATAAATGGCTACTACACAAAATAATAGTACAATAATTATACTAAACGTTATTATGAAAACTTAAATTGCTATTATTAGAAATATAGCAAGAAGTTGATAATGATAGTTCATCGAATCTGTTAATGGTGGAATAAGAAAATATGAACAAAAGGCATTAACATAAATTGACGAATTTATACGTTGACATAGAAATCTTTGTTGCAGACGCCGGTTTTTAAGCGTCATCCAAAGTCCCATCGCTACCGATAGCGTCTGTCGCTTCCGCGAAACACCGCGGCAACGCGTTTAAAGCTTACCGCTGCCGCATCCGTGCTAACGCCCCGTAGTGGGAACTGGATCTAGTCCTTTGATGGAGCGCCGAACATTGTCCCGGAAAGTTAGACGAAGACGGAAACGCTCCGTACGAACAGAACTAAGTGAGTGAACTGAAGCGAGTGCTGGAAAGAGGCGTCCATTCTGCCAGCAACGTGGGCTACTTCCACACGAGCGTGTTTGCGACCAAATTCGCGCCCACGTTTCACGCCACTTCTTGCTGAATGGGGCTGGCCACACGACGCCATTTCGCTCGTACACTTATGTATTCACGTGGCGTTCTCGCGGTCCGGTGCATTTTACAGGCGCGTTTTTCACTCGAGCGCGAAACGCGCTGCGGTTTTATGATCCTCCCGTGCGTGGAAGTAATCAGAAAAACTAGCCCTCATACATTTTCCACCATGAGTTCCTCTAGTCCTGTGTGCAGGGGTACTTTCTTTTACTGCCATGCAGTGTCATTGAAAATATAGCCGTCGCGTTGGCCCGCAAAATAAAGCAACAGTCTTGATCAATGGAAAACTTATATACACTGACGTCCAATGGACGATAGAAGATTGTTCATCTATTAGAAAAAATCTCAAATGCCCAAGTCGCATAATGGCTCACTTGTGATGAGTATTAGTGAAAGAAATTTATTTGCGCTTCTGGTATCAAGCTTATTAAACACCTTCCGTTTACCAAGGTGTGTAATAAAATTATCCCGGTTTAACACTATACAAATGTTTGTTAGTGTACGACATAATCACAAAATAAATAACAATGCCAGTTATTGTTGTAACCTAATGGTTTATTAAAGATTGAAGCAATCATTGGTGGTCTTTCCGGATCCCACGTGTATTGTCACATTTTTGATTGGGGAGAAAATAAAATTTTTAATTAACAAATTTTGTCTTGTCTTAACAATGAGATAAATTGACAAGACCTGAATGTCTTCTATGGTTTTGGTAAACTGGGGTTTTGCTCTTTATGTACATGAATTTCATTTTTCTTCTTTTCACGAACACAAAGCACATCATTTTCGCGTTGATAATTTTGAAGTTCTTTGTTTGGTACCATTAGTGGTACCTAACTTTTTTAGCTGAGTTACAATAGCTTCATAGCCTCGTAAAACTTCTGTACGTTATACAGTTGAATTGTTTCCTCGTTCTTCCATGTTCGGTTTACCTTCTGTGCGGACAAGTTCTTGTAGGAAACTAGTAGAAGCTTTCTCAAAGCTTGGATATCTCGTTGACCAGAGATTATACCCACCGAAAGCTACGATGTCTCTCACTTCCATAAATACTCGGAGTGACGAACGATTTGTTGAATAAACACAGCTTTATTGTCTTGTCATTGTATATAACTCATATCTATACATGTATATCATCTGTAGTCTCATTACAATGAGCAATTGTAGTAGGTGTCTCGTTTTTTCTTCTTGACCAGAGTCTATTCAAACGTGAAAAACACCCTTCTTTTTCTATGAAACATATCAGGAAATTCGTCACCTTTAATGTTAATCTAAATAATGATTTTTTACTGTTTTGTTGCATGGTGAAAACACTGCAATCCTCTCCATGTTTACTCTCAAAGTACATTCCATTAATACCACAGATCGGAATGGAAACAAAGAAACATAATCTATTGATTTATATCTGTATTTTCCTGTCTCCTAAAAATTGCGGTACAACACTGGAAAGCTGTACACGTCAATCCAATATTCAAGAAAGGTACTAGGAGTGATCCGCAAAATTACATGAATATATTATTGACGTCGGTTTGCAGCAGGATTTTAGAACACATACATTCCTCAAATATTATGAACTACTTCGAAGACAACGACCTATTGTTCTATACTCAACACGTATTCAGAAGTATCGTTCTTGTGAAACACAGCTAGCTCTTTACTCACATGGTGTGAGGAGTGCTATCGACAAGGGATGTCAAATTCCGTATTTCTAGATTTTCTAAAGTCTTTTGAGACTGCACCTCACAAGCGTCTTCTAATCAAATTGAGTGCTTATGGAATATCACCACAGATGTGCAACTGGATCCGTGATTTCCTGTCAGATAGGACACAGTACGTTGTACATCATCAAGCAGGACAGAAGTGATATTTGGCGTTCCCCAGCGGAGTGTTATAGGACCCATACTGTTCCTTATTTTTATAAACGATTTTTAAGACAATCTGAGTCACTCTCTCAGACTGTTCGCGGATATGCTGTCATTTATCTATTAGTAAAGTTAGCAGAGGATCAAAAGATACTGAAAAATGGTTTAGATAAAATATCTCATGGTGAAAAAATTGGCAACTGACCCTTATTAATGAAAAGTGTGAGGTCATCCATAAGAACTCTAAAAGAAATCCGTTAAACTTCGCTTATACGATAAATCAGTCAAACCTACAGGCCGTCAATTGTACTAAATACCTAGGAGTAACAATTAAATTGGAAAGAAAACACAGAAAATATTGCAGGGAAGGTGAACCAAAGACTACGTGACACTGCCAGTACACTTAGAAGATGCAACAGTTCTAATAAAGAAACTGCCTTCACAACATTTGTGCGTCCTATTTTGGTGTATTGCTACGCTATGTGTGATCCACACCAGGTGGACAGTGAAGAGAAAATTCAGAGAAGGGCAGCTCGTTTTGTGTTATCGCGGTATAGGGGAGAGAGTGCCACGGAAATAATGCACGAGTTGGGATGGAAATCATCAAAAGAAAGGCGAGATTTACAAAATTTATTTCACCAATTTTCTCTTCAGAATGTGAACTTATATTGTCAGTAACCTCCTACATACGGAAACAAGGTCATCATAATGAAATAAGAGAAATCAGATCGAAAACAGAAAACTAGATCAGAGGACGGCAAATAATATTAGTTGGGGTCCGTATACTTTTGAAAATTTTTATCGAGGTCCAGATGTAAATAAGAATGTTCCTTATTAATTTTTATTTTAATTTTCACTCACAAAATGATATCAATTACAATAGATGTAAAATAACAATGTACAAGCAATCCAGAAAAACTTATATTATTTGATATTTATTTTTACTTCTACTCGCAGAAAGTATGAAATGAAATGAATACTCAAACTTTTATTGATAAGTCCAGAAACTGGTCATGCATTCTACATACTTTTTTTTAAATTTTAATTTTCACAAAGAAAGTGTGAAATATAATGTAATGTGCATATATCTGTTAAAAAATTCATGGGGAAAATTACATTTGTGGTCTTAAGGAGGTACGTAAAGTTAGATTCACGTGCGGATGACCTTATGCGAATAGCGTCTTCAAAGTGGACGGTCTTGAGCGAAAGTTATTCTCCAAGAAATTCATTTTTGAAAATGAAATTTCACAAATATATGTGGAGCCAAACATAGCAGCCAGGTAGGTAGCTAATTCTTTCTAATTTTCATATTTTTCCGGGACACGTTGACTTCAAGATACTTCAGTAGGTACAGTTTTATACGTTTGCAAGGAAATGTCTTCCTGGTAGTCTATTGTCTCCATTTGAAAGGTGGAATAACGTCGCAACCACATATGTGCATTCTCCTGCAGGATAAACCTGAAAAGGTGGTTTTGAGAATCGTGAAAACTTGACTATTTCTGAAAAGTCTGAATCTTACTGCAAATCCCTTCTTAACATGTGCCAAAAAATCTTATAAAATGGAAATATCTATTTCAGGATTAGTTTTATATTCAAAAATTGTTCCGAAACGAAGAAATTCTTTATTTAAAAGTTTGTTTCAAAAGAACCAGTTTGCGACAGAATGATGATATAATTTGAATCAAATCACATTTTAATTTCCCATTACCTTAAAGCTCGGTGTTGTTACCTACAGAAAAAAAATGTTTTTTCAATAATTAGAGTTTGTAACTTACAATTTGAAAATTCTTTTAGCGATCTAGTTTTCGGCCTTCCGCGGACCGGACGTGGACCGCGGTCCGCCAGTTGCCGACCGCTGCTTTAGGTGTTTCTCTTCCAGCGAGCTGTTAGAGAATGGAACTATAAAGAAATATCATAAATGAGATTCGATGAAGCTTGTGGCATGCACTTTAGTGTCACTTGCAGAGTATCGATGTAGATGAGGAAGACCAAATATTGATGAAAGTATTAAATTTATTACGTCTGTATGGAATAATAAGGCTATGAATAAATTAACTAAAAAATTCGTGACGACCACTGACAAGGGGCTAACAAGAAAACTCCGCGTGAATCATGGAGACAAATTTCAATGACATCAGTATATTAGGACGTATTAATTGAATGACACTTTTACGTGGTACAGTCAATAATTTCTGACCCATGATACCTGGAGTATAGAAACACACAAGACTCTGTGGGTGTCAAACACTGCCATAAAAAGTCGTGAAGTGTGCCAGCGTGTGAAACGCTAACAGTTGTGTAGGTGCCTATCTTCCAGGCGTCAAGACTAATAGCTTACTGACTGTACCACGTATAATGAGCAAATAGGGAGTTTCCTATTCCAGAAACGACTGAAAGTATTAATACAATTCAAATGTTCAAATGTTTGTTCAGCTCAACTGCGGGATCATCAGTCCCTATATTAATAAGAATGAGGAATGGTAGTTGAGGCAATTCCATTATAACTAATGGAAATAGAAGGGTCAGTAGGATGTTTAACAGGATAAGGTCTCATTGTCACTCATTACAAAAATTCTCATCAGCCAGAAAGACGTAAGGCATTTTCAGTCCAGCAGGATCTATCGGATGTTACGCCGCTTGTCGCAAATCCGAAGATCCGCTCTAAACATTATGTTACCTACCTACACTACTGGCCATTAAAATTGCTGTACCAATAAGAAATGCAAATGCTAAACGGACGTTCATTGGACAAATATATTATACTAGAACTGACATGTGATACCATTTTCACGCAATTTGGGTGCATATATCCAAAGGAATCAGTACCCAGAACAACCACCTCCTGCCCTAATAACAGCCTTGATACGCTTAGGCCTTAGTCAAACAGAGCTTGGATGCCTTGTACAGGTACAGATGCCCATGCAGCTTCAACATGATACCGAAGTTCATCAAGAGTTGTGACTGGCGTATTGTGACGAAACAGTTGCTCGGCCACCTTTGACAAGATGTTTTCAGTTGGTGAGAGATCTGCAGAATGTGCTGGCCAGAGCAGCAGTCGAACATTTTCCGTATCCAGAAAGGACCGTACAGGACCTTTAACATGCGGTATTGCACTATCCTGCTGAAATGTAGGGTTTCGCTGCGTTCGAATGAAGGGTAGAGCCACGCGTCGTAACACATCTGAAATGTAACGGCCACTGTTCAAAGTGCCGTCGATGCAAACAACAGGTGACCGAGACGTGTAACCAATGGCACCCCATACCATCACGCAGGATAATACAGCAGTATGGGATGACGAATACACGCTTCCAATGTGCATTCACCGCGATGTCGCCAAACACGGATGCGACCATCCTGATGCTGTAAACAGTATCTGGATTCATCAGAAAAAAAAAAGTTTTGCCATTCGTGCACCCTGGTGCACCCTGGTTCGGTTCATCTCAGGCGCTCCTGTCTCTCATTCAACGTCAAGTGTAACCGCAGCCATCGTCTCCGAGCTGATAGTCCATGCTGCTGCAAACGTCGTCGAACTGTTCGTGCAGATGGTTGTTGTCTAGCAAACGTTCCCATCTGTTGACTCAGGGATCGAGACGTGGCTGCACAATCCGTTACAGCCATGCGGGTAAGATGACTGCCTTCTCAACTGCTAGTGATACGAGGCCGTTGGGATCCAGCATGGCGTTCCGTATTGCCCTCCTGAACCCACCGATTCCATATCCTGCTAACAGTCATTGGATCGCTACCAACGCGGGCAGCAAAGTCGCGATATGATAAACCGCAATCCGACCTTTATCAAATTCGTAAATGTGATGGTGAGCATTTCTTGTCCTTACACAAGGCAAAGCCGGTCAACTGCTGTTTGTGTATGAGAAATCGTTTGGAAACTTTCCTCATATCAGCACGTTGTAGGTGTCGCCCCGGTGCCAACCTTTTGTGAATGCTCTGAAAAGCTAATCATTTGCATATCAAAGTATCTTCTTCCTGTCGCTAAAATTTCGCGTCTGTAGCAAATCATCTTCGTAGTGTAGCAATTTTAATGGCCAGGAGTGTAATTCCGTTGCTGGGAATATAGTAGTGTCTCTTCAATGAAGAAATGTTCCTATATCTCTGAATTTCAAAAATAACTGCTGTCTCCTATGACAAAGTACAACATAAATGTAGTTTCTGTAGTCAATTTTCTACTTACAAACACCATATACGGAGGGAAGTATGCTGTCTTCTCATAATGGTGGCTTGTAGACTTAGATTCTTCTGTAATTGATGGTGTCGTAAATTTCTTTTACCTTTTGGCACATGAAAGTCCACGTTTTATAATAATGATAACAATTGTGGATCGCCCAAGAACAAACTCGGCATGTAGGGAATATTTCTGTTCGGTAGCAGGAAAATTTGCTTTGATCTATTAGAAATGATTTATAAAATCGTATGGATATGTATTTGTCCTTTGCACATTATGTTTTAGGAAACAACTTCTCCTGTGACATAACGTTTTCCATGTGCTATATGCTGCATCCTTCTTTTGTCCTCGCTACATTGTATAAAATGAAGCTAAATTTGGAAATAAGGTACTGCCTTCATACATAATATGGTATAGCACACAGATGCACTTCAAGAGTGAGTTTGTAAGATCGTTATCATCATTTGATTTATGCATTTAAGCGTTTAGTCTGGAGCGTACTTCCCCCATACAATACTGCTCCCCTATTCAATGCTAACTTTCTTATATCTCATATTAAGGCTGTTACTTCGAAATCATTCTTGAACGAATCCAAGTATTTTTCCTCGGACTACCTCCACTCCAACTAACCTCTACGTACACTGAAATTTAACCAATCTTTATAACCGAAAAATATAATTTCCTACTATAATAATAATGTCGTGTTGCTCATCGGCCTGGTGCAAGTCTTTCAATTGGACGCCACTTCGGCGACTTGCATGTCCTTAGCCTACCCCAGTTATCCAACCGGGAAAAGGGGAGCTACAGCTTAACGTGGAATCCGAACCACGTGTCGTTTCTAGCGACTCCTCACATCGTCGATATGTGAAGGATGGGTTAAAGTGCAGACTAAAAAAATCCTTTCGACGGGGTTTCGAACCAGTGACCCTTCGGTTTCTAGTCGAGCGCTTTACCCCCAGATCACTGGGCCAGACTTTTTCCTATTATGATAACTGCCTGTATATTGCTAATTTCCCAAATATAGATATCTAAACTAATAAATACCTTAATATTCCAATAAAATTTAAATATCTCCGCATATCCTCTTCAGTCCCGAGCACATATTGGAAATGTAAATGAACTATTTTTGTGTTATTTAGTTTATTTTAACGCTTATTAACAATAAATAACAGTCCAAATTTTTTTACAAGCATACTGATTTTTTTGTGTAGTTGGTATCATATACAATACCTCGGGACTTGAGCAAGACAGCTATACTCACAACTATGTAGTTCCTTGTTGCTTAATTAAAAAAATAAATCGTCACAAACATTATACTTAAAGTTCATATTTGCTGCAGCATTTAACAATATTTCAAAATGCGATCTTTTAATAATGGTAAATAAACAATTCAAAATTTTCAAACAAATTTACCATTAAAAAATTCAAATTTTTGTTGCCTTTCTCATATTATCTCTTGTTTCAGAAAAGAGTTTGTGTTAAAAGTCCTGAGTAATTTGTTGAAACAATTCCTGTCGGTAGTGAAGCAAAGGAACACTTTTCACGCCGTGCAAATGTGAGGCCTTTACGGCCTTCTGCCCTGCTTTTCTTCTGAACATGGTCCATCATTTCAAGCAAATGATGCGTACTTGTTTGCCTTATCTCCTTTTGGTGGTAGTGAAACAGGACATCTTGTCCTATTTCTTTCTTGGGAACAATCTTTATCGGAGACTGGTTCTTGCTCCACTTGACCTTTTGTGGAAATGTATCAAGTTTTCAGCAATATCAAGCTTGAACTGGTAGTATGGCATTGTATGTTTCTTTGCAATACCCTTTTGCATTGCACTCTTCCTCTATTGCAACCATGGAGCAGCAATTGCAAAATCCATGAAGTGATGAATCACTGTAATAGTCCACTTGTGGGACCTGGCTCTCATGGCATATTTCCCCAACGTCCTATCTAACAGGTATATACCTGCCATGTTAGTATTGCATGCCTTTACCACACATGGGCAAGGAACTTGGACATGAACTATCTTCAGTTTCATTTCATTGCATTAAAAATAATCTTCATCATCAGATTCATCAATTTCTATGTCAGAATCGTATGGATTAATTCTGTTCACCAAGTCAAAGATCTCATCCATCAGTCAACACTAGGAATCAAAGGAGAAAAAAATATAACCTCACTTCCACTGATGTAAACAAAATCGGCTTTGAATCCCGAGGTATTGTATATGATATCCGAAAATTCAAAGCTTTAAAATCTGTTACTACGTCGATTTACAGTTAGATATTAACTGAGGGATATCTGTACACATTCGAAAAGATATTTAGGCACACCGCTTTACCTTTATACCGTCGAGACAGGTTGTGGAGCTGCGGAATCCGAAGTTTTCATACGTTACTGTCAACTATTAGTATTCAGGAGAGGAACGAACAAATGATCTGCAGCAAGTGCGAAGGCTGTAGTACATGATATCACAGAACAGAAAACATTCAGCTGACTAGGGGCCCAAGAAAAAAATAACCTAGAGGTATCATATATGATACCTGGGGACTGAAGAGGATATAAAAACCAAACTTTAATATAGGAAAGCACCGGTGCCACACGGCGCGGTATAGGGCCTCGCAAGCACCGATTACTCGAGTTGGAGAAGGCTGCATTAAAGGGTTAAAGGCTTCTAGCGTGACGAATCTTGCAGAATGGAAAATTCATTACACCAGGAATGGCGCAAGACGTTTAACGCGATCTCTTCGATTGCAGTTTATCCCAGGCGTCCCGAACACGAAAAAAGAAGAAAGCGAACTGTGTGTGTGAGAGAGAGCAGAGGTCTTAGCGCTCTTCCGACGCGCCGTAATCTCGCAGCTGGATGCCTATCGCCAAAGACTGCCTCTTTGTCGCCGGCGATTACTCTGGCAGCCGTGGCGCTGCAGTCGCCGTCCCCCCTCCCCTTCCGTGACCGAGAGCGCCGCGACATCCGGTTCCGGTCCGCCACGCTGGCTGCAGAGAATCGCGAGGGGCGCTTTTTATGAAACCGATTTTCCAAAAAAGAAACATTTTAATAGAAAAACATGCATTTCTTGTATGTCGAAAGAAATTTAATATTAGGAGGCTGATTTTTATTTTTAATGTTTATTTATATTGACCTGTTTCCTGAAACTACTAGATTATACATAATACGTAATTTATAACGATTAGATATGTGTTAATTACCATGGCTTTAATGAAATTTATATTTAAATGGCCGAAGTATTCAAACAGAACGAAAACAAAATTCGAAATAAGTGACCTACAACGCCACTAAATGAGCTATGACGACAGCAGAAATAGTTGGTAGCGTAATTGTGTGTTTATGTCCGATCATAAAACTGCAATGACTATTTTCTCGAGAAATTTTGAGAGTTGAATCGAAAGGCATTGGCTCATTATTATTTTAAGTACCTACAAATTTTATGCACTATATATATTAAAAAATCCGATATCGCCTTCTTTTTGGCATTCTCCAAGATTCAAGTCGTCGCAAACCAGAAAGAATCGTAAGAACAGATTCACAAGGTTAGAGTCCAACATCCATGACACAGACATATATTGCCATCTATGAACAAGAAGTAGAAGTAAGAATCGTGCCAATGCAGACTAAGGAATCGCGAAAGAATCGTGAACGAATCGTAGGAATCGATTCACAATGTGGGATTGAATCGTAAGAATCGATTCCTAAAAAATAATCGTGACGCCCAACTCTAATGATAACTGCCTAGCCGGCCGCGGTGGCCGAGGGGACTGAGGTGCTTCAGTCACGGTCTGCACGGCTCTGCGGTCGGGGGTTCTAATCGCCCCTCGGGCATGGATATTTGTGCTGTCCTAGTTCATAAGTAGTTTGTAAGTTTAGGGACTGATGACCCCGTAGTTATGTCACATACGCTTTACAAACATTTGAACATTTTTTGATAACTGCCTACATATTGCTAACTTTCCAAATATGGAAATCTAAACTAGTAAATACCTAAATAGTCCCATAAAATTGAAATATCCCGCACATAAAAACCAAAAATTAATAACGAGCGTAATATCGGAAAGCACCGGTACCGCACGCCGCGGCATAGACGCGCGCAAACACTGATTACTCAAATTGGAGAGGTCTGCATTAAAGGGTTAAGGGCTTCTAGCGTGACGAGTCTTGCAGATTGGAAAATTCATTACGCCAGGAATGGCGCAAGACGTTTAACCCGATCTCTTCGGATGCAGCTTGTCCCAGCCGTCGCAAACACGAGAAAAAAGAGGAAAGCGAACTGTGTGAGAGAGAGAGCAGAGGTCTTAGCGCTCTTCCGACGCGCCGTAATCTCGCAGCTGGCTGCCTATCGCCAAAGACTGCCTCTTTGTCGCCAGCGATTACTCTGGCAGCCGTGGCGCTGCTGTCGCCCCCCCCCCCCCCCTGCGACATCCGGTTCCGGTCCGCCGCCGCGCCACGCCACACCGGTTGCAGAGAATCGCAGAGCAGCGCAGCGAGTTTAAAAGGCGGCGTTTCATCCGCGAGGGGCGCCACCGAGCACAAAGGCAGCGCGGCCGGATGTCGCGGCAGTTTCACTGGCGCGCTGCACGCCGCTAACTGGCGAGCAGGTGCCTCGCCGGCCCGGCAAAGCGCTCAAACGGAGCACGCAGTTTTGCATTGCAAATCAGAACACGAGCTTGGCAGACGGCGCGGATTGAAAGCGAGTTACAACCCGTTCTGGAAGCAGCTTGTTAGGTGTGTTAACAGCCGACAGTTTCGTCGCTTTTGTATAACTAACTGAAAATGAGAAGTAAAATTCTGAGCGTTTGGCTTAAAGCGTTGCAGAGGCAACATTTAAAGAGATAAACCTCAGGCGTCTCGTTAGATGTTGCTGCCGTCGTCTCTCCTGTGTAAATTTGTATCAGAACGTTATTAACCCTAGGAGCACCAAGGTATTTTAAGTTACACGGAGCACCAACCAAGGGCAAAATTTGCCCGTGTTACAAAAAAGCTGTAAATCCTGTAAAAATGTATTTATTTTAAGTAATTCTGTTTACAATGTAACATCAGTTCAATTACTGACAGGAAGTTTTAAAAACCCAAATAAAAACACTTGTACACTTGTACAAATATGTTTCAAGGTACATTAAAAAAACAGGTCTCTTGACTTGGAGATAATACTAACATTTACAGATGACATTTACCTTCTGCACACAAAATGATTGATTATGAATGTCTCTTACAACATGTTAACTTGGTTTTTGTGATGCTGTCCCTGGCTCTCTGGTTACTTGCACTCTTCAAGTATATGTAGCACCTTGCTTTCCTAGTTGGTTCTTCATCTGCAGCAGTTTTGGTCACCTCTAGCTTTTTTCCAAGGATCTCTCCCATCACACAAATAATGGGCAACTGGAGTCCTTTCAAGTCCCTGGATCGCTCTTCTACATGTGGTTTCAAAAGTTCAAGGCCTAATTCATGGGGATACAGTTTCTCGCATTTGATTTCCTTTTTTCCACTCAGGCACATTCATCTGGAACAGTGTGTACGAGTTTATTTCAGCTACATCAAGTAGGCTGTAGAACATGGACAGTGGCCATCTTCTCATACCCCATTTTGTAGAGTACGCCCTAGCCATTTGATCTGTGGCATCCACTCCTCCCTTAGTGTTATTATAGTATAGGTTTTTATATCTTTTCTTCTTTGGTGTATCATCATCTACTCCTGCATCATGATGTTGTCTTGACATCATCCATAGGTTTTTTTCCCTTCGTGATGTAAAAGACAATTGTTACTGGAGACTTCCCATCAAAGCATATATTTTAGTTTCGTCAATAGGAGATACATTTTATCTTTCAGTTTCTTCATTTGTATGCTCAACAATTTTCTGTACTACTTCAGGTGTGAAAAATTTCTTGAATGATTCACATATACTTTCCCAGCAGTAGTTACTCCCTGAGTTCATGAACTATGTTGGCAAAATCCCTTTTACAATGCCTTGGAGCTTCTGAAAGGTACACCCTACCAGAACTAGGAACATATTTGTTGGGAGCGTTACCTGCATGGGTTGTTTCTTCTTCGTCCTCTGATTCTTCATTTGAGCTCTCTGTGTGAGCCGATTGAGAGCCACTGAAATGTGATAACTCATCGTCTGCTAAAAGTTCAGTAAAAATTTCGGTGTCGTTCAACCCTCTACAACTCATTTTAGAAGATGTAATTGACAAGAAAGGCCTTTGCTCTACTGTGGCAAACTGCTAGTAACAATAGTTAGTCTCAACAATGAATATCAAACACAACAATCAGACTCTCAACAAGACATGAAAAACTCACAGTCATTATTGCCAAACGAAATTTATTATAAGAAACATGTAAGGGCAGTCTTTGCCCGTGCTTGGAGGTTGTACGAGGCATGAAGAATTATGGTCACATGGATTACCAACCCAGAGCAAACTGTGCCCTTTGGCATAAAATTGCTATATTTTGTTATCAGTTTTTAAAATTGTAGACATGTAAATGTGTAGGGTAGTACTTTATAAGGTGAGAGACAAATTGAAAAAAACCCATAAACATTGAACGATATTAATTATGACTTTTTAATAAAAGAAAAGTGTACGGGCAATTTTTCCCGTGATTGGTGCTTGCAGGGTTCTACTTGGAATGACTATCTCTTTTAACTAAAAATTGAGAAAATGGCTTCAGGCTTTATTTTATCTTTTAAGTCATTTTCATTTATTTATATATCCATTCCGTACGTCGTACGAATTATTTACAGACGAATGGAAAAACTTGTAAAATCCGACCTCGGGACAGATCAGTTTGGATTTAGGAGAAATGTAGGAACACGGGAGGCAATACTCACATTACGACTTATCTTAGAAGACAGGCTAAGGAAAGGGAAACCTACGTTTTTAGCGTTTGTCGATTTGGAGAAAGCTTTTGACATTGTCGACTGGAATACACTCTTCCAAATTCTGAAGGTAGCAGGGGTAAAATATAGTGAGCGAAGAGTTATATTCAACCTATACAAAAACCAGACAGCGGTTATGAGAGTCGAAGGGCAAGAAAGGGACGCAGAGATTGGGAAGGGAGTAAGACAGGGTTGTAGCCCTTCCCCAATGTTGTTCAATCTGTACATTGAGCAGCCAGTGAAGGATTGGAAGGAGACATTTGGAGAGGGCAATAAAGTGCAGGGAGAAGAAATAAAAACTTTGCGGTTTGTCGATGATACAGTAATTCTGTCAGAGACTGCAAAAGATCTGGAAGAGCAATTGAATGGGATGGACAGTGTCTGGAAAAGAAGATATAAGATGAACATTAACGAGAGTAAATCGAAGGTAATGGAATGCAATGTCAGAAAATCAGGCGATGCTGAAGGAATTAGATTAGGTAATGAGACAATAAAAGTAGTAGATGAGTTTTGTTTTTTGGGTAGCAAGATAACTTCTGATGGCCGAAGTAAAGGAGATATAAAATGCAGAATGGCTATGGGAAGAAGAGCATTCCTGAAGAAGATAAATTTCCTGACATCCAATATTAATTTAAATGTTAGGAAGTCATTTCTGAAAGCATTTGTCTGGAGTGTAGTATTGTGTGGGAGGGAAACGTGGATGATAAGGAATTCAATAAAAAGATGATAGAAGCTTTTGAAATGTGGTGCTACAGACGAATGATGAAAATTAGATGGGTAGATCACGTAACTAATGAGGAGGTGCTTAACCGAATCGGGGAGAAAAGGAGTTTCTGGCATATCCTTACCAAGAGAAGGGATACATTGGTTGCACACATTCTGAGATATCAAGGAATTGTCAACTTAGCATTAGAAGGAAGCGTGTGGGGTACAAATCGTAGAGGAAGACCGAGGGACGAATATAGTAATCAGAATGAGAAGGATGTAGGTTGCCGAACGTATTCTCAGATGAAGAAAGTTGCACAGGAGAGGGTAGCGTGGAGAGCTGCATCAAACCAGTCTGCGGACTGAAGACCACAATAACAACAACGTCATACTTTTTTCTGGACGGCGTTACATCCAAATGATGTGTTATAATAACAATCCTTTATCCTGTGATTGTTGCATTTCTTCTTGTTTCCTTTCTAGAATAAATTGGAGTGGAATTGCTTATATTGCAAGACACCTTTTTGTATTTATTCATCCAAACATGTTTCAGCACTTTGTGCCATCTTTTTTTTTTTTTTTTTTTTTTTTTTTTTTTTTTTTTTTTTTTTTTTTTTTTTGTACGAAAATTGCTGATGTTCGTTATTCGACTAAAATATCTGTTTGTTAATGGAGTTTCAAATGCAGAAATATCGTTTTACATCGTGTATATTTTGATGGATGACTGAGCTGCCCGTTCGCCATACGTTTTTACGAATTTAGGTCTATAGCGAATATTTTAGGAAAAATGTCGTATTTTTAGGCGTACATTCAGTTACATACCTTATTTTGAGTTAATAGCACCGTTTATTTCTTGCTCTAAGTGTGCAATAATATGCTTTTCACCTTTTAATCTGCAACAACAAAACGTTTTCATTTCCAAAACCGAATAAATATTTCTGTTCATTGTCTTTCCCCTGAGTATTATAGTATAGCTCTTTTCTGCCATAATTACTTATGTGTCGTGGTGTTTTTACTTTTGTTTTCGTCGTCTTGTCATTTTGTATTATCAATACAAGAATAAAACGACATAACACGACGAGTAAAAGGAAAAATATAAATAACAGTACAAAAAGTAAGTAACGCGGTAAAGTGCCACTTATACATATGCCGTACTATGAAGAAAGACAATAAAGAAACGTTTTTTCGTTTTGGAAATGAAAAAGTTTTGTTCTTGTAAATTACAAGCTGAAAAGTAAATTATTGCACAATTACCAAAAATATAAACTCTGCCACCAACTTCTCACAATGTATGTAAATAAATACAGGCCAAACGAATTCGACATAATTGCTAAAAGATAACCTATAGACGTAGAATCCTATAACATATGTAAGTGAACAGCTCAATGATACACGAAATAACTTTGTTATTTTATAGTAATTGCTGTTTAAATGTTTGTAAACCTGTTGGACCAAATTGATAAGTTCAACAGTTCCTAGACTTACAAACTATTTCAACTAAGCTTACACCAAGGATGAAAACACACACACACACACACACACACACACACATATATATATATATATATATATATATATATATATATAAGCCCGATGGAGGACACGAACCTCCGGCGGGAACGGCCGCTCAGTCCACAGAATGACGCTATAGACCAAGCGGCCATTTCACGCGGAAAAAGTATAAATACGTACCTATGCATTTGAAAGTCTATAAATAAACTAAAAAAATCATCCAAATGTTTATGCAATCCACAAAAAACAGTAACTTTTATAAACAATGTTCAGAAATGATCTTCGTGTATGTAAAAATGGATTTAGTCTTGATAAGACTGTTCTTTAGACTACGTACGTGACGATTTGTCGTAAGAACAAAAACTACACATGCTACCTGTCGTCGTAAGGTAGTCTCTGTTAGACATCGACAACTGTTTCTACAATTTTCCGTTTAGAATAAATACGCTTCAGTTGTAATTACAGTGATTCTTCGTGTTGACTCAATATACAAGAATCCCACCAGGAAAATAAAAACATCCATAAAAGTAACGTGTTCGGAACCTATTTGGGTGATGCGTCTGCAGCTTTACACTAGCCACTATGTCTTGGGCGCCCACTAAAAATGTGAACAGAATGAACCGCAGGGTGTTTGAAACCTTTTCTACCAAATTGAAACTGGTGATAGTGGTTTCACGACAGGTTGTGTCGAGATAAGGACCCAATGGTCGTAAATTTATATGTATTGTGTTACAGAAGTACACAGAGATAGCGTAGATCATAGTAATTGTTCCTAGGAACGGCCGCCAGTCTCACTGCATGTCCTGAACGTCTAGAGTGAGGACAGTCCTCACGCCAACCACATCGGTGGCCATCAGCAACAAACCTCTGTCACTGAATGAGTGGGCACTGTCTACCATCAAATATTACAACTTCACTTGCTACCTACCCGTTTTATCGGTGTTCCTGCGATGTCTGCTTTGTATTTATTACTGTGTGTCTGACAAGTGTGGAAAACTTAGTGAAACATTACTGCGTTTCTCTGAAACCAGTTGTGGCGAAACCCGTGTACGAAGATGATGCCGACGTGTCAGCATTTAAGTATACAAGATGCTTCTGGAGGAACAGTAAATACTTTAATACATGCTTGTATGGATGAATTGCAATATCATGTGTCCAGTTTTTATTGAGTTTGGAGATGTTAGTATGCAACCTAAACAAAAAGCAAAAGCAAACGAGGAAATTTTCAATAATCCTTCTTCTGACGATGGCCCTGTAAGCCGAAAACCGATTAACTAAATGAAAATAAACTTGTATGTCAGACAAAACATTCTTCTTTTAATACGATGATGTACTATCTAGAACGGCCTGAAGAATCAGTGAAAATGGCATGTGTCTTTGGTTTAAGGTGGTTTGAGTTGCTTACTAACAGCTGCATCTCTGTGTTCAATAAAACTGGAACACATGTTATGTGGAATTTTTAATGAAATTTGTTTGAATATTTATTATTCCTTCCGAAACACCCAGTATTAGCTAAGGTAATAAAGTCAGTGATGTAGATTGACCGAAAGATACGAAAAAAATTACCAATAATTGTATAGAATTTTCTCAAAACATTGCACATATTTTTCTAAGCACACTACGATTTTCAAGTTGAGACACACACACAATATGTTTCTCCAAATAATAACGAAATTACGAACCTAATTGCACGACTTTTATTTTCTTTATTGTCGTGTCAACACCCATGACTTGTTTCTTTTACAAGGTCCCGCATAGACATTTCAACTCTTGCCACACGATGACACCCATTTCCGTAAAAATGGTTAGAGTAAACGCACCATCTCTGAAGGTCAAAAGCAGTAACAATTTCACTGGCCGTGTGTTTCCATCATTCAAAACAATCACAGCATCATATGTAGCAAGTATAACTATAGATGAGGACAATGTTGTCTTGGGACAGCGCGTTCAGAGACGCATTCGGATTGCGTGTTTTGCCATGGACACACTTTCTTAGCAGGTCAGGAGTTGCCTAAACGTGGGATTGACATCATTCATGATACATTCATGATTTTTAGTGGAGGAAGTGATATATCTCTGGGTCTGCCGTCAGTAAATCATTATTCATCTCCGTGAACCTATGACATGGTGGTAACATATTCATTATCCCACACAGTAAATTTGTACTTTCCCGTCCCACACCAATATAGCTTAGAAGATATAATATTCACATAATTCATTCATTGAAGCATTTATGTTTTTAGAGGACAAAGCGAAACAAATAATTCCACATGGCAGAGTTACCGATAATAAGCTTGTCAGTGATCGCCAAATAGACCAGAAGATTTGCTTGCCAAACGAACATAATAAATATGAAGATCCGGCTAAGGCAACAGATAAAGTTTCGACTGGGGGCGTAAATGAAAAACATCAAGCAATATAAATATTTTTCCCTCATATAATGCGATTTAGAAAGTGTAACTTTGTGATATTGTTGTCAATAGATTTCACTATAAATGCATAGAAAATAATTATAAAAATTTGTCAGTTTATCACACATCCCCTCTCAAATATTCTGCATGAATCAATATGGTTTCCAAAAACCAACCATGATGTGAAAGCCAGGACACTGTCATTCGTCCACAAGACAAGCCACTGTAAGCAATACATTCAGGCTTTGCCGGCCGCGGTGGCCGAGGGGACTGAGGCGCTCCAGTCACGGTCTGCACGGCCTCTGCGGTCGGGGGTTGGAATCCGCCCTCGGGCATGGATATTTGTGTCGTCCTTAGTATTAGTTAGTTCATAAGTAGTTTGTAAGTTTAGGAACTGACGACCCCGTAGTTAAGTCCCATAAGCTCTACAAACATTTGATTTTGAATATTTAGGCTTCCCGGAAGGAAATGTGCTTTTTGACTTCCGGAAGGCGTTTGAAACAATTCCACACCATCGCCTGACTGACAGAAAAAGGGAAATATGGAAAATCAGACCACCTGTATGAATAGATTTAAGAGTTTCTTGGCAAACCGAGTACAACGTAACATTATGACCGAAGAGAAGCCTTCGTACAATGTAATATTTGGCGTGTCGTAATGCAGTGTTATAGAACTGTAGCTTTTCGTATAATATGTAACTGACTTACTAGATAATATCGAATTCAGCGCGGCTTTTCGCAGATGATACTATAGTATAAAAAAAAGTCCCAATGCTGGAAAATTGTAGCAATACTTAGGACGATATTCAGAGTATCGAAGCTTGGCCTAGGGAGTGGCAACTGAGACTCAATAAAACGGTAACGTTTTGCGAGAGCATAGAAATAAATCTCCACTATGAAATTGTGGAACATCACTAGAAGGATCCCTTTCATAAATATCTGAGAGTAGGCTTGAGGAATATTTTAAAGTGGAACGATCACATAAAATTAGAGCATGGCACGTGCAAGACTGACTGTGTGAATGTATTAAAGAATTGCCTGAAAGGGTAGTACAAGAACTAATGAAGTAGCTTACTCTTTCGACCAGTACTTGGCCTACTACCAGATAAAACTGATGAATTCAAAGAACAGCAGGACGCTTTTTTAGAGGTTCATGTGAGAGATGGCAGTCCATCTCTCATCTTTATTAAGTGTGTTTATCGTTAGTATAATGATGTAAAGTGACCAGTACATGCATTTCTCTATTGTTGTCGGGAATGCAGTGAAGGTAAGATTTTTGCTGGCCAGCGGCGTGCCCTGGAGTGCCTCGGTCCTGTGGCCGAGCAGCAGGTTGTAAATGTGTTAGCCTAGTGTCCCAAATTGAGGAAGAGGAGGAGTATTGTCTGTACTTCTGTACATTTAGAACCGCTCCTTCCGATTTTAGAAAAAGATAGCCGGCCCCTCCGCTGAGACAAGCGGAGCTAAAAAAGGAAGACGACACTGAAAGTGGCTGTTTTTTTTTTTTTAAATTTTTTTCTAGAACCTTGGTCTGCACTTCTACGGTGACGGTTTGGACCGTTTGTGAAGAATCGCGCCAAAAGTATGTGTGGAAGGGGTAGCCGACTCTGATGGCTGATGTTCAAAGCTCCAGCTTTTTTTAATTCGGCGGTCGTTTAGTGAAATTTTACTGGCCAGAGTTTGAGAACGCGATGCTGATTGGCTTTTCCGAAAAAATGGGTTTTCGCGGGGTCTTTCGCGGCAGACGTGGTATCGGGGACTTCGTGCTTTGCTCCGCTGGAGTACGGACGCGTCTGCAAGCGCCCTGTTCTCTTGGTGGACGGACTCGGAGATTTTGCTTATTGAGCCGATACTTGGACGGGTGAACTTGTATAAGTTTCAGGGTACACTCTTAGATTTGTACTTGAGATGAAAGTCCTTATTTTCGGTTTGGATAAGGTCAGCCAATGCACCGAGATATTAGTTATTATATACTCAAATTCTGGAGTGATCTAGGCTTTCATTACTTGTGCGTTCTTGTCTACATTAAGTCTACATGAAAGTCCTTGTTTTCGGTTTGGATAAGATCACCCCACCCAAAGCTATTAGTTATTATATACTTAAATTCTGGAGTGATCTAGGCTTTCAGTACTTGTGTGTACTTGTCTACATTAACTGAAGTGACTCTGACTTGGCAGAACTGCTTGAGATCGTAGGCACTGTGTACTGCCGAGCTCACAGAGGCTTATAGGAGGGAGTACAGCTTCCGAGTAACGGAGCGTGTATTTTATTTCGTGGTCGCGGAAATTTTCAGCTTACAGCCGCCCTGCACCCACGGCACTGCAGCGCAGCGCCTTCACACGCAAGTCGTCAGTTTGATAATGTATGGAAAAGCGCTCGCCAGCAACAAATAAACGTCACATCAGGTTCTGGGATTGTGTAATTAGGAAAATTAACCAAACACTGATATTCCGGTTCAATTATTCCGTTACGAATAATGAATCAATTCATGATAGGTTTTAAAAATAATCAAGTTTCATAATGATCAGTGTAACGTCATAATCATCTAGATTATTCTTTCATATTTGATGGTAATTGTAAACTTGGATGTTCAATCTAGTTTGTGTTTTGTATTGGATTTTTTATTTTTGCTTAACGGTAATAATAAGCATATTGTTAAAAAGGGAAGTATGTTTATCTAACATTAATAGTTATAAGATCCTAGCTAGCTTATTAGATTTTTGGTGGGGAGAATTTATTAATTTATATTTTATGCCGCTTGCAGGAAGTGGAAGAGAGATTGTCAATTAGTATTGAATCAGGGCCATATTCTATCAATCAAATAATTTTTAATATCTCGTTTTCTTATCAAAGTTGTTAATTCAGGGTCAGCCGCTCCTGTCTCTCATTCCAATGCACATCCCCACCATATATATTTAGCGTCCTCTGCCAGTTTCCAATCCCGTTGCTTTTTTTTCTTTTCTTTCATCAAAACTCCACACACCCGTAACGCTTCACACATGTAGTAAGCGGAGATCACAAAGTCCTGTTTCAAACTACGCGAGAGAGGTGTGTGCAGAAGAGGCAACCTCCTAGACAGTTGCGGCTGGTGCTTCAGATGGGTGGGGGTTCACTTCTTTTAGTGCCGGATCTTGATAGTGGCCACCCTCTCCCTCCCCCTCTAGGCTCTTCGATGTTTCAGAGAAAGCGCCCCGGTTTGCCCCCCCCCTCACCAACCTTTTAGATATATTTTCTTTATAAGATCTGCAGAGTGTCATATCTCGGCTTGTTTACGCTTGCTTCACCTCGAGCTGTGGCGTCGGCCTACGAAGCTCCTTTATTTCTCCTCCTCCAAGCTTAAAACTGAGTAATTTGTAAAAGATACATTAAAGAGAGAAGCTACTTTACAGTCACGTGACACTGTAAGCAGCATCCGCTTCTAACCTTACGCATGCGAAGAGAATGCTCTTCCCTACATCTTTTCAAACAAATATTTGTTACGACGAAGTATAAACGTCATTTACCCTCAAAATCACATTTCCAAAAACGTCCAATAAATATGGCAATAAACAATACAAAAGAGGTTGTTGTTCCCATATCTGTTAAAAAGAAGTTTGGGTTAAAAAATTGTTTGCAGGTTGTCTCGAACCCCCTACCTTCGACAACATAGAATGATGCCGCTTACCACATGGCTATTCTAGCTTTGTAGAGAATAGTGAATTATTATTCACGATCGGAATTTCAGAAGTCGTTTGCAGTTGATGCGTCTTTATAGTTCAATTTCACTAAATATGACGAAGTTTTTATTAATATTAAATGCGCGAAAAACCAATATGAAGCACACCCATGCCCGAGGGAGGAGTTGAACCTCTGGTGGAGACAGCCGCGTGCTCCACGACGTTGCCCCAGATCACATGGCCATTCCCGTGTGACGCGCATGGTTTGATAAATTATTAAATTTTTCACTCCTTAATGTGGTTGAATTGAGAATTGACGACATAGTGTGTCGAAACTACTAGTCTATTGGTAATTAGAAACAAGTATATTAATTTGACAACTGAAGCCAGCAGCACTAAACATCTGCACTGCTTGAAGGACATCCATTTATTTCGGAGCGCTGTCAACGATACGCTGCCCATATACGCGAAATACTACTGCACACATTGTTATGGGTAATTTTTACAACATTGCAATGCTGACTTCCGCTCGCTGATTTGCGCAAGCGTAAGACGAGGTGCGCAGTAACTCCATTCCTTTTGCTTCAAGACCGTTCGTGCGTAACCGCTGGAGCTCGAGTAGCCAGGAGCTGGTGCCTCTAATAGCTCCAACACCAATGTTAAAACCGACGTCTCCCCTCGCCCTTCCCTGCCGCGGGAGCGCCCATATGCTGCCTCCAGAGGGTTCAGAAGAGAATTTGAACCTCAGCCGCGCATGCGCATTGCAACGCTGCGACCACTGCCGCCTATATCCGGCGGCCGCGCTACGATGTGCTGTCTCTGCGACGTAAGAGCTTCTCATGCGATAAAAAATAGTTTCATTGTGCATACAATATGATGTGATAGAAGAACGAAACGAAAAATGATAGTTTAGAAACACTTTTATTATTATTTTATATCCGAAAGAACAGACGTCACTTCTGATCCTGCAGTTGTTATTCTTTCATATTCACGGGATATATGACATCAACTGCGAAGGGGAAAAGCTGAAAATGTGTACCCAGCCGGGATTCTAACCAGGGTCTCCCGCTTTCCAGGCAGTTGCGCTGACCAGTGCACCACTGGGGACGCAGTGATCACGGCCCCTGCAAGGACTACCTAAGCACGCCTTCCGTCAGATACAAATTCCCAGCTTCCCCCTGCCCACAGTACTCAATCTCGTAGTTTTGCAACAAATTCCCGTAACAGTAAGGGCCATAAACTTCCCCACCCCTCGCCCACTAACAACGGGATCATTGCCCGTCACCAACATATTGTTTATATACATGTGGCGTGCGAGTTTGAGTGCTGTGGGCAGGGTGAAGCTGGGAGTTCGTATCTGATGGGAGGCCTGCTTAGGTAGTCCTGGCAGGTGCGGTGATCACTGTGTCTCCAATGGTTTAATGGTCAGCGCAACCGCCTAGAAAGCGGGAGACCCGGATTCGAATCCCGGTTGGGTACACCTTTTCAGCTTTACCCATTCGCAAGTTGATGTTATATATTCTGTGAATATTTTATTTATTTACTTTTTCTCACTACGAGCTTTTTCTTGGGGGTTCACTGAACCAGTGAACAGATAGGTCGCGCCACCACTGCTCCTAGGTTAACCTATGCGGATAAAATTGGAGAGAGAGAGAGAGAGAGAGAGAGAGAGAGAGAGAGAGAGAGAGATAGAGATGGCCTACATGTGGACTTACCTTCTGTCGTTTCTCCTGCGAAGCATAAGAACGACTGGAAGAGGAGGAAGCGGCACGAGGTATTCTCCGCCCCAAACGTGAGGCGGCTTTGCTGAGTATAGAACATGTGGAGATCGTTTCTTTCTGTTTGCACGGCGATGTCTAGTTCTTTCTAGAGTTTTCCACGCTAAATCTCTGTGAGAGGGTGGTGCTGGACCCAGATGAACTATGCGGGTGACGCGCTTATACCAGCAAATCGTGCGACCTCGGCTGGAAATGTCACTGGGTCCGTCCCGCGGCACTGAGCTTTGTGCTGTGAGGCCGCCGGCGGAAGCTGCGGCGGTGAGCGCGTCTCTCTCCGGCAGGACCGTTCCAAACAGCGGGATGTGGGTCACGCAACTCAGGGGGACGCGCTTTAATACCGATCTGTCGGAGCGCGCTCTCTGGCGAATGTACACAGAGAGGGAGGGCGCCGAGGGCGGAAAACTTTGTTCAGAAACGGCGATGCGGAAATCTGCCGCGCAGTTACGGTCAAAGTGGTGTAAGGTACGGCGTTGCTGCCCTACCGTTAGTGCATTCCCTGCACTAATCTAATTGTCAAATAAGTGTGACACAAAAGTGATTTGAAAGGAAGATTGCTATAGCTTTATGCGTTGTGTACCTAGAAATACGTTATTACCGGATTGGAACCGGGGCCGGTATGCTTCCCCGTCCCGAAAAGCTGTTTGTTAGACAACACGGCTAACCGAGCGGGAGTAATTTAGAAAATGTTCAAATGTTTGTATAGCTTATGGGACTTAACTACGGGGTCATCAGTCCCTAAACTTACAAACTACTTATGAACTACCTACAACTAAGGACGGCACAAATATCCATGCCCGAGGGGGGATTCGAACCCCCGACCGTAGTGGCCGTGCAGACCGTTACTGACGCGCCTCAGTCCCCTCGGCCACCGCGGCCGGCTGTAATTTAGAATTTAATTATTCTTATACGAAACGTATCAAATCAATTAATATGAACAACCCAGTAAATTCATAACTGTCAATCTCACCTGGAATTTTTGCTAATGATCATTTCATTCTAGAATGTCCAGTTTCGTTTAGTTTTCTCTGTTATATGCCACTGTTTCTAGTAACATGACAGTCATCTCGCTGTACACTAATTCTCTCGAAAGTCAACACACACACACACACACACACACACACACACACACAGAGAGAGAGAGAGAGAGAGAGAGAGAGAGAGAGAGAGAGAGAGAGAGAGAGAGAGAGAGAGAGAGAGACTACTACAATTCGAAGATTAACAGGAAACTATGTAAAATGACCTATACTATTATCGGAAATGTGTATATACTATTTTGCAAAACATCTGAATATTTACTCATCCAGAAATAAATGGACAAAGCATGTGGATGGTAATCAAAATATCCACAGGTGTCCTGCCGGTCAATAGTGTCCAACGGGCACAATTTTTCAGCGATCATACATGTCGCCATCATCAGGTGACCTGCCGGACTGAGCTCCTGGAATCGCGCTGGCACGGAGATCCGCACGCTACGGCTGCTCGAAGGGAACTGGGTTCTAGCCCGGTAGCGGGCGATTTACATACCCTCGGTCCGCGGAGCGACCCCTCCGCGGACCGCGCCCCGCGCCGCGGCCGCGCAGTGGAACCGATTGCGACGTCGTCTGAGATGACGTCGGTGTGAGGGCTCTGTCCGCCGTGGTCATCACTACCTTACGTTTGCTAGATTTACTCTTAATTAACCCAATCACTGGTTCCCAAGCTTTATTGCCACAGTCACGGTTTTTGAGGTCGTCACTTGTACGAATTTCAATGGCCTCTCTAACGACGCAGTCCCAGTATCTTGACGTCTGTACCAGAATCCTAGTGCGTTCATACTCCATCGAGTGATTCTCCGACAATGTTCAGCGACCGCCGACTTGCTAGGATACATCAGTCGCGTGTGCCTCTGGTGTTCAACGCATCGATCCTCGACAGTATGCATCGTCTGTCCAATATATGACTTGCCACACTGACACTGAATCTGGTACACGCCGGCCTTCCTCAAACCGAGATTATCTTTGGCGCTCCCCACCAGTGCACGAATTTTATTCGGCGGACAAAAGACAGTTCCAATCTGGTGTTTTTTCAAAATGCATGCGACCATCCCCGAGACTGCGCCGGTATAAGGAATGAGCGCAGAGCCTACATCCTCCCTCGTGTTTTCAACCATTTTCACAGGTTGTTCTGTAGTGGTTGGGCGGAGAGCCCGCTGAATCTGCCACTCTGAGTACCCAGTTTTTCGGAATACAGTCCTTAGGTGTTCCAATTCCTGGGGTAGACTCTGCGTCGGAGATAGTGCGCGCCCTATGTACTATAAACCGGCAGTACACCCATGGATATTTTGATTATCAAATACGGCGAGAGAAACTCAAAATTCATATGTGGATGGTTCCTGTTTTTTTTTTTTTTTTTATTTTTTTATTTTTTTTTATTATTATTATTTCCGGGTTACATAATCACGAGTTTGAAATAAACACATAGGATAATGAACTACGTATATATTGTCTTTACTTACAACAAATGTTTGTCTAAAAGGTACACTTTGCTTTATTTTAGCAAAAACAGGGCGGAAAAAAAAAACTCCGAGCAAAATTTATTCCGCAGAGCGGAATTTTTAAGAAGTGTTAAAGAGTTTACAAGCATGGATAGGATAGAAAATGAGGCAATTAAGGAGTTAAATATAGGATAAGTGAATAAAGTAGTGAATAATAGACTGACCTGGAACGATCATTTACTCATCAGATTTTCAAAGCGGAATTCGATTTAACTCTTCGTGCTTTCCCAGAGATCTAATGACATCTTGGGTCGTCGGGTGTTCTACAGGATATCAAGGGTTCCGTAGCTCGTAACCTCAATCATTTGGGACAGCTCACCGAGTGGACCTGGTCAGTATTCATGTCTATGACCTTCCCTCTCCCTCTGCCGACCGCTTCCGCTCGCTACGTCTGCTACCGTTCTGACAAGGGAACATCATCACCTCGACCTCATATTTTCTGGAGAAAAAAGTACATGAGCTAGATACCAGCTCCAGAAATCGATATTATGTGAAAATTTGGGTCATTATTCAGATACTACGCAGTTACGGCCTCCTCAAAGTACAACTTTCAAACGTTCGCGCGCGGGTTGTTCCTCACTCGGCCCGCTGCACTGCGACCGCATAATGTCGGAACGTGAAGTGCTATACAATGAAGGGACAACAGCGAGTCGTCTGAAATGTGAAACATGAAGAGCTAGGGACGTGGAGAAGGAAATAATATTACAAAATGAAACATATGTACTGTAACTCATTCAAGTTTATTCCATTTCAATAGCTTTACATATAAGAAAATGATGTACATAAAAGGTACTGAAAATTAAATTACGTTACACTCCTTGTTGACAAACCGTCTCATTCGTGTAAAACGCAAACGGCTCGTGGTATACATTCTTCTGTTACGGAGACGGGCAAAGTGCTATTCTACGATTTAAAATCACCAAAGTAGTTTTCACCATCACTGACGACCTCAGTTCCACGCCCAAACTCCGCTGAAGCAATGAAAGTGCTCGACGAATCTCACGATGGTGAAATGGCAGCGTCGTTGTGGTCGACGTCATTCTCTTGTAAATCTGCACCAAACGCCAACCTGCTATTTTCTTCTACATCCAGCACGTCTTCATCAGTAGAATTGTCTATGATATTTACAATGCAGTTGAAAGATATAAGGAAAAGTATAAAGAAAGCGCCATGTATTTTCTTTTTCCGTGTATAGTACATAATAACATCAAATGATAATATTTACCGGTGTCGACTTTGAAGAGCTCTAATTCTTGGACATTTAATCGTTGCACATTCCATACCGCTCCTGGAGATGACGCACGATAGCCTCTTACTGGACTCTGCTCACAGTAGTAGACGTTCGGACATTAAGCGGCCGCAGTGGAGCGGACCGAGTGAGGAACAACCCGAGCACGCGAATGTTTGAAAGCTGTAGTTTGAGGAGGCCGTAACTTCATGATATCGATTTCTGGAGTTGATATGTAGCTCATGTATTTTTTTTTCTCAACAAAATATGAGGTCGACTTGATGATGTTCTCTTGTGAGTTCCCTCTGGGGCCCCAGTCTGCCGTACCCGGTCGAGGGTGTTCCACCTTCGGCTAGGCGCCTCTGTGATACGCTCCCGTTCGCTGTAGGGCACCTGAATGTAGACGGGCATGCGCATCCGCCATTTTTGTTCCTTCGGCTCGAAGGGCGATTGTAGAATATGGCAGACAGTACGCTTTCAGTATGGTGGGCTGTGCTGCTCCGAATTGTTCCAATCGTTGAGACAATGGAACCCGAAAGGAGTAAAATTTGGTTAACAAACTGTCTTCGTGACAAGGTCTTAGGTGGGTTAATGCATTTGTAGTTATGCACAATTTCTACACGTTGTGAATGACAGGTTTCGATACGTGTCCTTTTTAGCGAAGGTTCCGAAGCAACGAACTACTGTTACAGACTTTTTTTTATATATACATTGGCGATAACAAACAGTATCAACATTTAGATAATAACAATACTAATTGAATGTTCAAATGTTTGTTAAGCTTATGGGACTTAACTACGGGGTCATCACTCCCTAAACTTACAAACTACTTATCAACTACCTTATACAAAGGACGGCACAAATACCCATGCCCGAGGGGGATTCCAACCTCCGACCGTAGTGGCCCTGCAGACCGTGACTGGAGCGCCGGAGTCCCTTCGGCCACCGTGGCCGGCAATACTAATTACTCTTAAATGATGCACACTGTTTTTTACTAGTTATAATGGCTCATATGGCTCGTAACGATGTTTGAGGCCGCTGCGATGTTAATTTTAGTTACAGCTACTGCGATGCTACTTTTAGTTCCGGCATCGGCGTTGTAGTTTCCTAATGTTCGTAACATAATGTTCGCTTTACGAGGATAATTAATTTACTGATTGCACAAGGGTACATACAACAAGTTCGTAAACATGAAAGACTATTTTGTCTCATTCTAGCTGTTCGAGTTTTAAAAGAGCATTCAAAGGCTGTTGCCAACATTAGCACTCTACGCAGCCGAAGTCGTAAGAAAAATTGAACAATTTTATCACGGACAGAATTTTATTAAAGGCCTGATAGCTGTAAAAATTCCATTAGCTGAAAAGTGTTTTGAAACTATAATTTGTGAAAATGCTTTACCTTCGCCTTGGGTGACAATCGATACATTTGCTTGAGTTTTGCACACGGAATGCATTAAACTAATGTGCAGATTTGGTGGTGCATCTGGTATCCCGTAAAATTGAGCTGTCGAATGAGTAAAAGTTGCTCATAATACATACCCAGGTGGGCAAATACCAGAAAACATATTTAACGATTCGTGAAACCATATTGCAATAATTTATTACGAAGAGATAAATTTTTAATCCAAATATATATTTTCTTTTTGGTATGTGTATTAGAAATGAAGCAAGCGATTTTTCAAAGCAATAACAGCGGAAAAACTCGGCTTTTCACATGCTCACGCTGTCCCGATTGGAACTAAAATGGCGGCGGGAGCTGCCGGTACAGCAGAAATTGATGCGCATGCCCGTCTATATCCAGGTGCTCTAGTTCGCTGCCATCTGCTGGAACATCTGTTGGCGTGGATCACAAAGGGAACACCCAGAACCGCAGTAGAAGAAGAATAGAATGTCAACACGGCCTTGCACCTTCCAAGAGACTTCCCCTCCGACCACCTCCGTGATCTTTCAGACGTGCCGAGAATTAGGGACTTAATTAGGAGGATTGTCCGGCCTTTCCATACAAAGGCAGCCCAGTACGCGAACCGACAAATCCGCGCGCTGGGCAACCCCTGCAGCTCAACGCCAACACACGTTGGCCACACCTCCTTTGATCATTACACATTGAGGGGGGGGGGGGGGGAAGCACAATAGTTCTGCGAACTCCATACTATCTCGAGGGTTGCCGATTCCCTCCTTTCTGTCCTTCCAGCAGAACGAAGCTATCTGGCACGGACCACAGAGAGAGCGTTAGACCGAAGACCCAGAAGTGACCCTGGTGGGTGCATACGGCAGAGGCTGCGCCTAACACCGTTAGCAGAGGGGACATGCCACAGACATAAATCCTAGACGAAGTCCACTCGATCAAGTCTCAGGTCTCTCCTACATAGCTGAAATGTCGTGCATGTAAGGCATCCGATAACCCAAGATAGATTATTAGATTGCAGGTTGATTATTTCTCGACACGTTGTCCGATAATAGTTCACCAGTTACTGTCAGCATGGTCTTTAACTGGGATCACGCATATTAAACGGGTTCGCCGATCGCCAACTACAAGTCTTCCTTCAGATGCTGCTGTCTATTATTCAACCACCTGTCTGCGAATCATAGTTTCAGTCCAGCTGAGTACAAGGAATGGAATTAGTAAAGACCTATTGCCCTGTGTACTATCCTTGCTAGCTGAAAACTGATTGCGCTACAGTTGCACATACATTCATCTAACGGGCGGCAGAACGTATAATTTTCCATTTTGCATAACACATCTTTGGACGTCAATCACAGTTGTTAAAAAAAACCTTTTATTTTATGGAGATTTTATAAATTATTGTGACAAAAATTATTAAATTATAATAAAAAGAGAATGGAATCAATTGAACGAGGTGAAAACACTAACAACTTCAAACTGATACAGTGCCTTGTTTCACATTGTAAGTGATATGCTTTGCAAATTTCTTCTTTTTTCTTTTCCTGCTTTAATATACAGTGCGAATAGCAGTATTAGGGTCAGCTTACTGTTAATTGTTGAAGACATAGTAAAAAAAATCAACATACTTTTGAAGCTAAATCGGTGTTACCCAGTATTTTTTCCTATGAAATTTTGCTACTAGTACGACTTGAAAAACTTTTATGAGTCCTACGCGATTTTGACGCATAGAATTTTACTCGAACATTTTACCAAATTTTACTAACTTGGAATGATTTTTAGCTACAAATTACAAACAGTTTGCTGCACAGTAATATCAGAGACAACATGAGAAGGCAATAATGTAAACTTTCTTCGGTGGATCCGTTGCTTATTGCTAGCTGGCCATATTTTATTCGACATGTCCTGCAAACAGACTGCAAGAGGAAATGTGGAAGGACCAATATAAGTCAGTTACGACAAAAAATAAATAATAATAATAAAATAAATGCAATTCAGTTTTTGCTAGGTTGGTATAAAAAGGCATCATAACTATACTTAATACCATGTAACGCCGTGTCATGTGTAGGTGAGAAACTGCAGTATCTGTATGAATATTTCTTTGTGGCCCATTACGTAGTTACAATGTGGTGCTCTTTCTTTCTCAAAGTGTAATTAAGTACAATTAATGGTTTCCAATACATCCCCTGCTCATAATTATAGTCACCTAGCGTCTCTTTGATTATGTTAATCTTACAAGTTGCACGATAGTCCTAAAGAGTGTGTCGTCTAAAACTATTTTGAAGTATGGCACAGCTCCACACATGTTACATGACAACATTCATTTCTAGTCGCTGACATTACGGTAAATCCTAGATCAAAGCCTTGCTGCTCGAATTCTGTAATAGAGTTTGCATCGAATTAACATTACAGTTATTTTGTTGATGCTGTCAAAATATGAAGAGTGGTTTGATGCAACTCTCGGATATATTTTCTGCTGGAAAATTAAGCCTCTTCACCTCTGCATAACGATTACGACGTCCCTCCATTTAAAGTTCCTGTAATCAATCTTGGGCCTTCCAAAAACTCATGTCTGCCACTAAAGGTGCCTACTGGCTTGTCTGATAGATATATACTTGTCTCGGAGCTCATCCTGGCACCTCAGTTGATCTACAGTATCACCACATTTGCAAAAATTCATATTCTGTTCTGTGTGAACTTTTAACTCCCAGGTTTCGCGTCAGGTAGGGGATGCACTCTAGACAAAATCCATCAGTAAATAATTTATAACACTTATGTTTATGAAATTTACTGGCAGATTAAAATTATGTGCTGGAAACGGGACTGGAACCTGGGACCATTGCCTTTTGCGGGCAAGCGCTCTACAATTTTAATCTGCCAGGAAGTTTCATATCAGCGCACACTCCGATGCAGAGTGAAAGTTTCATTCTGGAGATATCCCTTAGGCTGTGGCTAAGCCATGTCTCCACCATAGCCTTTCTTCCAGGAGTGCTAGTCTTGCATGTTTCACCGGAGAGCTTATGTGAAGTTTGGAAAGTAGGAGGCGAGGTACTGGCGGAAGTAAAGTTGTGCATAAGTGCCGGCCGTGGTGGCTGAGCGGTCTGCGGCAAGCCACTCACGGTCTGCACGGCCGCTGCGGTCGGGGGTTCGAATCCCCCTTGGGCATGTATGTTTGTTTCTTCTTTAGTATAAGGTAGTTCATAAGTAGTTAGTAAGTTTAGGGACTGATGACCCCGTAATTTAGATTTTTTTCGGAACTTAATGTTCGATATCTTCACGGGGTGAAAGCTTCATTTTATTTCCATTATTCATCACAGTTTCAGTATCCAGCACGAAATTAAGTGAACTACTGCAACGTATTTTAAAGAGTTTGCAAAGTTAAAAATACGCTTTTGGCCATTAAAATGCCTACACCACGAATATGATATGCCACAGACGCGAAATTTAACCGACAGGAAGAAGATGCTGTGATATACAAATGATTAGCTTATCAGAGAATTCACACAAGTTTAGCGCCGGTGGCGAAACCGACAACGTGCTGACATGAGGAAAGTTTCCTACCGATTTCTCTTACACAAACAACAGTTGATGGGCGTTGCCTGGTGAAACGTTGTGAGGCCTCGTGTAAGGAGCAGAAATGCGTACCATCACACTTGATAAAGGTTGGATTGTAGCATATTGCGGATTATCGTATCGCGACATTTTTGCTCGCGTTGGTCTCTATCCAATGACTGTTAGCAGAATATGGAATGGCAGCAGCACGGACTATCAGCTCGAAGACCATGGCTGCTGTTACCCTTGACACTGTGTCACAGACAGGAGCGCCTGCGATAGTGTACGCAACGACGAAATTGGGAGTGCTAGTCTTGCGTGTTTGCAGGAGAGCTTCTGTGACGTTTGCAAAGTAGGAGGCGAGGTTCTGGCGGAAGTAAAGTTGTGAGGCGGCATCGTGAGTCGTGTCGGGATAGCACAGTCGGTAGTGCGCTTTCCCGCGAAAGGGAAAGGTCCCAGGTTCGAGTCCCGGTTCCGGCACGAAATTTTAATCTGCCAGGAAGTTTCATATCAGCGCACACTCCGCTGCAGAGTGAAGTTTCATTCTGGAAACATCCCTTAGGCTGTGGATAAGCCGTGTCTCCACCATATCCTTTCTTCCGGGAGTGCTAGTCTTGCGTGTTTGCAGGAGAGCTTCTGTGAAGTTTGGAAAGTAGAAGGCGACGTTCTGGCGGAAGTAAAGTTGTGAGGCAGCATCGTGAGTCGTGTCGGGATAGCACAGTCGGTAGTGCGCTTGCCCGAGAAAGGCAAAGGTCCCAGGTTCGAGTCCCGGTTCCGGCACGCAATTTTAAATTGCCAGGAAGTTTCATATCAGCGCACACTCCGCTGCAGAGTGAAGTTTCATTCTGGAAACATCCCTCAGGCTGTGGCTAAGCCGTGTCTCCACCATATCCTTTCTTCTGGGAGTGCTAGTCTTGCGTGTTTGCAGGAGAGCTTCTGTGAAGTTTGGAAAGTAGGAGGCGAGGTTCTGGCGGAAGTAAAGTTGTGAGGCGGCATCGTGAGTCGTGTCGGGATAGCACAGTCGGTAGTGCGCTTGCCCGCGAAAGGCAAAGGTCCCAGGTTCGAGTCCCGGTTCCGGCACGCAATTTTAATCTGCCAGGAAGTTTCATTTTACGGATAATGTTCGACTGCTGCTCCGGCCAGCAGTTTCTCCATATCTCTCACCAATTGAAAACGTCTAGTCTATGGTGGCCGAGCAACTGGCTCTTCACAATATGTCAGTCACTACTCTTATGTACTGTGGTATCGTGTTGAAGCTGCATGGTTATCTGTACTTGTACACGCCATACACGGTCTTTTTGACTCAATGCCCAGGCGTTTCAAAGTCGTTATTACGGCCAGAGGTGGTTGTACCGATTTCTCAGGATCTACGCACCCAAACTGCTTGAAAATGTAATCATATGTCAGTTCTAGTATAATATAATTGCCCAATGAATGCCCGTTTATCATCTACATTTCTTGATGTATCAGTTTTAATGGCCAGTAGTGTATAACGCGTAGATTCTTACATATGTTTTAAATTATATGTAAGAGCCTATCGTAATCATAGAAGATATCAACATTTTATTTAATACTGACAGAACACCCAAATAGTGCACTTTGCCATTCCAGTAACAAGAAAGGAAGCAGCTGAAAAACGCTTCTGACAGAGCACAAAAAAGGCAGATGTTTTCATTCAAACAACACTGAAATGAAAGTGGGGATCAAGCTGCCTGCCCTCATCCCACCTTCCTCACCATTAATCTTGAGATGCAAGTATATTCGGCCTTTTTCATGCTGAAATAGATTAGCAGAGTGTCAGTGCAACAAAGAGGAGGTGATTTGAGCTGGGGACAAAATCTGGGAGAGATGTGACAGTAAAAAGGATAAATGGATCGACAAAATGTTGTAAACCTATTGGACCAAACTGCAATGGTCAGCAGTCCCTATATTTGCAAACTACTTAAACCTAAGGACAACAGACACACGCACACTCACACAAACACACACACCCACAAAAACACACACCCATGCCCCACCTAGGACTCCAACCTCCGACGGCGAGCGTTCCCGCGCTCCGCAGCGGCCGCGGTGGAGTAGCCGAGCAGTCTGAGGCGCCTCGCTGCGGAGCGCGCGGTTGCTCGCCGTCGGAGGTTGGAGTCTTCCCTGGGGCATGTGTGTGTGTGTGTGTGTGTGTGTGTGTGTGTGTGTGTGTGTTGTCCTTAGGTTAGTTTATCCTGGTTTCAGTAGTTTGTAACCTACGGACTGAGGACCACGCAGTTTGGTCCGATAGATTTACAAACATCTCAACATTTTTTTTTTTGCGACAGCAGTAATAACGAGCGTAAAAAACAGGGAAGACAACGAAGTTAGGAGTTCAACAACAATGAAAGTAAAACAAGGCTAACCGAAAGCAATCGGAACACCATGTGATGTTGAACAAATAGATTCGCAAATGGAATACAAATGGTAAAAAAGGTTTTTGCTATTTGTCTAGTAAACAACCCTCAGTCATCAAAATGTAAAGGATGTGAAAAGTAGACTATGTCAAAAGAGGGTCTGTTACTGTGAGAAAATTTTTAAGCACTGAACATAAACATAAGTCCAGAATGAAACTTTCACTCTGCAGCGGAGTGTGCGCTGATATGAAACTTCCTGGCAGATTAAAATTGTGTGCCGAAACCGGGACTCGAACCTGGGACCTTGGCCTTTCGCGGGCAAGCGCTCTACCGACTGAGCTATCCCGACACGACTCACGATGCCGCCTCACAACTTTACTTCGCCTCCTACTTTCCAAACTTCACAGAAGCTCTCCTGTGAAACATGCAAGACTAGCACTCCTGGAAGAAAGGCTATGGTGGAGACATGTTTTAGCCACAGCCTAAGGGATATCTCCAGAATGAAACTTTCACTCTGCAATGGAGTGTGCGCTGATATGAAACTTCCTGGCAGATTAAAATTGTAGAGCGCTTCCCCCCAGAAAGGCAATGGTCCCAGGTTCGAGTCCCGGTTCCGGCACAAATTGGAACCTATACAGATAAATGATATTGAAAGATCATGCATCACGAAACATGTATCTGAAGATGGTACTATTACTGTTTTATCTGTTTGACGAAACTTTGATAGCTGCTATTCGTAGCGCTACTTTTAATAATTTCTTCAACCCCGGCACGTCTATAGGAATATATAAGCCGAAAGAAAGGGGAATAACAATGTTTAGTTGGTTTAATGGAGACATAAAAAGCATCTGCAATTGATAATTTTTTCAGTCATGATCGATTATTCGAATAGTCATGGAATACGAGTGAGGCAAAAATGTTTACCTTTGTTTACTGACGAATCTAATTTACACATTTATCATGATTTGTTGTGGAGGGGGACGGGTCGCTCATCAATCATTTTTTTGTTAGGGACAATTTACAGTGATAAGTTATGGGCACGCTATAATAGAAAAAGGAAAGTTTTTACAAAACAACCTCAATGAATAATACACAATTTGTTTACCGTCTTAACGGCACATACGCGATTTACGTGTGTATCTGTGAAAAATGGAAAATCTTTGTCACAGATATAATGGACGGTGATCTGTGACGAATACCCGTAAGAACTGAAAACGTTTCTCTGACAGGCACAATTTACGATGATTTCTTACTTTCAAAAAGTTATTGCATAGTTTCGTGACCTACGAACCAGGAATCGTTGCTCTTAGTTTTTTATGTTAGTTAAAACTACAAATACACGTCAGTCTGGATATTACGTGCATGTGTACGGTATCTTCGAAACTACGGCTCTCGGTAATGCGGATAGTACGAAGGAAAACATGTTTCAAAATTTTTGAGATTTGTCATAAATAGAAAGTGTAGATATACTAATCAACAAAACTAGTACTTTCGATTCAAAAATTAAAATTTTTCTAGTGTATCGCAAAACGGATACAGACACTTGGAAAAACGGGAAATGGATTTTGTAAATAAACGGTTAAACGATGCAGAGATAACATTGCATTGCATTGCATTGTTTGTTATCCTATGGGACTAAACTACGTTGGAAATCTGTCCCTAGTCTTACAATCTACTTAAACTAAGATAAACTTGCGACCTTCCTATCGGCTCTCACCAATAAGACTTGGGCAATACATAACTGAGGGTAGTAAAAGTTTATGGCTCGTTGTCTCTGTACATAGGGGTAAGTTATGTATGTCGGCTTCTATGCTGTAAACAGCTACCCAATCTGTTTAAACAAGATCATTAATTAATCTCTAGTTTAGCCCGTCTATTAATTTGCATATGATGACATAAAAATATATTTAAACAAACATAAATTAAACTTCTGAATAACAACAAAATGGATTATAAGATAAAGAAGAGATTCACTCACGAAGTGATTCTTTATAAATAGAGTTTATTTCTCTTTCTGGACATGAAAATGTGGAGGTAGTCCTACTTTATATATCGGTAAAGAACTGAATATTTCCCCAATTATTGTTCAGGAGAGGCACTATAAGTATCACACGCACTAGATGGTAAAAGTTCCAAATTGTCATTCGTAAATTAGTGTAGTCCATTGAACATTTCAGTTCCTAAGCAATCCGCGATTAAAGTGTTTGTTATAAAACACAGTTTGTAATCACGCGATTACACGGTTGCTGAATTTTCACATTTCCAGACCCCTATTACCGCGCATAGTTTATCACTTTTCAAGCAGAGACTATGTTCTTCAGTCACAGACCCGTAAATTTTCTAAGTCCACACATGCCTATCTCTTTAAATCACAAGTTGGTAACGCAGCTTCAGACCGCCCAGCGTCACAACCTTTCACCACTACGTCCAAATTACGAGTCCCTTGCCAAGCGTTCGAAAGCTTGCTCTCTCTACTCCTAAAATTGTATCCTTTCGCGTATCCTCACGCCTCGTCTTTAAAATATAATTTCCCTTCCAAAACATTATACATTTGAATATCACAGAATTAAATGCTTTGACCAGTTTCCTACAAATGTTGTTTACATTTAACAAACAAATATATATTTAACAATACTAAAAAACGGTTGAGACTGCAGCTCTTTGCTCAGATAGCCATTAAGCGTGGCGTCTCACTGTTCAAATATACTGCCGCCGTCGGAAAATAGTTACACAATTAATATTTTTTTTTATCATGGCTTTTTATGTAAATATTCAGTTCTTATGCATAAGTCATCTGCTGCGTATCTACTATATTTAGACGGCCATGAAATATTTAAGTGGCAGTTTACGACAAAAGAAAACGAACGTTACTAAGAACAATATTAAAAATAATAAAATACATATATAAATGTAATGCGCTTTGCTGGGTTCATGTTTTGTGTTTCTGTGGTAGAATCTATGATCTGACACAAGAATATTACTACCTCAACAAAGAGCAGAAAGAGAGAGTAAAATAAAGTTTATTGAAAGAATACTGAAATAACGTGGCACGACTTTCAAGATACGTAGTGTGGTGCAATGCTGTCCATTTGCTTCCTAAACTGTTACTGATAAACAATACATATCAATAATTGTAAATATAAGTCTTATAATATTATTATTATAGTAAGGGGTATTTAAATTGTTATTACGGCGTTTGATTCTCCCAAGTCTCCTGAATCCATTCATATATTTGCCGTATGATCATTCCCTGATTTTATAAGGATATTTAGAATAATCTTTGTGGCTATATTGTATTTAAGTTGTAATCTGGAATAGCCGATCTTGCTCAGCCAAGCGTTTCCGGTTAGCGAGCACATTAGGGAATCCCTGATTACCTGTCCATTCACTAGGTTCAAACTGATAAACGGCCAGCTGGGGAATCCAACAGCCTGGCAAAACCCGCCTTTCACACGGAAACAATCAGCTTCCTCCTGTATCTGTAATATTACAAACTAACTTAATGACAACACTCACATCCATGCCCGAGGGAGGATTCGATCCTCCGACACGGGAGGTCTCGCGATCCGCTCCAGACGCTCCAGACCGCTCGGCTACTCCCGCGCGGCAGTCTTTTCTTCTCCCTAACATACGACTCAGTGAAAATCGAATTTTCGAACATATTGATATCGTGCACAGATGGATATCTCGTGAATATAAAATAATATCATTTTGCATTCAACTTTAAATAAAATTTTGATATGTTGCATACATTTCGTACTCAACTATGTGTGCTAAAAATCAGGTTTTGTGAAAGCCTGATCAGTTTCAACCAGTGGATCTCGGTAACGGACAAAGAAGTCGAAAAAATTTGAAAAATATTTTGAGAAAAATGTCTTAAGTAAAGAAAAGTAAAGTAAAAGTTTCGACGTTTCGTAGTGAACAGAAAATATCGAAGGGTCATTCCCTGAAATTCGTGATTATAGTACCCAAAAATGGTTTTTCGTCATCTTCTAGGAACCGCCCATTAATAAATGGTGCTCTTGTAAACCGTATAAAGTCCAACAAGGGCAAAACCCAACCGATTTACTCAATTACAGTGAGTTCCAGAAATGGTGTAACATTTAAAATTTTGATGCCCTACTGTAGGACAGTTACATTATTGCCATTCTTCTAATATATGATCAAAAGATCGTTTGGTCTAAGATGTTCAGAACAAGCAAACGTAGGCTTCCGCGGCTGTTGTCATTGCCAATAAAATTCTTCCGGGTATGAGACCGCGTCGTCATTTTATAAACTATACCGACGTTTCGGCCACTGTTTCAGGCGGCCTTCATCAGGGTCTGAGTCTGACTGACACAAACACAGACACAGACCCTGAAGAAGGCCGCCTGCAACAACTGCCGAAACGTCGGTAAAGTTTATAAAATGACGACGCGGTCTCATACCCGCAAGAAGTTTATTGATAATATTCAGAACACTTTACCCTTAACTCTGTGACCAATAGAACCCAAAATAAGGGGCCCCTGAGGAATTGCTTAACCCTCTCATGCACGAATTATCAACCCGACAACGAACAAAATTTCTGAAGCACTATTTAGTAACTTGAGTCCTATCTTATGCAGAATTCATCACAAATTATCCTTAAAAAAAGTTTCATAGACCAACAGGGAGGTGTCCCCATGTGCGTATAGTGATTACGAAAACTACTACATTTTCGTAGAACATCTATTACTAATCAAAGAATATATGTACGGTATACACTGTTTTGTATTTTTCGTACAATGAAATTGTTTCAGGCACTCAGGGCACACAGCAAGTTTACACTTTACTCAAACAGTATGTAACATGTTTTCAAAAATTTTCAAATGTTTGTATTTCTATGGGGCCAAACTACGTTGGTCATCAGTCCCTAGTGTTACAAACTACTTAACCTAAGTTAAACTAACCTAAGGGCAGCACACACATCCATGCCCGAGGGAGGATTCGAACCTTCGACGTGGGAGGCCGCGCGATTTGTATCGTGGCGCTCAAAACCGCTCGACTACTCCCGTACGGCGATGTGTTTTCCGTCGCCAGTCCAGATCGTGACACCTGTTCAAATCAAATGTTCAAATGTTTGTATAGCTTATGGTACTAAACTACGGGGTCATCAGTCCCTAAACGTAGAAACTACTTATCAACTAGCTTATCCTAAGAATGGCACAAATATCCATGCACGAGGGGGGATTAGAGCCCCCGACCGTAGTAGCCGTGCAGACCGTGACTGGAGCTCCTCAGTTCCCTCGGCCACCGAGGCCGGCGTGACACCTGCTGGTATTGGAATCACATGACTTGAATGCCCAGTGTTAATACACCATCGAAGTGGAATTTTTGGATACCTAATGACAGGCTTTCTTTTTACGATGTAGAGACAACAATTGGCTTTCATATGAAGGCCTGCTTCTACTCTTTCTTGTAATATCTGCTTTCCATTTCTGTGTTAGGCCAAAGACTAACTCTGCCAGCTGGGAGACATTCTAGCATCCATTTTCAGTCCTCATATAAGGCACATGTGCTTTTACGGTCACCTCAGATGTCAAAGACGACAGAAATGAGACAAAATTTACGTGTTCTCATTTGGGGACGCTGCGAATGATAGGGATAATCGCATGCGCCTTTTAAGAACATATTAGTGATTAGAGGTTGCAACCAATCGTGAAGTAGCTGCGTTCCACGATGCACATTTGAGCTCTGCCTAGCGCCTAAGGCACAAGATGGCCTCGTGGAGGCCTTCTAAAGACAGCGATATCGCTGAGCGGCGATGCGTGAGATGGAACTCTGCTCTTAACTGGATTGGCGCCTGCCCGAGGGCGATTGGCGCCCCGGCGTCTCATGAACTTCCCGGCTCTTCTTCATTACCGGCGGGATGCCTGCGCTTGCTACTTGCTCTTGGCCAGCGTCCACGCCATACTCGGCCTGTATCGCGGGATGGTATGGCCGTCGTCGCTAGGCGCACACCGCTCGCCTTCCTGACAAATTCCTCTACGGCAGAGCCTTCCAAACTGAGGTGTCGCGAGACTGACAAATCTAGACTATAACTTTTCATAATGATGTAGATGTGGTTTGGTTTGATGCAGCTCTCCACGCTACCCTGTCCTGTGCAAGTCTCTTCATCTGAGAATACGTTCGGCAACCAACATCCTTTTGAATCTGCTTACTATATTCGTTCCTCGGTCTCCCTCTACGATTTTTACCCCACACGCTTCCTTCTAATGCTAAGTTGACAATTCCTTAATGTCTCAGAATGTGTCCAACCAATCTATCCCTTCTCTTGGTCAGGATATGCCAGAAAGTCCTTTCCTCCCCGATTCGGTTAAGCACCTCCTCATTAGTTACGTGATCTACGCATCTGATTTTCAGCATTCGTCTGTAGCACCACATTTCAAAAGCTTCTATCATCTTTTCATCTGAATTATCGTCCACGTTTCACTCCCATACAATGCTACACTCCAGACGAATGCTTTCAGAAAGGACTTCCTAACATTTAAATTAATATTGCATGTTAACAAGTTTCGGTTCTTTAGAAACGCTTTTCTTCCCATAGCCATTCTGCATTTTATTTCTTCTTTACATCGGCCATCACAAGTTATCTTGCTACCCAAATAACAAAATTCATCTACTACTATTATTATCTCATTACCTAATCAAATTCCTTCAGCATCACCTGATTTGCTGACATTGCATTCCATTACCTTCGTTTTACTGTTGTTTATGTTTACCTTATATCTTCCTTTCAAGACACTGTCCATCCCATTCAATTGCTCTTCCAGATCTTTTGCGGTCTCTGACAGCATTACTATGTTATTGGCAAATTGCAATGTTTTCATTTTTTCTCCCTGTACTTTAATGCCCTCTCCAAATTTCTCCTCCCATTCCTTCACTGCCTGCTCAATGTACAGATTGAACAACATTGGGGAAAGGCTACGAACCTGCCTTACTCCTTTCCCAATCTCTGCGTCCCTTTCTTGCCCTTCGCCTCTAATAACCGCCGTCTGATTTTTGTATAGGTTGAATATAACTCTTCGCTCCCTATATTTTACCCCTGATACCTTCAGAATTTGGAAGAGTGTATTCCAGTCGACATTGTGAAAAGCTTTCTCCAAATCTACAAACGCTAAAAACGTAGGTTTCCCTTTCCTTAGCCTATCTTCTAAGAAAAGTCGTAATGTGAGTATTGCCTCCCGTTTTCCTACATTTTTCCTAAATCCAGAAAGATCTTCCCTGAGGTCGGATTCCACAAGTTTTTCTATTCGTCTGTAAATAATTTTTGTTAGTATTTTGCAACCATGACTTATTAAGCTGTTAGTTCTGTAATTTTCACACTTGTCTGCACTTGCTTTCATGGAATTGAAATTACAATATTCTTCTTGAAGTCGGAGGGTATTTCCCCTGTTTCATACATCTTGCATACCAGGTGATACAACTTATTCATGACTGGCTTTCCTAACGACATCAGCAGTTCAGATAGAATATCATCTACTCCAGGGGCCTTGTTTAGACTCAAGTCCTTCAGCGCTCTGTCAAAGTGTTCTCGCAGTATGATATCACCTATCTCATCTTCCTCCACTTCGTCTTCCATTCCTAGAATACTGCTTTCAAGTTTATTTCCTTTGTATAGGCCCTCTATGTATTCCTTCCACAGTGCAGCTTTCCCCTCTTTGCTTAGTTCTGGTTTTCTGTCTGAGTTCTTGATATTCATACAGCTGCTTTTCTTGTCTCCAAATATCTCTTTTAAGTTTCCTGTAGGCAGTATGTATCTTTCCCCTAGTTATGCATTCTTCTACGGTTCTGCATTTGTCCTCTAGCCACTCCTGCTTAGCCAGTCTGCACTTCCCGTCAATCTCATTTTTCAGACGTTTGTACTCCCATTTTCCTGTTTCACTTGCTGAATTTTTATATTTTCTCCTCTCATCAATTCAGTTCAGTATACCCTGTGTTATCCAGGAATTTTTATTAGGCCTTGTCCTTCTGCCTAGATGATCCTCTGCTGCATTCACTACCCTATCTCTCAGAGCTACCCATTCTTCTTCTACTGTATTACCTTCCCCCATTTCAGCCAATCCTTGCCTAATGTTCCCTCTCAAAACTCTCAACCACCTCTGGCTCCTTCAATTTGTCCAGGTTCCATTTGCTAACCTTTCTACCTTTCTTCAGTCTCTTAAGTTTTAATCTGCTGTTCGAAACCAATAAGTTATGGTCAGAGTATATATCTGCCCCTGGATATGTCTTACAGTTTAGAACCTGGTTTCTAAATCTATTCCTTACCATTATAAAGTCAATCTGGTACCTTCCAGTGTCTCCTGGTCTCTTTCACGTATACAGCCTTCTTTCATGATGATTAAACCAAGTGTTGGTGATCATTAAATTGTGCTCTGCGCAAAATTCTACCATTCCTTTTTCCCAGTACATAATCACCTACTACATTTCCATCTCTTCCTTTTCCTGCCACCGAGTTCCAGTCCCCCATCACAATCAAGTTTTCGTCTCCCTTAACTTTCTGAATGATTTCTTTTACCTCCTCATACATTTTTTCGATATCCTCATCATCGGCCGTGCTAGTTGGCATATAAACTTGCACTATTGTGGTCGGTGTTGGCTTCGTGTCTATCTTTACTATGTTGTTCATAGTAACTTATCCGCATTCCTATTTTCGTATTCATTATCAGACCTACTCCTGGACTACCATCAACAAATTACAGAACCATGAGTTTGATAAATCATGGTTGCAAAATTTTAACACGAATTTTCTACAGGAGAATGGAGAAGCTGGTAGAATCTGACCTCGGGGAAGATCAGTTTGGATTCAGGAGGAACGTAGGAACCCGAGAGGCAATAATCACTTTAGTCTTGTCTTAGAAAATAGATTTAGGAAAGGCAAACCTACATTTTTAGCTTTTGTAGATTTGGAGAAAGCGTTTGACAATATTGACTGGAATAAACTCTTTCAAATTCTGAAGTCAGCAGGAGTAAAATATAGGGAAAGGAGAGTTATTTACAACTTGTACAAAAGCCAGACGGCAGTTATTAGACTCGAAGGGCATGAAAGGGAAGCATCGGTTGAGAAGGGAGTAAGACAGGGTTGTAGCCTTTCTCCGATGTTATTCAATTTGTACATCGACCAGACCGTGAAGGAAAGCAAGGAAAAATTTGGAATAGGGATTAAAGTTCAGGGGGAAGAAATAAAAACATTACGTTTTGCTGATGACATTGTAATTCTGTCAGAGACAGCAAAGGACCTGGAAGAGCAGTTGAATGGAATGGACAGTGTGTTGAAGAGAGCGTATAAAATGAACATTAACAAGAGCAAAACAAAAATAATGGAATGCGGTCTTAGAAAATAAGGCGATGCTGAAGGAATTAGATTAGGTAACGAAACAATGAAGGTAGTAGATGAGTTTTGTTACTTGGGTAGTAAAATAACATGCGATGGTCGCAGTACAGAGGATATAAAATGCAGAATGGCAATGGGAAGAAAAGCATTTTTGAAAAAGAGAAATTTGCTAACATCGAATATTAATTTAACTGTAATGAAGTCTTTTCTGAAGGCATTTGTGTGGAGTGTTGCCTTGTACGGGAGTGAAACATGGACGATAAGCAGTGCGGACAGGAAGAGAATAGAGGCTTTTGAAATGTGGTGCTACAGAAGAATGCTGAAGATTAGGTGGGTAGATAGCATAACTAATGAAGAGGTACTGAACAGAATTGGTGAAAAAAGGAATTTTGGGCATACCCTGACCAAAAGAAGGGATCGCTTGGTAGGACACATTCTTAGACATCGAGGAATCGTAAATTTAGCATTGGAGGGAAGTGTGTGGGGTAAAAATTGCAGAGGGAGACCAAGAGATTCGTATAGTAAGCATATTCAAGTGGATGTGCGTTGCCGTTCTTATGAGGAAATGAAAAGGCTTGCTCAGGATAGAGTAGGGTGGAGAGCTGCATCAAACCAGTCTCCGGACTGAAGACCATAACAACAACAATCTAACTTTAACCTATCCATTTCTCTTTTCAAATTTTCTAGCTTACCTACGCGATTAAGGGTTAGAACATTCTACACTCCGACCCGTAGAATGCCTGTTTTGGTTTTCTTGATAACGACATTCTCCTGAGTAGTCCCCGCCCGGAGATCCGAATGGGGGACTATTTTACCTCCGGAATATTTTACCCAAGAAGATACCATCATCGTATAGTCATACAGTAGAGCTGCATGTCCTCGGGAGAAGTAACGACTATAGTTTCCCCTTGGCGCTGTTAGGAGTAGCTGCATGGCAAAGCCATGTTAGCTGATGTTACAAGGCCAGCTCAGTCAATCATCCAGACTGTTGCCCCTGTAACTACTGAAAAGGCTGCTGCCCCTCTTCAGCAACCACACGTTTGTCTGGCCTCTCCACAGATACCCCTCCGCTGTGGTTGGACCTATGGTACGGCTATCAGCATCGTTGAGGCACGCAAACCACCCCACCTCGGCAATGTCTGTGGTTCATGGGGGTGGAACGTGACATAAAATAACAAAATATCTTTCTCTTCATACTACCCTGAAGACTGCTTCAGCAGCAGTAGATATTCAGGGTTGTTCAAGCAGCTGCCAGTTGCTTGATTCCAGCAAACTGCGCATGCACAGATCTGCTGCTGATGCTCGATAACAGCTATTCCCATGCACAGTTTGCTCGAACTGGCAGCTGCTTGAACGAACCTTCACTCTAGTCTGCTTTCCTTCACAAAGGCTGCGCCTGAGATGTTTTTTAATGGATTTATCAAAGCCACGTCACCCTCGGTAGCGTTTCTTACAATTAAATGTCAATCAATGACACAGAGGCTGTAGAAGCTGTCACAGATTGAAAAGCAGTCACAATTGTCCACTGACTAAACCTATTCAGTAGCGATATTTAGTGGTCGGGTGATTAACGAAGAATAGTATTTTAAATACAGTGATCGTTGGTTAGAACCCTGGTATGCTTTAATATTTTTTTCTCTCAGTTTCCTGTATGTAACAGATTCTGGGACCAGAATGATATTCTTATTCTTACTTGTCACAAATGTTTATCCATTTTTTCCGAATATGTCGGGACTTTCGAGGTCGTGGTGAAGCAAGAATCTAACAACAGAACTTAAATAATAATTCTTCACTTGTCATAAATACATACTCTTTATTTCTTAAAATAATAATGTGATAATATTGAACTAAAAGGGAACAACCACTATGCTGTCTAAATCAGAAATCCGATCAGATAATTTCCACATGCCGTTTTCAATCGATCCAGCAAAACCGTATCTGTCCATGACATGTACACACGACAGCGAGAAACGGTTTCCGAAGTTCAGTATTCGTGTTTCGGACGTTGGGTCGCATGTAGAAGAAGCAAGTATTACTGTGTGTTAGGCATTGTTGTCTGCGCTGTTACTCTGTTGTACATCACCGTAGTTCCTAATGTTTACTTTTCTTGCGATACATGTACGTAATTGCTGCTGTCAGGATCAACATTAAACGTGTCAATACTTACGAGGATTTCAGTTTCGTTTACAAACCACATTTAAGCTATACTTTATTTCCTTCGCCCGCCCCCCCTGCTAGAACAATCTAAATTCTACCATACGTATTTATATTAGTGAAAGGGTGTCGCACAAAACTGTAAGCTATAAAAGGGTGTCGCCATGAGATAAAGTTTGGAAAGCAATGCTCTACGGCGCTGGCTTCAATTTGCACACAGGAGTGCACAGAGCATGTAACGGTACCGCTCTTGCATTATGTAATCGGTTACCCGTGGCATACCTCCCTGCAATAAAGCGAAGCTGAATAGAGCAATCTTTGACGATTCCTCAGACGTATGTGCTGCGTACCTGTCCGTCAAACGATTTTGAAAGAGGTTGCTTTATTGACATGCGGTAAATTTCAGCTCGTTTCAGCCGAAATGTTTCGGTAGTAAACAGAAAGGTTCACGGAAGGACGGCGAACAACTCTCCTCCCCGTGAAGATCAACACCCAATCCGAATAGTACTGCAGAAGGCATCTGAGTCCTCGACTTTGAAGCAAAAGTAGAACTGTGTGAAACTGTGCCCACTGTCAGCGGTGACAGTTGCTGTCTACGAGGCGCGTCCAGAAAGTATGTTCCGTTTGGTAATTAAATGAAATTGTACACAGATACAGAAGAAATTTTTACTGCACCAAATTCTACAACTCTTAAACTACTTTTCCACATAACTGCCAAATTTTTTTAGGCACTTGTCATAGTGTGCCACAAGTTTTTGCATGCATCCTTCACAGAAGGTTGCCGCCTCTGTATTCAACCATGTGGTAACAGCTCTTTATCATCCTTGAACTATTGACCACCAAGGACAGATTTTAGGTGTAAGAAGGGATGAAAGATACTAGGAGACAGGTCCGAGCTGTATGGAGGATGATCAAACGGTTCCCATTGAAATTTCCGTAAAAATTGTTTGGTCACATTCGGTGTGTGAGTTCAGGCATTATGGTGGGAAAAAATCTTTTGACAGTAATCGTCTTCTTACACCTAAAATCTGTCTTTTGTGGACAACACTTCAACGATGATGAAGAGCTGAAAGAACATGTTACCACATGGTTGAATACACAGGCGGCAACATTCAATGAAAAAGGCACACAAAACCTTGTGCCATGCTATGACAATTGCCTAAAAAATTTCGGGATCTATATAGAAACGTAGTTTAACAGTTATAGATTTTTGTACAATAAATATTTTTTTCTGTATCTGTACCCGTTCGTTTTATATAACCAAACGGAACTTACTTTATGTACGCGCCTCGTATTACGGCATGCGCGTCAACCACTTATCCGCCTACCTCTGTCTAATGTGCAGAAACGTGCTCTAGGCGACTGGCGATCTTGCGACTAATGAATTGATCAAATTCATCACGGGTTTCCAGCCGGATCGTTCTGTCATCTGAACACAATATTTCTGCGGTCCAACAGGCCGCCATCATCATGTGAGGAAGCTAAGCCGCTCTCGCCGTGACTGAGTCATTCAGATGACAGAATGATCCGGCTGGAAACCCGTGAAGAATTTGATCAGTTAATACCCCGGGAAAGTCTACACTGACTCATGAACTGTCTGGATTCTCTTCACTAAATGCGGACCGCTTGCGCTCGCTGTGTGCTGCTCGCCAGCATCCACACCATACTTGGCCTGTATCGCGGGACGGTATGGCCACTGTTGCTAGGCGCACAGTGCTCAAGTCACCTTCCCGACAACCTTGATTTCCTCCACGGCGCTGGATTCAGTCTGCGCACAGGAGAGGACGGAGCAAGTAGCTAATGCTGTATTCGAATAGCTACATCTACACTCATACTCCGCAAGCCACCCGATGGTCTGTGGCGGAGGGTACCCTGAGTACCAGTATCGGTTCTCCCTCCTATTCCAGTCACTTATTGTTCGCAGAAAGAAAGATTGTCATATAAGGAACTCATTGTTCGTTGGGGCGATCTATAATTGTTTAATAATGATTTTGCAGCCAAGATCGCATTTTTCATTTATTATGTTACCGGTTTCGGCGTCCTCGACGCCATCTTCAGTCCTGTCGTATTTTACATAACTTCACAACATTTTTACATACTAAAAGAGTACATCCAGGTTGAGGCGTTACCAAACATAAAATTTCTAGTCACAAATAAAATATATACACCCGTCTTCTAATGGTTCTGAAGCGAGGTACTTCAAAATCTAAGTTCAATATCAATTGAACTCTAATATTGAACTTAGACTTTGGAGTACCTCGCCTCAGAACCATTAGAAGATGGATGTATATATTTTATTTGTGACTAGAAATTTTATGTTCGGTGACGCCTCAACCTGTATGTACTCTTTTAGTTCTAAAAATGTGAAGTTATGTAAAATACGACTGGTCTGAAGATGGTGTCGAGCACGCCGAAACCGGTAACATAATAAATGAAAAATGCGATCTTGGCTGCAAAATCATTATTAAGAAAGATTGTCGGTATGCCTCTGTGTGAGCTATAATCTTTCTGATTTTATCTTCATGATCTCTCCGCGAGATATACGTAGGAGGGAGCAATATACTGCTAGACTCCTCGGTAAAGGCCTGTTCTCGAAACTTCGACAAAAGCCCGAACCGAGCGACAGAGCGTCTCTCCTGCAGACTCTTCCACTGGAGTTTATCGATCATCTCCGTTACACGTTCACGATTACCAAATGATCCTGTAACGAAGCGCGCTGCTCTCCGTTGATCTTTTCTAGTTCCTCTATCAACCCCCTCTGGTACGTTTCCCACACCGGTGAACAGTATTCTAGCATTTATGTAGTACGTAGCATACCACGCGTCTGGATTCTTGATTTCCAGTCAGAAACTTTGCAGTTGGCAGCAATCGTTTAGTGAAACCGATTACCAAAGATGTGTTCTAACCCCTCTTGAGTCTTTACTCTAAATCAGTGGTTCTGCAAAACTGGGTTGCGAGCCACTAGTGGGTCGTGGGTTCATTTCAGTTGCGTCGCTGGACGACTTCAAAATATCTTACTAGAATATCTTACGGACTGAAATATATGATAATTTAAGAAGAAAATTTTATAACCTGAAAAGTTATGTACACTTTACAGCAAAAAAGGATCACCCCTGAATTCCAAAGTGGAGGCCGCACCTGACGCTATGCAACCACCATTGCATAGCTGTGTCGCAGATCGTTAAATCATTCCATAGTACAGTTATTAAATTCAAATTTTCAAATGTTTGTATAGCTTATGGGACTTAACTACGGGGTCACCAGTCCCTAAACTTACAAACTACTTATGAACTAACTAACACTAAGGATGGCACAAATATCCATGCACGAGGGGGGATTCGAAGCCCCTACCGTAGTGGCCGTGCAGACCGTGACTGCAGCGCCTCAGTCACCTCGGCCACCGCGGCCGGCGTACAGTTATTACCTACCCACAATAGGCACTAAGTAAGTCTCCTATTTCTCCTTATGGCATTCAGGCAAGGCGCAAACCAATACTTTCGTACAACATTAGATATGAGACAGTAACACTTTTAAATTAAATTTCGTTGCAATAAGTGAAAAGTAAGATACGTTATGACACTTGTTTAATGACATGATATGTTTTTGTTCGTGATCTGAATCTCAACGCACTATTAAGCAAACAACAGTTCTTTGCGATTACAGGTCACGCACTTTTTCGTGGGCCCTTTCTGATCGGCGGAAGTCGGCTGAGTTCTTGTGTCTACAGAATGTTTATGCTCTCTACCAACGTTACGTCGTAACATCATTGTACACCGTAGGCCTCGTCAATGTATTGTTGATTTGTGCTTGGTATTGATTGTTTACACTTTGATATTTGCTAAAATACTTCCACATACCCCGACGACTTCTTTTAGAAAAAAGAAGGCTGTACTGGAAAGTGGTATGATGAATGTTAATTCTGATTGTTATTCAGTTTCGACAGTAAAATGAAGCATAAAGCGTCGCTACACCTGATTAATAAGTCCCTTTAAAATATGAAAATTTCGTAGATATACGTTCCAGTTCCCTGTTACTCAAACATTAATGTGATAATTTCCTGTTACATCTTTGACGCCTTAACCCCTTACTTGTTTCCAGAATGAAACTTTCACTCTGCAGCGGAGTGTGCGCTGATATGAAACTTCCTGGCAGATTAAAATTGTGTGCTGGAACAGGGACTCGAACCTGGGACCTTTGCCTTTCGCGGGCAAGCGCACTACCGACTGTGCTATCCCGACACGACTCACGATGCCGCCTCACAACTTTACTTCCGCCAGTACCTCGCTTCCTACTTTCCAAACTTCACAGAAGCTCTCCTACGAACCATGCAATACTAGCACTCCTGGATGAAAGGATATGGTGGAGACATGGCTTAGCCACAGCCTAAGGGATGTTTCCAGAATGAAACTTTCACTCTGCAGCGGAGTGTGCGCTGATATGGAACTTCCTGGCAGATTAAAATTGTGTGCCGGAACCGGGACTCGAACCTTCTTTTTCTTTTAAAACCTATAATCTATACGCCGTAAGTTGGCGGTATTGGTAGAAAGAGGCGGGTCTTGTAACAGGCAATACTCTACAAGCTGAATGCAAGCTTCAGCTCCCAACATTCTCCGCTCAGAGGCCACGTTTAATTGCGTGATACCTAGGCATAAATAGACGTGAAACATTGACGTTTTCAATAGTATCGGTTTCCAAAACCGATTTCTGAACCCAGAGGTAAATAATAATCTTAGCACTGCACCAGGAATTGCATGAAGCTCATATTGTTGCTGAGAGGTAACCGCTGAAGATATGTAATATAGCATATACATAATAAACTTGTGGAACAGAATGCAGTATACTGATGATTTTGTAACTACGCGCAATCAGAAGTCAGATGTTAAATATGTTCACAAATAGCGTTACACTATTACCTCAAACGACGATACAATTAATTATTTTCTCGGCAGGAACTCGAATCCGGCACTATTTGATATTGTTTCTTCCGGGGACTCCAACCCCGCACACACCGTCACGCTTGACCTGACACGATGAGGCGTCACTATCACATTGTCGTTCACTAGTAGTTACGATCATACCGTTCGTAGAGACATGGAGGGGTTTGGTATTTTGCGCAAACTTTGTTTAACTTAATAGCGCATGGACATATTCAATGTTGATTTGAAACAATGTAAAGTCCTGCGTTCTTTACTAGTCTTTACTGTAGGTGCAGATGGTATTTTTGTGGCCGTTAAAAACTGTTACCCCCGCGGGAATCGGGCCCATACCTTAGCCATTACAAGTTAACCTCATCCCGGCCTCCAGCGACTTACAGATGTGTTAGCATAATGTTTTGTCACAATGGGGTATTCATTAGACGGTACGACCTGTCAAAGAGCATAAAGTTGTCTAGCTACGTAAGACATTCTTGGCCGCACAGAAGGCTACGTAGTCTGAGGCGCCTTATCGCGGATTTTGCATGAAATTATATTACGTTTTAGTATGCTACATTACGATATGGTAAGGCATTTTGCTATAAGCTTATTCAACTGTGGTCTCATTTTAATAAAGAATGTTGGGTAGTTGTTGCCACCATAACTTGAATATCACGCATTTTTAAAGTTTGAGGAGCGTGGATTATGGATTAGAAAAGGTATTCTGAAATTGGGAAAATAACTTCGTTTTGACATCTATTATTCACCACGTTCAGGAACACAGATTTGGATGAAGGAGGTTTCTGTGATTTACTAGTATGGTCAATGACACGGTATCCGATAACTGGCAAGTGTGTCGAGCAATTATTATCCACGGTGTGGTTACCTTGAGTAATCATATTGAGGTTAAAAAACAGAATTGTGGATTCTGATACAATGTCGCATCGAAAATGAGATGCTAAGCATAATATCCAACTGGGAATGAAGGGACAACTTCAGTCTCTGCCATTTCAATGGTTGGACACTGGGATTTATTGGAATAGATGGCCATTTCAATGGAGATATCAGTGCTTGCACGGTAAGGTTCAGTTGTCCATTATATCCACGCGCTTTTAGAGAGCCAACGACAGAGAAATAACGACAGTGGTTAAAAAAATGTAAATCTATCGGCCCAAACTGCGTGGTCAGCAGTCCGTAGCTTATAAACTACTTAAACTAAGGTAAACTAACCTATGGACAACACACACCAATGCCCCAGGGAGGACTCGAACCTCTGACGGCGAACAACAGCAGCGTCCATCTAAACTGATTAGTCTGTATGCATGGAGACTGCGTGTAAATGAAATAAAAATAGGATATTGAGTGTAATGAGAAGCACAGAATTAAAATTAGTGCTATGGGCGGGAATTGAACCCAGACATCCATACTTTAATTTAATACTTTTCCTTCCACTCCATGTCTCTAGGTATATAAATTTATAATAAAACTGGATAATAAAGGAACTGTATATTTAAAAAAAGCTTCAATTTAAAGGCAGCTCAAAAGAATAAGAAACTCATATTTTATTTCACTTGCCAAGAGATGTTCCATATTCTCTCACTTAGGAGATTCCAAAAAAATTAAAATAATAATAATAAAATAAAAAGAAGGACGGATAATTTATTCAGAGTCACTCAGGATTTGTTCATTACATAATGCATCTCAACATATAATCTGCACGTCACCGGACCAGCTTCTCTTCAGTGAGTGACGACTCTATCTCGAGTTGATTGCTTGCAGTGAGATGGCCTGATTTGTATCTTTCCTTACAGCTCTTACTATGAAGCCAGGAAGTAAACATTCTGTATTTACGTCAGAGCCCCGCTTTGCGCCCTGCTGGGGGCTGTTGGCTGCCAATACGACCGCCAGCTGGCTGGTTTCCGCCAAGCCTCGCCTCGGCATGAGCTGTGGTTGACCGGCCAACCCGTAGCTCGCAAGCCACGGCTAATACAGGCCCCGGTCGCAAAGCCCTTGAAGTATCAAAGGTTTCTGCAAACCTACCCTAATGTGTAGTATAGACTACCATAGATAGAGGTATTTTGCTATAAATGAGTAGCCACGTTATCTTTTGACATTTCATTCAATATTTAACAAAGTTAAAAAATAGAAACGTAAACGCAGTTGCCACATAATGTTTCGCCTAGATAGCAATCAACTACACAGTAAACTATTTCCTCTTTTCAGCGCTCTGCATTAGATCTAGTCGTAATAAAATGTATTCATCTTAGAAATGTAAGCATGTTGTAAAATTAAACAGTTCTGGCGGCAACAACATAAATGTATACATGTAGTATATCATTTCCGTTTTGTGCACTTATAAAGAGTTCTCAATGTGTCTGAAACAATAAGTGCTACATAACGGAAATTACCTTCTGCTGGGGCCCTTCATTTACACGATTGTTCTGTTACTCACATTGAAGTTCTTCGTAATGTGTTCATATAATCGCTTTCTCGGCTGATCCACGCTTATACGAAGATTGAGAAAAACAAATGCCAAAAAAGGATATGTACTAGTTCTAATTACCATTATGTTATTCTTAAAATTCAAATCAAATGTTCGAATTGGTGTGAAATCTTATGGGACTTAAATGCTAGGGTCAACAGTCTCTAAGCTTACACACTACATAACTAACCTCTTCTAAGAACAACACCTACACTCCCATGCCCGATGGAGGACTCGACCCTCCTACGCGAGCAGCAGCCGAATCCATAACATGGAACTTTGGACTGCACGGCTACTCTGCGCGGCCTCCTTACAATTGTAACATCATACTTCGTACGGTAGTGAGTACAAAAGCTCTTTGCACTCGTAGTAGAAGATTGGTGATTGAAACCTCATAGAAGAAGCGTGCTACACTGAAAACGAGATTTGTTTTTATATTGCGTCTCCACCTCATCCCCCTGCCCTCCCCGCCCCCTCCCCAACCTAAATAAGAAAACGGAAAAAATACGAGACCTTCTTTCCGCTAATTCGCTATACCGCACAATCTGATATCTTTTTCCAACTTTTTCAGCGTCCTCCCTCTATACCGTCAGGCAATAATCGCACATTGCTCAGCAATACTGCGGAAGAGGTGGAGCAATTCTAGGGTTGGGAGACGTTTTAATCTTCTAATGGTTGTAACAGTAACAGACCTCTTGTTTTAGTAACAGTAACAGACCTCTTGTTTTATCTTCGCCAAAATATGTATTTTTCCCGGTTTACGTTGTTTTCAATTTTACCCACCAGAAATTTCGTTAGATGTATAATCCTTAACGATTTCTCAAGACCTGATGAAAATTTTCTGGTAATCTTGTGGTGAACGACGTGAAGATATAACTTCATTGCCATTTTTAAATTGGCTTTGCTTTTCTGAGATGTTTACTAGACAGCAGCATAATCTGCCACAAATATTTCTCGGTTCGATATAGCAGTTTGTAGCTCTGTCAGAGAGTGGGTAAAATGTTACTCTCGCTCCAGTTCTTAATTTAGAGCTGCAGTCTCTTAATCTTTAGAGAGCGTCGACATTTTCATGTAGGAAGCGAACAGCTGCAGCGTGAATCGCCTCCTCATTGCCCTTGTGAAGGCTGATGATGATGATACAGAAAGTAGGGACCGAAAATAATTGTAGTTTCTCCGTGAAATTCATTACCCTTTTCTGTAATCGTATATTTGATAAGTAAATGACACACCGAAGTTCAAATCCAGACTTTTAATTGGAATACCACCAATAAGTGAATCTTGGAAGATTCTTCTATATACATATAAATATATTCGAAAGAACAGACACCACATAAATATACTTAATTAAGGAGATGATGACAACAGATCCAGCCTTTAGTGCAAATCCATACTACGTCTGAACTCTTGAGGTAATCGGCAAAGTGCCACGAGCAGTGAGTGCAAATTGCAAACAGAAACTACGTAAGCAGTGTGAGGAAGTTTGGTGACGAGTGAAGAGGGGGGGGGGGGGTTGCCCGCGCTCCTGCGATGATCGTTGTTTTCTCACTCGTGGAGTGGTTACCGTAACTGCTCAGAGAACAGTAGGAACTGGGCCCGAATTCCGGCTGAGCACAAATGTTCAACTTCCTCATTGTGTGCGCTCAGTGGCCACAAGCAGCTTGTGTCGGATTATTTCTTTTAATCTACATTCTTTTCTTATTCCAGGAAGCAGTACAACTTTCACCAGACATGATCCACCATGTTATCATTTCACTACCATAGTCGTACCAGGAAGATCATTCGTTCTACAGGAAATGTCTTTCTGGAGTGGTCCAACACCTAAGGAGAACATCTTGTGCACGCACGATGCAATGGCTTAATTTCTTCTCCTACGTGATGTTGAGGATAGATGTATTTATGGTGAGAGAGACGAATGGATGGTTGCCGCCGGCCGCGGTGGCCGAGGAGACTGAGGCGCTCCAGTCACGGTCTGCACGGCCACTGCGGTCGGGGGTTCGAATTCCCCCTCGGGCGTGGATATTTGTGCCGTCCTAGTTCGTAAGTAGTTCATAAGTAGTTTGTAAGTTTAGGGACTGATTACCATAGACTTTACAAACATTTGAACATTTTTTTATGGTTGCCCAGATACATAAAAAAAGTAATCAAAATGTTCAAATGTTTGTATAGCTTATGGGACTTAACTACGGGGTCATCAGTCCCTAAACTTACAGACTACTTATGAACTAGCTAACACTAAGTACGGCACAAATATCCATGCCCGACGGGGGATTCGAGCCCTCGACCGTAGTGGCCGTGCAGACCGTGACTGTCGCGCCGCAGTCCCCTCGGCCATCGCGGCCGGTAAAAGTAATCCACTGAGTTACAAATCCATTGTATTGATATCGGAATGTAGCAGGACTTTTGAACAAATAATTTTTGCCAAACCGGCAAGGATTTCTAGATCGTTACTCTTGTGACACTTTGGCGATGCTATATTTGCATGAACTACTGAGTACTCTCAAACTAAATCCATATTTATAGAGTGCCGAAACGATTTTTGGCATCTTCAGCCATAATCAACTTCGAACCATATCGCTTTCCTATGGAGTATTGTCACAGTTGTGCGACTGGGATCGTGATGTCCTGTCTGCAAGGTTATATTTGGCAGGAACTGACGAGGAGTCATCTAGTGAAAAAGACGTGCCGACTATAATTATTCCAGCAAAGTGAAGTAGACTTCTCCTGTTTCGAATATATATTCTAAATATTTAATGAGCAATCAGAATATTGCTCTTAGATTTGAGGCAGTTAATGCTGCCGACTACTAAACTCAAAAAAGCAAAGTCAATTGCGAAATTATTTTGAATTTTTATCTTCACGGCGCAAATGATGACAATTGATCTTAAACATCAATATGCATTTGGCTCTGAACATGATTACCCAAAGAGTTTCGTCAGCATTCTAGATATCGATAAGCAAAGCAAATTTGAAGTTTATATACGTTTAACGAAATTCCTGGGGGTGCAATAAAAAACAATGTTAACTGCGAATAACACATGTTTTGGTGAAGGTGAAATAAACTTTATGTTATTGACATATACTATCAGCAATACAATATACTATCAGGACATTTAAACTTCTCCTAAGGAGACTTCCAACCCCACAATTGTTCCACCTCTTCTGCAGAATTGCTGAGCAGTGTCCCATTATTACCTGACGGGATAGAGGGAGGACGTCGAAAAAATTGAAAGAATATATTAAACTCGCACATACGCTATTTGACACTTGTATTCATTATTATTATTATTATTATTATTATTCCGAGCTTCGTATAAGCGTGGAGTCGAGAAACTGAAGTGATTCTATGAACCCATTACGAAACACTTCACTGTGAATAACAGAATAAACGTGTAAATGAAGTGCCCCAGCAGAAGGTAATTTCCGTTGTGTAGCACTTATTGTTTCAGTCACATTAAGAATACTTTATAAGTGCACAAAAGGTGAATGATATACTACATGTATACATTTATGTTGTTGCCACCAGAACTGTTTAATTTTACAACATGCTTACATTTCTAAGATGAATACGTATTTCATTACGTCTAGATCTAATGCAGAGCGCTGAAAAGAGAGAATAGTTTCCTGTGTCGTATGATTGCTATCTAGGTGAAACATTATATGGCAGCTACGTTTATCATGATTCTATCCTTTAACTTCGTTAAATATTTGAATCCAATGTCAAAAGATAGTGTGACTAATCATTTAATTGCAAAATAGGTAGGTTTGGGTAGGTTTGCAGAAACGTTTGATACTTCGAAGGTTGAGCCTGGCTTTCCGACCGGGGCCTGTATTAGCCGTGGCTTGTGAGCTCCGGGCAGGACGGTCAACCACAGCTGGTGCCGAGGCGAGGCTTGGCGGAAACCAGCCAACTGGCGGTCGCAGCGGTGGCCAACAGCCCCCAGCACGTCGCAAAGCAGGGCTCTGACGTAAATACAGAATGTTTACTTCCTGGCTTCATAGTAAGAGCGAAAAGCAGGAATTCAAATCAGGCCGTCTCACTGCGAGCAACCAACTCGAGTCATCGCTTTTACTGAAGAGAAGCTGGTCCGATGGCGTTATAGATTATATGCTGAGATGCACAAATAATGAGGGATTCTGAATAAATTATTAGGTTTTTTTTTATTTTTTAAATCTCGTCTATTTTTTCATATTGCCTAAGTGAAAGACTGTGGAAGATCTCTTGGCAACTGAAATAAAATATGAGTGTCTTTTTCCTTTGAACTACCTTGAACGGCAGTTTTTTTTTAAATATACAGTTCCTTTATTATCCTAGTTTTCTTATAAATTTATATACCTAGAAACAGTTTTTCGTGTCAATATGTGAAAGGCATCAAGTGAAAGGAAAAGTATTGAATTACATGAAGTGTGGAAGTCTGGCTTCAATTCCTGCCCGCCGCGGCGGCGTGGCCGAGCGCATTGAGACGCTAGGCTACGATGTGCGAGGCCATTCCCCGACCTGGGTTCGAATACCCCCACGGGCATGGATGATTGTGCCGTCTTTAGTATAAGCTAGTTTGTAAGTTTAGGGACTCATGACCCCGCAGTTAAGCCCCTTAAGCTTAACAAACATTTGACCATTTTACAAATGTCACAGTTTGTTTTAGGGCCGAGAGAAAAGGAACAGATGTTTTACAGAACGAAGGATGGATTATCGGAGATATAAAAGAACATTGCTTCATGAAGAGGACCGATGGACAGTAAAGAAATCAGACATTAAAAGAGCCGGCCGCGGTGGCCGAGGGGACTGAGGCGCTTCAGTAACGGTCTGCACGGCCACTACGGTCGGGGGTTCAAATCCCCCCTCGGGCATGGATATTTGTGCCGTCCTAGTTCGTAAGTAGTTCATAAGTAGTTTGTAAGTTTAGGGACTGATGACCCGGTAGTTGAGTCCCATAAGCTTTAGAAACATTTGAACATTTGATTTGAACATTAAAAGAGACAGTATGGTTTTAACGTAAAACCACTATTTTTTTACGTCTTGGAAGAATAGACCAGAAGGGCGACTTAGGTTACAATATAAGGGAGGTGATAGAGAGAAAGAGAGAGAGGGAAGAAGAATGGAGGAGAAATTAACAACGAATAAATGCAAGACCGAATCGTTTGCATTTGCATACTTTGTAAAGGTCAGAGAATGTATTAATGGATGGAGGGGAAGAAAGAGGCTCATTTGAAATAACAAGACATGCTTTGAGTGCGCTAATGTAAACCGATTACTATGTATGTGTGGAGACAGGGTATAAATGAAGTAAACTTAGATTAATAAACTGACTGTATATTAAAAAAGAACTTAAAAAGCCAACTAAAAAAGTCACACTGACGTACTTAACGGCCTACTTTAGATTTGTAGTTTTATAAGTTTTTGCAAACATTTTGGACCAAATAATAATCTAAATAATTAAAAATTAATTTTAAGAGTGTCTGAAACCCTTTTAGGTAGTGGCGAGTTCCGAACCACCGACCTTTATTATCATAGTCCCACGCCTTGCCCACTACGCTACAGCTATCAATCCAAAGATGAGTTCTTTAATCTCATACTATTGATGGCCGTTCTTAAGTGATGCTAATAAGGCACTTGTAGACACTAGATTATCATTTATCGTACGAAGAACGATGTGTTGTTGTTAATTCCTCAGTGCGCCATTGCTTAGAAATGACAACGTGTAAGTTACAATATGAAAATCATCAAATATGCAACGCAAGATGGATGGTGTATGCGAGAGAGAGTTCTGGGCGAGTAATGTCACGTGACATCTTCGAACAGCTGGTTTTCGTTAATTCAATGGAGGGTGTCAAATCTCCGTGATTTTCTCAAATATGTCTCAAATGATACGAGATATGAAAAAAACGTAAGGGAGCTAATTTGTAGAGAATTTTCTCCGCTACCAATTACGTTATTCAATTTTCGTGTCAGATGAACGGTTCGTTTGCAATTACAATTATATTACAAACGACTTTTTTTTGTATTACTACAATTTTTGTATTACTATAATTTGAAAAGGGAGTTCTGGTCTCCGGGGGGCTACAGTCATGTCTGTAAAACTTGGTGCTGATCGGTTGAACGGTTCGTCTTAAAAACAGGGAACACGTTACGGACAGACAGACAGACATACAAATCAAAATCGCCGTTAGTTTTGCAAACATATTTGAAACGCTACGAGATATGAAAAAAACATAAGAGAACAAAGTTGTAGAGAATTTTCTCCTCTACAATTTCGGTTACTCAATTTTCGTGTCAGATGAATAGTTAAGCCGTTATTTTCATTTAAATTTCGAGCTGACAAAAGACGATCGCAAAGGCCCACTTTTAGTGTTACTACCTTAACCTAAAGTGGGCCAAAAGAATAACTAACTCATATTTTATTTCTTTTGCCAAGTGATCTTTCACTGGCTCTCAATAAGGAAGAAAAGAAAAGGAAAACAAAACTTTATAGGGACTTCAATATCTAATCCATATTCCCTCATTATTTTTTACTTCTATCATGCGTTTGGGAATAGACTCTATAAGTCGTCGGACGTAACACCCTGAAGAAGCAACTTCCTGCCATGCCTCCAGAACGCAGTTCCAAAGAGCGTTCGGCGTAGTTGGCTGGTTTCGTGGCTAGTTCTCTGTTAACGTCCTGGCGACCTCAGCCCACATATTTTCCATGGGGTTCATGTCAGCCGCCCGCGACGACCAGTCCATGACATTGACGCCGATCGTAGAGAGCCCCTGCTGCTGGACGAATGCAGACTTGTGAACAGGAGAATGGTCCTCTTGCAGCATGAAATCCACCATACAGCATTCTCACTAACGGAAGCATAACGTTTTCCAGTATGTGGGGGTACTGTACACCGTCGAGGATGCCTTCTATCCTATGAAGGATTCCTACTCCTCGTGCAGATATTCAGCCCCAGCAGGAAATGGATTTGCGCCCACTTCTTCTCCTCGTTGTTACATATTCTGGTCGATGGCGAGTCCCTCGAGGCCTGTAAACGACTCTTGGTCCGTCGTTAGTGGTGGAAAACCCTTTTTCGTCAGTGATAATCATATTTTAAATGTGTTTATTTCCGTCAACAGTTGCTATAAAATTGTTTAATAACATGTTTCGATCACTTGGATCATCTTCAGATCTTATAGTTGCGTCCGCAACTCGTCTGGCTGAGTACTAATTGGTACCAACTGTAAGATCTGAAGATGATCCAAGTGATCGAAACATGTTATTAAACAATTTTATAGCAACTGTTGACGGAAATAAACACATTTAAAATAATATAGTGCAGTTGCGGACTCTCTATAATCGTCCATGTCGACTATAGTGATAATTATGTTTTCCCATGATGCCCTAAGATGGAGCTCTGCGAATGCCAGCCGGTATGTAATAATTTCTTCGCTGAGTTCTTGTTTCACAGCGGACCGTCCTGCATGTAGTCCAGCATCCCTCAGCCTTTGGCGAATCGTGTCACTGGAGCCGGGGAAGTTGGTTACCTGCCGCAACTGCTTCGCATTCAAGAACAGATTTCGTCTGCTCGTAGACACTAGTTCGCGATCCTCCTGCATCGAGTTAACTGCCTGATCCAGGAGCTCTCTCGGTGGTGCCTCTGGCACGGTAGTTCCTCCACCATCTCGCTGCAGTAGTGTATGACACACCAGACTTTCTGCCTGCCTCTCTGATAGAGAATCCTCCATCTTCAATAAGAGCGACGACTCTGTGTCGAATTGACCGCTCCCAGTGAGCCATTGCCACAGACTGCCTGACGCCTACTTGCGCTTGTCGCTCTGATATACCAGGAGAGGCAGTAAACACGTTCACTACAACATGAGCGTCAGAGGCAGAGCCTGGCCCCGCACGGCACTGCCATCTGCCTTGCCTCGCATCGGCGCCACGCTGTCTCGCCGGCCATCCCGTTATCCATTCGGCCCTGCTACCCTGTAGTTCGCGAGCCACGGAAAATACAGCTGCAGGCTGCAAAGCCACGTTCACCTCTTGAAGAATCGAAAGTTTTATCTAACCTATTTAAATATGTAGTTTCAACTAACACAGTTAGAGCTATTTCTCTATAACCCGAGGTGTCAGATAATCCTTTGACGTTTCATTCAAATATTTAATGAAGTTAAAGAATATAATCACATAGTTTTGGAAACTTTTTTTTTTGTCGGGGGTGACAGCACTCTTATTTAAAATCATATATAGAGAACAGTCTAGAGTGCAATAATTTATTTTATTCGACTAGTTTCGGTCTTCTTTTAGACCATCTTCAGTTATTTTATTTCCATCGATGTTGTGGAGCTGGCACGTAACTTGGGAGCCTTCCAGTGCGTGACTGGAGGAGTGACGCACTGGAAGGCGCCAAAGACAACACAAGTGCGAATCCGAAAGCCCCAAAACGATCATACACGTTTCCTCCATACATTGTTCGTTAGTTACCGCCGTTTATCGCGCAGGCGCTATTGTAACTAATATCAGCAAAAGTAATCACTACCATAGCGGCAGGTATCGCGGCTCCAGCGCTGGAGTAGTGACGCACTGGAAGGCTCCCAGTTACCCGCCAGCCCCACAACATCAATGGAGCTAAAATTCCTGAAGATGGTCTAAAAGAAGACCGAAACTAGTCGAATATAATAAATTACTGTTCTCTATACATAAAAGAATATAATGATGATGAAGCTACCACATAATATTTCACACAGCTCACAATGATACGATGCAGGAAACTATTCTCTCCTGTAAGCAATCTGCGATCTAGAGTTAAGAAACTACGTATTGAACCTAGATAACTAAGCGAGTTGTAAGACTAAACAGTTTTCGTGGCAGCAGCACGAGCTGTATATACGTAGTATATAATCGTGCACTTATAAAGTGTCTCTGCAATAATAAGCGCTGCAGGACTGATGCCCTTCATTTACATGATTATTCTGTTATTCAGAGTTAAGTGATCCGAAATGGGTTTATAAAGTCGCTTCAATTCCTCGACTGTGTCACGCTTATACGAAGCACGAAAAAAGTGCCAAAAAGAGTAAGCGCGAGTTCAACTTAATATCATGTTATTCTTTCAGTTGTAATAACATACTTTATGCGGGGGTAGGAAAAAACCTCTTTGGATTGGATTCTAAGGAGAAGGTTGGTGATTGAAATAAGATGGAAAAATCGGAGCCGGCCGGGATGGCCAAGCGGTCTGCGACGCTCCAAAAAATGTTCAAATGTTTGTAGTACTTATGGGACTTAACTACGGGGTCATCAGTCCCTAAGCTTACAAACTACTTATGAACTAGCTAAGACTAAGGACGGCACAAATATCCATGCCTGAGGGGGGATTCGAACCCCCGACCGCAGTGGCCGTGCAGACCGTGACTGGAGCGCCTCAATCCCCTCGGCCACCGCGGCCGGCTGCGACGCTCCAGTCACGGTCTGCACGGCCACTACGGTCGGGGGTTCGAAACCCTCCTCGGGCATGAATATTTGTGCCGTCATTAGTATTAGCTGGTTCATAAGCAGTTTGTAAGTTTAGGGACTGATGACCCCGTAGTTAAGTCCCATAAGCTCTACAAACATTTGAACATTTGAAAAATCGGAGAGCAGTGAAAATGTTCGTTTTAATTTTGCGTCCGCACCTAATTCCCATTCCCTCTACCCCCCTCTCCTCCCCTGCAACTTGAAGGGGAAAGAGAAAACGGAAAACAACCGAGACCTCGAATCCCATAATTCACTACATTGCACAATCTGATATATTACTTCTACTTTTTCGACGTCCTCCCTCTATCCCGTCAGGTAATAATGGGACACTGCTCAGCAATACTGTAGAAGATGTGGAACAGTTATAGGGTTGGCAGTCTCCCTAGGAGACGTTTAAATCTTCCAATGGTTGGGTCAATAACAGACCGTTAGTTTCACCTTTGCGAAAATACGTCTTATTCCCACGTTGTTTTTAATTGCACCCCAGAAATTTCGTTATATGTATAAACTTCAAAATTATTTTGCTTGTCGATGTGTAGAATGCTGACGAAACTCTTTTGGTAATCATATCCAGAGCCAAATGCATATTGATGTTTAAGGTCAATTGTCACCATTTGCGCCGTGAAGATACAAATTCAAAATCATTTCGCAATTGACTTTGCTTTTCTGAGAAGTTTACTAGTCGGCAGAATTAACTGCCTCAAATCTAAGAGCAATGTTCTGATTGCTGTTTAAATATTTAGAATATATATTCGAAACAGGATAAGTCTACTTCACCTATCTGGAAGAATCACACTTGTCACGTCCTTTTCACTAGTTGACACCTCGTCAGTTACTGCAGACTATTACCTTGCAGACGGGACATCACGATCCCAATCGCACAACTCTGCCTATACTCCTTAGGAAAGTGATATAGTTCGATGTTGATTACGACTGAAGATACTAAAAATCATTTTGCACTCTATAAATACTGAATTAGTTTGAGAGTACTCAGTACTTCATGCAAATATTGTATCGCTAAAGTCTCACAAGAGTAAAGATTTCGAAATCCATGCTGGTTTGATGTTAGTTAATACGTGATATATTTTTACATATTTCATAACGTTCATATCGTTCAAACGTCCTGCTACAGTCGATATCAATACGATGCATCTGTAACTCAGTGGATCACTTTTATTTTCTTTCTTATGCACCTGTGCAACATTCCATTCGTCTCCCTCACTGTAAATACTTCAATGCTCGACATCACGTCGTAGGAGAAGTAATTGAGTCATTGCATAATGTGTGAAAAAGATATTCTCCTATTTGTTGGACCACTCGAGAAAGACATGGCCTGTAGAAAAATTGCCTTCCTGGTACGAATATGGTAGTGAAATGACAACATGCTGGATCATGTCTGGTGATTATAATAGTTGTGTTGCTTCCTGGAATGACAGAAAATGGTAGTGTTGTTTCCTTGTCGTTCGAGGTCAACGCTGACGATAGACGCGGGGTTGGAGTCCCAGGCAGCACAAAGTTATTTATTGCTCTACTTCTAAATGTTTGGAAATGTTTGTTAATCTATCGGACTCAACTGTTTGGCCATTAGTCCGTACCTCACAAACTAATTAAACTAAGGTAAACTAAGCTAAGGACAACACAAACATCCATGCACGAATGGGGGACTCGAACCCCCGATGGCGAAGGGCCGCGCGCACCGCAGCACGGCGTCCAGTGCGCACGACTAATCCGCTGCAATTTGCGCTACTTGTAGCGGAACATGTGCACATCCTGCAAATGGTGAGAAAACAGTAACTATTTCATCTCTTTGCGTGTATAAATAGCGAATATAGCCGGGTTTGAGTCCCTGCCGGGAAAGAAGTCAATTGTATCGTCGTTCCAAGTTGAAATATAGCGATGTTTCTGAATTTATTTAATATCTGACATGTAATCGTGCTTAGTTCACGAGTCATATAGTCACCTTTGAGTTGCACTGTATTACATACCTTCAGTGGTTACCTCTCAGCAACAATTTGAACTTCATGCAGATCGTGATGCAATGCTAAAGTTAACCATACATTTCTGGGTTCAGACATTGGCCTTGTGAACCGATACCAATGAAAACGTCAATGTTTTACGTCTCTTTATGCCTAATCGAGTCTCGATCAGAAACGAAAGCTGTTTTTGGTCACCAGTGGGTTCAAATTGAGAGCATGAACAAAAACTCATTGTGTTATTGAATGAGTTTGATAAGGTATACGATTTGTCATTTATTGTAACGAAATTGAATTTACGTTGCTTTCTCTTCTCTAATAACCTGTATTGTAATGTTTTTGCTGTGGACTGATTGCCATAAGGAGGAATATTCTCTACTGCTTCTTTGGTACCCATCGTGAATAGTCGAACGACTGTACTCTACAGGAGTTTCGAATGTGGAGTACCCGCAACACAGCTACGTTAGTTGGGTTGCATTCAGCAGTGAACCACTTTATTGCTGTCAAGTGTACAATGCTCGTTCTACATGAATGACGTACTCATGGTGCTAAGAGAACAATGCCGTCGTAGCACTCGTTCGTAATTGTGATACAGTAGCGCCGCGTCCTCTTCAACTAGCGTGTGTCATGTGAGTAACATTTCAATCATTCATTATCTCTCTGACAACGATATCGCACCTTATTTGATTCTTGATTAGTTTCTGTACCCATTGTTAAAATTCCGGTTTATTTAATAGTATGTTTTTACTTATTATTTATTCTCTATTGGCATGTTGATGAGACTGTATCGTTCCATGTAGAGTAGGGAGGGAGAGTATCGTGTGTTTACATCTATAACTTTGAAGAAATTAATGGTGTCCAGAGTTACTTATTCAGCCTGCATTTTCTAGTTCGATTAAGAAAACAATAAAGGGTAAACGATTTACGTCAAAATTTAAAAGTTTCAATCCAGATATTGGCGTTAAGAACGAGACTAAATACTACCACAAATCTCAGTGAATATACATTTTTTTATTATTATTATTATTATTATTTTGTTGTTGAGAGAATATAGCTCCTTCATTTTGTGTAGCTTTCTCCTCATCAGATCCAAAAGCAAAACATTTTCATTTATCAACTTCAACTACACATTACATACAATATTTATATTACTGTTAACTATCGATTGTGAGTTCAACTACATAAAAGATTGGGACACATTGGTCTGAATAATATACTAACGTACAGGTACAATTTTCGTAATAGCTAATACGTACAGGAATTCGACATTCATATTAAACTCTTTGCCCGCATCTCTGTCTTCGCACTGTTTCCCTTCCCAGCACATACGCACATATCTCTGCCTTTGTCGCAGACGAAACTTAGTCATTACTGCAAGTCATACAAAAAGGATAATCTTCCGGATGAAGTTTGAAGTTCGTCGTAACTTTCTGTTCGTATATAAAGAATTAAATTTACCATGTTACTTTTATATTATATACCAAGTAATGATTATAAGTGCTTTCAAAATCAGTCTCCAGTAATTAATTTCTTTTCTATAATACTTCTCCTCGCGTGTAAAACTTGATTGCATAGGTCCTTTACTATCGTCAGTTCCACTGAAGTAAGTGTTGGATGAAAATATATAAATTGTGTAATCTGTTTGGAATGTAATGTACATCAACAGCTTGGGGTGAGGTCCGTCGAGGCTATTTCGCATAGGTTATGATGAACTGGTCCTCCTTCGAATGAACAGAAGTGGTATTGGATTCCACTCCTAGCATGCCAGTGCATTACCCAGCCAGCGTTACATCTCTGGAGAGTTGGTGGTTGTTCTGGAGCTTGTCGACAAACACGTTACAAAAGGGCAATGGCACCGACGTTCAAGACTTGTTGTGGACCAAGTGTCAGAAAGAGAAACATAATGGAGCACGACGCACGCAGCGGGTGATTAAAGAATCAAATGCGTTTTTACCTTCAAATGACACTGTTAGACTATTTATTTTACGAAGCCCAGCTATTTATTACATATTCAGAGAAAATAGAACAACTTGAAAGACAAGAGAAGAGCTTAACATTCTCTGGGCATGTACTGTACATTAGTATTTTCTGCATAAATGATTTACATTTGAAACCTTTCGGCCCACGGGTTAGGGTTAACGTCGATATTAAGGGGAATCGTACCGACCTATCTCGACAATGTTAAACTGGCTCTTTCAGTGCTCCGCTTTCTCAGGAACTGATGAGTACAGCCATCATGAAAAATAAAAGACAAGAATTTTGGAGATTAACTTTCCAATAAACACTTGAACTAGAACAAGGCTAGTGCCTAACTGTAATCGAATATTACAATGAAACGAACACCAAATTAAGCATTAACATTCACATTTTCATAATTTGCATAAAGTATAAATTTGAAGTTTTGTCATTTTGCGCGATACAACTACCCTTAAGGTGCAACACCGCCTACCCACAAAATATGCCTCCGCGTCTCGGTGTCATTGTAAACCGGAGTTAATGGTTCAGTGTGACTTCAGCACGCGTTCAGGACACGCCACAAAAAAAAAAAAAAAAAAAAAATAAAAAAAAAAAATAAAAAAAAAAAATAAAAAAAAAAATAAAAAAAATAAAAAAAAATGTTCAAATGTTTGTTAAGCTTAAGGGACTTGACTACGGGGTCATCAGTCCCTAAACTTACAAACTACTTATGAACTACCTACAACTAAGGACGGCACAAATATCCATGCCCGAGGGGGGATTCGAACCCCCGACCGTAGTGACCGTGCAGACCGTGACTGATGCGCCTCAGTCCCCTCGGCCACCGCGGCCGGCGACGCGTCACAGACGCATGTGCTGTGGACCTTACCGTCAAATGAGGTTGCGATATTGACATGAGAGAATGCAGCCCGCGCGGGAAAGGCCGTGAGGCCGCGGTGGCCGAGGGGACTGAGGCGCTTCAGTCACGGTCTGCACGGCCACTACGGTCGGCGGTTCGAATCCCCCCTCGGGCATGGGTGCCGTCCTAGTTCGTAAGTAGTTAATAAGTAGTTTGTAAGTTTAGGGACTGATGACCCCGTAGTTAAGTCCCATAAGCTATACAAACATTTGAACATTTTGAAAAGCCGTGAGGTCTGAAGCCCCATATTTCGTATCGCGCTGCCTGTCGTGTCGGAGATTCGAATCCTCCCTCGGGCTTGGATCTGTATGTTAAACTTAGGTTAGTTTAACTTAGTTTAAGTAGTATGTAAGTGCATGGACAGATGACCACAGTAGTTTGGTTCCATAGAATTATAAACGTTTGAACATTTTTAAGAAACATTGGGAAATTTCTCCTCGAGAAGATCAACACCCAATACGAATAGCACTGCAGAACAGTCCTCCTCGACTTTGACGCAAAAGAGGAACAGTAGAGAATACTGTCCTCTATCAGGAATCACAATCAATAGCTGTTTTCCCGGTCTACCTCTGACTAATGTAAGTATGGTAAGAGATTACTTTAAATAGGAATGAAATCAGACCTTGTTTTAGGCCGAATTCCCCCGCAGACTGAGGCGACTGACTGCATTCCCATAAGATTCAGTTAGACAGCATTAATTTATAGAATTCACTTTGTTCTAATATTCAGTCATTCATTCACACATGAGCAGCTGATAAGACGCAGCTTCGAGATTCTAAGGAAGGACAGGGACATATATTCCGATTGCACATAATTCACTGTCATGAAAATCCCTTTTATTTAACAAAAACTTACAGCCACCTCCAAAGTAAAAGAGTAAACAGTTCCATTAGAATAGACAAATGTTACGTTTATAGGCAGACCCACCCTTAATTATAAGTTACTCACATAATCTTGCGTGAGGTGCATATTTAGACAGTCTCAGCGCCTAGAACTTTAATTATCTTCAGTCAATTACAAATCTGGTTTCACCGTTGAACACAGACAATTGACACCGTATGTAAGCAAACGAATGTCTCTTCCTGTGTGAGGATTTCATAATAGGATGTACGAGCACGCATGGGTAATAAATAATGTATGGCATATCAAAATTTGGGTCTCTTCTGGAGGCTTACAGGAGCTGTTGGTGGTGGTTGGCGTGTCCGCTCGTGAAAATTGGGATATTCATGTTCGAGTTCCGGTCCGCCATATATTTTCCTGTCACCGATCATGCTGATTCATATTTGCAATTACAGACGTATTTCTTCCAAAGCAGATTTGTGTTTCCAGGATCATTTAGCTATACGGTTTCTCGAGAACGCTGTCCTTGCTAATTCAACCACTTTCGATGTTGTTTCATTCTGATGACCATTTGTATGCTACAACCGACAGGGGTCAATGAGGATATAATAATCTGCAAGCATGGCGTAATATTTCCTTCACATCAACTCCTGGCCATTAAAATTGCTACACCATGAAGATGACGTGCTACAGACGCGAAACGTAACCGACAGGATCTGTGATATGAAAATGATTAGCTTTTAGGAACATTCACACAAGGTTGTCGCCGGTGGCGACACCTAAAACGTGCTGACTTGAAAGTTTCGAACCCATTTCTCATACACAAACAGCAGTTGACCGGCGTTGCCTGGTGAAACGTTGTTGTGATGCCTCGTGTAAGGAGGAGAAATGTGTACCATCACGTTTCCGTCTTTGATAAAGGTCGGATTGTAGCCTATCGTGGTGCAGGTTTATCGTATCGAGACAATGCTGCTAGAGGTGATCGAGATCCAATGACTGTTAACAGAATGAGGAATGGGTGGGTTCAGGAGGGCAATACGGAAGGCCGTATTGGATCCCAACGGCCTCGTATCACTAGCAGTCGAGATGACAGGCATCTTATCCGCATGTCTGTAACGGATCGTGCAGCCTCGTGTCGATCCCTGAGTCATCAGATGAGGACGTTTGCAGGACAAGAACCATCTACACGAACAGTTGGACGACGTTTGCAGCACCATGGACTATCAGCTCCGAGCGGTTACCCTTTACAGTGCATCACAGACATGACCGCCTGCGATGGTGTACGCAACGACGAACCTGGGTGCATGAGTTTTGTTTATAACATCATGATGATCGCATGCGTCTTTGGCGACATCGCGATATACGCACATTGGAAGCATGTATTCGTCATCGCCACATTGGCGTATCAGCAGGCGTGATGGTGTGGGATGCCATTGGTTACACGTCTCGGTTACGCCTTGTTCACATCTCCGGCACTTTGAATAGTGGTCGCTACATTTCAGATTTACGACCCGTGTCTCTACCCTTCATTCGATCCCTGCGAAACTCTACATTTCAGCAGGATAATGCACGACCGCACGTTGCAGGTCCTATACGAGCCTTTCTGGAAACGGAAAAAGATCGACTGCTCCCCTGGCCAACAAATTCTCCAGATCTCTCACCAGTTGAAAACGTCTGATCAATGGTGGCCGAGCAACTATCTCGTCCAAATACACCAGTCACTGCTCTTGATGAACTGAGGTAATTTGTTTAAACTGCATGGGTATCTGTACTTGTACACGCCATCCAAGCTCTGTTTGACTCATTGCCCAGACGAATCAAGGCCGTTATTACGGCCAGAGGTGGTTGTTCTGGGCATTGATTTCTCAGGATCTATGCATCCAAATTGCGTGAAAATGTTATCACATGTCAGTTCTAGTATAATATATTTGTCCAATGAATACCCGTTTCTCATCTGCATTTCTTCATGGTGTAGCAGTTTTAATGGCCAGTAATGTATTTTTCGATTTTTGTTCTTTCATATGTATGATTTGAATTCCACTGTACATAGTGACAGGCTTTGTTCCATGTAATTTTCATTTATTCGCTAACGTAGGTTGACTCACGTATTTAATAATAGCGAAACTATAATAAATTATATAAGGTTCATGCTTTGTTTGTGGATCTTACATTTATAATATAACTCATTTGCATGTATATGTTTACTGTTCAAATCACATGTAAGTGCCTCGCAAACGGTTTATCCAATCGCTCTCATACTATTTCTATGCCGTTCCATTCTCTAAAAGCACGCGGAAAAATTAATATTTCAATCTTTTCGTTTTCGATCAGACTTCTTATATTTTATTATGACAACCATGTTACCCTATGTAAGTCTATGCTAAAAAAAAAAAAAAAAAAAAAAAAAAAAAAAAAAAAAAAAAAAAAAAGATGCACACATCCAGGTCAGACGAGACAGGAGAGTGGTACTTCAGAACCATGTCATTTTCATCCACAAAATTAAGGTGCGTTATCATGGTGGAAGAACCAGTCTACTGTCATTCAGACTTTGTTTCTCCTGGTCAGACCGCCAATCATACATTTTATTTGGTAGTTCTGAGAAGTTTCGCAAGAGTGTTGAGGCTAGTTTGTGGCAGACTGGCGACTAGTGATTCCACAACAACAACGCACCTCCGCACCCCGTCATCTATGCTAGACTGTTCTTGTATGAAAGTGGCCTGGCTGCCCCGCATGCCTTTTCGCCTGACCTGAACTTATATTTTTTGCATGCACGAGAAGGTGCATGAAAGGACACTGTGACTTTAGGGAAGTAAAGTCCGTAGAGTTGTGTAAGTACTAATATTAATGGTATTCTCTGGCCAGCAGTGGACCGCGGCTATTGGCTAGAGCAGCAGCCACACAGACCAGGTCGTAAACCAAGCAGCCAGTCGGCGGTCTGTCCATATTGGCGGAAAACTGGGAAAGGCCTATGTTTTGAACCCCCCCCCCCTTCTTTTCACTCCTCGTCCATTCTTCAGCTGCATCTACATGGATAATCTGCAAGTCACATTGAAGTGCGTGGCATAGGGTTCATCAAACCACTATTATGATGTTTCTATTTAGTTCTCTAATAGCTCGCGGAAAAAGGAAACGTGGTGACGGAGCTGACGAGCTCGTTGAGGAGCTATGATGCCGGGAGTTCGAATCCACCCTCGGACATGGATGTTTGTGCTATCTTTAGCATAAGCTAGTTTGTAAGTAGTTTTTAACTTTCGGGACTCATGACCCAGCAGTTAAGTCCCATCAGCTTGCAGTGGCAGCGGTTTAGTTTGCTATCGTTAACGACGAACTATTCGCTTTAGGAGGATGATTATTAAACTGACCAGAATAGCAAAAATTATTTATTTCATCGCGAAGATAAAGAATTATTCCACTAATTCTACGTGACTGAATTTGAAAAAGCATTCAACGACGCCGGCCGCGGTAGCCGAGGGGGCTGAGGCCCTCCAGTCACGGTCTGCACGGCCACTACGGTCGGGGGTTCGAATCCCCCCTCGAGCATGCGTATTTGTGCCGTCCTCAGTATTAGCTACTTCGTAAGTAGTTTGTAAGTTTCGGGACTGATGACCCCGTAGTTAAGTCCCATAAGCTTTACAAACATTTGAACATTTGAACATTCAACGACCTTCGCCAACATTAGCACACAACGCCGCCGCCGTAAGTAAAATTGTCCCCCTTCTTGTAGTGTATTGCACCATAGTTATGAAAAAAAAATCGCAGCAACGCCATAATTAATTATTTCGTGTACTATGTAACAAACGTTGCCAAACTTTGTCCTTTCCTGTACTAGGCCGTTTTCGATACATTCCTAAACAGAACGCACTCAAAATGTAATGAGGATACACCGAAATAAGAAAGGTAACTACATAAATTCCATTTTCCTTGCAAAGAAATGTAAAGTGGAGCATCGATAGACGCTAAGGAAATTCGTTGTGCTTTGTTTTCAAATTTTCCCTGTCAAAAGAAGCAAAGAAATGTTGTTAAGCTGTGAATATACGAAGTGTAATCAGCAACTCGCTGTTCAATGTTAGTTTGTATTTGCAGAGATAAGATTGCGGCTCATAATTCAAAATACTTCTGTTACTGAAGGAATACGCACAACACGATCATGTATTGTTTCTTTGCAGCACTACAAAGCCAACAGGACATGTAATGGTGCATTGCTGTTCTATGGCATAATCATTAAAAAATTAAAAATACAGCAGCGCTAACTATTACTTATTTGGTCCACTACGGAACTAACAGGATCTCAATTTGAACATTTTGAAAAAGGAACAGCTAAACCATTCGGTTTTCCATCTGCCGCTCTTATGTTGTTATGATGATCATGTCCCCCTATGTATATGGGTGCTAACAATATAGTGTTTGCATTCGGAAACGGAAGTTGGTGACACAAATTTCACAAATATATCTCGCCGCAATTAATAACGCCTTTCTTTTAATGTTTTCCACACCAACTCGTGCATCATTATCTCCGTGACACACTCTCCCCTATATCGAGATCATACAAAACGAGCTGTCGTTCTCTAAACTTTCTCTAAATCTCCAGTCAGTTCCACCTGTTGTGGATCCCACAGTGCGGAGCAATACTCCAAAATAGGACGCACAAGTGTAGTGTAGGCAGTTTCTTTAGTAGCAGCTAGGCCGATTTTCGTCTTTTATGAAAATATATTTGCATACTAGAAATAATCAAAATCGCTTCACAAATCTCTAAATTACCGCGCTTTTTTCCATTTTAGCACCAATTTCAGAAGAACCGTTTGACCTCTTAAATATGTTTAAGCGCCAATGTAAAAAAAAAAAAAAAAAATAAATAAATAAATAAATAAATAAATAAATAAAAATTAAAAAAAAATTGGTATCTTATTTTTTCCTGCATTATAACATACAAATGTCAGACAAATCAGAGAGTGAGAGGTAGATTTACTTGTCACACACTGTCTAGAAAGCTCGCCGTCATTCTCTCTCTCTCGGCGACCCTACCCGCCAGCCATTGAAATTTCATCGTAATTTTATGTTTTGTTTGTAAATCTAGCGGACCAAACTGCGTGGTCATCAGTCCGTAGCTTACAAACTACTTAAACCTAGATAAACTAACCTAAGGACAACACACACACCCATGCCCAAGGGAGGACTCGAACGTCCACGGCGAGCAACCGCACGCTCCGCAGCGAGACGCCTTAGACCGCTCGGCTACTCCACCGCGGCTCGTAATTTAAAAAAATAAACAAGAATTGATTTGCGTTTGCTTTGACAACATCTACGTTACATAAAAAATATAAATCGCACAACGGGAATTAAACAGAGAAATAACAAAAAATTTGCCAGTGAACTCCTGAAGATGGTGGAGATTATCATCGAAAGCTAGAGTATTTTATTCGATGCGGTTTGAAAACCGAGAACGTTGTATTAATAAATGCCGTCGCGAAAAACTTCGAGGCCACTTAAAACTTCCGTTAAGCGGGCAGTCTTCTGAGACCCACAAGATATTCCCCACATCACAACCTCTGATAGTAAATGCTTAATCTAGACCTTGAGAATCGGTAAGCACTTTGACAGTCTCCTTCACATACTACTCAGCAACATATTCAAATGTTTTTGAAAATTAAGGGACCTAACTGCGAGGTCATCAGTCCCTAAACTTACAACCTACTTATGAACTAACTTCTACTAAAGACAGTACAGACATCCATACCCGAGGGGGGATTCAAACCCCCGACGGGGAACGGCCTCGCGTATCGTAGCATAGCGCTTCAATGCGCTCGGTCGGTCCGCCGCGGCGTCGACATATTGTAGAAGCTCTTAAACACTAATAGGAGTTTGAACGTGGCGCGTTCGTTTAAATAACACGCTGTCGACACAGTGAAATGCAGGTCAGGTGGAACTTCATGGAAGGACGTACACAACAACTCGCTACGCAAAACTGCAGTTAGCATAGCTGTGGCCAAGGTCATGTCTGAATGTGGAGGGGTTTGAACTACCAATGCACACAAGGTGAAAGTAATTAACTTACTCACCCGGTTTCTAAATCAGGACGCAGCATAGTTTTGGTATACTCATATACACCACTCTTAACCCTTGGATGCATAACAGGGTCTTTTGGACCCAGAAACCTTTCTTTCTCTCGATAAAATACATAAGAAATAGTTTTCTTCAATTGCTGTTCAGTGTAATCTGTGGAAATACAATTTATTTTCTCCTGAAAGTTTTTCTTTCGACTTCAGTCAAATTAATTATTTTCCATTGTTAATTTTGTACTTACACACGTCTAATGCCTGTCAGGGGTCTCAGCAAAATCTGCAATTCGAATATTTTATTTGCCACTAATTCGAGTGCATTGTTGGTAATGTAACTTACAACAATTAGTGGCAACAATTACTACATCAGCACAGTCACTCCCGTTGTTGAGAAGTGAGAAGTACTTATTTACTCAGTAGCATCCACACTACCATGACAGCAGATCTGATAAACGACGACTTTTTCTCAAAGAATTAGGGCAAGAACTGATACATTCACATATGGAGAATAGAGTTAACAATCCACGCCTCCAAAAAAGTGTTCTCCAAGCCATGGCACGTTGTGGAGTTACTCGCTAACAGCCATTCGTTCAAAAAATTGGAATATATCCAAAAAGAAGATGCTTCATGTGCCCACATCGTTTCAATAGAAAAATAAACCAAATATGCTACAAGTGAGAAAACAGAATTGCAAAGACCATTGTAGAGCTGTTTGTAAAGATTGTTTTCTTTAATTACGATATGATAAGCTGTATTCACCAAAACTGATTTTTTGTAAAAATGAAAATGTTTGTAGAGCTTATGGGACTTAACTACGGAGTCAGCAGTCCCTAAACTTGCAAACTACTTATGAACTGATTAATACTATGGACGGCACAAATATCAATACCCGAGGGAGAATTCCAATCCCCGACCGCAGTGGCCGTGGAGAACGTGATCGGCGCGCAGCAAACCACTCGGCCACCACGGCCGGCTGTTTTTTTTTTTTAATTTTATCTCAGGAATGTATGTGTTGTAAATGATATTGTAGTCCATATGACAGTAAAATAAATGTCTCAATACCACATGAAGTATTACTTGATTCATTCTGTGTCACAAAACCTATCGTAGTATGAAAAAAGTACGTTATTCTTTACGATTTCTTCCATTCTTGCTAATCAAACAACCCATGCACACTTGTGCCCTGACTTCTATTCCGTCCGATAATCGTAACTTCGACATTCACAATGTGTATCATTATGATACCGCAAGGACTTTGATATAACCTTTAGCAATTATATTTTATGAAACATTGTTCCCATGGGAAATAACACCGACCTCAAATATTTTTATTATTATGGAAATTGCAACAGTATAGATCGCAATATAATATTTACTTTATTATGATGACCAGTTTCGATCAGCAATGATCATCATCAGATCCTTGGCGAGGAGCTGACCCATCACTTGTAGAGTGCAATGTTGCTGCATAAGTGATGGACCAGCTCGTCACCAAGGACATGATCTGATGATAATAATTGTTGATCGAAACCGGTCATCAATATAAAATAAAATAAATATTATATTACGATCTAGACCGCTGCAGTTGTTATAATATTACTTTAGAAGTTATGTGTTTCGCCAAAACATTGGCCCCCCATAACCATTTTGTTAATTAAATAATTGTATGGTGATATTTGATGCATTCTGCCCTATTATTAAATTTACGTCCTCGTTCGATTTGGTAGGCACACTTTTGAAGGTGCTTAATGAAATTTTCTACTTGACAGTACATTCTCGTCACAAGCCTACACCAATGGGGTGCATTTTCGCGGAATTGCTTTCACGGTGCGAATAGGCATATATATGCCTTTTACAAAATCCTCCGTTGTACAATACGTGCATTTCGTAAAAATTACCATCAAGGGGGGGGGGGGGGACTGTCATGGTGCGATTCGAACCACGGACACTATGTTTGTAAGATCAGAACGCTACCAACTGAGATACAACGACAGCTGATGCTACATTTGTCTTAATTACTGTTCAAAAATGTTCAACTTTTTGTGTAGCTTATGGGACTTAACTACGGGGTCATCAGTCCCTAAACTTACAAACTACTTATGAACCAGCTAACACTAAGTACGGCACAAATATCCATGCCAGAGGGGGGATTCGAACCCCCGACCGTAGGGGCTGTGCAGACCGTAACTGGCGCGCCGCAGTCCCCTCGGCCACCGCGACCGGCTTAATTACTGGTACTTACACGTACTTGCGAAACTTCAAAGTCGATTTTCTCGAGAATTTTTGACAATTTCGTCAAATTGCTTTCACTGATTGTTGTTTTAGTTCTGAACTTCACGTACCATTAATATATATATATTTTATAAAAATAGCTGAATACCGGGCGTTGCCCGGATACTTTTCATTTCTTCCTGCCATTTTTCAGGTACACATTCATTTGTATAAGGGCTGTATACCTTTAAAACCTCTTGGGAATACAATTAGTAGTAAAGAAGTAATAGATTATAACATGGTGTGTGATGGGGCGGTTTTTCATGAACGTAATTGTTTATATCCTCATATCTCATGAACTACGTGTCGTACTGTGGTAGAATTTCCAAGGTACACTCAACTATATGCGTGTATTCTGTCTGTAAAATTTCCTGGAGCTACCATTTGTAGTGTAGAAATTATAAATTGTAACGTCATACCAAATGCCGTAGTTTTACTCCATAAACAGCGGAAAAGTATTAAGCGAAAAACGTTTTTCCTTTCATCAGCTTGCTACGGTTGTCAGCGAGAAAAAATATAATAATGGTTTGAAATTACGTTTAAAGTTTGTTGCCTGTTGCTAAGTACACTCATTGTCATATAGAACATTTATAAAGTCTCGCCGCATTCTGTGGCAGTTTTGTGCGATTCCTATTGTTTATGACGTCATATCTTCTGATCCATTTGTCGTATGTGATTCTTAATGAAGCAGCAACTGTTATCTCATGGTAAGGAATGTATGCACCAAATTTGGTTGAAATCGGTCCAGTGGTTTAGGAGAAAATGAGCAGCATTGTCGCTAAATGCAGCAGTTTTACACGCATCTCATTGTTTATGACGTCATATCTCGTGAACTATGTATCGTACATGATTCTTACACATACGGCGACCGTCCTCATGGATTGAAGCATACGTGTACAAAATGTACGTGTTGAAAAAGATTGGATCGAAACTGTAGATTTATATGCAACACGTACATGCAAACAAACATACGGACACTCTGATATATACAGGGTGTTACAAAAAGCTACGGCCAATCTTACAGGAAACATTCCTCACACACAATCAAAGAAAATATGTTATGTGGACATGTGCCCGGAAACGCTTAAATTTCATGTTAGAGCTCATTTTGGTGTTTCTCTTTAAATGTAAAGTGAAATAATTCGTGCAGACAATTGTCAAAATACCCAATTGTTTCGTTAGTATCTACTGTACTTCCTCGATTAACCGCCAGTTGGCCCAATTGAAGGAAGGTAATCTTGACTTCAGTGCATGTGCTGACATGCTACTCATTGCTCTACAGTACCAGCATCAAGCACATCAGTACGTAGCATCAACTGGTTAGTGTTCATCACGAACGTGGTTTTGCCGTCAGTGCAATATTTACAAATGCGGAGTTGGCAGATGCCCGTTTGATGTATGGATTAGCACATTTCAGTCGACGTGATCGTACGCTTCTCACCAATAGATACGGTGACCGATTGGTAGAGGCGGACCAATTCCATGGCCTCCACTCTCTCCTTACCTCAATCCTCTTGACTTTCATTTATGGGGGCATTTGAAAGCTCTTGTCTACGCAACCCCAGTACCAAACGTAGAGATACTGCTCGTATTGTGGACGGCTGTGATACAATACTCCCTTCTTCAGGGCTGCATCAGCACATCAAGGATTCCATGTGACGGAGGGTGGATGCACGTATCCTCGCTAACGGAGGACATTTTGGACATTTCCTGTAACAAAGTGTTTCAAGTCACACTGGTACGTTCTGGTGCTGTGTGTTTCCATTCCATGATTAATGTGATTTGAAGAGAAGTAATAAAATGAGCTCTAACATGGAAATTAAGCGTTTCCGGACACATGTCCACATAACATATTTTCTTTCTTTGTGTGTGAGGAATGTTTCCTGAAAGTTTGTTCAAAAATGTTCAAATGTGTGTACAGCTTATGGGACTTAACTACGGGGTCATCAGTCCCTAAACTTACAAACTACTTATGAACTACTTACGAACTAGGACGGCACAAATATCCATGTCCGAGAGGGGATTCGACTGGAGCGCCTCAGTCCCCTCGGCCACCGCGGCCGGCGTGAACGTTTGGCCGTACGTTTTTGTAAGGCCCTGTATATTAGAAGATTATAACGTTCGATAGCCATGTGGTCTCCTTGTGAGATGGTCTCCAATTTCAGTATCGGGAATACTGCTGAGTCAACTGCCGCTGGAAATTTATGTGCCGTATCTGTATCACGATTCACAGCAAGTGTGCTCGTATTTTAAAATAAACCCCATGTTTCTGTCACTAGCCGGCCTTGAAAAGAAAAATTGCATTGGCGTGTTTTACGGCCCATTTTAAATTCTTAGTTTTATCATTTTTTGCAAACATTTCGGACAAAAATAATAATGTAAATAATAAAAATTTATACTGATATTTACGACTCTACTATTGTGATAATATCTATGCACCCATTACGTAACCCTTTTAGAAAAAAAGGAGAATAACATATTTGAGAGTAGCAGGCCTCGAACCACGGACCATGTGCATCACAATCCAACACGCAGCCCACTACACTACAGCGAACAGTTACGAATTTCGTCCTTTATATTCTTACTATTGATGCTAATATGGCATTTTTAGACACTAGATTATCATTTATCGTACGAAAAACGACGTGTTTTTCTTCATTCTTCAGTGCGCCGTTGCTTTGAAATAACAACGTGTAAGTTATAATAAGAAAATCATCAAATACGCAACGTAAGATGGCGTATGCCAGAGAGAGTTCTGGGCGTGGAATGTCACGTGACATCTGCGAACGGCTGGTTTTCGTAAAATCAATGGACGGTGGGTTATTCAGATTTCGTGTCAGATGAATGGTTAAGCTGTTATTTTAATTTTAATTGCGAGCTGCAAAAAAAAAAAAAAAAAAAAAAAAAAAAAAAAAAAAAAAAACCACAACGCACTTACGTGTTTTACGACCCACTTGAAATGAAAACGTGTAAGTTACAATAAGAAAATCATCAAATACGCAACCCAAGATGGAATGTCACGTGACGTCTCCGAACGGCTGGTTTTCGTTAATTCAATAGAGGGTGTCAAATCTCCGTTATTTTTGCAAATACGTCTCAAACGATACGAGATATGAAAAAAAAGATAACATAAGGGAGCTAAGTTGTAGAGAATTTTCTCCTCTACCAATTAGGTTATTCAATTTTCGTGTCAGATGAACGGTTCGTTTGCAATTACAATTATATTACAAACGGTTTTTTTGGTATTACTACCGTATTTTTTTGTCCGAAAAATATGAAAAAGGGAGGTTATGATCTATGGCGGCCTACAATCATGTCTGTAAAATCTGGTGCTGATCGGTTGAGGGGTTCGTCGTAAAAACAGGGAACACGTTACGGACAGACAGACAGACTGACATCCCAAAATTGCCATTATTTTTGCAAATATCTCTGGAACGCTACGAGATATGGAGAAAAAAACATAAAAGAGCAAAGTTGTAGAGAATTTTCTCCTCTAAAAATTAGGTTATTCAGATTTAGTATCAGATGAATGGTTAAGCCGTTATTTTCATTTAAATTTCGAGCTGTCAGAAAACGATCGCAAAGGCCCAGGTTTAGTGTTACTACCGAAACCCAAAAGTGGGCGAAATTAGAGTTGTTATAACTTGAATGCATCACGTTTGTACGTCGACATCCTTTTGAGACGAGCAGGTAATCGCAGTTGTTTCCGTGGCCTGCCTGGTGACGGTGTGTGTCTCTGGCTTGTTGCAGTGGCAGCATCGGCAACGGCAGCGTGGTGGCCCCGCAGTGCCCTCCGCCGCCGCCGCCCGCGCCGGCCACGCACCCGCACTGGCTGCAGTTCCCCGGCCTGCCGCCCGCCGCCCACTACGCGCTCGGCTCCGTCCTGCTGGCCATCGGCACGGCCGGGCTGCTAGGCAACGCGCTCGTCCTCTTCGTCTTCACCAGGTGCGGCCACCGGCGCACCGCTGTACGGTGTTCGTCTGTAATCATCATCATCAACTGTATTCTGCCTTGCGGCAGGTCTTGACATAGGTTCATCCTCTTCTTGTCATGGCTTGATCCTCTTCCACTTTTCTCTGTCCAAAACCAATCTTTTCATTTCTTCCTATTTATTTCCTTGGATGTTGTCCAGCATATGATATCTTGACTTTCCTCCTCCTCTTTTTCCTCTCGCCATTCCTTCTATTCCTTCCAACAGTAAACAGTCCCTCCTCAAACAATGTCCAATCCAGTTTCGTTTTCTTTTCCTAATGACTTCCAGCATGTTTCTTTCTTCCCCAACTCTTCTTAATACTTCCTCAGTCCTTATTCGGTCTTCCCATTCCACTTGTTCCATTCTCCTCCATATCCACATCTCTAGTACCTCCAACCTTCTTTCGGCTTCCTTTCTCAACGTCCAGGTCTCCGCACCATACAGCACAAAACTCCAGATATAACACTTGGCTTCTCCTCAGATCTTTCTTAATGGTCCGTCTATTTCCTTTTGAATCCTTCTTTTGCCCTGGCAATTCTTTTCTTAATTTCTGCAGTCCAGTACATATCATCTATTACCATACTTCCCAAGTATTTGAAGCTATGCACTTGCTCTATTTCTTCTCCCCCTATTTTTAAACTACGTTTTGTGTCCTTCCTCCAATTACCATGCTTTTTGTTTTCTTCTTGTTAATCTTCATTCCATATTCTTCTAATTTTGTGTTTAGGTCATCCAACATTTGTTCCATCTCTTTTGCACTTTCTGCCATCACAACCATGTAATCTGCAAATCTAATTCACTCTACTCGCCGTACCCCAATACAAACTCCTCTGCTTCCATTAAAGCTTTCCTTGATTATGTCTTCAAGATAGTGAACAGTGTTGGTAACAAACAACATCCTTGTCTTACAACTCTTCCCAGTTCAATTTCTTCGCTTAGCACACCTCCTATTCTTACTCTTGCTTTTTGGTTAAGTACAAATTTGTAATTAGTTTTCTATCCCTCCAGTCAACTCCATGTTTCCTTAGGATTACCATCAATTTGTTCCATCTCACACGGTCAAATGCATTCTCCATATCAATGAATACGGTACACACCTTTCTCTTCTTCTCCATGTACCTCTCTCCTATCATTCTCAATAGTCCAATGGCACCTCTAGTTCCTACTCCTCGTCTGAAACCAAACTGTTCCTCACCCATTACGGCATTCAACTTTCCATATTTCTGTTGAGCGTCCTTAGCAAGACTTTGGTTGTATGTGATATCAGACTCTCAGTCCTATGTTCCTCACACTTTTTGCTGTTCTTTTGCTATAGGTATTAGGATACTTTCGCAGAAATCCTTTGGCCAATTTCCTGTCATATATATCTGATTATACAGTCCAATCAGATCCTTTCTCACCTTCTCTCTGTAATGGCGTTGCATAATAAAGAGTGTTTCTAAACATTCGTATTGAACAGTGACTGGAGGTGGTGACTGCACCACCGATTATATTGTGGTAGGGGTATGCGTTTTATTGAGTTATAGACTTACACAACTTGCACATTCTCATACACTGATTATTACTGTCGAAATTGCTGAGACGCTGTGTGAGGCCATACGGACGTACTCGAAGCTGAGAAAAACATACCATATCAGATAACAGGTCAAAATGGGCACGTATGGCTTACAGGACGTGGGCGGTAATGAAACCACCTTATGAGCCACAGCTGTTGTCAACCACCGTCCTAGGCTAGAGGGTTTCCTTCCGGAGAATCTACATCTACATACATACTCCGCAATCCACCGTAAAGTGCGTGGCGGAGGGTACACTGTACCACTACCAGGCACTTCCTTTCCCATTCCATTCCCAAATAGAACGAGAAAAAAATGCCTAATTTCTCTTATCTTGTGTTTGTGATCATAAGCGAAATGTAATTAGGCGGCAGGAAGATCGTACTACACTCAGCTTCAAATTCCGGCCCTCTAACTTTCCTCAACAGAAATTGAAGAAAAGAACGTCGTCTTTCCTCCAGCGATCCCCAATTGAATTGCCGGAGCATTTCCGTGACACTCTCTCGTTTGGTCGAACCTACCAGTAACGAACCTAGCTGCTCGCCTCTGAACTGCTTCTATGTCTTCCTTTAAACTGATCTGCTGCGGGTCCCAAAAACTTGAGCAATACTCACGACGTGGTCGTACAAGCGTTTTATACGCGGTTTCCTTTACAGATGATCTTCCCAAAATTCTCCCAATAAACCGAAGTTGGCTCTCCGCCTTACTCACAACTGTCCCTTCATGTTCGTTCCATTTCATATCGCTCTGCAATGTTACGTCTAGACATTTGAACGACGCGCATCACCTTACATTTTTCTATATTGAGAGCTAGCTGCCATTCTTCGCACCAACTAGAAATTTTGTCTACGTCGTCCTGTATACTATTACAATCAATTAAAAATGATACCCTCCTATACACCACAGCATCATCAGCAAAAGGCCGCAAATTAATTCTGTCAATCAGATCATTTATATAGATAGAAAATAATAGCGGTCCTAACACACTCTCCTAGGGCACGTCTGACGATACACTCGTCTCTGGTGAACACTCGCCGTCGAGAACAACGTACTTCGTTCTGTTACTTAGGAAGTCTTCCAGCCAGTCGCAAATCTGTGAACCTATTCCATAAGCTCATATCTTCGTTAGCAGTCTACAATATGGCGCCGCGTCAAACGCCTTTTTGAAGTCGAGAAAAACACAATCCGCTTGTTGCCCTACAACCATGGCTCCTAAGATGTCATGTGAGAAAAGGGCAAGCTGAGTTTCACATGAACGATGTTTCCTAAACCCGTGCTGATTCATAGAACTATATTCTAAGAATATGCTCCAAAATTCTACAGGAAACTGATGTCAACGATATTGGCCTGTAATGATGTGGGTCAGTTCTCTTTCCTTTCTTATAAACGGGAATCACATGCTCTTTTTACCAATCACAAGGAACTTTGCGCTGAATTCGCAAAAAATGCAAGCTAAGTAAGAGGCCAATGCCGCAGCGTCTAGAAGCTGTTGTAAGATGCTACATTAGTACATGGTTGCCAACAGGCATGTCTTTATGTACGTTGTAAAGGATTTTCTGTAATGTATGCGTATTATTACATTATAAATCGTCGGTACCAAAAATTCTTGGCTTAAAATAATATAATATCGAGTAATAAAGTCTAGTTGCATGGTTTCTACGAAATGGTTAAACAAAATGGAAGGTCGCATAATCGTTACTTAATAAGGAAACTTCATTCTGTTATTTACAGCTATTTTCTGTATCACAGTATAAGTCTATGTTGCAATATGCTTGGCAGGTTATCACACTGAGATATCCTACCATCGCTTGAAAAAGTAATCACTGTGGCATTTGATATTGGAATGCTTGAATGCCAGTGATATACACTCCTGGATAGTGAAGAAAGAACACCATGAATTCGTCGAACAAACAGAGGGAAATTTTATTCAAATGTTCAAATGTCTGTAAATCTATCGGAACAAACTGCGTGGTCATCATTCCGTAGCCTACAAAGTACTTAAACATAGGTAAACTAACCTACGGACAAACACACACACCCATACCCCAGGGAGGACTCGAACCTCCACGGCAAGGAACCGCGTGCTCCGCAGCGAGGTGCTTTAGACCGCTCGGTTACTCCACCGCGGCGAAATTTTATTGACACATTTTTGAGGATGGATACAACACACGATGACACAGGCAAATTCTTATTCACATCAGTACAGTCACTATAGCGAGCGCACTGTCGACGCTAGTACCGTTTATAACCTCCTTTTGCAGTAATGCAAACTGTATTTCTTCCATGGGAATGATCGTAGAGCTGGCGAATGAGGTCTTGCTGAATCACCTGCCACGCAGTTTCCACTTGGTGCCTCAGTTGAGCCAGATCTCGTGTTCCTCATGCAGACCGCCCAACATGACGTTCCATGCGATCCCAAACATGCTCAATGGGGAAGAGATCTGACATTGTTTGTCAGAGACAGCAAAGGACCTGGAAGAGCAGTTGAGCGGGATGGACAATGTGCATGCATACAAGATGAACATTAACATGAGGAAAACAAGAGTAATGGAATGCAGTTTAAGAAAATCAGGCAATGCTGAAGGAATCAGATTAGGTAACGAAACAATAAAGGTGGTAGGTGAGTTTTGTTACTTGGGCAGCAAAATAACACACGATGGTCGCTATACAGAGGATATAAAAGGCAGAATGGCAATGGGAAGAAAAGCGTTTTTGATAAAGAGAAATTTGTGAACAACTAATATTAATTTAAGCGTAAGGAAGTCCTTTCTGAAGGCATTTGTGTGGAGTTTTGCCTTGTGTGGGAGTGAAACGTGGACGAAAAGTAGTGCGGACAGGAAGAGGATAGAGGCTTTTGAAGAATGCTGAAAATTAGATGGGTGGATCGCGTAACTAAATGAGGAGGTACTGAACTGAGGAGAAAAGGAATTCCTGGCGTACCTTGACTAAAAGAAGGGATCGATTGGTAGGACACATTCTTAGACATAAACGAATCGTGAATTTAGCATTGGAATGGAGTGTTTGGGGTAAAAACAACAGAGGGATACCCAAGAGATGAAGACAGTAAGCAGATTCAAATTGATGTAGGGTGTGGTTCTTATGAGCAGATGAAGAGCCTTGCTCAGGATAGAATAGGGTGGAGGGCTGCATGAAACCAGTCTCCGGACTGAAGACCACAACGACTTCAACAATCGTTACTCCTAGGTATTTAGTTGGATTCACGAACTGCAGATTTGACAGATTTATAGTGTAACTGAAGTTTAACGGATTTCTTTTGGTGATCATATGGATGACTTTACAGTCATCATTAATTGTACCGACATTTCTTGAAATAAATCGGGCGATTTACGACGAGCATACTATCAACACCTTTGTGAGAAGTGTGAAGTCGTCCACATGAGTACGAAAAGAAATCCGTTAAACTTTGTTTAAACATAAATCAATCAAATGTGAAGGCCGTAAACTCCACAAAGTACCTAGGAATCACTATTACTTCAGACTTAAACTGGAAAGAACACGTAGATAATATCGTGGGAAAGGCGAACCAGAGACTGCGTTTTATTGGCAGAACCCTTAAAACATGCAACAGAACTACTAAAGAAACGCCATACACTGCGCTTGTCCGTCCATTTTTGGAATATTGCAGCCCAGTGTGGGATCCTTATCAGGTGGGTTTGACGGAGGACATCGAAAGAGTCCAAAGAAGGGCAGCTCGTTTCGTATTGTCACGATACAGGGGAGACAGCGTTAAGGAAATGATACAGGATCTGGGATGGGAATCATTACAACAACGGCGCTTATCGCTGCGGCGTGGGCTACTTGCGAAACTCCAATCGCCAAAATTCTCCTCCGAATGCGAAAATATATTGTTGACTCCCACTTACATAGGTAGAAATGATCATCAGAATAAAATAAGAGAAATCAGAGCTCGAACAGAGAGATTCAGGTGTTCTTTCTTCCCCCGCGCTATTCGAGAATGGAATGGGAGATAAATAGTAAAATTGTGGTTCGATTAACCCTCTGCCAGGCACTTAAATGTGATTTGCAGAGTATCCCATGTAGATGTAGATGTAGATGTAAAAAATAAAAATGTTCAAATATTTGTAAACTAATGGACCTAAGAGTCGGCAGCACATTTTCTCTGGTGTTTGAGCAGATATTATAATTTCGTTTTTGCAACATGTTACTCGACTCAGACCCAACAAATTCTGCTCTTCACGTCATCCTTGCGACGCCTGGTGTAGATACTGGTATAAATCGTCGGTTTATTTCCCGTCACGAAGAAAAAGATTTTTAAAGCGAAATTTTTTGTGCTTAATCGATAGAGCAGTCTCCAATTAGTCTAGTGTGGTATTTGCTGTATCGAAATATATTATCAGAGACAGTAAAACATGACAATTGACCAGTACTGCGGAAGCGGCTGTATAGCGCTTGCATAAGGCAATAGCCGGCCGCGGTAGCCGAGGGGACTGCGGCGCGTCAGTCACGGTCTGCACGGCCAGTGCGGTCGGCGGTTCGAATCCCCCTTTCTGGCATGGATATTTGTGCCGTCCTTAGTGTTAGCTAGTTCATAAGTAGTTTGTAAGCTTAGGGATTGATGACTCCATAGTTAGGTCCCATAAGCTACACAAACATTTGAACATAAGGCAAAAGCAGGCGGCGCGAGGCGTGGCGGCACACGCGACGGGGCAGCTCGGGCAATGAAGACGGTGCGAACACATGTTTACCGATACGACAGTATAACGCATCTATGTTTTGTTTCGGCCATACCGCACTGCACAACACAACATGTACACACCTTAAGAAGTAACAGACATGATTTTGGTAATGCTGCTAACGTTAACTTGTACAAGCACCCTGAGTAATTGTTGTTACTGTAATACACAGTATATTTCTGACAAGATTCCGTACTACGAATTGTAGGGATGTGTAGTGAAGTCGCCGAGGAGGCAGCTCGGATGTACGCTGCTTTGCTTTGATAGCGACTAAGTAACGTATTAACTGTTCAGTTGCTTACGAATTGCTTCGTAAATGTACAGTATAGTCCTTTCACTAATAAGTGCAGTACTAAGCTAAATTAAAACAAGTTTCTCTTATGTCTTTTGTGTTTTATTAATTTCAGATCTTCGTAAAATTTAATAGGTATTATGGTGTCAGGTATACAGAAGCTGATACACGTGGTCGTTGCGTGAAATAGTCTTGAAAATGATACTGTACTGTGCTGTATTACTGCTGTGACTACTAGCATTGCTCTAAGCCGGTGTCCAACGCATTTGATACGTATCGGTACTCATGCGGTCGCCACTTCATCCTCGCCCGAGGTGCCCATCTCACGTTTGCTGCCTCACCGCGTAGCGTCTGCTACTGCCTTATGGAAGCGCTATACAGCTGCTTCCGGAGTACTGGTTAATTGGCGTGTTTTACTGTCTCTGTTAATGTACTTCGATAAACCGAATATCAAAATAGACTAATTAGGATCTGCTCTATCGATTGAGCCCAAAAATTTCGCTTTAAAAATCTTTTTGGTCGGGACGGGAAACATATATACAGGGTGTCCCAGCTATCTTGTCCACCCAAAATATCTCTGGAACAATAAAAGCTATTGGAAAACGACTTTCACCGGTATCAGTGTACGGCTAGGGCCCATAAATGTACATATTTGGAAACATTCTAAAACGAAATCAAATGTGTTTTTAACACAAACTTATGGTTTCTTTTAATGGACACCCTATATGTTTTTCTTCAGCAATCCATAGCATGACAAATCACATAAACAATGGCGTTGATTGCATCGCAACATTCCAATTACATCCCGAGATATTGCGACGCGAAGTTGACGATTGAATACGCCAAACTAGCGCACGTCCTGACACTCAGGCGAGAACCCCACGCTGCTCAGGACGTGCTTTATACGCGCATTTAGCGTATTTCAAGCGTCAACTTCGCATCGCAATATCTCGGGATGTAATTGGAATATTGCGATGCAATCAACGCCATTGTTTATGTGATTTGTCGTGCTACGGATTTCTGAAGAAAAAATATAGGGTGTCAATTTAAAAAAGCATAAGTTTGTGTTAAAAAACACATTTGCTTTCGTTTTAGAATGTTTCCAAATACGTACATTCATGGGCCCCAGCCGTACATTGATACCGGTGAAAGTCGTTTTCCAATAGCTGTTATTGTTCTAGAGATAATTTGGGTGGACAAGATAGCTGGGACACTCTATACATATACATATAATAGCTGAAAACCTGGCGTTGCCCGGGTATTTACTTAATTATATCTGCTACGGAGCCGCACCATAGCTTTATATCACTCTTCAATTTTCATTTATGAAAATAAAAGTATTGTAATGAAAAGTACATATGTCTGTATACGATAGAAACAATATGCTTTCCAGGGAGAGCTACATATCTGACCACTATCTTGACTTCTACCAGAGCTACTACACTCTCAATGGCAGCGGCTGTTACTCTCAGAATGTCTAGTGGAAATTATGTCATATTTAAAACACTAGAGTTCAAGTGTTTCAAACTGTTTCATGAAGAAAAGATAAGGATGAGTACAAGCGATGTATTTTATTTAGTTAAATAAAGGTTAAAACCTTTACATACAAATTTCTATTCTCATCCGAAAATTTTTCGACTTTAGGCCAGATTTTCGACCGTTTCAGACCGCTATGCGCCGTAGTGGAATGTGCCCCAGCGACTGACCAGTCTGAAATTCGTTCGTGGTATTCTCTGACTTAGCGTCAAACAAGTGCATCATGGTTAAAACGGAAGAACACGGTCTAATACAAACAAGCCGCTCCCCCGAGAGTTTCCGCCGTAGCGCATCGACTCGAAGCTCCAAGACAGGGCGAACTCTACCGAAGGTAGCCGAGGTAAGGGCGACGACCCGCAGCCATCAGCCAGTCACAAACAATAACAGTAGCACAGCTGGCGCGGAGATGCGACCTCGTCTGTGTGGTCCCAGATGCGCTTAGAGGACAAGGAACTGCTCTCAGCACATTGCGAGTTACCAAGTCTCTACAGCAGTGAACGACAAAAGAGTACGTTGTTCCTACGCATTGACGCACAATCCTAGTCGCGGTGAACCCACGCGTGACGTCATGCAGAGTAGGTCGCGATCGCATAGGTGACTGGCTAATCGCTACGCCACACAGTGGTCTGAAAGGTAAGAAAAGCTGGCCAAAAGTCGAAAAATGAAAATCATAATTATGGGTTTAGTTGCATACAGTCATGTTTAGAGGACAGAGGGCAGCACTGTTTATTAAATCACAGGGAGGTTCAACTGTTCAACTGTTTGTTAAGCTTATGGGACTTAACTACGGGGTCATCAGTCCCTAAACTTACAGACTACTTATCAACTACTTACGAACTAGGACGGCACAAATATCCATGCCCGAGGGGGGATTCGAACCCCCGACCGCAGTGGCCGTGCTGACCGTGACTGGAGCGCCTCAGTCACCTCGGCCGCCGCGGCCGGCTCACAGGGAGGGGAAGCTAACTTTGATACCGAAGAAAGTGGTTCAAAGTTATGGTTGACGAAGTAAGACGCGCTACGCAGACACGCGCCGTGCTTAAATTGTAAATAACTTTTGTTGTAAGTGATAACTTTCATTTGTGTTTGAGGTGCATAGAATATGAAACTTCCTGGCAGATTAAAATTGTGTGCCGGAACCGAGACTCGAACCTGGGACCTTTGTCTTTCGCGGGCAAGCGCTCTACCGACTGAGCTATCCCGACACGACTCACGATGCCGCCTTTACTTCCGCCAGTTCCTCGCCAGGAGAGCTTCTGTGAAGTTTGCAAAGTAGGAGGCGAGGAACTGGCGGAAGTAAAGTTGTGAGGCGGCATCGTGAGTCGTGTCGGGATAGCTCAGTCAGTAGGGCGCTTGCCCGCGAAAGGTAAAGGTCACAGGTTCGAGTCCCGGTTCCGGCACACAATTTTAATCTGCCAGGAAGTTTCATATCAGCGCACACTCTGCTGCAGAGTGAAAGTTTCATTCTGGAAACAACCCTTAGGCTGTGGCTAAGCCATGTCTCCACCGTATCTTTTCTTCCAGGAGTGCTAGTCTTGCAGGGTTCGCAGGAGAGCTTCTGTGAAGTTTCTAAAGTAGGAGGAGGTATTGGCGGAAGAAAAGTTCTGAGGCGGCATCGTGAGTTGTATCGGGATAGCTCAGTCTGTACACCGCTTGTCCGCGAAATGCAAAGGTCCCAGGTTCGAGTCCCGGTTCCGGCACATAATTTTAATCTGCCAGGAAGTTTCATATCATCGCACACTCCGCTGCAGAGTGAAAGGTTTCTTTCTGGATACATAGAATATGTTTACCAGTTACGTGATCATTAATTTGTACTCGGTATTTGGTAAAAGTCACTCCATTCACACGTAGATCTATCTTAAACGATCGAAAAAGTAATGATCTCCAGAGATCCTAAGATGTACGATAGAGTAATATTTAGCGTAGGATGTCTTTCTTCAAAATATATAAGAACTATCTGCGACTTTTTTGCGATTCTCATTGTACTGCCATGTCTACTGATATCGTGTGCGGTGAGTCAGCTAGCACGGATGCAAAGGATCCGCTACAGGTATTCTGTATCCAGTGCGCAGTTTGAAAATTAATACAAGACAGCGGTCGAATATCACTCGTCGCTTATATTACTTTCGCGGCGTTAATTAAATAATGGAGCCGCCAAATAAGACAATATTGAACGGTGTGTACATTCCGGCAAACTAATTTAAATGTGTTTCTGTTTAGTAATACACGGCCTTAATTTACCTACCAAGGTCGGGTGGCAACCAATTACTATACACTCAAAAGGAAATCCACATCTTGATAAAACATGGCTTGTAGTTGGAATTGGACACGCAGCTCACGGTTTTGGAGGATAAATGGGCTGAAAAGGCCAAGATGTGTTTCAGAATACATCGGGATACATTATATAACGTGAAAAAGCAGTTGTGCGGTTCGAGATAGAAAGCATCGTCTAGGAAAATCGAACGCTTCTTTCAGCATAATGACAATACCTTAATTCTTCAAGCTCTTTTACGGTTAGTAACCCTATTTGTAATATCGATGATTTTGAAAGTGTCGATTACTGTTAGACTGTGAGTTTTTTAATATTTCAATTACAATTTACGTGCACTAAATGAATTTCATATTGTTCGTAGAATGCTTCTACTACTGAATCTTCCACAGCACCTACGATTGGTCTACTTTCCACGGAGTTCACAGGTGCTAGTCATCGAACTAAAAGAAGATCTGAGAAACTGCATGTTGAAACAGCACAGAGGAATTAGCATCGCAGCTGCAACCGAAATCAGTGTGTTGTTGCTTTGTCTAACAATTATGAATCAGCCTTAGAAAAAGATACAAATAAATTTTGCACAGTTTTAAATTGAGCACTGTTGTCTTGTTATTGTAAAAACTTTTTTCAATGAAATTAATGCTATACTTGTAATCACAGATCCCAAATATCCTTTTTTTTTACAAATTTATTTTAAAATGTAATACTTTTTTATTAAATAATTTTGGTATATTCGATCCACTATTTGTAATTTTTGACTTTTGCCCTCAAAATCGGATTCAGCGATTCCAGAAACATTTACATACAAATTTTCAATCTTATTCGAATATTTTTCAACTTTTAGCAAGCTTTTTGGTCGTTTCAGACCACTGTGCCCCAGCGACTGACCAGTCAGCAACTAGATAGTGCTATGCTCTGACTTAGTGTTAAGCAACTGCACCATGGCATTCCCTTTAGGTGCTCGATAAAAATCCGGCAGACACTTTTAGTAGGCAATGAGCTTCCAGGAAATATGAAGCAGTCATCAAAAGGTTGCTACCATTCTTCACCCTATTCTGCTGCACGTTGTCTGTAGTAAGCATACACTGCCGTACTTTCCATAGTAAGATGCGCCAGTTAAGATCCCATCCACGTTAATTGCATCTCAAGTCTTTGTATACGGTTCAGGTGTTGGCTCATTTCAATCAGTAGGTATACATTGCGAAACACAACTAAAGGATTAGTTCTTCGAAACCGCGCAAGCGGCTGCGATTGCAGCGGAGAAGTTTGAAATGTGCTTGCCTACAACTTTGATCTGGGAAACAATCTAGGACATCACCCGTGGCTTTGGCGACACTTACAACTGCAAGGCATGGAAATAATGACACCAAAATGCATTATAATCTTGGCCAACGTCACTGTCAGTATTAAGCACGAGGCAATGACTGGTCAAAACTTTTAGATTAGTGAAATATCTATGTACTGAACATTTGTCATCGTCAGACTGAATTAAAACAGTTCGACGTCTTTCTGTCCGCGCCACGGAGACAGCAAATTTACGGCAACCTAGATAGTGATAATAAAAGAAAGTTACTACACAGGACAATGGTGTTGACTTGTGTTTACAAACGAATTACACAGGCAGTGCCGCGCCGGAGTGGCCAAGCGCATTGAGGCGCTATGCTCAGATGCCAGAGGTCGCTCCCCGTCGGGAATTCGAATCCCCATTCGGAAATGGATGTTTGTGTTGCCTTTAGTATAACGTATATAGTTAGGGACTGATGACACCGCAGTTACGTCCATTAAGCTTAACAAACATTTGAACATTTACACAGGCAGTAGAGTTCAGGTAGTATAGTGAGCAGGTACTTCAATGTAAAAACAACATGACTTACCCGAAGCTATGCTATGGAGAGCCAAAGGAAGATTGAAAGCAGGACAGATAAAGAGGAAAGTGGCTGCAGCTACTGGAGTATCCCATAGTGTAATTTCCAGGACCTGAACGCGGAGCCGTTAAAGAAGGCAAGGCCAAGGTCGCCCTCGGTTAACAGCCTAGACAAGAGGTGGAAAACAATTTAGCTGAATCGCACCCTACAGGCAGCAAGACGTGCAGTATCAAACAGTCCGAAATCGCTTTCGGAAATGTGGCCTTTCCGTACGGATCTCTATGGAGTGTGTCACATTAAAATTACGACACTGGTTAGCCCTCAACAACTGGGCGGAGGAACATCTGAATAGGGTTCGTAAAATGAAGCGGGTTCCGTTCACAGATGAGTCAGTTGTTTATGTTCAGCCGGACAATCGTCGTTCCCTCGTCTGGAGAAAAACGTGGAACTCTAAACAATCCTGATTACGTGCAGGCAACATCACCATATCATGTTGGGTGGTGGACGAATGGTGCGGACAGCACTCACATACGAACCTCTTTGTCGATCAGAATCGCATTTTGATTTCTCAGAGGTATAGGGACGCGATCCCTCGACCTTTAGTTTTGCCCTACGGTGATGCCACAGGAGATTAGTCACTTCTGGTGGACGATAACGCTCGTTCGCAAAGACTTGCACTGATGGACAACATGCTTGTCCACTTAAACCCCACTGAGCATATATCTGATGAATTTCTCAGACGTACTGCAGGTAGACCAGCACCTCCCACAACGGTTGTAGATATGGATGTTACACTCATGGAGGAATCCTTAAATATCATTCAAGAGCTGATTGACACCTCATACTGTTCATGTCACACAGCTGTGCATCTATACTGCCATATGCGTGATCACACAACATACTGAAGAACATCGAGAATGACTACTATTATGGTAGTACTATGGCGCCTCTAAGTACACGCCTTGCATACCTCTAGAACAGAAAAAGTACTGTATCACACATAATGTAATAACCAACATTTAAATATGTTAGCCAATATGTATTTTCCCTAATTGTTTTGAGCATTGTAGATGGACACACTTCTTGTAATCCCATTTCACCCATTCAGCAATGTAGAACAGGACTGCTTTGCCCAGCTTTTAAATCAAGTGGTTTACCTTTGTTGATGCGGTTTAAAGCAACTCTCCACTTTACCTTGTGCAAGACTGGTTTAATGCAATTCTCCATCCTACTCTATCTTCTGCAAGCCTCATCATCTCTGAATCTAAACGGCAACCAACATCTATCTGAAACTGCTTACTGTTTCGTCTATCTGCGATATTTTACTCCGCACATTTACCTTCAATGCTGAAATTACGATTCCTTGGTGTCTTACACTGTCTCACACCATTCGATCCCTTCTCTTAGGCCAGATATGCTAAAGACTTATTTTCTTTCCCACTCCGTTCAGCAGCTCCTCATTAGTTACGTGATCTATACATCCATTCTTGAGCATTCGTTTGTGGCATCAAATTTCAAAAGCTTCTCTAATCTTTTTGCTTGAACTCCTTATCGTCCACCTTTTACTCCCATACAATGCTACACTCCATACAAATGCTTTCAGAAAGGATTTCTTAACATTTAAATTAATATTGGATGCTAACAAGTTTCGCTTCTTTAGAAACGATTTTCTTCCCATAGCCATATCGCATTTTATATCTTCTTTACTTCGTCTACCAGACGTAATTTTGACACCAAAATAGCAAAACTCATCAACTACTTTTAAAATGCCATTACTTAGTCCAATTCCTTCACCATCGTCTGACTGTATTCCATTACCATTGTTTTTGTCTTGTTAATGTTCACATTATAATCTTCTTTCAAGTCTGTGTCCACTCAGTTAAACTGCTCTTTCAGGTCCTTTACTGTTTTTATTTTGTCTCCTCGAATTTAATTTCTTCTTCAAGTTTCTCCTTGCATTCCTTCTCAGCTTTCTCAGTATGCAGATTGAATAACATGGGCGAAAGTCTAAAACCCTGTCTTACTCCCTTCCCAATCATTGCGTCCCTTTCATTCTATTCGACACTTATAATTGCTGGCTGATTTTTGCATATACGTTTCGTCCCCTAATTTTAACCCTGCAACCTTTAGAGTATTAATAGGGTTATTCCAGGCAACACTATCACTTTCTCTAAATCTACAAAATATATAAATGTAGGTTTGTCTTTCCTTAACCTCTCTTCTAGGTCATAATGTGGGACTAGCCTAGCGTGTTCCTACATTTCACGTGAATTCAAAGTGATATTCCTCGTGGTCGGATTCTGTTTCAACTAAGACTTATTAAACTGGTGGTTCTATAATTTTCAAACATGTCTGCTCTTGCTTTCTTTTGTGGCCGAAAAGTGCATCCATACGCCGAATCATTTGTTTGAATGTTTTTAAACGTTTCACCTAACTGCTATGGTCGTCAGTCCCGAGACTCACAAATGTTAACTTACACCGAGGACAACACACACACCTACACATGCATTTCCGAGGGAGGAATCAAACTTGCGACGTAAGTTGTCTCCCGGTCCATAGCATGATGAATTAGTCCACGAGTCTACTCCCGCGCGGCTACAGCGAATCAATACGTTAAGGCTGCTTGGGGTGACAAAGTTTGAATGAAACCACAACTCGATCGCCACACATTTAGTGGTCGATAACGACAGGCAGTAGCGTCATAAGCGACGTGAAATCTCCGACACTTCTTACTAGAGACCGACCAAAACACGAAACCGAAACCGAATATTCGGCTCCTATATACAGAATGATGGAAAAGCTGGTAGAAGCCGACCTCGGGGAAGATCAGTTTGGGTTCAGGAGAAATGTAGGAACACGGGAGGCAATACTCACTTTACGGCTTATTCTAGAAGATAGATTAAGAAAAGGCAAACCTACATTTCTAGCGTTTGTGGATTTGGAGAAGGCTTTTGACAATGTTGATTGGAATAAACTCTTTCAAGTTCTGAAGCAAGTAGGAGTAAAATATAGGGAGCGTAAGGTTATTTACAACTTGTACAAAAACCAGACAGCGGTTGTCAGAGTTGAAGTGTATGAAAGGGATGCAGTGGTTGGAAAGTGAGTAAGACAGGGTTGTAGTCTTTCTCCAATGTTATTGAATTTGTACATTGAGCAAGCTATAAAGGAAAGCAAGGAGAAATTTGGAGAAGGAATTAAAGTTCAGGGTGAAGAATTAAAAACATTGCGTTTTGCCGACGACATAGCAATTCTGTCAGATACAGCAGAGGACCTGGAAGAGCAATTTAACGGAGTGGACAGTGTGCTGAAAGGTGCATATAAGATGAACATTAACAAGAGCAAAACAAGTGTAATGGAGTGCAGTGTAAGAAAATTAGGTGATGCTGTAGGAATTAGATTGGGAAACGAAGCAATAAAGGAGGTAGATGAGTTTGGTTACTTGGGCAGTAAAATAACAAATGATAGTCGCAGTACATAGGATATAAAATGCAGATTGGTAATGGGTAGAAAAGCGTTCTTGAAAAAGAGAAATTTGTTAACATCGAATATTGATTTAAGCCTAAGGAAGACTTTTCTGAAGGCATTTGTATGGAGTGTTGCCTTGTTTGGGAGTGAGACATGGACGATAAACAGTGCGGACAGGAAGAGGATTGAGGCTTTTGAAATATGAAGAATGCTGAAGATTAGGTGGGTGGATCGCGTAACTAATGAGGAGGTGCCGAAGAGAATTGGGGAGAAAAGTAATTTCTGGCATACCTTGACTAAAAGAAGGGATAGATTGGTAGGGCACATTCTCAGACATCAAGAAATTGTGAATTTAGCGTTGGAGAGAAGTGTGTGGGGCACATTCTCAGACATCAAGAAATTGTGAATTTAGCGTTGGAGAGAAGTGTGTGGGGTAAAAACCGCAGAGGAAGACCAAGAGATAGATACAGTAAGCAGATTCAGTCAGATGTAGGTTGCCGTTCGTATGTGGAGATGAAGAGGCTTGCTCAGGATAGAGTAGGTTGGAGAGCTGCATCAAATCAGTCTCCGGACTGAAGACCACATCAACAACAGTTTCGGCCGAAACCGAAACTGTAACCGAATCTTGCATACCAGTAACTAAGTTAAAATTTCTGTATTTTTACGTCACACCACAAATCACGAGTTTTTCCACATTTTTCGAGATTCCCACCTTGTACTAAGCCTTCCTGAGTGTGTGTTAGCCTAATCAGGAGTCCATACGAGATGACATGGGAGCGAAGAGGTTTACATTAATCGACGGTACTTTTCTGTTCGTTGTGACATTTTCTACCCAAAAATGAAAAATTGAAGGAAGTGAAACGAAAAGTATACTGAACTCGATACAGTGGAGACTCGATATTTGAAGTCTCAGAATTACGAGTCTTCAATAAACACGAGTGTCATAAAACAAAACAACAATTGCGTGTGCATTCTATCTTGACAGAAAAATGAACTCCACCAATATAACGCGAAGTGTATGGTAAAAAGCTTTAAAAACCTCTAATCTAGCAATGTAAACGACTATTTAAAAACTTTTTTTTTTTTTTTTTAAATAGATCACATTTTTACTTGTGTATTACTTTCGAAGTCGATTTACTTCTTTTTCGCGCGAAAATTTCGACTCTTCGAGGTGACCACGGTCCCGTTGACCTCGAACTAACGAGACTACTGTATAGCTACCATAAATTCCACAGTTGTACATACTTTCTTGTAGAAAGATAGTCTTTAGTCTTTAGGTACAAAACAAACATGCTAAATACATACTGCGAAATGTCAGAGCCTCAAAATGACTACCAGAATACAAAATACGCATGAAGTCATCAATTGTTTGCTTACATAAGTAGCCTTTACGATTTTGTTCTTGAGAACGCTAGCTTTACATTGTCATCTTCACGTCCATCTTTTGCAATCGATAAACAAGTTTGCAAATCTCCTTTTTCGCATTGCTGAATACATAGCAGCTTCACTCAGTCCTGCAGAAAGTATCTCGAAAAATATAGCCACTGTTCCGATTAGCAGTAAGACGGTAGTCAGTACAAATTTACGGAAACTAAATCGGAAAAGCTGTGTACCACATTGTCAATGTTTCTTAAACCCATATCATTTATTAACAAAAGCTCCTCGCTTTCATGGAAACTCATTAATAAAATCTTACAGCATAACAATATGATAACCTTTCCATTATGTACAATAATGATTAAATATTAATGTAAATAGAAATAAATAATCCCTAAGAGACGCATTTTCGTCTGCAATATGTCAAAGACATTGAAGATCTACATCTACATCTACATCGATACTCTGCAAATCACATTTAAGTGCCTGGCAGAGGGTTCATTAACCACCTTCATAACTTTTCTCTACCGTTCCATTCTCTAATAGCGCGCGGGAAGAAAGAACACCTAAATCGTTCCGTTTTCGTTCTGATTTCTCTTATTTTATTGGGATGGTCATGTCTCCCTAAGTAGGTGGGTGCTAGCAAAATATTTTCACACTCAGAACCAAAAGTCGGTGATTGAAACCTCGCAAACAGATCACGCCGCAATGAATAACGTCTTTCTTTTAATGATTTCCACCCCAATTCGTGCAACATTTCCGTGACGCTTTCCCCCCCGTAACGTGATAAAACAAAACGAGCTGCCCTTCTCTGAACCTTCTCAATATCTTCCGTCAGTCCCACCTGGTGAGGGTCCCACAAGGGGCAACAGTACTCCAAGAGAGGACGCACAAGTGTGATGTAGGCAGTCTCTTTGGTGGAGCTGGTGCATCGTCTAAGCGTTCTTTGGTTCGCCTTCCCCACAATATTTTCTATGTGTTCTCTCCAGTCAAAGTTGTTCGTAATTGTAACTCCTAGGTTCTTGGTAGAATTTACGACCTTAAGGTTTGACTGATTTATCGCGTAATTGAAGTTCAGCGGATTTCTTTTAGTGGTCATGTGTATTACTTCACACTTTTCTTTATTTACTGTCAATTGCCAATTTTCGCACCAAGTAGAAATTTTGTCTAAATCGCTTTGCAGTTGCTTTTGATCCTCTGTTGACTTCACTAACCGATAAACGACAGCATCATCCGCGAACAGTCTAAGGGAGCTATTCAGATTATCTCCTAAATCGTTTATAAACACGAGGAAGAGTAGGGGACCAATAACGCTTCCCTGTGGAACGCCAGATATCACTTCTGTTTTACTCGATGACTTACCGTCAATTACAACGAACTGTGTCCTTTCTGATAGGAAATCGTGAATCCAATCGCGCAATTGGGGAGATATTCCATAAGCACGCAATTTCATTAGAAGCCGCTTGTGGGGTACAGTATCAAAAGCCTTCCGGAAATCCAGAAATATGGAATCGATTTGAGATCCCTTGTCGATGGCACTTAACACTTCATGTGAATAAAGGGCAAGCTGTGTTTCGCAAGAGCGATACTTTCTGAATCCGTGCTGACTATTGGTTAATAGGTCGTTCTCTTCGGGGTAGTACATAATATTCGAACAAAGTATATGTTCCAAAATCCTACTGCAAATCGACGTCAATGAGATAGGCCTGTAATTTTGGGGATCACTCCTATTGACTTTCTTGAATATTGGAGTAATTTGGGCAACTTTCCAGTCTTTGGGTACGGATCTTTCGCTGAGTGATCGGTTGTAAATTATTGCTAAGTACGGAGCTATTTCATCAGCATACTCTGAGAGGAATCTAGTTGGTATACAATCTGGCCCGGAAGATTTAGTTTTGTTTAGTGACTTAAGTTGTTTTACAACTCCAGGAACATCTACTTCTAAGTTTCGCATGCTGGCAACTGTTCTTGGATTGAATACTGGAGTGTTCACTTCGTCTTCTTTGGTGAAAGAATTTCGGAAAGCTGTGTTTAGTAATTCTGCCTTAGCAGTACTGTCGTCGGTAGTATTACCATTGCTATCGCGTAGTGAAGATATTGTTTGTGTTTTGCCGCTAGTGTACTTCACATATGACCAGAATTTCTTTGGATTTTCTGTAAGATTACGAGACAGGATTTCGTTGTGGAAACAACTATAAGATTCTCGCATTGAAGTCCGCGCTAGGTTGCGAGTTTCAGTAAAAGATTGCCAGTCTTGCGGATTCTGTGTCTTTTTAAATTTTGCATGCGTTTTTCTTTGTTTCTGCAACAGTGATCTGACCTGTTTTGTGTACCACGGGGGGTCAGCCCCCTCTTTTATTAATTTATTTGGTATAAATCTCTCGATTGCTACTGATATTATGTCTTTGAATGTAAGCCACAACTGATCTACACTCGCATTTTTAGTTTTGAAGGACTGGAGACTATCACTCAGGAAAGCGTGAAGCGAATTTTTATCTGCTTTATTGAATAGATATATTTTTCGTTTATTTTTGGTGCATTTGGGAATTTCGATATTCAGTCTCGCTACTACAACTCGATGTTCGCTAATCCCTGTATCTGTTTTGATGCTCTTTACTATCTCGGGATTATTTGTTGCTAGGAGATCAAGAGTATTTTCGCAACCACGTACTATTCTAGTGGGTTCATGAACTAACTGTTCGAAGTAGTTCTCAGAAAAAGCATTCAGAACTAGCTCGGACGATGTTTTATATTTGCCCCCGGTTTTGAATACGTAATTATGCCAACATATCGAGGGTAAATTAAAGTCGCCACCGATTATAACAGTATACTTCCGATACCTATTTGAAATATGATTCAAGCTTTCTTTGAACATTTCTGCAACCGCAACGTCTGAGTCAGGGGGCCGATAAAATGATCCAATTATTAATTTATTTCGGTGGTCAGGTATAACCTCTACCCAGACCAATTCACAGGAAGTATCTGCCTCAAGTTCGTTGCAGGATAAACCGTTTGTAACAGCAATAAACACGCCACCCCCTGTTTTATTTATTCTATCCTTTCTGAAGACCATTTGGCCCTTTGAAAAAATTTCGGCCGAATTTATCTCAGGCGTCAGCCAGCTTTCAGAACCTATAACGATTTGTGCGATCAGCGCTTGGAGCTCTGGAATTTTCCCAACACAGCTACGACAATTTACAACTGTTACACCAATGGTTTTTATGTCTACTTTCTTCCCGTGTCTGACCTGCCCCCTTTGAGACTGAAACCCATTTTGTGTATTCCCGAGGCCATCTAACCTAAAAAAAAAACCGCCCAGTCCACGCCACACAGCCCCCGCTACCCGTGTAGCCGCTTCCTGAGTGTAGTGGACTCCTGACCTATTTAGCGGAACCCGAAAACCCACCACCCTTTGGCGCAAGTCGAGGAATCTGCAGCCGACACGGTCGCAGAACCGTCTGAGCCTCTGATTCAGACCCTCCACTCGGCTCTGAACCAAAGGTCCGCAGTCAGTCCTGTCGACAATTCTGCAGATGGTGAGCTCCGCTTTCATCTTGCAAGCAAGACTGGCAGTCTTAACCACTTCTGATAGCCGCTCAAAACCAGAGAGGATCTCATCCGATCCAAAGCGACACACATCATTGGTCCCAACATGAGCCACCACCTGCAGTTGGCTGCACCCTGTGCTCTTCATGGCATCCGGAAGGAGCCGTTTCACATCCGGAATGACTCCCCCCGGTATGCACACGGAGTGCACATTGGAATTCTTCCCCTCCCTAGTAGCCATTTTCCTAACAGGCTCCATTACCCGCCTAACGTTGGAGCTCCCAACTACCAACAAACCCACCCTCTGTGAGTGCCCGGATCTTGAAGGGGCGAGTACAGGACAAGCGACACCATCCGCATCAGGAACATCCCCTGCCACAGACAGCGCCTCGAATCTGTTGGCAAGACTAACCTGGGAGGCCTCCACTTCGGTCCCCCGGGAAGTCTTACTCCGCCTGACACGCGCTGAGGGGACCTCCCAATCCACCACGAATTGGGGGGCTACCTCATCGCGGGCAGTGAGCGGGCTGGCCACAGCCGCAGGCCGATCGGAGGGCACGACAGTCGCACAGGGCGTCTGCTGCACCCCCGCGAGCGGCCCACAACAGCGGCGCCCACCCACCGCAGTCTCAAGCGTTGCCAGCGAAGCCAACGCCGCCTGAAGCTGCGAGCGAAGAGTCACCAACTCTGCCTCCATCCGTTCGCAGCAGTCACAGTTCCTAGCCATTCTAAAAACCTTTGTTTTTTCCAAGTAAGTACGTCAGAGGACTCAGTAGTTTGATAAACAGTGAGCTTTGTAAAGTATAGACCTAACGCTGAACTGTTTATTAACGGCGAATCTGAAAAATATATACGCGAGCTAATAAATAAAAAATTCAGTAACTGAGCTGACAAATAAACGCGATTCTTAATAAACAAACACGCGAGCACACTAAAGTATAAAGAGCTGCAAGAGAAAGTACACACGAAATGTAAATAAGTCGCTTCTATTAAGAAGCCGGTTACCGTACAATGTAGAGCTGCTGCTGGTCACGTGTGCACTGGCCGCCGGTCACTGAGCAATTGAAGTGTAGGATTACCAACCGCGAGTACGATCAAAACAAAACAGAAGCAGTGAGTGGCGGATTTACACTGCGGATGAATACACTGAACTGACTAGTTGAACGCGAATCTAAATCTGAAGCATTGAATTAAAATTTGTGATGCGACGGGGAATCGAACCTGGACCTCCATGCTTACTAGGCAGGCGTCTTAAAGTTTGTTTTATTTATTTATTTATTTATATTTTTTCTGGTATATATATTTCTGGTAGATCTGTGGTTTCCGGTCGTTGGGTCAGTTCGTTCTTGGTTGTTCGTTTTGGTGTCGCACAAGTCTAAAGTGCGCGCCACCTACTTTCGCCGCGCGCCGCCATGCAACCACGGCGCGGCGTTCTTACGACGTCAGCCACGAGCGCCCTTTGCTACAACTCCGCTCGTGGCCACCACTGAACGACATCGTTCACTTGGACTGAGATAGGAACCAGTTAACACTTCGGAATCAGATAGGCACCAGTGAAGACTTGGCTATCGCACAGGCATTAAGCAGACCTCTAGCTCAACTTTGTATCAGCATTCTGCAGTACTGAGCTATGTAAAAGTTAAGTATTACTAAGTCTCTAAGAAATATATATCTCGTTCTAATTTACTCCAGTGTTTCTAGTTTCTGCTGTCCCACTGACTGGTCACCTCCTACCTGCACAAGCGTGCATCCTTTATTCATGTGTCGGTCTTTCTACTCGGCCACCGACACCTACGACGGAAACGAGATACAAAAGCGGCGACGAGGCTGGAACACAAAAGTTCGTTGAATTGTTGGCTATGCTTTTTTATTACAGAGGGTGTTTAGCCCCCTGACTGGGCGCCCGCACCATCGCACCACTAACGATTAAGGCGCCTCGGAGTAGTTTTAAGCACGAGGTGCTATTCCGCTGAATGGAGAGCCTTGGCAGTAGTGGCAATGTTCCATTGAACACAGAAGCTGAATTAATAGCACGACTTAAGGAAGTCGTGCTATTCCGAGGCTCCTTAATCGTTAATACTGCGGTGGTCTAACGGTAAGACGTCTGCCTAGTACACATGGAGTTCCGGGTTCGATTCCCAGTCGTATCACAAATTTTAATTCAGTGCTCAGATTTATCTTCAATAATGGTTAACTTAAACTGTTACTAATATAGTACATCAATATAAAGCATGGTTGCGTTCTGTTGTGCTTAACAACAAAATACCCACAACTTTAAGTTGGAAGAGAGACTCGTAGCAGTTAAACGGCGCGCCGTCAACTGAGGTAAAGCGTTATGGTTCACTGAATGCATCCAGAACGCGACCAAATTTCATGAGTACAAGAAAGCCGAAGATTCGGCTGATTTCTGGCCGAAACCTAAACAGCGGCGCGAAACCAATATTCTGGTCGGAAGTGCTGGAACCGAAACCGAATATTCGGGCAGTCCTTAGTTCTGACACTAACTGGACGTTCCGGCGTTGTTAAAGGACATATTGGGCTAGCAGAGATTTTTACTTGTTGCTTGCATGTAAAATTTGAGAAGTGAAAAGAAAAATGCAACATCCAAAACTTCTGTAACAACAAGGATGATCTAAAACATTATTCCAAATTATAACACCAAGAATATTGCTGGATATACTACAGGAATATTATCAATAATTATAAATATGCCCACAACAGGCAATGGCAATTTCGATGTGGACGCATACTATTGCTTGATCCCTGGCGGGAATCCAGTACAGGCTGCGAGCAAGAGGAGTCAAACGGCAGGGAGGTAGAAGTAGAAAATTCGGGCTGGAAGGGAGGCGTGCCTGGATAGACAAATTGATTAATGTGCCCTCTGGCCCAAAACGGAAAATCCGGGTTTCAATCCCGGTTCAACACAAATTTTTAACTTTTTCGTTGAATTTATTTCAACCCCCTCGAAACTGTCGAAATGTTCAAATTTTTCTATTTCGTAAAAGTGAATATTTTTTTGAGTCTTCCAGTTCACTAAATATTTATTGTTGAAACAGTGCCTATGGGGTAAATGTAATGATTACATTTACAGATCAATAGCTCAAGTCTACTCAGGTACCAGGTGTCGGTCGATACTGGAACACACATATTAGTAAGTTCTGTAGCGTCCAATGACCGGCTGCCGCGTTCCGTTCAGACGGGCGTTATCCACACCGTTGCGACTGGGAGTCGAAGAAGAGACCGTCAGAGAAAAAGTGTACTTGGTCCCACTTTCGGTCTATGCAGCTACTTGTTGATCTATACATGGATGCCGTGGTGACCAATGAACTCTTGATAGCGGCTAGCATGGATAATACTGTCTGTGACAGCACACCCATAGCGTCATTGACCTTTAGGGAACCAACCAATGAAGTCTGAGCTGGTCTCAAGCAGCAACCATACTCAGCGTTGTGATGATCAGTTCGTAGTAGTTATCAGTTACCATCTCTTTCATCTACACATTAGCTGACTATAGTGATTGGATTGACGAGTACTCCCCTGAGCATCTCGATCCCAAAGACCGAGTGACCATAGGAAGTGACCGTAAGTTTATATAACGAAATCGGCAGAAGCTTTTACTTGTCAGTCGTAAGTACCGAATGTGTGCCACTTGTGAGAGCAGCGTTCCCGCAATGAACCTGTAAACCGCCGATTTGCCACCTAGCTATTCATTATTCTGAAAAGTTAGGTGTAGTTATGAAATATTTACAATCTTCTCTTCATTTCTGTCTGCTGAATCTAGGCTTACAACTCGCTGACGCAGTGCCTGCTTGTCGCCACTAGGGACTGGCCTTGCATTTACGAGGCATCCAATGGCCTGCTACCTCCCAGGTTGGCTGGCGACTGCTTGCATAATAGGATTTTTAAGAATTTTATTTGTTACTATTTTGCACTGTAACAATATCTTTGTAAACTGAAGGGAAGAAACTGCTAAGGTCATCGGTCCATAGACTTCTCTCTCTCTCTCTATTCTTTTAGTCGATTATCATTCTTCGTGACGCCATCAACCAAAGCACGTCAGTTTCTTCTTTCCTGCACTTTCTCCAAGTTGGAACACGTTGCTTCTGTGATGCCATAGACTTACAACGATCTTAAACTAAATTATAGTGAGAACAACACACATACCCAAGTCCGAGAGAGGAACGTCCGACGCGAGCGGCCGCGTAATCCGCATTTAGGCATTCCAAAACAAGCAGCCGTTGCCACGCGGAACGTGCAGTACATGAGCAATGTGTAGCCGAGCATTACCGTGTGGCAAGACTGGCAAAACAACGGGGCTCTTACATAATTCTCCACGTACTCAGCGTTGGTCAACTTTCCCTCCACAAATACCGACGATAAACGATCGTTGTAGTTAGTCGCACCACAGACAATAACTCATTGGATGGGGCGGTGTGTCTTGGACGAATACTCTTTAGGAAACAGCGCTCTGTCTACGTTGTAAGAAAATCGATGGTCACATCTGTGCAGGTAGGATGCTTTCACCGCCAGTTCAACTGATCCTTTGTCGACCCGTGCTCGTCAATGCTGTCGTGTGACCGGTCTAGGGGTGCGTGTGTTCGTAGTCCCACTGCTAGGAACCGTTTGGCAACGGTTGTTGTCGACACTTCCGAGCTCACATATCGCTGTGGTAGCTGTAGGATATGCCAAGGCTGCCTCTACACTAAGATGATGATTACATGTGGAATCAACTGGTGTCGTGATCTGCCTGTCTGGTACAAGTGTTTTTAGCTGACGCCATTTCTGTGACTTGCGTGTCAATGGTGATGAAATGATGACGTGGACGACACCTCGAGGGGAGAAAATCTCAGACCCGGCCAGGAATTCAACCCGAACCTCCTGCGTGGCAAGCCATCACACTGTCCACTGGACTACGGAGGCGGGTCTCTACACTAAAAAGAATTTGGTGGGTGTGTCTCCGAAAGGACCACTCTGACATTAGGAAGGTCACAATTTGACATCCCACTTGCTCAGTTGTCTGTATGAATATCGATTACATCTGTTTGATACACACGTTGATATCTGTAAACAGTTCGTACCTCGTAATCTCGTAGGCTTTCCCGGCGATTCGTTGACAACTCGTGGATTCGCGAATACTGCCGGCGATCCGCGTCTTTCAAACACGATATTTCGACACCGTATCTCGGCGTCTTCATCAGGTGTTCCCTGAGACTGATCGACAAGCACAAGACGCCGCCTAGGCATAAATATGGGACACGGTCCGCTTGTCGATCAGTCTCAGGGAACACTTGATGGAGACTCCGAGTTACGGTGTCGAAATATCGTATTTGAAAGACGCGGATCACCGCAGTACACTCCAATCCACGCGTTGTCAGTCCGTACCTGATCTGTTGAACGATTAAATACGCAGTTGATTTTTTACTTTGAAGAAAAATTAATTCAACCAATTTCGTGGACCGTCTCCCGTGGATCAGGTGCGAGTTTCAGAGGAAAGAGCAATAAGAGCTGTAGATGAGAGCTGCTGGTAGTGCCCTAATTAGCAAGGATCTGGCCAGTCTTTGTACGAAGCGGAGGGTTCTCTTTAACTACCTTGGAGAGTGTAAAATAGTTTAGGCGTATACAGTTCGAATAGTCTGTACCTAGTAAAGTAGAAAAGTGTACAAGGCGTAGGTTAAAAAAGAAAAAAAAAATGGCATCTCGTTAGATAGTACACTCGCTGGCAAAGCTTATTTTCGAATATTAGATCTGAAGTAAGATCTATAAGAACAACTATTCTGGTTATTGATAGCTTACTCACCAGAAAATGAATATGAGAGACATCAAATTATTAATTTACTCTACCAAACTTGGGCAGCAGTCATCGGATGCCGGTTGTGCAAATATTCAAATGTTTGTAAATCTATGGGACTTAACTACCCTGGTTATCAGTCCCTAGGCTTACAATCTAACTTATGCTAAGAACAACAAACACGCCCATGTCCGATGGAGGACTCGAACCTCCGATGGCGAGCAGAAGCGCGCTCCGCAGCAAGGCTGCTTTTAACGCTCGGCCACTCCACCGCGGATTTAGGTTGTACGGCTGTTATCGTCTGTAGTGCATGAAATTCGGCGTATATCAGCAAACGCTTCTTGTTGCGTTTTGCGTGAAGTGGAATTTACACAACATAAATTAATTTCGTAAATCGTGGGCTCTATGCACAATCCACCCAAAGGTTCCACTCCACTATAGAACGATGGAAAAAAGACTGCTTATATGAGTCCGTACGTGACCTAATCTCTCGGATCCTATCTTTGCCGTCTTTGCGCGAAATGTAGGTAGGTGGCAGTAGAATCGTTCTGCAGTCCGCCTCATATTCCAGCCCTCTAAATTTCTTCAACAGAGCTTCTCGAAAAGAAGTTGCCTTCCCTCCAGCGACTCCGAATTGACTTTCCGAATCATTTAAGTATCACTCGCGCATTGATATCAGTTCGTTCCTACACAGAGGACCGGAAGGAATTTGCCCCCCTTCTTGCAGTGGTGTACCGTAGGTCTCTAGAAGAGTGTAGCATTCCGAAAGATTGGAAAATAGCGCCTTCAACCTCGTTTTCAAGAAGGGAAGTCGAACAGATGTGCAGAACTTTATCTCTAACGTCGGTCAGTTGTAGAATTTTGGAACATGCATTATGTTCGAGTATAATGACATTTCTGGAGATTGGAAAGCTGCTCTGTAGGAATCAGCATGGGTACCATAAAAAGGCGATCGTGTGAAACTCAGCTCGCGCTATTCGTCCACGAGACTCAGAGGGCCAGAGACACGGTTTCAGGTAGATGCTGAGTTTCTTGATTCCCGCAAAGCGTTTGGTATTGTTCTCCACAGTCATTTAATGAACAAGGTAAGAGAATATGGTCCATCAGACCTGTTGTGTGATTCGGTTGAGGAGTTCCTAGATAATAGAATGCAGCATGTCATTCTCAGTGGAGAGAAGTCTTCCGAAGTAAGAGTGATGTGAGTTGTGCCACAAGGGAGTGTCGTAGGTCCTATGCTGTTCACAATACATATAAATGACCTTACGGATATCGGAAGTTCACTGAGGCTTTTGCGGATGATGCTGTAGTATATAGAGTGTTTGTAACAATGGAAAATTGAATTAAAATGCAGGAGGAACTGCTTCTAATTGACGCATGGTGCAGGGAACGGCAATGGAATCTCAATTTAGACAAGTGTAATGTACTGCGAATACATAGAAGGAACGATCCTTTATTATTTAGCTACACTATAGTAGGTCAGCAACTGGAAGCAGTTAATTGCATAAATTATCTGGTAGCAGATATTAGGAGTGATTTAAAAATGAACGACCATATAAAATCAATCGTAGGTAAAGTAGATACTAGACTTAGATTCGTTGGAATAATCCAAAGGAAATTCAGTCCGAAAACAAAGGAAGTACGTTACAGTACAGCTGTTCGCCCACTGCCTGAATACTGCTCACCGGTGTGGGGTTGATAGAGGAGGTAGAGAGATCCATCGGATAGCAGCGTGCACTTCATTACAGATCATTTGGTAATCGTGAAAGCGTTACGGAGATGATCGATAAACTACAGTGGAAGACTCTGCAGAAGAGACGCTCTGTCGCTCGTTACAGGCTATTGTCGAAGTTTCGAGAACATACTTTTACCGAGGGATTTAGCAGTATATTGCTCCTCTCGTGAAGAGATCATGAAAATAAAATCAGGGAGATTGGAACCTACACAGAGACATACCGACAATCTGTCTTTCCCCGAAAGAAAGGAGACTGCAGTAGGAGGGAGAAGTGATAATGGTACTCAAGATACCCTCCGCCACACATACTCTGGTGGCTTGCGGAGTCTGGCTGTATATGTAGATGATCGAATCTACCAGTTACAAACCTAGCCTCCTTTAAACTGATCTCGTGGGGATCCCAAACATTTCAGCAATACTCAAGACGGGGTCGTGCAAGCGTTTTACAGACGAATCACACCTCCCAAAATTCTCGCAATAAAGTGAAGTCGACCACTCGCCTTTCCCACGACTGCCCTTATAAGCCCGTTCCATTCATATTCAGAGTTACGCTTAACTATTTAATTGCCGCGACTCAGTCAAGCAACACCTTACTAATGCTATATTCGAATATTACGGAATTATTTCTCCTACTCATCTGCACCAACTTACGTTTTTTTACATTTAACGCTATTTATCATTCCTCATAACACCTAGAAATTTGCTCAAAGTCATCCTGCACCCTACTACATTCAATGACGACACCCCCTTTTACACCACAGCATCATTGGCAAACAGCTGCAGATTGCAACTTACTCTTTCCGCAAGATAATTTATATAGATAGAAAATATTAGCGGTTCTATAACATTTCACCGAGGCACCCCTGACGATAACCTAGCCTCTGATGAACACACGCCATCGAGGAGAACGTACTGATTTCATTACAGAAGCAGTAGTCGTGCCACTCACATATTTGGGTACCTATTCCATAGGCTTTTAGCTGCGTTAGCAGTCTGTAGTGCGGAGCCGAGTCTGCCTGTTTCCCTTCATCCAGAGCACGGAAGATGTCACGAGAGAAAAGGGCAAGCTGGGTTTTGGACGATGGATGCTGCCTAAAACTGTGCTGAAGAATGGACAGTAGCTTTTACGTCTCACCCTTCCTGTACATCACAGCATCATCAGGAAACCGCCACGGATTGCCACTCACTGTGTCCGTCAGCTCATTTATATAGATAAAAAATAATAGCCGTCCTATCACATTTCCCTGTAGCACCCGTTACGATACCCTACTCTCTGATGATCACTCGCCATCGAAGAGAACGTAGAGGATCAATTACTGAATCATCTACTATATGGGTTTCATTAATAATTCCACAAGAAACAAATGACAGGTTAAGATGTCAGGGACGTATTACGGTATACAAAAGGCAAATACACTAACAATTCACTGACTGCCTCTTTGTTCCAGCCGACAAATACTGCAAACAACATGAAATGAATTACAAAATAAGCAAAAATGGTAGAGGTTAAATGAGAAATAAAATAAGAAACATATTTATCAATGTGCTTTATTACTACACATTCTCCTTAATTATAAGAGTGCAGTGGTTTGGCCGCCGAAATAATAACTCTAGTGAAGTCTATTATAGGAAGGAAGGAAGCTTAGGTTTAACGTCCCGTCGACAGCTTGGTCATTAGAGACGGAGCTAACGCTCGGAGTTTTGGATAAGGGTGGGCAAGGAAAGCGGCCATGGCCCTTGAAAAGAACCATTCCGGCATTTGCCTTGAGTGATTTAGGGAAATCAAAAAAAAAAAAAAAAAATGTTTGTAAACTCTGTGGGTCTTAACTACGGGGTCATCAGTCCCTAAACTTACAAACTACTCATGAACTAACTAAGACTAAGGACGGCACAAATATCCATGCCCGAGGGGGGATTCGAACCCCCGACCGCAGTGACCGTGCAGACCGTGACTGAAGCGCCTCAGTCCCCTCGGCCACCGCGGCCGGCTCAGGGAAATCACGGAAAACCTAAATCTGGATGGCCGGAGGTGGATTTGAACCACCATCCTCCCGAATGCGAGTCCAGTGCGTTACCACTGCGCCACCTAGCTCGGTGAAGTTAAAAATGTTTGTAATTCCGACCAAACTGCGTGGTCATTAGTACGTAGCTTACAAACTACTTAAACCTATGTAAACTAACCTAAGGACAAACACACACACCCATGCCCCAGGGAGGACTCGAACCTCCACGGCGAGCAACCGCGCGCTCGGCAGGGAGACGCTTTAGACCGCTCGGCTACTCCACCGCGGCTCGGTGAAGTCTAGAGTGATGATCACATAAACATACGACGAACTAATCATAAACGGCCACCAAAATTCGTCGAGGATTTCCTTTTACAGATATTGATACAATAGGAATTTATTAATAGTACATACATTCAAAGTATGTACTTAGGGGCACCAATTTTATAATGTAAATCTGATTAAGACATGTAGACCAGTAAGAAACTTTCACTCTGCAGCGAAGTGTGCGCTGATATGAAACTTCCTGGCGAGGTACTGGCTGAAGTAAAGTTGTGAGGCGGCATCGTGAGTCGTGTCGGGATAGCACAGTTGGTAGTGCGCTTGCCCGCGAAAGGCAAAAGGCGAAAGGCAAAGGTCCCAGGTTCGAGTCCCGGTTCTGGCACACAATTTTAATCTGCCAGGAAATTTCATGTAGACCAGTGGTCGGCAAGACGTCGATTGCGATCTGCTGGTAGATCTCGAGTCCTTATTTGGTAGATCGCGTCAGTACTGAGAGTGCAGGAGAAAAATTGTCGGATAAATAAATATATTTTCGTAGCATCGAAAACGCGCGTTAGTTCGACACAAGTTTGTTTTATTCATTCACAATCGCGATTAATTACGAACCTCTGTGTTTATATAGTGTGTGGACGGGGTAATTTGTGACTTAGATAATTAATCATGATATTGTGCCAAGAAAATAGTAGCGTACCTAGTGTAATGACATGGCGCATAAAAATCAGTAGCGTAGCAAAAGAATTTTAAAGTTTATCATTTTGATTTCAAGTGTGAACACGAGTTTTTACGAAAAACCGAAAGAAATGGCAGATGCATTTCTTTGTTGTATGAAGCTACAATCACGTTTTTGAAGAAGACAAACATCGAGAGTCGTTGCAAAATTGTGAACCCTATGTGTGAATACCATGTTTCCTTTACATTGTGAACTGGAAAAAAAACTTAAGAATCGGTTGAATAACAATGAATGTTATGCAGACATCTCTACTTTGAGTGATTGTATCAATCACTTATTTTCAGATTTTAAAAAGATATCTGTGGTAACCCAGTTTCTTATCCCTTCCTTAAGCCAATCTTGAATTATTGAATATATCTTCTTCCACTGAAAATTACGTACATAGGGCGGCTCTTGAGGTTGAAATAATATTTACAAAGTGGTTTGTATCTCAAAAGTATTGCAGAATTGAAATACAACTGGCAACCATTTCGTCAAGAGAAATACCCTGTATCAATTAATGTTACATTTAGAATGAAGGCTTTCATTTACGTCTATGTTCTTTTGCTAATCATTGTTTTAAAATATGAATTTTATAAAAAAATAAGCACAAAACAGAGTTGATTAATGAACACCTGGACTTTCATAATCCAGTAAGTTATAAATTTTTATGTTTTAAACAAATAGTAAAAAAGTAAAATCTTTTTTGTTAAAGATTGTTGTCTCACAGTATTTAAAAAAAATGTAAACGTTGTAATTCCTGTATTTCTTAATAGCGTAGATCACTTTCATACGGTGGTATCAAAGAGTAGATCGCGAAGACATTGCGGTTGCCTACCCCTGATGTAGTCAAACCAATAAAAGTAATGGAATATTATACTATAGCTTTTGCTAACATTTCAAATCCTCACGTGACATTCTTGATTGGCTAGCACATATGAAGAGAATTCTTAAGATCGTCTTGAAATAGTGATTTATGTTGCCATAAATGTCGCAAATAAATGACAATGTAAAGCTACTGCTACTTGTTGGCTGCTGCAGTTGTCGCTTTCCTCTTTTAACACTTCTGTGAGTGCTTATATATATAAACATGCTGCACTGTGTTGTGTATATCGTATTTCTCTAACTAACGAAACAGTAACCGTCGCGACAGCGGGTGTGTCAGGTTTGTTTCTCAGGTTGAAGTATAACAGGAAGCGCGTGGATTTCATGCCCGTTTTGTAATGTTGTTGACGTCTACAGACACTACAGAAAACGTGTCCCGGATTCATACTTTCTTATTTCTTATTTTTTAGTCATTATATTTTATTACATTGTGTGTTCTTTAGCAGTCTTCCTAAGCTGTTCGGACGTGAAGGAGGCCCTTCCAGAAGACTTGACCGACTTGCTTTGCGACAATAGCTGTCTCCATACAATATCTCTCAGATATAGCAATATTCGACGGAAAGCAGTTTGGTAAACGGACACCGCGGAATCGCTAGCTAGCTGCACTGAAACCGAAGACGTCCAGCCGTTATTGGCACTCGAGAATAAAGTAGACGGACAAAACGAATTGCGTCATAAATATCTTGACATCGGCCTCACAATGCTGTACTTGACCCATATAAGTTGAGGGTCTTCACAGAATCATTTTTCAAAATTGTTCCACGTTAATATTCAGTACTTATGTATTGCTGTTGCGGTAGAAATTCATCTATATATAATCGACGTAAGCCACCACTGTGAAAGCAGCTCGTAGTGTCTCGACTGGTATTGAGTACCGATACTCGCTTTAGCTAAGCGAGGTAGCCAGGAGTTTCTTAACTGCGGCCTGAACGTTTGGTATGTGTGACAACTTAAGTCATTATGACACAACTAACAAGTAATGGCACGTTCATTACGACCATATTGACATTCATTTTCTGTCTCCCTCGTCAACGACTATTTTATTATTATTATTATTATTATTATTATTTAATTTCGTTCTTTGATACCTGGGGACAGAGAGGGCCTTTCTCGTTAGTCTGGTCCATTGTTTCTTTCTAGTTGTACAAACAAGATATAGCTCCGGGCTCAGGGATTCTTATGGACCGCATGTATGTGCATAGCTTCGATTTATTAATTAAATAATTTAAAATCTCCCGTTTCTTCTGATTGGTACGGAGTCTCCTTTTTCACATGAGCGATTACTAATTCCTTAGTAAAGCTAGGGAAATGGTTTTGGACGCCTTTCTGATCATTCCGATTAGTGACGCCAGTAACTCTTATTTTCAAAAAGTCATAGTTACTTTCCATTTCTATTTGGCTTCCAAACCTGTAATCTTTAATTTTATTAAATTTACAAAGTACGATTTTTGATCAATCATTTAATATTTTACGTAACCTAATTCAGAATTTTCATCATGATAAATCACGGTCGCAGGCACAAATTAAACCCGTTTCTGATTATGATTCTAGTATACAAATCATCTTGTAGAAAAGATATTGTACTTACTTTGCAGGTCCATAGTACCAGGGTAACCAACTACAACATCGCATCAAAACCAGCAAAAGTAAAGATCAAGTTACTATCTTGCCGCTTTGTAGTGTTATTTGCAATGCTGTTCTACTTTTCAATTTATTCAGAATTTTTACTTAATATGTTCGTGACTAAACATTATTATTTAATGCCCGCTATTCCGTTTATAATACGTACCTATAGTTACCCAGTATGCGTATTCTGGGAGGTAGCATTAAAAAATTTAGAAGGTGTGTAACCATTCCTCTGTACAGTGAGGTCATCTCCATCTTCTGACACACTCTCTGTCGATTTCAAATTTCCACCCACGCCTCTCAGACCTTCTAACGTAATATCTCCCGAATAACGTTTCCTCTCCTAATATAATTTTGTATGTACGTACAAAGGAAATTTGTTGTGAATACAGTTGATAGCAAAGATGAAAAATTGGAGCGGTTTTTCAGGCGCCTCATTTTCTGTGACGGCATGTCTACTGAAATATCTGTTGTATATTCAGTGATGCATACAGTCTTTAAAATGTTTCGAGAATACAATTGTAGCAAAGGAGAAATAAACTGACATTACGAATACCGTAGTTTTACTGCATGAACAGCGGAAAAGCAGCAAGCGATAACTTCGTTCCTGTAATCACTTTTTCTCTATTGTAGTTGAGAAAAAGATTCGTGAATGTTGGTTAAAGTGTGTGAATTTTGTTGGAAGATGCGAAGTACGCTCATTATCAAGTAGTGTATGAAGAAAGTCACGTTAATTACGTATCGCAGCACGATATCGTGCGGCACTTCTCACGCATATCAACAGCATTTTCAGGCTTTGAACTCGTACATTAATCGTAAAATACAGAGTCATAACTTTATCACACAGTTAAGACTTCTTTTCCTCCGTAACTGGTTGACGTATCAGATCTGTAGTCTCTACGTGGTCAAAAAATTTAAGAAAATAACTCATTGCAATCACGAGCTGCAGCAATAAATGTCAAAAGTAAAACGTAATTGGGAAGGATTTCGCTATCCTTCGTGCCCACTGACACCTTACCTTTGTGAAGTACGAGAACTTTGTAATGAAGTGTCCACGAAAATTGTAGGTGGTTTTAGAGTATGGATGTCAGTGTAGTATCGTGTTCGCATTGAACACGATAGGAGGCCGGACTGTATGCCCATTAGATTTCTATCTGATTATCCTGAAGAGAGCCCCTTACTTAACAGCCATATACAACCGCTCTCTCAAAGAAGGATCTGTACCAAAACATTGGAAAGTTGCACAGGTCGAACCTATATTCAAAAAAGGCAGTAGGAGTAACCCACTAAACTACAGGCCCATTACATTGACGCCTATTTGCAGGGTTTTGGAACATATCGTTTATTCATTATGAATTAACTCGAACAGAATGATCTATTGGCCCAAGGTCAACACGGATTTCGAAAATATCGTTCGTGCGAAACGCAACTAGCTTTTTACTCACACGAAGTGGTGAGTGCTACCGACAAGGGTTCTCAAATTGATTCCGTATTTCTTGATTTCCAGAAGGCTCTTAATCAAATTGCGTGGTTATGGTTTATCTTTGCAACTGGATAGGTGATTTCCTGTCAGAGAGGACACAGTTTGAAGGAACCGATGATAAAGCATCGACTAAAACAGAAGTGATATCGGGCATTCAACAGGGTAGTGTTATTGGTCCTCTGCTGTTCCTTATTAACATCTAAAATCTAAGCAGCTCCCTAAGGCTGTTTGCAGATGACGCCGTCATTTACCATCTAGTAAAATCATCAGAAAATAAAAAGCAACTGTAGAAGGATCTAAATAAGATATCACTATGGCGTACAAAATTGGCAATTGACTCTAAATAATGAGAAGTGTGAAGTCGTCCACATGAGTACGAAAAAGAAATCCGTTAAACTTTGTTTACAAGATAAGTCGAATGTGAAGGCCGTAAACTCCACAAAATACCTAAGAATAACTTTTACTTCAGACTTAAATTGCAAAGAACACGTAGATACTGCCGTGGGAATGGTGAACCATAGATTGCGTTTACTTGACATAACCCTTAAAAGATGCAACACAACTACTAAAGAGGCTGCATACACTACGCTTGTCCGTCCGGTTTTGGAGTAATGCTGCCCAGTGTGGGATCCTTATCAGGTGGGTTTGACGGAAGCCATCGACAGAGTTCAAAAGAGGGCAGCGCGTTTCGTATTGTCACGATACAGGGGAGACAGCGTTACGGAAATGATACAGGATCTGGGATGGGAATCATTACAACAACGGCGCTTATCGCTGCGGCGTGGGCTACTTACGAAACTCCAATCGCCAACAATATCCTCCGAATGCGAAAATATATTGTTGACTCCCACTTACGTAGGTAGAAAGGATCATCAGAATAAAATACGAGAAATCAGAGCCCGAACAGAGAGATTCAGGTGTTCTTTCTTCCCGCGCGCTATTCGAGAATGGAATGGGAGATAAATAGTATAACGGTGGTTCGATGAACCCTCTGCTAGGAACTTAAATGTGATTCGCAGAGTATCCCACGTAGATGTATAGGATGAAATCCGTTGCCGGCACACAGGCGACTCCTCTAGAGTAACACGTCTCCATCCAACGGACGGGTGACCGTTAAGGGTTCATATCCTCACTGCACGAGACAATTCTAAAAGTTATGTAATTTAAAGCAGGATATTCGCTGTCAGGTACTTTTGCTCAGCTATCCCTCCTGTCAACAGCACGTGGAGTACAGGGACACATACTCTGCAGTTCCTGATGACAAACAAAAGTAAAACTTAGTGAAAAGGAATGTTTCACAGTACACGTTAGGGAAAATAAATCCTAAAACTTGCTGTTTTGTGATTCTATATATTATAAAAATTACTCTTTTGTGGCAAACTTAGACTTATTCGTTGGTGTTGTTGTGGTCTTTAGTCGGCAGACTGGTTTGATGCAACTCTCCACGATACCCTGTCCTGTACAAGTCTCTTCATCTGAGAATAAGTTCGGCATCCTACGTCCTTTTGAATCTGCTTACTGTATTCGTCCCTCACTCCTTCCACGACTTTTACCCCACACACTTCCATCTAATGCTATGTTGACAATTCCTTGATGTCTCAGAATGTGTCCAACCAATCTATCCCTTCTCTTAGGATACGCCAGAAATCCATTTTGCCGGCCGCGGTGGCCGAGGGGACTGAGGCGCTCCAATCACGGTCTGCATGGCCACTACGGTCGGGGGTTCGAATCCCCCCTCGGGCATGGATATTTGTGCCGTCCTTAGTCTTAGTTAGTTCATAAATAGTTTGTAAGTTTAGGGAATGATGACCCCGTTGTTAAGTCCCATAAGCTATACAAACATTTGAACAGTTTTTGAAACCCATTTTCTCCCCAATCCGCTTAAGCACCTCCTCATTAGTTGCGTGATCTACCCATCTAATTTTCATAATTTGTCTGTAACAACACATTTCAAAAACTTCTATCATCTTTTTATCTTAACTCATCGTCCACGTTTCACTCCCATACAATGCTAGACTCCAGACAAATGCTTTCAGAAAGGATTTTGTAACATTTCAATTAATATTGGACGTTAACAAGTTTCGCTTCTTTAAAAACGCTTTTCTTCCCATAGCAATTCTGCATTTTATATCTTCTTTGCTTCGGCTATTTCCTTCAGCATCGCCTGATTTTCTGACATTGCATTCCATTGCCTTCGTTTTACTCTTGTTAATGTTCATCTTATATCTTCCTTTCAAGACACTGTCCTTCTCATTCAATTGATCTTCAAGATCTTTTGCGGTATCTGACAAAATTACTATGTCACCAGCAAACCGCAATGTGTTAATTGCTTCTTCCCTGCACTTTAATGCCCTCTCCAAATCTCTCCTTCCATTCCTTCACTGCCTGCTCAATGTACAGATTCAACAACATGGGGAAAGGCTACAATGATGATGCATCTTTTGTAGATGGCAACCTTGCAAGAATCAATTTGCTTTTTGTGGTAAACTTGGCGAATAACTCGTACCACAAATGGACTAGTGTGTGGAAAATGCTGACACCTGCACTACACAATGAGATAGAAACCTGTTCTCCTGCTGTTATTATTTCTTCACGGGTAGCCTGTGGTTTATGGAACGTGTAAACTGCTGAGGTTAGGAATTCGTTTTTCATAAAAATAATGCAGTACTTAATTTTTCCTTGACCGTTAAAAGCGGATGTTGTATCACAATCGCTAAAGGCGTGAATGAACAGAATATACTCACTGTTAAACTTTTAAGATGCAGTGGAAAACCACTTGTCTTCCGTACGTCTTCTTCCCTGGTAAAAAAGAGTTTTTGATGCTTTATCTTAAATTTTTATATGAAGACTGTGAAGAAGATGTTATGGAGGATGGTGAGGAAACTGATGACGAAATCTACGAACTTGAAGAGTTTGACTCGCTGTTTAAAAAAAGAGGTCAACCGGGGACTAAATCTATATACATACCCTGAATCTGCAACCCAAGGTATTTCTGGCGACACCGAGGAACCTGGCACATGAAAACGTCGGAAATGATGCTCATAAACCTCTTAAGTGCGCTAAAGTTGAACAGCAATATTTCCAGTATCACATACCCAGAAGTTCCATTATTGGTTACTAGTTCATTATGCATTTTAATTGCAATAAAGCTACTTATTTTTAATGTGAACTGCGTGATGTGTTAATATGCAAGAAATTAGCTACCTAATTAGGTAGTCTGTTGCAGGTAGTCATAGTTCAGGCTCCTGCCACGCTTCGCGTGCGCGCGAGCGCGCGCGCGCGCGCGTGTGTGTGTGTTTGTGTGTATGTCTGTGTGTGTGTGTGTGTGTGTGTGTGTGTGTGTGTGTGTATCTATATCTCTAAATTATGTATTTTTGTATTTATAGTTTCCACAAATACGAGGGCTGAGGTGGCCTATAGTAAACTTGGGCTAGTGATGTAGGTATTGGGAGTAGAAAAAAATGGTAAGAATCAAATTTCTAGAGAATTTTGTGCTCTATAAAAAAGAACTGAGACGTAAAAGCTATGGGAGCACAAAAAAAACCGGAGACTTTTTAAAATACTGCAAAAAGACCGCAATTTTTGAAGTTTTTTGACTGCAGAAAGTGTTCCCAATAGAAATTTTGATAGCAAAACTTGGTTTTCTAATCTTTCCAACCATTTGAACGAGTTAAAAAAATAAAATCTTCTACCCCATCTTTTTCAAGGTATTTGACTGGTCTATAGGTCTATATAACGATTTTTCCTGGGTTTTTACTAAACTTGAACACGTACCTACAATAAATATATGTCCGTGTATAAACTGTATTCAGTAGCTAAAAATGTCAAGATACCTGCACGCAAGGCAAAGAAAGAAATGACAAGGAGAAAAGAGCGTTGATAAGGACACTTAGCACCTAGTACCCAATGATGTAAAATTCGTGTCTGGTTTGGGGAATATTACAGTGTCCGAAATCCACTAAAAAACTCAAGCAACGTGAAAGTATGGAACGAGCACGCGTATATAATCATAATCAGCACATCAGGTTGCAGTTCATTTCTGCTCGTAAACAGTTTCGAACGATCAGATTACGACTCATCTAGTGTGTCTTATGAATTACATTACGCTGTCATTTTGTTGTTGTAGACTGGCATTAAGATAAGCAGTGATATTACTTTAATGACCTTTTCATTTTCATGTTAAAAATTCACAACAACGTTTAGTGTCTAGGAAATATGAAACTAACAGCATTAATATCAATTCTCAGTTTCCTTAATACAATTCCTATGATTCTCCCTACTGGTCGCCTGGAGCGCTAACGTCTCTACAGTTGCACATCTAGAGAATTCCGCGACTGTGGGTACCATAGGCTGTGGTGGAACTCAGTGCACTGATTCCTCGCTTAATATATGATGTAAATTCCACTCAACTAAGAAAACAATTCACAGAATATATGACATCAAATCCTCATGGCAAAGCTGAAAATGTGTACCCAGCCGGGATTCGAACCCGGGTCTCCCGCAATCTAGGCAGTTGCGCTGGGAACACAGTGATCACTGCACCTGCAAAGACTACCTAAGCACACCCAGTCAGACACAAATTTCCATATCCACCCTGTCCTCAGCACTCAAACTCGTAGTCACTATGTGCTGATTCCCGTAAAAGTAAGGGCTTTTAAACTTGCCCACCCCTCCCCGCTAACGAAAGGATCACTGCCTGCCACTGGCGTATTATGTACGTAAATGCATTTGCCGTCTATATAGAAAGAACAGCCGGCCGCGGTGGCCGAGGGGGCTGAGGCGCTCCAGTTACGGTCTGATGGCCACTACGGTCGGGGGTTCGAATCCCCTCTCGGGCATGGATATTTGTGCCGTCCTTAGTTAGTTCATAAGTAGTTTGTAAGTTTAGGGACTGATGACCCCGTAGTTAAGTCCCATAAGCTATACAAAAATTTAGAAAGAACAGACGTCACTTCTGATCCTGCAGTTGTTATTATTTCATATTCACAGAATATATGACATCAACTGCGCATAGACAAAGCTGAAAAAATGTGTTCCCGGCCGGGATTCTAACCAGGGTCTCCCGCTTTCTTGATGCGGTGATCACTGTGTCCCCAGTGGTGCAGTGGTCAGCGCAACTGCCTAGAAAGCGGGAGACCCGAGTTCGAATCCCGGCTCTGCCCATGCGCAGTAGATGTCATATATTCTGTGAATATGAAATAGTAACAACTGCAGGATCAGAACTGATGTCTGTTATTTCTATATAGACGGCAGATGTATATATATAAGAAAAGAATATTTGATATTGTCACAAGTATGTTATTTCTTATACCATCAGAAGTTACTCCTACGAGCCGAGTGCCGTCGGTACACCCTGGTTTGAAAGCTCCGACATAAAATATGAACTACTACTGCTGACCTACAGCCGGCAGTCTTGTGCCACCAGGGAAAACACTTTCCGGCGAATGGAAAAGCCGTGTTGCCAGAGAACGAGGCCGCTGTCCGCTCGGCCGATACAAGCGTGCCTCGATGGCGTACCGACATAAAGCTGAAAGTGAAGTCTACGTGGATGTTGCACTACCGGTCCTTACCTGCGGTCGGCGTACCAATGTTTTCGAAGGAACTATTACCTAATGATTCCCTACATCTCATGTGCTGACTTACGGCAGAATTTGAAGAATATAGTAGATTTTAAGAGTAATAACTAAATAAACTGCTTAGTGCGGATTGGTAGTTAAATGTCACAAGAGATGTACGTGCAAAGATAAAAGTACGAGTATCGGCAGTAGAAAATCCGTAACAATAGATTTAGGTGATCAGGAGAGCTCCGTAATTTCTAAAGTTGACAAATCACTGAAAATCATGCACATTTCAACTCTTCTAAAACAGCCCAAATAAACGTTGAGTGATATGGTTGCGAAGTGAAAATATGCTGGACAACCACAGTTAACCAAGGCCAAACAGACGTCATATATTAACTAGGACCATCCAGCATTGCAGAGTATGTAGGTGAACAGATAAATAACTAAATAAAATCTCGTTAAGCACGTCGAATCCCTTACGGTTACGTCTGCTAATTGTTACCGACCTCCAATGCAGCACAATTACTGTGCTTAGGTAGTTAAAATGAATGCTGTGCAGTTTTATACATGGAGTTACACAGAGGTACGACCAAACTTACAGGAAACATTCCTCACACACAAAGATGAAAATATGTTATGTGGATATGTGTCCGGAAACGCTTAATTCCCATGTTAAGAGCTCATTTTAGTATTTCTCTTTAAATGCAAATTAAAATAATTCGTGGCAAAATACCCAATTGTTTAGTTAGTATGTACTGTACTTTCTCGATTCACTTCATCAACACAGATTTTCTGTGACCGTTTGGGCAGGAATTGTTGGTGATGTCTGGATTTGGCCTCATGTTCTTCCACCTACGCTCACTGGAGCACGTTATCATGATTTCATACGGGTTACTATACCTGTGCTGCTAGAACATGTCCCTTTACAAGTACGACACAACATGTGGTTGATGTACGATGGAGCTCCTGCACATTTCTGTCGACATGATCGATCGCTTGTCAACAACAGATTCGGCAACCGATGGATTGGTAGAGGCGGACCAATTCCATGGCCTCCACGCTCTCCTGACCTCAACCCTCTTGACTTTGATTTATGGGGGCATTTGAAAGCTCTTGTCTACGCAGCCCCGGTACCAAATGTAGAGACTCTTTGTGCTCGTATGGGCTACAATACGCCGTTCTCCAGGGCTGCAACAGCGCACCGGGAATTCCATGCGACGGAGGGTGGATGCATGTATCCTCGCTAACGGAGGACATTCTGAACATTTCCTGTAACAAAGTGTTTGAAGTCACGCTGGTACGTTATGTTGCTGTGTGTTTCCACTCCATGATTAATGTGATTTGAAGAGAAGTAATAAAATTAGCTCTAACATGGAAATTAAGCGTTTCCGGACACATGTCCACATAACATACTTTCTTTCTTTGTGAGTGAGGAATGTTTCCTGAAAGTTCGGCCGTACCATTTTGTAGTACCCTGTATAATCAGTGGTAAGAAAACGCTTGAGGTTAACCTTCAGCCCGTATACCCCCTTACGGTACACGGTCTTCAAGACCGGGGTGCCATTTCTTTCAGTTTATTTCGGCACTTTTACCACCTAATTGTCTTAAAATCCATTTAGTGTACCATTAGTTCTCCCCCTTCCCCACCACAGTTTTCTCGTACACTTGATGTGTACATTTTCCCAATTTGCAGTTGACTGTGACAGGAACACGCAACTTGTGGATACACGGAGTACATTCGACCGGGGGAAAAAAAAGACATTAAGCGTACACCTCAGTCTTTTTTGACCGGGAGCGGAGAGTGCAGTTCGTTAATCACAACCCCAGACATATGCAGAACTAAGAAAAGACTTACCCTCACTTCCTCTTCATCGGCTTTGAGGATAGTGTGGAGGGCGGAGCGCTGTACGCACTCAGAGAGAAAAGGGGGGGGGGTAGAGGAGGGGGCGCACCTGTTCAAAAGACTCGTGTTCAGGCTCAAAGTTAAATTTGTAACGGTTGATGGGAAACAAATAATTTGGAGTGTCTACTCACGCTTTACATTGTGTCAATCCTTTGGAAGTCGTTACCTTTATTCTCGCATATTTCGAAAATTTCGTTAGTATGTCTGTTTTCAAGCACTTCATTCTTGCGTGTATGTTAAATAACTGTTGTGTGTGGATGTCGTATGTGATTAGTTTATTCAATTTTGTAATTAAACAATGTTATAACAGACGTTTTGAAACATGAAGTCCACACTTGGTGATGCGGCTGTTATTTATTGACGCGTTTCGACTTTGTCATTGTCAGAATATGCAATTTTCATAATGATCAATTAGCATAGTGTTACAAAAAGAGAATTATTACAAGAGGTAGACACAATACACCTTAATACAATAAACGAGTACACACCTGAAACATAGGGTAAACTTTCGTACAATTGTACCACATCATGGGTCTGCTGAACTATACTAAAGCAAAGTAGCAGACATCACCGTCCAAGTAAACAAACGGTGTCGCCAGGTGGCATTGGTGTACATAAAGAATGTAGAAGTAGGTATCATATAAAAACCATAAAAGTAATAAACTAGGTTGCCATAAGCAAATTTTTTCCTTCCTTTTAAGGTAAGATGGAGAAAATGTATTACGAAATGTTATTAAAAGCAACTACCAAAATTAAAAGCAAGGTGACCAATGGCAGGACAAGGATGGGAGGGCGGGAGATACGATGGCATTCAGATGGGTACAGACTAGTAAAGTGCGTCAGTTGGATAGTTTATTCAAAACACACCGGAGCCTCGGTGGAGTATCCGAGCGGTCTAAAGTGTCTCTCTGAGGAGCGCGCGGTTGCTTGCCGTGGAGGTTCGAGTCCTCCCTGGGGCATGGGTGTCTATGTTGTCCTTAGGTTAGTTTACCTAGGTGTAAGTAGTTTGTAAGCTACGGACTGATGACGACGCAGTTTGGTCAGATAAAAAAAAAAAAAAAAAAAAAAAAAAAAAAACTGTGGTGCTTACTGCGACCTCTCCGATCTCTGACGCCACTGCCGTTACAGTTGCCGACGGTCCTGCCAGTGGACAGTTTCCTGACGGTGACTAACGAGCTGAAACGGTAACCGGCCAGAAGGCCGTTCCCTTACTCCTCAGCAGTATGTTCGAGGTGTTGTCAGCTACATCTACATGGGATACTCGGCAAATCACATTTAAGTGCCTGGAAGAGGGTTCATCGAACCACCATTAAACTATTTATCCCCCATTCCATTCTCGAATAGCGTGCGGGAAGAAAGAACACCCGCATCTCTCCGTTCGACCTCTGATTTCCAGTATTTTATTACAAACTAGCTACGACTAATATCCATGTCCGAGGGGGGATTCGAAGTCCCGAACGTAGTGGCCGTGCAGACCGTGACTGGGGTGCCTCAGTCCCCTCGGTCACCGCGGCCAGCTGATCAGTTTTACCTATGTAAGTGGGAATCAACAATATATTTTCGCATTCGGAGGAGAATGTTGGCGATTGGAGTTTGGTTAGTAGCCCACGCCGCAGCGATAAGCGCCGTTGTTGTGATGATTCCCATCCCAGAACCTGTATCATTTCCATAACGCTGTCTCCCCTGTATCGAGACAATACGATACGAGCTGCTCTTCTTTGAACTCTTTTGATGACCCCCGTCAAACCCACCTGATAATGATTCCACACTGGACAGCAATACTCCAAAAAAGGACGGACAAGCGTAGTGTATGCAGTTTCTTTAGTAGTTCTGTTGCACCTTTTAAGGGTTCTGCCAATAAAACGTAGTCTCTGATTCGACTTTCCCCCGACTTTATCTACGTGTTCTTTACTGTTTAAGTCTGAAGTAATAGTAATTCCTAGAGATTTTGTGGAGTTCATGGTCTTCACTTTATATTGTTTTATCTTGTAAAAAAATTTTAACGGATTTCCTTTCGTACTCATGTGCACGACTTCACACTCCTCATTATTTAGACTCAATTTACAATTTTTACACCATGGTGAGATATTATTCAGATCGTTCTGCAGTTGGTTTTGATCTTCAGATTATTTTACTAGACTGTAAATGAAGGCGTCGTCTGCAAACAACCTAAGAGAGCTACTTAGATTTTCCCCTAAATTGTTTATCTAAATAAGGAACAGCAGAGGACCAATAACACTACACTGTGGAAAACTCGATATCTCACGCTATTTCATTAAAACCTATTTGTTAGGTACGAAAGCCTTCTGGAAATGTAGATAATACTTCGGAGACAGCACGGGCTGCCTCGCCTATCGCGGTACTTCTCAGAGGTCCGGATTGACACAAAGGCTGGATTTGCTTGTCATTGGGAGCTCCAATGTTAGGCGGGTGATGGAATCCCTCAGGGAAACAACGATAAGCCCGGGAAAGATTGCCAGCGTCCACTCTGTTTGCTCGCCAGATGTTTCATTCGAGATGTGAAGGAGGTTCTGCGATAGACAGCACTTAGTTCAACCGGCTGTAAATCGTTACTGAAGTTGGCACCAATGATTCCTGTCGCCTGGGTTCACAGCTTATTCTCCAGTCCCCCAGGCGGCTGGCAAACAAAGTGATCGCGGGGTTGAAGGGGAACTATCGATTATAAGCATCGTTTTCAGAACCGATCGCGGTCATTTGGTTTGCAGTCTAGTGCAAGGCTAAAACAAGTGGCTCAAACGATTCTTCTGTGACCTTTGGTGCAAATTTATGGACCTCCGGTGTCGGGTCGAAAACTATAGGATTCCCCTTGAATACGTCAGGCGTGCACTGCACGTAGGAAACGGCTACTGGAATAGCGGAGTACATGTGGAATGTACATCTAGTACTTTTGGTGAGAGAAATCCCTCCCCAGGCTTGTTAGGACGTCTACTCATTCCGGTCAGGGCAGCACTCAATAGAACGGAGACAGAACTTTAGTAATAGTTAACTGCTGGAACTTGTATAGAAAGATCCCAGAACTTTCACATTTAGATAGTCACAATGCCCATGTAGTACTAGGGACTGAAAGCTGTCAGTACTAACGAATTTCTAAACTCAGACTGCAACGTATACCGCATTGGTAGGTTGAACACAGAAGGAAGTGTGTTTATAGCGATAAAGAATACTTTTGTATCGAGACTCCGAGACTCCGAATGTGAAAAAATGTTAGCATTAAAAGTGGCTCATCATGGTCATATGAAATCTTTATAGACCATCAGGCTCAGCAGCAGTATTGGCGGAACATCTTAGGAAAAGCATATGAAAAATTGCCTGTCACTAGTCATGTTATAGTTTTAGGTGGAAAGTATGACCTACCGGATATACACAGGGACACGATGGCAGGGACAAAGAATCAAGCAATATTTATCCCTGTGGCCGCTTCGCTATATATACGTAGAAAGAAATGTACGCTCTCTGAACAAAAGCCCGTACCGTGTCTGCCACTGCAATTACGTAATCATGTCCATGACGATTTCGCGCATACTGTATGGGAAATACTCAAGCGTTGGCCAAATGAGAGTTTTATAGCCCACATCCTGAGGATTTAAAATCGTTAATGAGGCGAGTAACTCAATGCTGATCGGTTACAAACGGGGTTGCTCGCCGTGGAGGTTCGAGTCCTCCCTGGGGCATGGGTGTGTGTGTTTGTCCTTAGGTTAGTTTACCTAGGTTTAAGTAGTTTGTAAGCTACGGACTGATGACCACGCAGTTTGGTCCGATAGATTTACAAACATTTGAACATTTTTTGAACAAACGGGGTTAAATGATAATTTTATTACCGGTTTCGGGCGTTACCCATCATCAGATACACTGTGAATGAAATACACAATCAATGAGCACAAAAGGATAGCTGCATAAAAAGGTAGATAATAAAAGGTTAACTAACAGCACAGTACACAAGAATAATAACATGAACAGAAACAAACCTTCGGCGTACAAGGAAAAAAAAAGTGAAAACAGCGAAAAGAAATACATGAATGAGCACGTCAATTGTGCTCACGACATCCTGAGGATTACTGTTCAGAATTGTTCCAATAAATCAGAGTCTGACATCTGTCTTACTCACGATTGCTTTTGCATGTTCGTTCCATTACAGATCTCCCCTTATATTTACTGCCAGATATTTTATGTTAGTAACTAATCCAGAAGTTTGTCCTGTTGTTGCCTTGATCGCTCGTTCTATGTAAATGCCGCACTTTATATTTCTTTTTGTCGAGGCTCAATTGCCGTTTCCTGCACCATGCTAATAATGCAGAATGTCTCAGCAGCTGTTCTAGCAAGATAATTTGTAGTCATGTAATACAAGATTTTGTACATTAAAAAATTAGACAATATTATAAAATTTTCCGAGCTGTGAGAGTTATAATCGCGTGATTTCATGAAGTTACGCTACCTTCGCTCCTAAAAAACACCCTAACCGTTTCCGTGTCATATCTGCGAGTTGGTCAGACATATTAAGTTAACGTATACATTCTATGACAGAAAAAGTAACCGGTCAAAAAAATGCAACGTTTACTGCTGTGTGGTTTGAAATGGAATGAAATGGCATGCTAGAACCTTTTGAAAGCATGCACAGTGCTGAAGTGGTTAAAACAACCGATCACACAATCATTCATCTAGTGAGATGATGAAGGCGGCAACTTAATCCATTTTTTGCGAAGAGAGTTTATTAAAATGTTACCAATTCCATGTTTTCACATTGTGTAAAAATATACCGCATCCATATAATTTCACAAAATCCTTTTAAGGAAACCAACAAGAACGTATTTGACTGTTTGTATTTTCACAATAATGTATAGGTATTTCTTTTCTGCTTACGACATAAGTAGTAGAAACACACCCGATAAATTTGAATTAATTGATGTTATTGTAAATAATGTATAAGCAGCCCTCAGTCGCAAAATTAAAATTATTTAATCTGGTTTCGTCAATAACTATGATTGACTTCATCAGAAATTATAAATTAAAACAAGTAACATAAGTTACAACTCAGCTGTAAAGCTTACGTCACAAAATTTAAATCAGTTATTTAGAAACAGCTAGCCACTATGGGCTACACGTCTGCACGAAGTCATCAGACTGGTGTGTGCTAAGTGGAGTTGTGAACAGGTAGACGTTACCTCAGTAGTGCCATCTAGTAGCAGCAATCACAACTAGGCTACTGTACAAGAGAGAACCAGTATTGAGAAAACAATTGCTACAAGAAGCTATGGTTAATATGAGAGATGACGGAGGAGTCATTTTGACAATACAATATTAGTAGAGAGAATTAACGAGTAACAAAATTGTTATAAGAAAAACAGTTAAAAATTGGATTTTGGAATACAAATTTTTGGATCAAGTCGGAAGAAATATTTCGGACACTCCATGAAGTACACCATCAGAAACCGAGTAAGGGTTTACTACCGTTAAAAAAGCCTCTATTACGGAGTTACTGTTAATTTAGAATCAATCCGTCATTGCGAGAGAAATGTTTAAATATTTGCAATTTCTTGAGTCTAATCTGTGGCCTTTCTTTCCGGTATGCAAAATGTTCAGGTCATGAATAGCTTTAGGTGCTTGACCTGTAATGAGAAGATGGTCAGCAAAAGACGAATTTTGGGGGCTTGTGCTATTCTTTCTCAAAAGATGTTCTTTAAACCTGATTTTAAAAACATGTCTAAGGTACTTAACTATTTTGGTCACCAGTCTCTAGACTTAAAAACTAAACTTAAAGTAAACTAACAACAACAACACAAACACCCATGTCCGAGGGGGGACTAAACCCCGACGGCGAACGGTCGCGCGCACCGCAACTGAGAACCTTAGTGCGCACGGCTATTCTTTCGCGTCTCCTAAATTATATGAGTCGTCTTGTAATATTAATATAGTTAACAATAGGCCCAAGAGACACCGAATCGCCATGTGAAATACGAGTTACCTTCCATGTAATTCAAAAGGTCTGAAAAATCGGTTTAATTGCAACGGTAATTTAACTAATATACAGAGTTAGAACACCTATGAAACGAAATTGGTATTCATAATATCGAAAATCAGAAAATACACAGAGAGCGGAATAGTTTAACGTCCAGATAAAGAGAAAGGTGAATAATTAAAACAACCAATATCAGATTTCAGCTTACAATGACTATTTTTATGTAAACATGAATTGGTTCCGACATCTTTGTCACATCTAGAATGCCTTGATGGTTAAATTTAGGTACAGCTAATATACAGCGTATTCTTCTTGTTAGATTTTAGTCTTTTACCGTGATAAAGCAATTAATCTGGAACGATTGGATGTTTGAAAAATGTAGTTGTATACGAATCATGTATCAGACTAATATTTGCTGTCCGTGACGTTCCGAAACTTGACTGGCCTGTCCAGAGTGACAAATGGTTTCCGATTTTAAATATGAATAGTTTAGCGTTACCTTTACAGACAACTGAACACGCAATTGAAAACGGCCTGAATAGGGTTCAAGCCGTTGTAATTGTGCGGATACATAGCCAATGGCCTCATACTTTCGATACTAGAGCTTAGCCTTATCTTTGGTCTTACGGACGAATTACTCATTCATCTTAAAATCTGAAGATACTTACTGACGGCTAATTCTTATATAATTTTTGTGTTAAGGTGGCGGACTATAACCTGCTAGATGTAACAAATTCTCTGTAACCAATGAAATCTCTTTCTTCTGAAATCAACACCTTTATTATTGGCAGCATAACAGGCATCTCAAAGAAATACAAAGGTAGAATTGTAGTTTTCGCCTGTTGCAAGCGAAAAGAAAGATGACAATTCAACCAGGACTGCTGTCAATTTCCTTATTCGATAAGAATTTCTGCTTCAGTTGTCTCACGATGAGATGGTTTAAATCTGCCCGCCGTTCATAGATACAGGGTGTTTCACTAAGTGTGTTTGCCTCTGTAACTTATAAAATAATAGGTGACGGGAAATTTTAATGCAGTAGGTCAACACAAGAAATTTTAAATATGAGCTATGAACATAGTTCATTTTATCATTTTCCAAAGAGTTTCAGCACAAAGATATAATTTTTTAAATGGAACAATAGTTTTTTTCTATCGTGCATTGCATTCGTTGAAACCAGCTGCGTCCATATGAATTTATCCTATCACTGTTAGTTTGGGAGCTACAACCCTTCAACGTTTCAGGGGCAGATACCACACGCTGTACATAATACATGGCTGTGTGGTGGGTGATGGATGTTATGGCGCTGGGAAGTTGATTTACATGAGATGTTCAAAAGTGTTCAAATGTTTGTAAAGCTTATGGGATTTAACTACGGGGTCATCAGTCCCTATGAGATGTTCAAATGTGTGTCCATTTTCCTCAGGGCATAATGCAATGCGCCGTCGGAAGGATCTGCGGACGAGATGTAACATCGCCGGTGTGACGGAGCGACAAGCGTCCTCGATGCGCCGTTTTAGATCATCTGGGGATGTGGGCTCAGTGACATAAACACGATCCTTTAGATATCCCCACAAAAAGAAATCTACTGGTGTTAAATCGGGTGACCTTGCGGGCCATGAATGAGGACCATGGCGTCCCAAACATCTTCCTGCAAACCTGTTGTTTAGTTCTTCCACAACAGCACGCGCAGAATGGGCTGGATGACCATCGTGCTGCATCCACATATGGACTCTCGTGTGTAGACACACGTGTTCAAGGAGACCACCCAAACTGTCGGCAATAAAAGCGCGATATAACTCACCTGTCAGTGTACCTGGGAAGTTGTGTGGACCGATGATTTCATCCCCAAGCATTCCACACCACACGTTAATAGACCACCTACGTTGACGGTCGACAGGTGGTACCCACCGAGGATTGTCTGCGGCCCAGTAGTGCATGTTATGGCAATTCACTGCACCATTATTTGTGAACATGGACTCATCAGAGAACATAACACTTTGTAAAGACTCCAGCGTGAAATTACGCATGGCCCACTCACAGAATGTCACTCTTGCATGGAAATCTTTCCCATGCAGCTCCTGGGTCAGTGACAGGCGGTACGGGTGAAACCTGTGGCCGTGTACTATACACCACACAGATGTGAGACTGACACCAGCGACAGCAGCAACGGCTCGTAAGCTGACATGAGGATCGTGGTGTAGTGCAGCTAAAACAAACTCCTCCGTCCCCTTGCAGGTCTTCGTCTGTTACTGCGGCGCATTACTAAGTTGCCTGTTTCCCGAAGTCGTTGTTCGGCACGTAAGAACGTAATGGCTGCCGGGGCTCTTCGCCTAGGATATCTCACGGCATACGCCGTGGCTGCTGCAGTGGCATCGTGTCGGCACTCGCCGAGCATCAGCAACATGTCAACGTACTCGTTGTTCATGTATGCCATCGTCATCCGATGTCAGTAACTGTGGTATATTGAGCCCCGGTTGTTTGTGTGTCTCCAACTGTCAGGTATACGGCCGTGTGCAGCGACAGTCGGCAGTCTAACAGCGCATAGAGGAAGCTTCCCGCTCCGTGACACTGGCGACGTTACAACTCGGCCGCACCACATTTAGAAGGCGCATTGTATTATCCACAGCGTTTGTGGTATCTGCCCCTGAAACTTTGAAGGGTTGTAGCTCCCAAACTAACAGTGTTAGGAATGTAGTTTAAATTGATTTGGTCGCAGTTGGTTTCTACTGTTGCAATGCACGACAGAAAAAAAACTATTGTTCGATTTAAAAAATTATATCTTTGTGCTGTAACTCTTTGGAAAATTGTACAATAAACTATGTTCATAGCTCCGCAGAAAGTGTAGCATTTCTTGTGTTGACGTACCGCATTAATATTTCCCGTCACCTATTATTTTATAAGTTACAAAGGCAAACACACTTAGTGAAACACCCTGTATATGTCCAGCCGTTGTGAGTAAAACCATTATTACCTCTATGTCTACATCGATACTCTGCAAGTAATATTTAACCGAATCAGTTCAAAGCTATTTTTCTACCATTCCATTCTAGAATAGCGCATGGGACGAAAGAACACCTAAATCTCTCCGTCAGACCTCTAATTTCACTTCTTTCATTATGATGATAATTTCTATGTAGGTGGGAGTCACAATACATTCTCGCATAAGGAGAGGAAAGAAATCTCAGAACTGAATTTTGCCGCAAAAAACTGCCGTTATCATAATGATCAACCTATAAGGTTGGATCTGGTGGTGGATAAATATTTTTGATTGAAAAATGAGAATAAAATGGTTCGTTAATGATTTTGGCGCGAAACACAATAGTAAAAGTTCGTAACAGTTACATCTATATACACAACATACAGTTTACTTTTCTGATTTAGGTCCTGTCACTATTAATCAAAATAATTGGCTTGTTAACTGAATGAATATGAATGCTAATTAGTCTTTGAACATCTAATCACTTCATAGAAGATTGTACTTACCACCCTATCTTATAAAATATCCAGAGGATATATATATTGCTAACTGGAACAGCTGTAATCGTTTTGCCAAAATAAAAAAATAAAAAAATAAAAAATATGCCCTCTTTTTTGTCATAATATAAAAATGCAATTACGATTTTTATTTTGAAAATGACTGATTCTTTGATCTTTGCTGTAGGTTTTGTTGTATTGAAACAAAATGATTTTTTCTAATTTTCTCTCTCATTATTCTCAAAAATGGCTAACTGATAATGATATTGTTTATTATTGTTTCTTAAAATTCTAACTATAATCATTGATCTCTATTTCTAGTGCATACAATATTTAATTTTCTCGGTAAACTCAAGCGTTATTGAATGAAAGTAGGTGATATGTCCTAGTCAGTTAAACATTCGCACTCCTATCAAATTTTCTAATGACTTTTCAATTATTATTGCAAATTAGTTCTTATAAGGTCTGTTAGGTATTAATAGAAAAAGTCTTTGTTAACATTTAATTCACTCTTATATTCTAATATAAAAGTTACAAAATAGTATTCATCTGTAGCATTCGTTTTTTCACATAATCTTCATATAAGAATCCATCAGCAATGAATGACATATACATCCATACAGTGGTCCAGTTGACAATGATGATGCTACGAGGCAAAACTTGTTTTCACACAAGTTCATTAAATGTTCATTCACGTGAGTGGCTCAGTTCCGCGATACACGAATCGCCTCACGATGGAGAAACGTTCAGTAGTCCCGTTTTAACACGCGCGACGCGATTGCGTACGTACGATGCGATCACCGAGTCTGACACTTGCAGACACTGTTTCTATAAATGGCACTCCCGCACTTTTCAAAATAAACTTTCACTGTGAACACTTCTTCTTCCAATATACACGAATCAACATTCCGCGGTTTTCGTACCGGCGATTGCACGCGACGAACCCAACTTAGCGGTACACACGCGGACAGCGTCCGCACGCCTCGAGACCCACACTCAGACTCTGTCTCTGACCGACTGCCTCAGCATCACCAATATAGTGGCAGTAGAGCGCGCTGCTTACATTCATACATCATATCTTTGATAGAATAGTTTATATATGTATAATCAAAATATACAGTTAACATTACAAATTAAACAGACAACATACATGAAATGAACATGTAAAGAAATACCTAAAATATTAGTTCACAAAAATATACAAAACTGTTACAAGTATAAAACGATTACATTTCTCTGTAATCAACCCGCAGATGGAAGGTCACCACCATCAGTGACTTTACAAACCCAACTAGTGTATCCTCTCCGTCAAACCCTCTCCATTGCATCGTGGTAATACCTTACTAAATTTTCGAATTCCCTTGTAAATCTCACCTGATAAGAAACCCTCACAACGATCATTTAAATCAAGTACACGACTGTGTCTACGTTCCAATTGAAGTGGGTCGTTAATATTTATCCTAAGTATTTACCCATTATATTTGTTTTTGTAAATGAAGTTTCTTTTTTCCTTTATTGAATTTTGAAGCCCATGTGCAGTTTGCTGCGCTTCTCTTCAGTCAACTGCATTATTACATACAATAAGAGATTAAACACTCATTAATGGAGATGAAATTTAGCGAATTTATATTATACAAAAGGCGTAGGCAATGGAATGACGTAAAATCACACATAAGTAGTATTTAAAATCCACAAATAAAAGAGGCACGGTGTAAAATGGAATATGTCATCAACGAGAACAAGGTACACTAAAGGACGACGAAGAAAAACACAGGCGCGGACTATTGTTCAGCCGTATTCTGCGGGCTCAACCAATTAAGCACTGTACACGTGCACTGAGCACAAAACAACACTGGATAAAATTTCTGACGCAGCCGGATCAGTGAGGAGGGGGACGGGGCGATAGGAGGGGTGGGAAACAGGTGTGGTGGGGGAGTGCGGGACTCTGGGGAAATGGGACGGGTGAGAGCAGGGGTGGTGAGTTATTTTCGAGATGGGAGGAGGGGGACGGGGCGATAGGAGGGGTGGGAAACAGGTGTGGTGGGGGAGTGCGGAACTCTGGGGAAATGGGACGGGTGAGAGCAGGGGTGGTGAGTTATTTTCGAGATGGGAGGAGGGGGACGGGGCGATAGGAGGGGTGGGAAACAGGTGTGGTGGGGGAGTGTGGGACTCTGGGGAAATGGGACGGGTGAGAGCAGGGGTGGTGAGTTATTTTCGAGATGGGAGGAGGGGACGGGGCGATAGGAGGGGTGGGAAACAGGTGTGGTGGGGGAGTGCGGGACTCTGGGGAAATGGGACGGGTGAGAGCAGGGGTGGTGAGTTATTTTCGAGATGGGAGGAGGGGGACGGGGCGATAGGAGGGCTGGGAAACAGGTGTGGTGGGGGAGTGCGGGACTCTGGGGAAATGGGACGGGTGAGAGCAGGGGTGGTGAGTTATTTTCGAGATGGGAGGAGGGGGACGGGGCGATAGGAGGGCTGGGAAACAGGTGTGGTGGGGGAGTGCGGGACTCTGGGGAAATGGGACGGATGAGAGCAGGGGTGGTGAGTTATTTTCGAGATGGGTGGAGTGGGTGAGGGAGGGTGGGGGATCGGATTACAGTTAGTAGGATAGGTAGATGGGTAGGATGGGTCGACGGGTAGGATGGATAGATTTCGGGACAGAGGACATCTTCAAGGAGTCGAAGGGTTCGGAAATTGCCCTGGGAAAGGATGTGAAGGATGTGGTGTAGAGGTGTGTAACTGGTGGCAGAGGCCCAGGATCGGCAGGGAGGCGATAAACCAATGGGTTGCACCAATAAAGCTTGCGGATAGTGTAGCTGGTGTGGACGAATTAGGAAGGGGGAAAGGAATAAGGTCATAGAGGATCCGCATTGGGGATGGGGGGCAGATACGGTAGGCAAGGTGGAGTGCATAGCGTTCTAGGATTTAAAGGCTTTTATAGAAGGAGGGAGGAATATGTAATAAAAACTGGGAGTACCTATTTTTAAAAAAATGCAGTTGATATCCGTTTGACCTATAGTAGAGTCATCTAGCGGGTCAACCATAGCGCCATCTGTTTTCTCCCTTCTAGAAAAGTTTTGTTCTTTGCAGTATATCGTTTGATGGTTATTTTGTGAAATATTTTGCTCGGTCACTATCAGTGGACGAACCTGGATATTGTGAAAAGCAACGGCCCCACGACAGTCTCCTGTGGCACACCTGACGTCACTCTTACTTACTTCGGAAGACTTCTCTCCATTGAGAATGACATGATGCGTTCTGTTATCTAGGAACTCTTGAATCCAATCACTCAGCAGACATGGCCCAACCTCAGCCTACCGTCTATCTCTTGCAGTACGCTGACGACACCGCCTTCCTAGCCATTGCCCTCTCCCTCGCCCGATCCCAAAAGCTCCTCCAATCTCATCTCACCGCGTTTGCATCATGGTGCAACCAGTGCGCCCTTTCCGTCAACCCCGACAAATCCCAGGCAATCATTGTTGGTCGTACCATCCAATCTTTACGCTTCCCGGACCTTTACCTCACCCTACACGGCCGCCTAATCCGCCACACCCCCTACCCTGAAATACCTAGCCCTTACCTTCGACCGTTCCCTTTCCTGGACCCCTCACCTGAAATCGATCCGTGCAAAAGCGGTCTCCCGCCTCAACTTACTAAAGCTCCTTACCGGCCGGACGTGGGGTTTAAACCCGTCCATTGTTCTGCACACCTACACTTCCGTCATGCGACCCATCCTTTGCTCCTTCCTACCTGCCTGGGTGTCCACTCCTCCTAACTTTTACAACTCCCTTCAAATCCTCGAACGCCACACTCTCCGCCTCGCATACCGCATCCGAATCTCCTCCCTCACGCAGATCCTATACGACGTTATACCCTTCCTTCACCTCACTCAACACCTTGAACACCTCTGTATGCTCTATGTTAACCGCAAGCTAGACTCCCACAATCCACTGGTTTCTCCTATCCTCACTAATCCTGGGTCTCTGCCACATCTCCACCATTGTATCTCATCATCCCTCCACTTGCATACACTCCTTTCCCAGGGCATTTTCCAACCCCATCCCCCTCCGTCCCGAAGTATATCCTTCCTATCAACCCTGATCCTCTCCCCATAATTTAGCGTCCCCTCTCTCCCTCCCCTCCTCCTCCCGCCCCCCGCCTGAATATCCCTTTCCCACTTCAGGAGTCACGGTGCTTTCCACCACCACCCCCGCGCAGCCGTTTCCCTTCTGCCCCCTCAGCGCATTGTATTAATTCAGTGTCATGTTTCAGTGCTACCGTCGGTGTCCAGTGTTAAGTGTTTTTTTACTCCAGCGCACACTACACCTCGAGTGAATACTCAGCAAGTTTTATGGTGTCCTCGATGTGTCCAATGTGCCTCTAACTGTAAATTTTACTGTCATCGAGGCCCACACATTTAATCTACCATAGGTTTTCATCCACTTGGTAATGATTTACACTCCGCCTATTCGCCAAATTTTAAATCTGTTATCGTACTCTTCATTTCATTAAAATACTTCATGTGATGGTAAAGCTCTGTAGGCTGAAGAGCAGCTATGAGGCTGCTGACAGCCCACCGACACGCCCAGTCGGGCTTGCCGGAATTCAAATAACAATAAAGGGAAGAGAAATCAAATCACACAACTGGTCTGATAGTCCATATGCTCTTACTTTGTTCATTAAACGACCTAGAGAGCACGGCCACTCCCGCGCGGTAACAATTTTCCCATCGGCAGTACCGCCATTACTATCGGGTAGTGAAGATATTTATAAAGGTGAATAGATGGGGCATAACAGTTTTCAGATAATTGCAGAACGACATGTTGACCATAGTTGTTTATTAATTCTCAATGCTACCGGTTTCGGTTATGTACCATTGTCAAGCGTTAGCAGAGATTAGGTAATAGCTTAACATGTCGGAATATAAAAATACAAAATTATAACACAAGTATTCGTTGTCATTGCTCAAGTTATTGTCACAGTGGCTGACTGCTATAGACTATAGCTATTAGCTAATCTCTGCTAACGCTTGACAATGCGGTGATCACTGTGTCCCCAGTGGTGAGGGGTCAGCGCAACTGCTAAGAAAGCAGGAGACCCGCGTTAGAATCCCGGCTGGGTACACATTTTCAGCTTTGCCCAATCGCAGTTGATGTCATATATTCTATGAGTATTAGTTCATAAGTAGTTTGTAAGCTTAGGGACTGATGACCCCGTAGTTAAGTCCCATAAGCTGTACAAACATTTTTTTTTCTTCCTTTGTAGTTTCTCAACGTTTTCTACCCATATTACGTAAGTGCTGGATGGAACACAACTGCATAACGAACGCGAGAGGGGCGTGTATCAGAACGACCCAATACCACACATATTGCTTACTAGACGAATACTTGTTTGACGTCCATTGAGGCGTGATTTTAAATAGTGTGTATTTGTTAACAAATTCAGCGACAAATGAACCATAAATAGCGTTTTATTTCCAAGTGGAGAAATCAACCAATTTAAGGAATTAGTTGTTATTCATTTCGCAGCTAGGTTTGTATGACTGCGCGCATTATAGTCACGCCAAGGTCGGACGAGTACTTTGTGGAGTCTCTGTAAATGGTGTTTGTTTTCTTGACAATGGTACATAACAGAAACCGGTAGCATTGAGAATTAATAAACAACTATGGTCAACATGTCGTTCTACAATTAGTGAAGGTATTGTTTGTGTGTAGCGCCTAGTGACCTTGACATACGACCTGAACCTCTTTGGATTTTCTGTCAAACTTTGAGAAATCGTTTTGTTGTTTAAAACTACTGCAAACATGTCGCTTTGAAGTCCGCGTTAATATTTTCGAAGTTACTTCACTACTGCTAAAATTTTTCATATTGAAGACTTCTGACCTCGCAGTTAGAGAAGAAACGCCTCGTAAGACTGACGCACCAACATGAATGTAGGGCGCTGTGGGATTAATTTTGTAATGAGGGAGCAGACGTCGTTGGGGGTGAGTAGTGGGCGGTGGGCGGGCGGATGCCACGCCGTGTTTGCACGCCGGCAGACGGCGGCGAGATGTATAGGGGGCGCCCCAGCTGTCTGCGGTAGCGAGGCCGAATTTCCGCACAATGCGAGGCGGCGAACGCAGAGCCCCAGCACCATCTCCAGCCAGCTGCCGACCTGCGTAATCACTGTGTCGACTGCCGCCGCCACATTCGCTAGCAGGCAAACGGCTGCACACGGGAAATTAATTAGTTTGTTAATTGTACACAGGTCATTTTAGCGAATCGTTTTTATAGACTGATGGAACAATCAGTTCATTACATCTGTAAACAAAATAAGTTCCAACATGAATTAATATTACCCTTTTATACATGGCTGTGCAGCCAGCAACGGTACATAAATTTTAAATTGATAAATGACGACCTAATGATCGCATTGAGAAAAACGGATGTTGGTTTCGATACCACCTAATGGCGTCTTCATCACGCCCTCTGCTACAACTCCGCTCGTGGCCACCACTGAACGACATCGTTCACTTGGGACTGAGATAGGAACCAGTTAACACTTCGGAATCAGATAGGCACCAGTGAAAACTTGGCTATCGGATAGGCACTAGGCAGGCCTCTACCTCAACTATGTATCAGTATTCTGCAGTACTGAGCTACGCAAAAGTTAAGTATTACTAAGTCTCTAAGAAATATATATCTCGCTCTAATTTACTCTAGTGTTTCTAGTTTCTGCTGTCCCACTGGCTCGTCACCTCCTACCTGCACAAGCGTGCATCCTTTATTCCTGTGTCGGTCTTTCTACTCGGCCACCGACACCTACGACGGAAACGAGACACAAAAGCGGCGACGAGGCTAGGACACAAAAGCTTCCGCATCTCCCAGGCATCTCGCACACAGTCGTCCTCTCCTTCTCCCACCAGGATGTCCCATCATCTTCTTCCGGAGCCTTTCTTCTGTCTTCCGCTGGACATGTCCTAACCATCTTAGTCTTCCCATTTTGTTAAGATTACCTGACATGGTCGGGTTTGGGGGCGATCTGATCGTTTTATAATTTTCAAAATGAAGTGCCATGATCAAACATTAATAATATATTCAATGACGACCGATTTCGGTGAACTGTGTCACCATCATCTGGTCAGATACATATTACAAGCTGGTCATCTGTCAAAAATATAAAAGAGATGCAATGAATAATCTAAAACATAAAAAACATACATTCGGGATTAAGAGGCACTTATCCTACCATGTTAAAATTTTGGTATAAAATAACAAGTGCAACATTGCACTTGGTCACTATATAAGAAATACACAAGTTAAAATCATGAAAGTTGACAAAATACTGACAGCTTTGAAGATTCTAGTTTACATTTAGGCGCAAGATGGCAGCACCATAGCTGCATACTGTTTGTAAGCTGGTTTCAAAAAAAATGTTCAAATGTTTGTTAAGCTTAAGGGACTTAACTACGGGGTCATCAGTCCCTAAACATACAAACTACTTATGAACTACCTACAACTAATGACGGCACAAATATCCATGCCCGAGGGGGGATTCGAACCCCCGACCGTAGTGGCCGTGCAGACCGTGACTGAAGCGCCTCAGTCCCCTCGGTCACCGCTGCCGGCAAGCTGGTTTCACAGAAGTCAGTTATTACAAAAAAATTGTCACATGCTTTTAGTCTAAAATGAAACCCATATTCTATGTATGGGTGACACTATAATTACATAATACTTTATTTATTATTTTATATTTTAAATAATAATAATACATATGGTATACCTCATAAAGGAGTTCAATTTTTAATTAAAGTTTACAATTCGTTGAAAGGGTATAATAAGATGGAAGTTGCAGTTCTGATGGCCTACTAGAAAGAACAGAATGGTACTGGATGGGAGATGACACATTTCCTAAGATGATAATCTTGAAAAAATATATGTAATTCTGGCATTTAAATGAGCTAAAATTTATGTCCATTAAGAAAATTAGATTGAGTCATCACAGATTAGGCATACCATTTATAATAAAGAACATTGTTCTATAATAAAGTTTCATCTATTTGGAATTGCCAATGTCTAAGTTATGAAGCTGACTAAATGTCTAGGTTGCAAATGTATTGGAAATCTTTAGATTGACGTAGGTATCATCCAAGGTCTAGGTGCATTGTAGCCCTATATCTAGGTTCATATAAGCTATCTATAATTGCTAAGGTGTAGGTATAGGAACTACTCAATCTCTATGTCGAAGCTGATCCAATGACTTAGCTACGATGTGTCTGTAAGTCTGAGTTGTATTAAGTTCAATATGATTTCTAAGGTCTCAGTTACAAGAAAAACACAATGTCTGGGTTGCTGATACAATTGAATGTCTAGATTAATCCAGATGTAAATATATGTGATATAGGAATACAATTGATACATAAGATGTGTATATTCTAATATATGAATAGTCATCAGTAAAAGGTCAAAAATGTCCTAAGAATAGATAAAATCAATGAAATTAGAAGGCATTTCAGTTTGAAAATTATACTTCCCATTTTGATTGTTGTTACCAAATCAGGTTCTTTGCACAGAGCCCTTATTTCTTCATTAGTCGTAATTATCCATATCTTACTTTCTTTTATAGGATCAAAAATATTTCTCATCCCTTTCCTTTCCCATATATTTAGCTTCTTTCCCAAATACTCCGTCAGTACCCATGCCTCACTGCCATACATAACAACCCTGGCCTCACTGCCATACATAACTGGTTATTGATTTTAAGGAGGCCTATGACAAAGTGAAAAGATGAGTACTGTGGGAAACAATGAAGACATTAAAATTTCCTAAGAAGCTAATAAAATTTACTAAGAAGGGAACCTCACCATCGCATCCCCCCCCCCCTCAGATTTATTTACAAGTTGGCGCCGTGGATAGTCCATGAAAACCTGAACACAGATCAATTGAGGAAACAGGAAGAAGTTGTGTGGAACTATAAAAAAATAAATAAATAAATAAATAAATAAATAAATAAATAAATAAATAAATAAAAATAAATAATAAAAAAAATGAGCAAAATATAAAAACTCTTCGGTCCATGTGAAAGATAAGCAACGTCGAGCAGGGAGTGAGCACAGGACTGCCGTGGTTCTGTGGGTAGCATCAGGAGCTGCTGAGCGAGAGGTTCTGGGTTCGAGCCTTCGCACACGCGAAAATTTGATATTTTTTTTCCATTTTCAGAAAATTCTTATCTGTCCGTCTATCCGTCCAATGCGGGATAACTGCACCGTAATATGGGGACATTTTCAGATTTGCTTGGGCATATGCAGGATTTGACAGTCTACAAATGGAAAAATTCGAAAACGTTAAACCTTATGTTTTAACAGAGCAAAGGGAAAACTGTGAAACTGTTGCATTCATTTGTTGCAGTTTAGGTAACAAACTCCTTATGTTTTCATCACTTTCTTGGGAGTGATTAACACATCCAGAAGAAAACCCAAATCGGGCTCGATAGAATTTCTTTGCTCATTCACCAAGTGTACAAGTTAGGTGGCTTGACAAGAGATTCCTGTCATAGGACGCACATACCATCACCACTGTCGTATAGTATACATCAGATGTGTTTCCCTGGAGACGAATTGGTTCACCTATCACCTTGAGATCGAATGTTTTAGGTTCCCATTGGAAAGACACTTCCTTTCGTCTGCTAATCGCACGGTTTTGCAGTGCGGCCGCAAAACACATACACTAAACTGATTACAGCGAACTGAGACGTCAAGGAACGGAAGGACAGATTATAATTTTCTGAATATAAAAAAAGATTTAAAATTTTGATTAGAGGAAATACTTGAACCAAGAAACTCTCGCATCGCAGCTCCATATGCTGGCCACAGGACCACGGCGCTCCAACGCTCACATTGTGATCGACGTTGCCTATCTTTCGTATGGACCGTTCAGTTTTTATATTTGGCTTAATTCTTTCATAGTTCCACAGAACTTCCAGTTTTCTCGACTGAACTGTGTTCTGTTTTTCAGGGCATATCCACTGCACCAACTATAACTAAATATGACCGTTGCGATGGGGAGGTTTCCTTGTAAGGTGAACCTGGAAACCACAAAAGCCAGATTAAAGTTCAGGGCTGTCTGTCAAGAACGTTCCCAACGGAAGAAGGCTTAGAAAAGGGAGACCCATTATCCCCAGTATTGTTCAACCTAGTATTAGAAAAAGCAGTAAGATCGATAACCACAAACCCAGGAGGAGGTATGTACAATAGATTTCAGCAAATCTTATCCTACGCAGATGATGTAGTAGTGACTGCTAGAAGTACGGAGGCACGCACATCAGCCTTTGAAGAGTTTGAAGCGGCTGTCAACAACCTTGATTTACAAACCAGTGAGACAAAATCTAAGCATATGGTAAATGAGAGAGAAGAAACACAGATGATCTACAGTTAGAACGGTACAACTCTGAAAGAGTAGATAGCTGTATTTTTCTTGGCTCAGTAATAACATCTGAAAGCAAACTGGAAGCAGATATAACAACCCGAATTTAGGCTGCTGACAGATCATATAGAGCACTGTATACCATGCTTAAAAGTTAGAACCTGAGTGGGAAACTAAAGCTAACACTTTACAAAACAGTGATCAAACCCATTCTTGTGTATGGGTACTGACGGCGTCTCTATCAGAATAGCTTTAATGTTAAATGTTAAAGAAGTGTCACATTAGAAAGACAAAACTTACGTAATGAATAATCACTCCAAAACGAATAGTCAAGAAATCTAATACCTTATAAACTGGGTCTCTTCCATTCCGTGAGACTGTCAACACATATTACACTCCCTTCATTGTGGACTGCGGAAGCACACTATGTTGATTGTGGCCTCAGTATGCAGCATTTCCTATGCAATTAATTAATTTTTAAGTTATTATGATGAAGGCACACTTAGTGTGTGTTAAATCGATGGCTTTAATCCAAACACCCAGTGGTCTGCGATCTATCAATTTAAAATTCATAATTTTTTTTTATCTTGCTGAAAGAGCTACAGTCAAAACCAAGTTTCCTGTTTTCTTCACAGGGTGTTAAAAGAACGTTTCCAATAATATGAGTGATGGTAGCAATAACCAAAACAAGGAACGTATGTTCAAGATACTTGGGCCTGGCAAAGAATACTTTTTGAGATAAGCACGCATTTATAGAAAAGCCTGTGCGCCGCTTTTTCTGTTTATTTAACATGCTTGGTACTCGATTAATAGTGCTATACGTATATACGTGCTACCACACACATAAAATGGCGCGCCCTCTCTGGACTTTCCCATTGCTGTATTGCTTATCTTGCTGGAAAAAATGAAAAAAGGACACCACAAATTCTTCGACCCAGCAGAAGAAAATTTTGTTGACACATTCTTAAGTTTGTATACAATACACGAACAATGAGATAGATCCACAGTACTTCAGTACCGTCACCTCAATGTATATCTACATGGGATACTCTGCAAGTCACATTTAAGTGCCTGGCAGAGGGTTCATCGAACGAACTTTTTACTATTTATCTCCCATTCCATTCTCGAATAGCGCACGGGAAGAAATAACACCTAAATCACTCCGTTCCAGGTCCGATTTTTCGTATTTTATTCTGATGATTTTTTTTACCTATGTAAGTTTGAGTCAACAATGTATTTTTCCATTCGGAGGAGAATGTTGGCGATTGGAGTTTCGTAAGTAGCCCACGCCGCAGCGATAAGCTCCGTTGTTGTAATGATTCCCATCCCAGATCCTGTATCATTTCCGTAACGCTGTCTCCCCTGTATCGTTACAACACAAAACGAGCTGCCCTTCTTTCGACTCTTTCGATGTCCTCCGTCAAACCCACCTGATAAGGATCCCACACTGGGCAGCAATACTCCATAAAAGGACGGACAAGCGTAGTCTTTTAAGGGTTCTGCCAATAACACGCAGTCTCTGGTTTGCCTTTCCCACGACATTATCTACGTGTTCTTTCCAATTTAAGTCAGAAGTAATTGTAATTACTAGGTATTTTGTGGAGTTTACGGCCTTCACATTTGATTGATTTATCATGTAAACAAAGTTTAACGGATTTCTTTTCGTACTCGTGTGGACGACTACACACTTCTCATTATTTAGAGTCAATTGCCAATTTTTACACCATACTGATATCTTATTTAGATCGTCCCACAGTTGGTTGTGATCTTCAGATGATTTTACTAGACAGTAAATGACGGCGTCATCTGCAAACAACCTACGAGAACTACTTAGCTACATTTATGTAAATAAGGAACAGCAGAGGACCATTAACACTACCCTGTGGAATCGCTCGATATCACCTTAGTCGACGCATTACCTTCGATTACTACAAACTGTGTCTTCTCTGACAGGAAATCACTTATCCAGTCGCAAGTTTGGGGCGATATGCCATAACCACGCAATTTGATTAAAAACCGTTTGTGAGGTATGGTGTCTAAAGCCTTCTAAAAATCAAGAAATACGGAATCAATTTGAGAACCCATGTGTGTAAGAGCTGGTTGTGTTTCGCATGAACGATATTTTCTAAATCCGTTTTGACGTTGGGTCAATAGGTCATTCTGTTCGAGATAATTCACAATATTTGAATACAGGTTTTGTTCCAAAACCCTGCTGTAAATTGACGTCAATGAAATAGGCATGTATTTTAGTGGGTTAATCTTACTGTCTTTCTTGAATATAGGTGTGACCTGTGCAACTTTCCAATCTTTTGATACAGATCCTTCTTTAAGATAGCGGTTGAATATGGCTGTTAAGTACGGAGCTATCGCTTCAGCATAATCAGAAATCTAATGGGTATAAGGTCCGAAATTTACCGCGTATACCCTCCTCTTGCAGCAATGAAAACTGAAATTCTCCTATGCCGACGATCGTAAAGGTGTCGAACGTATTGCGTAATGGCCTGACATGCAGTTTCTACCGGGTGCCTTATTTGGGCCAGATTTCGTGCCGTGCAAGATGACGTTTCATCCGGTCTCAAACATGCCTAATTGAGGGACATCTTGGAACAGTGCTGACCGAGGTTGTTGACGTACACCTTTTTACTGTATGTGGTGTAGTTTGGGATACATGCGGAGGGGTATTGTCCTGTTGCAAAAGCATATCACCTAGTAGGGTGAATGATGTTTGCAGTGTTCCCTCGTCATCAACGAATGGAACGGCTAGTCTAGGATATGGATCCCCACATCAAGATACCGGGTGTTGATCCTGTGTTCCTCTGTCGTATACACTCCAGATTATCGCGGTGCCCTGGCTGACTCGCGTATGATAATAAGTGGCAACGAGGGAGAAGCGACTCCCATCACTGAAGACGACACCTCTCCATCCTTCGTTCCATAACCGCATACCGCGACATCACTGGAGGCGGGCAGAACGATGTCTGCGGTGTGAGCGGACGACGCCCTAATGGCACACATGATGGTGCAGAAAGGTGTGGCGAAGCGTACACTACACTTGCCGTTCTCCTCTGGTAATCGTCGAGGGAATGTTGACCATTGTACGGTACACTGAAACCTTAATTAAACTCGGCTTGGTACTGTTTTGTGCCAACAAGGCGATATGTTTTTCCAACAGGACAATCCACGTCCACATCCAGTACCACCAAACGCGCTGTTAAAGGCGTACGTCAACTGTCCTGGCCAGTACGATCCCCAGATCTGTTCCCCATTGAACATATTTGCACCGAATGAAATGTCATCTTGTGTGATCTGCAAGACCAGCACAAAATCTGGTCCAATTGAAGCATCAGATGGATATTGCATCACAGGCCATTTCACAAGTCTACATTCGGCACCTCTAGATCATCCCCATGGGCTTTATTTATTTATTTTGCGTTCGATACACCAGATGTCTTACAGTACTATACAAACTCAAAGCGGGAGACTAAATTAACATACAAATGTAAGAAAGCTTTATTCATTATTAATTTAGTTATACATATCACACTGCTTATAAACCTATAGTGCATATATGTAGTAATCTGTCAAAATAATTTAGAGTTAAACGGAAACACAAATTTGTTAATTTAAGATTAAACGGAAACACTTAAATTACAAAGCCAAGAAATGGCAGTGTCTGTAAGACTATGCAGATCTTCCAGCCAACCGTCCCGAAAACCATGAATTTGACACTCAGTTATGAACTGCCTCGTATGTATTTCGCCGCAGTCACAGTGAGGATCGTCCACTTCACCCCACTCGGCCATCAGCTCGTTGCACCGTCCAACAACAGTTCTCATTCTTTTTAGTGCCACTCAGGTTCTTCGGGGGAGGTTGAAGTCAGGAACACGATCAGCCGGGTTCCTAATGAGGTGTCCATTGTGAACATTTGCTTGTTGCTACACGTGTTTACATTCTGCTTCGGTGTTCCGATTATTTGAGGAGTGGTTCTAGAAAGGATTGTCTCCACGGAAGAATTGCAGCTTGCGTTGCTGCAAAATGAGGGTATACACGGTGCTAGCGTCGACATTTCCCACGCTCCGGTCACTGTACTCACGTCGTATAGGTCTGTCTGCGTGATCGTGTGGTGTGTCGTATACGTCCCTTATACCAAATAGCAGACAGGTGCATCCCTACGAATGGATGCCATGTGGAGAACCTCCTATGAACACTTGATTATCGCACAAAGTGTGCGTTTCAGGACTTATTTTTCTCGTTTGGATGAGTACTACCACTTCTTAATGTAGTACATTTCACACTGTTTTTGTACACCAGGCATAAAAATTCAACTTGGAAAGTTATCAGTCGACTAATTTCAAAGATTGACACAACATTCTAGTTTTCACAGTAAACATTTTTACGTAGTCTACTTCGAGTTCATTTTCAAAGGGGTGGTGGTACGGGTGGACACATGAAGCTCGATTACCTAAAATACCGGGTGATCAAAAATTCAGTATACATTTGAAAACTTAATAAATCACTGAATAATGTAGATAGAGAGGTAAAAATTTACACACATGCTTGGAATAACATGAGGTTCTTCATCTGATCAGAAAAGCAATAATTAGCATAACAAATTAAGGTAAAGCAAAGGTGATAATCTTTACAGGAAATGCTCAATATGTTCACCATCATTCCTCAACAATAGCTGTAGTCGAGGAATAATATTGTGAACAGCACTGTTCAAAAATGTTTGTTAAACTTATGGGACTTAACTACGGGGTCATCAGTCCCTAAACTTACAAACTAATTATGAACTACTTACGAACTAGGACGGCACAAATATCCATGCCCGAGGGGGGATTCTAACCCCCGACCGTAGTGGCTGTGCAGACCGTGACTGAAGCGCCTCAGTCCCCGCGGCCACCGCGGCCGGCGAACAGCACTGTAAAGCATGTACGGAGTTATGGTGAGGCATTGGCGTCGGATGTTGTCTTTCAGCATCCCTAGAGATGTCGATCGATGACGATTCACTTGCGATTTCAGGTAACCCCAAAGCCAATAATCATACTGACTGAGGTCTGGGGACATGGGAGGCCAAGCATGACGAAATTGACGGCTGAGCACACGATCATCACCAAACGACGCGTGCAACAGATCTTTCACGCGTCTAACAATACCTTTTTTTCCGCTCTAATAAAACCCCATGTCATTCCAAACATGTGTGTCAGTTATTACCTCTCTATCTACATTAATCAGTGATTTATTAAGTTTTCAAATTTATACTGACTTTTTGGTCACCCGGTATACTGTCAGTTATTTGAGAATGAGAAAGCTTAGTGATTTGCAGAAAGTTTTACAAGTAATCTGGAACTTTTACAGTAATTTTGTCGCTGATACCACACAATATTCTTGAAACGAATGAAATTTAGTGGCTACTACATTGATCCTAATCATGCAGTTCAACTGCCGCAATAGGCATATCGTTTAGTACTTCCATATTTTGTACTGCATTCGCGACAGAGAGGGCAGGTGAGTTCCGCCGACAGCTACGTAGGAACATCACATTCTACCGGTGTTCAACTGCTGCCAACTTTAAGATTTGAAAAATAAATTGCGTCACTCTGACTACCGGTAATTTTAGCTCACACCTAATAGTGGTGTTCTCGAGATAGTAATTTCATAATTTCATATTCGGCAGATGGAACATACTTGCCGGTTTTTTTTTTTTTTTTTTTTTTTTTTTTTTTTTTTTTTTTTTTTTTTTTGTACTCCGACAGGAGAAATTTTCCGCTGGTTTATATAGGTTTCATGAAACTATTGCTGTCACAATGTTTTATCTTCCAATATTTACTCGAAAATTGCTAAGCTTACGCACTGTCATGGTCACCTCACATCTGACCAAAATTTCGTTTATGACAAAATTTCATTCACAAAAAGAATGAATCAGTTTACCTGTTTCTGGTATGGATTAAGAATTTCAAGTAATGACCAAATAAAAGAAAAAAAATACACTTTATGAGTGTAGATGATACTTGTGGTAGATGGGGTATAAAGGTGAAACATTTACCGAATTTTAAGCTAGACCTCCGATAGTACAACTCTGAAAAATTTTTCTAATTCGTGCAGTAGGTTTTGCCTGATGCGCGTGCAAAAGCATGGACGGACAAACAGACAAATAGAACAAATCAAATGTTCAAATGTTTGTAAAGCTTATGGGACTAAACTACGGGGTCATCAGTCCCTATACTTACAAACTACTTACGAACTAAGACGGCACAAATATCCATGCCCGAGGGGGGATTCGAACCCCCGACCGTAGTGGCCGTGCAGACCGTGACTGAAGCGCCTCAGTCTCCTCGGTCACCGCGGCCGGCCAAACAGAACAACTTGAGGAACAATACTTTTGGCTTAAATTGCTGTTATAAAGACCTCTCGTATTAAATTTCTGAACCTGAGCCTAATGGTTGCATTGATTAAAACGGTAACATTTACCACTAGGTTTTGACACCAGATAATGGTATTTTCATCATAATTATCTTCAAAAGTAAAGCGCCAAGATCGGGACATGATTATTTAAACTACGGACGACCGGTTTCAATGGCTTATGACTCCATCATCTGATCGTATAAAATTCTGCAATGTGGTCATCTAACGTTATTTATATTTGGATATATGTGAGGATATTTTTTAAATAATCGTAATATGACCACATTCTAGACTATTATACGTCCAAATGATGGAGGAATAGTCTACTGAAATCAGTCGTCGGTATGTTAAATAATCACATAGCGATCTTGGCGTTTTACTTTTGAAGATAATTATTCTTTGCAGATCACCTCCATCCTACTATGTCAGGTAATGGCTTCATAATAACTGTAGAAGTTCTTGTTGTGTTAAATTACATCAAAAGGAATGGTCAAAAATAAAACAATACAGGGTGTTACATAAAGGTACGGCCAAACTTTCAGGAAACATTCCTCACACACAAAGAAAGAAAATATGTTATGTGGAAATGTGTCCGAAAACGCTTAATTTTCATGTTAGAGCTCATATTAGTATTTCTCTTTAAATGTAAATTGAAATAATTCGTCCTCGATTCACCGCCAGTTGGCCCAATTGAAGGAAGGTAATGTTGATTTCAGTGCTTGTGTTGACATGCGACTCATTGTTCTAGAGTACTAGCATCAAACACATCAGTATGTAGCATCAACTAATTAGTGTCCATCACGAACGTGGTTTTGCAGTCAGTGCAATGTTTACAAATGCGGTGAATCGAGGAAGTACAATTGGATATTTTGACAATTGTCTGAACGAATTATTTCACTTTACATTTGAACAGAAATACTAAAATGAGCTCTAACATGGAAATTAAGCGTATTCGGACACATGTCCACATAAGATATTTTCTTTCTTTGTGTGTGAAGAATGTTTCCTGAAAGTTTGGCCGTACCTTTTTGTAACAGCCACTGTCTGTGGGAAAGTAAGCTATACATTACAATACGCCGCTGTGGGCTAAGCGAGCGTATGTGCTGGCGGTGGCATCAGACCATTCACGCAACACATAGCTGCGTGCTTATGGTACGTACTTCACTTTATCGGAGACTGACAATGACCCAGTGTTCACTGTTTTATTTTATATTACTCTAGTTTTACATTTCTCTCACATGTAAAAACTAAGCTCTTACGCGGCTCAAGAGACTCAACAGGTTCCGATCGACCGCCATGTTATCCTCCGCCTACGTCGTAAACGGATGGGTAAGGACGTGGATATTTCCCACTCCCGGCCGGTGTGTTGGCTTTCTTGACCGGTGCCGTTATTTCAAACAGCCGCTCAATTTTTCGCACACGGGCTGAGTGACCCATCCACGTGGTAGCCAAGCCCGGCACTGCACAACATCGGTGATCTAGCGAGAATCGGTGTATCCACTGAGGTAAAGTCGTTGGCGTCTTTCACATGTAACTTTAAAAATTCTGATGATGACACTCTTAGCTGGTGTAGAAACCTGGTAAATGTTACTGCTTTAATAAATGCAAGAAATAGGCTGAAATGAAGGGAAAAAAAATTAACCACGCTTAAAACTGATATTAAATCTATTCTGTGCCCATGCTTCGGTTATAAAGCTAGTTTTAAGTTGTGGCCTACAACAGAAAAATAACGTCCTTGTGTTAACAGCGCTACAATATTTGAGTTTATTCAGACTCTACGGGTTACGACACTGAGTGTTGATAGCAGCCATTGCTGAAACTAGCAGACGCCAAGTGTTAATTACCATATGTATATTTTATTTCTCATCTGTGTCTCTTTGTGGGTCCGCCATATCTCCCGCATTATTTCTCCAAAATTAATGATTGAGGGATCATTTTTAATGTTTCATTGTCCACTAATCAGGAAAAATACATACATAATTTAAAGTTATTGTTTTCACAAAAAAACATTTATTTTGAACAAAAATTACTGATCGTATAATCTATATACCAGGCGAACGATCGGAAACGGGACACGTATTTACGGTTGTTCCCATCAGCCATCGTGCCGAGTATCGACTTAGTTTGCGCGCTCGATATAAAAGCAATGAGTAAGGTGCCATCTACTGACGATCAGTTTAACTAACAACAACGACCTCTTGAAGTTTAGAGTCTTTATTCTTTTTGGAAGTGCAAGTTTATCACACAATTTTGGTTATATACTTAGATGTACCGACGATAAGTATACAAATAATTTAACTTAACTAACATGCACGACAGGTCTTGCAATTGTTTAGAGGCTTTACGCAAGCGTAGTTTATCAAGTGGTTTAAGATTCACACGTAGATGCACAACAGCTGTTGGAATTTTTCACATTGTTCAAGGAAGCGTTCTCTACTGCGCGAATGAACTGAATTTTATAAAATAAGCAATTTTTCAAAAAGTAAAATGAACATGAAAAAGTCAATAACTGATTATCTATATGCTTCACAATGAATCATATTCTATTTAATTAGCTATATAAATTTTCTTAAAATGAGACTAATATTTGTTACTAATATTATAATTTTTTTATCCGTTATACATATGTAGTTGCATCTGCCTCTTCAGCATTACTAATCGTACATATCTGTGACTGATCAGGATAGAGTGCGAATTATTCGTACGGGTCAATTTAATAATACTGTACAGCTATTGACGCAGGGGTGATATTTTCTAAAGACTTCGGTCAGTTACAACTGATTATATAACCACTGAGAATAGATTACGTACGCCTAGTACATCAGTCGTCGTTCGGTTTTCAACATGAAGGGATTAAGATACAGCTACCAGTGTTAACGGCTGCCTTTCTCAAATGTGTTAGTACGGATAGTTGGGCAAAACGGGCGCGTAAAGATGGTATAATTTTAACACCTAAACGGGTCGTGCAATTAAATAAATAATTGTTATACAGCTGCTGGTACTTTCTTCCACCATCAAATCTGAGAACAGAGTGCGGTCAATAGTACTGTAACATTAACGTAGATGAACCGTAAACTACAGTGACTTTACTGTCCTACGAAATAGTCACATCCGATAACTTTGCACCGCTGAGCTCTTCGATACATGTGCTGGAAGCCTTGCAGGACGTCTTATTTTGGGATGATGATCAAAAGCCTCGACACGTTTCGTCAGTTGTCAGGAATATCGTCAAATCTCTTTCGCTGCGCTAGAGTAGCCGAGCGGTCTTGAGCGCCACGTTGCGGATTGCGCGGCCTCCCGCGTCCGAGGTTCGAATCCTCCCTCGGTCATGAATGTTTGTGTTGTCTTTAGTATAAGTTAGTCTACAAGTAGTTTGTATGTTTAGGGACTGATAACCCCGCAGTTAAGTCCCATTAGCTTTACAAAAATTTGATCATTTTTGAACAATTCTCTTTCCTTTCAAAGCAAATTTGAGTCGACGGAATAGGAAGTATACTGGAGGAATGAGATCCTGCGAGTACGTTGGATGTTAAGTTTCCACCATCACCTTTGTGGCTAGGAACTGCTTGCGGTATTTGCTGTGTGTGTGCGAACTTCATCGTACAACTTAAAAATCCACCACTGTCGGCGGATCTGAATTCTCCAGACTTCTTCCTAATCCCTCGACTCAAATCCGCTTTGAGAGGTAACAGATTTGCCGGTATTTCTGATATCCAACGAAAAGGAAAGAGGTTTTTGAACAGTTCCAGAGTACGACTTCGTGCGCAGTTTCCAGGACATGTATCGCAGAGCTAAGCGGAGCATGGTTATGGGAGGCGACTGTTTCTATGGACAGCAAGGTAACTAATTCATACTTCATCTACGTTAATATTACAGGACTGTTCACGAACTTTAACAATAAAGTTAGTGGGGACGGTATTTGCTTTCTGATACATCACTCTCGCATTCGGAAGGATGGTGGTTCAAATCCATCTCCGGCCATCCAGATTTAGGTTTTCCGTGATTTCCCTTTATTACTCGAGGAAAATGCCGGGATGGTTCCTATGAAAGGGCACGGCCGATTTCCTTCCACATCCTTATCAAAACCTTCCGAGTGTAAGCTCCGTCTCTAATGACCACGCTGTCGGCGGGACGTTAAACTCCAAGGTTCTTTCCATCTGATACATCACTCGTGTTAAAATTGACCGCTTACCAATTGCAGAAAAGGTCTATATGGTATTTATGTATGGCTATTGTGATCAAAATGCGCAACGGGTTTGTGCTATGTATGTTTATCGTTATCCTGGAAGACATCATCCGGGTGTACGCACCTTACGTCGGATAGTTACGTTATTTAAAGAGACAGGAAGTGTTCAGCCATAGTGAATCGTTAACCACGACCTGCAACAAATTATGATGCCCAAGTAAGTGTTTTAGCTGCAGTTGCGTTTAATCCGCAAATCAGTAGCAGCCAAATTGAGCAAGAATCGGGAATTTCAAAAACGTCGGTGTTGAGATGACAAGTTTATAATGATGCCCCTGCTAGAAAAAATTTCTGTAAACGACCGGATGTGAATGAAATTGAACATCAGGTGGAAGGGAAATAAAAAATAGGTAGAAGGACTGCGCCCCATTTAACACCTCTTCCCAAAAAAAAAAAAAAAAAAAAAAAAAAAAAAAAAAAAAAAAAAAAAAAAATTTATTGAATAACAATTTTAATCTTAAAATTTCACAATCAAAACAAACCAAAACGTACTCTCATAATCCTTTCCTTTAAGAAAAAAAATACAACATGTAATATATGATTAACAAATAAGCAGTGAATGGCTCAATTTTTACACAATAGCCAGATATCCTTAACCAAGGAACTTCGTTTAACAATGATCAAACAATTGCAGTAAAGGAATGGAATAACACATTTAATGCCGGCCGCGGTGGCCTAGGGGACTGAGGCGCTCCAGCCACGGTCTGCACTGCCATTATGGTCGTGGGTTCGAATGCCCCCTAGGGCATGGATATTTGTGCCGTCCTTAGTGTTAGCTAGTGCATAAGTAGTTTGTAAGTTTAGGGACTGATGACCCCGTAGTTAAGTCCCGTAAGCTATACAAACATTTGAACACATTTAAAGTAAGCGAAACTGCTGACACATAATTAAGCATAAAAATATAACCAGGTTAACAATATTAGGCCTAACCTTGTAAGTCAAAGTTTGCAAGCTTTCGAGAGAGCAAAATACAATTGGTCAAAAGATCACACCCGCCTATTCACGAATTGACGAGCCTATTTTTTTTATTTTTTTATTATTTTTATTTTTTTATTTTTTAGTTTTAAAGGTGACTGCCGCAGAACCACGGTAGGCAGAGACCGGCCAAAATAAAGTAGGTAGATAAAATATACTCAACTTCAGGCAGAAGCCGAAGCAGCAAACCACTCAAACGGGCAAACCACAGACCCGGTCCACTGGGCCCAACGCCAGTCAACCAGGTACAACAGATAAGGCGTACAACTGCAAAACATAAATAAAAGGGGAGATTAATCATACATGCTAAGACAACAAACCTTTAAAATATACAATATACACAATATATATATATATATATATATATATATATATATATATATATATATATATATATATATAACAATATGCATAAAATTAGTGGAAATAAGAAAACTAATAAGATGAGAACCTTAAAATGCTTAAAATGCTTAAAATCCTCAAAGAGGAAACCAGGCACATACCTACGCATAGGGTACAACAACCATCACTGCTTAATGACGTCCATACGACTGCGTCGCTTTGATAGAACCACATTGTAATTGAACACCCCAGAAATGAGCACACACAAAATGATCAGTGCTCATATCTAAACAACATATCTGGTTACACTGAAAGGCTTACACGAAACGTCTCAATAATTTAAGAATAAACAACTGCCTGCAACAGAAAGTACATTTGGTTACAAAGCACAGTTAAGGTATTCGATACACAAGCCGAATAAATCGCGCTTACGTGAAAAGCACTTCAATATAGTAAATTACTCACTGCTTGCAACCCAACTAGCACTCAAAACATAATATCAAGTTCCTTTACCTTAATTGCCTCAAATTAGATAATCCGAAAGCATCCACACATAAAGCGGACATGCAAGGCTGCTTTTGGATATTCTAATTTGAGGCAATATATATAAAATATCGGCCAAGTCACTCCGACACTTATCAGATATTGACGCCAGTTCCACATATAAATCTTCACTGCTCACTCAGTCAGTAGCGAGCCAGTCTGTGTGTTTGTGTGTATGTGTGTGTGTGTGTGTGTGACCTGCAATCCTACAGACTCCCCGTCAAGATGTCCTCCGCAGACGGGGACGACTCTGTAGCCGGCCGCGGTGGCCGAGGTGACTGAGGCGCTCCAGTCACGGTCAGCACGGCCACTACGGTCGCGGGTTCGAGTCCCCCCTAGGGCATGGATATTTGTGCCGTCCTAGTTCGTAAGTAGTTCATAAGTAGTTCGTAAGTTTAGGGACTGTTGACCCCGTAGTTAAGTCTCATAAGCTTAACAAACATTTTTAGAAAAAAAAATAAATAAATAAATAAATAAAATAAACGAAACTATGTTTTGACAACATATTCAACCGACTGCGGCATAACAGCCCGAATTATTTTAATATGCATGGCATTTCCCTGCCGTGAAAGTGTTCATTTCACTAACATGAGTCTGTGTTACGCGGCTCGAGAGCCCCATCAGGTACCGACCGGCCGCCATGTCACCCTCCGCGTGTGTCGCCGTGTTGCAGGTTCCGGCGGCTGCGCGGGCCGTTCAGCGCGTTCATCGTGAACCTGGCGGTGGCCGACCTGTGCACGTCGCTGCTGCACGCCGCCGCCGCAGCCTCCTCCTTCAGCGGCCACTGGGTCTTCGGCGTCGCAGGTGAGGGCAGGCAGCCAGCGCTGCAAGTTCAAAAAATGTTCAAATGTTTGTAAATCTATCGGACCAAACTACGTAGTCATCAGTCCGTAGCTTACGAACTATTTAAACCTAGGTAAACACCCTCCACGGCGAGCAACCGGCGCTCCGCAGCGAGACGCTTTAGACCGCTCGGCCACTGCAAGTTCCTACTCCTACACTGCACTGATGTCTATTAACCCTCGAGCAGCAACGCTCATGCAGATCTGCTGCTTTTCTTTAATGATGATGCAATAATGGAGATGCCGTATTTCCGCTTTAGATATTCCTCAATTAAGCCTTAACATTGATGTCAGTGTAGGTTTTGAGTTTCTATTGCTCGGAAGTTACCACCCAAAAAAGTTTTGTTAGGGAGTGCATCACTGGTAACAGATTTGCACCGCGCTGCATCCCATGTAAGTAGACCTTTTTTTTTTTTTTTTTTTGTCGGGTGTGTGTTGTCCTTAGGTTAGTTTACCTTAGTTTAAGTAGTTTGTAAGCTACGGACTGATGACCACGCAGTTTGGTTCGATAGTTTTACAAACATTTGAACATTTTGAATTGTTTTGTATTACGTTCAGATTTCACTGCAAATGGATTTGTGGCAGTTTCTAGTAAATATTTGTTGATACATTTTACCCTATATATTAAAAAGTTCAAAAATTTAAATTTATTTCGTAAATAGAAGTTTAACTCTCGATAAATTGTCCTCTTGTTTCTCCTGATCAGCTATGCTGCAGTTTCCATCAATCTCATTTTTACCCTTTTTAAGCCATACACAATGCGATAATGACTTATTCTTCTACATACTTTAATCTTCAGGTCTCGTAGACGTGGTATGGGTCTAATAAATGAGGAAATAGACTTCTTTCTACAAATAATGAAGATCTTAGTGATTTTTGTCTATATTCCTCATCAGATCATGAACAGGATACTATTATTCAAATGTAAATCCTAGTTCCGATTCCGAATATTTCAGACTTAATGAATGTGATATTGAAGACGGTACCACTCTGTGTAGTAAAACGCCATACAAGCAGCACTCCAAAACACTGAAAAAGAATATCATAAACATCTTCCCTGGTTCAAAAGGGAACGCAAGGGTTGTGAGGTCAGAGACGCAAGCTCTCTCATTCACGATATATTATAATATGTGTATTACGAGGCGCAAACAGCTCCGTTTCAATTTATCTCCGCTGCAGCGCTGCGATTGCAGTTTCACACATGCACTGTAGACGATGTGTATCAAGGAGAAGAACGTGCGCCATTTGGAGATCGCTGTCAGTTACGTACGCTTTGTTATGCTTGTTCGAAATGTCAGCGTTGATTGAAAATCCCGCCGCCTGTGAAATAAGGTCGGTGATTCGGTTTCCGAATACGAGGAAAGTGAAACCAAGTGAAATTTATCGGCAAATTTGCGATGTTTACGGACCAAATGCGATGAGTGATTCGATAGTGAGAAGATGTTCAAATGTTCAAATGTTTGTATAGTTTATGGGACTTAACTACGGGGTCATTAGTCCCTAAACTTACAAACTACTTAAGAACCACTTACGAACTAGGACGGCACAAATAACCATGCCCGAGGGGGGATTCGAACCCCCGACCGTAGTGGCCGTGCAGACCGTGACTGAAGCGCCTCAGTCCCCTCGGCCACCGCGGCCGGCGTGAGAACATGGTTCCGACACTTAAATGGCGAGCGTGCACGGTGAAGAACGAAGTGGGCGATCACCTTTGGGTACAGAACTGGTTCATGTGATTGATGACAAGATCCAGGAAAACCGTAGATTTACAATTAGTGCGGCCATCGCTTCACGAATGACGACGAGCTGAAAGAAACTGTTTCCAACTGGCGGCATATTTATCTGAAGAAGGTATACAAAACCTGGTGCCACGCTATCACAAATGCCTGCAAAATATCGGCAGTAATGTGGAAAAGTAGTTTAAGCAATAAAAATTTCTTCTGTATCTGTGTACAATTTCATTTTATTACCAAACTGAACTTACTTTCTGGACGCGCCTCGTAAGTTCCACATAACACAGAAAATTACTCAGGAGACAGGAACTACAGGAAAGTAACGAACGATGAAATGATAGTATTGCTGGGTCTATTATACATGATTATTGTGCACTTTCGGAATAATGTTACATTTGTTATGTTTATTCACCAAAGGTAAATGATAAACTAATTCATATACCAGCAAATGTGATATTTCTACGTGTACATTGACCTACTTTTGTCATTTCGATCATTTAGTAGCTATATTCTAGGTTGTAAACTCGGAATACACAGTGGTAGCAAATCTGCACCGCGCTGCTGGCGGTGCCGCCCGAGGGTTAATATTGCGAAACCATGAGGGAGGCACGGAATACATGTTGGGTGATATTATGACTTCGTTTTTCGTTAAACGCATACAATGCGGACAGGACTGGAATAAATCCAGAAATATTCAGAAGGTTTTGCGCCCGTGATCTAGTGTCTTTCATTGATAACCATAACATACTCCGTCCATTTTCTCAACACCGCCACCATTATAATGAAGACCTATTATCTTTCAGACTATTGGGGCCTGAGCCCCAAGGGTATGCACTGGATATACACCACGGTGATTAGATCGAGGATCACCTATGGGGCGGTGATGTGGTGGAAGAAGGTAGAACAGCAGTTTGCTGCTAAGGAGCTTGGTAAGGTGCAGAGATTACCTTGCTTAGCTATAACAGGCGGAATTAGCAGCACACCACCTGCTGGGATGGAAAACATGTTGTATGTGCCCCCATTACACCTTTGGTTCAAGATGGAGGCAGCGGCTGGTGCATACAGACTCAAGACTGGGAAAAACTGCAACTCTTTGGGAAATCCACAATCACACACTAAAATAGTGAGTGAGGTAAATATAGGAAAGATTGGGGAAATGCCAGCCGACTATATTATAACCCCATACTGCTTCAATAAGCCTTTCAATACAACAATTGGAAGTAGGGAGCAGTGGGAGAAAATAGTTCGACACCGTACGGGAAATATTGTCTGGTTCACTGACTGGTCAAAATCAGACCAAGGCGTTGGGGCCGGGGTATACGGGATGCAGGCGTCATCTCTCTAGGGAAACTGGACTCAGTATTCCAGGCAGAAATCACTGCCATCCGGGCGTGTGTGGAGGAGAATTTGCGTAGGTGCTACGAAGACCGTAGCATCTATATCTATTCAGACAGCCAGGCAGCCCTGAGATCACTGGCAGCTCCTGCAGCAAGGTCTAAAATTGTTGCAGAATGTCACAGAGTTCTGGTGGAGCTAGGGGAAAGCAATAGAGTAAACCTATTGTAGGTCCCTGGCCACTCGGGGATCAGTGGCAACGAACATGACGACTAGCCAGGATGGGGGCAGAGACTCCATTTATTGGATCGGAAACTGTCCTGACAATCACCAAGGCAATGATAAAAAAAAAAAAAAATAAAATAAATAAATAAATAAATAAATAAATAAATAAATAAATAAAAATCAAATCTTTCAGAGTAAGTTAATCTCCTTTCTTTATACGAGAGCTCTCCACAACGTAAGTTCCGTTTCTATTCGCGACAGCACTACGATCACAGTACCGAGTATACGCGGCAGTTACTCTGACTCAAGCAGAAGACATGTACGCCATTTTCAGATTGCTGCTGCGGATGTGTGCTTAGTATTGCTTGTTTACAGTAATTGAAAATGCCGCAGCTTGTGAAATAAGATCTGTGATTAGTTTTCTAATTGCAAGAAAGTTAATACTCTTGAAAAGTGAAAACTCCAAGATCGCGAAATTGTTTTCATCTACATCTACATCTACATAGACACACTGCAAATCATAACCTTTATCTACCGTTACATTCTCTAATAGCGCGCGTGACGAAAGAACACCTAAATCGTTCCGTTTTCGATCTGATTTCTCTTATTTTATTGGGACGGTCATGTCTTTCTTTGTAGTTTCGTGCTAGCAAAATATTTTCACATTCAGAAGTAAAAGTCGGTGATGGAAATTTCGCAAATAGATTTTGCCGCAACGTCGTTCTCTTAATAATTTCCACCTCAAAGAGTGACGCTTTCCCACCTAAAACGTGATAAAACAAAACGAGCTTTCCTTCTCTAGCCGCGAGAGAGTAGCCGAGCGGTCTGGAGTTCCACGTTACGGATCGCGTCGGAGGTTCGAATCGTCCCTCGGTGTGTTGTCCTTAGGTTAGTTCAACTTAATTTAAGTAGTTTGTAAGACTAGGGACTGATGACCAACGTAGTTTTGTCCCATAGAATTACAGTCTTATCAATTTCCTCCGTTAGGCTCACATGGTGAAGGTACCACACTGCGCAACAGTACTCCAGGAGAAGACGCACAAGTGCGATGTAGATAGTATCTTTGGTGGAGGTGTTGCAGCTTCGAAGCGTTCTGCCAATGAAACGTAACCTTTGGTTCGCCTTCCCCACGATATTTTCTGTGTGTTCTCTCCAGTCTAAGTGGTTCGTAATTGTAGCTCCTAGGTATTTGGCAGAATTTACGACCTTAAGGTTGACTGATTTATCGTGTAATTGAAAATCAGCGGATTTCTTTTAGTGGTCATGTGTATTACTTCACACTTTTCATTATTTACAAGGGAATGGTCATACTTGTCATGTCGAAACCTGTGTTGCTATTTTTACCACTGTGAGTTTAGATTGAAGGAATTCTGTATGCAGACTGTTAGCTGCTGACATGACCTGAAAGTCTGTAAAAACTTTTATGAAGTATGACATTATTGTCACATGGTTTCCGCGCATATAACTGCCTGTTGTACAAACCTGACCTCTCTCGCTACGGTATACAAACGCCATCAAGGGACAAGGTGGCGTTGGCTACGCGCCGCTCTCGTGCCACAGTAGTAGAGAGCTGAATGTTCAAATGTTTGTAGAACTTAGGGGATTTAACTACGGGAACATCAGTCCCTAAGCTTACAAACTACTTATGAACTACCTACAACTAAGGACGGCACAAATATCCATGCCCGAGGGGGGATTCGAACCCACAACCGTAGTGGCCGTGCAGACCGTGACTGGAGCGCCTCAGTCCCCTCGGCCACCGCGGCCGGCGTGAGAGAGCTGATTCGCCCAGTGAAAGCGATCGTATTAATAAATACGATAACAATAAATTCGTTGATAAATGGAGCTGATATGTTATCTACAACATTCTTTCCAAATAGCTATGAAATAGACAAAAATACATATACGGTTTAGAACACGTCAAACATTTGTTTCTTGTAATTACCGCATAAATGCGAAATATTGATACAATGTTCAAAACCTAGGTGTTTCTGTGCACCAAGAACATACAAGCAAAGACGACATATGAAAGCCCTGCGAATCACAGACATTGTTAGACGTCCGTGGACAAAATTCGACCGGCGTTAGGAAGGAATCAGATCTAACATAAGTATATTTCGAGGCGAGTCAAGCATATTTTTTCACATTTTGAAACCGTGAGGATGAAACCTGATAATGTACGACTGATTGAAACTTGAGAATATTGTCACGGTGATAGAAACTGCAGTGATTTGCACAGATTAATTTTCTCTGTTAGTTTTCTGTCAAAAGCCCTCCACTGGCGGAAAAATTCTTTGTGGAATGTTTGAATTACGTTCGTCGTGCCGGGTGGAATCTGATCTCTACTTCTTTGTCAGGGTGAGCTCGAAATACAGCTTTTAATGAATCAGAAAATTTACGACCTGACTACAAATCTAGGAGGAGAAAAGATTTGTCACCGCAGAACGGAAGAAAAGCATAACGCATGAAAAGTGAATCGTTATCATTTCCAGGTAATGCCAACAAAGAAAGTTAAACCAAAGGAAATTATCGGCAGATTTGCGTGGTTTACGGACAAAATGCTTCGTGTTGCTTTTTTCTCCGCGATAATGCCCGACTTCACACGGTGAATGTGACTAAACAACTCTTACGGGGTGTTTGATGATCCTCCGGATTTCGTTCCTATCAACTTTCATCTCTTCTTACAGGTAAAATATGTCTTGGTGCCGGCCGCGGTGGCCGAGGGGACTGAGGCGCTCCAGTCACGGTCTGCACGGCCACTACGGTCGGGGGTTCGAATCCCCCCTCGAGCATAGATATTTGTGCCGTCCTTAGTATTAGTTAGTAGTAGTTAAGTCCCATAGACTCTACACTCTACAAACATTTGAAATTTTTTTTTTTATGTCTTGGTGGTCGACACTTCAACGATGATGAAGAGCTGAAAGGATATGTTACATATGGTTGGATAACAGGCGGCTACCTTCTATGAAGGAAGCATACACAAACCTGTGCCACGTTATGACAAGTACCTACAAAATTTCGGAAGCTACTCGTATGTAGAAGTGTAGTTTAACAGTTGGAGATTTTTGTACAATCAATATTTTTTCTGTATATGTAGAGGTTCTTTTTATATAACCAAACGGATCTTACTCTGTTCACATTTTAGACTAAAATACAGAGAAAAGATACTAAATGATGGAAAATGCGAGACGCTGTGAGCGGATCAGGATGGGCGAATTTCTCAGGCACTGTTATTGCTGCAGGGAGCAAGGTTTGCTGCACTTTAATATCACAAGCTCCGCCCCTGTGCCGTCTCCACCCATTATTAGGAACAATTTAAATGACTACTTACTGAAAATGGTAAAATTCTTAAATGATAATTAAAAATAGCTTCTTTTGTCATTACTAATGGTAAAAGTAACTAGTCATGGGTCTGATACACAAACTAAAACGCAAAATATTAAAACAAAAATTTGCTTGACTCTCAAAATCTAAAACACTGTCTTTTGTGCAATATAGTGTGAGTCGAAAAAAATGATTCTTTTTTATTTACGTAGGCCTAACGCTTGATTGCGGGAAAGTTTCCGATTGTCATTAGAAGAAATACTAGATAAGAAAAAAATCGGTGAGTATCTTCCGTTTACGTATCGCAATTTAATTTATATCTATAAATGTGAATGTCTGTTCGGTGTGCGTTTATCACGTCTAAACCACAAGACATAAGCTTTAGGCACGGTTGTATGGCAATCAGATAGCCATTTATCTATATATATTAATGTGAATATCTGTTCGGTGTACGCTTATCACGTCCGAACGAAAAGTCGCAGAGACTTAAATATTTGTACAGTTACTAATTTTTACCTGAGGAAGGTTTTAGGCACGGTTTTATAGCGATGTGATAAATATCTAGTAATTTGAAGAATATAATGTGAAATGCGGAACAATAATTACTTTTTGAAAATTATATTTACTCTTTGAAAATGGTTTTATTGGTTGCATTGTTGCTTGAGGGTTGATAATGATAAAAGGGTGGAGTATATTGGGGTGGAAAGTTATCGGTGTATATAAAATTCTACGTGTTAATGTTTCGCTCTGTAGCGATAACTACAGAACGCAAACGAATGGTCTGTGTATAAGTGTGTAAGTCTCTCGTTGTACACCATAGCAGTTCCATGATGATAGCTATAAGGGATGGAAGATATGGTGGTTAAAAGTCGTCAAATTATTAAAAAAAAATTCGGACTGAAGGCCAGCGATGACGTTTGCTATTCTATAGCAAGGAGGTTACATACAGCGAAACGTGATGCCACAGACCATACCTTTGGTCTATGAGTGCTACAATGTCTTCAGCTCTTTATCTGTAAGGATAAGCATACGAATAAGGAAATATAGGAATAAATAAATAAAAGAATTAAAAAATTCTTTTAATAAATCTCTTTAAAATAAATCGATATGACGATATGATCGATATTACAATCATTTTTGAATTTCTTAATTGGATTCTTCGAAACGAGTGCATTTTTACGTGTGATTTGATCTACACTACGTACTATTCAGTCACATAGTATACTACTGAATGATAGCTTATCTATCATAATCAACCAACACGCAAGCCTAGCCGTGGGTTTAAGCTAGTATAATATAAAATAGAAAATAGATGCCTTCTTTGGAATTTTTAAAGGTAGTTTGCAATTCCAAAATATACTTAATTTTTCGTGCTTTATGAATGGTTGGAATATGCTAAATAAATCAAAATCATGGTAATAATTTAATATTTTCCGTCTTAGAAAAGAGAGAAACTGAACAATATTCCGCAATTTTCACAATGTAGCTCTTGGCGCGTTTTGCTACAATAAAAGATTCAAACTCACTTGAAGTTAAAAAATGTAAAATCCGACGCTTATTACTCCCTCGAAAGGCAACCAGCTATAGACAACTGTTTGGCTGCTGCAGTCGTAGAAAAAATGGGGCACACAGCTATTTCATTAGTGCATCGTAATATTAATACGTGAAAACGAAACTTAAAAGTATCGATTTTGAATTTTTATCATTCTTATATGTAAATGAGTCCCATTCTGTGTTTATTTGCAGTTTATTCAAATGTACAGTGTATTTTAATCTTAACACTAACTTTACACGAATATTGAAAAAAAGGAAGTTCACTGGTCAACATAAAATTTCCTATGATGCATCTCGTAAGTTACTTTGCTTCAGAGTTTGATGAAATTTACAGTTTTATACCTATATTGAACAAATATAGCACATTTGAGAATCAAAACCGTATTACTTATTGTACGTGAGTTCCTATGTTGGTGGCTACTGATACCTTTTAATACACTTTGTAATTGCCACAAAAGTTGAGATATGTTATGTTTCATACACAAGCGTAGAGGAAGTGAAGAGGCGAACTGAACAGAGAGAGGGTGGGGGGTGGGGGTGGATGATTGCTCGAGAGAGAGGGCATGTAGGAAATGGGCAGACAGAAAGGAGAGTATAACCACCCCTCCCCCTTCTTTCTGTTGCATTTATGTCCGACCGGTTTCTGAATTTGGGCCATAATACACAATGGGCAAAGAAAGACGATTTCCCGCTGAATTAAAGTTCATAAGAGTTCACCGATTTGTGTTATACACTCATTCATGAAAATTTAGTCCGTATTTAGCTTCTATTATTTAACCAAAGATAATGTTTGTCGTTGGCTGGAGATAAATTCGCTAAGTAAAATTCGGTAACTTATCAACACATTTCTCGCTCCGACCCGACTTAAATTTGATTAGCAGATAAATTACACGGTCGTTTACTATTTTTTATATTCAGATTTATCAGCACTGAAGATTAAAACGTTATCGTAATAAGAATTCCACACTAAAATGTTTGTATATGGTTTACACCAAAGATACACTCCCTAAATAATGTTTAGACCCTTAAATAAAATTTCACGACAATATAATTTAACAAATATTTGTTTGGATGATATTACTGATTGTGAAATGATTTATAATTGTCTTCGATATTCAAAAATGAAGTTCCCTCACTACTGTATCAGAATCGCACAATACCTTAAATTATTTAATTTAAATCTGTCCGTGCGTTTAATAATCTTCACTATATCGATCACAAAATTCCGAATCGATCTTAAACGCGATCTGGTTTCAATTATTTCCCTCATTCATGAACCGCGAACTAACTTGAATAAACGTTTCATTTAGCGTTTACAGATACGCACGTCCGCTCTAAACTAGAAAAATCCGGGAATTTTGTTTATATACCGCAATATGGAGAACACAATAGAAACTATTGCACCCTCCATGCTTAAACTACCTTTTTTTACTTTGCATTACTCTGAATTTAAAGATTCTTTATGACCGAAGAAACTAATTCCCCAGTACAATAACGTCGTATATACACTACCAATTATCAAATATAAATATCAGAACTGATAAACATCTCAATATTCCCGTAAAAATTAAATGTTTCGAATACAAAAATCCTAAAATTAATAACAAACGTAATAAGAGGAAGAGATGCACAAGAGAGAGAGAGAGAAAGAGAGAAGATTGGACTGCGAGAGGAAGGAAAAAATAAATACCTAAATACCCAGGCAACGCCAGTCTTGTCACTTGATTTTCAATCCCACTCTTGAACCGTTCTTTTATCATCGTTCTTTCATGTATTGATGGGTTTGTAATCCGTGAACCAGTAAATTTTCTTCTTGAAATTTTGAATAACAACAATTTTTACACAATAATTAATTCTTTGCATGTCAAAGATTAATCGAAAAATTTTCACTGCAGTTTGTAACAATTCACATTTAATTATTTTCAGTTCTCAAAAAGTTAATTACTTCATACATTATTTTAGCACTGTGAGCTCAATTATTGAACTGTCAAACCTATATACAACCTCTTACAAAAATGTTAACGCAGTTGAACCTTTATCTACAGTTACGGTACTGCACTTCGAAATAGTCACCTCCCATAACTATGCACCGCTATGCATGTCCTGTAAACTTTGCACGTTGTTTACGGATGTTGTTCAAATGCCTCGTGACGTTTCTTTGAACATCGTCAATAATCTTTTGATTACAAAGCGACGATTTGTGTAGGATTCAGAACCAGAGAGTATGGTGGGTGTTCATGTTGCACGAAAACGTTCGCCCAGACACACACACAACCAATATCGGGAAACACTTCCTGGCAAAAAAAGTGGGTGGTGCAATTTGAAAATCCACCACTCTTGCCAGACCTGTCACATAGACTTCTTCCTATTCCCTCGAATCAAACTCGCTATGAAAGATAATAGGTTTTACAATATTCCTAACATACAATGAAATGTGACGACGCTTTTGAACACCATCCCAAAGGAGGACTTCGTCCAAAGTTTCTACAGCGGTGAATAGTTACGGGAGGTGTCTATTTCAAAAGGCAGTAGGTAACTGTAGTTCATGCTTTCTCTACGTTAATGTTACAAGTTTGTTCACAGAACTTTGTCAATGTTTCAAATTTCTAAGTTTATCGAAATTTTTGAGCATTATTTGATTTACTAAATAATATATAAATTTTTGAAATTATTACAGATCCTATCGTATCTTTCTATGTAAAACAATTATATTAACTCACGGAATGATTCATTAACTGCGAAAGAATTAAATTGAAAATGCGTACCCAGCCAGGATTCGAACCTGGGTCATCTGCGTTGTAAGCAGTTGCGCTGACCACTACACCACTGAGGAGACAGCGATCACCACATCTGCACTAACTACTCCAGCACGCCTCCCGTCAGTTACAAATTCTCAGCTTTTTCCTGCCCACTATTACTAAACTTTTTTTTTTCCTCAAACTGATTTCCGTAGGAATAAGGGCCTCCGCACTGAAGACAGGAGCATTGCCCGTCATCAGCATATTCGGACATGTCAGAAATAACAGACAGCACATATATGCAGGATGTACCATTTCTCATCTACATCTACATGGGATACTCTTTAAATCACATTTAAGTGCCTAACAGAGGGTTCATCGAATAGCGCGCGGGAAGAAAGTACATCCGTTCGAGCTCTGATTGCTTGAATTTTATTCAGATGATGATTTCTACGTATGTAGGTGGGAGTCAACAATATTCGGAGGAGAATGTTGGCGATTGGAGTTTCGTAAGTAGACCACGCGGCAGCGATAACCGCCGTTATTGTAATGATTCCCATCCCAGATCCTGTATCAATTCCGTAACGCTGTCTCCCCTGTATCGTGACAATATGAAACGAACTGCCTTTCTTTGGACTCTTTCGATGTCCTTCATCAAACCCACACCGGGCAGCAATACTCCAAAATATGACGGACAAGTGTAGTGTATGCATACACAAGCGTTCTGCAAAATAAAACGCAGTCTCTGGTGCTACTTTCCATTATCCACTTGTTCTTTCCAGTTCAAGTTTGATGTCTTTAGTGGAGCTTACGGCTTTCACATTCAACTGATTTATCTTGTAAACACAAACGAGTATCTTAAACAGACACTCTATAGTATTTCATCAGCAGTCTGAACCATGTCAAATCACACAAACAATGGCGTTGACTGCATTGCAATACTTCATGTACCAACTGACACTGAAGACAACGGGCGGTGCACGGACCGGACCAATCCGAAAATTGTTGCAAAAAAATGTTCAAATGTTTGTATAGCTTATGGGACTTAACTACTGGGTCACCAGTCCCTAAACTTACAAACTACTTATGAACTAGCTAATACTAAGGACGGCACAAATATCCATGCCCGAGGGGGGTATTCGAACCCCCGACCGTATGGCCGTGCAGACCGTGACTGGAGCGCCTCAGTCCCCTCGGCCACCACGGCCGGCAATTTGTTACAGTTTTCCCCCGAAAGAAATTCGTGGAAGAGGGGATGTGAAATTGTTCTCACATACCTAATATTACTTTCAATAACGGGAAATTGTATAAGAATAAAGACTGCCTAAGAGGCAATTGATTGTAGAAGAGGAAGAAATTCATGAGAATGTACATTTAAAGCATCTGCAGAGCGTAAAAACTGTGAGGGTCGACCAAAGGTTCAAATACATGCATTAAACATCTGAGAACGTATATGAAGGTTTGAAATGAAGAGGCTGGCGTAGGAGAGCGTGAGACGCCACGTCTAGCCACTCTTGTATTCGATGAATCATTAAAGGTACGCTGGTCAAAACAATTACGGGATCAGTTGAGATATCTAAGTTCTGAAATACTGTCATCGGCAGTATGAACTAAATTGGTTCTACGTCTTTCTCTAGGTTCTACGGAGTGGAGACTACAACATTACGGCATCCGAGATAGTGACTTACCCGAAGCTATGGCATGAAGGGACAGGGGAAGATTGGAAGCGGGCCATACACAGAGGGATGTTGCTGCAGCTATTGGAGTGCCCTGAAGCGTAATTTCCAGGACTTGCACTCTATTTCACACAACAGGAGCCGTAAAGAAAGCAAGACCATGGCCTTTCACGGGTAACGTCAGCAAGATATGACCACCATCTCCCGTTAACAACCTGTTGAGAAAGAAAGCATAATGCAGCTCAGCTGTAACACACCCTCTGCATCAAAAGGAAGCGCAATATCAACACAAACAGCCCGAAATCGCCTTCTGGAATGTGGCCTCTAAGCACGAATGCCTATGCTGAGTGTCCCATCAAAAGGAAGACACCGTTTAGCTCGCAGAAACTGGTCGTAGGGCCAGCAGGACTGGAGTCGTAACGATTGGCTCCTTGTATTATGTTCACAGATGAGTCACGATTTTCTGTCATCCGAACAATTGTCGTTTCCTAATGTAGAGAGAACGTCGAATTCGGAACAATCCTGCTTATTTTCAGGAAACATCTCCACATCTTTGTAGAGAACGGATCGTATGGGTTAGTATTGGCTGACATAATACAGCGTTCAGAATGCCATTTTGACTGCTCAGAGCTGTAGAGACGATCCTTCAACGTTTTGCTGTGCCCTATTCTGATGCCATAGAAGATGGGTTCCTTCGATTGGACGAAAACGCTCGGCACAAAGAGCTGCAAAGGTGGATAACATGCTTGAAGATGAGGGAATTGAACGAATGGAATGGCCAGCTTTTTCACATTGCTTATAACGGATTGAACGTCTTGGATGCATTTGGCACAAGCATTGAATCCAGATCAGAATGCCCACAACAGTTGCAGAGATGGAATAACGGCCAAATACGTCTCAAGAGGTGGTTGACAACCTCATACTGTCCATCCCACGCAGGTGTGCAGCTGTACTGGCCATCCGAATGATTACACACCATATTAGAGGGCAACAAAACAAATGTTCAAATGTTTGTTAAGCTTATGGGACTTAACTACGGGGTCATCAGTCCCTAAACTTACAAACTACGTATGAACTACTTACGAACTAGGACGGCACAAATATCCAGGACCGAGGGGGGATTCTAACCCCCGACCATAGTGGCCGTGCAGACCGTGACTGAAGCGCCTCAGTCACCTCGGCCACCGCGGCCGGCTTAGAGGGCAACGAGAATGATTGTACTATTATGGTAGCCCTATAATGTCTCTCTAAAAGTAAATCCCATGTATCCTCAAGTAAACAGTTGAGACAGCAAATATCAAACTGCAACATACACAAATCACAATTCTAGACAATATCTGAAGAAAACACGTTACCATATGTAAATTGTGTATGATGTATCAAGTGATCCCCTAATTGTTTCGAGCAGTGTACTTCTTGTACACTACTTAAATACAACTAGCTAATAGTATTCGTGGATATTAGCACACTGAAATTTTAACACTCGGATGCTTCGGACGCGAACAAATCTCATAATGCTTTTCCTGGATGATATGCATTCTACCTGTTCTCTCGGAAATGCTCGCATTTCATCTCTGATGCTCTTTCGCAATGTAATGAATTTGCTAGCGCTGGGAGAAATGGGTAACCGGGGCATTATTCCGCCAATGTGCGACGTACAGGACTGCAATTCGGTGTGGCGGCATGCCAGAGCAGGGCGTGCCATTGTGCGAAACTACGGTGCGTGTCATGCGTAAGCGATTCGCGCAGCCGCCTGGTCGGCAGGAGAGACGGGTTTCAGTCGCATTTTCGTACTCATCGTTGAACATGTAACTGACATCAAATCGTTTCACATTGTTAGTCATCATAAGTTACTCATCATATGTAGATTGGTTTGCCTATTACATTTGTAGAGGAGAAAATTCTCTACAACTTTGATCTTTTATGTCTTTTTCATATCTCGTATCGTTTCTCTGAAACGGCAATTTTGGGATGTCTGTCTGTCTGTCTGTCCGTCCGTAATGTGTTCCCTGTTTTTAAGACGAACCGTTCACCCGTTCAGCACCAAATTTTGCACACATAACTGTAGGCCGCCAGGGACCAGATCTTCCCTTTCTCAAATTTTTCTGACAAAACATACGGTAGTAATACAAAAAAAAGCCGTTTGTAATATAATTGTAATTGCAAACGAACCGTTCATCTGACACGAAAATTGAAGAACCTAATTGGTGGAAAACCTAATTGGAAGAGGGGAAAATTCTCTACAACTTCGCTCTATTATTATTTTTTCATATCTTGCATCGTTGCAGAGATATTTGCAAAAACAACGTCGATTTGACGATGTCTGTCTGGCTGTAACGTGTTCCCACTTTTTAGGTCGAACCGTTCAACCGATCGGCACCAAATGTTACAGACATAGTTGTTGGCTAACAGAGACCAGAACCTCGCTTTTTGAAATATTTCGGACAAGAAATACGTTAGTAATACCAAAAAAGCCGTTTGTAATGTAATTTTAATTGCAAATAAACCGTTCATCTGACGCGAAAATCGAATAAACGAATTTGTAGAGGAGAAAATTCTCTTCAGCTTTGTTCCCTTATGTTTTCTTCGTATCTCGTATCGTTTGAGAGATATTTGCAAAAATAACGGAGTTTTGACACCCTCCATTAAATTAAAGAACCAGCCGTTCGCATATGTCACGTGACATTCCTCCCCCAGAACTGTCTCTGGCATATCGTAACAGTCAATCGGAAATGACTCAATCTGTCTAGAATTTTTCTTTCAAATCTGGCATTGAGGAATTTGCTGGTCGTTACTATTTAATCCATGTGTTGCTGCGAGTGAAGGTCAAGAAAGGATTTTGATGTGGTACGGTATCTATCGCTTTTTTGCAAGATATAGAGCACGTGTTATTAACTGCCTCGTTTGTGACGCAAGGGATTTAGGGCAATCATGGCTTACAGCATCAAACTTTGAAGGAGACTAAATCGGATTCACAGGGATGAGTGCAGAGCTAAGTATAGGAACCTTGTGTGATTTTAATCGCCAAAGTTCATAAAGCTCTCAATTCATATGAGTATTTCCCTCAAAGGACAAATTTCTTTATGTGCTTATCTTAGTCCATACCTTAAACCACAGAAACAATTTTTGTCTATTTGTTGAAACAAAAATCCCTTGCAATCTGAAATTTTCACAGTTCTTAGGTACAAATAATGTAGATCATGCAACGCTGAATATTTTAAAATACACCTGTGACCATGTTGTTTTATTTCTTTCTCCTCGAATCAGGTTTATGATACACCTTTCGTCACATTTATTCCTTTTTCCTATAGCCTATATTTTGGCTTTGCTCTAGGTAGTCTAAAACGAGAAGAGCCCAGGCTAGTCATATTGGAAAAAAATTGTCCAAAATCAACAGCCAAATTTAGACCGCACTTAACAAGTAGTCTCTAGAGGTGGAAAGCGTTGCTAAGGAATGGAAAGAAAGCGCAGGTCATTTCAGTTTACAAGAAGGGACGTAAATAATATGTACAAAACTGTAAACATATGTCTCTGCCTGGTCAATTGTAAAGTTTTTCAGCACATATTAGTTTCGAGAATTATGTCATTTTTGGAAACCGTATATCTCCTTTGTCGGACTCAAAGTGGGTTCCGAAAGCAGCGATAATGTGAAACACAACTCGTGCTATTCATCCACTAGTTCCAGGACACGGGAGCCCAAGAACAGCCGTTTTTCTTGACTTACGCAAGGCGTTGGATGTCGTTCCGCGCCACCGCTTCATAATTGCGAGTACCGAGTACGTGGAATACCCGTCCAACTGTATGGATTCAGGTGTGTCTAGCTAACAGAAAGCAGCATGCCATCCTCAATGGAGACAAGTCTTCAATCATTAAATTCAATTCAGGTGTGCCTTAGTGGAGTGTTACAGGACCGTTGCTGCTCACAATATATGTAAATTACCTCGTAGATAACATTGCAACCTCAATAAGGCTTTTCGCGGATGACGCTGTAGTTTATCAAGAAATCGTAAATTCAGGAGGATCTGCAACGTATTGGCACATGATTGGCAATTGAGCCTCAACGTAAACAAGCATAAAGTGCTACGTTTACGTATAAAGAAAGATCGTATATTATATAACTACGTAACAGCAGGACAAACACTTGAAGGAGTTACTTCAGTAAAACTTCTGGCTATTTTAAATGAAACGACCTTTTAAAGCACTAGTGGTTAAGGCAGATGCCACAATGCAGTTTATCGGAACAATCCTCAGGGAGTGTTGTTCGTCAACAAAGAAGTAGGTTACAATACTCCCATTCGGCCAGTGCTTATTGCTCATCGGTGTGGGATCCGTAGGAGATCTACATCTAGCTCCACATATTCCACAATACACCGTAAGATGCGTGGCGGAGGATACACTGTACCACTACTAAGCCTTTCCTTTTCTATTCCACTCCCAAATAGAATGAGGAAAAGATGAATGCCTATATGCCTCCGTACGAGTCCTAATTCCTATTATCATGTCTTTGTGATCATTACGCGACATGTAAGTAGGCGGCAGGAAGATCGTACTACACTCAGCTCCAAATTCCGGCCCTCTAAAATTTCTCAACAGAATTTCTCGAAAAGAACATAGTCTTTCCTTCAGCGATCCCCATTTGAGTTTAAAAGTTGTGTGTGTTGTTTGAAGTTGAATCTATCGTTTAATCAGACAACAAAAGTAGTTTATTTTATAGTTACTCATTCAAAACCTGATCTGGTATGTGTTGTAGTCCAAATGGTTTTCATATATTGATGTTTAACACTCAAGAACACTAAATCATCAGATAACTTCATAAAAATTTAACTGAACACGTACATTGTTCATTAACACAGTAATTTGGTATAATTATGGCTCTGATATTGATGTATATACTGTTAAATAAGAAACAGTGCATTAAACTGATTATGTGCGCAACGGATCTTTTAACAAAACAACTGTGACAAGTAACCTGTATGAAACACACTCTGACTACACTCAAAACTTTGACAGCGTGAAAGATATTAAAAACACAAACCAGTTTCTTAATGTTCGACAACGAGAATTTCATACCGATCAGTACCTAATTATCAAAATTCAGATCATACTCAATTAACTGCAGTGTTGCATAACAAGCATTTACTACGATACCCATAAAGAAATCTGTTCAACAAGATTACCAAAATCAATAATGCACTTTAAATCCACAAATAACTAATTATCAAATAAAGGAAGTAGGTTAATCTTCTAACTACGTAAATGAAACAGGAAAGAAAGATCAAGTTTGTTACTTATTATTAATAATCAACATTACATTAACTAAATGATACAACCTTTTCATAATTACATGAAATGCAATTACCTTCATTCCAGTGGTGGTTCAACGTTTTCAAAATAATAAGAAATACAATATATTCAATCAAATCAATTTGCTGGCACAACAGCCTCTGTTCTACATCGGAGCCATATACACAACTGCTCCCTAAGCGAGCTGAACCGCAAGTCTGATTGTCTCTCTGCACGAGCTACAATGCTATACATAATCTTTGCCAAAGATGAAACTTCGCAGATTTATGTACACATATCGATATACACAGTAGAAGCAATATTATACATATACTTGCAAGCAAGTTACACGACACAAAACAGGAGGCACAATATTAGACATTATCTAACAAATTTAGTAATATACATTTTTATGGACACTTTTCAAGTTCTCTGAGAATTTCCGTGACACTCGCACATTGGTCCGACCTACCAATAAAGCATCTAGCTGCTCGCCTCTGAACTGCTTCTATGTCTTACTTTAAACTGATCTGCTGCGAGTCCCAAACACTTAAGCAATATTAAAGACGTGATCGCACAAGCTTTTTATACGCGGTCCCCTCTACAGATTTTCTTCCCAAAATTCTCCCAATAAACCGAAGTACGCTGTCCGCCTTAGTCACAACTGTCCTTACATGTTCATTCCATTTCATATCGCTCTGAAATGCTACGCCTAGATGTTTGAACGACGCGATAGCATCAGCACGCTTTTTAGTAATGCTGCATTCGAACATTATGGGATTGTTTTTCCTACTCATACGCATCACCTTATATTTTTCTACATTGAGAGCTAGCTGACATTCTTCGCGCAAACGAGAAATGTTGTCTAAGTCATCCTGAATGCTATTACAGTCAATTAAAGACTACACCCTCCCGTACATCACAGCATCATCAGCAAACAGCTGCAATTTATATACCGTGCGAGGTGGCGCAGTGGTAACGCACTGGACTCGCATTCGGGAGGACGGTAGTTCATATCCATCTCCGGCCATCCAGATTTCCCTCAATCACTCCAGGCAAATGCTGGGATGGTTCCGTGCAAAGGGCACGGCCGATTTCCTTCCTCATCCTTATCCAAAACTCCGGGACGTTAAACCCTAAGCTTCCTTCCTTCCGCAAATTACAAGTTACTCTGTCCATCAGATCAATTATACAGACAGAAAATTAGAGCGGTCCTATCACACTCCCCTGGGGCATGCCTGACGATACACTCGTCTCTGATGAACTTTGCGCTGAGTTAAAGATTCGCGATAAATGCCAGCTAAGAAAGGTGCCAATGCCGCAGAATACTCTTTGTAAAACCGAACTGGTACTCCATCCGGTCCAGGAGATATTTTTGTATTTAGCTCTCTCAGCTGCTTCTCTACACCGGAAATACCTTTTACTACATTTGTGCGGTCCTCTTGCCTGAAGATTTCTTAAAGTTTAAATTTAGAACTTCAGTTATCCGTTTGATTTCTTCTATTACTGCCCCTGAATGATCAACGAGTGTCTGTGTAGTGGGCTTTGATGGGGTATAATAAGGACATATAGGCTCCAACAGAGAGCAGCACGCTACGTTACGGGCTCATTTAGTAACCCCGAAAGCTTCACGGAGATGATTAGGAGCTGCGCGGAATGGCTACGTGTTCTAAGGCGTCAAGCTACGGACTGGGTGGTTCGAATCCTCCCTCGGACATTGGGGTGTGTTTGTTCTGATTACATGGGGTAACTTGAAAGCTCGGCACCGCACGGAACCATGCTTGGAATAATACAAATTCATAAAGAAAACAGTGCTGTGCCTCATTTTTATGCAAAAAATTGCACTGCACCTGAAGTAAAAAGATATCAATATCATAGTAAGGAAATTAATTTAATATCGCCAGTGTATCATTACATGTTCAATCAACAGCGCCAAAATCTCACTGCTTAAAGTACTTACAATAGCGCAAAACACACGCACACATACAGCAGTGCCACAAACCTGAAAGTGTTTGTGTTGGTCCTCAAAGTCACCTTCAGGATTTCGATGAATTGGTTAAAAGAAAGTGGGCGACAACAATGTGCACACCCCACTAAAGCCACATAATCTCATTCCAAATCACTTTCGCATACACGCAATCGAAAATCAAAGTCCACAATAATTATATTTTCAATTGATGTATTGCTTGAAGAGCTACCTTCCGGTTCGTCAAATTCCGTATATGTTTCCAACGTAACATCGTGTATTTCTGGGTCGTCACCAGATATTTCTGAATTGTTATGATATAAATAATCAAATGTTCAAATGTTTGTAAATCTATCGGACCAAACTGCGTGGTCATCAATCCGTAGCTTACAAACTACTTAAAGTAAGTTAAACTAACCATGCCATGCCGTAGGGAGGACACGAACCTCCCATGGCATGATAAGTATTGCATGTCGGTTCATATATGGCTGATCTGTCAATCAGTATACATTGGACACATTTGTATAAATTTCAAAACCAGATATTCAGAACATCTCAGAGCACTAAAGTGTCACAGTTCCCATAGCACATTTGCAGACAATCTAATAGCTCACAACCATTATCCAACCAAACTAGAAACACACTTAAAGATATTAAAATCAAGCCACAAACTATACCACACACTAACAGTAAAAGAAAACTATCACATACAAAAAGCAATACCAGAAGAAAAATCAGTCATGCAAAAATACGTTATTTAACCCATTAAATGAGTTGTACAGAAAGGATGACACAGACAGCTAAAACACACACACACACACACACACACACACACACACACACACACACACACACACACAGAGAGAGAGAGAGAGAGAGAGAGAGAGAGAGAGAGAGAACAAATATTCAAATCCAAAGCCATTCAACTGGATAACAACTGAAAGTCACGTAACACATACGCGTAGTAACAAGGTATACCCAGGCGAATTTCTGAAGTGGGAATTGATTGTGATAGAAAAAATCACACAGAATATGTTTATTACATGTGTGCTATCTACAAAAACGCGGAAAAGGAAGTATACGCCAAAGAAACTGTAAGTAATAGACAGTAGGCAGACGAGCAAAATATCCCCACATACCAAATTTATGTTTTCATACTATAAATAGCGTTTTTTAAAATCCTCACAAGGTTCAAAGAGATAATTTTGGTTGCAGATGACAACGCTACCACTACGTAACTATGTAGAAAGAGTCCCACAAGACCACAGAATGTGAATGCGGACACACAGAGCTGCTGTGGCTCTCACGATTGCAGAGTTGTGAGAAGTGTTGCCAACAGTTAAAGTGAGCTCCCCACCTTTTTAAAGTGCAAAACCGCTAGAAAACCTCTAACAAAAATGCCTCTACTATCGTAATCGCTCTAATTTTCACTTAATGTTTTTAAACTATTATGAAAGAAAACATTCAGTATATTAGTAACTAGTTTCCTTTATTCTTAAGTAATAAAATATTCACAATCATTAAATGTACAATAAACCAGCAATTCAGGGTTAAGAACATACAAACAGTTATTATTGAACTGTTACTTAAATGAATTCGTCTTCTGATAAGTACGATTCCTTGGCACCGATTGGTTTTACAACGTTTGTTGGAATATCATAACCATTGCAGCATTTTCCTGCCAAGCGCAAACCACATCGTATTCTTAAATTAGCAGTTAAAAGATGTAACTTCATTCTATTCCTTTGCTTGTTTTCTGTTACATTCACACTACTAAATTTCAGCATCGGCATAGGAATGAGCCACCCTTTTAAATGTGGGTCTTGAAGCCAATAATCCCGAAACTTTTGTATATATTCGAATTTCATCATATTTATACACGTATGAATTCGTGAAGTAATACCATACACCGAGAATCACAATAATGTACAGTGCAGACCACGAATGGCGACAGTCAAATACTTTTTCTGCACATGTGACGTGATGCACCCTCCTTGAGCCAAGAAGCTCTCAGTGGTTATTTGGAGCGACGATGAAATAAGTTAGCACCCATTGTTTGAAACTGGTTGCTGCATTCCCCGAACCTGCGCAAGCCGCCTTCCGTGGCGAAATGAACTAGCTGTTACTAAAAACTGTTCATTTTACAGGAAATCTCGTATGTAATCTGCTTTGCTTGATATCATATTGTAATGGATATCGTTGTCATCTTCCGAGTAAAAGTAAAATATTTCGAAACACATAAATAGCGTAGTGGTTTGAGATCGTATTTTCAGTAAGTGAAACTGAATTCTTCTAAACCACTATAAAATCCACCAGCCACTAGAAGCCATATTTCGCCACTAAAGGGAGGGTAAAAAACACCAGTTTTAGTGGAAACTATACTAAGTTGGCAACACTGGTGCTCGAGCACAGCCTGCGCTACGAGATCTTTGGCCTGCACACTACAAGCAGAGTCGAACACAGAGCCGGCGCAAGACCAAGTGCCGCCCCGTGCGAGCTGCTAAATTTCCGCCCCCCGCCCCGTTCTTTTTTTTACAAAACTTTTGTAAAATTTTATTTTAACAAATCTGTAGGAAAAGTCAGCAATCAATCGCAATTTTTGTTTTTACTTTTCAGATCTACCTAGATTTCGGCCACTGAGTGGAGAGTTTCAAAGCTTTTAATATGTGCTTACATCTAAACCGTCATGTTGACAGTTACGTTCAGCACGACGGTAAACATAACTCAAAACATTGAGAATACCCACACTGTGCCCGAAATCTATGAAGATCTGGAAAATAAAAGCAGTTGAAACGGCCATAGAGTGGGGAGGAAGACAATAGAGAGAGGAAGAATAAGGAGACGGAATAACTTAATAATGCAATAAATACATACTCGGGAATCGACGGGTACTGATACTAGTCGAAATATATTAACTCACTGCGCTGCTGTTATTCATTTCAAAGAACTGACACTCGCCATCTGTCGTAATTTGCATGTGTCAGCTCTGTCGTGTCTGGTTATGGAATAAGGGGTAACAAATTAGTCATTGCCGTATCACGTCACTTTTCTTCGCTTTATTTTCATTCTAGCTATTGGGGTGACGCGTGCTTATTTCCCGAGTTGCCAATTTTTTTAAGTAACAGATCATAAGAATAATAAATTTTCCTATTCTGCATTCTTAAAGGAGAAAAATTCTAACTAATGAGTAACGAGCATGCACAATACTAATTGTAGGTTATATGAAAAGCATTTACCTATTACATCACAAGTTGCAAGAAATTAGGACGCACCAATTCTTCTGTTCTTGTGAAACGCAACGAAAGTGCTTTTGACCAATCTTGACTCACTCGGCCAACTATCGAAACAATTACTGTAGTTGGTGTTGTAGAGATCGCAACAATACCTATTGTCTGGAAAGGCGAAGTGGTGACGCGGCAGTGCCAGGAACTAGGTCACGTGACGAGGTACAGCGAGGCTACGGTTAAACTAGCGTCCAAGAAGATGAAGCAAGAAGCTCGCAATAAGTATGTGAACGATGATATTGGTAAATGTATTATCAGGCAGTAATTTTTATAGCATTACGAACAATAGAAAGAAATACCAACTTTGCGAAAACTACACGATTTATGTCAAACAGAAATGAGCTTCAAAGCTAGCAAGGAAACCCTTAGAAGCAATGTTCTGTCTACGGATTTTCGTTTCACTAGGTGTCAAAATTAACGTTTTGTTTCGCTTGGACTAGAATGCATTGTTGCTAAAAGACCATACTTTCTCAGGTTTTCATCAGAATCAAAGCGACCATTAGTTTACTTAGACGAAACATGGATTCACACGCATTATACAGTAAATAAATGTTGGCAAAGTGATAGTGTGTGAGTAGTATTGTCACACAAAAGTGCTGGTCATAGTTTGTGTTAATGCAGGCGGAGACAGGTGTTTCAGGGCTCAAAAACCAAACCGTCCGACTATCACTCAGAAACGTATAGCAAACATTTTAAAAAATACGTCGAAACCCAACTTATGCCAGGCTTACTATCAATGTCTTTATCTCTTGTAATTACTCACAGCGTATTTACCCATTCGGAATACTTCTAGCCATTGTAGGTGTTGAACATGTTGGACTAGAGTAATGTTCAACAAAATTTTTCCATAGCGCGGGTAGAATAAAACACTCAGCTGCCATCGAAGGGCTTAGCAACATTGCTTCAGACTTAACATGTAACCGCAATATCGAACATTGCATTCGAATTTCCAAATTAGATTTCGTCTCCTGCAAAATTAGTTGTGAGTAAACGCATGGCGCGTAACACGCTGGCAGCGCTCCACTCATAAGAATACTGGCATTTAAGGCAGAGTGCAGACTGCTTCCCCTTCCGGCGTAAACACGACGGTGCTGCCACAGTGGCGAGGAAGAAACTTGCCCTCCTCCCTCTCCTTGTTCAACAGGGGCGGCCGGTGTGTAGTCGAGCCGCCATGCCACAGTTCCCGAAGCCGCTCTCTCCGAGGTTTGGTTTCGAATCCCCTCTTGGGAATGAATGTTGAGTTTGTACTACAGAAAAAAAGGGGGGCGGCAAATTTGCCCCCCCCCCCCTCAGAAAGTGCCTCTCCGTGCGACCGCACGTTTCGCACGTGCCTTGCGCCGGCCCTGGTCGAACATAAGTCACGAAGCTTCCAGTGAATTTCTGCAGCTTCGCGACTGCAGCACTGCCAAGCGGCTGGGTCGTACCAACATACCGTGAAATGATTGAGTAGTGAATGTGTATTTCGAGTGAAGCCGTACATTCAAAATACGAGGTATGTCCATAAAGTAAGTTCAGTTTGGTTATATAAACCAAACGAGAACAGATACAGAAAAAATATTTATTGTATAAAAATCTGCAACTGTTCAATACTTTTCTGCATAACTTCCGAAATTTTGTAGGCACTTGTCATAGGGTGGGACAAGTTTTTGTGTGCCTTCTTCATAGAAGGTTGCCGCCTGTGTATTCAACTATGTCGCAAACGTGTTCTTTCAGCTCATCATCGTTAAAGTGTTGACCACCAAGGACAGATTTTAGGAGTAAGAAGAGATGAAAGGAATCTTCTTCTTCCCTTCATGTTCCCGCCCGACCTCACAAGACGAATGTGACAAAACAACTCTTACGGAGATTTCGCTGGGACGTGTTTGATCATCCTCCGTACAGTCTCGCTCCTAGCGACTTTCTTCTTACACCTAAAACCTGTCCATGGTGGTCAACACTTCAGCGATGATGACGAGCTGAAAGAACATGTTACCACATGGTTGAATACACAAGCGGCAACCTTCTACGAAGAAGGCATACAAAGACTTCTGCCACGCTATTACAAATGCCTACAAAATTTCGGACGCTACGTAGAAAAGTAGGTTAATAGTTTTATATTTTTGTACAATAAATATTTTTCTGTATCTGTACACGTATGTTTTATATAAACACACGGAACTTACTTTGTGGACATACCTCGTATCTTCGTATTTAGGAGCCGGCCGCGGTGGCCGAGGGGACTGAGGCGCTCCAGTCACGGTCTGCACTGCCACAACTTTGGGGGGTTCGAACCCCCATTCGGGCATGGATATTTGTCCCGTCCTTAATCTTAGCTAGTTCTTAAGTAGTTTGTAAGTTTAGGGACTGATGACCCCGTAGTAAAGTCCCATAAGCTATACAAACATTTGAATTTTCGTATTTAGGAGCTTTTGTGACGCTATAAATTGTAGCAGCTATTAAATTCGGAAATCTGTCATTTGGAAAGGTTGTTCAGAAGTAACAATGTTATGAGTAACAACTGTTCGGTTACTATGTTTAGTTATACTTTTAGACATAGAAGTAAATCTTTAATAATTAATTCACATCCAAAATTCTGCTCTTAATCAGAATCGCTAATACTTTGCTATTTTTCCACAATATTACTGCTGTATAAAAGTAAGGTCTGAATGCTTCCAGCAGCAGTTAATCAATTATTTCGTACTTCAGTTTCACAAAAATGATAAGCCTGTATACTAGCATATTTTGGCGGTTACCTTAAAGTTTGATAAAGTGAGTTCGTAGCAACAAATAAATAGGTCCATAAATAAAGTATTATTGTTAGCACGTCACATTATTGAAGATATTCAGTTTGATACTTGCCAAGTAGCTAAAAAAAATATGATAGCTATACGAAAGGCACAGAAGCAAGGACAAGGTGAAAAGATGGTTTATGCGGCGATATAGAATCCCTTCTCCTACAATGTAAAAATTGTGTGTACGTTTGAAAATATTACAGTGTCTGAAATCCGCTAAAGCAAAACTCGTGCAACATATCAGCACGTACCGAGCACGTGAACACAAAAATAATCAGTTCCTTTTATGTACTTCAGCACATCAAGTTGCAATGCATTCCTGCTTTCAAAAAGTTTTGGACGATATGAATATGACTAGGGTATTGTGAACTGTATGAATTATACTGGAATGGCGATTTATCGTAGGCTAACATTAACGGAAGCAGCGACATTACTTTAATGATGTTTTCATATTTGTGTTAGAAAGTTCACAACAGCGTCCAGTGACTAGGCAATATGAGAGTAACAGAATTAAAAAGGCAACTTCTCAGTTTGTATCGCACCATTCCACTGTTATTCCCTACTGGCTGCTTGGAGCGCTATTATCGCTTAAGCTTCAGCTGTTTTCCTAGAGAGTTCCGCGACTGTTTTGTGATAGACTGTGCTCCAAGCATTCATACTCCGACAAGCCATGCCCGACCGCTGCGCGTTACACTCAATACGAGCGAGCTAAATCCCCAATACGCTGAACCACAATTCACGACGCATAAATAAACATCGGAATATAGGGTAACATAATTGAGTATGTGGTGTCGCACAAGTCTAAAGTGCGCGCCACCTACTTTCGCCGCGCGTCGCCATGCACGCACAGCGCGGCGTTCTTACGACGTCAGCCATGAGCGCCCTCTGCTGCTATCCCGCTCGTGGCCACCACTGAACGACACCGTTCACTTGGAACTGAGATAGGAACCAGTTAGCACTTCGGAATCAGATAGGCATCAGTGAAGACTTGGCTATCGGATAGGCACTAGGCAGGCCTCTAGCTCTACTATATATCAGCATTCTGCAGTACTGAGCTATGTATCGATCAGTTGCGTTTCAGAAAATTATATCAGAATATAAGGAAATAATAATTATCGCTATCTTTCGGAAATAGGTTTATCGGCATTAGTGTGCAAATGTTGCTTGTTAAGCTTATGGGTCATCACTCCCTAAACTTAAAAACTACTTATAAACTAGCTTATACTAAAGACAGCAAAAACATCCATGTCCGAGGGGAAATTCGAATCCCCGACGGGGAACGGCCTCGCCTATCGGAGCATAGCGCCTCAATGCGCTCGGCATTTGTGTGCACACAAACAAAATATTAAAAACGGCTACAAGCAACAAATTCTGTCACTTTTCTAATTATTTGCTTCTACATTTTGCTTCTCCACCAGAGTGAGAATACAAGAAAGAAAACATTGTCACAGATAAAAAAAATTTCGGCAACGTAGCTATGCTTGCTGCAGAATGAGTTATTTCCATAATCGCTAATCATTGGTAACCCATAAAATGATTGGAAATTTGACGTATTTTTTTTATTTTTTTTTAATTTTATTTATTTATTTATTTATTTATTTATTTTACTGAACTTGAATTTTAACCACTGTCAGAGACTAAACTAAGTAGCAAAACACTACATCGCGGCGTTTGTTACATTTTCGTTTTTCTCTGAAGAATGATTGAAGATCTCGTTTGGATTTATATCTTTCTACTTTTTGTATCGACACAATCACATAAGCACCATCTATGTAAATTTACTGCCGGATCACCAAAAATGTGGAGGATGGTTAGAATCTTTCTAGAGTATCTATGTGTAAAGCTGATTTGGCTGGCCTAGTTCCTGGTTATACATTCTTTGAAATTTCAGAAAGTTCCTTTGAGACGTTTCTAACTGCTTTTCAGAGTCTACCACTTTAAATAATTTTTACATTGTTTGTTATAAGTGAATTCTAACACTTCAGTGTACCAAATTCAGCCTTCCGTGCCAACTGGTCGGATACAGTTAAAAACATTTTAACCTCAAAACCCGGATTTTGAGCCAACTAACTGACTCGTTAATAATGTAATTCATAATATGCACTACCTGTATGTAACCATCAATGAGTGTTAAGCTTCAAAGAGTCGAATCGCGGATAGAGTGGAAATTAATTAACTAGAAAATACTTTGGTTAATAATATGGACGTAACGCCAGAGTAATGAAACACGCAAAACGACAGTCAAACGTAGAATTTTAAATTGAATCAGATGAAATGGGTGTCTACCACTAATGTACCACCGATAATTATGATAACAGCAATAAATTTATTGCAGTTATGAATATTAATAGCAGCTAAAATAATGACTTTAAAAATGGTTGAAAGCCACATGCGATAACCAATATTACGGAAACTACATTTATTAATAACGGGTATAAGAATTAAAATGTAACACGTTGGATTCCGTTATAGAAGCTACACATATAAGCTGTAGAATATTTCAAAGGAGGAGGAAATGTGGCAGGTAGTGGCAATCCTACGTCTATTTTGCTTGCACATTATTAAGAGTTGACACAACTTTTTTTTTCTTTTTCTCTCTTTTTATTTATTTATTTATTTTCTTTTTTTTTCCTTTTGTTAAGTTGCTACATACAGCAGACGACGACCGACCCACCACCCACTTTGAGTACCATTTTCTTTCTTACATCTGCTTGCTCAATGAACAGGTAGCGATGCAAATTCAAATATTTTTGGAAGCTTCCTGACAAGGACCTAGTTGGCTGCAGAAGATGTCACTACCCAGGAGGGTTGTGAGATTCATATTTCGGCTCTTTTTGGAATTGTTTTATTTGTAGGTAAGTTACATGGATTCTTATGTGCATCCATTCGCCTGTATGTCTAAGAGATTGGAAACTATGCGGCGCCATTTTGTTGACACAAAGATATATTATTTTCATAAATGACGTTGTAATTATATCTAATGATTGGATTTGTTCCTGAGTATAATCCTTAGAAAATATTTAATAGTATTTCTAAGTATCGTATTTATTTTGATATTCACTTATTTTCTGCTTACTTCAGTGTCACCCGTAATATTTCCGTCTGTTATTTGATTCCAAAACAGTTAATTGTAATGTGGTCGTACGATTTTTATTTTTCTAGTCAAAATGAATAAAACTGTCTAAGTAACTAAAAGCGCGTATTTACTACATTTTTCGTAATAATTAAAGACAATTTCATCCACCTAGATCAGTGATTCGTAAAGTGGTCTATATATCCCCCCCCCCATGGGTCAATTCCAAGCTGTAATGGGTCAACGTAAGCGGAAAAATAGTTTGCGGGTCTATTTGTTGTAAATGGGGTTCCACGATAGTGAGGTCGTAACCATAAAATTCAGAATTATTCTCACAATGCTGAAACTTGATCCTTTCTGTGTCACTAGTCGCTTCAATGGCTAATCGAGAGGGTGGAGAAATTCTGCTGCAGACTTTTAGGATGGGGTTGCGAGATCAGAAAATTACGACGTATAGCATTACAACATAAGTGATTCTAAAGGTGCATATAAATTTATTATTCAAGACAAATCTCCAAAGATGAACTTCAGCATACTTTTCAATTACGATACCATTACAACCAGTAACGTTATTGATTATTTTCTTCTGGTCCGGACTGTATAACCATTAGATTTTGATTATACCGATGCCATTTGAAGCCGCTCGCTCAAAGAAAGATCTGTACCAAAAGACTGGGAAGTTGCACAGGTCACACCTATATACAAGAAAGGCAGTAGGAGTAACCCACTAAACTACAGGCCTATTTCATTGACTTCAATTTGCAGCAGGGTTTTGGAACATATCCTATATTCAAATATTATGAATTATCTCGAACAGCATGACCTATTAACCCAAGGTCAATACAGATTTAAAAAATATTGTTCATGTGAAACACAACAAGCTCTTTTGTCACACGAAGTAATGAGTGTTAACAAGGTATTTCAAATAGAATCCGTATTTATAGATTTCCAGAAGGCTTTTGAAACCGTACCTCTCAAATGGCTTGTAATGAAATTGCGTGGTTATAGAATATCGCCCCAGATTTGGGACTAGATGGTAAGGCATCGACTAAAACAGAGGTTATGTCTGGCGTTCCACAGGTTGTGTCACTGGTCCTCTGCTGTTCCTTATCTACATAATCGATTTGTGAGAAAATGTAAGCAGCTGTTAGGTTGTTTGCAGATGACGCCGTTATTTAGCGTCTAGTAAAATCTTCTCCCAATCAAATGCAGAGCGATTTAAATAAGATATAAGTAAGGTGTAAAAATTGGCAGTTGACTCTAAATAATGAGAAGTTTGAAGTCGTCCACTTGAATACGAAAAGAAATCCGTTAAACTTTGTTTCCAATATAAATCAATCGAATGTGAAGGCCGTAAACTCCACTAAATACCTAGGAATTATTATTACTTCAGGCTTAAACCGGAAAGAACGAGTAGATAATGTCGTAGGAGAGGCGAACCAGAGACTGCGTTTTATTGGCAGAACCCTTAAAAGATGCAACAGAACTACCAAAGCGTCTGCATACACCACGTTTGTCCGTCCGTTTTTGGAGTATTGCTGCCCAGTATGGGATCCTTATCAAGTGGATTTGACGGAAGCCATCGAAAGAGTCCAAAAAGGAGCAGTTCGGTTTGTATTGTCACGATACAGGGGAGACAGCGTTACGGAAATGATTCAGGACCTGTGATGGAAATCATTACAACAACGGCGCTTATCGCTGCGGCGTGGTCAACTTACGAAACTGCAATCGGCAACATTCTCCTCCGAATGCGAAAATATATTGTTGGCTGCCACCTACATAGGTAGAAATGATCATCAGAATAAAATACGAGAAATCAGAGCTAAAACTTAAATGTGATTGGCAATCCATGTAGATGTCCACTACTACCTACCCCTTGCCCTTCTCCGAGGAGTGGGATATCTGACGCTCCCCTTGAAGGGCCATCAAATGTATTGACATTCATCACGGGATATACTAACACATTGTGGACTGGGTGAATGTGGGCTGCTTCAGTTTTTCTGCATTTTCTGTAGCAGTTCGTACTTCACAGAATTTAATTAGTTTATTACACTTTGAAAGAGCGGTCAAAGGAATGTAGGTGGGGGATCTGCTTTATATTCCTTTCGGTCTCGTGGTAAAGTTTTGTGGAACATACATTTGTGTCATAAAAAAGGAAAAGAAACTGTTTCTTTTCCTTTTTTCTTATTTTTCTCTCTTCTTTTTTAAAGTTATCAAAATTAGTAGCACTATATCAGGCACGAAACTAAGTTTGAAGTTAGGAATTCCTAAAAAAAATTAAGCACACAAAAGGTAGGGGATTTACACAGGAAGAAGAAGTTGCCGAGGGGTCTTCGAGACGAAAAAGTTAGGAAAGCGTTTTACCTTTATGTATTTTTCATACATACTCAAACCAGAAATTTATGTTTGTTTTATAATTTATAAATATTCCGACGATCTTTTGAGTGTTATAGAAAGAGTTTGTCCACTTATATGGATGCAATCTGTAACTGCATTTACTGACCTGTAAACAATAATCTATTTTCCCTTCTATGTAAACGTTACATTCATATATATTAACAAAATTTGCGAATTTGTATGACTAAGTTTTAGCAGCTAATAAAGCTGACCTCACTATAAATGAAAAGTGTGGTTTCCAACATACATATTTAAACAACTGGTTCTTCTATAATTTATAGTGATGATTTAGCAACGCAATAGCTGAAATGATAACCGTAAGTGAAATATCAATTTTTTTGTGAGAGACCATTGAATTCTTTTTCTCCTTGAAACAAATTTTCTTTTGCTGTGCATAGCTGTACAAGTGAAATCCTTTTTGTTATTGTGCTTAACTGGGAACAAAAGGTTAACCGCGGCGGAGAGACTGAGCGCACTGAGGCACTATGCTCCGATGCTCAGTCGGTGGTTCGAATCTTCCCTCGGGCATCGATGTTTACGCTGTCTTTAGTATAAGTTGGTATATAAGTAGTTTGAAGGTTAGGGACTGATGACCTCGCAGTTAATTCCCATAAGCTTAACAAACATTTGAACAAAATTTTACTGAAATAAGATTCTGTGACTCAGTTTCGTTGATACCACTCATTCGATTTCAGTAAACTATGTTCCGAAAACCAACTAACACCAAGGCATGTATAATGTAGGTTCAGCAGTATGTTGAAATGAAAAAGTGATTATGTGAATACGAAAATATGAGATGGATATCAGTAAAGGAAGTTAGGCACTTGGTCACCACTAAATAAACGATTAATTACGGGTTACGAGATAACTTCTCGATCTGGAAGTAGTTGTAACTGCTTCAATATTTATTATTTAGTGTTAGAAGCGAATTTACTTCGACACAAACTATCTGATACAACAGCGGCTGCTGCAGTCGATTCTAAGAGATCTTTCAGGAAGTTCTGAAATTGATAAGATTAAATTTGGCCAACGTTTAAGCAAGTACGTACACCAAGCCGTTAGTGATAGCGGATTGCGAAGAACGAAGGAACACTTTGAATCGAGTAGGCACCAGTCAATGGGGAGATGATGAACAGCACTTGCCGGCTTTCTGTCTCTCGCTTTCTACACGGTGGCGTTTACTGGAGTCGGCGCCAGACGCGCATTACATTTGTCACTTTAAAAAGCCTTCAAGATGGGGATGACGGTTGCACCCTAGGTGGAGTGACATTTCCATCTGTCCGAGGAGAGCGGAAACGTAAGTGCACTGCAAGTCACCCACGGTTCCAAATCTTTCCTTGGCTCCTGTGAGAGATTGAGGTGTGTCGAACAATATCCTGAACGACGTTATTAAGAAGATATTTTTGTTTGATACCATCGCTCAATTCATTACTCGTAGTTGCATCCCACTTTCCTTGCTGATTCATTAGGGGTGCTTGTGTCCTAGAATATTACATTGTGTTTTTAATGGTATTTGTATTTCGTACCAGTACGCTGGCTCTCTGGCGGTTTCAGAGTGAACGGTTCTGCCCCTTTCCAGCTGCTGCCATTGCAGTATTCACGAGGGTTACCCAGAAACTAATGCATCGTGTTTACTTTCTCCCTACCGAAAACAATGTTGCGAATGCTAAAGAATGCGCATGAACTATTTGAAGTTTGCTGAGTGCGTGCGCTAAATTCCAGGCTCTTCCGACAGCATAGCTGTAGGGCCGTTTCTAAATGCAATATGTAAGTGATGCGCGATACAAGCAACATGCTTTCATTGAATTTCTCAATGCAGAGTAGGAAATTGTGGCCATCAAATTTTCTACACCAAGAAGATATGCAGATGATAAACGGGTATTCATTGGACAAATATATTATACTAGAACTGACATGTAATTACATTTTCACGCAGTTTGGGTGCATAGATCCTGAGAAATCAGTACCCAGAACAACCACCTCTGGACGTAATAACGGCCTTGATATGTCTGGCCATTGAGTCTGTACAGGTACATATGCCCATACAGCTTGAACACAATACCACAGTTCATCAGGAGTAATAACTAGCGTATTGTCACGAGCCAGTTTCTCAGCCACCATTGACCAGACGTTTTCAGTTGGTGAGAGATCTGGAGAATGTGCTGGCCAGTGCAGCAGTCGAACATTTTCCGTATCCAGAAAGGCCCGTATAGGACCTGCAACATACGGTCGTGCATTATCCTGCTGAAATGTAGGGTTTCGCAGGGATCTAATGAAGGGCAGAGCCACGGGGAGTAACACATCTGAAATGTAACGGCCACTGTTCAAAGTGCCGCCGATGCGAACAAGAGGTGACCGAGAAGTGTAACCAATGGCATCCCATACCATCGCACTGGGTGATATGCCAGTATGGCGATGACGAATACACGCTTCCAATGTGCGTTCATCGCGATGTCGCCAAACACAAATGTGACCATCATGATGCTGTAAACAGAACATGGGTTCATCCGATAACATGACGTTTTGCCATTCGTGCACCCAGGTTCGTCGTTGCGTACACCATCGCAGTCGCTCCTGTCTGTGATGCAGCGTCAAGGGTAACCACAGCCATGGTGTGGGAGTTGATAGTCCATGCTGTTGCAAACGTCGTCGAACTGTTCGTATAGATGGTTGTTGTCTTGCAAATGTCCCCATCTGTTGACGCAGGGATCGAGACGTGGCTGCACGATCCGTTACAGCCATGCGGATAAGATGCCTGTCATCTCGACTGCTAGTGATACGAGGCCGTTTGGATCCGGCACGGCCCTCCTGAATCCACCGATTGCATATTCTGCTGAGTGTCATTGGATCGTGAGCAGCAATGTCGAGGTACGATAAACCGCAGTCATGATAGGCTACAATCCGACCTTTATCAAAGTCGGAAACGTGATGGTAGGCATTTCTTCTCCTTACACGAGGTATCACAACAACGTTTCACCAGGCAACGCCGGTCAACTGCTGGTTGTGTATGAGAAATCGGTTGGAAACTTTCTTAATGTCAGCACATTGTATGTGTCGCCACCGACTTGAACCTTGTGTGAATGCTCTGAAAAGGTAATTATTTGCATATCACAGCATCTTCTTCCTGGCGGTTAAATTTCACGTCTGTAGCACGTAATCTTCGTGGTGTAGCAATTTTAATTATCCAGGAGTCTTTGCAACATCTACTGTTGATAGTACAGACAGTTACCAGGCAGAGAGTATGAATTTATAAATAAAAACAGTTAAAAATCGCAAAACTGTCATTTATACAGATATGATGACCGGTTTCGGCCTGTTTACTCGACATCTTCAGGTCCATGTGGCGTAGGTTTGACGTCCACGGATCAGACGCTTGTCCCATGCGGTAACTGCTTTAACTGCTCTGGGACAAGCACCTGCTCCGTGGACGTCAAACCTACGCCACGTTGATCTGAAGATAGCCCTGTAAACAGGCTGACACCGGTCATCAGTTTTGTATAAATAATAGTTTTGCGATTTGTGACTGTTTTTATTTATAGATCGCTGTTTTCCCAATAATATGTTTTCATATCTTTTCGAAGTTATCAAAGACGGTTCGTTGGAGCTCCAAAGTTTTCAGCTGTATTACAGATCGTCCATCGTCCGTATATTGCAGCCCTGACCTAGCTCCCTCCGACTTACAATATTTTGGGCTATTAAATGATTCCTTTCGTAGAAGACACTTTGAGGGCAACAAGGTCGTTCACATAGACCAGAACAAGGAATGCACGCGTTTGTTTCGCGCTGGAAGAAGGCCACAGAAAGGAACGTAGTACGTGCAGAAACTAAATGTTTAGTTGAAACGTCAATCTTTCTGTGCAACAAATAATTGTTCAAAATAATATGTGGTTTCTTACATCTTATATTCTTTTGTTATTATCAGTGGCCACATGTCGTTAAATTTTGGCTTCACATTTATGGATGTAATCTGATTTTGTTAACGATTTAGTAAGAAATCTCATTAAAATAAAAAAATAAAAAGTTCAAATGTTTGTAATCGTATGGGACCAAACTACGTTGGTGATCAGTCCCCAGTGTTACGAACTACTTCAACTAAGTTAAACTAACGTAAACATAACACACACATCCATGCCCGAGGGAGCATTCGAATCTCCGACGCGGGAGGCCACGCGATTCGTAACGTGGCGTTCCAGACCGCTCCAGACTCGCGCAGCAAGAAATCTCATATGCAGGAATAATGTCTCTGTATAAAACTTATGTGGTCATCATTCCGTAGCTTAAAAACTACTTAAACCTAGGTAAACTAACCTAAGGACAAACACACACACCCATGCCCCAGGGAGGACTCGAAACTCCGACGGTGACCAACCGCGCGCTCCGCAGCGAGGCGCCTTAAACCGCTCGGCTACTCCACCGCGGCCCTCCGTCGTGTGTGTGTGTGTGTGTGTGTGTGTGTGTGTGTGTGTGTGAATTTCTTTATTTAGTCTGTTGCCTCGTGCAGGTGTAATTTTTTTGGTGTATTTTCTGAAGTACCTCAGTTTACGAAAGTGATAATTTCACTGCAATGTAATGAGTCAAAAAGAGTTGACATTAAGCCAGTTAAATTGGCGATGTTGTGCCTTGAACACTGTAAAACCGAGCGAGTTGGCGAAGTGCTACATCACTGGACTCGCATTTGGGAGAGCGGTGGTTGAGATTCACTTCCGGCCATCCAGATTTAGGTTTCAATGGATTTCCCTAAATCACTTCAGGCAAGTGAGGGGATGGCTCCTTTGAGAGGGCGCGGCCGATTTCCTTCCCCATCCTTACCCAATAATCCATCTCTAATGACCACGCTATCGACGGAATGTTGATCCCTTAGCTTCATTTCCTTTCCTTCCATCGTAAAATTACATGATAATATACCAGATAATAGCAACGAAGAAATTATTAAAAAGATTTCACTGATTAAAGTAGTCTGACTGCTATTGAAAATATTAAGTTCACTGTTGTCATGTTCTTCTAAATCTAATCCGAGCTTTTCCGAGGTCGTATTCTAAGCTTTTTCCATTCGTCTGCAAATAATTTTAGTATTTCGCCACTACAATTTATTAAGCTGATGATAATGTAATTTTCAGACATGTCTACCGGAGAGGGGTGTACTCCGTCCTAGATCCACGTTGAATAGAATTTAGGGCCGCTTTGTATTCCAGGTGCGTGTGAATCTCTTGTCCTCAGGTTTCGGTGGTACCCGATTTATCGTCTGCCAGACATCGATATTTCCGGCGGGTTATTAAGGAGGGGAGGATATAGATACTCCAATCTCTACCATTAGCGTATTGTCCTGGCTCCGTGGAAACACTTCAGGGGCTCTGCTTGAACCTTGCACGAGTATGCCCGTGGCTCTGTGTGTGACAAAGGTCAGTTAGGTGTGGGCGTTGTGCCCTACGCCTCTGATCTGAAAGTCACTGGGTCATTAGGTGACGAGGAGGAGATGAAGATCCTGGTTGTCTGCCCACTCATTATTTCTGATCCCTGCAACTGTGGATCACCAGCGTTAAGTACTGGATGGTTAGAGTTAAGTAAGATATCGACCATTTCTGTGATTGAGGTTTACAGACACTTTAAAACATGAGCTATGCATGTCTCATACCTACTGCATGTTCTGCTAGTACCACATTTGTTTTCCATTTCATTCTTTCATCACTAGGGTGGCAATGTCATGCTCGTCGTGGTCAATGTAGCTCACATTAGTAAATCCCCGTACTTTAAGTCGATTGAAAACTTTTTCTGTGACATGGGTCTCTTGAGGTACGACACATATAAGTTCTTTCGTTAAGTCTTTCTCAGTGATTTCTCCCTTTGTCCTCGTCTAGCCTTCTGTTTAATTGGTATACTCTTGCCTTTAATGTTCATTTGCCTTCCTATGGACGGGGTTGCATTAGTGCGTCCGGCTTCCGTAGTTGTGCAGACTTTTTGTTGCTGTGCCACGTTATAGCGTTGCCAGGGGAGGTTGTCTAAATGGATATTCAAATTAATTATTAATACCTGATAGTTCTATTTCTCCCACTTGAACTGATAACATCTATTAGTCTTGCTGTTCTGCTCTGTATTTCACCCAGTATCGTCTTTATTCATGTCGCTGTTGTCGTCTTTCATCAACTCTACTCTCTCTCCATCATCATTTTCCGTCTTTTTCTCCCGCTGGCACTGTGTCTCTTTCACCATCTCTCAAGTACTCTCTTCATGCGCTAAAATTCATCATTATATTTAACCACACTATGCCGTATGCTTTCATTTTCGGACAATCCATGATACATATAACGCACTCAGAAGTTGGGGATACACATTATTCTTTCGTCATGGTGGGGTTGAGCGGAGCGGTGGAGCGAGGTAACGCTACAGACTGCGGTGGACTGTCAACTCCCTTGGGTAATGGCGAGACCGTTTCGGGTTCCTTGGTTTCCATTCCATTCGGCCCTACCTCTCGAGGACTTACAAGCTATTCAGCGTATATTTAGTTGCATTAATTTTTCAATATCGTGTGACCGACCATTACTCGATAATTGTTTTCTGTAACATTGTAGTACTTCGAAGGAGACGCTTATCGCTTATGAATATTTTGCTACCTTACTCAAATAGGAATCTCAAACGCTAATGAAACAACTGATAAATGCTCATAGTTCTGTGTGACAGTATATATTGTTCCTAAAAGTTTCTCAGACATTTAGAAGAACACAGGCTGGCTACAAATACACAAACCGCATGACTTCCTTCGTGCAATAGAAGAAAACCTTATATTACAATGATTTCAGACCAAAATTGGGTAAAGGTATTCGGTAAGGTTATTCATATTCGGGTAATGGAAAAACCAGAGGCAAGTAAAAAATCCAATTAAAATTTCTCAAGCCGTTACCGATATACGCGAATCTTACTGACACACTATATTTATATAATTTTTGTGTGTGTGGTAGAGGGTGAGTGAGTGTGTATTTACTGTGTACGTATGTATGGTGACGCTTTATGTCAAATAAAATCGTATTTGTTCGTACAGGATACTGATGTAGATATGAAGAACATCCTTGTTACCTGTATATGTTTGGAATCTTAGCTATGACTATCTACTTAAAAATGTCTCGAATGCATTCGGTTTAATACTTTATATTTTTAATACTTAATTATTGGTTTTGCTGAGAGGTTTACTCATCAGTATCAATAATTATTGAGATTAGAAGAAACTAAATAATAAGCGAAATTTGATCTAAATACCAAATTTGATGTAAACTGTTAGAAGTGTTTCGCAGATACACGAAACATATGTAGGGTCATTAAAATATAATGGATTGTTAACAGTCTGTAGCCATAAACGTTATTTGTCAAGTGCGCCATTGCGACTGATTTAAAACTGTAAATACATTGTTTGCTGAATTCATAGAGCACAGTCGAGGGGTTAAAATGTAGTGCATATTCTGAATGTTACTCGTGTTACTGGCAGTTCATCATCAGGCGGTGTACATGCTTTAGATGTTGCTTACAACATTGTGGAACACGTTTGGAGTTGGTTCACATTTATGATTGATGGTACGTGATTTTTGAAGCATTTTAGTGCTCAATAGATGCCCACATAACACAACACTCGCATTCCACATGTTTTACAAACATATACTGCGTAACTGCAAAAATGCCTTTTATTACCCTGTCAACCCGCGGAGATGCAATTACAGTGACTTTAATAGACTGTATACGCTTCAAATGGTGAAGAAATGGTGTGCAGCAAGGGAATGTAATCAAGGTAAGGAAGTTGTTTTATTCATATTTTTTAAAGTTCTGTGTAGTCTGCAAAATTATTTCGTAAAACTTATTTTTTATTTTTTGTCTGGTTCTGGGAACTGAGCCTTTGTCGCCGTTAGGCAATTATCGTCGTTGGCATAAATGCCAATCTATGCGCAGTGATAATGGGGAGCGCTATAGGCGTACAAATCAGTGATGTTCGTTGACACCGTGACCGAGTTACTATTTTTGATAATGAGTGAAAGTAATAAGCTTCGCACAAGTTAAAATAATGGCCCATATCCACTAATCTGCAAAGGTGGCAAATATTTTTCCTTGTTTACCAAGTACTTTCTTTACTTTAGGAGTGGCTTATAATCACTAAACTAGACTGATGACGTAATAACTGCGACTCGATACATTAACATCCCACCCTGTTACACGACGTCACCATCAAAAATTTTTCAATAGTTTCTTGCTAATTAATAAAAATCGCTATATTTTTTTTTAGGGGGGGGGGGCACGGAAATTTTCTTTTCGGCAGATTGGGGGCGTAACAAACAAATGTTTGGGGACCTCTGTTATAGAGGGACGTGAAGAATCGAATAGATTCCATGTGCTGGTTTGTCTTTTTGTATTGTATAAAAATCTAGTTTTGTTCAAATCTTGATCAAATTGCAATTTCACTGTCCACACAAAATGTTAGCTGCATGGATGCGTGGATGGAAATTTACTAGAGATGTTGACTCCAGTCTCCTGTTGTACGCCAATCGTGAGAAAAATTTGCACACCTGACGTACAGGTGCATTGGAAAATCAATGACTGCCTGTAATATAGTAAGGTACGTGCTGGAGGGTACTTTACCTACAGATTTCCACGCCAGTCTCCAGATTTATTGTGCTCTTAATCAAATCGTTTACATTTGACCTTCAGAATAACAGAAACACTGCTGAAACGTTCAATGTGTGTAAGGCTAAGGGGCCAAACTAATGCGTCCATCGGTCCCTAAACTTACAGACTACAGAAACTAAATTGAAGTCCAGAATGAAATTTTCACTCTGCAGCGGAGTGTGCGCTGATATGAAACTTCCTGGCAGATTAAAATTGTGTGCCGGAACCGGGACTCGAACCTGGGACCTTTGCCTTTCGCGGGAAAGCGCACTACCGACTGTGCTATCCCGACACGACTCACGATGCCACCTTACAACTTTACTTCCGCCAGTACCTCGCCTCCTACTTTCCAAACTTCACAGAAGCTCTCCTGCGAACCCATGCAAGACTAGCACTCCTGGAAGAAAGGATATGGTGGAGACATGGCTTAGCCACAGCCTAAGGGATGTTGCCAGAATGAAATTTTCACTCTGCAGCGGAGTGTGCGCTGATATGAAACTTCCTGGAAGATTAAAATTGTGTGCCGGAACCGGGACTCGAACCTTGGACTTTTGCCTTTCGCTGGCAAGCGCACTACCGACTGTGCTATCCCGACACGACTCACGACGCCGCCTCTCAACTTTACTTCCGCCAGTACCTCGCCTGCTACTTTCCAAACTACACAGAAGCTCTCCTGCGAACCATGCAAGACTAGCACTCCTGGAAGAAAGGATATGGTGGGGACATGGCTTAGCCACAGCCTAAGGGATGTTTCCAGAATGAAATTTTCACCGGCGGAAGTAAAGGTGTGAGGCGGCATCGTGAGTCGTGTCGGGATAGCACAGTCGGTAGTGCGCTTGCCCGCGAAAGGCAAAGGTCCCAGGTTCGAGTCCCGGTTCCGGCACACAATTTTAATCTGCCAGGAAGTTTCTTAAATTGAAGTCGGTTACGCTAAGAATAACGTACGCACTACGTATATTTGCCCGATTGAGGACTCGAACCTCCATCGGAGAGCGGCCGCGCAGTCCGTTGCAAAGCACTTTGAACAACACGACCAATCCGACGCGGCGGAACATTAATGTCTACGTAGGACATCCTTATAAAAGCGGCACCATTTCATTTCACCGATCTCCATGAAAGTTTATATTGGAAGTGATGGGAATAGAGAGAAGGAGGACAAACAGGTGGACAGACGGGTGAATGTAGAGGATATGGACAAAAACAGGAAGTTAGAGGAGACACAATAAGAGAAGATAGTAATAAATAAATACCCGGGCAACACAGGGTTTTCAGCTAGTCGCCTGTAAAACTGTTATTAATACAGCACGAAGAGCACATAAGCAGGGAATTGCAGGTGTAACAATTTCGAAACCCGCTCGTCTATAGGTCGAACCGGAAAATGTGGTGCCGATGGCATAAATGAGGCGCTCATATTTCAAAATATTCACATGTTTGTAAATCTATGGGACTTAACTACTGAGGATATCAGTCCCTAGGCTTACAAACTACTTAAACTAACTTAAACAAACCTAAAGACAACACACACACACACACACACACACACACACACACATACACAAAAGCGCGCGCGAGCGCGCGCGCGTTCGTATTCTAGGGAGAACTCGAAGTTCCGACGGGAAGCAACGCACGCTCCCCAGAAAGGAGCATTACAATGCTAGAACCTTCCACCACGGGCGATCGAAGTACAAGTGGTACCTTGCATTAAGGGATTTTTTCAGGGAACTATTCAATGAAAACCCTATTTAAGGTGTGTTGCCAGGTGCCAGCACTTTAGTTGGCAACGGAAACATCTGTTTATTTTCTCAGAGGACAAGTGAAGCAATTTCACGCTGTATGCTATGTTTCAGAACACTTGCTTTGAAGAAACATCACAAGAACCTGGAATGGAAACAGAAATCACACACTGTAAGTTTATCGCTTTCCAAGTAACGCTAACTTTGGTTTGACCGAAACGAAGATTAGAAAAATACTCAAATATATTCAGCATATGACTAGATAACAACTGTGAAAGACTGCAAGATGAAAAATATTTTTAAAGTAGTTCAAATTAAGGATACTGATCATTTAATTTATCGACACACATACACCCACCCACCCACCAACACACACACACACACACACACACACACAATAACTGGGGCAGGGAAGGTAACTGTAAACCGAAAGAAAACCGTTGATTGACTATAACTTGACTGAGTGGATATTCAGCCGCTGAAGTACGGAAAGGAAAATGCATTACCTTCCCCTGTTGCTATCATTTTTATTCATTTACAAAATAATAGAAACCCCTGCTAGAAGAGAGAATGTCTGATGCTGGCAACGGTCATAGGAACAGAAGATTAACAGGTAAGTCACCTGTTAATTGGAAAGCGGAAGTCAGGCAGGTTGATTTAAGTCATAATCTCGTTTCTTTCTTCCCACAACCGACCATAGGAAGACACAGGCGCTACAAGCTGTCGTATGCAGCATTAATGTATTGTATATCTTATGTTTCCATATTTTGTATGCACCTGTTGGTGGGGGAAATATGTATAACAGTCAATGTCACACAAATTGAGGGACCCACCGCATTCTAACTTGATGAACGGGAATCAGATTTAAGACCTTTAGAGGTAGTGGTTTTGTAAGCTTACATACCTCCATAAAGGTAGAAGTGCATCAACAGAATCAGCTCAACTCCGTCATGCAACCAGCTACAGTGCTCAGTTACCACTTGGAGTAATGACAGCCAACAACAATACGTCATCGTTATTTTCTAAGCTTTCAAAATTCATCTGCATCTCTGTATTCATTTCTTGTTCATACCTGCATGGGGTGCTAAACTGCATAATTATTAACTTAAAGCTAACACCTATTTAATCTCTTTAATTCGTCTCATAGGCGCCGACTACGGGTATGCTCGGTCGCTCAAGCATACGCCAAAATTTTGGTATTATTTTTTCTTTACAATATATTTCTTGACTCATATTGTGGAGACCTTTGATGCCGAATAGCCTCTGATTCTGAAGTGTAAATGCAAAATTTGACAAATACGGTGCGAGAGCTTTGCGAAGTGTGAAATCGAAGTTACACTGTATGATTTGCACGTGTTATGGTTAGCAAATTCAAATGTTCAAATGTCTGTAAATCCATCGGACCAAACTGCGTGGTCATCAGGCCGTAGCTTACAAACTACTTAAACCTAGGTAAATTAACCTACGGACAAACACACACACCCATGCCCCATGGAGGACTCGAACCTCCACGGCGAGCAACCGCGCGCTCCGCAGCGAGATGCTTTAGACCGCTAGGCTACTCCACCGCGGCTTAGCAAATCAGAAGGCAGAGTTCGAATAGAGCATATTAGCTGTAGTTAGCTGATCAGAACACCGCAGCAGTGAAATTTTAAAATACTCTCGTCACGAATGTTCTGTTCCCAACCTAACAATGATCTCGGAATTTGCGATATAATAGAGAAAATTATTTAATGCTGTTCCTGCAATCGTGCTCTATGGCTGGCAGATTATTCTATTTAATCTTGTCCAATAAATTAATTATCCTCGTAAAATTCATCCTTTAAAATAATGACATATTAGTAAAAAAACAAATATACTGTTGACAAGCAAGACAGTAAACATGATTCCTGGTCATTTCACTGGTAGCAATTTAAACTGCACTCTCAAGTCCCTGCCTAAACAGGTACTCTACAAAACTAGTGTCACATTCGCGTACAAACACCAATTATATGTGCCGGCACAGCATATGAGGACATTCCTTTGGTTTTACAATACGATATTCACAACCCTCATTTATTATCGTGGTCATTTCTGTCCCCAGCATGAACATTATCGAATTTATCTCTGGAATGGCTCCGCTCCTGCTCAAAACGTTTTGTATGTTCCCTTAGCAGGTAGTTGTCTTCAAGGAATCGTGTTAGTGTAAATCGTGACATTTTTCATCCTCTTTACTGAATTGCTGTGTGATGAAACAATGGGTTGTAAATCTACTGGTATCGACAAGACGTGGTTTGACAGCAGGCGTATTTAGGAACTATTTTGGTAATAGTGTATAGAAAATAGATCTGTAGAAGAATGAAGCCATGAAGACGATCCGATCCGAAATATTTGATTCCGATAGTGAACACAGTATTAACAATAAAGGTACATCTTTATCTGATATGCATGTCTCAGAAGACGAAAACTCTGAAAATGATTAGGAAAAACGTTGACGTTAAAATAAACATGCTTTTTATGAGTTTTTTGGTAATTTCCAAGGAAACTTGCACTCGAAGTAGTACGGCCGAAATTGATATATATCGCGACTTATTAAGTGTGGAGAACGTATTTCGTGTGTTCTAATTAAGAAAGTGCATATGCAACTGATAGAGTACGGTACTGAAAGACGAATACTTCAATCATTAATGAAGTAAGTGACGTAACCTCTTTGTTATCGGTGGATTTCTAGTAATAACATGTATTTGTACATTACAAAACATTAGTAAATATGGGTATTTATCAATCTCACAAGTGAAGTAACTTTATTATCGGTAGATATCTAATGAAAATGTATTTGTACGTTATGATACACTAGTTCCACATCCATAGTTACACATCCCGCGCATGAATAGCCGCATAATCGAGATTCGATAAATATCGATTTCTGCCGTACAACTTCGAGTATAATCATTCTTAGAAAATAACAGTTTTTTTCTTTTTCTTTTAAAAATACTTGTCGGGGGTGGGGGGTCTGCAGCAGGCGGGCAAAAACCCCCCGCCCTATGGCAATTGACTCTTAATAATGAGGTTTGAAGTCGTCCACATGAGTACGAAAAGAAATCCGTTAAACTTTATTTACAAGATAAATCAAACAAACGTGAATACCGTAAACTCCACAAAACATTTAGGAATTACTACTACTTCAGACTTAAACTGAAAAGAACACGTGGATAATGTCATGAGAAAGGCGAACCAGAGACTGCGTTTTATTGGCAGAACCCTTAAAAGATGCAACAGAACTACTAAAGAAAGAGAATACACTACGCTTGTCCGTCCTTTTTTGGAGTATTGCTGCCCAGGGTGGAATACTTATCAAGTGGGTTTCACGGAGGACATTGAAAGAGTTCAAAGAATGGCAGCTCGTTATGTATTGTCACGATACAGAGGAGACAGCGTCACGGAAATGATACAGGACCTGAGATATGAATTAGTACAAGAACGGCGCTAATCGCTGCGGCGTGAAACTGCAATCGCCAACATTCTCCTCGGAATGCGAAAATATATTGTTGACTCCCACTTACATAGGTAGAAATGATCATCAGAATAAAATATGAGAAATCAGAGTTCAAACGGAGAGATTCAGATGTTCTTTCTTCCCGCGCGCTATTCATGAATGGAATGGGAGATAAATAGTATAAAGGTGGTTCGATGAACCCTCTGCTATCCACTTAAATGTGATTTGCAGAGTATCCAATGTAGATGTAGATACGCCAAAGAGCATACACCAAGATTTCAAAAGTCGGCGCCTATGATTCGTCTTGTTGAGTTAAAACCGATATATTCTCCTTGAATTTGTTATGTATGTAAAAGAAGTTTTCGTGAAAACGAAGCGGCAGCTACTAAAGAAAGAGGCCGTTAGGAACCAGGAAAGTTGTTTCTAGTGTTCTGGTACTGTATCCTTCTAAAATAAAATCTAAAACTAATTTAATTGTGCCCCTTTAGAGACCGACAAATACACCTCTGTTTATTTCTCTATAACTCCGTGATTAATATTCGTGTCTATATTTTATAACGGTCGGGACTCTCTAAAGGTGATACTGGACACCACTAGACTCAAGAGCTAAAAGCAGCTTTTTCTCCAATGAACATCAAAGCAAAGCTTGTGGAACGGCGCGCCGTTTTTCATTAAGAAAGAGTGGAATTACGTGGCGTACGGTCGTCTGTGTTTTAGAGAGAGAGCTTTTGGTGTGCCTCTGAAGTATTAGTAGAGAACGAAAATCTTATTTCTCGTCAGTGAAACTGAACTGGTGATGCAGCGCAGAATTAATTCTGTTACATGCAGAAAGAAGAAGTCCATTACTTTATTAATGATGTAAATTATTAAGCAGTTCAATGTTCCTAATTATCCATTACTCCCCAATAAGATTTGTGCAATTGCGTGAAAGATTTAAAAGCACAGTTTAAAAATTGACATGTGGCAGTTATGACGAAGATCGATTCAAAACGTATTATGAGAGAGGTACGTAATATGCTCTGGACCACTCAAATAGGAAGGTAATAACAACTGCACGTTACAGAAGGCACTACTGAATTTTCCCTGAAACCGCTTGCTTGAATTACCTGCATCACTGCTCCGTCTAACGAAAGCAATTAACTGTGGGCAATGTCATGTTTACTAAGCTACCCTATCATTTATTGTTCCGTATACCAATCGCTAGAAACGGCACTCTCGAAGTCTCGCTTTGTCTCAATGTATGTGCTCTTTCACAGGAACGAACAGATATGTTGAAACGTATGCCAATATATCTATAAACCTGGATGTGTAACTCTGAGCATAGAACTGCTGGATACCTGCGAATTCATATGTTTTGCACGTGTTTTGCTTTTGTCCACCATGTTATAACTTCGAAAAATAGTTTCCATCAATTTGTACGTGACAAACTTTGCTTCGTTGCTTCTTCATTTGAAATTTATCAGTATATGCTATTTAATACGCCGCTATAGGAGTGCAACAGAAACGTAATTTCTTTTCGCATAGAAATACATAGAAATATGTTTTGATGGAACGCTCAGACGGGTGGTCATCATCTAGATACTAGAGAGATCAGTGAAGTTATATAAAACGCGAATATGTGAAGTGCCTTGATGATGTAAAAAATTTTAATTAATAATGATAACAATGATTATGATGATGTAATATGGAAATAAACTTCAACATCCAAGACCAGTAATTATCATACCGCTCACGGCAGTGCGCAGTGTTAATAAGTTCGTAAACGGCACGTGCGAATTTGTGATACTTTAGGGACCCATAACTCAGGTTCTATTCATCTCAGAGTGAAGGGGTAAAGTGCTCTGGATAGATCTTGGTCTAGTGATCATTTGTGTACATATTAGAAGAATGGGTATACTATAGCTATCAAACAGTACATCGTCAAAATTTTCAAAGTTACACACTTGCTGGAGCCCATCCAAACTGAGCAAATCAGATGGCCGTCTAAACGACTTACAAAAGCACCATTCATTCATGGGCGGTTCCTGAGAAAATCTCCATAAATTATGGGTAGAAAATAAATAAAAGAAATTGTGGGGTTGCACTTCGAAACTTTCTATTCATTGCAAATCTCCGAATTTACCACATGTTCTTATGATGATTTTCTCGAGGCCGTTTTTAATCTTTTTTTTCGATATCGTTATCCGTTATGAAGCTCCAGAAGTTGAAACTATCATAGTTTTGCACAAAATCACAAAACTCGACTTTTAGCCGTTTTAGCACCGTGAATCGCAAATATCTAAGTAACTAATCATAGAAAATTGTTCATATATTTACAATACGTCCTGTACACATTTACCTATAACAGGCATTTTTCAGTTTTCGTAAATCTTAGTCTGTTAGCCAGATACGGCCGAAAAACCGCGATATTTTGCTAGAAAAAGTGCATATTGTGCTCAAAGACGGCGTTCGGACAGCTCTGAAACTTACCATTTGATTTTTAAAAAAGGTACTCGGCGAAAAAATCTGATTTTTGAATATCTTAAAGATTGAAGTATTCAGTCGATGAAGGGGTGATTTCTGCTTTCGTTTACTTTACAGTTAATATACAGTTTCTGGTTTAGTGAATTATTGCAACATATTTTAAAGAGTCTGCAGAGGTGAAAACACATTGCGTAAACCTCTTGATTTTAGGTGACACATAGCTGCCTATGAAATGTAGATAAAATATCGAAATTTTATTTATAGAGCAGAATGTTATCTTATGTGGTTCTTGAGATATCAGTCCGTGAATGATAACACACAACAGTAATAGGTTCGAAAATGCTATTTCTGATTGTGAGGTTACTTGAGGAATAGGAAATCACTAAAATGTTATGTGCATGTTGTGTAGGTGTTAATCTGGAAAATGCGAATCCCGTTGTCGGGATACGCTACAAAATCATAATTTTTGGTATCAAAAGATCCAACTGCGTGCATTGGCAAATCTGCACTTCTATTCATGGCAAATCGCCGAAATTTTAACGATGCATTCTAATATTACAGATTCCAAATTTTACTCACCATTGATTTAACGTTATATAAGCACTACACCGTGATGTAACAGGAGAAAGATGGGAACCAGCTGAAAAATGCTCCTGCCGGAGCACAGAAAATGCGAATATGTTCTCTGACACAAAAATGTGAACCAGCTGCCTCAGTCCTCATTCCAACTTCCTCAAAAAAGTTGGTTTATGTTCTAGGAGGCGATCCAATTATGATACTGTAGAAAGATATAAAAAAGCCAAGATCGCTGATCATCAATTTTTATTTAAGACGACCGGTTTCGCTGTACTATGTCAGCATCATCTGGTCCAATAAAATCATTTTACAAGGCCATAATCTTGTAATGTCAATCAGTTGTAATATAACATAATTTACAGTGCATAGGTGCACTATGTCATGACATAGTGCACCTATGCACTGTAAATTATGTTATATTACAACTGATTGACATTACAAGATTATGGCCTTGTAAAAAGATGCTATGTCATGACATAGTGCACCTATGCACTGTAAATTATCTTATATGACAACTGATTGACATTACAAGATTATGGCCTTGTAAAAAGATTTTATTGCACCAGATGATGCTGACATAGTTCAGCGAAACCGATCGTCTTAAATAAAAATTGATGATCAGCGATCTTGGCTTTTTTATATCTTTCTACAATATTCCTCAAAAACATTTTGGCATGCAAACATATTGGCGCTTTTTTCAGCTGAATGTGAGTAGCACAGAGACAGTGCAAACAGGCAGAGAGAGACATATATGATGGAATAAAGGAAGTGTCAGTTCAGGAGAAAGGCATACGCATGAAAACAGCAGTGGGAAGATAAACGATATGTCGGAAGTTAGGAACGGCGGCAACAAAAAAACTAAGACAGATGCATTTAGTAGCAATTGGAGCAAAAGAGAAAACAGTGGGAAACTGAGATGAATGGAGACCATACATAAAGCATGAGCGTGCGGCTCTCCTATACTATAGCACGAAACAATTTGTCCAATTTTTCCCATCCCCAGTACCCGCGTGCTAAAGTCTCCCGGTCTACAAGTCAAACATGGACATATTTCTAAAGGAGACAATCGTGTTTGAAGACAATGAAAGCCGAATCTAAGTGAGAGAGGTAGGATACTGGCAACAGGTCAGGAAGTGAATGTGACAACGTCAGTGTTGCAGAAAGACGATGAAAATGGCAGAAACAGACAGCGGTGAGGAATCGCGAGGTCAAGGGATGAAGATATTGAAAGTTTGACGAAGACAGAAAGCGGCAGTGGAAGAGACAACAAACAAACGGACAGAGACTTATATAGACATTGAAATGTTCAAGTGTTTGTAAAATCTATCGGACCAAACTGCGTGGTCATCAGTCCGTAGCTTACAAACTACTTAAACTAAGTTAAACTAACCTAAGGAGAAACACACACACTTTATTCTTTGTCGCCATCAGTCTCTGTACTGACATAGAAAACATACATGTAGCTTTAACGTACTCGGCGTCTTCCTTTATTACAAAGATTTACATCACACAGTATTCCACTGGAATCCATTTATGAAAGACAGTGTAAAACTATCAGAAACTGCAAAAAAGAAAAATCACAGAGCTAAAGGCTCTTCAAAACACTTTTATCCTTCTTACCAGTTTCGGCAGATTCAGACTGGCTTCTTGCTTACTAAATAACGTTAGGACACACAGGTCGACCATTACTATTGAATAGTATTGAGTACCAGGAACATCCTGCTATCAAGACCCATTTCTTATTAACATTTAGTAAAATGTAAATTCTGATGATGACAAAATGTTCAAATGTTTGTTAAGCTTAAGGGACTTAACTACGGGGTCATCAGTCCCTAAACTTACAAACTACTTACGAACTACCTACAACTAAGGACGGCACAAATATCCATGCCCGAGGGGGGATTCGAACCCCCGACCGTAGTGGTCGTGCAGAGCGTGACTGAAGCGCCTCAGTCCTCTCGGCCACCGCGGCCGGCTGATGATGACAGGCTAGATCTCCATAAACCGGTGGGAAGAATAAAAATTTTAAAGCGATCATCGGCAACATGGGCTTTCTTATGAAACAATTTACAAAACGAATTAGACCGCCCCCACAAGTTGACATATGTAATAAATACGTGTATAAAATTATATTAGAGGAATTTCATGTTGTGGGTAGAAAACAGATCAGATTTTTGTTTGGAAATGTTATGCATAAAAGAAGTCTCTAAACAGATATTACAATTCGCTCCGTATAAATCAATGGTGCAGTGCCTAAGGTTTCGTCGACTGAGGGGTAGATTTATATTCATATTAGGATGTCCGAGGTTAAAATTTAAAAAATATAATTGAAGGAGACATTTTGTTTTGATAATTTCATGCATAAGATAAATTTTAAAAATCCTTAAAGATGTTTCATTATGAAACCATGCTTTTAGTTCATGAATGTATCGTTGCAATTACAAGAAATACTGGAGTAAGAACCACTTTTATCCCGCCACCTTTTCCCGTGTCACTTCCTTCAGTGTTGTGACTTAGCAGGTGGGATTTTACCGTCTTCCTTCCATTTAACGAAATTCCTGGATACTAACTGAACTAGGGAGTTTGGATTAACAGCGAATATGATATAATGTTTTTAATTTATACAATTTTGAAGCTGGCAGATATTAGGGATGCTGGTTACCGTCTTTCACATTGAATCCGGTTAGCAAATATATGAATAAATAACACCATCAGGATTCTATTTCCATTATTTATCAGGCTAATAGTTTAAGCATTTCACTATGCCACCATGCCGCTCCCTAACGTAAACACCGCGATGCATTAAATACTGCCATGACGAGAGGCTGGGTACCAGCACCACATCACTGGTATACGTTGGCTTCAGAGGACACTGAAGCCTCACTCATCGATTGTCAGATTGGCGGCAGAAGCGCCATTGGGACGGACGCTGTTCGCCCTGTCTTGAAGCCACATAATGAAAATGGATTGGAGAATAATGTGTTAATATAAATACCATTACAGAAATAGAGTTTAATTCACTCATCTTAGGGAAAGATCCTGTTGTATAATGGAAGGATAGATGCCAAGATGGCAATTTTTATTTTATTTATTCAAGACGACCGGTTTCCGCATTGTGTTGTCATCTTCTAGTCTCATTGACATTGCTTATTATAGTGCTCCACATAAATTGTGGTAGGTGTCGTGGATAATAGTTACACTCGTATATAAAATCGTGTGCTGGTTACGTCAGAAGTAAAATGGATGGCTGCTCAAAGTTAAAACAGTAAAATGTAGATAAAATAATAACTGGCATAGTGCACCATAGTGAATCTCCATGGAGGAGCTCAACGAGACATGTGCACTATGGTAGTTATTATTTTATGTACGTGTTACTGTTTTAAATTTAACCAGCCATCCATTTCTAACGATCCACCAGCACATGATTTAATATGCAACCATCATCCAGTGCACATAGCAGATTTTATGTGGAGCACTTTAATAAGCAGTTTAATGTCAATGAGACCAAATGATGACACTATAGTGTCGAAACCTGTCGTCTTGAATAAATCAAATAAAAATTGTGATCTTGGAATCTATCCTTCGATAGACTTGCGCATGCAAACACAGAAATATGTAAACTTGCAGCGACTGCAACGCCTATACATGGAAACAGGTGTCTGCTGGCGTAGGCGTTAGATCGGTCAGTGCTGCTACAATTGAATGGAAGGTTATTACGATTTAAGTCGTTTGAACGTGGTGTTACAGTCGGCGCTCGCAGGATGCGATACGAGGCGTGAACGTTCACTTACGACCATTTCACGAGTGCGGAGTGAGTATCGGGAATAAGGTAAATAATAAAATCCCAAACAACGCTTAGGCCGGAAAACAATCCAGCAACAATGGTATCAACGACAATTGAAGAGTATCGTTCAACAGGGCAGAAGTGCCCTTCTGCGAATTGGTGGCCATTTCATAGCTGGATGATCGAAAAGTATCAGCGGGCGAAACATTCAACAAAACATCATCGATATGGGCGTTCGGAGCCGAAGGTCCTCTCGTGTACCATTACTGACTACATGACACAAAGCTTTACGCATCGCCTAGGGCAGGTTGTTGATGACCGGAAACGTGTCACCTGGACTGCCGAGTTTCGTTTCTAAGTGTATCGAGGGATGCAGGTCTACTGGTATAGAGAATCAATGGACCGTGGATTTACCCAGGGGACTGTTCACGCTGATGGAGGTTCTCTAATAATGTTGGGCGTGTGCAGTTGGAGTGATATGAGACCCATGATACGTCAATATACGAGTCTGGCAAGTGACACGTACGTACATATCCTGAGTGATTACCTTCATTCATTCATGCCTATTGTTCATTCTCACGGACACGGGCAATTCCAGTAGGACAATGCGACACTCCAGACGTCCAGAATTGCTGCGATTTATAGAGGTACGCTATTATCCGCTCGGTTAGCCGCATGGTCTAACGCACCGCTTTTCGAGACGGGGAGACGTAACGGCCCCGGTTCGGTGATTAACGAAATGGGTCGGAGTGCCAGCCTGTCTGGATGTGGGTTTTAGGTGGTTTTCCACATCCCCCTAGGTGAATACCAGGCTGGTCCCCAAGTCCCGTCTCAGTTATACGTTTCGCAAACATTTGGTAACACTTTACATTTTCAACACTATACACAGGCATTTGGGGTACACATTTCCTCCTAGGGGGCATGGGGTGGCGGCAGGAAGGGCATTCGGCCACACATTGACACATGCTAAACCCGCGTTTAAAACAATGCCGACCCCGCATGTGCTGGAGGAGGGCCAAAGAGATAGATAGACAGAAAGAGATACACTATTCTGAGTTTAAACACCTCCACCGACGACGAGAGATGAACGTTACGGAGCATATCTGAATTCCTTGAAACCTGTTGGTCTCCATCGCCTCGTACTTTCACAGGTTTATGGACAGCCTTGGAGGATGCTTGGTGTCATTCCTCTTCAGAACTACTCCAGATAATCGTCTTCTAATCCAATTGCGTGCTTATGGAATACAGCCACAGCTGAGCGAATGATTTAGTGATATGTTGTCATAAAAGAGATCGTACGTTATAATTGACGAAAAGTCGTCGAGTAAAAGATAAGTAATATCTGGTATTTCCCAGGAAAATGTCATAGGGCTCCAATGTTTATAAACGACTAGCTGAAAACTCGGCGTTGCCCGGGTACTTACTTATTCCTATCCTTTTTCAGGTATATATTCATTTGTATAGTAGCTGTATGTCTGTAAAATTTCTTGGGAATACAATTAGTAGTAAAGAAGTAATAGATTAAAACTTGGTGCTTGATTGGGCGGTTTTCCATGAACATTACTGTTTATGTGCTCATATCTCATGAACTACGTGTCGTACTGTGATACAATTTAGAAGGTACATTCAGCCATATGTCTAAAATCTGTAAAGTTTCCTACGGCTACAATTTGTAGTGTTAAATTATAAATTGTAATGACATACCGAATTCCGTAGTTTTACTCCATGAACAGCGGAAAAGTAGTTAGTGATGTGGTTGTCAGCGAGAAAAAGTTTAATAAAGGTTTGAAATTATATTTAAAGTTTGTTGCAAGTAGCTAAGTACTGTCATTTTCATATACTGGGTTTATAAAGTTTCGTCGCATTATGTGGCAGTATATTGCGAAACTTATTGTTTATGACGTTATATCTTCTGAACAATGTATCGTATTTCGTTCGTACTCCTATATCAATTGTTATCTCACATAAGGAATATGTGTATAAAATTTGGTTTAAATCGTTCTAGTGGTTTAGGAGCAAATAAACAACATTGTCGCTTAATGCAGCATCTCATTGTTTATGACGTCATGCCTCATGAACTATGTGCTGTACGTAATTCTTACACTTACGGCGACTGTCCGCATAGATTGAAGATTACGTGTAAAAAAAAAAAAAAAAAAAAAAAAAAAAAAAAAAAAAAAAAAAAAAAAAAGGAACAAAACTTGATTTGTATGCAATACGTACACAGAAACACACGGATAATGTGCTTTATACATAAAGATATAACAGACAATCTGAGTAGGTCTTTTAGACTGTTCTCGAATGATGTTTGTCGAAGAAGATCGAATGAAAAATAAATATCTGCATGGGACAAAAATTGGTATTTGACGCTGAATAATAAAAAGTGGAATGTCGTTGCGGCGACATTTATTTGAAAAGTTTCTTTCACCAACTTTCCCTTCCGAATGCGAACATATTTTGCTAGCACCCATGTACATAGGGAGATACGATCAATACAATAAAATAACAGAAATGAGACAGAAAAAAAAGAAATATTTAGGAGTTCCTTATCCCGCGCGGTGTTAGAGAATGGAGCGTTAGAGAAATGTCATAAACGCTGTTAGATGAACCCTCTGCCATGCACTTCCATGTGCCTTGCAGAATGTTTACGTAGATGCAGATGTAGACATTGGTAGAGTCCATGCCACGTCGTGTTGCTTCAATCCTGCGTGCTCGCGAGCGCTCTACACGATACTAGGCAAGTATACCAGTTTGTTTGGCAAATTAATGCCGCTCAACAACGAATTAGGTGCGAGTAATCACACACTAATATCTTCAAAGTAAAGGCCTGAAGATAAATATTACTGACATCGGGAAAAGCTGGAGGCCGGGAAAGTCAGATACTAGATCTTCGTTCACACAAAACTGGTCCTGAACGATGCGAGCTGCATGAAATTAACGTAGTCTGCGACTTCGGGAACGAAATGACCCTCGACGGGTGAAGTAAGTACGACGTAAAAGATATATTTCCATTCAATCTAATGGGATAAAAATTTTGTTTTATCTAAGAAATAGATTTCGGAAAATATGTTTCTAGGACATCTTTCTATGGCACTGAAACGTCGGGAGTGGGAAAATCATAACATAAGTGAACGGCACGTGTTTACTATCTCGTATTAAGGAAAACGGTTGATGCTTAAGAGAAAACATAAGACAACGAATGAGAAGTTTCCCCCAAAACAGATGAATTAAGAAATATATGTAAAAGATTAAGTAGAAGATGGGAGGGAATATTAAGATATATCTTAAGGCATCAGGTAATAACTTTTAGATAATAGAGGGAATTTGTAGAAACTGTAATGGAAGATAAAATGAATAACTGACGATTTTGGGAGCGAGTGATCTCGTAGAATCTGTCGTAAAACTGTTGGTAGCAGCTGTTGTAAAATTGTGGAACTACTATTTTCTCCTGTTATGTAGGTCACAAATTTAAATCATCTCCAGATGGGATTACCATTACAGCCGGCATAATCAGACACGCACTTGCATATTTGAGCTCTGTGATGGAAAAATATCATTAAAATTGCATTTTTACAGTATCATATATATTAATTCTCTTTTTGTGGGTACGCAGTATCTCCCGTATTACCCATCCAAAATTAAAGACTGAGATATGACTTTTAAGGTTTCTTTCTCCAGTAATGAGGAAAAATACACTGGCAGTTTAAAGTTATTGTTTTCACAAAGAAACAGTATTTTGAAAAAAAAAAAATTGTACTGCCGGTAGGCTACATTCTAAGTTGATAAAAGGCGAGCGATCGTAAATGGGACGTGTATTTACGGTTTGCTCTCATCAGCCACCGCGTCGACTATGAAATTACTTTGCGCGACCGATATAGAAGCAATGTAAAAGGTGTTATCTGTTACAACCTGTTTAACAAACATGACGACAGCTCTTGCAGTTGTTTAGCTTCTTTATGCAAGCCCCAAAGAGCTTCTTTGATGCAAGCATAGTTAATCACACGATTTCAGTTATTGCCGTCGATGTGAAGCATAGTTTATCACACGAATGCGGTTATACACGTCGATGTAACGACGAAAAATACACAAATAATTTAACTATCCCAAAAACTCTGGAAATCATACTAGATAAATTAATAAATCATAGTAGATAAATAATGCAGAAGGTCAGATTCTTTGAAGGACACGATTATAGTTACCAGAACCTGTTTTTTTCCGCATGGACAGTTAATGCGTGGCTTTTCATAAGTTTGCTCATTCAGTGATACAGTCAAATAGTAAACGATGAACATAATGTAACTACTAACATTGTTTTGAAAGAAGCTTTGTGAAATAAACAAGTTTTCGAGAAATAGGATTAAAAAGTCAGTATCTGACTTTTATAGGTTTCACAATGAATCATATTCTATTTAATTATATAAATTTTGTTACAATGAGACTAATATTTGTTACTACTACTCAAAGTATATTATACTTTATACATGTGTACTTGCATTTGCCTTTTCTCCATTACTGTCTTACCTATCTGTGATTGATCAGGATAGAGTGCGGGTCAACTAGTTTGTTTTCTGTAAACGAAGGCTCCTGTAAACGAAGGCTTCTGATAGCCGAAGTAAAGGAGATATAGAATTCAGAATGGCTGTGGGAGGAAATGCATTTCTGAAGAAGCGGAATTTATTGGCATCCAAAATGAATTAAAATGTTAGGATGTCCTATCTGAAGGCATTCTTTAGTGTAGCATTGTACGTTAGTGAAACGTGGACGCTAAGGAGACCAGAAAAAAAGCTTACAGAAGCTTTTGAAACATGGTGCTAAAGACGAATTACGAAGATTCGATTGGCAGATAAAATAACTAATTAGAAGGTGCTGAAAAGAATTGGGTAGAAAAGAAGCTTCTGGCATATCCTGACAAGAGAAGGGACCGGCTGGTGGGACATGTTCTGGGACACCATCGAATCGTGCATTTGGCTTTGCAGGGAAGTGTGTGTGCGGGGGAAGGACAGACGAATATAATAAGCAGATTCAAATGAATGTGTGTTTCCGTTATTGTTCAGGGATGAAGAGGCTGGCACATAGTAGAATGACGAGCTGCATTAATCGAGTATCCGTACTGAAGAACACAAACCTGGAAAGAAGACTGAAATTCTTAAAAGAGCAGAAACAATGAGACTGAGGATGATCTAAATCAGATCAACGCTGTGAATGAAGAGTGCAGGAGAGAATAGGAGGCAATGGAAGATATAGATTTCACCCATTCACGCAGGACGAACTGGAGCTGAGAAAATTAGGCAGTGCCTGACAGGCCGTCTATGGGCAACAGTGCAACTCAGATTTCTGCTAACTTGAAACAGACATCTAAAATACAACTATTAACAGCTGCAAAGAAACAGATTAAGAAAAATTTGAACAATTTACCATTTAATAATCCAACGAATATGAATATTGTGGAAGGAGTGGAGGCAGATCACCCGAGGACTGAATGGCGAAGCTACTTGACTTCATGAGATCCTACCAGATTTCTTCAAAGAACTGAGAATTTTAGGAAGAAGGTAGTTGGCTAAATTCTTCACAGAATGCCTCTTTATGAGCACTCTCCCTAAGATCTGGAAAGAATTATTGATAAATCTCTTCTGGGTATTGGACCGCATCGAGAATATATCAAATGTTTCGGTCACTATTGCAAGCGGCCATCTTCTGCGGGTTACGTTTTTTGTTTTTATTTGTTTTGTTAAACACGACAACAAAATTTGTTAGACCGACTTAGGTCACTTAAAATAATTAAAACTGCATTGGCCGACAAGGAAATGTACTTTTGTTTGAATCCTTCTCCAATGAACTAACTGTAATCTGTTTAAGCATTTATCTACCCAAATGTTCAAATGTTTGTATAGTCTATGGGACTTAACTACGGGGTCATCAGTCCCTAAACTTACAAACTACTTTTGAACTAACTAAGACTAAGGACGGCACAAATATCCGTGCCCGAGGGGGGATTCGAACCCCCGACCGTAGTGGTCGTGCAGACCGTGACTGGAGCGCCTCAATCCCCTCGGCCACCGCGGCCGGCTACCCAAATGTAAGGCCATCTATATCTTGTAACCCAGAAACACTATTCTGGTATACGAATATTTAACTTTTGTCTGAGAAGTTCATTTCGTTGCTTCCACGTGATATAGGAAGGTCCGAGGCAGGCAGACTGCGATAACAGCCGGTGTTGAATGGATTGCCGCCGAGAGTCCAATTACGGACTCGTGCCTCACGGCACAGATTTTCTGGAAGATAAGAGTTGCTGTCGATACTACGGAAGTGACCCAAATTGCAGCACAATAATTTCGACCAAGCTCAGTGGCGAGCGCTGCAAGTCGATAGCAGCAATTTACAAAATAGATTTATTGCCTCGCATCGCGTTTTCCGCTTATATTCTGCCGCTATCTAAGTTTATTTCTGAAATAGTAAATTTTCTTCGCAATCGCCGTAGCAGCGAAGTTGAAGCGCAGTAGGATGTCTATGCACATTTTTCAGTACAAAGAAATATCAGACTTTACATGGGGAGAGAATCAATCATGGAAGCAGGAGACTACGTAGCAGTATTCCTTCTTTTGTTATGAACAAAAATTGGAAGTATGTATTAAAACGTAACTAGAATACGAAAAATTTAGCTGATAAAATTTTCCTATCTAAAATGTAGCCAAGAAGAGAAAATGAAAATCATTTCAAGAATGTGTTGTATTTAGTGGCACAGATGCAATAGCTTCTCCAGACTGTGTGGTGTACAATGTATCTTAACCCTCAAAAACATGGACTGCAGAATACAGTATTATTTCAATAACATTTTCTGATTTACTTTAATAAAAATTATATCTAATATCCTCACTGGAGATATTGGCGTAACAGCTTAAAATCTTTTTGCAAACCAGTGATATCCTCCAAAAACGGTATAAGAGAATCAAAAGGATATGAGAACGGTGTTGGAAATGCAAAATGTAGCTTCCAGAACTGAACACTGAGGTTCCCATTGCATCATTTTAATCCATATCGTAAATGGTAAATAGTATCGTAATAAATGACAGTTGAGAGTGCATCCACAAATGGTTATGTACAGAACCAATGCTTGAATATAGAAAAAAAGCTTTATATTCAAGTTTAGTTGATCTTTTAAGTTCTCATAACTTCCTCTCCAATACAAAGTTTGATTTCAGAAGTGGTTCAACAATCGAAAATGCTAGAATGCTACGTCCTCGGTGTTTTTTTATGTACTAGATGTATTAAATAAAAGGCTGCGACCGCTTTGCGTGTTCTTCGATTTAACATAGGCGTCTGACTGAATTGGTCACGAAATATAGTTGCATAAGTTGATTTACAGGAGTAGCAGACAGTTGATTCACCTCTTATTTTAATAACAGACACCAAAAGGTAACTGTCTGCAGTGTTGAAAATGGCTGTGATAAGCACTCACAATGTGGAACAATTAAGTGAGGGGTGCCCCAGGTGCCTGTTCTAGAACCTCTGTTGCTTCCTATTTATGTAAGTGATATGCCGCCCAGTATAACACACAATTCTATAATATCTTCGTTTGCTGATGCACTAGATTGGTAGTAAATGATGATGTTTTCAATATTGACAGTAACGAATAATGCAGTAAAAGCAATAAGTTCACGGCTTGTAGAAGATGGAGGTTAAATTACAGCAAGACTGAGACGTTACATAATAGGCGTATGATGAGATTAAACAGTTCAAATTTCTAGGTATTCACATACACAGTACGCTATTTCGGAGACCCCAAATTCAGCCCCATGTTAAAAATTAAATGCTAGTTTATTTACCATTATATACTCTCTGAAATGTGATCGTTGAACACGAAAAATAGCCTAATTTGTTTCCTTTCATTAGTTTATGATGTATGCTATTTCTTAATTAATTAATGATTTTTTTTATTTTTTTTTTATTTTTTTGAATAGCTCCTCTGAATCAACGAGGGTATTTATTGTGCAGGAATGGGCGGTTCGAGCAATACGTCAGCCCTTGTTCAGTAATCTAGCATATTCTAATATCGCATTCTCAATAAAAAATTTCTTTAAAGTTGTTTGTTGTTAATAATACCTGCTTATTCACAAGAGTTAACAATTTTAACCCAGTTAATACTAGCGAAAGATTCAATCTCTATTTGGCGCTATGCTCCGATGTGCGATGCCGTTCCCCGTCGGGAGTTTCGAATCCCCCCTCGGTCATGGATATATTTGTCTTTCAGTGTAAGGTAGTTCAGAAGTAGTTTGTACGTTTAGGGACTGATGACCCTGCAGGATATGGTATTGTAGACAGCTGCATCAAACCAGTCTCCGGACTGAAGACCACAACAACAACAACGACCCTGCAGTTAAGTCTCTTAAGCTTAACAAACGTTTGAACATTTATTCAATTTACATTTCAGCTCGCACTTCCTTGACCCTTTTACAGGAAGTTGTCCTGTATTCTGTCGCATCCATTTTCAACAAGCTGTCACAAGTACTCATAAAGCTTAGTAGATCGATAAATATGAATGAAACGTAGCGTGGAGAATAGCAAGGTCACGGTGGTAAGCATAGGGGACATCGAGGACAAGGACTAACCCATATTAAGGGATATTTAAATAGTGGACAACTTTAAATACCTGGAAAGTAAACTAATGAAGAATGCTCATATTGAGGCAGAAATCTGTAAAAGAACATAATAGAGCAGTGCATTTTGTCAGTGTGTGAGAGATTTAGAAGCAAGCAGGGAGGTGCCAATGTGGTGTATGTGGCAGTTGCTGATTGGCGGCCTTGAATGCTACGCAAAGGCTTCCACGCGTGTGTGCGTGCGTGTATGTGTGTGTGTGTGTGGGGGGGGGGGGGGTTCACATAACATACTAACGATTTTAAATTTTAAACTAGACTAATGTCTTCCAGTAGTTGAAAGATTTATTATCGACTGACTGAATTATCAGCCTAAAATATGATTTTGTTGAAAACCTTGATAGTATAAGTGAACAGATAGACGGAGTGGTAATGGGTACGCCCCTTTCACCTGTAGGAGCTGACATATTTATGGAAGCCTTTGAACAGATAGCACTGAACACCGCACGGCTTGGCCCACGCTGTTGGCTGAGGTTTGTTGACGACACGTTCGACATATGGCCGCATGGAGAAGTAGAACTAAGCAGATTCCACCAGTATCTCAACAGCTTACACAAGAACATACAGTTTACGGTGGAGATAGAAACTAATGGAGCTATTCCTTTTCTGAATGTCGAAGTGTACAGAACATATAACGGTACTCTAGGACACAGAGTCTACAGGTAACCGATGCACACCAATAGGTACCTGCATACAGATTCTCATCATCATCCTACACAGAAGAACGCTGCATTATGTACGCTGACAACATGAACTCACAGGATTAGCAACGTTGACAATTTACAACAAGAACTGAGTCACTTGAAGACAACATTCCACGCGAATGCATACAGCAAAATGTTCAAATGTTTGTTAAGCTTATGGGACTTAACTACGGGCTCATCAGTCCCTAAACTTACAAACTACTTATGAACTAGCTAACCCTAAGGGCGGCACAAATATCCATGCCCGAGGGGGGATTCGAAACCCCGACCGTAGTGACCGTGCAGACCGTGACTGGAGCGCCTCAGTCCCCTCAACCACCGCGGCCAGCTGCATACAGCAACAGGGTCATACTACAAGCTATGAGGTTCAAGGAAAATCTGAAATGATGCAGAAGAAAGGCTGCCAATAGCTCGTCTACCTTATGTGAGAGACGTCAGCGAACGTATAGGCGAGGTCCTCATCCGAGGAGGAATCAAACCGATTTTCGAGAGTGGCCGCAAGACCCGTGACCTTTTGAAGCCCACGAAGGATACCATAAATTCTCTTCACACTGTAAGCGTGTATGAACTCCAATGCGAGTTTATTTTCGTAAAACCGGGAGACCTATCACGACTTTTGTTTCGGGACATGAACGTTACATACGATTGGGACAAGTCAATAAGTCAGCTGTGGCAGAACACCAGAAAGAATGCGGCGGTACTATTAACTTCCGAGAACCTCGCGTGCTTGCCCGGGAACCTTGGATGCAACAACGCAAAATAAGAGAAGCTATCGAAATAATTACGCGACCTAACAACATAAATAGGGAGGGTGGCTACAAGTTACCTGCGACGTGAATGCCGGCAATCCCTGCCCAGCAGACCGCGTGTGTGCGCCAGCGGCTCCACTTGACCCGGGCTCTGCAGTGTAAACAGCGGCCACAGCAGAACTGAGGCGCGGCCTGAACGTTCGCAGCAGGAAACACCAGCCCCTGGATGGTAGTGGCATGAGTGGTTGTTGCCTTCCAATCAGACATCAGATTTTGACTACCTATGACTTACAGGGTAGAAAACGTAAAGCCTGCTGATACGCTACTGCCAGCCTATCACCATCTTAGATGTATGACGTCCGTATTAGATAACCATAAATTTCACAATATTTACGGGTGTACATTCAGCAGCAGGCGACTGTTAACCGTCCTGAAGAGGACCACTGCATAGTGGTCGTAACGTCGGCAATTCATTTCCTAAGAGTTTTAATATGACGCGCTATAATACCCAGAATTGTTTTATCCAACTCGAATCCCTCCTTGGGCATGGATGTTTGTGTCGTCTTTAGTAAAAGATATTTCATAAGAAGTTTGTAAGTGTAGGGACTGATGACCCCGCAGTTAAGCCCCTTAAGATTGACAAACATTTGAACTTTCTCCTTTTTTTTTTTTTTTTTTTTTTTTTTTTTAAATCGAAACTTGATGGTATGTCTTTAGCATTACGAACTACTTGCTAAAAGAAAATATACTGTATACCTCAAGCTGCCTCCTTCAGTACTATCTAACAGACTGGAAACATAGTATTAGAAAAAAACATTTCACGGAAATCTGCAAACAGGGCAGAAGGAGAATAAAGAAACGATAATAGAAATGCCGCCTTTATATGGCATATGAACTACCTCGTCCATACGTTTGAACCGTATAAAACACACACTTACGCTTTAGAAACACTAAAGACACAATTTCATTCATTTTCCTTAGAACTGGATAACAGACACCTACTACGCGGAGACTATACTGTTGTGTGTTTAAAGAGCAGGAGGATCCTGCCCTTAACAAAATAATGCTTCTCGTGCGTACCTTGCGGATTAGTATGCCAGAAAGAAAGTATATAGAGGAGAAATAGCTTTTCAGATTTAATTATAGCTTCTCCACCGAGTGTACTATAATTTGAAACTTCGTGGTAGAGAGGTATTGATCGAGGATACACATTTATGACAGGTTTGTCTGGATATCTCAGTTGCCCGCGAAAGATCATAGTTTTGTATTATTCTCAAGCATTCTATCTTCCAGGTAATTTTCTATCCACGGACAGTCCACTGCCGAGTGAAATTTCATTCTCGAATGCTTATATTTACACCCTTTTCTATGCAGAGGTATACACCCACTAGTTCGTTATGGTTTCACAGCCGCAAGTCCAGTCACTAGCGTCCACAGATTAACAAAGAGGTTCTTCCGATGTCCCTGAGAGAGCTTTGAAATCCAAGCATTCCTAGGTATACAGAGGGCTGGTCTTCCCTTCAGTTAAATTGAGGTCCGGACTGGCATAACAATGCTGCATATTTAGCCCAGTTAGATTTTATGAAATCCAGTATGTATCATTGTCGTCTGGATAGGATAAAATCTGCAAGCCATCTCCAGGGTGTTTCGATTAGTAATTTCCCAAACAAGTCTACTGAACTAACAAATTGTTCCAGACATCATGTTTGTTGACATAACTGTTCTGAAGACCAGGTTCTGTTATTTCTATTTACACTATCAAAATGGAAATAGCAATAATACACAAATTATAATATATCGCTTGATTTACTGTGACGTCGTAAGTCATTGCTAACTTACACCAATGAATAACTTCCTAAGGTACAGAGATTTACTACTTGAAGGACGTAAGAACCAGTTTGACAACCTATAGGAACAGAAAAGTGTGACTGAATTTCAATGCAAACGCTGAGCATCTATTGAGTAGAGAATAGATTTCCTCTTTCGGTGGTAAGCGAATGCAAGAAACAAGTTTTAAGAAGTGGAACAGTAGAAGTTGTAGCGTACGACTTCCTCCTCTCTCTCTCTCTCTGGCAGGCCTAATCCTTGCTAGCAAAAGGAACAGCAAAGAGAAAAGACGGAGGAAGGGATAAGCAGAAGACGATTAACGCCAAGCTCTTTACATTAAGCCGTGTTTCACAACTGGTTCGGGCTTAACACTCAGAATTATTCAAACAGCACTGATGGCTTCAATCGTCTTATCACGGTTCATCGATTCTGACAAAATTTCTCGCATCCTTCTGATGATACAATATAATGTAAGTTTTTGTAGGTTGACCTATAGTATTTTATTTTATATGTACCTATGTAACTTTTACATCACCGAAGTAATTAAAAATTCCTATATTATTGTAAAAATTCTTTTCGAATGGATACTTAGCCCAAGTACCAAAATTTCGAGTGTTGTTTCAAACAAATGTATTTCTTCCAAACTCGACATTTTTTTTCAGTTTACTATACAGGATGAATCTAAATTCGAGCACTCGGTCTTCTCAGTGCGAGTCCTCACCTTCTAACAATGAAAAATGTCTTCCACAAAATTTCATCCAGTGCATATTTCTGACTGTAAATTGACGTCAAAGACTGAGATGGTTGTGTGTTCCATACATCAGTGTGTTTCATAATTACACCAACAAACTTGTAAGGGATGTATCAGGTGTCTTGAGGAACAAAATGAGCATGGAAACCCATGCCCGGAAACGCCATTCAACGACGCTACGAAGAGTCCAAGTTCCAGGCACCAGCTCCTGCCGCTAGACGTCCCCTCCAGCAACTTCCCCTCTCTGTAGCGTCATTGGATGACGTTTCCGGGCATGGGTTTCTAGGCTCACTTTGTTCCTCAAGACGCCTCCCACATCCTCTAGAAGTTTTTGATGTGGTAGTGTAATTCTCAAACACACTGACGTATAGGACACACACCCATATCAATATTTATTGCCGAAAATATATGCAGGACGAAATTTTGTGAGAGACTTTTTTTTTAATGCTAGCATGTGAGGAATCGCGTTGCGAAGCCCGAGTGCGCGAATTTAGATTCACCCTGTATATTCCAAAGTACAGAGTGGAGCCTTGCAGCAGTCCTAATCTCTTGTTTCCTGGAGAGACATTGTGTACATCGCCTGCTTGGGCTTCTTCCTTGTATGTGTTTCCCAGCTGCATATAAGTACACATCAGGAATTCAACTTTCTCTTGGTATGTATTATGGTAAATGCTTGCCTTCCCCTTCTTTGTTGATGGTAGCTTTACGTGAGCAAGGCGAGAAGGTACTGATTTACATTTTCCCCCATTGTGTTGTTCCATATTACAACTCTTTACTGTTGCACCACCTAAAGGAAGAAAAATACTGTACTATCTTTTGAGTGACATAGTGCCTGAACATACTTTTCTCTCCGCTGTTTGAACCGCTCTACACTATCGAATACAAAAGTTTATACAAAGATACTAAAAGCTGTGTGTGTGTTGTGGATGTTGAACCTATCGTTAAATCAGACAAATTGTTCATTAACACAGCAATTTGGTTTAATTATGGCCTTGATATTGATGTATGTACTATTAAATAAGAAACAGTGCATTAAACTGATTATGTGCGCAACGGATATTTTTAAACACAAAACAACTGTGACAAGTCACCGTTTGAAACAGACACTGACTATACTCAAAAATTTTGACTGCGAGAATGATATTAAAAAACCACAAATCACTTTCTTAATGCTTGACTGTGAGAATTTTTATGCAGATCAGTTTCTGATTATTGAAATTTAAATTAACTATCATTTACTATGGCACCAATAACGAAATCTGTTCAACAATATTATTCAAATCAATACTGCACTTTAAATCCACTAATAATTAATTATTAAATGAAGGAAGTAGGTTAATTTTCTAACTACGTAAATGAAACAGGAAAGAAAGGTCAAGTTACTTATTATTAATAATCAGCATTACATTACCTACATAATACAACTTCTGACTTGCTGGCAAAGCAGCCTCTGCTCTACATCGGAGCCATACACACAACTCAACCGCTCTGTAAGCGAGCTGAACCACAAGTGTTACTCTCTCTCAGCGCGAGCTACAATGCTATGCAATACATGATCTTTGCCAAAGATGAAACTTCACACATATCGATACATACAGTAGAAGCGATATTATACATTTTCTTGCAAGCAAGTTACTCGATACAAAACAGGAGGTACAAAATTGGACATTTTCTTACAAAAATAATTTTTATGGACACGTTTCAATACGAACAAAATGAAACAAATAGCAATTTTCTATGTGCGCAATTAAGCGAATTTGTATGTTATTTGGTGTTTTATTAATGAACATGTACAGAGTCCAGTTTATTTGCTACAGTAAATACCGTCATTGAGGTTGTCTGTCACAGTCAGGAGAAGAAGTATACAAAACCGTTAAAGCACAAGACAATACTGAACTGAAACAATTGTGCAATATCCTGTGTATTGGGTGTCAAAGGTTCGGCACCAATGTGTTCATAAATTTGTCGGTAGATTGCAGCATCTTAGAGACGAGGATCATTCGTTTTCCAGTAAACGCATTTGTATGTGGGATACCTACGTCCCATTTTTTAATAATTGATGAATAAAATCTTTCCAGTAGTCATACTTTTGGCAGTTTTCACTTCCGTCAGGAGAGCTGATAAATCATATCCAAGAATTAGTCACTGATATTTAACCATACAGGGTAGAAATCGGTTACGAATATCCTATTATGAAACTCCGTTTAGTCTTAAGAAACACCACGAAGCCGCTGCGTATTCGTAAATAAAACTCAGCCTTAAACGCGCCTATAAAACATTACACTCGACTTCAGAAAAACTGGAAACCTCTAAAGACTAGAAATTGGAAGTTCACAGGACATGTTCAGTAGTAGGTTCTGCAGAAATGATTAGCATTTGAAGTATGGCGCTGCTACACACCTCGTCATTGGACAGAGATGTATGGATAATTGGAATTTTACACTTCATGAGGCTTCCAAGTATTGCCAAAGCGTATCTGGCGTAGCAGCGGGTGTTGTTTGCTTGTTTCGCAGTCGTCGACGAGACGTATTCGATAGGCGAGAGATCTCGAGGATAGAAACAATGAAATTCGATGGGCATAGAAGAGTTGTTGAATATTGCGTGCCACATGTGGTGGCGCATTGTCCTTTTGAAATGGGCTCTCCGCATGCTACGAGTGTATCTGACGACAACAGGCTTGTTAGTTTACCGGACGTGCGTAACTAGAGAGGGGGAGGGGCATATCTCCAGACTGTAATACGTCCACAGTACTGGAACAGACATGGATGCTAGAACATACATGTAAAATTTTTGACTACATAGGTTTCTGATCATGTACAAAATAATGTCACTGTTTCGGCACAATAGGATTTAAATATAACGTTTGTCAATCGAATAGGCACAATGACATTTCAGACTAAAGGGTATTGACTCATTATAGTTCTGAAAGCATATGTATCTATCAAGAGCACAATTTTATTTTGGTCACTGAATGTAAAAGAACCATGAAATATACCTAATCACTGGTAATGAACCTGTGGACAACGTTTGCAATGGGAGGCACTGAATAGTATAAGCACACGAATAGCACAGTAGCTCCTAACATTCATTTTAGGTCTGCACACGAATAGCCAGTTATCCCCTAACATTCATTTTAGGTCTGCACACGAACACAAAACACTGTAAGATTTCACCACACTGTAGGCGAGCTGGCTGGTTGCATTGAAGTTGAAGTCATGGGGAAAAGGTTCTGATGTATTACTCCATGCAATTCGACAACCAAGTGTGCTCCAACCAACGGAGCTATTAGCAGATTGCATCAGCATAGCCAAAATTAGATCAAAATGGTGGTGGTTGGCCAAGGCTGCGATGGACAGTACTATGTGGCCAAACATCATCCAACAAACATCTTCATTAAAAGGCCCAAAACCAGTGGTGTATAATAGCACGTCCATTGTTCTGTGTGCATTCTGGAATCTCGTGTGCGAAATCGCCAGTTCCCATGCGTGTCCAAAGTACATGAAATAAAGCATTTTACACACAAATTACTAACATAGTCATGATATTTCAGCTTACACTGAAAGAAAAGTCATTGATTAGTACATGTCTATACTTTGCCCCAAATTCAAGTGGTACAGATGGGGTCATGGTATTAAACCATATTTTTACATTACAAGTAGTGTCTTGAAGACGGATACATTTGAATACTAATGAGTAGTTTAATTCTTATACTAGAGTATCTACAAAATTAGTGTCATTTCATATAGGCATAAGGCTTTACATACTATGTACATATTACTTTACAAAAACATAATCGTATGAAATACATTCAGGATGCTTGTCATCAATTTGGCATTAGGTCATGTAAAGTAAATTTGTTGTCATAATTAGAGCGATTAACGTGAAGCCACTTCAAATAACTTAACATTCCAATTACCACTAGTTTACATCACTATGGTGGGGATTGAATTACCACCAAATTATAACAATCAAATTACATATGTTGCCATGGCCTGGCTTTTAATTTACCTATACATTTCATTGCCTTAAGGTATAACACATCATGGAAAATTCATGAGAATATCAAAAGAGGTTCAAGTAATCAGGTCATGTCTGTGTCTGTCTGAGTCAACAGTAGGGTCAAACGAAACAATTAAGGCAAATTTTGGCACAGTAATAGATGTACTACCATGCGCAAAAATATCCGAACGACCTGAATTGCGTTTCGCCTCATGTGCATGCAACACAACTAACGTACGTGTGTGCGGGTGCTCTGCTCGCTCCGCGGTATAGTCGTTCGACTATTCATAATGGATCCACTGCAGACAACTGCTCTTTATGACAATCACTCCAGTTGTAAATTAACACCACGATTTTGCAAATACAAGGAAACACGTTATTAAGTTCTTAACGTTTATTAAATCCAATTTATTACAATGACATATCTTAAGTATTATCACACTTATTACAGTCTCATATAACAAACTCCGTCACATAAAACATTAATTAATCCTTGAACAACATTTAATATTGTTACAAACAACCGATTTTACTATATTATCGGAAATCCTAAAGTCCTGTAGAAATTCGAAGTACTTTTGTTCTCTAAATAGTTTTCTCACAATTGCGAAACGTCGTTCCACTGGCGAGCGGATTTTTATTAACCGATTGTAGAACTAACCAGATAATAAAAACTCAATTAACAGCAGCAAACGCACTATGGAAACTTCAATATTAACTGCGTATCACCATCATTTTCTCCGCATTCATACCTGAACTAATATTTGTACACATCTTTGAACTTGATATGACAAACACCTTGTTCTGGAATCAAACCAACCACCTGTAGCCATAGCTAACCAAGCAATGCATTCATGTGTTATAGATACCTGATTATGCCTAAGATTGTCACAGCTGACGAAGTATAAAGATGTGTGAAATATTCGAGATTCCCTCACAAATATCAGAACGGGCAAATCAAATCATATAAAAGGCAAATTCTTAAAATATTTTTATTTATTTACTTATTTTTTTACTGAACCAGGAACTTAATAATCACCGTTATGTCCCTAATCACAAGTTCCCAGACTCAGTGCTGTGTGGGACTGACATACGAGGCTGCTCCTGTCGGAGTTTCGAGTCCTTCATCGGTCAGGGGTGTGTGTTTTGTCCTTAGATTAGATTAAGCAGTTCTAAGCCCAGGGACTGATGACCACAGTAGTTTGGTCCCATAGATTTACAAACATTTGATTTTGAGTTACATACCCGGTATCTGAATGGAAGATAACTAAGTGAAGTCAGATGTTAGTAGTCTAATTATTTCACCAGCAGCGGGACGTTTGAATCTGTAATCAGGACATAATTACGTTATGCGTCACCGGGAATCGAACCCCGAACCTACTGGTGTCCTTTCTAAGCACGAATGGACGTTAAATCTCAAATGTTAACTCAACAGGAATGACGATACGTGCGTGTCTGACTAGTAACAACAGCACATATCGTTGTTATAATAATAATAAAAATAATAATAATAATTTCGTGTGGCTCAGAGTCCTGGTGTGTGTCATCCAACTATACGCCACTTCAGAGACTTGCATGTCCCTAACCTGCCCCAATTATCCAACCGGGAAAGGCGACCTACAGTTTAACGTGGAATCCAAACCACGTGTAGTTTATGACACACATTGTTGAGACGTGAATGTTGGGTTAAATCACAGATTGAGTAGGTTTCGAACCCGCGACCCTTTAGTTAGCATTCAAGCGCTTTACCCCAAGACCACGGCACCTCCTTAGCTCGCGTAGATAAGGTACGAAGAGACATTCAAAATAATTTTTGTTAGTAGTCCAGTGTGTTCTATCTAGGGCGTCAAATGAAATTATGAATATTTTGTGCTGGACCTGGATTCGAATCCATAAACGTGCCTTTCGTGGAGACCTAGAGGAGTCGGCAGGCTTGGAGAAAGCAACGAAATGATTCAACTATATGATTCCGAGAGGGTCGAGTGCGAAAAAGAGGAGATCCGAATTAGTATCCTAGTCCAGCACCAAAATTTTTAACGTCTCAAGTTAAATTCAATGCCGGCCGCGGTGGCCGAGGGGACTAAGGCGCTTCAGTCATGGTCTGCACGGCTACTACGGTCGGGGATTCGAATCCCCCCTCGGGTATAGTTAGTAAGTAATTCATAAGTAGTTTGTAAGTTAAGTCCCATAGACTATACAAACAAAAATAAAATAAAAATTAAATTCAATACGAGACACATGACCTTAAAGGACCATTGGTTTATAAAATTGAATAAAGTTTTGTAATATAAAAGAAAAGCTTTCTAGCGACAGAGTTACTGGTTGCCGTGTATTCTGCCTGTTACTGGCAACGATAAATCGGCTCTGTCCGAGCTGATGGCGAAATAATTCGGTTTAATACGGATTGTTAACTACGGTGCAACTTGACGTTCTTCACTTGGTGTTACAAGAGGTGAAGTAAACATGATCGTGCCAGTTAAAAATATACACCTATTGGGTGCAATCGAACGCACAAATGACAGATTCTAAACTACAACCGATCCACCAGACTACTACGTCAATGTAACGGAAACTGCACTTAGCATATCGATTAGACGCAGTTAAGACAATTTGGTGCTCAATGAAATGATTAACTATAAGCAAGCATCTGACACAGAAATTATACTAGTCTCATGTTAAGACTTTTTACTCATTTTTGGAAGTAGTTGTCCAAGCGTCAAGAAAATGTAGTTCTCGACAAATCGACTTCAACATGGTTCGGCGACAGCTTTAACTCGAAAGGAATCGGTTTCTACACGCACGGAATCGGTAAACCACCTGAGCATTGTAAGTCACTTTCAGAGGATATGAGAGAATGCCGTCCTGGAAACAGCTAAACACTTTTTGACTGAGTAGTTTTGTTAAGAATTCCCTATTGATTTTCAATCTGGATACCTGTAGCTCTGTCAGGGAAGAGCTAAAAATATTTGCTCTCACCACGATTGGCATCGAAAGTTGACAGCACGTTCGTTTCGCAGGCGACTACGTTACCCGAAGGCTAGCGAGGACTTCGGGTATTTGGTTCCTCCTTACTGGCCGACAAGTTAGGAGACCAGATCAGGCGTAACTTTAAAAGAAGAGATTGGTTGTAATTTTCGTGTGGAACGAATTTCCTGGACCCAAAAATATGAATTAATTACTTTATGTCACACCTTAAGTGAAAATCACTCAGATTATTGAATGGAAATGACATAAAAAATCAAGTGAATCTATCAGGTTAATTCTGTGCTTACCAGGAAGTAACTCCCCGCTCACAGAGTTGCCAAGCGTATTCTGCTATGTTGCCAATTCTCCATTAGACTAGCGACAGGCAGAATACGTTTGCCGGGCGGTCTGTGTTCCTCGCGCTGCCTTAGCGCTGACGGAGATAGCGGCTTCGAAGGCGCGGCGCAGCCTGCCACTGTGTTGACTGAGAAGAGATATACCCAGCATAGAAGAATAAGTCTTCATCGATTTCTTTAACTATAGCATCACGAGACGTTATTAACATTTTCTGCACAATACTTTTTAATGTTATATACCTGAATACTATTTTCCTTATGAATTTTTTCGTTGGCACCACCTCTAACACATAACTGCAGAAATGTAAAGATAGAATTACCCTGATTACAAAATGCAAACTTCAGAAACATATTTCACAAGTTTCGAGCACATAGTTTCCAATCAGACAAACCGTGCAAATCGATATTTTCCAGTGATTGAAAAATAGATCATCCGCGAAAAAATTAAGCATTTGAACAATTTCAATGATAATTCGATTCAAGCTTATAAGTTACAGGAGAAGCATTTGTGATAAGAATATGAGACAAAAAGAAAAAGTCGCGAAAGTAATGTTTAGAATATGTAATTCATTCTATAAAATCGAAATGGACCATAAGTATGGTCTACTCGTAAAGATTACAGTGTAACTGCTGGTGATGCTGTTTAAATAAAAGTGAAAAGCATCTGATGAATGAACTCTCCAGTTTCCAGTCTCCCAGAAACAGAGAGGTGCGAAAGAAACAGGAAGAGGTTGCCCTAAGAGTGCGTGAGATGGGATTACTGTATAGTATCTCGCAATTGGTATAGTTTGTTCGTAGTTCTAGGCTGACGCCCATCGCGGACAATAATTATCGATTAACTGTTACAATACGCTGAAATGTTGGAAAGATGTCACTAACCCACTGGAAAGCGATCATTTTCATTTTGTTTTAGAGTGAGAAGTGATATTAACGCTTTAAAATAGGTCCTGTATTTATCAAATGGTCACCCGATGCAGTTGTTTATCGGCTTTTACTTGAATGTCACGCAGAAAGCGACGTTCAGCTCTGTAACAACTGCTGACTTCTTAAAATACCACAATAATATGGCCTTGCAGAGGTGGACTGTTTTTGATATTGCCTTGGAAAGTCTTACCCTCCAGAGGACTGCACCAGTTCACGCGAAAACAAGAAGGAAGATGAGCGTTTAACGTCCCGTCGACAGAGTGGTCATTAGAGACGGAAGTTCATCAGATGGGACTTCTTTTCCCTAGCTTTTACAGCAGTCTACCTTCTACAAGGTCCGATTACAATGAACGTCTGTAGAAGTTCACTATAGTTAAAGGGTTAATTACTCATTTGGCATTTAATATCTGTGTAGGAGCCATTTTACAATCATAGGTCTTACGGAAGAAATGATTTATGTTTCATTTCGAAATATTTTATTAATTTCACCATCCTTACTTCTTCTAATTTTGTTACCTTACCAACATTCGAAATTTTCATGTTAACTAGGTAAACCTGGCTACGCTTTACTGTAGCTCAGTCTGGTATGAAATTAATGGGACAGTAAGCAAAAGTATTCTTGCTAACATAGAGGTACCGAGAAAATACATCAGTCTAATGAGAACATAATATTTTGTTCCCCTTTTCCTACTTACACATTGAAATGGGTTACCAAATCTGGAATGTGGCATATATAGTAGGCTATTATGCTATGTTTAAAATTGGGTTCGAATTGTTTTCAATCTGGATGATTGTAATGTTCAAATAGAATTTTCCGTCGTTGTTCTTACAAAACATTTGTTATTATTTTGAAATTATAGCATGCATATAATTAAATTTCAAGTTTAGGTCACGTGATCAAAAACGCTCTGTTATTGGCTTAAGCTCTGGTGATTTCACACAACACGAGGAAGAAGTAGCCATATGCGTGTTAGAGCAGTGTTAGCGAAGGTTACTAAATTTGTCCTGACTTTTTCTGTGTACAATTAAGTTACTTGTAATGGAAAACGCATTTATAACTTTTTTGTAAGAAGGGAGAAAATTATGTGAAGTCTGATAGTGAAAAAACCTTCCGAAAGTTGATGCGCTTAAGGTATCTTAGTTTCTCGGCAACAATCCAGATTTTTACGTACCGTAAGTAAGAAAGGTGAAAGTTGCATGTAAAGTAAAATATACGTATATTTGTTTATGTCAAAAGACTGACTCTAGTCCAAAGATACAAACTATTACACACCATAAACGTGTGTAGATATGGATTGCGTCTTAGATTAAGTCTTCGTTTTTCTACCAAATGCATTTCACATTTAAATTAACTCTGTTATAAAAGCCAGTGCAAAAATTACACGGTAAGTGCGCTACTACGTAGTTACATTTCCGATTCCGATTAATTCATGTGTATACGCAATTTAATCTTGCGCGCTAGCCACTTTCAACAAATTACTATGCATTTTTCTCGTGCTGTTTGGTTACAAAGAAATTTGTCAAGTTAAATCGGAACTTGTTAGGCTAAAGAAGAATGAAATTAAAAGGATAACTATCTTGGCTTACGTGCCAAAATTAAAATATTCCAAGAAAAAAATGTCGGAAGTTTCGAATAGTTCCACATAATCTTGGTAGCGATGCGGTTCCAGTATCGTTCACAAATTTTGCATTCCGTGTTCAAATCCAGTTGGTTTCAGTATATGCGCTAAAAAGGCGTTTTTGAGACAAATTGTTGATGTCTTTATCATATACCGAAACACTGCCTCACCGAAGTAAATACTGAAAAGACAACCATAATGAAATTTGTACTTTCACCAACTACGTTTTTAAACGACTTAAAATACAAATATATCGTGAACATCTGTTTCACAAATGTAAACATCAGTTCACTGATGTGTACAAAATAATACTATACAACTGCCGGCCGCGGTGGCCGAAAGGACTGAGGCGCTTCAGTCACGGTCTGCACGGCCACTACGGTCGGGGGTTCGAATCCCCCCTCGGGCATGGATATTTGTGCCGTCCTTAGTTGTAGCTAGTTCATAAGTAGTTTGTAAGTTTAGGGACTGATGACCCCGTAGTTAAGTCCCAAAAAAAACTATACAACCTTGCGGCTGCAGAGCATGATTCTTAATACCGGTTGTGAACTAATAGAGTAATAATTGTTGTACGGAGTGTTTACTTACATCAAAGTAATCCTCCTAAAATTAAACGCACCAAGTGACCGCTATCTGATTAGGATCTCTACGAGGGAGAATAAACTACATTTTATGCCTTTATCATTGCTTGGAACATGCAAAATCATATTTTCTAGATTTTTATAGATTTATTTTTACAGTTCGTCACTACGCAATATTTGTAGACCTTTTCCCAAAATACGAATGCACAGACATTATACCACTGTTAGTGAATGTTACAACAGTTGGTTGTTTGTTAAGCTTATGGGACTTAACTACGGGGTCACCAATCCCTAAACTTACAAACTACTTATCTACTACCTTATTCTAAGGACGGCACAAATATCCATGCCAGAGGGGGGATTCGAACCCCCGACCGTTGTGGCCGTGCAGACCGTGACTGGAGCGCCTCAGTCCCCTCGGCCACCGCGGCCGGCATGCTACAACAGTAGGAGCACACCATGTGGGTTGAGTTTACAGGCATCACATGACTCAAAAGAAGCGTTTTAGCTGGATTTCAAATTATATTTGAATTTCATTTCCGTTTATTTTTAAAGAATACTGCAATTGACGAGGAAAACAAGTCATGTTATGAAATGTTCAAATGTTTGTAAATATTTGGGACTGAATGCCGCGGTTATCAGTCTAGGCTTACAAACTGCTTAAACTAACGTAATGTAAGGACAACACCACACAGACACACACACACACACACACACATGCCCAAGGGGCGACGCTATTTCCGACGAGGTGCAATCGCGCGCTCCGCAGCAAGGCGCCTTAGAGCGCTCGGCCATTCCACCGCAGTTCATGTTATGAGCGTAAGATGACATGATCACCCATTTAAGATGATTACCAGAGAACAGTCAAATACCCTGTTGCCCTTGAGAAAAGAATTTCTTTCTGAATTCTGTCTACCATTCGCCATTCTCTCTCTCTCTCTCTCTCTCTCTCTCTCTCTTTTACGATCTGCCTCTATCTCTTCGACCCCTTCTACCTCCTCCAGCTCCTCCTCTTCCCTCTGTCTATCCCGCAATCCTGACCGTCCTGTACTTCCTTTCATCCTGTCTACCCTCTCTTCTTCCTTTGTCTCTCTCACCGTCTCCTCTACCTTTCTGCCTCTCTTTACCTCGTCATAGATTCTGGGAATTAAGGACTTCATAGGATTATGTGATAAGAAGGTGACGAGGAAGCTTCTCTTACAGATAAAGAAAATGTTTGTATAGTCTATGGGACTTAACTACGGGGTCATCAGTCCCTATACTTACAAACAACTCATGAACTACTTACGAACTAGGACGGCACAAATATCAATGCCCGAAGGGGGATTCGAACCCCCGACCGTAGTGGCCGTGCAGACCGTGACTGGAGCGCCTCAGTCTCCTCGGCCACCGCGGCCGGCACAGATAAAGAAAGCGAAATAACGAATGCAAGAAGCAATGTTATTTACAGACTTTATTACTAAGATGTTTTTTTTTTCCACTGCTGACCAGATCGTAAAACTAGATGTTGTGACATTGTAGTTTAGCGTTGTACGAGTGTTACTGCAAATAAACCATTTAACCGAAACGTCTATATAATGTGATTTCACGAAACCTTACTACTTTTATGTGTCATTTCTACCATAAAACCGGATCGGTACACAGGCCAGAAGTTGGTATTATTTTAAAACTTCGATTCAGTAATCATTATTGGAGATTTCAGTGCTCAATAGAAAGGCAACATCACTCTTAACGGCAACGTATAATTAGTATTAAATTCGGTATTTCACTTTTCGTTTTCGACTATTTGAATATTGACTGCTCAGTGATACAATGGCGAAAGTGTATAGTTTCCATGTCTGTTTGTCCTTCTGTTTTTCAAGTGATTTCCTGAAATTATTCTAGGCAAATGGCAACATGGTTCCTTTTCAAAAGCATAGCCAATTTCCTTCCACAATCTTACTAAACAATCCCAGCTTGGGCTCCATTTCAAATAACCACGACGTCGAAAGGATATTAAATCCTAATCCTCCTTTTCTGGTTTCGTAAATTTTACGTGATACTCAACAAAGTCGATGAACAGGTGTATTGGACGCCAAGTTAATATGAACAGGGTCTATTCTAAAAGCGTTACTTAGAGGTTTTAATGGGTTTTAAGATGAAATTACAGTAGGCTTTGACCACTGAGTTATATTTGACTGCAAGTTAGTAAATATGGGGATGTAGTGGACCCAAACGCTAGAGTTTGCGTCTACTAGCTGGCCTTTCAACACTTTTAAAAATGACACCTGCCTACATCTAAATAAACAGAACATTAATAAATAAAATGCCTTCTTTACTTAATAAAAAAAGTAAATAGTTCTTTCTTTGATGCCTTCATTGGCATCGACGTCATAAGCCTTCTTAATTTTCATGCTGGTTTTGGTTTTTCTTAAAGTTCGTGTAACAATTTAAGATGAAATACTTTATTACCGAAGGGTTGAAATTAACACAAAATAATTTTTCTTTTCTTCGAAGTAATGTAAATCTTCAAGAAAAATAATCTAGAAAATAAGACACTTCCATTTAATATAAACAAAGCTTTGTCTCTGATGACAACATAATTTAGTATCGTTTATAGTTTCCATTCTCCTCTACAACTGCACTTAGCCGCCGGGGAACAGAGGTAACTAGTTTTCTTACAAACCCACTATTCTGCGACAGCTCTTCCCATGCATCCTGAACTGCTTCAGATAGCGCTGCCTTCGTTGCTGGCGTAGGTCTTCGGCTGCTAATAATCTTCTCCATCTGTGCCCACACGTGCTGTATGGGATTGAGGTCAGCATCTTTGGGAGGCCAGTCCTACACATCAACGTCTCCGTTCACTCGAAACCACTGTTTCACACAATTTGCGGTGTAGTCCGGGGAACGGTCATGTTGGAATATTATTCTGCCTTCCGGAAACGTCTCACGAACAGAAGGAAGCATTATGTTATCTAGTATTTCACAGGTCCAGTTCCCACAGAATGCCGCAACCATTTGCCGACATCCATCCCCAAACTGTGACAGCAGATCGGCCACACCTTTGCCTCTGATGGACATATTTTCTGTCGAATCTCGGTCCAGTTGGACGAAACACATGGACAGAACCCTTTGGTGCTGTGGAAAATACCTTCTCTGCTCCCAGAATGAAATTGGTTTGCTTACGTATGCCAGATGCCAGTACGAAGTTTAATCTGGGAGTCTTATGTTGTTCTGGCAACATTTCCTTTATCGCCGATTTTTGTCCATATCTTCCTTCCTCGTTGAGACTACGGTGGATGGTCTATCTACTTACAGGTAGTTGTAGAACGTTCCTAATTTCGGTGCTGGTGCGGAATGGGTCTTCATCACTGCAGCGGAGTATATAATTGTCTTGCTCCTTTGTCATAGTGCGTGGACGTCCGGGGCGACGATGACTGTTAACATGGCCTTCATCTGCCATCCTCTTCACCCACAGGTGTATCGTGGATTTTCTGTATCCTAGAGCACGGGAAATGGCGCTGATACTGTATCCCTCTTCATAAAGTGCAAGAATACGACATTTATCAAAGCTCTTGAGTTGTGTCATTTCGCAAGTAAGCACCCATCGACAAGGCAAGAGGAAGCAAGTGCCATACGATGTGGAAACACTTTCTTTGCCTCAGAAGTCAAATTCATTCCCAACTACATGCTCTGAAAAAGCTTTCATAAACAAGTTCCTAGTATTATTACGAATATCGTGGAAATGAATTTTGTCTCTAAATTTCATACGTAGTAATACTGACAGTGTTTCTGAGATTAAAAGTAAAATTTAGATTGTCCCGGCTATCGTATCTTCTTAAGAAAGTGTGTTACCTCACGTATGACATACCAGTCTGTAAGGGGAGTGTTTTCGAATTGAAGCTTTGCGTAGTGAGTAAGACGGTAAGTTGGTAATCTGTCATAAATCGACTCAAATCCCGTCATGCCCACTAATTTTAATTCGTTGTAAACAAAGTATTCTTTTTGAAGAGTCAACGTAAATGTAGCGTTCCAAGTATTCATAACACATTATACATTTTTGCATACGCCTTCAGATACTCGGTCGAAGAAGGCAAGGAAAAAATACACCTCAGTTTGAGCATTAGCTCTGCCTTCGGTTGATAATCGTTTTGCATTTTTATCTGTACCGCACTTTATGGTCTTTATTTCAGCTGATGATTTCCATAGCTACAGAAACACAACTTATGATACTTCTTACGGCAAAATACTCATGCTATCAGACGAAAAGATTAATCTGGCCCAGACCTCATCTTACCCTGACAACGAGCTTTTATTATTAAGGAAATTTGAGAAAAATCATATGTCTGGCCCGGTAGTCTCGGGGTAAAGCGTTTGACTAGAAAGCGAAGGGTCCCGGGTTCGATACTCGGCCGGGCCTCGGATTTCTTTTAAGTCTGCGTTTTATTCCGGCCTTCACCTCTTAACGATGTGAGGAGTCGCCAGAAACGACACGTGGTTCGTATTTCACGATAAGCTGTAGGTCCCATATCCCCGGTTGGATAACTGGGGTAGGCTAGGGACACGCAAGTCGCCGAAGTGGCGTGCAGTCGAAAGACTTGCACCAGGCCAATGAGCCACACGAAATTTTAGCACGTTTTAAGAGGAAATGAAATTCCTTCGCGAAATTACTTAACAGCGTGAACTAGTCGTTTGTGAATCAATTACCGGGTTTAATTCTCTGGTTAGAAAGTAAATCTACCAGGAGGTAAGGACGAGAGAAAGGTCTCGTACTGGAAGGTCAGGCAATTTTATTTCAGTGAGTACAAAAATCAAGTAAAACAAACAATGAAGTTGCAGTTTAGGTCAAGCATATACATAAATGTAAACCGCAATACAAGTAAATTCTCGAATCCTTATGCATTGCATACACGCGCAATAAGTGTTGTAGTGTTGTTATGGAGCCAAATAATCCAATGCCTTACTTCCCGGTAAGAAAGAGCAGAGGTTAACAGTCTTCACTACATCATACTGCTTCAGCTGACGGGACTAACAAGGAGAGGGTCTGAAATGTGTAACACCAAGTGAAGAACGTCAAGTTGCACCGTAGTTAACAATCCGTATTAAACCGAATTATTTCGCTATCAACCTTGACAGAGCCTATTTGTCGTTGCTATTTTGAATGTCTCTTCGTGCCTTATCTCCGCAAGCAAAGGAGTTGCCGTGGTCTTGGGGTAAAGCGCTTGAATGCTAACTAAAGGGTCGCGGGTTCGAAACCTACTCAGATCACCGATTTTTTTCAATCTGTGATTTAACCCAACATTCACGTCTCAACAATGTGTGTCTTAAACTACACGTGGTTTGGATTCCACGTTAAACTGTAGGTCGCCTTTCCCGGTTGGATAATTGGGGCAGGTTAGGGACATGCAAGTCTCTGAAGTGGCGTATAGTTGGATGACACGCACCAGGACTCTGAGCCACACGAAATTATTATTATTATTTTTATTATTATTATAACAACGATATGTGCTGTTGTTACTAGTCAGACACGCACGTATCGTCATTCCTGTTGAGTTAACATTTGAGATTTAACGTCCATTCGTGCTTAGAAAGGACACCAGTAGGTTCGGGGTTCGATTCCCGGTGACGCATAACGTAATTATGTCCTGATTACAGATTCAAACGTCCCGCTGCTGGTGAAATAATTAGACTACTAACATCTGACTTCACTTAGTTATCTTCCATTCAGATACCGGGTATGTAACTCAAAATCAAATGTTTGTAAATCTATGGGACCAAACTACTGTGGTCATCAGTCCCTGGGCTTAGAACTACTTAATCTAATCTAAGGACAAAACACACACCCCTGACCGATGAAGGACTCGAAACTCCGACAGGAGCAGCCTCGTATGTCAGTCCCACACAGCACTGAGTCTGGGAACTTGTGATTAGGGACATAACGGTGATTATTAAGTTCCTGGTTCAGTAAAAAAATAAGTAAATAAATAAAAATATTTTAAGAATTTGCCTTTTATATGATTTGATTTGCCCGTTCTGATATTTGTGAGGGAATCTCGAATATTTCACACATCTTTATACTTCGTCAGCTGTGACAATCTTAGGCATAATCAGGTATCTATAACACATGAATGCATTGCTTGGTTAGCTATGGCTACAGGTGGTTGGTTTGATTCCAGAACAAGGTGTTTGTCATATCAAGTTCAAAGATGTGTACAAATATTAGTTCAGGTATGAATGCGGAGAAAATGATGGTGATACGCAGTTAATATTGAAGTTTCCATAGTGCGTTTGCTGCTGTTAATTGAGTTTTTATTATCTGGTTAGTTCTACAATCGGTTAATAAAAATCCGCTCGCCAGTGGAACGACGTTTCGCAATTGTGAGAAAACTATTTAGAGAACAAAAGTACTTCGAATTTCTACAGGACTTTAGGATTTCCGATAATATAGTAAAATCGGTTGTTTGTAACAATATTAAATGTTGTTCAAGGATTAATTAATGTTTTATGTGACGGAGTTTGTTATATGAGACTGTAATAAGTGTGATAATACTTAAGATATGTCATTGTAATAAATTGGATTTAATAAACGTTAAGAACTTAATAACGTGTTTCCTTGTATTTGCAAAATCGTGGTGTTAATTTACAACTGGAGTGATTGTCATAAAGAGCAGTTGTCTGCAGTGGATCCATTATGAATAGTCGAACGACTATACCGCGGAGCGAGCAGAGCACCCGCACACACGTACGTTAGTTGTGTTGCATGCACATGAGGCGAAACGCAATTCAGGTCGTTCGGATATTTTTGCGCATGGTAGTACATCACAGTAAATCATCCGATAACATAAACACAGACGTAACTATTCGTTAGGCATTGCTGCAGATTTTTGTCAACAAGATCATCAATAAAATTTTGAAGATAGCAATAAGCAAAAGCAAAGTATCTCTGTGCATTAACTAGACTTAACTAGGCGTAATTTAAGGCAAAACTGCAAGTTTGCAAGAGAGATGGCTGTGTGCAACGTATAAGCATAACCATACATTGTCATTGAGCTTAATTATAAAATTAATTAGCATAGTGGTAGGGCTTAGGTATACAAATAGTGAGCATAGCGGTAAGCTTTGATTACAAGAGCAATAAGCATAGCTGCAAGCATAATTAGAAATATTCATTACACATAATTACAAATAATTACAGAGCATCAGAAGGATATGATTCTAACCAATCACACATGCCATTGAAGGCACAATGCATCAACACACAAAATGGTGCACATAAGCACAAAGAAAAAACACAAAAGGGCAGTGCGAGTAAGCACATAAGAAAAGAACAGAGCATAGCATCATTAGCAACAGAGCGATTCTCCTCATAATTGCTTCATAATCATTGTATACTCTCGTCCACATAATTACATTTATCAAACATCTTTGACTGTTACCAATACCTTCCTTACCATCATTTATCCATAAACAATAATGCATTTTAAAGACCACCATGACATATTGTGTATTGCCTTACTCATCATCCTCCAGAATCCTTTTTCTTTCTTACTGCTTAATTGGCTTACAAAATGCTTATGTCAACTCAAAATCTTCTTCACTCGCTCAGAAGTTCGTAAGTTATGCAATTAGTAATACAGAAGAGAAATCTGATATTTTCTGAACATAGGAACTTAATTAGATTACTCAATCTAAAATTTCCATTAATTTTATTTGTCTTGCACAGCCACAGAGTTCGTTATATGCAAATTGCAAGATAATCATAGTTTCGTATGACAATATCCCAGCGTAGCACAGAGCAAAAGTATTCAGAGTTAGAGACAAGTAACAGTGAGAAAAAGAGGTAGATAGAGCGCACTAAGGAAAATCGGAAGAATAGTGACACTCAGCTCGAGAACGAAGCACCAATCGCCACTTGGTGTGTCCAAAACAGATTAATGGACTCTCTAGCCCCATCTTTATTCCTTGAAAATTTTAATATTGGAAATGTGGTGTATGCCTTTCGACTTGTGCGTCTTTAAACTTTCTACCTCAACGACGTTGTCGTGGATGATACGTTTGATTCGATACGGACCATTATACAGTAAGAAGAATTTGTGAATCATAGATCTTCCCTTGTGGGATAAGTGGTGGGATCTAATTAATACCTTTTGTCCTACATAGAGTTGTTTGGCAAAACAATTACGTTGAGAGCGTTTCCTTTTGTCTGCGGCTTTCTTGATGTTTTTAAGCGCTAATTCAATTATCTCATGATGACGTAGTCTTCTGTGTTTAGGTTGCTTGTTGTTCAGAACCAGAATTGGTGAAAGACCTGTATAATCATTAGGAATTTCATTTATAATATTTTGAAATGACAGAAGATATCTATCCCATGTGTTATGTCGTCGGTAGCAATACAGCCTACAAAGTTTTCCAAGTTCTTTCATCACTCGTTCACAAGGGTTAGAGGCAGCATGATAAAGTGATATGAACACAGGTTTTATGTTTCTGCGCCGCAACATCCGTGTCCAATCATGAGAACGGAATTGAGGTCCGTTATCGGAGATGACTTTATCTATATGGCCAACATCTTTTAGGAAGTTTTTGACAAAGGCGTTAGTTACTGTCTTCGCCGTGGCACGGCGGAGCGGAGTAAAAGATACAAATTCTGATGTGAGCTCAATAGCAACGAAGACAAAAGAGAAACCATTGTTAGTTCTCGGAAGAGGTCCAAACAGGTCAACGGCTGCTAACTGCTTTAATTTTGAAGGTATAATCGGAAAAAGTGGAGCAGAATGCGATATGGTCGGCGGCTTTGCTTTCTGACACAATTTGCATCGAGATAACACATTGCGTATACGTTTCTCCACGTTGATGAAATAACAAGAGTCGCGTAATTTCGCGAAGCACTTCTTGGCACCATAGTGTCCGTAACTGAGATGAATATACCAAATCAATTTGTTCACGGATTCCTCCGGAACACACACTAACCAAAATTGACTGTCGGGGGCTTTACGTTTGAAGAGAATGTTATTATGGATAATGTAAAATTGTCTGATGGAAACATTATATTTATCGTGCCATTTTATTTTAATATCTCGCCAGATTGGATCTTTATCTTGTTCTTTAGCAATATCAGAAAATGTGGCAGATATGTAGTTTTCGAAAGCAACTTGCTGCATATAGAGGATTGTAAAGTTATTTTCTAAGTATGCCTCTTCCGTCGCCTTGATGAGCCCAACAGGCGAACGAGATAGCGAGTCTGCAACGATGTTTTGTTTACCAGGAATGTAAATTACAGAGAAATCAAATTCTTGAAGGAACAAAGCCCATCGTCTATCATGGTTAAGTTTTGCCGACATCAGGAATTGAAGTGCACGGTGATCCGTGTAAACTTTAGTGTGTCTGCCAAACAAGAAATAACGGAATTTTTCGAATGCCCAAACTACTGCCAAAGCTTCAAGCTCAGTGACGGAATAGTTCCGCTCTGACTTGGAGAGTATGCGACTAGCAAACGCAATCGTTCTCTGTGTGGCAATGCCATTTTCTTCATCCTCTTGAAATACGTGAACGCCAAGTCCGAATTTTGAACTATCGGTAGAAATGCAAAAGTTCTTAGAAAAATCTGGGTGGTGCAGAATAGGTGCGTGAAGGAGTGCATCTTTTAAGCATACAGGGTAGAAATCGGTTACGAATATCCTATTATGAAACTCCGTTTAGTCTTAAGAAACACCACGAAGCCGCTGCGTATTCGTAAATAAAACTCAGCCTTAAACGCGCCTATAAAACATTACACTCGACTTCAGAAAAACTGGAAACCTCTAAAGACTAGAAATTGGAAGTTCACAGGACATGTTCAGTAGTAGGTTCTGCAGAAATGATTAGCATTTGAAGTATGGCGCTGCTACACACCTCGTCATTGGACAGAGATGTATGGATAATTGGAATTTTACACTTCATGAGGCTTCCAAGTATTGCCAAAGCGTATCTGGCGTAGCAGCGGGTGTTGTTTGCTTGTTTCGCAGTCGTCGACGAGACGTATTCGATAGGCGAGAGATATCGAGGATAGAAACAATGAAATTCGATGGGCATAGAAGAGTTGTTGAATATTGCGTGCCACATGTGGTGGCGCATTGTCCTTTTGAAATGGGCTCTCCGCATGCTACGAGTGTATCTGACGACAACAGGCTTGTTAGTTTACCGGACGTGCGTAACTAGAGAGGGGGAGGGGCATATCTCCAGACTGTAATACGTCCACAGTACTGGAACAGACAGAATTTCGATTGGAAGGGCTGTTTTCAACGGTTAATCCCGATTCAAGTGCTGCCAGATTTGCAGCATACTTTACTGTAAGGTTTAGAAGCTATAAGTCTGTCTACTGTTGGAAGTATGGCTTTGAGGATTGTCATGGGTCGTGCTCGGATAGCCTAGTAACTAGGTAGACCTTTTATCAGCGAAAAAATGGCTTATTGTCTGGTAGGTATTTTAATGTGTCACTAACTTCCAGCCTTTGCACAATATAACAAACATATATGTGTTTCGAGTGGGGTTACACGAAAGCATAGACTACGAAATGAAGAGGGGAAACAGTGAAAGTGGCGCACTTAGGTAAGAAGATCCAAGAACGTAGGCTAACGTGGTATGGACATGTGCAGCGAAGAGGGGAGTACTGTGTGGGGAGAAGAGATGAAGACCTGAATATGTAACGATCAAGGAGTAGAGGAAGACCGGAACTGAGATGGAAAGACAAGCTAGCAGGTGACCTACGGGAGAAAGGATGGCTCAGAGAAGAAGCACTGGATAGACATTTGTGGAAGAGAAGGATCCAGAAAAGTAACGCCGACCACACATGACGTGGGAAATGACTGAGTTGATGATGATTATGATGAATTATGAAGACCTGTGTTTAGACGCTAGCCAAGTGGATGGCGAAGCCTCCAGACAGGTAGGCTGGTTTTGTGTAACGACTTCTCCAGAGAGAAAACGCTAACCAATTTTAGACTAAACGGTGTAGGGAAACATATAATAAATATCACTAAGTGAGGAGGCGGGAAGATCTCATGCAACGTGGCTTCATATTGAAACTAATCCAGTTGTTGTTACTGCGACCTTCAGTCCAAAACAGGTTTGATGCAGCTCTACCCACTCCCCTATCCTCATCATATCTGCATAGCCTACATCCTCCTGAACCTGCTTACTGTATTCGTCTCTCGGTCTTTCTCTGTGATTTTTATCCCACATATGTCAGTCCAAAGATAAATTGACAATTCCTTGATGTCTCAGAAAGTGTACCACAATTTTTTATGACATTAAGAAATGTCATAACTTCCCCAACTGAGGTTAGTACCTTCTCATTTGTTACGCGATCTACCCATCTCACCTTTATCATTCTGAAGCATTACATTTCAAAATCTTCTGTTTTATTTTTGTCTAAACTGCTTATTGTTCACGTTTTACTCACATACAATAGTACACTCCAGACGAATGCATTCAGGGAGAACTTCCTGATATTTACATTACTATTTGATGTCAACAATTGTCGCCTCATGTCATTAAGCATTTTATACCTTCTTTACTTCTGCCAAATAACAAAACTTATCTATTTTTATTGTCTCACTATCTAAACTAATTCCTTCTGCGTCGTCTAATTTTCTTACATTATATTCCATTACTCTGGTTTTGCTCTTGGCAACGAGCATCTTATACCCTCTTTTCGGGACACTGTCCATTCCGTTCAGCTGCTTCTTCCTGCTGCTTATGTATCTTTGACAGATTTAAAATCTCATTGACAAATCGAATTTTTTCTTATTTCTTCTCCATGGATTACCTGTTCCCAGCTTCTCCCCGCTTTTCTTCACAGCTTACTCAATGTACAGATTGTACAACATCGATGTAAGCAGAATATAATTTTTCTTTCCTCATATTTTACTCCTGCTACCTTGAGAATTTGGAAGAGCGTATCAGTTACCAGCTAAACAACCCAAGACCATAGATTAACACGTCTTACGGCTGACTGAAATATTAAATAATAATTGTAACAAACACTAGAACACTATCAAATAAGGAAACCGCTTTTCTAAGGTACTGGCCGTGCCGATATCCCGGTTTGGAAGTGAAAAGTAAGAATTACTAAAACACGTAGAACTGAAGCGTCAGAAAGTCTGGAAACGGTGACAATATAGGCCCTATTGCCATAAATGAGAAGGTGAAATCGAAAAATCTGACTAGACTATCTGTAGGTGATTCAGAGATAAGACAATAGAAGCCTTTTCATACGATTAGGTTAAAGAGCCTTACGAAGACCAAGAAAGAGATGACGGTGTACTTACAGGATAGAACAGGTGTATGGCGTAGATCATTTACATTGCCAGTCGATTTAGTGAAGAATAACTGGTTTTGTATGAGAAGCTTAACAGTGCTTCTTTTTATAGTATCCGCTAGTCAACTGTGGTACTTGTGAACAAAAGTCTGTTAATCATGCACAGCTTTTAGGGCAGGGGGTATTCATTTCCGTAAAACTTCTATGTATTGTGGTGATATATTAGCTTTTAATACCCTACTGTTTGTAGCAAATTACTTCCGCATAAATACATCCAAACCAACAAAAGAAGAGTAAAATATTTGGAATATGTTTTGTGATAAAGTCATTGACCACGCTCTGAGCGACAAAACTGTGTGATATGTGACTGAAAAAAGCTGCGTGGGAGTTGTAATAAACTACAAAGAGACAACTGTCGGAAAGCCCTCCCTATTAGTTCCGCAGTGTGGAAATAATGCGCGAATCACAAAGCTTTACGTGCTGGCTTTGTGCAACGTCAGATATGCCCGTTGGCTAGCAGGGAACTGCCGTAAAGAAATAAAGCTTTTCAGTTCTTCATTCCTAGATTTTTTTCTACTCGTAATACTATTGAGTGTAACAATAGCGCTAAACTCAGCGTACGAGAAGCCAATTTCCTCTTTTATATCACCTTACGTTTCTGACGATATTCACTGAATATAAACGGCGATTTTTTCTGATTCCTTGTTCTCTTGTTACGCATCCTTTTGGCAATGAATAACGTATTTGTGCTCATAAAACTGTTCATTATACTCTATTTTGTGTAGTGGCATTGGAAGAAAAGTTAAGTTCGGGAATTCATACGGAGTTATGAACGAGTTGAATTATTAGTCCAAAAGCTATTATGTATTGTGATTCTCGGTAACAACCTCGTTTCCAGGTCTCACACAATTAAGGGTTTGAAACAAAATTTCCCCGAAATTAGGTGAATAATGAGTCTTCTTTGTATACAAAAATGAACTGCTGTGCCCCAGTCTTCCTGAAACTTAGAAATGGCACCAACAATTTTAATGATTTAGTTTTCTTTTTTTCGCTTTCATATAGAGGCGATTTTGGAAAGATTTAAAAACCCAAAGAACAACTTCAAAATCTAAAAAATCGTAGTAATTCTGTATGGGCATCTCCTTTAACTATTTATAGCAATACTTTTCCAATAACAACATTCTTCATTGCATTATCAAGACTAATGTACATTGGACTGGCAGGTCATTAGAGATCAGTAGTATATTACGGAGAACTAATGATTATCCTTCTTTCTCTCCGGTCATAAGCTCGTAAAAGTATGTCAGAATTGTCAGCTCTCGGGTTATTTGTTAATTGAAGTATTTGTGTGCGTGGCCAAAGATATGTGTTTGGCCAGAGGTATGATTTTCTTAAGCATGCATTCCTCTCGTCTGATGGTATTGACATTAAAATTATATCTTCGAAGGTACACCCTGTACCCCGTTTAGGTAAAAAGAAAAGTAATGAATTAATCTTGATTGAAAGAGGATAAAAGGCTATCACTCTGTGTAAGTACCTTGAACGTACTTTAATTTGTTTTTGTGCTTTTGCGGCAAATACATTTTACTCTTACTTTTGTAATTACACGCTGCTATACGGTTGATCCGACTGCGATAACATTTTGCACACTTTAAAACGTATACATGGTAATTCGTACGGTGCATAGCGGAGGGTTCTGTACACCAGACTGCCACAACAATCCATCATTTTATCCCATTCTTGATTATCGTTTACACATTTGACCTTCAAAACAAGAGGAAGGGCACTGTCTGTAAAAGATTTCGTTCAGTGCATGTCGAAGGGTACCGTATTCAGGACTTCAACACAGTTTGACAGATCACCCGGAAGTTTGGAATATACATGTGAAATGTTCAATTTTTTGTGGAACTTATGGCACTTAACTACGGGGTCATCAGTCCCTAAGCTTACAAACTACTTATGAACTAGCTAATACTAAGGACGGCACAAATATCCATGCCCGAGGGGGAATTCGAACCCCCGACCGTAGTGGCCGTGCAGTCCGTGACTGGAGCGCTTCAGTCCCTTCGGCCACCGCGGCCGGCACCAGATACATGTGACTTTTCATAAACAATGTGAGGAGGAAATGAGCAGAGGATAGGAGGAAACTGGCAGACAGCAGGGGAGGTAATGACAGAGATAACAATGGTCGGATATAGGAAAGTGACGTAAAAAGGTGGGACAGAGGAGGAGGAGGAGGAGGAGGAGGAGGAGGAGGCACAGGTAGGAAGAGAGCGAAGGAAGGAGAAGATGAACAGAGACAGACACAGAGAGAGAGAGAGAGAGAGAGAGAGAGAGAGAGAGAGAGAGAGAGAGAGAGAGAGAGAGGGAGGGGATGGAGTACGAGGACTAACGGAATATTATGTTCAAAAATAATAAAGCCGAGATCGCTGATGATTTATTTTGTTTTGGACGACCTGTTTCGCTGGTCTCTGTCAGCATCGTCTGGTGCAAAATTCTTTTTACAAGGCCGACATCTTGTAAAGTCAATCAGTTCCTACTTAACATAATTAAGAGTTGTATGCTACTGTCACTCACAATGATAAACTCTAAATTATGTTATGTAGCAACTGATTGACTTTACAAGTTGACGCCCATGTAAAAAGAAAGATTTTTGGACCAGATGATGCTGGCAGAGACCAGCGAAACCGGTCGTCCAAAATAAAATCAATCTTCATCGGTGCAGTGCGGCACCGTATCAAATGCCTTTTTGAAATCAATAAAAACGGAATCTCCTGCTTCCCTTCATCCATGGCTGGCAAGACGTCATGTGAGAAAAGGGGAAGTTGAGTTTCATAAGGACAATGTTTCTTACACCCGCCTTAACTAATAAAATTAAGCTTTTCTGTCTCAAGCAAAATTTACTACATTCGAGCTGAGAATACGCCCAAAAAATACTACAGAAAACTGATGTCAACGTTATTGGCCTGTAATGATGCCGGTCAGTTCTCTTTCCTTCCTTATACACGGGAGTCCATTCACTAGGAGCTTTAGGCTGAATTAAAATTTCGCGACAAATGCAATCTATGTTCCTCCGTTAATAAAATTTATGCAGAAGCATAGAGTGGAGTATTTGGAAATTCTGCGAAAAGTGTTAGGAATGGAGTGGATACTAAAGATGTAATGAATTACGCAACCTCTTGCGTAATGCGGTGGATTTACTTGAACCTAATTGTTAATCACATGAATTATGTTCATATTATCAGCGCCTGCATTGTCAGCCGAGGAGGCTATACCACGTACACGTATTGGGTGTTTCAGCATGGATCGGCACCTAGTACCTCAGTACCGCTTGGTGATGATGATTTCGTGTGGCGTGTTTGCATGTCGATGATGATGAAGACGACACATCACCCAAACCCTGAGTGAAGATAATCTCCACCCCGACCGGTAATCGAACCCGGGCCCCTTGCGTGGCAATGTAGTACGCTGTCCACTGAAATACGTAGCGGACTCGGTTATCGATCTGTATATTCCATATTTTTCATGTGCACTTTTCCAACAATAAATGTTGAATGAAGAAGGAAACTCTAAGACGGCGTAATATTTTATTTTTATTTTCGACAAAGTATTACCAAATTCAAAATGTTGTCAGAGCATGTGGTTTTTCCTGGGCCAGTTGTTTCAGCCGGCCGCAGTGGCCCTTCAGTCTGTGGCGCGCCAGTCACGACGGCCACTACCCTCGGGCATAGATATTTATGCTGTCCTTAGTATTAGCTAGTTCATAAGTAGTTTGTAAGTTTAGGGACTGATGACCCCGTAGTTAAGTCCCATAAGCTCTACAAACATTTAAACATTTGAACAGTCGTTTCATTGTCATCGACTAGACGTTTTCGGTAGGTGAGAGATCTGGGTGACGCAGAGTTCCTTGAACGACAAGAACGTTTTGAGCATTGTGTTGACGTGGCGGAGCGGACGAGCGCATTGTGGCGCTATGCTACGATGCGCGAGGCCGTTCCGCGTCGGGGGTTCGAATCCCCCCTTCTGCATACATGTTTGTGCCGTCCTTAGAATAAGCTAGTTCATAAGCAGTTAGTCAGTTTAGGGACTGATGATCCAGCAGTTAAGTTAACAAACATTTGAACCTTTTTTTGATCATTGCGGTCCACGTGTGATAGCGTTTTATCTTCTTGCAATATGGCAGCAGGCAAGTTTCTAAGGTATAGGAGGTTTCAACACTTCAGATATGTGATTATTACTGCGAGTGACGATGGGGAGGGTTTTGGGGGAGTGGAATCCAGTACTACTCCAAACAATAATACGTGGTGCGGGATAAGAAGAAACCTAGCGAGCTCACAATACCAACTGCGTCGTAAGCGCTCGACTTGGATTACGCCATAAAAATTTACAGAACTCCACAATGTTCGCTTCTGTTACCTTGTTATCTTGGAATTTGGTGTAGCTTTTGGTAACTCAGCACATGAAATCGCAATGAAGGAACAACTTCTGGATCACGTCAAATACGAGCTCTTTGACTCACTGTGTACGCTATCGGTTTGAAACTATAAACAGCAGCAGCAGGTAAGTATGAATTTGTAATTTACTGGAAAAATTTAAATAAACTGACCTATTCGTAATAATTATTGAAAACTTGAAAATCAACATGCCGACGGGCATAGCGACTCCTTCAAAATGTGATTCAAAACTGCGCTTCTAGAACCTCAGCGGTCCGCCTTTATATACGACTAGCTGAAAACCCGGCTTTGCCCGAGTATTTATTTATTCCTACCTAGCGTTAGTACTTCCCCTAACCCTTCTCTCTCTACCTACTCCTTTTTTTTAAATCATGCTATATTTAACGGAGAATAAATAAGAAATAAGGCTGTCTTGCATAATGTACTAAATTACAAGTGCAGTATCCAAACAAAGAAAGTGAAATCAAAATACAAATGACATATAAAACGCGATCTTAGATTTATAGAGTTATATGTTGTAAAATTGTATAATTTTTCAAGTATGTATTCATTTGTATAATTGCTGTAAGTATAAAATTTATTGCTAATACAATCAGTAGTAAAGAAGTAATAGATTAAAACTCGGTCCGTGTTGGGGCGATTTTCCACAAACGTTACTGTTTATGTGCTTCTGTCCCATGAACTACGTGTCGTACTGTGGTACAGTTTCGAAGGTACTTACAGCTGTATGTGTGTATACTATCTGTAAAATTACCTGCGAGTACAATTTGTATAGTAGAAATTAGAAATTGTAACATCGTACTGAATGCCGTAGTTTTAGACTTTTTTCCTTTCATTATTTTCATGTGGTTGTCAGCGAAAAAAAGTTTAATAAAAGTTTATAATTGTGTTCAAAATTTGTTGTATGTTACTAAGTAATGTCATCGTCATATAGTGTATTTATAAAGTTTCGTCGCATTAGTGGCAGTCCCTTGCAAATCTCATTGTTTATGACGTTATATCTTAGGCTTATCCAGGATATCATTTTCTTTTAATATTATTGTAGTTTTGAACTAGAAAAAAAACTTAGACGCACAATGAAAGCGGAACAATTTACAAAGGAAACGTTACAGAGACATTAACAACATAAATTGTATGGTAAGTGGTAAGCACCAAGCAATCACAAGAAGACGTATTTCTGTAGACTAGAAAGACTTGTATAAGTAAGGTTGGCCGGCCGCGTGGCCGAGCTGTCTGCGGCGCGTCAGTCAAGGTCTGCACGGCCACTACGGTGGGGGGTTCGAATCCCCCACCGGGCATGGATAATTGAGCCGTCCTTAGTATTACCTAGTTCATAAGTCGTTTATAAGTTTAGGGACTGATGACCCCGTAGTTAAGTCCCATAAGCTCTACAAACATTTGAATATTTTGAAGTACTGTTAGATCTATAAGCATAGGGAGGGAAGAATGCATTTTTTTTGAAAAGCAGAAAGAATGACGTACTACAATTTAAACTTTATTTTATGGAAAACCAAATGGAAAAGAAACGAACATTTCATTTGACTTAACAAAGGAAAAATAAAAGTGTTCGTAATTTTTACTTTTATTGAAACACCATGTGCCTGACTCGAAAATGCAAAAAGCAATGAAACAAAAATAATCGAGGCATACCTTTGTTAAGATTATTATTACGGCCGTATTGTTTGAAAGACATTCAAAGTGTACCATCAAATACAAAACATTAAAGTTCCCATTCAAGTTTTCACAATGTTGCTCTTTCCGTTTAAGGAAAATTGCTTTTTCTTTCCAAATGTGTCAGAACAGTTCTTTTTCCTCATACATGTCATCAAACAAAATCTCGGCCATCTAGATGAGCGTCACTAGCGACATTCCACAGCATTATCCAAAAATAAAAGAACGCTGTTATTAGCAATTTGATAATTATATAAATAAATAGGCATCCAAAAAAGACCTGACGTCTAATATGTTGTTTAATTAAATGTGAAAGGATATCCATTTCGCTGAAGGACTTTTGGTAATCCGTATAGGCACCTATGCTTCATCGGTCAATCTCTGAACTGCACGAGGAAGACAACTGTGGTAGATATTTAATAGATACGATGATGTGATGAAAAACGTAAATCTATGATTTATTGGAATAATTTGATTAGGTTCTCAATCGATCTACAGCTGAGTATTCATCTATTTCTTCCCCTAATTTTTAATACCGTATCTGGTACGGAGTTGCATTCTCAAATAGTTGTACTATTTGCCCCATGATTTTTCCATGTATGCTAAAACTAATTTCCTATTTCAGTTTCCAATGACGCTGGGAAATTTGGTCACATTCTAGTAAATGTCCTACACGACCTGGATGCCTAGGATATATTTCCTTCCTTGTCTCTGAAACAGAATACGACGGTGCCTGAAGCACTGCGTCAGTTGATGGCTGCGACGTGGGGTGGACAGCAAAATTATTTGCTGCGGCTTTTCGAAATAAATTTATCCAGTTCCTTTATGAGGGTAGCCACATTATTATTTCCAGCGTAATATTTAACTGTGTACCTTGTCTCACTGAATTAATTGGCTTCCAATTAAATATAATGAAGTCTGATCTGCTGTCAAAGGAATAAATTACGGGAAATTACTAGAAAGTGCAGGGTATTAAGTCTCGATAATCACGGTGTCTGTTTGTAGAACTTTAACAGAACTGAGTTCTCGGACACTGCTTTTGAGAATCGTCTGATGTGTTGTATTAACTGTACGAGTCGTGTCATGAGTTTAAAAGTTGCGTAACTTTTTTTAATTATGTGAATAGAAGCACTAGGCATCTCTCACTGGTTTTAGGAATGTGATCGAGAAGGAAGAAAAGATTTCTGGATGGTTTCATTTAAAACTTCCGGGCTGATAAGCCGTGGTCGATTTATAAAACTTTCCCCTAACGTTTCATCTTCGGCTGCGGAAGACATCTTCAGAGGTAGAGTGGCGAACTGCGATGAGAACTTGAGGGAGCGCCGTATATATAGGCAATGTAGAGGGCACCACAAGACATCACGTGATGTCGGCTACGACACTATCTCTGGTATTACCAACATTCTTGGCAGAGAAGAATCGATTGTCATACCGCTGGTGTAAAGCGAAGTCCAAATTCTGTCTAATTTAACAACTTCCTCTATCCTGTTAAAATTATTGTGATTTTTATATATCTCGATTGCTTCTCTATATGTGCGCGCATGATAGTGTGAAGTTTTTGAGATGACACTAGTCTCATTAAATTTAATTTCATGGTTGCCTTCTTGGTATACATGTTCTGCTACGGCCGATTTCTCCGTGTGCCCAAGGCGGCAATTCATTTTATGTTCGACCAGACGAGTATTGACGCTTCTTTTTGTACATCCAATGTAGACTGAACCACAGCTGCAGGGAATTTTATATACACCTGGTGTATTCAGCGGATGTCGTACATATTTTGCAGATCATAAATATTCTTTTATCTTCCTTGTAGATCTGAAAATGGTTTCCACCCCATAATTGTCCAGCACTTTTCCAATACGGTCTGTAACCTTATTTATGAACAAAAGAGAAAAGTTTTAAATGAAGTTGACGCCGGCCGTGAAAGTTTACATTTCCGGATGGTGTTGACAGACTTTGGTCGAGATGGCTTTGTGCTGAATGTTTACAGAATATATACAAATATTCTCATCATGAAAACATAAATACGTGGCTTTCGAAATTGTGTTTTATGCTCGCACGAAAATAGTTCAGAGAATGGAACAGAGTGTACACGGTCATTTCTTCACTGGAATTTGACTGCGAGGCGAACAATTCCTGTTGTGACAACGAATCGTTGGTGGCCCACAACTCATTCAGACGAAAAGAGACTCAATGGAGGGGCTACATCCTTCTTCACCATGAGCGAAAAAACGGGAAAACCATGTCTCTGCAGGAAATTCATTACCTCTTCTTTTCATGTCATGTAGAGGTGCCATGTGCTCCGAGAAGAAGCAATAAATCCTGTGACGTATTAAAGCATTCAAGAGAACCACGGTTTGAAGCAAGACTAACGATCGGCAATAGAAAGTCTTGTATTTATTCGCTTGGGCCTGCTCAGATCCGTGGTATAGCAACTTCAGATTTCAGTCCTTTCATGAGGTTTATGATTCATAAAAATTTCTACATGAGGATCCAGAAAATCATCAAACACTGGGCAAAAAACGCGGTGGAGGAAGGTTGTCTCACATCTCGAGCATGAGACTGACAACTTCTCTTGTGTCAATAAGAAGCGTATGATGAAGCTGTAAATTGTTTATAAAATCGCAAAAAATTTGATATTGAGAACAGTACAGAAATTTAGAGGCATTTCTTTTCAGCTCGTCTTCATGCATTCACAAAGAGACAGTTGTGCCAAAATAAAAATAAAATATATAAATAAAGAAAATTCCAATTATTAGGATTAAGGGTCGGTTTGTCAATGTCTCTTTAAGTTCCAGTTAAGATTTTAACTTATCGTTAGTGGAGAATTGCGTCAATGTTTCGTTACGAGTTAACCTGAGGTTAAAGGACTTCAAACTGGCCGTTAAATTAACGAGTAAAATTCTGCTCGTTACACGGCTAACGACCAGTTAAGTGAGAATCTGTATCAAAATGGCAGGATTCCTAAGCGCTAAAATACATCAATATATTCACGTTAAAACGACCGATTTATCGAACAAAATAACAGAAGCACTACATGTATGAAAACTAGTGTGGAAAGCAGATTACTGGTAAATTGTATCATCGTATTTCTCGCCCTATCCATGTCAGTAGCGGTTAGATAAATTTGATACATTGCAGATACATAACATAACCTTAAAAATATTGTTGCGATATCAAAATACAAACTTACGGGTGACGACTAGTTAAGTGAGAATCGGTTTGATGAAAATGTCTGGAATAAGATTTCATTGACAATTACTACAATGTCAATATTTTGGATGATCTAGAGGACTTTGACCCTATAAGGCGTCCTAGTCGTGTTTATGTTCGTCCAAATCGTTTTGAATTCTGGGATGATGCAGAATTTGTTACGCAGTTTCGTCTTCGAAAAGCCACTTTGGAAATTCAGCATGAAAAACTACACGACCACCTGAAGAGACCAACATATAGTTATGAATTTTGTAAGTTATCTGTTGTAATAAAAAACAGAATACATTATCTGTGTGTGCAAACTTATTAATTCAGTATTTACTTATGCTTGTTGCACCTAGTGTAAGGCCTAAAATGTGATGTCTTCCTCCGATCTACAGGAACAGTGCACTTTCGCCTACGTGCAATTTATTGGTTGCATTAAGGTAAAATTTTACGAGGCTTCTCGCCGAGCTCCAGTGCTTATGTTGGCAACAGATGAACAATGTAGTGTAGAATTGCGTTAATATTTTCCACGAGCAACAGAGTAAATATTATTGCTGCTCGTTTCACTGGCAGCAAATTTAATATTGTACCTGCTCTATGGTCGACAGGTTCTTGTATGTACCCTTGCCCGTTCAGAAAAAAATAATTTTCGTTTTAATTGCAGTTGTCAGGAAAAACATTTATAGGTCATCTGAGTTGCCATCATTACCATTGGTGCCAACATAACCACTGCAGCCCGGCGAGAAGCGTCGTACAATTTAACCTGCACTAATGTACTATGCACTTGGCAGTATATTATCGTACTTAGCCCTAAGCACTTTTGCTGTCCTACATATTCAATGGACAGCATTGAATTCGTTTGCCGCAATGCCGCTTCCTTTTCGTTCCATGTCGTAACGTCGGTTTTTTTACATTCCATTGTGTCATATTTCTCTATTAAAGACACAAGACTTTCGCACTAATTTCTTATAAAATTTGATCTTCTTTCACGTTTGTTTGCCATAGCACCAAATAACAACTGTCTGCTAACCTCTTCCCTAATAGTCAAATATGGGGAACAGCTCTTTATTCAGACTGCACTTTCATTTGTTTCTATTGCCAACATAGTCGAAATATATCGTGCCTTCTCGTTTTCTCCAGGTTAGCAAACGAGAGGTGTATATGGCAATGACAAACGCAGTGCGCTTAACGAGCACATTTAACGCGACATTAAAGGCATCTTCTCGTTTACTAACGACAAGATTAACGAGAGATGGACGAACCGGGCCTAAGTTGTTTTGTATCTCAGTTTTTAGTACTCTCTGCACGAATCCCAGAGTGCGTTACATGTTTCTACACCTCTTTTACATTCAGTTTTCAATGTCCTACAGTTTTTGAATGCTATTAATTACGCTACAATACTTTACTATGCAATGTCGTGCTGGAGGTGAAGGTTCCTCCTGTATTTGCACTAACTTACTTCACCCGTTGTAGGAGGAACTACAGTTTAACATTCCGATACTAGTGCCCTTAAATTAGCACGGATTTTGCCCCGGATCTGTGAGATCCATTCACTCAAATTAAAAATTCTTTAAAAAAATCACTTATGGATGAGCTCCATCGTGTAAGGTAATATATATTTACTTTTAATAATTTGATTATAGAGTTATTTCATACACATACAATATATAAACAAGGAACTACGCTTGGAAAAATAGATTCTTCAGGATATGTTTTACATGGTATGTACGCCATGCAAAGTCCTGAAAAGTAACTTACAACTAAAAATATAACAAATAAGAGACGTTTTAATGTTTCTTCTGGAGGAGCACCAAAATTGCATCCTTCTCGGCAAACAAAATCACAGTGCTTAAGACACAGACATTTTCCGCAGGATTTACACGAGTATTGCGTCAGTTTTCTTGTAGTAGTTGTGAGACCGGATTTGCAGCGCTTCCTTCTTCGTTGATTGGTGTCGGCATTGTTGGCTCTCTCTCCAACAAGACCGAAAGGTTGGCGATTTATCCGCAGAATTTCAATAATGCGCGTAGTAAGGGTCGGAGGTAGATTAGAAAGCAGGCTTCGTATTACCAATTGACCTTCCAAGAGTTCCCATCCGAACTGACGAAGAAACAGCCGTCGGCGGAAAACAAATGTTCAAATGTTTGTACAGCTTATGGGACTTAACTAAGGGTCATCAGACCCTAAACTTAGAAACTACTTATGAAATAGTTAATACTAAGGACGGCACAAATATCCATGCTAGAGGGGGGGGGGGATTCGAACCCCCGACCGTATTGGCCGTGCAGACTGTGACTGACGCGGCGCAGAACGCTCGGCTACCGCGGCCGCCTGTCGGTGGGGACTTTCGTTGCCATTTCCATATAAATTATCTGGGAATTTATACCGGCAACATCCAGTATCAAATAAAATACGACCATGGCCCATCTTCGTGTACCCCTCTGAACGTTGTAGGCGGAGCACAATTTGTCAACCACATCAACTCCAATTTTTTTGTGTGTTATAATAAGTTATCATAACAGGTTTTCTTTCATCTCTCACGTTTTCGTAAATTTCAGCGTCATAATGCATACTTGAGATCAATAAAACATTTTTTTGTTATTTTTATTTTGTGGGACGTAAGAAATCATCGCTCCTTCTTTTCTGTAAGCAAATATGCTAATATTTGCAGCCCTGGTTTTCACTTCCTTCATTTCTTTCGGGATCTGCATTTTTTTCTCAAAATTCCAACATATGACAGCCGGTGCATCTCTGACAAATCACAGAGAAGATTTACATCGCTGAACCAGTTGTCCGCACAGACATTGCGTCGTAAATTAGTGAGAGGGGCGACGAAAAGTTCAACCACGTCACTGCTTTTATTACTAAGCTGAAAAGGGCCATCTGGCAGTCTGCAGATGTAAAACATTTTGGAATCAGCCGTAGCAAATATTTTTATTCCATACATTGTCGACGTCCACGGTACATACTGGATGAAAGAGCAACGTTCTCTTAAGGCCTCGAGTTTCACGTCAATTGTGACGTTTTGGCCTACAACGTAACAAGATTCGCAGTTCTTCACAAACTTTTGAAATAAGTGTCGAACTGGCGTCAAACGGTCTACTGACTTGCGTTCATTATGTTACTGTCTGTCATCAAATCGCAGAGCTTATAACAGAAAACGAAACCTGTACTCCCTCATGGTAAACCAAAATATCTTGATTCCGAACCCCTTGGAATCCCAGCTGAAGATTTTTCATTCTCGCCTTGTGCATTCCAGCTATGTACAGAAGTCCAATGTAGGCTCTTATCTTGACTATATCAGTTGGGTGAGCGTGTAAGATAAGCATTCCCATGTTTTTGAAATTCCTTCAAAATATTTGCTTTCCAAATTACACCAGGAAGCCTTATATGGAGAATGTTGTGTTTTTGGGTTTTTCAGCGGTTTGTGTGTTGTGTATGGTGTCTTTTTCCTGTCTTTCTATAACAAAACATCGCCATCTTCCTCACCTGAACTTACGTCTGTGTCACTCTGTTCGGTCTCTGAGTTGTGTCTTTCTTCTATGCTTTCTGAGAAATTGGTATCGATATCTTCGCTCTCCAATCGAGAATAGGAGCCATGTGTGCAGCATGTTCGGCATTGTCATCGCTGTCATCAAACAGATGTTCTTGAAAATTTATAACTTCTGGAGTGTTTTTAGCCCGACTTTCTTTTGAACTCATGTACAGACAAACAACAAACCTGTAAACAATGTTAATATTTTACAGTTGCAAATATCTCTATATATAAAAGGCAATGTCCCGACTCACTGACTGACAAATTGACTGACTTATCATAGCGCAGCCCAAACCACTGGAGATAGAAACTTGAAATTTGTAGAGGGTGTTGAAATTCCTCTGTAGGTGTCATTTCAGAAGTGATTTTTCGATATTCCGTCCGCAAGAGAGTGAAATAGTGGATGAAAGGTTGTTTGAAAATACATTGCTTTATAGGCCACTTTGTAGCTAGAACTAAAAAATTTCAGATTTTAATTCAGGGTTCGATTTTAAAAGACACGTGTTTAGGCAAGTTATGTAATTCAACCGTTAATGGGGTAAAATAGGGGAAGCAAAAAATTGATTTTCAAAAATATGTTGATGTTAACTGACATTTTAAGCTACAACTACGAAACTTGGGATATGGAATCTTGGTTAGGATTAAAAAAACACGAGTTTCAGTATTTTTGGAAATTCAACAAGTAAGAGGGTAAAATAAGGGATGAAAAATTCTTTTTGTTAACACGTTGCTATTACGACAATTTTGAAGCTATAGCTGCAAAAAATAGGTATTTGTATTGTTGGTTAGAATAAAAAAAACGTGTTTCGGTATTTTTGGACATTCAACCACAAAGGGGCATAAATTTTAGAAGGGGTATTTTTCGAAAATCTGTTGCTATTTAAGCAATTTTGAAGTTAGAATTACAAATTTTCGGATTTGGAATGGGGGGTTCGAATTTAAAAGACACGTGTTTCAGTATTTTTTGGAAATTCGACCAATAAGGGGGTGAAATACGAAATGCAAAATTTGATTTTCAAAAATATGTTGGTTTTAACTCAAATTTCAAGCTATAACTACGAAACTTATGATGTGGACCTTTCATCAGGATTAAAAGGACACGAGTTTCGGTATTTCTGGAGATTCAACGACTAAGGGGGTAAAATAGGGGATCAAACATTCTTTTCGAAACTACATTGTTGTCAAGACAATTTTGAGGCTAGAGCTGCAAAAATTGATATTTGCATTGTTCGTTAGAATTTAAAAAAAATCATGTTTCGGTATTTTTGGAAATTTAACCATCAAGGGGGTTAAATTGGAGAGGGGGTGTTATTCGAAACGCTTTTGCTATTAAGGCGGTGGCCGAGGGGATTGAGGCGCTCCAGTCACGGTCTCCACGGCCACTACGGTCGGGGGTTCGAATCCCCCCTCGGGCATGGATATTTGTGCCGTCCTTAGTTGTAAGTAGTTCATAAGTAATTTGTAAGTTTAGGGACTGATGACCCCATAGTTAAGTCCCATAGACTCTACAAACATTTGAACATTTTGAAGCTACAACCACTTAAATTGGTATATGTTTCCTTGGTCAGAATTAAAAAGTCATGTGTTTCGGTGTTTTCAGAAAATAACCATTTAGGGGGTGAAATAGGGGATAAACCATTTTTTGAAAATACGTTGCTACTAAGCCAATTTTGAAACCAGAATTACATAAAATGGTATCTGCATACTTGGTTGGAATTTAAAAGACACATGTTGGGGTATTTTTTGAAATTCAACTATTAAGGGGTGTCATAGGGGCTTACAAGTAGTAAAATTAAATATTCAAATGTTTGCAAATCTTAAGAGACTTAACTACAGGATCATCAGTCCCTAAGGCTTAAAAATTAATTAAACCAACTTGAACTCTATTAGACTAACTTACTAATGACAACACAAACACCCAAACGAAACCCCGACGGCGAACAGCAGCGCGCACCGCAGCATGGCGCCTCAATACGCACAGCCATTCTGCCGCGGCTACAAGTAATATCACAACATTTCATTATGATAGTACTTAAGCTATATCTATGAAAATTTATATCAAGTGGAAGAAACAACTGGTGCAGACCAACCAGCCTACGCATGCGAAGCAGCGAGCGTTAAGCTAGTACATATATAAAGAGTAGTTGAGACTATTGTGAAGTAACGAGGCAGACTAGAACGTAAATTCTGGCGACGGATCTAACCGATTTAGTATCAGTTTCTACTATATAAGTGCACAACAGTAATTTCCAGTTCACATACAGAATGCTTTAATGTAAAAAACTAAGAGACATTAAACTTAGGAAAATTCGGGTTAATCAGAACTACTTACGGTGAGATCCGTCGCTCTCTGTAGCTAAGGTGTTGTTCTTGCCGAAGTAACACACTATTGCCTGTTGTGAATGCCCGCATCGGCAGGATAGAAGAGAGGGGTGAACAGCATCGCAGGCGTTGAGACGTAGGCTCAGAAACACTTCCTAGTGGACCTGAGATATCTAGCGCCAGCATCGGCGTGTTAAGACTTGAGCACGGAACAGTTCCGCATTATCACCTCAACAAACATTTCCAGAAGGGGAAAGAAGTAAGTGACAGGAAAAGTGTCTAGGAGTGATCTGAAATCGAAATCGAAGTATTGGGTTTGTAATCTGTCCCTTTATTGTTTCGGTTCTTTCTACGTAAATCTGTTTCTTAAAAGAGAGACCTTTGACCTCGAACGATCGGAACCGCAAGGAACCATGCTTAGAATAACAAACAATCATGCAAAACGCCGCACTTTTCTGCTAGCACCAGTAGATGAAGGCATAGTGCATTTGCACCAATCAGTGATCCAGACACGTGTTGCAGCTGCAGTACAGCTCTTGGAGTGTTCACAAGCGTTTTTGTGTCCAAACTGTGTACAGCGCAGTTATATCACGAAGAGAATTACACCATGCAAAAAAAGAAAAAAAAAATGAACAACTGTTCAAATGTCTATAAATCTATCGGACCAAACTGCGTGGTCATCAATCCGTAGCTTACAAACTACTTAAACCTTGGTAAACTAACTTAAGGACAACACACACACCCCCATGCCCCAGGGAGGACTCGAACCTCCACGGCGAGCAACCGCTCGCTCCGCAGCGAGGCTCTTTAGACAGCTTTTTTTTTTTTTTTTTTTTTTTTTTTTTTTTTTTTTTTTACGGGCCTCCATCCACCCCTTTAGCCCGGCCTTGCGCTCGCCAAAAGTCGCCTTCTTCGGCGTCGACTTCACTGGCCTTTTTATTTTCAACAGAAAAAAAAGAGAAATTTATTTCTCTCAAGTATAGTAATGTACTTAATCTCTTGCTTCCGTTCCCATTTTGATTAAGTATGTTTTTATGATGCACTCTTCTTTCCGTCTTGTGCGGCAGAGATGCTCGGATATGGTTTGCGGTGCATCTCAAGCTGCAATTTTTTCTTTTTCTGCATCGATATGAAAACCAAAATTAAATAAGTATATAAATAATTAGCCATCTTCTTGGCGTAAAATGAAATAAAAAGATATTAAAAAAATATACCTAAATGAAACTGTATCGTTTAATTTTTCTCTCCCGTTGGTCTATATTATAGTTCGTTTTAGATAATTCGCGTACTTCTCTTTATATTTTCTGTGACGTTCCAGCTTCTGATGTTCTATCAGCAGGTACATCCAATAATCTTCTTTATTCTTTGTCTTGTTTGTTAAAATGTAATGAACAGTCTGGCCTTTGACCCAGTTGACTGCTCTTCGTCTAGTATTAGGGAACGGTACGTCATCAGGATTAAGTACTTGTGCCGGTGTTATTGTGTTTGGCGATGTGCGGAGAATAAGTGCCAGTGTCTTCCTGAATAGAAGCCACACATCTTTCGCATCTTCACACACAAAACGATGTTCTTCGGTGTCAATTAGGTTGCAGTGGGCACAGTTTGGTTCGGCTGCCAGATGTATTTTGTGCAATTTTGAGTTGGTGGGGATTTTTCTATTGACGGTCAAGTACCACGTCGACCTCACATTCGATGATAAGTGGGTGTCAGATATGTTTGCCCATATATTGTTCCAGTTGTTTTGTTTAAACTTTGTTTCTATTTGATTACTCTGTTTGCCTTCCATCAAAGCGTTGTAGATCTCCTTTACTGTGTACATATCTTTCTCCGGGGTTCTATGACGTATGTAGCTGTACTCCACTAGGAAGTGTTTGAGGTGGTACAGCTCGTGTGAGATGTGGTGCACGTCTATTGGTGGAGCGCTGCTAACCGGTGTGATTTCGTTCAAAAGATGAGATACTAAGGTCGTTGGTGATCGTTTCCACTGTTTATATGTTTTACTGACATATAGTGCTTGCGCTTTCAGGTATATATCTGTCAGTTTTAAACCGCCTTTGTGTGTCGGTAGCGTCAAGGTGTCATATGCAACCTTAAATATCTGACCTCTACTAACAAAATAACCAAGCGTTGCTTGTATTTTGCGTGCTATGGTTCTGGGCAAGGGCAGCACTTGAGCAACGTAGTTGATTTTGGATGTAATATACGTGTTGACTAGCTGCACTTTTTGAATGGCGTTTAAATTGCGTAAGCTGTGTTGTTGTATGCCTGCTCGTAATTTTGCAAGTAATGTCCTGTAATTGAGAGCGGCCGTGCGGTGAATACTACGAGTATATTCGATTCCGAGGCATTTTATTTGTTCCACTATTTTTATTGGTGTAGCGGGTCTGATCTCTATACCTCGACCAAGGTTCATAACACCAGACTTATTGCGGTTTAATTTAGCTCCTGACGCAAGTTCGTAAGTCGCCACAATGTCAAGTACTTTGTCCATCTCGCTTGCATCAGTCACAAGGACTCCAACATCATCCGCGTAAGCTTGGCATGATATCTTCTGCCCATGGATGTGTAATCCACGAAGTTCTTCCGTCAGGCAGGTCATAAGAGGTTCAAGCGCCAGTGCGAAAAGCGTCATAGACATTGGGCACCCCTGTCGTACCGAACTCTGAACATTTATCGGGCTGCTGAGTTGGCCGTTTATACTTATTCGTGATGTGCTATTCGTGAGTATGGTTTTCACAGTATCTATCACTGTCTGTGGAAAGTGCATGGCTTTCATAGTCCGGAAAAGGTACGAATGATTTACTTTATCGAAAGCCTTTTCAAAATCAAGCGACATCAATGCACATCTGATGTTGCAAGCTTCCGATATTGCTATGATGTCTCTGTAGTCGGTTAAGGTCTGATAGATTGTCCTATCTTTTCCCACACTTGTTTGATAAGCTCCTGTCACTGTACGAATAACGGACTTGAACCTTTGCATCATAATACGGGCGAAGATCTTATAATCACTATTGAGAAGTGTTATAGGTCGAAGATTCGCTATGGTTTTGCCGCCTGGTGTTTTGGGGACCAAGACCACAGTGCCTTCACAGAATTCTTTCGGAAAATCATTTTTTGTGTGCATTATTTCGTTACATACGAGTGTCAGTTTAGGCGTTACTCGTTCTCGAAAAACTTGATACAACTCCGCGGGAAGCCCATCTGGACCAGGTGCTTTATTCTTCGGGCTCCTTGAGATAGCATCTTCGACTTCGTCGTCTGTTATCTCTGCTGCAAGCTCGCCTGCTTTTTCTGGAGTTAGTCTTCTTTGTGTCCTAGCAGTAATGGCTTGCTGTGCTGTTTCGTCTATTGGTGTAATGGCAAGTAATTCTCTAAAATGTTTGTGGATCTCTTCTCGTATTGCAGCTTGGTCTGTCAAGAGTCTCCCGTCTGAAGTTTTAAATTCTGTCAGAATTTTCCTTCTCTGTCTTTTATTTTCTTGGAGAACATGGTACATCGATGTAGTCTCTTCATTTGTTGTGTTTTGTAAGCGCGTTCGTATTTGACAGCCTTCGAGATGTTGTCTCTTCAGAGTTAACAGTTTCGCCTTTATTCTTTGGATCTGCCCGTAATTATTGCTGACTGTGGCGTCCTGAACGTACAAGTCTCGCAGGCACTGAAAGTAAAATTCTGTCGTCTGCTTCCGCCAGGCGGCTTTTTCGCGAGAGTAGTTTTTCAGTGTCCTCTTTATTGCGGGTTTTGCGTATTGTAGCCACCAGTGCAGTGCCGTACTGTAACGGGGGAACTTCCGTTCACATTCTGCCCAAGTCGTATAGAATGCTGCACGACATCCAGGGTCCGATAGGTGTGCTACGTTAAACATCCACTGGCCTCTAGCTCTGTAGGTTCCCTGTCTCTCTAAGTTTACCGTGCATATGTACGCGATATGATCAGAGAACATAGTTGGCCATAGTTCGGACTGTAAAATGTGTTCTTTTAAATTGGACGTTGCATAGATCCTGTCTATACGACTGGCAGAATGACTGGTGATATATGTGTAACCCGGCTTATCACCGTGTTTCAGTTCCCAAGTATCAAGCAGATTTAAGTCTCTCACGATGGTCTCCAGCTCCAGAGATTTATTAAAATTGGGCGTCTGATCTTTGGGGCTTAGTACGCAATTGAAGTCGCCAGCGAATATTGTTTGTTCAGATCGGTCAGTAAAAAGTGGTACTATGTCCTCCTTGAAAAATTCGGCTCTGCGGCGCTTGTTCCCAGTTCCTGAGGGGGCATATACGTTAATCAGCCTAGTATTATTTATTGTGGCAGCTATGCCTCTACTGTTTGGCAGTTTCTCCACTTTCGTGAGTATGATACCTTCCTTTGCCATAATCGCCGTACCGAGGTCATTGCCATTACCAGGATTAATAATGGCGTTATAGCCAGCGATGTTGTCCAAACAGATGTCCGTTACTTCTTGCAGCAAAAGGATCGGCGGCGTACAGAAAATCTTGGAGATTCTTCAGTTTGAAAGCGCTGCTAATTTTATTGATATTCAAGGTCGCAATTCTGTACGCCTGCAAGGACGTCATGTTGACTGTACCATTGAAGTAGTTATACTGCCTACCAAACAAGATGGATATGTCTCCATTTAAAAGAAATCTGCACCGTCACCTGCCATATTAGCGTCTTCTACGGTATTTTGTCGATCGGTGGTCACTTCATGTCGGTGTTCGGGTGCTGTCTGTCCTGTTATCGCAGTCATCTCTGCATCGTGGCTGTGCTCCTCAACATCATCCGCCCAATCGCGAGTGCACTTAACTCCCCCCACGTCCGTCTGTGATATACTTCGAGGGTCCTTCTGACTTGCTGTGCCTTTGTCAGTTGACTTGGCACCGCTTTCAGAGGTGTGTTTTCCTCGATCTGGTTCAGTGTCCTCAGTTCGTGACTTCTTTGTTGTTGTAGTTCGGTTGTCCGGAAGCGCTCCTTGAGTTGTGTTCGCCATTTCTTGGCCTATCCGCTTCGCTTTATCACGCAGTAGCGGCGCAAGTTGTTCTGCTCCCTGACGAGCTTTGCGACGCTTCCTCCGGGACTTGGGTGAAGACATGGGAGACTGCAGGTCGCCATCCTCAGACGTCTCAACAGTGTCATCTTTGCACTGGCCCTCTTCTTCGTGTGACCGACACGTGCCTTCTTCTGTCGTCTTAATTTGGTCATCTTCTGCATGGGCACTGGTTCCTGCTTCTTGAGAAGTAGCTGGACCCATAGCTTCTGTGCTACTAATCTCCATAGGGACGTTTTCAGCTGGACGTTCTGAAAACTCAGTTGCCACCCTTTCTATGCATGTGTCTGGGGCAACGTCTCCGCGGGCTGCGGCGGCGTACGTCACGGGTAACGTGGTCATGTGACTAGACTGCTCTCGCTCACCAGTCGGTAGTTGCGTCACACGCCTCTGCACGCACTGAGCACGGACGTGGGTAGTCGAGCCACAACCTGAGCAAGTTCTCGGTTGCCCATCGTAAATAATTATCGCTCTGTATCCACATATCGTGAGATAAGAGATATGTTTCAACATGTCAATTTTAATCTGTCTAACGCCATTTAGAACGGGATATTTGTGCAAAGTAGACCACTTCTCTGCAACATTGCTGATAATCGTGCCATATTCCCGCAGTTTCTCGTTAATCTCCTCTTCTGTTACTTCAAAGGGGAGCTCAAAAATACGGACCGTCCGTGTCCCCATACCTGCACGCTAAACCGTGACATCTCCTATATGCCCATCTGAGTTTTTAAATCTGGCTACCCCACCACAAGATCTCACAATTTCATCGCACTTGTCAGCAGTTGATAACTTCAAGTAAACTGTCGGGCTAACGATCGACAGGTTAATTCCAATCAATTCGTCCACCTTGATCTTAAAGTTATTTTCTATAAATGCCTCAACTTCGAAAGATTTTGGTCGAGCATATTTCGGGTCAAAAACTATCGTCAAAGTTTCTTGTCTCAATTTCTCTACTGTCGTTCTCTGTTCCATTATGTCATTCTACAAATGTTACTTCGTATACAACAAGAAACGCTGGAAGCGTACACTCACCACACCGCGCTCGGCTGCCCGCAGCGACGACGTAAACACCACACGGCCGCTCCGACGTCCGCAGCCCACGGCCGCCGCCGGCGGAATGCGGACAGCTCGGCTACTCCACCGCTGCTAATCCCACGCATGTGGTCCAAATACTATGGACCAAGTTGCAACGTGCTGAAATATGGAATGGGGGGCGAAAGAAATGGAGTTCGCGGATATATGTAACATAATAATTCAGAAATAAACGGCGACGACACAGAAATACACGACGTTACGCTGGATAGACATACGGCAGTTGAAGTACAGAAGGAACTTGGACGTGAAAGTGGCTGTTCAAGCAGTACACGACATTCATCTCCAAAGCAACAACAACAACAGTCAAATCACAGTGAGTACGAACCCTCGCCACCCAAACAGATGAGGTCCAGCGTATTAAATATACTGATGACAGCGTACTAGAGAACATTTATGAGGACTATTACAGTTGTGGCTTCAGTTCATATAACAAGCTAATGATGCACTATAAGCGCATCAAAAGTCAATAAAATTACACATTTATTCAAAAATATGTGTCTAGGAATCGGTGAGCAGATGCTCGTCTCAAAGGAAACTGATAGTCGCAATTACAGACTATACATGTGTATGCAATATCGCAATTTTAATGGTGCAAGGAGGTATGGATCTACAGTTCACTTTTGGCATCTGCTAGAACTGGATTAAATGGTTGGTCAATTTCAGAGCGTTCATTTTCTTTATCGACTATCTCAATGCTGATTATGGCATTTATGAAGGCATATTACTATATTTGTCACACTTAAGGACATGGAAGTTGATAACATTATACGTCACAAGGCACAACAGTTTGTAGAGGAAGCGAACATGTTTATAACAGAGGAGTGTGTGGAGAAAGGTAATGTTTAGAACAGTGACCCGAGTCAATTCCAGTATGAAATGTCTTCACCATCAACTCTATCCTACAGGAAATGTTTTGCAGTCTGTACAGCTATACAATTTATGTGCATGTATCAGTGACAGACGAACTAGCAAACAAGATCTACATCTGTTCTATTAGGTTTCGGGTGTACAGCCGTAATAATTCTGCTTCCTTTTCTAACATTTCGGCTGTATAACGTTCAGCCGTCTTCAGAGTGGGCCGAAAGACTGACGCTCCACTCGCTCGCTTGCTGCATAACGGAAACAACTGTGTTTCCGAGTGTCGGTGGAGTTCAAGCCGGTAGGCTATGCCTGCAAAATGACGTGGTTGGTTGGTCAGTGTCCTGGCGAGTTTGGTTGTCCTGCGTTTGCAGTCGTGGTGGTGTTTGTCCCGAGGTGCTAACCACGCCTAATCAGCGCGGAGCAGGTGTGGCCATCTCGTGGCGTTAAGCCGTTGCGCTCTATGGCCGAGAGCCCGAATGAGGGCATTGGTTGACTGAGCTGCCTTCTGGTAGAAGACTCGCGCAGCTTGCTGGAAGCGAGACTTGCTGGTGGGGACTCCAGAGACCCTGAGGAGGTCTTCCGTGGTAGATGTGACTGACGCTCCAGTGCTCGCTTCGGCCCTTTATACTCGCGTACCGGGCGACTGCGCATGCAGCCACAGATACGGTACATATGCGCCAGAAACGCTGGTGGCGGCAAAGACGTGCATAATGCACGAGTTAAATCTATGACTCCACAGTCGATCGATGTTTGCATGTCGATGTATCACTATGAGTTGCACTGTGACGACGTCTTTATTGCAGAAAGTGCCGGATTCCATGATTTATCTAGATTGAAACCTCTATCTCTATTTATTCGTCCTCAAGGGAATTTCAATTGCCAAGGTCCGTCTAGATAAGCAATAATGTCCGAAAAGCAATAATGTCCCTCTCGGAGAAAGACTCAAGGCCAGGTTGCTTCGCATCATTACAGCGAACAAAGGCTACAGTAAGCCACCCAGATCCATCGAAAACTTCAGTAGTTTTAATAGTAAAATCGAAACGTGCACCAACAAACGTAATGGGACCATGCAAAACTTCGGACTGCGCTGTTGTTCCTACCCCTGAAACACCAGGAGTAATATCAATTGAATCAATAGCCTTATAAACAGGCAGACGGGAAAGTCGAAATCTTCTCCTATAGCGAGGCATCTCTGGAGCCGTTCAATGCTGTTGCCTGTGCGGCAGCTACACGACGACTGACGCTGTCTTACCGGAAACACGCCTTATATAGCGCGCTGATAAGACGCATGGCCGCTAGAACTCCCGCGTGGTGGGGACCGGAAGCTTTGATTTTTCAGCGCACGCGCTCTCGTTAAAACTAGGAGGCGCGGGCTTCTCCTCACAGGACCTGAGGTACAGCGCAGTATTGCACATGCGCAACTCACGCGCTGCGGATTTCAATTGCAATTGTGGATTTCAATTTCAATTTCAATTGCCAAGGTCCGTCTACTTCTAATGCATTCTCGCAGCTGTCTCTTACATGGACGAGGGACTGATGTGGTACCATACTAGAGAGTCACCTATATCGTATAGTGTACTAAGCGACGTCATGCGGTCAGTCTCAAAACTTATTCACTGGACCATGTACGTCATGTTTTTCTTTCTTCTTTTACATTACATAGTTCCTGAGAAAATGGGATAGAATCATGTTAAATGAAGCCAACAACCAATTAGGGAACACTATAGTAGCAGGCGACAAACTTCCGCTGCCTAGTAATTTTAATGACAGTATAGAAGCCATTATAAACACAGGGCAGACGTGTTTATGCTGGATGGTGTGTGTTGCAGGCTGCCAGCTGTACGCATGCGCGGTGGGCCACTTCGGGCTGCTGTCCATCGTGACGCTGGCGGCCATCACGGTGGAGCGCTACATGGTCATCACGGCCAAGCCAGACGTGTTTATGCTGGATGATAGGGAGAGTCTCGCTGTATGTTTCAGGCTGCCAGCTGTACGCATGCGCGGTGGGCCACTTCGGGCTGCTGTCCATCGTGACGCTGGCGGCCATCGCGGTGGAGCGCTACGTGGTCATCACGGCCAAGCCAGACATGTATATGCTGGATGATAGTGAGAGTCTCGCTGTGTGTTTCAAGCTGCCAGCTGTACACATGCGCGGTGGGCCACTTCGGGCTGCTGTCCATCGTGACGCTGGCGGCCATCGCGGTGGAGCGCTACATGGTCATCACGGCCAAGCCAGACGTGTTTATGCTGGATGATAGTGAGAGTCTCGCTGTGTGTTTCAAGCTGCCAGCTGTACACATGCGCGGTGGGCCACTTTGGGCTGCTGTCCATCGTGACGCTGGCGGCCATCACGGTGGAGCGCTACATGGTCATCCCGGCCAAGCCAGACGTGTTTATGCTGGATGATAGTGAGAGTCTCGCTGTGTGTTTCAGGCTGCCAGCTGTACGCATGCGCGGTGGGCCACTTCGGGCTGCTGTCCATCGTGACGCTGGCGGCCATCGCGGTGGAGCGCTACAGGGTCATCACGGCCAAGCCAGACGTGTTTATGCTGGATGATAGTGAGAGTCTCGCTGTGTGTTTCAGGCTGCCAGCTGTACACATGCGCGGTGGGCCACTTCGGGCTGCTGTCCATCGTGACGCTGGTGGCCATTGCGGTGGAGCGCTACATGGTCATCACGGCCAAGCCAGACGTGTTTATGCTGGATGATAGTGAGAGTCTCGCTGTGTGTTTCAGGCTGCCAGCTGTACACATGCGCGGTGGGCCACTTCGAGCTGCTGTCCATCGTGACGCTGGCGGCCATCGCGGTGGAGCGCTACATGGTCATCACGGCCAAGCCAGACGTGTTTATGCTGGATGATAGTGAGAGTCTCACTGTGTGTTTCAGGCTGCCAGCTGTACACATGCGCGGTGGGCCACTTCGGGCTGCTGTCCATCGTGACGCTGGTGGCCATTGCGGTGGAGCGCTACATGGTCATCACGACCAAACCAGACGTGTTTATGCTGGATGATAGTGAGAGTCTCGCTGTGTGTTTCAGGCTGCCAGCTGTACACATGTGCGGTGGGCCACTTCGAGCTGCTGTCCATCGTGACGCTGGCGGCCATCGCGGTGGAGCGCTACATGGTCATCACGGCCAAACCAGACGTGTTTATGCTGGATGATAGGGAGAGTCTCGCTGTGTGTTTCAGGCTGCCAGCTGTACGCATGCGCGGTGGGCCACTTCGGGCTGCTGTCCATCGTGACGCTGCCGGCCATCGCGGTGGAGCGCTACATGGTCATCACGGCCAAGCCAGACGTGTTTATGCTGGATGATAGTGAGAGTCTCGCTGTGTGTTTCAGGCTGCCAGCTGTACGCATGCGCGGTGGGCCACTTCGGGCTGCTGTCCATCGTGACGCTGGCGGCCATCACGGTGGAGCGCTACATGGTCATCACGGCCAAGCCAGACGTGTTTATGCTGGATGATAGTGAGAGTCTCGCTGTGTGTTTCAGGCTGCCAGCTGTACGCATGCGCGGTGGGCCACTTCGGGCTGCTGTCCATCGTGACGCTGGTGGCCATCGCGGTGGAGCGCTACATGGTCATCACGGCCAAGCCAGACGTGTTTATGCTGGATGATAGTGAGAGTCTCGCTGTGTGTTTCAGGCTGCCAGCTGTACACATGCGCGGTGGGCCACTTCGGGCTGCTGTCCATCGTGACGCTGGTGGCCATTGCGGTGGAGCGCTACATGGTCATCACGGCCAAGCCAGACGTGTTTATGCTGGATGATAGTGAGAGTCTCGCTGTGTGTTTGAGGCTGCCAGCTGTACGCATGCGCGGTGGGCCACTTCGGGCTGCTGTCCATCGTGACGCTGGCGGCCATCGCGGTGGAGTGCTACATGGTCATCACGGCCAAGCCAGACGTGTTTATGCTGGATGATAGTGAGAGTCTCGCTGTGTGTTTCATGCTGCCAGCTGTACGCATGCGCGGTGGGCCACTTCGGGCTGCTGTCCATCGTGACGCTGGCGGCCATCGCGGTGGAGCGCTACATGGTCATCACGGCCAAGCCAGACGTGTTTATGCTGGATGATAGTGAGAGTCTCGCTGTGTGTTTCAGGCTGCCAGCTGTACGCATGCGCGGTGGGCCACTTCGTGCTGCTGTCCATCGTGACGCTGGCGGCCATCGCGGTGGAGCGCTACATGGTCATCCCGGCCAAGCCAGACGTGTTTATGCTGGATGATAGTGAGAGTCTCGCTGTGTGTTTCAGGCTGCCAGCTGTACGCATGCGCGGTGGGCCACTTCGGGCTGCTGTCCATCGTGACGCTGGCGGCCATCGCGGTGGAGCGCTACATGGTCATCACGGCCAAGCCGCTGTCCGCCTCCTGGAAGATGACCCAGTACACCGCCAGGAAGGTAGGCCGCTGCTCACCGTCCTCCAAGCCGACTTCCAGCGCTGCTACTGACACGCTGTACTGAAGCAGGCTCTACCCCCTTTCACTCAGTGTGGCTGTTGGAAAGTAACTATGCGACAAAGCGCAGTGCCATTTCTTATTTGGTCAGGTATTTCTTATATGATTGAAGCAGTAATCAAAATTTCACTGGTTCCGATGAGGCGACAGTTGTGGCACGAACAAACTTGAGGCAAACCAGTGCTAAATTAGAATAGAGAAGTGACAAGTCGGCGATGGCACTGGAATGATTTGTGTTTCTTCCGATGTTAAAGCTCTCAAACGAAATGATGAGGTCTGGCCGTTTTTTCGCAAAAGTCAACAACGCACTTTTTCTTCAAGCGTCTTCGAACTCAAAGCTGACATCACAGGGTAGAACACATTTGTACCACTACAGAGAAATACTAAGACCAGAGCCAAATTTCGAACTTTTACAGCATGGGGAGATACATACAAACGTAGGCTTCCGCGGCAGTTGTCACTATCTATGAAATTCTTCCGAGTATGACACCGCGTCTTCATTTTATAAACTGTACCGACGTTTCGGCCACTGTTGCTGGCGGCCTTCTTCAGGGTCTGTGTCTCACTGCTGAATGTACGATCGCTTGGGGTTTATATATCAGCGGATGAGGGAGAGGAAGGGGGAAGTTGGTTTTCCTTTATTGGTGGTTATATTATTGCACGCCATTGGTGGAAAGGGGCGTTGGTGATTGGTGTTTTAATGGCTAGTTTTTCATATGAACAGGTAGGATGGCTACAGGCCACGGAAAACGTGGCTGGATGGCAGGAACTTCATTTGAAACACCAATCTCTCGAATGATTTTCCAGTGTGTTACCACTGCGTCACCTCGTTCGGTGCAACACAAAGGAGCAACGTCACCGCGGAAAGGACCTTTATATGTAGAACATACTCTCCAAAAAGTGAAAGAAAACGGGTTAAGTTTTCAATATTAAAAATTACCTAATTTTAGTAAAAACATTCTTAGAACGTGAAAGTACACGTCAAGCAAACGGTTACAGCGATGATTACTTCATTGTAATAGTAATCACATCAGGTTACACTTCATTTCTGGCCTTGAAATATTTCTGGATGATAGAATATGGAGCCGATGTTGTCAGCTGTAAGCCTTATACTCCACCGACATTTTACAATTTTAAAATGACATTAACTGTAGACGTTTTAGTAACTTTAATTACATATTCACATCCGCGCGTGATTGGCAGGACGGTCTAAGGCACCATATCGCGGTTTGCACGACAGTTCCCGCCGGAGGTTCAGATCCTCGTTTGTGTATTGGTGTGCGTGTTCTCCTTTCGGTTAAGTTGTTTGTAAGACAAGCCGCCGATGGCTTCAGCAGTTTGGTTCATTAGGTTTACAAATATTTGAAGAAGTTATGAACATATTGATGCTGTTGAACCGCAACCTCGTATGTCAGTTTTTTCATGTAAAAACAATTTTTTTTTAATTTATGGCTTGAAAATGATATTCCACTGTCTTCATGGAATATTTTATTATATTATAAGGAAATCTAGAATTGTTTAATAAGATGTTTTCAGCCAAGATAGCTTTCTTCTCTTAATTACATGACCGGTTTCGGCATGCTAGACCCATCTTCAGACCTGTAGTAATTTCTTGGATGACTTCACTGCTATTACAAAAATTTTTAACATAGCAAAATGGTGTACATTCACATTTATGTGTCATCCAAATAAAATTAACACGTCAGTACTGAATATTGATTCTGACTTAGGCCTTGAGAAAGATGGGTTCAGACGTTTTTTTATTGACGTGTAAATTTTATTTGGATGACACATCAATGTGGATGTACACCATTTTGCTATGTAGAAAATTGTTGTAATAGCAGTGAAGTCATGTAAAAAATTACTACAGGTCTGAAGATGGGGTCTAGTACGCCGAAACAGGTCATGTAATTAAACGAAGAAAGCGATCTTAGCTGGAAATCTCTTATTAAAGAATATTTTATTAATGAAATAATTTATATTGACAATAATTGTTTCTTATTTATTTGCTATCCAGATAACTGTAAAAGAATAATGCTTATTTCACTCTCCCGTAAAACTATTTTTTTCTTATATATATATATATATATATATATATATATATATATATATATATATATATATATATATATATATATATATATATATATATATATGATATTCAAATTTGTCTTAGAAAACTGGCAACCTCGTTTAGTTACTAGGAATTATGAATGTAACTGCAATAATAAATAGCATGTTCTGTGTCTGTATCATGTCATTCCTCCTACAGAGAGATTGGAACCCTTTCATTGCAAGGTTGAACTTTTTCCCCTACAGAGGCACAAGACAGTTTGTCTTGGACTGAGATTATAGCATGCTACAGCACTGCAACAGATCCTCAACATTTTCATATTTTCTTTGGTCTGCATTTCAGAATTCTCAGAAATTTAAGGTTAGTTACGATGTTGCAACAGTTTCCCCTTTTCATTAACTTCTACATTTTATAGAGCGTATTTTCCTTTTTCCTGCGGCTGTCGGACATCTTAAAGGCCTCGTCTCTCGTGCACAAAACATGACGCCGCGCTGCGCCGGTGCTTTCAGGACTGAAAGCAGGTAAATTACCAGAGAGCAGCACTCGCGAACGCAACTGTGTTGAAAACTTCCGTTTCAAGGGGCACTCGGCAAGAAGTGCGAAGCGGATCTGGAACGGAGCCAGGAAAGCCCCCACTGTTTCCACTGCCCTGTCTCAGCCCGATATCCCCTGCGTTGCTCCCGACAGGTGTGCGATCGCTGGACAGAAAAGTTCTCTCAGTCTCAACTTGTTATGCAGAACTCGCTTGAAATACGCTCAAAAAATCACATGCGATGTAATGACACTTGTACTTTTTAGTTGGTGTTGTTGTCACGATTAAAGTTAAGTACCGTTATTGAAATTTAAGATACTGTGAAATATTGCAATGAATATTAATTTTGAAAAAACATGAAATATTCCGCTATCAGCATTTAGCGGCAATAGTACATCTACATGGGATACTCTGCAAATCACATTTAAGTACCTGGCAGAGGGTTCATCGAACCACAATTATACTATTTATCTCCCATTCCATTCTCGAATAGCGCGCGGGAAGAATGAACACCTGAATCTCAATGTTTGAGTTCTGATTTCTCTTATTTTATTCTGATGATCATTTCTACCTATGTAAGTGGGAGTCAACAATATATTTTCGCATTCGGAGGAGAATGTTGGCGATTGGAGTTTCGCAAGTAACCCACGCCGCAGCGATAAGCGCCGTTGTTGTAATGATTCCCATCCCAGATCCTGTATCACTTCTGTAACGCTGTCTCCCCTGTATCGTGACAATAAGAAACGAGCTGCCCTTCTTTGGACTCTTTCGATGTCCTCCGTCAAACCCACCTGATAAGGATCCCACACTGGGCTGCAATACTCCAAAAATGGACGGACAAGGGTAGTGTATGCAGTTTCTTTTGTAGTTCTGTTGCATGTTTTAAGAGTTCTGCCAATAAAACGCAGTCTCTGGTTCGCCTATCCCACGATATCATCTACGTGTTCTTTCCAATTTGAAGTAATAGTTATTCCTAGGTATTTTGTGGAGTTTACGGCCTTCACATTTGATTGATTTATCTTCTAAACAGTGTTTAACGGATTTCTTTTCGTACTCATGTGGATGACTTCACATTTCTCATTGTTGAGAGTCAATTGCCAATTTTTAAACCATAGTGATATCTTATTCAGATCGTTCTGCAGTTGGTTTTGATCTTCAGATGATTTTACTAGACGGTAAATGACCGCGTCATCTGCAAACAACCTAAGAGAGCTAGTTAGATTTTCCCCCAAAACTTTTATGTAAATAAGGAACAGAAGATGACCAATAACACTACCCTATGGAACGCACGATATCACATTTTAGTCGATGCCTCACCATCGATTACTACAAACTGTGTCCCCTCTGATAAGAAATACCCTATCCAATCGCAAATTTAGGGCGATATACCATAACCATGCAATTTCATTAAAAGCCGTTTGTGAGGTACGGTGTCAAAAGCTTTCTGGAAATCAAGTTAGAATAAAGACAAAACCAGAAAGCATCATTACGAAGAAAGTGGCGGAATCCGTTCTTTAACTGTCAGGATTATACAGATTGGAGTCATCACACTGGATTCGAACCTGTACGGAATAATAAATTTCTCCTTTACCGTAAACTGATGCTTGGTTGCATAAACTTCGAATACTAAAGTTCCATGACCGTGTTCAATTGCAATTACGATTAGTATTTAAAATTGCAAAATTATCGGACTTCGTTTAAAGAAAAGAAGAAGTACCGCAGGCACTGAAACAAAATTCAACATAAAGCGAAATTCGCGTCTGGGATTTCCTTCCGCAATCGCGAAGCAATTCACAATGGCCAAGCATCATTTTACGAATTATGCTGGAAACAAAGATTTAAAAAAATGGAAAATGGGAAAAAATCTCCGTTTAACTAAAGTATCAATTTCAAACGAATTACTGAATTTACTGCAATTAATTGTTCTTATAACTCACACTTACACGATCGATATGGAGAGACCAATAGAGAGACGTCCGATCTGTTCAACAGTAAGAAGACGAAAGACGACAAGCGATTCAGCTCGTTCAAACAATTTAAAAGTCACTTTGTAACAAAATAATCAGAGATTTACTGGCAGAGAAAACGGATGCTAGCGTCAAGCGTCGCAGATATAATTTTAATTAAAAAAAAGTATTAAATGTAATGCTACAGCGATATAACAGGTAACATAATTGACCGGTGTACAAAATTATATGAAAATCAGGAGGTTTCTAATGTTTTAGCTAAGTAGGTAATACTAAAAGTATTACAGCTTAAAATTTGGTAGAAAAATACACCTTACGTTTCATCTGAGACCATAACTGAACTCACGGCCTTTCAGAGGAGAAAATTTTCTACTACTTTGCTCTGTTATGCTTTTTCCGTGTCTCGCACTTGCAAAAGTAATGACGAATGACACTTTCTGTCTGTCTGTAACGTTTTCCCACGGTTTAGGTCGCGCTGTTCCAACATTTACTGTTATTTGTTGACCACCATCGACCAGAATCTCCGTATGGCTCCACATATTTACGTCGCTGAAGGGCGTCTCTATTGTAACAGCTATATACTGGTTCTCTTGCGCTAAATTATTTGTACCGTTGAGACGTTGCGTGGCCTGTGTGAATGGGCATTAGGTCGTCGCTAGGGTTGCTTGTTACTACAGCACTCCAAGCCACAAAACGAATGAAACGTAAAAAAAGATTAGTTCTTGGTCAAGTTAATAGCAGCATATTCTCCACGGTTTTTCTACCAAATTAAAGTCGTTGTTGGATAAGAACGGATTTTTATTGATTATTCCATCACACTACAGCACTGTATACATCTGGTCTAAAGCTCCTGGCAACCGAACTTAAAAGAACGTACCACAGCTGTCTACGACTTTCAGCAGCTTACAACTTACAACTGCCATCAACTGCCCCTTGCCGTCAGTAGCGGCCTATTTAAATACATAGATTTTGGCGCCCACGTCACGAATATCTGTTTCAAATAAAGTAACTACAAATTTTGAAGAAATTTATACAGTTCGATTTAGTGGTTAACAAATGATACAACTGGTTACAAAAGTTGGTAAAAAAAGTTACAATCCATGCAATAAATTAATTATTTAAAGGTAAGTGGTGCGTATTTCGCTACACGGTCGCTAGGTGATAGAATATCCTTTCAGCTGTAAGTTCATGTGAACAAACGAGTCCGCACCTGACGTATTATGATTGATCTTCACATTCAAGATTTTACCAAAATTTTAAGGTAACAACAATTTACAAGTGAAATACTGTTCATAAAAGTGTATGGTTTATCAAAACTTAATAGATGACAATTATAGTTTTTAGTAAATAGTTCGAAACTGATATAATCGTTAGACAAACTCTTAGGTTCATCATATTTACAATATTCTCGTTTCAAAAAAAAAAAAAAAAAAAAAAAAAAAAAAAAAAAAAAAAAAAAAATAAATAAAAAAAAAAAAAAAAATAAAATAAAAAAAGTAAATCTTGCTAGTGACTGTTTTATCGTGAGCTTTTTTAACTCAGGATCTTTAATATTTCCTATGAAGCGTCACATTGTAATTTACACTTTGCGTTACTCCAAATTCCTTGTACTACAACAGTATCCAGCAGATCGGATGGTACAAGAGATACATGACGCTCTGCTTTGTAATGAAACCAAAAGGAAATTTTCTGCTGAGTTCGCCGGCACATATGGATGCGGGGAAACGAGCTGGCCGTTGCGACTGCCCTATCTTCTGTACGCTGTTTCTTGCAGATTGTTACATCGTGTGTGCCACGAAAGTCCATGTGATGATGGGAGGCTCAATGGCTTGTAACGAATAATAAATTGTTGTGGTCTTCAGTCCGGAGATTGGTTTGATGCAGCTCTCCACAATACCCTATCCTGAGCAAGCCTCTTCACCTCCACATAAGAATGGCAACCTACATCTGTCTGAGTCTGCTTACTGTATCCATCTCTTGGTCTTCCTCTGCGGTTTTTACCACACACACTTCCCTCCAACGCTAAATTCACAATTCCTTGATGCCTAAGAATGTGTCCTACCAATCTATCCCTTCTTTTAGTCAAGGTGTGCCAGAAATTTCTTTTCTCCCCAATTCTGTTCAGTACCTCCTCATTAGTTACGCGATCCACCCACCTAATCTTCAGCATTCTTCTATAGCACCACATTTCAAAAGCCTCAATCCTCTTCCTGTCCGCACTGTTTATCGTCCATGTTTCACCCCCATACAAGGCAACACTCCATACAAATGCCTTCAGAAAAGACTTCCTTAGGCTTAAATCAATATTCGATGTTAACAAATTTCTCTTTTTCAACAACGCTTTTCTACCCATTGCCATTCTGCATTTTATAGCCTCTGTACTGCGACCATCATTTGTTATTTTACTGACCAAGTAACAAAACTCATCTACCTCCTTTATTGCTTCGTCTCCCAATCTAATTCCTTCAGCATCACCTGATTTTCTTACACTGCACTCCATTACCCTAGTTTTGCTCTTGTTAATGTTCATCTTATATGCACCTTTCAGCACACTGTCCATTCCGTTTAACTGCTCTTCCAGGTCCTTTGCTGTCTCTGACAGAATTACTATGTCGTCGGCAAACGCAAAGTTTTTAATTCTTAATATTAATTAATTAATTAATTACGCGCCGTAAAACCTTCAGTGCGCACATGGCGTACTTCCTTCCGCCCTCGACGAGCTTATAAAATAGCCCTGGACCTACTGACGAATCATTTCCTTTTACGCCGAGAGAAACGACCAGTCTGTGATAGATACAGATCGCAACTGTCGACAACGCGTGCTAGAACTGATTGCGTTTTATATGGCAGAGGGCAAATTTGATCTCTCGCAGGACGTGAACTCTATTTTAACTGAAGATGTGGCAGATGGTTCGTGTTATAAGCTTTTTTATCATATCGGGACTTTTTCCCAAAATACGGGTGCGCGATTTTAGTGTGTGGCGGAGTGGCTCGGCTGTAAACAGATGACACACTTATTGGAAGATTAATAACACTTCCTGATGCTCTACTTTAAAAAAGCAAGAAGAGGTATTAAAAAATATTATCAAATGCATCGAAATGATGTAACAAAAATTTGCCATGAAGATGGTTCAAACCTGGCATTACGGTTTGACCGTGCAAGTCCTGGACTGCTCGAACGGAGACCGAGCACAGAAAGTCGCTCATGTTTATGAATACGCAAGTTACAGTTTGAAAACCCAAAAACGTCAATTACTCGAACGTCATTAACTATCGACCCCATATATAAAAAAATAAAGCAGTCAACAATCCAAAGATTTTAAATGTGTTTATTTCCGTCAACAGTTGCTATAAAATTGTTTTTATAGCGACTGTTGACGGAAATAAACACATTTAAAATAACATAGTGCAGTTGCGGACTCTCTATAATCGACCATGTCGACTATAATGAAAATCCAAAGATTGGTTTGAACACAACAGTGCTTTACTAGGCATGCTACTGTTAAGATGGAAGCGGTATGCCGTTGCCTTTCTCAGACCCTCAAACTGACTTACCAAGGCAGTTTAACGTGAGTTCCGAACCACGGTGCTCCTCGATATTTTTCACGTTAGCAACACTGTCAGAGAGGAAAGAATTGGAAAGAGATAAAACTCGTAGGATATGGCGGGGATCGAACCCGCGACTTTACGATTAGAAGTCTGGCACCCTACCACTGAGCTATCGAGCCGCACATATTAGTAAAATATGCTCATCTGTATACGATCTTTGGATGTATAGCACTGTAAACTAGTGATGGGAACAATCGAACAAAACAATCGATTCATTCGGTTGTTGGGAAAAAATCGATCATTCGGTTGTAGTTTCTCGTATCGGTTGAATTATTCATTTATTCTTCTGAGTGAAACCAGTCGGTGGGACCAACCGAATAAAACAACCGATTCTATTCATTCGTTCTTTTGAGTGAAACCAGTCGGTGGGATCAACCGAATGAAAAAATCGACGCAGTCGGTTGGACTACTCATTCCTTCTTTTGAGTGAAACCAGTCGGTCGGAGCAACCGAATAAAATCGACACAGTCGGTTGGACCACTCATTCCTTTTCTTTTGAGTTAAATCAGTCGATGGGACCAACAGAGTGAAAAAATTGACACAGTACGTTGGCCTCTTCATTAGTTTTTTTGAGTGAAACCAGTTAGTGGGAGCAACCGAATGAAACAGTCAGTCGGTCGTAGCTTTACTATGTTGGATTAATATTCGTTTATTTTTTTCGAATGAAAGTAGTCTGTGGGAACAACTGAATGAAAACGTGCGACACTTTTGCAGTTTTGTACATTGACTGAATTACCCATTCTTTCTTTTCAAGAAATTATGTACTGAATGAAGTAACCTTTCGTTTTATAATATACAGTAACAGTGATTCATATTTTGTTGTAGATTAAATTGTTTGAGGTGCCATCAACGAGTAACTAATTAGATGTCATATCGCTGGAGCAGGTCTGCGATCACTTTAATTTCCCACCCCAGACTTCAAAAACGCAGATCCACGAAGTACCGCGGGAAGCGGGGACACGAGAGGGGGTGCTGCCTCGCTTTCGTTTTCACTGCTGACAGCGCCACCATGCGCGCGACAAACTCCATACAACAGTGTCTGGCGGGCGGTGCGTGCCATCGCCGATTGTTGTCGTTTTCTTACTGTCTCAATAAAGAAGCGTGGAAACTACAGGGTGTTCCAAAATGATCACTACAAGTTTAATCTCGCATACCGTATCTCCGAAGTGGGAACAGGTAGAAACGTGCGATTTGCGGCTTCTTGTTCATACATATCTAAGGTTCCAGCAGGACAGAGTTAAGTATGTTAACTTTGAGCATAATGCTAGATCCAAAATGTAAGATCACTAAAACATTAGGTATTGTAAAGAAAAACCTTCATTAAAGTATTTTGTATAAAAATATTTCCTATAAAATATTTTTGTTAATTCCATCTAATTTGAAGGAGTACGAGAAGTCATACAACATTTATCAGTGCTGTAAATTTTCTCCACCGTGTCTGTATTTGTCAAAAGTATATGAAAACATTCATCTTAAATTTCATAATTATCCACTCTTGTCACGCCGCGGTGGAGTAGCCGAGCGGTCTAAGGCACTTCGCTGCGGAGGGCGCGGTTGCTCGCCCTCGGAGGTTCGAGTCCTTCCTGGAGCATGGGTGTGTGTGTTGTCCTTAGGTTAGTTTACCTTAGTTTAAGCAGTTTGTAAGCTACGGACTGATGACCACGCAGTTTGGTCCGATAGATTTACAAACATTTGAACTATTGTCACAGATATTTCTCTGGTTATCAGTGAAACAGTGTGGAGGTTTATTCCATCCCTCCGCTATGTACCATACAAAATCTTAGATGAAGTGAACTGCCACTTGTTTTGAAAGTCAAGTGTTCAACATTTCATCAAGATCGGAATAAATCACTATATTGGCGTCAAAGTCTGGAATACCTTCTGTCATGCATCGAACTAAAGTAGATGTAGATGGTGACCATTCTCTTTCTTTGAAGGTGAAGAGTGAAATATATCATTAAAATTCGAATACAAACACAATTTTTCTAAGTTATTAGGTAACGTACCCTCAGCCATGCACCTACGAAATTTATTGTACACAATTACCTTCGTCTTGTTTTAAAGGTCAATTGTGCAAAATTTCATCAAGATCGCAGCCAAATTGTGGTTTTTGTCGAAGTCAGTATGTAAAGTACCCTCCGCCATGCACCGAATGAAATTTGATGTAGACAGTGACTTTCCTCTTGCTTTGAAGGTCAAGTATGCAAAATTTCATCAAGATTGGAACAAAACTGTAGATTTGCATGCGATAAAACACACACACACGGACACACTGCTATATTTATAAGATTTGTCTTTAAGAAAGTTTCACGCTGAATCACGGTTCATTTATACCCGAAAAGACTGAAGGAGTAAGCAAATAAAGTCACACATAGTCGGTGAATTAATAAAAACATCCATATAACTGCAGAAACCGACAGAGACTTTTTCCAGTCGGTTGTATCGCATCATGTGAAACCACTCAATGCCGAAAACATTCATATAAAGGGCAGAGACTTGCTTCATTCGGTGCTCGCGCATCGACTGAAACCACTCAAACCCACTGAATGAGTGAAAACATTCATATAGCAGCTGCAGCCGATAGCGACTGGTTTCATTCGATTGTTTCGCATCGACTGAAACCACTCAAAACCCGCCAGCGAGTGAAAACATTCATACGGCCACGGAGACTGTTTTCATTCGGTTGTTTCATTCGACTGAAAAAACCGACTGAACGAAAAACAACCGATTGACCAATCGGTTGTTAAAAACAATCGGTTGTCCCATCACTACTGTAAACGAAATTTTCCATCATCAACTTTGACCTTGATTTTCCTCAAAAAGTACTGCCTATAAAAAAGGTCCAAAAAAACGTCTCTTTATATTCAATATAGAACGTTCGTGTAAAATTTGATGGAGCTCCGTGATCCGCATGTCAGACGTTTATCCTTGTTATGCCCATTTTACACGACGGTCGTATGTTCACAAGAAGGATTACGATCTACTGCAGTGATCCAAGCGTACTAACTTGAGCCTAATGACGTTTGATAATTCACGTTTACACGACAAAGTTCCGTCTACACATAGGATTATCACAAACAGCAGCCCCGTTACAAAAATTCGGCTGTACTACTGTTCCTATACGCAAATTAATTACGATTGGGTGTATGTCATAGCAGATAATAAACAATTTACAAAGTTTACACTGTCGATGGTTGCCGGAGATGCGGCAGTGTTTGTTAGAAGACATTAGCGCAATTGCGAAGAAAAAACAGAAGTTGTATGCGTTCTTTGTTGAGATGAGAAGAAGAATGAAATGTGTACTGCATGCTAATGAAGGAACTCATGCCAGAGGATCCTAATGAATTCATAATTTTTTTTAACAATTAGTATTCAGTAAGCAACCTAGTTGCTGTCATTCTTCCAAGGACAACATACGGTGATTGAGGTACAAAATACTTTTTATGCTTGAGTTGTTATCTGAGCTTTGTGTAATTACTCATCTACTATATCCTGTAATATTTTTGTCCAGGCTTGCTTTAACATTACGGTTTCTGTAGACAGGGAATCTTGCTAACGGCTTTCCTTCGAACAAAAATTTCTGTTCCGGGTATTTCAAATGTTGTGTTTGAATTCTGAAGTCGGCTCCATAATGGTACCTCAAGGAACTGAATTTTACGATTCACATTTGTGATGTAACACCTGGCATCAAGTTCTCGAAATTTCGTACAACTTTCTTTCTGGGTTGTCGCAACATTATAGATATTTCATTATACTAAGTTAATCAACAAGACATATTGAAACTTCATTTTAAATCTATTTTTTCTGTTATTTTTCCATAAAGAACGGTCATAGTAACTTATTACAATAGAGAGGATTTCTCCATAGTTCCTTTATGCCTCAATCAAAACCGCAATTCCTCCTCTGTTCCACTCCTTTAGTGCAAGATACATCACTCCAACACAACAAGCAATTTCGATAATGACGCGCCTGTTTCAACGCGTGAACAGGAAAGCAGCACAACGAGCTCAGTTCTGCACATGCGAGCCCAGGTCAACAATGTTCAAATGTTTGTAAAGCTTATGGGACTTAACTGCGGGGTCATGAGTCCCTAATATTACAAACTACTTATGAACATCTACATCTACATATATACTCTGCAAATCACATTTAAGTGCCTGGCAGAGGGTTCATTAACCACTTTTATAACTTTTCTCTACCGTTCCATTCTCTAACAACGCGCGGGGAGAAAGAACACCTAAATCGTTTCGTTTTCGATCTGATTTCTCTTATTTTCTTGGGATGGTCATGTCTCCCTAAGCAGGTGGGTGCTAGCAAAATATTTTCAAATTCAGAAGTAAAAGTTGGTGATTGAAACTTCGCAAACAGATCACAAATCTTTTAATGATTTCCACCCCAATTCGTGCAACATTTCCGTGACGCTTTCCCCCCTGTAATGTGATAAAAGAAAACGAGCTCCCATTCTCTAAACCTTCTCAGTGTCGTCCGTCAGTCCCACCTGGTGAGGGTCCCACAAGGGGCAACAGTTCTCCAGGAGAGGACGTACAAGTGTGACGTAGGCAGTCTCTTTGATGGAGCTGGTGCATCTTCGAAGCGTTCTGCCGATGAAACGTAACCTTTGGTTCGCCTTCCCCACAATATTTTCTATGTGTTCTCTTACACCAAAGACAGCACAAAGCCGGCCGCGAGGTCGAGGGGACTGAGGCGTTCCAGTCATGGTCTGCACGGCCACTACGTCTGGGGGTTCGAATGCCCCCTCGTGCATGGATATTTGTGCCGTCCTTAGTCTTAGTTAGTTAATAAGTAGTTTGTAAGTTTAGGGACTGATAACCCCGTATTTAAGTCCCACAAACATCTATGCCCGAGTGATTGGGAGGGGGGGGGAATTCGAACCTACCGACGGGAAATGGCCTCGCAAATCGTAGCATAGCGTCTCAATTCGCTCGATCACGCCACCGATGCGCGCGCAGGTCGCTACTAGCAAATTTCGAACCTCTCCTGTAGCGTACTGCCGCGGTGGAGCGCGCGGTTGCTCGCTGTGGAGGTTCGAGTCCTCCCTGGGGCATGGGTATGTGTGTTTGTCCGTAGGTTAGTTTCAGTAAGCTACGACTGATGACCACGCAGTTTGGTCCGATAGACTTACAGACATTTGAACATTTGTAGCGTACTAGCTAGTAGGAAACGCCGTCTGCACTCACGAAATGCGATTACATCACTGGATTGCACGCAAAGTGATCTAGCGCGTGATCTAGCGCGTTCATCGTTTGAACTAGGCTTCGGACGAGTAGCAACATAGCGCGGCGAACTATATATTAGTGCCACGTAATTAAGATCAGCTCCTCTACGTTACGTTTAACAGCATTCAGACGATGATGATGAATGATTTCGCAAGGTGCCGGAAACTGTGCTGTTGCCGCGCTGCAGTGCAGCCGCTCTCGCCTGCGTGGCTTCCTGATGCGCAGCAGACGGCAGGCACCACAGACAGCGGCGTGTGGCGCCGCAGCCAGACTTATTGCCTGCCGCTCGCTCTCGCCGGCTCACAGTAAATCATTTCCCATCTCCCTGAAGGCGCTCGCACGTCTCGGCGCAGATCCGCTGCAGCGCGGCTGCGGGCAGCGCCACCCGGGAAATGCAGCGCCCGCCATTACGCCCTTCAAAGAGCTGCGGGGGAGATGTGGGGGGAGGGGGGGGGGAAGGGAGGCGGGGCTGGAAAATGCAGGCAGGGCAGAGGAGAGGCGCTGCCGCAGCGGCAGATATTTGAACAGGCTGCCAGGTGCCTGCAAAATTCTCTACAACTCCAGAATTCGCCACATCTACATGGAACACACACTGCAAATCATGTTTAAGTGCCTGGCAGAGGGTTCATCGGACCACATTCATACTATTTATCTCCGACTAAACTTTGTTTACAAGATGAATCAATCAAAAGTGAAGGCCGTAAACTCCACAAAATACCTAAAAAAGGTAAAGCAGTCAACAATCCGAAGATTGGTTTGAACACCACATTGCTTTACTAGGCATGGTCCTGTTAGGAGGTGGTATGCCGTTGCCTTCCCCCGACCTTGGAACTGACTTACCCAGCCAGTTATAGGGGGACCTACAGTTTAACGTGGGTTCCGAACCACGGTGCTACTCGGTATTTTTGACATATGCAATACTGCCAGAACAAAATATCTAGGAATTACTATTGCAACAACAAAATACCTATGAATTACTATTGATTCCAGTGGCGGCTGGTGATAATACGCTAATGTGCTGCAGCACACTGTAAATATATTACTGAAATTATGCCATTTCTCTTCGAATGCAAGCGAGAAATCGCTGTAAAATTGCATCGTTTCTCTTGGAATGCGAGCCAGATATCACAATAAAATTATGCCAATTCCCTTCCAATGCGTATTAGAATGCTAGTAATAAAGATGAAAACGCATATTGGAGCGTTCTCGCCGCGATAGCTGGAAACCAGCTCCGTGTGCTGAAGTGGGATTCAGCCGCGCTTGTACGTGCACAGAGAGGCGGCGCTGTCGTCTGTTCGCTAGTGCGCATGCGCAGACGTGACGTCAGGCCTGGCGACTCGTGTGTGCTGAAACAGACTGCAGCACCAGATCAATATTTCTCTTCGCGCTGCTCGTAACGGCTGCGGAAGAATAGTATATGACGAATATTGCGGCATACAGAGTCAAATAGCGCGCTGGCTCAGGCGTCTTGCGCGTTGTCTCTCAAACCTTCTTATGTGAGGCTCATATTCAAATACCTGTGAGTCCAAATTTTTAATTTCTGTAAATAAAATTAATATTTTTTAAACGTTATATTTACTACCTGCAGTGAATACATGCTGTTGGCAGCGCTGTTACAGTTTCCCCTGAAGGTCTTACTGTCAGTACAATATTAATTGATATTTAATTAAAGGCAGTCATACAAAGGTTGACTTTTTATTTTAGTATATTTTGTTTCCTGTTTATTTTTGTAATATTGTAGCACACTGGTCATATTTTGTACGAGCCACCACTGCTATTTATCTCCGATTAAAATTTGTTTACAAGATAAATCAATCAAAAGTGAAGGCCGTAAACTCCACAAAATACCTAGGAATGACTATTGCTTCACACTTAAACTGGAAAGAACACGTAGATAATGTCGTGGGCAAGGCGACCCAGAGACTGCGTTTTATTGGCAAGAACCCTTAAAAGATGCAACAGAACTACAAAAGAAAATGCATACACTACGCTTGTCCGTCATTTTTGGAGTATTGCTGCGCAGCATGGGATCGTTATCAGGTGGGTTTGACGGAGGACATCCAAAGTGTCCAGAGAAGGGCAGGTCGTTTCGTATTGTCACGATACAAGGGAGACATCCTTACAGAAATGATACAGGATCTGGGATGGGAATCATTACAACAACGACATTTAAAGCTGCGGCGTGGGCTACTTACGAAACTCGAATCGCCAACATTCTCCTCTGAATGCGAAAAATATATTGTTGCCTCCCACTTACATAGGTAGAAATGACCATCAGAATAAAATACGAGAATTCAGAGTTCGAACGGAGAGATTCAGCTGTTCTTTCTTACCGCGCGCTATTCGAGAATGGAATGGGATATAATAAGTATTCAAATGTTCAAATGTTTGTAAAGCTTATGGGACTTAACTACGGGGCCATCTGTCCCTAAACTTACAGACTACTTATGAACTACTTACGAACTAGGACGGCACAAATATCCATGCCCGAGGGGGGATTCGAACCCCCGACCGTAGTGGCCGTGCAGACCGTGACTGAAGCGCCTCAGTCCCCTCGGCCACCGCGACCGGCTATAAGAACTATAATGGTGGTTCGATGAACACTCTGCCAGGCACGAATATGATTTGCAGAGTATCCCATGTAGATGTAGATGTAGATTCCATTCTCGAAAAACACGCGTTCCAGCTCGGATTTCTCGTATTTTATTCTCATGATCATTTCTACCTATTTAAGTGGTAGTCAACAATATATTTTCGGTATTGGAGTTTCGTAAGTAGCCCACGCCGCAGCGATAAGCGCCGGTGTTGTAATGATTCCCATCCCAGAGCTTGTATCATTTCCGTAACGCCTTCTCCCTTGTATCGTGACAATACGAAACAAGCTGCCCTTCTCTGGACTCCTTAGATGTATTCCGTCAAACCCACCTAATACTCCAAAAATGGACGGACAAGCGTAGTGTATGCGGTTTCTTTTGTAGTTCTGTTGCATTTTAAGGGTTCTGCCAATAAAACGCAGTCTCTGGTTCGCCTTTCCCAAGACATTATCTACGTGTACTTTCCAGTTTGAAGTAATAGTAATTCCCATGTATTTTGTGGCGTTTACGGCAATCACTCTTGATTCATTTATCTTGTAAACAAAGTTGAAGGATTTTTTCGTACTTATGTGGACGACTTCACACTTCTCATTATTTAGAGTCAATTGCCAATTTCTACACCATAGTGATGTCTTATTCAGATCGTTCTGCAGATGATTTCACTAGACGGTAAATGACGGCGTCATCTGCAAACAACCTAAGGGAGCTACTCAGATTTTCCCCTAAATCGTTTTTGTAAATAAGGAACAGTAGAGGACCAATAACACTACCCTGTGGAACGCCCGATATCACCTCTGTTTTAGTCGATGCCTTACCATCGATTACTACGAACTGTGTATTTTGTTACGTATCCGTGGCCATCTTTGTACTATTTTTTAGCATTTCATGGCTCAGAAATCCACTTATGGACATGGGACAAACGTCTGTAACGTTCGGTAAACTCCACTGCTTGTGACCGCGCCTAGTCGATGCCTTACCATCGATTACTACGAACTGTGTATTTTGTTACGTATCCGTGGCCATCTTTGTTCTATTTTGTAGCATTTCATGGCTCAGAAATCCACTTATGACCATGGGACAAACGTCTGTAACGTTCGGTAAACTCCACTGCTTGTGACCGCGAAACGAGCTCCAGAGCATGGCACGTACACTGACAAGCCTTTCACCTGTAGAGAGTCTCTGAGCATTTGTCAAGCTATCGGGGATGCTATCATCGACACCCTCTACTTGTGATTATTCGTTTTTTTATTTACTTTTTTTTACCTCCATCATGCCAGATGGTCTACTGTTTTTGTCTGGAGAACTGGCCCTATTGGGACCGCAGGAAACGAACGAGACCAATCGATTGTCTGCAAGAATGCCAATTTGGAAAAATCAGTTCACTATATGCCATAAATTATTGAAATCTAGACCTCGGGATTTTGTTCCTAATGTATCTAATTTTAATTTTACGAATAAGATGAATCGAATTAGGCGAGTTTAAAGTGATGTTTTGGAGTTAAAGAAATTCACTTTGGGTATATTGATCAATAATTACTCACTATAGTAATTATACCGACCTCAGAGGATACTAATCCGAAATACCTGCGTTTTTCGGAAAAACGAGGGAAAAAAAGAATAAATTTACATTCAATAACGTCTCTGTTTGCCCATATACTCTTCGTGGCCGGCTTTAAACTACTAACCATTTTTCCCCATTGAGTGATGGAGTTATAATTTTATTAGAGACTCTTGGAATTACATACTGATCACTCGTTCAATTTTTTATCTTATCTTCCCTGATAAATTGGAAGCCGTATAAAGGATTTTTAGCACTGTTATATGTAATAAATTTTTTCCCGATATTGATAATCTGCGGGACTGGCGCAGCATAGTTAAACTTTTTTTACGCTTTTTGTAGCTAGTTTGCCACGGGGTTTGCTGCTAGTGAATATACCTAGTAAAAATGTCATCGACGTATTGTTTCTCATTTTTTGTGGTAGAGCCACTAGTGCTAAATAAAAGCTGCACTGCAATATGTATGGTATGTTACCGCAAAATGTATGACTGTCACCGCTAAATGTTTTCGTGCTAGCTACGCTCTAGAAACAAGGAAAGTCAATTACGTCACCCGAATAGAGTTCTGAACAATTTCCGATGTTTTTTGATAGTTCATTTAGTACTGCACTGCAGGCAGTTGTACGTACTACACGAATGCCTCTGAGATCATAAATTGTGGTCATTCCACCAAATATTAGCTTCCTCTCATGCAGGAGACGAGCAAATAAAGTGACAATCAGAGCATACGTTTTACCACACGTAGCAGATTAACAGAAGGCGAAGAAATACGTATGTAATGTCAAAGAGGAAGCCTTGCATTAAAAGTAACCAAGAAATATAGCGTGGAAAATACTGAAGATTGCATTCACTTACTTCAATTACGAAAACAAAAACATTGGACTGGAAATCGAACTGCAGCTTCATAAGTGAGGGTTTTAATGTGACAATGGAGCAAAAAATAAATGTTTTTAAACTTTTGCTCTGATGGCTCCAGAAACTACAAGACTAAAAAGATCCACAACGGGTTCATTTAACAAAATTTAATTTTTTTTGTTCCCGACATATTTGATACGAATCTTGTTGTGGTCTTCAGTCCGGAGACTCAGGGGACTGATAACCAAGCCGTTTAGCCCCCTTTAAAGAACAACCACAACAACAGTCCGGAGACTGTTTGATGTAGCTCTCCACGTTACTCTATCCTGAGAAAACCTCTTCATTTCTGCATTAGAGTGGTGCCCATACCTATTTGAACCTTCTTACTGTATTCGTTCTCTTGTCTCCCCCTACGATTTTTACCCCTCCCACTCACTTGCAATGCTAAATTCACGATTTCTCGCTGTCTCAGAATGCGCTCTACCATATAAACCTTACTTTAGTAAAGATAGGCCAAAATCCTTTCCTCCCCAATCCTGTTAACTACCTCCTCATTAGTTACAAGAACTACCCACCTTTCGGCAATAGTCTGTAGCACTACATTTCAAAACCTATCCTCTACCTGTTGGGATTATTTATCGACCATGCTTCACTACCATACAAGGCAACACCTCACCACAAATACCAGCAGAAAAGTCTTAAGACTTACATTTATATTCGATGTTAATAAATTTCCCTTTTTCAAAAACGCTTCTCTTACCATTGCCATTCTACATTTTATATCATCGGCACTGCCACCATCATATGTTACTTTGCTGCCTAAGTAACAAAACTCATGACCCATATTGTTACCTAATCCATTTGGCCGATTTTCTTACAGCACATAACGCTTGGTTTGCTCTTGTTAATGTGCATCTGTTTCTTTCCATTACATTGCCTTTCCATTTTCTTAGCTCTCTCTGAGAGAATTACAGAGTCATCAGCAAGTTTTAATTTATCACACTGAACTTTAATCCCTTCTCCGAATTTCTCCTTGCTTTCCTTCATACATGAAGACAAATGAATATCATTTACTAAAGTGTGAGTAACAATCCCTAATGAAAAAAGGATTGCACTGGTTATCTAATAGCCGAAATTATTGAAACTCTCTTGACTGACTATTACGGATTTCGTTACTTGTAAATATTTTATTTTTCGTTAAAGAAGTTTGCCTTTTTAGGCATAAACAGAATATAATGGCTACACTTGAGTTTATGTTAAAGCGAACCATAGCCAGGTAGCGTCAAAGTTATTGTAATTAATATTGGGACCATATCGAAGAAAAAGTTGGTTGTGGCCCTGTCCCGGACGATCGTGACAAAATATTATGTTGGTCAGACTAGTAAAACAGAACTGGCTCCGAGCTGTGTCGGAACTAACACCAGAGTTAAATGTTCAGGTATTCAATCTACCTCTGCTGAGGTCATTGATCCGTAGACTTAAAATCTGCTTAAACTATTCTAAGGCAATACACACACAACACACACAACACACACACACACACACACACACACACACACACCTGCCACAGGGCGGTAATCGAGCCTGTGACGGGAGCGTCAACACAATCCGTGACGTAGTGCTAAGTGGCCATTCCTGCGAGGTAATGTTTAATGCTAGGCTATGTATGTTGTGGTGGGACGGGGTACGGGTGATGGTAAATCTGTAATTTAATTCCATATTGGAATGGTAAAGTCCGTATACGAATATAAATATCTGAAAATAATTCACTTTAGTTATTTTTCAGTTAGTTGCTAGGTAGCAGCTGATTTAAAGTTTACTGTTCCTTAGTTACTCCAACTGTCAAATTTAGCCGTCATATTATACACTTCGATCCGAACTTCCCGCATCACCAGCACGAATCAGAAAAATATAAATAAACCTTTTAATTAAATGTCAGGTTCTTGTACGAGTCGGGCAGAAGTAATGGTTGCTGCATATTTACTCAATGTCTAACACAAGCAACGTGATTTGCTACCGGCAGTTTAGCTTCACACATGGAACTTCACTGCCTGCTAAATACGATGTTTCGTAATCACAATTAATATAAGTTATATCGTCAAAGCTGAATGTTAGACAATGTTAAATTTCAGTGATTCATTAAATAATCTTCTAGACTGAATTGAAACCTTTCAATAAATCAGATTTTGTTTTGCTGTAGATATAAAGCGCACATTAAATAAATCTTCGTAACACATGTGAAATACTTTTCGATGCTCAATACCACAATAATTATAAATTATTTTTACACTGCTTTAGAACTTTATTATCCCACAATAAGTTTATTTCGGTCTTAGGCCATCATCAGTTTTTATTACTTATAATATTGTTGTCGCTTATATGCTGCCCAATTGATTTTAAAAGATTTAAAATTTACCTATTGCTGCTTATGTGTATATGTGCAGCAGCATGCGAGAGTGAAGGTCGGGGTGAGAGTTTAAAATAGGGAAAGTTTAATTTTTAAAACTCACAACCACCAACTGTGAACCAAATTCCTAAACATGCAAAAACACTGGATCTGTGATTGCTACTGTTTGACTCGTTTTCTAGGGGATGATATCAATCGTTCGCAGCTTTCCTTCCCTGCATATGATTAACAAGAAAAATTCATAATAAAGTTCATGAGAGAAAAGGGTGTACTAACTACTATTTTTGAAAACACGTAAAGGTTCACTTTATGTTGTTTATTTCACAATATTAGAACCGTGTGGCTGATACATCTGTACGTCGACACATTTATCAAATAAAGTTATAGCTCGTGAGCCCCCAGACAAAATGAATATTTGTCACAAATTGTTTTCGCACTATGTGGCTGTCTCAAACACCGTTTATGTTCATGCCTATGCGACGACACGTGTTACATTAACAAATCTCAGTCACTTTAATTCAATGCGATGCACACCTTGTCCCACCAGCTAAATATTCACAAACACACAGTAGCACTCGATTCAACTTGGTGCAGTCTACCGACGAGCAACCGCACGTGGCGATTGCCACACACAAATCTACAACCTCCACCTGAAGATCCACATGCTGACTGATGCAGAGCGATGCCGCCCGGCCAGCTACACCACGTGCTCCCGTCTCGTCACTTCCTGCCCTCGCGTGCGCGCGCCAAAAGCTCAACTGCCGGGGTTTTTTCCCTACGTCATTAACTTCCCCATGTGAGCTGTTCTAACCGATTTGCCAAAATACAGCGCTCAGTCAATACATTTCTAAAACTTTCCTTAAAATCAAAATAATTACACTACACATTAAACAAATTTCTTCTTAGGTTTTTATATTGGTGTAAACATCCTTCGTACTGTTTATCATAATGGTGCAATTTCTTATATCACAGATAAGTGATTTAACTGAATACTTCAAGATAAAATACACAAGATTAATTGAAAATAAAATGAGAAATAGTTAATATATTATTTTTATAAACAAACATTGCCATGCTAGTTGTGTAACTGTCTTGTCTTCGTTGGTAATTTATTACTTTTCATTGTCAATTAAACATATTACGCCAGATGTGACTATATCAGCTAATGTATTGTTTATTTATCAACAGGCTATTTTGTAATGAGGGCCTTAAAGGTTCCTAACTGCATCGTATTACTTCAAATGCCAGTAGTATTAGAATATTTTATTTCACGCTGTGCACTTCACTGTGCCTGACACTCGGCATTGTCCCTCTCTCCATTCACCGGAAACGAACTGGAAAATCCTAAGCTGAAATGAGCTACCAACGTCGGCCTGCTCGCTGGCCTCCCGTCAGCTACAAGCACACAGCAAATCTCAACGTGTAGAATTTCTACCTATGGCCTAACTATAAATGTTGTCACCCAACTGTGTACATACATTGCTAGCATAATTAATAAGGTTAAAATTTTGTAACATTTAGTGCATTGGCATGGTCAATGTTTGCAGTGAACTTCATACTGTTTAATTATCAAATGCTATTAATTAGCAATATTTCTATTGGACAGTAATCTCACAATACCCCCACTTGTGGCATCAAAACCATGTGCAGGATGGCGCAAATAGCACCAAAATTAATACATTCAAATGAGCAAAATTTAAAATTACAAAATTATTGAATCGGATTAACTCAAACACTATGCCAATTATGACCTCAACTAATGAAAAAAAATAAACAATAAATAGATAAATAAAAATAAACAGGGCAGTGAGAAAATTTCCCAATATTTGTACCATTAAGACCACTTATAGTGTGTGCATATTCTTAAGAAAAGAATCCTTATAACTAATTACATCCATGAAATTTAAGTGTGCCTGTTGATTATATACAGAATTGGCACCAAATTTATAATGTTATTAACCTTTAGTCTTTAGAGGACCTTGTCCTACATGGAAAAACTAGAATTATCACTATAAAAACTTTTGACAGTGTACACTCCACTTGTTTAAAGGAAATCTCTCACCACTTTGACACTGAGAACCCCAGAGTCATCGTTGCAGCAACTCTGGTCCATGGTGTATGGTCCTATGTCTCCGTCATTTCAACCAACATGCTGTGGCAGCTTCGATTCATGGCACTGGATCAAGCGTTCTTGTTCACACACGTCACATGCACCCTATATGGAACAGGAAGAGCAGAAGGCACTCATGAGTCAACATAGACAAAGTTTGTCTGGACACTAGGATTCGGTTGGATTTGTATCCCACCCCTCTGCCATCCAGACTTGGTGCAATTGAAACTAAGCATTGAGACATGTACAGTAACATGCAAATCAACAGAATTAAGAACTCAAAGTGGCTTGTGTTAGTCATTATCAGATCAACCCAAACCACCATGCCTGCACTCTCATCAGCCATAGCTTCAGATGAAACAGACAAGAAAGTATGTGGCATACTTTGAGTATTACTCCATCAAATAAAATACCAACAACCTGCCTGTGTTAAAATATATCTTAAAGCTCAAATAATACTACCAAAAGAATGTTATCATAGAAAATTTTCTCTTCTGTCAAAATGATACCTACAAGCATAAATACAAATCCTACCCAGTCGCACCAAGAAATTATTTTAGTTGGTGTGAGATTAAATTTGGATCCTTGTCATCAGCCTCATGTGCTTTCCACAAGTACTCCCCACAATAAAATATCTAAGGTTAAAGTCTAATTTCAGAATTAGTTTATCACAAAACATCTACATTTTTTAAATAAAATATCATGAAACCCTATTGATACTCAGGCTAGACAGAAAAATAGTTCTCGTCAACTGTTGTTGCAGAAATTGTTCAATTATTAGTTTCTCCATCGTTAGATGGTTGCTGTTGCCGCAACTGTGGTTCAAATTTAATGAAAGTCCAGCTCCAGTTGCAATTAGTTGTGCTTTATTTAAGCCCACACTACCGGTTTCGGCCTCTATGTTAGGCTATTTTCAAGTGTGACAGACCTGCATATAATGTGTAGCGATAAGTTTACAAAAATTATATGGTAAAGATAGAATGATACATATGTAAAAAGGTACTGTACAGAAGCAGAAAGAAACTTACGTTATGCCATAGAGAAAGCAACGTCAAGTAATTAAAACGATAGAACTCGGAGAATTTAAAACTTTTGGCGCCCAATGGCGATATAAGAAAAATGGGCGTGTCATTTTTAACATTCCAGAACATTATAATCGGCATGATCTGATGTATTCTGATATAAACATTACATCATTGCATGCTTAAAATTATAAACATCAGTTGATAAAATGTAAAGGTCAATAGTAAAAAATTACAATTGTCAGTTAGGATAAAAAACGGAAATGTAGCGGCCAATGAGGCTATGTGAAAAGTGGGTGTGTCGTCAATTTAAAATGTTTTTAATACAGGAAGTATAATAATTTAGCTTAAGCCAATTGCATTCAATTTAGTTTACATTAAAGTTGAATGTATTGATTTAAACAATGTACAAAGGTTCTTAGGTTGTAAAATGTAAAATGATTGCAACAAACGAGGCGTCCAAGCCGATAGTTGAGGGGCGGCCTCTAGCGAGCGAAATTTGAACCAGGAACGCTGGTGCGGGCTCCAGAGCTGTTTGGACGCGTCGTTGATTGCTTACATTGTACTGTTTACAAACAGTAGTATGTACGTATTTCAAAAACAGCCACGAACTTGCGGAGCATTTTAAAAATTTTTGTCAATTACTGAGCTGCAGATATCTAAGAAATTGGTATTCTTTAGAGTGCATTGCTCGTTAAGCGTGTCTTCCTTGGACTTTTTTAGGTGAGTATATATGGCAACCTCTTCATAAAAATCCATAAAACAGCCTTTCTTCATTTTGTGGAGTATTGTTAGGTTGTTTTCAATACCGTGTACCTTGTGACTGTTGCGTATAAGGTGAGCAGCGAAGGTGGATCAGCGTTTTTTCTGCCGAGTTCTGTGTGTTCTTTGTAACGCGTTTTGAAGTTGCGTCCTGTTTGCCCGATGTAGTATGCATTACAATCGGAGCAGTGAATTTTGTATATGCCCCCGTTTTGATATATGTCCTGCGTTGTATTTATGTCATGTATTAAAAGATGCAGAAGTGATGGTTGTGATTTGTACGCAATTTGCACGTTACAATTTTTAAACAAATTACTTAGTTTATACGTGACCTGGCCACTGAAGGGAAATGATACAAAGTGTTTCTTACCCGGTTCCATATTTTGGCTCACTTGGTTTTTGTTGGATTTGGCCACGTTAAAAATGTCGTCTACGATCATGCTATGATAGCCGTTATTACGTGCTATATTTCGCAGCCTGTTAAGTTCCTTTTTTACTTCATTATCTTGTAGTGGCAATTTGAGGAGTCTATGTACTGCTGACCGGAAATAAGCCTTTTTATATTGAGCAGGGTGACATGATGCAGCCGGGATAATGACGTCAGAAGATGTTGGTTTGTGGTAAATACCAAAGGCATGTTTGTTTTGAACTATGCTGATGGAAAGATCTAAAAATTAATATTGTTATCCTGTTGATGCTCAACCGCGAATGAGATGTTATTGTGCATTTCGCTAAAAGCCTTTGCAAATTGGTCTATTTCTTGTTGGGAGCCACTGAATAAGACGAGAATATCGTCAACATACCGTTTATAGTACACTATTTTAGCGTTAATTTTCAGGATAGTGATTAAAGAATTTGTTTTCTAAGTGGTTGACGAAAATATCTGCCAGTGTACCTGCCAAGGGAGATGCCATTGCTAGTCCGTCTTTCTGTGTGTAGATTTTGTCGTGAAATAGAAAGTAATTGTATTTTAGTGATATTTCCAGCAGCTCGATCATTTCAATGATTTCCTCGGGAGAAGTTTCTTGTGCATCAGCAAATTATTTTTAATTACTGTTATTGTTTCGTTTATAGGTATGTTAGTATACATGTTTGCTATGTCCAGCGAGGCGAGCCTAGCGTTAGCCGGGATTGAGATGTGTCTAACTGTTTCCACAAGTTCGTAACTGTTTTTTACAGAGTAATTATTTTCAAAGGTGTAATGCTCTCTCAGTAGTTTATTTAGTTTTTTCTCCAGTAAATAACTAGGTTTGTCGATAACGTTAACAATTGGCCTAGGCGCATTATTCTTGTGAGTTTTGATTTGTAAACGTAAAGAAGGAGTTCGAGGATGCATTATTTTTAAGCTGTCTTTTTCTTTTTTGTCCCTGAATATAAAACAGTTCCTATCTATAGCTTTCCTGATCTCTGCCTGAAGCTTGTTAGTTGGGTTGTAATTTATTTCTGTAATATTATTTTCCGAAAAGAACTTTTCTGCTTTTATCCACGTAATCGCGTGTGTATGTGATAACCAAGGTATTTGCCTTATCTGCCTTGGTTATTAAGGCGTTGTGATCTTTTAGTTTCTGATTGATGCCACGACATATAGAAAGTTCGAAAAAGTGTTTTGTAGGTCGGTACGCAGCCTCACTTAGAATTTTGTTGACTCCTACGGCTAATCTTGCTTGTTCAGTTTTATTAACCTTAATAGTATCTATTGCCTGTTTGGCATGAGCCAATAAATCTTTTATTTGTTTCTTTCCCATAACGGGTTCAGGAATGAACTTTAAACCTTTATTTAAAAGTGTCTGTTAATTCCTAGAGAATTCAATTGTGGTGTTGTTAATTACCCTATCGTGAAATTCAAAGCTATTTTCGCTATTCTTCTTGGCAATTACGGCCTGATTTTGGGATGCGAAAAGTCTGTCTAGTTTCTTTTTATGCCTAGCCTCCAGCTCTCTTTGTTGTTTAAGCACTCCCACTCTTATGTATTCGTGCACCTGATCAAATTGCAAAGAAGATAAAAATTTTGATAGCATTAAGTGAGTGTTGTACAAGTTTAAATTCAAAAGCTCCTTTTTCTTATGAAAGTCCCGGATTTCGTTTTTTATCCACAGTTTTTCACATTGACGTTTTGTAAAGCGAGCTGCATTAGAGCCTGAGTTAATCCTAACTTTTACATAATTTGGTATAATATTAAGTCGTAAACAAGTCTTATTGAATTTTAAATTAGCAATAATAGAAGATAGTCTTATCTGCAGTTTCTTGTAGGTGAAGACAGCTTTTCTTGCCTGGCTGGGCAGTCCAATTATTAGTTTCTCCATCGTTGGATGGTTGTTGTTGCCGCAACTGTGGTTCAAGTTTAATGAAAGTCCAGCTCCAGTTGCAATTAGTTGTGCTTTATTTAAGCCCACACTACCGGTTTCGGCCTCTATGTTAGGCTATTTTCAAGTGTGACAGACCTGCATATAATGTGTAGCGATAGGTTTACAAAAATTATATGGTAAAGATAGAATGATACATATGTAAAAAGGTACTGTACAGAAGCAGAAAGAAACTTACGTTATGAAATAGAGAAAGCAACGTCAAGTAATTAAAACGATAGAACTCGGAGAATTTAAAACTTTTGGCGCCCAATGGCGATATAAGAAAAATGGGCGTGTCATTTTTAACATTCCAGAACATTATAATCGGCATGATCTGATGTATTCTAATATAAACATTACATCATTGCATGCTTAAAATTATAAACATCAGTTGATAAAATGTAAAGGTCAATAGTAAAAAATTACAATTGTCAGTTAGGATAAAAAACGGAAATGTAGCGGCCAATGAGGCTATGTGAAAAGTGGGTGTGTCGTCAATTTAAAATGTTTTTAATACAGGAAGTATAATAATTTAGCTTAAGGCCAATTGCATTCAATTTAGTTTACATTAAAGTTGAATGTATTGATTTAAACAATGTACAAAGATTCTTAGGTTGTAAAATTATGTAAAAGTTAGGATTAACTCAGGCTCTAATGCAGCTCGCTTTACAAAACGTCAATGTGAAAAACTGTGGATAAAAAACGAAATCCGGGACTTCCATAAGAAAAAGGAGCTTTTGAATTTAAACTTGTACAACACTCACTTAATGCTATCAAAATTTTTATCTTCTTTGCAATTTGATCAGGTGCACGAATACATAAGAGTGGGAGTGCTTAAACAACAAAGAGAGCTGGAGGCTAGGCATAAAAAGAAACTAGACAGACTTTTCGCATCCCAAAATCAGGCCGTAATTGCCAAGAAGAATAGCGAAAATAGCTTTGAATTTCACGATAGGGTAATTAACAACACCACAATTGAATTCTCTAGGAATTAACAGACACTTTTAAATAAAGGTTTAAAGTTCATTCCTGAACCCGTTATGGGAAAGAAACAAATAAAAGATTTATTGGCTCATGCCAAACAGGCAATAGATACTATTAAGGTTAATAAAACTGAACAAGCAAGATTAGCCGTAGGAGTCAACAAAATTCTAAGTGAGGCTGCGTACCGACCTACAAAACACTTTTTCGAACTTTCTATATGTCGTGGCATCAATCAGAAACTAAAAGATCACAACGCCTTAATAACCAAGGCAGATAAGGCAAATACCTTGGTTATCACATACACACGCGATTACGTGGATAAAAGCAGAAAAGTTCTTTTCGGAAAATAATATTACAGAAATAAATTACAACCCAACTAACAAGCTTCAGGCAGAGATCAGGAAAGCTATAGATAGGAACTGTTTTATATTCAGGGACAAAAAAGAAAAAGACAGCTTAAAAATAATGCATCCTCGAACTCCTTCTTTACGTTTACAAATCAAAACTCACAAGAATAATGCGCCTAGGCCAATTGTTAACGTTATCGACAAACCTAGTTATTTACTGGAGAAAAAACTAAATAAACTACTGAGAGAGCATTACACCTTTGAAAATAATTACTCTGTAAAAAACAGTTACGAACTTGTGGAAACAGTTAGACACATCTCAATCCCGGCTAACGCTAGGCTCGCCTCGCTGGACATAGCAAACATGTATACTAACATACCTATAAACGAAACAATAACAGTAATTAAAAATAATTTGCTGATGCACAAGAAACTTCCTCCCGAGGAAATCATTGAAATGATCGAGCTGCTGGAAATATCACTAAAATACAATTACTTTCTATTTCACGACAAAATCTACACACAGAAAGACGGACTAGCAATGGCATCTCCCTTGGCAGGTACACTGGCAGATATTTTCGTCAACCACTTAGAAAACAAATTCTTTAATCACTATCCTGAAAATTAACGCTAAAATAGTGTACTATAAACGGTATGTTGACGATATTCTCGTCTTATTCAGTGGCTCCCAACAAGAAATAGACCAATTTGCAAAGGCTTTTAGCGAAATGCACAATAACATCTCATTCGCGGTTGAGCATCAACAGGATAACAATATTAATTTTTAGATCTTTCCATCAGCATAGTTCAAAACAAACATGCCTTTGGTATTTACCACAAACCAACATCTTCTGACGTCATTATCCCGGCTGCATCATGTCACCCTGCTCAATATAAAAAGGCTTATTTCCGGTCAGCAGTACATAGACTCCTCAAATTGCCACTACAAGATAATGAAGTAAAAAAGGAACTTAACAGGCTGCGAAATATAGCACGTAATAACGGCTATCATAGCATGATCGTAGACGACATTTTTAACGTGGCCAAATCCAACAAAAACCAAGTGAGCCAAAATATGGAACCGGGTAAGAAACACTTTGTATCATTTCCCTTCAGTGGCCAGGTCACGTATAAACTAAGTAATTTGTTTAAAAATTGTAACGTGCAAATTGCGTACAAATCACAACCATCACTTCTGCATCTTTTAATACATGACATAAATACAACGCAGGACATATATCAAAACGGGGGCATATACAAAATTCACTGCTCCGATTGTAATGCATACTACATCGGGCAAACAGGACGCAACTTCAAAACGCGTTACAAAGAACACACAGAACTCGGCAGAAAAAACGCTGATCCACCTTCGCTGCTCACCTTATACGCAACAGTCACAAGGTACACGGTATTGAAAACAACCTAACAATACTCCACAAAATGAAGAAAGGCTGTTTTATGGATTTTTATGAAGAGGTTGCCATATATACTCACCTAAAAAAGTCCAAGGAAGACACGCTTAACGAGCAATGCACTCTAAAGAATACCAATTTCTTAGATATCTGCAGCTCAGTAATTGACAAAAATTTTTAAAATGCTCCGCAAGTTCGTGGCTGTTTTTGAAATACGTACATACTACTGTTTGTAAACAGTACAATGTAAGCAATCAACGACGCGTCCAAACAGCTCTGGAGCCCGCACCAGCGTTCCTGGTTCAAATTTCGCTCGCTAGAGGCCGCCCCTCAACTATCGGCTTGGACGCCTCGTTTGTTGCAATCATTTTACATTTTACAACCTAAGAACCTTTGTACATTGTTTAAATCAATACATTCAACTTTAATGTAAACTAAATTGAATGCAATTGGCCTTAAGCTAAATTATTATACTTCCTGTATTAAAAACATTTTAAATTGACGACACACCCACTTTTCACATAGCCTCATTGGCCGCTACATTTCCGTTTTTTATCCTAACTGACAATTGTAATTTTTTACTATTGACCTTTACATTTTATCAACTGATGTTTATAATTTTAAGCATGCAATGATGTAATGTTTATATCAGAATACATCAGATCATGCCGATTATAATGTTCTGGAATGTTAAAAATGACACGCCCATTTTTCTTATATCGCCATTGGGCGCCAAAAGTTTTAAATTCTCCGAGTTCTATCGTTTTAATTACTTGACGTTGCTTTCTCTATGGCATAACGTAAGTTTCTTTCTGCTTCTGTACAGTACCTTTTTACATATGTATCATTCTATCTTTACCATATAATTTTTGTAAACTTATCGCTACACATTATATGCAGGTCTGTCACACTTGAAAATAGCCTAACATAGAGGCCGAAACCGGTAGTGTGGGCTTAAATAAAGCACAACTAATTGCAACTGGAGCTGGACTTTCATTAAATTAAAAAAGAAATTGTTCAGTCAACAGTTGGGCACCATAAAAGAAACCAAAATGTGTAATCAGAATCAGTTTGATATAACAGTACACAGCATTTCCTCTGAGATACGTTACCTACCAAACACTCAAAAGATACAGACATTAAAGAGCAAACACTTTCTCTCATTGAAACATTTCTCAATCCAACCCACCTTTAGCCAAAACAGCCACAACAAACATACATTCCTCACTTCTCACCCATATGGCCCGTCACACCCACATATGCAACACCGTCAGCTGACATCTTCATCACAAATTATCTAAGCCACAGACCCCACTGCCTGCATCAATGACCACCACTTTCTCATTCTCCGTGTCATCCCACAACTCACACCACATAGCCAGCCCTGCACACATATACACACACATAAACAGTACACTCCCACTTCCTCTATCCTTTAGTGTTGGCATACATACATACATATTTTACCTCATGTACCACTGTTGAACTGCAAATCTGATACAAGCACATGTTTTAACACAAACAACAAAAGAAAAACATTTAAAAAGAACACTTGTAAACTTGACCCCAATGCTTAAATCTAAACACACAAGTAGATACTAACACAGACCACAGAATAAATATACACAAATTCTTAACCTACTATCTACAATGCATTGAATCTCATACTTCATGATTTACACTGGTTTATGGCAGTTACTTGTGTAAACTTGCCATTAAATCTTTATCACTTACAACATTTTTGAATTTCACCTTCTTCATGCATCCCTCCAGACTTAATTCTAGCACTTTATCCTTATATTCCAACTGAGCTTCATATTTGCACAGAAAATCACTTCCTATCATTAGATTTAAACATAGACCTTTCATTACCAATAATTCTTGAATAAACAGCTCCTCCTCAATGATGACTTCAAATTCTGAGTTCCCTGCATTTAACACCCCTATTTTTCTTGCAAAAGCATAATTTTCTTTTTCCCATGCCACTGGCTCTACTGTTTTTAAATATTTAAAAAACCTAATTCAATCATCAGTCCCATAGTCATGCACTTCTTTGTTAATCCAACCTACATTCAACCCATCTTCATCCATGCATGTATATTGTTCATTATTATAAACTACAGAGGATTGTATCTTATTCTCCTTATCACCTGACCCCTCCTGTATAAGTCAATGTACTTCACTTATCTCACCATGATCTAAGGTACACATGCCTAATCCCCTTAATTGATCATACTCATTGTCCCCATTCACAAACTCTTTAAACACATTGTAATAATTATGGTCACTATTATATTGTTTGCCTAGTCTGTCCAAGTAATCATATTTGTGCATTAGCCAATCATTTGGTGCCCACTTCCTAATCCAGTTTATTTTCCCAATTAAGTTTCTGGTTAGTGCATCTACACTGTCAACTTGGCCTTCATTTACAGTAGGTCCAGTGTCATTTATTGTCTCTACTGGACCACATTTATTTACATTTAATTTAGAAAAAAAACATTCACTCTCATTCATACATTCCACAATATCTATGCTGGCTGCAGTGCCATCAATATTTACATTCATACTTTCACATTCACTCAACACTTGTGCCTCTGACCTATCCAAAACTAAGGCTAACCCAACACTGTTTTTCTCTTCTTTAATATTATTATCAAATAAATTTCGCATATCATATTCCTCTTTACTGTCCTCATTCTTATCCTTTCTCCTTCTGTTTGCCTTTTTTTGTCATGTTGCCTAAACCAACCCCCAAAAATTTCCTCACTACCTATAACAGCATCCATCTGACACATACTTTCCTCTCTTTTCTCCCTTTCCTTGTTTACTCTATGTATGTTTTCATCCCTCTTTTCTTTATCCTTGCCCTTGTCAACTCCTACTTCCCCTTTCCTATCATCATCTCTGTCCATGTGACATAGTTTTTCCTCCCTTCTCTCCCCATCTCTATTCCTACTGTAATTATGGTCATTTGATCCCCTGTTATCCCATCTTCTGGTCCTTTTATTAGAATAGCTCCTTGTCCCAAAACAGACCTCATTTGGAACAAATCTTAGTTTCCCTGATTCTGTCTCTGATTTTCTCTCCTACTGTTATCCCCATTCCTATTTCCACCTTCCTTCCTTTGATTTCTCCTATCATTTTCCCATGTTTCCCTCTGGCTTCTATTATCCCAGTTGTCTCCTCTGTTATTGTTACCTCTCCAATTTTCATTTAAATTCATCTCTCTATTGTGGTTTCCCTGGTTGTGACCCACATTTCTACTGCCTCTGTTTTCATTGTGGTTCACAAGCTGTGTTCCCCTGAGCTGTCGTTCCATAACTAAACCCTGGTCTATCTTTTCTACAAATTCAATGAAATATTCAGCTGAATCTGTGGGATGGTGAATTAACTGCCAATGCAAATCTGCAGGTAACCTCCTACACAAAGTGGAAATTACTGCTAAAAGACTCAAAGGTGTATCTAAATGCACTAGTTTCTCAAGTTCCTCCTGATCAAATTCCTTCATGCTCTGTTTCCCTTTCACATAGTTTGGCCCGTTCAAGAATTCATTTTGTATCTTAGCTTGCTTGGGCTCCCCCCAATACTTATTTAAAAACAGTTTTTCAACCGCCTCAAAAGTAACAAATTTATCAGCACACTGATTTGCCCAAGTTTGAGCAGAACAGTCAAGCATTCTCTTTGCTAACTTCACTTTACACTGGTCTGACATGCCAGGCACAAATTGGTCCTTGCATGCAGCCAAAAAATCTACTGGATGATAAGTACCCACTCCTGGAAACTTTTTACCATTAGGTGTCTGCACCATGGACCAATTAGTGATTCCTGATGCAGTACCCAATTCTAGATTATTTATTCTAGTGTTCACCTTCTTAATCTCAGTATTGTTTACTGTCACTACGTGTTCTATCTTTTTCCTTAAGTTACATTCTGTATTCTCTAATTTTCCTGACAGTAAAGTTTTTGTTTCCTCAATACCTGCCACCATCCTCTTGTCAACCTCAGCCAACGCATGCATTGTGCCCTCATTCCTGTGATCACATATTTGTTTCACATCATCTAAGTTGCCTCCTACCTCAGTCTCAATAGCACCAATTCTGGCATGTACCTCCTTTTCCATATTTTCAAACCGTTCTGTTAGACTTCCTATCTTTTTGTCAATGTCTGTGATTATTTCTGCCTTTAATGCAAACATTGAATTTTGTAGTGCCCCAATGTCTGCCTTAAAGTCTGCTTTCAATTCTGATTTTCCAGTTTCTATTTCTGATCTTAAATTTGATTCTAAATGTGAGTTTGAATTTTTTATTTTTGATTCTAAATGTGAGTTTGAATTTTCTATTTTTGATTCTACTTTTGATTCTAAATTTCAGTTTGAATTTTCTACTTTTGATTCTAACTTTGAGCTAAAACTCGCTAACATGGCTGCGATCATCTCCGGCGTCAACAACATTCCCCCAGTATTTACCCTCTCTGGACTTTCTGGTATGCTACTCCCTGAATCTACGTCGCTTGGCGACTTTTTAAAAACCCGCTCCATGATTTGGTGCCACAAGAAAGCTTGATTAACACACAAGAATTTATAGTGCCAGCTGCTTTACTTATCTTTTAAGCCAGAAGTTGCTGCACCGAGCTGCGACGTCCCCAACGCTCGCTGCCGTCTGTTGTAGAAGCTGTGGCTGGAATATGTCCTCACTGCATCCCTTATCCTTTGTAGAATCGAAGCTGCTGGGCCCCAACGCTCCGTTGTGAGCTGTTCTAACCGATTTGCCAACGTACAGCGCTCAGCCAATACATTTCTAAAACTTTCCTTAAAATCAAAATAATTACACTACACATTAAACAAATTTCTTCTTAAGTTTTTATATTGGTATAAACATCCTTTGTACTGTTTATCATAATCGTGCAATTTCTTATATCACAGATAAGTGATTTAACTGAATCCTAAGCTGGAACAAGTCACCAACGTCACCCTGCTCGCTGGCCTCCCGTCGGTTACAAGCACACAGCAAATCTCAACGTGGAGAATTTGTACCTATGGCCTAACTATAAATGTTGCCACCCAAGTGTGTACATACATTGCTATCATAATTAATAAGGTTAAAATTGTGTAACATTTAGTGCATTGGCATGGTCAATGTTTGCAGTGAACTTCCTACTGTTTAATTATCAAATGCTATTAATTACCAATATTTCTATTGGGTGGTAATCTTACAAGCACTGATTATATTAATCAATATTTTATCAGTTTTTTTCAAAATAATAATAAATTTCAAAATAAAATATTGATTAATATAACGAGTGTTACTGCACATATACAGATAAGCGGCAATAGATAAGCATAACATCAGCTTTTAAAATCAATTGGGCAGCATATAAGCGACAACAATATTATAAGTAATAAAACCTGATGATGGCCTAAGGCCGAAATAAGCTTATTGTGGGATAATAAAGTTCTAAAGCAGTGTAAAAATAATTTATAATTATTGTGGTATTGCACAATTCGCTCAAAGACATACTCTAATACTGTGCACAGCGGACCCCAGAGAACGGAAACGTTTCGATGCATTATACATTTATTGTCGTCTGAAGTAGTACAAGCAGAAATCAGCACTGCTTGTAAGAAACGTCTATTCAATACGACAGATCATGAACGATAGTAACAATGTAATCAACGTAATCTTCTATCTTTGGAAACGATCGACGCGCTGCAGTAGAGAAGGTGCAGCCGAATTCGTAGCCCCATAGACGTCGGTTAAATTCTGATAGTGGCCGTCTCCTGTAATGATGGCTGCGGCGGCGACGACGCTGCCCTTGTTCGTTGCGGCATCTCGATCATACAGAAAACAAAGAAAAACATTTTAAGAATTATATTACAGTATTTATACACAAAATTAATTTATACAATTTCATAATATTTAAGTGTAAACAGACTTTATATCCTACAAAAAAGAGCTGATATAGGGAAGAGGAGATCGTCGATGTTCGTCACACTACAATGTATGAACGGACGGAATACCGAACATACCGAACGATGGCCCTCCACAGCCGACGAATCATGCATGTGCCATCGTTCACACCACAATATCGGCAACTATCAATGAAACGGAATTGTGACCATTGTAAATCCACATGACAGAGCGTTGCATTGAGTAGTTAATCCTGATACCGTCTTCATTATCCTGATTTCTGCGTGCGAATTCGTCGTAGTTCAGGGGAAATGGCTCTTTACCACATGTACTGTGGGACGGAGACAGGCTGGGCGGCGGCACAATTATACTGTGGGGGAACATTCACGACGAGTCCTTATTTCAACACGCAGAAATTGTCTCCAGCCGATGAGAACTCACTAGCTGTCAGCCAAACGATTTTCACTTGTTCTTTCCATGTCAAAAGAGCCATCTTGATAAGCCGTATATCTCGCAGTTTTGGTTTTGTAACTCGCAGTAAGGTGTTTCAGGGTAACAGCGCATCAAATGTGAATAACAAAATCATATACGGATCAATATGTTATTACTAAATGTAAATAAAAACACACATTAATAATAATAAATCCACTAAATCTACTACAAATGTCACTTGCGTCTCGATGTCGTAGTGTAGTGGTTCGCGCTGTAGATTACCATGTTGGAGGAACTGGATCCAAATCTTCTCCACCAACAATTTTTTTTATATAAGGAACACATTACTGTGGCGATCTAGAATTGTTTAATAAGAGGTTTTCAGCCAACAAGATCGCTTTCTTCTTTTAATTATACGACCGGTTTCGGCGTGATAGACGCCATCTTCAGACCTAATACATCAATTATTTTTAAAAATGAGCTGCATTATATATAGCAAAAAGTCTTATCTATCTAAAAGTACATAGTTACATACCTGTCGTAATCTTTTACATCACTGCTACTGCAACAATTTATAACAAAGCAAATAGGTTTACATACACGTTGATGTGTCATCCAAATAACATGCGAAATCGAGAGCCCAAAACATTACACTTCATATGATACTATACCTTAAATAGAATCCACCTAGGACAATGACCTAAGCTCTTGTTGCCATTGTGTGCCACACAAAGGTAGAATGTGGACGGAACATTCTATGCAATTGCTTCCATTTCACTTGGAAACTACTTTCCAAGGCATATTAACTCATATGTAATCAGTTTTTTTTTATAATTAAAAAAATTATACAACAATTTTAAATTTCCTTCCAGTTCATCTGACATGGTACTGACCTCTAGATGTGATACTTGGCAAAGCACCCCATACAATGTGGCGCATGGCAATGTACATTATACAAAATATTTATGTATGACATGCAATGTATATAAATGGTATTTTATGTAACCATGTAATTTATGTATATACGTAATGTAATGAAAATAAAAAGAGCTTGATTCTAAAGTGCCTCTGACGTAGACCTTGAAAAAGATGGATTCAATCATTTTATTTTTGACATGTAAATTTTATTTGGATGACACATCAACGTGGATGTATACCAATTTGCTTTGTTAGAAATTGTTGCAATAGCAGTGATGTAAAAAATTACGACAGGTATGTAACTATGTAATTGTAGATAGATAAGACTTTTTGCTACATATAATGCAGCTTATTTTGTAAAAAAAATGATGTATTAGGTCTGAAGATGGCATGTAGCACACCGAAACAGGTCATATAATTAAAAGAAGAAAGCAATCTCAGTTGAAAACCTCTTCTTAATTTTTTTAAATCTTATCGTTTGTATCACATTGTAGGAGTTGCTTATTCGTAATATATTGCGGGATTTTCTTACTCGCATAACAGTAGTATGTTACACAGTACTCGATGTTAATTGTAACAGAATGCCGTGTCAGGAATGGGTGTCATCGATATGGAAATGTGTGAGACTAAAAATGGAGAATGAAACTGCTGCAAGTGATAGGAGTAACAATGATATTTATGTTTGTTCTTCACAAAAATATTTCACCTTTGTTTCAAATATGTTGCGATTTCCGAGAAAATGGTAAGCGACAACGTATGGGAAACGCTGAAATTGCTGGTAGGCTTAAATGAAATATCAGTGACATATACACTATTCACTAGTCAGTAACATTTGGCTGTTTATTTTCTAATATCTCGTAATTTCCGAGACTATGGTTAGGCCGATATTGCTTTCTTGCCCATAATATTTTGCTGCTTAGTTTCGAAAACGTCACGATTTTCGAGAGTGTGGTTTTATCGATATTCCTTACATGTCACCAATATTTGGAAGTTTATTTTTGAATATGTCACGATTATAGGGAATGTGGTTAACAATTATTCTAAGAGTATAACTTTAATGTCATTTGCAAATGTACACAGAATACTCATAACATCGTCTACATCTACATCTACATGGGATAATCTGCAAATCACATTTAAGTGACTGGCAGAGGGTTCATCGAACCACAATTATACTATTTATCTCCCAGTACATTCTCGAATAGCACGCGGGAAGAAAGAACACTTGAAACTCTCCGTTCGAGCTCTGCATTCTCGTGTTTTATTCTGATGATCACTTCGTCCTATGTAAGTGGGGGTCAACAATATATTTTCACATTCGGAGGGGAATGTTGGCGATTGGAGTTTCGTAAGTAGACCGCGCCGCAGCGATAAGCGTCGTTGTTGTAATGATTCCCATCCCAGATCCTGTTTCATTTCCGTAACGCTGTCTCCTCTGTATCGTGACAATACGAAACGAGCTGCCCTTCTCTGGACTCTTTCGATGTCCTGCATCTAACTCCCCTGATAAAGATCCCACACTGGGCAGCAATACTCCAAAAATGGATGGACAAGCGTAGTGTATGAAGTTTCTTTTGTAGTTCTTTTGCATCTTTTAAGGGTTATGCCAATAAACGACATTATCTACGTGTTCTTTCCAGATTAAGTCTGAAGTAATAGTAATTCCTAGGTATTTTGTGGAGTCTACGGCCTTCACTTTTGATTGATTTATCTTGTAAATAAAGTTTAACGGATTTCTTTCCGACTTCACACTTCTCATTATTTAGAGTCAATTGCCAATTCTTACACCATTGTGATACCAGATCGTTCTGCTGTTGGTTTTGAGCTTCAGATGATTTTACTAGACGGTAAATTACGGCGTCATCTGCAATCAATCTAAGAGAGCTGCTTAGAATTTCTCCTAAATCGTTTATGTAAATAAGTAACAGCAAAGGACCAATAACACTACCCTGTGGGGCGCCCGATATCACCTCTGTTTTAGTCGATGCCTTACCATCGATTACTACGAACTGTGTCCTCTCTGACAGGAAATCCTCTATCCAATCACAAATTTTGGGCGATATACCATAACCAGGCAATTTGTTTAAAAGCCGTTTTTGGAAATCAAGAAATACGGAATCGATTTGGGAACCCTTGTTTATAGCACCCATCACTTCGCGTGAATAAAGAGCTAGTTTTGTTTCGCATGATCGATGTTTTCTAAATCCGTGTTGACCATGAGTCAATAGATCATTCTGTTCGAGACAATTCATAAAATTTGAATGTAGGATACGTCCCAAAACGCTGCTGCAAATTTACGTCATCTGTTTGTCGGTATTATGGCGTAACGCATTGGATGACAGCTAGCTGGTTCTCATTAGCCGGAGACAATTTCTGCGTGTCGAAATAAGGACTTGTACATTCTCATGGGCATCCATGTCTCCTGCGTAGCTTACGCGATGCACCATGACGGCCGAGAAGTGGCGTAATCTGGTTACAGATAAGTACACCCCTTCAAGTCGATCATGTCTCCAGAAGGCAGTGTCTTTTTTTCAAAAGGCCAAGGGTGTGATAGAGTGGTTTGTGGAACACAGTATTGAATTGGCGTTGATGTGCCAGCCACAGCTTTTCGTATCTGAACCCGACTGTGACTGAACATCGCGTCAGAACTTAGCTTCTCACTCCGCCGCCCCCCCCTCCCCCCCCTTTCAGCACAGTCGAATTTACGGTAGTAGGTACAATGATGGTGAAATTGTGCTGCCAAATCCCTCTTACAAGCTACCAAGGCCTCATAGATTACGTTCCAAGACGCGTGTCCCCTATTATCCGTGCCAAAGGTACACCAACCTGCTAACAAGAAGGTGGTCATAGTGTTCTGCCTGATCAGTGTACAACTCTACTAAGACACGCATCTCTAGGTAGATGACGCCTGTAGACGACGAGCAGTGTTGATGTTGAATTATCACGCCTAGACATAACAAGAAATCACAACACCTAACTAATATCATAAATACATCTACAAATATACTCAGCAATCCACCGTAAAGTGCGTGGCCGAGTGTACACTGTACCAGTACTGGGCTTTTCTTTCCCTGTTCCACTCCCAAGTAGAACGAGGGGAAAAATGTTTATACGCCTCTGTACGAGCCCTAATTTCTCTTGTCTTTCTGATCTTTACGCGAAATGTAAGCAGCCGTCATGAAGATCGTACTACACTCAGCTTCAAATTCCGGCCGAAGTAATTTCCTTAACAGAATTTCTCGAAAAGAACGGCGTTTTTCCTCCAGCGATTCCCATTTGAGTTCCCGGAGCACTTCTGTAATACTCGCTCATTGCTCTAACCTACCAGTAAGGAACCTAGCTACTCGCTTCTGAACCGCTCCCATGGCTTCCTTCTGATCTGCTGCGGGTCCCAACACTTGAGCAATACTCAAGACGTGGTCGTACAACCGTTTTGTATGCGGTCTCCTTTACAGATGAAGTACGTCTTCTCAAAATTCTCCCACTAAAACGAAGTCTCTGTCTCTGTCCATAAATGTTCGTTCCATTTCATATTGCTCTGCAATTCTACGCTTAGATATTTGAACGACGCGACTGCATCAAGAAGCTCACTAGTAAGGCTGTATTCGAATATTATGGGATTATTTTTCCTAATCATGTGCGTCACCTTACATTTTTCTACGGTTAGAGCTACTTGCCATTCTTCACACCAACTAGAGATTTTGTCTATGTCATCCTGTATGCTGTTACAGTCAGTTAAAGACGACACCCGCTCACACACCACAGCATCATCAGCAAACAGCCGGAAATTACAACTTACTCTGTCACATATATAGGTAGAGAATAATAGAGGGCTGGCCGCGGTGGCCGAGGGGACTGAGGCGCTCCAGTCACGGTCTGCACGGCCACTACGGTCGGGGGTTCGAATCCCCCCTCGGGCATGGATATTCGTGCCGTCCTTATGATTAGTTAGTTCATAAGTAGTTTGTAAGTTTAGGGACTGATGACCCCGTAGTTAGGTCCCATAAGCTATATAAACATTTGAACATTTGAATAATAGAGGTCCTATCACAGTTTCCTGGTCCACGCCTGACGATACACTAGTCTCTGATGAACACTCGCTGTCGAGAACAAAGTTCTGTGTTCAAATACTTAGGAAGTCTTCCAGCCAGTCGCAAATCTGTGAACCTACTTCATATGCTCGTATCTTCGTTAGCAGTCTGCAGTGTGGCATCGCGTCAAATGCCTTTTTGAAAACATAATCAGCCTATCACAAATAATGTAGTTAAAAAAAAAAAAAAAAAAAAAAAACAAAAACGCACACACACTTTTAAATATCTTCGAGACGAAGGAAAAACGTTACATAGGGAGTAGATGAAAGAATACAGGAGGAATAAGATATAAGAGCAAAGGAAGAAACATTGAAATTTGTGCATGGTCCTTACATGATCCAAACGGAAAGACAAGGAAGAAGAAGTTAAAATGCTTACATTGGTTGCCAGAACAGACAGTGTCAGTAAGAATTGTAAATATATATATACAGCTTGTATTACTATAATACCATACGTTAAACGTTCATAGGGGCATTATAATATCAATTTTGAGTCTCACAAGTAGCAAAACACACGTTGTGCATACCTGATGTCCCTAAAACCATGATCTTATAATTTAAATACAATTTTCCGTCATGTTTTGTTGTACTCTATTTTATTGGGCAAAAACTAAACGCGATCAGTCGAAAATTCTGAAAATTTGAATTTCATCTGCAGGCCAATCCGAAGAAAAAATTGATATTGCATACGTGTCTGTATATTGCTTTTCAAAAATATGGAATCCGGAAATAATTAGAAGCGCTTTAAGTATATACGTTAGGTCAGTACGGTAACGCACAAAAATCAAAATCAGTCCTACCAACTTTATCATGATGCGTTCATTTCTCCGACTGAATTGGTTTTGCACGCGTAAATTTTTGGTTTGATAGAGTTAATTTGCCCTCTACTTTTGGCCAGGAAATTAAATCACCTACTGACGGCTTCAAAAAAGTACTCGGTCAGACAAATTTTCCATTTCAACGAGGAACAACATGTCAAATGTAAACACAAATAGTGATGGAGTTATCTACACAATCTCGTTTGGAGTAACAGCTTTCATCACTGCAAGTGAGACAGGAAGAGTTTGTTGCTGCGTGTGGTGTACATTGAACGGTCAATGAAAGAGCACCGTAGAAATAACGTTTACTGTGCCTACATTACAATAAATTAACACAATGGCTGACCTCGCTCTGCTTTACGGTTGTGATCAAACAGATCGCAACCACACAGTACGTTATGTGGCACCGTAGGTACACTCTCGCCCGAAAATCACACGTAATCATGACACAAAGAGCAGTTTTTCGTAGAAAATCCGTGTGTGTTCTCGAGTTCGCTACTACTGAAATTTAATTCCCTGCTGCTTTCTAGCTTGCTGTTCTAAAGAATTCAACGAACTTCCGCATGCTCAGTTGGAAGAGTTTAGCGCACTACCACTTTCGAATATTGGATATCAACAATTTCATGCGGTTTTCAGAGGAAACTATAGTGAAGATACGCTCAGAAGGTAGGCATGACTTATTCAAAATCAGATCGTGAAGAAAATATCATAATTTTCATTATTTTCAGTAATCGCCGCGTCTGTCTGTTTATTAAAAACCTGTTATTCCCAAAGCTACTTTAGGTATTTGCATGGATATTCCACAGCTAACTTGAACATATCGTGAGGCAACATATGGGCTTTGTTTCATAACGGACAATTATTACATATATCACATTACGGAAAATTATTTATCTTCATGTCTATCTGTCTCTTTCAACACATTAATCTCCCAAACTACTGAACGCATTGTTATGGGTTTTTGTTATTGAATGAAAATCGGATCTGAGAAAGGTAAGATAACATAATTGATACTTTGTCAAAATTCAATTACGTGTGCGTCAGTCTATACAGGCTTGTCTCCAGAACTAGTAGTAAAAGACATCCCTGATTTCACAAGTAAATTAAGAGTACCTTACGGCAAAAGAAAGAATTCGTCGAAATGTGATGACGAGAATCAAAGGGATCGCAAATTGAAGTTATAGGTGTACTTAAATTGTACAAAATCAGACAGCAGTTATTCGGTTCGAAGGGTATTTAACGGATGCAGTGGTTGTGAATGGAGTAAGACAGGGTTGTAGTCTTAATGTTGTTCAGTTTGTACATTGCGCAAGCTGTGAAGGAATGCGAGAGAAATTTATAGAGGGAATTAAATTTCATGGGGAAGAAATAAAAACTTTGCAGTTTGCCGATAACATTATCGGTCTGTAAATGACCTGAAAGACTAATTGAACTGAATGGGAGGGTATAAGATCAACAAGAGTAAAAAAAAAGGTAATGGAATGTAGTGGGAATTAGGTCAGGTAATGCGACAATCGAAGGACAAGAAAAGTAGTAGTAAGTTCTGATGGACGAAATGAGAAAGATATAAAACGTAGAATGGCTATGGGAAGTAAAGCTTTTCTGAAGAAGCTGAATTTGTTGACATCCGAAATTAATTTAAATGTTAGGAATTCCTTTATAAAGCATTTGTCTGGAATGGCAGTGAAACGTGGACGATGAGGAGAAAAAGAATGGTATAAGCTTTTAAAATTAGGTGATACAGACGAATGATGAAGATCAGATTGGTAGATCACGTTACTAATAAGGAGGTGCTCAACAAAATTGAGGATAAAAGGAGTGTCTGCTGTATCGTAAGAAAAGGGATTAGTATGTGGGACACAATTCAGACATGAAGGGATTATCAACTTAGCATTAGAAGGGAGCGTGTGGGTTAAACTCTTAGACCAAGGGACGAATACAGTAAGCAGATTCAAAAGGATGTAGGTTACCGTTCTTATTCTCAGATGAAGAGGTTTGCACAGAACAGGGTAGCGTGAAGAGCTGCATCAAACCAGTCTGCGGGCTGAAGACCCCAACAACTATGATGCCTATGAGTAAGGTGTAGTACGACAAAGACAAGTAGAAAGGCCGTATGTTGCGTAATGCAACAGAGAACTAATGAATTAGTTCCGTGTATTGCCTCAGTTGGAAAAGTATTTTGTATTTTACTAAGCGAGTGGAAGTGATATAACGATTCGCCGCAATCTCATCTCTACGACTACACACTAACAGTAAACAAAATTAACAGCGATTTACTGCTTTCGCTTTGTGGGTTCAAAAGTTGACTGTTCTTGGCTTCTTTCTTTATATTTAAAGCATAACGATATTCCTTGGCTTTCGTCGATAGGTTTCATTTCTTTGCTACAACAATCGAATTTAGGTAATTTGCTTTATGTGATTTCGGTGCGTACTTATTAGAATTTGAATCCGTTCTGTTTACGAATTACCATCCCTAGACTATTATCTAGCCTTCCGTAATACGCAACAGCGACCACTAGGCTTAGAATTGTGCGGTCTCTGTGCTACGACAACTGATTTTATTTAAAAAGCGATCCAACAAGGATTCCATTTTTACTGACTGACTTCAAGAACTCTGAAAGGCGATCATGTTCGGAGGTCCTTCTTTAACATTCGTTACGATTCACAGACATATACCTTATATTTCATAGATTTTTGTAATGATTCAATTTTGCATATTTGTTATGGATGTATAGAAATCCATTCAAAACCGCATTAAAATTCATTTACTTGTTTTAAAGACTGAGGTGTATGGCCTACATTTATTGTTTCATTTTGCCCTCCTTAAGCATCTAAACAACAACATATTGTTTCATTATTCGTATACAGAATTAAGGGAAGCTCTTCTGTCTTTACGAGTGTATTTCATTTCGATCGAGGTTACCACAAAACTTTTCAGTTTCATATTTCTTTCTACAGTTTGACAATATTAGTGAATTTTTCTTCTTGCGAGCAAATACTACTAGTTTGTTTAGATTTTTTGCGTTCATAGGCAGGGTGCAAGACTGCCAGGCATCATGCTATGTTTCCTACTTTTTAGTTCTTTTTCTTCTCGTTGTGTACCGAACACTCATGTATAATTTCAAACATTATTCATGTATTCAAAAAATCTTGTTTTATGTTTCTCATACTCCACTAATATATCATCTTTACAGTACTTACTCATTAGTTTGAAAACATACAATCACGGAAAACTTATGGGTTTCATTAGTTAACTCAATAAGTGTGTTCTCTCTTCTGTTAGTATCGAATAGTAGGCTTTTAAATTTTAATTGCTTTATGTAGTATTACATTTTTTTTATTTATTTTTTCTTAAATCTGTTGGATTTTAACTCGTTCGATGCTCTATTAAGATAAGAATATTTTCTGCTCTTTCTATTCGGTTAAGCGTAATTTTGTCTTTTAGTTTTATTTAATCATTTTCTTTCATTGTATAATAATTTTAATGAAATAATTCATGTATGATTTAATATTATCTTTCGGTGGTTGATATCTGTGTATTAATTAGATGTTAGAACTGGATTCTATTACATCTCGATCTGTGCATCGATGTAACTGTCAATCCAATTCTCCTGAAAATGTTCAACTCACCCACCAAACTTTCTTACCAGATTTCTAAATTATATATGAGAACGTTTTCACTTTCTTCAAGATGTACTGAGAACCTGCGCTGCACTTTTGTTTGTTGAGGATTGCACGAATGGAACTACCAGTTCGTTAACCTGACTAAAACCCGATTGAGCTTGTTTTGGATGTATTTGGCAGACACACTGCAACCAGACCTGTACCTCCCACAACTGTAGCAACACTTAATATTGCATTCAATGAAGAATGTCCAAATATTCCTCAAGAGTTGATTGATTTTCTTAAAATGTTCAAATGTTTGTAATTCTATGGGTCCAAACCACGTTGGTCATCAGTCGCTAGACTTACAAACTACTTAAACTAATCCAATAAATTTCGGGCGTGCAGCCGTGCAAATTCTACGTGTTTCACTAATATTTCGGCCGCGTATCGTCCGGCCATCTTCAGAGTGATTCCACGACTGCCGACAAGTTGCCAGGCGTGGCCTTATATACACCATTGCGGCGTCACTGCGCATGCGGGTCTCAGATGCTGGTCGGCGGCAAAGAGGTACACTTGGCACGCGCGCCCCCCGTGGCGAAAGGAATCAGGAGTTCGATTCTGTTATCGATATGTGTGTTGTGGTGCCAACACCTTGTCGACATCTCGTAATTTTACTACATTAAGTGCAGGATTCCACGCCTTGTCCAAATTAAAACCATTATTTCTGTTTAACGGTGGCAACACCTTGTCGACATCTCTGTAATTTTACTACATTAAGTGCAGCATTCCACGCCTTGTCCAAATTAAAAACATTATCTCTGTTTAACGGTGGCAACACCTTGTCGACATCTCTGTAATTTTGTTACATTAAGTGCAGGATTCCACGCCTTGTCCAAATTAAAAACATTATCTCTGTTAAACAGAATCCTGCACTTAACGTAATAAAATTACGGAGATGTCGACAAGGTGTTGCCACCACAGAACGTATATCGATAACAGAATCGAACTCCTGATTCCTTTCGCCACGAGGGCGCGCGTGCTAAGTGTACCTCTATGCCGCCGACCAACGTCTGAGACCCGCATGCGCAGTGCCGCCGCGATGGTGTATATAAGGCCGCGCCCGGCAACTTGTTGGCAGTCGTGGACTCGCTCTGAAGATGGCCGGACGATACGCGGCTGAAATATTAGTGGAAGGCGTAGAATTTGCACGGCTGTACGCCCGAAATTTATTGGATTACTCCTTACGCCGTGAAAAGTTGAAGATACTTAAACTAAGTTAAACTAACCTAAGGACAACACACACATCCATGCCCGAGGGAGGATTCGAACCTCCGAAGCGGGAGCCGCGCTCCAGACCGCTCGACTATTCCCGCGCGGCTGATATTCTTATACTGTCCATGCCACGCGGATGTGCATTTGTACTGGCCGACCGACGTGATCACTGACAATATCAGAGGGCAACGAGATTGCTTTCTCTCTATTATGGTGGCCCCATGGTGCCTCGCTCTTAGTAAACCCCATGTAAACTTCAAGTAAGAAGTTGAGACAGCAAAATATCATACTGCATCACACAAAAATCTCATGGGACCATTTTCATTCCGTATCCTCTCTCCTCTCGTATTTGTACATGGTGGAAAATGTCACACTATATACAAAGTGCTATGCACTGGTTTCGCTGAAACTCATAAATGGTTTGACCGAGTTGAATCTCTTTTGTTGGCTTAAGTCAGGGATGGCATAGAGAAAAACATGATGGTTTGCAAAAGAAACAGCTGAAAAATCGCGAAATATGAAGTGGTAATTTTTCATGGAGATAGCAGCCACTTCGGATGAGATTCATATTTTAATGAATTGCCATACACTTGTCCTTCCACGTGCGATAAAATTTTACAAAGAACATAACATTTCAATCTGGAGCTGATGGAGGGTATCTTACTCCAGACCTCAGCATTAACCTTGTCGTATATGTATAATTGTGACTGATAACCCAGTAGTTTAGTCCAGTTTAAACACCCAGCAACAACATATGTATAATTTTTCGTGTACAAGGGTGTGAGGAAGTGAGAGAGGGAACAAGGGAAACATGCTGCGAGGAAGGCAGACAATGACAAAGCTAGGCTGGTAGATTGTTGGATAGAAGGCGATGATTATCATGATAATGATAAGGAGGAAGTGGCGGAATAAGAGATAGAAACCCGAATCTACATCTACCTAAATATTCTGTAAGTAACAATAAAGTGTATGGCAGACGGTTCATCGAACAGCTTTTACGATTTTTCCCTACATTCCACTCTCCAATAGCTCGCGGAGAAAAGAAACACCTAAATCATTCCGTTTCCGATCGATTTCTCTTATTTTATTTTGATCATCATGTCTGCCTATGTAGATGGGTGCTAACATTCCACTCTCTAATAGCTCGCGGAGAAAAGGAACACCTAAATCATTCCGTTTTCGATCTGATTTGTCTTATTTTATTTTGATCACCATGTCTGCTTATGTATATGGGTGCTAACAAAATATGTTCGTATTCGGAAAGAAAGTTGGTGAAAGAAATGTCTCAAATAAATGTTGTCGCAAGAATAACGCCTATCTCTTAATGATTTCCACCCCAAATCGTGCATCGTTTCCGTGACACTCTCGCTCCTATAACGCGATAATACAAAACGAGCTGCCCTTCTCTGTACTTTCTCGAAATCGTCTATCAGTCCTAACTGGTGGGGAACCCACACTGCGCAAGAATACTCCAAAATAGCACGCACAAGTGTGTTGTAGGCAGTTTCTTTATTACAACTGTTGCATGTATAAGTGTTTAGCCAACGAAACGTAGTCTTTTGTTTGCTTTCCCTACAATATTTTCTATGTGTTCTTTCCATTGTGTTTGTGATTGTTTCTCCAATGTATTTAGCTGAATTTACGGCATGTAGTATTGATTAGTTCATCGCGTAAATGAAGTTTAACTGGTGCCTTTAGTGGTCATGTGGATGACTTCAGACTTCTCAGTATTACTATTGATTTTCTTGTGACTTTACTAACCGATAAGTGAGAGCATCATCCGCTAACAGTCTAAGGGAGTTACTCAGAATGTTTCCTAAATCATTCATAATAATAAAGAACAGTAAGGTCCTTATAACACTTCCCTGGAGAACGCCAGATATCACTGTTCTACTCGCTGACTTTCCGCCAATTACGACGTAATGAGGAGAAGATGGACGGAAAGAGGAGTATATTTACCGAATATTCGAATATATAAGTACCCGATTAAACACTGCTCTAAGTTTGCTAATACAGAACCTAGGATCAGAAGAAAGAGGAAGGTAAGAAGCATAGAAATGATGGAAGCGTTGGGAGAGAGTTTAACGGAAGGAGTGCAATATATATACGTATATATATTTTAGTTCGACAACGGTCCTTACAGCCTCTGGAAACGTGTATATTTCAGATTGAGGTATGTTCAAGTAGCAAGATGAAAGCAATACATGTACACTACGTAGAGAATATTGCGTACACGTATGTGGAAGTGCCACAAAAAGACGTCTCTTCCATTCGTGAAAGTAGCGAGGGACATAAAGGTAGTGGTATATACCTACTTAATCAACAATGGTCGACTACTGTTCACAGCAACAAATCATCACCGATGCATGTGCATTGCCATAAATCGTTTTACTGTAAACTTTTCATGAGTAGACTGATACAATCTTTTGAAATATGTTTCTACAAAAGAATTCTGAAGGTTAGTTTGGTAGATCGCTTAAATTATGATAAGGAACTGAAAAGAATGAGGAAGGAAAGAAATTTCTGTGTCGTGACTAAAGTAAGGGATCGTGTGATAGGAAACATTCTGAGCTATCATGGAATCGCCAGTTTAAAACTGGAGGAAAGGATGTGCGATAAAAATTGTAGAAGAGAACCGAGAGACGAATGCAGTAAGTAGGTTTACATTGATGGAGGTTGCCGATTTTACTCAGAGATGAAGAGGCTTGAACCGAACATGGTGGCGTAGAGAAATGCATCAAACCAGTTTTTGAATTGAACATTACAACAACAACAACTGCCTTTACTTCTCATCCATATGTAACGATGATTCCAATAATTTTTTAAATGATATTGCTATCATCTAACTCTATCACAATTTCAGCCTTAGGCTATTTTCAAGTACATCGGACTCAATACTAAATAGTAAAAAATATAACGAAAATTGAGGCCAAATACAGTGTAAATGACAAGGTTTCTCTCCTTCCTTATGTGTCAATGTCATCATATTTCCCGTGACGTCGTCGAAAGTAGAGATTCTTTACATCCATAAGTTATTGCAGAAAAAATTGTGAGAATACATTTTCAAACCAAAAAAACCAGCCATGAAATAATACGATTTAATGCTGTACTGATGAAGGCAGTATAATTTTAAAAAATCGACTGGTGGTTTTTATTTACTAACCTCGTTTATCATTTTGCATGCGTTCTACTCGTCTATTCTTCATGTATAATTATTCTTTTCTATTCTTTCAGTGTCAAATTGTGTTTTAGTCTTCTTTCGTTACGTATTTTACTCATGCTATAATGAAGTTCTTGTTTTTTTATGAAAAGCAAAAGAAAAAAACTTCGCGGTGGTGTAACGCAAATTTACTGTAACGGCTGCAGTGGCGGAACGCAGAGGGAACACCTCACACTGCTTGCGGCGTGACAGTTGTTCGTATAAAATTGTCGAGGACTGCACAAAGGGAAAAAATGGAACTACGTTTAATACACTGCTACGTGAAACTCATTTTCCAGATATGCTTTTATATCAACCATTTTATCTGAAAAATTAAATGCACTTAGTTCAGTACTTCATCCATTAATGAGACAGATATGCTTCTCTCTTGTTTCCTTTGGTGACAAAAAGACTACTATCGTGAAATGCTTGGGAATAAACTGCATTAAGGTTGCTTTATAATATAGCACACACTTTTTTGTCAGTTAATTTTACTCATTTTAAATATTAGACAAATGTGAAGTTCCTTGGGATTATTGACCCTAAACCATGTTTTATTTTCTTAATACTGCTGTATGCAGTGTGAGGCCAAATATCACGCCATTGTTAAATCACGGCTTAGAACAAAGCACCTCTGTCACCGAATAATTATTCTACCGACATACAAACACATCTTACAATTTAACGAAGGCTTGTTCGGAAATTTATCATTTGAAAGGTATGTGAAACTTGTGTATCTTCATTGCTACAAAACTGTTGAGGTAGCTGATTGCACCATCACCGTTGAAAACGGAGAAAATTTCCGTAGTAGAACAATATTAACATAAGGTGCAAACACTACATGTACACGATGTCTTTGATACTGCTGTAACTAGTGTTCAACGAGCACACTTAACATTTTGCGTGTCTCGACACGAAGGCATTGTTGTGGGTGTGTGCAAACCATAGTTAAAACAATTGATCGTGTTGAAAACAGTCTAAATCGGTTGTTCCTTTTCTTCCATGACATATTTCAGTCAGTGTAGACTATCTTCAGATGAATACCATTGCAAAGCAACATAGACATTCAGGGGACATAAAAAATGTTCAATTGTTTGTAGAGCTTATGGGACTTAACTACGGGGTCATCAGTCCCTAAACTTACGAACTACTTATGAAAGTCTGATACTAAAGACGGCACAAATATCCACGCCCGAGGGGGGATTCGAACACTTTTTGATAGTAATCCTCGGCGCTTGTTCTGTATTGCGGGGCGCAATTTCTTAATGGTCTCGCAGTAACCATGTGCATTGATAGTTTGGCCTCGTGGTAAGAATCAGCAAAATGCCTTTCCTATTCCATAAACGGTGCATATAACTTTTCGACGTGTCAAATTTGCTTAGGTTTATCCTTCTTTGGGGATGAAGTGGTGCCTCCATTCCAATTATTGCCGTTTTATTTCAAGGTTGTCGTACAATACCCAAGTTTCATCCTCCGTGCCTATCCAACAAAGAAAACCATTGCTTTCTTGATCGTAGCGTGTCGAAAACTAGAGTGCACTGCCATTCCGTTGTTTTTTGTGTTCTTCGGTTAGAATTTTGTGTAATCAATGTGAGCAAAGGTTTCTAAATTTCAGTTTTTCAGTAATAATATCACGCGTTAGTGATGGTAAGATTTGAGAAATTTCCACTTACAGTTGTGCTTAATGTTCAGTAAACAAAGCTGGGCGCCCACTGTGTTCTTCATCGTGCAGTTGACCGCGTCCTTCATTGAACAGTCTGACCCATCTTCTAACTATTGAATCACTCATAGCAATTTGTCCGTCTTGCAGGTTTGCCGATGCATTTCTTTTGATTTAATTTTGTTTGCACTTAGAAAAAGAATCACAGACCTGATTTCACAAGCACCGGCATTTTCAGTTACGACTGACAAAAAGAAGGACTACAAATCAGACGTCGGCATCAGCGATCTGAAAAAAGGCGTACCTCTCCTCCTACCGTGCATGCTCGAACCTGCGATTGTAGGTCGGACGCGGATGGAAATAAGAAAAAGAACTTACTTTGTGGACGACTCTCGTATAAAACACAAAGGAAACGAATTCTCCTTAAGAAGACAGCTGAATACTGTTCGATAAAGTGGCATTTCATTTTGCTCGAATTCCGTTGGCATGCGAAATCTGCGTTGACAACAATGAATAAGGTCAGATGTCAGTGTCTCAGTGTCAGTACCATTTATAAGAGAGTCCTGCAGTTTTCGATACATTTTACTTGTAGCAAATTACATCCAAAATCTTAATCAGGAAGCTACACCTTGTTACACACTTGCGGAGCAACATATGACAAGTGCACGTGCTATATAAATTCCCTGTCACATGGTTTAGTTTGAAGCTAATATTTCCCACTAATACGTGTGAAAACATCAGATATTTTACCGCCGTTATCTGTAAAATTAATCGAGGACTATTATTGCACTAAGAAAATAAATCTAACGAATAGAAATATAATATTGTTACTTTTTGGGGTGGAAAATGAAACGTTTTGTTAAAAAATAATACGTGCATAAAACAACATTGACGTATTCTTACAGAACTTAAAATGTTTTAAAGCATTAAAATCGGAGAAGTAAATTTATCCCCTTTCACAGAGTATAAGGGAGGGAGTGCTCGAACTAGCACGAGAAAAATCTAAATCAGGTACTCTATGTGAATACATCGACATCTACCGGACTCTTACGGAACTACATTCATCTTCTAATTGGAGTGAGTGGCCGTGCAGACCGTGACTGGAGCGCCTCAGTCTCCTCGGCCACCGCGGCCGGCACAAACGATACTCTGTGCAAATATTTGTTAAGCTTGTGGCACTTAACCGGGGGGTCATCAGTCCCGAAACTAACTATGGTCGGGGGTTCGAATCCCCCATCGGGCATGGGTATTTGTGCCGTCCTTAGTCTTAGGTAGTTCATAAGTAGTTTGTAAGTTTAGGGATTGATGACCCCGTAGTTAAGTCCCATAAGTTCTACAAACATTTGAACCTTTGAACGACTTCCAAATAACTTTAATTCTCTCCATAATTAAGGGACTGGGACACAGCTGATTAAATTTTTTAGGTGTAAGGATGTACCAGCAGCTGTATAGAAATGCTTTATTCATCGTGACCGGTTTCGGTGCTTCAGTTACACCATGTTGAGGACCCCATTGTGTAACTGCCATTAATGGCATATTTTTGAACAGGGGAGTTGTTAATACCGGTTGCCGTAAATTTCTTTGTCTATTCATGTCACAAACAAAGTGGCAGCATGAAGATGATGTAATTGAAGAACAGAAACCGATCGCGCAAAATTAAATAAATAATTTCTTTACAGCTTCTGAAAATTGCATTAAACACAAACTGAGAAAATAATTTTTGCTTACGTTTGATAATGATGACAGAGTTCATTGAAACTAGTTGAGTTTTGCAAGTTAAAATTCAATTAACCACTATATATGTGGAATATAATAAATTTTAAACAGTGTTTCCATTTTCATCGGCGTTTACGCGTTGTTTTAACATTCAGTGGCAAACATTTTAAGCTACTGAGATGCGAGGCAATCAGTGATTGTGAACTACAGTTTCTGGGCGTGTCAGCCAAAGATGTTCATATTCAGTTTCTTGTCTAATTACATGTCTGTTATGAATTATTACAAGAAAAAGAAAAGGAAATATGTTTCAATTCCGTACACGAGTCATTTACTTCGCAAATTGATAAATTTCAAATCCAGAGGTAATGTAGCAGTTACTCGTCATTTACTAACTGATAGAAATAAGTTTGACGAATTACAACATGGCGGACACTTCAAATACGTGCAAAACATGTGAATGTGCAGACACCAGGGAGTAGATAAATCTTTGGGGGGGGGGGGGGGATGCAGAGCCAGAGCTATATTGAGGTGCCCTCTCACAGTTGACACGTGCCAAATGGTCGACATGAAGGGCAGTCTTCTCTGTTATACCTTGAATATGACGGGCGCTCACCTCCCGAAGTACTGGCTGTTGTCGAAGCCGTTGCCCACCGATATTTCCGTAAATTATTTGAACATAACCTACAGAATAAGCCCAATTTTCAGAGCAAAAGTAATCGCTGTAGGGATTTGTAAATTAAAAATACCTTCCGCACTACCACATCTAGCTCAAGTCATAAGTTATCAGCAATCGTAAAAAATCGAAAGCCTTCAGATAGATAGAGGAGACGTGGGGAATAGCTCCACCTTAAGGGAAACCAGTTTTTTTTTACCTTATTGAAAATGTGTTTTTTTTTCGTACAGAATAATACCACAGCTTCGCCAGCTAATACTACTTTATTATAATTTTTTTCAGCCGTGTACTTTGTTAAGTTTTATTGTTAAATATACTGTGAAAGTATACGCAGTGGCGCCCGTAGCCTGAGTTCCGGGGTAATAACACCATACATTTGAAAATCAAGGATAAACCTATAAAATGAATGAGTAGTAGTAAATAAATATTACAACTGTTCTAATTTATACTTATCACTCTAGTGCATTAGACATTTTGCTAAATGTACTTCAAGTACTTGTCGATGTAAAATTGGAATGAAAGTAGATTTTATAATTTATGCTTCGAAGCTACTACATTCTCTACATCCTGCAAGTGCCCATTTCACAAAATGTATGCTCCAGTTCCAAAATATGGCGTAGAACGTCAATTTAAAAAAATATTCAAATGTTTGGTAAGCTTATGGGACTTAACTACGGGTTCATCAGTCCCTAAACTTACAAACTACTTATCATCTACCTCATACTAAGGACGGCACACATATCCATGCCCGAGGGGGGATTCGAACCCCCGACCGTAGTGGCCGTGCAGATCGTGACTGGAGCGCCTCAGTCCCCTCGGCCACCGCGGCCGGCGTCAATTTAAAGCCTACGATTTTGTGAAACAATTGCGTTAGAGACACTAAATCGAAGCTAAATATCTATAGATTACGTTAATACATGTATTAAAACGCACTGACAGCCTATACTCATTTCAATAAAATTCAAACTCGAAAAATAGATCCAAAACGTAGAAACCAATAATTCCTTTCACACGATTAATATCTGTCAAAAGAGGAGGAATTTAATCTGCTGCTACACAATGCTGCCACTTAAGGCATGTGTGCGTGCAAATTATCAGCAACTGTGGTATAAATTATACACGGAAGTAATAATGTTGTATTGTCAGTGATTTGTTCTCGTTTAATCACACTCGTTAAAATATATATTTGTCTGTGCCACGTACAAGTTTGCTGCTCTACTGCAGTTGGTAAATCACTGAAGTTGGTAGCAGTAGTAAACTTAAGACACGGTCGCCTTCGTTACATGCTAGGCAAGTCTCGCGCGGTACTTTGAACAGTCTGTGGAGCGTGATTTTGGCTGGAATTCAACAATTCTTGTTACTGAAGGTTAGTTGGTGGTTATCTGAGCAATCATTTTTCTTAATTGGCAAGATTTACAGTCGTGATAGTTGACTACGCATCACGACGGCCACCAATAAGACAATCCAGACAAAGTGTTTGTTGTTAAGCTTAAGGGACTTAACTACGGGGTCATCAGTCCCTAAACTTACAAACTACTTATGAACTACCTACAACTAAGGACGGCACAAATATCCATGCCCGAGGGGGGATTCGAACCCCCGACCGTAGTGACCGTGCAGGCCGTGACTGAAGCGCCTCAGTCCCCTCGGCCACCGCGGCCGGCCAGACAAAGTGTTCCAACAACAAGTAAGAAGCCAAAGCTCAACTAAGAATCGATTACAGCTTACAGACACCCAGGTACCTCTCTTTGTTGGCAAAGTTTTCAGTCTAACTCTCATATTCATTACACAAATTATTGTCTTTTTTCAATTTTGGCTCAAGTGACAAAAAAAAAAGAAAAAAAAATGGTACGGTGTGTGTGGGGAGGGGGGGGGGGGATGTTGAACCCCATTATATACGCCCCTGGCAGACTCGCTACAATTATATGCTCAGACACCAGTTATAAATCCAGGTTATATAGAGATCACTGGTGGCAACCCATAGTTTTGTAAAAAAAAAAATAGCCACCTCTGTAACTGATATAACGTTGCCCTTGCTTCGTATGATGCCATAATTGTTAGAGTAGATTCCGCGACTATATTTTTTGGACAAGGAATTGATGGTAGCGAATTTTTAGAATTTTTAAATAAATTAGTTAAAGTACAGCACAAAATGAACATTAAAGCAAATAAACCGCGGATTGCATATTAAAGTCGGGCACCATACAAGCAACAGCACGTTATAAGACTTACGGTAAGCATCTAGCTGGATGCTGCGCTTCGTATTGCAGAAGCTCGAAATAATAACTTTTTTAAAAATTTAATATATGAACGTTGAAGATACTTTCCGTAGTAGATCAATGTTCAGACTGTTCACTACGATTTTCATTGTTGTGTGACCGTGGGTGGAACATGAAGTTACTGGTAATGATAAAATTAAAAAAAAAAAAAAAAAAAAAAAAAAAAAAAAAAAAAAAAAAAAAAAAAAAAAAAAAAAACTTATCGGACTTCGTGAATTTACCAAAGAAATGACTGCAGGTTCTAAAATCAAGCAAAGTATAGTATAAGGTTGATTGATTGATTGAAATTTTGCAGACAATGCGGAGCGATTGTAATGGCGTCTGAACATTTAACTATTACGGAGGCGAAGGAGCTGAAAACAATAGAAAATAAGTATTTGACGTGGAGGGATCATTTAAATAAAAGCCAAAGAGAGGGGATGATTTTAAGTAATATATTTTTACAACAACTTGCATGACAATACCTGACATTGAATAGATACGTGAATGGAAGACGTCCGTACAGAACGAACATAGACAAGAGAGTGAGTAAAACTACTATCTCGGTTCCGTCTTCTCGCTTGTTTGGGAGTAAAAAATGCATTGCGAGTCAGAGGAAACCGGAGGCGATAAGTATCGCTGATCAAAGATAAACAAAAAATAAATAAAAATTTCAGTGTATCGTTACACTGACTTTCATTAACTTTGAAATTTACAAAATTACTGACATGACAATGGGGTCATGTAGGATCTGTGAAGACGGTGATGAAACTGCATCACATGTAATCTTCGAATGCATTACATTGGAGAGTAAAAGGCACAGAACATTTGGGACAACCAGACCCGAAGAAATTGTGTCTAATAAAGAACTGGTAAAGAGACTCCTTGCACTGTTCAAGGGCATTGGTTGGCTTTACTAGACGTACAGGGAGCGATACCGCACAATAAACTCAGTTTCGGTGCGGGCAGTGGCGGATGGATCAACACTGTTTTGGGTTCCTGAAAAAATTAAATCAAATGAAAAATAATCAGTGGGGTCATTTTCGTCTGCTCAGTCATAAGTTAGGTAGTTAACAGAGGAAACGTAAAATTTATCGTTTTGTAATTCGGAGTTAGAGCTTCTGAATTTTGGGACAACCAGACCCGAAGAAATTGTGTCTAATAAAGAACTGGTAAAGAGACTCCTTGCACTGTTCAAGGGCATTGGTTGGCTTTACAAGACGTACAGGGAGCGATACCGCACGATAAACTCAGTTTCGGTGCGGGCAGTGGCGGATGGACCAACACTGTTTTGGCTTCCCTGAAAAAATTAAATCAAATGAAAAATAATCAGTGGGGTCATTTTCGTCTGCTCAGTCATAAGTTAGGTAGTTAACAGAGGAAACGTAAAATTTATCGTTTTGTAATTCGGAGTTAGAGCTTCTGAATTTTGGGACAACCAGACCCGAAGAAATTGTGTCTAATAAAGAACTGGTAAAGAGACTCCTTGCACTGTTCAAGGGCATTGGTTGGCTTTACTAGACGTACAGGGAGCGATACCGCACGATAAACTCAGTTTCGGTGCGGGCAGTGGCGGATGGACCAACACTGTTTTGGCTTCCCTGAAAAAATTAAATCAAATGAAAAATAATCAGTGGGGTCATTTTCGTCTGCTCAGTCATAAGTTAGGTAGTTAACAGAGGAAACGTAAAATTTATCGCTTTGTAATTCGGAGTTAGAGCTTCTGAATTGCTAACAACTCTGCTTTACGGTGAAGTTAGTGCATTAAGGTTCCAGCACCTGAGACGGTGGCCTTGCAGTGCAGGGCCAGCAGCAGTGGCCAGTTATTAGCCATTAGCAGCGCTGGTGGGGGAGTTAGCTGCTGCAGTGGTCCTTTGCAGGTGGCGCAGTTCCGGCTGAGGCCGCCGCCTTATCACTGATTCCGCCATCCGCCGCCAGGCGTCGTGCAAGTTTCATGGCGACTGCGACGCCGCTGGCAAAGGACTCGCTTTTACCGCCACTGCCGCAGATTTCCTGCTCTAAAGCTTGCAATTTATTTTCGGAAACAGCGCCGAACACTTTCCTGCTGGATGGGCTTTTCTTTAACCGAAAGGAATTACTTCTCTCAGACCACCTAATACAAACAGAAAACAACTACCGGGTTAAGTTTTAATTACGATGTTGGCCGCCGAGCGTGTTGATGTTGGCGACGGATAAAATTGGAGGGAGTTGTGTGACGTTGACACAAGGAGGTTAGAATCTCTGGAGATGCCATAATACTGAAAAAGTGAAGCCAGAAAAATGCGCATTTCGGCGAAGTTATGAAGACTAGAAAGGTAGGCCAGTTTGGGATTGTTCACTCTCATTGGTTAGCGCTGTATTACGTATCTCGGCAGCAAGCCGCTGTATTATAAGGCCTTCGTGAACTCATTTTCTCCGTCTTTACTTTTACAATTCGACAAAAATCATTGATTTTAAGCAGTGGAACACGATTGTGATTAATATATATGTATACTAACATACAAAGAACTGAAAAAGAAAGCTTCAAACATTATTAACAATTATCTAACCCGTGCCGACCCGCGACTTGGCACGGGTAATATTTAAACGTCTTTAACTCGAGAACCACTGAACGTATCGTGATGAGGTTTGTTTTTAAATTGTAGAGCTCATAAAGATTTAAAATAAAGTCCGGGATAGCACTTTTATAGATTTCGCACAATAACCATTTATGTAGTCTGAAGCCATCCGGTGCCAGCGCCTTAGGAGAGAAAAATGATACATATGCTTCACTCGTAAAAGTTAGACATATGCTTCCCTGACTTATTTAGACCTTTGTGAGATCTACAATTTAAAAGAAACCTCATCACGATACGTTCAGTAGTTCTCGAGTTATAGAAGTTTAAAGGGACAGACAGAGAGAAAATTTGCTTCTGTTTTATATAATATCATGATTTCACCTCCTTAGAGTGCGAATTTCGAAATTTTACTATGCCTACAACCGTAACGCTACTTCAAGCAATAAGTTGACGGTGTTTTATCGCAATCGACTGAATGACAGGCATAGCAGAGGCCTTCATTTTTATACATTAGATAAAGAACACTTTCGTTAAACGCAAACTTGGCAGCCGATTTTCGAATTAATGCTTTTGTTTTACTCATTTAATTACTATGAATATTGAACTGCATACTTATTTCATAGATACAATTTTATCATTAAATATCGATGATCTGAATCCTTACAATTCATTCTGCAAGTCTCTTTTGTAATCGGCTTCACAAAAATGTTCGGAACAAATTCTGGCATTTTTGACATTTATCTCGTCTTGCCGTTTACAGCGAGAGATCCATATGCGCTGAAGTTCCTCATCTTTCGGAAACCGATGGAGAAAATGCCTTCCGTCTTGCGTCCACTGTTATTACACTCCGCAACAGCGCAATCGAAGTAGTCTTACTCATAATTACAGAAAAAATATATGGAAAAATTGTTCCCTAATACAGGAAAGCTACTTTCTATCCGAACACTTAACAGGTCGCGAAACGAGCGAGTGCAAAACACAACTTCTGCTGGCACATTTGTTTGTGATTAAAACATTTGCCGTAATGCATGTCTATAGTTTTTCTAGTCTTTGAAATGTACATTATATCAAAGTAAATACTCCGATGTGACTGTCGATTTTGCGAGTTTGCGTAAAGATGGCTGTGGTGTCGCACAAGTACAAAGTGCGCGCCACCTGCTTTCGCCGCGCGCCGCCATGCACGCACGGCGCGGCGTTCTTACGACGACAGCCACGAGCGCCCTCTGCTGCAACTCCGCTCGTGGCCACCACTGAACGACATCGTTCACTTGGAACTGAGATAGCAACCAGCGAACACTTCGGAATCTGATAGGCACCAGTGAAGACTTTGCTATCAGTTAGGCACTAGGCAGGACTCTAGCTCAACTATGTATCAGCCTTCTGCAGTACTATGTAAAAGTTAAGTATTGTATAAATTCTGTGCAATATATATCTCGTTCTAATTTACACTAGTGTTTCTAGTTTCTGGCTGCTCCCTTCCGTACCTGCACCAGCGTGCTATCTTTATTCCTGTGTCGGTCTCATTCCACTCGGCCACCGACACCTACGACGGAACGAGACACAAAAGCGGCGACGAGGCTGGGACACAAAAATGGCAATATTCACAAAGGGTTTTAGGCGAGAAATGTTGTTTAGGACACAAAAGCATGGCCCCTTTGGTTTCAACCAACGCCTGTTCTCAGCCTAGGTAAACGATATCTTCCTTTATTCTAACCTCCTTGCCTTGAGATTAGCCAATCGCGTGATAGTATGCGCTATCTAATGAGATTTGTTCGTTTCTTATGCGGAATAAACAAACTTATTTTGTTGTTTGACATTAAATGTTTTGTTTTGTCGCAATATGGAACGAGAGTAATGTCATAGTCTAACTAACTTACACAGACGCGATACTCCCAAAGATGTTTGTTATAGCTGTGCTGCGACAGCAACGCTCCAAGAGGCCGATAACTAAATTTCTGATTAAGATATCAGATGAGTGCGAATAGTCGTTTATATTGATACCAAAATACTTTTCACATTAGGCAACGTATGTAGTGCCTCAGAAGCGCTCACCGGGAAGGAGGGGTGGGCGACTGTATCAGGGCCTCCGCGTCAAAAAAAAAAAAAAAAAAAAAAAAAAAAAAAAAAAAAAAAAAAAAAAAAAAAAAAGAAATTGTGGTACAATACTGCACTCGCTTCTGATCTAAATGCAGATTCTGTTTCTCTCCAGTACTCTTGGTTAGCTCTTTGGGATAGGGGGACCAAACTTCTAAAGTTATCGGACCCCCGGCGTGGAGAGGAAGGAGTGAGTGTAGGAAAGGAGGAAAGGGGAAAGAAAATGCAGTCCAGGGAGGAAAGAAGGAAGTAAGACTGCATGTGCTCGCCACGCACATACGAAAGAACCGTGAGTACCGTGGGGGTATCCAGTATTAAGTGAGTGAAAGTTACTTACTGTTGGAGATACCTAAATATTATTAACAACAAACGACATTTAAGATAATACGTATTGAGAGACCAATGTCAGAGATACGTAAATTTACTCTACATATTGCTTGAACCGCCAGTTTCTGTGTAATAAATATTGTTTTTGAACCGGAATAGCCACCCAAGAAAATAACTCCATATATCGAAACCAAATCAAAAATAAGCAAAGTAGACTACATTTTGTGTTGAAGTATCACCTATTTCAGAAAATGTAAGTAATGCAGGGTTTAGTGTTTGAACAGGATCCTGAACATGGGGTTTTCACGACAGCTTACTATTCACTTCTCATGTTCCCAACGTGTGGATCTGAATTGTAAGTTTTCAAATGTCCAAATGTTTGTTAAGCGTAAAGGACTCGAAAGTGGGGTCATCAGTCCCTAAACTTGCAAACTAGTTATGAACTACCTTATACTAAAGACGTCACAAACATCCACGCCCGAGGGCGGGAGGATTCGAACCCCCGACGAACGGCCTCGCGCATCGGAGCATAGCACCTCAATGCGCTCGGCAACTCCGCCGCGCCCTGTAAGTGTTGTTGAAGTGTGTGTTAGATATGTAAAATCTGGAGCTTACTGTGATTTAGCAGAAATTTATTTTCTACAAGCCATGAACTTATTTTTTTAAATGCATTATTTGATGCTGTATTAGTATTGCCAACAACATCCTTTACTACGAAGCTAGTGTCATCGGCTTACAGCAATATCTTAGAATTACGTGTTATACTATAAGGTTTATCATTGATATAAATGAGAAATAACGTCGACCCAAGGAAATTGGGGCATCACCTCTTAACTGTGACCCGTTATGAGGGCACTGCATGCCGGCCGCAGTGGCCGAGAGGTCTGCAGTGTGCCTGTCACAATGTGCACAGCCGCTACGGTCGGGGTTCGAATTCTCTCTAGGGCATGGATGTTTGTGTCGTCTTTAGTATAAGTCAATGCAGAGTATCACCTTCTGCTGACTGTTATTAAAGTAGGAGATGGTCAGGTGTGAGCTACTCCCCTCACTCCATAATGTTCCAACTTGTACAACAATATCTCGTGATTAAGACACTAAAGTGCTTTTGTAAAATCATAGAATACACCTAGCGTCCGCAGATATTTACATAATCTATCAAGTGATTCGCAGAGTGAACAGAATGTGAAATTTTCGGTTGTTAAAACACTGTACATTTCACAGCAAATTATGGGAACTGGTCATTTGACCATCGTTTCAATTAGGTAAAATTGATAGTATGGAGAAATGCCTAAAGTTGTATATTATCACTTTCTGCCTTTTTATAACGTGTTTTCACTAGTGAGTATTTCAGTTTGTCATGTAAATGACGATTCTGAAAGCAAAAAGAACAAATATAGCTCTCCACGAGAGAATTTTCAAAGATTTGATTGTTGATTCAAACTCTATCTTTTCAAGTGTGCTATTTTTGAGATATATGATTACTTGTAGGAGCTGAAGTTCTGTTTAATTCACCGTCTACCCTGCTCGAAACAATTCTACATCTTCATCTACATGGGATACTCTGCAAATCACATTCAAGTGACTGGCAGTGGGTTCATCGAACCACCATTATACTATTTAACCCCCATTCCATTCTCGAATAGCGCGCGGGAAGAAAGAACATATGAATCTTTCCGTTCGAGCATTGTTTTCACGTATTTTATTCTGACAGTCATTTCTACCTATGTAAGTGGGAGTCAACAATATATTTTTGCATTCGGAGGAGAATGTTGGCGATTTGAGTTTCGTAAGTAGCCCACGACGCAGCGACAAGCGCCGTTGTTGTAATGATTCCCATCCCAGACCTTGTATCATTTCCGTAACGCAGTCTCCCCTGTATCCTAAAGCAAGCAGGAGTAAAATACAGGGAACGTAAGGTTATTTACAACTTGTACAAAAACCAGACAGCGGTTCTCAGAGTTGAAGGTCATGAAAGGGATGCAGTGGTTGGGAAGGGAGTAAGACAGGGTTGTAGCCTTTCTCCAATGTTATTCAATTTGAACATTGAGGAAGCTATAAAGGACAGCAAGGAGAAATTTGGAGAAGGAATTAAAGTTTAGGGTGAAGAATCAAAAACATTGCGTTTTGCCGACGACATAGTAATCCTGTCAGATACAGCAAAGGACCTGGAAGAGCAATTGAACGCAATGGACAGTGTGCTGAAAGATGCATATAAGATGAAGATTAACAAGAGCAAAACTAGGGTAATGGAGTGCAGTGTAAGAAAATCAGGTGATGCTGAAGGAATTAGATTAGGTAACGAATCAATAAAGGAGGTAGAAGAGTTTTTTTACTTGGGCAGTAAAATAACAAATGATGGTCGCAGTACAGAAGCATTTTTGAAAAAGAGAAATTTGTTAACATCGAATATTGATTTAAGCCTAAGGAAGTCCTTTCCGAAGGCATTTGTATGGAGTGTTGCCTTGTATGGGAGTGAGACAGGGACGATAAACAGTGCGGACAGGAAGAGGATTGAGGCTTTTGAAATGTGGTGCTACAGAAGAATGCTGAAGATTAGATGGGTGGATCGCGTAACTAATGAGGAGGCACTGAACAGAATTGGGGATAAAAGAAATTTCTGGCATACCTTGACTAAAAGAAGGGATAGATTGGTAGGACACATTCTTAGACATCAAGGAATTGTGAATTTAGCGTTGGAGGGAAGTGTGTGGGGTAAAAACCGCAGAGGAAGACCGAGAGATGGATACAGTAAGCAGATTCAGACAGATGTAGGTTGCCATTCTTATGTGGAGATGAAGAGGCTTGCTCAGGATAGGGTATTGTGGAGAGCTGCATCAAACCAGTCTCCGGACTGAAGACAACACAACAACAACAACACCGTACACAATATACACATCGTAATGTGTTTTATTAAGATATTCCGTACAATTGTAATTTGTGTGTGATACAGTACCGGTATTTTGCTGGCTTAACTCTTTACGTAAGGTTAACAATGCGAGGCACAATGGGGCTAACATAACAGTGATTTTTTTTCTCGTTGCCTTCTAATACGGTTTGTGATCTTCTTGGACGGCCAGTACAGTTGCACACCTGCTACGCATTGACTGTGTGCGGTTATTGATCAGCTTTGGGCTTTCTTCCATGAGTGCCATATGCAGCTCTGAAACCGTTGTAGGAGGTGCTGGTCGGGTTACAATGTGTCTGCCAAGTACATTCCAAACATGTTCAATCGTCTGTAAGTCCGATGAACAAGTTGGCCAGTCCATTCGTTCAGTTCTCTCAGCTACAAGCATTTGTTCAATCAGTGCAGCTCGTTGGGACGAGCGGTATCGTCCACAAGAAGCATCCCATATCCTATGACCAGCGTAAGGCAAAACAAAAATGTCTAAGGTTGTCTTCTCTATACTTCTTAGCAGTCAAGGTGATGTCCTGAACGACATAGAGGTACGTTCGTTCGCTGAATCCAACCCAAACCATTCGTCGACTACCATGAAATGGTGACATTCCTGCACATAAGCACTATTGTTCTGACTTGCCGGTGCTCTCCAGATGAGGAAATGACGATTATTCGGATGAACACAAATCTTGACTCATTTGTGAACAGAACCCGGCGCAATTCATTATAACTCCAATTTTGATGTTCCTCCGCCAGTTTCTGAGGGCGAAACGGTGTCGTGGTTTTAATGGGACAAACGCCATAGACCTCCGTTCGTAGAGGCCACATTCCCGAGGGCGATTTCGGACTGTTTTGTGATGATACTGCGCATCCTCTTGCTGCCTTGGTAGTGGGTTGCCGCTCAGTTGCATTCACCTTCCTGTCTCTACGGGCTGTTAACCGGAGATAATAATCATCTCTTGCTGATGTTATCTGTGGACGACCTTGGCCTCACATTCTTTTAACGGCTCCTGTTGTATGAAATAGCGATCAGGTCCTAGACATTACACCTCCCTCTGTGTCTGTGCTGCTATGAACTTTCCTTTGGTTCTCCATGCCATAGATTCGGGTGAATCACGTTGTTGCTCATTGCACTACCTGCTGACTACACTTTCTAAACCCACCTGCTTGTGTAATTCTTTTGCGGAACACAAGTCAACACTAACCCTTCTCCGGCACCTTCCTATTATAACAACTATCTCGGTTGTCGAAAAGTTGTTGTTTCCACTTTGTAGAACCGACAGATAGACATTGGACCATTTTAGTTCATACTTCAGAACTTAGATACCTCAATTCTTCCCCTAATTGTTTTGACAAATGTAAATACTGTACATATAGCTGCTTTATCAGTAACAGAAAAATTTACGTTACACACTGACAGTAAATCCTCAAATTTGTGCTGGTGACCAGATACTTCCTTCACGACTGACCATTTGGCTTTAATTGTATCCTGTGAATTAGCTATTCTCTTTGTATACCACATGTCCTTCTTAATGGCATTTTTCAGAACCTTCAAAAATTGATTCTAATGAGTTACTGCAGCTTCGTTCTGCCCATCTAGCATTCTGATATAACCGTCAGTCACCCAAACTCTTTCTTAGTGGCAGTACCTTCTTTTGAACATTCCAACGGAAAGTAGCTTTCAAACATCATGAAACATGTGTTAGGGAAAGCATCATATCGTCTATACTATCATCTCAGTAAACACTCCACCTATCTTGTTCATTAATTAGCATTGAAAAGACGTCTGTTACAAAAGTATTAGCTTTTCTAAATAGCTTTTATAAAGTGTAATTCTTCAGTTTCTCCCGGCTTATTTGTTGCTCGAACAGTGCACCTGACGTTGGCGACATGTCTGTTCGCCGAAATATTGTGCTCGTAGGGCTGTTCGATAAAGTGTTTAATGTTTAATTTGTACATCGTGCTCTGAAAGGGCATTCACTATCGTGCTAACAGAATGGTGCTGTATCTACAAACAATGAACAAACATGTTGTCTACGTTAGTGATCTGTTCCCCTTCATTCGCGTTGCAAAAAATACTATTTGCAACAGTGATAAGTATTAAAAAGATATTGGGGGTATGCATGTAAATTTAGGTGACATAAACTCGCCTGCTGTTCTTTGTTTGAGCTTGCTGCTTGAATATCAATTTTGGAGCACAAAGTAAATATTTCCCTGATAAATTGGCGGAAGTTCATCTTATCAAAGTGTATCAACTCTCCCTTTGCTGTTCTCGTCAATAGCGAATTTATAAGGTCTTTTTTTTATTCAATGTCCTCTTTCCATTTCTACTCTTTTGTGTTTGACAGGAGGAACTAATTAATATCTTTGTACCTTCTGTTGTGGCCCTCTTTCGTCTTTTTCGCAATACTCACGTGTCAGTTTCACTCGCAGTTGCGACACTGAGAATGGTGATTGTTTCCGTACAAAGGGGACATATTTCCAATAATTTGTCATATCTAACATCAAATACGTCACCAAAAGGAAAATTGTGTGGGTGTTCTCTTTTATGAAGAAACCGTTATTACCTTTATTTAATAGTGCTTTCTAGCGGAATTCTCCTGTTGTGTGAGTGTTATATGAACACTGTTGCGCTTTTGTGGAATATAATTTTCGTGGCTGACGAATTACATATTTTAGTCAATATATAATGCAGTTTATGTCAATGTTCATTCCCGACGATAGATATAAAGTTCTTTCAAATAATATGATAACTATGGACAATTGCGAAACGATAACGGGTACTGGATAAAAAGCAGTTTTGAATGATAACCCTCATTTATACCTGCGTTGAAGTACTTTTAAAGTTGGTTTACCTAAACAGAATCGTTTAAAGGTGAAAGATGATGACAAATCAGGGAGAATAATATACTACCTTCAGTGGAAAAAATTATCGATTTTCTATAGTCATGTTTTTCAATCGTGTCCATTGATTAGTGTTTCCATCGTGTCCATTGATCAGCATCCTTAACAAGTACGTGCTTCAGTATATATTGATGAAAATTCGAAAGAAATTATTGAAGATACTGACTCGAACACTGCTGGGTTTTTCCATTTTTAACTGTCTTCCAACTTCATCTTTCTTGATATTCCAGTCTTTTACAATATTATGTGAGTATACTTCTAACATTACAAGAATGATAGAGTACTAGTGATATAATAAAACACTGATATTGTCTCATGATGATGGAAAAAGCATAACGTGAAGAAGCCGCTCCTAGGCTTGTAACACAATAGGCCAAAACCACATTTTTATTTTCTTTATTTCTACGATGTTCTGTTTATTGTTTGTTTTGGTATTTATTTTCATATAATATAATATCTGTATGATGATCTTTGATAACTTATTTCTGATTAATTCTGTGTGTTTAATATTTTTGGAAGTGTTATATATGATATTAAACGTTAAACTTACGTACGTATTTGTTAAATTTAGTCTTGCTGAAATTCTGTACAATGTGCTCGATCATGCATAGGGCAATTCCTTACCGTGAGATAACAATTGCTGCATGGTTAAGAATCCAATATGGCACATGTTTCGAAAGATATTACGTCATAACCAATTGAAATCGCAAAAAAGCTATATAATGCGGCGAGACTTACAAAATACACTGTATGAGAATGACAATACTTAGCGACTTTCAGCAAACTTTAAACATAATTTCAAACCTTTATTAACCTTTTTCTCGCTGGTAACAATAGTAAAATGATGAAAGGAAAAAAGTTTCTCGCTTACTACTTTTCCGCTGTTTATGGAGTAAAACTATACGGCTCTCGGTATGACGTTATAATTTATAATTTGAACACTACATATTGTAGCGACAGGAAATTTTACAGACATTACACACACACACACACATTAATATATATATATATATATATATATATATATATATATATATATATATATATATATATATATAAAATACAACTTAGAAGCTACATATATATATATATATATATATATATATATATATGTAGCTTCTAAGTTGTATCACATTCCGACACGTAGTTCATGAGATATGAGCACATAAACAGTAACGTTCATGCAAACTGCCCCATCACGCACCAAGTTTTAATCTATTACTTCTTTACTACTAATTGTATTCCCAGGACATTTAACAGACATACAGCCCTTATACAAATGAATATATACCTGAGAAATGTCAGGAATAAATAAATAAACAAATACCCGGGCAACGCCGGGTTTTCAGCTAGTCTAATGTATACAGCAGTGTCCATATGTGTGTACGTGTTGCATACAAATCTACAGTTTTTTTTCAATATTTATGAAATTTTGCACACGTGAGCTTCGGTCCATGAGGACGGTTGCCGTAAGTGTAAATATCACATACGACGTATAGTTCACGAGATATGACGTCATAAACAATGAGATGCGCGAAAAACTGCTGCATTTTGCGACGATGCTGCTCATTTTCTCCGAAACCATTGGACCGATTTCAACAAAATTTGGTACACACAAACCTTATCGTGAGGTAACTATTTCTGCATGGTTAATAATCACATACGGCACATGGTTCAAAAGATATCACGTCATAATAGAAATCGCAAAAAATGCCATATAATGCGGCGAGACTTTCGAAATACACTGTATGAAAATGACAATACTTAGCGATTTGCAACAAACTTTAAACATAATTTCAAACCTTTATTAAACTTTTTCTCGCTGGCAACCACAGTAAAATGATGAAAGGAAAAAAGTTTCTCGCTTACTACTTTTCCGCTGTTTATGGAATAAAACTACGGCTCTCGGTATGACGTTACAATTTATAATTTGAACACTACAAATTGTAGCGACAGGAAATTTTACAGACACTATACACATATATAGTTGAATGTAGCTTCTAAATTGTATCACAGTGCGACACGTAGTTGATGAGATATGAGCACATAAACAGTAACGTTCCGCTGTTCATGGACTAAAACTACAGCTTTCGGAATGACGTTACAATTTATAATTTCTACACTACACACTGTAGCTGCAGGAAATTTTACAGGCAGTATACACGCATATAGATGAGTGTACCTTCTAAATTGTTTTACAGTACGACACTTAGTTCAGGAGATATGAGCACATAAAAAGTAACGTTCTTGGAAAATCGCCCAACACGCATCAAGTTTTAATCTATCATTTATTTGCTACTAATTTTATTACCTAGAGATCTTACAGACATACAGCCCTTATACAAATGAATAAATACCTGAAAAAATGGCAGAAATAAATAAATACCCGGGCAACGCCGGGTATTCAGCTAGTGTTTAATAAAAGAGACTAAGTGCAACTAATTTTATTCAGTAACATAAGTGATTGCTGTCAGTATAGTCACTGAGTGAAAGCTGATCCGTGAATAATCACGCTTAATGTATATATCAGTCAAATGTGTCAGTAGTGATTTGAATTTAACTTTAAATAAAGAAACTTAATATACATGTATTAGTTATTCACAGGAAAGTAGAAATGTGTTCTATTCGTGTCATAACTAACAAAGATCATAATCACGCTATGTTTTATATGCATAAGCTTGTTAGGCATACTGCCTGTGGTCATCTATGTATTGAAGGATTATTAGCTGTTATTAATATGATTAGCTTCACTGATTCACTGATTGGTTGTTTTTGATCTCCTGCGTAAAGTAAAATATTTCGTTTTGAGATGACTTGTAGGAACAGTGCAAGTTGACGTGAGGGATTACATTTTGCATTATCGAAGCATATTATGTATGATACATACTATTTGCTACTCAACATTAAGCATACTGTATTTCTGTGCAGTTCCTGTCAAAATTTTCTTTAAGTTTCAAATGGTACAGGACAAGTTTTAATATCCTTCTGTCAGATTTTATATAGAATGAATTCCTCTACTGTTTCATTTTTCTTGCTGTAATCAGCAAGCGACCTTTCTTTACAATACTGATCACAATTTGACTTTCTGACTAGAATCAATCTTACTCTGTCCCCCCCTATCGCTTACTCTGTTTCGAAAACTAAATAGCAATAGAGGAAATTACTAAAAATGCCGTTAATCTATTATTTACACACAGTTCAATTTTCTAAAAATTCCTCTTAGAGCATAACATTAAGGCTATACGGTTCATTGAGAGGAATAATTATACACTCCTGGCCATTAAAATTGCTACACCACGACGATGACGTGCTACAGACGCGAAATTTAACTGACAGGAAGAAGATGCTGTGATATGCAAAAGATTAGATTTTCAGAGGATTCACACAAGGTTGGCGAAGGTGGCGGCACCTACAAGCTGCTGACATGAGGAAAGTTTCCAACCAACTCCTCATACACAAACAGCAGTTGACCGGCGTTGCCTGGTGAAACGTTGTTCTGATGCCTCGTGTAAGGAGGAGAAATGCGTAATCACGTTTCCGACTTTGATAAAGGTTGGATTATAGCCTATCGCGATTGCGGTTTATCGTATCGCGACATTGTTGCTCGCTTTGGTCACGATCCAATGACCGTTAGCAGAATATGGAATCGGTGGGTTCAGGAGGGCAATACGGAACGCCGTGCTGGATCCCAACGGCGTCGTATCACTAGCAGTCGATATGACAGACATCTTATCCGCATGGCTGTAACGGATCGTGCAGCCACATCTCGATCCCTGAGTCAACAGATGGGGACGTTTGCAAGACAACAACCATCTGCAAGAACAGTTCCATAGCGTTTGCAGCAGTATGGACTATCAGATCGGAGACCATGGCTGCGGTTACCCTTGACGCTGCATCACAAACAGGAGCGCCTGCGATGGTGTACGCAACGACGAACCTGGGTGCTCGAATGGCTAAACTTCAAGTTTTCGGATGAATCCAGGTTCTGTTTACAGAATCATGATGGTCGCATCGTGTTTGACGACATCGCGGTGAACGCACATCGAAAGCGTGTATTCGTCATTGCCATACTGGCGTATCACCTGGCGAGATGGTATGAGGTGTCATTGGTTACAGGTCTCGGTCTCCTCTTGTTCGCATCGACGGCACTTTGAACAGTGACCGTTACATTTCAGATGTGTTACGACCCGTGACTCTACCGTTCATTCGATCCTTGTGAAACCCCATATTTCAGCAGGATAATGCACGACCGCATGTTGCAGGTCCTGTATGGGCCTTTCTGAATACGGAAAATGTTCGACTGCTGCCCTGGCCAGCATATACACCAGATCTCTCACCAATTGAAAACGTCTGGTCAATGGTGGCCGAGCAACTGGCTCGTCACAGTACGCTAGTTAGAACTCTTGATGATCTGCGGTATGCGCATCTGTACCTGTACACGCCAACCAAGATCTGTTTGAGAAAACGCTCAGGCAAATATCAAGACCGTTGTTACGGCCAGAGATGGTGATCTGGGTAGTGACTTTTCCGGATCTATGCACCTAAACTGCGTGAAAATGTAATCACCTGACGAGGAATGGCCTCGCATAGCGAAGCATAGCGTCTGAATGCGCTCGGCTACTCCGCCGTGGCCTGTAAGTTTTGCTGAAGTGTGTGTTGAAATTTGTTTTCGACAAGCCATGAACTTGTTTCTTTAACTGCATTATTTGATGCTGCATGATTATTGCCGACAACATCCTTCGCTACCAAGCTAGTGTCATCAGCTTACTGCAATATCTTAGAATTATGCTATAAGGTTTATCATTGATATAAGTGAGAAATAACGGTGGCCCAAGAAAACTGGGCATCACCTCTTAACTATGACCCATTATGAGGGCATATCGCAGCCACTGCAGAGGATCATCTTCTCCTGGCTGTTATTAAAGTGGAATATGTCCAGGTGTGAGCTACTCCCCTTACCCATAGTGTTCCAACTTGTACAACAATATCTCGTGATGAAGACAATCAAGTGCTTTTGTAAAATCAAAGAATACGCCTAGATGGAAAGAATGTAGAAAACCATAGATTTTACTAAGATGAATTATACATCCCCCAGAGTCGGTAAACTGATCTGTATGATAGTGGAGGAAACGAACGACAAAAAATGTAATATACTTTATGGTTTTAAAATAATGAGGATCTGCGAAAATATATTTTTTACTACTTGCGTTTCACCTAGCCACATGTCGATATGACCGAAGCATTTTTTCGGTGGTTCTATGTTCATTTGAATTACAGTATTTCCTTTTGTATTTATTTCTAACGAGAGTGAGCGACAGCGAAACACGGCCGGGTTTAGCTTGTTATGGTATAAAATTATTTTACTTAAAAATAATCACAGCAATTATATTTATTTATCACACAGAGATTAAAATAAGAAATATTTACAAAAACCTAAAATTACGATCTATGACCGTCAGAGATATATACTGCAAAGCTAGAGGACTGCAATTTTTCCTAAGCAAACTGATCAAACTTTCAAATGTTTATAATGCTAAGGGACCAAAATGCTGAGGTCATTGGACCCTTGCCCTCGGGAGGAGTCGAATCTACGGCGGGAGAGCCCGCGTAATATCCATGTGCCTCGCTAGTCCACAAGGCCACTCACGTGCGGCACTAAAAGCATTAATTCCTTAAAAAATGTAAACAGTTTTAGATATCTCATGCTCAATCGCGACAGATCACAAAATTCGTCACAGCTTGTAAATATTATTGTGAAGTCTGCAATTATAAAATTCAAAACAGGTATGGAAAAAGATAAAGTGTACTCATTCGGTGCTTCCAGCTCAAGTAGTTCAGGCCTCTTTTCATATGAACTGGATTTCCGCCTCATAACAAACTATGATGTAATACCTTGGAACCTGCTTCTGCTCAATTCAAAATGGCTTGTCAACCAATCTCAAATGACCTGAATTTCATTAAATAAATTTTTAATTAGTTCCGTCTCTACATGGAGAGAAATTCCTTCGATTTGTATAAAGACATTTTGTGACAAATAGAGGACAAGGTCTGATGCGAAAACGATTACTTCATGAGCCAATGAAAGATTATGTGAAATTTTTCTCATAAACGGTTTCTCTTATACATATATCCAATTTTACGCTATAAGTTAAATAATTTTTTTAATGTGTTTATTTCCGTCAACAGTTGCAATAAAATTGATTAATAAGGTCCAGAATGAAACTTCACTCTGCAGCGGAGTGTGCGCTGATATGAAACTTCCTGGCAGATTAAAATTGTGTGCCGGAACCGGGACTCGAACCTGGGACCTTTGCCTTTCGCAGGCAAGCGCACTACTGACTGTGCTATCCCGACACGACTAACGATGCCGCCTCACAACTTTACTTCCGCCAGTACCTCGCCTCCTACTTTCCAAACTTCACAGAAGCTCTCTTGCAAACACGCAACACTAGCACTCCTGGAAGAAAGGATATGGTGGAGACATGGCTTAGCCACAGCCTAAGGGATGTTTCCAGAATGAAACTTCACTTTGCAGCGGAGTGTGCGCTGATATGAAACTTCCTGACAGATTAAAATTGTGTGCCGGAACCGGGACTCGAACCTGGGACCTTTGCCTTTCGCGGGCAAGCGCACTACCGACTGTGCTATCCCGACACGACTCACGATGCTGCCTCACAACTTTACTTCCGCCAGTACCTCGCCTCATTTCTTCGAGGAGTGCTAGTCTTGCGTGTTTGCAAGGTCCCAGGTTCGAGTCCCGGCTCCGGCACACAATTTTAATCTGCCAGGAAGTTTCGATTAATAACGTGTTTCGATCACTTGGATCATCTTCAGATATAAAAAACAAAAGTAAAATAGCACTGTACAAGTTGATAAATTTAGTAAGGTTTAATTGACAATAGTTAATTTATACATAAATGGATAGATTTTTCTTTACCTTATAGTTGCGTCCGCAACTCGTCTGGCTGAGTACTAATTGGTACTGAGTTTTACAGTTCGATGTAGATATTTTTTTAATTTGGTTGCAGGTGGTGGTGGGGAGGGAAAGTGTAGGTGGGGGGGGGGGGGGGTTGGGGAGGGGTGGAGGGATTGTAAAGGATAGGTTGTGCACTAATATACCGTACAATTGTTTGCTATATAAATATGTCTGGATATATTCAAGAACCCCACTTTTGGAAATATTTATATAGCAAACAATTGTACGGTATATTAGGGCTCAACCTATCCATATCAATCCCTCCACCCCCCGCCCCCACCACCTACTCTTTCCCTCCCCACCACCACCTGCAAACAAATTAAAAAAAAAAATTTACATCGAACTGTAAAACTCAGTACCAATTAGTACTCAGCCAGACGAGTTGCGGACGCAACTATAAGGTAAAGAAAAACCTATCCATTTATGTATAAATTAACTATTGTCAATTAACCCTTAGTAAATTTATCAAATTGTACATTGCTATTTTACTTTTGTTTTTTAGATCTGAAGATGATCCAAGTGATCGAAACATGTTATTAATCAATTTTATTGCAACTGTTGACGGAGATAAACACATTTAAAATAACATAGTGCAGTTGCGGACATTCTCAAATCGACCATGTCGACTATAATGAGTAGTTAAATAATGTTGTAAAATTTAATTTTTAGTATGAATTAGGTTATGATTAAAAAAAATGAATTGAATATTGCTGTCCTTGTGCCCCTTCAAGTTTTGACCCTGAAACCAGGTGACCTCCCAGTCCCTCTCAAGTGTGGAACAATATGCCTGAGGGAGGATTCGAAACTCCGATGGGAAGCAGCCAACGAACTCCGCGGCGTTAGAGTGCACTGTTATTCTCGCACGGAAACCTTAGTGAAACAGAAAATTCCTGGGATTAATTGGTACTGCGGGAGAAATAAAACAATAAAAACTCACTTGGTTTTGTATCATTCCGCTATGTTATAGGAAGTATTAGCTTCCGCTAAATGTGGCGTCTCCTTGTAAATGAAGATTGTTTTGCTATCATATTACATTTTATTGAAATACTGACTGTAAACCCTGCGTTGCTCGGGTGTTTATCTGTTCCAGTAATGAATAATTCAGTGTACTTTTACCTCATCCCTCTGTCCATCTCCTCGCCACCCTATGTATAAATCTGCATCCTCCTCCTCCTCCCCACCCCCGTCCTCCGCCGTCTCCTCCCGTCACTTTCTCTGTCCATTTCCTCCTTCCCCTCACTCTGTTCATCTCCTTTCACCTGTCTCTCACCATCTTCCCTCACTCATTCTCCTCCTCCCTCTGTCTGTCAAGTCCTCCACCTACTCCTCTTCCCCTGTATATGAAAACAAACATATTTGAGCCAAGTTTCATGGTGTCTGGTCAAAGAGTGTCAAACGTGCAACGTTATCTCCACCATTCCAAATTGACTGGCTTGGAGCTTATAAAAATCTCCTTCAAGAAAACATACATACAGGGTGTTTCACTGTGTTTGCCTCTGTAACTTATAAAATAATAGGTGACGGGTAATTTTAATGCGGTAGGTCAACACAAGAAATGTTACACTTTCTGCGGAGCTATGAACATAGTTTATTGTATCATTTTCCAAAGAGTTACAGCACAAAGATATAATTTTTTTAAATAGAACAATAGTTTTTTTCTATTGTGTATTGGATTTGTTTAAACTAGCTGCGTCCAAATCAATTTAAACTTCAGTCCTATCAGTGTTAGTTTGGGAGCTACAACCCTTCAAAGTTCCGGGGGCGGAGGCTGCGATAGCGTAGCTGACTGGCCGAGTGGCTATCCCCTGGGGCACGGCCCACTGTCTCATGACCACCAGCCAGTCAGATACGCTGTCGTAGGCTCCGCCCCCTAAACTTTGAAGGGTTATAGCTCCCAAACTAATAGTGATAGGAATATAGTTTAAATTGATTTGGACGCAGCTAGTTTAAAAGAATCCAATAGCCGATAGAAAAAAAACTATTGTTCCATTTAAAAAATTATATCTTTGTGGTGTAACTCTTTGGAAAATAATACAATAAAGTATGTTCATAGCTCCGCAGAAAGTGTAACATTTCTTGTGTTGACCTACCACATTAAAATGTTACAGAGGCAAACACATTTAGTGAAACAGCCTGTATATGTGCTGACTTTCGTTTTGACAAGTCAAACAATCTTGATGTTTAATGTAACGTACCCTCTACCATGCACCTACGAAGGCTAACGAAAGGTAGCCCATATATTAATGTAGGGCATCGGTTATCTCCACTCTAAATTTCATTCAGATCTGTCCATCCCTTTCACCATGAAGCAGTAGCAAACAACTCATTGTAAGGTACCCTCCGTCACGCACCAAACGGTGGCTTAGGAAAGGTAGCCCATGTATTAATCGGGATATAAGCCACCTCTGTTCCAAATTTCATTCATATCTGTTCAGCCATTTCAGCGTGAAGGCGTATTAACTAAATATAAAACACACTGTGACATGCACCTAACGAAGTTGATTTTAGTATGCCTATCCGTGGGTGCTCCGGGGTTCGTGCACCCCCCAAGACTTTTTTGGGCGTGCTGAGCACCCACATAAAATTGAGATGGAAAATAAAATTGTATAAATTAAAAAGAAAAGTCGGGAAAAATGGAAACCTACCTTATGATTCAAGAGGTAACGCAAAACGTGACCATAGTGTGAGACTATATTTCATACGTGAAAGAATTTTGTGCGTGGGTTCTCAAGCGAGAAGTAATGAGTATCCGTGTTTTACCTACTATGCTAGCATTATTCATCCTGACGCACATCGGTCCTTTTGACCTGTCAGGTGTACGTATTTATGAACATTCATTTGTGTTCTTTCAGAAATTTAGCTAAAAGAATCTGATGCTGATGCTAAAGTTAATCTTTTCACTTATCTTTGTCACTCTCTTGTTATTATAGATTCAGTTCAAATTTGTAATACTTTTCTCTCAGGCTTAAAAAATCCTTGGACTATATTAATACCTTCAGATATCATGAAGTTATCTCGAAGTGATGATAGTTTCGATGAAGTTTACAGCTCTTGCTTAGAACTGTTCGGACTTCAAAATCTTAAAATATTTCAAAGATTTCTTTAAACCTTGGTGACGGTGTTCTACCAAACGCTTTTGTGAGAAAGAATAGCTTCGCACAAAAAGTGTTAGATTAGTGTACAGTGGAAATTATTTCATTGGTCGTGTAGAAGTTTAGGGGTGTTAATTATATCGAAATATCCACTTCGCCAATTAGATCGCCTTATTGTAGTGTCCTAATGCAGCCATGCTTTCCTTTTCTTCCGCATCTTCTATCTTTAAATGGCCAGACAACTGCCTATTTACTTTTATCAACTATTGCTCATTCAAAAATGCATGAAGATGGTTTCGAACATTTGTGAGCCGTGATATAGAGCACCCACATTGATTATCAAAAGTCGGCGCCTCTGTCTATAACCATAGCGCGAGTGCAAGCAATGAGTTGTTCAAAATGTTTGTATAGCTTATGGGACTTAACTACGGGGTCATCAGTCCCTAAACTTACAAACTACTTATGAACTAGCTAACGCTAAGTACGGCACAAATATCCATTCCCGAGGGGGGATTCGAACCCCCGACCGTAGTGACCGTGCAGACCGTGACTGGAGCGCCTCAGTCCCCTCGGCCACCTCGACCGACGCAAAAAGTTTTATTCCAATCGGATGTACGATGTGGCAACCATTAAAACCACAATTTCTTTCTGCTGTTGGTTTTCACCCCAATTTTTGAGTACGCTTGGTATGCATCAAAGCAGATAGTCATTTAAATATCTGAATGAAGTATGCTTTCCATTGAGGGATATTATTTAACAAAATTCTTACTTTAAATAGCGAACATAAAATTCTCATGGTGAGAAAAATAATTGTTTTAAATGTTTCTTTGATCACCCTGAAAAATGTAAAGTTCCAAAGAGAGATGCTATTCCAAAGAGACATGCTATTTCAGAAATTTTATTTCATTCGAAACCTCGTCGAATTCTAAAAATCAACTGTTTAGTCATGTTAACTAATTGAAATGATAGTAGGTAATCTGAATATATTAATACTGCACTGATAAACTGAATTGTTCAATCATATTTCAAAAATTTATCGACATTGGAATACAGCTGTAGAATCTGACGAACTCCATACGTAAAGTATCCTCCGTCATGCACCATCCAAAATTTTATGTGACAATGACCTTCCTCTCGTTTTGAAGGTAAATTGTCCAAAATTTCATGAAGATTTTAGGATCAATAAAGTGTCCTCATTCTCTTGTCGTATAATGCAACAGATTTTCAACCATATAATTGTGTATATCGTATCTCCTGTACTATAAGTCGTAAGCAGTTCTTACCCCTACGTCAATTGTTACCTCATGGAAGGACTATATGTACCAAATTTCGTCGAAATCGCTTCTGTGGTTTAGAAGCAGACGTCGCATGATGCAGCACTTTTCCGCGCACTTCATTGTTTATTACGTCATATCTCCTGAACTGTTTGTGGTACTGTTATTTAATGGCGCCTATGACAATAGCAAAAGTGCAAGCAATATGTTGACAAACTTTCGCCACAATCGGTTAAACGGTATGGCCGCGTATAAAATATGAATACAGAAACATTCATTTTTAGATATTAGATGAAAATCCAGAACTACTGCTTCACGGAGAAAATCAATTACTTGCGGGACAAGAATGAATGTCATGTCACTGGTGAAAGGCCTATTTTTGAACCAATACACTCAGTGTTTGGCTGTTAAAAGTGAGCTGGGAGCTTTTGTGTCTCGCTTTACCGGGACGCCTGCTTGGAGATTTCGGCTTTTGTTACACCACGGAGCAAAGCCGTAATTACGTCCGATGGCTCCAGTGGGGAATCAGATAGCACAGGAAACAAACAATGCGGTCGTCAGCTCACCCCCACTTTTTTTTTTTTTTCGTCACACGCTTCCATCCCGTTTCTCGTTCAGCCGAGGGTATATGGTGGCGAGGAACACGAAAGCCGGTAGGTGGGGGGGGGGGGGGGAGGGTGGCCTTTCTATTACCTCGTTCTCTCCATCTCACTTTCATAAGTCCATAAACCCATCGAAAGAGTAAACTACTAGCGGAGACATTCTACTGGAAGCTCTTACCTTCTTTAACCTGTCCGTCATCACGTTAAATGGCCTTACACATTCAGTGTGCAAGTATGAATTCCTTATTAATTGCTCTTCCTGAGAGGTCAGTGTTCACTGATTTGCGAGTTTGTTAATATTCATTTCATCTTTATACGCGGGCGGTTCCATGATGATGTTGCAGACGTTCAGAGATGACTGAGAAGTGTGACTGTGGCAACTTCAGGTAAGAGACATTGGTTTGGAAACGAAAGTGTAGAAAAACATTACTAAAAATCGTGCTGACGAATGTGATAGTGAAAATGTGCCGGTGCTGTTGTTCCTAATATTGGTACATATCCTGTTTGTTATCTTTCAACAACTGTAAGCCCAACATGAGGGAGTCATATCTGACTTGACACCAAAAGTTCAAGAGAAACTGAATCAAACATTCGCTGTAAAGTGGATACAAAGATAAAGTCCTCTTTTGTGGCTAATAAGAATGGTTACTTCAAATACTGGAAATACGATATATCAAGGAATAGCAGGGAATTTTAAATAAGCCACGAAAATCATGGAAACATAAGGGGGGAGGGGGAGGGAAGAATGCCGACCGCAGTGGCCGAGCGCTCTGTGGCGCGCCAGTCACTGTCTGCACTGCCGCTACGGTCCGTGGTTCCAATCCCCCTCGGCCATGGATGATTGTGTCGCCTTCAGTATAAGGTAGTTGATAAGAAGTTTGTAAGTTTAGGGACTGATGACTCTGCAGTTAAGTCCCTTAAGCTTAACAAACATTTGAACATTTGAAAAAAGAATGTAAACATTCTGTCGCAATGAAAAAGGCGAGCACGCTAAGGCGTCTTGCTGTGGAGGGCACGTTTCCTCCCCGTAGGAGGTGTGACTCCTGCCTAGGGCATTTGTATGTGTCGTCGCTTTTAGTCTCGTGCTTCTTCGTGCTTCTTGCTGCCATCTGCCACCAGCATGGCGTGCTACAATGATAAAACGTGAACGTGGCGCACCCGTTGCGAAGTACGGCAGACATGATATCATTCGTTGAAATTATGTATTAATTTATGAATTTTGCACAAATTCCACTTTACGATATAAGTTCCCTAATAAATATGGAGTGACATACACGCTGGCCATTAAAATTGCTACACCAAGAAGAAATGCAAAAGATAAACGGGTATTCATTGAACAAATATATTATACTAGAACTGAAATGTGATTGCTTTTTCACGCAATTTGGGTGCATAGATCCTGACAAAATCAGTACCCCGAACAACGGCCTTGATACGCCTGGGCATTGAGTCAAACAGAGCTTGGACGGCGTATAAAGGCACAAATACGCATGCAGCTTCAACACGATACCACAGTTCAAATGTTTGTTAAGCTTATGGGACTTAACTACGGTGTCATCAGTCCCTAAACTTACAAACTACTTATCAACTACCTTATACTAAGGACGGCACAAATATCCATGCCCGAGGGGGGATTCGAACCCCCGACCGTAGTGACCGTGCAGACCGTGACTGGAGCGCCTCAGTCCCCTCGCCCACCGACTAGCGTATTGTGACGAGCCAGATATTCGGCCACCATTGACCAGACGTTTCCAGTTGGTGAGAATGTGCTGGCCAGGGCAGCAGCCTAACATTTTCCGTATCCAGAAAGGCCCGAACAGGATCTGCAACATGCGGTCGTGCATTATCCTGCTGAAATGAAGGGTTTCTCAGGGATCGATTGAAGGGTAGAGCCACGGGTCATAACACATCTGAAATGTAACGACCACTGTTCAAAGTGCCGTCGATGCGAACAAAGGGTGACCTATACGTGTAACCGTGTAACCATCATGCCGGGTGATACGCCAGTATGGCGATGACTAATACACGATTACAATGTGTGTTCACCGCGGTGTTGTCATACACGGATGCGACCATCATGATACTGTAAACAGAAACTGGGTTCATCCAAAAAAATTAAATTCTGCCATTTGTGCATCAAGGTTCGTCGTTGCGTACACCATCGCAGACGCTCCTGTCTGTGATGCAGTGTCAAGTATAACCGCAGCCATGGTCTTCCAGCTGATAGTCCATGCTACTGCAAACGTCGTCGTACTGTTCGTGCAAATGGTTGTTGTCTTGCAAACGACCACATCTATCGACTCATGAATCGCGACGTGGCTGCACGATCCGTTGCAGCCATGCAAATAAGATACCTGTCATCTTGACTGCTAGTGATACGAGGCCCTTGGAATCCAGTACGGCGTTCCGTATTGCTCTCTTGAACCCACCGATTCCATATTCTGTAACAGTCATTGGATCGCGACCAACGTGAGTTAGCAATGTTGCGATACGATAAAACGCAATCGCGATAGGCTAAAATCCGACCTTTATCAAAGTCGGAAACGTGGTGATACGCATTTCTCCTCCTTACACGAAGCAAGACAACAACGTTTCACCGGGTGGCGCCGGTCAACTACTTATTGTGTGTGAGAAATCGGTTGGAAACTTTTCTCGTGTCAGCACGTTGTAGGTGTCGCCACCAGTGCCAACCTTTTGTGAATGCTCTGGAAAGCTAATCAGTTTGCATATCACAGCATCTGTCGGTTAAATTTCGAGTCTGTAGCACGTCATCTTCCTGATGTAGCCAATCCAGTGGCCAGTGGCATATTTTATTTTTGGAACAAAACATTAAAACTTTTAATTTTGCTCCAAAATACAATGGATAGGGTCTAACAGAAATGAAAACGTGAAATACTATGTTTAATTCCATTTTTGTAATAATTCGTAAGTGAAAGAGTTTAGTCTGTGAGGCTAGGGTCTAATAACCCCCAATAGTTAAGTCCTATAGATTTACAAACATTTGAACCATAGACTTTTTTTCTGTAAAATTTCGTTTTTGGCCCAGCGGATGAAATATAACAGTCTCAGTTTGAAAATAAACTTTCCTTGAGATCAGAAATCCTTTATATGTTACAAAACTTTTTATTTATTCAGAATTATGGTTAATAACATGTTCAGAATCACAGAAGTTCGAACATGAGTTTTCGACCCACCTGTTAATTTACATTTGTGCGAAATTTGGGCATGGAAAAATGTTATAACTGTATCGAAAATCAATAGATTGTCAGGAAATTCCACGTTGCAAACTTCTGGCTACCTTCATTACGTTAAACCCCACGTCAGTGTCTTCTTTTGTTGGCATGTCAATCCTTGTACATGATTTACTTACCAGCATTGAAATCCTGGCAAGAATTTAGATATTTGTATGCAATTTGCGGCCAGATATCAACAGACTGCATAAGATAACCTCTCTTGACACTTCAAAGTGAATGCCACACCGGGACTTAAACTTAGATGCCCCTTGCTTGCATGCAGCTAAAATGAGTTGCAACCAGGACCCCCTTTTTTTTTTTTGTGGCCAGTGAATCAGTCAGAGAGAGGCGATTGAAAATTTTCTGTCAGCCCAGGAGTCGAACCCATGTCTTCTGCTTACTAGGCAGAAGCTGTATCCACTAAACCACCTGGACACATCACACAACACAGCTGTAGCAACTACCCTGGCACGCTCCCAGGCAGCTTAGCGTATAGCCTACACTACTATTGTTTTATCCCTTGCCCATTATTCTCATTTGTGCCAGATATTAATCCAGATGTTGCTCTATTTTATAAACTTCGATCAGAACATCACTAGGCAAATAACGAACACCTTATATTTCTCCTACATTAGGCCTTCGTGAGATTAAGTGCTCTTGTTTTTTTGGTAGTACATTTCCTTCGATGTAGAGCTCGAAAATATAAGTTCTATCGCCATTATTGCATTTTTACCGAGTGCGGCATTCTCTTGAAGAAGGATTTAGGGGATTCTTTTTATGCATAAAAGACCAATAATTTTCGAGAGATACTCTAACCGTGGACAGTACTACTAGCAATTTATTGAAATCCTTGAACTAGCACGGAGCAACGTAAAACAGTCTTTAGACTCTGGACTCGCATTCGGGAAGACAGTGGTTCAAATCCACCTTTGGCCATCCAGATGCCACTCTAGGCAAATGCTGGGATAGTTTTTTCAAAGGGCACGGCCAAATATTCTCCCCTCATCCTTCCCCAAGACTCCTAGCGTAAGCTCCGTCTCTATGACCACGCTGCCGACGGGGCGTTAAACCATAATCTTCCGTCCCTCCCTTAAACTAGTGAAGTTGCGTAGTGACTATCCAATCAAGAAAGATAAATAAACAAGTGAGTCAACCGTTTGGTTTTAACATTACTAATAAATATGGAGTCTTCATCAGAGTGTGAAACCACAATGAAAACTTGGTGAGTGGAGTATACCAAAGATTTTCCTAAAATAAGCATACTGACTGCAAGAGAGACGTTCTGTACCGCAATACAATGTGCCAGGAGAATATGTTTATAAGGGGAAAACCATTATATTGCTTCCTCCTACGTTTATCCCAAAAAGAGGCGACACGGATAAAAATAGTGGGGTTAGATTCCACACGTAAGCATACCAGCAATCGTGTATCCACGAATTGTCTACAAGTGAAATAGAAGGAGCAAAGTAAACAATGTAACCACCGCCCCACGCCGCTTGTGTAGTATGGTATTAACTGAAGCTGTAATGAAGAGACTACATTGTCACAAAAAGTTAAATAGTTTAACATATACAGTGACAATATAAGTTATTCATTACGTTTATGCGTCATCTAACAAATCTATAAATTAAATAAACAGTCAAATATCGAAGGCAGTTGCCATATTTGATTATACTACTTCTGTTTGAGCACTGAGGTAGGGTGATCGTCGGGCAATGAACTTAGTTCTCACACTGACAGAAAGTTTAACACAGTTTAATCAAAAGAGCGAATTTCTTATGCTTGTTCCTTCCATGATTCTGTATGACATACTAGTGACAAAATCTAGCCTACAGACGTCAGACAACTAGATTGTTTTCGATAACCATCACTCATGGAGAAAGTAAAGTGGAACCTATACCACACAACATTGTATTTGCTTCTTACTCACTATCCAAACTAGCGATCCATCATCGTTTGTTAAGGACAGCCGACTGTATGAAGCGTCGTATGCGTCAGACGACCATATAAATGACGCTCACGGAATTAATAAATGGGATCTGTATGTCAATTTCCTCTCTTAGCTGTCTGATTATATTCAAAAGCATTTTTATGTATAGCTGTGCGATCTTCATTTCCGTAAGAATAAAATCGTCCAGACCGCTAAAGAATGCATTTATTTATAACGCCTTTTCGGCATGTGACATTACCAAATCTAAAACGACAGTTAACTTGCAAAATAAATTTTTTTGTTGATGATAAAATCTCTACATATTCTGGTTGTTCGGTAAAGTATAGATTTGTCACTAAACTGTATTTTGAAAATTCCAAGTTTTCTGAACGTGATGGCATAAAAGACACAAATGATGACAGTGTCGATGGTTTTATTCATATTCATACATGTGTCTTTCTATTTTACGCTAATGCTGTAGTGCTGCTGACACCCTTTACGTTTTAGTTCGCAACATTTTCCATTCAAATTATAGAAACGCTGCAGTAAAATAATTACAAATCTCCGCAAAGTCGCGACGACGAGCCGCAACAGGCACATAAAAAAGACACACACACATACAATACAGCTATCGGCCATGGCCTTGTTCAAAAATAGGAACGATCACGCAGTTTTGTGATTGCGTGAAAGTTCCTATTTCTGAAGAAGGCCATGGCCGGTAGCTGTAAGTGTTGTATGTGTGTAGGTTGCTCAGAAATCTGGTACTGGCCGGCGTTATCTTTTTCTGATCTCATACTATAAATTGAAATTAAAACACACAAAAAAATTTATTCATGAAGACCGAATAGAAATTATGAAACAGTCGAACATGCAAACGTACATAATGTAGAAATAAGTGCAGTATCCAAAGTAAATGAAAATAATAAATAAATGGCCTAAATACAAAATATTTGACTCAAAACTTGATAAACGATATTTGTTTTAACTGTCCAGGAGCTACTGTCAACCCAACCTTATAAGAGCTGCGAAAAACACGGACCTATCACGCCGGCCGCGGTGGCCGAGGGGACTGAGGCGCTTCAGCCACGGTCTGCACGGCCACTACGTTCGTGGGTTCGAATCCCCCCTCGGGCATGGATATTTGTGCCGTCCTTAGTTGTAGGTAGTTCATAAGTAGTTTGTAAGTTTAGGGACTGATGACCCCGTAGTTAAGTCCCTTACGCTTAACAAACATTTGAACATTTGGACCTATCAAATCCCCTTTCCAGTATGTAATGGACTGCCGCAATGCCTGGTGAAAAGTTATAGCATATGCAACACTAGAAATTGACCCCTTGAAGATAAACGGCAGATCTTTCGAAATAAGAAGTATTCTTGGTAGGTGCACTCCTTATTTCCCATTCTCCGTTACCTGTTAGAATGACATCTTCAACTGCATTACACATCATGTACATAACAAACACCGCAGACAGCTGCAGTTGACTGTTCGTCGCTATCTCAAGTATGTAAAGCAGGATTTTGTATGCGTCTGTATGGCAAGTGTTCATCATAACTCTTTGGACGTACACTAGTTTCGCCTCCAAGCGTTTGCGGTGGGTGCACAGTTCAAAACAGCGATGCAGACTTTCAGAAATTTCCTTAATCTAACAGGAGTATCTTTGTAGTAAAAACAGATTAATTCTCATTCCCAGTGTTGATCCTGGACATCCTATTAAAAGTTGATTTATACCGTATTTTGTGAATCAATCCTTAAACGTTGCATTTTCGTTGATGAACAACATGCTTCTAGTACGACATTTTGCCGCTTGGTACGGAGTGTAGCCACTCACTTCTGAAGCATTAATCTGTCCATATTGGAGATGTGTTGCGTCGCCGTCTGTACGTGGCTGAAAGTGTGAGCGTGAATGTGGTTCCTTTTATTTTATTCCAGTAGTAAACTGTCTTATCTATGGTGTTGTGGCTTAGATTATGCAAGCATTATTGAACTGGTATGGTTAACTATCAACAAAATAACGTCCAAGTAATAAAATACCTAGATAAAAACGTCTGTGTTGTGCATGAAATACGTGATAAAAAAAAGAAAAACAAAATCAATAGTTCGACCACAGATTTTAAAACATATATTTTGATGTTTACTATATTTTAATTTTTCCAAAGCTGATTTCATAATATGGGACTGAAACGGTTAATCAGGACTTTCTCAAGGGACCAAGTAGAAGGCAACAATAAAACACCGTTTTCTAAGATTTTTGGTATACATTTTTGTACATATGGAAGTACTTCAAGTAGTTTACGACCAACGGTGTTTTATTGATTGATTATGTATATATCCGTTTGACTAAAACTGCTGGAAGTGAAACTTTTAGCGAGATACGATAATATTGTTTACATATATAATGCATATTATATTTAAATAAATATGTTAATTTTCATTGCGTTGTAACACACAAGTATTTATTTGGCCCTCTTTCATGCCATTCTACTTACTGAGTCTTCCCTGGAAGACAAAGATCTAGACAACGACTCACCAATTGTTCCATATGTTGACGTGTCTCACACGTTCTCTGAAATCAGAGTTAGCTGTTTTCTTAAGTAGAATATCCCACCAGTTTTTATATCAATGATGTCTTCACTCTCCAGTATTCACCATGACTGTCAAGGTTGTTTTTCTTTTTATGAAGAGTTCACAATATTTTCAAAATACTCCTTCACAGTTTAATTCTGTCAATCATATATTTGCTGTCCTTTGTTACGATCCTTTCGGCCACAAATTACAAACGCCCTCGCATTTACTAAATGAACAGCAGAAAAGTAGTAAGCGATGAATTTCTTCCCTTTCATTATATTACTAGGTTTCCAAGCAACAATAAAATTTCGTAAAATCTTAAAACTGAGATTATACATGTGTTGCAAGTGACTAACTGCATTCTTTGTCATATAATGGATGACTAAGTTATCGTTATTTAAGCATCCTATGATGCTGTAGTTTTGCACTTATCTTATTGGTTATAATGACATACATATCTTTTTAACTCTCCGTCACTGGAGGTTCTAACCACCATAGCTATTTGTTGCAATGTGTACTAAGTTTGGTACATATCGGTCCAGTACTTTAGGAGGAGATGAAACATACACCCCCTCCCCAACCACCAACGCACACATCTAGTTTCATAAAATGTGCGAATGGTTTAAGAAGAGGAAGGAACCTTAGATCACTGATAGCTGTAGAACTGTGTCATAGTAGGCTATTTTCCTCTGTTAAAACAATTGTTCGAATTGTCGTCATTCTGAATTATTACAATGTTCAAATGGCATTTTCGGCTATTATTCTTAGAAAACGTTTGTGAAATTAAAGCTTAAAAATAATTAAAATACAAGATTAGATCAAGGATCGAAAACGCTTTGTCACTGGCAAAAATTCTGGTGAAGTCAGATGACACGAATAATACGAAGCTAATTGTGAGTTAATAACCGAAAGTTAAAAAGTATTTTTTTATTGTTTTGTGATGGAAACATATTTACAGTTTTAATGTGAGAATAGAATTTTGTGAAGTCTGATTCTGAAAACCTTCTGAATCTTACTGCGTTCATGGTATCATAGTTTTTTGGAAAAGAACCCAGAATTTCACGTACCGGAAATAAGACGGTGACAACTGCGTTTAAAGTAAAATATAACTAAATTTAAACGAAACTAATGATTATTTGTATTGGCAGATAGACTCTATAGATACAACCTATTATATAAATCATGAATGTGTGTAAATAAGCATTGTATCTTAGATTCAGTCTTCGCTTTTCTACCTATTAAATTACCACTTATTAGTAGAAACTGGAAAAATTACGTATATGCGTAACTCTGTAGTTACAATTAAGATTCAGTTTCATTCATGTGTATATTGAAATTAATCTTGCGCACTTTTCACTTTCCATATATCATTATGCATTTTTATCGTGCTGATTCGTAGCAAAGAAACAAACGGTTAAATAGGGACTTGAAAGGCTAACGAAGGAGAAAATAAGAGAAAAAATGTTTTGCGGTAGGTGGCAACATTAAATATTTTCGAAGAAAAATAACAGAAGTTTTGCATTGCCTTTAATCGCAAACTGCTTGGTAGTGTAGTGTTTAGCGCTATATTACTTGCAGCAGAAAATGTGATACCTTGAAAGAAAATCGAATTATGTCCGGAATCAGTAATCACTTCAGATTATATTAAAAATAGTTGTAGTCATCATATGCACTCCAAGAGCGGTTTTGAAACACATGTACTTGATTTTTCGAACAAATATTGAGATACCCCATCACTGATGTGAATATTAGAATTGGCAATCAACAATAAACTTGTACTTCGCCAAATACGTCGGAAAACGACTTTAAATAGAAATCGTTGCCTTATAATAAGTGAACAACCATTTTGCAAATGTAAACACCAACTCCTTAAACTGTACTTAAAAAATTTGCAGCTGCGGATCAAGATACTTAATATTGAACTAATCGAAAAATGAATATGCCTATCGTACTCACATGTAAATTAACCTCACAAAAATTTCAATTCGATCTCTGAGCGTCAGTTATCAGAGTTTGGAATAGGGGAAAAATATTAATTTTATATGTGGCGTCATAGACATCACGTGACTCAGAGGGAGCGTTTTAGTGGACTTTGAAATTATTAGAAATAATTTATTTTGATAAAAAAACTGAAATTCAAAAGAAAAGCGGCTTGTTTTAGGTGTAAGGTGACATAATTAACCATTTAAAACGATTTCCATAAATAAGTTAAATACGTTACTTAGACATAAGGTGGACAGGTAGTGTGTGTATCTGTGTTCTGTAGACAGGTTCGTCTACACCGAGAAGAATGATAATAATTATGGCCTAAAATATATTCTTTCTTAATTGCGCTGACTGAGATGTTAGCAATATATACGTATTTTAATTTCAAATATTACTGTGTCAGCTAGAAGTGTACAGGACGCAGTAACCACAGGCTGAGTGAGAAAGTTCTCACAACAATATAACTGATGTTGTTTGTTATATTTCTGGCTAAAAGCCATCATTTTAAGATCAAAGTATTGCTTCGTGCTGCCGGTTAGGACCAGTAGGCGACAGATGGTAAAAGCTGGTAAAACCACGACAGGTGGTACAGTAGATCGGGTCCTCATGGGAAAGAGCACTGGCAAGTCTCCCCGAATTCTAGGGAAGTCCCCGAGCGGCAGGTACTGGACGCCGATTGGCTGTAGCACTGGCGGTCACGCGCCAAAACGCAATCATATTGTTTGTTAATATTTATTAAACTAATTACTCATTCAATGTCAAACAGAAGTTTCAAAACCCCTCAAAGCTAAGCTATGCCCTGAGTAGGTAAAACATTAACAACTGCTAATACAATAATCAAAATAATTAATTTAAGACAGACGATGCACGGCAGCCATGTTTGCGCGCTAAACTGCGGAGCGAAGGCAGCCTTGCATCGAGCCGCACACAATAGAGATGGGAAAACTGAAACATCTGACGGTTTCGAAACGAATGAAACCGTACCATTTGTGGTATCGAAACACTGTTTCGAAACCATGAAACCGTGAAGCAATGTATGTTTTGTCATGAAATCTTCGTTCTAGTAGTGCAATATTTTTCACTATGTGGACAAGGGTACATACAAGAATCTGTCAACCATAGAGTTTATATTTGCTTCTTGGTCTGTACGGAGCATGTTGATAGAGATTTTCTCCCGTGTTGATGATGTTGCCAACATAGTCACACGAGGGCACCGGTACGGTAGGTAAAAGTTTACCCCGTTAGGAACTCACAAACTGCAATACGGTACGCATATTACAGTGATGGATCATAAATGCTACTTTCTATACATACGAAATAAATTATAGGGAATAAAGGGCACACTAAATAATCACAAGTAATGCTATGGAATTACAAAAATAATAAAGTAAGAGGCAAGATCAGCACTTGTACGTCTTGGCCGGTACACCACCGCCGCAATTGTTTTAACATGAGTGTCGAAAAATTATAACGACAGTAGGTAACTTCGTTTTCGCTCATAAGACACCAACTCCTTAACACGAGATTAAATATGCGATCTACCCTTGTTACTATAAAAAATGTCATTTCAGGCTTCATGTTGTATCTTATTTTAAAGAATGTAGTTTCACTCGTGTGTCTTTAATAAGTTAGATAAACCTAGAATTTAACTGGTTTTTCAATGCAAATAGTGAACGTTGTTTTATTGTTCTTTTACATTTATAAAGCAGACATTATGTCATTTTGGAATACAGCTGTCTCTTGCAAACGAATATCAGCAATCATAAGCTGCAGACTCAAGAGTGTCAACTACTATTTGACACTCTCTAAATGGTTTATATACTAGTAAGTTATATGTGTATCTGTGTGGAGCGTCAGTAAAATGAAACAACACATTTCGATACCATTATTCTGTTCCGCGTTTCTACAATAGTGGTTTGAAACACCGGTTATGCGAAACCTACATGAAATCGTGAAACCGACATGAAATGGTGAAACCGATACGAAACCGTGAAACCGACACGATACCGTGAAGCCGACAGGAAGAAACGGTTTCGGTGTATCGACAATCGACCGCGAATATGATACGAAACAGAACGGAATGAAACCGCATGGTTTCGAAACCGTGAAAGATGGCGTTTTTGAAACACCGAAACTGTTGTGTGTATTGAAACCTGGTTTCGAAACCATGAAACCGTAGCCAACTTTAGCACGCAGCAGTTGAGTACACGCTCTCGAAGGAGTAACATGTGAGTTCAGAACATGCACTCGAAGTAGTAACATTAATACGAAGGAGGTCATAAGACATTGTTTAATCATCTTAGATCAAGGCTAAATGACTTTATGTTTACTTTCAGTTAAGACAATGTGTGTCAATTTGATATTATTATGCAGTTTACGGTTTTCTGCTTTGTTTAAATAAATCAGTTGGCATCCCGATTCCCGAGGACATCAGTTTTATTCAGTAACTAGCTTAAACCCGCGGCTCCGCTCGCGTGTTGGTGTACTATGATAGATAAGCCATCTTTCAGTAGTATACTACGAGATCAAATCACACTTAAAACTGCACTCGTTTCGAAGAATCTAATCTCAAAATAATGATTGTAATAATATCACAGATCGATCACTCGATGTAATGCGTTTTTTCAAAGAGATGTATTACAAGAAATTTGTTTTTTGTGCTTTATTAATTTATTCTTATATTTCCATATTCGTATGCTTACAGAGAAAGAGCTAAAGACATTGTAGCACGCATAGACCAAAGATATTTTCTGTGGCATCACTTTTCGCTGTATGTAACTTCCTTGCTATAGAATCGCTAACGTCATCGCTGTCCTTCAGTCCGAATTTTTTTATAATCTGACGACTTTCAAACACCATATCTTCCACCCTCTTATAGCTACCGGCATGGAACTGCTATAGTGTACAACGGGGGACTCCGGAAAACAATTACACAGACCATTCGTTTGCGTTCTGTAGCTTTCGCTGCAGAGCGAAATATTAACACACACACACGTAGAATTTTATATACACCGATAACTTTCCATCCCAATATACTCCACCCTTTTATTATTATCAACCCTCAAGCAACAATGCAACCAATAAAACCATTTTCAAAGAGTAAATATAATTTTCAAAAAGTATATATTCTTCCACATTTAACGATATAATCTTTAAATTACTAAATATTATCAGATCGCTATAAAACCGTGCCTTAAACCTTCCTCAGGTATAAATTCGTAACTGTACAAATATTTACGAGTAAGTCTTTGCGTTTTGTCATTCGGACGTAAAAAGCGTACATCGAACAGACATTCACACACACACACACACACACACACACACACACACACACAAACTACCCGATCGCCATAAAACCGTGCCTAAAGCCTTCCCCGGGTAGACATTAGTAACTGCACAAATTGTGAGCTCTTTATGACTTGTGGTACATACGTGATAAACGTTCACCAAACAGACATTCACATTTATAGATTAGATCAGTTCCTGCCAATAGTATAATAATTTCAGTCTCAATCAAGAACTCCGACCTGCGTGCTATCATCTGCGTGGGGACATCTATAGAAGGCGTCAGGTTGGTGACCGTTTAGAGTCTCTACTCTTCACGCAGTGCAATGGGGAGTTACTACAAGCCGGCCGCGGAGGACGCGGGGACTGAGGTGCTCCAGTCACGGTCTGCACGGCCACTACGGTCGGGGGTTCGAATCCCCCTCGGGCATGGATATTTGTGCCGTCCTTAGTCTTAGCTAGTTCATAAGTAGTTTGTAAGCTTAGGGACTGATGACCCCGTAGTTAAGTCCCATAAGTTCTACAAACATTTCAACATTTGAACATTTGAGTTACTACAACCGTCGCGTACACTGTCATTCGGTACAAACGCAAACTGTTGTGCGTCATCCATGGCAACATGAAGGAGGAGAGGAAATGATACCGTACCGTTCAACATAACGCCTGTAGTCGTTTTTCCCGGTGTATGTCCTGTCGTCCACATGAACCAGGCTGCCTCTAGCACGTGTTTGCAGCCACACGTTGATATTTGCACATTAAAAGGCAATCCAGTTGGCTGCATTGTCGGCTGCAGCGGTTCAAAGGGGAGCATGTGCAATATTCACGTCTCTACAGCGGTGGCGGATTAGCAAATATCAACGCGCTACGGTTGACTCCGCTGCAGCGGTTCGTTAATTAGATTTCCCAAGACAGCGAGGCGTGCTGTTAAAACTGAAGCCGTCACTAAATATTTAATGGAGACCAATTAAATTTAATAGGACTATCCGGCGGCCACTCACGCCAACTGCCGCTGCCAGTTCAGCGGTTGGGGCTGCGTTAGCGCTTCTGAACCCGTAGCGGGTGACAGCGACACGCTGATATTTTCGAAACCACCAGCGCCTACGATTATCCAAACTGGAGTTCGAATATATTTAATATTGTTTAAATAGGGTAAATTTACAATCAACTTCGGGTATAGTCACAGTCAGATGTGCTTATTAGTTACTAGCTTAACCCATTTCTTCCCAGTGTTGCGTACACGCAACACAAAATTTAGCCTTACAAAATGCAGTCGAAATGGACTTACCATACAAAACTAACCACACATGTGTTAAAAGGCATTCACGAGCTCTCTATATGTGTTAAAGTTTCACAATTAGCTTAACACTTAGTAAAAAGATGCAAGATTTACAAAAGTCAAAAGATCTACACACACAAGAAATGTCAAGTTCAGCTTCACACAGAGTGTTTTTCAATATTTCATGAGTGATACCATCAATGTAAGTCAGAGTTACCATGAAATAGACAATATTGCACAGTTTGAACAAATAGAAGAATGTGATCACAAAAACTAAATTTTTCTATTTTTTACTAGAAAACAGCGCAACATTATGGGTGGTGCAAATTACCACGCATACTGCTAGTTTGTAATATTTGTAATATTATTTCAATTATTTTAAAGAGAACCTGATGACTAAATATAACACTTTTTCACAATTTCTATTTTTGGGAAGAAATGGGTTAAAGCCGCGGCTCCGCTCGCTCTCGGTCCTCACGTTGCCCATTGTGACGTTGTACTGGTGATCAACGTTCGCCATTGCTGTCCTCTTGTCCATCCTTTGTGAAAGTCTTATATTGCGCAGTTCATTTTGGTTTGCTCTTCATGTTTTTATACATTTTGCTCCAGCAGTGTTTCTTGATAATGACGTTTTCCTTTTCCGAGGCATGTTGTCTGAATGTGATCTAGTAAAAGTAGATGTACTGTTGGAATATGTGTAAATAAACGCAATTCACATTTATCTACGAAGTTTAAAAAACAATTAAATTAATGTAATTAATTTTACTCATTTTTGAGGAAATGTTGCTGATAAAGCGGAACTGAAAAATATTCCTACCAGATTGCAGAAGTCTATGCACTTACCGTTTATCAGGAAAGTAAGTAGAGTAGATCAAATCACACGTAAAAATGCACTCGATTCGAGGAATCCAATCACGAAATTCAACAATAATAATTTTAATAATATCACAGATTGATCACTTGATGTAATGCCTGAAATGTCAAATCGTTTTTTTTTAAAGAGATGTTTAAAAGAAATGTGTTTTTTACTGCTTTATTTATTTATTCTTATATTTCCTTATTCGTATGCTCATCCTTACAGAGAAAGAGCTGAAGACATTGTAGCACGCATAGACCAAAGATATGGCCTGTGGCATCACGTTTCGCTGTATGTAACCTCTTTCCTAAAGAGTCGGAAATGTCATCGCTGGCCTTCGAATTTTATTTATTATTTGACGACTTTCAACCACCATATAGTCCACCCCCTTATAGCTATCGGCGTGGAACTGCTATGGTGTACAACGGGACACTTCGGACAAAAATTACACATACCATTCGTTTGCGTTCTGTAGTTTTCGCTGCAGAGCGAAATATTAACAGACTCACACGTAGAATTTTGTATACACCGATAACTTTCCATCCCAATATACTCCACCTTTTTATCATTATCAGCTCCCAAGCAACAATGCAACCAATAAAACCATTTTCAAAGAGTAATTATTGTTCCGCATTTCGCGTTATATTCTTCAAATTAATAAATATCTATCAGATCGCTATAAAATCATGCCTAAAACCTTCGTCAGGTATAAATTAGTAACTGTACAAATATTTAAGCCTCTGCGTCTTGTCGTTCTGACATGATAAGTGTACACCGAACAGACATTCACATTAATATATATAGAGAAATAGCCATCCGATCGCCATAAAACCGTGCTTAAAGCCTTCCCCGGGTAGACATTAGTAACTGTACAAATTTTTAGCTCTTCATGTCTTGTGGTTCCGACGTGATAAACGTACACCGAACAGACATTCACATTTATAGTTATAGATTGTATAAATAGGGTAAATTTACAATCCACTTCGGGTAAAGTCACAATTAGTTGTGCTTATTGGTTATTATCTGGAAACAGGCGTGGACTGATATCAAAAGTTTAAAATATTACGATAAAGTGTGGCGTTTACTTTCGTTCTTATAAAAATATTTTTTTCCGTTAAAAAAAATTCTTTATTCTTTATCAATACAATAACCCATCACCAATAACTAAATGGCTCCTTATCTGCTACTTTTATACTGATTACAATTTATTTTGATTCAATGCTTTTCTGACATATTGAATTACAATTATTATTTATTACATTGTTTTGTGTCATGGAGGTGTTTGTCTGCGTGTGTTTGTTACTTTTGTGTTATTACATGACGCTGTGTGTGTGCTTGACGTTTGTGTTGCTGTGTTTCCTGCCTGTTGCCATGTTCACAGGTGTGCAGAAGTGCACAAACCAACTTGTTGGCCTTTATCTGCTGAATTAATTCCCGCAAACGTGTCCCTGGCACAAGGAACATTTTACCCTCAATCAACGGGTAACTTATCCAAAGCCTTCGCCGGGCGAAATACACCATTTACTGTACAAATACACTACAAAACTTTATTGCGGGTAACTTTTACAGAGAAAAATTTCGGAACGTTTAATACGAATAAGCTGTTGTTGTAACTAGTAATGTTCATCGTGCAGCTGTTTCAAATTCTGTGTGTTATATGGGGTATGATATGGAAAATAGTAATCTGAATAGTATCACTTCGGTATGTGTGAAGACAGTGGGTAGAAGTTATATTATCACTATTTTGAATTATCCAAATTATTCATTAGAAGTGAAACTGCACTGAATCACAGTTGTGTAGTCGTTCATTTCGGCAGGAAATTGTCTTTAGTACCTCCTTCAACCGTTTTATACATGGTGCCACTACTTCATACCGTTAAGAACTTATTTGTACTTAACTACGCAACTGCTAAGTACTTCACTTCTTCTTATAATCCTGGGAATATTTGCCTCTGTGGATTTAACAATGGTTTGGAAAAGCTGAATTTCATCCGGTAGCTGTGTAGTTGTCTTGGAACAGCAGTTTTTAAATTGTCTCTAAAGTCGCCTGTAAAACAGTGGTTTAATATGACAGATATAGAAACAAAGTGATTATCCTACTTTTACGATTTGGTCTCCTTGTTGTGCAGAAAATGGCATATGCTGACGACAGGAAATTTGGCAAAAGTTGGTAGTACCTCCCTGCAAAGTTTTGAGACAGGGATTTGTGCGAGCTACCAACTTCTGCTGGGTGCACTTTATGCTCCTCTGTTTATTACGAACCTTGAGATGTAGTTTACTTTAACGGCAGTGGATTACATAAACTTTTGCCATTGTAACTTTACTAATTAAAATGCTCTGGCTAAATGATTGACATTATTCGACGTCCTTCAAGAGGTTTATAATGACAAAACCTTTCGCTTATACAGATTCCTCGAGATACTTGTATTTCTTTTATAGCCTCTTAATGGTAATATCTCTTGATACATGACAGGATTTGGTGTCAGAGGCTGCCTATGTGAAGTCTCTTGACTTTATTCAGTAGAACTGAGTCCTCCTGTGCCTAAGAGGCAGAGAAAGATGCTATAAAATGAATCTGAAACTACGTTGCCCTATTCTCAGCTTATGTAGTATATAGCACAGATTTTGTATTATAAATCACTGTCTCTCTCGCACGAAATGGCCATGTGGTCTAAGGCGCCTTGCCACGGATTGAGCGGCCACTCCACACAGGAACTTCTAGACCTTTTTCGGTCATGGGTGTGTCTGCTGTTCATAGTATAAGTTAAAACAGTTTGTAAATCTAGGGACCGATGAGCCCATCAGTAAGATGGTAAGAGAGATACAGAAGAAAACTTTTATAGCTTTCTTTTTGCAACATATGTTCATTGTAAGCCGAATCTATTGCGTTATTCCTTTCTCTACTGCGTACCCAATAATCGATGTTGACGACAAAACCAAGCTAACATTGTATGATCAAAGCGAGAGTAATACATATAAATGAATATATCTATCAATGGCATATTGAGTGACAATTTCGTGTAAGAATCATTTCATTATATTGTAAGAAAATTAAATAAAAATGGCAGTAGAAATTTTATAAATGTAGCTAAGTAAATCAGGATCTAAGTAATACTACCGTAAAAGGTGATATTTGTTGTAGGAAAATAATGTTACCAGTTTAATCTTGTTGTCTACAAACATCCCTTATTGTTCAATCCGTGTAACTATTATCTTCTGTATCTATAAACGAGAATATCTGTTCAGTGTACGTTTATCACGTCTGAACCACAAGACATAAAGAGCTAAAAATTTGTACAGTTGCTAATGTCCACCCGGGAAGGCTTTAGGCACGGTTTTATGGTGATCGGATATATATATATATATATATATATATATATATATATATATATATATATATATATATATATATATATATTAATGTGAATGTCTGTTCGGTGTACGCTTATCATGTCCTGCCGGCCGCGGTGGCCGAGGGGACTGAGGCGCGTCAGTCACGGTCTGCACGTCCGGGGGGTTTCTAATCCCCCCTCGGTCATGGATATTTGTGCCGTCCTTAGTGTTAGCTAGTTCACAAGTTCATAAGTAGTTTGTAAGTTTAAGGACTCATGACCCCGTAGTTAAGTCCCATAAACTATACAAACATTTGAACATTTTTTTTATCATGTCCGAAAGACAAGACGCAGAGACTTCAATATTTGTACAGTTACTAATTTATACCTGACGAACGTTTTAGGCACGGTTTTATAGCGTTCTGATAGATATTCAGTAATTTGAAGAATATAACGTGAAATGTGGAACAATAATTACACTTTTAAAATTACATTTACTCTTTGAAAATGGTTTTATTGGTTGCATTGTTGCTTGAGGGTTAATAATGATAAAAGGGTGGAGTATATTGGGATGGAAAGTTATTAAAAAATTCGGACTGAAGGCCAGCGATGACGTTTGCGACTCTACAGCAAGGACGAAACGTGATGCCACAGACTATATCTTTGGTCTATACGTGCTACAATGTCTTCAGCACTTTCTCTGTAAGGATAAGCATACGAATAAGAAAATATGAGAATAAATAAATAAAGCAGTAAAAAAGAAATATCTTTTAATACATGTCTTTAAAAAAATCGAGTTGAAAAATTGACGCTGACGACAAATATGCGTGTGCATCTGCAAGGCGATGAGGAATCGCGAGAATTTTCTCAACAGGTTCTACATATTGGGCAAGGAACATTCATCAGTACACCAGGCAATTATTCAATAACGTTTCCAGAAAACGTGGTGATGTAGATAACTGCGTATCCATAAAATAGAAGTCAATTACAAAAATCATGAGTAACTGCGAGAGAGAGAGAGAGAGAGAGAGAGAGAGAGAGAGAGAGAGAGAGAGAGCGATTTTAGCACCACGTAATGACCAAGTTACCAAGCTAAACACAGCAATTCAGAACACGTTACCGAGAATTAATACAACAATCGAATTATCACAACAATCGATTGACACAGTCGTTGATAAAGATCAAGCTGTGAACTACCCTGTGGAGTTCCTGAATTCGCTAGAACCATCAGGAATGCCATCTCATAGATTGCTTTTGAAAGTTGGATCACCGATCATGATGCTGAGAAATTTGAGGCCTTCTCAACTGTGCAATGGAACTCGACCGATCGTCAAAAATTTACATCGAAACCTCATTGAAGCAACTCTTTTTTCAGGAACATCAGTCGGAGAAGTTTTTTTTTATATCTCACATTCCTTTAATCCCTTCATATATGCCGTTTCAGTTCAAAAAACTTCAGTTTCCAGTTCGTCTAGCTTTTGTCATGACAATTAACAAAGCTCAAGGACAATCATCAAACGTCACAGGAAATGTTGATTAAAAATGTTTCTTTCTAAAGAAGGTATTGTATTTCATTTCATCATTCAAAACCAGTCTCATAGCACCCTACTGAAAGATAGCTTATCTATCATAATAAACCAACACACGAGCGCAGCCGCGGGTTTAAGCTATAAATGGGAATGTCTGTTCGGTGTACGTTTATCACGTCTGAACCACAAGACATAAGAGCAATCCATTTGTACAGTTACTAATGTCTACCCGGGGAAGGATTTAGGCACTGTTTTATGGCTGTCTGGTAGCTATTTATCTATATATATTAATGTGAATGTCTGTTCGGTGTACGCTTATCACGTCCGAACGACAAGACGCAAAGACTTAAATATTTGTACAGTTACGATTTTATACCTGAGGAAGATTTTGCGCACGGTTTTATAGCGATCTGATAGATATTTAGTAATTTGAAGTATATAACGCGAAATACGGAGCAATAATTACTCTTTGAAATTAAATTTACTCTTTGAAAATGGTTTTATTGGTGGAATTGTTGATTGTGGGTTGACAATAAAAGGGTGGAGTATATTGGGATGGAAAGTTACCAGTGTATATAAAATTCTACGTGTGTGTGTGTGTGTGTGTGTGTGTGTGTGTGTGTGTGTGTGTGTGTGTGCAACGAAAACTACACAACGCAAACGAATGGTCTGTGTGTAATTGTTGTCCGGAGTCTCCCGTTGTACACCATAGCAGTTCCATGACGATAGCTATAAGGGGGTGGAAGATATGGTGGTTGAAAGTCGTCAAATTATAAAAAAATTCGGACTGGAGGGCAGCGATGACTTTTGCGACTCTATATCAAGGACGTTACATACAGCGAAACGTGATGCCACAAACCATATCTTTGGTCTATGCGTGCTACAATGTCTTCAGCTCTTTCTCTGTAAGGATAAGCATACGAATAAGGAAATATAAGAATAAATAAATAAACAGTAAAAAAGAAATTTCTTTTAATACATCATTTAATACATCATTTGACATTTCGCGCATTATATCAAGTGATCGATCTGTGATATTATTACCATCATTATTGTTGAATTTCATGATTGGATTCTTCGAACGAGTGCATCATTAAGCACTTCACATATTTTTTTTATTTGAATGTTGATAAAAATGTTTGTTTCTAAAGAAGGTATTGTATTTCATTTCATCTTTCAAACCCAGTTTCATAGCACACTACTGAAATATAGCTTATCTATCATAATCAACCAACACGCGAGCGGAGCCGCTGGTTGAAGCTAGTCCTTCATATGTTTTAGGTAATGAATCCAAAGAGGGGCATTGAATTAAAATGTGTGAAAATGCTGGCATTCTAACGAGGCTGTCCTTCTTACAGGGCTGTCACAGGACCATGAACATACCTGATGTTCATATGTTTGTAGAGCTGTTTCCAGACTCTATTATCGTTGGTAATTACTTCGAAGGTTTCCATGGTGTCTTACTGATGAAATGATAAAGTGTCTTCGTTAAACTTCTTTCATTCTTCGATTGGTAGGCAACTCAAAGTTGCTTGCTTGCCACTAGCTCATAAAACTTCTTTATACTTTATAAATAATGTGGACAATTGTGGTACCAGGCTGCAACCTTGTCTTAAACCTGAAAGTACGCTAAACCATAAAGTCACTTTAGTGCAAAATTCCTGTAGAAGTTTGCTCCCTACTCCTTAATTTCGCAAAACTACGAGTTAATTCCTCATGGAACACATTCCTCCTTTTTTAGATCGATAAATGTAGCTGTAATACCCTTATCCATAATCCGCCATAGGCTAAAAGGTCTTGAATTGACAGCATCTAACTGGCATGTATTTTTGACTGATATTCATCTAACTTTTCTTCTACTAATACTCACCCTCTCCTTTCAACAATACCTGGGACTATCTTGACCAAAACAATAAATGGAGTGATATCTCTTGAGATGATAGAATCTTTTCTGTGATTGAAACTTTGTGTGACTACTTGCTTTTGTCTAATCAGACGGACATTACCCTACTCCCACGTCATTTCAGTTATCCTGTGTAACCATTTGAGACATGACTTTCCACTGCATTAGCACTATCTAATGACCACCTCTCTACTTAGTGATTATATTTTCATCACTACTCCGAATGTCCCATTGTATAACGGAATCTGAAACATTCCTGAACGTATTTTCAATAATATTGAGCAACTCTTCAAAATATTCCCATGCCCAAGGCATCCACACAATTCTCTTCCACTTCTCCTAAGATATCCAAAACAGTTGTCAATTTCTTCTTCTCTCCCTTTCGAAGACCGCTAATTACACTCCAGAAAGGTTTTCCAGCCGCTTGACACCAAGTTCACAACCTATTTCCGAAGTAATTCCATAATTTTGCCTTGGATGTTACAGCATGTATCGCTTTGTTTCTTTCTTCGGTTTACCTTTCTGTCTACCATAGTTCCAGTATGGAAAAAGTTTTGATGCGCCTTATTTTCCTTTCACAGATTAGTATAAATTACTCTTTTAGTTAAAAGATTATATCTAATAAACGAAACAATAGCAGAGAAACTGAAGAAACAACAAACTTATTTTGCAACCGCTTTTTAAATTTCCTACCCAGTTGGAGTTATATAGAAACCAAGAAATTAAGTTATTTACTTAAAGTATTTAATTACAGATTTATTTAACAGGACCCCTTCTGGCATCTACGGAACGTATCTATAGGGAGTCCACATTAAAACTGATATAACGGTCTGAAACAGAAGTAGCGACATTGATGGTAGCAATGGAGATATCTATGATGATAAGAATTCAAACAACACGCACAATTTTTGTGTATGCAATGCCGTCATATTATCAATAAATATGATTGATTTAACTACAGAAAATAACACGATAACGTACTGTAAGGTACACAAAAGAAATTGTGGCTCTGGAAGCGTGTGCATTTGGAAGTTGACCGTACGAAGATAAATCAAGAAATTTAGAGATATATTATGATATGGGACGAAGAAAGCAAAATAATAATTTACTAAGGGAAACACAAATTGCCAGATACTGGTTTTGTCTTGCAGAGAAGGAGATATGTTACGCCTAGAGATTAGCTAGTGACGAAGGGGAATGTTTTAATAACCGTTTGACAGATGGTGGTTTCGGGTAAGGGGTGTTATGGTGTTATGCGACAGTCCCTTCCAGAGACGTGTGTTGCAACAGAGAAAGAGAAAGCCTAATCTTACGAAAATCTGCGGATAGGAAGCTGGACCTATCGATTTGGCTTTGCAGTGAAATTGTGAAACGTACTTGATATGTCAGGAACAGTAATGAGGACGTAAGGGAATGTGAAACCGATGAAGTAAACAGTATGATAGATAATCATGTCACTCCACTATTTCAACCGCCTAAAGAAGTACAGGAAAGTGTGGTATAATTAAAGAAACACATTTTACACATTTAGCAACACAATTACTCATTGCTAGCTCGGACCGTATGGAGTTGATCTATATCGAAGTAATACAGATTTGTAAAGAGAAATGACTGGACTAATTTATATTTAATTTGCTGTGGAAAACATTCGTTAACTTTCCTGTTACAGGTACTCAGGAGTTTACAACAATAGTTCGAATGTATGTACAGCTTATGGGACTTAACTACGGGGTCATCAGTCCCTAAACTTACAAACTACTTATGAACTAGCTAACACTAAGGACGGCACAAATATCCATGCTCAAGGGGGGGGAGGGGATTCGAACCCCCGACCGTACTGGCCGTGCAGACCATAACTGGTGCGCCGCAGTCCCCTCGGCCACCCCGGCCGGCAACAATAGTCTGTAAGTCAGATGATCATTACGAATTAAGCCGAGATTTAGAATTAGTTTCTGACACTCGATGCGACAGCACAATACGTGCGATTAGATACAAATGTATGACATCGGCGTGCAAATACGAGGGTCACTCCAAAAGAAATGCACACTGTTTTTGTTTTTTAAATACAGTTTTAATTATGCATGTTTAAAACTTCTACAGTGTGTAGATACATCCTTCCGTCTTGTTTTCAAACTTAGTTCAACCTGTTCCCGTGAGTGCATGTCTTTAAGTTGGTTGTTACACTATACATGCGTCAGAAACAACGTACTGCCATTGAATTCCTGTGCTGTGAAAACGAGACAGTGGGAAACATCCACAAGAGGTTGATAAAGGTGTATGGAGATGCTGCTGTCGATCGCAGTACAGTTAGTCGATGGGCAAGCAGGTTACGTGATGAAAGCGGGCACGGCAATATTGAGGATCGTCCTCGCAGCGGCAGGCCTTGTACTGGTTCCAAGATGGCGTAAGGAAGTTGAGAGGATGGGGATTTTGTGGAGAAATGAAAATATTGTTCCTAAAGGATGTATCTACACACTGTAAAACTTTTAAACATAGAATAAATACTATATTTAAAAAAAAAATCGCACTGACGTGTTTTACGGCCCACTTTAGATTTGTAGTTTTGTAAGTTTTTGCAAACATTTTGGACAAAAACAATAATCTAAACATAAAAAGTTAATTAATAAGACTGTCTGAAACCCTTTTAGGAAAAGAAAGTTTTGGTAGTGGCGTGTTCCGAACCACTGACCTTCAGCGACACAGTTCAACACATTGCCCACTACGCTATGGCTAACAGTTAGTTATCTTTTTAATCTCATACTATTGAAGGCCATTATTAACTGATGTTAATATGGCATTTGTAGACACTACATTATCATTTATCGTACGACGAACGACGTGTTTTTGTTAATTATTCAGTGCGCCATTGCTTTGAAATTACAACGTGTACGCTACAATAAGAAAATCATCAAATACACAACGCAAGATGGCGTATGCCAGAGAGAGTTCTGGGCGAGAAATGTCACGTGACATCTGCGAACGGCTGGTTTTCGTTAATACAATGGAGGGTGTCAAAACTCCCTTATTTTTGCAAATATATCTCAAACGATACGAGATGTGAAGAAAACATAAGGGAACAAAGACGTAGAGAAGTTTCTCCTCTACAAATTGTTACTCAATTTCCGAATTAGATTAACGGTTTATCTGCAATTAAAATAACATTACAAACTGCTTTTTTGGAATTACTAACGTATTTGTTGTCCGAAATATTTGCAAAATCGAGGTTCTTGTCTCTGGTAGCCAACGATTATGTCTGTAAAATTTGGTACCGATCGGTTGAACGGTTCGACCTAAAATGTAGGAACACGTTACAGCCAGACAGACATCGTCAAATCGCCGTTATTTTGCAAATATCTCTGCCACTCTAGATATGAAAAAAAAAAGAAAAAAAAAAACCATTATAGAGCGAAGCGGTAGAGAATTTTCCCCTCTAACAATAATTAGGTTATTCAATTTTCGTGTCAGATGAACGGATCGTTTGTAATTACAATTATATTACAAACGGTTTTTTTTTTGCTATTGCTACGGTTTGTTTTGTCGCAAAAGTTTGAAAAAGGGAGGTTATGGTCTCTGGCGGTCTACAATTATGTCTGTAAAATTTGGTGCTGATCGGTTGAACGGTTCGTCTTAAAAACAGGGAACACGTTACGGACAGACAGACAGACATACCAAAATCGCCGTTATTTTTGCAAATATCTCTGAAACGATACGAGATATGAAAAAAACATAAGAGAGCAAAGATATACAGAATGTTCTCTTCTACAAATTCGGTTATTCAATTTTCGTGTCAGATGAATGGTTTAGCCTTTATTTAAATTTCGAGCTGTCAAAAGACGATCGCAAAGGCCGGCTTTTAGTGTTACTACCGTAAGATAAAGTGGGCCAAAAAAAGTAGTGTGCATTTCTTTTGGAGTCATCCTCGTAGTAGTTGAAATATTGGCTAAGAAAGTGGGTCAAGACAGAAATTGCGGATTCTAAAGAGCCATATTTATGTGGTACCTTTCTGACTTACTGTGTTTTCGCATTTTGACTCTTTGAGTAGTTGAAGTGGTTCATCCAGTAATCGATAGTAATTACATAATTTTAAAATGCCAAAATATTGCTTCAGACAATTCGGCTTCCTAATCTGTCAACAACAAGTTCACTATGGCGCAAGAGATCTGGGTTTCTTTGAGCGGCTTTGTCTGGTTTTTCGGCGGACGAATGTCCCTGTGTGTACCGATTGCTTGCTGCGAAGAATGGAGACGCCCCTGGGAGTTAGGCTGCGTTGCGTTACGCAGTCGCCGGCAATAGGACCTGAGAGGCTATTGTTGGTGAAAGGCCTGCGAGAATCAGAAGGAAAGCTCGGTTATTCACCCAGACCGAAATTAAGGGCTTTGTCTTTGTGGCCGCATAATTTCAAATGGTCTTTTGTAGTTGAAGTTTCCAGCTAGTAGGCTAAAGAATTCTCTGACTGTATTCTGTGATGCGTGTTTACAGTTTCGGGATTACATCAAAATTAAGACTAAATTTCTTGAAAGAGGACTAACCTCACAGAATTGTGATTCAGTGTTAAGCACATTTAAAATATGTTCCGCCCGCATTTACAATATAGCATTTACAGTGAGATCTCGTGAAAAAACATTTTTCTTCCAATTATATTCACGTGTTCATAATTTTGTATTCAAATCAATATAAACTAAATATCCTACAATAGAAAAACCATTTCTCGCTGTCCCTTCAGAAGTTGTCGCAGGTGGCCTGTTTGATGGCTCCAAAGAACAATAAAAATGAAAACTTCAGAATTTATTGTAATTATTGACATTTAAATATCGGAAATTTTATCATAATTTACTCATTCAGAAATTCTAAGACGTTCAGAGAAGTAACACAATTAGATACGGACTTTTATCTGACTGCACTCAAATATTCCAAATTTATTTTATCAGTTACTCAACAACCCTGCTACAAACTTCAGCCACATTTTCGAAACGGAAATTTGTCTCGCTGATAAACCCATAAGCTTTAGAAAGGAAAACAAAGTAATTAGTACACAGCAACATGCCCAACGGAACTCCGTTCCCTGCCAGTAAGCGGGTATGTGACAACTCCTAACTCAGTTTAACTAAAATCAGCGAAGCCGTGGTGCCGGATTATGACTGTAACGAGAACGTATACTTGAATTCCATCACTTTTCTTCCATTCCCGTAGTAGAGTGATATTGCAAGTTTTCCATAACGGCTGCCACATTTCCACCACTATATCATCATGTCATACAGGTTAGTCAGTGTTCCTGCGCTACCTTGTTTACCGACCTCCGTCCATAACGTCCAGTCCGTGTTTGCTCGTAGGTGACCAGTATGTGAAATTTTTCTATGGTGAGGGGACCTTGAAGGACGACAATACTTATTCAGGATTATTGCACTTGTGAATTTATTGAATGATATTATTTGTTCACTAGACCTTGTGTAGTAAGCAATGTCACCACGCACCTTACCTATTACCATTCTTTCCGCTAAGGAGCATTAAATTACTTGGTTGTTCCACTGCCTTAGAAATTTAACGACAATAACATTTTTATGCCCAACGCGTACCTAATGGTCCCTAATATCGTGGTACTTATGATACATCAAAATACAGAATGTCACCTACAAACCGCTTCTGGTGAGGAAAAAATTCATTCTACTAAAGATGGGATTATTACTATTCCAGTCATATTGTTTCCTTATGCAAAGTGTGTCTACGTTTCTTAGGATTTTATTAAGAGTTTCAGCCAAATATGACTTGAATCTAATGGTACAACCCATTCAGTTTCATTGGAGATAAAAGTCCCCCCTAATGGCCAATCTATTTTTTTAGAAAGTGAACTTTGTGAATATGAAATCCCCTTAATACACTCTTTTTTAATGATTTCGCCCTCAGAATTCTAGGTGACGGTGACATTCCTACCCACTACGTTTAATCAGCAGCGACTTCAACCCTATAGACGTCCACTCAGTGATGTAACAAACAAACCTATTCACGTTCTAAGAACTTTACGGAGTGGCCCCACAGAACTCGGCACCCAACACGGATATTGGGACCTCGTAATAAGTCTTCCCACCTGATGTACTATACCCTGTGTATAATCAATTATTCCATTAATGCAGATACCTCATGATGCACCTTTAACGGTGCGAAACCGGTCGTGACCTAATAAAAATATAAAGGCTCAGGAGAATTACGAAAATTCATAGAAAGAAATCCTGGCATATTGTCTGTCTTACCTTCTGGAATTTCTTAAAAATAATGAAAAGAAAACGTTCATCCCTTTCTATACTTTCGCTTTTCTTGTCGTAATGTTCTGCACCTACATCTACATCCATAGTCCTCACGCAACGTCACTTCTGGCGGAGGGTACTTTGTCTGCCGTTGTCACATCCGCAACCTATTCCAGTCGTGTACTGCCGGTATGTCTCCACATGGGCACGAACAGTGCTATTGTCATCCTTGTGGTACTTCCGCGAGTCATTCGTAGATGTATTGGTTTACTCTAAAAAAAACGTAAGCTTGTGGATTTTTGACGGAAGTCGGTACCGCGACACACAGCGTCTCTCTTCCAGCGTCTGCCACTGGAGAGTACGTTTGTCACTGTGAAGCTTCCGCGCATACTGCAGTGAAGTGCGTTGCCCTCCACTGGATCTTTTTTTTATCTTCCCCGTCAGGTAAGGGTGCCACACTAATGACCTGCTCTCAAGCGGCGGCCAAACGAGTGTTTTGTAACCTAGGCTACGTCATTTGTTGCCGGACTACACTCCTTGGTAATTCTTCCAATGTATTCCAGTCTGGCATCTCTTTCACCCACGATTAATTTTATGTGATCGTTTTAATCCAGAACACCGCTTATGCTTCGTCCAGATAGATTATGGAAGTACAGTTCTCCATACATGTTTAATGGACAAAGTAAGAGCATATGGTCTACCTTACCGATTGTGTAATTGGATTGAGGAGTTCCTAGATAAAAGAATGCAGCATGTCATTCTCAATGGAGAAAGGTGTTCAGAAGTAACAGTGATGTCACGTATGCCACAGGAGAGTGTCGTGGGTCCGTTGCTGTTTACGGTATACGTAAATGTCCTTGCGGATAACTTCGAAAGTTCGCTGAGGATTTTTGCGGATGATGCTGTAGTGTACAGAGAGGTTGTAACAATGGAAATTTGTATTGAAATGCACGAGGATCTGCATCGAATTGACGCATAGTGCAGGGAATGGGAATTGAATCTCAATGTAGACAAGTGTAATGTGCTGCGAATACATAGAAAAAAAGATCCTTTATCATTTATCTACACTATAGTAGGTCAGCAACTGGAAGCTATAAATCCCATAAATTATCTGGGAGTAGTCATTAGGAGCGATTTAAAATGGAACGACCATACAAAATCAATCGTCGGTAAAGCAGATGCAAGACTTAGATTCACAGAAAGAATCCTAAGGAAATGCAGTCCGAAAACAAAGGTAGGGTACAGTACACAGCTAGAATACTGCTCACCGGTGTGGGATCCATACCAGTTGAGGTTGATATAGGATGTAGGAAAGATCCAACGGACAACAGCTCGCTTCGTTACAGGATCATTTGGTAATCGTGAAAGCGTTACGCAGATGATCGATAAACTCCAGTGGAAGACTCTGTAGGAGAGACGCTCTGTCGCTCACTACGGGCTTTTGACGAAGTTTCGAGAACGTACATTTATAGAGGAGTCTAGCAGTGTATTGCCTATCAATAGAATAATAAGCCTTTTTAAAGTCCACAAATGTAACAACTTTATTTCTGCACTCTCTTGTTTGTAAAATTGTCTTTAGTTTCTATATCTGTTCTATACAAGATCGACCTTTGCGGTTGTGTGATCTCGTATAATAATCTAGCTTCTATGTAAAAGTAGAAATTTACATTTATATTGAGAAGCAACCTAGATTTCCTGCATCATGATCTGCCCTTCATATACTCCAGCACTACGCTAGCCTCTTCCAATTTACATGACTTCTCATTATAGTACAAGTAACATATGCGGATTGCCTCATTATAACGCCACGGCCTTTCAATTATTACTTCTAAACTGCTAAGTTAATTTCCAGTACACTTTGCAGACAGTTTTTGCATGTATGTCTGAATGTTTATATCACTGTAAGGCACGTCGTTCAAGAGACGTGGCAGACACTGCTCCGCTTCAGAAACTACTGTTTCGCCTGACCTCGATATTTCCTGGTTTAGTACGAACGACAGCTGCTACTATCTGTCTCTGTGGCGGTATTACGTTTCACTAAAGTTCGGCACGCTTCATAATAACACAAAAAGTTGTGTCCGTTACGTGTAAATCATGTTTTCAACATCTGCTAGTGCACTGTAATATTTGAGTTGTAGGTGCATGGTGAATATGTAGTAAAAACAGAAAAAAATGTACTTGTTATTTCCTGAACACACAAATATGACAACAAAAATTTATTGTATGTCGGCTACCTGAAGTACAATCATAAATTTGTTTCCATTATTCACTGAATCCTTTTAATTTTCTACTTCTACATGTGAATCTGGATTATATATTTTACCCAATTTCTTGAAAAAGCTTCACCGTATATAGCTGACTAAAATATAATTATCACTTGAAATGCATTTGAAAAGTCCGTGTTGTGTGATATCCGACGTCTATGAACATGTCAAAATAGAGTACGAGACTCTATTTGCTAGGGATGGATCTGGAATCCCATAGAGCCACAATGTGTTCCATCTAGTTTGTATGAGGTGTATTTGGTGTCATTTTCCTAGGTATATTGTAAGTATAAATCGGCATGGCAACCACTGGTCCACTGTTAGGCCGTAGAATTGTATAAAGAGAAGAGTTTACATTTTCAAAAGTTCCTTCGGGACATCAAGTCACTATAACGTGGTGCGAAATAATCAACATATCAAAGAGGCCACAGACCTTACTTTAACGCGAACGCAGAACGAAATTTGCCGTTTAAATATATCTTACTTTCAAACCAATAGCTCAGTTCATGGAATTAATACAAGAAACAAGAATGACTTTCACAAAGATTGGAAATCATTTTCCCTGGCTCAGAAAGGTGTTCATTACGCAGCAATAATTATTGTCAGTACATATCAGCAGCCATACAAAAATTTAACTCACAATAATGTTCAGTTTGAAAAGCGTATAAAGGATTTTTCGGTTATTAAATCCTTCTACTCTGTAGTGACCACCACGGTTCAAGTTTTCACAACACAATTTAAGTTGTGGTTCGTTAACCAGTCAAACGAAACGATTCTTCTGTAGAAACAGAAATCCCGAAACCAAACACAGATTATAGTCTGATAGATCAAAGGCACTGTCACTAGCATAGTTCAGTTCGTCACTCGCAATCCACCAGGTAAACGTATGCCGGCTTGCAGGCGTTTGGCCAGCGGCATCAGAGCATACTACATTGATGAATTTCTTAGCAGACGTGAACGATGTATGTTATTGTGTATTACATTCACAAATGTGAATATTGTGTTCAGTCTAGTACTAATCAGGTGTAGTAATGTGATTACTGACGATAAATGTTGTATTATTCAAGATGTCCCATTTGTCTTGACACCGAAAATATCTCCGTAAGCCGGCCGCGGTGGCCGAGGAGACTGAGGCGCTTCAGTCACGGTCTGCACGGCTACTACGGTTGGGGGTTCGAATCCCCCCTCGGGCATGGATATTTGTGCCGTCCTTAGTTGTAGGTAGTTCATAAGTAGTTTGTAAGTTTAGGGACTGATGACCCCGTAGTTAAGTCCCTTAAGCTTAACAAACATTTTTTTTATCTCCGTAACAACAACAACAACAACTATAGTAAAACGACTTAAACCTGCATCAATTTAAGGCGGGGGCTCATGAATGTAAATAATTTGAAACATTGTAGAATGAAAGCACTTTTGTTTCTAACCCAAACTTAAATGTTTTAAAATGGACAGCCTATATTATTACATCAGCAATCTGTAGCATGACAAATCACAAATGGTGTTATTGCATCCAAATACGCCAATTACATCCTCGACATATTGCGAAGCGAACTTGACGGTTGAAACATTAGAAACGCGTGGCTAGCGGATATCCTGAGACTCAGGCGAGAACGCCCTACAGCTTAGGACGTGCAATAAACGCGCGTTTCGCGTTTTTTAAGCGTCAATTTCTCTTTTCAAAATCTAGGGATTTAATTGGTGTATTGCGATGCAATCAACGCCATTGTTTATGTGATTTGTCATACTATAGATTGTTGATGAAATAATATAGAATGACCATTTGAAAACAGGTTTGTGTTAAAAAAAAAAAAAAAAAAAAAAAAAAATCACGTACGCTTTCCGTTTAGAATGTTCCCAAATATTTGCATTTATGAGCCCCTGCCTTACATTGATGCAGTGAAAGTTGTTTTATAGTAGCGTTGTTCAAGAGGTATTTTAGATGGGGACCCCCTATATGGGCTTCAATTAATAAATAAGGTCATTTTATGCCAAATTTTAGATCGAAACTAATTGCAATATACAGGGTAAATCACCTAAAACTTGCACCGAAAATATTGCGGAAACGGAAAGTGCGATTGATGTGTGGTTGTCACAGACTGGATTGGTAGTCAAGGACTCGTATTTTTAGCCAATAAAAAGATTGTAAAAATAAGTAGAAAGTGTATTTTTTATGCAAACATACCATTTTTCAAATTGAACAATGGTTGTTTCTATCATGCACTCGAATTTTTTACACCAATTGTATACAAAGAATTTTGAATGACATTTTTAACACGTTCAGTTTGGCAGCTACAATCATTCAAAGTTTTGGGAGTGGAGACTACGTCAACGTAGCTTGTGACACAACAACACAGTGACCAACGGTGCTTTCCAGTCATGTGTGCGTACAGGGTGGTATATAAAACGATGCTTTATGCATTTTTCCTCATTATTTGTATTTTTTGTAATTTATTATGTATTTGTATATTTTGTTTCTGTAATATATTTGCATTGTCCTGCTAATTACCATATATGTCAAAAATATTGTAAATGTAGTAGACACGCTGGGTTAGCAAGGGCTTTGCTATTGTACAGAATCATCTTTGAATAGGGAGTTTTTTATCGCTGGTAGCGCAGAGGCGCACAGCGAAAAGGGTCGTTGTTGAGAAGTAGCGGCGGACAGACGCATTGTGTGCTCAGTGGTGTACGGAAAATGTACGTGGATTGGCACTAGTGGAGGAGACGGCGAAGAGGCAATATTATTTATTCATGCGGTCACAGCTCAAATAATTAATAAATGCATCAAGAGGAATGCTGGGGGCAGTAAATTGTAATTAACATTCCTCGCCAAGAAGAGCCTGTGTTTGCCAATTGTTAAGTGCCAACAGTCTTCAATCAGCAGCACCACGTCGCACATCAAATTCAGTAAGATCTGTCCAATTTGCCTTAGCATGTACAGCTAACCAGCGTATTAGTGATGATTGTTCAATAGCGAACACTGTTATTTGTGAACCTGTGTTTAAAAATCATTACCCATAGGCATTGTCCAGACAGGTTCCTTCCTCATCCATTGTTTTTCCGAGGATAGTCACGAAGTTATAGAAAACTGAAGATCAGAGTTATTAAAGACAATGTGACAGTCGTTAATAAAAATGTGTTCAGAAAAGTATTACTAAACGTAGCTTATGCCAGTGTTGCTGATCAAGAGGTTTGCTAAGTTGAACGAAACTGCTAGATTAACTGTCAATTTCAAAAGATATTTCATTAACAGTGTAAAAGATTAATTGTTTTCCACTGTATATTATTTTGAGGTAAAGTTTGTTTTAAGTTGCAAGTACTGACTAGTGAGAATAGTAATTGTTTACAAGTGTTTGAATGCTAATAATTCCTGGTTAAAGATAGAGCAAAATGGTCTTTTCTAAATATTCAGTGTTAGCACGACAAGTCATTAATTAATTTTTTGAGCTTGTCATTAGTATAGTTAATAGTTCAGTTACAACTTGATTATTGCTAAAGCGCATGGCATACTCACTGTAGAATAAGTTCTGGTACTTATATAAACAATTAATTATTTGAAGCTGTAAATAATAAGTATTAAGGTGAGAGTTTTGCATGATTTGCTACATGTTGCATTTGCGCGACTATGGCTTGCATTTCGCTGTCTTACATTGAATTCCTGTGTTAGTAAACTATTTCTCAGTAATTAGTATGTTTTCAGTGTCTTTTGTACCGGATTTGATGCACATACTGTGATTCACGGCCCACCCGAATTTCACGTAATTTTTCACGTTTGTTAATTAATTCTGCTATTATTGACATCCCACCAAATTATTTGCTCGAACATCGAGCTGGCGACCGTAAATCAATAAGTTATTCACTTTTTCCAAATTAATCCCTGTGTTCCGTTTGTTCCGCAATTTTTTTTTCATTTAAACATTAATAATTTTATTCCAAATTTTACCTTCCACTTTCTTTATTTCTATCGATCGTTGTTGTTTACCAAAGAGGTGCAGCAACGTTCCGGTTATAGCCTCCACTACATCATCGGCTTCATTACCGATAGCTTTTCCACCAAATTAAGATAATTAGGCACACGGGTCATTTTTCTAATTATCATATTCTAACCGGTGGTGTAGGACGGGTAGGGTTATACGTGGCGACCGTAGTGGACAGGACAGTACTTATCTCGTCCTGAGTCGCGTAATCTTAGGATTTGAATAAATTGTGAAATTTCAAAGAAAATGCCGGAACAAACAGTAGACCAAACAACAATATCGAATTCGACAATGCAGGCGGGCATCCACTACAAAGGCTGGAGCCGGCTCCCGCATTGTTTGGCGGTGAGCCAGACGCCGACCGTAACACAGATTTTAACATGAAAACAGAAAATTTAGGCGATGTGACAATAAAGCAGGAAATTCCAGAATGTGAGCAGGATACGGATGAAAAAGACACAGAGAGTTTTAAGTATACTGTGGGTCTGAAACTGAAACCAAAGCCAATGTCAAATCTACCAATTGATCCGAATATGTGGATGCAAAGGATTAGTGAAGTTATCAGTCAGTCACATCAATCGTTAGCTCAATCAAACAAAGCGTTAGCTGAAGACATAACTAACAAAATAGATGCAATAGAGCTATCAAATAAAGCTGGAACTAACAAAATAGATGCAATAGAGCTATCAAATAAATCGTTAGCTAGCAAAATTGATTATTTAGATAACAAAATAGACTCATCAGTTCAGTCTCTGAGCCAAGCTTTTGATAGTAAAATAAATTCTCTGGACACGAATATTGGTGAAGAAATGAAAACTCTGACTGAACAGATGGACAGTAAAATAACGAGTTTAGATATAAAGTTTAATAGCGAATTAGAATGTGTAAAGAAGTTAATGACTAATGAAATTAGAAGCAGAAAGAGTATCTTTGTAACAGCGTGAATAATCAGTTAACTGAAAAGTTTAGATCCATGGAAGGGATAATAAATGAGAGTATAGAAGAAAAGGCAGAAAAGATTCGCGAAGAGGTAGAAACTAAAGTTGATCGTGAAGTAAGGCTTGTCAGTAACAAACAAGAGGAAATACGTACTGAACTGAATCATTCTGTAAATACATTAAAGGGACAAATTGTGAAGGTTCAGGACGAGACAGAAACGAAATTACAAGAAACGGTAATTAAAGTCAATGCTGATGTGCAAAATAAGGCTCAGACTTTGGAATCTAACGTTAATAAAGAGCTGGTAGAAATTAAAGAGCAAGTAAAGAGTTTAGAAACCGTAAAGAGTTTGGCTGCCACGTTCACATTAGGTGGCGTGTATCCCAACCGTGTGAGCCTGGAAATCGAAAAATTCGACCCGAAAGGTAACGTGCACCCAGTGATTTTCATGGATGCGTGCAGAAAGATTATACCTCCTGTGTTACCTGAGGAAGAGCGTATCAGAATAGCTAGAACCCGATTGAGTGGTGACGCTAGTAGCTGGGTTGTGAATGCGACAGATAATTGTAGGACATTAGAGGAATTTTTGGCAAAATTCGAAGAGAAGTACTGGTCCGTAGAAAAACAGGATGAAGTACTTCAAGAATTTATGCACGCTCCTCCGTACCGACCGGGTAAAGATACAAACATGAAAACGTACTGCGAAAATCTGTGCAGGAAAATTGAGCATGTAAAAGGTCAAATGTCCGAGCGAAGCACGATGACCGTGCTGCGCGAAAAGTTACCATGGAGTGTTCGCGGTTACTTAATGGGCGAGAAAGACAAAGCTTCTTTCTTAAGGAAAGTGGGTGACATGGATGTGTGGTATCGGAGTAATGACAACCGGTACCACAATAACAATAACTCCAATAAAAATAAAAATAATTACGGTAACCCGAAGTATGACAACAACCAGGTTAACGAGTTTGAAGTACGGTGTGCACAAGTGGATAGAGGAAGAGGAAGGAGCAGAGGTAGAGGTAGAGGCGCCCATCGCGGGAGAGGTTGTCACCACTCATATCCGTGTGACGATCAATTCCCAAAAAACGAGGAGCCGCAACAGTAGAGGGGCAAACTGCTGCGCGAAACGAGGTGCTGCCCCATCAACAAAGGAACGGTTGCTGCGAGAATAATGACAAAGTGTCCGGCAACCGCCTAAATGAAATAAACGACTGCGAACGAGTTTACGCGAAAGAAAATAGGAGCGAACATCTGCACGAAAGGAATGTACTTCGTATGCATACAGAAACAGATGTAGTAGCTAGCGAAGTCGGGATTGTTATCGAAGGGGCAAAGGATGATGCGCGGCAACATAAAGGGCCGGCGCAGATTCCGATGCATCTTCAGGTCACGAAAGTGCCAAATGCCATGTCTAGCGTGTTCGATCTGGAAGTCGATAACCGGGATTGGCTGATACAGCCGGTAAGATGTATGAAGGTATAGAAGCATGGAAAAGGGAAGGTAGGAAAGTAAATTTTACAGTAAAGGAAGATGAAGTTAAGCATTGCAATACTGAAAAAAGTTGTTTGAAAGGAGCGGGCACTCTGAGAGAAGTGTCATGTAACATGGATAAAGTTAATGAATGTATAATGGGAGATAATGATGATCTTATTGAGTATAGGAAAGAAAAAGGGACACGGGAAGTGTCGACAAACAAAGCTTGTATCGATGCCATTCTCGATTGCGACGAAAGCGACCACGTTGGACTGGCAGCCGGAGGTGATGTGTCGGGAGTCCTTGCTCGTTTTGATGACCGAACGACATTAACGAGCGAAACAGATGATTACAACGTGTACGATGTTAAAGCAGACGTGATACGACCGGACGAAAGTGACAGTGAAGATGAACTCGCTGAATTATCAGAGGTGCGTGACATAAAATGTGTGTTATGTCAGTCTGAGGAAAAAGATGGTAGGAGGCAAAAGCAGGTTACAAAGTTCGAACAGTACGGTTTATTATGGGATAATTTAGACGTGGAACAGGATATGTTGTGGGAAGACAAAGGTGATGAAACTAAAAGGTACGATCAAATCATGGTTCCGGTTAAAGTTCATGGAACGAACGTACAAGTTTTAGTCGATACTGGAAGCCAAATTAGTGCAATGTCTCAGTCATATTATGAACAATTAAAGAAATTAACGGAAATAGTGGAGATGCCTGTAAGAGGCGTAAAAGTGATAGGTGCTACCGGAGCATGTAGCAATCCAATTAAATCACAAGTGCTGTTACAGTTTTCTATTAAAAGTTGCGTATTTGAACAGGAGTTTTTAATAGTACCTCAACTGAGTACCGATATGATAGTAGGAATAGATTGGATGCTGAGATATAAAGTGACAATTGATTGTGGCAGAAAGGTTATATCGTTTTCTGTGGAAGACAGTAAAATGGAAATAGGTTTTGATGAGATGAGAAGGGTAATAAATAATGAAGATTTGCGGTTGCGTTTAGTTACGTTGCCGTTGTATGGAGGATTAAGTGACGGTTCAGAACGTTATCACATCAGAAATTTAAACGCACTGCAACCGACTGATGATGATTTCAAAACCATAGTAGAAAATGTTTCGGATATTTCATGTGAACAGAAAGCAGAATTATACCAGATTTTGGTCAACAATAGGAAGGTGTTTTCAGAAAAACCTGGTAAAGTACGGGGATTTGAATATAAAATTGAAACTGTACCACATGAGCCGTTTTTTGGACCAGTATATCAGGTGCCGTTAGCTCGGAAGGAAGCTGTACAAAACGAAATAAACAGAATGGAAGAATGGGGAATTATCGAAAGATCTAAAAGTCCGTACAACAACCCAATGGTTTTGGTTTTTAAGAAAGATGGCAGTGTTAGGATAGTAATAGACGCGAGAGAATTGAACAAGGTAGTCAAACGTGAAACTGATCGTCCGGAATGTATAGACGTTGTGTTGCAAAAGTTTCACAACGTGAGGTACATGACTAGCCTTGATCTAACGGCAGGGTATTGGCAAATTGCCGTGGAAGAAGAGTCGAGGAAACTGACAGCCTTCCTATTTGCAGGAAAGTGTTATCAGTATAAAGTCATTCCGTTCGGATTGAACACGTCAGTATCGGTGTTCATCCGTGCATTAGACAGTGTATTGGGTAAAGAACTTGGTTCTAGAATTACAATCTATGTCGATTACATATTAATTGCAACTTCTTCGTGGGAGCAACACTGCGAATTGTTGAATAAAGTATTAGACGCGCTGATACGCGGCGAGATGACTTTGAAAATAAAGAAGTGTGAATTTGTAAAGAAAGAAGTAGAGTTTTGGGGGCATATTATAACAACTTCTGGAATAACTAAGGATCCGCGAAAATTAGAAGCCATTAGGAACAGCCCACCACCGAGAACGAAGAAACAATTGAAGTCGTTTCTCGGTCTCTGTAATTTCTATCGAAAATATGCGAAGGGGCAAGTTTTTAATGATCCGGACTTGTGTAAGTTGTTGAAGAAAAACAGTGCATTTATTTGGACGGAAAAGTGTCAAGTAGCTTTTGAAAGATTAACGACAGAATTACTAGAAAATCAAATTTTGCACCATCCAGATTTGGCAATACCTTTTCATATGGGAACTGATTATGGGATTGCAGTACATGTTTTCCAAGAAGTAGGAGAAGGCGAAAATAAAGAGCTTCGCTCGATAACTTTCGCGAGTAGGATCTTGACAAAATATGAAAGAAATTATAGCGTGTCTGAAAAGGAAGCCGTAGCTATAGTCTGGGGCTTTAAAAAATTCAAAGGTTTCTTGTGGGGGCACAAGGTTATTGTGCACACTGACCACAAGGCGTTGATGTTTTTGAAAACCTGTTGCACGACCGATTAAGGAGATGGGCCCTATTCATGCAACAATTTGATTATGAAATCTGCCATATCAGGGGCGTAGACAATTGCGTGGCCGACGCGCTGTCGAGAATGCCGTACGACCCGGACGGAGTCGTTAATGAAGAACAATCAGAAGGCTTATTTAAAATGATGTATTTGAAGGAGGTTGAAGGCAGAAAGAAAATTGAGAACATTTGTAAGAACATGCGCCGACATCAAAATGATGACGAAATTTGGAAATTAATTAAAGTCGAATTCGACGCGAAAAATGAGAGAGGCGAAAAACTGCGCAAATATTACAAGATTTACGACGGCATACTGTACTGGCGTAAGAACTTAGATACGGAAGAGTGGCGCGTCTGTTGGCCGAATAAATACGTGACGGAGCTCATTGACTATTTTCATTTAGCTTACGGTCACTGCGGAGCGAAAAAGTGCGCAGACAAGATAACTGAGTCTGTGGTTTTCGACAATGTGATGAGAAGTGTAACGGGACGCGTGAGAACTTGTGACAGATGCCAGAAAGTAAAAGTAGCTAATATGACAAACCGAGGACCGATGCAGAGTATTCAGCCCAAGGATAGCCTGGAGATATTAGCTACAGATTTATATGGTCCTCTTCCGAAAACAATTGGAAATTTCGCGTACATTTTGGTTGTATTAGATACGTTTTCTAAATTTGTTAAGCTGTACACATTACGTAACGCTACTGCTAGAGCAGTTTACAGGAAGCTGATGGACTATTTTTCAAAAAATAGGAAAGCCAAAATCAATATTATCCGACAACGGGCCTCAATTCATTTCTAAGATTTGGACGGAAGGTATGAAAGGTGAAGGGGTGGATGTCATCAGTCTATCACCCTTCAAGTAACCCTGCAGAACGCTATATGCGTGAGCTGGGCATATATTTCAGAACATACTGCCACAACAATCATAAAGCGTGGGGCAAATATGTGTCTGACATTGAGCTAATTATGAACTCGCTGTCCCACGAAAGTACTGGGTTCACTCCTTATGAGATTATGCTGGGAATGAGACCGAAAAGTGTAGTGGAGGAACTCATTAATTTTCCACCGCGGCAAGAATTAAATCTCGCGCGGAAGAAAGAAATGTTGAGAGATCAAATGAATAAGCGTGCTCAAGCTCGGATCAAAAGGCACGACGAGAATTTGAAACCAATAAAATTCAAAATTCATGACAAGGTTCTCGTGAAAATGCACGAGAAATCTAGTGAAATAGATAATGAAATTGCAAAATTTAAATTTATTTATAATGGACGGTTTGAAATTCAAAGTATTCCTCACCCTAATGCTTATTATCTGGTGTATCCGCAATCAGGTAAAAAATTCGATGTGCGGAACATCACTGATTTACAACCATACAAGAGTAGGGATAATTAACCAGTAAATAAAAAAATGTAATTTGTGAAGGATCATTAGCGAAATGATGTTGCCTGATTATAGGCTAAGCTTTCCTTAGGTATACTGAAACTAAGTATGGACTGCTTAAAATGATTGCAGCAAACTATTCAGTGAGCTTTCATTAACGTAATTAGCAAATTTAAGTGCTTAATTAGAGTATGTATACTAAATGTTTCTGTGAATGCTTGTTTTATTCTCTGAGTTCAACTGTATGAAGTGTTTGTGACTTCAGATGTACTTAGACTGGTTATTTAAGTTGCAGGTGACTGATACAAAATTACAAAATTTTAATCAAAGTCATTCATCAATATAATGAGGCAAGTTAAGCTGAATTTGAAGTTGTGTGCCTTTGGACATGGTGCACATGCGGGCACAGAAATAAAATGAAAGTGGGGCACAACACAGTGCTGATGCCAATAATTTCAATGGTAATGAGGACGTACGAGAAATTTAGTACTGAGCAGCAAATCAGTGCCTGAAAAAAAAATGATTGGTGTTATTATTTGCAGATAATTTTATGCTGTGTGAATAAGATTTTAATTGAGTATTAATTGAATAATGTGTAGTACATAGTGATTTATCCTATGTGAGTTGGTTAATGAAGTATTTCGGTTAATTAGTAATTGGTGAGAAAGGACACAGATAAATTTTCTGTTTGAGAAAGGTATTGGTTAGTTATTGTGTGAGGACATAGCGATTTCAACCTATGTGATTAATTAGACTAAGAGCTGTATTTAATGAGTACATGATAATAATGGACACAGTTGAATATGATCCTGTGTGATAATCTCTTGATGTAGTGTTGACTAAATTGATTTGTTCTGTGCTTTTCTTGCATGTCGTTGGTCACTGTTTGTTTGAGTCTGAACGTTTCCTTGGATCTATAAGACATTATAGACCAATGAAACGTGGGGCATATGTGACTCAACAACACAGTGACCAACGGTGCTTTCCAGTCATGTGTGCGTACAGGGTGGTATATAAAACGATGCTTTATGCATTTTTCCTCATTATTTGTATTTTTTGTAATTTATTATGTATTTTTATATTTTGTTTCTGTAATATATTTGCATTGTCCTGCTAATTACCATATATGTCAAAAATATTGTAAATGTAGTAGACACGCTGGGTTAGCAAGGGCTTTGCTATTGTACAGAATCATCTTTGAATAGGGAGTTTTTTATCGCTGGTAGCGCAGAGGCGCACAGCGAAAAGGGTCGTTGTTGAGAAGTAGCGGCGGACAGACGCATTGTGTGCTCAGTGGTGTACGGAAAATGTACGTGGATTGGCACTAGTGGAGGAGACGGCGAAGAGGCAATATTATTTATTCATGCGGTCACAGCTCAAATAATTAATAAATGCATCAAGAGGAATGCTGGGGGCCGTAAATTGTAATTAACATTCCTCGCCAAGAAGAGCCTGTGTTTGCCAATTGTTAAGTGCCAACAGTCTTCAATCAGCAGCACCACGTCGCACATCAAATTCAGTAAGATCTGTCCAATTTGCCTTAGCATGTACAGCTAACCAGCGTATTAGTGATGATTGTTCAATAGCGAACACTGTTATTTGTGAACCTGTGTTTAAAAATCATTACCCATAGGCATTGTCCAGACAGGTTCCTTCCTCATCCATTGTTTTTCCGAGCATAGTCACAAAGTTGTAGAAAACTAAAGATCAGAGTTATTAAAGACAATGTGACAGTCGTTAATAAAAAATGTGTTCAGAAAAGTATTACTAAACGTAGCTTATGCCAGTGTTGCTGATCAAGAGGTTTGCTAAGTTGAACGAAACTGCTAGATTAACTGTCAATTTCAAAAGATATTTCATTAACAGTGTAAAAGATTAATTGTTTTCCACTGTATATTATTTTGAGGTAAAGTTTGTTTTAAGTTGCAAGTACTGACTAGTGAGAATAGTAATTGTTTACAAGTGTTTGAATGCTAATAATTCCTGGTTAAAGATAGAGCAAAATGGTCTTTTCTAAATATTCAGTGTTAGCACGACAAGTCATTAATTAATTTTTTGAGCTTGTCATTAGTATAGTTAATAGTTCAGTTACAACTTGATTATTGCTAAAGCGCATGGCATACTCACTGTAGAATAAGTTCTGGTACTTATATAAACAATTAATTATTTGAAGCTGTAAATAATAAGTATTAAGGTGAGAGTTTTGCATGATTTGCTACATGTTGCATTTGCGCGACTATGGCTTGCATTTCGCTGTCTTACATTGAATTCCTGTGTTAGTAAACTATTTCTCAGTAATTAGTATGTTTTCAGTGTCTTTTGTACCGGATTTGATGCACATACTGTGATTCACGGCCCACCCGAATTTCACGTAATTTTTCACGTTTGTTAATTAATTCTGCTATTATTGACATCCCACCAAATTATTTGCTCGAACATCGAGCTGGCGACCGTAAATCAATAAGTTATTCACTTTTTCCAAATTAATCCCTGTGTTCCGTTTGTTCCGCAATTTTTTTTTCATTTAAACATTAATAATTTTATTCCAAATTTTACCTTCCACTTTCTTTATTTCTATCGATCGTTGTTGTTTACCAAAGAGGTGCAGCAACGTTCCGGTTATAGCCTCCACTACATCATCGGCTTCATTACCGATAGCTTTTCCACCAAATTAAGATAATTAGGCACACGGGTCATTTTTCTAATTATCATATTCTAACCGGTGGTGTAGGACGGGTAGGGTTATAAGCTGATTGGCTGGTGGTCATGAGACAGTGGTCTGTGCCCCAGTGGCCAGCCAGTCGGCCAGTCAGCTACGCTATTGAAACCTCCTCCCCCGAAACTTTGAACGGTTGTAGAGCTGCCAAACTAAACGTGATAAAAATGTCATTCAAAATTATTTGTACACATCTGGTGTCAGAATTCCAGTGCATGATACAAATAACCATTGTTCCATTTAAAAAAAAATTGTATGTTTGCCTAAAAATACACTTTCTAAGTAATATGATAATCTGTTTGTTGGCTAAAAATATGAGCCCCTGACTACCAATCCATTCTGTGAAAACGGCCCATCAATCGCACTTTCCCTTTCAGCAATATTTGTGGTGCAACTGTTAGGTTATTCACCCTATGTATGGACCAAGGATAAGTTTTATTTCCTTTAAAATGTAAATATTGTTAAGATACTGTTCTCTTATGACGAATTCCACATCCTCCACTGAAATTAATTTGGGATCTGTGGAAGCTACATTAATACATGTGTCCTTATTTTATAAGCTTCTGTTCTGTATTTTGCTCTGACTTGATCTTCATCCAAGATGATCTCCACAATTTCGCTCTACTGGAAAGAAAGGCACATCTTAACTAACCTAATCAATCAGCGAAGTATCGCTAAAGGAAACGCTCCTTGTTGAGAAGAAAACAACAATCAAATATTCTCATTTGTTGTGGCAGATCTGCTTAAAATTGGTTTCGCATTCCGAAGGTTGGTGGTTCGACCTTCAGCCAGCCATAGGTTTCCCGTGATTTCCATAAAACACTACAGTCAAATGCTGGAATTGTTCCTTGGATAGAATGTGGCCGATTTCCTTCCCCATTGTTAATCTAAAACAGCGTGAGCTCCATCTTTAATGACCAAGCTATCGACGGCATGTAAAACATTAAATATCCTTTCCTCCCTTCCTGCTTGAAACGCAGATTAAAAATCATATAAATCAGGACATTGGGACTGATCACTGTCTTACTCTAAACACTTGATAATAGTTTCTTATCATCACCATTTCGTATGGGATCAAAGTTGATAAAAGTAACTTCATTGTCGTTCGTAATAATACTACTCGATTCAGTAGTTATTATAGTGTAGTGGATTGCTGTAGGGGCATTAATGACCTAGGAAGAATTCAAATTCTTCCAGCCTCCGACCCACCACCCTATAACCTCACATCTCCCTCCCTTCGTACGAACGAAGTTTCATTTCTCTTAAGTTGCTTATTGGCCACGTGGGTTCCGTATTCAAAAGTGAAGACAGGTGGCGATGCTGTTCTAAATGAATACTCATTACTGTTACAGCACTGAACCCTCCTCAGAAGAAATTATCTACACTACTACATTGTCGTGTTATGCAGTATTCCTAAAGCACTTGTTGTAACATGCTGAGACGACGAAATTTTCTCTTTGAAATCTAATATCATGAATAAAGTTTGTTACGCCAGATCGTTAGGTAAGGCTTTAGAATGCCCAACAACCAGAGTTATAATGAAACAGTCCAATGACGTTAAGATAGTAGAACTTCCTATTGACAAAAGCTCCTCTCTTTTAAACCACTAGGAAATTAACTTTACGTCACGGAGAATCGTACACTTATCTCACAGAATTTCATTTCCCTGACTTTGTGCTTACAACTGATAACGCCCTTATCTGGAAAGCGTTTCGCTGCAGCAGCAGACAAGCATTATTATAGCCTAAATCGATTTGAAAGATAATTATTTTGGCATTGGGTACAATGTCAAAGCGAAACTGAACACCAGCAAATAAGGATGAATAAAATTCTGTGAAAATCGAACGACACTACAGTAAATTATTTAGACGAGCACAGATTATAATTTTCTTTAACCAAAAGGTCTTGAATTACAATGACAAATAGCCGTTCTAAAATGTCTACAATGGGGCTTGTAATTAAGGAGAAGTTGGGTAAGGTGACGAAATTAACGTTTATATATTTTTCTGGCTCTTAAGTTCAGATAATTTATTTCTGGAGAAACGATTGCTTAATGTATCTCCTGTGTAATAAAGTTCTTAAACGTTTCCTAAGACGGAATATTTTTAGCTAGATCTGTTTTTGTCAGTGATAGTACCATTCGTTGACTTTCCCTAGATCTAGCGTAAGATGACGAAATGAACATTTTATTTAGAAAACAAGACTGTTATTGATGCTCATCTAGTTATCAAAAGAGACACAGCCATAACATTTCTCCTTTGCATTCTTGTAATTTAAATCCGTACACTGAGCAGAGCCTACATAATCGACTATTTTTTTTACATAGTGACCTAATGTAGCTTCAGGGAAGTTGAACTTCCTAGCGGCGCCTTTAAGAAGCTTACCATTCCTTAAACGCTGCATTGCCTCTTTCAGTGATTCCTTCCTCCATTGTTGTCACCCTCTCTTCCTTACAAATTGCATAATTCGTCATCTTAACCGCAGTCGACATCTTGGCTTCGAATTTATACGTGCACAGAGTCTTAGTCAATAATAAATTCATTAAACCGTTATTAAAATATCAGTAAATCCATAAGGTTTAAGATGAATCAACTGATATTCATTAATACAAAATATTACTTGCGTGAAATTTATTTAAACCACAGAAAAAATTGTTACATTAACAGCATCCACTTCCTAGCCTCTGTTTTCCACAAACCAAAATGATCGAGCAGTTCTATTTCAAGAAACACGACTGCAGAGCGCGCAAAGGAAGCGGTACCATAGTACACTTAAAAAAAATCTGTAGATTTACTGGAGAAATTCGAAATTCGTCGTCTTGGACTTCTTGTAAACTTACCCGACCTTCCCCTATTAGTGCACATCGCTAACAAAATTTATGTAATGCTTCCATCGTGCTAAAATTTGCTAAAACCCTAAGAGAATTTAATCTAAAAATTAATAAGAAGGAAACAAAAACTGTGATTGTTGGGAAGACAAGAGAAAAGGGTAAAGTTAATATTAAACTAGACGCTGATGTTCTACATCTACATCTACAGAGATACTCTGCAAATCACATTCAAGAGCATGGCAGAGGGTTTATTAACCACTTTCATAACTTTTCTCTACCGTTCCATTCTCTAATAGCGCGCGGGAAGAAAGAACACCTAAATCGTTCCGTTTTCGATCTGATTTCTCATATTTTATTGAGATGGTCATGTCTCCCTAAGTAGGTGGGTGCTATCAAAATATTTTCACATTCAGAATTCTAGAGCAGATTGAGAACTTCTGTTATTTGGGGAGCACAATCACTGACGACAATAAATATATCACAGATATAAAGAGAAGATTAGCCTTGGCAGAGCAAACTTTCCAAAATAAAAAGAATTTACCAACAGACAATCATAAAAGCTTAGAAAGTAGGAAAAAGTCTGCCAGAACTTTTGTTTGGAGTGTCTTAACATACGGATGTGAATCGTGGACTCTGGGAAACGCAGAGAAAAAGAGACTGGAGGCAATGGAAATGTGGATATGAAGAATGACGGAAACAAGCTGGGTAGATAGAAAAGTAATGAACAGATCTTAAGAGAAGTGAATGACAACAGAACTCTGCTAAATTATAAAGGAGGAAGAAAATTAAAACTGATAGAGCACACAATGAGACATAACCAGTTCCTAAAGAATGCATTTGAAGGAAACGTTTTAGGGAAAAAAAACCAAGAGGCAGGCCAGGAGCAACGTATTTTAATCTATTAGCGCTCGGTGGTGCGTTTGTGCACCACATTGCACAATCTCTGACTTTTGCACCTTGGACACAAAGGAAAGTAGATATATCTTCCTGCTCTTGTCTCAGTACAGCAAACATTTGGCACTACATTTACAGCATTGTTGTACTGCTGAATTGTTGAAGTATGGGGTACTGTTCAGGGCTTAAACTGTTGGTCCGTTTCAGACATCGAAATGGCTGCACATCATTACAACAAAACATAAATATATTGTAAAAAATCTTATATATTTTGGGAACTACTGAATTGCCTTTGGAGGACTGTATACCATATTTCTGTAAGATGGCGTAAGGTTATGCAAAATGCTGTGGCTGTAATTTCTACTGAAACTTAGTTGATACACTAACGCACCACCGGTCACATGGGTATACAGTCTGCCGAAATGGCAACTCAGCTTTCTAGATCAAATTTTATGAATGATTATACTCATAGCGTAATTTATACGTTGCTTTTCACACCACAAAGAGGTTATTATTGTGATTGCAGAGGGCTAAGTGTGGAAGAGATCTTGCCTTTGCTAGAGGAGTCCGATATGGAAGATTTTGAAATGGAAAAATTCTTTGGATCTGTGCTTTGATCCCCCTGATACCAGAGACGACACAGATGAAGGCAGCGCAGACGAGGATTTAGGTGGTGACATCAATAATTTGAATTGCCATCAGGTGACAGCAGAATGTGAAGTAGTTATACGAAAGGCGAACGATGATAAAATAATTGATTTCTGTGACATCAAGGGACAAACACTCAAAAATTGACTACATACGGTGAAGTAGTAATACTAATGAAGACAAAACAATTAGGTTCCGGTAAAACAGAACAACTTCATCAACAGATGTACCTCATGTCACAAAGGACAAAAACAGTTGGCAGAAGATGGTTGGCTTCTGAGTTGCCTGAAAGAAATCAAACTGTTATGATTTGTGGATCCCACCTGCAAAGTGGAAAGATAATCTGCTGCACTGAAAAATAAAATTGTTGTTTCACAGCAACATATATTCAAGTCTTACAATTATATTATGGGTGGAACAGACAGAATGTGAGTTACTACAGATCAAATATCAGATCCAAGAAATGGTGGTGGCCAATTTTTTTGTGGGGGTCTAGATGTGATAATTCAAAATTCGGGGCTACTTTACAGACACTCTGGCAATGAAGAAATGGATCTACTCACACTCAGAAGAAGTGTAGCAAGAGAACTCTTGCAAAAATATGGGAAACAAAAATATAAAAAGCAGGACCAAGTGTCACTCCAGTTGCTAGTAGAGTTTCTTTGGCGGTCCGTTTCGATGAAAGAAGTCATTTTATTGTTCCTCAAAACAAAAGAACAGGATGTGCACTTTGTAAATCACACGAAACTGACAAGTGCACAAAATGTAATGTAGCCTTACATGAAAAATGTTTCTATTCATTTCATTCTCTAAATTAGGATGTTTGATATTCCATATGCTCGGTGGTGCGTTTGTGCACAACATCATATTTTGTAATGTGTATATAGAAAAAAATAAAAATCAATTTATTCACTCTTCTTTTATCCTAGTAAAATGAAACAATTTACTCACAAAAAAAGTTCTGGGTAGTGACGGGTTAAAAACATCAAAGAAGATATGGGGATAAAATGGTGTCAAGAATTGAAGAGGACTACAATGGAGAGAGGGACGTGGCTAAATCGACAAGTCATAGCCTTTAGTTTATGATGATGACGTGATCCATCGTTAGCAGACTGTAATTTACGGTGACGTTAGTCAATAACTAAATTTCCTTTAAATAGGGCGTATTCTACTTCTGCTGAATACAAAATTCTCATCTAGAGTACGACAGTTACAGTAGCGGCGAGTGCAGGCTACCGTTCTGTTTACAACATACAAATACAGCCTCTGACAATGAAGTTCCGTTAATGAAGTCAACACGGTCGATCGGACAACACAAGCGATTTACAACGCTGCGTAGCGGCCGTTGGTGACAACCTGGTTCCCGCCGTAGTTCGGTTGAGTATCGTGTGTATTCCCTGTTAGACCAGATGAAGAAAGTGCTTATTTAGTGCGTTGATTCTGAGCTGAGAACAGGACAATGAATAGGTGAAGGATGAATTTATAGTTTTGTTTTGAGCTTGGCAAGATACCGAAAGAATCGCATGCCATGCTTTACGGGAATCAAGCACATTGCATGAAGAGTGGTTCGCTCGTTTTAGAGGAGGCCATGTAGTCATCGACCGCGGTCAGTCACGGTAAAATTGAGAAAGTGATCGCTGATTAACTGTGCACATGATAGCGGTTGAACTGGAGATTAACCGTGAATCCGCGTGATAAACTTTTACCCAGAAGTGAGGGAAGATGTAAACGTGCTGTCATCTTGTGCCACACCACCTGACTGACGACCAGAAGCAGACACGCTTAGATTCTTAGGATTTGTCGAATCGGCGGATGCGACACGCAGCTTCTTGTATTGTCACTGAGGGTGAAACCTGGTGTTTCTGATACGACCAGAGTCTAACATAAGAGTCGCGAAACTCCCACATAGTTTCTGCAACTGCCGCGCTGGAGTAGCCAGCGGTCTAAAGCGTCTCGCTGCGGAGCGCGCGGTTGCTCGCCGTGGAGGTTCGAGTCCTCCCTGGGGCATGGGTGTGTGTGTTTGTCCTTAGGTTAGTTTACCTAGGTTTAAGTAGTTTGTAAGCTACGGACTGATGATCACGCAGTTGAACATTTTTTCTGCAACTTCGCGACTGCAGCGCTGCCAAACGGCTGGGTCCTATAAACACGCCACGAAACGATTGTGTATTGGTTTTGTATCTTGAGGCAATAGCACCTTCAAAATACATTCGTATTTAGGGGCTTTTGTGGCGCTATAAATTGTAGCAACTAATAATTCAGAAATCTCTCATTTGCAAACAATGCTCAGAAGTAAGAGAATAATGTTACGAATAACAAGCGTTCATTTACGGTGGTTTGTTATAATTTACGAATAGAAATCTTTAACAATTCACTCACGTCAAACTTCTGCTCTTAATCAGAATCTCAAGTACTTGACCACTATTTCATAATTTTACTTCTGTACATAAGTAATGTCTGAATGCTTCCAATAGCATTTAACCATTCCAGTAGAGTCTGCTTAGTTTTGTACCACAGTTTCACAAAAATTATTGGTCTGTATATCAACGTTTTATGACGGTTACCTACTAGTCCACTACGGTCGGGAATCCCACCTCGGGCATGGATATTTGTGCCGTCCTTAGTATAAGGTAGTTGATAAGTAATTTATAAGTTTAGGGACTGATGACCCCGTAGTTAAGTCCCATAAGCTTAACAAACATTTGAACTTACTAGTCTGATAGAGGTGTATGTGTAGCTATAAATAAATAATGTATGTACTATTAATATTACCACGTCACATTCTTGAAGATATTCAGTTTCATACGTAACAAGAAGCTAAATAACTTATGATAAGTACACGAAAGGCACAGAAGCAAGGACAAGGTGAAATCAGATTTTATGAGGCGATATAGAATCTAGTCTCATATAACGTAAAAGTCGTATGTGGTTTTGGAAACATAACAGTGTACGAAATACACTAAACCAAAACTCGTGCAATTTGACAGAACGCAATGAGCACGTGAACATAATCACAATCAGCCCTGTTGTAGTTGAGCACATCATGTTGCAGTTTATGTCTTCTTTCAAAACGTTTTTGGACTATATGTTCACTATTCATTAATTGCGAACTATATGAATTACATTGCACTGAGAATTTGTTATTATAGACTGCCGTTAACAGAAGCAGTGATATTACTTTGATGATGTTTTTGTATTAGAAACTTCAGAACTACGTTCAGTGACTAGGGAAATAAAAGTAACAGTATTAAAAAAGGCAACGTTTCAGTTTGTATCATGACATTTCACTGTTACTACGTACTGGAGCGCTAGTATTGCTTCAGCTGCAATTTTTCGATAGTGAGTTTCGCAATTGTCTGTGATGGACTGTGGTACGACCCTGAAACGAAACTGCATAGCATGAAATCGCGTTCTCCGACATCACCTCGTCGGAGAAAGGTTAGGAAAAAAAAGTGACGCATGAAAAAACTATGATCATCACATTTTTTCGAGAGACAAGGCATTATCTATAACGAATCTCTACCAGCGTGAATGACGTTGAACGCTGCAAGGTCCGTTGAAATTTTGAACCGTTTCATTGAACCTCTACGGAGGCTACGCACAAAGGTTTCTGGTTTCTTTGTTCATGACAAAGCTTGTCCACAAACAACCAATATCGTCAAACAGTACCTATAAAAGAAGGGGATGTTGCAACTTGAACATCCACCATACACGCCGGATCTGAATCCTCCAGACTTCTTACTATTGCCTCTACTCTAACTCGCTTTGGAATAAAAGCGATTTGACGATGTTCTTGAGATCCAACTAACACCACCCCAGAGTTTCAAAGACATGTATAGAAGAACTCAGCGGTGCATCGTTATGGGATTTGTCTATTTCGAAGTACAGTAAGGTAACTGTAGTTAGCAGGAGGGGTTTAAACGCGTATGAAGGGTATAAGTAATTTTCAGCAAGAAAATGGCAATTTACTTGACAAAAAACTAATACTATGGTACACGTTTCGGAAGATCGCCGTACAAACTCGCTCCTTAAATGGATTTACTTTTATGCAGACAAGGAGATTTCTGTGTACTGCAATAAAAGTCGAATTCATGTAATCCACAGTTTATTCTCTGAAAATAAATAGAAAAGAATATTCATGATTTTCAACTGAATACTTAAATGAGTGCGGCACTGATATGCGATCCCTGTAATTAAAAATGTGTGTGATTTTGGGTAAAGGAAACCGCTCAGGGTGGCTGATTACTCTCTTACTTACATTTACGCAATGAGAAAATAAAATTCAACTATCAAATTCCCACCATGAAAAATGACTACGTTGATGCCAAAACAACTGGGCAGGGAAGAAATAATGGAAAATCTAAAGAGCTGTGCCAAAGCCAGACGCACTGTGGAATTTAATTATGTCCATACCAACTGGACGAACAAACGCAGGAACTCTCATGTCAGTCACGTTTGCGTACTGCATTGTGGCTTTAAATTACATCGAATTGTGCAGGCAGATAGCCGCCGGCCGCGGTGGCCGAGGGGACTGAGACGGTCCAGTAACGGTCTACACGGCCACTACGGCCGGGGGTTCGAATACCCCCTCGGGCATGGATATTTGTGCCGTCCTTACTCTTAGTTAGTTCATAAGTAGTTTGTAAGCTTAGGGACTGATGACCCCGTAGTTAAGTCCCATAAGTTCTACAAACATTTGAACATTTGAGCAGATAGCCGGCCGCGATGTCCGAGCGGTCTGTGCGCGTGAGTCACAGGTTATACGGCCGCTACGGTCGGAGGTTCGAATCCTTACTCGGGCATGGATGTTTGTGTCGTCTTTAGTACAAGGTAGTTCATAAGTAGTTTGTAACTTTAGGGACTGATGATGCCGCAGTTAAGTCCCTTAAGCTTAACGAACATTTGAACTTTTTAGCAGGCAGATAAACACTCCCACAGTAGCGCAAGAATGCTGTGCAGTACGGGATAGTCAACCTCCACGAGAAGTCAGGAACCGAATGTCTATTACAGCACTCTGCACCGCCTTCGCGCGTGTTTTAGCAATCTTACTCTTCAACCTTTGCCGGCCGCGGTGGCCGAGGTGACTGAGGCGCTCCAGTCACGGTCAGCACAGCCACTACGGTCGGGGGTTCGAATCCCCCCTCGGGCATGGATATTTGTGCCGTCCTAGTACGTAAGTAGTTCATAAGTAGTTTGTAAGTTTAGGGACTGATGACCCCGTAGTTAGGTCCCATAAGCTTAACAAACATTTGAACATCTTCAACCTTTCATTGCACCTCATCGGTGTGTGGGAACGGTAAAGTTGACAGCGTCGACGTACAACACTCAGACGTTATGAACGCTTAGTTCCTCTAGAGATCTGTTGGGAGAGAGGGCCGAGTGTAAAATAGAATTCCGTCAGATCCAGAGGCCCTTCGTGTATTGAATGATTACAGTTTCTTTTCGATTCCTTTGTCATTTACTCGACATCTGCTCTTATGACGTCCTTACGTCGATGTGAAGGAGAAACTACATACAATTTTCAATGCTGTGACAAATAATAGAAGTACACATTTTATGTACACTCTTTGACAAAAAACATGGCCGCCGGCCGGCCGCCGCTGAGCCTAAGTCCGAGCCGATCGCGACATGGGACAATAAACGTGGCCGCGCTGATTCGCTCTAAGTCCAGCTATCTGCACAATCTGGCAACACCGTTGCCTGCGGGAGTTCATACAGTACTGCTTGTGTGCTGTCAGAAGAACTGTAGGTGAGCTACCTCCGTGGTCTCGCGGTAAAGTGCGTGACTTGTACGTGAAAGTATCAGCAATCGAAACCGACTGTTGATAAAAATTTTAATTTCACGTCCCTCGTGCGTACTGATGCCACATGTCTAAGGGGAGCATATGCGTAAAGTATTTCATTTTTGGTACACTGGTAATAACATTTCGTCCCAATAACATCTCTGCCTCTGGCCGCAGCACTTGGCAGGGTTCTCCGCAGCCAACTCGCCGGCAGCAGCGGTGGCGGTGCTACACAGCGCTGCCTCGCCCTCTGCCCTCAGCGCGTGCTGCCGCTCATCGCCCTGCATATGTGTAGTGTTGCTGAGTGGTGATCCACAAGAAAGATTGCGATGTGTATTTCAGACACGACATCAACGGAGCAGACCACCCATTTTGAATGAGGATGATGATGATGATCGTGTGGCATTTATCACCGTTAGACCCCAACTGGGGTCGTGTTCAGCCTGCCTGGTGCAAGTCTCTTTATCTGACGCCACTTCGGCGACTTGCATATCAATGATGATGGAATGATGATGAGGACGACACAACACCAGTCCCCGAGTGGAGAAAATCTCCTACCGGACCGGGAATCGAACCCGGGCCCCCTGCGTGGCAATCTACCACGCTGTCCACTGGACTACGGAGGGGGACTTTGAATGAGGAGCATATTATTACTCTAATACATAATACATTAGAGAGACAAAACATAGTCATTGATCCAATCAAATGGCACTCTACGATGGTTAACACTTATTTGTGGTTTAAATCGCGATCCTTTTCCTTTCAGAAAAGCCTTTCATGTAATTTGTTATTGTCATCACTTCATATGTTTTCATTAAGACACAGTGCGTAACTGCTCTACAATGTTTAGTGTCTTTGATTCCTTATGGTAAATGTATGAGCTAAATTATGTCAATACGTTTCAGCGCACGTTTTAAGGCAACACAGGCACACTGCAAGATTCGTGTCTTCATGTCTCATTTCTACAGGAGATATTTTGCATGAATGTACTATATTAATCATTATGTTCACTTCCTAGCATTTGAGTCCTAAGGGAATAATAAAAATTCGTATCAAGGGAGGTCAATTGGAATTCCTTCAAAGGCGTTTGTATGGTGAAGCAAAGAAGACATCTAACACCGTTTCCGTAATTTTGAGTCGACCTTTCTGAATGCCTTATTATATAAAGCTTTTCTTCTGATTACATTAAAGAGTTTCTTGTTGCAATCTGCAGCGTATAAAGTAAAATAAAAGAGAGTAAAAAGAAATACCACTGCCAAACGCACTGTCTCCAACCAGGATTAGAACTGCCGACTCACCACAGTTGCATCGCGAGACACAAGCAGAACCACACAACCAAACACGCGCTGGCGCCTTGTGCCCTCAGTCTCTTACATATTCAAAACTAAGCCGCTAACCCATCGCGAAAGATAAGCTGAAAGTCACTATGAGAATAACAGCGTTCCTTGAGTGCAAAAGTTAAATTACGTGGGCATTATACAGCACGAGTCATGAAAGTAGAAGAGGAATGTCAAGTGAACTTAATTGGTCCATTGAGGCCAGCATTCATATTTTTTTGAAGCTTAACAGCATTATAATTTCAGCAAATTACTAGAGAAGTTAAACATACTGCTTTTGTTCTTGCAACATACGGCAGATCAAAGACTGAGATAAGTAAACTTCCATCTCGATTTCAGATTCACCTCCCCTCCAAAAAACGACTAAAACAATTACTTTGTCAGATTTCGACAAAAGCTACTTTTTAAAAATTTCTCATGAAAAGTTACTGTAAATCAAAGTTGCCCTATCCGTCACTAAACAGTAAGGTACCAAACACTTACCCTAACCAACTTTCAGTGACAGATTTTGTAACAAACCGAAAAAGTAGTGCGAACGATAATTTTCTCCAATGATTCTAGGCACTGTTGTCCGAAAACGCACTGTATCTGTGTTGTCATGTCATGCGCGTCGCACATTCAAGGAATATTACCTAAATGAGCAGCTATTATGGAAATTGTAAGATTACCGCCCAATAGAAATACTGGTAAATTAATAGCATTTCGATAATTAAACAGTATGAAGTTCACTGCAAACATTGACCATGCCAATGCACTGAATGTTAGACAACTTTAATCTTATTTATTATGGTAGCAATGTATGTATGCAGTTGGGTGACAACATTTATAGTAAGGCCATAGGAAGAAATTCTCCACGTTGAGAATTGCTGTGTGCTTGTAGCTGATGGGAGGCCAGCGAGCAGGCCGTCGTTGCTGGCTTGTTCCAACTTAGGATTTTCCAGTTTTCGTTTCCGGTGAGGGGAGAGGGACAATGGCAAGTGCCAGGTGGAGTGCAGTGCACAGCGTGAGATAAAATATCCTAATACTACTTGCATTTGAAGTAATACGATGCAGTTAGGAACCTTTAAGGCCCTCATTACAAAATAGCCTGTTGATAAATAAACAATACATTAGCTGATATAGTCACATCTAATGTAATATGTTTAATTGACAATGAAAAGTAATAAATTACCAACGAAGACAAGACAGTTACACAACTAGCATGGCAATGTTTGTTTATAAAAATAATATATAACTATTTCTCATTTTATTTTCAATTAATCTTGTGTATTTTACCTTGAAATATTCAGGTAAATCACTTATCTGTGATATAAGAAATTGCACGATTATAATAAATAGTACAAGGAATGTTTATACTCATATAAAAACGTAAGAAGATATTAAGATATTTGTTTAATGTGTAGTGTAATTATTTTGATTTTAAGTAAAGTTTTAGAAATGTATTGGCTGACCGCTGTACGTTGGCAAATCGGTTAGAACAGCTCACATGGGGAAGTTGATGACGTAGGGGAAAAACCCCGGCAGTTGAGCTTTTGGCGCGCGCGCGAGTGCAGGAAGTGACGAGTCGGGAGCAAGTGGGGTAGGTGGCCGGACGGCGTCGCTCTGCATCAGTCAGCATTTGGATGTCCTGGTGAAGACTTTAGATTTGTGTGTGGCAATGGCCACGTGTGGTTGCTCGTCATAGACTGCACCAAGTTGAATCGAGTGCTACTGTGTGTTGTGAATATTTAGCCAGTGGAACAAGGTGTGCATCACATTGAATTAAAGTGACTGTGATTTGTTAATGTAACACGTGTCGTCGCATAGGCACAAACATAAACGGTGTTTGAGACAGCCACATGGTGTGAAAACAATTTGCGACAAATATTCATTTTGTCTGGGGGCTCACGAGCTATAACTTTATTTGATAAATGTGTCGACTTACGGACGTATCAGCCACAGGGTTTTAATATGGTGTAATAAACAACATAAAGTGAACTTTTACGTGTTTTCAAAATTAGTAGTTAGTACACCGTTTTCTCTCATGAACTTACTTTATTATGAATTTGTTTTGTTAATTATATGCAGGGAAGGAAAGCTGCAAACGTGTGATATCATCCCCTAGAAAACGAGTCAAATAGCAGCAATCACAGTTCCAGTGTTTTCGCGTGTTTAGGAATTTGGTTCGCAGTTGGTGGTTGTGAGTTTTAAAAATTAAACTTTTCCAATTTTAAACTCTCATCCCGACCTTACTCTCGCAAAATATACCCAAAACATCTATGCAGTGGAATAACCAAATCATGTTTTGAATTTAGTCCTCTTGAAGCTGACAAAAGAGAGAGAGAGAGAAAGTGGGCAGCTGTGTATATTCTTACGTTGCCGTAATACTTGATGCAAAGATGAACAAAATATAAATCCGTCATCTATCCGGTTTTTTTCGATTCTTTGGTCAGTCTTATTTAGTTAGTACACCTTCACTTCGACGGCAATCTACTGATTTCAATAATTTCAAAATTACGCGACTATTTGTCCCACTTTTTGACATCCTTGGTTTTTATTCCGAATGATAGTAATAATTTCTGTTGGATCCATATATCCGGGCCTATTTAATGAAATTTTACTTCCAGATAGATGAAAGCGATTAGAACGTTGCGTCTCTGTAATCAATTTTCATATGAAAAAAATTTAACATCTGAAGATTGGTCTTTAAAAACATGAAAACGGTCGTGGACCTGTAAAGCAAGGATCTTAATTAAAAAACAGTTGACGCAGCTTCAGAATTTATTATTTACTTTATGGGATGATAACATTTGAAGTAATTTACAAATAAGTTATTTTATCAACATTTAAAAGTTCGCCATCATTTTAGAACAACTGATAAATTCATTTAAGAAAATGTTCTTTCGTTTTGTTTGTGGTGTCACTTGATATTCTTGAAGTAGGTGGCTATGTCATCTACTATGAGGTTCGCGGCGGAGAGGCCGAGCGCATCGAGGCCCTATGTTACGATGCGCGAGGCCGTTCCCCGTCGGGGGTTCGAACCCCCTCTCGGGCATGGCTGTTTGTGTCGTCTTTAATATAAGTTAGTTCATAAGTAGTTTGTAAGTTTGGGGGCTGATCACCCTGCAGTTAAGTCCGTTTAGCTTGACAAACATTTGAACATTTGAAAGACATAACGAGACGAATTGATAAGATCCAGCTTTTGCAATAAAATTGACCTGATTTCGAAATGAGCTAGGTGTTTAGAAAGTGACTATTATAGAGCTAGACATTTCTGCTGTAAACCTTACTTCACTGATTTACTCTCAGCTGAGGCAGATTGCTCGTAACGTGAAAGAGAGTAGGAGTAGTTAATGTATGAAACAACCTTTTTGAACACAATTCAGCTAACTACTGCACTGTGCATATTCGGATATTAACTTTTCAAAATATTTAATGGAGGTGGCAAGAATAAGTCAACTGTTTGCAGAATTACAAATCAGACTCACGTCTACATGATGCCGAAGTTGCGTAACAATAGACCCTAGCTACGACGTTGGAAAATCTTGATTACATTGGTGGCCTGATGAACGAGTTTTTGTAGCTGGCGTCCGTAATTCCACTCATGCTCGAGACACTGTGCCCTCCAAATTGCATATGTGCCATGTGGCCAGCTATTTTAAAAGAGTAAAGAAAAAATTCAATGTATACCTCATTGAGAATTTTTCCAGTTTTGTTCAAATTCAAATATTTGTAGAGCTTAAGGGACTTAACTTACAAACTACTTATGAACTAGCTAACACTAAGGACGGCACAAATATCCATTCCCATGGGGGATTCGAATCCCCGACCGTAGTGGCCATGCAGAACGTGACTGGAGCGCCGCAGACCGCTTGACCACCTCGGCCGGCTCCAGTTTTGTTCCTCGGTTTATGGTTGTCTCTTAGGTAGGCCTTATCCTTATGTTTACTTTACTCCATTAAATAACAAAAAAGAGACAATTTGTCGCAGAAAAGTCTTCGTAAATACTCAAATTCTGTCCAGTTTCCTTCGAGTTTGCTTCTTGATAAAATGAAATGTCTGCAGGTCAGTATGGAAATAATAAGCGACCTGTTATAGGACATCTTGCTACGTTAAATTGCGTTCCATGTGAATCAAACGCTAATTTTTAGCACATTCCTTGATGAGATGCTCGATAGATTCCGAACTTGTCTTACTGTTGCCTGCCTCGTTGATTTCACAAAATGTTACGGTAGACTGTTGGCCGGATGCGTTGCAGACATTGCTTTAGTTGCAGTTTGCTCATTACAGCGCTGTGATAGGTTTCACAGTACAAACGTAATGGCGACTTTTAGGTGCCATGTATCTCACGTCGATAATTTATCATTCGATCGGTATCGTCGGCAGATAGTGGACGACATTAATTTTCTAACTATTCAATGCAATTCGTGAATTTAATTTATTTCTTACGTTACAGTCAAAACGTGAAAGTTCGGGGAGGTCTGCCGAACATCTGTTAGACTCCGTTTGATGGCTCCGTCTATTCAGAACGACGACTATCCTTTCCCTCCAGCAGGCGCGCTCCGCCTTCTCCGTTTCCAAATGCACGCGTCTTCGCTCGCTCGTTGTGCCGCATTTACCAAAACGACCGTGGCTGCCGCCGCCGCATCATACCTCTTATCGACTTCAGAAAGTTTATGAAATAAATTACCCTTCAAGTCGATGGCGACTAAACGCTACTGCAAGCATCACTCATGATGTAAGAACACTTTACGTTCCAGTGTTACTACGATGACCGACATAGCTGTTAAAAATTCGAAATTTTTTTGAACTATCTTTAAGGCGATAGCAGTTTTCCAAAATGTTCAAATGTTTGTAGAGTGTATGGGACTTAACTACGGGGTCATCAGTCCCTAAACTTACAAACCACTTATGAACTACTTACAACTAAGGACGGCACAAATATCCATGCCCGAGGGGGGATTCGAACCCCCGACCGTAGTGGCAGCAGTTTTCGAGTGGAAAAAAGTTACTTCATACGTCTTAGTCTATTTTAAAACCATTTTACATGCATTTTTCATTTAAATGATTGCTTTAAACTTTTCAAATTTTGTATGTGTAAAATTTTTCATTCAATTTCAAACGTTTGCATGAGAATACAACAGAGACATTCGATAAATTAGTTTTATTTCTATTTCACCTGACCCCTCTTACGTATTAGTGACGGAAAGATCGTGAAGGTAAAGGTACAGCGATATGAAAACACATTAAGTCTTACCAGAAATTGTTTTAACGGCGAACCATTCACGACTGGAAGAGAAACAGGAGGAAACAGCAGTTGTATAAAAAGTGCCTTCCACCACACACCAATTAAGAAATGGCGTTAATGTAGCAGTGGCCTCCAGTTTTAAGTTAAGTTGAAAGTTTAAGGTCTCTTGTTCAGAGGGAAGTTGGTTTGAAATGAACTGCAAAAATTTTACCAACACACGGAAACATAAACGAAGTGTTGCACACGAGACACGAAAGAAAGAAGGGAGGTTACGAACTGTTATGATAAGGATGTGGAAGGAAATCGGCCGTACACTGCCGTAGGGAGCATTCCGGTATTTGCCTAGACTGATTCAGCAAAATCAAGGAAAATTCAAATCCAAATGGCCGAAGGCCAGTTCGAAGCGCCGTGCAGCCGGATATGAATCCAGTGTGTTACCACTGCGCCAACTCGCAAAATCGAACGCGAGTATATATTGCATTGTCACATGGTTCTGACTTACGTTAATTAAGTTTCTGGTCTATCGTTACTATAAAATCAATTGTAAAATTTGTAAGAAACACACAATAGACAATAAATCAACCTAATAAATACGTGTTACAACGCTTAAAATTAAAATTGGTCGATGAATTGTGCCTTTTTCCTAAATCAGTATTATGGAAAGCAGTTGCACTGTTGCTTGTTAAAAGATAGTAAATAAACATATTGACGTATCTCTTATTCACTGATTTAGAACAGATGACGTAGAATGCGGAGGGTTGTAATTTTGCCGCTATTACAAAAAGTATATGGACTAAGTACAAAATTTGTAAATAAATCTGATCCAAATTATCATTATCAATGAAGTTAATAAATGAGTAAGCCGTGAATATCCTATGCCTACATAACGGTTTCAAATGAAGGGTCGCCCAGCGGACGTCGTCCAGAGCACACCTCTCCAGTAGCGTAGCAGTAATTTATCAGTTGTAAGTGTAACCGGCTTCTCTCTAGAAGCTACATATTTTTACTTTTCAGTGCGTTTTCCCTTCAGTTCATTAAATTTATTGTGTGCTCGCGTTTTTGTTTGATTCATATTCGCGTTAAATATCTGGTTAGTGTATTATTCCGCCGTGTGAATCGCGTCGCGAGAGTCGTCTGTCTTTGTTTTGAAACAGTTACCGTTTGTTTACTCCAGTCAGTCGCCCAGCGGACGTCGTCCAGAGCACACCTCTCCAGTAGCGTAGCAGTAATTTATCATTTGTAAGTGTAACCGGCTTCTCTCTAGAAGCTACATATTTTTACTTTTCAGTGCGTTTTCCCTTCAGTTCATTAAATTTATTGTGTGCTCGCGTTTTTGTTTGATTCATATTCGCGTTAAATATCTGGTTAGTGTATTATTCCGCCGTGTGAATCGCGTTGCGACAGTCGTCTTTGTTTTCTGATTAGAAGCGACATATAGTATTTTGAGTTTCGTCTACACTTTCTCGTCTCAATTTGTAAAGTTATACTGAGCTGTAGTGCGTATTGGATTCACATCCGCGTTCTAACGAACAGTTTAGTTTTCCTTTGAACGCATCGCGACTGTAGTTTTTGTTTTTGTTGGCACTGTAATCATGAATAGGGACTGTGACTGCTGTGTGCGGATGCAGTCTGAGCTGGTGACACTTCGCTCCCAGCTTCAGGCTGTGTTAACCTCGGTTGCACAGTTGGAAGCTGCGATCGATGGGCGTCGTTGTTGTTGGCCGGCGGTGGGTACCGAACGGACTCCCGTCGTCTCCACCGATCGGCCTGCGGCAGCGACATGCCCTGAAACTGCTAGCAGTGAGGCAGACATCCCACCCGTGGTTGCGTGGGAGGTTGCTCCAGTGCGTGGCAGGAGGCGCAAGACATTCCGGGGGACCGATCGTGAGGCCTCCCCGGTTCGTCTTGCGAACAGGTTTGAGGCGCTGTCTGCTCAGGACGACGTTCCTGAGTCGGATGGTGTCTCTCACCCTGTCACCACCCAGCCTGCAAGATCCGGGCTTTCACAGAGGGTGGGTTTACTTGTAGTTGGGAGCTCCAACGTTAGGCGGGTGATGGAGCCCCTTAGAGAGATGGCTGCCAAGGAGGGGAAGAAGGCCAACGTGCACTCCGTGTGCATACCGGGTGGAGTCATTCCAGATGTGGAACGGGTCCTCCCGGATGCCATGAAAGGTACGGGGTGCAGCCAACTGCAGGTGGTGGCTCACGTCGGTACCAATGATGTGTGTCGTTTCGGATCTGAAGAGATCCTCTCAGGTTTCGAGCGGCTAACTGAAGTGGTAAAGACTGTCAGTCTTGCTTGCAAGATGAAAGCAGAGCTCACCATCTGCAGCATAGTTGACAGGACCGACTGTGGACCTCTGGTACAGAGCCGAGTGGAGGGTCTGAATCAGAGGCTCAGACGGTTCTGCGACGGTGTAGGCTGCAGATTCCTTGACTTGCGCCATCGGGTGGTGGGTTTCCGGGTTCCGCTGAATAGCTCAGGAGTCCACTACACGCAGGAAGCGGCTACACGGGTAGCGGGGGCTGTGTGGCGTGGACTGGGCGGTTTTTTAGGATAAAGAGCTTCGGGGAAATAGAAAACGGGCAATCTCAAAGGGTTAAGGTGGATCACAGGAGAAATGTAGATCCGGAAACTATCGGTATAACAGTTGTAAATTGTCGTAGCTGTGTCGGGAAAGTTCCAGAACTGCAAGCGTTAATAGAAAGCACCGAAACACACATCATTATAGGCAGCGAAAGTTGGCTCAAGCCGGAAATAAGTTCAGAAGAAGTATTTTCAAAAGATCTAACGGTATTCAGAAAGGATAGATTAAACAAAATAGGTGGGGGCGTGTTTGTCGCCGTCAAAAATAGTATTTCATGTAGCGAAGTTGAAGTTGATAGTTCGTGCGAGCTATTATGGGTAGAGGTTGTTCCCGAAAATCGTAAGAAGTTAATAATCGGTTCCTTTTACCGGCCTCCCGACTCTGACGATACAATAGCAGAAAGGTTCAAAGAAAACCTGAGTCTAATTACAAAAACGTACCCGACTCACACGATAATAGTAGGTGGTGATTTTAATTTACCCTCGATCTGTTGGCGAAATTTTATTTTCAAATCAGGAGGTAGGCATAAAACATCGTCCGAAATTGTACCCAACGCATTCTCTGAGAATTACTTCGAACAATTAGTTCATGAGCCAACTAGAATTGTAAATGGATGTGAAAACACACTTGATCTCTTAGCAACAAATAATCCTGAGCTCATAATGAGCATCAAAACGGATACAGGTATTAGTGAACACAGAGCTGTAGTAGCGAAATTGAATATCGAAAGTCCCAAAGTTACCAAAAATAAACGCAAAGTATATTTGTTCAGGAAAGCAGATAGAAACAAAATACATTGCTTCTTGAAAGACAGCTTCCACTCGTTTCTAACACTAAACGTAGGTGTAGACCAGATGTGGCTCAAATTCAAAGAAGTGGTATCGACAGCAATTGAAAGTTTTATACCTAATAAATTAATAAAAGAAGGAGGCGATCCCCCTTGGTACACAAAACAGGTTAGGACACTGTTGCAAAAGCAAAGGAAACGGCATACTAAATTTAAACGAACACGAAATCCCCAGGATTTGCGATTGTACTCAGAAGCTCGAAATTTAGCGAGGATTTCAATGCGAGATGCCTACAACATTTATCACAACGAAACTCTTTCTCGTAATTTGACTGAAAACCCAAAGAGATTTTGGTCATATGTTAAATATACTCGGGGAAAGTCACAAACAATACCTTGATTTCCAGAAAGCTTTTGACACCGTACCTCACAAACGGCTTTTAATCAAATTGCGTGGTTATGGTATATCGCCCCAAATTTGCAATTGGATAGGGGATTTCTTGTCAGAGAGGACACAGTTCGTAGTAATCGATGGTAAGGCATCGACTAAAACTGAGGTGATATCGGGCGTTCCACAAGGTAGTGTTATTGGTCCTCTGCTATTCCTTATTTACATAAACGATTTAGGGGAAAATCTAAGTAGCTCTCTTAGGTTGTTTGCAGATGACGCCGTCATTTACCGTCTAGTAAAATCATCTGAAGATCAAAACCAACTGCAGAACGATCTGAATAAGATATCAGTATGGTGTAAAAATTGGCAATTGACTCTAAATAATGAGAAGTGTGAAGTCGTCCACATGAGTACGAAAAGAAATCCGTTAAACTTTGTTTACAACATAAATCAATCAAATGTGAACGCTGTAAACTCCACAAAATACCTAGGAATCACTATTACTTCAGACTTAAACTGGAAAGAACACGTAGATAATATCGTGGGAAAGGCGAACCAGAGACTGCGTTTTATTGGCAGAATCCTTAAAAGATGCAACAGAACTACTAAAGAAACTGCATACACTGCGCTTGTCCGTCCATTTTTGGAGTATTGCAGTCCAGTGTGGGATCCTTATCAGGTGGGTTTGACGGAGGACATCGAAAGAGTCCAAAGAAGGGCAGCTCGTTTCGTATTGTCACGATACAGGGGAGACAGCGTTACGGAAATGATACAGGATCTGGGTTGGGAATCATTACAACAACGGCGCTTATCGCTGAGGCGTGGGTTACTTGCGAAACTCCAATCGCCAACATTCTCCTCCGAATGCGAAAATATATTGTTGACTCCCACTTACATAGGTAGAAATGATCATCAGAATAAAATAAGAGAAATCAGAGCTCGAACAGAGAGATTCAGGTGTTCTTTCTTCCCGCGCGCTATTCGAGAATGGAATGGGAGATAAATAGTATAATTGTGGTTCGATGAACCCTCTGCCAGGCACTTAAATGTGATTTGCAGAGTATCCCATGTAGATGTAGATGTAGATGTAGATGTAGAAGGGTGTTAAAAGAAGTGTTCTACATTTTGAGAGGAAGTTTTGCGGATGAAACAAGACAAAAATGATCGTTATACATTACATCTAACACGCTTATGTTAATGGATATGAGAACTTGTTGATCTTCAATACTGTTAAACATACTGAATAAACAAATGTAACGGTAATAAAAAATACAAATTCAAAGCTCAACTTGAAATAAAAACTAGTGGTACTAACAATAATAAAGCACAGCAGTTCATCCACTTCACGAGGAGAATTATAGGGAAAATTAAGGAGGCGAACAGCAAGAACAAACTATTTATGGTTTCGAACAATATTCGTACAAGTAAATATACCAATGGTAAATATACTACCGCCTCCTGCGAAATGATGTGGAATAAATTTTTCTATCGACGTGAGCTCTGGGACCGGCAGAGTCAAAGTATGATCCATCTAGAGACAATGGAAAATGTAATGCTACTTGCAGAGAAAAATATATCTCATTATTTTGTGAGAAGTAAAGGCGAATATAAGCCTGAAAAAATATAAATACAGAAGAAAAATAAAATTAATAGGCAGGTTTCTTAATTATGACTTCTTTCTTCAACATATAATTACATCTCTTCTCCACAGAGGACCGGCTACGCCGGCCGCGGTGGCCGCGGGGACTGAGGCGCTTCAGTCACGGTCTGCACGGCCATTACGGTTGGGGGTTCGAATCCCCCGTCGGGCATGGATAATTTTGCCGTCATTAGTATCAGGTAGTTCGTAAGTAGTTTGTAAGTTTAGGGACTGATGACCCCGTAGTTAAGTCCCATAAGCTTAACAAACTTTGAACATTTTTTGAGGACCGGCTACCCGCGCCGAACTGTACTATCAAAAAGAACCGTCCGCTTCTCTGTCTTTCGTGGAGATATTTCAGATGGAAGTAATCAAACTGTTTGGTTTATAGTACAATTTCACTTTTTGCGGATGCAATTACTTTACAAATAATACATCGAATAAATTGATTAATTGGAAGGGAAACTAATTATTACAATTTTGGAAAAAAGTAGTCGTTTTGCACTTTACTTCAAAAGAAACTCCCCCCGGAAGATGATGAGGGTAAGTCATCTGTTCATCATCTTTTTTCAATGCTGTTGTCTGCTTTCGGACTGAAGCCTTATTTAGAATGGTTTTGATAGCGCAGCATGGCTAAAAGCCAATTAGCATGCTGCATGCTGTTTGTAGGATGAGGGTATTGTGGAATGCCCAAGAAGTTTTGCTATTGCTTGGCAGTATTTCTTACGACGCTAGACAACTCTGATCGTTTCCTCATTTCCAGCATTCGAGGTATTTTCCAATATTCTTGAGGATATGAGTTTAGTCATTGAATTAATATGACTCTGTTATGCTGAATTAAATTTTCGACCGCAGGAAGGTCGACCCCTGTTTAAGTTGCAAACAATTTTGTGTTTTATGTCGGGACTGTCTGTGTTAACTGCCAACAAATGTCATACAACTGAACCAGAACTCTCATTTTTGCTTGGTGGCGCCGTTCTCGTCTCCTGCTCTACAGCAAGCATAGTTGATTAGTGATATATCGTTGTACTAGTGATGTGTGTGACTTCAGGTCTATTTTTCTCCTCTAAAAATTTCCTAAACAGTATTCAGCAACGAAATACCAAAACTCATTGCAGTGTGTCAACCAAGAAATCGGCGTTTACTATTGTTATTGTAATCGTTATCATTATTACCGTCATTATTATCATTAATTCAGTTGCAAAAGCGTTCTTTTCCATGTGGCCAAGAGACCACAAAAAATGTGTGGTTTTACGGAAGATACGACAATATGAGCAAGTAGGCAAAAAGTTTGCAATAATTTCTGTTGATTTATCATCGTGACGACAGATACTAAGCAACAACACATGCAAGTCGTGGGTGGCATAATTCGAAGAATCCATCAGACACATGGGTTCGGATTCTCATCAACATTTGTTGGCCCAACAAGGCTGTAAAACTGCGAAATAAATATGCTGGTTAGTAGTGTGTGGATTATATGCATATGTTTGCAGATAAAAACCCTCAGAATTGCACATATCTCAAATATGCAGTTTAGTTTCTGTGTTCATGGCCGTAATTTTAAATATCCTGTCTTCTGAATCTCCATATGAAATAATTACTGTGTTGCACACATAATCAGTTAACTATGTTTCTTTTGGCTTTCAAACAAACCAAAACCTGAAATTTAACTTGTACGATCGTAAGACTGCATTTTGAAACGCAGTCACTTTCAATATGCGAAGTTCTTCGTGACGGTTAGGGCAACGTTGATTTACAGTAGCGTTCCATGAAAAATAAAAAAAAATAGATTTTGTCGAAATCTAACAAAGTAATTGTTTTAGTCAAATGTTTGTAAATCTATCGGACAAAATTGCTATTGTTTTAGTCTTTTTTTTAGGGGTGGGGGTGAAACTGAAATCGTGATGGAAGGTTACTTATCTCAGTCTTTGACCTGCCGTATGTTGCAGGAAAAATATCAGTATGAAATTTACTGAAATTATATCATAATGCTGTTAAGCTTCAAAAAATATGAACGCTGGCATCAATGGACGAATTAAATAGCTGCATCCTAAAGTGTGAATTAACCAAACTCCGCGACTCCCCTCTAGAAGCTCACATGAGACGAGCGCGTATTCGCGTCGCTTATCGCTACACAGGTCTTCCTAGTACAGCTAAGAACTAGCAACATCGTTGCTAATATTTGGCAACACTGTGACAGTGTAGTTACATCCGCAAGTGGTACTGAATTGTCTCGCTAAGTTCACTTGACATTCCTCTTCTACTTTCATGACTCGTGCTGTATAATGCCCATGTGATGTGAGAGACAGAAATTTAACTTTTGCACTCAAGGAACGCTGTTATTCTCATAGTGACTTTCAGCATATCTTTCGCGATGGGTTAGAGGCTTAGTTTTGAATATGTAAGAGACTGAGGGCACAAGGCGCCAGCGCGTGTTTGGTCGTGTGGTTCTGCTTGTGTCTCGCGATGCAACTGTGGTGAGTCGGCAGTTCTAATCCTGGTTGGAGACAGTGCGTTTGGCAGTGGTATTTCTTTTTACTCTCTTTTATTTTACTTTATACGCTGCAGATTGCAACAAGAAACTCTTTAATGGAATCAGAAGAAAAGCTTTATATAATAAGGCATTCAGAAAGGTCGACTCAAAATTACGGAAACGGTGTTAGATGTCTTCTTTGCTTCACCATACAAACGCCTTTGAAGGAATTCCAATTGACCTCCCTTGATACGAATTTTTATTATTCCCTTAGGACTCAAATGCTAGGAAGTGAACATAATGATTAATATAGTACATTCATGCAAAATATCTCCTGTAGAAATGAGACATGAAGACACGAATCTTGCAGTGTGCCTGTGTTGCCTTAAAACGTGCGCTGAAACGTATTGACATAATTTAGCTCATACATTTACCATAAGGAATCAAAGACACTAAACATTGTAGAGCAGTTACGCACTGTGTCTTAATGAAAACATATGAAGTGATGACAATAACAAATTACATGAAAGGCTTTTCTGAAAGGAAAAGGATCGCGATTTAAACCACAAATAAGTGTTAACCATCGTAGAGTGCCATTTGATTGGATCAATGACCATGACAATGTTTTATCTCTCTAATGTATTATGTATTAGTGTAATAATATGCTTATCATTCAAAATGGGTGGTCTGCTCCGTTGATATCGTGTCTGAAATACACATCGCAACACTACAGCATTTTACATATGCAGGGCGATGAGCGGCAGCACGCGCTGTGGGCAGAGGGCGAGGCAGCGCTGTGTAGCGCCGCCACCGCTGCTGCCGGCGAGTGGGCCGCGGAGAACCCTGCCGCGGAAAACCCTGCCAAGTGCTGCGGCCAGAGGCAGAGATGTTATTGGGCCGGAATGTTATTACCAGTGTACCAAAAAATGAAATACTTTACGCATATGCTCCCCTTACACATGTGGCATCCGTATGCACGAGGGACGTGAAATTAAAATTTTTGTCAACAGCCGGTTTCGATCACTGATACTTTCACGTACAAGTTACGCACTTTACAGCGACACCACAGAGGTAGCTCACCTACAGTTCTTCTGACAGCACACAAGCAGTACTATATGAACTTTCGCAGTCAACAGTGTTGCCAGATTGTGCAGATAGCCGGACTTGGAGCGAATCAGCGCGGCCACGTTTATTGTCCCATGTCGCGATCGGCTCGGACTTAGGCTCAGCGGCGGCCGGCCGGCGGCCATGTTTTTTGTCAAAGATTGTACCTGCTCTTAATCTACATCTACACACATATTCCGCAATCCACCCAAATGTGCGTGGTGGAGGGTACTCAGTACCGTTTCTAGTTACTTCTTTTCCTGCACCTCTCCCATATAGAACCAGGGAAAAACATATGTGTTTATGCATATAATCCTATCTTTGTGGTCTTTACGTGAAATGTATGTTGGCGGCAGTAGAATCGTTCTGCTGTCCGCCTCAAGTCCGGCCCTCTCAATTTCTTCAACAGTGTTTCACGAAAAGAACGTAGCCTTCCCTCCAGCGACTGCCATTTGATTTCCCGCAGCATTTTAGTAACATTCGCTCATTGATCGAACCTACCAGCAACAACCTAGCCTGCCGCCTCTGAATTGATTCTATGTCTTCCTTTAAACAGATCTGGTGGGAATCTGAAAAAAAAAACCTCAAGACCGTCTTCGCCGCGATTATTCTTATATGCTCATTCCGTTGAATATCGCTGTGCAGCGTTACGCCTAGATATTAAATTGACGCTACTCTGTCAAGCAGCACACTACCAATGCCTTATCCGAACATTATGGGATCGTTTCTCCCACTCGTCTACATCACCTTAAAGTTTTCTAGATTTAGAGCTAGCTGCTATTCTTCACACCACCTAGAAATTTGGTTCAAGTCATCCTGCACCCTACTACAGTCATTCAATGACGACACACTTTTGTATAGCACAACATCATCAGCGAACATCCGCGGATTGCAACTCACTCTGTCTGTCAGATCAGTTACGTAGATAGAAAATAATAGCGGTTCTAACCCTTCGCTGGGGCACTCCTGACAATACATACTTTCTAATGAAAAGTTTCCGTCGAAGAGACGTACTGGGTTTCTATTAGTTGTCTTCGAGTCGCTCACATATGTCGGTACCTATCCCATATGCTCGTACATGCGTTAGCAGTATGCAGTGCGATATCGTGTTAAACGACTTTCAAAGATTGAGAAATTTCAGTTTTGCCCTTCAGCCATAGCTCGCAAGATGTCATGAGAGAAAAGGACAAGCTGAGTTTCGTACGATCGGTACTACCTAAAGCCGTGGTGACACACGTCTTAAGGAAATTTACCATATTAGAAATCAGAATATGCTCAAGAATCTAATGGATTTTCAGACGAACAAAGAAATGAAGATTAGTGTTAAACGTCTCGTTGAGAATTTCATTAGAGGTGCAACACAATCTTGGGTACATTTTGAGAAAAATGGAGAAGGAAATAGGTCATGCCGTGTTTAAGGGACGTCATGGAAAACTCAGATCTGAACGGGGGGGGGGGGCGGATTTGGATTTGGATAGTCGTGTGTGGATTATCAGAATAATTCATCACGTTAATGATTTCTTGGTACGGTTCCACGTCCTGAAATACCCGGAAATCATATATTGCCCTGATTGTGGTCATTGTAGCCTACGCCATTACAAAGAATAATAATTAACCGCAAATTAATGTTGTAACATAATTATGAACAATTATCAAAAAGGTGTTTTCCAATAACCGACAGTTTTACAGTGAGTGACAGGATTGTATTAGTAATGTTAATGGCGTCGCAGAATACTACTTTTTATTCGCATGTGCTTTCTGCATTCTATTTGGATGCTTTTGTAAGTAACTATAGTTCGTATCAACAACTCTGTGTTTCCATTGGAGCTCTGAGCTATTTTTGGCGCCATTTTCTCTTTATCAGAATCAGTTAGGTTCAAATGTTCAAATGTCTGTAAATCTATCAGACCAAACTGCGTGGTCATCAGTCCGTAGCTTACAAACAACTTAAACCTAGGTAAACTAACCTACGGACATACACACACACCCATGCCCCAGGGAGGACTCGAACCTCCACGACGAGCAACCGCGCGCTCCGCAGCGAGGTGCTTTAGACCGCTCGGCTACTCCACCGGGGCAATCAGTTAGGCACATGACTCCTGTACATTCATACCTTCCAAGACGCATGCATCTTTTTGTTTCTTTTTCTCGCTCACACTGTTGAGCTTGATATCTCAACATGATGTAAGTTTCAATTATATTATCATGTTTGTTTTATCTTTTTCCTGTATTGAATCTATATGTACTTATATGTACTTATATGTCATCTGGAATTTTGGTCTATGGTTCAAGCCATTTGTAGTACATTCCTATCTAAGTGCCAAATCTGTCTGTAGTAGTTCAGTTCGTCGCCAACACAATGCGCGAGCTGTATGTTCACGGAAGCACCAAATTGTGAATTATGATCTAAGTGCTTTGTGCGCGCAAACATCCTTATCGTATTCTTAGCTTCATTCTTGTTTTGTTTTGAGGTTGTGTTTACTTGAAGTTACGTGAAGTAACAGTGTGTCAAATATTGTTTTAATTAGTTTATTTATTGTTTTATAATGAATGAAATTGTCAGATGTCGGAAGAAGGGAGAAGGAATTATTTCAGAAGAAAAGAAGAAACTAAGGAGCAGTGGGCAGGAATATACTACTGAAAAGAATATTGTGGTTCCAGGCAAGTACAGTTACCTCAAAATGAGAAATGTAAATACGACTGGAAAAGTATGTCCCTGCCCAAAAGCTACCACTGTTTGAGGATTTTTACAAAGCTGATTTTTGCAAGCAATGAAACCACTTCTTAGGCCTAACTACTGTTAAAGCAGTAAACAGGAGGCGCCATGGGCAATACAGTAATCATAATGAAAGTAGGCGACTGGTTACTATTGTTTAAGTATTTCCTCATGGGAAAGGCAAAATTTTCCAGAACTGCCGGTCATCTATTAAGGATATATTTTCTTTAGTGACAAGAAGAGTGCAATTGTTAACGGATAAAAATAAAAATGACAGGTAATCTTATGTACATTGAGAAAAGGGTTAACAAGTCTGTCCCCCGTAAATATACCGTAGAAGGTGAGAAACTAGTGTGTAATCATGTAAACTCGATTCCACGAGAGGTAGTTGACTATGGGCGAAAAAAGTCTGAAAAAGAGTACCTACAACAAGACCTTTACCAGGACATACAAGGCATTTAAGGTATCCAGATATCCACATCATTGTGATTCTAATACGACACTTTCGCCGGCCAAGGTGGCCGAGGGGACTGCGGCGTGCCAGTCACGGTCTTCACGGCCACTACGGTCGGGGTTCGAATCCCCCCTCGGGCATGGATATTTGTGCCGTCCTTAGTGTTAGCTAGTTCATAAGTAGTTTGTAAATTTAGGGACTGATGACCCCGTAGTTAAGTACCATAAACTGTACTAATATTTGAACATTTGAACGACACTTACACAAACATTTTCCCAAACTCTGCTTTCAAATGCTTAGAACTTATATTTGCGCATCATGTGATATGTTAGCGTCAAAAACTGCACGAAGAAACGGAATCAAAGCCAACTAATGTGCACCATGAGAAAGCAGAGCCTACCTGACAAACATCGTAAAGGCCTAAAACTATATCATACCTCTAAGCATCCTTTATTATGAAAACATTTTTCGCACTTAGATTACTATGTTAACCACATGGTACGTAGATCATTAATTGCATTTCATGTTGTGTACAGTGATTTGTTTTCATTTTAAGATTTAAAAAATATAAAACTGTAAAATGAAATGAGATTTAATAAAGATATCATTTATATAATGAGTATTTAGGCCTGATTTAAATGATTTTGTTTGAAATGATTAATGGATTCAGAAGTTGGTCCCGTGAAGAAAACATCATTATCTAAAAACTTTGAAAAGGACGCTTAGATCACAGATTACGTCAGGTGTTCATATAGTGTAGAGACGTTTTTTTAGCACTGACAGCGTAATAGAAAGGGATTGTAACGAGGTAGTGTTTCGTTCCCATATTGTGGCCTAAGTGGTATATGGAAGGCACCTCAATGTTCAGAACACTGAATACTTAGGATGCGGCTCCCAAACCAGAGGCACCATAAGTATCGGTCGGGGAAGAAGACCTGTAGAAGACCACGCATTTTAAGTACCTGGGGTCCGTTTTCACCTCAGACTGTGACACAACTTTCGGTACTCGGACGAGAGTGAATTTTGGGTCAAGTGGAGACAGGTCACTGGAGTGCTCTGTGATAAAAAGATGCCTCAACGTCTAAAGGCCAAAGTTTACAAAACCATTGTACGTCCAGCAGCAATCTATGGGACTGAGTGTCGCCCTCTGACGAAACAGCAGGAGCAAATGCTTCCTGCGATGGAAATGAATATGCTTCGTTGGTCCATGGGGACGATCCGATGTGACCATGTAAAGAATACAGAAGTCCGGCAAAAGTTTGGTGTGACGCCCATCACAGACAAACTGAGGGAAAACCATCTCCGCTAGTACGGCCACGTCAGAAGAAAGGAGGACAACTCGGTTGCGAAGACAGCACTCCACATCAACCCAGGAGGAACAAGACCACGAGGGAGACCGGCAAAGAGATGGACTGACAACATCAGGGCTGACCTGGATGCTGTTCGTTTAAAGCAAGAAGATGTCAACGACCGAAAAAATGCAGGAGACGCAGCAACGTAGCAGACCCTGCAAGTCGGGATTAATGCTTGGAAAGAGAGAGAGAGAGTATAGAAGGCCATAGAAGACCACGTCTTCACATTTAAAAGTTCTTTGCTAAGTAGTTTACAAATTAAATTATTAGAAAAAATTTTCAAAATCTCTTTTATTTTTTGTCACTGAAGAGCATTTACTTGATTGGAATATGACGTATTTGTAGCGGGTTTCACTGCAGCGTGGGTCCACCTGCAGACGTTCGACAGAGTTCCATTAGCGGGATAGGTAGCGCGGCCGCTGGTAGGGGATTAGCAGCAACTCTAGCGCCGAGGAACTTGTGGCCGCCACGTGCAGCCGTTAACGAGCAGGAGTGTGGACTCTGCCGCTAATAGACTCCGCGGACGACCAATATTGACCACACTTGACGTACAATAGGAGCGCGTCACGAGGGGCGCGCCGGGCTTCCGACTAGGCTGTTGTCAAACATGGCGCCAAGTAGCGCTCACCTGGTCCCCACTAATTTCACTACTGCACACAATGGCTAGGGATTTCACCTAACTTTTACTTCGTGTTTCCGTAACAGCATGAAAAAATTAACAGGACGTAGATATTGCGCCACTGAACAACTTGGGACAGCGAACCTGGGGTCTGAGTATGGGAATAAACTTTTCTACCGCTTTATCTCCTCACTTTACGGCTTATCCTAGAAGATAGGTTAAGAGAAGGAGAACCTACTTATCTAGATTTTGTAGATTTAGAGAAGGCTCTTGCCAGTGTTCATTGGAATAAACTCTTTCAAGTTCTCAAGCAAGCAGGAGTAAAATATAGGGAGTGTACTGTTATTTACAACTTATACAAAAACCACACAGCGGTTGTTGGTGTTGAAGGGCATGAAAAGGATGCAGCGGTTGGAAAGGGAGTTAGACAGGGTTGTAGCCTTTCTCCAATGTTATTCAATTTGTACATTGAGCAAGCTATAAAGGAAAGCAAGAAGAAATTGTGGAGAAGGAATTGTTCAAGGTGAAGAATTAAAAACGTTGCTTTTTCCCGACGACATAGTAATACTGTCAGAGACAGCTGAGGACCTGGAAGAGCAGTTAAACGGAATGGACAGTGTGCCGAAAGGTGCATATAAGATGAACATTAACAAGAACCAGACAAGGGTAATGGAGTGCAGTTTAAGAAAATCAGGTGATGCTGAAAGGAGGTAGATGAGTTTTGTTACTTGGGCAGTAAAATAACAAACGATGGTTGCAGTACAGAGGATATAAAATGCAGAATTGCTAAGGGTAGAAAAGTGTTCTTGAAAAAGAGAAATTTGTTAACATCGAATATTGATTTAAGCCTAAGGAAATCATTTCTGAACCCATTTGTGTGGAGTGTTGCCTTGTATATGTGTGAAACGTAGACAATAAACAGTGCGGACAGGAAGAGGATAGAGGCCTTTGAAATGTGGTGTTACAGAAGAATGATGAAGATTAGATGGGTCGATCGCGTAACTAATGAGGAGGTACTGAACAGAATTTGGGAGAAAAGGAATTTCTGGTATACCTTGACTAAAAGAAGAGATCGATTGGTAGGACACATTCTTAGACATTAAGGAATTGTGTATTTAGCGTTGGAGGGAAGTGTGTGGGGTATAAACCACAGAGGAAGACCAAGAGATGGATACAGTAAGCAGATTCAGACAGGTGAAGCTTGCCGTTCTTATGTGAAGAGGCTTACTCAGGATAGGGTATTGTGGAGAGCTCTATCAAACCAGTTTCCGGGATGAAGACCACAACAACAACACCAACATCTCGCATTACTGTATTCCATCTTATTTACAATAACATGCGTACAAGTTTACGCGTGCTGTGCTGCTTATTTACATGTACATTCTTCATTTCCAGCAAGGAAACAAGGAGAACATGTTGGTTACTATGAAGTCAAGATGCGTTTGTTTGTTTACTCCATTTGATTGGAAGGGGAGGTCCTATTCCATGACATGTGACATCACCCAACTTTAATGTTCAAATGTTTGTAAAGCTTATGAGACTTAACTGCGCGGTCATCAGTCCGTAAACTTACATAACACTTATGAACTAAAACTAAAGACAAATCAAACATCCATGCCTGAGACAGAGGATTCGAACCTCTGATGCGGGAGGCCGCGCAATCCGCAACGTGGCGCTCCATACCGCTCGGCTACTACCGCGCGGCCAACTTGAATGCCATTTTATGATTTTCTATGAGGATACCTGGAGTCATTTATGCACGATACCCCACTGGATACGGATATGACGGTTAACTGAAGCACGTGATACCACCAGTCAGCTTTGATTGCTGACAATATCGTGTTGTGTGGTTAGACTCAAAGCTTGAATATATATATATATATATCCCTCTTTTTTTCCTCGAATGTGACACTATTTTTTTCCAATACGACTTGATTAGTTTATGTTCACCGATTCACTTACCACGCGAACCGCAGCAAAGATACTTTCCTTTTTAATTTTCTTCTGCGCGATCTATCGCCATTACGAATGATGAACGTTTCAGATAATTTTTTTTAAATTAAAACGTACGGCGTCTAGGTGGATGGGTGAACATAGATTAATCAGTTTGATTTGTAAGCGTAGGTTTTCGCGTCCTTCTTCACAATCAATATAATTTTTCAGGTATGAGACCGCATGTGCCCGACATTTCGGCCACTTGCAACACGGGCCGAAACCTCAAGCAGATTATTAAAGTGCTCTCTCACTCCCAGAAAAATTTATTTATTGTGACCAGTTGATATCGTAAAAGTAATGTCACATTCTTAGCAAAAGGAAAAGACAAAGTTTACGTTCTTGTAATGTGATTCGAAACACACAAGGGATATCAGTCGGGTTTTGTCAGAAACTTGTTCGACGATGGCCTACATGCATTGAGGCTAGTGGCTGTCAATTTCAGCATTGTTTAAAGATTATTACAGTATTTTCGTTCCTTCTGTCAGTGATCATATTTGCTTTTACTATAATTAATGTAAACAAAAAAGTATTTAGTAATGGGATTGTACTGAAATTATCTCGTTAAGCTGGCTTCTTCCACCACAGGTTCCCTATGGAGCAGGATGGCAACACATTGGACTCGCATTCGGGAGCACAGCGGTTCAATCCCGTCTCGGTTCAGGTTTTCCGTGATCTCTCTAAATCATTCCAGGGAGTCTTTCCTTTCAAAGAGTATGGCAGAGTTCTTTCCCCCCATCCATGACAAAACTATCTATGTGATCTATCTCTTTTGACCACGTAGTCTACGGGGCGTTAATCTTCCTTCGTTCCGATATTTTGGACCTCACGGAAAGACCCTGTTTCTGCGAGTTAACTTTCAATGACAACCGCTTCAGTAGGCGTCCTGGCAATGAATGTAACAGTAGATATTGGACACTCACCGAAAAATAACAGTGGAGCAGAGGGGCAACATAAAGTTGTATACAAGATATGCATTCACGGCTATGGCTATTCATCAGCTGTACAATTTAATAATTAAAAACCGTGATTTACCCGGGTATTTAATTATTTATTAAAGGTTTGAGTCACTACTTCTCCTATCCCTTCTCTCTTTATTCATCTCCTTTTTTCTAATAACATGTTGTGTTTATCAGATAATATGTAAGACATAAGGCTGCCTTGCGTCTTGTTGTTGTGGTCTTTGGTTTGATGCATCTCTCCACAATACCCTATCCTGAGCAAGCCTCTTCAACTCCACATAAGAACGGCAACCTACATCTGAATCTGCTTACTGTATCCATCTCTTGGTCTTCCTACGAGGTTTTTTGTTTTTACCCCATACACTTCCCTCCAATGCTAAATTCAAAATTCCTTGATGTCTAAGAATGTGTCCTACCAATCGATCCCTTATTTTAGTCAATGTATGCCAGAAATTCCTTTCCTCTCCAATTCTGTTCAGTATTTCCTCATTAGTTACGCGATCCACCCACCTAATCTTCAGCATTCTTCTGTAACACCACAGTAAAAATGACTCTATCCTCTTCCCGTCCGCACTGTTTATCGTCCATGTTTCACTCCCATACAAGGCAACATTCTTTTGTATCCCATCCTCTTCGCCACTTTTGTGTCTCGTTTCCGTCGCAGGTGTCGGTGGCCGAGTAGGAAGACCGACACAGGAATGGATGCACGCTTGTGCAGGTACGGAGGTGAGCAGCCAGTGGGACAGCAGAAACTAGAAACACTAAATTAGAACGAGATATATATTGCACAGAATTTATACAATACTTAACTTTTACATAGCTCAGTACTGCAGAATAATGATACATAGTTGTGGCTAGAGGCCTGCCTAGTGCCTAACCGATAGCAAAGTCTTCACTGGTGCCTGTCTGATTCCGAAGTCTTCACTGGTTCCTATATCAGTCCCAAGTGAACGAGGTCGTTCAGTGGTGGCCATGAGCGGAGTAGTAGCAGAGGGCGCTCGTGGCTGACGTCGTGCCTTCAGAAAGGACTTCCTTAGGCTTAAATCAGTATTCGATGTTAACAAATTTCTCTTTTTCAAGAACGCTTTTTCACCCAATGCGAGATGCCTACAACATTTATCACAACGAAACTCTTTCTCGTAATTTGACTGAAAACCCAAAGAAATTTTGGTCATATGTTAAATATACTCGGGGAAAGTCACAAACAATACCTTCACTACGTGATAGTAATGGCGATCCTGCCGATGACAGCGCTACTAAAGCAGAATTACTAAACATAGCTTTTAGAAACTCATTCACCAAAGAAGACGAAACCAATATTCCAGATTTCGAATTACGAACAGATACCGTAATGACTAACATATTAGTAGATATCATCGGAGTAGTGCAGCAACTAAAATCACTTAATAAGAACAAGTCTTCTGGTCCGGATTGCATACCCATTAGATTTTTATCTGATTATGCTGAAGCGATAGCTCCTTATTTAACAGTCATATACAACCGCTCTCTCATAGAAGGATCTGTACCAAAAGATTGGAAAGTTGCACAGGTCACACCTATACTCAAGAAAGGCAGTAGGAGTAACCCACTAAACTACAGGCCTATTTCATTGACGTCAATTTGCAGCAGGGTTTTGGAACATATCCTGTATTCAAATATTATGAATTATCTCGAACAGAACGATCTATTGACACAAGGTCAACACGGATTTAGAAAATATCGTTCATGCGAAACACAACTAGCTCTATATTCACACGAAGTGATGGGTGCTATCGACAAAGGTTCGCAAATCGATTCCGTATTTCTTGATTTCCAGAAAGCTTACAAACGTACCTCACAAACGGTTTTTAATCAAATTGCGTGGTTATGGTATATCGCCCCAAATTTGCAATTGGATAGGGGATTTCTTGTCAGAGAGGACACAGTTCGTAGTAATCGATGGTAAGGCATCGACTAAAACAGAGGTGATATCGGGCATCCCACATGGTAGTGTTATTGGTCCTCTGCTATTCCTTATTCACATAAATGATTTAGGGGAAAATCTAAGTAGCTCTCTTAGGTTGTTTGCAGATGACGCCGTCATTTACCGTCTAGTAAAATCATCTGAAGATCAAAACCAAATGCAGAACGATCTGAGTAAGATATCAGTTTGGTGTAAAAATTGGCAGTTGACTCTAAATAATGAGAAGTGTGAAGTCGTCCACATGAGTACGAAAAGAAATCCGTTAAACTTTGTTTACAACATAAATCAATCAAATGTGAAGGCCGTAAACTCCACAAAATACCTAGGAATCACTATTACTTCAGACTTAAACTGGAAAGAACACGTAGATAATATCGTGGGAAAGGCGAACCAGAGACTGCGTTTTATTGGCAGAACCCTTAAAAGATGCAACAGAACTACTAAAGAAACTGCATACACTGCGCTTGTCCGTCCATTTTTGGAGTATTGCAGCCCAGTGTGGGATCCTTATCAGGTGGGTTTGACGGAGGACATCGAAAGAGTCCAAAGAAGGGCAGCTCGTTTCGTATTGTCACGATACAGGGGATACAGGATCTGGGATGGGAATCATTACAACAGCGGCGCTTATCGCTGAGGCGTGGGTTACTTGCGAAACTCCAATCGCCAACATTCTCCTCCGAATGCAAAAATATATTGTTGACTCCCACTTACATAGGTAGAAATGATCATCAGAATAAAATAAGAGAAATCAGAGCTCGAACAGAGAGATTCAGGTGTTCTTTCTTCCCGAGCGCTATTCGAGAATGGTATGGGAGATAAATAGTATAATTGTGGTTCGATGAACCCTCTGCCAGGCACTTAAATGTGATTTGCAGAGTATCCCATGTAGATGTAGATGTAGATTCTGCATTTTATATCCTCTGTACTGCGACAATCATTTGTTACTTTACTGCCCAAGTAACAAAACTCATCTACCTCCTTTATTGTTTCGTTACCTAATCTAATTCCATAAGCATCACCTGATTTTCTTAGACTGCACTCCATTACCCTAAAGATACAAAATTATAAATGAAGCAACGCCGCGCGGGAGTAGCCGAACGGTCTGTAGCGCAACGTTACGGACCGCCTGGTTTCCCGCGTCGGAGGTTCGAATCCACACTCGGGCATTGATGTGTATATTGTCCTTAGGTTAGTAAAACTTAGTTTAATTATTTTGTAAGACTAGGGACTGATGACCAATGTAGTTTTTATAAAAAAATAAATGCAGCTTACGAACAAAGAAAGAGAGTAAAAAAAAATACAAATGAAATGTAACGTTCATACATTCATTGAATTCACAGCTTTACTATAAACAATATTTCTTGCTACTTGTCCAGGATCGAATATGAATGATTTTTGTGGTGAGCCCACCCCTGAGAAAACGACATGAAGTTGTCCTTTTGAGACACTGACACGTCAAATCCACTCCGCAGTATTCAATAGATTGTTTTGTGATTTATTAATCGTAATCGTCTCACTGGAAACTTCAGTCTCTGGAAGTTAAAAGCGAAATCTGTCAGAAATGTAGCGAAAATGAATAACGGATTTTCCAAATTTACCAAGAACAAAAAAAAAAAAAAAAAAAAATGTATCTATTTAAAAAAGCTGATAAAATGCGATTAACGTTTTCTTGAGTCATTCGAAACAGACAATGTTAGCATTGACCAGATGTGGCTTACGGTCAAAGAAATAATATCGACAAATATTGACAGATTTATACACAACAAATTAAGAAAAGAGGGGTCTGACCCGCCTTGGTACACAAAACAGATTGTATCACCCTTACAAAAGCAAAGGAAAAAGTATGCCAAATTTAAACGGACACAAAATCTTCAAGACTGGCAGTCTTTTACAGAAACTCGAAATTTAACTCCAACCTCAATGTGAGAAGATTATAACAAATTCCACATCAAAAGCTTCTCACGTAATTTATTAGAGATTCCTAAAATATTCTGATCGTATGTAAAGTATACTAAGCGATAGTAACGGTAATGCTTCTGATGATAGTTCTGCCAAAGCAGAATTGATTAACACAGCTCTCCGAAATTCCTTCACGAAAGAAGACAATGCAAATACTCCAGAATTCGTATCAACAACTGCTGCCAGCGTAATTTGGAAGCTGATATCCCTGGTGTATTGAAGTAACTTAAATCACTTAACAAAAGTAAGTCTCCCGCTGCTGATTCTATACCAAATTTTCAAATGTTTGTTAAGCTTAAGGGACTTAACTACGGGGTCATCAGTCCCTAAACTTACAAACTACTTATGAACTACCTACAACTAAGGACGGCACAAATATCCATGCCCGAGGGAGGATTCGAATCCCCGACCGTAGTGGCCGTGCAGACCGTGACTGAAGCGCCTCAGTCCCCTCGGCCACCGCGGCCGGCGATTCTATACCAATAAGTTTCCTTTCAGAGTATGCTGACGCAATGGCCCCCTACCTAGTTTTCATATACAACCGCTCTCTCAGAGAAAGTTCCGTACCCAAAGACTGGAATGTTGCACAGGGTACGCCAGTATTCAAAAAAGGCAATAGGACTGAACAGCAAATTTACAGGCCTATAACACTGACGTCGGTTTTCAGCAATATTTTAGAACATATACTTTCCTGAAATATTATGAACTACTTCAAAGAGAAACAATTGATCCATAGTCAACACGGATTCAGAAAAAAATGTTCAAATGTTTGTAAATCTATCTGACCAAACTGCGTGGTCATCAGTCCGTAGCTTACAAACTACTTAAACCAAGGTAAACTAACCTAAGGACAACACACACACCCATACCTCAGAGAGGACTCGAACCTCCACGACGAGGAACCGCGAGGTCCGCAGCGAGAGGCTTTAGACCGCTCGGCTACTCCACCGCGGCCCGGATTCAGAAAGTATCATTCTTGTGAAACACGGTTAGCTCTTTACTCATATGATGTGATAGTGCTATAGACAAGGGATGTGAAATACGTTCCTTATATCTAGATTTCCGGAATGCTTATGAAATATCGCCACAGTTGTGCGATTGGATTCATGGAACAGTACGTTGTAATTGATGGAAAGCCATCGAGTAGAACTGAAGTGACATCTGGCGTTCCACAAGGAAGTGTTATAGGTCCCCTACTGTTCCTTATTTTTATAAACGATTTAGGAGACAATCCGAGTAGCTCTCTTAGACTGTTCGCGGATGATGCTGTCACTTATCTGTTAGTAAAGTCACCAGAAGATCAAACGCAACTGCGAAATGATTTAGATAAGACATTTGCATGGAGCAAAAAATGGCAATTGGCCATTAATAATTAGAAGTACAAAGTCATCCTTACGGCCACTAACAGAACCCCGTTAAACTTCATTTTCACGACAAATCGGTCAAATTTACGGGCCATAAATTCAACTACCTACTTGGGAGTAGCAATTATAAACAACTTAAATTGGAAAGAACTCGTAGAAAGTATTGTAAGGTAAGCGAACCGAAGACTACGTTTCGTTGGCAGAACACTTAGAAGATGTGGGGTCCCCACCAAGTTGCACCGACAGACGATTTTAGAGAAAGTTCAGAGAAGGGCAGGTCGTTTTGTACTATCGCGGTATAGCGAAGGAGAGCGTCACAGAAATAATGCATGAGTTGGGGTGGAAACCATTAAAATAAAGGCGTTATTTGTTGCGACGAGATCTGTGAAATTTAATAACTTTTTCTTCCGAGTGCGAATATATTTTGTTAGCACCCTCCTACATAGGACGAAATGATCGTGAAAATAAAATAAGAGAAATCAGGTCGAAAACTGACAGTTTTAGGTGCTCCTTTTTCCCGCGAGCTATTAGAGAATGAAACCCTAGAAAACATCATAAAAGCGGTTCGATGAACCCTCAGCCATGCACTTCAATATGGCTTGTGGAGTATTTATGTAGATGTAGTTGTAGAAATGTTGGGTATTCGTTGGATGTACACTGTTTCTTCTTTTGTTTTAATTTTACCTCTATATAAATATATTACTTTCACCACCAGCCATGTGCGCTTCACAGTTCAAAGTTGATTCTAAGTTATCAAGAGCAGTCAGCTTTCAGGGATTTCCTTAATCTGACTGAAATAAAGGATGTTTCAGTGGTAAATAAATATGAATACGTGGTGCATGATGTGACAGTTTTTTACCCACTGTAGTATATAAGATATCACATTTATTGATTTATATGTTCTGTAACTGTATAATTTTGCAGTTATATACTCATTTGTATAAGTGCTGTATGTCAGTAAAATCCGTTGAGAACAGAATTAGTTGTAAAGAAGTAATAGATTAAAACCTGAAGAATGACGGGGCGTTTTTCCATTAACGTTACTGTTTATGTCCTTATAACTCGTTAACAACGTATCGCACTTTTGCACAATTTCGAAATTACATTCAGCTGTATGTGTGGACACTATCTGTTAAATTTCCTGTGACTGCAATATGCAGCGTAGAAATTATAAAGTGTAACGTCATACTAAATGCTTCATGAACTGCGAGAAACTTTTTTTCTTTTATAAAGGTTAGGAATTTTGTTTACAGTTTGTTGCTAGTCATACAGAATTTGAGTAAAATCTCGTCGCATGGTATGGCAGTTTCTTGCAACTCCTATGGTTTATGACGTAATATCTTCTGAACCATGAGTCGTATGTGGTTCTTAGCCAGACATCCCTGTTACCTCGTGATAAGGAATATGAGTACCAAATTTGGTTGAAATTGGTCCCGCGGTTTAGGAGGAAACGTGCAACATTTTCGTTTCACGCATCAGGTTTCCCGAATCTCACTGTTAATGACGTCATATCTCGAGAGAAATGTATTGTAAGTGATCCTTACACTTACGAAGACCATCCTCATTGACTGAAGCTTACGTGTGCAAAATTTCAGAAAAATTGGAACAAAACTGTAGATTTGTATGCAACACACAAACACACACATACACGCGGCACTTTGTTATGTACTCGTATATTATAAAGAAGATTGCTGGCAATGAAAATTTCTGCCTGAAACGTTCTAGACTCTGAACAACCCCTATTTTGCGAATTAACACGCCACACGGACGGACCAGAATTTCTGTGTGAAAGATGTGTTTACAGCTTAGGTCTGACATTAATCTTGTGATTCCTGCACAATGCGAGGCTTTTATTACTGCCGCTTCGCACTGCTTTTGGCTTGTAATGCGATTTGAAATTTCCATATTAACGATGTAGCCAATGTAAATGTCCTTCAGACACGCATGCACTGGTTATATCGTTAAACACGAACACTGCACATCGTATCGAAACCAACGCAACTCCTGCGTCATAAAACATCCCTCCCCGTGCGGGAGCCATAGGATGTATTGTTTGAGCACCAACGGGTATTAGGCACAAGTGTCACATCCAAGTCTAGGTTGATGCACAGGAGGGTAATATTTGCCGTAAGCACTGGAAAAACTTGGGAAATTCGGGATCGAGAGACCCAGTTGGACAGAAATTTTCACGTCGCTAACAGTAGAGCCGGCAGTAAGACCTAACTTCTTGTCAGATAACACAGAGGAATGGAGCTGAACTCAGAACGTTGCGTGTAATTTGATTTTTAGGAAGTGTACACCAACTTCCCTTCCCTTCCAAGAAGATACTAGCAAGTAAAGTTTCTGTCAACACCAGCAGTCGAAGGAATTACTGGTATGTATGCGCCTCGGTTGCACAGTGGTAGAATGCCAGACTACAAATCCAAAGGTCCTGGGTTCGATCCCCGCCAGGTCCTAGGATTTTTATCTGTCACTTTCCACTTCTTTCACCTCTGGCAGTATCGCTCATGTGAAAAATACCGAGTAGCACCGTGGTTCGGAACCCACGTTAAACTGTAGGTCCCCCTATAACTGGCTGGGTAAGTCAGTTCGAAGGTCGGAGGAAGGCAACGGCATACCACCTCCAAACAGGACCATGCCTAGTAAAGCACTGTGGTGTTCAAACCAATCTTCGGATTGATGATTGCTTTACCCTTTTTATGCAGCGTCATAGAATATTTACTTACAAGGTTGGTTTATGATGTTAGGATTCTGCGCGTTAAAGAGAGAAACTCCAAGTTTTCTATTACAACACACACACACACACACACACACACACACACGCACACACACCAATTACCGAGAGAGGATTCGAATCCCGCCGGCGAACGGCCCCGTACATCGCCTCAAGGCGTCTTAGTGCGCACGGCTATTCTGCCGCAGCTACAAATTGAGCCCTGTGTTCATAGTCACTGAACGAATTACTGGCTGTTTTAAAATTAGTTATATTTATGCAATCATTCACAACTCATTTTCCTTACTTGGAGGGGTTAGACAGGGAGCTCAGTAAGTCTTACAGAAGGACTCATGTCCGTAACTGTCATGCAATGATGTAGTGATTAGTTATTTCTGAGAAGCAAATCTCTGCTACTGCAAGCCCTTTATTTTCCATATCCTGGGAGGATTTACCACGGACCAAAATAACTAACTAATGTCCGTTAAACGTGGGGTGTAAGAACAGCAACCCACATCCATTTGTATCTTCTTCCTATATGCGTGTCTTGGTCTCCCTCTGCGATTTTTACCCCACACACTTCCCTCCAATGCTAAATTTACGATTCCTCGGTGTCTAAGAATGTGTCCTATCTTTTAGTCAAGGTATGCAAAAGATTCCTTTTCACATCAATTCTGTTCAGTATCTCTTCATTAGTTATGCGATCTACCCACCTAATCTTCAGCACTCTTCGGTAGCACCACATTGCAAAGGCCTCTATTCTCTTCCTGTCCGCACTGGTTATCGTCCATGTTTCACTCCCGTACAAGGCAACACTCCACACAAATGCCTTCAGAAAAGACTTCCTTACACTTAAATTAATATTAGATGTTAGCAAATTTCTCTTTTTCAAACATGCTTTTCTTCCCATTGCCATTCTGAATTTTATATCATCTGTACTGTGACCGTCATATGTTGTTTTACTACCCAAGTAACATAAGTCATCTACCATCTTCATTGTTTCGTTACCTAATCTAATTCCTTCAGCATCGCCTGATTTTCTAAGACTGCATCCCATTATATTTGTTTTACTCTTGTTAATGTTCTTTTTATACGCTCTGTTCAACACACTGTCCATTCCATTCAACTGCTTTTCCAGGTCCTTTGTTGTCTCTGACAGAATTACAATGGCATTAGCAAAACACAATGTTTTTATTTCTTCACCCTGAACTTTAATCCCTATTCTAAATTTTCCCTTGCTTTCCTTCTCGCCTGCTCGATGTACAAATTGAATAACATCGGTGAAAGGCTACAACCCCGTATTACTACCTTCCCAACTAATGCTTCCCTTTCATGCCCTTCGAGTCTAATAACAGCGGTTTGGATTTTGTACAAGTTTCCCTGAATTTTATCCCTGCTGACTTCAGAATTTGAAAAAGTGTATTCCAGTCAACATTGTCAAAAGCTTTCTCCAAATATACAAAAGCTACAAATGTAGGTTTGCTTTTCCTTATAACCGCTACAAATGTAAAACACGAATTTCGTAACACTGTTCTACAATTAAGACTAATACGGCAATAGTCTTTCAGTGCAGATCCACAACACGCTCGTACTCGAACAGGATTCGGTGAAATGATGCAATTATGTGCAGGAGCAGAACTTCAGTGATGTGTGGGTAAGTGGAACTTAGGTTCTGACGGGTGGCGTACTTGGGCAGTACGGCGCAGTTGTGGTGACCACTTTATCCAGGTAGCTTAGTGAACAGCGCTACTGCTTAGTAAGCGGAAGATTCCGGTTCGTATCTCGGTTCGACATAAATTTTCATATGCCTCCTAAAGATGTAACCCAGCCCCTATAAACTGCTAACCAGCTAAGGTCATTAATTCATGTGAGTATCGATTCACAATGGCGATGAAGGATGCAGCGTACCTGCCAGGACAAAGTTCATTGCTGCGATGAAGATGGGATAACTACCAACCTTTAATCTCAATGTTGTTCACGATCTGATGCCAACAAAGTTCCATCTGCTTGGCTCCAGGAAAATATGCTGCTCTACTTTGTCCCATAGTAATAGGCAATTTTTTTCAGCGAGCCTTGAGTACTGCTCTTACATGTGTCTGATGCACAAAATTTCTCAGGTGATAGTTAATCGTCAATAGTGGAGTTAGGGAGATTACGTGGCTGCACGTGGCGACTATCTGTTAAGTGAGAATTATTTTCAGCGATATGGCATATTTCGTCGACTGGTTTTTTCCAGAATAGTATACCTACACATCTTGCCGTTGTGGTAAGTATTCGTAAGATTGTGCCCACAACCAGTGCACCAGGATCTTGCTTTCTCACCACTCCTCCGTTATATTCATGATAAACGTCGGTAGTATTATGATATATAACGAAAAATCGAACAACCGGAAGTTAAAGACAGCCGAACTCCTAATTTCCGTGCCCACATTAATTCGGAGAGGCAGAAAATACTGTTTAGAGCCAAAGTACAACATAGTCACTGACTCCTTTTGACTTTGTAGATTCTTAATATGCCGCTTAATACCCGTGCTCCGATATATGGGTTGAAGAAAAGTCTTTATGGAAATTTTTCAAATAATTTGTATATTCATTTGTGTTTCATTCTCTGGGGTAATTATCTTGTACTGGTAAGATACTATCGTTAAGTAAGCAGAAGGCCGTCAAGGATTAACTTATAATGCATGCAAACGTTGCAGATTACGTAACGGCACTTACTGGGTTTGGGATATCGCGTAACCGTCGTAGGTGAAGGGGTTGAATACAGCTCTGTAGCCCTATGGCGAAGGGTTGCGCTGTAGTTGGTTATGCAGTTTAACAACTGAACGACCTGTACTTATCCTTTTGCATCTCGCGGTAATTAAACTACTAACATTGCTGCAGTAGGACTTCTGTTGCAGCTCCGTTGTAACGTGACTGGAACGGCTAGCAGGTAATGAACCGATGTATTGCGGAGCTTTGGAGGGCTTTGTCGGCCGAAAACTCAGAGAAAGTAATCTGGCCTTCTCTGTTTGATGAAAAATACGGGCATGGCTTCTCGGGTAGTGTAAAACTAATTTAACTATATACATCTAGGACATCCTTAACAATAAAGAGTGTGAATTAGTTTATTTGTTACAATTTCACGCCTTAACTACTCAATCGATGATTTTTCACGGTCACAGAAAAGTCATAGGGTACCATCATCCATAAATTGTACTGTTCCAGAGGGACAGAAAAGCTTTAGACATTCTTCCGGCACAAGAATTCAGCCTACTTAGAAGATTAACCTCCAAAACGATACATAGAAAACAAAAAAGGACTTGAGGTATGCCTGAAAAAAAAAAAAAAAATCTATCCCGATATATAATCTGTTCCGGAGTTATCTTAGGCACACCTTATACTGTGTATGGCAGAGGATACATTAAGATAGTCCTCTGTAGCCGCGACAGAATAGCCATGAGAAGAGGGGCGCCAAGCTGCGGTGCACATGGCCGTTCGTCGAGTCCTCCCTAGGACATGGGTGTTTATGTTGTCCTTAGCGTAAGTTACTTTAAGTTAGTGTAAGTAGTTTGTAAGTCTAGGGACTAATGACCAACGTAGTTAAGTCCCTTAGATTTACAAATATTTGAATATTTTAGATACATATATGTATCCTTAAGGTTAGATTCTATTGTATCTAATGATGTGTTCAACAGCCACAAAATTATTATTAGAAACATTAAATGAAGCAACATTGGCCGTAAAAATCTTTCGCACTTATTGTCGCAAATCGATTTCAATTATCAATTTAGCATCATCAGTATCGATGATAAATTAAAGAAATACCGCATACATAATCAAAGCTATATAAAGGTAAGTACTACTCCAATGAACACGAAAGTTAAAACTGTTGTTGTGAACATTTAGCCCTTTACGTTGTTTGGTGGGAACGTTCGAACCTTGGAATTGACTGCTTGTTCAAAATGTTCAAATGTTTGTAGAGTCTATGGGACTTAACTACGGGGTCATCAGTCCCTAAACTTACAAACTACTTAAGAACTACTTACGAACTAGGACGGCACAAATATCCATGCCCGAGGGGGGGATTCGAAGCCCCGACCATAGTGGCCGCGCAGACCGTGACTGGAGCGCCTCAGTCCCCTCTGCCACCGCGGCCGGCTTGACTGCTTGCTACTTCCTCCCCCTGGTGAAGTGGCGACCATACATAGATCATTATCAGACGCAAAACTACTGGAGATGAACAGTCAGCGACAAAAAGCACTTACGTAATGTTACGTATTTTGAACATAGCTGCTATTGTTAGCCCTAGGTCGCCAAATTAAAATTTATTTAACCTGGTTTCGGCAATAATTATGATTGCCTTCATCAGAAATTATAAAATTAAACAAGTCACATAATAAATTATTCAACTCAGCTGTAAAGTTTACGTCACAAAATTAAAAAGAATGTTTTAGAAAATGCTAGCCACTATGGGCTGCACGCCTGCACGGAGACATCAGACGTGACGTAAGCTTTACAGCTGAGTTGTATATTTTATTATGTGGCTCCTTTTATTTCCTATGAAGGCAATCATAGTTATTGCCGAAACCAGGTTAAATAATATTTAATTTTACGACCGAGGGCTGCATTTTTATTCTTTCACTTACGTAATAGTTCTTCTGACATGAAGATACCGCTGTCGCTGCCTCCACTGGAATCGCTGGCCAGGAATAGACTGTAATAACTCTAGAAGGCTACTGAGTTACTCCGTGGTCGCGCATTACGTTCACGAGGCGCTCGACCGTCAGTTGATATCCAGTAATTTGAGTGAGCCAGTCTATCACTTTAGACTTTATATAACTTTATTCCAACAACATGGGTTTTCTAAATTGCCACGTACGGTATATCACGCATATAATGTTATCAGTGATGACTGAGACTACTATTGTTAATTATTTGAAAATTTTCCTGAAGCTTGTTTTGGTAGCTTTTTACGCGCTTTCTGAGTGGTATATTCAGAGCGTTTAATTATTATGTGTTTGAGACTTCCTCTTTCAGCCACACATAACCATCTGTTTTCCATATGTGTCTCCACTATACTCCGTAATCCGTAGGCACGATGTTGTATTTTCTGGCACACAGAGACGGGGTGCCATTACGTCCTATAGTGAGTAACTTGGGTGCACCGACTTATAATTTGGCGAAGTATTTAGCATCGGTCCTTACTCCTCATGTTGGAAACTGCGAGCACCATATCCCCAACTCTTTGGTGTTTACTCAACGTCTGAAATCTTTGTGTCTTCGTCCATCTGATATGCTTGTCATTTTCGACGTTGCATCTTTGTTTACACGGGTTTCTCTTGAAGAGTCTTTGCAGTTAATTGGTGACAAACAAATAACTAAGCTGTAGCGTTATGTGCAGACCTCTACATATTTTATTTAATGACCAGTACTTTGAGCAGAATGCCGGAGTGGCTATGGGAAGTCCATTATCCCCCACAGTCGCCAATTTATTTATGGAGGACTTTGAAGACAGGGCACTGAGGACAGCTCGTCTGAAACCTACCTGTTTCTGGAGATACGTGGATGACATGTTCATGGTGTGGCCTCACGGACCGGATGCTCTTAATCGGTTCCTGGATCATTTTAATTGCCTCCACCCCAACATCAAATTTACGATGGAAGTGGAGAGGGATGGGAAGCTTCCATTTTGGGATGTATTAGTGTACAGGAAGGACGATGGAACCGTAGGACACAGTGTGTACAGAAAACTCTCGCACACAGGCCGACATCTATATGCAATGATTTTCCACCCACCGAACCAACGCACAGGCGTCCTGAGAACTTTGGTTAGAAGAGCTTATGCCATATCGGATGCAGATACCGTCATTCCATGCAGATTGGGCCATCGACAGAACAAGAAGAGGACCAATGCAGATCAGTTGCTTTCCATCCGTACTCCGGTAGCGTGTTTTCAAAACTTGGAAGGATTTTAAAAAAAGTTTAATATCAAAAGTGTGTTTCGACCAGCTGCTAAGACTAGGACTCTTCTTGGCTCAGTTAAAGAATACTAGGGGCTGAGAAAACCCGGTGTTTATAAGATTCCTGCCACTGTGGGAAAGCATATATAGGACAAATGATTCGCACCTTTAATGATCGATGCACCGAGCACCACAGACATACACGTTTGTTACAACCTGACAAGTCTGCAGTAGCGGAGCATTGTCCAACCGAAGGACACATACTGAAATATGACGAAACACGTGTACTTGCTTCTGCGTCTCACTATTTCGAATGCATTTTAAAGGAATCTTTTGATATTAGGTTGGCGGACGATTTAATAAATCGAGGTAAGGCGTTCCGTCTAAGTAACATGTGGAATCCGGTTTTTTTCTAATCTTAAGAAACAGCGCACTCTTTTCTCCACCTGTGACAACTAGCGCATGTAAGCGATACATCGTTCCTGCCAGTTTTCTCCACTGAGGCGCTGCACCGGCTGCTTGCGGCAGAGGACGCAGCCACGACTTTCTGGCGCACGCGCCGTTAGTACTTCGCGGCGTATATAAGGCCGCCGATCACAGTAAGACTTGTTTCCTACGAGACTCAGCAGCATCCATATCACCTGAAGATGGCGGCCAGGTAGTCCGTAGAAATATTGTGTCAAGATGACTCTACGATCCAGCTGGAAACCCAACATGAATATCAACTGCATTTTGCTGTGTTAAAGGCAACAAAATAACTGATGTCACACATTCTTGTAACATTATAGCAAGGAGGACCAACAAGATCAAGGAATCCCTGTTGGTCCTCCTTTCAATAATGTTACATGAATATGCAACACCAGCTATTTTGTTGTTTCTAACACAGCAAAATGCATGTTAACTAATTCTTCCGTCGCTTCTAGGTAGAAAAAATTCATTATGAAAATTAAAATACACTGTTGGCCAATGTATATACAAACTTATTTGCCGAGATATTGATAAGTTTTACATTGCCCAATCAGGAAGGGACATAGCAACTAGGCTAAGAGAGCATGAACGCAGTTGGAGGTTGCAAAATCGTGACTCCACTTTTGCTGAACATGTTCTGAGTAAGGGCCACAGATACCAACCACAGTACCAAGTACTCCACTTAGCCAGCAAAGGTCAGAAACTAAATCTACTAGAGGCTTACTTTAGACTAAAAGTCTTGGTAAAGGTATGCAACCTTCATTGTAAAATTTTTTTAATGATTTTAAAATTGCTGGAGATTGCCTGAATAATCAAAAGATATTATCAGTAGATTATTTATTTTCAATTCACGGCATATTTCGGGCGTAGCCCATCATCTGGTGATCTGACAATAAGATACATATACAGCCAATAAGTATATACTCAAAATTATTTGCAATTTCTGATCGATTGAACTTGATTTTCAATTGACTGGACATTATGCATCTTCTTGCTTTGTAAAGCGCGTTAACTTCCTTATTTACCCAGCTAGGTTTAAGAAAGCTTATTTCAGACTGAAAGTTTTGGTTTAGGTATGGAACCTTCATTGTATTTTTTTAATGATTTTAAAATTGCTGGAGATTGCTTGAAAAATCAAAAGATGTTATCAGAAGATTACTTATTTTCAGTTCACCTCTACTAGGGGCCTTAGAAATAAACAAACATGTGGCTCACAGTTCAGAATTAATATTAAATGATCAAACAATCCTCAGCACCTCTAAATCAACCCTAATACACAAAATATCCAGGCCTTTTCCATTTCATTCTTCCACTTTTTGTATCTTCATATTTTACCTTGCTCTATTTTGGAGTCAGCATATGTTTGTAATAGTTTCCAGTACTTCTGTTTAACAATTACCCTATTGATCTAAAGTTGAAAATCTAATTTAAATTTGGTACAGCCACAGTCTATCTACTTTCTGTGTTTATACCAGTCTAGCTTTCCAATTTATCACAACAGCTTTGTATCTTTCTTTGTTAGTACTAATATTCCAAATTATTCTGTATTCGGTCTTTAGAGTAATTCTTTATTTAATTTTGAGCACTATGAATTTTTTTTAAGTTTCTCAGTTCTCCAATGCACCCGACCTATACCCTCCTATCCTATCCCACCCTTACATTATTGTCTATTTGTTTATTTAGTTAAAATAGTGTGCCAGATTTCTAATATTTATAATATTTGCGTCACCGTGTGTTATGAACAACCCTTAAAATATTATTTTCTCATTTAATTTTATTTTGTATTCACTGTACTCATATTGTAAGAATTTATGTTTGCCCTGTTTCTCTGTATATGGTATTTATATTTACTTTTTTCACTACTATTATTATTCAGATGTCATTCAAATATTTGTTTACACTGTAACTGCTCCAACAAAGAAGTAATTTTTCTGTATGTAACATCTTTTGTTTACTGACAACACAAGTTCTTTGTCCGAACTTCAGTAAATCTCTGATGATGGCCTAATAAGCCGAAAGTCGATTCACAAAATAAACAAACCCGTAGAACAAACAGAAAATTGTGTATATTAATTTTCATACAGAAAAATGCAGAGTACCCTATTATAAGGGCCTGAAGATGATGGCTTGGTCCATTGAAACTGGTAATAAAATGAGAATACAGTTGACGGAGTTATTATTCCGTACTATTTATACGGCTGAAACCCCATCGTCCATACACAAGAAGGACAAAATCAACCTAGGTCTCTAATTGGTTCTGTGTAACGTGTGCGAATGTAGTGACTATGATGCCCCACCCCCTGCCTTCGGCGAACTAAAACGCGACCATGACTTTCACAGAAACAGCACCTGGGTTTGTCCGAAAACACTATCTGTTCCATGTTCCCAGTTACGTCGTTCCATACATCATTGTAATGTAGCGTACCTTTGCTCATTACTCGCCGATAGCCAGGGAAGTAGACCATACGCACGTAACCAACGCCGTAATAAATGGCGACAGACGCTCACCCCTGATGATGTACGATGTGTTCCACTGTTGCGCTAGAGCCGAGGAGGAAACAGATTTATCCTGTAATCCATTCGGGATTCGATGATCTTGGGTGGAGGGGATGGTCTGCGTTGTGCGACCTGACCCAACTCGTCGCGTGAACCATTTTGCAAACACTATAGGCGCTGCAGAAGTTCTTTGTTCAGCACGAGCAGCAATTTTCTGGACGTATTAATCACATTGTCTCGTGCTAAGAATGTGCCCGTATTGAAACTCAGTGATTTGATGGTACGATTCGCGCATACGTCTGCGAGCAATCCTGTACGCCTCCTGACATCACACTAATCAATTATATTCTGTTTATAGCGTCAGCGATAGCCGCAGGCACATTTTATAGGTACATAGCGATACACGGGATATAGATTAGGGACGTGTACCCGCGGGGCAATAAGGTTCAAACCCTAATCATTCCTGCGGAATGTACTAATGTACACGGGTTGTGAATATGAACTAAATCTTTCGATGTGTTCTCTTTATTTTTGAACTATAGTGTTTAGTCGTCTGGAATATACAAGCTGGGTATAGAAATATTATTATAGAAAAAATTATTAAAAGACGTTTCGATTGGTAATAGTAACAGTAATATCAAAAACTACCATTAGTACAAGGCGTTACCGGGCTGTTGATTTTTACCAGTGTTATTCTTCCCTCCTCTTGTTATCCAGCTCGCACTCCTTCCTCTTTATCTACGTCTGCTCTTCGCCCCTCCCCCTCTATTCCTCATCCCCCCCTCTCCTCACACCGAATATCTACGACTGCCTCCTCCTCTTCCTCGACCTCCTTCTGTTGCCCCCGTTCATCCGTCATTTCTCCTCACTGCCGAACTCCTCAGCCACCCTATTCTGTATCAATTTCCTCCTGGTCGACGTCTCCTCCTCCATTTTTGTCTCCTCTTCCACTTCTCACATTCCACGTCATCCGTCTTCCTTAAAAGAAAATACATGTATTTGTCAAATTTCTTTGTGATTCCTTAAACAGTGTAAAAGTTTATTCCAAGATACTCTTCCCCATACACTACGTATAGAAAGAAAAAAAAAGCATGTTAGAAACGTTAAATGAAGCAGCATTTGCCGTAAAAATCTTTTGCATTTATTGTTCCAATTCGATTTGAGTTATCTTAGTAACCATCCTCAGTGCAGATGCTAAGTCGAACTAAAGTAATATACAAAAACGAGGCTAATATAAAGGTAACTACATTCCAGTGAGCACAGAAGTTAAAAGTGGTGTTACATACCAGAAATACAGTTTTGTTTTGCCCCATGAGGATTACATTAATTTATTTGCCATTTATACTGTATCTAAATGAAAGGATTTTGTTTTTGTATGTCATTTCCTATTTGTTCAGTATATGACAATTTTCTATTTTCTCCTTTAGTAACCATAATCGGTCTAACCTTTAGACGCAATAAAGAGGGCGTATGCATCGCCTTTTGCCGAACCCAGCTGCACAAACCTTGTTGGCAGCTGGCTCATTTGTATGTATACCTGACACAGGAAATGATGTCTTGCAACATCTGGAATTGTATTATGAGATACATGTATAATGCCGTGATTCATGTAACATCTCTTGTGAAACCACATTTTGTTGATTCTTTCCCGATGCCTTTTGTTGAGTACTCGTCCCGGTCTAGTTGTCAGAGAAGGTACGGTGCATGATCGCGGTCAGCTAAAACAGTTCTATACAGATTAGTATTACAAGTTTTATTGCTGAAGAATACAATGATCTCAAGGCATCTTCCGTATTATTCTAGATGCTCTGTACCCTCGTGATTGCTTAGTTTGTACCCGAGTACTGACGGAGTTCTGACCAAGTTCTGACGGTCGTCCAGTCGCATGTCGGCCTACATACAGCAGCTTGTAGAGGGCGCGTGTCTACGGTTACTCCCTCCAGGATGTGCGGCGCCGGCGTGCGATTGGCTGCCGGTCGACCGCTGCCTTCTCCACGATCGTTCTCTTGCGTCTGGCGTGTTTGTAGCACCAATATTTTGGGCTACCTAACTGCATGACAGATAGTCCAGCCCTGTGACAAAGGTTGAGTGCCATAATAAAATTAATTCCTTGATTTTGACAGCGTATTCGGCCCTCACATGAAATTAAGATTAGAATCATATCGGTCGTTGGCTGATCGGCCCAGTACTTTACAAGTAGCAAAATTTAATTGCCAATTGAATTACATAAAGTGAATTTTCCCCGACAAGTAAAATCCTCCACAGGCTTGGCTTACACCTTGACTCGCTACTGGCGGATGATTTATAATTTTGTCATGTCCCGTTTAATTAATACGGAAATGAAGCAAAATGGCGTACTCTTGAAAGCCCCGTTTGGCCGTTGGTTTAAATTCGCTTCTTCCTCACCAACGGTTGAGGCACACATGCCTTCGCGCCGTTTGGCGGAAGAACCGCTATTCCAGGTGTCCCAAACACCCAGGGCGTCGACCCTTGCTGCGCGGACCGGGGGAAGGGCGCAGAAGGTGCGTTGTCAGGTTGGCTGCGGAGCCCCTCTTCTCCTCGGCGGAGCGATACAGTGTCCTGGAGTGACGGACATAAAAATGACGGGAGACGCCCAGTCTTGCGCAGTTCTACGCCAGTGCTAGTTGAGCCAGCAGTCGTCTGCTATTTTTATCGGTTATGTTTCCGCCGGGACGGGGAAACGTGTTCGCCAAGCAACGGGCGAAAGTGTACGCGAGGTTACCGTTAGGACTGTAGCCGTTGCCCCAGCCTGGGCTGTTTCCGTTAACTCCCAAAGAAAAGTAATGTTTCTCAGCGCACTCTCTTTCATAGTGTCTTGGTCCTGCAGCGAGACTTATTATTATTATTTCATGTGTAACCGGCTACCACACATTCTTCTTGCTCAAAAGAACAATACACTTATACCGAATAAACCTGTTTGCTTACTTCGTCTGTAACTCCTCCACTGCTGTCCTATTAGTAAGGTTCAATAACACTGAAACCCTGCTAGAAGAGGCAGAGTTCGATGCCAGCCACGATCAGGCAGCAGCTAAAGCACTATAGGACGTAATGGCACCCCGTCTCAGTGTGCCAGAAAATACTAGATCGTGAATACGGATTACGGAGTATAGTGGAGACTCATATGGAAAACAGATGGTTATGTGTGGCTGGAAGAGGAAGCCTCAAACACATAATCATTAAACGCTCTGAATGTACCACTCAGAAAGCGCGTAAAAAGCTACCAAAACAAGCTTCAGGAAAATTTTCAAATAATTAACAAAAGTATTCTCAGTCACCACAGATAACATTATATGCGTGATATACCGTACGTGTCAATTTAGAAAACTATCCATGTTGTTGGAATAAAGTTATTAAAAGTCTAAAGTGATAAACTGGCTCACTCAAATTACTCGATATCAACTGACGGTCGAGCGACTCGTGAACGTTATGCGCGACCACGGAGTAACTCAGTAGCCTTCTAGAGTTATTACAGTCTATTCCTGGCCAGCGATTCCAGTGGAGGCAGCGACAGCGGTGTCTTCATGTCAGAAGAACCATTACGTAAGTGAAAGAATAAAAATGCAGCCCTCGGTCGTAAAATTAAAAATTATTTAACCTGGTTTCGGCAATAACTATGATTGCCTTCATCGGAAATAAAAGAAGCCACATAATAAAATATACAAGTCAGCTGTAAAGCTTACGTCACGTCTGATGTCTCCGTGCAGGCGTGCAGCCCATAGTGGCTAACTTTTTCTAAAAATTTCTTTTTAAATTTTGTGTCGTAAGCTTTAGAGCTGAGTTGAATATTTTACTATGTGACTTGTTTAATTTTATAATTTCTGATGAAGGCAATCATAATTATTGCCGAAACCAGGTTAAATGATTTTTAATTTGGCGACCTAGGGCTAACAATAGCAGCTATGTTCAAAATACGTAACATTACGTAAGTGCTTTTTGTCGCTGACAGTTCATCTCCAGTAGTTTTGCGTCTGATAATGATCTATGTATTATAAGAGCAGTTAACAACATCACGTTACACTAAAGGTCAGATTTGTCGTGTAACAAGTTATGACTGTTTAGTGTAATTTATTAAATATGTGACAAAGACTGTTTTCTTTTCATTCTTTTCTATTTGATCAGCTGTGACGTGTTTCGGCAGCCATATGTCATCTGTCTTCCATGATGCCTTTTCCGTTTAAATTTTTTTGACATGGCTATCACAGTTGACTTATGTTTTATTAATACTCTTTCTATTTAATTTTGTTTACAAAGAGTTTTTCTATTCCTTCAGTAAAAAACCGTCTTGATTGTAAATTTTTTTATTAATTAATGACGCGTTTCGCCCTTTAGCAGGGCATCTTCAGATTATCTGTGTGACAGAATTTACACAAAATTACAAGGCGGAATTACAAAACGGGTATAACGGTACATGGGCTTTTTTGTGTTACGAAGACGGTATAAATGGTAAACAAAGCTTACAAAGCGCTCTCCGTGGTGTGACACCGTAAGTTGTTTCGCGGTGTTTCTATTTTTCTGGAATGTTTGGATTTCTTTGTAGCCCTACAAATGCTCGTGTAACAACGAATTAAAGCTAGAACATACTCGGTAAAGAGAAACATAAAACCGATTTTTAAGATTACCTTAATAGAAGCGTTGGTCTCTGGTGATACAAGATAAGCCCATGTTTACAATTGCGCTCACATGAAATGCAAGAAAATTCGCCCTAATAATAATAATGAGGTTGTAATTTCTACGCCTTTACTACCAACTCCATTTACAACACATTTCGCAGGCAGTTTCCTAATATTCCACATTACGAACCTGGTAAATAATGTTTTTGTAGGACACGTAATTCAGAAGATATTACGTCATAAATGTGACATCCGTAAATAGGTACTGCATTATGTTTGACATTTTGTTAAGTCTTTATTAAACTAATCGCAACACATTCCACAAATATGCTACTGAAAGGAGATACAATATTATATCACTGAACGACACGTTGAACAGCAGATACGACGTCATAATATTATAAATGCGAAAGAAGCTCTCTCTGTCACGCTTTCACGACTAGACCGCTTAACCGATATTGATGATAGTGAGTATGAAGATAGCTTGAAGCTGAAGAATAACATAGGCTACTTTATGAAATGTGTAATTCAATATATTTGTTGATTTTAAGTATATAACTCGTAATATGGAACAGCCAAGCATCAAGGTTTCTCTTATAGTTTCTAATACGTTTGAAGACTCCTTGGAAAAGCTATTTATTCTTAGACGTTTGAAATTTATCGCATTTAAAAATACTTTAAATGGTTGAGTTGTTGTACGTAATACAATTCAACATAATGAATATAATGCTTGCACAAGACGACAACGTTTTCAAACCGCCGAACCGATTTAAAAGACATCTAAATTCTGCTTGGTATGCGTCTTCAGTCAGCGTTTTACTTAAGAAGTAATAAAAAAAGTTTCTTTTCGTATTTAATAATATCTTTTCATTCATTTCGATAAAGAAGGACAGTATTTACCGTCATTGTATGCGCGGTCTATATTTAAACCAGAAAACTAGAAAATTTTCTTTTAATCTGATGATCCTGGTCTTAATTTAAGAACAAAGTTGCGACATTATTTTCCTTCGATTGTATGTATGCAAGGACATCAACGCGAGCGAAGCCGCGGGTGAAAGCTAATATACAATAATGTATCGGAGGAGTGGTGAAGAAGCAAAAGCCTGATGCACTGGTTGTAGGCAAAATCCTACGAATACTTACCACAAGGGCAAGATGTATAGGTATATTATTCTTGAGAAACCAGTAGACGAAATATGCGATATCGCTGAAAAAATTCTCCCTTAACAGATAGCCACCCCGTGCAGCCACGTAATCTCCCTAACCCCACTACTGACGATTAACTATCACCCGAGAAAATACTCTGCCTCAGACAGATGCAAGATCAGTATTCAAGGCTCGCTGAATAGATTGCCTATTACTATAGGACAAAGTAGAGCGGCATATATTCCTGGAGCCAAGCAGATAGAACTTTGTTGGCAGCGGATCGTGAACAATTTTGCGATTAAAGGTTGGTATCCCTTCGTCATAGCAGCAATGAACGTTGTCCTGGCAGGTACGCTGCATCCTTCATCGCCATTGTGAATCGATGTTGTTGTTATGGTCTTCAGTCCGGAGACTGGCTTGATGCAGCTCTCCACCCTACTCTATCCTGAGCAAGCCTTTTCATCTCCTCATAAGAACGGCAACCCACATCCACTTGAATCTGCTTACTATACGCGTCTCTTGGTCTCCCTCTGCGATTTTTACCCCACACACTTCCCTCCAATGCTAAATTTACGATTCCCCGATGTCTAAGAATGTGTCCTACCAAGCGATCCCTTCTTTTAGTCAGGGTATGCCAAAAACTCCTTTTCTCACCAATTCTATTCAGTACCTCTTCATTAGTTATGGGATCTACCCACATAATCTTCTCTGTGAATCGATACTCACAGCTAAGGTCATTATTCATGTGTGAATCGATACTCACATGAATTAATGACCTTAGCTGGTTATCAGTTTATAGGGCCTGGGTTACATCTTTAGGAGACATTTGAAAATTTGTGCCGAAACGAGATTCGACCCGGAATCTCCCGCTTTCTAGGCAGTAGCGGTGTTCAGTAAGCTACCTGGGTAAAGTGGTCACCACAAATGCGCCGCACTACCCAAGTACGCCACCCGTCAGAATTAAATGAATGTATGAATGTTACATGCCATTTGTATTTTGATAATTAGCTGTCTCTGTTCGGATACTTGCACATTATGCAAGACAGCCTTATTTCTTATGTAATCTCACATAAATATTATTTTTTTGAAATGGGCAGAGAGAGAAGGGACAGGAGTACTTAATCAAGAATTGAATAAATAAATAAATACCCGGGCCACGCGGTACGTCCAGAAAGTAAGTTCCGTTTGGTTATATAAAACAAACGTGTACAGATAGAGAAAAAATATTTATTGTACAAAAATCTACAACTGTTAAACTACTTTTCTACATAGCTGCCGATATTTTGTAGGTACTTAGCGTTGTAATGTTGAGTAAATTTTCCAATTTTCCAGTAGATTTTCCAAAAAGTGTATTTTATGCAAACCTTGTCCTGTCAAGCAGTACTCAAGTGATGTTCTTATAACCATGTGGAAATTGACTTTTATACATAGATAAAAATCGCTTTTGGTTTTTCTAAATTTTCCTACTTTCCGGGCGACTTTTCCAAATTTTTATTTCCTCTTGCTTTCAACATGAGATGCACAAACTTTTATCGCAATTGGACGAATGGTATTGATAGCAATATACGAGGTACATCCAGAAAGTAAGTTCCGTTTGGTTATATGAAACAAACGTTTACAGATACAGAAAAAATATTTATTGCACAAAAATCTACAACTGTTAAACTACTTTTCTACATATCTGCCGAAATTTTGTAGGCACATGTCATAGCGTGGCACAAGTTTCTGTATGCCTTCTTCATAGAAAGTTGCCGCCTGTGTATTCAGCCATGTGGTAGCATGTTCTTTCAGCTCGTAATCATCGTTGAAATGTTGACCACCAAGGACAGATTTTTAGGTGTAAGAAGAGGTGAAAGTGGCTAGGAGCGAGGCCCGGGCTGTACGGATGATGATCAAACACGTCCCAGTGAAATTCCCGTAAGAGTTGTTTGGTCACATTTGCCACATGAGGTCGAGCACTATCGTGGAATCAAACACCACCTTTTGATGGAAATCCTTTTCTTACACCTAAAATTTGTCCTGTCAACGATGACAAGCTGAAAGAACATGTTACCACATGGCTGAATACACGGGCGGCAACCTTCTATGAAGAAGGCATACAGAAACTTGTGCCACGGTATGACATGTGCCTACAAAATTTCGACAGATATGTAGAAAAGTAGTTTAACAGTTGTAGATTTTTGTGCAATAAATATTTTTTCTGTATCTGTAAACGTTTGTTTTATATAACCAAACGGAACTTACTTTCTGGATGTACCTCGTATATTGCTATCAATACCATTCGTCCAATTGCGATAAAATTTTGTGCATCTCATGTTGAAAGCAAGAGGAAATAAAAATTTGGAAAAGTCGCCCGGAAAGTAGGAAAATTTAGAAAAACCAAAAGCGATTTTTATCTATTTATAAAAGTCAATTTCCACAAGGTTATAAAAACATCACTTGAGTACTGCTTGACAGGACAAGGTTTGCATGAAATACACTTTTTGGAAAATCTACCGGAAAATTGGAAAATTTACTCAACATTAAGTTGAGAACCGTTCGTCCGATTGCAATAAAAATTTGATCATTTTACGTTCAACAAAAGTTGAACGTTCTTATGAACTAAAAATTTGAGAAAGTTACCCAGAAAATTTGAAAATTCGCGAGAAATTGATAGAGTTATTTTCAATTTTTTCAATTCATTTGTCTGATTGCGATAAAATTTTGCATATTTGACGTTCAAAGCAAGAGTAACGTTCTTATGAAATAAATATTTGGAAAAGGTTTCCGAAAAATTGGAAAATTCAGAAAAAATAGAGATTTTTCTATGAATTATCAATACCATTCATCTGATTGCGATTACATTTTTCACTTTCGATGTTCAAAGCGAGAGTAAGGTTTGAGTGAAATAAAAGTTTGGAATAGTTAGCCAGAAAATAGGAAAATTTGTGGAAAACTGAGAGAGCTCTTTTCTTTGGGATATCAATAACATTCCTACGATTGCGAAAACAGTTTGCACATTTGACGTTGAAAGCAAGAGTACACATATATTAGCAATTACGAAGCATTGCCGGGTCGACTGGTATTCTATAAAAAGCCTTTAGGGCAGTTAAGAAATACATTTTGAACGTGCAGCTAGACCAGGAAATAAAGAAAACAGCTTTGGTGATATGCTGGTACAGGAAAGTATGAAACAGCTGGCCGGCCGCGGTGGACGAGGAGACTGATGCGCTCCAGTCACGGTCTGCACGGCCACTACGGTCGGCGGTTCGAATCCCCCCTCGGGCATGGATATTTGTGCAGTCCTTAGTTGTAAGTAGTTCATAAGTAGTTTGTAAGTTTATGGACTGATGACCCCGTAGTTAAGTCCCATAGACTCTACAAACATTTGAACATTTGATTTTGAAACAGCTGAAAATAAAAAGTTCAAATGTCTGTAAATCTATCGGACCAAACTGCGTGGTCATCAGTCCGTAGCTTACAAACTACTTAAATCTAGGTAAACTACCCCACCGGACAAACACACACACACACACACACACACACACACACACACACACCCATGCCCCAGGGAGGACTCGAACCTCCACGGCGAGCAACCGCGCGCTCCGCTCCGAGGTGCTTCAGACCGCTCGGCTACTCCACCGCGGCTATGAAAGAGCACTGAATACAATATAGGCTCAACATTATGTGACCAGGTGTAAGGTAAACGTTAAAATTCTTCTGAGCTATTTGCCGCGTCATGATATTAAAATCTTTCCAACGTTTAGGATACGTTGCTGGAGCCTTCCTGAGGCTCCTGCAACGGATCCGAAACTTTGGAAAGATTTTATCATCATGATGCGGCAAATAGCTCAGAAGAATTTTAACGTTAACAATAATGACCGCGAAAGCCTACGTTCGTGCACACGTGTAAGGTAATTTGAAACAAATATACGGTACGCAGCCCTTGACCTTCGCGAAATATTTTTTTGCTGTGTGCGAGGGAACAAATTGCCTACTGTTCTCCTGCTGTGTTGCGAAAGAGGTTCTGCGGCCTACAAAGGAAATTGCCCGTAGCTGGCCTGTCTTACCTCGAGAGCGAAAGGCGAAGTTCAAGGTGAAGTTCAGCGAACGGGCAGGTGGCGACGGCACGTCGGGCTACGTGACACAGGGCGGCGGTGCTGAGGTCGGCACGACGTGACGTGGCGCTGGCGGCGGAGGGCTGGGCGGGTGTCACCGCACTGGATGGCGTGTCGCCTGCTTCTGATCGTCAAGAGGCGCTACAAAGCACCTCATCACAGTTATATTTCTTGTGCCCAGTTTGATGCGTCCGCCATAAACTCATCCCCTGCGCCAACCACTGAGTCCTAGCAGCCACTATTGCAGTACTTGCTTCCGGACCCTTCCATTTAACATTGGTTTCCAATAATTCATTTCTTCACCGAATTTTTTGAGGACGTCGTCATTCGTTTTATCCTTATCACTCCGCCTAATTCCTTGTGAAGCACAGCATCCTAAACGCTTCGTTTATGTTCCAGTTTCATGACTATCCATAATTTACAGCGGTACTTAAGACGTAAATTTCCTCTGTAAGAAAATTGCCTGTTGGAGGTCGTCAAAAAATCTCAAAATTCAGAATGCGTAATGATATGCTGTAATAATAATAATTTCGTTATTGAATGTTGCAGCAAATCACAACTGATGGGTCGCAACAACACTTTCGCAGTAATTTTTTTAATAAATAAAAAATTGATATTCTTTAACTTGAAACAGTCACTGTGGTAATTAATTAAGCTTGGCCCTATCTGACTTAGCATTGACTACAGCCTCCAACTAGCACATCTTACGATTCACGAACAGCACAACTTCACTAATAAATGTGTCAGAATTCATGTAGTGGTGATGGCGTGTTCGTGTTATAATCAAAATCGTAATAGCTGATAGACTCTGATTACAATGATAATAGCTCAGTACTGTGAAACTCCGTGGTGCAATGAGCTTCTCAAATTCTACAGTCAAAGTTTCCAATAATTTTGATAATAATGTTTAAATAATTCAAGTTCCTTATTAAACTTTACGTGAACTATTTTTTGATTAATTGGTTCCAGGACCTGGGTAGAGTACGCGTGTAACTGGCTGAGCAGAGTCTGGCACTTGACGTATTTCACATAAATTACTTTGGTCAAGTCTGGTTAAACAACTATAATACTTTGACTACTGTTAGCCTGGTTACTTTCTATATAAATGAAACCAACTCTACTTTACGTGCAAACTCTCTAGCAAGTTAAAAGCTTTGGCATAATAATTGATTGCAAAACTTAGAACAGCACTGCACTTTGATTACTAGTCTCTGTGGTTGTAACACGTTTAGCAATTCTTTAACTTGTCTAGCAATTTCTTTAAAACTGATCATAATTACTTTGAAAAATGATTGAACTTGTTGGTCAATGTACAGGCTTGCATAATCAACATAATCTAATAATGGTGATAATGGGGTGACTACAACTACTTACAAAATTAAGACTGGTTTCAAAATAAGTCATATAATTGAACCAAAATTCTGATTGGGTTGACACTACATTTACATGCATACAAAATAAAATGTTACAAAAGTACTCATCTGCTTTCGTCGCCTTCGTCGTAAAGTCCATACACGACAGATATGATTACAATAGGTACTCTTACTGCTGGTTCAAAATATTTTTATCGACAGTTCTTTGTTCAGCTCGTCCGGCTGAAATCTCCATGCATTGGTATCACCTCGATACACCTTCTAATCTCCGTAATTACAACAGCGATCACTCTCGGTGACAATAGACTTGATAACTAAACAATTACTATTCTTGCACACATGAAAAAACATTACACTGATCACTTTCGAGTATATAATAAACTTGTTTCTCACTTCCTTCAATACATTAAACAGTACGCCTCTCAGGCTTATTGCAATTGCATTAAACTCGCGCCACACTGCTCCTACCGTGCATCTGCACCATCAACAAAACATTTATGTGTTTACTTTGGCGAGTCTGCTCCGCGACTTCTTCAGCAGCGCGACACTCACAGCTACTACTTCTGTACCAAAGACAGTCTTTACAACAGGTTCAACATTTTCTCTGGCGCATTGCCAACTTACAGCATAAGAATGTCCGAGCATTCATGCGGGTTTACACATACAGTATATGTTTACACTAAATGATTCAATATAGAAAATGACGTTACATAAGAAATATATCTAGCATACAAGAAATGAAAAATACGTGAAATGAACAAATTTAAGACAATATATACATTACGTTAAATCAAACTGTAAGATACAGTGACAGGTGTACTCTTACACCTCCTCTTTGACATGAATGCCCATTTTTATGCCCACCTTGATTTCTTCGTCGTGGGTTGTTTCGCCTCTTCATTCTTTAAATTTATCTATGTTGTCGTCATGACTACTGATGCTTAGTTCTCAGTACTTCTTCTGATTACTTATGACCAGACTTCCGACTTTTAGGTTCTAAAAATCTTGAAGTAGGTACCTATCACAAAAATGAGTTATGAAAACCATAAAAAAGGTGAGCAAAATCTGAAATTTTACAGTCTAGAAAGATAGAGAAAAATCCATATTATTTCATTGTCCATGTCATTAATTGCAGTGACAGAAAGTAACTCTATCTCCAGATGTTCTGCTGAGAAACTGCATCTCTTGACTGTTAATAGCATCTTATACGCTGAGAATGAGCCTTCCACGTCAACGGATGTCACCAGAGCATATTTAAATGACGATATTAGGCGTAATAGGACCGCACACTCGTGTTCGGTTGATTTACCTGATAAGAGGGTGGTCAGTCCTTTTCTTTTATTATTTTTTATTTTCATTTTTATTTTTTTTAATGCAGTCTTCAGTTTTTCGGTAACTTTCATGCCAACAGAACCTGGGACGAAGTTGATTTTTTCTGTCACCTCTTCTATCAATCGCAGTTGCGTGTAGACTGGTTTGCCTGAACACTCTAGAGATTTAATAATAGGGACCAAAAATGCATAATGCGTTTTTGTGTATGCAATGTAGTTGGAAATTGTTGTGTCTTTTACAACATCTTTAGCCGAAGTAATACTCACTGCCTCCTCCGGTAATTTGAGAACAATGTTTTTAATGTCTTTCAAATGCTCGCTCTAATATTCCACGGCCTCTAGCCACTCTCCCCAGCGTGTAAGTATGGGTTCTGGTGGAAGTTCCTCTCTAAATAACCTGGAAGACCAGAAGAGTATTTTTAGTCATACAAAATTTAACTGGATTTTTTTGTTTTTAAAACAAAAAGAGATACATTCAGGTTCTAATATGAAATTAGGTACTTTAGGTACTATAAAATTACAATTTTTGATGAAATATTTGCATAATTCTTAGCTGGAAAGACCACGAGAGAATTTTTGGCATAAAATTTTTATTTAATTAGATTTTTAAAAATTTAGGTGCAATCAGGTACTAACCTAAAATTAGGTATTTTAGGTGCTATAAAACTAGCGGTTACGATCATAAATTTGCTTAATTCGTGTATGTATAACTTTCATTTCCTTTATTTAATGAGGAACAAAATTGGTTTTTACCTAAAATTCGAGTTCTACTTATGACTGTCAAACGTTTTACTCTTAATCTATATTCTTCACTCATGAGATTACATTCAGTTCAACAGATGCTGCATTCATTGGTGACAGCAATATTATCGGAATCTAAACGTTGATACATTCTTCAAGAGTTTTAAATTATTTTTTATTTTTATTTTATTTACATTTTTTTATTAATTTCAGTTTTTATTATTTCGGTATGTATACGAGGTGTGTACAAATAAAAAGGTACAAGACGTCTTAAGAAGCAAACCGTTTGAATCTTGAATATGCCGCTTTGCGACGACGTAGTGCGACATCTAGGGACGCGAATCATGCGTCGTCACCTCCCCTGGAAGTACAAGACATTGCCCTCAGCAGGCAAGGTAATGCTCCCTGTCGTTTCCGACATCCGCGGTCCGATAACCATCGAAATCCTCCAGCACGGAAAATCCGTAGCCTACGCAAGTCCTTCAAGAGCAAACGCAAGTGCTGCTCAGAGGGGATGGAGTCACACAACGTATACTGGTCAAGTGGGAGCAGCTAGAGTAACCGTCCTATACCCAGGACCTGTCCCATCTGACTTCCACCGTTTATCAAATAAAAATTTCCCAGAGACTTATTTTGTCTCGATATCTATTAAAGATACTAAACTGAATTACAGACATTGAATTAATGCCGCAGCCGGGATTAGAACCCGGGAACCAGAGGCAGTTTTGAAATTTATGTAGTGGAGGGAGGCGTGCCTTAAGACTATCCGTGCAGTCACTTTAATGATTATGCCTCAGTGGCTTAGTGTTTATGGCGTCTACCTAGTAAGCAGGATATCCTGGTTATCGAATCCCGGCCGTGGTATAAATTATAATTCAATGCCTCTAATTCAGTTTAATATCTTCCACCGTTTATAGCTGGCGTCATATAATAACGCGCTTCCGCGCATAGAGGCGGAGCGATAGGAAAAGCGGAGGAGGTACGGCCGAGCGCCAACAGCGGAGCCTGTGGAGAAACATTGCGTAACTTCCGGCCTACAGAATGAACACTTTTGGCTGTCATTGCGATAATGGAGGGGGTGCGGACAACGGCTGAAAACTGGGTCGCCTTCGTGCGTGACGCAAACTATAGTTCGCTAAAAGAAATGGAAGCGATTCATCTCAGACGACGGACACATCAGAGGACTGGCTCTGGTCACAGCGCTTATTACCTCCATTGTTTCCTATCCATTGCTGCCATCCGCCATCTGTCCACATCTATTGTTGCTTGCTTCAGGTCTTCATGGAGGCCATGTCTACAACGCTTCTTGGTCTTCCTGGAGCCTCCTTCCCCAGAGTTTCTGAGGCCATCTGTCAATTTTCATCATGGCCACATACATACTAAATAAATTTAGAACAGTCATGTAGTTGCCACTGTCCTAAACTATTTTCTATACTCAGTTGGAATTTCAGGACTTCCAAAGCTCTGTTTTCTCCAATTAATATCTAATGCCGTTTTATTTTTCATATTATCAATTATGCGTAATTTCTCTTCCTTATACCGAGAAAGCCCTTGTACCAGTCATTTGCTTTCCGATTTCCGTGCGCCAGGGGAGTGTGATTGGACCGCTGTTATATTCTATCTATATAAATGGTCTGATGGAAAGAGTTACTTGTAATTTGCGGCTCTTTGCTGATGATGCTGTGGTGTATGGGAGGGTGTCGTCTTTAATTGGCTGTAATGGCATACAGTATGACTTAGACAAAATTGCTAGTTCGTGCGAAGAATGGCAGCTAGTTCATAAAGTAGTGAAACTTAAGGTGATGCGCATGAGTAGGAAAAACAATCCCATAATGTCCGAATACAGCATTAGTAGTGAGCTTCTTTAATTAATCGCATCATTCAGATATCTAGGCGTAACATTGCAGAGCGATATGAAATGGAGCGAACATGTGACAGTTGTAAGGCAGACAGCCGACTTCGGTACATTGGAGAATCTGTGGAACATGTACTTCAACGTAAAGGAGATTGTGTATGAAACGCTTTTACGACCACGTATTGCTCAAGTGTTTCGGACTAAGCCGGAAATCGAACCCGGTTCTCGTGCTTTTGAGGCAGTTGCTCTAACCGCTCACCACTCGGGACACAGCGGTCACCAGCTCTGCACGGAATTATTCACGTACGCCTACAGTCAGACAAAAATTGTCATCTTTACCCTCCCCAGGGCATAGGAGTGCCTCCGTACTGGCCGTCATCGGCATACTCGTCAACAGCACTCAGGTAGCAACGCGGCTATACTGTTATCAGTGCTCAGGGGCAGGAAACCCCGTGCGACAATTCGTCAGTAGCGCTCGTCATCAGCACCCAGAGAGCGGCAGGCAGCAAGACGTGTAAATTCGTCAACAACAGTCAAAGGGTTTATATGTACTGGTGACGGATAAAATAGTATGAGATCCTGCACTACTTTTTGTCACAAGCTGGCGCCACTGTGTACGTGTTAACACTGACACATCTGACATACGAAGTCTTGATCGTTATCTTGCAGTATATAATACGTTTTGTTCTGCGTCGATCAACATGAATCATCGGTAAAACGCCTAACCTCTCAGAGTTTCAGAGGCCAACTCGATAGTGCCTTGATCCGAGAAGTGGACCTGATTTCCCCGGCTCGTTTCTTGGTCCCTGTGTGCGGTTTCCACCTTGTTCTGTGGCGACACTCGTGCGTTCTTGTATTCCGCTTTCGTCACTGGTGGTACTTTTATTTCTATTACATAATCAAGACACTTTCATACAGTTAAAATTGTAATTTTCTGAATGAAAGTCCTTGGTGCACTTGAGCTGCTATTTTATTGGAGTCGTGGAGACCCGCACTACCGGTTTCACAACTTAAATTTGCATCTTCAGGTGCTTTTTACTATATAGAATGATAATTATTTTAATAAAATGAATATTTAGATTGAAACATTACATATTAAAAAGCAAAAACCAAACTATATATGTATGAGCAATTTAAATGCAATATATATATATACAAGCGAGTAGGCTAGTCATTGCAAAATATATTTTTATATCACTTACAAAGTTTTCCATATAATTCTTTTAAAATTTTCAATAACTAGCCTACTGGCTTGTATATATGAAAAATTGCATTCAACTTCCTCATACCTGAGTAGTTTGGTTTTTTGCTTTTTAATATGTAATGTTTCAATATAAATATTCATTTTATTAAAAGAATTATCACTGTGTACAGTAAAAAGCACCTGAAGATGCAACTTTAAGCTGTGAAACCAGTAGTGCTGATCTCCACGACGCCAATAATAAAACAGCTCAAGTGGACCAAGGACTTTCATTCGGACAATTACAATTTTAATAGCTTATTTTAACTGTGTGGGAGTGTCTTAATTTATGTATATGTGTTTTAGCTATGGTTGCCCGTCATACAAAATTATTTGCTATATTTAGATTGTTGAACGCCTTGGACCTCCGACATCTCCGGGTGTTTTTCCGATGCAATTAACAAACTGCACCAATTATTGATATTTGTATTATTTACTTATTCATTCTTTTTCTATTTAATTACTCATGTACGTGTGGGTGAGAGGTAGAGAGAAAGAGAGAGAGAGAGAGAGAGAGAGATAAGTTTTCCACAATTACCTCGATAACACATACAAATACACTGACATAAAACAAAGATAGAACAAAAACACATTCAACAGTGGGAAACACCACATAAAACTAAAACACAACACAAATTGCCATATGCCTAGTGGTGAAGAGCTGAAACGGAAAATCAAAAGGAACAAATAAAAGAAAACAGAAACAAAACAACGTAATTGACTAGACAGCAGTACATGTAGACTAGCATCCACCAAAAAGTTCTGGTAATAACTTCAAAATATAATTACCTATATTGTTTATAACCTAAATAGTAAAACCGTAAAAAATATTGTAAAATATAATCATGTATGTATTCCAGACCACTGAAAAAGCCTTGCAAATAAAAGTTAAATGCATATGGCAAAATCAACTTTTCTTATTCAGTTGCTTAGACAGCTAACACAAATAAATTTCTGCATTATAATATAGAAAGAAACTGTGGGAGGAATGGACAGAAAGTAAATAACAGTGAGCATGTTTTCTGCCCCAACTAGCGTGTATTCTTTGTTAATGTTTAGATATCTAAGCTTGTGTTAAATATTTTAGATTCTTGTTATCTAAAGTGCTGCGTATATTTCTATAATTTCTCAGATATGTATATCATCAGGGTTCTCCTTTTAAAATTTAAAGCTATTCATTATACTGAAGCTGTGCAAGTTCCTTTGGATATTGTAATGTAAAGTTCTATTACTTTCTGTTATTGTTTTACAAACAATTTTAATTTCATCAGTCTGTAACTGAAATTGTGGAAATTCATGTAAAGGAATTATTCTTATTTGTCTAGTGAGGTAAACTGCTTATAGTGTTTTAGGGGCATATGCGACCACACACATAGCTAAAAAGAATTATATCAGAAAATTATCAATCACCACCCCTAGTAGTATCCCTGCTACCCATAACATTTCAGCTCGAATAAATTCTGTGCTCCTGTGTGTCTTGACAAAGATGGCACTTTGAGAACATATGGTAGCGGAATACACAATATCTCTGTATTATCTCGATGCAAAATTCAAAGGTCAGATGATCTCGTTTCTTGGAGTATGATTCCCACAAAGGCAGAAGTACACATTTTATGCGGACGAAATTTAGTAATAGCCACAAATTATGACATTATTCACTTTTTAATTCACAAAACAAAACACACTTACATTCCGCCATCTTGGCTCTTGCACTCATATAGTCTTTGCGACCTCAAGGTCTTTGGATACTATGTTTGCAAACAATACTGGCTCCTAGCACATCGTCAAGACGTCAAATCTTTTTTTTTTTTTTTTTTTTTTTTTTTTTCTTTTTTTTTTTCTTTCTTTCTTATGCTTGAGGGACTTAACTGCGGGGTCATCAGTCCCTAAACTTAAAAACTACTTATTAACTACCTTATACTGAAGACGACACAAACATCCATGCCCGAAGGGGGGGGGGGAGACAGCTCGGCCACTGTGGCTGGCTAAATGCTATCTGGTTTTTTAAAAACACAAAACTCGTAAATTTTATCTTTGGTTTATGTACTAAAAATATATAGAATTATTTATTTTTGACATGAAATTAACAGGTATGACCTTTAGAACCATTTAAACAGTTAAATCTATAAACAAACAAAGAAGTGAAAATGACAACTTATATAGAATTATTTATTTTTGCCATGAAATTAACAGGTATGACCTTTAGAACCATTTAAACAGTTAAATCTATAAACAAACAAAGAAGTGAAAATGACAACTTAAAGGGCGTGTTTTAATAATTCATAACAACATCTCATTTGGATTCTGTGGTGCTTTCTGAAAAATAAGATAAAGTTCAAATACTATAAAATATGATCAATTTGTTTCAAATGACTAATGAAATCGGTATTAATCAATATCAAGAGACTTAGTGAACTAGTAGGCTTCAAAATCTTACAAAACTGACCAGATCACAACATATGCAAGATGACCAATTTAAATGGATATATTTCCTCTTACAAGCTATTAACAGAAGATTTTCATAGAGTTAAAATACCGTAAGTAATGTTCTACCGTATATATTACATGTGAATAAGTTGTCTTAATACTCCTTCATAATCCCCAAAACAATGAATGTTATGTAATTGTATTTCTCAAAACGTGTATCAGATGCTAAAATTAAGTATTTGGTGCGTCAAGTTACTGGTGTCGAACGTTTCAATCGAATTTGAAGGTATCGGGTTCTTAATATTTGATAGTGGATTACTTCTTATGTTATACTCTCCACATCAAAATCTACCCTAACAAATAATCGTTATGGGGAGTTTTAGGACCAACGAAAGAGCTCCATCTTCGATTAATTGTTAGATATTTCGATACATGAATGGATAACATTCTGTAGGAAACGTAAAAGACACATTTCGAATACTTTGCAGCTGTTCTCAAATAATGGTAACACATAAATATTATGTCTGAGTGACTTTGGTCATTTTAATTAATCCACATAGTGTTGCTGATCTGGGCCAACTAAATTCCAGAGGAGTTCCTCAAAGTTTGTCATAATCTGTCTCTGAGACACCCAACATGCACGCCTGCCAGTGACACCTCCCACAAGCGAGAAAGCCTGTTCTTGTTGTTACTAGGTGCTTTGCACTGTCGGTATCCTACCTGTTCTGACTGCGATAGTCACTGGCGGACAGGAGCCACTGCATCCGACAGAATTTTCTATACTCGTCTTACAGAGACTACATGTCATGCACGTCTGCCAACACACGTGTACAACTTTTCATGGGACAGGAATATTGTTGTTAAACGTCTGTTGTGGCATCGGTCTCCTGTTGGCACTTCCTGCTATCGCTACTGCTGTGCTGGGGTGGTTACTTTCCAGAGTCTTCTTTCCTCCTGTTTAATAGACACAGCTGAGATGGTTACCGACCGAGGTGGCACAGCGTTAACATGATCAAGGACGATAGTTCAGATCTACCTCCGCCCATCCAGATTTCGATTTTCCGTCACTTCCACAATTCAATACCGTCGTGAAGATCCTTTGAAAAGGTACGGCCAGTTTACTTCACATCATTACCAAAAAAACTTGAGTGGTATTCCGAAGCTAATCACAACGGTGTCGAAGGGTATTTAAACCCTAAGATTCCTTCCCCCCTTTTCTGTGGCATAAGTCAGATAAATTTACTGTTATGGATGATAAATGCAGTGTGTTTCAGCGTGTATCTAATGCCTATTTCTGTTAATGTCGTCACTGCTGGGCTCGAGCCATTGTATCCCAGAAAGTACAGAGGCTACCAGCGAATAACACATTTACTTGAGGCAGGCATGTTGTGGTTCTTACTAGGTGTTCCTGTCGGTACCACAGCTGTAGGGATGGAGGTGCTACATCGAAGTGGGTTCCTCACCTCCTGAACCTGAGACTACCAGATGCACATGCCTGTCAACTGCACATGGCACATCTGAAACAGGCCTACTGTTGTTGCTAGGTGGATGCTGTGGCCTGTTCCTCTGTCCCCACAACTGGGCTTGAGCCGCTACATCCCAAAGGGGTTCCTCACCTCCTGCTACTGCGACTACATGACACACACGCGTGCCAACTGCGCCTACTACATCTGAGACAGGCCTGTTGTGGTTGTTGCTAGGTGTGTGCCACGGCGTAGGTGTACTGCCTCTTCCTGTCGGTGCTGCCGCTGCTGGGCTGCAGCCGCTACATCCCAGAGGGCTTCCTCACCTCCTGCTCCTGGGACTACCTGATGCACACGCCTGCCAACTGCGCCTAGTACATCTGAGACAGGCCTGTTGTGGTTGTTGCTAGGTCTGTGCTGCGGCGTGGGTGTACTGCCTGTTCCTGTCGGTGCCGCCGCTGCTGTGCTGGAGCCGCTACATCCCGGAGGGCTTCCTCACCTCCTGCTCCTGGGACTACCTGACGCACACGCCTGCCAACTGCGCCTACTACGTCTGAGACAGGCCTGTTGTGGTTGTTGCTAGGTGTGTGCCACGTCGTGGGTGTACTGCCTCTTCCTGTTGGTGCTGCCGCTGCTGGGCTGCAGCCGCTACATCCCAGAGGGCTTCCTCACCTCCTGCTCCTGGGACTAGCTGACGCACACGCCTGCCAACCGCGCCTACTACATCTGAGACAGGGCTGTTGTGGTTGTTGCTGGGTGTGCGCTGCGGCGTGGGTGTACTGCCTGTTCCTGTCGGTGCCACCGCTGCTGGGCTGGCTTCCTTACCTCCTGCTCCTGGGACTACCTGATGCACACGCCTGCCAACTGCGCCTACTACATCTGAGTCAGGCCTGTTGTGGTTGTTGCTAGGTGTGTGCTGCTGTGTGGGTGTACTGCCAGTTCCTGGCGGTGCCGCTGCTGCTGGGCTGGAGCCGCTACTCCCAGAGAGCTTCCTCACATCCTGCTCCACCTGCCAACTGCGCCTACTACATCTGAGACATGCCTTTTGTGGTGGTTGCTAGGTGTGTGCTGCGGCGTGGGTGTACTGCCTGTTCCTGTCGGTGCCGCCGCTGCTGGGCTGGAGCCGTTACATCCCGGAGGGCTTCCTCACCTCCTGCTCCTGGGACTACCTTACGCACATGCCTGCCAACTGCGCCTACTACGTCCGAGACAGGCCTGTTGTGGTTGTTGCTAGGTGTGTGCCGTAGCGTGGGTGTCCTGCCTCTTCCTGTTGGTGCTGCCGCTGCTGGGCTGCAGCCGCTACATCCCAGAGAGCTTCCTCACCTCCTGCTCCACCTGCCAACTGCGCCTACTACATCTGAGACAGGCCTGTTGTGCTTGTTGCTAGGTGTGCGCCGCAGCGTGGGTGTACTGCCTGTTCCTGTCGGTGCCGCCGCTGCTGGGCTGGAGCCGCTACATCCCGGAGGGCTTCCTCACCTCCTGCTCCTGGGGCTACCTGACGCGCACGCCTGCCAACCGCGCATACTACATCTGATACAGGCCTGTTGTGGTGGTTGCTAGGTGTGTGCCGCGGCGTGGGTGTACTGCCTGTTCCTGTCGGTGCCGCCGCTGCTGGGCTGGAGCCGCTACATCCCAGAGGGCTTTCTCACCTCCTGCTCCTGGGACTACCTGACGCGCACGCCTGCCAACCGCGCCTACTACATCTACCTGCTCGCCTTCGGGTTCGTCCTGCCCGTCGGCGTAATAGCCTATTGCTACGCCTTCATCTTGGCTGCTATTCATGAGCACGGCCGCGAGATGCAGGGAGTGGAATCTACAGGTATGCTTCCCATTACATATAAATACAAGTTTTAAAAAGTAATGATTCATAAAATGTTATCTTAATGTGAAAAAAACCGGTAAATCAGTGGAAACAGGTTGGCTAACTGTGTCATACATGCATCAGGCAAGTCACCCTATCATCTCTGAAGAAGAATTGCATACTGTTGCCACGTTAGTGGACACTTTCTGTGCAACATAGGGCCTACCCATCATTTTGCACGACAATGCGTGGGCGCATAGTGCGAAAGTTTTGGCTCCTATGTTCGGTTGATGGGATTGGGAAGTGCTGTACCATCGACCATAATCTCCGGATTTAAGTCCTCGTTACTTCGATTTGATTTCCAGGATGATTGTTCCCTTCAGAACTTTTCCAGAGAATCCACAGGCGGTCGACCGACCCATTCGCACCATCAACAGGACAAGCTCTGCTAACGTCTTCGACATCACTGACAACAGGTTCTACAGAACGCTGGTGACTAAGGGACAGCAATAGGTGCAAACATGTAACGCCCTGTAACCAACATTCTATTATTTCATAATTGCAACATTCTGCTTTTCACTGCCCCCACGAGTGTGACGCCACCTATTGTTCAAATTTTGCACGTATCCATTTTGCTGACCCTGGTTTCAATCACTCCTCATGTGTGTTGAACCATCAACATACAGCTGTAATATCCTTAAAATATAAAATAGTGTGTAGGTTTACACTTAACCTTTTTACTTTTTATACTATCTATACCAATTGTTTTATTATTTTTTGACATGTTTTCTGATGATGGTCAATGCTGGCGGGGCGTAAAATAGTCATTTTGCCGCCAGGTAATGACTTCTACTTTCGCACTCTGCAATTTACAGACCTTACATAATTTTCAAACTGGTCGCTTTCCTGTTCCGCTTATTGCAGTCCTTTACATATAAACTACCGGTTTCAATTAATTCATCATCACCTTCATTCACTTCCACATATTTGTAGAAATTTTAAAATATTTATGTGCAAACATTGTACGAAGTCATAAAATTTTCATGTTGTTGCAATGGCTGTAGGTTGAAGATTATAAAAATACAAAAATGTTATTACCTGATATTTCAATGGTTTATCACTCGTTCTGCCAAGTGCCCAATGATTCCAAATTATGAGCATGTTCAATACTAGCAGAACTTGTTATAGTATCACGAGTATTTCCACCTTCCAATATCGACTTCCGTCAGATTTCCTTTCCGTAACTAGTAACGTTTGAACCATTTTTAGTACCGCTAGTCATGAAGAAATTGTTTCACCTGGTATGCATCTTGTATGAGACAGGGGAAATAATCTCAGACCTGAAGAAGAGTATAGTGTTTCCAATTCCTATGAAATGAAGTGCAGACAAATGTGAAAATTGCGTAACTATGTTTAATAAGTCATGGTTGCAAAATACTTATATGAATTATACACAGATGAATGGAAAAACTGATGGAATCCGAACACGTTTTTAGATTCTGAACGTAGCAGGCATAAAATATAGGGAAGTAAGAGCTATATTCAACTTGTATACAACCCAAACAATAATTATTAGGATCGAAGGGCATGAAAGGGTCGCAGTGGTTGGTCAGGAAGTAAGAGAAGGTTGAAGCCTTTCCGCAATGTTGTCTTGCGGTTTGTTGATGACATAGCAACTCTGTCAGAGACAACAAAGGACCTGGAAGAGCAATTAAACGAAATGGGCAGTGTCTTGAAAGGCAGCTATGAGATGAACATTAACAAGAGTACAACGAGGGGAATGGCATGTAGTGTCAGTAAATCAGGCTAAGCCGAAGGAATTAGATTAGGTAATGACACAATAAAAGTAGTAGATGAGTTTTGTTATTTGGGTAGCAAGATAAATCTGATGGCCGATGTACAGAATATGTAAAATGCAGAATGGCTGTAGGAAGAAAAGCGTTTCTGAATAAACGAAACTTGTTGGCATCCAATATTAGCTTAAATGTTAGATAGTCATTTCTGAAAGCAATTTTCTGGGATTTAGCATTGTATGGGTGTGAAACGAGGACGATAAGGAGTTCAGACAAAAACAAGCTTTCGAAATGTGGTGCAACAGACGAATGATGAAGATTAGACGGGTAGATCACGTAACTAATGAATAGGTGCTGAACAGAATTAGGGCGAAAAGAAGTTTGCGGCATATGCTGATAAAGAGAAGGATAGGATGGTGGGACACCTTCTGATGCATCGAAGAATCGTCTACTTGGCATTAGAAGAAAGTGTGTAGGGTAAAAATCGTAGAGGGAGACCGAGGGACGAATACAATTATCAGATTCAAATGGTTGTACGTTGCCGTAACTATTCTCAGATGAAGAGGCTTGCAGAGGATAGGGCAGTGTGGAGAGCTGCATCAAACAGTCTACAGGGTAGGTCACCAGTAGAGTCATTCAGACAGTTTTCGCGGAATTAATCATCCAGTAGAGACTTTGTGATTTGGGAGGTGGTCACTGTCAGTGCTGTTGTGTGCTGCAGGAGGTCGCCGCAGCATACGACGGTCGTGCGCGCAGCTGCAGCCCTACTCGTCGACGGTGCGCACCGTCGAGATCATCGTGACGCTGGTGCTGCTGTTCCTCATGTCGTGGACGCCCTACACCGTCGTCACGCTCATCGGCCAGTTCGGCGACCAGTCGCTCGTCACTCCGTGGGTAGCCTCACTGCCGGCGTTCTTCGCCAAGGTGAGCAGCTCATTTATATATCCCTTTTCATTTTTGGTGTACTGTATACCATGTGGAGTAACGAGGCATAAGGCATACGTCATGCCCTCCGCCTCGTCTACAGCATCCGCCTCCCGTCTTTCACGCGGATCGTGTGCGATCTCGTTCCGTTCCCCCCACCTCCTCCAGATCCTGGAACATATCCGGCTCCTGTACATTACCTGCAAAATAAATTCCAGTAACCCCCTGGTATACCCCATCCTTACCAATCCGAGGCCTCTGCCACGCCTACACCACTGTATCCCTCCTTCACACTCCCCACGTCCTTTCCCAGGGTAACTTGCGGCACCTCCCTCTCCAGAATGACACCCTCTGTCCCAATATATACCCTTCTTATCAACCCTGATCCGCTCCCCGTGGATTTAATTCCCCCTCTGTCCCTCACCGCCCCCTTCCTAATCCATCCTCTGAAGTCCCTACTCTCCCTTCCTACTTCCGTTCCCTTCCCCCCGTGCTTCCGCCCTCCCCCAACCCCCCTGCAGTGTCTATAGCAAGGGTAGGAAATCATAAAGACATCGTGATCTACTATTTGATACCATCGTATCAAAGTGATCTACATCATCTAAAAATACAGTAGTTGCTATATTTTTTATCAATAATGTAGAACAACTATACTTAATAAATTAACCTTAACATCTGGAATATTTGTGAAAAATGTAAAATTTTTATTTCATAATATTTAATCCGATATCTTAGATAAAATGTGAAACTTGAGTAGACGTTCTATTAACTAGGTACTGGATATTTATTGCATAACTTTGTAACACTGGAAACCAAATGTTCGCTAGTTAAACTTGTTGTGTGTTTGTAATACAACTCATATTCGAAAACTGATTCGCACAAGTAAGTAGAAGCAATCAAGGTCTTCATTAACTCTTACAGGGTATTTCTTTTGAGGAATGACAAGTCCGCAGTTTCTGGGTATTGCAATACTTTCAAGACACAAATCAATTTTAATGGCATTTAAAGTTAAAAAGCTTCCGTATCTATGCCAGAAACATTTTCAGTGTGACAACATGTATCCAGAGACTAGACCATACCACAGGAAAATTTTGAACAACTGAAAATAGATCACTGAAATCATTCTCTAAGTTGCAGTCATAGTGGAAAAATATTTCTTCCACGCATTATAAAAAAGCAGATGTTCGTAGATCATTATAACGGCAGTGAAGAAAATATTCTAACCGTCTAAGACATGTACCTAACCAATACTACACACTGCAAAAATATGAATTAAATAGTGTATCAACGAGTGATGCGCAGGTAACGAATGTTTGAAATAATGCTAGAAAACAATTTTTGATGTTCAAAATAGATATTACTCCCAATTCTATGCAACTGTCAAAAATTTAAACTGACTTGTATCGAAGAAGCGCTCATTTTCACTGCTACGAAAAAGAATTAAGTTTATTCGACAATATTTCTTCTGCACTCTCAGCACTGGCGATCTACCGGCAGAACACGATCAACATGTTGCCGACCCCTGGTCTACAGTCAGTTTTAAACAGTGTATCGTATCGTGTTCCGAGTTTCAGTGGGTAGTTTCAACAGTTAGTCCACCAACATACAAATAAGTGTCGACGCCGGATGTTTTAACAGTGTCTTCAGTGTCGCTTCCTCAATCCAGTCTGTGTTTCTTACTGTGTGTGTGTGTGTGTGTGTTTTTTTTTTTTTTTTTTTTTTTTTTTTTTTTTTTTTTTTAATTTATTATCACCGCGGCCCAACGATTTTAACGGATTACATATGTTTTATCGTCTTGGTTTGTTATTGTTTCCTCAACAAACTTCTCTGTGTCAATGTTATTAAATTCTTTATGTTTTTTTTACGTCATGACATTGTTTTTAAATACTCATGTCCTTTTTTCTCATTCACTGGGCTGAAGAGCGGCATAAGAGGCTGCAGACCGCCTGCCGCTCTATTGTATATGCATTGGTATAAAAATAACAATTACATACGTCATGAGTCCAAAAAGTGCGGTGAATGCTTCCGGACAACAAACAAGACATACAAACAAATGTTCTTTATTGTATTTCAGAACAGTGGCCAAGCGCTTAACACATTTTTGACATTGTATGTTCAGGTGCTGAAAACTATAAGCAAATACGTGGTGTGGAATCGAACGCTGAACGGCTGTCACGCTATCTTTGATGGCATTCACTTTCACAAAGCGTTCACCTTTCATGGTCGCCTTCTACCGGGGAATCAGAAAGAAATCGGCAGGAGGCAGATCGTGGGAGTACGGTGGATGTTCAAGAGCAGTTACCATCTTCAGTGCCAGGAACTGGCGTGCACGGATTGCGCAGTGTGCAGGTGCATCGTCATGGAGCACACTCCGTTTTCAATTTCTGCGCAACTACGGCCGGAACCGCCGCATATGTTATCCCAATCGGTTAAAAAGTTACTGATAAAATGTAGCATCAACGTTTTCACTGGTACGAACAAATTCGTTTGGATGATGCCGTTATTGACGGAGAAGGTGATCAAAAGTGTTTTCACCTTGGATTCTTGCTGACTGTATACTTTTTGGCAGTGGGGAAGACGGTGAACTCCATTACATCGATTGCCGATTTCATTCCGGATGGAATTGATAGCCCCAGGTCTCATCTCCCGTGACGATGGACACTGGTCAGACGTGGAAATGAAATCACCGGAAGTTCCATCCGTTTTGCTTACTGTGTCGCCTATGAGCTTCTGTGGCATAAATCGGGAGCAGATCTTCATCTTATGCAAATGATCGCGATCCATGGTGTGCACTGTGTCCTTGCTGATCCAGTGCAATCAATTTGAAAGTCCGTCGCCGATCTTGTGCCAGAATTGTCGCGCTTTCACGGTCATTATTTGGTTTCTGCTTGTCGATGGCTGACCTGAACGTGATTCATCCTCAGTTGCTTCTCTCTCTTCACGGATTCGTTTAAAGCACTCACAAACACATTTTCTGCTCACGGATTCCCTCCCATACACATCCACAAACATTCCATGTTTCTTCATTGCAGTCTTCCCCAATTGTAGCTGAACTTGACGTTTACACGTGGCTTCACTGCGCTCTGACAATTCCTCTGACACATACTACGTCAAGTGGTCGCAGTATGTTTACACTACCAGTCACAATCAGTGCATGCTCCATATCGAATCTGCTCGCATGGTCGCATACAAGTGCTAAGTTGCCATTCAGATATGACACCATTCACCGAACGTTTTAGACACGTCACGTATTTCTTTAGTACTGCTTACAGCGGAAATACTCGATCTGGATAGAAATATAGAAACATTGCAAGAAATGAATGTCTGAGCGTGGTCTAGTGATACCTATAGGTATCATGTACTTCAGTGATACGCGCAGAAAGGTTTCCGACGTGATTATTGCTGCACGATGGGAATTACAAACACTAAACATGGCTTTGATCTTAAAGATAGGCGCACCGGATGTCCCATTTAGGCCGGCCGCGGTGGCCGAGGAGGCTGAGGCGCTCCAGTCACGGTCTGCACGGCCACTACGGTCGGGGGTTCGAATCCCCCCTCGGGCATGGATATTTGTGACGTCCTAGTTCGTAAGTAGTTCATAAGTAGTTTGTAAGTTAAGGGACTGATGACCCCGTAGTTAAGTCCCATAGACTCTACAAACATTTGAACATTTGTCCCATTTAGAGAATCGCAGTATTTCATTATTCCGAGATCTAAAATGTCAAGCGTGTACCGAGAATACCAAATGTCAGGCATTACCTTTTACGATGACCTGCATTTAATACCGTGAAGGTTTATGCATATTCAAAGTTATCAGTATTACGTAAAAGTCTGCATTGCAAATGCCAAAATATTCAGAATATCTTATCATGTTAAGTTAGCACTGAGTTGAAATGATCTAGATATAAAATAATCTGGAGCAAATATTGTTTTGAAATAGTCTGAGACAGTTCACAGTATTTTTAAAAACTGTTCGTTTAGGCATAACGCCATCTTCAGGTGCAAGGCCTGCAATATGTAAGTTTTAAAATATTTTGTATGTAATTGTTCAGCTATTTGATAAAGAAACATAAACGTTTTATGAATACAATAGTCTGAATAGCTGGTGTAGTGGTTATCTTGACGAATTAATTTTGCGGTTTATTACATCACGTACATTGATTTTATTATATGTTGTCCGCGAGATAATTAATGTCATGCAAATTTTGTTTGTTTGTAAATCTGTGAGATTTAACTACTGTGTTTATCGGTTCCTAGACATACAAACTACTGAATCGAACTTAAACTAACTTAAGGACAACACAACACCAATGCCCGAGGAAGGGCTCGAACCTCCGACGGCGACTGGGAACAAACCACTCTCTCCGCAGCAAGACGCCTTAGAGCGATCGGTCATTTCTCCGCGGCCGTCATACATCTCATTATGTTCTGACCGCTGTTTGACAGCTCTTCAGAGATAAAGTATGTTTACTTAAAATAATAATAATAATAATAATAATAATAATATATAATTGTCAACTGAAAGTTCTCAATGGATACTGTAATTATAATGAATCACACTACTTATAAATGAATGTGATAACTCGTATCACGAACCACATCATTATGAAATATTAACAAAGTAGTGAAAATCGTAATTCTCCGTACTACATTGGACGAACAAGACGTAATTTTCAAAAACGATATCATGAACACACTATAGGCGTTGCTAGTGGCAAATCAGTTTTCGGACAGTACTTAATAGAAAACTAGCTCTGCTCTGGGAGGATTGAATGTACCCTAAAAATTTTACGCGTAGCCTCAAAAGGATGTAATTTTGTACATCAACATTAAACTGTTATAAGTGTTCCATACCCTGTCTATAGCGGTTAACGGAAAGCACATTCTTATCAAACTGATATAAGAAATGTATACATTGAGAATGGCAAGGCAGTTGCTGAAATCTGAAACTGCACAATAAACCAATTTAAAAAAAAATTACGACTGATTGCTGAAAATCGCCCATATGGAGAGTCCATATCTGCGCCTGGATGTGTTTTACCGTTTAAATCCTACTTTAAAAATCTTTGCGATGACTAAATTATGCTCTGCGCAAACTTCTACGAGGTGACCTCCTTCTTCAATACTTTTCCCTCGTACAAATTCACCTACTATTTTTTTCTTCACGTCCATTCCCTACTACGGGCTTCTATTCCCCCATCACAATCAAGTTTACGTCCCCCTTAAAAGCCCGAATAACTTCTCTTGTTTCATCATACATTTTGGCAATCATCTCATCGTCGGCAGTACTAGTTGGCATATAAATTTGTACTTCTTTGGTTGGTTCCGGTTTCGTGTCTATCGTTGCTACGATAACCCGTATTTCTATTTTCTTATTCATTATTAAAACTACTCCTGCGTCCAGAATAACTGAATTTTTATTAGTAACCCTGCAATCACTTGGCTAGAAATCCTGTGCAGCCTGAAATCGAACATCGCTAATCCGCACTATATCTATCTTGAACCTAACTAGTTGTCTTTTAAAATTTTCTAACTTTCCTTCCGATTAAGTGGCAAATATTAGACGCTGCTATCTGTTGGATGCCTGTATTTATCTTGCTGACGACATCCTCCTGAGTAGTTCCCGCCCGGACATCCGAATGGGGGACTATTTTACCTACAGAATATTTCACCCAAGAAGACGCCATCATCATATACTCATACAGTAGAATTGCATGTCCTCTGGAAAGGTTACGACTGTAGTTTCCTCTTGCTTTCAGCCGTCCGCAGTGGCTGCACGTCAGCCAATGCTACAACACTAACTCCTTCATGCAAACTGTTGCCACTATTCATAACGTGTAGGCTTTCACGGCCGTCGTCTTCAGTAATTAAAACTTCCGGGCTGAGAGGCCGTGGTCGAACAGTAGAAATTTCTTCCCCTGACGTTTCGTTGCCGGCTGCGGGCAACATCTTCAGAAGATGTTGCCCGCAGCCGGCAACGAAATAGGGAAAGAAATTTGTACTGTTCGACCACGGCCTCTCAGCCCGGAAGTTTTAATTACTGTTGCCACTATTATTACTGAAAAGGCTGTTACGCCTCGTCAGGAAACACACTTCTGGCTGTATGAGAGTAGCCGCATGGCCTAAGGTGTCATGCTACGGACTGGGCAGCCGTTCCCGCCGGAGGCTCGAGTCCTCCATCGGGCAGGTGTGTGTGTGTGTGTGTGTGTGTGTTTGTATGTGTGTGTGTGTGTGTGTGTGTGTGTGTGTGTGTGTGTGTGTGTGTGCGCGCGCGCTGTCCTCAGTAGTAGTTTCTACTCTAGTGACTGACAACCACAGCAGTTTGGTCCAATAGGTTTACAAATATTCTGAACCAAACATTAATCTGACTTCTTCACCTACGGTACGGCTTTATGCGTTGTCGAGGCACGCAAGACAGCCCGTCTAGAAAATATCTCTGGTTCATGTGTGTGGTATAATAGAGTATTAATTCATTTTAACATACACAATGATTTCCACCTCATGGTATGGCTCTACAGCTATCACAAAAAAATTATTTTGAAATATGGGTCGTATTGGTTGCCACCTGCAAGCAATATGACTTTTATTTCACTTCTTTTTCAATATTTTTATACATATATTTTCCAACTCCTTAATATCGAAATACTTGAGAACGCTATGTGAATAGCTTGTAGAAGTTCTTCCCAGCTTGAGATCAAGATAGCGTTTAATCGTCCGATTATCTATTTCTTTCGGAGTGGGAAAGAAATTTCCCTAATTTTATATATGTTCAATGGTTTGTAAAGCTTATGGGACTTAACTGCAGAGTCATTAGTCCCTAAAGTTACAAACTACTTATGAACTAATTTATACTAAACACAAGCAAACACCCATGCCCGAGGGAGGGTAGTAAACTCCGAGACGGGAGGTCGCGCGATGCTTTATATATATAAACAGTTTAGAGTGTAATTTATTTATAGCAACTAGTTTCTGACCTAATTTTGGACCATCTTCAGGACGGAAACTCTGAAATGTATCGTAGTTACATTTAGAGGACCTTCATGCAACATAAATGAGTGCTAACATTAACCTAAGTTATAAAGAGAAATAAAATAGAACGATGTTATACCCATTGATGGCGTGGAGCTGGGCTGTTGCTTGAGAGCCTTCCAGTGCGTCATTGCTCACTGGAGTAAAGTTTACTGCTTTTATGTAGCTGATGCTCCACCCGTTTACCAGCTCCACCCATATTTGGTAGCCACTGAAAAGACTACATACGTAAATATAGGCAAAAAATATGGAATTATAAATAACTATACATTTCTTTGTCAGTGTAATTCTCTAAAATCACGGAAGTCATGGCCACAAAAATGAGGAATATTTCTCTTAAAGTATGACTACTGCGATGACTCTGTACGACTGCAGACAAAGTTCATTTTCTTCTTCGCAAAAAAACCGCGTACGCTTTTATATCTGACGGTGGATTCCGTAAGGACATAAGCGTGTTATGTTCGAAGTTGTAGGAGCAGTGCTTTACAAGGTTTCTGCAACTATCTGTTAGACGTGTCTCAGGTAGGTGGATGGCCGCTACCAGACGGTGGACGTCATAAAGTTTTATGACTCTCAGAGGTCAGAGGCCGCTACACGACACCACAGAGTAGCATTCTGTGGAGGCACAAAAAAAGAAGCGACCAAGTTTTGGTTGCACGAAGAACAAGGTAAGTTGTGTGGTACAGGAACAGTGGGGTGGAAGCACTCAACCCATTTTGAAGATTGAAGTTAAATGATAATAAATTTTATTACCAGACCGAACGTGGTAATGGCATATACGCAATACTCTTACATAATGGTTTTATCAAAACGTGTATCAATTAGAAATTGAAAAATTCTTGCTCGTCACATTGAAAAATTGAACAAGCCTCCAGGCCTGTAAAGTTTTAAATTTCGCACAAGTTAATGTCCTACGAAACATAGGTTTAGTTAATATTTCATTGCTGATACTTGAAGGGAAACCTTTAACATCACGAGAATTTAAAATGCCCATTTTAAAGTTCAAATGTATGTAAAGCTTATGGGATTCAACTGCGGGGTCATCAGTCCCTAAATACACAAACTACTTAAGAACGAACGTATACTAAATACAACACAAACATCTATGGCCGAGGGAGGATTGGAACCCCCGACGGAGAACGGCCTCGCGCATCGGAGCATACCGCCTCAATACGCTCGGCCATTCTGCCGCGACCACATTTTAAGGTAGTATAAAACAAAACGTGAAATTACATAGACAAGATTACGATTAGATATTTAAAGAGTGTAATAAATACATCATCTATTACTGTATGTACCACAAATAGCTAATAATGTTGTTGTTATGGTCTTCAGTCCGGAGACTGGTTTGATGCAGCTCTCCACCCTACTCTATCTTGAGCAAGCCTTTTCATCTCCTCATAAGAACGGCAACCCACATCTATTTGAATCTGCTTACTATACGCGTCTCTTGGTCTCCCTCTGCGATTTTTACCCCACACACTTCCCTCCAATACTAAATTTACGATTCCTCGATGTCTAAGAATGTGTCCTACCAAGCGATCCCTCCTTTTAGCCAGGGTATGCCAAAAATTCCTTTCCTCACCAATTCTGTTCAGTACTTCTTCATTGGTTATGCGATCTACCCACCTAATCTTCAGCATTCTTCTGTAGCACCACATTTCAAAAGCCTCTATTCTCTTCCTGTCCGCACTGCTTATCGTCCATGTTTCACTCCCGTACAAGGCAACACTCCACACAAATGCCTTCAGAAAAGACTTCCTTACACTTAAATTAATGTTCGATGTTAGCAAATTTCTCTTTTTCAAAAATGCTTTTCTTCCCATTGCCATTCTGAATTTTATATCATCTGTACTGTGACCGTCATATGTTGTTTTACTACCCAAGTAACATAAGTCATCTACCATCTTCATTGTTTCGTTACTTAATCTAATTCCTTCAGCATCGCCTGATTTTCTAAGACCGCATTCCATTATTTTTGTTTTGCTCTTGTTAATGTTCATTTTATACGCTCTCTTCAACACACTGTCCATTCCATTCAACTGCTCTTCCAGGTCCTTTGCTGTCTCTGACAGAATTACAATGTCATCAGCAAAACGCAATGTTTTTATTTCTTCCCCCTGAACTTTAATCCCTATTCCAAATTTTTCCTTGCTTTCCTTCGCCGCCTGCTCGATATACAAATTGAATAACATCGGAGAAAGGCTACAACCCTGTCTTACTCCCTTCCCAACTGATGCTTCCCTTTCATGCCCTTCGAGTCTAGTAACTGCGGTCTGGCTTTTATACAAGTTGTAAATAACTCTCCTTTCCCTATATTTTACCCCTGCTGACTTCAGAATTTGAAACAGTGTATTCCAGTCAACATTGTCAAATGCTTTCTCCAAATCTACAAAAGCTAAAAATGTAGGTTTGCCTTTCCTTAATCTATCTTCTAAGATAAGACGTAAAGTGAGTATTGCCTCCCTGGTTCCTACGTTCCTCCTGAATCCAAACTGATCTTCCCAAAGGTCAGCTTCTACCCGCTTTTCCATTCTCCTGTAGATAATTCGTGTTAAAATTTTGCAACCATGACTTATCAAACTAATGGTTCTGTAATTTTCACACCTGTCTGCGCCTGATTTCTTTGGAATGGGGATTATTACATTTTTCTCAAAGTCTGAGGGTATTTCGCCTGTCTCATAAATCCTACACACCAGTTCAAATAGTCTTGTCATGGCGGGCTCTCCCAGAGACTTTAGTAGCTCTGAGGGTATGTCATCTACTCCTGGGGCCTTGTTCCGACCTAGGTCTTTCAAGGCTCTGTCAAATTCATCTCTCAGTATAGCATCTCCTATTTCATCTTGATCTACGTCCTCTTCCCTTCCTACCACATTGAAAACAAAATTTTTGCAGACAACAGGAGGAAAATATAGCGCTACTCAATTCTGGCATTCCACAAACACAAGGCCGCTCAGTTAGCTTGGTCAAGTAACAAGGCTCGATGAAACGCCCAGAAAAGTTTCACAACATACGAGAAAAGAGTTCATACAAGCGTCACTGTTCATACAAGCTTTACCAACGACCATGAAACAGGAGAGAATTTAAAACAAATTACATTTTGGCTTACGTAATCAAACAAATTGCGCTTCTTTTCAAATTAGAATACAAGCTCCTAAATAGGAAAATAATAACTACAGTAGTTCTTGTACAAGACAATGTTCTGAAGTTCACTTAAAATAGCCATTAGTGACATTTAAATAAACGACTTCGAACTGTATATTACTTCTGATCTTTTTAACACTTCACTCATATGCCTAATTAATAACTTGCTCGTAAGGAGACAATAAATCTGATACCGCTGAATTGTCATGAAAACTGCGTGCTTGAGCGCACTTTGAAATCCACCGAGATGGAGCGACAAGTTTCAACCAATTTCAGATTAGTAAAAATATAGTAGCCACTTACTAATGGTGCAGACTCACTACAAAAAGAAACGTGATTTGTGCACTACCCAGCCAGAGCACGGACGAGGCAGTAATAACTTAGCAGGAAGTTAAAAGGCAGAAAGAGAGTGCGGAAAGTTGAAAAGTCATAACGGTAGGAGCTATGCAGCACATCATTTGCCAGAAGTATCCAGTTGTCAGACGCCGACCCAGGAGAAAGGCGAAAGCACCGCACAGTTTATGACCTCGGGTAAGGCCACACACACAAGGCACCACCGGACCACCAACCGCAAACGCGCCTGTTATGAAACCGCCACAATCCGCGCTGCGTCCTCCGTGACGCCGACAAATTTATATTCTCGTGCTACTCCGACTCACACTAACATCTCACTACCGACTGACCTTAGGAGTACAGCTGTGCCCTCCCTTAAAACCTGAACGTTAAGCGAACCGCTGTCACCGTGCTAATGAACCCGAATTATGCGTACGAGACGTGAGCCTCAGTGTGCTGGCCGCAAACATAGCATGCTACAGAGACAGATCTCACTGTTCACGAAATAAACGAATACACAAAGGAATTTACGCCAGTACACAAGTACACAAATTACATTTTAAAAGTTTTATTCCATTTAATTCTGTACTTTTTATTTTATTTATATGTGTTATTTAAAGAAGATGGGCGTTTAGCCTTTTTGTCATTCTAAGGTCAGTTGCATACATTCGCGGATACAAATATAAATATACCAGTATTTATGTCAGGTATGATTTATAATATTTGGTTTGTATATTTACGGTTTTTTCTTACAGTTTAATGTCGTAGAGTGTTTTCTTTGTAGTTTTCATGGGCATATATTTTTATAGGATATATTGATGAAGTTAATATTTTTCCTATTATTAATTTCCTAGTAAATTTCAGTTCACTGACACTTATCTGTTTACACATATTATAAATTTTTAGAATAGGTAGAATTTCAGCAGTGTAAGCTATAAGCAAAGGCCGTAATATTTTAGGCTTGAAATTTATATATACTAATGCCTATGGTTGTGTAAAAGATCTTAATATTTGAAGTTTGCATAATACTGAAAGTATACAAAAAGAATTCATGAAAGCTGATAATTATATCGAAAAAAACACTAAATTCTTCCAAAAATAACAACATCAAAGCTGAAGTATTTTATCCATTGCAGCTACAGGCTATAACACTTCAATCGGCGGTCACCGATAGTTAATCTGCTTTTTAATCCACCCCTCTTTGGGGCTAAATAATTGAAAATTCTCGAAGTCAATCAGGCATTTGTTGTATGAAAGACCAGAAGAAGGGTACTCAAGCGCCCGAAACCGGTCGTCACAAAGAAATTTTTAGAAGCAACTTGTTGCTGCATTTTGTGGATTAAATATCATAGCTATATGACACAGCTAACACAATCAATGCAAAAACCAAACAACCATGAAAATATGTAAAGTAACTTACTACGATCAAGATATAAAATCATGCATTAATATGAATCCCAGAACACCAACTTTATGAACTCAATGAAAAATACATAATCCCAATACGTCCTTTGATTAATTTCATAAATAGCGCATCCTATATATCAAGTAAAATACTAGATAATTTAATAAACAAATTTTATGTCTACACGAAAACATACAAAGTACAAAGTTCAAGGATATTAGCTCACAATGTAAAAGACATACAGTTTCCTCATGGAGGAAGGTTCAATCATTTGATATTAACAATCTCGATACAAAATACCACTAACAGCAACAATTGAAATAATTAAGAAAAAATTAATAAGCATGGACAAGTATCCATCATTGAAATGTACAACATAATTAAATTACTAGAACAAGTACTACACCAATTGTGTTGAAAGTGAAAACAATATTTACAAATAATTTGATGGAATAGCAATGGAAAATTGCTGATACATTTATTAATGGATTAGAAGAAAAATGTTTCAGTTCCTACTCAGCAACTTTGAACAAAATTATATATTATCACAGATACGTAGATGATACACTGCTATTTGTGAATGCCAACGAAAATAACATACAAGTTATTCACAATAAATTAAACAGCTTACAAGCAAAAATAAAATTCACATTAGAAACTTTAAAAGCGAATCAATAAACTTACTGGATATAACAATAAGTAATAATAACAATCGAGTATGGATTTGAGATTTATAGGAAATGTATCACAACAGACATTATTATTAACAATACCTCCTGTCATCCAAGTTCAAAATAATTGCACTGTTTAGCAGAAACATCAGCCTGCTACTTGATAGTGATGCAACACAAACAGAATTGAAAATATAACACAAAGGAATCTCTTTGAAGCAGCAAAGGTTACCAAACTAGGCAACCAATGCATCAAACCGAAATCATAAATCATAAATTCTAAATTATGTTGGTAAGGGAAGAAGAAGAAGATCCTAAAAATATACTTACATAACAGCACCATACATCGGCTAAATTACATGTAAGATAAACAAAATATTTCATAAAACTAAAGTGAAAATGGCTTTCCACACCAACTACACTATCCAAACGAAAATATAATCAGGTAAAACGAGCATTTTAAATTTCTTGAACTCTTGCATTTATTAAATCACATGTGACGAATTTAGTCAATTTTACATTGGACTACCAGGTCGAAATTTCACAATTAGATTTAAGGAACGTACTCAAAAGTGCGAAAGTAATTAGTCAACATTTTTCATACACTGACAAACACAAAACAGAAAGAACAGTAAAAGCAATGAAAATTCTACATCGTGTACTCAAGGGAATCGTAACGTGTAATCTGGAAGAATTTGAAATATATATCTACATGTATGCATTTACAAACAAAATTCCTCACGAAAATTCAGATTCAAAGCACAAGTTCAATAAATCGTTGAAAACAAGTATCTAAAATTAGGATGTTTTATACAACCACAGACTTTAATATATATGTAAACCCACAAATATTATGATTTTTGTTCATAGCTTACATCGCTGAAAATTCTATTAAAGTTAAAAACCTATACTCTTTGCAACAGAAAAATGTCTTTGGAGTGAATTGTAGTACGAAATTGATAACAAAGCAAAAAATAATAACTTTCTCAGTACATCCTATAAAATAAATATCTACAAAAGCTGAAAAGAGAAGCACTACACTTCATTAAACTGTGAGGAAAGAAACCAGAGTATATAATACAAATATTATACATTATACCTACAGAAGTATTGTTTATATATATATATATATATATATATATATATATATATATATATATATATATGTGTGTGTGTGTGTGTGTGTGTGTGTGTGTGTGTGTGTGTGTGTGTGTGTGTGTGTGTGTGTGTGCGCGCATTGCAGTTGAGTTGAGAATGGCAAAAATCCGAAGCGGTCATCATCTTTAATCAACACCTATAAATAAATCAAAGAGTAAGCTTAAAATGTCATTTCTTCAATAAAATACAAGACTCGAAACAATAAAGTTGTAAATATTTAGTCGTGCGCGGCTCCTCCATCGGAGGTTTGAGTCCTACCTTGTGCATTGGTGTGTGTGTGTTGTCCTTAGCATAATTTAGTTTGAAAGTCTAGCCACTGACTGCAGTTTGGTCCCATAACTTTACAAACATTGGATAATTTAAATATTGTACTGCAAATAAGGTGCATAACGCCAATCAAAGACACACAAGTCTCAGACGACACGTACTTATATTTGCAAAATATCGAAGGCTATATAGTATACTTCTATCGAGCTTACGAGACACTGCTGGAACTTCTCAGAAATCACGTAGAAAAATATTTGCATTGAGACGTGAATCACTAGCACATACCTGATTAGTTTTGTTGTTCACTACTCCGCTTCCTGCACAAGTCAGCCGTTAAAGTGGTACTTACCCGTTAGCATCTGCAGCACATACTAATCGTAGATATGTTGTTACCTGATATGTAATGAGAAACATTCATATCTCGAAAAATGTGTTTTGATGTATCTTCAATGGTACTTTGCCTTGAAATGGCAAATTTTCTTAACAAGGATATTTTTCATTCTTAATGAGACGTTTACACTTATTCCAACACATAGTACCTAGAAGGAGTGGTTTCTAAGAAATCTTCAGTTTACTCCGTCGGTCAATCTTGCTGTAAAATGGTGTACAGTCATAAGACGTAAATACAAAATGGTCCAAATACATGTTTCTGCCGATAGCCAACACGTCGACTTCATCTCTGTATAAAAAACGAGACAGGGGCCTGGGCAGTATACGTGTAATGTATGCGGCGTGATCATCGGTGAACGTCCAGACGCACGTTCACGGTATGTGATATTGCACTGGCTGCACGTTCGGAAAGTTCACCGACGTTGTGGCGTCGCAAACTCGGCACGCTGAGAGCACACCTACACATATACGCTCCGTGTGCCGACGGCTTAAGCCCTGGGACAGATAAGACGAAGCAACGACCGCGACGAGAAAATTACTGGACGGCTCGGATCACAGTGTAAGACTTTTTTTCTTTCTTACATCTCAGCTTCAACCCTTTTTCTGTGCAGTGTGTAATAGGTTTTCAGATTATTTTTAATTTTTATGTTGTTTCTCATATTGATGCAATTCTTCTGAGCCACAGTGGAGTGGCCGAGATTACTTTATGGATTTAATATTAAATAGGGGTAGAAAAATACATTTAATATTTTCGTAAAGAAAAAAGAAAAGAAAAAACTACCACTGTTAGAAATGCTTCGTGGCTTCTTCTTAATAAATAGTTAATGTTTTCCCTAATAAGCTGTTTAGAATCCTGCTCTCTCCCCTGTAATCCAAAAGATGGGAGACATTTATTGCTATGTCTCAGTTTGGGATTAATAGGCGCCAACGATACTTTTGACATTTTTAATCTCTGCTTGTGCGAAGATGCGTGTGTACATAGTAAAACTTCCTGGCAGATTAAAATTGTTTGCCGGAACGGGGACTCGAATCTTAGACATTTCGAAAGGCAAAGGTCCCAGGTTCGAGTCCCAGTTCTGGCACACAATATTAATCTGCCAGGAAGTTTCCTATCAGCGCTCACTCCGCTGCAGAATGAAAGTTTCATTCATGTGTACATAGTGTTTGTGTGAATGGTGTGTGTGTGTGTGTGTGGGTGGGTGTATGTATGTGTGTGTTTGTGTGTGTGTGTGTGTGTGTGTGTTTGTGTGTGTGTGTGTGTGTGTGTGTGTGTGTGTGCCATCTTTCGGAAATTACTACGCAGACATACCATATTCAGTTTCGCTGCGCCTTCTTGCTGAAAAATGACTAGATATATTTCTGCAGAAATACCAACGGCTGTTGTTACCATACATTGCTTGAACATTGTGGCCTATATCCTAGAAGATACATATTGATATCGCTCTAAGATATCAATAAGGAATTTAGGATCATATCTAAGTTTCATCAGTAGCGATACAGTCATATTAACAAAAGCCGTAAATTTCGGTAACTGTCGTTTACACTGATGTGCTACGCGAGAAAATTGGATCACCCGGAAGTGAAATAGCAACGCTTGTTTTTTTTTTTTTTTTTTTTTTCTTCTTCTTTTTGGTAGGTGCTGCTCCATTAGACAATCTGTGTTCAGTTCGAAATTACAAGGTAGGTGCAAGTTATCTACGTTCATCTATATCATACACTCAGTAAACCACATCACAGCGTGTGCTGGAGGGTACCACTGTCACACCCTCCTCCTTGGTTACGCCACGCACCAGCGTTCTTGTCATGTCACGCGCCAGATGTTTTGCCACGACTGTTTGGTGGGCACATCACCCAAAGCCGTTCGCACACGAAACCAGTAGCTAAAATTTACATGGGCGGAGAAGTGGAGAAACGACACTACCAGCATATGAGACGATCTGGATTATTTTCAACCTCAGCGCTCTCAGGCACAGGCTGTTTCATACAAGACACAGAGAGAGGTATTTAACTGGTAACACAAGGAATTTCCATTCGGGATGACGACTGTTCATATCCACCTCGGTCCATCTTTTATTTATTTCTTATCAAGGACCTCTGGATTGAAGAGCAATTCCCCGTGGTCATGGAAATAGTCATACGACAGGCCTAATCACAAGTGAGAAGAACAACACTTTAACACAGAAACCATCTCAATGTTTTTTTTTTCCTTTTCCAGGAATTCCTCGACAGAATAGTGACCAATAAAAGTGAGTGGATTATTACAAGCTTTCTGAATTCTTGAGAAAACTTATTAAAAATCGATGCGGCAGAATACTGCATACCTTTCTTCGCTCTTGTCTTAATAACTCCACAAAAATGACTGGATGGTTCCTTTCAAAGCCCATGGACGACTTCCAACCCCTTAACTGACGAAAACTATTCGAGCATCTGAGCAGTCTCCATAGGATAGTGATGTTTTTAATTTGCAGCATACATACGTAAAAAGTCAGTATCCCTGAATAAGTTATGAGACAAAAATGGAAACTTAGATGACATTAGATTAGATTAGATTAGCTGTTAGTTCCATAGATCAGTATTGAGGAAATCTTTGTTGATGTGGAACTATTTTTTTTCCTTTGCACAGCCATTATGGAGACCAATATACAATATTTCAGAAGATCGTACAAAATCCTGCAAGCGTACTTACGTTTACATCGAAAGATACAAGTGAGCTTGCAGCCTATTGATTAGATGCCATTCTTACTACTTCCACTGAACCCTATTCAGCTGCAGGTAGATTTCCCACGAACTCGGAAGAGAGGTAAAATTAATGGCCCAAGAAAAAAGGTCAAGGCTCTGGTCCTTAGAAAAGCGAATAGCAATGGAATAGGCCTATTAAAGTTCGGCTTAGATAAAACATAGGTCTCTTACACGTCTGGATTACAAGTATGAGTTACGGAGTAAAATTATACCTAAATCTGACGGAATTCCGATAGTACTTTGCGTGATTCACAATGCTTCATGATCTTTCTGTTAAAATGAAATCTGTCCGTCAGATCTGTCTGCGAAATCTACACTGATCACATAGGCTACTCACGGAAGTTCACTAACTGGCTACATGGAGCTGTGATTCAGTCTCAGTTGCGAATCGCTTTAGTGTTATGCATCTGCTGCTGTCCTGTCTCCTGCTCAAAAAGACGTCACTGTGTCTGCAGTCTAGAAACAAGTCACTCTCTCTCTCTGCTTCTCAATAGCAATGAAAGAGTGTTTCTTTAAAGGGAAACCCTGCGTGAGGTCCTTCGGTACATGACGTAATTTCTAGATTTGTGGATTTACAGCTACCAATCTAAATTTTGTTCTTTCTTATTGGACGATTACAAACACAAACGTTTCGGATTGTCTGTCTTAACGCACTTCAATTCTGACACATATGTTTCTCCATCTGACAAATTGGAATCTCATCTGTACAGGGGTGGCCAACCTAATATGAACACCGTGAAATATACTGCATGATGTTGCACGTTGGCAACGTTGAGGGGCGACTGCAGTGCACAATTGACTTACCATGCCTTGGACGTTATTTACTGACTTTTTTTTTACTTTTATTCATTTCTTTATTTCATTTTCTTTCTTTCTTTCCCTTTTTTTTTTTTTTTTTTTTTTTTTTTTTTTTTTCCCTGGAGTGACAAACTCAATGGTACGTAGTTAGTGGGATCATCTCTAACGAAAACCGCAGCAATGATTGAGATTTCGCTGGTAACAGTATCCTCAGTAATAATACCGTACAGAACACAAAGTAAAACATCATCGAGAAAAATAAATAGTAGCCGATACTCCAAGGTAAGTTACATGACCGGCAAACTTGAAGAACGACATAAAAATACCATGGAAAAGAGAATGCGAACGGAACACTCTCTTCATTAATACTCTTCCTATAAAACATTATGTCTGTAGCATAAGAGACAAGGGTCATGATGTCATCATAGCGGCAATGGCTAACAAAGTTGGCCAACGAGCCTAGGAATGACGTAGTACAAGCAAGAGTAGGTAAACGTTAGCGTTCCACATAAGAAATAAATGACATCGTTTAGTTCCGGTACATTGGATGTAGAGGAATTATGGAAAAAATTAATTGCATTGTAATTAAATCGCTGAAGGAATGTGTGTCGACAAAGTGGATTAAGGATTGGACAGACACACAGTAGTTTAATAAGATACTGAGAAAGCAAAAGTAGTTGCTCTCTCGGTTCGAAAATGTCTATCAAATCAAATCACAAACGTTAGTCGAGGTTCGCGCGTCAATTAAGAGAGAGATGCGCGAAGCGTACAGTAAATACCTCCGTCATACCTTAGCAAAGAATTTTGCTGAGAACCCGAAAAAATAATGGTACCAGGTAAAATTGGTAAGCGGATCAAAGGCCTCGGTCCAGTCACTCGTTGATAATTCTAGGGTAGCGATAGAAGACAGCAAAATAAATTTACCTTTTAAGAAATGATTCGCGCTGGAGGATTTGCAAATATACCTTCATTTGATGGTAGCACTTACTCCTAAATTGAGGACTTTGCAATAGTCATAGCTAGTGTAGAGAAGCAGCTGAAAGATTTGAAAACACACAGGTCGCCGGGTCCTAATGGAGGACCAATCCGGTTTTAGAAATGGTACTCAGCGGCATTGATACTTAGTCTGCGATTTTACGATTCGTCATTACTGCAGTCAAGGATGAGACACGTTCGTCATGATATGGGCATCTATACCGCTGTATTCAATGGTTCATTTCATTACCCTCATTAGTCTGATAACTGTCAATTAATATAGATACTATCACACTCGACAACATACTGCTTACCATAAGAGACTTAATGCTAACAAACATTGCCAAATTCGAAAAGGATGATGAGCCAAAACACACACACACACACACACACACACACACACACACACACACACAGTCGAAAATGTTCATCAGTGCTTCGCACAGCATCGGACGATTATGCTTCCCTCGTCAGCAAAATCACCATGTCGTAACATAACTGAACCGATATGGGGAATTTCAGATCAGAATGATGACTAAATTTACAGCAGTAACATCTTTGAAGTCAATGTTTAAAGTTGAGGTACAATAGTAGAAAATTTTCTGTTGGAAACTAAAACACACTATACGAATTCTTTCCTCGTAAATTTGGAGCTGTTAATAAGTAAATATCGCGTTTGTGTAAGGTGTTCATATAACTATGTCCAGTCGCTGTCTATTGCTCTAGCATTTATTTACGGTAACGTCTACGGTGTTTGAATGTGGCTTCCGTTGACTTCAAAGGGAGATGCCTTTCTTTCTTATTACGTATTTAACGGGCTCCATTATACATTCTCTGTTCACTGCCCTGGCAGTGCTGGCACCAGAACTTTAGTGGTTTCTTAGTAAACGCCGTTTGCGGGTCTAACGTAGCTGCGCTGCGCCTTGCAGTCGGAGTGAAAAGGGTGCCACTCAGCTCTACCCTATCTTAAGCCCTTTCTATACAAGACGTGTAACATGCACAAGGAAGTCGTTGTCAGCTGCAGCGCCCCTTGCAATAGACCGTCGAACTACAAAGAAGCGTTCAAACGGTACGCATTTGTTGAGTCGTCTGCTTCACGCGTCTACTACGTTTGTTGTCAACTTACAGCAAATGAATCGTAGCCTCAACATCAGTTTTCGAAACTGTATGATATGTTGTGATGATTGAAACATGTATTCGTGTTTTAGACTGCCACTGTGAAACTGTATTTAATTGTTTTCGTGCAGTTCATGCATAACTATATACTTCCAGTCTCTGTTGTTTGAGGCGCATTTGTATATGATGAACAAGCTCAGGTGTCTATACATAGACTTTTATCTTTGATAAAGCTTCAAGTAATGCTCACCAAAAACAAATATTTCATCTGTTAACCCATTTCTACCCAAAACTAAAAATTTTGAAAAACTGTTATATTCAGTCATCAGGTTCCCTTTAAAATAATTGAAATAACATTACAAATATTACAAACTAGCACTATGTGTTGTAATTTGCACCACCCATAATGTTGCGCTGTTTCCTAGTAAAAAAATAGAAAAATATTTTTTTTGTTATCAAATTCTTCTATTTGTTCAAACTGTGCAGTATTGTTTATTGCCGGCCGCGTTGACCGAGGAGACTGAGGCGCTCCAGTCACGGTCTGCACGGACGCTACGGTCGGGGGTTCCAATCCCCCCTCGGCATGGATATTTGTGCCGTCCTTAGTCTTAGCTAGTTCATGAGTAGTTTGTAAGCTTAGGGACTGATGACCCCGTAGTTAACTCCCATAAGTTCTACAAACATTTGAACATTTTGAATATTGTCTATTATATGATAACTCTGACTTACATTGATGGTATCACTCATTAAATATTGAAAAACACTCCGTGTGAAGCTGAACTTGACATTTATTGTGTATGTAGATCGTCTGACGTTTGTAAATCTTGCATCTTTTTGCGAAGTGTTAAGGTAATTGTGAAACTTCAACACATATACAGAGAACTCGTGGATGCCTTTTAACATATGTGTGGTAATTTTTGTATAATAAGTCCATTTCGACTGCATTTTGTAAGGCTAAATTTTGTGTTGCGTTTACGCAACACTTGGAAGAAATGGGACAGCATGTTTCAGGAAAAATAGCAAATATTTTAGAAGATGGTAATAAAGAAGATTTGCAGTTAAAATTTCATATTACGTGTGTCCAATTTTTATTGGATACAGAGATACAGCTCTTGGTATGTGCAACAAACTGATTTTGATATTTTAACTGATTCTTTCGTAGATTCTTGGTAGGTCACCATATTGACTTTCATTTAAATAACTGGTTTTCTATGTAGTTTAAAGAGTTAATATGCCCTATTAAGGCGAAAACCGGGTAACTAAGTGGAAATGAACGTGTAGAAGATACAGAAAATTCTACTTTGAAGTAAGTGTGATGTTGTACTACCAAGAAACAACGGATAAATCAGTGAAAATTTCTTGATTTACATTTGCTCTTCGTTTGTTTGGATTTCATATTAACAGCTGTATGTCCGTATTCAATAAAAATTGTACACAGTTTATATTAAATTTTTAATTCAATTCCTCTATATTTATCACCACCTAAAATACGACTGAGTCGAAAAACTACGTTCCTCTGAGAAGGGGACAAGTCTGCATTCTCAGACAAATTCCCGACTTGACTTCGTTTGTCAGCTGCGTTCCCCATTCGGTCGTCTGCGCATACGGGAAGCACTTCCATACGCGTGAGAAAAGGATCCATCCTATTCCGTCTAGTAGCGATCGTACGTGTGCTTCTTGTGCAAGTGGACGCGTCTACACTGTACGTGGACGGCGTAACCGGTGCATCATGGGTAATCTGACAAGCTCTCACTTTCAGCTCAACGACGAAGACCAAACTGTGGCCGGGAAGAAGTAAGGTACAAGAATATACTCACAGCTAATAAAAGAAGTGAGTCCCCGAAATCTGCGACAAATTTGGATCTCCGTGAGGAAGGACGTGATCTGTTTTGAAGAGCTACTGTTTGTAAAGTTGTACGCATATCATTGAGTAGTAAATGATTGCTGACATAACTTATGATAAAGGGATCGTGTTGGGTTATACAAACAACTTTCCTCGCTTTACGCCTGAATAATGACTCGACGACCCTCTGATCCATTTCATTTCTAAAGTATGAAGCAACCAATATAAATGTCACACCTAGTATAAAGGTCTGATGGAAACACATGTTTTTTGTTTAATTACTGCATTTATGAAAATCTACTAACTAGAAAAAAATCGGGCATAAACCGCAACACGGAAGTCTCAAATGACAAATCAGTCCTAACCATGAATGTCTTAGACAAATAACAAGCAGAAAGCTTCCTGGAATACCCGCTTCTGCGATGCGCGCGTTAGCGCTGCCTAATGCGCATGCGCGGATTCATGGGCGTTTAGAACTGGTCTCTATTCCGGCGCGTGGATAAAGTGTCTGCTAACAATCATGGTTCCGCGGTAGTTCCATATGTTTCGCCACTAGATGGCTGTCGCGCTAGACCTATACCTTTCGCGGCGGATCCTCGTGTAATACCACAGACAAAAATATACAGACGGGAAACCTTGGTAAGGGCCCAGTCAAACGCTCAGTGGTGCGGGGAAAGAGAGTTACCAGCAGTTCTGTAATATGTCCCATGATGGCGCTGAGGTCAGAAACAGCCCTTTAAAACTGGCCAGAGCAGTTCACCACTTCCCCTCAAACGCCTGCACACTGGACACAGCTGTGGCCTCGTGGCAGGCGGCACAAAATCTCCCCTCAGCCTCCCCTCCATGCTACCCTCTCATGAGCTAGAGGCACCCTCAGAAGCGCCTCTAGTGTCGTCTACCGGTACTAAGCCGGCTAGCGTCATATGGAACTACAAGGGCAGCATATGACAGAGGTTTAGGGGGGGCTTCTTCTCTGAGTATGTTACTCTGTGGTAATACCGCCTTTACAGAAATCACTGTGGACACGCAACACATCCTCCCATCTGAATACCACACTGCACACTGACTCATCAATATGCGGGTCTCGCCACCTAGCGGTGCAAAGATCTACTACTCCTGTGCATCTTCATGTTTTCGCGGCGCAATGACTATTCAAAGAAGTTTCGGGCGTGCAGCCACATAAAATTCACTTCTTCTAATATTTCGGCTGAGAAACGTTCAGCCATCTTCGGAGACGAGTCGAAGACTGACAGTCAGTCTTAGACTGAAGATGGCTGAACGTTTCTCAGTCGAAATATTCGAATAAGTTAACTTTATGCGGCTGCACGCCCGAAACTTCTTTGAACATCTACTACTCCTAATCTCCAGATGGCAGCACCAGTGCCGAAAATTTTGTATTCCACCTCGTAGCACAGTCTTGTCGCTGGACGTAGAGGAAAGGATGTAGCCAAACGCGACGGAACATGTCCCCGGAGACTCTGGTGAGTGAAGGTGTTGTGTTTGTGCTTGGCAGGCGTCGGTGGTGTACAACCCGATCGTGTACGGGCTGTCGCACCCGCACTTCCGGGCCTCTATCAAGCAGTACCTGTCGGGCTACAGCGGGCCGTGCTCGGCGTCGGGCCTGCTGCCGACGGCGGCGCCGGCCACCACGTGGGGCAGCCTGGTGCTGAGGCGTCGACCCCGAGCGGTCTCCAGCCCCGGACACGTGCAGCACGTGCGCTGCTTCCTACCGCCGCAGCACCGCCGCCTCAGGCACTACCACAGCGAGCCGCCAGAGCCGCCCTCCCTAGATGGCAGTCGCTGTTTGGTAAGTCGTTCTTCAACCACGCTGACTTGGCAAAGGTCATAAGATAGTTTGTACTATGATGATTTTAAACATAACTTGTCGACTGCAGCAACTGTAGGCTTACAAATATTTGACAAAGCTCAGCCCAACCAGTTGCAAAATTTGATAAAATACCTAGATCTAGATTTCGGCACCATCTAAGGGTGCCTTCATCAGAAGAATAAGCATTGAAACCTATAAATAGTCATTGATTTAAATTAGTATACATTACGTTAGAAAAGAAAGTGTTTTACATATGTTGCGTTATGCAAAATCATAGGTATACATATGTACTTACATAGGGCGTACAATTACGAGCAGTGTGCTCAAGTCCAAACTTATAAAACAGTGCAACATGCTAGCAAAAGGCAGCCAAGTCAAACATAAAATTTCTTCCATAATTTAAAATCACATTAGCCTCCATTACAAAAATCAGGTGTCTAAAATAACTTGTGTATCGTGCACCTCTTATTACATAGGAAAAACAGGACGAGCTATTGCCACCAGATGTAATGACCACTGTTCAGGGAAAAAAGGTACTAATATTCACAATTTTTCCTTTGCTGACCCATGTTAATTGATAACCATAAACCAAACGAGATTCTAGACATTAGTGTCTTACATATACAAAATAAAGCGATGAAACCTTAAGTTCTTGAAGAATTGTAATTTTTTGAACATTTCTCATTGAATGACAAATTTATTCTTAAGGAGCACCTACATCTGCGTAACAAAGATTTTTTCAATGCTCTGAAGCCTTGCTCAAAGATCCCTGATTATGCTTCCATACTGAGGTTCTGCGTTTAATTTTCAGTAATATTATTTTCTATTCCAAGTAATGTTGCCCTGTTTATAAATGAAACCTGTTGCTTAAAACTTGGCTCCATAGACTAAACATACTGAAAAAATTTGTGTCGGAAACTGTGGTCTAAATTGAACATTTTGTATCAAATTTCGTATATCAGCTGATTTGTTAAAACATTCTTTATCATTTATTCATTCACATAATGTAGTGTTGCCGACTTCTGCTGCTTTGCACTAACGCCTGTGGCGTATAAACCGTAAGAGAGGGCGCCATATGCGCCACCTGTACGCGCCTGTCCTCAGCTTGATGGCGTTCGGTTGGCTGTCGAGCAGCACTGTAAGCCTAACACAGCGGAGCTGCCTTTATTTTATTTCTGAATTGCTAGCCTTTTGCTAGCATGTTGCATAATTTTATAAGTTTGGACTTGAGCACACTGCTCGTAACTGTACGTCTTAAGTAAATACATATGTATACCTATGATTTTGTATAACGCAACATATTTAAAGCACTTTTTTTCTAACGTAATGTACACTAATTTAACTCAATGATTAGTTTTAGTTTTTAATTTTTATTCTTCTCATGATGGCACCCGTAGATGGTACCAAAATCTAGATCAAGGTATTTTACCTAATTTTGCAACTGGTTGCACTGAGCTTTGTCAGATATTTGTAATATGATGATAAATTTAATATTATGTTAAATGTTAAATTTTTAATATGATGTTAAATTTAATCGATGAAAGGAGAACATATAAAAATGCAGTAAATGAAACAGGTAAAGTGCAGTACAGACGACTAAGAAATCTGATTAACAGGAAGTGCAAAATGGCTAAGAAGAAGTGGCTAGAAGGCAAATGCAAGGATGTAGAAGAATGTATTAATAGGGGAAAATACATACTGCCTACAGGAAAATAAAAGAGATATTTTAAGATAAGACAAACAGATCTATGACTATCAAGAACACAGATGGAAAACCAGTTCTCAGCATAGAAGGGAAAGCTGGAAGGTGCAAAGAATATATAGACAGCCTCTACGGAGGAAATGAACTTAGACGCAATATTGTAGGAAGGGGAGAAGAAGTAGATGAGGATGAAATAGGAGATACTATACCAAGAGATGAATTTGACAAAGCACTGAAAGACCTAATTCGAAACAAGGCCCCTGTTGTAGATGACATTCCCTCAGAGCTACTGAAGTCTCTGGGAGAACCACCCATAATAGAACTATTTCACCTAGTGTGTAAGTTGTATGAGACAGGCGAAGTACCCTCAGACTTTAATAAAAATGTTATAATCCCCATTCCAAAGAAAGCAGGCGCCGACAGGTGTGAAAAACTACAGAACTATCAGTTTAATAAGTCATGGTTGTAAACTATTAACACGAATTAGTTACAGAAGAATGGAAAATCTGGTAGAAGTTGACCTCGGGGAAGATCAGTTTAGGTTCAGGAGAAATGTTGGAACACGAGAGGCAATACTCACTTTACGGCTTATCCTAGAAGATAGAAAAGGCAAACCTAGAATATCTAGCTTTTGTAGATTTGGAAAAGGCTTTTGACAATGTTGATTGGAATAAACTCTTCCAAGTTCTGAAGCAAGCAGGAGTAAAATTTAGGGAGCGTCAAGTTATTTACAACTTGTACAAAAACCAGACAGCAGTTATCAGAGTTGAAGGGCATGAAAGGGATACAGAGGATGGGAAGAGTGTAAGACAGGATTGTAGCCTTTCTCCCATGTTATTCAATTTGTATATTGAGGAAGAAATAAAGGAAAGCAAGGAGAAATTTGGAGAAGGAATTAAAAGTTCGGGTTGAAGAATTAAAAACATTGCGTCTTGCCGATGACACAGTAATTCTGTCAGATACAGCAATGGACCTGGAAGAGCAGTTAAACGGAATATGACAGTGTGCTGAAAGGTGCATATACGATGAACATTAACAAGAGCAAAACAAGGGTAATGGAGTGCAGTCTAAGAAAATCAGGTGATGCTGAAGGAATTAGATTAAGTAACGAAACAATAAAGGAGGTAGATGAGTTTTGTTACTTGAGCAGTAAAATAACAAATGATGGTCGCAGGACAGAGGATATAAAATGCAGAATGGCAATGGGAAGAAATGGCAATGGGTTCTTGAAAAAAAGAAATTTGTTAACAACGGATAATGATTTAAGCCTAAGGAAGTCCTTTCTGAAGGCATTTGTGGAGTATTGCCTTGTATGGCAGTGAAACATGGATGATAAACAGTGCGGACAGGAAGAGGATAGAGGCTTTTGAAATGTGGTGCCCCAGAAAAATTCTGAAGATTAGGTTGGTGGATCAATAACTAATGAGGAGGTATTGAACAGAATTGGGGAGAAAAGGAATTTATGGCATACCTTGACTAAAAGAAGGGGTCGACTGATAGGACACATTCTTAGGCATCAAGGAATCGTGAATTTGGCATTGGAGGGGATGTTTGGGGTAAAAACCGCAGAGTAAGACCAAGAGATGGATACAGTAAGCTGATTCAGACATGTGGAGATGAAGAGGCTTGCTCAGGATAGGGTGTTGTTGAGAGCTGCATCAAAGTAGTCTCTGGACTGAAGACCACAACAACAACATGATGTTTGTAGAGTCTGTACAGGTTGATGTGGACGATGCACAGAGTTTTCATCTGAAGGGCTGGGGAAGTTTATTTCTTCATTTGGAAGGGTAGGCTCCATCAGTCCACCTACGCCTGCCGGCCTGTGAGCTGGGCACTTTCCCTCCAGCGCTCGCTCACTGTTCCAGCTGCTACCCCCCACCCCACTCCACCACTGCCACTCTCCCTACACTTGCCCACCTGTCTGAGCATCTACCGGCCAATTTATCATGTGTTCACTCTGCTCCTCTGGCCCAATGACCTACAGTGAGACGCCATCGAAATAAGTCCGCCAGCCGCGGTGGTCGAGGGGACTAAGGCGCTCCAGTCACGGTCTGCACGGCCACTACGGTCGGGGGTTAGAATCCTCCCTTGGGCATGGATATTTGTGGCGTCCTAGTTCGTAAGTAGTTCATAAGTAGTTTGTAAGTTTAGGGACTGATGACCCCGTAGTTAAGTCCCATAGACTATAAAAACATTTGAACTTTTTTTTTTTTTTAACAAGTCCTTGGTTCTGCTCTGAATGCAGCTGATACCGTCGTTTCCAGAGTGGCAGTCTTGTACTGTGCGCAGAGCACCTGGCAAGGAGCCTGTGTTGAGATGTCAGGTGTATTTGATCGTGTTCAAAAATTGTATTAGGTTACTTGGACCTATCCTGCATGTTCTTGGAACCATTCGCTAGCAGTTTCAGACCGATGTGCGTAATTTCCAAGAATGTAATCGAAGTATCTCGGCCTGAAATGAAACGATATATATATATATATATATATATATATATATATATATATATATATATATATATATATATATATATATATATAGTGAAACTCTAAATCGATTACGCGTGCATTAATGTGCGAGATGACAAAATATGTCCATACAAATTATTTTGACGAATGGTAATGTAAATCTGCGCTGACGTGAATATTTTTACAGCAGAACTGTGACAGTTACAAAGGACAAATTTCAGTGTAAATATCATTCCTCCAACTATCACTGACGAAATTTGAAGCTGAGATGAGGGGGGACAAAAGAACTACAATTTTATTTGTATAAATAAATGTCAGATATACATACGAGTGTCACCTATAATAAATCGCTGCATAATGTCTTCATAAAAGTACTCCGAGAACTAGTCATTAAATGGATGTAACAGCTTTACTTTTCCTTTGCGTAGCTTTGACTATAAAGTCCCCTAAAGCATAATAATAAACACTGTCACTCAAGACCAAAGAAACCGATAAAATTCATTCCAGTGACTACAAACAAAACATACTTCGTAAGTCGAGTTTGCATATCTGGGTTATCAATACAGATTCATATTCGATACACATGATATCAAGCCAAACTTCTTCGATTTCGAGCATTCTTGGAAATTACCTCGATGTCTGTCACCGTGAAACATTAAATTCGTCAGGGCGTCGGAAGGCCAATATGCATTGAAAAAGTCCCCGAGGAGCTCAACATAAAACGGGCAGTTGTACGTCTCTTAAAGAACGACTCAGGGGCGAATTCTGTACCAGAAAATTCAACCCAGACAATAGAAAGGAGCACCACCGTCTTCTAGCACAACTCGGGAGAAGGGTACCTCCGTTCATGTGGTCCACTCGAGAGACATGCAAGCAGATTTGGATATTACTCTGATGTGTATCATCGAGCAACACTCTAAATTCGTGGGGACGTCGGTCAAAGTGAAATGTGAAGAGATTAGCCAGCCCAAATTACATACAGCCATTTTTACTCTCTCCAGTCTTGGTTCAAATGTTCAAATGTTTGTTAAGCTTATGGGACTTAACTACGGGGTCATCAGTCCCTAAACTTACAAACTACTTATGAACTACTTACGAACTAAGACGGCACAAATATCCATTCCCGAGGGGGGATTCGAACCCCCGACCGTAGTGGCCGTGCTGACCGTGACTGCAGCGCCTTAGTCACCTCGGCCACCGCGGCCGGCCCAGTCTTGGTAACTGGCGACAAATGCAAGTCATTGTGAATGCTTTGGTGAGGCGAGAATCAGCAGCCGTAATATATTTCATAAAATGCATTTTTATAAAAACCGTCAGCTGTTTATTAAAAACCTTATTCATCTACCAGTTTCGGTCATGGACCATCTTCAAGGATAAAAAGGTGTTAACAGAGAATGGTAAAATACATCAAATAAAATAATACAACTGAGATAAACAGGAGTCAATATAACTAAAAGTGTAAAAAATTACTATGGTCATCTTAGATAAAATCTATCAGTCAAACATGACATAAAAGGTGATAACGGTTCTCACCTTTTATGTCATGTTTGACTGATAGATTTTATCTAAGATGACCATAGTAATTTTTTACCCTTTTAGTTATATTGACTCCTGTTTATCTCAGTTGTATTATTTTATTTGATGTATTTTACCATTCTCTGTTAACACCTTTTTATCCTTGAAGATGGTCCATGACCGAAACTAGTAGATGAATAAGGTTTTTAATAAACAGCTGACGGTTTTTATAAAGATGCATTTTATGAAGCAAGTCATTGTGTCCGATGTGGACGTGCAAAGAGTCTCACTAGTGTCACCGCGTCGGCTCTCGTAACACATGAAAGGAAGGTTGGTTAGAGTTTCCCCGCAGACTGGGTGGTTATTGGAGCTCACACTAGAGATTTTTGGGAAAGGAACTCGACTGTGTCCTTTCAAAGCACCATGCCGACATTTACTTGCAGTCATTTAAGTGGTGCCGAAAAACCTTAATCTGTATTGTCGGAGGTGGATTTAAACCGTCGTCCTCCCTAAAGCAACTTCAGTACGCTCGGTCGTCCACTAGGAAGAATGTCTAGTACATCCTAAGTTGAATGAAACCGAGTTTCACTACTAACGATCCATCTATGATGTCGCCTACCACGGTTATAGAGAGCGGGTGGTCGCCTGTTGTGTATTCGTTACACCTTGGATACAGGTGTATGAAGCCAAGTTTCCGCACCGTTGTCGAAAACGAAATTCCCATCTTTGGGGCACCGATTGATCTCATCTGGCAACTGCATTGCCATTTTACCAAATTTTTTTTCACAGTCACGTTTCAGAAGGTCTTCTATATAACCTGTACAAATAAGTACAGTGTGAGAACAACATACCTTTCTCATCTGTGCTCCAATCCAAAAGACATGTGCTAAGTCAGGGTACAATATGGTTCATACACAAGCACTAGTTCTTCTTGGTGGTTGCGTTATTCCGAAGTCTTATGGCGTTGTTGGCTGGCAGACCCTGATAAACAGAACCATTTCTTAAGGGGGTGGGGACTTTCTTGATAAAACAAAAGAAAAAAGCCATGCACATTTCTTGAAAGATGCCACAAATCCTCAATTTAGAAAATACGCCATGAATTTTTGTCGTACGCATTACATGCAATTAATACATTTACTCTTGAATTCCTTACAATAAATTTATAATAGAATTTAAAATTTTCATTTCCGAACAATAACAGCTATACCTTTCCTCAAATAAAATAATCTATAGCCTTCTACAGACAATTTTCTATTTAATCTGTATTCAAGTAGTAAACGTATGAGCTGTATTTTATTTATTTATTCATTTATTTTCATTATAGTTAATGCGACAGTATTAATAACGTTCCTGTGCCCAGCTTCTGCGGGTTAAACGAAGTCGTGGTTTTACACAACAAATACCATAGGCCTTCCTGACAAGAGGCCACATTCGCCAAAGTGATTTCGGATATTTTGCGACCTGTTGCTGCTTGTAGGGTACGTTGCTGCTGAGATACTTTCAGCTTTCTGTCTCGAAGGAGATAAATGTCCTGTCTTTCTCATGTTACCCGTGGACGACCTCGGCCTTGGCTTTTTTTAAACGATTCTTGTTGTCTTCAAATCGCGTCCAAGTCCTGGAAATTACACTTTTGGACACTCCAATAGCTGCAGCCACATTCGTCTATGTCCAACCTTCCTGTGGCTCTCCATGCCATGGATTCGGGTAAGTCACACTTTAGATTCATCGTACTACCTGCTCGGTACACTATTTGAATCCAATTGCTGGTGTAATTCGTTGTGTAGAGTAAACACAAGTCTACCCACTCTGCAGTAACTTTTTGTCATTACTACTGTCTCGGCTGCCGTAACGTTTTGTCTCCGTGGAATGGGCAGGAAGAGGTCGAACCACTTTAGTTGCTTCTGCCAGTGACTTCAGAATCGATATCTCTACTGATCCCCTAATTGTTTTGACCATTGCATATTGGACATACTTCGATGAGTACTGTGACCTTTCAAAGTGCCCGATACTTTTTTTAACCCAGTAAAGACGCATCGGAGTCATGCTACTTTGCATAGGTACACGCTCAGAATGCACAATTAAAGAGAATTTTTTTAATTGGCTGTACACTTTTTCTTAATGTACATAACTGTAAATCAACTATTGTAACAATAAGAGTGAAATCTTGTGAGATACAACTTGTTGCATGCCGAAGCACTAAATGTATGCTTGAATAAGAACTAACGAAGGATATGACGAATACACAGTGAAAAAAGGTAATGTAGTTTGTAACAAGTAATAACTTGTGTTCTTCTGATGTCACATTTTGTCTAATCTTATCCTCCGGAAGTGGTTCTAATGATGAAAATACAAATGTTTCTCATGCTGCATCGAATGGACCTACAGTAGGTAATACTGCCTTTGTCGTGAACTGTGAAAAAAGGGTGTACAGAGAAGCGCTTCAAAGTGAATAAAAGATAAAAGGGGCTGTCATAAAAGTTTTAATCATCGCCTCGAAAAATAAAATACCTTTATTGTTTTTTTTCTTTTGCTTGCGGGTACGCTTCTGCATTATTATGAAGCACTGAAGTCCTCAAATCAGTTTGCCAGGGAAAAATAATAGAAAAAGAAAACAAAAAACGTGGTAAGTTGATTTTGTGGTGTTTTGTGCAGTGGTTCGTTTTCTGATGCAACGAGTGTGTAGCATTTGAATAGGATTTGTAGGATTTTGGCTCCTCTAGGGTCATTTCTAAGGAAAGGTCACGCTGGAATTTCAATGGTTCCCAGCCTACTAAAATTTACCAGCTAACTAAAAAGTTTATTATGTAAAAATACTTTTCGTCATTGTTATCAAAAGTTTGTTTCTCTCATACGTGATATCTCAGTATGTCCATAACTTCTTAGATAAATGTCTACAGTTGGTTTCTCATCTAGATATATCCTGTATGCTAATAATAAAGTAATAAACTCATAGACCAGTTTTCATGCGATTTTCACAGGAAACTTGAGCGAAATGTTTAGGCTCACATATAGGACGATTTCATCAAAATCAGATCAACCATAAAAGATACCCTAGTTTTAAGCGTTTTAATTTACTGTCGTATCTATCTGTTCATTGTAAATCTCTCACCTCTAATATTACTTCACGGAATTCTATGGAGTTTTCATAGGTAACATACAGAATTAGTCTCATAAAAATCAAATCACGTAAGAGATGTCGTGATTTTTCACGACCGATATATCTGTTTGTCTTTTTGGCTCTTTGAATACGTTAATCTTGTAAATTACTAAACGAATTTTCGTGACATTTTCACAAGGAAATTGGGCATATCGTGCGGTTAGATAAAGGGCATCCTTAGTATTAGCTAGTTCATAAGTAGTTTGTAAGTTTAGGCACTGATGACCCCGGAGTTAAGTCCCATAAGCTCTACAAACATTTGAATGATTAAGAAGTTAATCATTTGGCTACATATAAATTGGCTTGGGGCAACATATAGAATTTAATAATCAAAATAGGATCAGGGGAACAATAATTATACGTCGTAATACGAAGTCTTAGGTATATGCTATGCTTATAAGAATGGCGTTGTACAGCAAAGAACCAAAAGATTCAGTTTTAGTTCAAAGAAGGAACACAGTGCCCAGTAACGTGTATTGCTTCAATAAAATAAGTATTTTGGTTAAATTACTTCAGTGACAAAATCCAGCAACGCTCTCGTATCTCAACTTATACATACTAACATTGAACAACGAGTGTAACTAAAACTGAACGACATTACTTTGCTCGTTTGAGAGGTTTCGTTTTTGTTTAAAAGATAACGATACTATTTCACTTTGATTGATAGACTTCAATTTGCACAAGTATCCTTCGCTAGGAGAATCTAATTTTTGATGTTTGCTTTGTAATTTCGATGCATAACTAATACACTTCGAATCCGTTATCTTTATGAATAACCATGCCTAGAAAACGGTCGAGTCTTTTACAATACAATAGACCTTATGACAAGGGTCGTGAGAGATCATTCTTTCGGCTAAGACAACTGAGTTTTCTGATAAAATGATCCAAAAGTATTCAGTTTTACTGACTAAGGTCCGTAAACCCAATTCCACCACGTAATCAATCGTGGTTTCTTTAGGATCTCGAAACGAAATACAATTTGTGGCAAAATACATGACAGTGTCTATTACACCTACAGGAAGTTTCCATTTCTATTTCTCAGGGAGAATTCAGCGTGCAGCGCCGCCATTTATGCCATGTTACGATTTCCTTTGTTGAAGAGCGATTCTTTATATATTTGAGATTGTTTATGTTCAGATAATTCGTTTTAGTATTTTTTAAATTAATGATACCTTCTACATACTAAGGGTAACAGCGTTTAAAAGTGCTCTGGAAGAGTTGAAATCAAATGTTGTAAATGTTTCTAAATCTATGGGTCTTAACTACTGTGGTTACCAGTCATTAGGCTTACGAACCACTCAACACACACACACACACACACACACACACACACACACACACACACACACACACACACACACATGCCAGAGGGAAGACTAGAACCTCCGACGGGGAGCAATAGCCCGGTTTGCAGCAAGGCTCCTTAGAGCGGTCGGCTATTTCACTGTGGAAGACTTGAAATCATATAAGGCAGAAGATATGCATAATATTCGCTCGGCATCGTTGTAGAATGTAGCACCCAAACGACAATTTACATTGGTGTGTACGATCTATGAACCTGGAAACGTACGATCAGAATTTCGGAAAATATCTTCCACCAAGTTCCAAAATAGAAAAGGCAGTATGTGTGAGAAGTATGGTGATATGAGCTGCACAGTTCGCAAATCCAAGCAACTGACGAAACTAATACACAAAGTAAAACATAACTGAGGTTGTTGAACATGACGATTAGCTTGCGTTTATTAAATGCACCAAAACTGAATTCTGCCTTTCGAATTGATAATGGAATCAAGGCTGAATAAAATTCAAGAAACTTGAAGTTTGAAGATATGAAAAAAAAGTTCGACAGCGTAAAATGATTCGAGATATTACAAATTCTGAGGAAAACAGGAGTACGCTAAACGAAATGACGGATAATAAACAAAAAAATCTAGAACGGATGATATGTGGAAAGAATGAGACTGTCTTTCGTCCCTCTTATTCTGTGTTTACACCGAGGAAGCAGAAAAGACTTAAAGGTGGGATAAAAAACCAGTTTGAAAGGTTACCAATGATAGCTTTCGCTGATAACATTTCTATCCTCACTGACAAGAATATTTACAAGATCTGTTTATTGGAATGTGCGGTCTAATGAGATAGAATCGCTGAGTCAAAAGGAATGAAAAGTTGCAAAAGTGAACGCAAAGAAGTTACCTCAAAGCTGGTGATCACGACGGAAAGAAAGGAAACAAAGTCTGGTTCCTTGAATGCAAAACAAAGTAAAGAGGGGACAGGAAAAGAGACGATTTATGGCCGGGTGGATTCTAATGGTATCAAAGATTGGTCTTAATGTGAGGAAGACGTTTCTCAAAATGTATATTTGGCGGACAGCCCTGCATGAATGTGAATTATTGACAGTGGGAAAACCAGAACAAAAAAGACTGGAATAATTTAAGATGTGGTGCCACAGAAGAACTTTGAAAATCAAGGGGACATACGACAATGAGTAAGGACGTTGGTTCTCTGTAGTACCGGCAAAGAAAGGAACATGTCGATCATACTTTCAAGAAGAAGGAACAGGATGATAGGATATGTGTTAAGAGTACAGAGAATAACGTCCAGAGTATTAAAGATGGCTGTAACGTCGAAAAAATGGAGAAATCAAATATTAGAAAATATTCGACGTAGGATCTAAATGTTACTCTGCTCTCCGCCTTCTTCCCACCCCTTCTCCCCCCGAAAACAAACCGCCTCTAATGACCAAGCTGTCGACGGGACGTTAAATCCTAAGTTTCCTTCCTTCCTTCCCGAAAACAAACTACTAGCACATAATATGCAGGCAGCACCGTAAATGATCGTGTTTCTGTTTTATTAACAATATTTTTTTCTGATTGGCCATTGTTACAAGCCATATGTGCTGCTTCAAATGCCAAATATTACGTTCGGGGAACCTAAAGTCACTTATCTTGTTGGTCATCATTTAGTAATACAGCTTATTTGCTAAATAATGACCACTGTTTATCTGGAGTGTCCATGACCATGCATCTGAATCCATTAGTTCTCTAATTTTGTCTATGCTAATTAACTGCATTAAGTAACTAGATGCTAGCTCAGTGTCATCTTCCTGCTGAGATAACTCCGACGATGAAAATTGTTTACATCATACGAGCCTTGAGGCTTCGTCTGCTCAGTCGAATTATCTTGAATGTCCATATTATAAGGATTGTTCGGTATGCCAGAAATGGTCGCAACAAAGCTATCAGTGAAGATTAATGATGTTCATTCTGGGAGAAACCATCTTCTCTCATTAGAAACCTATCTAATTACTTCTTCAACTTTTTGTTAACATTTGCGATGGGTGATGTAAGTGGACAAAATTCTAAATATGTACAGTGAAGCGGGTCTCAAATTCTGAGTATGGTTTTTGATTCATAATCTGACAAGATGTAGGCAAGGCCTCTTGTATGGGTTGGTTTACTATTTATTTAGTTATATTTCTCGTCATAAATAACTGGCTGGGAGACTCACGTCTCGAATATGTAGCAAAAATTTGACTATTGCCTTTGATTAATGTTCTCGTTGCAGTGAACTTCGTAATTCTGAGATTCTGTAGGATCTGACAATGGTTAAAAAGAACCAATGGCGATATTTAAGCAGATAATCTTGTAACTTGGCTTTAAATCTGATTTTGATCAGCAGTTTTCTTGATTTGTAGCGCAAATGAAATTCAGTTAATATAGTTCTGGATAGGAGGTTAATAATTGACACCAGAGATAATTCACGCTACTTTGTTGCCTGAAATCACAGACAGACGACAGTGTTCCAGTATAATACTTGAAAATTATGAAATAACCACCAGTTAGCTTTCATTCATCGAAGCAGATCATAGTCAATGCTAATAATTTATTAAATGTGTACTCCTTTAAGACTGGTCCCTGAATATTTTTAACTATAAGAAATAATTAAACACCTTTGTTAAAATCATAAAGTGTACAGGATCCCTCACTTTACGTTTTCACCCGAGAAATATTTGGAGAGAATAGTTATTTAAATACGAATTTCACAGGTATGTACGTTCAGCAGTGGCTGATGAAAGCAAAAACTATTAAACATCGTAAATGTAAACAAATATTTTCAACAGAAACTTATGTTCCTTTTTTTAATGGATGTCGCCATATTATTTCCAATGCAATCAATAGTGTGAAGGAGCGTAAGAGGAATGTCGTTGGTTGCATCGCAATACGTTATTTACATCCCAGGATATTGAGAAGTTGACGACTGAGATAAATGAAGCGCGCAGCTAGTGCACGATTTCGCGCAGTCTGAGACTCACACCTGCGTCTCGGGACATTCGCTAGCTGCGCGAATATGAATTTCAACTTGGCTTATCAATATATGTGGATGTAATTGTCTTATTGTGATGACATTGATTTTGCTATTTTTCACACAATTGTTTGCAATGGAAATAACACGGGTCATCCATTTAAAGGAACGTAACTTTCTCTTGAAAAAGATTTTTTTATAATTTACAATGTCTCAGGGTATTTACTTTCATAAGTTCTGGTCGTAATTTACTGCCAGTGAAATTTTTGTTGGTCGTATTTCAATATCTATTGCTGTACAGAGGGTGCTTCATATATTAAGGTTTGGAGTTTCCTATTGACGCCATTTCTTAATACCAATTGAAATTGATTGTTTGTTGTTTGACCATCTCTTGTCAGATTCACAATTTAAGAGCCATATATAAATCATATAACAGCTTCACCATATATATATATATATATATATATATATATATATATATATATACGGTGAAGCTGTTATATGATTTCACAATTTAAGAGCCACATCCAAATCATATAACAGATTCACCGTGTATATACGGTGAAGCTGTTATATGATTTGTATGTGGCTCTTAAATCGTGAATAATTTAAGATATCGTATGGGGGCTTCAAACAGTATATAATAAATAATGTCTACAAATTTTTACAATAACACATAACCCAAGAAACATGTACAACAATAGTATGATTATGTTCATATCTCATTCTTCCACAAGTCTACATATGCCATTACTGTACCGCTGCAGGTCATCAGGTCTTGGGCTGTGCACGCTCTTGGGTGATTTACTCCCGGACATTCCAGCAGGTGGTCCATGGTCTGTATGTTCCCGCACGAACGCAAAACACTTTCACTGATTCCCCACTTGTGCACATTCCTGTTGCATCTGTCCATTCCCGACCGCAGTCTGTTCAGAGTCTTCCATCTCGCCAGTCAATTTCTGCGTCTGGTGGCAGCGGCTCCTCAGCATAGCTGTCATGTCCTTGTTGCTCCCGCCACAATTTTATTCTGGTAGTTCTTGGTGTGTCTGCGAGTGGTTCCGTTGAATGAAGAAAACTGCTTCCTGACTTAAGGCGTTTTGGTGCAGGTTGGTCTTGGCTGACGTTGGTCTTTAAGCTGTTTTGATCGTTCGATGCTGCTCTGTACCGAGCGTTGGACTTGTGGTGAAGCAATTCCTGATAATGAGTATAGGTATTCAACTCTTCTAGGTTTAAGACAGCCAGTGATAAGTTTACAGGTCTGATTCAGGACAGGGTCCAGTTTGTTTGCATGACTAGACCGTTCCCACAAAGGACTTTCAAACTCAGCAGCAGAGCAACAGAGCGCCATTGCTTCACCGTAAATTTGTTAGTACTCGAATTCTTCTTTTCCATTTTCCTTGAATATTCATAAAATTTAGTACTATTATGACCAAATATGTATTATCTGAGAGATATATTATGACAAAAAATATTTTTTCAGTGTTGATGATAATAAAAGAGTGTTTTTAACAGCCACGTCAACACAATATAATGATGAGACTTCTGTTGGGTGGCTGTAAGCATCCACTGTGTGTCTGCCTTAGGCGTCAAGCAGCCCTCCGATGTCAGGGGGCGCCGTCCGCCTGGGCCGGTCGCTGGTGGGCGCTGCCGCCACCACCTCTGCCGCCCCCGCCACCGCCCCCGTCGCCGCCTTGCCGCCCCCAGCCACCGCCCCCGCGGTGTCTGCCGCCTGCGTCGTCTACAACGGCCGCCCCCGGCGCACCTGCTGCCTCCGCGGCGCCATCGCCGCCGCCGCCGCCGTCTGAGCGTCAAGTCCTCCCGTCTCGAATACCCGTCTTTGGCAGACCAGTTGCATCGAGAGTTTCTAAACTCATGGTGCATCGACTGTACGGAAGCGTCTTAGTCGTATGCTGGGATCAATGACGGGAAAGGAATGCGCTACACTGATTCAACAATCACATTTTTATCAAACGCAAATAATGCGCTTCCAAATCTTATGAACAAGTCCACTCTGGCTGTAAATGACATTATTTGTGTAAAGTACGACCGCTTTCGCGTCTTATTGAAGCATCTTCAGATACTTAGGAGATAATAAAAACAAAAAATATATGGATTTGTGCTTCTCGCCCACTTTCCAGGCTACACGTAAAATTGAATAAACGTTGCTGCTCTCGAAAGTTCATATCTAAATGATTGAAACGTCGAACGCTTCTGGGGCAGTCATCAGAGCTGCTAGTCTACCCTGGGGCAGGCGCGCGCGCTTGTGTGTGTGTGTGTGTGTGTGTGTGTGTGTGTGTGTGTGAGTGTGTATGTGCGTGCATGTGCGTGTGTGTGTTGTCTTTAGGGTAAGTTTAAGTCAGCTTAAGTAGTTTGTAGGTCTTTTGACTACAACCTAACGATATGGTGTATTTGAATATTTTATTTATTTATTTATTTTTATTTTGTTTATTTATCTATTTCAAGACCGCATAAAACCGTCACATACGTAGATGGTAATGACGTGGTACAATTTAATTATGACCGGTTTTATGTACCCTCCCTTATCACTTCGTTTTATATATTGACTACCGTAGCAGCAGTCAATATTTTATTCATTTTTCCGTGAACGCTGGGGAGTGTTCTAAGAGGCACCGAGTATTATTATTAATAATATTATATTATGTTTATTATTTGTTTTGTAACTACCTGTAGAAGCTTCTTTAAGACACGGACCTCGTAGTACTTCACACAAATACAATTTACTAGAGCCAGAGCGTTTCTCATAAATGCAGAGAAGGTATTCTTTAACGTAATGGGCTTCGAGTAACGGAGCCATCATTTCTTTCCTCCATCAACATCAGTAAGAATTATCTCTTTCCTTTGGACACGCATCTTACAGAATTATTTTTTTTTTTTTTTTTTTTTCGAAACTGCTTTTGAATTTCATCTTGTCAGATTTCTTAGCGTGGCTAAAAGAGTGCTACTGGCTGCTGATAAAAGTATGCGTTCTAGAATTGCTTCCTGGACATGTTATGCCGTTGACCTGGCAATCGACGATCTTTACATTCCTCACTGCATTGCATTGTGGTGTGAATAACAAAGTTGGATCACTTATTACCCTGTGGAACAGACAAAATGGTACATTTTCATGTAGGTTCACGACTGTTGACTTATTCTAACGACCGTTCAACAGTTACCAAATCAATTATAAAACGTCATAACAATGACCCTGTATTTATACAAGCTTATTTAACTTTCAGTTTCAGCACCTCAGCAACGTTATCTTCAGGCCATACATAATCTCATATTACAAGACCACAGACAGATACGTTCTATATGTCTGCCTTCCATGGCGATGGTATGTAGCAAACGAATAGCGAAATTCTGCACTACGAGCTGTAGGAATATCTATGACGTCCTCATTGCTGTGTTCAGCTGTGAAAATGTTTTAGCGTTTCTCCTGTACACCTTTTACTTAATATACTCCTGCACACAGACGTCGCATGTGTTCATATCCAGAGAATATAGCGGTCAATTGAGACCCATGCTAGGGGTCTCTAGGCACTCTAGGGCTAGCACGCGGTCCCCAAAGTGCTTCCGCAGGATTTCACTCCCCGATGGGGTCGAGCTCCGTCTTGCATAAACCACATTTTGTCAAAATTAGGTGTGGGGTGGGGCGGGGATAACGGGATTGAAAATATCTTTCAACACCTTTACGTAGAGTTCGTTAGTCGCCGTGCCATCAAGGAATATCGCACAGAGTATTCCATGACTGTACATTGCGCACCATTCGTCATCTGACCAAGTTAGTTCCACCGCGGCAGCGCTACCACTTGCCCTTGTTGGTTAATAAGTAAAGCAATGCATGGAATTTCAATTAGTTTAAACTGATAAAATGACACATAAACATTACCTGTGGTTCATGTTACCTCATATAATCAGTATGTGAAATGTAGTCGAGATATCGTGGTTTCATTGAAAATTGCAATAAAAACAACATTCCAATCCGTTTTCATGATACTGGTTTTAATATCCGAGAGCCAGTCACTGTAGAACTACACTTCCCTAATGTTTTGTCCCTTCCGCATGCAAACCCAACCAGTATCCTCGTTCCCTCCCAAACGACACCACGTGCGCAGCTAGTGGTCATGTAACTGGTTCGAGTAGTCACTAGAGTAACACATTCCGTTTCCGTCATTGTATTACCTGCTATCCAGCGTGTTGTGGATAATGGGAAGACAACAGAAAATGAAAGGACTTATCTATTTCTGTGACTGTGGAATCCTTTACATGTAATCAGTTTTATCCAACGCCCATAGCCAATCAAACATGTCAGTATTTCATCGCTAAGAGGACAACGTTCACCTGAAATTACATGAAAAATCTCTTGGCTCTTTCAGTATTACAAGAGCTTTATGTTTGGTTTACAGATGAATTATGACTCATATCTACATTCTTCTTTATATGACTGACACTGGCCATGAAGGTGGAATATCAGCGATGGTTGTTAAAAGTTGCAGGATCCCCTTATCTGTGATAGTGTTTGGTGCTTGAGGATATAATTGGGTGTGCTATATGTGGCTGTGTTACTTCCATTCCTGGAAGCTCTAGTATTGATTCCTGATATGTGTACAGGCATTAAAATGTTGTCCAATGACAACTGATTTTTCCAGTAAGATGTTATCTCCTAATATAAGCAATTTAATTTGGGCTGTGTTTAAAAGGATACTCTTCGTATGAATTGTAAACACTATCCTTTTGTAAAATAATGTTATTGTTTCTAAGATATATATTGTGTAAATATTAATTATTAATGAAACCAAAGAGTTGTGTTTACAAGATGTTTGTGATAATAATACGTTATAGCTTAAAGGCAGGACCAATATAAATATAACAAATTCATTTAGATGTGTTGATGTATATGTTACATACAGTACATATGTGTGAATGACATGTCGAAAATAAAATCATCTTTTATTTGTTATGAAGTGTACGCCAAACATTTTTGTTAATAATAGTATATTTTGAAACATTGCCACCATATGTCACCTGGAAAGACGTGAGGTAAAATACGTGAAAAATATTGACCTGAAAAACACTTCTGTTGCGATATATTAAAATTGAGATAAATATCTATCAGTGTCAAAACTAGCTGGAATGTTGTTCTGAAAGTCTTAATCGAAACTCACGCAACAAAGAAGACTATCTATCAGTATCAAAACTAGCTGCAATATTGTTTTGAAGGTGTTAAACGAAACTAATACCACAAATAAGAAAAGTTAAGATTGTTAAACTGACTTGCACGTGATCGAAATTAGTCTCTGTACCCTGCACTAAAAATGTTCTAAAAAGAAAGAAATGAAACGCAGTCTGTCGTTAACAGGTGTGCCTCTTTTAAAAATACTGTGTAACACTAGGGGCAGCCAGTTCACATACAAAGAAAACTCGTTTAAGTGAAGAAAACACTGCAGAAATTCAGTAAGTGTTATTTGTTACTTAAAGGGAATTATAGAATATTGGGGGTTCAAGGCGTGTCATCTTGAGAATTCAAATCTTTTATTGCTATTATTATTATTATTACTTAGTGCATAATTGACAGTGATTTGAAGATGGATGTGATGAAAACTATTCCATAATGAAATTAAATGATACTAAATCACTTGGGCTAAGTGTTGAAGTTTCTACAACTACATGGAATACTCTGCAAATCACATTTAATTGCCTAGCAGAGGGTTCATGGAACCACCGTTATACTTTTTTATCTCCCATTCGATTCTCGAATAGCGCGCGGGAAGAATGAACACCTGAATCTCTCCATTCGGGCTCTGATTTCTCGTATTTTATTCTGATGATCATTTCTACGTATGTAAGTGGGAGTCGCATTCGGAGGAGAATGTTGCTGATTTTAGTTTCCTAAGCAGCCCATGCCGCAGCGATAAGCGTCGTTGTTGTAATGATTCCCATCCCAGATTCTGCATCATTTCCGTAAAGCTTATCTCCCGTGTATCGCGACAATACGAAACGAGCTGCCCTTCTTTGGACTCTTTAGATGTCCTCCGTCAAACTCACCTGATTAGGATCCCACACTGGGCAGCAATATTCCATAAAAGGACGGAGAAGCGTAGTGTACGCAGTTTCTTTAGTAGTTCTGTTGCATGTTTTAAGGGTTCTGCCAATAAAACGCAGTCTCTGGTTCGCCTTTCCCACGACACTATTTACGTGTCCTTTCCAATTTAAGTCAGAAGTAATTGTAATTCCTAGGTATTTTGTGGAATTTTCGGCCTTTATATTTGATTGATTTACCATGTAAACAAAGTTTAACGGATTTATTTTCGTACTCATGTGGACGACTTCACACTTATCATTATTTAGAGTCAATTGCCAATTCTTGCACCATACAGATATCTTATTCAAATCGTTCTGCAGTTGGTTTTGATCTTCAGATGATTTTACTAGACGGTAAATGACGGCGTCATCTACAAACAACCTAAGAGAGCTACTTAGATTTTCCCCTAAATCGTTTATGTAAATAACGAAAACAGCAGAGGACCAATAACACTACCCTATGGAACGCCCGATATCACCTCTGTTTTAGTCGATGCCTTACCATCGATTACTACTAACTGTGTCCTCTCTGTGAGGAAATCCCCTATCGAGTCGCAAATTTGTGGCGATATTTCGTAGCTACGCAATTTGTTTAAAAGCCGTTTGTGAGGTACGGTGTCAATAGCCTTCTGGAAAACAAGGAATATGGAATCAATTTGCGAACCCTTGTCGATAGCACCCATCACTTCGTGTGAATAAAGAGCTAGTTGTGTTTCGCGTGAACGGTATTTTCTAAATCCATGTTGACCTTGGGCCAATAGATCATTCTGTTCGAGATAATTCATAATATTTGAATACAGGATATGATCCAAAACCCTGCTGCAATGAAATAGGCCTGTAGTTTAATGGGTTACTCCTACTGCCTTTCTTGAATATCAGTGTGACCTGTGCAACTTTCCAATCTTTTGATACAGATCCTTCTTTGAGAGAGAGGTTGTACATGGCTGTTAAGTAAGGAGCTATCGCTTCAGCATAATCAGATAGAAATCTAATGGGTATACAATCCGGACCAGAAGACTTGTTCTTGTTAAGTGATTTTAGTTGCTTCACTACTCCGATGATATCTACTTCTACGTTACCCAATACGGCATCTGTTCGTATTTCGAAATCTGGAATATTGGTTTCGTCTTCTTTGGTGAATGCGTTTCTAAAAGCTATGTTTAGTAACTCCGCTTTAGTAGCGCTGTCATCGCAGGATCGCCATTACTATCACGTAGGGTGAGGGTATTGTTTGTGTTTTTCCCCTAGTATATTTTAACACATGACCAAAATCTCTTAGGGTTTTCAGTCAAATTTCGAGAAAAGTTTAATAGTACAGTACTGCATATAAACAGCTAGTGAAATTAAATTATAAAACTGAGCATCCAAGATGCGTTCACAGATTAATACAAATTAATAAGAAGCTTGAATACACTGCTGTGTGAGTGAAATTTACAGTAGTTCAAAACAACACTTAGGCTATAGTTTGTATCCGAGGAGACCAGACAACATTAATGAAGGGTAAGTATACACTTCTAATTTCTGCGCCATGCTTGACTGTTCAGATTCAGTGCACGGCGTATTTTATGAATGGTAACATTGAATGTAAATGACGTGCATCATATATGACACTAGAACATAATTTTAAATCTTCCTAACGATAACCCTGATCTAGACAGTGATTCTACAAGGAATCATTTCCCCAAAGCAGTCGTAATCGTTTCCTTGAGGTATGTGCCAGGAAGAATTCATATTCACAGAATACATGACATCAATTGCGAGTGGACAAAGCTGAAAATGTGTACCCACCCTGGATTCGAACGCGTACACATTTCCAGCTTTGCTCATTCGCAGTTGATGTCATGAATTCTGTGAATATGAAAGAACTAGTTTAACACCCGCTGCCTCGCATGCGTTGGCTGGTTGGTCTGTACCAGTTGTTTCCCCCCTGTAAATTAATGTAAATTATCATAAATATAGCTTAAGTAGTATCATAATGAAATGTTGTGATAGTACTTGTAGCCGCGGCAGAATGGCCGTGCGTATTGAGGCACCATGCTGCGGTGAGCGCTGCTGTTCGCCGTCGGGGGCTCGATTCGGCCCTCGGGCATGGGTGTTTGTATTGTCCTCACCATAAGTTAGTCTAAGTTTGTTTAATTATTTTGTACGTCTTAGGGACTGATAAACCCATAGTTAAGTCCCTTAAGATATATAAACATTTGAACATATGATTTTACCACTTGTAGCCCCCTATGGCACCCCTTAATAGTTAAATTTCGAAAAATATCCCAAAATTCAGTTGTAAATTCTGATTTCACAATGATTTTTTTATTTATTTATTAGTCTTAGTATGTAGCCTTCTTTCAGTCCACCCCTGCACCCTCTCTCCACCTACAAGCTCCTCCCTCTATCATCCTGTTCATTTCAATCTTTCTGTCTACTACATAACCTGCATCCCCTCTATCTAACTGCAGCTTACTTTGCCCCTCCTGCATGACCTCTTCTCCTACTTCCACTCTGCACATTTCGTCCTGTCCTCCTTCTATAAGCGATGTTGTGTGTAATTCTCAGTAACAGTCCTTCTTCAACATCTCCTTCTTCTTCAGCTCAAGCTCTGCCACTAATAATTAGTTTCACTGAAGCACTAATTACGTCGTACTCAGCTTTCTGCTTTCAGGCCTTCAGTACTTGTGCGTACTTGCCTAAGCTAACTGAAGAGGTCCAGACTTGGCAGAACAACTTGAGGTCGTAGCCACTGTGTACTATTGAGAATACTGTAGCTGATATTAGGCAGTACAGCTTCCGAATATCGGACCGTGATTTACTTCGTGGTAGCGCTCTTTTCAGCTTATAACCGCCAGGAGCCCACGCCACAGCGACGCAGAGAAGTCGAGAAGTCGCTAAGCAGCTCGTCGACTGGGTAATGTATGGCATGCTCACGCCAGCAGCTAATGGTACTTGTATCAGCGCCAGTCTAACAGGAAAGTGTTGTTTATCAAATCTTACCTGCTCGGAATATTTCATTACGACTACGAACTTGTACGTCAATTTCCATACTGTTGGGAAATTTAATGTTTTCCAATAGGGGATATTTACTTGTCAATCAGTATTAAATTCATGTTGACGGTGTTCAGATTAACGTAAAGCACTGACGTATTTTGTTTTGATAGGTAACACTACTAGACCAATAATACCAGCATAATCTACACCATAGCACCAAAGACAAGACAATTCACTGCTGAAATAAAGTAACATGAACCACACTCACGCTCACACTCAAAGCCATATAAAGACAGTAACGTAACACAACCTTCTAGTCGGATAAACTAATGCCTAAGAAGTGGCTACACGCTATACAAAGCGGCAAAATGTCGCACTAGAAGCATGATGTTAATTAAGAACCATGCGACTTTAATGACTGGTACACAAAATGCAGTATAAATCAGCTTTTAATGCGTGGTTGCCCAGGAACAGCACTGGGAATCAAAAGGGTTAAGTATAGGACGTCTTTCTGATGTAAACTCCTAGCTATTAAAATTGCTACACCACGAAGATGACGTGCTACATGCGCGAAATTTATCCGAAAGGAAGAAAATGATGTGATATGAAAATTATCAGCTTTTCAGAGCATTCACGCAAGGCTGGCGCCGGTGCAGACACATACAACGTGCTGACATGAGGAAAGTTTCCAAACAATTTCTCACACACAAACAGCAAATGACGGGCGTTGCCTGGTGAAACGTTGTTGTGATGTCTCGTGTAAGGAGGAGAAATGTGTACCATCACGTTTCAGAATTCGATAAAGGTCGCATTGTAGCCTATCGCGATTGCGGTTTATCGTATCGCGGTATTGCTGCTCGCGTTGGTCGCGATTCAATGACTGTTAGCAGAATGTGGATTCGGTGGGTTCAGGAGGGCAATACGGAACGCCGTGCTGCATCCCAACGGCCTCGTATCACTGACGAGATGACAGGCCTCTTACCCGCATGGCATGATTGTGCAGCCACGTCTCGAACACTGTGTCAACAGATAGGGACGTTTGCAAGACAACAATCTGAACGAACTGTTGGACGACGTTTGCAGCAGCATAGACTATCAGCTCGGAGACCATGGCTGTGGCTACCCTTGACGCTGCCTCACAGACAGTAGCGCCTGCGATGGTGTACGCAACGATGGAACAGGGTGCATGAATGACAAAACGTCATTTTTTCAGATGAATGCAGGTTCTTTTTACAGCATGATGATGGTCGCATGCAGCAGTGAACGCACATTGGAAACGTGTATTTGCCATCACCATACTGGCGTATCATAAAGCGTGATGGTATGGGGTGCCATGGTTACACGGCTGAGTCACCTCTTGTTTGCATCGACGGAACTTTTAACAGTGGTCGTTACATTTTAGATGTGTTATGACCCGTGGCTCTATCCTTCATTCGATCCCTGCGAAACCCTACATTTCAGCAGGATAATGCACGACGGGCCTTTATGGATACGGAAAATGTTCGACTTCTGTCCTGGCCAGCACATTTTCCAGATTTCTCACCAATTCAAAACGTCTGGTCAATGATGGCCGAGCAACTTGCTCATCACAACATGCCAGTGACTACTCTTGATGAATTGTGGTATCGTGTTGAAGCTGCATGGGCGTCTATAGCTGTACACGCCAGCCAGGCTGTATTTGACTGAATGCCCAGGCGTATGAAGGCTGTTATTACGGCCAGAGGTGTTTATTCTGGGTACTGATTTCTCAGGATCTATGCACCCAAATTGCGTGAAAACGTAATCAGATGTCAGTTCTAGTATAATATATTTGTCCAATGAATACACACGTATCATTTTTTTAAATAATTTATACTGCAGCAGTCATTTTTTACTAATATTTTTTTAGCACGACGCGTTTCGGCAGTGAGTTGCCATCATCGGGTGTATTTTACGGTTACAGGTCCATTATTGTTTTGTTATGTTTTGTGTTGCGTTGTGTTGTGTTGACGGTTTGGCCTCTTTAGGAAGATACAGCTATTTTAGTAATATGTCCAACCATAATCTCACTGGCACCACAACACAAAACATAACAAAATAAAAATGAACCTGTAACTACAAAATGCAGCCGATGATGACAGCTTGCTGCCGAAACGCGTCGTGCTAATGAAAATATTAGTAGAAAGTGACTGTTGCATTATAAATTATTTCAAAAAGCTTATAATACAATCGCACACCTCAAAAGAATCCTCATAACATGGATAAATTTATGTTTATCATATGTATTTCTTCTTGGTGTGGCAAGTTCAATGGCCAGTAGTGTACTACCACCATACGGCTGTAGTTGGCGGTCCACGAAGTGGTGGCGTGATGTCACGATAGTTCTAAACAGATAACGACGGCCATATGACGCCACTCTGCGGCCGCGAAGTCACGTCGTGCTCATCTGCACTACCGTGACGCGCGGGAAAGCGACGGAAAAACAACATCAACTACATGCCGCTCCCCGTATAACGACGCGCCGCTTTCCGCGTCCTCGGTGTTTCGCAGCGGGGGAAACAGCGACGCGAGGAGCGAAAGAAGTGAGGCAGGCGATAACACGGTAGCAGGACGTGGGAGCGGCGAGAACCGCCGCGAACCCCCGAGCCTGTTGCATGCATAACAGATTGCTGGCTGGTGGGGCGTACCGCGGCACCGATTGATTTTCGGAGTCCGCTTCACTTGCCTCGCACCGCCGCCCGCGTAGGGGAAAGAATAAATAGCGTTGCTCTCCTGTCAGCTGTTTTGTTTGTTCACCGGGTTCGCTGCTGCTATACACTCCTCATCGAACACGGCTGCGCCGCGGCCGGTACCGTACGGGGGCCGTAAAATGTGATGCATCAGATATTCCATCTGGAAGCTTTTTTTATTCCTCATTTAGTTTCAATAGAAAATGTACAAATGTTTGTAGAGCTTGTGGGACTTAACTACGAGGCCATCAGTCCCTAAACTTATGAACTAGCAAATAGTAAGAACGGCACAAATATCCATGCCCGAGGGGGGAATAGAACACCCGACCGTAGTGGCCGTGCAGAACGTGACTGGCGCGCTGCAGACCGCGCGGCAACCACGGCCGGTGGTTTTAATAGATACCCATCTGTTTAAACAACGTCGTAGTATTTTGTAACAAAAAATCAGCTGTATGTTCTGATTTCACGATGATATTTGTAGTTAATTAAATCAAATGTTTGTTAAGCTTATGGAACTTAACTACGGGGTCATCAGTCCATAAACGTACAAACTACCTATGAACTACTTACGAACTAGGACGGCACAAATATCCATGCCCGAGAGGGGATTCGAACCCCCGACCGTAGTGGCCGTACAGACCGTGACTGGAGCGCCTCAATCCCCTAGGCCACCGCGGCCGACGTAGTTCATTAATAGCCTTGGTGCGCGGACTTACCAGAGTATTCCCATCTTCATTCATCTTCCCTGCACCCTCTCTCGACGTATCCCCTCCTCCATCACTATCTTCTTCCGTAGTTCATTAATAGCCTTGGTGCGCGGACTTACCAGAGTATTCCCATCTTCATTCATCTTCCCTGCACCCTCTCTCGACGTATCCCCTCCTCCATCACTATCTTCTTCCGTAGTTCATTAATAGCCTTGGTGTGCGGACTTACCAGAGTATTCCCATCTTCATTCATCTTCCCTGCACCCTCTCTCGACGTATCCCCTCCTCCATCACTCTCTTCTTCCGTAGTTCATTAAGAGCCTTGGTGCGCGGACTTACCAGAGTATTCCCATCTTCATTCATCTTCCCTGCACCCTCTCTCGACGTATCCCCTCCTCCATCACTATCTTCTTCCGTAGTTCATTAATAGCCTTGGTGCGCGGACTTACCAGAGTATTCCCATCTTCATTCATCTTCCCTGCACCCTCTCTCGACGTATCCCCTCCTCCATCACTATCTTCTTCCGTAGTTCATTAATAGCCTTGGTGCGCAGACTTACCAGAGTATTCCCATCTTCATTCATCATCCCTGCACCCTCTCTCGACGTATCCCCTCCTCCATCACTATCTTCTTCCGTAGTTCATTAATAGCCTTGGTGCGCGGACTTACCAGAGTATTCCCATCTTCATTCATCATCCCTGCACCCTCTCTCGACGTATCCCCTCCTACATCACTATCTTCTTCTGTAGTTCATTAATAGCCTTGGTGCGCGGACTTACCAGAGTATTCCCATCTTCATTCATCTTCCCTGCACCCTCTCTCGACGTATCCCCTCCTCCATCACTATCTTCTTCCGTAGTTCATTAATAGCCTTGGTGCGTGGACTTACCAGAGTATTCCCATCTTCATTCATCATCCCTGCACCCTCTCTCGATGTATCCCCTCCTCCATCACTATCTTCTTCCGTAGTTCATTAATAGCCTTGGTGCACGGACTTACCAGAGTATTCCCATCTTCATTCATCTTCCCTGCACCCTCTCTCGACGTATCCCCTCCTCCATCACTATCTTCTTCCGTAGTTCATTAATAGCCTTGGTGCGCGGACTTACCAGAGTATTCCCATCTTCATTCATCATCCCTGCACCCTCTCTCGACGTATCCCCTCCTCCATCACTATCTTCTTCCGTAGTTCATTAATAGCCTTGTTGCGCGGACTTACCAGAGTATTCCCATCTTCATTCATCATCCCTGCACCCTCTCTCGACGTATCCCCTCCTACATCACTATCTTCTTCCGTAGTTCATTAATAGCCTTGGTGCGCGGACTTACCAGAGTATTCCCATCTTCATTCATCTTCCCTGCACCCTCTCTCGACGTATCCCCTCCTCCATCACTATCTTCTTCCGTAGTTCATTAATAGCCTTGGTGCGTGGACTTACCAGAGTATTCCCATCTTCATTCATCATCCCTGCACCCTCTCTCGACGTATCCCCTCCTCCATCACTATCTTCTTCCGTAGTTCATTAATAGCCTTGGTGCGCGGACTTACCAGAGTATTCCCATCTTCATTCATCTTCCCTGCACCCTCTCTCGACGTATCCCCTCCTCCATCACTATCTTCTTCCGTAGTTCATTAATAGCCTTGGTGCGCGGACTTACCAGAGTATTCCCATCTTCATTCATCATCCCTGCACCCTCTCTCGACGTATCCCCTCCTCCATCACTATCTTCTTCCGTAGTTCATTAATAGCCTTGGTGCGCAGACTTACCAGAGTATTCCCATCTTCATTCATCTTCCCTGCACCCTCTCTCGACGTATCCCCTCCTCCAACACTATCTTCTTCCGTAGTTCATTAATAGCCTTGGTGCGCGGACTTACCAGAGTATTCCCATCTTCATTCATCTTCCCTGCACCCTCTCTCGACGTATCCCCTCCTCCATCACTATCTTCTTCCGTAGTTCATTAATAGCCTCTGTGCGCGGACTTACCAGAGTATTCCCATCTTCATTCATCATCCCTGCACCCTCTCTCGACGTATCCCCTCCTACATCACTATCTTCTTCCGTAGTTCATTAATAGCCTTGGTGCGCGGACTTACCAGAGTATTCCCATCTTCATTCATCATCCCTGCACCCTCTCTCGACGTATCCCCTCCTCCATCACTATCTTCTTCCGTAGTTCATTAATAGCCCAGGGGATAGCCATTCGGCCAGTCAGCTACGCTATCGCAGCCTCCGCCCTCGGAACTTTAAATGGTTGTAGCTCCCAAACTAACAGTGAAAGGAATGTAGTTTAAATTGATTTCGACGCAGCTGGTTTAAACGAATCCAATACACGATAGAAAGAAAACTATTGTGGTGTAACTCTTTGGAAAAGAGTATATTTATATATATAAAGCATTTATAATGGTGACTTAAATCTATTCTCCTTAATATATATATCAAGGAGAATAGATTTAAGTCACCATTATAAATGCTTAAAATTTAACATCAAACACTGTATATGTTTTACTCTATAATTAAAATAAAGATAATAGTCCCGCAATGATCTAAATAAAGAAATATTCTTTTTCCATGGTTTGCGCTACGGGACTGTGACATGTTTCCAATACTCTGAGAGTGGGTTATCCATATTAATAACATCTTCAGTTAAACACATGGTATGTATAATTAATTAAAACATTGTTATGTCTTTCATAATAAGTGGCACTTATGTAACATTTTCATGTAGTAACAGTGTGTTTTTCCTATACTTTTCAGCATCGATAATGGTTAGTTACTGGCCGAAATCATGATTAGCTAATAAAGATTTTTAAAAACGATCGACTGATAGCTGAAGATCTCAGAGTATTGGAAAGAAATATTTGCCACTGATTGCTGTTCTTCTACTACACGTTATAATCAATATGTTCAAATGTTTGTAGAGCTTATGGGACTTAACTACGGGGTCATCAGTCCCTAAACTTACAAACTACTTATGAACTAGCTAACAGTAAGGACGGCACAAATATACATGCCCAAGAGGGGGGCGGGGGGGATTCGAACCCCCGACCGTAGTGGCCGTGCAGACCGTGACTGACGCGCCTCAGTCCCCTCGGCCACCGCAGCCGGCTAACCGGTAAGTCAACAGCACTAAGAAATCAAACGTGATAAAGTTTTACTCATTTTGTATTTACGTAGGCTTCTGCGGCTAAATTCAGATGACATAAAAGTTTTCAGGGTGTTGCAACGTGTCATGATGTAAGAAGGCTATTACTTTAATAACCGACGTTTCGACCAACGTTGAAGCGGACATCATCTGAATACACGCACAAAACACACACAAAACGTTTATGTCATCTACTCATTTCATTTCTGTCATTGAGTTCGCAACAATTTTTCATTCCTGAGTACATTACCTACTAGTACTTACGTGTATTTTACCCCTTCATAATTTTGTTAAATGTAATGGGTATCAGTCATAAGCCCTTCTTGTGGGAATTTTCCAGCAATCAGTCGTAAAAATATTTATTTATTGGCATATCTAGATTTCGACCACTGTGTGGTCATTATCAATGCTTAAAAAAGACTGAAATACTTAAAACATCTAGACCTCCATGTTGGAGGTAGCGTTTGTGTCGAGATGTTTTAAGTATTTCAGTCGTTTTTTTAAGCATTGATAATGACCACACAGTTGTCGAAATCTAGATCAGCCAATAAATAAATATTTTTACGACTGATTGCTGAAAAAGTCCCACAAGTCAAATACAGTCGTGGAGCACCAATTCCAACATGGAATCAAGCATGATAAGCTATTCTGTTCCAACAGTGTGTTTCCTCCAGAAAAAGTAAATCTGTTCCGCTTTGTGATGACAACCGCCAACTTCTTGTATGGCGGTAAATTTTATGAAATGATAGATGTGACGGCTATGGGTTCCCCGTTGTCTCCAGCAATGGCCAAGTTTTTTATTGAGAACTTTGAAGAACGTGCATTAAATTCAGCTCCCTTCTGCCCATCTTAATGTTTTCGTTGTGTCGATGACATTTTCATGGTGTGGGCACATGGCTTGGAAGAACTCGAGCACTTCGTGGAGCACATGAATGGTATCCACTGTAGCATCCAGTCGAGTTGGAGAAAGAAGGAAGGCTGACTTTCCTAGATGTTTTAGTGCAATAGAAAACCGATGGGCGTCTCTGACACACTGTATACCGCAAACCAACGCACACGGATTTCTATCTCAGTGCACAGAGTTTTCACCACCCAATTCAGTAGAGAGCCGTTCTAAACACGTTAATATACAGAGCAAAAACTGTTTCTGACGAGGACCATTTAGAATCCGAAATTCATCATCTCAGTATGTGTTCCGCAAGGCTATGATGCACGTGATATAAAGACAGAGTTTGCCAAGAAACGGAAATGGGATAATACTGAAGATCCAAGTGATGGACAACCGACGGCGTTCCTGCCTTTATGTGGAGCCACATCGAGCAAAATAGGCAGAGTTCTGGGGAGACAAGGTATAAATAAGATCGATTTTCCGACCACCTAGGAAAATTAAGTAGATGCTGCGTCCTGTTAAGGACAGCCTGGGCCTCATGTTCCCTGGAATATACAACATTCCGAACGTTGTACAGAACACCAGCAGCGTACAAAAAAGTGAGATCTGGGGAAATCGGCGGTCGCTGAGCACAGCCCCAAGAACAAATATAAAATTTTGTTCGACGAAACAAAAATTTTGTCCAAGTCCTCCACATACTGGGACTCTGTAATCAAAGAGGCTGTAGAAACAAAAATATGAGAGAACAATTGCAACCGTGATAGCGGGTATAATCTTAGCGGTGCTTGGAAACGAGCGCTCGATACAGAAATGCAGCAGACATTTCACGATAATACGGGAGGGGTAGTGCCACTAGCGCAGACGTAGACATCATCTGTGATAGCGTGACGTAGAGGCCGACCAATCAGAAGCCGACCAATCATAAGCCGTCCATGGGCTATTTAAGGCCACCGCAGTACCTGCACTGTCAGTCAGCGGCTCCTGACGAAGAAATGGAGGATATCTTCGAAAGCTTGAAATTTTATCAAGAATTGACGCGGCAAGAAGTCCGAAAAAGTTTGATACAGTTTATTTCATAAATTGCGCACGCCTGAGGCACTTTTCATTTCAAAGTCAGGGAGGAATCGTAATTCTGCGACTGCTTTGAAATGACGCAATTAGTCTGCGTGGTGTCAGGGATTTATCCTTTACTGACGCGATGGAACGTTTGACGCTCCTCCTGGGGTTATTGAAGTGTCCGATGCGACTGGACGCTGTCTGAGCAGCTTAAGCCCGTACAGAGACAGAGGTGTCGCGAGTGTTGAGGGTTGCCTAACGAGCCGGGCGCCCGCAGCGCTAATGACGTGTCTGGTTGCGGACGCGTGAAAACGCCACCCACTGCAACATCTATGCGAGGGTCCGCGTAGCAGGCACCGGAAAAGGAAAGATTCCTGTCTACACGGCAGCAAGCGCTTCGGGCGGAGAGCTATTCGTCGAAGGTGCTGTCGACCGGGAGTATGCTATGCCTTATAACTGAACTGAAATTCAAAATTATCAACCATTCGTTCATGGAATGGTAGATTAATCTCAAGGTATATAATTGTAGCTTATTATCAGTAAATATTACAGGCGGCTGGGTATGCAGAGGTTCCGTAACTGAAATGGTCGCAAGGGACAACTGATATTCACTGGTCAAAAGGTTCAAATGTTTGTTAAGCTTATGGGACTTAACTACGGGGTCATCAGTCCCTAAACTTACAAACTACTTATCCACTACCTTATACTAAGGGGGGATTCGAACCCCCGACCGTAGTGGCCGTGGATACCGTGACTGGAGCGCCTCAGTCCCCTCGGCCACCGCGGCCGGCTTCACTGGTCAATTCCGACGGAAATACACATAATCTACGAAATGAATAGCTTAAAAAACACCAGTTCCGCCAATTCGTATTTCCGAACTATCTGGATTCCTAATATGTCACTAAAAGTGCTGGAGTTCTTAAAATCGAGGAACTTCCAGAGAAAACATCAGACGCCATACAGAATTTGCGGCTTAAGCAACCTCTCTTTTAATTATCATCTCACAAACAAAAAGCACACTGCAAATTCGTATAGCTATTCCGAGAATGAGCCCAAAATTAATGACATCCATTAGTGGTAGAATCTTTGAATATATTCTGTGAATATGAAAACAATAACAACTGCAAGATCTGAAGTGATGTCTGTTCTTTCGGGATAGACACCACACACACACACACACATATATATATATATATATATATATATATATATATATATATATATATATATATATATATATATAATCTTAGAATACATTCTCATTTCATGACATGTCTTGAACATAATGGCTTTATCCGCACTGAAAATCCGAAAAGATGGGCGAAGGGAAACCCATCCCACACCTTCTCACATGGAATAATGAAAGCCAAAGTACTTCCTGATTTCTAAAAAGCTTCTAATTTATACTTCGTCTAAGGTTGACATTACAGACACGATCGTATTGTGTCAAGTGAAAATTCTTACTGGACTGTGTTTATTTTATCTTAAATGTTCAAATGTTTGTAGAACTTATGGGACTTAACTACGGGGTCATCAGTCCATAAGCTTACAAACAACTTATGAACTACCTAAGACTAAGGACGGCACAAGTATCCATGCCCGAGGGGGGATTCGAACCCCCGACCGTAGTGGCCGTGCGGACCGTGACTGGAGAGCCCCAGTTCCCTCGGCCACCGCGGCTGGCATTTTATCTTACGTTATTTACTTATTTAGTAAGGAGTTTACCTTATCGGCTGGTAAAACAATCAAGTCCTCATTCTCACATAATAATCGTGGGCCGGGAGGAACCACTTGGCCTACGTTTGTTATGGTTGTTTTACCAGCTGATAAAGGAGACGCCACTGTGGTCCTGAATACTGAAGACTATCATATAAAGGTTCCCCAATTACTGGCAGACGATACATACCATAAACTCAGCCGTGATCCAACACAGACCATCGCCAGGAAGACATCCAAGTTCATTAATGACTCTGGTATACCAGAAGAAGTGGCGAAGAAACTGATTCCACATGCATCGAGGCCTCCCAGGCTTTATTTATTACCGAAGCTACACAAGGAAGGGATCCCTTTAATAACGCTTGTCAGTGCAATCAGTTCTACCACATACAGATTGGCAAACATCTGGCAGGATTATTGGCTCCTAAACTAGGACACTGTGAACGCCACGTTGTAAACTTGCAGTCGTTCGTCGAAAATATAAAGAATAGAGCAAAACGACATTATGGTTAGTTTAGACGTGGTGTCGCTTTCTAGAAGGGCGCAAGAATTTTCACCTGAGATCGTCAAGCTGTTCCGCCATACCTTAACGACGACGTACTTTCAGTACCGCAACGAATTTTATGAGACGACAGATGGCACAAAATGGGATCTCCACTGTCTCCGACTGTGGCAAATTTCTTTATGGAGCATTCTGAATAACAGGCACTTAAAAAAATGTTTGTGGAGTCTATGGTACTTAACTACGGGGTCATCAGTCCATAAACTTACAAACTACTTATGAACTATCTACAACTAAGGACGGCACAAATATCCATGCCCGAGGGGGGATTCGAACCCCCGACCGTAGTGGCCGTGCAGCCGTGATTGAAGCGCCTCAATCCCCTCGGCCATCGCGGCCGGCTTGGCACTTACGTCAGCGAGGTTGCGGCCATCCGACTTGCTACACTACGTTGACGGCACATCCGTGATAAGTCCTAATGGCAAGGATATACTGCAGCAGTTCGCCGACCACATGAACGTTGTCCATCCCAACATAAAATTCACTGTCAACATGGAGAAGGATGGAAATCTTCCATTATTAGATATTTGGGTCAATCGAAAAGCAGGAGGCCGGCTTCGTCATTCTGTGTATAGGAAATCTATACACACTGTTCGCCACTTTAACGGCAACAGCTTCCATCATCCTGTACACAAGAAAGCTGTCCTGAACACGCTAGTACACAGGGCAAGGGTTATTTCTGACGACCTTCATTTGGAGTCTGAATTCCAAGATTTGAAGTGTGTTTTCAATTAAAACGGTTACAACAATGTTGAAATTTCTAAATCTTTCCGTTGCCACCAACGTAAGGAAACTCGTGAATTAGCGGACGAGGCCAAGGCAGCCACATTCCTCCCATTCTGTGGAGCAACGACCAGCAAGATAGGACGCCTCCTGAAGAGACATGGAGACCAGTTTTCCGGCCCGCCTCCAAGATCAGAGGCATGTTACACCTCTTTACGGACAGTACAGGTCTGCGTGTTCAGGGTGCATACGGTGCCCCTGTGAGTGCGCAAGTATTTACATTGGGCAGACTAGTAGAACTGTTGCTGAACGTTGTGCAGAACACACTCTGCACATAAAACAAAGAGAGCTTGAGAAGTCAGTCTTGTCAGAACATTGCCTAACAAATAGGCATAAAATACTAGTTGAAAACACATCAATTCTGGCCCAGGGGGTTGAACAACAAATAAATATTATTGTGGAACAAGTGCATAGTGTATATTTAATATGTCTATGTTCCATCAAGAACCGACGGGAGAGTCCATAAATATTATTAAATGTGCTGACATAGCACAATTATCCGTCATGTACAGCAGATTAGTGAATCTTTAATATTAAGTTGTCTTAAGATAGCCAAGGAAGCCGAAAGCTAATTCACCACAAGAATAAATATAATTGTGGAACAAATACATAGTGTACATGTAATATATATTCTTTCAAGAACCGATGGAAGAGATCATAGATAATCTAAGTACCAAATACCCTCCACCACGTACTGTAAGCTGCCTTACAGAGTAATGACGTAGATTAATTGTAATCTGTCTTGATGCATCATTCACAGCAAATCCGCACGTGGACTACTCTCCTGGCGGAAATACAGTCGAGCTGCGAGTCATAAACGTGGGAGGACATATTTTGCGTCGGACGAGTAGTGCCTTGGGTAGTCCGCGCGTGTTTATTGAGTCTTTGTGCATGGGGTAGCGCAGAGTCTTCGCGCAAATGTCTCCTAAATAGGTAATCTCGGGTTCGAATCCCGTCCGCGGCACAAGTTTTCACTTGTCCACGTTGCATAATTACAACACCTACGAGCAGTTGAGGCTTAAAAACTCTAATTAAAGGAAAATTTTCCGGCGAAGATTTGTCACTGGCGATGCTAGAATCATCTGTCAAAACAGAAGCAGTAGTAGTTCCGCCCGATTGTTCCGCTGTGACCCTGCTCAGTTGTTCAGTGAAAATATCGTCGAGAGAAAAGTATAATTTCAGTAACTTGTAGGGGACACCAAAACTAGAAAAATATCCGAACGAGATCTAGGGCGTGAATAAAATACGAGTAATATGAACGCCACGTTATATAGTACACGATGTTACGAGTGTAAACGGTGAGGCACGGCTGCAGTGCACGGTTGACGTGCCAAAGCTTCGACGATACCAGATAATATTCTGCGCGTTGTTTTGCGAATATTAGTACAAGAGATGACTGACATTCGTTATCTCCCGACAGGGCAACCATGTCATTGTGCCTTTATGGGGATCTTCTGTGACGAAAGCGGCTCTACTTCAAACGTGGCACTAACATGCTAAACTGTCGTTGACGGTGAGGAGTAGTGGCGAAAGCAGAAGTTAACTGACAGAGACGGTACGGAACTACACTCCTGGTCATTAAAATTGATACACCAAGAAGACGAAGACGCGAAATATAACCGACAGGAAAAAGATGTTGTGATATGCAAATGATAAGCTTTTCAGAGCATTCACACGTGCTGACAAGAGGAAATTTTCCAGGTGACAAGCGTTGCCTGGGGAAACGTTGTTGTGATGCCTCGTGTAAGGAGGAGAAATGCGTACCATCACGTTTCCGACATTGATAAAGGTCGGATTGTAGCCTATCGCGATAGTGGTTTATCGTATCGCGACACTGCTGCTCGCGTTGTTCGCGATCCAATGACTTTCAGCAGAATAGAATATGAAATCGGTGGGTTGAAGAGGGCAAAATGGACCGCCACGCTGGATCCCAACGGCCTCGTATCGCTAACAGTCGAGATGACAGGCATCATATCCGCATTGCTGTAACGGATCCAGCAGCCATGTCTCGATCCTTGAGTCAACAACCATCTGCACGAAGAGTACGACGACGTTTGCGGCAGAAAGGACAATAAGCTCGGAGACCATGGATGTGATTACCCTTGACGCTGCATCACAGGTAGGAGCGCCTGCGATGCTGTACACAACGACGAACCTCGGTGCACGAATGGCAATTTTTGCGGATGAATCCAGGTTCTGTTTGCAGCATCATGATGGTCGCATGGTTTGGCGACATCGCAGTGAACGCACATTGGAAGCGTGTATTCGTCATCCCCATACTGGCGTATCACCCGGCGTGATTGTATGGGGTGCAATTGTTTACACGTCTCGGTCACCTCTTGTTCGCATCGACAGAACTTTGAACAGTGGCCGTTACATTTCAGATGTGTTAAGACCCGGGGCTCTACCCTTCATTCGATCCATGCGAAGCCATATATTTTAGCAGGATAATGCAAGACCGCATGTTGCAAGTCCGGTACTGGCCTTTCTGGACATGGAAAATATTCGACTGCTGCCCTGGCCACCACATTTTGCAGACCTCTCACCAGTTAAAAGGGTCTGGTCAAAGGTGACAGAGCAACTGGCTCGTCACAATACGCCGGTCACTCTTCTTGATGAACTGTGGTATCGTGTTGAAGCTGCATGGGCATCTGTATCTCTAAAGACCATCCAAGCTCTGACTCAATTCCCAGGCTTATCACGGCCATTATTACGGCCAGAGGTGGTCGTTCTTGGTACTGATTTCTCAGGATCTATGCACCCAAATTGCGTGGAAATGCAATCACATGTCATTTCTAGTATAATATATTTTTTCAATGAATACCAGTGTATCATCTGCATTTCTTCTTGGTGTATCAATTTTAATTGCCATCGACAGCAGTTGAATACAAAACTGACTGGTAACTGGAGTCACAGTGTCTCAATAACAATAAAAACAGTACAGCAGACGCTGCAACTGCGAATTTTTTAATGGCGGAATCCAGCGCCAAGTAGCGAAATAAGAGTTGCCACGATTATCAATCATCAACACTTGATGAAGCTAAAAATGCGTAGATCGATGAATCGTCTTCACTGTTTCCTACAAACGGACGGGTTTACGTTAGAAGAACCTCAGAAAATATCTACGCCCTGTCCTAACTATTTCCTGCAGTCTAATAATGTGGAGGTTCCTTTATGATTTGGGTAACCACGTGTTCAGCTGGTCCTATCATTACCCTCAGGGACCGGATAAATATGGTTGAATATTTAGAAGATAATACTTGTGCCAATAACTGTTCAATATTTTTATTTATTTTCTCTCCATCGATTTTGGGACTGTCTGTACTTAATGGGAGAATGTGAAAATGTTGCACATTAATTATTACAAGAATTTATTTGTGGCAAATACGGCAATATCAAAATTAAAATTAGAACTGTCACTGTTGTTGTGGTCTTCAGTCTGCAGACTGGATTGATGCAGCTTTCCACGCTACTCTGTCCTGTGCAAGCCTTTTCATCTGAGAATATGTTCGGCAACCTACATCCTTTTGAATCTGCTTACTGTATTCATCCCTCGGTCTCCCTCTACGATTATTACCCCACACAGTTACTTCTAATGCTAGAACGTGACCCACCAACCTAACCCTTCTCTTAGGATATGCCAGAAAGTCCTTTTCTCCACAGTTCTGTTGAACACCTCATTTTTTGCGTGATATACACATCTGATGTTCATAATTCGTCTGTATTGCCAGATTTCTAAAGCTTCTTTTTGTCTGAACTCCTTATCGTCCACGTTTCACTCCCATACAATATTACACACAAGACAAATGCTTTCAGAAAGATCTTCCTAACATTTAAAATAATATTCGATGTCAACATATTTTGCTTCCTCAGAAACGTTTTTCTTCCCATTGCCATTATGCACTTTATATCTTCCTTACTTCGGCCATCAGAAGTTATCTTGTTACCCAAATAACGAACCTCATCTACTAATTTTATTGTCTCATTACCTAATCTGATAACTGTGAATATCTATTGGAACATGTGCTTCGTCGTACCTCTACGTTTTAAAAGCACTGTTTATAATTGCGACTACTTTTCATCATAAATGTACGATATGGGACACATCCAAATAAATAATCACAATTCTAAATTCAATTTTGGTGTTGCCACATTATGTAGAAACTAATTCTTGTAACAACTGATGTGCAATATCTTGTTGATGGCGGAGAGTGACAAACCAGACAGAATTGAAAATATTGTTCAGCTATTGCTACAAGATTTAAAAAAAAAAAAAAAATCAAATACTTTGCAGCTACAGATCATCATTTGAAAACAAGAATGAAACTTTCACTCTGCAGCGGAGTGTGCGCTGATATGAAACTTCCTGGCAGATTAAAATTGTTTGCCAGCACCGGGACTCGAACCTGGGACCTTTGCCTTTCACGGGCAAGCGCTCTACCGACTGAGCTATCCCGACACGACTCACAAAGCCGCCTCACAACTTTACTTCCGCCAGTACCTCCCAGGTTCGAGTCCCGGTTCCGGCACAGAATTTTATTCTGCCAGGAAGTTTCATATCAGCGCACACCCCGCTGCAGAGTGAAAAAATCTTTTGGGAAACAGCCACAAAAGTTCCAGGCGAAGTACGTGCAGCATTAAAAGATCGTTAAACGTCTCTTTTTGTTCAGCACAGTCGTCAGACAACAACATTATTGAACTGTTGTTGCACCTTTTGCAGCAGAGAGAGAGGAACATATTCAGCTGCAACTTTGTTGATACAGTTGATGGATGTTCCTGTACAAGAATGGAAAACATTCCATTACCAACAACTGAAATGTAACACTTCCTGGAGAAAGTCTGGCCCAGCACAATATTAAATACATATATTGAGCTTATCTCAGCTGTTCATATTATTTTGTTCGCCACCTGCGTGATTCAACCAAAATCTATCATAAGCCGATTACATCAGATGATGTTTAAAAGTACATTATAGTGTATAAGACAAATTTTCCTACGTGTTGCTGCGATGTAAACTGTAACACAATCACAACAGTATAGCTGCCACACCAAGAATAATCCACAATATCGTCTGGACGGTGTCACTGCTTGAGAGGAGAATCTCATTCCCTATACTGTCAGGTGTTGCTGAATAAATCTTTTACTAATCCTTGGAGCACTGCGTATCTAGAACTATCATCATATACAGTTTATCCACATTAATAATACGGTTTTATCAACGCAAAATATATATCTCATATCGACAACACCATTGCTGAGGTAACTATGCTAGCTTTTTTACTAAAGCGTTTCATATTTTTTTCTGTAGGTGAAAGTAAAATTGACGACTAGTTGTATTCAATGATAGGGGGACTTTAAATAAATCATTTCCGTTGTTGATACTAATGGAATCCACAGTTTTTGTTGTGGAGACAGCAGAGCAAATTGTAGAGATAAAGCTGAGAAAGTGGAGAGCGGAAATGAAAGATTGTTATCCTGTTAAATGGAGTGTACAACAGTCGTCGGAGATAAGCTTTCTTTAATCATACGTATGAGACACGGAACGCATATTTATTTCTTAGAGTACTCCGTAGAAAGAAAAGATAGCCTATTTGTGTTGTTGCAGTAATTTGTCTTCTTACTCTTCCCAGAATTCTCATGTTACTTTCTACTTTATTTATGGTACTTATGTTCGTAATATTGTTTCAACTCTCATGCTACAAGACGGGTCGGTTTATTAACCCTTAACTACTATAGACGTTGACAGAAACGCAACTACTATGGTGGGGTCTCTCAGACCGTTCTCTTATTTTCCATGTATTGAACTAGTGTTTTGCTAAATATATATTTTCATGGCTTCCTGTCGTTCATTACACGTCTTAGAGGTGGAATTAGTAGAAATTTGACTTTTTAAACAATGTAGTTTGAGTAACATGACAAGTAAAACACAGCGCAATTTGAAGTACATTTTTATTTTTTGTGCTACGAAAAGAACAGCAACTAATTATTTCTCTACGCACCTACAGATTATCATTATAGAGATTACTTTACAAATTCACAGCGTGATTAGATACAAAAATCTCTTTTGACTTATAGTAAATTGTATGTGAAATCTCCTTTCCATTTACGATTCTCCCAGAAAGGTTGCCACATTTTCCTTATAAAACAAAAAGTACAAACTAAAGATATCCTTTGAGCCGCCTTTCGCAGTCCAGGATGCTGTAAGACGATGTTGTGTTGCCTTGGTCTTACGTTGCCGGTTTTTTCCGCCATCGAAAACATCTGTTCTTAGCGAAGAAGTAAGCTGCTTCGTCATCATCAGGTGTCACATCTTCATCACTTTCAGATTCCAGCTGTGAATTAGTGTCATGTTCACTAAATACCTCAAAATCAGGGTCATTATCGCTGTCTTCAAAATCATCGGATGATACACCGAAACGTTCTTGTTGAAAAATGTTGTTCAAATGTTTGTTAAGCTTAAGGGACTTAAATACGGGGTCATCAGTCCCTAAACTTACAAACTACTTATGAACTACCTACAACTAAGGACGACACAAATATCCATGCCCGACGGGGGATTCGCACCCCCGAACGTAGTGGCCGTGCAGACTGAAGCGCCTCAGTCTCCTTGGCCACCGCGGCCGGCGAAACGTTCTTGATCATCCACATCTGCTTCACGTAAAATGCGTTGCGTAGAACGTTCAGCTCTTCCTGTCATGGAGAAACACGACACGGAGCAACAACGAGAGAGAGAGAGAGAGAGAGAGAGAGGGGCCACAGCCACAGCGCTGTCGCTCAGCAGGCCGCGCTCACGAAGCCGACTGGCCAGGCGCTACGAGGCAAAGTCTGCGCCAGCGGCACGTAAACACTGAGGCCGCGCAATGCTCATAGGAGTAGCAACACTGCAAGAATGCTGGCACCGGGACCTTGTCAGCCGCCAGGAAGGTACACGGAAGAGTCCTTTTAGCTTGGCAGGGGTGTGTGAAATATGTCGACTCAAAAAGTCTAGCGGTCTGAGAGACCGCAGATGGTAGTTAAGGGTTAAAGGTGTTGTCTCTATAACGTCTGAGTAAACGTTTGGTAGACACACTGTGAACACTGTATGACTAAGAGGCAACCACCTATAGTATACATTACGAATACTATTAAAAGTTACAAATGATAACACATTTTCCCGAACCAACATATTATACTAAAAGCTAGCATAATTTAAACAAGTATCTACTCGCAACGTCTACATTTATTTCAGGGGCGACCCTGTGTCTATGGCGACTGTGGAAAAATATTACAGGCTCTCAGTCAGTGCCACTAAATGGTGGCTTATTATGATGGCTTAAGGCTGGCTACCAGATTCAACTTCACTTTGTCTAGCAAAGACAACTACTGCAACAATGACGGTAAGAGGTTGACACACCATTAACATGCAAAATAAAATTTTTGAACATTCTTTTTATAAATCGGAAGGCCTAAATTCCTAGCAGAGAATACGGAAAAGACATGCAGCAGACATGTGGAATCTTTGATGCTCCGCCGAAGTGGTGACTAAATGTGATTGTCAATCCGGAAGAAGATATTTTTACCAACCATTATGGCTGCAATATACGACGTAAGTGCAGGTTATTGAAACTACCGGATTTGCTACATCAAAAAACGCAAATAAAAGTATGTAAATTTCACTCGTAGAACTGTAAATCTCTATGAAGTACAAATATCATCTTCGTGTCTATTGCTTACAACTGCAGTCATATTACGGAAAACAGAACGTGTAAATAAAATGACCATCTTGTGGAAGAGCTGTTCTCGTATTTTCGTATTTCTGTGATTTCTAAGGTAAATTGGAAAGGGATTCCCCTTCATTCAAGGCACTTTAGCGTGTAGAATTTCACCCAGATATCTTTTAGCACATGCGTCTTACCTCCAGTAATTTTATGCATTTAATTTACGAAAAAAATTGCTGTTAAGTCTTACAGTTTCTTAGGTAGCTTACATAAACCTCTGGACCGAATTATTTCTGTTTGTTAACGGAGTGCCCAATATACCAGTATTATTTTTGTATGGGTTTGCGTAAATTGACATTGTTTTAGTTTATGTCATTGGTCTGTCATTTAAGATTTATCTACAGGAATTTAGTGCGGTAACGAACTGACTTTATATGCCGTAATTTGCTAATATACTTTATACGAAGTTAATGACAGTGTCTATTGGTGCCTTTCTTATTGCAAACAACAGAACAGTAGTTCAATTCACAGTTCATTTCGAATGGAGATTACTATCTTGGCGTATCCGCCGCGGCGGATTAGCCATGTGCCGTGAGGCGCCGTGCTACGGTGCGCCCGCCCTTTCGCCGTCGGTGGGTTCGAGTCCCCCCTCTGCCATGGGTGTTTATGTTGTCTTTAAGTCAGTTCACCTTAGTTTCAGTAGTTTGTAAGCTACGGACTAATGACCAAGCACTTGATTTCGATAGATTTACAAACATTTGAACATTTTAGGCCTATCTCCTTATTTAGCAATCTATGGACGTTTTGTGTGAACACGACAAAAACGAAAGATACGTATCTACGGCGTTAAATTGTCCCATTGACCTACGTGATCCAGTGGAAGTCAACAATAAGCAGAGGTATAAAAACTGTATTTGAGGTCTGTAAATGACAAAGTGCGCAGTAAGATATATACCGGGTGAACAAAAAGTCAGTATAAACTTGAAAACTTAATAAATCATGGAATAATGTAGATAGTGAGGTAAAAATTTACACACATGCTTAGAATGACATGGGATTTTACTAGAACAAAAGAAGAAAAAATATTACTAGACGCTTCAGAGATCTGTTGCGCGCGTCGTTTGGTGATGATCGTGTGCTCAGCCGCCACATTCGTCATGCTTGGCCTCCCAGGTCCCCAGACCTCAGCCCATGCGACTATTGGCTTTGGGGTTACCTGGAGTCGCAAATGTATCGTGATCGACCGACATCTCTAGGGATGCAGAAAGACAACATCCGAGGCCAATGCTTCACCATAACTCCGAACATGCTTTACAGTTTCCTCGACTACAGCTACTGTTGAGGAATGATGGTGAAGATATAGACATTTCCTGTAAGAACATAATCTTTGCTTTGTCTTAATTTGTTAAGCTAATAACTGCATTTCTGATCAGATGAAAGGCCATTTTTCGGACATGTTTTTTGGTCTAATTACTCCCCATGTCATTCCAAGCATGTGATTACCTATCTACATTATTCCGTAATTTATTAAGTTTTCAAAATTATACTGAGTTTTTGATCACCCGATATTTAAAGCCACCAAAGACACTACCAATAGTTCAAAGTGAGGTACTGAAACAAATATAGCACTATCAATATAGTTTAAAAAATTCGCAATTTTTAGACACGTTGCAAACGAACAGTTCAATGGTGTACGCCAAAACTTTGTTAATTTACGAGAACGAATGAGGAAGAGTTCCAATCGATTTCTGGCGTGTAGCCGCAAAAACTCGATTTGCCGCGTATTGTCCAGTCATCTTCAGAGCGATACAAGACTGCCGACAAGATAAGAGGCGCCGGCCGCGGTGGCCGAGGAGACTGAGGCGCTTCAGTCACGGTCTGCACGGCCACTACGGTCGGGGGTTCGAATCCCCCCCTCGGGCATGGATATTTGTGCCGTCCTAGTTCGTAAGTCGTTCATAAGTAGTTTGTAAGTTTAGGGAGTGATGACCTCGTAGTTAAGTCCCATAAGCTTTACAAACATTTGAACATTTTTTGAAGATAAGAGGCGCGTCCTTTAATGCCCCATCATGGCGGCACTGCGCGTCACAGCTGCTTGTCAGATGATAAGATGTACGCTTAGCACGAGTGCATCCCCCACGGATAAAGGAATCAGGTATTCCATTCTCTCATTGATATGTGTTCAGGCGGTGGCAACACCTTAAAAAGTTATCTGCTATTTTATTACAGAAAGTTCAAAATCATAGGTGCCTTGACTTCCTAGAAAGCCAAGCACTAAGCCTCGTTGTCTGCATATGCCTACCCTCCACCACATGGATCCTTGCTTTTTCCCACCACTGAATACTCATTACTTAGAAACTACACCTTCCGGAAACTTTAATAAACCTGTAGCTCTCCCGTATACTCTCCCGTTCTGGCAAGCTCCCGCTCCTTAACCAAGATATCCTACCTACCAAACACCCTCCTCATACTCTGTGAAATACCATCTTCCCCTCCCAGATCGTGAAACCCGTCCTGATATTTACACTGTGGTGTCGCACAAGTCTAAAGTGCGCGCCATCTACTTTCACCGCGCGCCGCGATGCACGCACGGCGCGGCGTTCTTACGACGTCAGCCACGAGCGCCCTCTGCTACAACTCCGCTCGTGGCCACTACTGAACGACATCGTTCACTTGGGACTGGGATAGGAACCAGTTAATACTTCGGAATCAGATAGGCACCAGTGAAGACTTGGCTATCGGATAGGCACTAGGCAGGCCTCTAGATCAACTATGTATCAGCATCCTGCAGCACTGAGCTATGTAAAAGTTAAGTATTGTATAAATTCTGTGGAATATATATCTTGTTCTAATTTACTCTAGTGTTTCTAGTTTCTGCTGTCCCACTGGCTGCTCACCTCCATACCTGCACAAGGGTGCAGCCTTTATTCCTTTGTCGGTCCCTTTCTACTCGGCCACCGACACCTAAGACGGAAACGAGACACAAAAGCGGCGACGAGGCAGAGACACAAAATACACATCCTTCCAACCTTAAGTCAACCCTTTCATTACCCTTCATTTTTTCATTACCCTTCTATTTTTTCTTGCCTTCGTATACTAGTGGCCATTAAAATTACTACACCACGACGATGCTGTGCCACAGACGCGAAATTTGATCGACAGGAAGAAGATGAATCATATGTAAATGATTAGGTTTTTAGAGCATTCACACAAGCATCGCGTCGGTGGCGACACCTACAACATGCTGACATGAGGAGAGTTTTCAAACGATTTCTCATACACAAATAGCAGTTGACCGGCGTTGACTGTTGAAACGTTGTTGTGATGCCTCGTGTGAGGAGAAATGCGTACCATCAGGATTCTAACTTTGATAAAGTTCTTATTGAGGTCTATCGCAATTGCGGTTTACCGTATCGCGACATTGCTGCTCGCGTTGGTTGCTATCGAGTGTTAGCAGAATATGTAATCGGATGGTTCAGAAAGGCAATACAGAACGCCTTGTTGGATCCCAACAGCCTTGAGATGACAGACATCTTATCCGCATGGCTGTAATGGATCGTCCGGCCACGTCTCGAACCCTGAGTTAACAGATGGGGACGTTTGCAAGACAACAACCATCTGCACGAACAGTTCGACGACGTTTGTAGCACGGACTATCAGCTCGGAGACTATGACTGTGGTTCCCCTTGACGCTGCAACACAGACGGAGCGCCTGCGGCGGTGTACGCAGCGACGAGCATGGGTGCACGAATGGCCAAATATCTTTTGTTTTTTCGGATAAATCCTCTTTACAGCATCATGATGGTCGCATCCGTGTTTGGCGACATTGCGATGTACGCACATTGGAAGCGTGTATTCCTTATCGCCTTACTAGTGTATCACCTGGCGTGATTGTATGGCTGGCCATGTGTTACACTTCTCGGTCAACTACACCAATCCCTTCTCTAATTTTTAGGTTCACTGATACCACAATCGCATTTAACATTTCTACCGTCGAGATCCATACAAGATATAAATAGGAAGAGACCAATTCAGTGCGTTTACAAATGGCTTGAAACGTTTAACACGCTATGGACACGTCTTTTTTATTTATATCAAATCATCAAGCTGAAAATTTGTTTTTAATATTATAACATTCTGCTGGTGGGGCGCATAACCCCTGATGGAATCCTTATACTTAACATATAATATGTCAAAGTTGGACATTGTTTAGAAGTGAGACGTAGTCCACCGGAAACCCGAAGACGTTTGTGAAATGTTGTAGCTTTTTAATGAAAGTTTAAAAATAAACCTCAATCAAGGATATAAGAGACTTTTTAGCTGTTTCGTTGTGGGCAATGCATTAAATGAGGCGGTGGAAAAACTGTGCCTAAGAAGGTAATCGATTCTGGACCTTTTGCTTACTAGCAAACATCGTTGGATTTGTTCCTCCATTGGCTATCATACACACAGTTGAAAGTGTTGACCGGTTAGCAAATGACCAGCGTCAATCGCTCATTGGTTAATCAAATTTTTCTATATTTTTATAACCTATTTCCTTTATTATCTGCAGTTGCAGTATATGCCCATTGATACCATTTACTGTATTAATTTACATGACATTTGGCAGTTAGAATAGTTTTGGAATGGAACTTATAAAAATCTACAGTTTTGTTCCAATTTTTATGAAATTTTCCACACGTAAGCTTCAATCAATGACGGTCGCCTTAAGTGTGAGGATCACGTACAACCAATTGTTCACGAGATATGGCGTCATGAACAGTGAAATGCGCTCAAAACTGCTGCATCAAAGGACAATGTTAGACATTTCCTCCTAAACCACTGGAGCGGTTTGGACAACATTTGGTACACATACTCCTTACCGTGGTAAACACGCTCTCGGGGTAAGAACCACATATGACATATTCAGGAGATATAAAGTCATAAGCAGTAGGAGTTGCAAGAAACTGCCACATAATGCGACGATACTTCATTGACCCACTATAAGAGAGCGTGAAGACTTAGCGACTTGCAACCAACTTTAAACATAATTTCGAGCCTTTGTTACGTTTTTCGCGCTGACAAACACATCAATACAATGAAATTAAAAAGGTTTCTCGCTTACTACTTCTCTAATGTTCGTGGGGCAAAACAACGGGATTCGGAATGATGTTACATTTTACAACTTCTACACTACCAACTGCAGGAGCGGGAAATTTTACAGACAGTATACATACATAAAGGTGAATGTAATTCCGAAATTGTATCACAGTTCGACACGTAGTTAATGACATAGAAGGACATAAACAGTTAACTTCATGGAAAACCGCCCCATCAATCATCTCATCTATTACATTTTTACTATTCTGTTCTCAACGAATTTTACGGCATACAGCAATTATACACATGAATATATAACTGCAAAATTATACAATTTTAGAACGTATAATTCAATAAATATGAGATAATGTATAGTGCGATGGGTGAAATCTTGTCGCCGGCCGCGGTGGCCGAGGGGACTAAGGCGCTCCAGTCACGGTCTGCACGGCCACTACGGTCGGGGGTTCGAATCCCCCCTCGGGCATGGATATTTGTGCCGTCCTAGTTCGTAAGTAGTTTGTAAGTTTAGGGACTGATAACCCCGTAGTTAAGTCCCATAGACTATACAAACATTTGAACATTTCTGAAAAACTTGTCACATGATGCACCACGTATTAATACATTTAGCACTAAAACACGCCTATATTCCAGTCAGATTAAGGAAATTCCTGAAAGCTGACAGCTCTTGACAACTTTGAACCAACTATGAACTGTGAAGAGCACTCAGCTGCTGGTGAAAGTAATAGACTTCTATAAATCTGCAAAGAAAGGAGGAGAATGTAACAGTGTACATCCAACGAATACCCATTATTTCCGACAAATCTACCTTTTAACTTCGAAAGACTGCAGTTACCGCTGAGACATGCACTTTCTATTACGATTAATAATCTGTTCAATACTGTGGAGTGGAATTGACATGTCCATGTTTCTGAAACAGACAACTTCATGTCACTTTCTCAGAGGAGGACTCTCCAAAGTAATTATTCATATTAGATCCAGCACAAGTCACAAGAAACACTGTTTATAGTACAGTTGTGAATTAAATGAATGTGTGTCATATATCACTTGTATTTTGATTAATATATTTATTTTTTGGATACTGTACTTAAAATATTGTTTGTTACGTAAGACAACCTTATTATATATTCTCTTATAAATATAAGATGTTATTAGAAAAAAAGAGATGGACACCGAGAGAAGGGATAGGGGGAGTACTAACTCAAGATTTATATAAATAAATAAATACCCGGGCTACGCCGGGTTTTCAACTATTAATCAATAATAGTCATACAGGAATACGGGCCTGAGGGTAACTGGAAATTTTAGATTACCCTTTTTGTATATGAAGAGAACTTAAATGAACTTTGTCATAGTATAAGATAAAAATTGTGCGCGGATCTGGGACTCGAATTGACGACCTTTCGTCTTCGCAGAAAAGTGCTCCTAGTATTCAGCTACGACTCAGGATCCGCCTTCCCAACTCTGCTCCCTCCTGTATCCCTCGCATACGTACCAAACTTGATAGAAGCTCTGCTGCATAACTTCCTGAAAGGAAGGCACAGCGCTTAGTCGCAGTCAAGAGGTTTGCTTCCAGAACGAATTTTCAGTCTACAGACGAGTCTGGGGCTACTTGAAATGGGCATGGTTTTCGCTGCAATGCGAAACATTCATTTACACTATAACATTACGTAGGGAATATTCAAAGATAATTTCTCTTGTCACAGATTAACACCGGTCCCCTTCTAAAATCGGTACTTCTGTTCTGAATTCCGATCCTATTTTATTACCCTGGCTTCTAGGAGGAGAGCGTTGTTCAACTTCCGTGATCTTTCTGGTTTCTTTTTTCGATCTGTTAACAAGACCAGCACCACTTCGTCTGGATTTCATAAAAGATGTGAGAGATATTTTGGTTTTTATTCAATAAACCTCCATTTAATTCAGAGTTTAAATTGTTAGTTATCATTGTTGTTTACTTCACCCTCCAACGTCGAATATTTTTAATAATTTTTTTCAGCAAAAGACCAATCGCAATAATAAATTACTTGGATGCCAATGTGTTTAGATCGTATACATTGTGTAGCCGTTCCCTTTATATTTACATTCCGTTCAACATTTGCTACATTTTCCGCAATAGAACTTGCAATCTCGTAAATATTCCGCGAAATCCGTTTTTCAGTGTTTTTAAAATCTCCGTTACTATCACTATAACTTATATACAACTTTCCACAAGCTTAGCTACACACTTTTAACATACTAATTATACGTCCATATCATTCACTATGGCGAGCGGTTACCAAAACCTTTCGCAGATTTTATACTGCCATAAGACGTCCACAACGACGCAACGAGAAAGGTAACAACTCTGTATTTTTTTTAATATGCTGTCTGTTGAAATACTTCTACCTTTGTCGTACTAAATTCATTGCTTCATGTCAGTTTCCTTCATCAAAATTAATTCCGATCTGTTTTCCTTCTATTACCTTTTTTTGTATTTTTCGTAATTTTCCCACTTGGGCTATAATAAACAGGCATCAATTTTAAACGCATGCAGTTGGTCTCACATTATACAGTGTCTCCACGTAACCTCGCACTTTTTATGGAAACTCAATTATATACTTCTCTGTTTGGAAAAATATTGTTCGTCAGTTTTAGGGAGGAAACAAAGGATATATTTTTTTAATTCTTATTTTATTATTTTTATTTTTTTATGACAGGTATATAAAATTTCACAGATGCATACAAGAACACATCACACACAAACAACAAAATTAAGAAACCATATTAATAGAGACCGCAAATCGATAATATTCTTATTTCGAGACCCGGTTTCTACACACGATGTGGCGATATAGTGTGATTTCTACCACATCTATTCCTTTGGGCAGCGGAGGAGTGGCCCTGCGCTCTGAGGCGCCTTGCTGCGGAGCACGGAAACCAAATTTGGATAAACGTGTTTGTAGAGGAAGATATTTTCTATGACTTTGCTTTTTTTGTTTTTCCCGTAACCCGCACCTTTTCAAGATGTTCAAATGTTTGTTAAGCTTATGGGACTTAACTGTGGGGCATCAGTCCCTAAAAGTACAAACTATTGATGAACTACCTTATACTAAAGACAGTACAAACATCCAGGCCCTAGGGGGGGGATTTGAACCCCCGACGGGGAACGGCCTCGCGTATCTCAGCATAGTGTCTCAATGCGCTCGACCGCTCCGCCGCGGCTCGCATCTTTTCAGAGATACTTGCAAAAATAACTGCGATACCTCACTGTCACTTGATTTTACGCAAACCAGCAAAAGATAATAAACTTTAAAACAGGATTATCACGGCAAGGCAGGTGGTAATTTTTTAATGGAAAAAGTTGATTAAAATATGGAACAATCATTAAAACAATAGTTTATAGAGGTATAAATTCCAAAAAAGTATGTTTATCAAACATTAATTTCTCCTGACGAATAACAACTTCGAAAAACTTACGGGTATGCTGCCAGGTATCAAAATCGACGGCCGATATTTCGTTAGCAGACCACCCTGCCATTTTTAAGACGAAACTGCAGTGAGGAAGCAATGTGCAACATTGTTTAAAACCTCAGTTTTCAATTAGTAAACAGGAAAGACAACACACACCGAGCAAACAAGCACACAGTGCCGACACGAACAAAGATGAAACCGGTCAGAATAACGATAATAAACATTAGTTCTCGACGGATGAGGTCGGATTAGTTTTCTCCCTCTGTTTTTTAAGAAGTGACGTAGCAGGATCCCAAGCGAAATTTAAGTACAACCCTCCATCCCTATTCATAAGGTTGTCACCTAGTTTTATTTCTAACGCTTCCTCGATAACACAGTGCCAGTAGTTGGAAGTGCATGCCACAATTTCCGTTTTGCTGTATTCCATAGGGTGACCTATGTCAAGACAGTGTTCGGCCACAGCAGATTTGTTTGGCTGTTGTAAACGTGTGTGACGTTTATGCTCAATACAATGGTCCTCAACAGTCCTAATAGTTTGACCAACATATGACATGCCACAGCTAAATGGGATCCGGTAGACACCCTACTTGCGCAAACCAAGATCATCCTTAACAGATCCCAACAGTGCTTTAATTTTAGAAGGTGGACGAAACACACATTTTACAATTTTTTTTTCGCAAAATGCATGGCAGAAAGGCCACCGTCACTAGCCCGTAGCACATGTGGTCGATAGCGCAACGCTCTTTTAATCTGCCCTTCAGCATAGCTATTCTGTCGAAAAGTTTTCTCCATATGAGACAGCTCAGTGGGCAAACTTTCCGGGTCAGAAATGACGTGAGCCGTATGCACTAAGATTCGAAAAACCCATTCACGTTGAGCTGGGTGGTGACAACTATCAGCTTGCAAATACAAATCAGTATGCGTTGGCTTCCTACAAACAGCATGTCCCAACGTACCATCTGCCTTTCTCCTGACCAACACATCAAGGAAGAGAAGGCAACTATTCTTTTACACTTCCATGGTGAAACAGATGTTGCGGTGAATTTAGATGTTCCAAAAAATAATTCAAGTTCTCACTACCTTTAGACCAAACAACAAAAGCGTCGTCAACATATCTGAATAAAATAAAAAATAAAAATCAAGTAGGTTTCAACGCCTCTGACTCCACTGCACTATCTTCAAAGTCTTCCTTGAATCTGTCTGCTCATAGTACTCGTCATTGAATAACCCGTTTCCAATTGATTTGCATGTCCATTTCGACTTCAATCAAGTTCCCGACCGCAACAACAGTAAATAAGATCAGAGATCTTGGAAGGAGGAGACAGAGTATGGGGGAATGAAAGTGTTCAAATGTTTGTTAAGCGCCGGCCGCGGTGGCTGAGGAGACTGAGGCGCTCCAGTCACGGTCTGCACGATCACTACGGTCGGGGGTTCGAATCCACCCTCGGGCATGGATATTTGTACCGTCCTTAGTATAAGGTAGTTCATAAGTAGTTTGTAAGTTTAGGGACTGATGACCCCGTAGTTAAGTCCCATAAGCTAAACAAACTTTTTTTTTTTTTTTTTTTTTTTTTTTTTTTTTTTTTTTTTTGTTAAGCTTATGGGACTTAACTACGGGGTTATCAGTCCCTAAATTTACAAACTACTTAACAACTAGCTTATCCTAAGGACGTCACAAATATCCATGCCCGAGGGTGGATCGAATCCCCGACCGTAGTGGCCGTGCAGACCGTGACTGAAGCGCCTCAGTCCCCTCGGCCACCGCGGCCGTCATGGGGGAATGAAATGGATTTCAAAAGGGGAAATGATTTTGACGCAGAGAGGAAGGGGAAGAGATGGATATGGTGTGGGGTAAGAGGGAGTGGTGTGAAGGCAGGGGGAGAAGAAGAAATGTTCAAATGTTTGTAGAACATATGGGACTTACCTACGGGGTCATCAGTCCCTAATCTTACAAACCACTTATGAACTACCTAAGACTAAGGACGGCACAAATATCCATGCCCGAGGGGGTTCGAACCCCCGACCGTAGTGGCCGTGCAGACCGTGACTGGAGCGCCTCAGTCCCCTCGGCCACCGCTGCCGGCGGAGAAGAAGATGGACAAAGGAATGGGAAGGGATAGACATAGGGAGAAACTACTGCGCAGCGTTGCCGGGTTTGCTAGTAAATAAATAAAACAAGCGGAAGGACTGCTTTGCATATCCTTTTTCAATGTGCACTTCAGCTTCAATGGATTCGTTTTGAACTGCATGTCATACCCTATACTTCCTTCTCTCTTTCCATCGTTACAGTCTACATTTACATCCATACTCCACAAGTCACCTGAGGGTGTGTGGCGGAGGGTACCTTGAGTACCACTATCGGTTCTCCCTCCTACACCAGTCTCGTGTTGTTCGCGGAAAGAATGACTGTCACTATGCCTCTGTCTTGGCTCTAATCTCTCTGATTTTATCCTCACGATCTCTTCGCGAGATATACGTAGGAGGGAGCAATTTACTGATAGACTCCTCGGTAAAGGTATGTTCTCGAAACTTCGACAAAAGCCCGTACCGAGCTACAGAGCGTCTCTTTTGCAGTCTTCCACTGGAGTTTATCGATCATCTCCGTAACGCTTTCACGATTACTTAATGATCCTGTAACGGAGCGCACTGTTCTCCATTGGATCCTCTGTCTATCAACCCCACCTGCTACAGATCCCACACCGGTGAGCAGTATTGAAGCAGTGGACGAACAAGTCTACTGTAACCTACTTCCTTTGTTTTCGGACTGCATTTTCTTAGGATTCTTCCAATGAATTTATATGGTCGTTCCATTTTCAATCACTCCTAATTCCTAACCCCAGATAATTTAAGGAATTAACTGCTTCCACTTGCTGACCTTCTATAGTGCAGCTAAATGATATATTTCTTTATTTGTAATCGTAGAACATCACACTTGTGTACATTGAGATTCAATTGCCATTCCCTGCACCATGATACAATACTTTGTAGATTCTCCTGCATTTCAATACACTTTTCCATTGTTACAACCTCTCGATATACTGCAGCATCTTCCGCAAAAGGCCTCAGTGAAATGTTCAAAATGTTCATATGTTTGTAGAGCTTCTAGAACTTAACTACGGGGTCATCGGTCCCTAAACTTACAAACTACTTATGAACTAACTAAGACTAAGGACGGCACAAATATCCATGCCCGAAGGGGGGGTTCGAATCCCCGACCGTAGAGGCCGTGCAGACCGTGACTGGAACGCCTCAGTCCCCTCGGCCACCGCTGCCGGCGATTTTATCCTCACGATCTCTTCGCGAGATATACGTAGGAGAGAGCAATATACTGCTAGACTACTCGGTAAAGGTTTGTTCTCGAAACTTCGACAAAAGCCCGTACCGAGCGTCTTTTTTGCAGACTCTTCCACTGGAGTTTATCGAACATATCCTTACCGCTTTCACGATTACTAAATGAACCTATAAGGAAGCGCGCTGCTGTCCTTTGGATCTTTTCTACTTCCTCTATCAACCCTACCTGGTAGGTATCCCACACCGGTGAGCAGTATTCAAACAGTGGGCGAACCCACTTCCTTTGTTTTCGGACTGAATTTCCTTAGGATTCTTCCAATGAATCTCAGTCTGGCATCTTCTTTACCGACGATTATATGATCGTGCCAATTTAAATCACTCCTAAAGCCTACTCCCAGATAATTTATGGGAATTAAAGGCTTTCACTAGCTGACCTGCTGTAGGGTAGCAAAATGATAAAGGATCTTTCTTTGTTTGTATTCGTAGCACACCACACTTGTCTACATTGAGATTCAATTGCCATTGCAATTGCCTTTGCAGATTGTCCCTGCATTTCAATAAAATTTTCCATTGTTACAACCTCTCGATATACTACAGCATCTTCCGCAGAAAGCCTGAGTGAACTTCCGATGTTATCCACAAGGTCATTTATATATACAGATAATTTTGTAATTAGGGCATCCGCAGTTGAGAAAATACATTTTCATAAATGAATTTATCAGTTATTTTATAAAGATGGTAATTTTTTAAACGTTATTAAAAAATTGCCATTATATTAAAATAATTGATAAATTATTTATAAAGGTGAATAGATGGGACATAATAGCTTTCAGATAATTGCAGAACGACATGTTGACCATAGCTGTTTATTAACTCTCAATGCTACCGGTTTCGGTTTTGTACCATTGTCAAGCGTTAGCAGAGATTAGCTAATAGCTTAACATGTCGGAATATAAAAATACAAAATTATGACACAAGTATTCGTTGTCACTGCTCCAGTTATTGTCGCAGTAGCTACTGTGACAATAACTTGAGCAATGACAACGAATACTTGTGTTATAATTTTGTATTTTTATATTCAGACATGTTAAGCTATTAGCTAATCTATGCTAACGCTTGACAATGGTACAAAACCGAAACCGGTAGCATTGAGAATCAATAAACAGCTATGGTCAACATGTCGTTCTGCAATTAACTGATAAATTCACTTACGAAAATCATTTATATATATATTGTGAATAAGAACGGTCCCAGGACACTCCCCAGGACACCTGCCATCACTCTTACTTCGGAAGACTTCTCTCCTTTGAGAATGACATGCTGCGTTCTGTTACCAGGGAAATCTTAAATCCAATCACACAATTGGTCTGATAGTCCTATAATACACAGCTAGGAAATCGTGATGTTGCACGCTAGTGAGACGTGGGTGCCTCAGGTACACAACCAGAGGCGACAGTACGTCACGTCGGCAGCAGGTGTAGGACTCCAGCCCTCCCACACGGCAGGGTAGCCGTGCCCCTTTAGGCGGGCAGCGCGGGGCTAATCCGCCCCTGACACGTCACGCGCTGCTCTCTGCCGGCGGGCGCCAGACTCAAATAACGATGCCCTTCAATCGCCAGCTTTGGAACTTCCGTGACCTTCCGCCCATTTACCTCTAAGTTTAGGTATTATCAAACTAAACTGTGCCCTTGATGGTGAAAAATAGCTGCCACACGGGTAGCGTTAAAAACAGACAAAGTCCGAAAAAGAAAAAAAAAAAACTGAGTTTATTTTAATGTTCAGATTATGTACCCGACTGTAATACAAAAGTGAGCTGCAACCCGTCCCCTCCTTTCCGTCCCCCGCTTGGTCTTCCCTCTCTCCCTCGGAGTTCTTACTTTCCCTTCCCCCACTTCCCCACCTCACCCCTTCTCGCCCATCCTCGCCTTCCATTCTCTCCCCCGCAGGGTCTCAGTGTAACGGTGCATCGTGTTACAGTGTTGTGTCAGTGTCAATTTGTAAATGTGATTTTAAGACTTCAGCAACCGCCGCTTAGATAGAACACTGTCTTTCAATGTTTTTTTTATCGTCTCTGTACACGTCACCATTTACTGTACACAGTCTGTGTTTTTTATCCACCGTGACAGTTTAATAGTATGTGTGTTTCAAAGCTTTCATTTCATTAATATATAAAGAAAATTTATTTTTTTCGACTAGTTTCGGTCTTCCTATAGCTCCATTGATGTTGTGGAGCTAAATTTCCTGAATATAGTCTAAAAGAATACCGAAACTAGTCGAAAAAAAATTTTGCACTGTTCTTCATATATAATTATAAATAAGAGTGCTGTTGCACAATAACTGAAACAAAAATGTTTCCAAAAATATTTCATTTCACTGTTTTAAATTCGCCAATATAATCTCCTGTTTTATTATTTGAATTCGCACTAAATTACCATTTTTCAAACTTAAATGTACTCTGGCCTGAAAAGCAGCGTACGAGGCTGCTGCTAGCCTGCCTCACGGGGCATTAAAAACACAATAAAGAAAAAAAAGGCATCAAGGCTGCAGCAACCTGTTTCAGTTGAACTGGTTTTATTCCGATATTGTTCAGCTATACAGTATGGTAACTGAATATGTGGAAAGGTTTCGGGGATTGAAATGCATGTAAAGGTACTGAACCAAACCCTCTCGAGTCACAAACTTACGGTAACGGCATCACACATCCATGACGGATTGGGGATTCGAACCGCCGACGGATAGGAGCCACATACTCCGTGGAAAGGTGCCTGAGAGGGCACGGCCATTCCCGCCCAGCTCCGGGGATTCGTTGGAGGATATGAAAACCAACAGAGATATTAGATTACATTAATAGTTGTTCCATAAATCATGAACGATGTAATGACGTGAACCGTGTCAGGTGAATAAACGGTGTCTTTACAAGATATTATATGACACAAATATATAAAAGCTTCATCCAATGAGTAGATGGAGTTGTCATTCAAAAGTTCTTTTAATTTATTTTTATACGATAGTTGGCTATCTGACCGAAAAAAATGTTCAAATGTTTCTAAAGCTTATGAGACTTAACTACGGGGTCATCAATCCCTAAACTTACAAACTACTAATGAACTACCTTACACTAACTAAACACGGTACAAACAAACATGCCCGAGGGGCGATTAGAACGCTCGACGGGAAACGGCCACGCGCATCGCAGCATAGCGCCTCAGTGCGATCGGCCGCTCCGCCGAGGCCTATCAGACAGGCTCTTGATACTGTTTGGTAGGTGGCCGAAGACTTTAGTGGCAGCATAATTCACCCCTGCCTGTGCCATACTCAGATTTAACCGTGCATAGTGAAGATCATCCTTTCTCCTCGTGTTATACCTATGCACACTACTATTACTATTAAACTGGGTTGGATTATTAACAACAGATTTCATAAGCGAATATACTTACTGCGAAGTTACTGTGAGAATAGCTAAATCCTTAAATAGATGTCTGCAGGATGATCTTGGGTGGGCTCCAGCAATTATTCTGATTACGAGCTTTTTTATTAAATGATTACTTTTTCACTCAGTGATGAATTACCTCTGAATATGACGCCATGCGAAAGCATTGAATGAAGGTAGACACAGTAAGCTAATTTGCAATAAGCTTAAGAGCATACTGCATGCGAAAATATTTCACTGTCTTTGCTACAACCTCCAAAAGCTAATTGAGAACAGTGCAGTGTTGCCGGATGTTTTCCCACCTCTTCCTCCACCTGTATACCAACATTGTAAAGCACAATGACGTCAACAAGATGGCGTCACTACTAGTTCCGGAACAAAATGGCCCAGGATAACGCAACCCTTCTCCACCTACGACGTAATGATGTCTAATGTTCAAATGTTCAAATGTTTGTAGAGTCTATGGGACTTAACTACGGGGTCATCAGTCCCTAAACTTACAAACTACTTATGAACTACCTAATACTAAGGACGGCACAAATACCCATGCCCGAGGGGGGATTCGAACCCCCGACCGTAGTGGCCGTGCAGACCGTGACTGTAGCGACTCAGTCCCCTCGGCCACCGCGGCTGGCAAGATGATGTCTACTAGGAAGTTCGAATTTAGATTTGTCGTTGAAAGTTTATGACAATACTTATATCCAGCATGGCGTTGCTGCTTCTAGGATCAGTGTCGTTACGCGACTGTGTCTTGTCTCAGAGTGATGAACTTCCCACCCAAATTCACAGAGGGGGATGGGCGCGAAGGTGGTTATGGAGCTGACATCTAGCGGGGAAAATTATGATTTTTTTCGCATTAAAAGAAATAGAAGTGATGGCCAATCGTGTTCAAGGAAAATTCAAAGATACAAAGTATGTTCAAATGTTTGTATAGGCTGTGGGACTTAAGTACGGGGTCATCAGTCCCTAAACTTACAAACTACTTATGAACTACTTACGAACTAGGACGGCGTAAATATCCATGCCCGAGGGGGGATTCGAAACCCCGACCGTAGTGGCCGTGCAGACCGTGACTGGAGCGCCTTAGTCTCCTCGGCCACCGCGGCCGTCTGTTTGTAAAGCTTATGGGACTTAACTATGGTCATCAGTCACTAAACTTACAAACTACTTATGAACTAGCTAATGCTAATGACGGAAGAAATATCCATGCCTGAGGGGGGGGGGGGGATCGAACCCCTGACCGTAGTGGCCGTGCAGACCGTGTCTGGCGCGCCGCAGAACTCTCGGCCACCACGGCCGGCTTCAAAGTTGCGCTAGGCCCCTATTGGACTACATCATAGAGCGGATGTGGAGGAAGAGGTCGTGGTGCTTGGTATTTCTTGGCAGCTATCTTATATTAAAATAGAATTACTTAAAATATATGCGTTTTACCGGATTTACAGCTTCTTGTAACACCCGGGCAAAATTTGCTCTTGGTTGGTGCTCTGTGTACCTTGGTGCGACCAGGGTTAATACATAAAATTCAGTCTTTGCAAAGTATAAAACACTGGTCGACATCTTCGCTACTATCGCTGTGTATCGGATTGTAGCGCAAACATCGCACGCCGCGCATGCTCACGTGTGCCAAACGAAACTGTTTGATCTGCTCTTTCATTTGACGTATAATTTGTAGATAAAAATAACAATCCAGTTCACAAATTATTTTTACAATTTATTAATATAGATGACCGGTTTCGATCTAGGTTTCGATCATCTTCAGACCTATGAAAATAGAATAAAAGAGATATGCTATAGAGAGAAACAGGTACACTATTAGCCACTAAAATAAATTTACAAACAAGTTTAAAAAATTACTTAAAACAATATACCTCACTATAGATGTTCAGGCGGTGAGCGTGCGGCGACTGCTAACCAGCGAGAGACTGCTGTGTGTTATAAAGGCAAAGCCCCGCCCACCGCCTGAAGCATCAGCACATCTTAAACCAATGAGGAACGTCATACAGTAAGTTGTTTGTAAATTTATTTTAGTGACTAATAGTGTACCTGTTTCCCTCTATAGCATATTTTATTCTATTTTCATATGTCTGAAGATGATCAAAACCTAGATCGAAACCGGTCACCTATATTAATAAATTGTAAAAAAAAAAAAAAAAAAAAAAAAAAAAAAAAAAAATTGCGAAATGGACTGTTATTTTTATCTATAAATTATACGTCAAATGGAAGAGCAGATCAAACAGTTTCGTTTGGCACAAGTGAGCATGCGCGGCGTGCGATACTTCCGCCGCAATCCGATACAAATCGATAGTAGCGAAGATGTCGACCAGTGTTTTGTACTTTGAAAGGACCGAATCTTATGTATTAACCCTGGTAGCACCAAGGTATTTTAAGTTACACAGAGCACCAACCAAGGGCAAATTTTGCCCGGGTGTTACAAGAAGCTGTAAATCCGGTAAAACGCATATATTTTAAGTAATTCTATTTCAATATAAGATAGCTGCCAAGAAATACCAAGCACCACGACCTCTTCCTCCACATCCGCTCTATGATGTAGTCCAATAGGGGCCTAGCGCAACATTGAAGCCTGCCGTGGTGGCCGAGAGATCTGCGGCGCGCAAGTCGCAGTCTGCATTGCCGCTACTGTCAGGGGTTCGATCCCCCTCTCGGGCATGGATATCTTTGCCGTCATTAGTATTAGCTAGTTCATAAGTAGTTTGTAAGTTTAAGTACTGATGACCGTAGTTAAGTCCCATAAGCTTTACAAACATTTGAACATATTTTGCAACTTTCAGTTTTCCTTGAACGCAATTCGCCAGCACTTCAATTTCTTTTGGTGCGAAAAAATTATAATTTTCCCCGCTAGATGTCAGCACCATAACCACCTTCGTGCCCATCCCCCTCTGTGAATTTGGATGGGAAGTTCATCACTCTGAGACAAGACACAGTCGCGTAACGACACTGATCCTAGAAGCAGCAACGCCATGCTGGATATAAGTATTGTCATAAACTTTCAAGGACAAATCTAAATTCAAACTTCCTAGTAGACACCATCTAAGTTCGCTGTTTATGCCAAACAAGGAAACAATGTTTTCCAAACTGATGTATAATTTATAACTTAGAGTTTAATAGAATAAATTTCACAATGCGCTCAAGCCCCTGTTGTTGTTATGGTCTTCAGTCCGGAGACTGGTTTGATGCAGCTCTCCACCCTACTCTATCCTGAGCAAGCCTTTTCATCTCCTCATAAGAACGACAACCCACATCCATTTGAATCTGCTTACTATACGCGTCTCTTGGTCTTCCTCTGCGATTTTTACCCCACACACTTTCCTCCAATGCTAAATTTACGATTCCTCGATGTCTAAGAGTGTGTCCTACCAAGCGATCCCTTCTTTTAGTCAGGGTGTGCCAAAAATTCCTTTTCTCACCGATTCTGTTAAGTACCTCTTCATTAGTTATGCGATCTACCCACCTAATCTTCAGCATTCTTTTGTAGCACCACATTTCAAAAGCCTCTATCGTCTTCCTGTCCGCACTGCTTATTGTCCATGTTTCACTCCCGTACAAGGCAACACTCCACACAAATGCCTTCAGAAAAGACTTCCTTACACTTAAATTAATATTCGATGTTAGCAAATTTCTCTTTTTCAAAAATGCTGTTCTTCCCATTGCCATTCTGCATTTTGTAGCCTCTGTACTGCGACCATCGCATGTTATTTTACTACCCAAGTAACAAAACTCATCTACCACCTTCATTGTTTCGTTACCTAATCTAATTCCTTCAGCATCACCTGATTTTCTAAGACCGCATTCCATTATTTTTGTTTTGCTCTTGTTAATGTTCATTTTATACGCTCTCTTCAACACTCTGTCCATTCCATTCAACTGCTCTTCCAGGTCCTTTGCTGTCTCTGACAGAATTACAATGTCATCGGCAAAACGCAATGTTTTTATTTCTTCCCCCTGAACTTTAATCCCTATTCCAAATTTTTCCTTGCTTTCCTTCACCGCCTGCTCGATGTACAAATTAAATAGCATCGTAGAAAGGCTGCAACCCTGTCTTACTCCCTTCCCCACTGATGCTTCCCTTTCATGCCCTTCGAGTCTAATAACTGCGGTCTGGCTTTTGTACAAGTTGTAAATAACTCTCCTTTCCCTGTATTTTACCCCTGCTGATTTCAGAATTTGAAAGAGTGTATTCCAGTCAACATTGTCAAGAGCTTTCTCCAAATCTACAAAAGCTAAAAATGTAGGTTTGCCTTTCCTTAATCTATCCTCTAAGATAAGACGTAAAGTGAGTATTGCCTCCCGGGTTCCTACGTTCCTCCTGAATCCCCTATATTCATTAATAAACACCCTACAGATGGGTCAAGTATCCCCGCAGAACCAGACGTTGTGACAGGGGTTTCCAGATAAAGATTTAAAGCTGTTTCGGGCGTCAGCTTAGCGACAGAAGAGCAGAGCGGTGTGAGTTCTCAAGCAGTGCGAGGGCGGGGCAGGCAGCCTGGGGCTTCTAGGGGCTTACCGCGGCTCAGCCAGGGGCCGCCAGCGACGACGACTGCTGGGTCATCCAGGGGGCGCTGCAGCCGGCGGTGGGGGTGGGGACCTGCGACGACTGCTTCCAGCAGCACGGTGCCCGAAGAGACTCAAAGCTCCAAAAGGTTTCAGAAACTTTAACACACCCACGACATCTAATCAGAGTTGACTCAGACTAATAACTGACCATTAAAATTGCTACACCACGAAGATGACGTGCTACAGACGAAATTTAACCGACAGAAAGAAGATGCTGTGATATGCAAATGATTAGCTTTTCAGAGCATTCACACGAGGTTGGCGCCGGTGGCGACACCTTCAACGTGCTCACATGAGGAAAGTTTCCAACCGATTTCTCTTACACAAACAGCAGTTGACCGGTGTTGCCTGGTGAAACGTTGTTGTGATGCCTCGTGTAAGGAGGAGAACTGCGTACCATCACTTATCCGACTTTGATAAAGATCGGATTGTAGCCTATCGCGATTGCGGTTTATCGCATCGCGACATTGCTGCTCGCGTTCGTCGCGATCCAATGACTGTTAACAGATTGTGGAATCGGTGGGTTCAGGAGGGCAATACGGAACGCCGTGCTGGATCCTAAAGGCCTCGTATCACTAGCAGTCGAGATGACAGGCATCTTATCCGCATGGCTGTAACGGATCGGGCAGCCATGTCTCGATCCTTGAGTCAACAGATGGGACCTCTGCAAGACAACAAGCATCTCCACAAACAGTTCGACGACGTCTGCAGCAGCATGGACTAGCAGCTCGGATACCATTGCTGCGGTTACACTTGACGCTGCATCACAGACAGGAGCGGCTGCGATGGTGTACGCAACGATGAACCTGGGTGCACGTCATTTTCTCGGATGAATATAGGTTCTGTTTACAGCATCATGACGGTCGCATCCGTGTTTGGAGACATCGCGGCGAATGCACACTGGAAGCCGTACTGACGTATACTGGCGCATTACCCGGCGTGATGGTATGGGGTGCCATTGGTCACACGTCTCTGTCACCTCTTGTTCACATCGACGGCACTATGAACAGTGTCCGTTAAGTTTCAGACGTGTTACGACCCCTGCGAAACCCTACGTTTCAGTAAGATAATGCACGACCGCTTGTTACAGTGCCTGTACGGGCCTTTCTGGATTCGGAAAATGTTCCACTGTTGCCCTGTCCAGCACAGTCTCCAGATATCTCACCAATTGGAAACGTCTGGTCAATGATGGCTGAGCGACTGGCTCGTCACAATACGCCAGTCACTATTCTTCATGAACTGTGGTATCTTGAAGCTGTAGACGCCATACGAGCGCTGATTGACTCAATGCCCAAGTGTATCAATGCCATTATTATGGCCAGAGGTGGTTGTTCTTGGTACTGATTTTTCAGGATTTGTGCACCCGTGAAAATGTAATCACATGTCAATTCTAGTATAATATATTTGTCTAATGAATATCCGTTTATCATATGTTTCTTGGTGTAGCAATTTTAATGGCCAATAATGTAATAGATTCCGAGATATGAATGTGACTCGACTAGTGTTTGTTTCTTCATCATTCTCCAGATTCAACTCCATTTGGTGGTTTAATTTATTTCATGTAATTGCAGTCTCCTCCAGTCACATCTCCTGTTCATTCTTTGCTTCTTGATTTTTTTTTTTTTTTGTAATTTTATTTAAGTTTAAAACTGGCTCAATCTTTGTAAGATTTAAGAGCTGTGTTTACCCTGATTACTTAAAAGATTTTATTGGAGCCCTGATGCGTAATTAAATTTATTCAATTCAATTCGGTGAAGACTGTTTCTATAATTGATGGGTCTCCAGTAGGTACTAATTATTTCCTGTTGTCGCAACTTTGTTCAGTTACATCTACTGTTGATTCTTACGATGTATGGTTTGTTTTGTAATTTTATGTAGGTGTAAATCTGGCTCAGTCATTGCAAGATTTGATTAACGGTGTGTAGCCTAACTGGTGAATTTATTCTTTTTAAGTTACTGAAAATTACTAATTGTCCCTTTTACATGAAAATTTTACTAAATCCTTCCTGTTAACCATTATCTATGGATAATAAATTTCAAATCTCCAGCAAGCGCCTGATCGCCCACATTACCCATCAAGCACTTGAAGTGGGGTTATTTTAGAAGGTCCAGTCCTTATTTCCCTTCCACTCTTTTCAGGTTTGTTGTCGTCGGCGTGAAGCTTCCACATAGAAGACAAGTGTATAAATAGGTGTGCTCACTGGAAGTGTGATGGAACCGCTATTATTTTCGAAATACATACCAATTACTATACAATGTTAGATTTTTCAGGTTTACTCAAGATTTGTTGCTGACAGTGCACATACAATACATGAAGTAATTTTCGCATCAGTAGTTCAAGCGGTTATGAAGTTCAAGTTCTCGATCCACGCTGCCGCAGTGTAGAGGCCGAGACCTCTAAGTCGTCTTGCTGTGGAGAGCGTCATTGCTCCCCTTCGGAGGTTCCAGTCCTTCCTCGGGCATGTGTGTGTGTGTGTGTGTGTGTGTGTGTGTGTGTGTGTTGTGTTGTGTTGTCCTTAGGTTAGTTTAAGTAGTTCTGAAGCCTAGGTATGTATTAACTACAGTAGATGAGTCCAGTAGATTTACAAACTTTTGCTGACTATACTTGCGCAGATTCTGATACCCATTCGGTCATAAGCCTGCTCGGCCTGTTCATGTAATTGTGCAAGAACTGATGGTTGATAGGCAACAGGTCGTTCCATAATATGCCAAAATGTGTTTGTTAAGCTTACACGACTTAACCGCGGAGTCATCAATCCCTAAACTTACAAAATACTTATGAACTAATTGATACTAAAGGCAGCACAAATATCGACGCCTGACAGAGGATTCGAACCCCAGACTGGGAACGGGATCGCGCATCAGAGCATAGCGCCTCAATGCACTCGGCCACTTCACTGCGGCAATATGCCAAACGTGTTCGATCATGGTGGCCAGGGATCTTGCAGAGAACGTCGACTTTCAAGCACAGTGTTCGGAAAACACATATTGTAAGAATGGAAAATAATAGGCCTTTTAATATTCTACACAAACGGACCGCTGCTCAGAGTTAATCCAACAAACCCAAACGGTGAACGAGAGTTGTAGCTTATGCCACCACAGATTATACGGCCAGGGATGGAGGTATGTGTCTTGGACGAATTCACTTTTCGAGACAGAACTTTACAGGTGTGTCGCGACGTCGCTATTCGCCACAATGCAAGCAGTCTGCACAACTCGCCGCGCAAGTAAGAAGAGGCGATAAGTCGCTCCACAGTACTTCGGCCGTCGGGGGCGGCCGCAGTCTCGGTACATATTTGCCTGCTTTGCGCTCTGACCAATAGGAAGAGGGGGCTGGGCTACTATCCCGGCGCACCAGAGCGACGACAGACAGTACGAGAGTGCCAGTCAGTACGAAGCAGATCCACGAGTGCGACGGTTGCAGGAAGATCAACAGAAGAGCACCATATATTAGGGCCAACAGTCTACAGTACTACTGCCTGATGTCGTCATAGTATTACACAGCAGAACTGTATAATAGCTGGGACAAGCAAGCACATCAAGCAAGCACATCAAGGTTCAGTATTCGTATCATCTAATAAATAGTTCATGTGGACTACTCAATTCTTTTAGTTACAGACGACCATGCCAGAATCTGCTTTAACTGCCGAAGAACAAGGTCCGCACTTCCAAGCGATCTTCTGACCGCTCCAGTCGTGTCGTGCACGTCGACATTGGGGCGGGATAGAGGAATGCGTCCCCGCGGTCCCATTGCCGGTAACCGGTTGGCAACTGTTCTAGTGTGCTCACATCTGTCCTGTGGTGTCCGTACGATCTGAAACTGCTGCCACAGCAATACGGCAGTCTTGTCGGTCGTCTGAGCTGGGTACATATCCACAATCTTGTCTACGGAGCTTTGTTAGTGGCAGAGAAATGAAATAAACATAATCAGGTTTTTGTAAGTATACACTTGACAACTCTAATTATTTACGTAACAAATAATTAATCTCATCGTCTATAATACTACAAGTTGTTCACATGCGATATAAAGCAGTCAACGATCCGAAGATTGGTTTGAACATCACAGTGCTTTACTAGGCACGGTCCTGTATGGACGTGGTATGCCGTTGCCTTCCTCCGACCTTCGAACTGACTTACCCAGTCAGTTACAGGGGGAACTACAGTTTAACGTGGATTCCGAACCACGGTGCTACTCAGTATTTTTCACATGAGCAATACTGCCAGACTTGAAAGGACTGGAGAGTGACAGATAAAAATCCTGGGACCTGACAGGGATCGAACCCGCGACCTTTGGATTTGTAGTTTGGCATTCTACCAATGTGCAACCGTGGTGCGTATATGTATATAAAACAGATGTGAGTAAATCATTTCGAACGTCCAGTTGGAAAGGATCGCAGTTTTCTGTTTTGCAGATTAAAATGATTAAAATGCACAATTTTGTATTCGTTCTACGATTTTGTTTATTCAGGAATCGATTTTCGGCTTATTACGCCATCATCAGACATTTACTGAAGTTCAGTCAAAGAATAATTTTGATTATAATACTGTACTCTGTCCTTACAATAATTCTTTTTTAATTGTGAACACTACAATTCAATATGTTTATACCTTTTTTAAGTTCGAGTGCATAACTCTGATTAGTTAAGCTTCTCGAAATCTCCAATGCACCCTACCTATACCCTCCTATCCAACCCCTATTTTTTGTCTATTTGTTTATTTAGTTAGTGTGTCAGGTTTCTAATATTTGCATCACTTTGTATTTTGAACAACCCTTGAAACATCAGATTCTTTTTTAATTTTATTCGTATTCACTGAAGTCATGTTGTACGAATTTATGTTTGAAGTCTTTCTCTATGTATGGTATTTATGTTTCCTTTTTTCAATACCATTAATTTACAGATTTCATTCAAATATTGATATACACTTCAACTGCTCCATCAAAGAAGTTAATTTATTTTTCTGTGTGTAACATATCTTCTGTTTCACTGAAAACAGAAGTTCTTTGATTGAACTTCAGTAAATGTGTTATGATGGCCTAAGAAGCTGAAAATCGATTCACTAAATAAACAAAACCGTAGAACAAACACAAAATTGTGTATTTTAATCTTCGTAATGAATAAGTTCTACCAAGAAGCGAGGGAATAATCAGTTAACTTTTTCTGTTTTCTTCTCTGCTTACTACGAGGGCTGAGTCAGCAAATAAGTCGCAAACTTAGGTAGACACGCCAGTACTGTGCGCTGTTAGGGGTGTTTCTCTACCACTCAAGGGTGTCACTTACGGAAAGGTAACGCTGCCACAAAAATTCCAAGCGCCAGGCTTTTAAAGCCTTCTCGAACTGCTGGGACGAGTGTTTAAATTTACGGGTAGAGTCAGCTGAAAAGTTAAGCAAGTTTCAGGCTTGCAACCGCAGTACTGGCGTGTCTACCTTAGTTTGCGACTTATTTACTGAGTCACCCTCGCATTTTGTAAACAGGCACTGCAGTGGGAAATGTAAAACCATCGCATGCGTACCTCGTATAGTTCATCACTTATCACTAAAGTGTTTAAGAAGGACAGCAGTTACAAATCACAGTAATACTTCCAATTTTCTTGAGTTTTACTTGTTGCAGATTCATAGAACATCTTCTGAGCGAAAACAGAATGAGCTGGGCATATGGTTAACAGAGTGATCTCCTTCGCTCCATCCACGACGGGTTTCTCAATCATAGATCTTGTGAAATCAAACCTTCTCCTCTCCAACGTGACGTACTGAAAAGAGTCTTGTAGCTCCAGCAAAGATAGGAGCACTACAGTACTCAGAACTTTAACTTAGTTTGTTATGAGGAGTTTTCGGTATAAAATGGTAAAACGGTTCATGACGGAGACTGAGGGCTTTTTATTTATTTTTTGTTTTGGTAAGAAAAACCCAGAAAGTAATCTTAGATAGAGCGTTGCAAACAAATGTAGAGATCAACTTCGGCTGGAGGTTACGTAACTGCGTTGAGCCCCTTACTGTTCACATGTATTACGGTAAAATAGAAGTCGATGTTTAACGTGTCGAAATAAACTTGACGGATTTCATTCAGATTTTTACTTAATGCTCGAAACGACATTCGGCGGACAATCAATTAATCTTTGTAGCTGATTTCTTCTAAGTCTTACATGACACGCGAATAAACTGTCTTACAGTAGACGCTATATTTATAGCATATTTAATATACAGACTTTTAACAAAAATCTCTAAACGTTCGTGATGGAGTTAGTATAACTCTAATTAACATTCTGGCAGACGTAGGCTATTACGTTTTTCAACACACTCATTGCCATCCAAAATGCAATACTAAAAATGACGAGAGCTACCAGAACCAGATTTATCTGGGAGATTATGCAGAGATAAATGACGTGGTACTGAAAAAGCAGCCCTGTATTAAGCGAGGAAAACGAAACAAATACCGAGAATGGCGGCAGTATTGGCTACAAACACTGCTACATGCTTCGACCTTGAATCGCTCCAGCCATGTTGATATGTTACAGCAAAGGGTGGCGCATCACGGACCATTCGTTGTGCAATCATCTACTACAAATTTTGGATTAGATGATTTTGTAACTGGGGCATCCGCAGCAGGCAAGAAACTAGCCAGGAGTTCGCGCAGGATTACATGAACAAGGGTCGGATCTAGGCATCGAACATGCTACATACAGGAATAGCAGTTCCCGATATATATATCCTCGCTTTACAGATCCATTACCGGTTTTACGTCTTTAAAGACGCATCTTCAGGTTACTAACCAGGCGATGACGACTGATGATCCTTTCTTCAGTGCGGTTCCACGCCAGTCTCTGACTCGTACGCGGGTACTTACTGATAATCAGTACGGGCTCTATGAGTAGGGTGCAGATGTAGTCCATGTGGTCGTGCTGACTGCTGTGACGTCATTGGAGTAGTGGCCAAGTATGGGCGTGGTAACACAGCTCGACGCCCTCGACCGACGAGTGGTGTAGACGACCACGAATGCAGCAGACGCTCCTCTTCTGTAACCGGTCGTGAATATTTACAGCAAGGATCTTAATAAAAAGATAAATAAATAAAACACAGTTGACACCATTCCAGATTTTATTATGTTTTATGGGGTGACAAAATTTGAAGTGATTTACAAATAAGTTTTTCTATCAGTATTTAAAATCTTACCGTCATTTTAGAACGATTAATAAATTCGTATAAGAAAATACATTTTGGATTGGTAAGAGTTCGGAAGAATAGAGAGGCCAAATCAGCAATACCTTCTAACGCACAGACGTTTTGAGGGCACACAATGCACGGCCGCAACGGCTGTGCCATAAGAAAGAAATCAGAGCAAAATAAAAATAAATATGTTATTTCGACCACGGATTCGAGTTGCCAGTAAAATTACAAATTCCCAGATACCAATAATAGACCGGATGGGTCCTTAATTACAAAGTAGCAAAATTATATCACTTAAATTAGGACGTTTTATTAATTTTCACCAACTAAGGAGCATCACAGAATGATTTCTTACTAAGAGGATAATAGAATGGAAGGGACAGAGTAATTAATAAATTACCTGTTTGATTAACGTAGAAAATGCTCAAAATGGAGAACTTCCTGTAGCCGTTAAATTTAAAAGCAACCGGAAGCGACGCCGTGGCATATCCGCTTTGTCCCGCGTTCCAAACAGGTGTCCCAACCTGAGTGTCCGAGACACAGTGCCGCCCGCAAGGTCTAAGCTTCCCCACACTGCCATTCGATTACAGAACTTCGCAGTATCAGAAAAGTGTGACTTTGAAGACCGTCCGCGTCTGTTACAATGATGGACGAGTGGAAGCATCCGGTACACTTACCATTCCGTTTATAGTGAGGTAAGCTTGGCCGTTTGGCCCCTGCTCTGATTTTAGTATTACGACTTCATGGCTAGCAACATTCTCTCTGATTCAACCACTCTCCGCTCCGTCTAGGGGCTGCATAAAATGTGTTTATTTCTTGACTATTGTTAGTAATTCCTTGACCTACAGCAAGGTGGTATCGTGGCAAAATAGTCTTATTTGTGAAATAATATTAAACATGCAACAGAACAGAGCTACCTCAAATTCGTCCAATCTTTATGAATACAGATTTCTCCACAATTCTGCCTATTTCTTCTGTAAATTTCCAATTGTCTGCCTTTCTATTAATGAATCTTAAATAAGACGATGAAACACCTGCTAAGAGAAGTCCGACGCCTTTACGGTCCAAGGACAGCAGATCAGCAGGTGAGTGTAACTTCCTGTCTGAAAGGAAAGGCGATAGGCAGCAACCCTTCTTGCTTAATCTTCTTTCGAAAATCTTCACCAGTTACCACCTTCCATGGATGACGAAGAAGTTCTCAATATTCCGAGCCACATGTGGTCGTTCACCGTTATGTTGCAATGTGGCGAGAAAGATGGAATGAGGACTCAGGAACTGGGTTTTCTTTCAAACGGGAACATCTTTCTATTTTTGTGCTCTGACAGGAACATTCTTCGGTTGATATTATGCTTTCCATCCCCTTTATTCAGTGTCCTATAAGGATTGAAATAAAGTGTGGCACAAGAAGATTGTGTTTTGTTGAAAGTACTCTGCTTGGAATCTGGCTGCTATAATGGAACAGGCTTGGGGTAAAGGTATAAGAAAAAGTTTAACTTTCAGTTCAGAATTAATTTCGTAAATAGTTCGTAAGCCAGGATTGGTGTCAAAATGATCAAAATTTCGTAACTAATACTTTCAAATGTCAGAATTTCTGAGTAAATGGTGGAAATAATTTTGATTCCTTAAATAATGTGGAAAATAGACTGGTAAATTGTTGGCGGCAGTTACACTATAAGAAAGAGACGGAGATAACCTTTTTACCCCCCACCCCTCCCTATCCTTCGGGATCCTGCGCCATCAAACAGAGCTTAATCCAGTGTTGTGTATAAAGTGCTTCAGTGTGTGGTTTTTAACTGCGTCCACCGCTTCCAGATAGGTGTCGATATGTTTTTAACAGTGTCTCCGAGTGCTCTTCGTCTTGTCTGTGGCTTGATGTCATAACACATGTTTTTTAACGTTACCGTGGCTCGTTATTTTAACTGGCTACGTATGTTTTATTCATCTGTCACAAGGGTCATTTCTTCGATTTTTATCGTCTTTTCCATGTTTTAAATCTCCATTGTTTTAACTCTGTTTCATGTTTTAATTCCTCATGTTCAAGTATTTTGTGTTCTCTCGGGTGAAGAGCAGCACTTAATGCTGGTACCAGCCTACTGACATGCATAATCTAACTAATAATAAATCTGTAAATGTAGGCCTGTCGCTGTTCCCTTCAATCTTCGAAATTACTGGACGAATCTTCATGCGGTTTTCACACGAAACATGAGAGAAGTTTGGGTCAACATATAGGTATAATTTTATCAAAATTGGATCGCGGAGAAAAAGATATCGTAATTTTAAGTGTTTTCAGTAGCCGTCATGTCTGTTCCTTCAACTGTTAAAAACCTCTTATCTCCAAAGCTACTTCACGAATTTGCATGGGGTTTTCACAGGTAACTTTAGCGTAACTCTGGACAACATAAAGACTACGTTTTATAAAAATCTGATCACGCAAAAAAAAAGAATATCGTAATTTGAAATATTTTATCAACTACTGTCAAGTCTGCCTGTCTCTTTGAACACGTCTATCTTCTAAATCACTTGACAAATTTTATGGGGTTTCCACACGTAACTTGAGCATATCGTGCGGTTACATAAAGGCTTCAATAATTAAAATAGGATCAGAGAAAATAAAGATATCATAGTTTAATCATTTGCTTAAAAGCCTTAAGGTAATCTCCAGAAGTATTACACGAACTTTTATGGGTTTCCACAGGTAAATTGAGAATAGTTTCGAGAGAGAGTTGGGCAACATATAAACTTCATTTCATCAATATGGCATAAAGGGAAGAAAATATATCGTAATTTGTAGTTTCTGATGTATGCTATTCATGAAATGCAGCGTAGTATAGCAAAGACCCGACAGAGGCGCTGATACTGACACAGTATACCAAATAACTAACAGATGGCGATGCTGCAATATTTATTCCCATAACTAAAGTGTAATATACTGAACCAAGGGTTATGATTTTCCTTACGGCAGCGGTATAGTGTATTGATGTTGGTAACGGCCGTTGAATCCATTTGGAAAAATGTCACATACAATGAGGAGAATAATTCTTAGTGTTGACAATGAAATAAGTAATTCATGTTGTTCCGGTCAGTAAATTAATGATCCCCCTATAGGGAATATTTCGTTGCGAACGTTAACATACTAAACCGCTGCCACTGAAAGTAAAATTTAACCCAGGTACGGCATAAAAAATGTTTTTATTTTTTTATTTTTTATTTATTTTTTATTTTTTTACTATCTGTATCCCGCATGCCTTACAATGCCACGGAAAGAAAAAAATGTGCTTCCTTCCACGGCTATCATTAGGATTTAAAACATAACGACTTTCCTTCGTGTCTATCGCTGTTTTCATTTACATAGAAATGTTAAAAAAAAAGAAAAAGTATACAGGAATTTTTATTTCCTTTCGATGGTAATGCCATAGAACAGCAACGAACCATTAAAGGTACTGTTGGTTCTGTAGTGCTGCAAAGGAACAAATGATCTTGTTGTGCATATTCCCACTTTGTATATTCACAGCTTCACGACAACTTTGATTTTTTTTTTTTTTTTTTTTTTTTTTTGACAGAGGACATTTGAATTTAAAACATAACGACATCCCTTCTCGTCTATCGATGCACTAATTTACATTAGAATTCTTTGCAAGGAAAATGGAATTTATGTAGTTCCCTTTCTGCTTTCAGTGTATTCTCATTATATTTTGAGTGCATTCTGAATAGGAATGCACCGAAAACGCTATAGTACAGGAAAGGATAAAGTGAGGCGACGTTAGTTACATAGTACACCAAATAATGATGGCGTTGCTGCGTTTTTCTTTTTTTTTTTTTTTTTTTTTTTTTTTTCATTCTCATAACTATTGTGTAATACACTATAAGACGGGGTACAATTGTACTTACGGCTGCGATGTTGTGTGCTGATGTTGGAAACGGCCGTTGAATGCTGTTTCAAAAATCACGCATGTCGAATAAGGGAATTAAATAGTTCATGCTGTTCTGGTCAGTAAATTTACCATCCTCCTAAAGCGAATTGTTCGTTGCCAACAATAGCAAACTAAACGGCTGCCACTGGAAGTAAAGTTTACCTCAGGTAGGACACATTTTTTTTCTTCCTTGCTGCATCCCATATGCTTTCCAATGTCATAGAAAGAAACGAAGTGCATCTTTCGATGGGTAAAACCACTAAATTATACATAGAGTAGAAATGTCTACCGAGGTCTCAGCGATACAGATAGCCGTACCGTAGGTGCAACCACAGGGGAAGGGTATCTGTGGGGAGGCCAGACAAACGTGTGGTTCCTGAAGAGGGGCAGCAGGCTTTTCAGTAGTTACAGGGGCAACAGTCTGGATGATTGACTGAGCTGGCCTTGTAACATCAGCTAATGTGGCTTTGCCACACAGTTACTGCGAACGGCTGAAAGCAAGGGGAAACTACAGCCGTTATTTTTCCCGAGGACTAGCAGCTCTACTGTATGAACATATGATGATGGCATCCTCTCGGGTAAAATATTCCGGAGGTAAAATAGTCCCCCATTCGAATCTCCGGGCGGGGACTACTCAGGAGGATGTGATCATCAGGAAAGACAATACTGGCATTCTACGGGTCGGAGCGTGGAATGTTAGATCCCTTAATCGAGTAGGAAAATTAGAAAATTTAAAAAGGGAAATGGATAGGTTGAAGTTAGATATAGTGGGGATTAGTGAAGTTCGGTGGCAGGATGAAAGGGGATTTTTGGTCAGGTGAGTACAGGATTATAAATACAAAATCAGTTGGGGGTATCACAGGAGTAGGATTGATACTGAATAAGAAAATAGGAATGCGGGTAAACTACTATGACCAGCACAGCGATCGCATTATCATTGTCAAGATAGATACGAAGCCAACACCGAAAACAGTAGTACAGGTTTATATGCCAACTAGCTCTGCCGATGATGAGGAAATCGATGAAATATATGAGGAGCTAAAGGAAAGTATTCAGACAATTGAGGGAGAGGAAAACCTAATTGTTATGGGAGACTTGAGTTCGGTAGTATGACAAGGAAGGGAAGGGAAGATAGTAGGTGAATATGGTCTGGGCAAAAGGAATGAAAGAGGAAGCCGCCCGGTAGAATTTTGCACAGAACATAATTCAGTTATAACAAACACCTGGTTTAAGACTCACAGAAGAAGATTGTAAACGTGGAAGAGACCAGGAGACACCGGGAGATACCAGATAGATTTTATAATGGTAAGACAGATTTCGGAACCAGGTTTTAAAGTGTAAGACATACCCAGGGGCATATATAGACTCTGACCATAACTTGTTGGTTATGAACTGTAGGCTGAAACTGAAGAAACTACAAAAAGGTAGGAAAATAAGGAGATGGGACCTGGATAAATTGAAGGAACCTGAAGTTCTTAAGAACTTCAGAGGGAGCTTTAGGCAACAATTGACAGAAACAGGGGAAAATATAACAGTAGAGGAGGAATGGGTAAAATTGAGAGATGAAATAGTGAAGGCAGCAGAGGACAAAATAGGTAGGAAGGCAAGACCTACAAAAAATCCTTGGATATCACAGGAGATACTAAATTTAATGGATGAAAGGAGAAAATATAAAAATGCAATAAATGAAACAGGCAAAATGGCCGTACATACGACTAAGAAATGAGATTGACAGGAAGTGCAAAATGGCTAAGCAGGAGTGGCTAGAAGGCAAATGCAAGGATGTAGAAGAATGTATACATAGGGGGAAAATAGATACCGCCTACAGGAAAATAAAAGAAACATTTGGAGATAAGAAAAACAACTCTATGAATATCAAGTACACTGAAGGAAAACCAGTTCTCAGCAAAGAAGGGAAAGCTGAAAGGTGGAAAGGGTATATAGAGGGGCTCTACAAAGGAAATGAACTTCGAGACAATATTGTAGGAAGGGAAGAGGATGTAGATGCAGATGAAATAGGAGATACTGTACTGTGAGAAGAATTTGACAGAGCCCTGAAAGACCTAAGTCGAAACAAGGCCCCTGGAGTAGATGATATTCCCTCAGAGCTACTGAAGTCTCTGGGAGAACCAGCCATGACCAAATTGTTTCACCTGGTGTGTAAGATGTATGAGACAGGTGAAGTACTCTCAGACTTTAAGAAAAATGTTATAGTCCCCATTCCAAAGAAAGCAGGTGCAGGCAGGTGTGAAAACTACAGAACCATCAATTTAATAAGTCATGGTTGAAAAATATTAACACGAATTATATACAGAAGGATGGAAAATCTGGTAGAAGGCGACCTCGGGGAAGATCAGTTTGGGTTCAGGAGAAATGTAGGAACACGGGAGGCAATACTCACTTTACGGCTTATCCTAGAAGATAGATTAAGAAAAGGCAAACCTACATTTCTAGCTTTTGTAGATTTGGAGAAGGCTTTTGACAATGTTGATTGGAATAAACTAAGTTCTGAAGCAAGCAAGAGTAAAATATAGGGAGCGTAAGGTTATTTACAACTTGTACATTGTACATTTGTACATTGAGCAAGCTATAAAGGAAATCAAGGAGAAATTTGGAGAAGGAATTTAAGTTCAGGGTGAAGTATTAAAACATTGCGATTTACCGACGACATAGTAATTGTGTCAGATACAGCAAAGGACCTGGAAGAGCAATTGAACGGAATGGACAGTGTGCTGAAAGGTGCATATAAGATGAAGATTAACAAGAGCAAAACTAGGGTAATGGAGTGCAGTGTAAGAAAATCAGGTGATGCTGAAGGAATTAGATTGGGTAATGAAACAATAAAGGAGGTAGATGAGTTTTGTTACTTGGGCAGTAAAATAACGAATGATGGTCGCTGTACAGAGGATATAAAATGCAGAATGGCAATGGGTAGAAAAGCGTTCTTGAAAAAGAGAAATTTGTTAACATCGAATATTGATTTAAGCCTAAGGAATCCTTTCTGAAGGCATTTGTATGGAGTGTTGCCTTGTATGGGAGTGAGACATGGACGATAAACAGTGCGGACAGGAAGATGATTGAGGCTTTTGAAATGTGGTGCTACAGAAAAATGCTGAAGATTAGGTGGGTGGATCGCGTAACTAATGAGGAGGTACTGAACAGAATTGGGGAAACAACAAATTTCTGGCATACCTGGACTAAAAGAAGGGATAGATTGGTAGGACACATTCTTAGACATCAAGGAATTGTGAATTTAGCGTTGGAGGGAAGTGTGTGGGGTAAAAACCGCAGAGGAAGACAAGGAGATGGATACAGTAAGCAGATTCAGACAGATGTAGGTTGCCGTTCTTATGTGGAGATGAAGAGACTTGCTAAGGACAGGGTATTGTGGAGAGCTGTATCAAACCAGTCTCCGGACTGAAGACCACAACAACAACAACAGAAATGTCTTGAGTGAGCATTGGATTCTGTGCATCTTCTCAACATTAAGCTGGAATTACCAAGTGATATTGAAACAAATCCACTCTTTCCACAAATTTATTTGCTCCTACGATTGGTTTTTACCGCATTGCCTGCAAAGAAGCCCCACCTCCTTTTAGCAGAGCAACCACGTAACATGAAATAATATCTGAATAACTGTGTCACAGAAGCAACAAGAATGTTGAGGAAGCGTTTCTAAAAGGCAATTACACATAGTAATCCGTCTTAAACAAAGAAAAAAGAACCAAGATAAAGTCTTCGGTTAGTAGATTTTTCCCAATATCAGGTGAGGACAGAAATTCTGTTCTGCGCATCTGAATGTTCACTCCAGAGATATTTCTTCTCTGTGCCTGCCACTAGAGGTAACATACACGGATATGTGACAATTGCACCCAGTGACATTAGTACCCAACCACAAATCTGTGACATTTGCACCCAGTCTGACTGGAAACTACCTGCTTACTACGTCACGACCTACCTGCAGCTAAGCCGCTCCTGTGTCCGCGCCACTCTCACCCCCGTCAGTCCTCGCTCACCGGAAACGCTCTTTCGACACAGTCTGCCTGCAGTCACAACGTCCTTGTCCACCTCAGCGGATGACTGCTAATCAGTACGATTATGAATATCGTAGTGTTCGGATGGTGCAGCTTGTGTGTAGGTAAGCTTATAGGTTCAAAATGGAGATATCAACGACCAACAAGGGGAAGCCATGTGCCCACTGTGAAGTAACTTCGTAGGTGCCTCGTTAGACATGAGATCGTGGAAAAGGGTTAATAAATATAAAATTTAGAAAAATTAAAACAAAAATAAAAATAAAATAAAAAGACATATAAAAATATAATACTTTTTTTAAACACGTCTAAATGACAATTTACTTCTGCGTTTTAGCCAGTCCAAAGCCTGGATAAAAATGTGATGGGAGTAGGTTCATTACGAATAGTCCGTAGACAGCACATGGTCTCTCTGATGCAATCACAAATGTTTATTTATGATCAGTTTCAGCACAAGCCAATCAGTGAAAACGAAACAAAACTTCATTTTTTTCAGTCTTCAGTAAGAATGCAACATAGCTCTGAAATAGAGCGATGTTCAGACGGACAAACATCGATGTTAGATAACATCGCTGTGGAAACATCGAAGTTTGAAAATGTCGATGTTTCATACTTCCCAGAAATATTATGGAAATCGCACTGAAATGATTTTATTTGCCGGTATCATAAAAATTGAAGGTAAGGTGTGTTGTCAGAGAGACATTTTGAAACACAAACGAACTGGAAATAATTACCTGTTTCTTTACACAACCCAACTTACACATGACGTTAGGGGTGGGATGTTTGTAATTTGGTATTAAAATGTGAAATATGTGCCTCTATATGTTCTTTGTTTAGGCTAGCAATACACAGCGAAATGGCAGATCTGAATGAAAGCAACGTTGGAAATGACGTTTCGAAACATATTGTGCTGATTGAGTTGGGATTTAAATCGATGTGTTGATTACGTGTGAAATAACCTTCGTTTTGCGTACCTATTGCATGTTTTCTTAGCCGTCGACGTGAAGAAGAATTTAAAAAAAAAAAAAAAAAAAAAAAAAAAAAAAAAAAAAAAAAAAAAAAAAAAAACATTATGTATCTATCAATCTATTATTATTATTTTTTTAAAATGTTCAAATGTTTGTGGAGCTTATGGGACTTAACTACGGGGTCATCAGTCCCTAAACTTACAAACTACTTATGAACTTCCTACAACTAAAGACGGCACAAATATCCATGCCCGAGGGGAGATTCGAACCCCCGACCGTAATGGCCGTTCAGACCGTGACTGAAGCGCCGAAGTCCCCTCGGCCACCGCGGCTGGCTATTATTTAATCATGTATGTATTTTTAAAACGAATAGGATTATCCATCTATGACGTTTACACAAACATGTACGTATCAGAAATGGATATCTGTGTGTTATACGTACTTAAAATTTCTTCTGTCTCGAATTTTTCGGCCGATGTTTCTTCGATGTCTTAACTGAAGTTTCGACAGCACGATTTCAGAGTCTAATTGTGTTAACACTGTTGAAGTTTCGATTCCACTGCTGTTGGAAGATGAAATTTCGGCAATGGCAGACGCCCATGTGGGCGAAACATCTGATTAATTATCGAACGTCGACATAAGAAAAAGGAGACATGTCAGCAGCTAGTAAGTAAAATAGTATCCATAAAAGCTTTAATAATTTTGTTGCAGATAAGGATTTGGGATATGTCTTTGTAATTGCTGCATTCTCCAGTGTCGTAAAGGTCCAGTAACTTATACAGTCCTGTATGTAATAACTAGGCCAAGATCTATCCAGAACACTTCACCCCTTCACTCTGAGATGAATAGAACCTGAGATATGGGCCCCTAAAGAATCGCACATTCGCACGCGCCGTTTACGAACATATAAATACTGATTACTGGTACCGTACGAGGAAAAACTTTCAATGTGCACCATTTCATTCAATGTTTCAATTAAGTGCTATTTTTTAGTCGACCAAAAGCAGCATATAGAATCATCTTATGCACACATTACATAAACAAAAATCGATTAGGATGGAAACATTTTTGAAGATTTCATCTATGGATAATATCTATTATTAGGTCTTAAATGCCGCGGCAGATTAGTAGTGTGGACAGGGGCCGTGCTGAGGTGCGCGCGACCGTTCGCCGTCGGGAGTTCGAGTCTCCCTCTCCCTCTCGGGCGAGGGTATTTGTGTTGTCCTTAGTTAGTTTACCTTTGTTTAAGTAGTTTGTAAGCTACGGAGTAATGACCATGCAGTTGCGTCTGATATAGTTACAAACATTCGAACATTTTTAATGTCTTAAATACCGAAATACTTATCCGCGTGAATGTACTACGTTCTCCGACTCTACCCATCTGAGGAGACAATTAGTGGTTTGTTTTGACGACAATAATTTGTTATTAACTGTTATTTTGTGCCGCCCGGAAGTAGCCGAGCGGTCTGGAGCGTCACGTTACGAATCGCGCGGCCTCCCGCGTCGGGGTTTTGAATGCTCCCTCGGGCATGGATGCTTGTGTTTTCTTTAGTATAAGTTAGTTTAGGGACTGATGATCCCGCAGTTATCTCCCTTAAGCTTAAGAAGCATTTGAACATTTGTTATTTTGTAACCTAACCAAACATTCGAAAACTGTCACTAATACGGAAATAATCAGATGGAAACGTAAATAACATACAATGTTGTAGAACATCCTTTTCATATACAGTAAAAAGGCTTAGAACCATGGTTTAACGGTATCGATAGTTTACGAATTAGATCGCCGATACATCGGCGATATATCACTGTTCAAAACATCAATGTTAAAGTGGAAGTTTCTGGGCAAGGCATCGCTGTATCGTTTGCATTCCTGGTCATCAGTCTTCTGACTGATTTGATGCGACCTCCCACCAACTCCTCTCCTTTGCCAACCGTTTCATTTCAGAGTAGCATTGCAGCCTACATCCTCAATTATTCTCCTAGTGATTTAAAATGCCTCGACTTTTATAAGTTGGGGCAAATGTTCAAATGTTTGTAAGTCTATCGCACTCTGCTACTAGTTTATTAGTCCATAGCTTACAAACTACTTCACCAAGTTAAACTAACCTAAGGACAACTCACATCCACGCCCGAGGGAGGATTCGAACCTCCAACGCGGGAGGCCTCGCGATCCGCAACGTGGCGCTCCAGACCTTTCGGCTACTCCCGCGCGGCCAGTTGGGGCAAATGCCCACAATAAATACCTGTGCAAGTGCACAAAATTCATAAATACCCAGGCATTTATGGATTTAAAAGATAAACTTACAAGCAGTACCTACAACAAGACATGATACGGACTACTCTCAAAACTACACCTGAAATTATTCAATTATCCTCCGTTCTCATATCCCAGCAGTCCAAGTTTCGCAAACATACAAAGTTATGCTGCAAAAGTATGTTCTGAGAAATTTGTGCCTCAAGTCCAGGTCGATGTTTGACAGTGGTAGATTCCTCTTTCCCATGAATGCCCTCTTTGCTTGTGCTTGTCTACTTTTTATGTCCCCCTTGCTTCGTCCGTCGTGGTTTATTTTCTTGCGAAGGTAGCAGAATTCCTTGTTTTCGTGTACATTGTGATTGACAATTCGGATTTATTTTCTCGCTACTTTTATTTCCATTACTTCTCGTGACTTTCGTCTTTCTTTGGTTTACCTTCAATCCATGGTCTGTGCTCATTAGTCTTTCATTCTGTGCAACAGATCCTGTAATTTTACTTCACTTCCACAGACGATAGCAATGTCATCAGCAAAGCTTATTATTGATATCGTTTTACCCAGACAGCCTTGAACCTCTTCTTCAGTTCCGACATTACGTCTTCATTGCGCAAGTTAAACATTGATGGCGACAGTCCACAATCTTTTCTTACACCCTTTTTAATTTGAGCACTTTGTTCTTGACTTTCGACACTTATTTTATCAACTTGGTTTTTATACAAACAATGTAATACCCGCCTTTTTTCCTACAGCTCACTCCTATTTTTCGCAGAATTATGAACATCATACAGCACCTTACATTATCGCAGGCTTTTTCCAGGTCACAAATCGTATATGTCTTGGTACTTCATTATTCTCGCTTCCATTATAAATTGCAGCAATGCTATTGTGGCCACGCATTGCCGTAAAGCACGGCCTGTGCCAATGCGACCTCACAGCCCTGGGCTCTTCTACCTGCCGGGCAGAGATCGGACGGGCAGATTAGCGGGCCGCCCCTCGACCAGAACTGGGTGCTAATGACACTGGGTGTTTTCGTCAGGACACCAACATACACATGTGAGCGACAATCTCATCAGGCACCTCCCTGCTTTCATAATTGTTGTGATTAAAATTCGTAATTACTTACTTTTGGTGCGGACAACATTAAGAAAGAGAAAGACGTCTTCTTTTGCCGAGACCATTATACTTTGCGTTCTAATCCAATTTCTGAATATATAGTTCTATTACGCAAGGTAGATTTCAACTTCGAGCTTAACGAAGTAATCACTGCAGGATGTGGGGACATCTATTAGCTGAAAGAATGATCAAGACCCCTTTTTGTATGGAAACCTGTATGACCATTCATTGTTTTCGACAATGACTTCTACTTAAATTTCACATCTTGGCTAGAAGAACTTAGTTTATTGACAGAGAAATCCAACAAGGATTCTGTTTTTGCTGACCTAGGTCCGGAACCCTAAAAACCATGATATACACAGGTCCCTGTTTAACAACCGTTGCGAAGCACGGGCATATAAGCTAGTGTTCAGTATAAAACAATAACAAAGAAAAGAAATACCTTTTTACCTTTTATAAACATACAGCAGTTCATTATGCTGGTTGCTGTAATGAAAATTCATGTTCATTAAGGTAAAACACGGTCGTGATATGGGGTTGGACTGGTTAAGCGATTTGTTCGTGCTGCTGACGGTGCGTTAAATTGCACTTTAGTATCCAAGCGGGATTGCGTGAAAAGTATTACACGGAAAATTATAGGACTTCGAAATTTAACATTTACAAAATGAAACACGATTGCATGTTCTAAAAGCCGGTTAATTTTTGAAGGGGAATGATTCAGTTTGTAAATTGATAAAACTTGCAACAATTACTGCACGAAATTTGACAATCGTAATGGCGTCCAAACCCACCACACAAATTCAATGGGCGGAAATTTTACGCCAGTATGATATGGCGGGATGTTAAATAAACGAAAACAAGTCATATCATGAGATATCTCACAGTCAATATCATAAATAGAAGCACTATTCTCACTTTATCATCACGAGTATCACAGGAATCGCTACAAATACGTCTAAACTATTCGGAGACCAGGCAAAGACAGATTGAAGGGAAACGATAGTCTTTTTTCTCGTGTCGAGAAAACAAGGGAACGCGGCGTAAGGTTCAGAGATACAGAATAGAGAGAAAAACGCCCGTTGATTAAAATATCTCTTTGGCTAATCAATAAAATTTACTTGTATCGTTTCACTGTCCGTAGGAGTTTGGTTTCGTTTGAGCTGCATGAAAGTGGATGACCGTAAGGCCAGCAATGGAATTTCTAATCGAATATTAATCTGCGGAAAAGATACGGTAATTAATGAGTCGAAGTAACACAATTCCTGGTGCGACAGTTTGCAGTAGCTCTGAGACTTTTGTGTTTTGGAATGTCACAATCAAAACAAAGCATAAGATTTTACGTCCGGTCGACAGCATAGTCATTAGAGACGGCGCTCACGCGTTTTCAAAGAGAACACCTCCGCAATTGCCTGGAGTGATTTAGGGAAATCACGGAAGACTCTGGATGGCCAGACGTACATTCGAACCAGCGTCCTCCCCAATTTGAGTCTGTTATCTTGCCACTGCACCAACTCGAATTGTGCGTTGAGAATTTGATTTATATTTACGCTGAGGTATTGTTACATGCTGAATAAAGTTAATGACGACGGAATTACTTATTTGAATGAAGGGTTAATGACAATGGATCGTCTGAATAAAACTCTGACTTCCAGAGAACATGCTCAGGTTTGCATTTATAAAGCGAATCGGAGAATACATTTCAAGCGAGTATGTTCTCAGCGTTAGGAAAAGGGTGGGGGAAATTTCTCACACCATGGAACATTCTCCGATTTCGTATGAATAATACTAGAGAAGTTTCTCACGAGCGGAGAACATTCTCCGTTTCTGAAGTGAGTTCTCTATTATACTTCAAGCTTTGTAATTTCTATTAAGCTTATTTCTTACTGTGGTTTATGACAAATAAAAAAATGTTTGTTGCTTAGAAGGCAAAAAAATAATTCCTTTATACGTAGTCTGAAGAAATACAAGGGGAACTAGAAAGTTAATACAAATAAAAACATTTTGCTGGTGAGTAGCTTCTTCAGAAAAATCGTGAAACTTCAAGCATTTTATACAGTGACGAGAGTGATGCTAGAGGAGTGTTTTCATCACCGCCATAGAAATGAAATACAAGCGGATTCAACTACGTGTTTTACCCGTTAGTTTGGAATGCATATTTACAGATGTGAACAGCTACATAGCAAAATAGTATTGTTTGTTTTAAATAGGGTCTATTAATAAAGCCTTATGGCGTTACTTCCAAATTGTATCCCAGGACTTTCCAGACTGTATCAGGAAATAAATACTGCTGCAACACCAGGTACTGAAGTGTTGTTTCCAACCAAACCGGTTGCACTAATTAAGATGCGTTTACTGACTTCGTGACTTCTGTTATGTTAGAAGTAAGTAGAAACCACAGGAAAATTAATAACTAACAAATTACACAACTAGTAGCCTGTTTCTTGTAACAAAATCGCATGGCCTAGCGCTTATGAGCAGACCATTGGGTGTCATATTTAACAACTAGTATCTCACGTTAGAAAGCTCTGACAGCATTCCACGTTGAAACAGATGAATATTTGAAGTAGTCTTAAAATTTCGTTAGCAATAACAAAAAAGTTCCTTGCGTGACGAAAATTTTGTAACATCGTCAAAAGAATACATTTCCGTAAAAAGTGCATGTTGTTGTTATGGTCTTCAGTCCGGAGACTGGTTTGATGCAGCTCTCCACCCTACTCTATCCTGAGCAAGCCTTTTCATCTCCTTATAAGAACGGCAACCCACATCCACTTGAATCTGCTTACTATACGCATCTCTTGGTCTAGCTCTGCGATTTTTACCCCACACACTTCCCTCCAATGCTAAATTTACGATTCCTCGATGTCTAAGAATGTGTCCTACCAAGCGATCCCTTCTTTTAGTCAGGGTGTGCCAAAAATTCCTTTTCTCACCAATTCTGTTCAGTACCTCTTCATTAGTTATGCGATCTACCCACCTAATCTTCAGCATTCTTCTGTAGCACCACACCTCAAAAGCCTCTATTCTCTTCCTGTCCACACTGCTTATCGTCGATGTTTCACTCCCGTACAAGGCAACACTCCACACAAATGCCTTCAGAAAAGACTTCCTTACCCATAAATTAATATTCGATGTTAGCAAATTTCTCTTTTTCAAAAATGCTTTTCTTCCCATTGCCATTCTGCATTTTATATTCTCTGTATTGCGACCATTGCATGTTATTTTACTACCCAAGTAACAATACTCATCTACCACCTTCATTATTTCGTTACCTAATCTAATTCCTTCAGCATCGCCTGATTTTCTAAGCCTGCATTCCATTATTTTTGTTTTGCTCTTGTTAATGTTCATTTTATACGCTCTCTTCAACACACTATCCATGCCATTCAACTGCTCTTCCAGCTCCTTTGCTGTCTCTGACAGAATTACAATGTCATCAGCAAAACGCAATGTTTTTATTTCTTCCCCCTGAAGTTTAATCCCTATTCCAAATTTTTCCTTGCTTTCCTTCACCGCCTGCTCGATGTACAAATTGAATAACATCGGAGAAAGGCTACAACCCTGTATTACTCCCTTTCCAACTGATGCTTCCCTTTCATGCCCTTCGAGTCTAATAACTGCGGTCTGGCTTTTGTACAAGTTGTAAATAACTCTCCTTTCCCTGTATTTTACCCCTGCTGACTTCAGAATTTGAAATAGTGTATTCCAGTCAACATTGTCAAATGCTTTCTCCAAATCTACAAAAGCTAAAAATGTAGGTCTGCCTTTCCTTAATCTATCTTCTAAGATAAGACGTAAAGTGAGTATTGCCTCCCGGGTTCCTACATTCCTCATGAATCCAAACTGATCTTCCCCGAGGTCAGCTTCTACCAGCTTTTCCATTCTCCTGTAGATAACTCGTGTTAAAATTTTGCTGCAATGACTTATCAAACTGATGGTTCTGTAATTTTCACACCGGTCTGCGCCTGATTTCTTTGGAATGGCGATTATTACATTTTTCTTAAAGTCTGAGGGTATTTCGCCTGTCTCATACATCCTACACACCAGTTCAAAGAATTTTGTCATGGCTGGCTCTCCCAGAGACTTTAGTAGCTCTGAGGGTATGTCATCTACTCCTGGGGCCTTGTTCCGGCCTAGGTCTTTCAAGGCTCTGTCAAATTCATCTCTCAGTATAGTATCTCCTATTTCATCTTGATCTACTTCCCCTTCGCTTCCTACAACATCGTCTCCAAGTTCATTTCCTTTGTAGAGCTGCTCTATGTACACTTTCCACCTTTCAGCTTTCTTTTCTTTGCTGAGAACTGGTTTCCCATCTGAGTTCTTGATATTCGTAGAGTTGCTTTTCTTATTTCCAAATGTCTCTTTTATTTCCCTGTAGGCGGTATCTACTTTTCCCTTTCTTATACATTCTTCTACAGATTTGCATTTGTTTTCTAGCCACTCCTGCTTAGCCATTTTGCACTTCCTGTCAATCTCGTTTTTTAGTCGTCTGTACTCCATTTTGCCTGTTTCATTTACTGCATTTTTATATTTTCTCCTTTCATCTATTAAATTTAGTATTTCCTGTGATACCCAAGGATTTTTTGTAGGTCTTGCCTTTCTACCTATTTTGTCCACTGCTGCATTCACTATTTCATCTCTCAATGCTACCCATTCCTCTTCTACAGTTTTATTTCCCCCTGTTTCTGTCAATTGTTGCCTAAATCTCCCTCTGAAATTCTCCAGAACTTCACTTTCCTTCAATTTATCTAAGTCCCATCTCCTTATTTTCCTACCTTTCTGCAGTTTTTTTAGCTTCAGCCTACAGTTCATGACTAACAAGTTATGGTCAGAGTCTATATCTGCCCCTGGGTATGTCTTGCAGTTTATAACCTGGTTCCGGAATCTATGTCTTACCATTATAAAATCTATATGATATCGTCCGGTGTCTCCTGGTCTCTTCCACGTATACAACCTTCTTTTGTGATTCTTAAACCACGTGTTTGTTACGATTAAATCATGTTCCGTGCAAAATTCTACCAGGCGACTTCCTCTTTCATTCCTCCTGCCCAGTCCATATTCATCTACTATTTTTCCATCTCTTCCTTTTCCTACTACCGAATTCCAGTCTCCCATCACAATTAAGTTTTCCTCTCCCTTAACTGACTGAATAATTTCCTTTAGCTCCTCATATATTTCTTCGATCTCCTCATCATCGGCAGAGCTAGTTGGCATATAAACCTGTACTACTGTTGTCGGTGTTGGCTTCGTATCTATCTTGACAATGATAATGCGGTCACTGTGCTGCTTATAGTAATTTACCCGCATTCCTATTTTCTTATTCATTATCAGTCCTACTCCTGTGATACCCCCAACTGATTTTGTATTTATAATCCTGTACTCACCTGACCAGAAATCCTGTTCATCCTGCCATCGAACTTGACTAATCCCCACTATATCTAACTTCAACCTATCCATTTCCCTTTTTAAATTTTCTAATTTTCCTACTCGATTAAGGGATCTAACATTCCACGATCCGATCCGTAGAATGCCAGTATTGTCTTTCCTGATGACAACATCCTCCTGAATAGTCCCCGCCCGGAGATCCGAATGGGGGAATATTTTACCTCCGGAATATTTTACCCGAGATGATGCCATATTTAGTGCATATTTAGTCTTAATAACATGCTATTTAGTCTCAATAATATGCTACTGTACAACAAACTAATATCTAAACATACTACAGTTCTTCCAGAACACTTAGATTCATACGCCATATTTGTACACTGAATAATTTTCCTGATTGGGCTAGTTTAAAGAAATACACGGATGACCAGCTGTTCTGTGCTGGACAAGACACCCGGAGAACGTACTCGAGAGGGAGAGGAGTTAGCGAGTATGAACTTCCTTCGAAGGTTTTATTCATACGAAATTGAGAAGTTACTCAGAGAACGTTCTTTTGCTCTTGGAATGTTATCTGGACCATGTGCTCCGTTTTAATCATGCGGTCCAATGTTAATATGCGAATTTAAATGAAAGTTAATAATATTTTGTGCGGGGTGAGTTTATAGGTTCATTAATGACTTCTGACGGATGATGAAAGTTAGCCGGCCGCGGTGGCCGAGGAGACTGAGGCGCTCCAGTCACGGTCTGCACGGCCAGTACGGTCGGGGGTTCGAATGTCCCCTCAGGCATGGATATCTGTGCCGTCTTTAGTATAAGGTAGTTAGTAAGTCGTTTGTAAGTTTAGGGACTGATGACCCCGTAGTTACGTCCCATAAGCTTAACAAACATTTGAACATTTTTGATGAAAGTTATTGGTCACTTCAAAATAGAGAAGTAGTTGATTAACAGCAATGAGAATCCAGAAACAGTATAAAAAGGGTTTATTCGATATTTTATTAGAAACCAAAATAAAATTAACTTTCTTGCAAAGTTAAGGTTCTCGTGTATGACTTTCAGAAGTACGCAGCTCGATCGCATTCGAAAAACGCACTGCACTGCCATCTGGAGTACAATGGCGGAACGGTTGTTCGCCGAAACATCGTGGAATTGGTAGGGGGACGAAATATTATCTCTGCTACTGCCTTTCGTCAGCTCAGTTTTGCAGGTTAAATCATGATTATTTTTGTTGTTGTTAATAATCATAATCTTAACAATTTGTATGTCATGATTCTTAAAAGAAATATTTGTTGTTTCTTATGTTTCATGTGTGGTGACAACGGAGCTACCTATGAGAGTAGCATCTTCCCTGCTGAAGCCAAAGATAATATAGCTGGCCACAAGTCGTACTTGTCGACAGCCACACGGCGAGAGAAGATTCTGTTGGAGGTCTTCCGTTGCCAACTCCTACAATAACATAAATAATATGAAGGGAAAGTTACATTGTAATGAATTCTGTTAGGAATTGTATATTCCGAACGGTAAAATCTGTATGTTGAGTCCTTTCGAGAAATATCTGACTTTGTGTTATGTATGATAAGAATTTGTGACATAGGCTAATAAAGGGTTTACTTCAAGTGTCAACGTGCAAAAACCAGTTATTTCACCTATTAAGAAGAAAGAATATTTATATATTGTGCTGAAACTGTATTTTGGAACTTATTACAGAATTTCTACAGTTTTAAAAGCGTTTTAGGGACTCAGCAACAATTTTATTAATGGGAAGACAGTGAGATTTTTTATGAATCGATACATTTTACAACTGATTCAATGAACAATATCTGTGGTTTACAAAACATTTGACTGAATTTCAACAAGAGTTTTTAGGTATTTATTTATTTGTGAGAAATTGTACGGGAGAGTATACCACATATTCCGAACTTTAAATTTCTTTTGAACAGTTTTTTCTCTTATCTTGCACAAGAACTTAAAAAACATTATTTAAAGACTTTTTTTCTTCTATTGTAAACAGAAGTATCGGCGTACCGGTGATATTGACATGAGGCTTTCCTAAACTTCTGTCAATGCTGTATTGAAAACAGTATCACGAATCTTACATGATACTGAATATAATACTGAAGACACTTTCAAAGAGAAAATGCAGTTAATTGTGTTTCGTAGTTCCTACAAATATACCTAAAAAGTACTGCGAAAAAGTAATTATTTCGTTGCTTGATAAAAAAAAAAGAGGCAGAGAAATTTGTGATTGATTCAAAACATATGGAAATAATGAACGTATAGTCAACGAATATGGATCTGTCATTAAAAATTCAAGTAAACTATCAGCTGCATTAAATCTCGTTCACATCAGCGACAATATTCCGGTTTCTTACATTTAAGATGAACGACAGACTGAATAATATTGTTTGTCGACATTTAGCAGTGTAGGTGCTTTTCCGTGCTTCTTTCACAATATTGTGTCTTGAAAGAGTAAACAGCCGTTTATTAACAATTGTAAAGCCACTAGTTTTTGACACGACTTCTCCTTCAGTGTCGATAAACCGAAACAAATAAACGATTTTAGCGTGAATATTAAAAAAAAAAAAAAAAAAAAAAAAAAAAAAAAAAAAAAAAAAAAAAAAAAAGTGGAAATATCAGGTCACTGAGTACAAGTACATAACATTAAACAGTTAAAATAAAAGCTAGTTTTACGGGAAAATCAGCCGAAAAATGAAGCTATTGTACCGATTTCAACATGTGACAAGTACCAACCTTCCAGAGGTCAGTTTTTGATTTTTGCTGCCTGATGGAACGAAATCCTCTCACCATCAACAGTCCGCTGAGCAGATACACGGTAATGTCACAGTGTGGAGCATTTCGTAAATATCAGTCTGATGAACGACGCTATGCTTCCAAGCATTTATCTAATGCTTCCTCATTAGGAGGGCAGTAATGTTTGCAATCGGCAGGCGATGCTAACACCTCGAACTCCAGCCGACCTCACTTGGTAATGTTTTAGGGCCACGCACACGTCTGCTGATTGTATATTAAGTTCATTTTTTGGATGGTTCAAATTCAAATGTTTTTAAATCTATGGGAGTTAACTGCTTTGGTCAGTAGTCCCTAGGTTTACAAACTACTTTAACTCACTTTAAGTAACTTATGCTAAGGACAACACAAACACCCATGCCAGAGGGAAGACTCGAACCTCCGCCGGCGAGCAACCGCGCTCTCCAAAGCAAGGCACCTTAGAACGCTCGGCCACTCCACCCCGGTTTCATTCATGGTATCAGCAGTCGGCTTTCCCGTAAAATCTGTTACGTCCCTTAGAACGACCGATCTTTCCAGCGAAACAGCAGAGGAATTTAACGGGGCTACGACCGCTGGAAGAGATGACGGAGGGTGGCGGGGGAAGCGAGGAGGCTCGATCGATCACCCTCAACTCATCGCGCTGTTCCACTCGTTCTTCCTCTGCGGGATGGGGTTTGTTCTTTTTCTTTCGAAATGTAAATGTTTGGCAGGAGCGAGGGCTTTCGCTTAGGAAGATGATAACTTCTAAAAAGCGTTATAATTCACTACACTTCTTATTTCTATACGAATAAACTTATTATTCGTGTTTGGGAATGGAAACGTAGTTTTCCTGCTGCAACTGATTTGCATCATTTTACGCAGAAGCGGTACGCGTTCTTTTTCTTTAAGGCATCGTCGCCGCGGCGGAGTGGCCGAGCGCGCATCGAAGGGCTATGCTGCGATGCGCGAGGCAGTTCGCCGTCGGGGGTTCGATTCCCCCCCCCCCTCGGGCATCGATGTCTGTGCCGTCTTTAGTATAGCTAGTTCGTAAGTAGTTATACGCATAGGCCCTTCTTAAAAACCGTAGCGAAGCACTGTCATGTAATTTACTTTTAAATAAAACGACGTGAACACTTTATGATATCACAGACTATCAGTGCACTAGAATACCTTTCATTGTTTTTAATGACAACAACAATTTCATGTCCAAACGTGCACCTACTGGTTTCTAGGAATTTTTTTACTTTTGAGAACCATAACGCGGACGTACGACTCATAAACGCCTCTGGTTTTGTCAAGTCTTTTAACAGGATATGACGCAGACCAATTGGTGCAATCCATTTTGCTTTAGATTCAGGGGATATAGAACACACACACACGCGCGCGCGCGCGCGCGCGCGTTCAATTTAATAAAAAAAATTAAGCAGTAAACTTTGTTTAACCAACTATTGTTCACATAAAAGTTTAATGAATGGTGTCCCCAGCTAACAACTTTGAGGACAGCCCCCATAAAAACCCGGCACCCATCTTGTATATTGCGACACGCAATGAGCCATACCATCTCATGTAAATTATAGATACCTGAAGATGCACCTTTTATAATGCGATAGCGGTTGTAACCTAATAGAGGAATATGATACAGCTAAGGCGGATTAAGATAATTTTCGATTTTTCGCATTGGCTAACTTCTACCGCTGGTGGCGCTGCAATACTCTTCACGTCTCAGAGGGCGTTCTTCCACTTCTTACACATGCGCACTGGCCTGTTCCCGCGGTATGAAGGAGCCGCCGTAACTGATGTGTCCTCAGTTCCGGCGTGGTTGTGCACCAGTCATATCTGAAGATGGCGGCCAGGTGGACCGCCGCCGAAATATCGTGTCAGCAGATCGACATAATCCGGCCGCAAACCCGTGAAGAACAACAGGCGTTTGCTCTTTGAGTGCTGGTATCTGAGCAGCGCGACCATACATTAACTTCCTGATCATTGTTTCGTTGAACCTCGTCAATGGAAGGAATTTGCAAAGAGCCAATTGTATCTTCATGTACTTGAGCCGCAGCAAATTCCGCCTTACGGTTGGGTCCGATTCCTGTGACCTCATAGTCTTTATTCTTTTGGCCGCTCTTGTGTATCGCGAGAGAATTGATCTACATCTTGGCTTGTGAAAAGAATCTCCACGCTTTTCGTGGACCACACAATCCTGAGCTTTGTAGCCGCTCGTGTGTGTTACGAAAGACTCGAAAGTCTTCTAGCTTTTTCTACACGTTTCAAAAGTCCTTCCAGAGAACTCTTAGGTAAAAAAAAAAAAAAAAAAAAAAAAAAAAAAAAATACAATTGAGAGACTCGAAGGAATGTCATTATGTTTTATACATAAATGAAACGTGCCGAAAGAAGAAAGAAATGTCGGTTAGTATGTAAATGTAAGCCGCGGTGGAGTAGCCGAGCGGTCTAAAGCGTCTCGCTGCGGAGCGCGCGGTTGCTCGCCGTGGAGGTTCAAGTCCTCCCTAGGGCATGGGTTTGTGTGTTTGTCCATAGGTAAGTTTACCTAGGTTTAAGTAGTTTGTAAGCTACGGACTGATGACCACGCAGTTTGGTCCGATAGATTTACAAACATTTGAACATTTTTTGTAAATGTAATACACAAGGCGAAATCAATAACACTATGTTCAATGTTCGTTCGTATTCCTTGAGATAAGATTGCGTCTCTTAATTGTGACACACACACGCACGCCTTCTTGCTGTACTAGCCATACTTATTACGCAGCAGCGGTGTCTATTAGTTCTTTGGAGTAATACGGCGCCTCTGTACTACGCCATCCATACTTCAAGCATAGCCTTTGTCTAAAAAATTTTCCGTGATCCCACTTTCATGAAACGAAGTTGCTCCATGCAAATCAGTGAAGTCTTTTATATTATTAGGGATTGCTGATACATGAACTAACAGTTCCCGAAAACTCTTAAGTCTACCATGTCTTTTCTCCGTGATCTGAGTTTGATGAAATCATGCCTATATGTTGCCCCAATCCTAGCTTAGGTTTCCTGTGAAAACCACATGAAAATGTGTCACTAGATTTTTTTAAAAATAGGTTTGTGAATGAATATGATGCAGCTTACATCATACACTGCCGTGGAAAACACTATAGTACAACTCCTGTTCCACATTAACAGGGTAAGAAAGTCATACAGCATCCGTTATGAAAATTATGTCGGATTTTAGCTCAAAATGGGTTAAAAACAGGGAGATGTTGGTCAGATAATATTTACACAATAATCAGCGTAGGCGTATTGGACAAGCGGGGAGACTAAATCTGTAACATATAAAATGCCTTCAAACATATACGAGGTAAGATAGTTGCGAAGTTTCACGAAGTTAGGCATGCTCTAAATACTTCGTGTCAGGAATAATGTATTTAGAACTAACGCCTATGTGCAAGTAAAATAAATAAATAAATAAGTCTGTCCCCATCCCCCAAACCCCCATCCAATCCTTCCCCCACGATATCAGATATACCAACATGTACAAGACGGTATTGGAAAGTAAGTTTCCCGTGTCGACTGCGTACAGAGTTGTGTATAAACAGAAAAAAATTGAATGAGACATTAAAGATAAGTCATATCTATATTTTTCTATATAATTTCCAAGTACACTGAGACATTTGTCTAACCGCATTATAAGATTCTAAAGGTCGTCCAGGGAAAAAAAAAAAAGACAGGGTGCTTCATAAGGAAAAAGCGTTGAACGGCTATGGTCGAAAGGCGACACTGCAGGCGAACGTGCACATACAAGACACCGATACACCATTGGGTAGAGGTCGATCATGAATATGGTAATGACCTTATGTTTGTGCCGTGTGATGAATCGTGAGTCCACGATTACACGCCGGAATCGAAGGCCGCATCCACGGAGTGGAAACATCCATCATCACCTGTCCGATAGAAGTTGAAAAGCATCCGTTTGCAGGCAAAGTGCTACTCACCCTTTTCTTCTGGGACACCCAAGGAATTTTGTTGCCGGACATTTTTGGAGGATGCAACCACCAATGCTATGCGGTACTGCGCCACCTTGTCGAAAGAAAGAGGTGATTCGTAAAATACCGGTCTGGCCTTCTGATATCTGACATTCTGCTGTTGATTTACTTTATGGTGACGAATTACATTGCTGTTAATACTATCAATATGATCTCGCAACGGCGAATTTCTCTGAGCTTCACTTTATAAGGTAAGGATGTTCTACCAAATGGTGACATATGAAAATTTGTGTCGGGCCGGGACTCGAACCCGGGTTTCCCGCTTTTGACATGCGGTAGCCTTAACCACTTTTTTTTTAATGGGCCTCCCTTCTCCCCTTACAGCCCATCCTGTCGCTCGCCAATATCGCCTTCTGCGGCGTCGGCTTCAATGCCGTTTAAAACAAATTGTTTTCCCTTATCTATTTACGCCATATATGTAAATGAAAGTGGCATCTTCTATCCTGGTGCCATAAAATATACGGGTGTTTCCAGTTGTGCCGTACGATCTCCGCAGTACGGTGTCTTCCAAGCGACGTCAGGACTCAGAGTTCGTCTTCTCGAAGTTCTAGGTTTCCGTATCGTATCTGTCAACATTTTCTTCAGTTTCCTGAAGCCTATGTTTAATTATGGATATATTTAGTTCCTCTGCTCTTAACTCTGAGGTAGAACCCGCTGAGAGCTCCGTACTGTCATTGGTCTGTGACTTTAGTGCCTACAATTGGCTGAAAGCTGCTGCTATCTGCGTGACCTTCTCTGGTTCAGAAATAAACATAAACAAATAGATAAATGAAAAGTTTGTAGCAAAGAAATATTTCCTCTTCAATGTATACAGGAATAAAGAAAGACTTCTCCAATGAAGAATATGATTTCCATAATAAATCAGCTATTACAAACTTCAGTTTTATAAACAAAAATGGTGCGTAACTTCCGCAGCCTTTAAGGAATTCTCCAGCTTAAACAGAAGGAAGGACACTTGAACATTTTGTGCAGCGTCGCTGTCGTAAAACACGGAGTATGGATAGACCATACGGCTAGAAACGCACAGCATTAGAAATAATAGTAATCAACAATAAAATGAAATAAAAAAAAAGAAAAGAAAAGGAACTGCCTAGTTTGTCGATAACTAAAAGGCGTCCATCGTTTAATGCAATGGAGAGGAAATTCTGAAACGTCTTTTTATATTTTCGATATTTTTTGATCGCAAAATATTCCGCAGTCAGGTACATATGATAACCATTAAGAGTTGGCGTTTTGTCGGTCACCATGTAATAAAGAAATTGGCCCGTTAACCAGGTATTACTATTATTCTTAGATTCTGGAAAGAGCCGCCAATCAGGGTAAAGTACGTCTTGTAACTGTATGGAATTCTCTGACGTTCTGTTGATAAGTGCCAGTTTTTTCCGTGTCCAAGTCCATATTTGATTCTGATCCCTACACAGCAATATATGATGCAGTGTTTCCACGAGATTACATTTTGTACAGTGTGGTGATGGTCGAAGCTTAATGTTGAAAAGTTTTTCTCCGGTGGGGATTAATTCATTGATCACGTCATACCAAACCGAACTGACGCCGGATCTAAGAAAAGGATTACTAATATTCTTCCAGATCTGCTTCCAATTTCTGCTCACATATTTTTGCTCGATACGGTTTGGTGGCTGTCGTTTAATTAGTTCCTTATAGATCGTCGCAGTTTGACATTGTTGATGGTGTTCAGGAAAATAGCTAAGCTCTACATAATACTTTCGGATATAGTCAAGGTCGGCGTGTATATGATCCACATTTGTCGGCACGAACAAGTCCACAGGACATAACTGCCTGAAAAGAGTAGCGGTGAGACTGCTTTGATCGCTCTGTATGATGCGAGAAGTACGGGACATGAAGATCGCTAGGCATTGTGACTGAACATCTTTACTACCCTGGTCCGAGGTAGCGACGTCGACTTGAACGAGACTTTAAAAATATTATCCCTCTAAACATACCAACAAGCAAGCGACAGAATTTTATGCGCTACGTCTGTGGGAATAGGTAGAACAGCAGCAATATGATAGACCTGACTGAGAACATACGTATTGACGAAGATCGCTCGCTGTATTCGATCTAAGGATCGTACCTTGTGGTCTTTGATCATTGCCCGTAAAACATTAAGCTTGTGTTCCCAGTTTACTTTCACCATCTTCTGCGGATTCGGTGTAATAATCAGTCCTAGTTGTTTTAACTCTGTCGTACTGTCAATCCAGTCGGTGTCAACATAGTTAACATGAGGTCCTAGCATCATTACTTTGGATTTGCGTTCATTAAGTCTCGCTCCGCTTGCGTTGGCATACCGTTGCACGAGTCGTCTGACAGTCGCCATCTCGTCATTGTTGTTGATGATGACGCTGATATCGTCGGCATAGGCGTGGCAGACTGTTTTCGTATTCAGCGTCTGTAGACCCTCGAGAGTGACGTCAAATGCCTTAAGAAGTGGCTCCACTGCAATGGCGTAAAGGGTCATGGAGAGGGGACACCCTTGACGCACGCCCTGTTGGATGGGCACAGGAGCAGTCAGCTGGCCGTTGATCTTGATGCGAGAGGATGTTCCACAGATACAATTCCTGATGAGATGTCGCAAATTCTGGTGGAACCCCATTTTCTCCATTATTTTTAATAGAATTCCGTGACTGACTCTGTCAAATGCCTTGTCATAGTCAAAGAATAGGACAGCCAGTTTAATTTTGCATATCCATGATAAATATGTTATGTCCCGGTATTCACAAAGCGCGTTGAACATTGATCGACCACTGACCACACTCGTCTGGTAAGAGCCCAGTAGTTTGTTAAGAACCGTTTTCAATCTGGCATTTATAAGTCTTGTCAAGATCTTGAAATCTGCGTTGAGCAGAGTTATTGGTCGAAAGTTATTGAGCTTATCCTGTCTCGACGATTTTGGTACGAGAACCACCATGCCTTCGGTGAACGGAAGATGGAATGAAACGCTTGATATCAAGTCGTTATACATCCGTGTCAGTTCATCACCAAAAATGTCCCAGTACTGTGTGTAGAATTCGAGTGGTAGGCCATCCAAACCCGCAGCTTTCTTCTTTGGAGCACACGTGATGGCTGACTATTTCTGCGTCGGTTATAGGTGCTAAAATTTCTGTGTTGTCGTCTTGATTAAGCGCGGAAGTAATGTTGGATAAAAAATCATCCCCAGCAGGCGCGTCTGCTTCCTGCTCGGAGTAAAGGTGTCTGAAGTGATTGAAGACAAAGGCCTTAATAGTGGATTGCTCATTATATATCGTTCCACCTTCATCCTGAAGTTGTGTAATGATTTTTTTCCCTCTTCTATGTTCTCGAATGACGTGAAACAATGATGTCCGCTCAAGGGCGATGTCGTCTGAAGTACGTGCCCTGACCCGTGTACCCTCCATACCTTCTCGGACCAAAGCAGTGATTTTAGCTTTCATACGTTTAATATGGATCAAATTGTCAGTCAGAGCTGCAGGGCAACTATACAGCTGACGTAAACCGATGAAGTAAAACTCCAAAATTTGTTTCCTCCGATAAGCTTTGGCCCTGGCAAACTGAGAGATGCACTTCTTAAACTGGGGCTTCACGAGCTCCGTCCACCAGACCACGCGCTCCCTGTACCGTGCCTGCCTCTGGAGGCAGTGCCGCCACGTAGCAGCAATATCTCGCCGCAAGGCGGCATCTTCCAGCAATGAGGTATTCATGCCACACCCCACGACCCAAGGTGTTCTGTCGCGAGTGTCTGAACGTGATATGGTAGGCACAGTGGTCACTAAAACTAAGCGGCCATATTTCAAAGTCACGGACATCCATTAAAATATTTTGGGACACGTAAAACCTATCCAGACGACTTGCAGACGTGGCAGTAACGTAAGTGTACCCTATAGTATGAGGGCGTAGGTGGCACCAACTATCTTTCAGTTCCGGACCGTCAGTTAAACACTGTAGTTCGTGGCAAAAATTAAAATTATGCTGCTGGTCTTCTTTGCGTAAGACACAATTAAAATCGCCACCGAGTATGATATTTGCGCGAGCACGGCTGAAAAGGGTTATAATTTCGTCACGATAAAAATCAGACCTCTCCCTTCTGGCACTGGATCCAGACGGAGCATAAATGTTTAGTAAAAGCAAGTTGTCCGGTAATAGAGCAGCAATGCCGCGTCCTGTTGGTAGAATGACGGTAGATGTACAAGAAATGCCTTCTTTAAACCGAATTGCCGTACCTGCTTCATCGCCGATATTTATTATGACATCATAACCCGCAATCTGAGTTATGTTCGCTGTTACAAATTCCTGAAGGAAAGCAATGTCCACATCGGCGGCATACAAATAGTCTGTCAAGCACTTAATTTTAACGTCAGATTCAATTCGGTTTAAGTCCACAGTCACTATTTTATAATCTTGCATTATGTAAGAGAGAGAACTGCACGTCATTCCGTATCCTCAGACCAGGCCTTGGCCCTCTCCGACTTACGCGAACGATCGGCGTCCGTGTCTTCAGGTCCCGAACTGTCTACGTTCATACCTTCGGCTTCCCCCACATGTTGTGAGACTTGGCCGCCGTCCTTAACGTTTGTGGTTCCCTCAGTTCTGATCTGCTTGATGGATCGCTGCAGTTTCTTTTCCAGGGTGCGGACCTCCTCCTCGCTCTGCTTACGTGAAGTTTTCTTCGCCTCAGACGCTCTTTGTGGGCGTGCGCCCTTATCAGAGCCATGTTGGGTGTCAGCCGCAGAAGCGGCGGCCGCGCCCTGTGTCGAGACTTCTGTGGCGGGAGGGACTTGTATTTGAGACGACAGTCCGAGAAGAGGACGAACTTGCAATCCTCCGACGTCATTCTGTTCCGTAACCTTCACTGGAATGTCCGTGTGGGCACCGGAATCCTGAGGCGGAAGTTCGGCACTTAGTCGGTCAGATGCGGAAAACTGCGTGTGTGCGTCGCTGCCGCGGCCATGGGTCGCGGCGCCAGGAGCCGAGTCGGTGTGCGCGGCCGCTGTGTTGTTTGCGTCAACTGGGGGCAGCGCTGGGGCCGCAGCCGGCTCCTGCGCTGCCGCGCTTACGGTAGGCGTTCCCGCCAGCATGTCTGCGTACGTGGTTCTGATAACGGCCTACCCATCCAACGTAGCGGGTGCACTCCGACGGACAGGTTTCACACGAGGACACGCAGATTTCAAATGGTCGGGGGAGCCACAGAGGACACAAGTTCGCGGCTGCCCGTCGTACGTGACGAGAGCTCGAAATCCGCGGACAAGAATGTTGGACGGGATATGCTTTTTAAGATCTACTTTAGCATTCCTCACGCCGTTATCCACATTGAAATGCTTCAACCCGGACCACGTTTCCGCGTGAATCTCCACAACGTCACCATATTCAGAAAGGGCCTGTCGTATATTATCAAGTTCAATCTCAAAGGGTAGATTAAATATGCGGACCGTGCGCAGACCGATCCCGGCATGAAAAACTGATACTTTGCAGATTTCGCCTCTATAATTCACAAATTCGGTGGTACCTTGAGTTAATTCCATGACACGTAAACAGGGATAGTCCCTAACGACTTTCACAAACACGGCGTTCGCAAGGAAATCATACGAAAAACTGAGTACTTCTTCATCTATCAGACCCAATTTTCCGTAAAGCCAATCTTCGAGTTCGTGTACTTGCGGTCGAGTGCATCCATACGGAAATTGAAAACGAAGCGTGTATCGTCGTAATTGATCATCGATGGCGCACGCCATAGTTCTCACAGTCCCTGTAGCTGCAGGCGGCGAAAACACACGCGGAGCAAGCTCACCGGCGCGTGTGCACTGTGCACTGGGTCGCTGCCGAAGCGGAACTGCCCACTAGGCTACACGAACACGGCTACAGGACCGACCCAAACTTCCATATGCCACACTGACTGCACATATGAGTCAATTGAATTCAACCCTTAGCACTCGCAGTTTAATCTGTATTCCTGCACAATGGAGAGGCAATGGCAATAACAGCGTAGGTTGATGCCTCGTTGCTTCCATCCTTCCTGGTGCGGGAATACAGATTAAGCTGCGAGTGCTAAGGGATGAATGCAATTGACTCATATGTGCAGTCAGTGTGGCATATGGAAGTTTGGGTCGGTCCTGGAGTCGTTTTCGGGTAGCCTAGTGGTTAAGGCGACCTCTCGGGAAAAGCTAGAAACCCGGGTTCGAGTCCCGGCCTGGCACAAATTTTCATATGTCACCATTTGGTAGAAAATCCTTACCATATACAGTGACGCTAAAACAAATTCGCTATTGGGAGAACATATTGGTAATATTCTGCTGTTGGATAACACTCGGCGACGAAAACGCAAAACTATATTTCAACTCTTGGTTAGGAGTTCCTTCATCATCCGCCATACAATCCTAATATTGCACCAAGTGACATCCATCTGTTTCCAGCTTTTCAGAAGACTCTCTGCTGAAGCCACTTTGGAAGCAATGCTGACGCCTGACAAGCCGTTAAAAGCTGCTTACGCATTCAACTCTCTGATTTTTTCCTCTGCGGCTTTTTAAAGCTTATAAAGCGGTATGACAAATGTGTAATGTACTTGGAATTTAAGTACAAACAGAAAGATACGTCTTATAAAGATAAATAAAGATAAAAATAAATATATGTCTTTTTTCTAACGTCTCATTCTCTTTTTATTTTTTCCTTTCATACGCAACTCTGATCACAGTCGACAGGGGAAACTTATTTTCTATCTACCCCTCGTATTAAAGTTTTCTTAACATATGGAAATGCTTTTTTCATCTGAAATACTTATCTGCAAGTTGAAAATCTAAAGCCTTATTTTTATAAAATCTAAGAACAGAGTTTCTATATTTTGTTTTATCCCGTTCATCGCAATGTGTTCCTGGGCATTTTTAACAGTTTCTCAAGCAAGGAATCCGGTCTGCGTGTGAAAAATACTTGAGGACTTATCTCACGACTTATTGAAAGCGTTTTACAACGCGTTAAAGAAGCAACTTCAATCAGCGCCCTTATTCTCTCCTCCTCCACTTTATCTATTTGTTATTTCCAAGGCCCAATTAACTGCTTTAAATTCATCAAATTAAAATCCCTTAAACACAAGGTAAAGTACCGTTTTAGAAGTCTCTTGAAGTTTAACGAACTAAAGAAAATGTTGGCCTATTCAGTTTTAGCGGTAAAATTTGTGGAAAGTGCATTTGCTGCTCCTTGCTGTTACAATCGCATTTCGAATGAAAATTGTTAACAATTACCATGCGATGACGATTTAATTAAACTTTTCGGAGACAGAAGATAAAAAATTATATTTATAAAACACGTTCGGAAAACGTCAGTAACACGAATTATGAACAGGAAAGAAACAATGTATTAAGATCTATCATTAATAGTAACAACGGAAACCGCACTGGTATGGGCATACGTTAACGGTACTTTAACCGTCTGGTAACATAATTATCAATCCAAAATAAAACACTGAATATCGCTCTCAGGTAAGTTATACGGAGAAAATCTCACCACGATAATTAACTATATCTTACCTGATGGAAGTACCCAGACAATATCGACACTGAACGACACTACGGGACCATAACAGCATTTCCGTCAGTTAATATTCCTCAATGAAGAGGAGCCTGAAATTTTTTGATTGTACTTGTGTTCTGGAATCTAATGGGCAATGCTAAACTTGTGTTGGAGAACTAATTTACCAACATATTAGTTGCACATTGTTTCTATACAGTTTTCAGATATATTACTATCCCCAAAATCTGTGGCTCTGGTCAGTTCCTCAGTTTTCCGATTCGCAAATCCGATCCTGAACAAAAATGTAAACTTTGTTTGACACTGTCTGAAAAACATTTTTAGACAAAGCCATTTGTAGTGAACTAGAGTATTTCAAATACACACACACACACACACACACACACACACACACAAACAAACACACACACACACACACACACACACACACACACACACACACACACACATAATATATTAAAAATAGGACACTGTACGTTCTAATGTACATGTTCTAATATTGACGGAGCCCAGCATCGAATTTCATAAATTACTCAAAACGTAAGGCTACGGGGGGTGGTGGGAGCAGATTTACAGAAAACACACCGACTAGCTCACAAACACGCAATGCAACAGCGAAACTCACCAAAATCAGCGTGCTGAAACGATGCAGAAGCAGGCGGCGTTGTCGTATGCGAAATTCAGCAAACCCGGAGGAATCCCTCATAACACAATATACAATAAAACAGCGAAGATGGCTCTGGTCTGTAGGGCCTTATTTGAGGTAATGCGTGAGTATAGCAAAGTGAAGTTGCATCTATATTAGACCGCGATCAAACATGCTAACGGCGATACACGTCTACGTTGCATGATCAAATTCCACTGAAGGTGAATTAGTTAAAAGTCGGATTCATTATACAAAATCACGGCGGACTCTTAAGTTGCAATCTGAGAGTAAACTATCTAGGCTCTGTTTTTTCGAGAAGTGGCGTGAATTCAGGTGACTAGCTGCAAACCCTTGAAGTCGGAGTCGGACTTACATGGTTCCGAAAACCGAAAAAAATGTATAAATTCAATTTCCGAAAAATAAAGAAAATTAACTATGGCATGCAACACCTAGAACTGCAAAAATTTCATAAGGAAGCTACTGAAATGCAGCAAATGCGATTGGGATCGTTCACACAGATGGAAAACGTCCAGTCTCAAATACCCGGAAAAGTGAAATAATCACAAAGTCATAAAAATAAAAACTACGGCATGCAACCCATAGAAGTGTTTAGAATTTAATAAGGTAGCTATTGAAGGAGGTTGTACAAGGCTCGGAGAGAATTACTCACAAAGGCGGTACATACTACAAGTTCGGAGAAGAAACAGCAAAATTAAAAATAGGCGGGGAGAGAAGATCGCGAAATGTTAATGGAGGTCAGAAGGATACACGGATAGTTACTTGCCTGATGGTCATGGAACAAACAATAGTGGAAGCTGAAGGCTTTGTTCTAAGAACCAACCACGTGGAACACACATATCACTCACGGAAGGAAACTATAAGAAAGAATTTTACATGCACTGTACAAAAATGAACATATCGTCTATTAGATATTGGGTCCCACAAAGCTAGAGAGAATTTACACATAGTTCGTACACTGCCACATAATCAGAAAAAGTTTGAATATACCAGGCCGAACTGCAAACTGCAACTAGTAACACATACAGCACCTTTATCTGTTGAAAATCACTGGATTGAAAAACTAGAACACATTTCTGCCCACGACCGGAAAAAATATTCCGAAAAATGAATCTAAGTTCAAAAGTCTAAGTTAAACATGCTAGACAATGAATCACTACTATCTCCGCAGGCACAAGAGCAGAACCTCTCAGCGGTCCGAGCACAAAGTGAAGACCTAGCGGCCAGGCGGCGAGGGAAATCTACCGGAAACTAGGATATCCATGATAACAGCGGTGGCGGGGAGAGATCGTGAGACTCGCCCTGGAGAAGGCTCGTCGACTAGCTTGTGGGGTGTAGGATGTAGGAACCTGTTAGGTCGCATCAGCAGCTGGGGTTGGTAACGACTATCAACTCTGGGCCAGAGAGAACAATGCAAAGCGACCTATCAATATTCACTTTCAGACAGCCATTAGACTCTCGCACGTCCACTTAAAATTAATACAAAGTTTACTTCTCACAGGGACAGTGGCGTAGCGCAGAAGCCGTACTTATTGCCACATTCATAACCACAATAATAAATTATTAAAATAACAAAATCCTAAGCTATTCGTCATGACTTGAAAAGAGGGGTTCTATTTTAAAAAAATGCTAATCTGGCATTATCAAATAAATTAAAATTTTATAAAAATATATAGAAGAGGTAAGATTGAGTTGGTTTACGTTCTAGGAGGCGATCCAATTATGATATTGTAAAAAGATATAGAAAAGCCAAGATCGCTGATCACCAATTTTTATTTACAACGACCGGTTTCGCTGAACTATGTCAGCATCATCTGGTCAAATAAAATATTTTACAACGCCATAATCTTGTAATGTCAATCAGTTGTTATATAACAATTTACAGTGCATAGGTGCACTATGTCATTATAATAAAACATAATTATCACAGTTTGCTATTGTCACTCACTGTGATAATTATGTTTTATTATAATGACATAGTGCAACTTTGCACTGTAAATTGTTATATAACAACTGATTGACATTACAAGATTGTTGTTGTTGTGGTATTCAGTCCGGAGACTGGTTTGATGCAGCTCTCCACAATACCCTATCCTGAGCAAGCCTCTTCATCTCCACATAAGAACGGCAACCTACATCTGTCTGAATCTGCTTACTGTATCCATCTCTTGGTCTTCCTCTGCGGTTTTTACCCCACACACTTTCCTCCAACGCTAAATTCACAATTCCTTGATGTCTAAGAATGTGTCCTACCAATCTATCCCTTCTTTTAGTCAAGGTATGCCAGAAATTTCTTTTTTCCCCAATTCTGTTCAGTACCTCCTCATTAGTTACGCGATCCACCCACCTAATCTTCAGCATTCTTCTGTAGCACCACATTTAAAAAGCCTCTATCCTCTTTCTGTCGACACTGTTTATCGTCCATGTTTCACTCCCATACAAGGCAACACTCCATACAAATGCCTTCAGAAAGGACTTCCTAACGCTTAAATCAATATTCGCTGTTAACTAATTTCTCTTTTTCAAGAACACCTTTCTAGCAATTGCCATTCTGCATTTTATATCCTCTGTACTGCGACCATCATTTGTTATTTTACTGCCCAAGTAACAAAAGTCATCTACCTCCTTTATTGTTTCGTTACCTAATCTAATTCCTTCAGCATCACCTGATTTTCTTACACTGCACTCCATTACCCTAGTTTTCCTCTTGTTAATGTTCATCTTATATGCACCTTTCAGCACACTATTTTATTACAAGATTATGGCCTCGTAAATAAAAATTGGTGATCAGCGATCTTGCCTTTTTTATATCTTTATATATATATATATATATATATATATATATATATATATATATATATATATATATTGGAGGTCTTACGACAATAACCCTAACTTTCTGAATCTGAGTTCGACAATGGAGTGTTCACCAGTACTCCAAATACCCGGTTATATATCCTCTTCCACTGATCCACTGTATTCGTCGTGGCATACTGTCCATTAGATCCTCAAGAAACTGTTGCTGCAGATCGTCCTCCTCCTAATTGGCGATTCGGTGTTATCTCTCAGATTGGTTGGTGGTTCACGTCCAAAAATAGACCTGTTTGCTGTCTGAGCCCATCAATGTTGTATCAGCCGCTAGGTATCGTTTCCACTGGTTCGACTTCAATAGTGTCAGATACAAGAATGGCGGCCGTCGCCGCGCACAAATCACCTGCACCAAGATTACTGAGCCTGGAACCATGGAAGTCATTGCTTCAGCACATTTGAGTGGAGGTAACTAGTATTCCTTATTAGTATATCTTGTAATTCATGTTCGTGTAATGTTAAGAGTCGCTATTACAGTTCCAAGTGATTATGCGCATTCTTGCTATTCAGCGTCAGTAAAATTCCTCTCTTACTCTCTCCAGTTATTAGTAAAGCGTGTTTGTAGTAAGGATTGGTATTTGTGGAAAGGCCAAACAAACGTCTAGTTCCTGAAGAGGGACAGCAGCCTTTTCAGTAGGTACAGGGGCAGCAGTGTGGATGATTGACTGAGCTGGCCTTGTAACATCAGCTAACATTGGTTTTCCATGCAGTTACTGCGAATGGCTGATAGCAAGGGAAAACTACATTCGTTAATTTTCCCAAGGATATGCAGCTCATCTATATGAATATATGACGATGGCATCCTCTCAAGTACAATATTCCCCCATTCGGATCTCTGGGCGGGTTCTACTCAGGAGAATGTCATCATCAAGAAAAACAAAACAGTCATTCTACGGATGTTCTATCCCTCAACCGAGTAGGTTAGAAAAAATTTGAAAGGAGAAATGGACAGATTAAAGAGAGATATGGTTGGATTAAGTCAATTTCTTTGGCAGAATGAACAGGATTCTTGGTCAGGTGAGTACAGGGTTATAAATCAGTTGGTGGTAACGCAGGTGTAGGTCTGGTCATGAATAAGAAAATAGGAATGCGGGGAAGTATGAACAAAATAGTAAACGCATTATCATAGCGAAGCCAACACCGACCACTGCAGTACAAGTTTATATGCCAACTAGCTCTGCCGATGATGAGATCGAAGGAATAGTACGAGGAGATAAAGGAAATTATACAAAACATTAAAGGAGAAGACAACCTAATTGCAATGGGGGACTGGAACTCAGTAGTAGGAAGGGAAGAGAAGGAAATGTAGCAAGTGAATACCTACTGGGAAAAAGGAATAAAAGAGGTCTACTGTCACTACCTAATTTCTTTCAGTGTCTAACTTGTGTGATGTAGGGACTGCAGAGAATGGCCCAAGTACTTGTAACCAAGCAGTATTTTGAGGAAATGTCGGTAATTTTAAAGAGTATTTTTGATTTATCTTCTACCTTTTAACAGCTGGTAGTCGAATTACAGTAATATGCCTTGGCAGATTTCCCCTATTGTGGAGCGTCTGTAATTCACTTATTGGCCACATTAAATGTTTCTGCTAGTATGTACCATTCCAATCAATCTGAATCGAATCCTTTCCCAACATGGCACTATTTTGGTGTATTCTGGAAGCATTTCTATTGAGAATCATCAATTTTTAAGGCTCTACGCACATCCAAAATCCGAGGCGTGAATCTTTGTTATATTGTACTTTAGGTGTTTGTTCAGACGCTGGAAATGTTTGGGAATTCTAAAGTATTATTGTCATTATTTGTAATTCATTTTACTCGTAAAGTTTCCTCTGTTAAACCAGTTTGGAGTCACATTTAGTTGATGCGACTTCTTTCCTATACCTGAAATTTTGTTTGTCTCTTACTGGTAAGGATTGTTAAGGTTTATTTATGATTTATACTGTTCAAGATCCTTAATTAACGTGAGGTTGTCATTACTATTTTGGAATTTAAATAAGCTTTCACCTACACTTACCCATGATTTTTCTATGTTAAACTTGTGAGTAATGTCTATAGTACGAATGATCAAAGTGTTATTAATTATTCAGCTCTTCATTATCATAATAATATTGTCGGTTGATGATATTCAGTCTCACTTTTTTTATTGTGATCAGAAGAATTTTTTGAGTAGTAAATTCTTGTACGAAGTGACAAAAGACGAAGTATATGTGGGCTTACCTTCCATGTAATATATTCCTTACAACTATCTTGAGGTTTTACTATCTTCACCTGCAGCCTCCAGATCTCACTGCAGTAACCTGCGTTTGGAGGTGTTTTATGCTGTTTTCTGCTTGACAGATTTTACGAATGCTACAGGCAGTTCTCAATCGAACTCTGAAGTTGTTCTGCTACGCGTCGTGAAATTTATCTTCAGTGACCGACTGTCATGATCAATATATCAGTCACTCACTTTTTCAACTTTTCCTGTCCACGGATACATCATAAATGCGGTCTCTCATTATACACAAAAAATACTTTTCCCTTCGTCACGGAAACAGCCATCAAAGATAGATCAACAATTTCCCCTCGTCTATATTCACTGATGGCCGACATAGTGCACGTTAAACTCTATAAATAAACTGTTAGCTTAGCTAGCGTCTGCATTAATCATTAAGCATACATTTCTCAGGTTGTTTTCATTTTTTTATCCAATCACTACGGGCCAACATGGTAAACTGTTTAAGCTGGTGATTGATGAACAATGGTGACATTTCGTTTCACATGAAATTTCACTGCCAGGAAATGGGGTGGAATGGTCGCGTAATACCGCGATTTTCTAGAATATGATTAGAGACAAACCTATGTGAAAAGTTTAAATTTCTGGGAAGCGAAATGTGCACCTACATTTACACTATTTGCTACTGAGAAATATTTGATAGTTTATTCCTGAATATCTCGGGGTTTTTGGAGGGTGTGGTTAGGCCTATATTCCTTGCTTCTCCTCAATACTTGGCTTCTTGTTTGAGAATATGTTGCGATTTCCGAGAGTTTGGTTACACCGACATTCCTTACTCGTTACAGTTATTTGGTAGTTTATTTTTGAATATGTCATAAGAGTGGAGCGTGCGGTTGAACAAGATCATAACTGGAGATGGAGATGGATATAAACATCCATACGGCATGAACATTTTAGATCGTTGAACTTTGTATCTTGAAATTCGGTTATCTGCAGCCGAATGTTATTGTAAAATTAAGTCCGTATTGAATGCAAAAACTTTTATTTGAAAAGCACAACCGGTTTCGCCTCCTTTAGACGCACCATCATTTAAAATAATAATAATAATGTGATTCTTGATTTTCTCCAGGCGTATTTGATAATCAAAATATCCACGGGTGCACTGCCGGTCTACAGTATCCAACGGGCACAATATTTCGGCAATCACACATGTCGCCATCATCAGGTGAACTGACGGACTGAGCTCCTGGAAACGCGCCGCCGCAGCGTGCGGATCTCCATGCCGGCAGTACACCCGTGGATATTTTGATTAATAATAATAATGTCTGCTGTTTTGCCACACACCAGCATTCGACTAGGACGATGGGGAGTTGCTAAACGGCAGTCATAGTCTTTTTCTTAATGTTTAAGCACGTTAAGATGCGTCTATAAGACGCAAAACCTGTTGTGCTTTTCAAATAAACGCTTTTTGCAGTCAAAGTGGACATAATCGCACAAAATCTTTGCCTTTGCCTATGATATAACCATACGATACCAGATTATGCTCCGTAGAGGTCAAATCTGTGATCCCGATGTAGGCATTTCTTTAGATCGCCATTCCTTTTATCTGCAACTGCAACCCTTTCCGGGCAGCAATGTGGCGGCCCGTTATCGTCTTGAAGCAGAACGATCCGGTTACTGGAAGACAAAAAGGGTGAAAACTGTACCAGAGGCTCTCGAATTACCACGGACAAAACTCAATACCACAACAATCTGGGGACCCATCCGTCACAGCAAATAGCATTGCAGACCGTAAGGGACAAACTGCCTTGTAATTCACCTTGGCAGGCTGGTTCCATCGCCTCAAGGAGTCTGCGTCACAAACGGTGCCTCCCATCGGCATGCTGCAGTTCAAATGGGGATTCGACCGACTATAATACGTTCCGCCATTCTTTCAGTATGCATCCTAGTGGTTGGAGACAACTGCAACCTGTTTCGTCCGACCAAGTTACATTAATACGAGGGTTTTAACTTAAGTATTGGCAACACTGCTGTGGATACACTATGCAAAGCAATCTACTATTGTCGCTGATAGCACACGTTGTTGCCATACCCAACTTACCTCCGAGCAAATGGACTCAACCGTGCCACGTCACCGGCGTGCGCACAATCGAGGGAGACACAGTCACTTGTGAGCGAGCGATCTACCGTAACGCTGACACGTTTCCGTAACAGGAACAACGGAATTGGATCAAGACTGAATGTGTCAGAGGTCGTACACCACAACAATGTCACCGAGGTCTTCAAGAAGCTTGCGAAGAATCAGCATTGCCGTGCAGAACAGTGGCACGTTGGGTAAAAGCCTTCAACGAAGGTCTGCAAACTGTGGCAGACATGCATCGGGCAGGTCGTCTTAGCGTCTCTGAGGAGGAAGCGCATGCAGTTGTAGCGGGGACAGTGATAGACGCCAGACATCTTGAGCTTGTCCACGAAACCGAATTACCAGACACGACTGAGCTTCGCATCCTGAAGGAACTCCTGGGCATGTGAAAAGGTGCTTCACGATAGGTTCCGCATGAATTGACGGAAATGCAGAAATGGATACGTTATGACGCACTTGGGTCGTCATAATGGGTCATCGCGAAAGATGAAAGTACTTCAGAGACTCAGTATGGTGAAGTTATGATGAGACTCGGGTACGGCTGTGATGGTGTTATCCTAACGCATAACGTTCCTCCACGGCAGACGGTCAATGCACAGTATTACTAATCAGAAATTCTCGGTTCTCAAGCCGCGTAATTTCGAATGAAATGCTTCATCAATAGATGACGTCGCGAAAGATTACGAGGACACACAGTATCACAGTTTAGTTTTGGAACATCAAACTTCGACCAGCTATGCTTCGAAGCGCCATCACTTTCTGTGCAACTCACCCATCAGTTTGCACGACAATCCGCGGGTGCATACAGCGCAAGCTGAGGCTGCTATGTTCGGCCGACGGGAAGTACTGTACCATCCACCTTACTCTCACGACTTTAGTCCTTGTACCTTTGATTACGAAGACGAAGGAACTACTTCGTGGCATTCGCTTCAGAACTGTTCCAGAGATTCGACAGACAGTAGACCGCTCCATTCGCACCATCAACAGAAAAGGCTCTGCTAACGGTATACTACACCTACCACATCGCTGGCAACGTGTTCCGCACAACGCTGGTGACTACTTTGAAAGGTAACAGGTGCAAACATGTAACACTATGAATCAGTTGTGAATAATTAGTTGCCACTAATGAAGTTCCAACCCTCGTAGTAGCACCATTTTGAAGCGGCGGCACATGGAACCATCTTCGTGTGGATTTTCCACTGGGAGACATGTATAGCGCACCCTCTGTTTAATTTCGTTTTGTGTTCCATTGAATGACTTCTGTAACTAACGATGATCCGTCACGGCCATTAAGGGAGGCTGAGCGGTCGGTACTTAACTTATTATGCACCGTGATACTCTCATTGTCATTCACCGCACACATAGTGGACTCAGTTGAACGTGTAAAGCCGATTTACTGATTGCCGAAATATAAATTCCAATCGGTTGGTAACCGACTGCAATACACAGTTCGACGTTGCATGTTACACAAAACAATTGCGCAACCACGTCTCAGAAAATGTCTTACACAACTGCAGTTAGCACAGGGTGTGCCCCACTATTCCATGAAGTTTTCTACCGATGTACTCATGCGGTAACATCACTGGTGATATTCCATACTGATCGTAGATATGAACTGCCTCTGTTTAATTTCCTTTTGTGTTCCATTGAATGACTTCTGTAACTAACGATGATCCGTCACGGCCATTAAGGGAGGCTGAGCGGTCGGTACTTAACTTATTATGCACCGTGATACTCTCATTGTCATTCACCGCACACATAGTGGACTCGGTTGAACGTGTAAAGCCGATTTACTGATTGCCGAAATATAAATTCCAATCGGTTGGTAACCGACTGCAATACACAGTTCGACGTTGCATGTTACACAAAACAATTGCGCAACCACGTCTCAGAAAATGTCTTACACAACTGCAGTTAGCACAGGGTGTGCTCCACTATTCCATGAAGTTTTCTACCGATGTACTCATGCGGTAACATCACTGGTGATATTCCATACTGATCGTAGATATGAACTGCCACGCTTGTTGCCACTGAACCACAAAAGAATCAGTATACAGTGACCGTTGTTGCTATGGTCTTCAGTGCGGAGACTGGTTTGATGCAACTCTCCACTCTATCCTGAGCAAGTCTTTTCATCTCCTCATAAGAACGGCAACCCACATCCACTTGAATCTGCTTACTATACGCGTCTCTTGGTCTCCCTCTCGATTTTTACCCCACACACTCCCCTCCAATGCTAAATTTACGATTCCTCGATGTCTAAGAATGTGTCCTACCAAGCGATCCCTTCTTTTAGTCAGGGTATGCCAAAAATTCCTTTTCTCACCAATTCTGTTCAGTACCTCTTCATTAGTTATACGATCTACCCACCGAATCTTCAGCATTCTTCTGTAGCACCACATTTCAAAAGCCTCTATTCTCTTCCTGTCCGCACTGTTTATCGTCCATGTTTCACTCCCGTAAATGGCAACACTCCACACAAATGCCTTCAGAAAAGACTTCCTTACACTTAAATTAATATTCGATGTTAGCAAATTTGTCTTTTTCAAAAATGCTTTTCTTCCCATTGCCATTCTGCATTTTATATCCTCTGTACTGCCACCATCGCATGTTATTTTACTACCCAAGTAACAAAACACATCTATCACCTTCATTGTTTCGTTACCTAATCTAATTCCTTCAGCATCGCCTGATTTTCTAAGACCGCATTCCATTGTTTTTGTTTGCTTTTGTTAATGTTCATTTTATACGCTCTCTTCAACACACTGTCCATTCTATTCAACTGCGCCGGCCGCGGTGGCCGAGGTGACTGAGGCGCTCCAGTCACGGTCAGCACGGCCACTACTGTCGGGGGTTCGAATCCCCCCTCGGGCATATTATTTGTGCCGTCCTAGTTCGTAAGTAGTTCATAAGTAGTTTGTAAGTTTAGGGACTGACGACCCCGTAGTTAAGTCCCATAAGCTTAACAAACATTTGAACATTTCTATTCAACTGCACTCCCAGGTCCTTTGCTGTCTCTGACAGAATTACAATGTCATCAGCAAAACGCAATGTTTTTATTTCTTACCCCTGAACTTTAATCCCTATTCCGAATTCTTCCTTGCTTTCCTTCACCGCCTGCTCGATGTACAAATTGAATAACATCGGAGAAAGGCTACAACCCTGACTTACTCCCTTCCCAACTGATACTTCCCTTTCATGCCCTTCGAGTCTAATAACTGCGGTCTGCCTTTTGTACAAGTTGTAAATAACTCTCCTTTCCCTGTATTTTACCCCTGCTGACTTCAGAATTTGAAAGAGTGTATTCTAGTCAACGTTGTCAAAAGCTAAAAATGTAGGTTTGCCTTTCCTTAATCTATCTTCTAAGATAAGACGTAAAGTGAGTATTGCCTCCCGGGTTCATACGTTCCTCCTGAATCCAAACTGATCTTCCCCTAGGTCAGCTTCTACCAGCTTTTCCATTCTCCTGTAGATTACCATCGCACACAAAATTTTATTTGCGTTGTGGCAACAGCGGCAGTGCTCTCTAAGACGCCTTGCTGCCGAGTGCGGCTCTGCTCCCCGTCAGAGGTTCGAGTCCTCCCTCGGACATGGGTGTGTGTATGTCTTACCCTTAGCATAAGCTAGTTTAAGTCGTTTGTAAGTCTAGGGACCCATAAACACTACAGTTTCCTCCCATAGGTTTACAAATATTTGAACATTTTTGACGTTGTGATTAAAGGGTATCTGGACCTGAACCTACAATGCGGAGCTGTAGAACCTGTAGAAGGAAATTTATTGAAATATCTGTTATAGTTTAAGAAGTACAATATTTTACCTAATAATCGTTTTTATAATACACTTTCGCATTCTGGAACCATTCTGGAACCAGTCTAATAACATTTACACTGGGCAACCAGCTGTCAACATTCGTAGGAACACATTACGCCTCTTGTGTTATAGTTAGTAATATAAATGAGGAAGAAGAAAAACCCTTACTACACTTCATTAGTATTTTGTCTAAAAATTACCGTTCAATTATATACAGAATGACAAACATAGATCATTTCTGCAATGTATTAGGCATAATAAAAAGATACTGTCCCGTATTCCATTTGGAGATATTTCATGAACATAGCTAAACCCATTATGAAGATATGTGTAGCCAATGTTCTGAAAATGTAGCATTGAGAAAATGGCCGCGGCGAACAGCCGTGTACACTTCTAACGCGCGTAACTTTGCTGTGGTGTAATTTTGCACAAACTTCTGATTTTGTTGCTTTAGCTATGTGGTAGTGAACCCGTAGTTCCTGTGTGGAAGAACCTAACAGCAAGTCGCGTAAAAGTCAGAGAAATGTCCTTCGCAAGATTAAGATATGTTTCTGCAACAATACTTAACGCAGATACATTACCTGCAAGAGAAACATATATCTAAACATTGCTAGTAAGGACAAACGGGGTACAAATTTGGCGCCACTAGCTACTGAAGGTAAACACGATTTCTGTCTACTTAATTTATTTAACCAAAAAATTGCCTATTAAATCAATTTAAATTTCAAAAGAATCCAGATTTGTTAGGATAGAAAGCAAGTTGTTAATTGGAACAATAACATTTTAATTGAACTTTAAGATAAAGAAAACTGCACTCGGCAAAAATTGTTGAAACTCCACGCCCAACTTGACTTTAAATTAACAGATAAAGCTGCAGATACGCTCGAGACTGTCGCACTAAGTGCGTGATCTAAGCAGAAGCAATGCACACAGTACCGTTTGCTGAAATGGCTGCAAGCTGGTGCGCCGTCATTGGAACAAATCTCACTTGTCTGACTGGATCAACTTCTGTCGATCGAAATATTTCCTACGTCTCATTGATGTTGAGAACACCTAACAATTTCTAGTCTCGCTACTGGTGTGGTACGCTGATTGCATAAAACCCACCGCGATGTCACTGCAATTCTCCAACAGGCGTTAACTATCTCACTCTGTATTCGCGTCAGACAAAAAGTGGCTGACCAACACAGCGAATATCGCACAATCTGATTACTCTTAATTAGAGGTAAGTTCAGATTTGCTTCCCACATACAGAGATGATCTTTTCAGTAAAGCACTGAGAAAAAGTCTTCTCTCTCTCTCTCTCTTTTGGTACACACTCGAAAATGCACAAATTGCGCCCACAGAGTGCTCGCTCGCCTTCGACACAACCTGTCGCTGCCAGCCCAAGGGCTGGAGTACTTCACTGCTGCCGCCGCTCCCCGTAACACACCTTCCTCACACAGTCTCGCCACGTCAGCGAACTTTCGCCTACCGGAGACGCGCTTTTGTTTGACCTTAGCCACGCCCACCAAGCAGCCAATAATGCACATGCTATCATCGCGTTTCGGCTCACCTACGTTTCGAAGGTCACCCGCCGCTAACACAGAGACCTGCGCTCGCGCATAATTTGTAAGCATGTGAAATCGTTGCCAATGGTATTTTAATTGATAAATTGGAACCAAAAAATCCCCTCAGTGTATATGTATGAACTGTTACTGGCTTCAACCTCGAGAAAAACTAGTTATCGTACTCGCGATTTAATACCGTACTTCGAATAATAATTTCTTTCCAAGCAATAAATAAAGTAATTAAGATATCAGATGTCACTTGTAAACAACAAATTGTTAAAGGTCCGAATATTTAGGAAAATGCGTCTAGATGACTTGACTCCTTACACACCGAGGCGCCGTGCTGCGGTGTGCGGGGCCGTTCGCCGTCGGGGGTTCGAGTCCCCCTCGGACACTGTTGTATGTGTTGCCCCGCGGTTAGTACAGTTTAAGTACTTTTTAAGCTAGGGACTAATAACCAATCACTTCAAACATTTGAACATTTTTTTTTCGAGAACATGAGGAAACTAGTCTTTTTGACTCACCGTATGCCTGTTTCAGAACATTCCAATGGCCTAATCTTGCTGTCCAGCTGATTATCGTCTATTTCAGGGGTCTTTTCCTTACCATGGCTTCCGTAACCGTTTCAGCTTGAATTGGTCGCTGACGATCTATGGTATTCAGAGCAGCTATAATATTATTTCCTGGTTGAATGCCTAATTTGTCCATTACTTTTTTCCTGCTAATTAGACAATCACTGAGCAGATAACAGCATCATTCACAACTATTTGTAATACTGTCTATCTAACAAACACTGTTTTTGGTATTCGTTGCCACACGCAGCTGTTCAAACTCTCATTAGGATTTTGCGTACGGCCATGTTGGCATCTGCTAAGTAATTTGTTATGTGCAGTTTGTTATATTGACTTTTCTGTTTCCATGACTGTGGCAGGTATGGAATGTTTATGGTGAAATCCCTTGCCTGAAGCATCAGCGTGGCTAGTGTGCAGACATTTGTTAAACGAGCGTTTTAAACTATAATAACTATTTAAAAGAAAATAAACTAAATATTATTGGAAACGGGAGCAATATCTTTTTTAGATGGACGCAAAAATGTCTTTTCGATTTTTCGGTCATTTTCACGTGCAGATTGGCTATTGAACTACAGAGATATAAAAAATACTATTAATTATCAAGTGAAGACGTACCCTATTTAATACATATAAAACACTATGTGCCTGTTGTATCGGCGAAGTACTGAGTACACCTTCGGAATAACGTTTCTTTGCGGACTACCACCATTATAGCAAATGATTCGAAAGTTATTAATAATAAAATGAAAAAAATATATACTTGCTTTAGTGTGTTGCACAGTATCTATGGATAGAAAGAAACTAGTATTTTGGGCTGCGTCCAGTAGTTAATCGTGCAGCAAGGAAGAACGAATGTGGGCTCTCAACAAGAGAAAATCGAAAGTGGACTCGACAGGCGGGCAACGAAATGTTTGCTCTGTCCGCAGGAAGCGTAATATTTGCGCGTTTTTCAGCGGAATGTCGTTATGGGTCACGCAGTTATAACAAGCTGTTCGCAAATGAAAAAAAAAAAAAAAAGTGCCCACGCACGCTCCGTCCGTTATCGTCGCATCGTGTAGGATGCACACAGAAATTATTTCCGACTTGCTACAGTTTTGTTATTTGTATTCTATTCTAGGACTGCAAACAGTGAGCGGAAAATAGCCTGTAAGTCACTCTTATGATGAGTTCTTTCTGCGAATGTTATGCATACTTCTATTACGTCCTTTTGTTCAATCATTTTATTGTCTGTAGTTTGATTCTGTTTCATGTCACCATCACTTCCTTGGTCTATTGTTCTCTGTTGCTGTATAGGTCCTAACTATTTTATTCACTACTCTTCCATTCATATTGTTATGTTTATCTGTATCCTTTTTCATGTATTCATTATGATTTTTCTATCTTCTATTATCTTAATATATTTCTCGTCAGCTGTTCGTCTTAAAAACTCTTTTGTCTATCTTCCTTTATTTCGAGAGGGAACTGTCCAAGTCTCAATGTCATGAGGAAGTTTGTCAAGTTGGAATATGGCGGTCTTATCGAGAGGCGTACTACACAAAACAACAATGAATATCAGTAATTCTCTTTTATTGAGATAGCCCGTTTCGGTAGTTTCTACTGCCATTATCGGATCTGTATTTATATACTACTCTCAGAACATTTATAACTTAAAGAAATTAAGCGTGCTGGAATTATTAAATAAAATTAAGTATATCGCCAACATTGCCGTGTCACTACGAAACCGAAATATGTCCAACATTATAATACTACACACGACCGGTTTCGCAACAACTGTAAGTTGAATCTTCTGGTGTATTACGAAAAAGCCACTGACAATTATTACCTAGTTGTCAAAGGAATTTATGTAATACACCTGAGGATTTAACTTACACTTTTTACGAAACCGGTCGTGTGGCTGTTTAAAAGACTCCATTACACCTGTAGTGGCCTACGGTTTTTCTCTTAGTAAAGCTTTCTATTTAAAATCCACCTTTCTTACTCAACTGATGGAAAGTTCCATGAGAAAATTAATCAATATTTCAGCTGTGGATGCCCTATATTGAAAATGATATCACTGTTTCGTTAGACGTATGTGGATGCAGATTCGATGATGGCAGAATAACCTGCCGAAAACGATCACCTTAATAAGAAAAGAATTAGCGATCTTTGCTGTTGTTTCATGACTAAATATTTGTGGCAGTGAATTGCTGCCGTTCCCGGAAGTCAAGTGCGAGCTCGTTCGTAATAACGTTGTGCAACTGAAGTAGCCGAGTTTGTGAGGACAAGGAAGGCGCAAGAGTTGGCGAAACTGCGTGCTCAACGAGATTACGAGTAACATACCGGGCGGTTAAATTAAGCTTTCCCTATTTAATAAGCTATAAGACGGAAACTAATTACCGTAATAGTATCAAAGCTGGTAGCATTAACGACATGAATATGTGGAAGAGAATAACGCAGGGTCAATTCAATTCTAACACTTTTAATATGCCCATAAGGTATAACATACCAATTACATATCGGTACCATTACTAAGTGGCTCACAAAGGCGCCCATTACTGTGCAGCCGGCCGCGGTGGCCGAGGTGACTGAGGCGCTCCAGTCACGGTCAGCACGGTCACTACGGTCGGGGGTTCGAATCCCCCCTCGGGCATGGAAATTTGTGCCGTCCTAGTTCGTAAGTAGTTCATAAGTAGTTTGTAAGTTTAGGGACTGATGACCCCGTAGTTAAGTCCCATAAGCTTAACAAACATTTGAACATTCATTACTGTGCAGAACATTAGAGCTTGGACATTATTTTTGTCCGAAATATTTGCGAAAGAATCATAAAACTTCAGGAAAACGTATAATGGGCCGTGAAATATGCCAGTGCGATTCATTTACCCTCTTGAGTAGTTATCAATAAAAAATATAACCAATCAATTTTTAATTGATTGACAGCTGTAACACAAGGAACTAAATTTCATCCGTTGCTTACAACTGGTAAATAGTGCATTTGTAAATTATTCATAAAGGAGGGGATATAAGAAGGATTAGGAAGGAAAGGATTGACAGTGGCCGCGTTTGGGAATTGAAATTAAACGATAGTGACACGTGAAAATGTGAGCTGGGTCGGGAATTGATCCCGGGCTCCCGCTTCGGGCCAGCGGTCGCCTTAACCACTTTGCTACCACTGCTCGCCTCCCGTCCGTCTCAATTTCTCACTAGTCGCACGCTTACGTTTGTAGCGCCCCAAACTTCCATGCTCTCTTACACTCGCCATTACGGATTCCCGTGTGAGGTCAAACGTATGAACGCATTTACGGTGAAGTATGTGAAGCTAACGCCATCTTAGCGTGTAAATACTTATTGTATTGGTGTGGTGTCTGCTTCTTTCGGACATGTGGGAAAATACCTCCTTACCTTATAATGCTGTGGAAACCTTAGTGCCAATTTATACACAGGTCGTGTCTGTACCTTCGAATCCAAAGTAGCAAACACCATTTGTGATCCTGCAGCTAGTTTCAATAAACACACATGTAATTTGCCACACTGAGGCTAGTGAGTATCGAAGACATCTGGTCCTTCTCATCGGAGGTTCGAATTTCGGGCATAGGTGTGAATGTTGTACAGTTTGTAAGTTAGTTTAAGTAGTTTGTAAGTCCAGAGATTGGTTACAACACGCGTTTGGTCCCTTAGGATTAGAAACGTTTTACTTTATTTTTTTTTTTTTTCTGAACATCACGAATGGCCGAACTTTGACGATCCAGAAGGAAATGACTATCACATTGTGCTTCAAGAAAGGAAGTTTGTGTTGGTGGTTATTTATACCTGCACGTGTGCTGCATCCGAGTTGTTTGTGCACCACCGTTAATAAGCCCAGGTCTTTAAATATGTATAAAGATACATATGAAGATGAGCCTTCAGGGCTCGAAATGCACCGTGTCCAAATAAAACACAATTCTTGTGACTGAAGACGAGTCGTTTTGTTTTCCAGAAGTAAAACAGTCACTGAAGAATCACTGACAACAATGGATAAAATTGTCGTTTTGTTTGTTTTGGTGACGAAACTTTTGCTTAGTTTGTACACATTTGCAAAAAAGTAAAATGAAAACAATCCGCTAATTACTGTAAAGAAAAGTTACCACCGAAGGCATTGAACGTTTCATCGTATGGTTGGATTCAAATATGGCAGACAGGCGAACAAATATCGCATTACCATTGAATTCTGCGATACGATAATCAAATCATGTTGTGTTATCCACAATTTCCTGCACATTTGAATGGAGCACCTCACTTACACTTACTTTTCATCACCTTTACTTGCGACGGAAATACATTTTCACCGTGTGATTGATATTATAAAACTAATGTTCATTGTTTCAGAAGAGAACAAAGGCGTCAATGCCCAGCAGAACAGTCCGTAACTTTGTGTAATACAAAACAATGGGGATTGTAGCACGGATACCTCACGTTGTAATCCAACTGTATTACCACAGAATCGCGACGCGAAGCGATATACAGTACTGCCTCCACATTGCCGGAAAGAAAGAGCTTTAACTTCCCTGATTTTTGGACCTGCAGTGTCATAAATGTCGTTGAATGACATTGTAATGAAAGTTCCGGTTCGCTGATTACATTTTATTCAATTGCGCTACAGCTGTTTCAACATTTTGTCATTATCAAGCATCTGCATTTATAAGAATTACATTAATTAATTACAAATCAAATAATACGAAAATATACATAAAATGTTTTCTTATAATTTTCCCTTATAACTCACGCCTACGGTGTTTGGACATTATATGCTAACATCTGGAGTGAGTGTTGTATAAACTGTATTGAATTATTCACGTATTTCGCAGTTGGATACGTTTTTTCGCAGTTGGATACGTGTTTTAGCTGCCAGGTTTTATGTAGCTCTTAGCATCGAAAATGCAATTACGATATTACATAAATTAATGACTTGCAGAGTTCGTAAATGGTACTTTCAACTTATAAGTAGAATTGCAGCGTCATCGGCTGCTGTGTTTAGTACGCAAGCGTTGGTTAAGTTGCATTAAGCGTACCTGTAGTACGGCTTCCGTATGTACAGTATGGAGTTGCGTTTCCTACTAACTTCCGTTTCTGGGAAAGTGCAGAGTTATAGCATGACTCGGATACCACCTTAAATTGTATGCTTCCCTCCTGTAACTGGCTTGGTAAGTCCGTTCGAAAGGCGGAGAGAGGCAATAGCCTACCACTTCCAATAGAACACACTCTTCTAAATCGCTGTGGGACTGGCTGCTTTCTTTATCGAAACGATCTTAGAAGACTTCCTCTCATAAGACTTCCACTAAAAGAAATCCGCTGAACTTTAATTACACGATAAATCAGCCAAACCTTATGGTCGTAGATTCTACCAAATAACTAGGGGACTGAGGCGCTTCAGTCACGGTCTGCACGGTCACTACGGTCGGGGGTTCGAATCCCCCCTCGGGCATGGATATTTGTGCCGTCCTAGTTCGTAAGTAGTTCATAAGTAGTTTGTAAGATTAGGGACTGATGACCACGTAGTTAAGTCCCATAAGCTGTACAAACATTTGAACATTTTGAAATAGCTAGGATTTACAATTACGAACAACTTTGACTGGAGAGAACACACAGAAAATATTGTGGGGAAGGCGAACCAAAGGTTACGTTTCATCGGCAGAACGCTTCGAGATGCACCAGCTCCACCGAAGAGACTGCCTACATCACACTTGTGCGTCCTCTCTTGGAGTACTGTTGCCCCTTGTGGGACCCTCACCAGGTGGGACTGACGGAAGATATTGAGAAGGTTCAGAGAAGGGCAGCTCGTTTTGTTTTATCACATTACGGGGGGGAAAGCGTCACGGAAATGTTGCACGAATTGGGGTGGAAATCATTAAAAGAAAGACGTTATTCATTGCGGCGTGATCTGTTTGCGAAGACTCAATCACCGACTTTTACTTCTGAATGTGAAAATATTTTGCTAGCACCCACCTACTTAAGGAGACATGACCATCCCAATAAAATAAGAGAAATCAGTTCGAAAACGGAACGATTTAGGTGTTCTTTCTTCCCGCGCGCTATTAGAGAATGGAACGCTAGAGAAAAGTTATGAAAGTGGTTAATGAACCCTCTGCCACGCACTTGAATGTGATTTGCAGAGTATCTATGTAGATGTAGAAGTGGAAATAATTTTCGTATACAACCTAAGAACGAAATAATACCGAGTAAAGAAATTTACTACCTCGTGAATCCTGCCTGCTTATTGTCTCTTTGAAGCGTGTTGAGCCTTAATAATGGAGGTACTTTTGTAGAGATGGTTAGAAGCCACGCAGAATATGACCTGTATTCGGCTGATGCAGTAGCAGCGATCGCCCGCTCTGATTGTTAGGGTCAATTCAGGGCGCGCGCTGCCCCATTATGGCTGCCACAGCTGTCAGTCTGCTCGCCGGCTACAGCAGCAGTCAATAGCTGTGGCCAGGTCAGTGGGCAGCACGGGCAGCGACTGTGGCCAGTTACTGCCGCCTGCCCGAGCACGCGCTAGGAGCACCGTCTGCAAACGTAATCTGGCCTCTCGTATGCATTGCGGTCAGTGGAGCGATATATAATACGTGAAAATCGTGCTGAAAGACACTGGTGCTCATTTAAATTTAGTTAGGACAGTAAGTAGGAGGACAGGATAAAAACTAATGGCAACATAGCTGTGACAAAGTATGTAAAGCCTAAATGGCTTTTGGTTACAGTGACCATACAGCCAGCGCTTATTACATTGACAAAATTACAATAGAATTGAGATTCTTTCAATGTATAGCAAAATATTAATAAGTATCTTACATCATACAGCCTTAGAATGAAAGTAGAAAAATCATATGTACAAGACATAAAACAATACATATTTAACAGTACGACTGACATTTGTAATACAACAAAAGTGCAAACAGCATAGGACCAAAGAGGTGCAAAGACAAATAAAAGTCAAAATATAATATAAAATGACTTATGCAGTTTCACGCTGTGCATGTTCAAGGTAAACACACTAGCTGTAAAATTAGAGCTGTATGCCGGTGACTTTGAGGTAATCCTTCAGTAAACTGTACTTAAAGTTGTCGAAACCATGAAGGAGGACAGTAACACTTGTGGGGAGGGGGTAACCCCTCGCAACCAGCGTTCGGTAGAATACACTTTGTGCGGCCGTGTACTTGGTGCATGCCAGTATGATGTTGAGATCCGCCACTGCCGTTACATCTTTGTCGCAATGCCGAGAAGCGATGATTTTCAAACGGTGTAGGTGGGCAGGGTAACATCCATGTCCCAGTCTCATCCGAATGGTAGACGTTGCATGACGTCTACTAAGCGTCATCGATGAAAACCACGGTCGTGAGGAGACATTTGGTTGTATAGCTGCCAGGTGTCCTCCCTTAAACGCTTGAGAGAGGTGCCATTCGTGGTCGCAAGTGCGATAGGCAGCTTTTCGAATCGTCTTTCGGAAGTCTGTATATGGAATCAGCGTGGGGCAGTGTTGTCCTTCCGTAACACTTCTCTTGGCAAGGCGGTCTACTGTTTCGTTATGGGGTATACCTTGATGTCCTTTAATCCAAACTGAGTGTCTATGCCCACTGTCTGTGCATTTGTTATGGCCTCCAAGACGTCCAATATATATCTATTCGTTTGTTTGTCAAACGTCGGATGTTGTAATTTTTTCAGCACGCTTTGAGAGACCGTGAGGATCAATATAGAGGCAAATGTTCGTGTGCCGTAATAAATGACCTCCCTGATGGCCAGTAACTCTGCCGTGTAAATAGATGACGTAAAGCCTAGTCTACACGACGACACTAGGTTGCGACACTCGTTTCAGGAAATGAATTGCGTGCAACTGGTTTCGTGTATGTCTGTAGACACGGCGCCAATACGCTACACTTCAGTTTCGTTGTTTTGTGAGTGCCGTAGTCGCCGTAGAATGAAAGTTTCGGTATCTGTAAGAGTTGTGGCGGAGCTATTTTTTCTCTGTGTGAAGTCACTGCATAAGACTAAACATAAAAAAGAATTAAAAACATGTTTGGGTTTGTGACTGTATTAAAAAAGACGTCAACTCGATTGACTAGCGACCTTCCTGAAATAAATTGTAATTGTAATTGAAGACCCTAGAAGCTATTTTAATCAACTTAGAATGTCACTACAGCAGTTTACGTTTCTTTTTAACAGAGTTAGTAATGCAATAAAGAAACAAGATACTGTTATGTGTGAAGCATTGTTACCAGAACTGAAATTACAAATTGCATTACGTTTCTTCTCAAGCAGATATTCGTCTCTGCAGTAACCTGTACCGTGTTTCGAAATCCTTAATTGCCATAGTTCGTTTGTATAAGTATTCGGAATTGAATGAATTTTAGTATGCAATTCACTAATCGTCAACCCATCAATATTTAATTCACGAATAATTGCTTCAACAGCACTAACACGCCGCTGCTTTAAATCGCACAAACACCTATTTATCGCATATTTGTTCCAAAACCGAATTATTTCTTCCGTTCCCCCCATTATATTGTGTTTTGTTCTGTATTGGTTATAACCTAACCTAAAAACACGCGCAATCAGTTTCGCCAAAGTTGGAAGCTGCCGAAACTGTTTAGTCTCGCCAACGAGTTGTGCGATCGTCTGCAGCGCCTGCGCAATGGCCAGTAGCGCAGTTTCATGAAACGTAGTGTCGTCGTCTAAACTAGCCTTAAGACATATGACATGCATGCTGCTTGTCAGCGCATTCAACGGCGACGGAGTCTGAGTCTGTTTCTCTGCGTACTAACACATTAGAAGTACTACGTGGGTCATTTTTGGTCTATGGTGTAAGTGTCCATTTCCCCCTATATATTTATTGTAGGGTCACACCCTCCACTGACTTAATTATTTACGTTGCTGTACAACTCATAGCAAGCGGATTTTAGAAAAAGTCTAAGTTGTGTAGACAGTATCAATACGAATTATTGTGGAACAAAGTGCGGAGTGAGAACACACCCTCTACCTCACGTTTATTGAATCTGAAAAGGCTTTCGGCTCTGTCAATCGAAGAGTCATGTGGGATACACTTGAAAAGTATGACATTCCAAAGAAGATCATTAAAATCATCAAGGAAATGTACCAGGATGCCAAGTACTGCATAATGGAGTACTGACAGAGCCTTTCCAAGTTAATTCTGGAGTACGACAAGGCTGTGTTCTTTGGCCAACATTTCTTCCTTCGGTGTTGGATGACGAGAGTGATAAGGGGACAGCAGGGAGGTATGCAATGGGGGATGCGGGATACGCTCTAAGATCTAGATTTCGCAGACATCTGCCTAATGGCACAGCAACATCGACACATCGAAGAGAAACTAGCTAGGTTACAAGTAAAGGGAGAAGCTTTAAGCTTCAAGATAAATGTTCGCAAAACCAAAATCAGGTGATGCTGAAGGAATTAGATTAGGTAACGAAACAATGAAGGTGGTAGATGAGTTTTGTTACTTGGGTAGTAAAATAACATGTGATGGTCGCAGTACAGAGGATATAAAATGCAGAATGGCAATGGGAAGAAAAGCATTTGCGAAAAAGATAAATTTGGTAACATCGAATATTAATTTAAGTGTAAGGATGTCTTTTCTGAAGGCATTTCTGTGGAGTGTTGCCTTGAACGGGAGTGAAACATGGACGATAAGTAGTGCGGACAGGAAGAGAATAGAGGCTTTTGAAATGTGGTGCTACAGAAGAATGCTGAAGATTCGGTGGGTAGATAGTATAACTAATGAAGAGGTACTGAACAGAATTGGTGAGAAAAGGAATTTTTGGCATACCCTGACTAAAAGAAGGGATCGCTTGGTAGGACACATTCTTAGACATCGAGGAATCTAAAATTTAGCATTGGAGGAAAGTGTGTGGGTAAAAATAGCAGAGGGAGACAAAGAGACGCGTATAGTAAGCAGATTCAAGTGGATGTGGATTGTCGTTCTTATGAGGGGATGAAAAGGCTTGCTCAGGATAGAGTAGAGTGGAGAGCTGCATGAAACCAGTCTCCGGACTGAAGACCATAACAACAACACCAAACGGAACTTACTTTCTGGACGCGCTTCGTATACACAGTTTTAACTTCTGCTCTCTCTGTCCTCGCGGCGGCGTCTTCTTCCTCGATGCTTAATGCGCTGTAGTATAGTCATTTCCTAGGTCGGAGCCGAGTTCAGATGTACCCTTCCAGACGCTTGTCGGCCTAGATATAGCAGCTTGTAGAAGGCACGCTATTCCCCCGTTCCCTCCAGGAGGCGCTTCACCAGCGTATGATTGGCTGCCGGTCATCCGCTGCCTTCACACATGTTCAAATGTTTGTAAATCTATCGGACCAAACTGCGTGGCCATCAGTCCGTAGCTTACAAACTACATAAACCTAGGTAAACTAACCTAAGAACAACACACACACCCATGCCCCAGGGAGGACTCGAAACTCCACCGCGAGCAGCCGCGCGCTCCGCAACGAGACGCTTTAGACCGCTCGGCTGCTCCACCGCGGCTACATCTACATCTACATGGGATACTCTGCAAATCACATTTAAGTGCCTGGCAGAGGGTTCATCGAACCACAATTTTACTATTTATCTCTCATTCCTTTTTCGAATAGCGCGCGGAAAGAAATAACACCTGAATCTCTCTGTTCGAGCTCTGATTTCTTGTATTTTATTCTGATGATCATTTCTTCCTATGTAAGTGGGAGTCAACAATATATTTTCGCAATCGGAGGAAAATGTTGGTGATTGGAGTTTCGCAAGTAGCCTACGCCGCAGCGATAAGCGCCATTGTTGTAATGATTCCCATCCCAGACCCTGTATCATTTCCGTAACGCTGTCTCCCTGTATCGGGACAATACGAAACGAGCTGCCCTTCTTTGGACTCTTTCGATGTCCTCCGTCTAACTCACATGCCGGCTGCGGTGGCCGAGGAGACCGAGGCGCTTCAGTCACGGTCTGCACGGCCACTACGGTCGGGGGTTCGAATCCCCCCTCGGGCATGGATATTTGTGCCGTCCTAGTTCGTAAGTAGTTCATAAGTAGTTTGCAAGTTTAGGGACTGATGACCCCGTAGTTAAGTCCCATAGGCTGTACAAACATTTGAACATTTTGAAACCCACGTGATAAGGATCCCACACTGGGCTGCAATACTCCAAAAATAGACGGACAAGCGTAGTGTATGCAGTTTCTTTTGTAGTTCTGTTGCATCTTTTATGGGTTCTGCCAATAAAACTCAGTCTCTGGTTCGCCTTTCCAACGATATTATCGACGTGTTCTTTCCAATTTAAGTCTGAAGTAATAGTCATTCCTAGGTATTTTGTGGAGTTTACGGCCTTCACATTTGATTTATTTATCTTGTAAACAAAGTTTAACGGATTTCTTTTCGTACTCATGTGGACGACTTCACACTTCTCATTATTTAGAGCCAATTGCCAATTTTTACACCATACTGATATCTTATTCAGATCGTTCTGCAGTTGGTTTTGATCTTTAGATGATTTTACTAGACGGTAAATGACAGCGTCATCTGCAAACAACGTAAGAGAGCTACTTAGATTTTCCCCTAAATCGTTTATGAAAATAAGGAACAGCAGAGGACCAATAACACTACCCCGTGGAACGCCCGATATCACCTCTGTTTTAGTTGATGCCTTACCATCGTTTACTACGAACTGTGTCCTCTCTGACAAGAGATCACCTATCCAATCGCAAATTTGGGGCTATATACCATAACCACGCAATTTGATTAACAGCCGTTTGTGAGGTACGGTGTCAAAAGCTTTCTGGAAATCAAAAAATACGGAATAGATTTGAGAACCTTTGTCGACAGCAACCATCACTTCGTGTGAATGAAGAGCTAGTTGTGTTTCGCAAGAACGTTTTTTTCTAAATCCGTGTTGACCTTTGGTCAATAGATCGCTGCCTTCTTCATAATCGGTCTCGTGCATGTGGCATGTGGCGCTGACTTTACGCCACAACACTACCATTCCAAAACTTCAATCTGGATTGTGGTTTTGGGATGCGTAACTGAAATTCAAACGTTGAATTTTACAAAATTTTGTGACAACCGTTGTTATTGACAACGGTGATTTTTTTTCTCGCAAATCTGTTTCGCTGTTTCCCAACCAAATGCAATGAAATCATATATTTTATGAAAACTGGGCGTGGTCTAGTGATGCATAACACTGTTCAATAGTCTTATGTAGTTTGCGAACGAACTAGTTTGGAAGAGCGCCCCCACAGGCGAACTACGCCTGTTCGCAGATCCCCCGTCTCTTCGTTCGTCCGCTCCTTTTCCGAAGACTGACGGGGAACAGCGATAGGACGCGAGAGCGCGCAGAATCGCGTGATTCCCTTCTGCCAGTTACCGTCATTTCGAGCTGAGACGCAGCTCAGCTGTAGTTTCCACAGACATTACCCAAAAGTACGGGTAGTAGCACACGCTCGAGCAACGCCGATCTTTATATGAAAAAGCTGTCATATCAAAAGAAAGAGCTGTTTTAGTAGCGGTAGCAAAACCAAAAAGAGCGGACGAACTAAAAGGAGCGCCCTACTTCGCGGCCGAGCAGCGAACTGAAAGGAGAACTACCGGTCGCGAACTAAAATATGCGCGATCGGTCGCGAACTAAAACATCCGAACTATTGTGCCAAACGTATCTCGCTTCTTAGTTCGTTGGATTCTTTTCAGAAGATCGGCGGGCAATAGTGAGATGGCGCGCAGCAGAATTAAAAATCACGTGTTTGCCTTCTGCTGATGAGAGCCATTTCGACGTGAGCGTCTGCCTGATAGATTACATAGTTCAGTGCTACAAAATTTCTGTTTTGAAGTATTCTGCACGGTGCAATATCTGACTAATAAATTCCATAATGCCAAGATGTAGAGATAACTCTAAACTTAAACGCGAGAAATTATCCGCAAACTGTTTCTTCTGGTTTGCGTGATGCCGGCCGCGGTGGTCGAGGGGACTGAGATGCTCCAGTCACGGTCTGCACGGCCACTACGGTCGGGGGTTCGAACCCCCCCCCCCTCGGGCATGGATATTTGTTCCGTCCTTAGTCTTAGCTAGTTCATAAGTAGTTTGTAAGTTTAGGGACTGATGACCCCGTAGTCAAGTCCCATAAGCTATACAAACATTTGAAACATTTTTTGTTTGCGTGATATCGGTAGCGGCTCAAGCAGCAAACACATAAGCAGCTAGGTCAGGGATCTTCTTCCTCCACCTACATGGGCAGACCACGTAGCTTTAGCCGTCACTGCGAGCGGACGAACTAAAAGAACGAAAAAGTTCGCGGCAGAGCCGCGAACGAATGTGAGCGCCTCCGATCGTGAACTATTACGCGCAAGTCTACGTGTTCAATTACTCCTATGCAACAATTGCATTGATCCCAGATTGTTATTTTCACTCTGCAGCGGACTGTGCACTGATGTGAAACAACCTGAAACTTGTGTACCGGACCGGGATTCGAACCAGGGACCATTACCTCTTGCAGACTATCGCTTACCTGCGAAAGGCAAAGGCCAGGGCTTGGTATCCCTGTCCGGCAGACAGTTTTAATCTGGCAGGAAGTTGTAAATGTCTCTGTTCCTTAGCATTTGTCGAGCAGTGCAGTGTCCGTTGAGCAGATAAGACACCGCGGCGTCCGTGGCCGCAGTGAGGCGGTTGGATACGCGCGACGCGCTCCCCGCGCACTGATGCGTATTTCGGACACCTGCGTTTGGTAGGAGCTCTCGAGCCGTCCTACATAGCGGCCGTTCGCTGCCGGCTGCCTCATCGGCGTATCTCACTGAGAACCGCCGAGCAAACCGTGGCTGCGGCAGCTGCAATCCCGTCATCACTGGCTGGTTGGGGGTGGGGGGGGAGGGGGTATTAGCCTGCGCCTCATACCACGGCACGCGGACCAATCTCGGCACCGCCAAAGTGGCGAGGCGGCGGAAGCGCTATCGGCGCAAAGCGGTTTAGTCAGTGATGACGCTTTATATATTAAAAAAAATCGTATTTAAACACCACCGGCAAAATAACTTTCCACAGAGGCAGCCGTAATTTTCTGGCCACGCAAAACGCACACGCAGTAGCATCCGAAGCAGGTGGAAATTACGGAATGCGTATGCGTGCCCTCATCAGTATTTCACCGCCAGTAGAGCCACTTGCAAGCGGTGTAAAAAAGGGAAACACACGGCTGCGTGGACGTATTGGAATTCTGTCTCACTCTCTCTCTTTTTTTTTTTTTTTTTTTTTTTTTTTTTTTTTTTTTTTTTTTTTTTGCTTAGGCATCTTCAGCCGTACATGTTCCATTGGTTTGTGTATAGCAGTTAATAAAAAAAAGTTGAAATATTTGTTAAGCTTACGGGACTTAACTGCGGGGACATCAGTCTTCAAACTTATAAACTAACTTATACTAACGACAGCACAAATAGCCATGCCTAAGGGAGGATCAGAACCTCCAACGCAGAAGGCCTTGTGATTCGTAACGTGGCGCTCCAGACCGCTCGGCTACTGCCGCGCGGCTAGCCGTTAATCTCCGAAAGTTCTGCTTTGAAATTTCTAGGTTCATATTTCTTGTATATATTGTTCAAAACCTGCATGCATATTACTTTTGTGATTTTTCGTAAAAACTTTTTCAGATTATAAAATTTAAATAACATATAAGTTGAATAATTATATATATAAAACATGCGCATATTACAGTAGGACGTTACGTTAAAATTTAAAAATATTCCCTCAACAAATTTCGGAGATATAAGATTTCAAACATAACGCTAAACATAGCTCTAGATTAGATATAGTTCTAAGAAGAGCCAGAGAAGCGGAGGGAACCGGCCGAGTTGGCCGAGCGATCTGCGGCGTGCCAGTCACGGTCTGCACACCCGCTGCGGTCGGGGGTTTGAATCCCCCCCCCACGGACATGGATGTTTGTGCCGTCCTTAGTATAAACCAGTTCATAAGTAGATTAAATTCAAACGTAGGCTTTCGCGGCCGTTGTCACTATCAATAAAATTCTGCCGGGTGTGACACCACATCGTCATTTTATAAACTTTACCGACGTTTCGGCGGTCATCATCAGGGTCTGTGTCTGTCTCACACCCGGAAGAATTTTATTGATAGTTAATAAGTAGTTTGTAAGTTTAGGGACTGATGACCCCGTAGTTAAGTCCCGTAAGCTCTACAAAAATTTGAACATTTGATTTGAAGTGGAGGATATTATTGTAGAGGGGGGGGGGGTGAGGAAAAAAAATGTTTGTAATTGTATCGGACCAAACTGCGTGGTCATCAGTCCGTAGCTTACAAACTACTTAAACCTAGGTAAGCTATCCTAAGGACAACACACACACCCATGCCCCAGGGAGGACTCGAACCTCCACGGCGAGCAACCGCGCGCTCCGCAGCGAGACGCTTTAGACCGCTCGGCTACTCCACCGCGGTGAGGGGGAAGGAGACGAACAGGAAGAGTGATGATGACATAGATATTAACATGAACTTAATCATGGAACGAGAAAGCTTCATTGCGTTATAAACTTTTTTTGTACTTTCAGTTCTATTTCACTCGCTATAGTGTATGGTCTAATCATTTGTTTGCTTTCATAAGTAGCCATTACGATTTTATTCTTGAGAGCGCTAGCTTTATTTTGCCATCTTCACCTCCAATTGCTGCAATCGACAAACAACTTTACATATCTCCGTTTTGGCAGCCCTGATTACATAGCATCTTCAATCAGTGTTGCAGAAAGTATTTCGATATATCAAGTCAGAATATTATTGTTGTCAGTATAAATTTATGCAAAAATGTTCAAATGTTTGTATAGCTTAAGGGACTTTACTACGGGGTCACCGGTCCCTAAACTAACAAACTACTAATGAACTAACTAATACTACGGACGGCACAAATATCCATGACCGAGGGGGGATTCGAACCCCGACCGTAATATTTATGCAAACTGAACAAGAAAAGGTGTATACCACATGATCAATGTTTCCTAAACCCATATAAATTATAAGAAAACTCGTTAAAAAAATTTTACAGCATAACTATATGGTAACCTTTTCTATTACGTACAATACTGAATCAGTTAAATTGTTACCAACATAGTATAAAAATCAATTAATACTTTTTAAAGAATCCCTGAGACGGATTTACGTCTCTAATATGTCAAAGACATTATTGATAGATCTGAATCTATGGAAGACGACATACATAGATGACTTCGAATTAAAATGCGAATAATGAGAGCTAACTATAACTTGTTGCTGCCGTAAGTTTCAATAATTTTAATTTAACTGTTGTGATAACTGTTACTGACTTCCATGTCGAATGTAAGGAATGCTGTCTTTAATTTTTTTGAAGTAATTTTGTTGAAATATATATATATATATATATATATATATATATATATATATATATTATATACGATTGCGTGTATTGTGCTTAACAACAAAATACCCACAATTTTTACGCGGAGGAGAGACTCCTAGCATTTAAACGGCGCACCGTCAGCTGAGGTAAATCGTCATAGTTTACTGTATCCATCCAGAACGCGAGCGGACTTCATCAAAGCGTTCAAGAAAACAAACCGAAGATCCGCCTGATTTCTCCCTGAAAACGAAACTACGTCAGAAACCAGTGTTTGGCTGTGTGTAATTTAGATATTCGGCGGCAAGAACGGCAAAGGCAACGGCTGTGGAGCCTAGGAGGATGGCATCAGCCTCAAGCAAACATGTATAAGAAAATGTTACTGGACAAGAACATGCTGTTCGGTCAGACTCGTTTACACATCAAATGTGTAACCTGAAACCAGTGTTGGGACATTCGAAAATCACCTCGCATTAAAAAAATGTAAATTTTCGCTATATTCTTTGAGGGCACTGTATTGAAAGTGAGTTTAGAGATATGGAGTGTGTTCGAAGCAACACTTTTGATGATAATAGAAATATTGTAAAAAAGTAGACCAGAAAAAGAATTTTTTATAACTGACATGCGAACAATAAGCAAGTAACAAACCGCAAAGCTGACACACAGTGGCCCAGTATAAATTGTCTGGAAAACAGAAATATTGAATTAAAAAAAAAAAAGGCAAATCACTCATAATTTTTATGAAGAGAGATTTTGGACAAGAAACTGCAGCTGAAGTATGCGTTAACAAAAAACGAACAGTAAGACCTTCTTCTAATCCACTTAGATAGGGTGAACACGTAAGTCCCAGGAACAGTTTGAAGACTTTCCGTTTTTTCTATCACTGATAGAGAAAGATGCAAGACAAATGTACCAGTCGTTTCAGAATGCTGTTAACATGGAAGACGACATACATAGATGACTTCGAATTAAAATGCGAATAATGAGAGCTAACTATAATTTGTTGCTGCCGTAAGTTTCAATAATTTTAATTTTAATAATATTTTACGCCCTGTTGTGATAACGGTTACTGACTTCCACGTCGAATGTAAGGAATGCTGTCTTTAATTTTTATTAAGTATTTTTGTTGTTAACTACAGTGATAGAATTGTTTTATGATTCATTCCGAAGTTACAGTTTTCTTATCCCAAGGTTTTATTGTTTCAGCGATTTTTAGCTTCCGAAATATAATTTGCTCTTTATGTCAATTTTGTTTCCAATTTAGTTAACTTTTCAAGTTTTTTAGTTCGTGACTGGCATGTTATTTAGTAGTTGTTACAATGAGCCTAACATATCGTTCAGTTATGCAAAATGAGAACAAACGAATTCGAAGTCGTTTAGTTTACTGTTGCACAACAAAAGCTCAAAGGGGCAATAAAAAACGGCATAAATATTTGTAAATCTAGGCGACTTGACTGCTGCGGTTATCAGTCCTTAGGCCTGCAAGGTAAGTAGCTTAAATTAACCTAAGGACAACACACACCCATACCCGATGGACTCAAAACCTCTGACGGCGAGCAATCGCGCGCTTCCCAGCAAGGTTCCTTAAAGCGCATGGCCACTGCACCGCGGCGGAAAATGCACACATTTCTCTACGAGAAAAATTCGAACAACATTCATAAATTACGTAGATGTTCTTCGCAAAATAGACTCAGAAATAAAGACCCATCACGATTTCACAGTAAAAGGTACGCTCACCAATGCACAAGGAAATGCAGACTTGTACTACTGCTGACTACGTATGCCTTGTTTGATACAACCCGACACAAATTACTCTTCTTCGACATTTACCCTCAAATATCGCCCTTGTATCCTATGCCTTCAATTATTCAATGGATGTATTGCAATTTGTCATCCACTCTTCAACCATAGATAATAGATGGACATCATTTTTATGAATGAAACTTTCACTCTGTAACAGAGTGTGCACTCATATGAAACTTCCTGGCAGATTAAAATTTTAATTTACCAGGAGTTTCATATCAGCACACACTCCGCTGCAGAGTGAAAGTTTCATTTTGGAAACATCCCTTAGGCTGGGGCTAAGCCATGTCTCCACCATATCCTTTCTTCCGGGAGTGCTAGTCTTGCAAGTTTTGCAAGAGAACTTATGTGAAGTTTGGATAATAGGAGGCGAGGTACAGGCGGAAGTAAATTTGTGAGGCGGCATCGTGAGTCGTGTCGGGTAGCTCAGTCGATAGAGCGCTTGCCCGCGAAAGGCAAAATTCCCAGGTTCGAGTCCTGCTTCCGGCACACAATTTTAGTCATTTTCATATCACCAACAATTATACTGCGATGCCACGTGTCTGTTGGCTAAACAGTGATTGTGTCAATCTGCCCTTACGATTATACAAGGCTTTTGAGGAGAAAACATGCCATCTCACGTGTAAGTATTATTAATTTAAAATAGTGCCATTTCTTAAAACCTGCTAAGCTGTTGTCTGTATCTGACATGTTTCGCAACAGTAACGTGATTCTATGTAGCTACCACCGCTCTATAGTATCTATGGTCGAAGCAAGCACTGCAGTTCATGCCCCCCCCCCCCACACACACACACACAGCGCCGTCTAGTATACTCCCTAACGCTTTAAGACGGCATCATGTCAGTATTTTCCATATATTTCTTTGTACAGAACGAGGTGGCGCAGTGGTAACACAATGGATTCCTAATCCTGAGGACGTTCATTCAAACCAAGCTCTGGCTATCCGGAGAGCTTTTCCTTGATTTCCGTAAATTACTCCAGGCAAATGCTGGAATGGTTCCTTTCCCCATCCTTATCCAAAGAATCTCAGCGTGAGCTCTGTCTCTAATGAACACGCCATCAACGGAACGTAAAACTCTAATCTTCCTTCCTTTCTTAAATATGTTTCTATGTACGCAGACTATTAGGAGACTACATGATTTTTTTATTCTTTTACAACACCACATATAAAATGTACAGACTCTATTCAGTTTTTCTACCGTGCATTAGTCACTTCTGTTCAATGCTGTGCTCCAAATGTGTATTCTCACAAATTTCTTCCTTACGTAAAAGACATTGTTTGGTACGAGTAAACTACTTTCGTTCATGAAGGCCCTTTCTGCGAGTGGTAGTTTACTTTTTATGTTCTCCTTATCTCTTCCGTATGGGTTATTTTGCATAATCAAGTCATCTACGTCGTCAGCAACAATGCTGGTTTTACGTTTTAAATTAGTTTAATTTATGCTACTGCTTGATTCCATACCGTGCTACCGCTCTTGCACCAATCGCTTCCAAACTTATTAAGATAATGTAGTAGCGATTTCAAAATTATTTTTATTAGTTTTGACGTATTTCTACTTTCATCGACACGTTACATGAAGGATATTAGGTCTACCAACATAACTTCGTAAGTCAATGCTGCCGCGAATTTAAATGTTATTACGAAACAATCCTGCCCTTTAAGTGTGAAATCAATAGCGATGTGAGAAGCCAACATCTCTAAAGCGACTCCATGGAGCGAGCAACCTACGTGTATACCTGTAAAAATTGATCTGTCTATGTATGTATGAACGTACGTTACCCATGGATTCCGAGACGGTTAGAGTAGTTTTATGAAATCGGCAGCAAATCTTTAAATTAGCCAGGTGGGTGATCATGTGTAGTTTGTTGTCGATCGGATCCAAATATTTATTGATTTTAAGTATATAACGCAAATTAGGTATAGCTGTTTGCTCTTTGACCTTTCAATTCTACCTTAATTCCGAAAATGCTTTTATTCGTCCTACACAATAATATTCAACACGATTAATACATAGCAATATCACGGTCTAACTTGGAGATAAAAGCTTTCGCCTCTTACGGAGCAACAGTCAACCGCGGCGACACTATTAATGAAAAGAGACTAATGAGGAGGTGCTCAACAGAACTGGGGAGAAAACGAGTTTCTGCAATATTCTAAGATACGTGATATATTGCTGGGACAAATTTTGAGACATAAAGGAATCGTCAAATTAGCATTATAAGAGAGTTTGTGGGGTAAAGATCGCAGAGGGAGTCGGACGGACGAATACAGTAAGCAGATTCAAATAGATATAGGTTGCGTTCGTATTTTCAGTTGAAGGGTCTTGACAAGGGAACGGTAGCGTGGAGAGCTGCATCAAACCAGTCTGCCGACTGAACACAACAACCAATTTTGCATATATGTAATGGAAATGCTGTTGTATACTCTCATCAACATATCGTATTGTGTGGTATGGAGGTATTTAACGAATAATAAGACCCAGTCACATTAATTTCATTGTAAGAATTGATTACATGAACAGAAAGTGAGTGACATTTTGGTACACCTTGTTGTACGAACATATGTCACATTTGGTCCTAAACCACGTATATTTCTTCTTCTGGATAGTCTCTTTGTATTACCTATATGTTCTAGGTTCTTATAAAATGCACGATTAACTGAAGGGATATATGTCAACAGTGTCATTAAATCATTATATATCTGCAGCGAAATACATCTGAAAGTTGATTCAAGTTGCTGGAAATGTAAGCCCATGTCTGCGAAACCTAACGTAGTCGGCCTGTTGTCGGCATGAAAAGATATTTTGAATACAGAATTCCCATGTTATCCAGTACGTCCACACCATTTAATAACAAAAATTACCTTTTCTCCATATACATTTTCTTCTGAACAAGAGGAGGCCTTTCAGAGTTTTTGTGGCACATAGTGAATTAAAACATTTGTAATCTTGAAGTTACATATTATGAACAATGTACTTGCTGGAAATGTGTCTTACCAATTTTTGAACACACCAGTTGTATTGAGCAGCATTGTCCGTTAATGTTTTATTAATAAACAACAGATCGATTTCAGTCACATAGTGACCATCTTCAGTGTCCTTCAAACAACCATTGTGAATGCCCTGAATCGATCTGTTGTTTATTAATAAAACATTAACGGCCATTGCAGCTCAATACATCTGGTGTGTTCATCATTGTGTGGACGTTGGGCACCACCCTGGAAACGGAATCAAACCTTACCAATTTTTGCCAGTCCCAGTGTGTTAATGTTCATATTATTAAATTTGTTCCGTTTCTTCTTTATCAACGCATCAGCACTGTCAACTTCGATGTGGGTATGGCCTTCTGATAGGAATTTCTGAGTTATGGTCTTAATGTGTGCATACTTATACAGTAACCAGGAAAAAAAACAATTTATAAGATTCACATTCTCATTTTATCCATACTAGTTGTCTGTCCAAAGCACACGCTCGGATAGCCGGGTGGTGTTACGCTCCGCTTTCCAAGACGAAGACGCGTACCGGCTCGGGTTCGAATCTGCCCGACAGATTAACGAAGGTGGGTCGGAGTGCCGGCCGGTCTGGATGTGGTTTTTAGGTGGCTTTTCCCCATCCCTCTAAATCCCGCTTCAGTTACATGATTCGTAAACATTTCACAAAACTTTACACTTTCACACATACAAATGTACACGCAAACATTTTGAATGCACATTTCCTTCCTGGAGGCATGGGATGGCGACAGGAAGAGCATCCGACCACCCCGCAAATTTTAACAGTCGCCAAATCCGGATTTAACAAAGAGCCGACCCCCTGTACGTGCGGGAACGTGGCCAAAGAAGAAGAAGAACGAATTAAACTTATCTGTCCAAAGTGTGATTTCTTACACGTTACTGTCAGGTATAACACTATCTCCCTACTTTAAAATTTCTGATGCAATTTCGTTTCCGCCTCGCCCTTCTTTTGACTCATTTCACATCACACTGTGAACTGAGGAATGTGATGCATCATTCAAGGCAAAATTTAAGGCCCAAAGCTTCCACTTATAGAAACTAATACTGCAATGTGTAGAGATATATAGCATCATGTCCACATGATGTTGTATACCTCTAAGGCAAAGCGGATGTGATGTTTTTCACTGCACCTTAACTCTGGCAATATTTGATGTAGGACATAGTGTGGTATACCTCCAAATAGTAAACAAGAAATTCACACGATTGTGCCAATAATTTAGTATTGGCAGAAAATGGTCATACCTCTTACCCACAGAGAGACATCTGCCGAATTTTATGGTCGTCGGACAGAGAGTGCCGAAGTCTGGGGTAAAATACCGTTCACCATGCACCTTACGAAATCTCATGTAGACTATGATGTTTTTCTTGTTTTGAAGGTCAAGTGTGAAAAATTTATACAAATTTGGAATAAATCGATATATTTGAATAGTGTTGAGCCATGCAGTACACGAATTATTATGTAGACACTACAATTTCTCTTATTTTGAACTTCAAATGCGCAAAATTTTATCGCAATTGGATAAACGGTGTTGATGAAGAACAGTATGTCATTTCTACTGTCAATCACGATCAAGATAGCCACCAATTAAAGTTTCCTCGAGGTCGCGGGTATGTCGCTGGCGCAAAAATGGGTAAGAACCAAATTTTAAGCGGGTGGAATACAACACTGGTATGTGAAAAGGGAACCATAATTACTCCGTGAAAATAATATTTACTCTTTCAATTTTCAACTTGCCGTATACCAGAAAATGTTTTATTGGGTGCTATTTTCTACGAAATTAATTCAACACAATGAGTACGAAATAAACATGTACGAAATCGAAGGCAGAATTGTGAGAAAATGCCCACGTAATCTGTGATGAATTTTCGAACATTTGATGTTTTGGGCAAACGATCATTTACTTTGGCAAATGTTCCTAATCGACCGAATGCTATTCGGCTATTTTGGCACAATGTTCTTCTGTAATACGCGGATCTTTATATACACCTAATATACACATAATTTCTTCATATAATGGCCTGGTATAAAGAAGTAGGTGTCCAGAAATCTTCCTTCCTGGGTTAGATGGCAACGTTGTTTAAAACGTTGATCTCATTCGGTGCAGATCTTCGTGAGATTTTCGATCGTACACAACAGAACTTTGTATATTATGTGCAGAATAATTACAGTGTCTCTAGCCTCTTACCGTATTCTTTCTTTTTACAACTGTCTAAATTCATTATGTAACAGATGTCCTTTTCCACGCTGGCTAATCACGCCATATGTACCCCTGACGGTCGTTACCACCGAGCTGTGGTTTTAACATTAGCGCTTAATGTCTGCCTCTGTGGCTCAGGTGCTCTATTCCCCGCCTGCATTTTATTTGTGCACTAGGGACCAGCCTCGGCCTTGCTCGGGCAGCACTAATTACTGTAGCAGGACGACTTCTCGTGTATGAAGGTGAAGATCGTGTGACGATGTTGTACGAGATACATCTGTAGGTTGAAACGATGCGGCGAATTTGTAAACCGAAGAGATACATATATATATATATATATATATATATATATATATATATATATATATATATATATATATATATATATATGTGTCTCGGATCGCTTTTCTCAACCACGTTCATCTCTTACACCGTACTATCAAGATACAGGATTGGAGATGAACGTGGTAGAGAAAACCGTTCCGAGACAAATATATATCTTCGGTTCACAAATTCGCCGTATATATCGTTCCACTTCTCCACTTCTTTGATGTGAGTCCGCTCTTTGTTCTTCATGTGAATAAAGCAGGGGGTATCATAAAATTATTAATATGATGAAAGTTAACCTGAGGGTGTATTTATTTTTCTATTTACAAAACGTCAACTGGCGAAGTAATCTTCACAGCTTTAAAATGCAATGGGTTTGGACGCCATTACGGCTAACTCTTATTCCGTGCAGTTAATGTCGTAAATATGCAAAATTTTATTACAATCAATTCTTTTTAATCATGATAAGAGGACCTGCAATCGTGTTCTTGTTCCATTTGCTTTCAAAACGAAGTTTTTCGGTGGCGACCTTTACTTAAATTCATTCCACTGTCAACTACACGAAAGTCCATAGTGTATCTACTCCAAATCCATCATATGACGGTGATTTACATATCATTACCTGCTCTGTTACAGCTGAACCATTTTTCCAGTCGCCGAGAACGGCGAAAATTTTGAGGTTAACTTCGTCACTTTTTGTAGAGCTAGCTGCCATCAATTCATGTCAAATGATTAATGATGACAGAGTTCATTAAAACTAGTTACGTTTTGTAAATTAAAATTCAATTTGTGTGACATGGCTTAACCACAGTTTATGTGCAATATAATAAATATCATGTCAAATAATTTGTAAACATCCATACTGTTTAACAGAATATTTCTTAAGCGATTATTAATCAGTTTTATCCAACACTTAACAATGTAAGGAACAGCGCCTTGGTTAGTCCATGTGAAATTATATTTATTTCATTAATTCATCTTAAGGCCAGCATGTAGACAACGTTTTTGTTTCCTATTTGGATGAAAAGCATAGGTGTTTATTGTTTTCCGGTGCGTCCACTTGGAAGGAGCAACGTACATTGGCCACGTGAAAACATGACTGTTCCAAATTTATGCAATAGTCAACTAGTCAACGATTGGCGCTGTGATCCGTTGCTGGTAACATCGAAGCCTGGACGAAGAGGAAACTGAAGTCGTAGGACATCATCGGTATGATTGAAATCAGTACGTCTTTGCCTTGCATACCATCTTCATCATTCTTCTGTAGCACCACATTTCGAAAGCTTCTATTACATTTGTCTGAACTCCTTATTGTCCCCTTATCACTCCCATACAATACTACCCTGCAGACAGAAAGGACTTCTTAACATTTAAACTAATATTGGATGTCAACAAAGATCACATCTTCAGAAACGCTTTTCTTGCCACAGCCATTCTGCATTTCATATCTTCTTTACATTGGTCATTAAAGGTTATCTTGCTACCCAAATAAAACTCATCTACTACTTTTATTTTCTCATTACCTAATCTAATTCCTTGCACATCTCCTGATTTTCGACACTACATTCCATTACCCCTAGTTTCACTCTCGTAAGTGTTCATCTTATACGCTCTTTTCAAGACGCTGTACATTCCATTCAACTCCTCTTCCAGATCCTTTGCAGGCTCTGACAGAATTACTATGTTTTCGGCAACCAGCGAAGTTTTTATTTCTTCTCCCTGAACTTTAATATCCTCTCCAAATTTCTCCTTGCATTCCTTCACTGCTTACTCAATGTACAGATTGAAGAACACTAGGGAAATGCCACAACCCTGTCTTCCTCCTTTCCCAACCTCTGCGTCCCTCTTTCCCTTCGACTCTACTAATTCTGTCTGGTTTTCGTATAAGTTGAATATCTCTCTTCGCTCCATATATTTTACTCATGCTATCTTCATAATTTGAAAGTATGTATTCCAGATAACATTGTCAAAAGCCTTCTCCAGATCCACAAATCCTAAAAACGTTGGTTTCCCTTTCCGTAACATATCTTCTAAGACAAGTCGTACTGTGAGTATTGCCTCACGTCTTCCTACATTTATCCTAAATCCAAATTTATCTTCCCCAAAGTCGGTTTCTACCAGTTTTTCCATTCGTCTGTAAATAATTCGTGTTAATATTTTGCAACCATGGCTTATTAAAGCGATAGATCTATAATTATCACAAATCTGGTACAAACTGAAAAAAAAAGACTCTGAGATGTGAAGTAACATGGTACATAATGCTCAGAGTCTAAACTGACCAAATTTCTTTACAGTGATGATATTTAAGGAAAAACACAATAAAACACCTTCAAACCACTCTCCTGTAAAATTTAGCAAATATGGCATAGTGTCCTATACCTCGGACCCACGGATGTAATTTTTTCCTATACAAGGGTGGGATGAGATTGGCAGAGGACGGGGAAAAGTCATGACAGACGTAAAAGAGGATGAGGTGGAGCAGAAAGAAAATGTAGACAGGGAGAGGGACAGAGAATGTAGGAGAAAACGTATACATACATAAAGAAAGAAGTTAAGGATATAGATACGGCGAGAAGGAAGAGGAGGAGATGGATAGAGTGGGAGATGTACAGGGAGTTTGGTGAAGGTTGCGGACTGAGATAGGGAGGAGGGGCAGACTGACAAAGAACAAAAGCTAATACAGAGGAAAGAACACCCTTTAAAGGCTCATTATTAAAACCTGTCTAGTTATGAAACCTTAAGATGGCACAGAACCGGATCAGGTGATGAAGAAGCAAGAATAGGGGTTAACCACTTATATGATAGGGAATGCATTGGGTAATGATAGGGAATGCATTAGGTGTAATCACAACCTCACTACTGTAATCCTTACGCCTTAATTTTTGTATGGACGTTTCTGGTGTTCGACCTCTCGTCTCATTTCTACCCTGGCCTCTACATGCTGTGCCCTCCGAGACGTGGCCGGCACTGTCTGTCCACTTGAGGACAGAATGGTTTCTTGATAAATTTACATTTTAATTCACAGCAGCATTGGTGCACACCATCTTTTTCATACAGGGTTCGGCAGCGTTCATAGCGTAATTTGACTTGCGTAGTACAATGCCGTACTGCAGGAATGGGTGCCATCTCGTGCCGCATTCGTGTACTAATAAGCTGCCATTTCGAGTGTGACAGTGATATGGAGCGGTGGAGTGCACAGCATCTTGCCTTTGCTGTTAAATGTTATTCCAAGAATAACGACTCTGTTATTGCTACCCAACGTCTATTTCGGCAACATTTCAACTTGGGACGTCATGGGAAAGTTCCAGATGGACGGACCATTTTGAGGTGGGTACGTGCATTTCGAAAAATAGGTTCCGTTTGCAATAGCAAACCGGCAAGAAGTGAAAGAATTCAAAAATATGTGAAGTTATGGGACCAAACTGCAGAGGTCATCGGTCCTTAAACGTACAAACTACTTAAAGTAACTTATTCTAAGAAGGACACACACTCCCATGCCTGATGGAGCACTCGAACCTCCGAAGGCGAACGGCCTCGCGCACCGCAGGAAGACGCCTTAGAGCGCACGGCTTTGCCGCCGCGGCGTGAAAGACATTTACGGACAGCAGAAGCCGTGGAAAATGTTCGTGCTGCAGCATTGCGTAGCCCCAAAACTTCTGCTCGTCGTCATGCGCAAACTGTACATTCACATTGCACGAAGAACTCCATTTTCACTCATATAAGCTGTAGATTGTTCAGAAAATTAGGCCTCGCAATTGGGTTTCACGCGAAACATTCTGCTTAACCATACGTGATCTCTTTTGCCAAAATCCACAAATGGTGCACACCATCCTAATGTCAGATGAAGCTCATTTCGAGTTATGTGGTTCAGTGAATAAACAGAATATGCGTTACTGGAGCGATGTAAACCCGTATGAACTGCACATCAAGTCCTTGCACAGTTCTCGTGTCGCAGTGTGGTGTGAAGTTGCTTCATTTGGGATTATTGGCCCTCACTTCTTCGAGGATAACAGCGGTGTTGCTGTAAATTTCACCTGCGAACGCACCCTAAAGATGATGCAAGACTTAGTTATTCCTCAATTACGACTGGTCGATGAGGATGTGCATAAATTATGGTTTCAACAAGACGGAACGACCTCGCATACAGCCAGAATTTGCATGGATTTCTTGCGACAGACATTTCCCGGTAGAGTAATTTCCCGTTTTGGTGACATTTCTTGGCCGCCTCGCTCAGTTGACCTTTCATGTGCAGACATTTTCCTTTGGGGCGACCTGAAGCAAGAAGCGTTACGAACACGTTTTGCTACCAATCCTGAGTTGCAGGATCGCATAAGAACTGCCGTCGGCAATATCCCTGGGAATATGTTGCACCCAGTTACGGAAAGCTTCCAACGAGTTGTGCAGAGGGGCATCATTTGACAGTCAAAAGTAATCTATGCATTAGACAATGACGTACACCTTAGTAAATGACAGACCTTTAACTTTTGACATAAGAGGTAAAAAATATAATGAAGTTTGTGCCTCATGGTGTGTTTTCTAATGTTCTAATGTTTTTATAGCTTATGGGGCCATCAGTCCATAAACTTACAAAATACTTAAGAACTAGCTAATCCTAAGGATGGCACAAATATCCATTCCCCAGGGGGGGGGGGGGATTCGAACCCCTGACCGTAGTGGACGTGCAGACCGTGACTGGAGCGCTCAGTCCCCTCCACCACCGCGGCCGGCAGGTGTGTTTTCAATGTGCTATTATCAAAGCTGCCGCACCCTGTATGATCCGTTGGTACCAACAAATGGGCGGAACGCGCTAAAATTAAATAATCGTAAGGAGCATTTGTCAAGCATGATGCATTGTTTCAATCTTTATTTTTTTTTTCTCAATTCATGTTCCAACATTCATCAGACCATTCCGCTAAAGAGATCCTGTCATTCTTTCTATGGACGACATCGATATTAAGAGAGATTCTCATTCGTAACATTCTTTCTGCCAGAAATTTTATCCCACTATATGGACTTTTCCGTCATTGCTTCTTCAACTTGTATGTATTCTTGATCTTTCAGTTTCATAGTACCCCTTGCGATCCTGCAGCTTCTATGTAGCACGCATCGTACTATATGGATAGCTCCTATTTTACGAACCCTATCACCGTCTTTTTGATTTTCTTACTTTCATTATCAGCCACATTGTCAGGACTACTACCTCTCTGATGCCTTTTCCTATTGTAAAGGAAACCTGCTCGTCACAAATCAAATCCTCAGCTTTCTTTGCCATACACTCCTCTCGTCAGTATCTGTGATAAATGAACTGTTGAACTCATTGCGCGGTAATTCCCACACTGATTTGCCATTGATATCGTCGGAACTCTGTGTATAATATATCTCCAAACATCTCTTGGCACTTCGCCAATTTCATTGATTCTACTCACCAACTTGTATAGTTGTTTCGATGACACTTCAGCAATAATTTAGAAACTGTGAAGGGAAAATTGTCTGTGCCTTTTTCGATTACTATTCCTCCAGAGGTCTTTTAAATTCCGCACTACTGATTCCCCATTTCTTTTTAAATATCAAATTCGATTTGTTCTATCTCTTCAATACACATGTCTTTCCCTCACATGGAACCCGTCTATGTACTCTGGCTCCGAAATCTTTCATGAGGTTTCGACTAATTTTATCCCACCTCTCTCCAAGCGGTTTACACTTAAAAAAGTGGTTGTCGTTTAGAAACTAACCAGCCAAGATTATAACGGACATACTCTATAGTGCTTAGATTCGAGAACTAATGACCAATTCCATACATTGTGCCCGATACTGCTTTCGGGAGGGTAGTACCCAGCCTAAATAGATAGTGGAACCTGATTCTAAACAACCTCCCTCCAATATAAACATACTGTTAGAGATCATCGCCCTGAAAGATATGCAGAGAGGTTAGGACACCGTGCTTTATGCCCACGCCATAAGTACCGATGACGTTTCTGAAGTTTCTGAAGTGTGTAACGTATTCCTCTATCTCCACAATACCTGGTGCCTAGAATGACTTGCAACAGCGGGCTTCATCAGAGAATAATAGCATTAACCATTGTTCTGACGCTCACCCAAAATGAGCCTTACAACAACGACATTTCTGCAAATTACGTAGAGGAAGTTGTATTTAACTAGTTTCCAAGCATATAAAGTTGTCTCGTTAAGTCCCTCCAAATGAATCTGGTAGATACACGCGTATTTGCAGCGGTCGCAAGATCTGTAGGAATCGGAGGATTAACGTGCCACTGCCAAAGTCTTATCGATACTCCTGCAATATGGTGGTCCGTCTACGACCACCACCAGGTTTTCGCATAGCATTTTGACTTCCAGCAGCCTTCATAGTAGTGATACGACACTCTTGAACAAATAGTACGTCCGCAGTAGTGTCATTCTGTACAGCTTCGAACAATCCAATTGCTTTCCCAAGGCAGTAATCACGCAAAAATAAGTCATAACAACATATGTTGTAAAACGATGCACTAACCGTTTCTGCAAATACCTCGGCCATACACATTACTGCCGCCACTATCGTATGCAGAGAGATCGTTATGGCACGGACTTTCCTGTAGTTAATACACTACTGGCCATTAGTATTGCTATACCAAGAAGAAATGCAGTTGATAAACGATTATTCATTGGACAGATTTGTTATAATAGATCTGACATGGGATTACATTTTCACGCAGTTTGAGTGCATAGATCCTGAGAAATCAGTACCAGAAACAACCACCTCTGGCCGTAACAACGACCTTGATACGCCTGGACGTAAAACAGAGCTTGGATGGCGTGTACATGTACAGATGCAGAAGCAGGTTCAACACGATACCACGGTGACTGGCGTATTGTGACGAGCCAAAATCTGGAGAGTGTGCTGACAAGGGCAGCAGTCTAACATTTTCCGCAACCTTAAAGGCCGTAAAGGACCTGCAACATGCGTGCATTATCCTGCTGAAATATAGGGTTTCGCAGAGATCGAATGAAGGGAATAGCCACGAGTCGTAACACATCTGAAATGGAACGGCCACTGTGCCAGAGTCGATGCGAACAAGAGGTGACCGAGACATGTAACCAATGGCACCCCATACCATCACGCTGGGTGATGTGCCAGTACGGTGATGACGAACACACGCTTCCAATGTACGTTCACCGCGATACCGCCAATAACAGATGCGACCATCATGACGCTGTAAACAGAACTTGGATTCATCCGAAAAAAATGACGTTTTGACATTAGTGCACCCAGGTTCATCGTAGCGTACACCATCGCAGCCGCTCCTGTCTGTGATGCAGCGTCAATGGTAACCACAGCCATGGTCTCCGAGTTGATAGTCCATGCTGCTGCAAACGTCGTCGAACTGTTTGTGTAGATGATTTTTGTCTTGCAAACGTCCCCATATGTGGACTCAGTGATCTAGACGTGGCTGCAGGATCCGTTACAGGCATGTGGATAAGAGGCCTGTCATCTCGGCAGTTAGTGATACTGCACGGCGTTCCGTACTGCCCTCCTGAACCCACCGATTCCATATTTTGCTGTCATTGTATCGCGATCAAAGCGAGCAGCAGTGTCGCGATACGAGAAAACCGCAATCGCGATAGGCTACAATCCGACCTTTATCAAAGTCGGAAACGTGATGGTACGCATTTCTTCTTCTTCCACGAGGCATCACAACAACGTTTCACCAGGCAACGCCGGTTAACTGCTGTTTGTGTATGAGAAATCGGTTGGAAACTTTCCTCATGTCAGCACGTTGTAGGTGTCGCCACCAGCGCCATCCTTGTGTGAATGCTCTGAAAATCTAATCATTTGCATATCACAGCATCTTCTTCCTGTCGGTTAAATTTCGCGTCTGTAGCATGTCATCTTCTTGGTGTAGCAATTTTAATGGCCAGGAGTGAACGTTCTATGCTTTACAAATCGTGAATAGTCTGCAAAAATTGTCGGTTGTTACATACAAATTGGCAATAATTGTGAACAAATATATGGAAAACATGCATTACGTTTGGACATGTAAACCGGGAAAGCAATAAGATTTAAAAAAAAAAAAAAAAAAAAAAAAAAAAAAAAAAAGATAAATAAATAAAATGTTAGTTAGCCATTGAAGTCCAACGCCGATCCATCGCTGATACAAATTGCATTTCGTCGACGTGTGTATGCCTAGAAGAACTAGCGGACCCTTGCGTCATTGTCTGTATAGAAAACATATGTGAAATATACTCTACCTCCACGCCCGGAGTCATTACATCACAAAGGAATTCAGTTGTGAAGGCTCTCCTCCACAGAGCTAGTATTCAGACAAAGGTATCCACGCTTGAGGATCATAACACCCAAGCATGGTGTTCCGGAGGAATGGGTAGTAATGTCCTTAAAGTAGATGGACAGTCCATTCAAAATCAAGAACGCATGACAAAGCTCAAACTGAGACAGAGGAACAGACCGTACATGGAGGAAGACCAGTGAACTCATAAAGAAAACTGGAAGGCAAACTTCGTCGAGAGTCACCAAGATGTCAGACAGTGTCGCTCAGCCGAGTTTCAACCTCTCTTGGTGGATGCAAACTTCCGTCTCGTGACAACTGCTTGCCGTAGGTCTCCCGCCGTTATCGGGAGCGCTTAGAGTGCTATCCAAAAGTTCAAATGTTTGTAATTCTATCGGACCAAACTGCGTCCGTAGCTTACAAACTACTTAAACTAAGCTAAACCAATCTAAGGACAACACACACACTCATGCCCCAGGGAGGACTCGAACCTCCACGGCGAGCAACCGTGCGCTCCGCAGCGAAACGCTTCAGACCGCTCGGCTACTCAACCGCGGTGGAGTGCTTTTGTACCGTATTTCTAGGTTTCACATTACCACATCTTTGGTATAATGCCGTCCTCATGTGGAAGTACTCACGGAATTATTTTTATATGAGACATGAATCAGGCTCCTGGATATTTCTGAGAGAGGAAATCACCCCTTTTAACTTTAGATTAACAGTAAGAGTAGGTTACTTATTTAGAAATAATATTGTATCAGCCACCCCATGAACCACAGACATTGCCGACGAGGGTGGCTTGCGTGCTTTAACGATGCCTATAGCCGTACCATAGGTGCATCCACAATTGACGGGTATCTGTGGAGAGGCCAGTCAAACGCGTGGTTCCTGAATAGGGGCAGCAGCCTTTTCAGTAGTTACAGGCGCAACTGTCTGGATGATTGACTGAGCTGGCCTTATAACATCAGCCAGCATGGCTTTGCCATGCAGCTACTGCGAACAGCTGAAAGCAAGGGGAAACTACAGTCGTTACTTCTCCCGAGGACATGCAGCTCTAATGTATGACTATATGATGATGGCGTCTTCTTGGGTAAAATATTCCGGTGGTAAAATACTCTCCCATTCGGATCTCCGGGGTACTCAGGAGGATGTCTTCATCAAGAAAAACAAAACAGGCATTCTACTGGTCGGAGCGTGGAATGTTCTAACCCTTAATCGCGTAGGTAAGTTAGAAAATTTGAAAAGAGAAATGAATAGGTTAAAGTTAGATATGGTAGGGATTAGAGAAGTTCGGTGGCAGGATGAACAGGATTTCTGGTCTGGTGAGTACAGGGTTATAAATACAAAATCAGTTGGTGGTAACGCATGAGTAGGTCTGATAATGAATAAGAAAATAGAAATGCGGGCAAGTTACTATGAACAGCATAGTGAACGCATTATCGTTGTAAAGATCGACACGAAGCCAACACCGATCACAGTAGTGTAGGTTTATATGCCAACTAGCACGGCCTGTGATGAGGATATCGAAAAAATGTATGAGAAGATAAAAGAAATCATTCAGAAAGTTAAAGGAGACGAAAACTTGATTGTGATGGGAGACTGGAACTCGATAGTAAGAAATTGAAGAGAAGGAAATGTAGTAGGTTAATATGGACTAGGAAAAAGGAATGAAAGAGGAGATCGCTTGGTAGAATTTTGCGCAGAGCACAATTTAATGATCATCAACACTTGGTTCAAACACCATGAAAGAAGGCTGTATATGTGGAAGAGACCAGGAGACACTGGAAACTACCAGATTGACTTTATAATGGTAAGGAATAGATTTACAAACCAGGTTCTAAACTGCAAGACATATCCAGGGGCAGATATAGACCGTTGCAGTTACATTCAGGTCGTTCATATGCTCATCTGAAGGACACTGAAGATGATCACTATGTGTTTTTTTAAATAAAACATTAACGGCCAATGCTGCGAAATACATCTGTTGTGCTCTGGTTATTGGTTATGAACTGAAGATTAAAACTTAAGAGATTGCAGAAAGGTAGAAAGGTTGAAGGAACCAGACGTGGTTGAGAGTTTCAGAGGGAGCATGAGGCAAGGATTGACTGAAAGGGGGAAAGTAATACCGTAGAAGAAAAATTGGTAGCTCTGAGAGATAGGGCAGAGAAGGCAGCAGAGAACCATGTAGGAAGAAGGACATGGCCTAGTAGCAATCCCTGGATAACACAGGATATACTGAACTTAATTGATGAGAGGTGAAAATATAAAAATTCAGCAAGTGAAACGGGAAATGGAAAGTACAAACGTCTGAAGAATGACATTGACAGGTAGTGCAGACTGGCTAACCAGGAGTGTCCAGAGGACAAATGCAGAACCGTGGAAGAATGCATAACTAGGGGAAAGATAGGAAAATAAAAGAGATATTTGGAGACAAGAAAAGCAGCTGTATGAATATCAAGAACCCAGACGGAAAACCAGTACTTAACAAAGAGGGAAAAGATGAACTGTGTAAGGCATATATAGAGGGCCTATACAAAGGAAATAAACTTGAAGGTAGTATTCTAGAAGTGGAAGACGAAGTGGAGGAAGATGAGATAGGAGATATGATACTGCGAGAAGAATGACAGAGCGCTGAAGGACTTCACTCGAAACAAGGCCCATGGTGTAGATGATATTCCGTCTAAACGACTGATATCGTTAGGAGAGCCAGTCATGAAAAAATTGTATCACCTGGTATGCAAGATGCATGAGACAGGGAAAATACCTTCCGACTTCAAGAAGATTATCGTAATTCCAATCCCAAAGAAAGCAAGTGCAGACAAGTGTGAAAATTATAGAACTATCAGTTTAATAAGTCATGGGTGCAAAATACTAACACGAGTTATTTACAGAAGAATGGAAAAACTTGTGAAATCCGACCTCGGAGAAGATCAGTTTGCATTTAGGAGAAATGTAGGAATACGTGAGGCAATACTCACACTACGACTTATCATAGACGATAGGCTAAGGAAAGGGAAACCTACGTTTTAAACGTTTGTCGATTTGGAGAAATCTTTTGACTATGTCGACTGGAATACACTGTTCGAAATTCTGAAGGTAGCAGGGGTAAAATATAGGGAGCGAAGAGTTATATTCAACCTATACAAAAACCTGAAAGCTGTTATTAGAGTCGAAGGGCAAGAAAGGGACGCAGAGGTTGGTAAGAGAGTAAGACAGGGTTGTAGCCTTTCCCCAATGTTGTTCAATCTGTACATTGAACAGACAGTGAAGGAATGTAAGGTGAAATTTGGAGAGGACATTAAAGTGCAGGGAGAAGAAATAAAAACATAGCGGTTTCCCGATGACAGTAATTCAGTCAGAGACTGCGAAAGATCTGGAAGAGCAATTTAAAGGAATGGACAGTGTTTTTAAAGAAAGATATAAGATAAACATTAACAAGAATAAAACGAAGGTAATGGAATTCAATGTCAGAAACTCAGGCAATGCTGAAGGAATTAGATTAGGTAATGAGACAATAAAAATAGTTCAAAATGTTTGTATTGCTTATGGGACTTAACTACGGGGTCACCAGTCCCTAAACTTAGAAACTACTTATCAACTAGCTTATCCTAAGGACGGAACAAATATCCATGCCCGAGGGGGGATTCGAACCCCCGACCGTAGTGGCCGTGCAGACCGTGACTGAAGCGCCTCGGCCACCGCGACCGGCGTTTAAAAATATAGTAGATGAATACTATTATTTGGGTAGTAAGATAACTTCTAATGGCCGAAGTAAGGAAGATATAAAATGCAGAATGGCTATGGGAAGAAAAGCGTTTCTGAAGAAGCGAAATTTATTTACATCCAATATTAATTTAAATGTTAGGAAGTCCTTTCTGAAAGCTTTCGCATGGAGTGTAGCATTGTATGGGAGTGAAACGTGGACAATAAGGCGTTCAGATAAAAAGATGATAGAAGGATGTGAAATTTGGTGCTACAGACGAATGATGAAAATTAGATGGGTAGATCACCTAACCAATGAGGAGGTGCTTCACCGAATCGGAGAGAAAAGTAGTTTCTGGCATACCCTGACTAAGAGAAGGGATAGATTGGTTGGACACATTCTGAGACATCAAGGAATTGTCAACTTAGTATTAGAAGGAAGGATTTGGGGTAAAAGTCGTAGAGGGACGAATACATTAAGCTGTTTCAAAAGGATGTAGGTTGCCGAACGTATTCTCAGATGAAGAGGTTTGCATAGAACTGGGTAGCGTGGAGAGCTGCATCAAACCGTCTGCGGACTAAAAACCACAACAACAAACAACAACAGCAACATTGTATCAGACGCTGTTTGACAATGACAACGTTTGCCTGCGGACGCCCGCATTCAACGTCACCATGAAATGTGATACATATGCAGTACCGTAAACGTTGGCTACTTGAGCCCTGGACGCTAACTTGGCTCAAAACAGAAAAAATGTCGTTTGCTTCTCTGTACACTCTCAACACCAATATAACGACTTACTTTACTACTTCGCTGGTAGGCGAAATCACCACTAGTAGCAGTAACGGTTATGCTACCTACACATATGTTTGTAGTTTATTTCACTCTGCAAACTTTCATTTTTATAGATATCAGGAATAGCCTAAAACTGGAGGTAAGTGCATCTATTTCATATTTAGTTCATCATCAAAGCCAATTGAGGTATCTTCATGCTCTGAATAACTCATTATTTGTACAATATGTGGTTACGTACAACTGGTACAAATTTTTCATGCAAATACGGGTTACATGAGCCCATGGGAGATTGACTGTGGGAAGCAATCAAATAGAGGTGAAAGAATGGTGTGCTTCTGTTGCGAAATGTTTTAAAATAAATTGGTCCAAAGATGAAAAGAAACCTAAAGGCAGGTTTCAAGAAAGCTGCATTAGTGCCTTTAGATGAATATCAGATCATACGCCGTTTGCCAACCCAAGACAAATCCATGGTAAAAGAAGTTTTTTCTGTGATTGGGGATGCATTTCTTCAACGAATTCCAGATAAGTGGAAGTTTTTTACACCTCAATCAACTGGACAGAGTATAAGTGTGATTTCTATTCTACCAGTAATACCTGTTTGAGATCAAGAAGTGACAGTAACATCAGCCTCAACAATAGTGATGAGAAACATATAGGACATTTGTCTATGACTTGTTGCCAAACAAAAGCCGAATCAACACCATAATCGGCGCGTTTAACGAAAGGTGATCTAGAAATAGGCAAATATGTTCTGATAAAATAGAACGAGAAGGAATACCCAGGAGTCATCCTCGTTATAGAAGCAGAAGGTGTTATAGTCCTGCATGGAGCCTACACTAAAAGCCTTGAGGTGGCCCAAGAATAAGGATGTCTTGTTGTAAAAATGGTAAGGTGTGGTAATGACAGTAGTGCCCCCAAAATTAATGAAAAGAGGTTTCTTTCTTTAACTAGATTCTAAATATTGTTATATCTAGACATTCTATTGTTTGTACAATATCCGAAAAGAGTTGTTGAAAATTAATATTTGTCCTTAAAATAAACGTTTGGAAGTCATTGGATCTACAGACATTATGTTATTCATGTAACCATCAACCTACTTGGATCAAAACTGCCTTTGAATGTTAGAATCTATGGGAAATACAGTCTTTGTTCAAGTAACCCTACCGTAAAAAAATAAAAATATTTCCTACGTCAAAAACAACTGCACTTTAAAGTATCCATAATAAACTATCGTTTAATAGTATAATGTAGGTAAGTCGGTGAAAAAAATATGTTGTGCTCATTTTTAAACGTAATTTTAGAAGCTTCGGAATCTGGGCTCAAGTAGCTCGTGTTTACTGTATGTAGTTTTCTTTTTATTTCTTTTTTTCATTTTTTTTATTGAGAAGTTTTTATTACTATTCATAGCAACATGAGATGCACGACGAAGGTACTTTCCAGTAAACTTTAGCACGGTTTCGTGGCCATATCGAAAGTTGGGACATAGATGTATGCACACGGTGAAGTGAATTGCAACCAACATCGACATGATCTGACAGATCCCCATGAAACTGATGAAAAAAGAAATAAATAAAGAGTCTTGATCCTTACATCTAAATTGAAGTAGGCGACATAGTTCTCATCCTGTTCTATTGGAAGCAGGTCTTTCGCTCCTCCGTTAATGCTGCCAAAATGGTTTCAAAATGTCCTATCCCCTTTCATTTGCCCCATATGTATAATGCGTTGTATGATTGAGTGGTGAAAGGGCGCGGAGATGTACTGTACTCTTGAGGGACCTGTAAACCATCTGACACCTGCACTTTCGTGTACAGACTAATCTGCACTGATAAAAACAGTACTTGCTCTCAGGTTCTATGAATATCAAACGAAATGGGCTTTGATTGAAATCAATTGTAACAGAAGTTGGCGCATTACTTGAATGTTGATACTTTAAAGTCGTTAGTGAAAGGTCACCAACGATAGTAATGATAATAATAATTTATGCTTCTGCTAAGTAAAAGTTGATAATAAGCAGTATAGATGATGGTAATAATCGTAATTGTACTTAATTTAGTTAGTGAAAGGTCACCAACGATAGTAATGATAATAATAATTTATGCTTCTGCTAAGTAAAAGTTGATAATAAGCAGTATAGATGATGGTAATAATCGTAATTGTACTTCATTTACTAAGTGAGAGTCACCAGTAAGATAATCTTAAAAGCTTTACCATTGTTGTAGGAGCTTGGTAAATAATAATGACAATTTTTTACAAAATTAATTATTAAATGTTTATTGTTGCAAATGCAGATTGTTAATAACATATTGTATGACTCGGCTTTTGTAACTTCACAAACAAGTTTTTACGTGCATTGTGCAATGTGACTGTTGTGGTTATATACGTCTGAGACTAATTCTGCACTTCAAATACATCTCGTTAATCTAAGTGTTATGTAGTTGGCTGAAGTATACTTTAAAAAGGAAACAAAGAAATTGAAGTATGCAATAAAGCAAATTCAGATTCTGTAAATGTGTAGGTGAAATATGCATCTTGACCGCTGGTAATAAATGTTAAATATGACTTGAAAACTATGATAAAATATAGGTTCAGAAATGATTGCTTGACAAGAATTTGGAAGTACGACCATAATTACTGAAATATTTGTTTCAACTGTTAACACTGTCTTTTTTATGTGTTTCTGTGCGCAAAGATAAGTTTAAATTAATAGATATTTTGTAGGTGAATGACCATGTCGACACAAATACAAAGTAAGTTTGAAGCATAAGCGTTTTATCTAACTTAAATCCATTATCACGTAAGGTAAATATAAGTTAGACAAAGCCTTAAAATTTTTGAATTAAATTCTTACAAGTCTGTTCATTACATCTCTTCATTAAAACCATAATTGTAAAACAAAACCATCCTTAGTTTATGGGCTTTGTAGGGGGTTACTGAAATTCCTGCATTAAACCTTTGCTGACTTCAACGACAAACATGGATCACAATTTCGCAACAAGTACAATAATGAAAATATAATCTTAGTTACCTCTATTCTTCATCATACTCCAAAAACATATCAATTCAATTATGTAAAAAAGAAAATACACAAGGCAAAGAGCTAAGATCGACCAAAACTTCTCCATTACTTCTTGTATAACATTCTCACTGTTTACTCATCTGAGTCCAGACCATAACCACTAGTTCTCAAACGCGGGACAGAGAGAGCCAAAGACTGCACTCGCGGAGACAAAAACATGAGTCAGAGATATACAATCTAACATGTTTACCCATTCATACTTCCCAGGAGAAGGATGTTTTTCGATAGTGTTGATTTTCATAAATCATCGTCATGAAGATACTTTCCATTACAGTTGATTCGTGGTGGCTCCCGATTTTGATCTAGCGTGTCCTTTCTGTTCGACGTAGCCCTCTTGTGGTTTGTCTGCCATGTTCGTTCTGTTGGTGAAACTTTCGATTTAAAATACCTCAACTTATCACTACAGGTACATTCTATTTAGGTCGTATTTCTTGATGACCGGGTCACTATATAGTTCTTACGGCGATCAGTTTCACGGCGCGTGCTGTGGTTATCGTTTGCGCATGTAAGTTTCATGGCACGTTTGTATCGGGTACAGTTTCGCTTGCTTGCACCGAGAGCGCTGCTGAGGTTGTCGATGATCGGCTGTTTACCCTTGTACGCAGATAAGACTTACGCTAGCCCTGTACTGGTGGTGAGTCATATCGAATGCAGCAAGATATTAGCACTGTATAAGATAGCAATCGCGACACTCACTTACCGTGTAAAAACTGTTATCGTCTGGGATGACACAAGCGCTGCAAACGATCAGAAAGGGAGCCGACTTTTAACGTCATACACAACGCACGAATAATACGTTACTGTCCGATCCTTTTCCATGTTAATTACTTTTTTCTTGACTCGTAATATCAGACGAAAAGGACGATTCCAAAAACAAATAAATAAATAATAAAAGAAAATAAAAAAATAAAAAAACACCAGTGGAGGTAAAAGACATGGAATAGAGTAACCTACTCATGCAGAAATACGTCCTGTCTGAATATTTTACGGCTTTGTTCATTATAATAAAAATAATTTACATCAACTCACACCAACAGTTTGAAGCTATGAAGCATGGTGCTCTATAAACATGCGGATTTGACACATGTCCTCTTCGTTTAGTTCTGTGTTTAATTTTTTGGGCACCTGTTAGCAAGACTACTACTTTCGTCTTTATTATTGTTGCTTGTCGGATGCTGTACTTAGGAAAAATGTTTGTAGAACTTATGGGACTTAACTACGGGGTCATCAGTCCCTAAGCTTACAAACTACTTATGAACTAGCTAAGACTAAGGACGGCACAAATATCCATGTCCGTGGGGGGATTCGAAACCCCGACCGTAGTGACCGTGCAGACCGTGACTGGAGTGCCTCAGTCCCTTCGGCCACCGCGGCCGGCTGTACTTAGAAGTAACAGTAGAAATACGTTGGGAAGTTATATCCGAAAAAAACACAGTATGGCTGGTGTTAAAATGTTCTTCATATTTCGGATATTTAGCAGTCTCCCTTCTCACAATGTTCTACACGGTTTAGATATTTTACGAACTTTCAATTGTCTCTAAAATATGAGATTTTACAAATTTGCAGTTCATTCCTAAAAATCGTTTTCGTGTCTTTGGACATCTGTACTGCAGTAAATAGTTCTCTGTATGCTCTTTACGTGTCTCCTCTGCAATGATAAAGTTTATATATATAATTATGTAATTTTCAGGCGAACGGCAACGAAAGAATGTTAGCATTCGGATAATATTACATTCACGCAGGGTCATAAGAAACTTGAAAAATGACAAATGTGGTGTCTTTCTTTTTATTGCTGCATTTCATTGCGCTACAAGCGCTCCAGCTTCCGAAAACCATAGCGATTTTTTTAATGTCGTTAGCAGGACTTTTGAGCAGTCGCTCTTTTGCCCTACTCAGATGGTGGTCACCTTTATTATCGGAGGTCCCGCACCTTCTCTTATGGTGGATCTTCAATAATTGCACGTGGAACTCTCACACGGTGCCATCTCGCGGGATGGACCGAGCCCGTATATTCTAGCTGCCTAGTGGTCGGTCGCAGGATTTCTATTTTGCCTATTAAGTTCCTTGTGTGCTTGATTATAAAGCCTTGAATAGTGCCCATATGTAGCTAGTCATGCAACTCTCTCGTTCTGGCCCATGTAGGGGCTCGTAGAATGAGTCGGAGGCACTTGTTTTGTAGTACTTGTAACATTTTTATATTGGTGGGACATGCCGTTCCGCAAGACAAGCATCCGTGTGTCATGGCAGGGAGGATCGAGGATTTGTATAAACGGACTTTGGTCTGTGTGGCCATCTGGGTACTCTATAATTACGGAAACAGTTTATGGATTAATTTAACCATTTGTTACTTATTAAGTAAAATGTGTTGTTTAAAACTTATTATCGAGTGTCACTCCGAGGTATCGAACTCGCGGAGACCAAGGAATATTTGTATTGTTTATGTGGAGAGTATCGCGTAGATCAGATCGTCGCCTGGTGAACATTACTGCCTTGGTTTTGTCGGCATTTATCGTGATCATATTTTGATGTGCCCAACTTCCAGTAAGCGTAAGCTGACGCTGGAGTCTGATGGTGGCGGCGGTCAGACGCCGACTGCTAGCCAAGAATGCAGTGTCATCTGCGAACTGAGCAATTGTAACTTGGTGGACGGTCGGTAGGTCGTTAACATATAAGATAAACAGTGTCGGGGATAAAACAGAACCTTGTGGTATGCATCCCTGGAGTGTTAGAATAGACCGTTGGTTTTCCAGCCGTACAAAGAATCGTCTGTCTGTTAGGAAAGTGTCCACTAATTTGATCAGGTGTAGTGGGATTAATCCAAGATTATGACCATAGCGAAAACGAATATAAGCTAAGAGTAACAGGATACCGCCAACTCACAAGGGAACATTAACAACTCTGCCTCATATTTTCTTGAGAAAAAAACACATGAGCTAGATATCAACCCCAGAAGTCAATATCACGTGAAAACATGGGCCATTTTTCAGATACTATTCAGTTACGGCCTCCTCAGACTACAGCGTTTAAACATTCGTACGCTCGGGTTGTTCCTCACTCGGCCCGCTTCACTGCGGCCGCTTAATGCCCGAACGTCTAGTACTGTGAGCGGAGTCCAGTAACAGGTTTGTGTTCGCGATGTAAATGAAACCACAGGCTGTCATGCGACATCTCCAGGAGCGATATGGAATGATGACTAATCTGCAACGATTAAACGTCAAAGAATTGGAGCTCTTTAAAGTCGTCACCGGTAAACATAATCATTTGCAGTTATTAGACGTACTATCCACTCCCATGAACCACAGACATTGCCGAGGTGGGGTGGCTTGCGTGCCTCAACGATACAGATAGCCGTACCGTAGGTGCAACCACAGCGGAGGGGTATCTGTGGAGAGGCCAGACAAACGTGTGGTTCCTGAAGAGGGGCAGCAGCCTTTTCAGTAGTTACAGGGGCAACAGTCTGGATGATTGACTGAGCTGGCCTTGTAACATCAGCTAATGCGGCTTTGCCACACAGCTACTGCGAACGGCTGAAAGCAAGGGGAAACTACAGCCGTTATTTTTCCCGAGGACATGCAGCTCTACTGTATGAACATATGATGATGGCATCCTCTCGGGTAAAATATTCCGGAGGTAAAATAGTCCCCCATTCGGATCTCCGGGCGGGGACTACTCAAGAGGATGTGATCATCAGGAAAGACAATACTGGCATTCTACGGGTCGGAGCGTGGAATGTTAGATCCCTTAATCGAGTAGGAAAATTAGAAAATTTAAAAAGCGAAATGGATAGGTTGAAGTTAGATATAGTGGGGATTAGTGAAGTTCGGTGGCAGGATGAACAGGATTTCTGGTCAGGTGACTACAGGATTATAAATACAAAATCAGTTGGGGGTATCACAGGAGTAGGATTGATAATGAATAAGAAAATAGGAATGCGGGTAAACTACTATGACCAGCACAGCGATCGCATTATCATTGTCAAGATAGATACGAAGCCAACACCGACAACAGTAGTACAGGTTTATATGCCAACTAGCTCTGCCGATGATGAGGAAATCGAAGAAATATATGAGGAGCTAAAGGAAATTATTCAGACAATTAAGGGAGAGGAAAACTTAATTGTTATGGGAGACTGGAATTCGGTAGTAGGACAAGGAAGGGAAGGGAAGATAGTGGGGGAGTATGGTCTGGGCAAAAGGAATGAAAGAGGAAGCCGCCTGGTAGAATTTTGCACGGAACATAATTTAGTTATAACAAACAAGAATCACAAAAGAAGGTTGTATACGTGGAAGAGACCAGGAGACACCGGGAGATACCAGATAGATTTTATAATGGTAAGACATAGATTTCGGAACCAGGTTTTGAAGTGTAGGACATACCCAGGGGCAGACATAGACTCTGACCATAACTTGTTGGTTATGAACTGTAGGCTGAAACTGAAGAAACTACAGAAAGGTAGGAAAATAAGGAGATGGGACCTGGATAAATTGAAGGAACCTGAAGTTCTTAAGAATTTCAGAGGGAGCTTCAGGCAACAATTGACAGAAACGGGGTAAAATAAAACAGTTGAGGAGGAATGGGTAAAATTGAGAGATGAAATAGTGAAGGTGGCAGAGGACAAAATAGGTAGGAAGGAAAGACCTACAAAATATCCTTGGATATCACAGGAGATACTAAATTTAATCGATGAAAGGAGAAAATATAAAAATGCAGTAAATGAAACAGGCAAAATGGAGTACAGACGACTAAGAAATGAGATTGACAGGAAGTGCAAAATGGCTAAGCAGGAATGGCTAGAAGGCAAATGCAAGGATGTAGAAGAATGTATAAATAGGGGAAAAATAGATACAGCCTACCGGAAAATAAAAGAAACATTTGACGATAAGAAAAACAGCTCTATGAATATCAAGGACACTGATGGAAAACCAGTTCTCAGCAAAGAAGGGAAAGCTGAAAGGTGGAAAGAGTATATAGAGGGGCTCTACAAAGGAAATGAACTTCGAGACACTATTGTAGGAAGGGAAGAGGATGTAAATGATGATGAAATAGGAGATATTATACTGAGAGATGAATTTGACAGAGCACTGAAAGATCTAAGTCGAAACAAGGCCCCTGGAGTAGATGATATCCCGTCAGAGCTACTGAAGTCTCTGGGAGAACCAGCCATGACAAAATTGTTTCACATTGTGTGTAAGATGTATGAGACAGGTGAAGTACCCTCAGACTTTAAGAAAAATGTAATCATCCCCATTCCAAAGAAAGCGGGTGCAGACAGGTGTGAAAACTACAGAACCATCAGTTTAATAAGTCATGGTTGCAAAATATTAACACGAATTATATACAGAAGGATGGAAAAGCTGGTAGAAGCCGACCTCGGGGAAGATCAGTTTGGGTTCAGGAGAAATGTAGGAACACGGGAGGCAATACTCACTTTACGGCTTATCCTAGAAGATAGATTAAGAAAAGGCAAACCAACATTTCTAGCTTTTGTAGATTTGGAGAAGGCTTTTGACAATGTTGATTGGAATAAACTATTTCAAGTTCTGAAGCAAGCAGGAGTAATATATAGGAGCGTAAGGTTATTTACAACTTGTACAAAAACCAGACAGCGGTTGTCAGAGTTGAAGGGCATGAAAGGGATGCAGTGGTTGGAAAGGGAGTAAGACAGGGTTGTAGCCTTTCCCCAATGTTGTTCAATTTGTACATTGAGCAAGCTATAAAGGAAAGCAAGGAGAAATTTGGAGAAGGAATTAAAGTTCAGGGTGAAGAATTGAAAACATTGCGTTTTGCCGACGACATAGTAATTCTATCAGAGACAGCAAATGACCTGCAAGAGCAATTGAACGGAATGGATAGTGTGCTGAAAGGTGCATATAAGATGAACATTAACAAGAGTAAAACTAGGGTAATGGAGTGCAGTGTAAGAAAATCAGGTGATGCTGAAGGAATTAGGTTAGGTAACGAAACAATAAAGGAGGTAGATGAGTTTTGTTACTTGGGCAGTAAAATAACAAATGATGGTCGCAGTACAGAGGATATAAAATGCAGAATGGCAATGGGTAGAAAGGCGTTTTTGAAAAAGAGAAATTTGTTAACATCTAATATTGATTTAAGCCTAAGGAAGTCCTTTCTGAAGGCATTTGTATGGAGTGTTGCCTTGTATGGGAGTGAAACATGGACGATAAGCAGTGTGGACAGAAAGAGGATAGAGGCTTTTGTAATGTGGTGCCACAGAAGAATGCTGAAGATTAGGTGGGTGGATCGCGTAACTAATGAGGAGGTACTGAACCGAATTGGGGAGAAAAGAAATTTCTGGCATACCTTGACTAAAAGAAGGGATAGATTGGTAGGACACATTCTTAGACATCAAGGAATTGTGAATTTAGCATTGGAGGGAAGTGTGTGGGGTAAAAATCGCAGAGGGAGACCAAGAGACGCGTATAATAAGCAGATTCAAGTGGATGTGGGTTGTCGTTCTTATGAGGAGATGAAAAGGCTTGCTCAGGATAGAGTAGGGTGGAGAGCTGCATCAAACCAGTCTCTGGACTGAAGACCACAACAACAACAGACGTACTATACACGGTAAAAGAAAATACATGGGGCTTTCTTTATGATTTTCCTTATATCTTTCAACTGCGTTGCACATATCATAAACCACTGCACTGATGAAGACGTGCTGGATGTAGAAGAAAATAGCGGCTTAACGTTGGGTGCAGATTTACAAGAGGATGACGTCGACGATAACGACACTGCCATTTCACCACCGTCAGATTCGTAGAGCACTTTCATTGCTTCAACGGGGCTTGGGAGTGGAATTAAGGTCGTCAGTGATGGTAAAAGCTGCTTTGATGATTTTAAATCGTCTAATACCACTTTTCCCGTCTACGTAACAGAAAGATTTATGCAACGAGCCGTTACGTTTTGGAAAAGTGGGAAAAGGGGAATCTGTCTTTCAAGACCGCCAGGAGGAACTTTAAATGATTAAAACTGAAAAGGGTTCTGTACGTTTGGAACAAACTGTGGTACACATCGCCGAAGCTTGCAAAAGTAGATTTAATCTGTTAAGGGACGGATCTAGGCTCTTTGGCACCCGGGGCAAGATTGTCATCTAGCGCCCTCCCCCCACCCTACCCGCTTCAGCGTCGCAATGATGGAGATTTAATAATATTAAGAAAAACGGAGATTATATTGAGTTCATTTATTGAGAAACAGGAGAACATCTACTGTTTGAATGAAATAAAAATGTAAATAAAAAATAAATTTAAAAAATTGATTCTAGACATAACTTAAGAAAAATTTTTACCAATAGATGTTCAGAAACGATGCAAAATATTTAGTATTAAATAAAAAATAAAGGCAGATTTGTTCCCTTATTTTGAATCCGCTTATTTTAAAACATTCGTCTTGGATGCCATGAGAGAAGTAACCTAGTGGCGCCTTATGTGCTCTCTCAGTGTGGCGTGGTAGCGGAAAACAGGCCCAAACAAGCTTGCTATCAAGTCCCTAGTCAATAAATTCCAGCGTAATGGTAGTGTTGCGGATGAAGAACGTCCAGGGAGGCCGGCCATAACGCCGTAACACCGTGCAAAGTGTGCAGAATGCGATCTCACGTATGCGCATCTACCAGGAGACTTAGTACGGGGCTTCGTATTCCTCAAACCACTCTATGGAGAGTTCTTCGTTACAAGCTGCACAAACGTCCGTTCCATATCAAGGTCGTACATCAGCTTGAAGCGGATTACTATGCAACCAGACAAGCTGCGTGTCATGACCTGCTACAAGCAGTGGAAACTGACAATTTGACGCAAAATGTCATGTTCAGTGACGAAGCTACATTCAATCTCTGTGGAAAGTGAACAGACACAACTGGAGGATCTGGGCAGACGAACAACCAAGTGTACCGCAGGAATTCTAATGTTTAAATGTTTGTAGAGATTATGGGACTTAACAACGGGGGTCATCGTCCCAAAACTTACAATCCACTTATGAACTAGCTAAAACTAAGGACGTCACAAACATCCATGCCCGAGGGGGCATTCGAACCCACGACCATAGTGGTCGTGCAGAACGTGACTGGCGCGCCACAGTCCCCTCGGCCACCGCGGCCGGCACTGCAGGAGTTACAATGGGACACAACAAAAGTGAATGTATGGTTAGGGATAACAGGTGAACAGTGTTGTGCCCTACTTCGCAGAACAAACTGTTATTGGACCCAAATACCTAGATATGTTGGAACAGTAATTGGAGTCTCAGTTGATAACTGATGGGATTATGGAGACGTTTTTCTACAGGCTGGTGCACCACCTCATTTTGACCTCGTTGTTCGGAATTATCTGAATGAAGAATTTCCCGGCAGATGGCTTGGTCGTACCTCTCCACGGATGTAAGCACCCCGTTCTCCTGGCTTGACACCCTTAGACTTTTTTGCATGGGGGTTTATCAAGTCTAAGGTATACCAAGTGAAAATCGGCACCATTCAACCCTTTACACAGAGGATTCGAGCCGCAGCAGCTGAGGTTACATCAGAAGTGCTTGGGCAGGTTTTTCAGTCTACAGTGGAGAGCTGGGGGATGTGCCCATACATGCAACGTGGTCACATTGAAATGTACTGAAATTATGTCCTATTGTAACATAAGTTGCGGTGTTATTACATATTGGTTAATAAAATTTGTTTAAGTATGAAATGTATAGCGACTTTAGAATCGCTATGTATTAAAAACAAAACATCTGTATATACAACTAGAAATATAACAATCACAAATTGATATATTTAATACTGGTTGATGTACACATAATATTATATTCCTTCGCAATTTGCAGCCATTTAGCCTTTTTCTTTCACCATATCGTTGTCATTCACGTAAAATTTCGATATTACTGTGTATCTTCTATCATAATCTTTGAAATGAGATTCCTGTAAGTTGCAAAACCACCCTCTTCTCTAATAATGATGCCATAGTTTTCTCGGCGCGGCGCGTTAGCCGTGCGTACTGGGGCGCCGTGCTGCGAGGCGCGCGGCCGTTCGCTGTCGCGTGTTCGGGCACGAATGTTTGTGTTGTCCTTAGGTTAGTTTACCTTAGTTCACCTTAGCTTACCTTTGTTTACTAAGCGCTACGGACTAAGCAACTGAGTCCGATAGATTTACAAACATTGGAAACATTTTTGTACTCTTTTTTTCTTGCCCCATAGTTTAGATGCAGCCAGACGCTCTTCAGTCGCAACCTGTTCCTTCACACACAGATGTACGACTCTAGTAGAGTGTGATTTCTAAACTGACTCTTGCACCATGCCATGTAAACGCTCCAAACATCTGCTTCCAGAAGTGTGCCAGACACTTGCTCAAATTACTCGCAAATAACTCTCTAACTGAAACTCAGTGAAAATTCGCTCCAAGCATAGTGCTCAGATACCATTATCAGATAGAACAAAGATTCTCATGTGTATCCCTGATTCCCAGCCCGAACACTGTTTCTTTTTCTGTATTATTAAATGTAATCTATGTTTCCGAAAGCCGGTTGTGTATCGAAAATGTTGCACGCCTTAACGTCGGAATACTATGAGTACAGTCGAGGAGAGATGCAAGAAACACACTCCTAATTAAAACAATGAGCGCATCTGTTGTCTTCGAATAGAGTCATGAAATGATGACGAAAATGCCTAGTTTTTGGGACAGCGTAATTTAGGAATCTATGGATATAAATACATCAGAAAACTCAATAAATCTGCAGCTAGCGTTGAATTTGAAAAACGCTTTGGGCCCAGCACTCAATTTATATAAACCTCGTCAGCCGTCACAATCCTTCACACCTGGGAATAGCTATTGGCTTTTCGTAGAATATGAGTACGAGCCTCGAAAAACAAAGAGCGTGTGAAATGGACGCCATATATAGTCACCAAAAACAACTGTCTGTTTGGAGCCCAAGCAGCCAGCACACATAAGCGAAAAACTCACAGCACCTGACGACGAGAGCTAGATCGGGCATCTAAATATTGTACAGGAAATAGAAGAAGCAAGTCGGCGGAACACGCTAAAGCCCAGAAATTATTCATTAGATCATCCTGTTGTCTCCGTAAAGAGCGGGCAGATCTGTTCCCTTAGTACTAAACGAACATTGTTTCTGTAACTGAAGGTACAATCCGACCTCTCACTTTTATCGCGAAATTTGCTATTGTCATCTCTAAGACCGAAGGAGGAAGGAATCTTAGGGTTTAACGTCCCGTCGACTGCTTGGTCATTAGAGACGGAGCTTACGCTCGGATTTTTGAGGAAGGATGGAGGGGGAAATCGGCCGTGCCCTTTGATAGGATCCATCCCGGAATTTGCCTGGAGTGATTTAGGGAAATCACTGAAAACCTAAATCTGGATGGCCGGAGGTGGATTTGAACTACCATCCTTCCGAACACGAGTCCAGTGTAAGACCTAACGAGTCGCATAGTATAACATTTCTTTTTTTTTTTTGTAAATTAACAGGCATTATATGTTTTTAAATATTTCTTTATTTTAGTGTTATTTTAATTTTCACTATGTAGATTTCAGCCTTAGGTCATTTTCAAGTGCTATAATGTAATAAGCCAGGAGATTATAGTAAATCTCGAGCATTTTTAAGTATAATCGTGTAAATGAAGTAAGTAAATTTATATGGAATGATTAGGTGTAGTGGAAAAGGTTTTCCCTATTCTTCGTGCCCGCAGGCACGTATAGTTTTCAAAATATGAGAACTGTGTATTGGTGTTTCTACGTTAAGAGTAAGTGACTGTAATGGATGTGTGTGTAGCGTAGTGTATTCTTCGTGGTGTGGATGTTTGTTGAAGGCAGAGGCAATCAGACTACTACTCTCGAATTGCACCAAGAGAGCCACCGAGCTGAACTTTCCCATCCGATGGACGGATCACCATCAACAGCGTCACATAAGGTGAGTCCATGAGATTCTGCGGGAAGGTTTGGAATTTAAAACAGGACATTTGTGCAAAGATTGGTGATCAGTGACTTTGTACAACTACCCTCTTGTTCAATAACAATAGTACGTGTCAACCGGAACGGCCACCCATTCGAATACAGTAACCGCGTGACGGTGCTTAACTTCGGTGATGTAGTGAGTGTTCATCAAAGACTATGGTATCGTCAGGAGTGCCCCAGGGAAGTGTGATAGGACCGCTGTTATTTTCTATCTGTATAAATTATATGACAAACAGAGTGAACTGCAATTTGCGGCTGTTTGCTCTTGATGCTGGTGTGTACAGAAAGGTGTCCTCATTTAATGACTGTAATAGGATGCAGGATGAATTGTACGAAATTTCTTGGCGGTTTGGGGAATGGCAACTGGCATTAAATGAAAAATGTAAGGTGATGCAGATGAGTAGGAGAAATAATCCCGTAATGTTCGAATACAGCATTAGTAGTGTACTGATTGACAAAGTCGAGTCAATTAAATACCTAGGCGTAACACTGCGTAGCGATATGAAATGAAATGAGTAAAGAAGGACAGCCGTGGGGAAGGCGAATGGTCGACATCGATTTATTTGGAGAATTTGAAAAGGTGTGATTCGTTTGTAAAGGAGACTACGTACAAAACGCTTGTACTACCGTCTTGAGTATTGTACAAGTGTTTCGGATCCCCACGAGATCGGTTTATAGGAGAACATAGAGGCAGTTCAGAGGCGGGCGCCTAGGTATGGAACTGATAGATTCAATCAAGGTGCGAGTGTTACTTAAATGCTTCGAGAACTCCAACTGGAGTCGCTGGACGGAAGGCGACGCCGTTTTCGAGAAGCACTGTTTCAGCAATTTAGAGGGCAGGAACTTGTGGCGGACTGCAGAACGATTCTACTTCCGCCAAATTACATTTAGCGTAAAGGTCACAAAGATAAGATCAGGGAGATTAGGGTTCGTACGAATGCCAAAAATTGTGTGCGATTGGTTCGAAGGGCATTCTGGATAATGATTTGCCCACGTACAGATGCATCTAAGCTTTCATTTTCCCCTCGTTCTGTACGGGAGTGGACGAGGAAGGAACTAGTAGTGGTACTGAGTACCCTCCGCCAGGCACCTTTGCGTGGATTGCGGAGTATGTATGTAAATGTATACATTTTTTATGCATAAGATGACATCTTTAATTGATTCAGGAAATTTATGAAACGGAACTGTTTATGTATTTTTAAATGCTGTGATGCTGGAATATTCCCTAAACTAGTCGCATAATAAATAAATCTTACATGACAGCTACGTGCAAAATGCATTTTCGCAATATGTAGATGTAGATTGGCGCCATGGTCCTTTCTAAGTCTGCCAAAATGGTCTGTCCTTTTTGTGACGATGGTGGTTGGAACGGTCACGTGTAGAGCCGGCCGTGGTGGCCGAGGGGACTGAGGCGCTCCAGTCACAGTCTGCACGGCCACTACGGTCGGGGGTTCGAATCCCCCGTCGGGCATGGATATTTGTGCCGTCCTAGTTCGTAAGTAGTTCATAAGTAGTTTGTAAGTTTAGGGACTGATGACCCCGTAGTTAAGTCCCATAGACTCTACAAACATTTGAACATTACCTGTAGACCGGTTCCAGACGTCCACGCGGCCCAGAAGTCCTCCGAGGGCGTCGTATTGTAAGGAGAGCGGCGACAGATAGTACAGCTAAATCAGCACAGACAAGAGATGGTTTTTGACCAGAGAAGTGTCAACAAGAACTGTAGCCATCTGGTTACTAGCAGTGGGACCACTCTCGCTGATCTCCCACAATTCAATGCACGGCTCGACTGCTGCCGATAGAGGATCTGAACAATTCTGTTATCGCTTTATTAAAGTAAGTATGAACACTTACGACAACAGCTGTACTACTGCTGACATTGAAAGAAAGGGCTGAAGAGGCCGCTATGACTTCACTGTAAAAGCTCTGCCTTATTGTCAGGATGGCAAGCTTTAACTACACGGTAACATCTTATTGTTACAATAGCACTTTTAGAAGGATTCTCACAAACATGTGAGTTATGTGGGACATTTTTCACGTCTTGGGTTTCATGCGTAAATGAAACAGCATTTACCCAAAATACATTTGTTGAACAAATAATTCAGACATTACTCTTTCTGCAAATTAACAGGTGGCGGCTCATATTACACAGGCGGCATGTTACTCATCCAAATGAACAGCGATGGCCGACGAAGCTAGTGCTCTTCCAAACGTGCGCTGAAAGGCCGTAAATCTTGCTGAATTAACTTATGGCCATGCGATGTTCCCTCCTTCTTGTTCCAAACGAAGATCACACGTGATTTTTAAGACCACACTGCATCCTACTGTTAAATTCAATCATCCTGTTTAAGCACCTCTGTTATTCTTGATCTCACTCCCGAACACTGTTACTGGCGATCCGATTGTTCTACCGTCTGTTACTTCTGGCAGAAAGTAACTACACGGTAGACGGATTGTGACGAATTAAATGCTAACTGCCGAGTGAGATGACTGGATGATTAGCGTTCGATAACTGACTCGATGAATCTCGGCGACAAACTCCAAACGTCACCACCGAGAGCTGACCATGAGAAACTCCAGCTATTGCTGCTGCTGCTGCCAATGCTGCTAATGTTAATACTAACGATGGCAGCGTCCTCTTGGCAGTTACTTATTTGACGGCCCTGGCTCGAGGTAAACTACTTCAGGGTTAAAGATAAAGGTGAAGCAATGAATTAAAATTCGTGATGCAGCCACGAATCGAACCCAGCCCCACGCTAATTAGGCAGATGTCTTACCGCTAGACCACCGCAAAACTAGAGATTAATTCGCCTCGGGGTATTCTAAACACGTCACAAACTTTAATTCAGCTTCTGTGTTCCTATGAATTACTGCCACTGTTGCCAAGGCTCTCCATGCAGCGGAATAGCACCTCGGCAATTCCGCACTTTATACGAAGACGTTTCATATAACTGACAGCCAGTCTGGGTCAAATGTAAGAGGGGTGCACAGTTCCTCAGTTCTGTAAAAGAACTACTCTTATTCTCGAGGTACATGAACATTTGAGCATAGAGCAAGTATCAGTCTGCGTATATTAACGACACATCAGTGTACAGGAAATAGTCTTCTTTCGGCTTTTTTGTTTACCTTGTGCTTAATGCGCAAAAATGCAAAAGATGAGTTGGAAAACTGCTGTAAATTTACTGTGGAGTGTAGGAAGTAAATGTGGGGACACCAGAAATAAGCGATTCCGAAAATCATATTATTTAACTAACACAAGTTACCTTTCGCTAATACTACAGACAACTATTCTATTTAACCTTTCTGTGGATGCACCAAACTGGAGTATTCCCGTTCGACCTTAGATGGTAACTGTACAAGGAAGTAAAATGACTTCTGACACATGGATTGTATTGAGATTGTATAACCGACTGCAGGTACTGAATATCCCTACACGATTGCAACTACACTACTACTCAACACTTTCACATCAACATGGCAGGACGGAGTACTGCCACGTGCCCACCGAAAGGTTAAAACGTTATTTTAGATACCCAGCATGAAGGTTCTTAATTCTCTTGGTTGTTAAACGAGACTTCATAACAGAAAACCGATTTTAACTATTTCTATAAATACTGTACCTAGCACAACTGCAGGAGTCGCAACGATTGGAACACGTTTCCTGTAGAAAACACTATTTTGTAACCCGTCCATCATCTGTCGAAACCTCCAACAAAAATAATCCACGTCTGTGGCATCTCCTCTCAGAGCTACAAACACTAAATATGCCAAATTCCAAAATGCCTTCGCGAAGCACTCACATGGTGATCAGAAGCTTAATAAATTTTCGAACGCACGTATATTCGGACAAAGCGTTCTTCAAATATCACACACGCGTAATTCATAGGAAGTTCTATACACGATAAATAATGATTATCCTGCACATATGACAACATTAATAATGAGTCCAACTGGGCAACAGAGATCGCTTGCTGGTGGAGAGTTCAAGGTGACGTTTTTCTTACGTTGTGAACTGTTCTCTCCACTCCATGATCACGAAACGTTAAGCAAAGAAAGTAAACGATAGTCAAGTAGGCTAACCATACACTAGCCGAAAGCATTATGTGCAGGGAATATATTTGGCCAAATCACATCATCTACCAAAGCGAACTTTAGTGACAGAATGCCAGTGAAGCATACAGCCAAGGATAGTTATCTACCTGTGGATTTTCATTAGTAATAAGGAATTCTGTCTGTTTTATCTGTCTGATAACTGAGGTGACCAATTTATCAACAGTAAATTATCGTTAAATATGAACATCCTATATCCGTTATTATGCTAGATTCTCACTTAAGATTCCAAAGATAATCAGGTAAATATAGTAATGAAAACTCTACTTAATTCACCTTCACGAAGGTAATATGTTACTCTGCAGTTGGTAGCAGTAATTTTGTAGATGACTTCTGTTCAAAATCGCTCACATGATACTGAACTCATTGGAAGAGTTTGAGAATAAAGTTACTTTCGTACATGATATATATTTGCTGTAGCACCAATACAATACTGATGCTTGCAGTGAATTACCCATACAATTAGAAAGAAACAAATGATTAACGATTATAAGCACAAGAATCCGTAAACGTTTGTAAACTCTGGACTGACCTCTGGATCGATTCGTACGAGTAAATATGGGAGCCATTACCAATAGCAAAGCCGCGTGGTCTAATGCCTCTTGCTGGCAACTGAGCGGCCGTTTACGTCTGAGGTTCGAGTCCTCCTTGGACATGAGTGTGTGTGTGTGTGTTGTCCTCAGTGTCAGTTATTTAAAATAACTTAGTTTAAGGACTTTGTAAGCCTAGGGACTGATAACCGCATCTGTTAAGTCCTTTAGATTTTTAACATTTTGACACAGTTTGGAAGAAGAATATGACACCAGAACGCGTTAGTGACATGTCTCTGACACAACACAAAAATCGAATTACTTAGATGTGTGTTAACAGCCGTAATATACATTAAAATGTATATTGCCTACCATCAACTGTTTATTATAGCTTTGCCGGTTTCAATTATGAACCATTATAAGAAAAGAAAATGAAGCAAACTGATTATGTTGGTAAATAGGCTGTCACCTTATCCATGTCAATCAATAAAACATAAGTAAAATGTCACTCGACATTAGTCTTGATGATAAATGAAACAATACCAGGCTTCATTATAGTAAACCAGGGAGTATGAATCCAAAGAGTATCTAGCAATAATATTTCATATTTTTGTTAGATACTCCTTGAATTCATAGACCCAACGTTAGTATAATGAAGCCTGCCATTGGTTTATTCATCATCAAGACCTAATGTCTAGTGATATTTTACGTATGTTTTATTGATTGACACGGATAAGGTGACAAACAATGTACCAACGTAATCAATTTGTTTAATCTACTTTTATGACGACGGTACGTAACCTAAACCGGTAATGTTATAAATATCCAAACAGCTGATGGTTATAAATATACATGTTTTAAAACAATACAAAATGACAATACTTGGATACACGATATTCGGCTGGAATTGACTTTAAGTATGGTGACACTCTACAGAAATACAACAGCAGTTACACGGCTCGAAAAAAATGTAGAAAACTTCGGCAGACGATTGGGGTAGTCTAAATCCATAGTAACATTGTCGCCTAAGTGTTTATGCGGTTTAAAGAGCAAAGGGAAACAAGGAGAGAAACTATCCTTTGCAAATTAACCACCTTAGTTTTTACCTAAAGCGGTTATGATACACCACTGAAAATCTAAATCAGGATGCCAATACAGGAATCTGAATCTCACTATTCCCGACCTGTCCATCTCCCTTAACACTATGCAATCTGCAATAATTTGTTTACTCGACAGATACTGAGCTTCGTCTCTAATTATTACGTTTGTTGTAAAATGCGCGATCACTGAAATGTACAATACATGATTTTATTTGTTGTTATATAGTCCGTCAACTTTTTCGTACTTTTTGGCCATCCTCTTCTCGGAAAGTCCTACAAAACCGTCGTTGTTGCACAAATGCTGTCCATGAGGAAATTTGCTTGTGCAACATGTGTTAGACCATAGTACCGTCTTAGAATACGTTGTATTTTAATGCATGGTACGCCGCGCGGAAATGTTCGGGCGGTTTCAAAAAAATTATTTTCACTGTTGCTTTTCGGGGCTTCATGATCTCTGTAATAAGAAAACTGAGGCTAGAACTCAAGGAACATCCTAGAACAGACACGAAAGATCGTCCGCAAAGAACCGATCTAACCGAGGACAAAGAAATAAACAATCAAACAGAAAGAAAGCGATTCTAGGCCCAAGGTCAACGACTGAGATGTTGCTCCTGCTGAAGGTTCGAGCCTTCTCTCAGGCATTGTGTGTGTGTGTGTGTGTGTGTGTGTGCGTGTACATGTGTGCGTAGTCTAGGTTAAGTTAGCTAAAGTAGCTTGTAGGGACTGATGACCACAGCAGTTAAATTCCATAGATTTTTAAACGTTTGAACAATTGATTACAATGTATTTAAACTGCAGATGCTATAGTAATCGCGGTCGAGTGCGGTTCCTTAAGAACATATTATCGTTGCACATTTTTTAATAAATGTAATTTCTAATTTTATGGAATAAAAGAGCCATAGGATAAGTGTGAGTCTCTTACAAAGGACTTTCTAGTAAAACAAATTACCTTTTCTTCGGAACGAGACAGTCTTTAAATTACATTTTTTTCTTCCATTCTACTGCACCAGCAACAGGCAATAAGTCGCATTTCTTTCTCCGTAAGCTGATTATTCAAATTCAGTGAAATGAATGACTGAAGAGGTCTTTCGATTCCTCAGACAAAACTCCGACTAAGGGAGAAATATAATTCAGTCCCATTTAAGAATACTCGATTAAGAGAGGAATGTAATGAAATTACCCCTAAGGAGCTGAAATTAATTCGATTTTGAGATTAAAATGCATCATTGAGAGCGACGCGATGTAGAAGGAACTAAAGGTAGCACCATGTTAAGGAATACGTTCCAGATATCTGAAAGCTACGTGAGCGCAGTATCTACTGAAAGCTGCTATATCATACTAAATAATTCTTCATATTACAAAACATTACTTCTGTCCTAATAATTTATTGAAATTTTGTCCATGATTAATAGAAATAATGTTTCTAATATTAGAACAACTTCCTAGGAGGAAGCTGGTGACACTTCTACAAGAGTATGGAATAGGAAACCAACTGCTGCAGGCAGTTAAAGGTGTTTACGTAGACCGTAAGGCAACAGTTAGAACAGACGGAAAATTAAGTCACCACCTTTGTTCATACTAATCATGGATCATATGTTTAAATCAGTAGACTGGCAGGGCAGTCTCGCATATGCAGATGACTTAGTCGTGATAGCAGATTCGATTAAAAGGTTGCAAACTAATATTTCAGAGCTTGATGAGAGGTGTAAGGGTTGTGATATGAAGATCAGCGTCTCTAGAACAAAAGTAATGTTTGTGGGAAAGAAATTTAAACAGATAGAGTGCGAAATAGGAGAAACAAAGAACAGGTGGACAGTTTTAAGAACCTATGATGATTTTCGCACAGGAAGGGAACATTGTGAAAGAATTTGAATCAAGGTGTAGCAAAGTTAATGCAATGATTGCTCAGATAAGATCTATTCTCTTCTGCAAGAAGGAAGTCAGTAGTAAGTTAGCAGTGCACCACTCTATCTTTCGATCAACTTTGTTGTATGGCAGTGAAAGCTGTGTGGCTACTGGTTACCTTATTCACAAAGTATAGGTTACAGATATAAAAGTAGCAAGAATTATCGCAGGTACTAATATATGGGAACAATGGCAGGGGGTATTCATAATGAGGAAATCAAACTGGGAATGAACACTATACATCAAGCAGCTAGAGAGAACAGGCTGAGATGGTGGAATCATGTTACACGCATGGGAGAAGCGAGGTTACCTAAGAGACTCATGGGCTGAGCAGTAAGAGGACTCGAGGTAGACCAAACGGAAAGTACTTAAACTCGGTGAGGAATAATTTTGAACTAAAAGGTGTAACATCACACAAGGCATCAAGGCATTGGATAGTGGATCAGGGAAGAATTTTATTAGGGTGGCTTTGCTCCAGACTGAACGCTGAAAGGCATAATCAATCTACAATGATGATGATGATGATGCAAGAAACTGGGAGAGCGATAACTGCATTTACCACAGTGATAGCATACCATCACAGTACGTCTACTAAATTGTATTAAATTCAAGGTAATACGCAGTAAATTTTCCAAAGTTGTATGGAATTATTAGAAAGTACCTAATATTAAAACTGTGACTTTCAATCTCTTCTCAACATTTTGATTCGAACTAGCCAAAACAACACATTTTAAACTACATGATAAAATAAAAAATTTAAATTAATGGTCAATTGAGTACTGCTTTGGACTATATGCTTTAATTGAAAACTTTGATGGAATGTAGACAAAAGTGCGAAAAATACATTTCCTGTAAAAGTGAGTTGAAGATTTGCGTGTTTATATGTTATTGAAAAGCAATGATATTTCTCTTGTGTAATAATTCTGCCTTGGACCATACTTTTATCATACAAAATCATTACCTACAATTGAGGATATTTTTTCTGTTGGAGATATATTATCCAAATGTATATTGAGGGTTTTCCGCTATTTTTCCATCAAACTATGGTACACGCAAAGAGTAGGATGGAAATGGACTTAATGTATTGCATTAATTATTTTGTTATCCATTAAAAGTGTACATTAATAATCAATATATGCCCATGATCGTTACAGTTTATGTTCTCTTCAAGATCAGTAGCTTCGTCACTCTTTTTCGTGGCAGTAATGTTTAAAGAGGCTGAATAATATCATGATACATGATTTGGGTTTTCAAAATACAACTTGTTTGATTTAAATAATGTATAATACGAATTTGCGTGAGGAATTGTTACTATATGTCCCTCAATACACTCGAAAAACGCTTACCCATTCTTTTGTCAACATCACCTTGCACAAGCTTCTTCTCCACATGTATTAAACGCTTTACAGAAATATTCAGCACACGAAGGAGCAAATTTCTGCAGACAGGTACTTTACAATCTTAGTCAAAAAATGAATTCATCCACACATTATCTCTGTTCTTAGTTTTGGATATCTTCTATATTTCTTTACCATCATTTCTCTCCACACATCCTGAGAAAAGTACATGCTATTGACATTTATCACCACAACGTTAAAAGACACTGTATGCTGTTTTTTTTTTTTTATCTTGTGTGTCACTGACACATTACAATAGTTTGAGCAACATCGATCTACAGCCTTATTCGTTTCTTGTTTCAATAACTTTTCCCACTCCTCCTTCTCTTCTTGTTCCAGACGGCTCCAACTGAATGCAACTGGTGGACGACACTGTGGTTGGCCATAATTGAAGATGGTCATTTAAACGTTAGAAACGGTTAGCAAAAAATTAATATTTGCATTCTATATTGACTTTTGTACGAATTAATCATTAAGATCGCTGTTGTTCTATGATGTTCTCCAGAATAATGAAAAAATATCGCTGCCTGTGACAGATCTCCACCAAAAATCTGCTTGGATGAGCAAAAATATTTTTAGGAGCGGTTATACTAAGATTTTGTTCCAGAGACGAAAAAGAAAACTGAAAGAAAATTGTTTCCCATCAAACGATGGCTTACACTCATATACCACCCCCATGAACCACAGACATTGCCGAGGTGGGGTGGCTTGCGTGCCTCAACGATGCAGATAGCCGTACCGTAGGTGCAACCACAACGGAGGGGTATCTGTGGAGAGGCCAGACAAACGTGTGGTTCCTGAAGAGGGGCAGCAGCCTTTTCAGTAGTTATAGGGGCAACAGTCTGGATGATTGACTGAGCTGGCCTTGTAACATCAGCTAATGTGGCTTTGCCACACGGTTACTGCGAACGGCTGAAAGCAAGGGGAAACTACAGCCGTTACTTTTCCCGAGGACATGCAGCTCTACTGTATGAAAATATGATGATGGCATCCTCTCGGGTAAAATATTCCGAAGGTAAAATAGTCCCCCATTCGGATCTCCGGGCGGGGACTACTCAGGAGGATGTGATCATCAGGAAAGACATTACTGGCATTCTACGGGTCGGAGCGTGGAATGTTAGATCCCTTAATCGAGTAGGAAAATTAGAAAATTTAAAAAGGGAAATGGATAGGTTGAAGTTAGATATAGTGGGGATTAGTGAAGTTCTGTGGCAGGATGAACAGGATTTCTGGTCAGGTGAGTACAGAATTATAAATACAAAATCAGTTGGGGGTATCACAGGAGTAGGATTGATAATGAATAAGAAAACAGGAATGCGGGTAAACTACTATGAACAGCACAGTGATCGCATTATCATTGTCAAGATAGATACGAAGCCAACACCGACAACAGTAGTACAGGTTTATATGCCAACTAGCTCTGCCGATGATGAGGATATAGAAGAAATATATGAGGAGCTAAAGGAAATTATTCAGACCGTTAAGGGAGAGGAAAACTTAATTGTGATGGGAGACTGGAATTCGGTAGTAGGAAAAGGAAGAGAAGGAAAAATAGTAGGTGAATATGGACTGGGCAGAAGGAATGAAAGAGGAAGTCGCCTGGTAGAATTTTGCACGGAACATAATTTAATCATAACAAACACGTGGTTTAAGAATCACAAAAGAAGGTTGTATACTTGGAAGAGACCAGGAGACACTGGAAGGTATCAGATAGATTTTATAATGGTAAAATATAGATTCCGGAATCAGGTTATAAACGGCAAGACATACCCAGGGGCAGATATAGACTCTGACCATAACTTGTTAGTCATGAACTGTAGGCTGAAACTGAAAAAAACTGCAGAAAGGTAGGAAAATAAGGAGATGGGACCTAGATAAATTGAAGGAACGTGAAGTTCTGGTGAATTTCAGAGGGAGATTTAGGCAACAATTGACAGAAACAGGGGGAAATAAAACAGTAGAAGAGGAATGGGTAGCATTGAGAGATGAAATAGTGAAGGCAGCAGAGGACAAAATAGGTAGAAAGGCAAGACCTGCAAAAAATCCTTGGATAACACAGGAGATACTAAATTTAATTGATGAAAGGAGAAAATATAAAAATGCAGTAAATGAAACAGGCAAAATGGAGTACAGACGACTAAGAAATGAGATTGATAGGAAGTGCAAAATGGCTAAGCAGGAGTGGCTAGAAGCCAAATGCAAATCTGTAGAAGAATGTATAAGAAGGGGAAAAGTAGATACCGCCTACAGGAAAATCAAAGAGACATTTGGGGACAAGAAAAGCAATTCTATGAATATCAAGGACTCAGATGGGAAACCAGTTCTCAGCTAAGAAGGGAAAGCTGAAAGGTGGAAAGAGTACATAGAGCAGCTCTACAAAGGAAATGAACTTAGAGACGATGTTGCAGGAAGGGAAGATGAAGTAGATCAAGATGAAATAGGAGATACTATACTCAGAGATGAATTTGACAGAGCCTTGAAAGACCTAGGCCGGAACAAGGCCCCAGGAGTAGAAGACATACCCTCAGAGCTACTAAAGTCTATGGGAGAGCCAGCCATGACAAGACTATTTGAACTGGTGTGTAGGATATATGAGACAGGCGAAATGCCCTCAGACTTTAAGAAAAATGTAATAATCCCCATTCCAAAGAAATCAGGTGCAGACAGGTGTGAAAATTACAGAACCATCAGTTTGATAAGTCATGGTTGCAAAATTTTAACACGAATTATCTACAGGAGAATGGAAAAGCTGGTAGAAGCTGACCTAGGGGAAGATCAGTTTGGATTCAGGAGGAACGTAGGAACCCGGGAGGCAATACTCACGTTATGTGTTATCTTAGAAGATAGATTAAGGAAAGGCAAATCTACATTTTTAGCCTTTGTAGATTTGGAGAAAGCGTTTGACAATGTTGACTGGAATACACTCTTTCAAATTCTGAAGTCAGCAGGGGTACAATACAGGGAAAGGAGAGTTATCTACAACCTCTACAAAAGCCAGACCGCAGTTATTAGACTCGAAGGGCATGAAAGGGAAGCATCAGTTGGGAAGGGAGTAAGACAGGGTTGTAGCCTTTCTCCGATGTTATTCAATTTGTACATTGAGCAGGCGATGAAGGAAAGCAAGGAAAATTTTGGAATAGGGATTAAAGTTCAGGGGGAAGAAATAAAAACATTGCGTTTTGCTGATGACATTGTAATTCTGTCAGAGACAGCGAACGACCTGGAAGAGCAGTTGAATGGAATGGACAGTGTGTTGAAGAGAGCGTACAAAATGAACATTAACAAGAGCAAAACAAAAATAATGGAATGCGGTCTTAGAAAATCAGGCGATGCTGAAGGAATTAGATTAGGTAACGAAACAATGAAGGTGGTAGATGAGTTTTGTTACTTAGGTAGTAAAATAACATGCGATGGTCGCAGTACAGAGGATATAAAATGCAGAATGGCAATGGGAAGAAAGGCATTTTTGAAAAAGAGAAATTTGCTAACATCGAATATTAATTTAAGTGTAAGGAAGTCTTTTCTGAAGGCATTTGTGTGGAGTGTTGCCTTGTATTGGGAGTGAGACATGGACGATAAACAGTGCGGACAGGAAGAGAATAGAGGCTTTCGAAATGTGGTGCTACAGAAGAATGCTGAAGATTAGGTGGGTAGATCGCATAACTAATGAAGAGGTACTGAACAGAATTGGTGAGAAAAGGAATTTTTGTCATACCCTAACTAAAAGAAGGGATCGCTTGGTAGGACACATTCTTAGACATCGAGGAATCGTAAATTTAGCATTTGAGGGAAGTGTGTGGGGTAAAAATCGCAGAGGGAGGCCAAGAGACGCGTATAGTAAGCAGATTCAAGTGGATATGGGTTGCCGTTCTTATGAGGAGATGAAAAGGCTTGCTCAGGGTAGAGTAGGGTGGAGAGATGCATCAAACCAGTCTCCGGACTGAAGACCATAACAACAACAACACACTCATATGAGGCAAATACGGTGTTGGAGTGAACTTAAGTGGTAACTTATTAATAGGCAGCTGGAAAAACAGTTTCAACTTTAAAAACACGTGTCACTTATGTGCTACAAAGCAAAACAGAACAACATTTCCAAGGGTAAAGTTCCCTAGCTAAAACGTAGCTAAGGGCGAATTCATTGTGGCGTATGAGCCGCATCTATTATGGAACAGCATCAGCCTCGTCTGTACATGTCTGTACATGAGTAATTGTTTGTGAGCTTTTTTTATTTACGAAATAATGAAGCTCTGACCAGCCAGTGCAGTTTCTGAACATTCATTTCCCGCGCTTCGCAGGATTCATAGCCACTGTAATAACTCCCCATGGACAAAAATGGCCCTTATTTTTAACAGTAGTTACTATAGGAAAAAAGCTGTAGAATGATGAGACTAAGGAATTTTTCCATCTCCAAATAACTAAAGAATTAATCAGAAACCAAAGAACAGCTGCAGTAGCATTCAAGTAAATCAATGACAAAGAGACGAAGTACTAATTTTTTATTTATTACACAGGTCGACAAATGTTGACTTTTTGCCTGGGGTTTGCATGAAAATATGAAGTTCTGATTAAATTGACCCTGCTGATCACAAATCTGCAGCCTGTTTCTCTGTAGCACGTCAGGTTTTTGCACCACCACTATCATCATCATATTCACCATTGTCTAACTCTGCGCCCAATGAAATTGGAAAGCAATTACGAGACAATGAAACGAAATGGAACAGTAAAGTGGTTAAAAACGAATTGGAAGAAAGGCGTATGATTATAAGAAGCAAATCTTATGAACCCTTCATATCCTTCCTCTTGTGTGTCACTTCTCCTTCACGTGTGATGCACCAACAGTATTCAGCCATCATGTTTATTCCCCAACGACCTTGATAACGATGTTCCATAGTTTTAAGTTCCTCTGATGTGTCAGCCAAATGTGACATTAGAAAATGTAGTTCTAGAGAGACCTTGCATCGTAACTGTTTAAAGGACTGTAGCATGTCTTCCACTATTTTCTTGTAATCAGGCTGCTTATTCTGGTCAAGGAAACGATGCACAACATTTTTTAAACTTCTCCAAGCTTGAAGTTCTATTTCCATCATAGAACTGCCAAAGTGATCATCAGACATCAACTTCCTTATATCAGACCCAACAAATAACCCTTCTTTGAACTTTGCAGCCGACAGATTTGGGAATTGCCTACACAGGTATTGGAAAAAGTTTCCTGTTTTGTCCAGTGCTTTTAACATATTGCTTCATGAGTCCTAATTTGATGTGCAGTGGAGGCAATAAAACATGATCTGGATTAACCAAATGTTCATTCACTATGTTCTTTGATCCCACTGGCAGATTTTGCCTCTTAGGCCACTCTCTCCTACTCCAAAGATCATGATAAGCTCTACTGTCCCATTCACACATATAGCAAGGCATCTCAGTGTACCCTGCTTGCTGACCGAGAAGAATGCCAATCACTTTAAAGTCACCACACACAAGCCACTGGTGTTCTTCGTACTTCACATTTTGTAGAAGTATTTTCATGGTATTGTATGTCTCTTTTAAATGTACTGAATACGCAATTGGAATTGATCCTAGGTCATTCCAATATGTAGCAATACTGCTTTCAAACTCCACTTTGAATAATCTATAAACAATCTCCATTCCTTGCTCTCAGACTTCTGAGCTCCCATTTTCATCACTAATCCGGCGATGTCTTTGCAGAACACCATTAAACCATCTTCAACAAAAAATTCCCTGAAATCTTTATCACGATTTCTGTACAATGAATATGAGACGTGATCCCAGTAGTTGTGCTGCATATTTTGAGAGTCCTAAGTCTTTCACCAAATTGTCAAGCTCTATTTGAGTAAGAAGTTTTGAGCTACTATCGGTACCACACTCAGAATAGTCGGACTCACTGCTTTCTTGACTTACATCTAGTTCAGATAATTCAAGAGAATCCACTGATGTTGGTGGAGAGGGGATTGGTAGCCCTGGGCCATGAGGAACAGGTCTAATTGCCGAATCTAAGTTTGGATACGATATGTTTTTTTCTGTTGTATCCCGTTACATTCGTCATACAGAATTAACAGTCATCAACATGATTCTTCTTTTCACGCCATAACATAGGAATTACGAAGTTCAAGCACTTGATTTTACCTTCACTCCATTTCCTTAACTGCTCCACACATGTATGGCACACAAAGTGTGGAGCAAATGACTTGTCCCGATCGCCGAGCTTCATACCGAAAAATTTGACTTCTGCACAAATTTTGTTATTTGTCGACGTCTTGCACGTATCACATAATTTCCACAGATATAACAAAATGTATCTGGGCTATTCACACACTGCCTTCCTGACATTTTTAACACACCTTCAGTGAAACACCACCACTCACAAGAAAGCGCGAAAGCACCTTCTTGTAGCTGTAGCACCCACTCACTGATTTCTGTGGCGATAATGGAACGTCAGCTCCAAGTTCATTAGCCCCCTCTGTCTTTCCTTCACACAAAAAATGCAACGTTGCCACATTTCTGTAGTTGGGGACACAGCATAGCATAGATTTCGCAGCCAATGGTAGGGTTGGAGGAGGGTTAGCTGTGCGGAAAAAACTGAGGGTGATGGAAAAAACTGATATGATTTTCATATTCAGGGGTGCAAATTTAGTAAAGAACACCACTTACTTTCCAAACCCCAGAATGCATGTCGACCTGTGTTATGGTTTAGAAAAATCATTCAGGAAAGCCGTCTTTTTACTGACGTGCTTCGTAACCTCAGTGGCTTTGGTAGACTTACTTGCAATTGAACTATAAAGGTGTGAAACTAGTTCAATGTGTTTCAGAAATTCTCTTGGAAAAGGCTGTCCTTTCTGTACTACACGTTTAAATGTCACCGCACACACACTGTCGTTATTTAGCCTGAGAAAATAAAATCTGAAATTTTGTAATTTCAGTTAGTTAATAAAATGAATACATGAACATGTATGTTAACGTGCCCGCAAATATGCATGTCACTCAACATCTCCTGTCTCTGCTTCACCACCGCTAAATTATATTAGTACTTTGGCTTTCGTAAAAAAAAAAAAAAAAAAAAAAAAAAAAAAAAAAAAAAAAAAAAAAAAAAATAATAATAATAAAAAAATAAAAAAAAAATAATAAAAAAATAAAAAAAAATAAAAATAAAATTAAATAAAAAAAAAGTATAGAGGTGATTAAGAAATATCATCTCTGGAGATTCACAATTTAATAAAATTGATTTCGTTCTAACTCAGTGGGTATCTTCTGGTCCTCCTACAGCAGGAAAAGTTATTCCAGTCTCTTCCCCTATAGGTCGTGTTTCTGTAAACAATTTCTGTTTAGCAGAAGCAATAATAATGATGCATTAACTAATGTACAAGCAAGATTATGGTCCACTTAACATTATTATAATCACTTTAGTAGTAGATTTTTACTTACTGAAGTTTAACTTTTGGGGGAGAGTAATCTCCAAAAGTACTAAATGAACATTCATGGGGGTATCACAGATAAATAGAGAATATCCTGGGGTAACATAACAGGCTTCATTTCATCAAAATCAGATCATGAAAGTAAAAGATATCGTAATTTGAAGTTTTAGGTGTATTTCATGCTTAGGAAGAATGGCGTAATGCAGCAAAGATCTAATAGATAGCGCTGCGGATGCTCGTGTGACGTTTGGGATTATTACTCTTTGAAAACACTACTTGCTCTTTGACTTTTCAAATTTACCATCTTTCTGAAAATTGATTTCTTGGTTGCTATGTTCTACGAAATATGATTCAACGCAATGAATATAAAACTGATACAATCAATTTATTTACATACTGATATGTAACGTATACGTACAACTGCAATGGAGGCTTAAGTCTCACGCTTGGAGAAACAGTAGCGCATCTAACGGAATGAGAGCCAACAGTGGATAATTATTTTCAGTGATATTTCTACTTAATTAAGGAAATAATTATTGTCTTTCTGCTTTTCGTACCTCAGTCCATTGTCCAGAGATATGAATGACCATGAAATAAATGTTTTAAATGGCGAATAGAACTGATTTATGATGTCAGCTACATCTACATGGTATTCATGAAGATATGCCTATTTCTAACACGTTTCGCAAACGTATTAAAAAAACTACTGACACATTTTTATGCGGTTTTCGCAGGAAACTTGAGCTAGGATTGGGGCAATATACTGGCATGATTTCATCCAAATCAGATCACAGATAGAAGATACATCGCAATCTTAAGGTTTTCAGTAACTATCATCCATTAGAAATACCTGAATTAAACTACTTCACGGTTTTTTTATGGAGTGACTTCGTTTCATAAAAGTGGCATCAAGAAATTGCTTTAGATGTAGGTTATGCTTGAAGTATGGATTGCGAAGTACAGCATACAGCAAACGAGCGATAGAAGTGCTGTAGTGAACCAAAGAAGTAATAAACACCGCTGCTGCATAATAAGTATGTGGTAGTGCAACAAGGAAGCGAACGTCTGTGAGAGAATTAAGCAATCTTATGTCTACGAATGCCATAGTGTTATTGATTTCTCTTTGTGTATTAAATACGTAACGACATTTCTTTGCTTATTTTGGCACGTTTCTCCCTTTGAAAAAAAAAAAAAAAAAAAAAAAAAAAAAAATTATGAAGATACATGACTTTTACTTACATTTGACATCTTTATGAAGAAACAACGTTTTGACAATGACTTTTCGTTACATTTGACATCTTGGCTAGGACAACTGAGTTTGTTGACAAAGAGATCCAACAAGGATTCTATTTTTACTGATTGAGGTCCGGAACCCTAAAAAGCCGTATACGCACAGGCCCTCCTCCAACCGTTGCGATGAATGGGCATATAAGCTAGTAAAATATAGCTGTGTAGTAATATTTTACTAATTGTGCTCTTTTACAATAATTTGGTAGCAATGAATCTTTTGCATAAAGTTCTTGCATAATTACAGTGGCAATCAGTAATTATTACGAACTTTCCCACCTCTCAACGAAGAATATTACTACACTTCGTAACCCTATATCTCAAAAATACTTTGCATAACTCCAGTAAATACTCTCATTATGTTAATCATTGTTTATAATGTCAATCGCAGTTGCGGAGAAGTATTCTGTTATTTTTATCGTTAATAGTTACAGGTAGCTCATTTCGGACATTACATCTATTTTCAAACCACCCTGTAAGCCGTTAACAACAAACGTACAAATCCATACTAAAAATGAATCTCATTAGGGTATTCCCTGTATACCCATGCATTAGGTCTGACAAAAGAATTTTTTCCACAAATGCTAATTACATAAATTCAAATACAATTGTGAATGTTGATTACAAGTTGATTTCAACTATGTCTGTTTTTGAGTCATTTTTTCCACTTCTCAGGCTGCAATAATTTCTACGTGGCTTGTCCCTCTATGGTTGATGCTATATTTTAAGCCTTTTCACTCACTAAAATGATAATTAACAGAAATTAAAAGATCAACTGTTGCAGTACATGTAACCAATTTATGACCTGGTCGACCACAGCTAAATTAAAAAAAAAAAAAAATAATAATAAATAAAAAAAAAATAAAAAAAATAAAAAAAAAAGGTGAATTGGCTGCAGATCTCAGGGATGTGGTAAATGGAGTACATACTTGCCAGCTTAAAAGTTGCTCCTCCAACTACTGGTTCACATTCCTAAATCATCTTTGCTTTCTGAAAAATAAACATGTGAAAATTAACATTTCTGTTGGTGAAAAAAAAGGCAATATTTATTTTTATAAACATTTCAAGTGAAATATTTAATTATCATTCAGAGAAACAAATATAAAAGATATTTCAATTACACTTACTTCTCATTTACTCATTCTGCCTATATCATTCTCAGAAAAATAACAGATCGAATTATCAATGCGAGTTAACTACTGAAAGGATAACGAGAGAGAAAGAGCCAATCTGCTTGCGAAGCTGAATGATGAAAACAAATGAGTTTGAGATTTTTACAGAGACTTACACAGTGGTCGCTGTTATAATTTAATTAAATATTCTTTTCAGTTGTAAAAATCAATTAATAGAGCCATTGTTTTATCATCTTACTCAATTTTTTATCTCGAACGATATTATTCCTTCCGTCCAAATTGCTATGGCACGTAATACTATAGGACTTAACCATTAACGGCTATTTAATTTTTGCCGATTCGGATGTCCGGGTTTAAATGATGCAAGACATCTACCTTTATATGCCATATATATTACAAATATATTTCCCATATCCGTGTAGATGTTCATTAAAGTATTATGTAAACATTTAAAGTAAATCAGTTACAAACAATGTGATGTATTTGGTAACAATTATTACCCTTTCTGCAGTATGCATATATTTATACACTATGTCTATTAAAATAATGTATGCCCTCTGTCGGTCCGAGTGGTTATGTGATGAAACAGTGTTTAGGTCCGAATATACAGTTGATGTTAATCTAAATATTGCAGGAGTAGGGTTAGGGTGGATGTTTCAGTATTTTTCGCTGACAGAGGAACAAAAGGTTCTTTAGTGCGTAGTTGAGGCATGCAGAATGTTCCATAAAATGTCGTATCCATTGACTACGATCTCTTCGTGAAAGTGAATAAACCACTGAAAGAGATCCGGCATCAACAGAGATAACAGTATCTACGCCAGAGGACGATGAATACGGGCATCAGTAGCAATAAATGTGCATATGCTTACGGCTTCCGGAGATTGGCCAAATGGTTATAAATAATGACGCGCTTATACTGAAAGTTTGTAATTGTATGTACCATTGTCAATGAAGTCATTTCAGAAAAAAATAGAACATATCATTAGTTTTTACTCAGCACTTTCATTTTGTAGATTCTTATCCTTGCCTCCGCTCAAATCAATAAATGTGTATGTTTAACCTCTTTGTAAAGCGTTACTTTGCAACTGGTTCCATGGTTACTCATCAGGTGGCCCTTTCGTGGTATGACGAGTAGCATTTAAGCACGCTCGCAGCCAGTGTTTGGTACGTCAGCTGAGACGTTGATGCGCTGAGGGACCCTCGCTCGGATTACCAACGTGTAGCTGCCAGCCGTGGTCTGCTCTCAGGTTTTGGATGGCTGGTGTTTACCTCACTAACAGCAAGGTGTCGCGTTACCCGTCTGTGCTGTGAACGGTCGATTGCTAGGATTAGATTATGGTGTGTTACGTCCTGCCTAGGACGAATGACGTGGCAACATACATCTTACGTGACTGTATCCTAATACACGAATAATGTTACCCCGCGGTCGCTCGCGTATATTGTTGTCACGCGATAACTCCCTTGTTAGATTTTTCCCAACAAAGAGATCTTGCACCTTTCCATCTCTTTGTGCCAGAAAAAGACACGTTTTTATAATAAATCATTTTTTTGTTATTACCAAAGCAATATAAAGTAGTATAAACATGGTATGGAACATGTCATTTGACGAATTTGTGAATGTTTTCAAGAAGAGCTATAATACAGACGCACTGAAACGATAGACGATATGTTAGAACCATTCCGCGGAAGTTTCTAATTCAGGCAGTATATAGCAAAGAAGCCTGCAAAATATCGCATCAAGGTACATGCGCTTTGTGATGCTTTGTGATGCCGGAACCTTTTATACACTACATATGGAAGTACATGCAGGCAAACAACCTACTGGGTCATATCAAGTAGCAAATGATGCAGAGAATGTGGTGTTACGATTGATTAGACCGATTGACAAAAAAGGCAGAAACGTGACGATGATCAATTATTTCACATCTATACCACTGGGTAACAAATTGTATGCCAACCATAGATTCACATTAGTAGAAACTCTACGGAAAAATAAAAGAGAAATTCCACCGGAATTTCTTGACGTAAAATGTAGAAACTAAACAGCAGCATTTAGAGACAAACCAAGCAACAACTGCTTCGTCTCAAAACATATACAGTAAAAGAACGTTCTAATGTTATCCACCATGCACAGCGACGATTCTGTAGACGCTGACAGTGGCGAAGCGAACAAACTTGAAGAAATTACACACTCCACAATTTCAAGAAAGGAGGTGTAGATGTTGTCGATCGTTCGAAATCAGAATATTGTGTTTCAAGAAGAAGCCGCTGGCTCCTTACACTGTTGTTCAGTTTTATATACTTCCATATCCGACGGATAATGTCATGTAGTCTGTATCCGTAGGTTAGGTGTTATTTATTACTATAGTTTACGCATGTTCTCATGGACGGCAGCACATAGCAGGAATTATGTAGAAGTTTCGGTGGATACTCTATGGATATACAACGTTTGGTACCGATGTGAGTGTCTGACATCTGAAGGTTTGGGTGTAAGTGCCACACAGCAATTATACAAACCTTAGAACGACTTTATGAATCACGATGAGTTCATTTTACAATATTTTTCATCTTCACGGTACTTTACATAATTAATTGGAGAATTCATTGGATGAAGCTATAACATTTGCTATGTTTTATCTTAGGAGCAATATCGTTGTTGCCATGGCTGTACATGCTAGATGTCGTAACTAAACCGAAATATTCGGTACTCTTGGAACTGTATATTTGGCCTTAATACGTACAAAACAGTATTCGTACTATTAGTTCTTATCGTATCTGACAGCAGTCAGTAAGTTTGCAATTTGTTAACGGCTAGGATTTTTGTTGTTGTTCTACAACTTGGGCTATTTCTGTATATATATCTGAAAATCTGCAATGGGAAGGCCACAACAGAGACAGTTTTGATGCAGCTCTCCACCCTACTCTATACTGAGCAAGCCTCTTCATCTCATAAGAATGGCAACTCACATCCGTATGAATCAGCTTACTGGTCTCCCTCTGCGCTTTTTGCTCCACACACTTCCCTCCAGAACTAAATTCACTATTTCTTAACGTCTCCTAACGTGTCCTATTAATCGTTCTTTTCTCTTGGTCAATATATAGCAGGAATTTCTTTTCTCGCCAATTCTGTTCGTTAAATCTCTATTAAATATGCTATCTACACACCTAATCTTCAGGAGTCTTCTGTAGCACCACAGTCTAAAAGCCTCTTTCTGTCTGAACTGTTTACCGTCCATGTTTCACTGAAATACAATGCAACGCACCCTGTAAAAGACTTTACAACACTTAATATTTCACGTCAGCAAATTTCTCTTTTTCAAAAACCTTTTCTTCTCATTGCGATTCTACTTTTATATCCTCTGTAATACGACCATCGATGGTCAAGTAACAACCTCATCTACTATCTTAATTGTATCGAAACATCTAATTCCTTCGGAAACGTCTTGTTTTCTTAGTCTACAATCCATTACACTTGCTTTTCTCTTGTTAATGATAATCTTATACACTTCTTTCAACACACAGTCCATCCCGTTCATCTGCTCTTGCAGGACCTTAGCTGTCTCTGGTAGAATTAGAGTACCATCAGCAAAATGCAATGTTTTTATTTCTCCATCCTGAACTTTAATTCCTTCTCCAAATTTCTCCTTGCTTTTCTTCACAGCTTGCTATATGTACAAACTGAATAACATTGGAGACAGGCTACAACCATATCTTACTTTCTTCTCAACCACTGCCTTCGACTCTAATAACTTCTTTCTGGTTCTTTATAAGGTGTAACTAACCATCCGTTAGCTACATTCTACCCCTGAAGAATTTAAAATTTGAAAGTGTGTATTTCAAACAACATTGTTAAAAGATTTCTCCAAATCTGATAAACCAAGAAATGTATGTTTGCCTTTTCTTACTCTATCTTCCAAGATATGTCTTAAGGTGAGTTTTTACCTCCCAAATTTCACATTTGCCTAACTTCAAACTGAACTTCCCCGAGGTCAGCTTCTACCAGATTTTCCATTTTTCTGCAATTATTTAGTGTTGAACTTTTGCAACCATGACTTAATAAACTGATTGTTCTGTAATTTTCACATCTATGTGAGCCTACTTTCTTTGGTAAGGATATTATGAAATTTTTAACGATATTTCGCGAAGGGTAATAGTTTTGTCATATCTGCCTCTCCTACGGAGTTCAGTAGCTTTGACGCAATGTGCATGGACCTTGTTTCGAATTGGATCATTCACTGCTACATCAAATTCTCTCAGTATAGTATCTCCTATTTCACCTAGATCAACTTGTTCTTCCCTTCCCACAGCAATGTTTCGCAGTTCATTTCCTTTGTAGTCAACCTCTAAATATTCTTTCCACATGTCAGCTTTCCCATCTTTGCTTAAAATTGGTCTCAGTTCTTTATATTCATACAGCTGCTTTTATTTGCGACAGACATTTATTTTTCTGTAGGCAGTATTTATCTAAAACCTGGTTAAACATTCTTTTAAAGATTTGCATTTTCTCTCTAAGTACTCATGCTTAGCCATTTTCCCCTTCCTTTGGTCACCTGTACTCCGTTTTGCCTGATTCTTAATTTTCTATATCTTCTCCTTTCATCAATTAAATTAGTGTTTCTCGTGATACCCAAAATTTTTGTAGCTCTTGTGTTTCTATAAAGGAAAAAGGAAGGAAGATTAGTGTTTAACGCCCCATCGACAGCGTGGCCATTAAAGGGGGAGCTTACGCTCGGGTTGTGTGGGTAATGATGGGGAAGGAAATCGGCCGTGCCATTTGAAAGGAACCATCCCGGCATTTGCTTGGTGTGATTTAGGGAAATCACAGAAAACCTAAATCTGGACGGCCGGTGATTTTGAACCACTGTCCTCCCGAATGCGAGTCCAGTGTGTTACCACTGCACCACCTCGCTCGGTCATGTTTATATATATTTGGTACTCTCTCATGAATATGGATTCATCTCCTAATGTGTTGCATCCCCCAGTTAGTGTCTAAAGCTCCCTCTGAATGATTAACTACATGTTTCTTCGATTTATCCAGGTCTCATTTCCTTATTTCCTAACTTTCTGTAATCTGTTCGATTCAGTGTACAGTTTATAACGAAAAAAGTATGGTCGAGTTCCACAATATGTGCTACTTGGTTTGTCTTACAGTTTAAAACCTGGGTGCCAAAATCTTTGCTTACCATTATACGACGGTTGGAACTTAATTAGTGGCAACTATTTTTTTTTACTGTCCTTCAAAGTAGTCAACAGCGTTGTATAGAACCCGTTGCCAGCGATGTGGATGGCATAGTATACTGTTTGCAGAGCCTCTTATGTTGATGGTGCGAATGGAGCGGTCTACTGTCTGTCGAATCTCTAGAACAGTTCTGAAGCGATTGCCACGAAGTGGTTCCTTCATCATCGGAATCAAATCAAAGTCACAATGGCAGTATGTCTATGGCGGATGGTACAGTACTTCCCATTCCCATCGGCGGAACAGAGCAGCCACAGCTTGCCCTGTATGCGCCCTTGCATTGTCGTACAAAATGATGGGAACAGTAATACTGTGCATTGACGGTCTGCCGTAGAGGGACGTAAAGCGTTAAGATAACAACTTCACAGTCGTACACAAGAATCACTGTACCTTTCATCATACTGCAGCTCTGACGCACTTTCGACTTTCGAGGCAACCTACAATGACGCGCCACGTCACGCAGAGTAGGTCGCGATCGCGTAGCTCTCTGGCTGGCCGATGCGAGGCGGTGGGCTATGCCCAATCAGCCAGCCAGTCCAAACGGCTCACCTCTTTGGCACTTACAGCATGATCCGCCATCTACAAGAATTATAGAGAACTTTTAGCGTTTCTGTAACAATCGTAGCGTCGCAGACTACAAAAAATCGCGAACGAATGGTAGGAATCAATTCGTAATGCTGGATTGAACCGCATAATCTATTCCAGAAAAAGAATCATGTTCAGCTCTACTTCGTCGTCTGTGAATGTATACAGTGATTGTGTATGTAGGCCTATCCCGTTATCAAGCGCCCAGAAGTCGTTGTTTACATGGATGCATGATAATCGAAATGCAGTTATCTTTCCGGAACACGTCTATACGGGCATCTGGTGAGAGTGTAACTATATTGTAAATTGTACTCGTAACGGGTAAACGGCGTTTTTCTGCTTTAATTCCGGAAACTAGCGCATATTGCTGCTAGCGCGATCCATATAGCGCATATAACCAGCTGAGTACAGGAACACTCAGCTGCTGTAACAACAAGCAACCGAAGAGATGGCAGGATAATGAGTGAGGTATTAAAACTATTGAACATTTAAACAATAACAGCAGCATTTATAGATGTATTACTACCACGCTGCTCTGCGCAGCGCTTAAAAGTACGCGAGATAAAAAGAACACCCCAAGTGCCGCTCTTCACAATGAACCAGTAGTTCTTCAAATTACACATATATTTAACTTTACTGTATTTTCCTTTCCATATTTTTTCAGAATGATTTATAGTATCGTGATTTAAATAATGATAAAAGTAGGCAAACAACCGAAAAATTAGACTGGGGCAAAAAAAAAAAAAAAAAAAAAAAAAAAAAAAAAAAAAAAAAAAAACAGGTTCCTTTCATCGGCGACGGTGAGAACGATTCTAGAGTGGAGGATACAGGTGATGATTCTCAGGTATTGGATCCTAAGACTGAAAATATTAACAAATTTTTATTGAGATGAAGTTCAACAACTGTAAGATATTTGAGGAAATGCATACTGTAAACCACCAGCTGGTTATTATTTTTCCAAACTTCTACCTGTTTCGGTTAAAAACCATCTTCACGGAAGATAACTAGACAGACTGATTAAACAGGTGCATTATATGCCTCCCTATGCATACTGGCAAGTATGTCACACAATGAAAATAAATAAGGCGCCACTAGGCATCAAGTCTTGGTTAAAACCATAAAAGCAATGTCAAGGACTACTACCTAGACCTTGGGGAGGCATATAATGCAACTGTTTAATCAGTCTGTCTAGTTCTCTTCCGTGAAGATGGTTTATAACCGAAACCGGTAGAAGTTTGGAAAAATAATAAACAGCTGATGGTTTCTGAAAATATTATGGTTATGTTTCACAAGTGCGAAAGGAAGTCAACGTTTGGTTCAGAGTTTACTCAACCCAGACGATCTGTGACTTGGTTACATGTTCCTGAAGTTTTATAGTCAGTTTCATGAATAGTGAGCCGCCCTTAACGTTAGACAAGATTTTGGCTTCTCGTGATGTTAAACTAGACGAGAAGCGAGTTGAAATGTTTAAGAAGCACTCTGTTCATCACGCGAATGCCTTTACAAGCAATCTTGATTCGTTGAAACAGCAGGCTAGCATGACGGACAAGAAGTTTTTTTGACATTATTGAGGGTTTGATGTCCAGGAAGCTAACAATTACCAAGGAATGAAAATTACGATAAACGATCTCACTAAGGTTTATAATGCCATGATGGAGACAGAAACAGAGAGAGGGGGAAGGGGGGAGGGGAAAGCAAGATGTCTGTCGAAGTGCAGATGCTAGAAGGCGATAAGTCAGTGATAGAGAACAAGGATGTTGATGACCTGACACTTCAGCATAACACGGAAAACAACAGTTTTATCCACCATGACGAATTATTATCCACGGCAATACAGGGACGCTATTGAAATATATAAACGTAAGGAAAATTTTAACAGGAAAGAAGAAGCTATGAAACTTAGCGACCTATGGAGAGTAGCTTTAAAACATCGACAGGTTATATCTCGGACCGATTGCAATGGATAGTGATGTTTTATCTCTGACAAGACTATCTCTGCTGATAACGTGACAGCTTGGGCACGCCCACTTTCCGCAGTATATATGGCGCTATCAGGCACCCGACTCATCTACATCTACATGGGATACTCTACAAGTCACATTTAAGTTCCTAGCAGAGCGTTCATCGAACCATCTTTATACTATTCATCTCCCATTCCACTTTCTAATAGCGCGCGGGAAGAAAGAACATCTGAATCTCTCCGTTCGGGCTCTGATTTCTCGTATTTTATTCTGATGATTATTTCTACCTATGTAAGTGGGAGTCAACAATATATTTTCGCATTCGGAGGAGAATGTTGGCGATTGTAGTTTCGTAAGTAGCACACGCCACAGCGATAAGCGCCGTTGTTGTAATGATTCCGATCCCAGATCCTGTATCATTTCCGTAACGCTGTCTTCCCTGTATCGTGAAAATACGAAACGAGCTGCCCTTCTTTGGACTCTTCCGATGTCCTCCGTCAAACCCACCTGATATGGATCCCACAGTGGGCAGGAATACTCCATAAAAGGACGGACAAGCGTAGTGTAGGCAGTTTCTTTAATAGTTCTGTTGCATCTTTCAAGTGTTCTGCCAATAAAACGCAGTATCTGGTTCACCTTTCCCACGACATTATCTACGTGTTCTTTCCAATTTAAGTCAGAAGTAATTGTAATTCCTAGGTATTTTGTGGAGTTTACGACTTTCACATTTGATTGATTTATCATGTAAACAAAATTTAACGGATTTCGTTTCGTACTCATGTGGACGACTTCACACTTCTCATTATTTAGAGTCAACTGCCTATTTTTACACCATACTGATATCTTATTCAAATCGTTCTGCAGTTGGTTGTGATCTTCAGATGATTTTACTAGACGGTAAATGACCGCGTTATCTGCAAACAACCTAAGAGACGTACTTAAATTTCCCCCTAAATCTTTAATGTAAATAAGGAACAGCAGAGGACCAATAACACTACCCTGGGGACGCCCGATATCACCTCTGTTGTAGTCGATGCCTTACCATCGATTACTACGAACTGTGTCCTCTCTGACAGGAAAACCCCTATCCAGTTGCAAATTTGTGGCGGTATACCATAACCACGCAATTTGATTAAAAGCCGTTGTCAAAAGCAGTCTGGAAATCAAGGAATACGGAATCAATTTACGAACCCTTGTCGATAGCACACATCACTTCGTGTGAGTGAAGGGCTAGTTGTGTTTCGCATGAACGATATTTTCTAAATCCATGTTGACCTTGGGTCAATACATCATTCTGTTCGAGATAATTCATAATATCTGAATACAGGATATGTTCCAATACCCTGCTGCAAATTGAAGTCAATGAAAAAGGACTGTAGTTTAATGGGTTACTCCTACTGCCTTTCTTGAATACAGGTGTGACCTGTGCAACTTTCCAATCTTTTGGTATGGATCCTTCTTTGAGAGAGCGGTTGGATATGGTTGTTAAGTAAGGAGCTATCGCTTCAGCATAATCAGATAGAAATCTAATGGGTATACAATCGGGACCAGAAGACTCCGATGATATCTTCTTCTACGTTACCCATTACGGCATCTGTTCGTTATTCGAAATCTGGGATATTGATTTCGTCTTCTTTGGTGAATGAGTTTCTAAAAGCTATGTTTAGTAACTCTGCTTTAGTAGCGCTGTCATCGGCAGGATCGCCATTACTAACACGTAGTGAGGGTATTGTTTGTGTTTTGCCCCTAGTATATTTAACATATGACCAAAATCTCTTAGAGTTTTCAGTCAAATTTAGAGAGAGAGTTTAGTTGTGATAAGTATTGTAGGCATCTCGCATTGAAGTCGTCGCTAAATTTCGAGCTTCTGTGTAGGATAGCCAATCCTGGGGATTTTGTGTTCGTTTAAATTTAGTATGCCTTTTCCGTTGATTTTGCAACAGTATCCTGACCTGTTTTGTTTATCAAGGAGGAATGCCTCCTTCTTTTATTAATTAATTTGGTATAAAACTGTCAATTACTGTCGATACCACTTCTTTGAATTTGAGCCACATCTGGTCTACACCTACATTTAGTGTTAGAAACGAGTGGAAGTTATCTTTCAAGAAGCAATGTATTTTATTCCTATCTGCTTTCCGGAACAAATATACGTTTCGTTTATTTTTGGTAACTTTGGGACTTTCGATATTTAATCTCGCTACGAAAGCTCTGTATTCACTAATACCTGTATCCGTTTTGATGCTCGTTATGAGCTGAAGATTGTTTGTTGCTAAGAGATCAAGAGTGTTTTCACATCCATTTACAATTCTAGTAGGCTCATGAACTAATTGTTCGAAGTAATTCTCAGAGAATGCGTGGAGTACAACTAATCCGTCGGCAAGACTCAGCGGAAGTAGGAAGACCACCGAAGATGTCTGGCGCAGCTCTGGACGAAATATTAGGAAAAAAAACTGCAAAGTTTTATGGACCACGGCCTTATAACCCGGAAGTTCTGCCACCAGCTATGGCATCAGGTCGTGAAAGCCTTTAGTGAATAACACGGAAAACATTCAGTTAAAACGAACTCTTTAAAGTGCTTTGAATGATTGAATCCCAGGACGAATCAGATATTGTTGAGAAAGGATGCAAAGCGCTCCGTGGTGTGGTGATGTGTCGGTTCTAGAATAATGTCAGAACGCACAATTAGTGGTGGAACGACCTGCGCTGATCTGGTGGTATAACAAATGTTGCGTGTGACAACATCACTGCTCAGGTCACTGACCCCTCGCGCGAGGCGGAGAAGGTTAAGTGTTTCTACGTGAGGCAACGCCTGTGTCGACATGCGGAAACAGAAATTAGTTGACTCACCGGAAAAGTAAATAAACGTGTCAAATCTACCCAGCACGGCAGGGTAGCCCCCATGTTGTTTGTTTTACGAGCCGGTTGCGGTGCTATCAAGTAAGGCAGCGCACAGAAAATACAAAATAAATTGGTACGAGTGACACTGAATTTAATAGCTGAATCAAAAAGGTAGTTTCCATGCCCCTTGACGTTCTTTTTGTTAGAAGAGGTTGGCTTGGTCATGTAATTGACTTTCTCTCTGTGCAGGCGATTTAAAAATAAAAGGATTATGACGAAGAAGGAAGAGGGCGTTGCACCTTTGTAGGCGGGTGCTAACAAAATATATTCTGAAGAAAAAATTAGTGAAATGAATTTCGCAAACAGATCTCGCCGCAACGAATAAAGAGTTTCAATGATTTCCACCACAACTCACGGGTAATTTCCGTGCCACTCTCTCCCGTATATCGCAATAATACAAAACGAGATACCCTTCTCTGGACTTTCTCTAAATTGTTGATCCCACAATGAACAGCTATGATCGAAAATAGTAGAACTGTTGCTTTTTCTAAATGTTCTGCCAATGAAACGTAGCATTCGGTTTGCCTCCCATACAATATTTCATATGTGTTACTTCTACTTTAAGTTGTTTTTGTAATTGTTATTTCTAGGTATTTGGTTGAACTTACTGCATGTATATTTGACTGATTTATCGTGTAACCAAAGTTTAACCGATTCCTTTCAATGGTCATATGGATGACTGCACACATTTCATTGTTTAGGGTCAGTTGATAATTTTTGCACGACACAGATGTCTAAAATCATTTTGACTTTCTAGTGACTTCACAAATCGATAATTGTCTCCTTAATCGTTTATAAAAATAAGGAATAGTAGGGGACCTATGACACTTCCCTTGGGAACGCTAGCTATCACTGTTGTTCTACTTGATGACTTATCGTCAGTTACAACCCACTGTGTGCCTTCTGACAGGAAATCACAAAAAAAAAAAAAAAAAAGTTCAAATGTTTGTAAGGCTTATGGGACTTAACTACGGGGTCATCAGTCCCTAAACTTACAAACTACTTATGAACTACTTACGAACTAGGACGGCACAAATATCCATGCCAGAGGGGGGATTCGAACCCCCGACCGTAGTGGCCGTGCAGACCGTGACTGAAGCGCCTCAGTCTTCTCGGCCACCGCGGCCGGCATCACGAATCCAATCGCACAATTGTGGCGGTATTCCATAAGCTCGCAATTTGATAATATGACGCTTGTTAGGTACAGTGTCAAAAGCCTTCCGGAAATCCAGATATGCAGAAACTATTTGACAGCCCTTGCTGATAGCAATCATATCATGTGAGTAATCCGTGTTGACAATGGGTCAATAAGACGTTCTCTTCGAGATACTACAATATATTTGAGGAAAGTATATGTTGTAAAATCCTGTTGCAAACCGACGTCAACGATATAGGCCTGTAATTTTCTGGATTGCTCCTACTGCCTTTCTTGAATATTGGGGTGATTTGTGAAACTTTCCAGTCATTGGGTACGGAACGTTCGCTGAGCGAGCGTTTGTATGTGATAGCTAGGTATGAGGCTGTTACATAAGCATTCTCTGAAAGGAACCTAATTGGTATGCAATCGGGACAACACACTTTTGTTAAGTGATTTAAACTGCTTTAATACTCCGGGATATCTACTTCTAAATTTCGCATGCTGGTAACTGTTCATGATACAAATTCTGGAGTATTTTCTTCGTCTTCATTGGTGAAGGAATTTCGGAAAGTTATGTTAAGAAATTCTAATTTAGCAAGTCAACAGTAGCATCACAATTTCTATCATGTAATCAAGTTATTGCTTGCGTTTTGCCGCTTTATACACTTTATATACGAACAGGATTTCTTAGGATTCACTACCAAACTAGGTGAGAGGGTTTCGTTGTGATAACTATTGTAAACTTCTCGCATTGAAGTTTGATCTAAATTTCTAGTTTCTGTAAAAAATTGACAATCTTGAGGATTTAGTGCCCTTTTAAATTGGCATGCTTCTTACTTTCCTTTTGCTGTTTTGAGTTCCACGGCGGGTCAGCCCCCTCTTTGTTAAATTGTTTGGTATAAATATGTCAATGGTTGCCGATATTATTTCTTTGAATGTAGGCAACATCTGATTGACAATCACATTGTTAGTTTCTAAAGACTGGAAATTCTCACTCAGGATAGCGTCAATTGTTTTTTTTTTTTTTTTTTTTTTTTTTTTTTTTTTTTTTTTTTATAAATATACTTTTGTATTAATTTTGGTGGATTTGGATAGTTTCGCTACGACAACACTGTGTTCACTATTCCATTTGTCCCTTTTGAAGCTCTTTATTAGCTCCAAATTATTTTTTGCTAAGAGCTCAAGTATGTTCTCACAACCATTTACTATTCTACTGGGTTTATGAACCAAATGCTCGAGCTAATTTTCGGAGAATGCGTTCAGTAGAATTTCAAACGATGTTTTATGCTTGCCTCTGGTTCTGAATATGTATTTTTACCAACATATAGAGGTTAAGATAAAGTCGCCAACAACTGAAATAGTATGTTTTGGGTACTTTTTTTTAAGTTGTTGCAGTCTCTCTTTGGATATTTCTGCAATCGAATCGATTGAGTCAGGGATTCGTAAATAGAACCAATTAATTTATTCTAGTTGTCAGGTATAACCTCTACCCATAACAACTAAAAGGAGCAACTTACTTCAATTTCACTACAGGATAAACCGCATGTGACAGTAATAAATACGCTTCCACTAATTTTACTTATTCTATCTTCTCTGAACACCATTTGCCCTTTTGTAAAAATTTAAACTGAACTTATGTCTGGCTTTCGCCACCATTCGGTACCCATAATAATTTGAGATTCAGTACTTACTATTAGCGCTTGTAATTCTGGTACATTCCCTACGCCGCGGCGGAGTGGCCGAGCGCATTGAGGCGCTATGCTCCGATGCGCGAGGCCGTTTCCCGTCCGGGTTCGAATCTTCTTCATGGATGTTTGTGTTGTCTTTAGAGTAAGGTAGTTTATTAGTAGTTTGTTAAAAAAAAAAATTTCAAATGTTTGTATAGCTTATGGGACTCCACTACGGGGCCATCAGTCCCTAAACTTACAAACTACCTATGAACTACTTAATACTAAGGACGTCACAAATATCCATGCCCGAGGGGGGATTCGAACCCCCGACCGCAGTGGCCGTGCAGACCGTGACTGGAGCGCCTTAGTCCCCTCGGCCACCGCGGCCGGCCGTAGTTTGCAAGTTTAGGGACTTATGACCCCGCAGTTAAGTTTCACATTCTCAACAAACACTTGAACATTTACATTCCACACACAACTACGACAATTTACATCTGTTAGATCAATGGTTTTTAGATATTTGTTGGATCTATCTTTGACCTGTACCCTTTGAGATTGGAACCCTTTCTGTGTGTAAGCGAGGCTCTCTAACGTAAAACACCGCCCAATCCGCGCCAGACAGCTGCCGCTTAGCTACCAGTGTAGCAGCTTCCTGCATGCAATGGACTCCTGACCAATTCATTGTAACTATATTTTATTATTACTGTAAACCAAGTGTAACATTTCGTCATTATGTCTCACATTATGAAGCGGTACAACATCCACAAAACTTTTACGACGACTGGTGCTGTCGTGTTTTGAAGTGCTCCGACAGTGCTGTTAACACTTGGTGGTCATTTTTCTCACGAGTTATTAGAGAATGTAAATGTAGAGAAATATCATAAAAGCTGTTCGACGAACTCTCTGCCATGTGACTTGGAGAGTATCCATGTAGATGTAGAACATCAGTACCCCCGAAGAAAGTCACTGTAATGCTGGCCGGAACATTGATTGTTAAAGTAATAGCCATCTTACATTGTAACGTGGCTCAATACCCAGAAAACCTTTGTAACAACTGACCCTGGCCGTCACATCACTCACCCTGGCGTGTCATTTTACTTTGACAATGAAGTTGAGTACAACGAAAATTAACATATATATGAGTGAATCTAAATTCGCGCAGTCGGGCTTTGAAGCGCCAGTCTTCACGTGCTAGCAATAAAAAATGCCTCTCACAAATCCTGCGCATATTTCCGGCAGTAAATGGACGTCGAAGGTTGAGATGGCTGTGTTTCCCATACGTAAGTGTGTTTCAGAATTACAATGGTACACCAACAAACTTCTAGGGGAAGTGGGAGTGTCTTGAGGAACAAAGTGAGCATGCAAACCCAAGTACGGAAACGTCATTTAACGACGCTATGGAGACTCCAAGTCACAGGCACCAGCTCCTGCCTCTAGACATCCCCTCCAGCAACTTCGACACTTTGTAGCGTCATTGGATGAGGTTTACAGGCATGGGTTTCTATGCTTACTTTGTTCCTCACGACCCCACCCCACATCCGCTAGAAGTTTGTTGGTGTAGTAGTGTAATTCTGAAACACGCTGACGTATGGGACACACACCAATCTCAGTCTTCGACGTCCATTTACTGCCGGAAACATGCGCTGGATGAAATTTTGTGAGAGACTTTTTTATTGCTAGCATGTGAGGAACCGCACTGCAAAGCCCCAGTGCGCGAATTAAGATTCACAATAAATAAATAAATAAATATTGTTTTAGGATGATGATAATCTCTGATTTTACATTATTTATTAATATCGGTAGGTAATTTATAGGCTGTAGGTACCACTTTATAGAGGAATATGAAGGATTTTTCGGGTCATGTATGTTCATTCACAGATTAGAATACATAAATGTATTTGTTGATGTAGGTTATTGAATTTCATTGCTAGATAATAGTTAGTACATGCGCAAACGTATATAATTTAGATACAAATGAGTTCATACATCTAGTTGGGACCCTAAAAACCGTAGTTTTTAGTTGTAGATGAGTGACTGTTGACTGCAAAATCACATTCAGAATTTAAAGTGAGAAAGAGGCAAATGCTCCATTGCTAACGACAGATTTGTTGGTAGCTGCCTACTGTAAACTTACATGGTAATCTCTGGAAGGAATTATAATTTTGCCTTTGGAATGGGAATGATAATGTAGTGGTTTAACTCTGATGGCCACTAGTTTATACTGTAACAGCAAAATACTAAGAAGCAGTTATACTCACAGGATAAATACAGCAGATTAATAGTGAAATAATTCTCAGTATGACGTGCTGTTAAGTGTGAGTTTTGTAATACTTTTCTTGTCATATTCATTTCAGATGCAGTTATCCCAATGTAATCTGAAGATTATATTAAATTATCTGTATTTTTCATTCCAGTAGATCCGAATTAAGGAAATCCTCTGGATGTAGAACAAGTCAGAACAAAATACACAATATACATTTACAAAAAAGAGAGCATATGAGTTAATGTAATTTGTAATTGTGGATGAGGAATTGTTCAGGAAAAACAATTATCTTAAGAATATTTACATTTTATAGGACGTAAAACTTATTACTACATACTAATATACTAGGTGCATAGGTCAGAACTCCGTATGTATTATTTTTGTGCTTTGTGCCATTCAAAAACAGGAACGAATGATTACTCATATAAATTTTATAACTGTGAAGTATTGTGTCGTTAATGGTTGCAGCAAACTCCAAGGAAAGGAGGGGGAATTCAGTTCCATATGTGAGTTATATATCTCCAAAACTAAAGCGTCTACCCTTTTTCCATATTACATCAGAAGAATAAATTGCACTGTAGAATGTACTTTTCGTGTTGAGTTCCACATTTGCCCGTTTTTTGTACAGATTTTCGTTTTCCTCTCTGTTACAGTACGTGCACACTGTGTGATTAAACATGCTTATAGCAGAAGCCTTGAATCTCTCTGTGTTAAGCATTTATTTATCTGTCTTCAGCAGTGCAATGTATTAATTGATAGCAATGTGGTGGAAAAAGTAGATCTGACTAGAAAAGAATTATCAACTATTCGTTTTGTACAGCTGACGCCAGTTCCGAATGTTTTGTTACAGGAATGCGGTTCATCATGATTTCATATATTCTGTCGATCTAATTAAATTTTAAGAACTGGTAAAGATGATTGTATGTGAGCTGGTTTCTACGAAAGAAATTAAACAACGATTAGAGATTTCAGAATGTTAATACCTTTGTAAGCACAGAATACTAAAGTATGGATAGAAATATACAGATATACGTAAACCAATGTGGCGTCCGCCCAAGAAAACTTCCTATTATATTACCTCCAGATTATCTTTGAGTTCACAGCTTAAGGACCAGTGAAATCTACGCGACACAGACATATATTAACTAGACTATCAATAGTATTCATCTCTATGCTTTTGTGAAGTACAATAGACTTTCATATTTTGTTTCTTGTCACATTACAAAGTGCCTAAATGTTATTAGAATACGAAAAGGAAATACCAATGTTTCAAAAAGAAAAAAAAGTTCAAATGTGTGTAATGCTAAGGGTCCAAACTGCTTAGGTCATCGGTCCCTAAACTTAAAAACGTCTGGAACTAATTTTTGCGTAGGACAACACAAACTCTCAATTAATACATCGTAAAACGTTCCTTTAAAACATAAACGGCGATCAAAACATTTTAAATGCATATTATAATAAATTGCAGCCATCTAGATAGCAATATGTTATTTATTTCACTTTATTATAATGACCGATTACGATCAATAAAGATTATCCTAAGATCATGTCCATAGCGAGCTGGCCCGTCTCTTGAGGAGCACAATTAAATATAGTGCGGTCTAGACTGCTGCAATTATTATGTTATTCATAACGAACACCCAGGCTCGAGGTACATATCGAACCTGCGACGGGGAACGGTAGCGCAAGTCGTGGCAACACGTCTTACAAGGAGACCACATGGGTATCGGATAACAGAATTTTGATATACATAGTAGTTATTAGAGTCGTAGGGCAAGAAAGGGACGCAGAGGTTGGGAAGAGAGTAAGGCCGGGGTGTAGCCTTTCCCCAATGCTGTTCAATCTCTACATTGAGAAAGCAGTGAAGGAATGCAAGGAGACATTTGGAGACGGAATTAAAGCCCAGGGAGAAGAAATTTTATAGGTCTCTCAGATGAAGAGACTTGTACAGGACAGGGTAGGGTGGAGAGCTGCATCAATCCAGTCTGAGGACTGAAGACCAAAACAACAAGTCATGACCTGCATATTGCCTATTTATATTTTTTATATCCCATATTCGGCAGCAAAAAGTACGTGGTCAATCTATTGAAAAGTAACGAACATCCAAGTAAGACGCTATATCATTTTCAATGCTCTTGACAAAGTCTATATACAAATCCAAGTTAGAGCTTCACCTACATGTAATCTATCATCAGAGCTATGAGGAAGACGCCTTCAAGGTACGAAACATGTCGTGCAACAAAAGTTTTATTGTTAATATTTACTTTCATATTATTACGAACAATGTTCGAGTATCCGCATACTTACGTTGATTTTGACAGAACTGGGAAATTTTCTTATCACTGTAGTAACTTTCTGCCAACAGACACATAAATTCCCGAAAGTAGAAAAGATTATGAAGAAGCTTTAAACGCATTCACTATCGAAGTGATACCTTTATCCCGACGGTGGTTTTAGTGGGGTTAGGAAAAATCTGGTGATTATAATGGATTGTAATCAAAGGTCATAATTTTGCCGCAGTGGAACCAATGATTATATATTGCAAACTGGTGGAATGGAGAGCAGAATTTTTCTTGTAACTGCGACGGAATAGTTGTGCGCACTGAGGCGCCGTGCTACGGTGCACGCGACCATTCGCCGTCGGAGTTTCAAGTCTTCCGTCGGGCATGAGTGTATGTGTTGTGTTTAGATTAGTTAACTTACTTTAAGTAGTTTCTAAGGTAGGGACTAATAAGCCAGCAGTTAAGTTCCATAGATGTACAAACATTTGTACATTTGATTCTTGTCGAGTACAGCTGGTTATTTACAAACACTGCGGAATTCTTGAAGTAGAGTGTTAAACAGATTAAAAAGTGTAGTTCTTTGTAGTTGTCGCAGCATAGTATTTTAAAAGAGGGTCGCGACAGTGTTGATCAATATTATTCCAAGAGTTGTCCGTGGCAGTGATCAGGTTTATGAAAGTGTGTTATTTTCTATTACTGTGTAACCATAACGTCGTTGGTATGTAGAATTCATTATGTAATAATCAGTACAATTTTTCTATAAATGTGTGCTATGAAATTTATTTCTTAAACAGTAACGTGTTACAGCCCGGTATCCCTTGCACTTTCAGCATTCATGGTTTTTAATTAACAAGCTGTCTGAGTACGTTACAAACGTACCTAAGTTTGAAAGGTTAAGACTAGAGTCCAATCAAAACATGCTTCGGCTCCTAGTTTTGGCCGATATCGAAACATAGGTAATTAAGTTAAAATTTCGAAAAATGTAAATTATATAACAAATAATTAGTTTTCCCACATTTTGCAAAATACTCTTCCTCTACTGTGTGTAAGCTTAACCAGGGGTCCGTAGAAGAAGACATAGGAGGCGTACGGATTTACTGGCCTAAACTTTCTATCCTGCAGTATTAAGCTGGACTTGTGAGCCGGCGCGTACGAATACCTCGCACCTGTTATTAGTGAAGCTGTGTCGCTTTTCCTCGCAGTTCTCGTAGCTCTTTGTTTTCTAAAGAAAGTGCAATGCAAAATAGCAGAAAATAAACTAAGTTATTGCGAGTATGGGTTTTCCACAAGTGAAAGACCGAGATCCCAATTATGCTGTAGTACAGAAATAACATTTACACTTTACAACTTTGAACATGACTGGTTAACAGCAACCGTAATCCAATTATTTTTAACAATTTTATATAATAGTTTTAAGGTACTTGACCTAGGTTTTGTTGTGGCTAGGGAGAACTACATCAGAAGAATTAAAAAACAGTTACATGAAACACATGACGTCAAAAATATTATGAGCAGAATTGCTCAAGTGTATTACAACAAAGGGCATGAAGGAACTTCATGCCCTTCACACCGTACTAATTTTATTTGCATGGCAAGAATGCTAGTTTTATTGTAATAGACTTGAGCAATTCTGCTCGCAATGTTTTTGACGTCATGTGTTTCATGTAACTGGCTTTTATTCTTCTGATGAACTTGTCCCTAGCGACAACAAACCCTAGGTCAAGTACCTTAAAACTATGCAACCGGTTGGCTGTTATATAAAATTGTTAAAAAATTACACTTTATCCTAACATTGATATGTTAACAAAATTGTGGAACATGGTTACTGCATGAGTGATTAGGTCCTGTATAGTCCAAGGATTAAGGAGAAGTGGGTGCAAATATTATTACCTAAAAACCATAACTATGAGCGTATAGGAAATTAAATTTCAAATAGAGTTTCTATTTAGTAAAACTCGATTCGAGATGGCGAAATTTACTAATAGAAAAAAATCACAAAGTGGCAAAAATATTTTTCATTTGTAAGAGCAGACTTTTTAGGCATGTTGTTGAAAAAGACGGTACTTTGAAAATTGGTCGCGGCTAAATGGCTGTACCGATTTAGACATTTGGAAATAGGCTATTCGGCGTAAAATTTATTGCTCTTATTTTGCCACAAAAAATTGTCCCGAAGGGTTTGAAACTCGAAAAGTTCGGTTCTACATACTCTCAACCATTTACACAAGATAAAGAAATAGTTAAAAATCTTCTATTATTTCTTTGAAAGCAATAGGCCTTCATGCGACGCCTTTATAGGATAACTGGATTATGCAGTCCGCTCTAGACTATTCCCACATAAAAAAAGAAGAAAAAAAAAGAAATATTAAAAATTGAAGGGTCCTCTTTCCCAAACGAAACGAAATTGTTCACAAAAATATATGAAAGATTACCCAAGTGCAGTTCTTTTAGAATGATCTCAGAGAAAATACACGTCAGTCTCTTCGCTCCCCTCCCCCCTTGCCCTTGCCCTTTACCAACAACTGTTCGTCCGCTGGTGCGCTCTCCCGATAGTCCAAGCATTCTGTGACGGCGTAATGCTGAATTTGCAGAAATTATTACCTGAAAACAAAAACAAAATGAGCGTATAGGTAATTAAATTTCAAATAGAGTCCTTATTTTATGAAACTCGAGCATAGATGCCGAAGTTTGACGAAAAAATATTCGCAAAGATCCAAAAAACGATGTTTAATAAATAAATCAAAAACTATAACTCCGGAAAATGTTAAAATAGAAAGGTGTAGTCGTTAAGATTATCTGTCGATTGCTTTTTTTGTACGTGTCGATTGCTTTGATACGGTTCGAGTTATATTGAAAAAAACATTTAAAATGAATTAAAAATTTGATTCCTAACAACTAGACAATATTCACGTATCCAAACTTATTATTTACCACAAGTATGGCACGAAATAAGTAAAAACAGAACTTCGGAAGAATTAAAAATATTCAGTATTTTTTAGATATATTGATTTTTTATTTTTTATTTATTTATTTTAAAAAAGGGCTCCTAGAAAATTGGCTAGATTTGGTCAGGGGATAGACCTAGTGAATCGGTTTTTCGTCTGCTTTTTAGTGAAGAATTGTAATATCAAGTTATTAAATGATTTTATATATATATATATATATATATATATATATATATATATATATATATATATATATATATATATATTTGATTACTAGTATCAAAGAATGACTTTGAAGAACTTGCATGTTTTTTGGGCGTATTTCCTTCAACTTATTATTTCTATTTTTCTGTTATTAAAGGTACTGTTAAAGAAATATGGCCGGCCACGATGGCCGAGGGGACTGAGGCGCTCCAGTCACGGTTTGCACGGCCACTACGGTCGGGGGTTAGTTTTCCCCCCTCGGGCATAGATATTTCTGCCGTCCTTAGTTGTAAGTAGTTTATAAGTTTATGGACTGATGACACCGTAGTTAAGTCCCATAGACTTTACAAACATTTGATTTGAAAGAAATATGTTGCTGACGTTTTTTCACACATTTTAAAGAAAATTTGTTCTATGACCTTCAGGAGTAAAGATAAATATTTCTCTTTAAAAAAATATAGTGGACGTAATTTACATTTGAAATCGATGTGATTCATGAAGCTTAATACTGTCTACTCCTGCTAGTAAGTAAAAATACTTGGATACGTTGCATTGTTTTGTAGTGTTACTAATCTACTGGTAAAGCGTGCAAGCGTGCAGTGCCTTGGGCCAGAGCGGGCGAGCAGCTGATGGGAAAGTGCGAGGGGGGAGGGAGCGGGAGAGACTGGCGCGTGTTCTCTATGAAAATATTCAACACGACCCGCTCTTCCAAAATCTTCATTTTTGTTTCCTTTTGGAAACAACGTCCCTCTTTTTTACTATTATTTTTTTAACATAAAAACAATGTAGCGCGGACTGCATAGTCTAGTAATGTGGTCACAAGAGGCCTTCTGTTTGCAAAAACTGAGGTAGAAGATTTTTTTATCTTGTGTATGTGGTTGGCAATGTGCAGAATACATGTATTCGTCCTTCAAAACCCTCGAGACAACATTTGTATGGCAAAAAAACTGCAAATTTTTTGTACTTTCTTGAGATTTTTGCCTATTATTTGGAAACTATGCATCCCATTGAAGATGTCATCCTTACCAAAATGAAAGAGCATTAAATTTTACGTCGAATGACATATTCGATCATGAAATCGGTACAGCCACTTTTCAGAAACGTCACTTTACCAACTTGCGTAAAAGTTGGCTACAACGTCCGTATCTCTAAAATGGCTACTCCAAACGAAAACTGTCAAATATTAATCCTAGTCTCAGCATTAATTAAAATTGCTATCAATTATATTCCGTATCGTATTTTGTTGTTTTGAAGGCCAATGTCAAGGCCGACGCTCGACACATGCAACACCGTTATTCCCAATTAGTGAAGTTTAATTGGTTAGGAGGAAACGAAGCAGCGCATATTAAATACGCAGGCAGAAATTCTAAAGTTTTTCAAGATAATAAGATTCAAACGTCGGAGATGTAGGAAACTTTGGGACCCACAATTGGAATTAGTAATAAAAATGTTATGTACAGTTTGGATTTAACAGAAATGTAGGAACACGTGAGCCATTACAAACATTACGATTTACCTTAGAAGCCCGATTAATGAAAGGCAAAGCTACAATCCTAGTCTTTGTAGTTTTGGAGAAATCTTTCGACAATATTGGTTGGAACACACTTTCAAATTCTGAAGTGAACAGGGATAAAATACAGGAAACATAAGATAATTTAGAACCTCTACAAAAACTAGGCTGCAATTATTAGTCTAGGAGTATGAAAGGGAAGCGTTGGTTAGGAAGGGATATGTTATTGTTATCATTGCGGACATGTATTGACGCTCAGTCCAGTGATTACGTTTAGCTGCGAGCAGTTTTAGAGAAGTGTAAGTACATGGCAGTTATTAATTAGATATTTCGAACTGGTGTTTGTTATTCTTGGTATAATAGGAGTAGGATAACTTTAGTTTTCTGTATTCACTATTTCTTTTTTTTTTTTTTTCTTTCACTTGATCAGTTTTGTTGTTGCATCAGGGGACCTCTGATATTCGTGGTTTCAAACAACCGATAGTGTAAAGTTTCTGCTGTAGTTTTATTTTCCGTAGATTAACAATGACTGTAATAGCAGTAGTCACTTTGTTAGTAGGGAGTGAAATTTGGACTTCCACAGGCAGTTTATAAAATCTTTCTTCTGTAGTTTCAGAAATTAGAAAGCTTTTACGTTTTGGTTTGTGATGTAGGACTGTACAATTTTACCATGAGTGAACAGTGTGGGTTTTGTCGTAGGTTCGTGAGATTTTGTAACAAGTATTTTGGTTGGATGAGGGAGAGTGCAGTGGGAAAGTCGGTGGGCATTCTAGGGAGAGCCTGTAATGGAATTGCAAGAATAAGTCAACTGAGGAAAAGGTGCCATTGAAAAGGCAAGGGAGGAGTTAGAAAGGTTTAGGAGGAGGCTGGGAAATAGTATCTGACAGTTGGAAATAAAGACGGAGAGGAAGTGGAGGATCTCATATAGTTTTAGATTTGATTAACGTATCGCGTAAATGAAGTCAGTCGGATTTCTTTTAGTGCTCAGGTTGATAATTTCACTCATTCCATTATTTAGGGCCAAATTCCAAGGAGATTCATACGCTAAAAGTCTAAGAAAGCTACTCAGATTATCTCCTATTTATAAACGTAATGATCAGTGTCGCTCAGATCAGACTTGAAACCATAGGGTGATTGCCGTCTTTGCTGTAAAAAGTGTTTGCCCGGAATAACTTCCCAGTCCTCCACTCAAGGATTGCTCGTAGCTCCTAGGTAGATTCGAAGTTCTACATTGCACAGAGTATTTACTGAATTACAAGTTGCCAGCCGCGGTGGCCGAGGAGACTGAGGCGCTCCAGTTACGGTCTGCACGGCCACTACGGTCGGGGGTTCGAATCCCTCCTCGGGCATGGATATTTGTGCCGTCCTTAGGATTAGCTAGTTCATAAGTAGTTTTTAAGTTTAGGGACTGATGACCCCGTAGTTGTCCCATAAACTATTCAAACATTTGAAAATTTGAATTACAAGTTTATGGCTGTTACTGGAGAGGGCGATTTCGGTTGTGTACTGGGTTTAGATACATCCAGTTCAAGGCAGTTTTCAGGAAGTGTGTGTTTAGGTAGTTCACGACCTAACAAGTTATAGCTATACGCCGTCTCTCTTGTCTGTATACGTCAATTTGGTGAAATCCTTAATATCTATAAATGTGATTGTCTGTTCGGAGTACGTTTATCACGTCTAAACCACAAAACATAAAGAACTAAAAATTTGTACAGTTACTAATGTCTACCCGGGGAAGGCTTTAGGCGCGGTTTTATGGCGATCGTATAGCTATTTATCTATATATATTAATGTGAATGTCTGTTCGGTGTACGCTAATCACGTCCGAACGACAAGACACAGAGACTTAAATATTTGTACAGTTATAAATTTATACCTGAGCATTGTTTTAGGCACTGTTTTATAGCGATCTGATAGATATTTAGTAATTTGAAGAATATAACGCGAAATGTGGGACAATAAATACTCTTTGAAAATTATATTTACTCTTTGAAAATGGTTTTAGAGTTTATAATGATAAAAGGTGGAGTATATTGGGATGGAAAGTTATCGGTGTATATAAAATTCTACGTGTGTGTATGTTAATATTCTGCTCTGCAGGGACTGATAACCCCGTAGTTAAGTCCCATAAGCTTTACAAACATTTGAACATTCTGCTCTGCAGCGAAAACTACAGAACGCCAACGAATGGTCTGTGTGTAATGTTGTCCGAAGTCTCCCGTTGTACACCATAGCAGTTCCATGGCGACAGCTATAAGAGGGTGGAAGATATGGTGGTTGAAAGTCGTCAAATTATAAAAAAAATTCGGACTGAAGTCCAGCGATGACGTTTGGGACTCTATAGCAAGGAGGTTACATACAGCGAAACGTGATGCCACAGACCATATCTATGGTCTATGCGCGCTACAATGTCTTCAGCTCTTTCTCTTTAAGGATAACCATACGAATAAGGAAATATAAGAATTAATAAATAAACCAGTAAAAAAGAAATTTCTATTAATACATCTCTTTAAATAAAATCGATTTGACGTTTCGCGCATTACATCAAGTGATCGACCTGTGATACTATTACACTCATTATTGTTGGATTCTTGGAAACGAGTGCATTTCTACGTGTGATTTCTCATTTCTTATATATTCTCTGACAAATATAACATGTTCTTAGAAAAAAGGAGATGGACAGAGAGAGAGAGAGAGAGAGAGAGAGAGAGAGAGAGAGAGAGAGAGAGAGAGAGAGAGAGAGAGGATAGGAAAAGTACTAACTCAAGGCTCCAATAAATAAATAAATACCCGGGCAACGCCGTGCTTTCAGCTAGTTACCTATATGAAGCCTGGGTGAATTTAAAGTGACAGCATTGATATGTATAGGAAGTAAATTCAATTCTGTTGAAAATCGCTTAAATAGCAATGGAAATAAATAAAGGGATGAATTGGCGGATGTAACATTAAAGGTTGAGACATACAATTAGCGGGTTAAAAGGAATGTAGGTTGCCGGTGTTTTTCTCAGATGAAGAGGCTTGCACAGGACAGGATTGCTTGAAGTGCTACATCAAACCAGTCTGCGAACTGAAGACCGCAATAACAAAGTAAATTCGACGCTACACCAAATGTAATGTTGAAAAGTAACAAATTTCCTCAGTCTGGGTAGGCTGTAGGTAGATAGAAATGTTTGAAACCTGACCCTGTAGGACAGATATAGTATGCCAGATCTTCTGAAAGGTATAAAAATGATCACTAGGCTAAGGGTTTTCGAAAACATCTCACTTGTTACCTCGTTCATAAATAGCACCCGATATTTAAAATGATTTATTGTCTGATTATCACTGAAAAGTAGCAACAATTTTTCTTTTTTTTCACTTTTAGATCCACCAGGATCATCTTCAGAACTTTCGTAGATGAACACGTCTCGTCATGTTATGAGAATTACTGTAAACACAAGAATAAAGTTGCAACAGTCTTTACAAATATTATTATATGCCATCAACTCTAATAACTGCTGTCTGGTTTTTGTACACGTTGAATACAACTTGATTATCCCTGTCTTTTACGCCTGTAACCTTCAGAATTTGAAACAGCCTGTACCAGTCAATAATGTCAGATGCTTTCTCAAAATTTACAAGAGGTTAAAACTTCGCTTTGGTCTTCTTTCTTGTAAGGTAAGTTGTAACGTATTTCCTCGCGTGTTTCTACATTTTTCATTAATCCAAACTGTTCTTCCGCGAGGTTGTATTCCACCACTTTTTCTTCTCGTCTATAATAATTGTTGACAGGGGAATCGTTAATTTGTTGGCAAGTGCTGGGAAAACCAGGAGAAAGCAATATGTTTTGGTGCCAAAACTACGAAATTCTGTAAAAAAAAATGTTCAAATGTTTGTTAAGCTTATGGGACTTAACTACGGGGTCATCAGTCCGTAAACTTACGAACTACTTATCAACTACCTTATACTAAAGACGGCACAAATATCCATGCCCGAGGGGGGATTCAAACCTCGACCGTAGTGGCCGTGCAGACCGTGACTGGAACGCCTCAGTCTCCTCGGCCACCGCTGCCGGCCGAAATTTTGTACTTTTTATTAATTGCAAATCGTTGAAATTTTTACCACTTGTTTCGAAGATGATATTTACAAATCGTTCTAAATTAATTATTTTGTGTCTATATCAGTTACCTAGTTGCAAAGTTCTTACCGTAAGTTTGCACACATAAAAATATAAAAGCTAGCATACTTTGCTGACTTTGCATAGTGTCATATGGTATAATATTTTCGGGTAACCCTTCAAGTCAATCAAAAGTCTTCAGAGTCTATAAGCGTGTAATACGTATTATTTGTGGAGTAAATTCACGGACGTCCTCTTCAAAGAACTGGGTATATTAACTACTGCCTTTCAGTATATTTATTCCTTAATGAAATTTGTCATAAATAATATATCCATTTTCCCAACAAAGAGTTCTTACATACAATACTAGGAACAAAAATGATCTACACAAGAACTTAAAAGCGCTTACTTTAATTCAAGAAGTGGTCACCTACTCAGGAACACACAGTTTCAATAATTTACTATTAAGTATAAAAAATTTAGCTAGAAATAAAGATCAGTTTAAAAGGAGCCTAAGAGACTTTCTAGTTGCCAACTCCTCCTACTCTAATTGTGAATTTGTAAATTGTATCAAATGATGCATGTATCGGTATTCATAATTCATACTATATTAGTATAATTATATCATCAACAACAAAAAAAGCCTAGAAACCTGATTTTAGTCCCTCTTGCATGGTGGATAACATAAATAAATAACCACAGCAAACAGGTGAAATTAGAAAAAGTGTTTTGTGGACATTTATCCAGAAATTCCATTTTCCAGTTTTAGAATATTTTAAACATTATCGAGATAAATCTGATAAAAGATGAAGTTTGCTTTTTCTCGCAAGTAGGTTATGTAGACTATGGTAAGAGACCTAAAAATTGGTCTCTGACGAATTGCATTTATGAACGCAGATTTGTCGTAGTCAGGGGATACTAGAGGTTTTAGTAAGCATAGCATGGCATGGCAACGAACATGCCGACAGATTAGCCAGGATGGGGGCAGAGACTCCATTTATTGGACCGGAACCTGTCCTGACAATCACCAAGGCAATGATAAAATTGGAGCTACGTAACTGGCTCAGAAGTCAGCACGTAGAATATTGGACCAAAGTCTATAAACGAAAACATGGCAAGGTAATGATACCAAAGCCATGTTTTAAAAGAAGCTCTGCAATCCTGGGCCTGAACAGGAGAGAGATTAAACTCATGGTTGGATTGCTGACAGGCCATTGGAATTTCAAAAAACACCTACATACAATGAGACTAACAGAAGAGGACCCTAAATGTAGGATCTGTGATGGGAGTGATGAAACTGCATCATATCTAATCTTCGAATGCATTGCATTGGAGAGTAAGAGGCACAGAACATTTGGAACAACCAGACCCGAAGAAATTGTGTCTAATAAAGAACTGGTAAAGGGACTCCTTGCACTGTTCAAGGGCATTGGTTGGCTTTACTAGATTTACAGGGAGCGATACCGCACAATAAACTTAGCTTCGATGAGGGCAGTGGCGGGTTGGACCAAGACTGTTTTGGCTTCAATCAATGAAGCATAGCCTAAATAGACGTCGATTGTGCTTTGGAAATGGGTCATAAAATAGTCCAAGTCTAGGGTCGGTTTCTGCATTTGCAAACTGTCTTACCAAACAACTTCTCGTCGATCTCTGTGTGCGTTGTCTAGGGGAGGGAGTCGGCTGCACGGAGAACAAGGGCCTTCGGCCGCAGCCAGGGCAGCTGCGCCGAGCGGGTTTCTTCATTCAGCCGTAGCGTAGACAATTCATTTGGCACGCCATTGTCAGAACTCGCGGCGCGGGCGGCGGGGGTGGGGGCGAGGGCGGCGCCGTGTGGCCGCCTGCGTCACCGCGCCACGTGTCGCCCGACGTGGCCACGTGACGGGCGTCCTGAGCAGCGCAAGGCGAGGGAGCGCGGGATGCCGCATACAGCGCTGGTCTGAGAGGAGACGGGAACACACAGTGGAGGAGATCCGTCACGCAGTCAGCAAGTTCTGAGTCTTCACGCCTGGAGGCGAGGCAACAAAACCACTCTGTGTGTCGCACACGCTGCCGCATTTCACGGCGTTACACGTCAACATGAGCTGCGTACAGTCAAATGTTTGTAGAACTTATGGGACTTAACTACGGGGTTATCAGTCCCTAAGCTTACAAACTACTTATGAAGTACCTAAGACTAAGGACGGCACAAATATCCATGCCCGAGGGGGGATTCGAACTCCCGACCGTAATGGCCGTGCAGGCCGTGACTGGAGCGCCTCAGTTCCCTCGGCCACCGCGGCCGGCTGCATACAGTCGTGTGGATGCCTTTCCTCCAGGCAGCAAGTCCATAATTGTAGGCTGTACCACATATGTACTCATGAAAACTGATTATGATACACGTAACAAGCAAGGTTTCAGTGAATTGGAATGTTGTTACTGGTGGACACGAAATCGCGATTTAGAGGACCCGTACGAATACAGACAACCATCAGCACTCTATAAAATGGGAACCTGGTTGTCTGACTTCAGAGAAATTGTGTCAGTATGAGGACAATGCAGATTACTTTGATTAATTTTATTTGCAAAATTGGTTCCACTGGTGGTCATTCCCTTAACTTTCCCCCTGGAAAATAATATTACATTCATGTTGTAAGACCACCGTTATTTTTAAAATTAATTCTAGCTGAAAGGAACAAGTTAAAAGCTTACTTTAAACATATAATTCTGGCTGTAAAGACCAGTTAGAGGATTTGCGTGCACTACGGACTACTTCCTGCAACAGCATCTTGTTCCCTGGCCCAAACTTTAGAACTGACTCAAAATTTACTTTAGCAGCAGGAAAACAAACACACACGTCGTAGATCACGAGAATTACACACAATCATTAATATACAATCCACCACGAATTAAACCATTTCACGAAGGTGGCTGAGAGAATATTTATTGCGCAACGGAATTAAAATATGATAATTTGCATCTTAATTTGTTCCCAGAACTGGTGAAAAACAACATTAAATATAAACGGGAGGGTATTCATAAACTAATATTCAGGAGTAGGAGTGGGGAGAACTCAAGTCACTAGCTATAAACCTTTGAAGTCGGAGTTAGGAGCCACGGGGTTCCGAAAACCAGTAAAAATACAAAAATTCAATTTCCGAAAAATAAGTGATATGTTTATTCTTATTTCTCACAGATATTTCCCTATCTTTTCCGAATACGTCGTCTCTATTTCCCATGGTGGAATAAGATATGAGCTTAAGAGCACTGCATAAAATATCTGCGAGCAGAACCAGCAGCAATCTCGTTTTCACTTTCTTTCTTGTAACCAACATACGTTCTTTATTTACGAATACATTTCATATATAAGTTGCAGAAATAAAAAATTAACTCGAAGTGAGGAAGAGTTTAGTCACCGTAAAAATTGAATTACCATTCAACTAAGACTAGGACAAAGTGCTACTTTTTCATTATGTTTTAGAAAATTAGGATGGAACAGTGTGTATTTGACGTAGGCGTGCAATTTTATTCCTGTCTGTCAGCAATTTCATACCTTCTGTAAATTAACTTAAACATTAACATTGAAGGAGTGTAAACAGTATAACGTGTAAATTGCTACTCCTTTTCCAAATGTCACCTCATGCCACTGATCAGTTGCTCACCTGAATATTGGAACTAAAACAAATGCTCAAATTTTATTCACTGACGGTCTTGACAGATTATTGTGCAATACTCTGGATATGCTTGTTTTACACACTGGTTTTCGGGTGTTATACCATCATCATCTAAACACTACTGAGGTGTAGCATTGCAGCTTGGAAGTTTAAGGTTCAGAGCTCATTTTCAAAGAAAATGGTGTAACAATTAATGGTCATTGATGAAATATGTGACTCAAGATATAAATTACAACTTTTATTATAAGAAAATAAACTGAAACAACAAAAATTGATTGAAAAACTTACCTTATGATTAATAGGTCAAATATATGGATCATAGAGGGGTAAGAATAAAACCAGTAAAACATCTTTGAATATATGCAATAAAATTTTAAACGGATTTATTGAACTATATTTATTGACTTAAATGACCAATATACTATTAACAATTGATTAATTAAAATTGATATCAGGCAAGATGCCAAACAGCTTTGATTATACAAACTAATTAAGCTGTGGATCTTTAGTAGGAACATGAAGCAAGTGATTAGGAATGGGTAGTTTACATGGTCTGGTTAGATTCTGTAGACAGAATTATTGAGGGTCATCTAGTACAAAGTTTGGGGAAGTTGAAAAATGTTTATGAATTTCCAATATTTCGAAGAACTTCATTTTCCTCCGTTTCTGGATATGGTGTTGGACATCATGTGTTACATTGTAGCTGTAGCCTTCTTTTAACAGATGGATTGAAAATGTCAAATTTCCGTTCCCAAGTTTCCAACTTCTGTTCTTTCAATCTGGTATATATTGTTCTGCCTTACTGCCCAATGTACAATTTGCCACAGTTGCAAATATTATTGTACAATCCACTCTTTACCAATGCTGGAACGTTTTCTTTATCATAGGTGGAATGTCATTGAGAATATAAAAGCATGTTATGAAATTTCATTATATAAGATTTCTGTGCACATGCAAAGACAATTTTCCTAAATATTGGACTGTGGACCGTTTACTTGAGTTCGGAGTGCTGAGGTGTTAATATCAGGGTATAGAAAAGAAATGACAATTGCCTTACTTTTTGTGCGTTATGAAATTTAGCAAGGTAGGATGTTAGCCATTGTTGGATGCTATTCAATTGGAAGTTTTCTTTACTGATGGGATAGTTATTAGACGATGAATCACAGAATCGAATGGCAATGTGAAAAGTATAAATAAACAGTCTAAAATTATATATCTTTGACACCTATTTCCTTGCCAACATGAATCCAATAGTTCGCAGACAGTATAGCTTTCCGAAACTTCATGAAGGATATTTTACACTTCAGTGTGTAGTGTCTTCCTCATATTACCTGGAGGCACCATGTCGGTCACGTATTACAAACAGCTGCCAGTAGATATCCTTGGAGTAGTGAAGCAACTTAAATAACAAAAGTAAGTCTTCCGGTCCAAATTTTATACCAATTTGATTCCTTTCAGTGTATGATGATGAATTAGCCCTGAACGGCGTACTAAGTTATCATATACAATCGATCCTTAAGCAAGAGATCCTAACCCAAAAACTGGAAAGTTCCACCAGTCGCTCCAGCATTCAAAGAAAGGCAATAGGAGTTATCTGCAAAATTACAGGCCCAATCACTGACGTCGATTTGCAGCAGGATTTCATAACATGTACTTTTTCTAACATCATGAACTACCTTCAAGAGAACACCTTTTGACTCGTGGTCAACCCGGATTCAGAAAGTATCGTTCTTGAGAAATGCAGAAATGCAGGTAGGTCTTCACTCACATGAGGTGAAGCGTGATATCGACAAGGGATCTCAAATCGATACCATATTTCTATATTTACAGAGGCTCATATACGTCTTCTGATCAATATGTGTACTTTTGGAATATTGTTTCAGTTGTGCAGCTGCATTCGTGATTTCATGTCGTTAGTAATATCTTTCGTTCCCCAGAGAAGTGTCATAGGTCCCCATTGATCCCGTGAGCAGCTCTCTTACGCTGTTCGCAGATGACACTCTCGTTTATCGGTTACATATATTACCCGAAGATGGAAAATCTGCTGGAAAAACCATTTAGATACCTCGTGGTGCAAAAATTGTTGGTTGACCCTAAATAATGAAAAGTGTCAAGTCATCCATATGAGCTCTAAGAAAGTCCGTTCAGCTGCAATTACACGATAAATGTCAAATATAAAGGACGTAAATTCAACTAAATACCTAGTAATTACAATAACTAACAACATGAATTGAAAAGACGACATAGAAAAATCTCGGGAAATAGGCTACGTTTTATAGGGAGATCACTTAGAAAATACAAAATTTCTACTAAAGAAACACTACACTTGTACGTTCTGTTTTGGATTGTTGCTGCGCATTATGGGATACTCACCAGATGGGACTGACAGAGGACAGAAAACATTCAGAGAAGTGCAAATCGTTTTGTATTATCGCGATACGGGGGAGAGAGAATAACAGAAATGATGCACGATTTGGGGTGCAAGTCTTTAAAAGAAAGGCGTTATTCGTCGTGGCGAGATCTACTTCCGAAATTTCTAAAAAATGTTTGTAAATCTTTGTACTTAATGATGACATTACCTGACATCGCAGAATGGAGGTGATTTGCATAGATTAATAATCTTCAAAAGGAAACCGCCAAGATCACTGTATGAATAGTTATTGAATGACGACCGGTTTCAATCATCATCTTCTGGTCGTATAAATCATACAATGAGGTCATCTTACGTTGTATAAAAAAAAAAAAAAAAAAACCTTTCTCTACCGACTGCGAACATAATTTGGTAGCATGCTCCTACGTAATGAGACACGATCGTAATAATAAAATAAGAAAGATCGAATACGGAAAGATTTAGATGTTGCTTTCTCCCTTGCGCTGTAAGAGAGTGGAACAGTAGAGTAAGGTTGTGAGGGCGGTTCTTTGGACCCTTGGCCAGACATTTAGGTGTGATTGTTGGAGTAAATACAGGGATGTAGATCAACTTACTCAGTTTTCAGTGGGACTGTATTGACAATGATGTGCAAATATATTTGACAGCGACATCGCCGGTCTTTCTTAATGTTATATTTGGGAAGGCGACCATTATACACCTATATACATACTCCACAAGCTACCGTGCATCTTCCGTAACAAGCAATCATTTTCTTTACTGACACACTCCCAAAACTGCTATGGGAAGCTCTAAGGCGCCTTGGTGCGGACTGCACGGTTCCACCCCGCCGGAGGTTGAAAGACCACCGTTAATTGTAAAATTAACTCTAGCTGAAAGGAGCCAGTCAAAACTAAGTAATTCTGGTCCTTCAAAACCACCTAAAGGATTTGCGTGAACTACTATCTATTTCCTGCAACAAAATCATGTTCCCTGGCCCAGAATTTAGAACTGATTCAAAAATATACTTTAGCAGCAGGAAGACAAAGAGATGGTGGCCAACACACATCGTAGATCACGAGAATTACACACAATCTGTGGTGTCGCACAAGTACAAAGTGCGCGCCACCTACTTTCGCCGCGCACCGCCATGCACGCACGGCGCGGTGTTCTCACGACGACAGCCACGAGCGCCCTCTGCGACAACTCCGCTCGTGGCCACCACTGAAGGACATCGGTCGCTTCGGACGGATATAGCAACCAGTTAGGACCTTCGTAATCAGATAGGCACCAGTGAAGACTTTGCTATTGTACAGGCACTAGGCAGGCCTCTAACAACTATGTATCAACATTCTGCAGTACTATGTAAAAGATAAGTATTGTTACATTCTGTGCAATATATATCTCTTTCTAATTTACTCTAGTGTTTATAGTTTCTGGCTGCTCCCCTCCGTACCTGCACCAGCGTGCTGTCTTTGTTCCTGTGTCGGTCTCATCCACTCGGCCATCGACACCTACGACGAGGCTGGGACACAAAAGCGGCGACAAAGTTGGGATACAAAAGTGGCGACGAGGAGTGATAGAACCTTGGACCAGCCCACTTGCAGCAGCCAGACAGCAGTAACGGAGCACGCAGAAATTGCTCCCGCCCACAGACCCTTATTATAAGAATTTTGGGGGAACATATTCAGTTGCGTGTTTTGTGGACTTTTTTTGTTGCAGAGTGTCCTCTTTCATATTGCATTTGTGTTTTGTTATAATTTACTTGTATGCGCGGCGCCTAATCGGTCAGCATGTCCACTACCCTGAACCCAAACTTAATGGAAACTTCTCCAGGCGGTGGCGCAGTTGACAACTCAACAATAGCCGTCGCATCAGCAGCCCACACCTGCCGCCGCACCGCTTCCGAAGTTCCGCCAGTACAACGAACGTGAGGAAGAAGGAGCGACTATTTCGCACAGTTTAAAGAACTCGTCGCGGCTCATCAAATTACAGGTCAGAGAGTGAAGAACCTTTTCTTATCGATTGTGGGCCCCCAGACCTTCGTACTATTGCAAAAACTTTTCCCTCTCGCATCTCCTCGTAATGTAGACTTTAAACAAATAGTAGAGGCACTAAATGCTCATTATGAGAGAAAAGTTCTCATAGCTGCGGCACGGTACCGATTTTTCAGACTGAAAAAATTACCGGAACAGTCACACCAAGAGTGGATCATCGAGTTGAAGGGCTTAACCCGCAAATGTAAATTTACTTGCTCTTGTGGACATTCTTATAGTGACGTGATGTTGAGGGATGCGATTACGCAGAATATTCAGGACCCCAGAATTAGGCCAGCAATTCTGAAACAGTCTGACCCCTCATTAGACAGTGTACTGCAGCTTATTGAAGCGCATGATACTTTTGACTTAGCAGATGTAGAAATGCAAAGCCACAGTGTTCATTCAGTGCGCCGCAACGGACGCTTTCCTAGCCGTAGTTCTCAGTATAGCACTAGAGATTCTTATTTTTCTACCGGCCGTGCTGAACAGTCAGTGAACAGTAGCCAGTGTAAAAGTGCGACGCAAAGGTCGCCCCGTCGTGTTAGAAACAGTAATTTGAATAACGGGCGCCAACGCTCATTTCAGAAAATTGTACGTAAATCTTGCCCTCAGTGTGTGTCTCGCCACAAGCGTGCTCATTGCCCTAGTCGCAACGCAACCTGTTATCAATGTGGCAAATCGGGACATGTGCAGTCTGTGTGTATGCAAATTAAAAACTCAAAGAACAGTAACGTTAGAAACAGTGCTTCGCAGAGTGCAAGAACAGTTCATTCTGTAAATGTTATACGGGCTGTGGAATTGAACAGTGCTTTCCTTGGATCTCAATTTCAAGAAAGTAGTTCTGCGCCTATGGCACAACTATATAGTGCACCACGTAGCAAGCGCCGACGAGCGCGTAAAACGGTGCAACGGAAAAGGGTTCGGGACAAGCAAAATGACTATGAACAGTGCATTCCTGTAGTGAAACTAGTGCCTTCTGCAACTGCTCCTTGTAATAGTGCCCAGTACTGTGTAGCTAGTGACAGTAGACATCAAGTAGCTACTCAAAAGTGTAGTGCAGTAGTTAGTGACTCTGTAGTAGCCTCGCATTGCGCGGACGCCGATCCGGCGGTAGTGCCATCTAGTGACAGTGTTGTTAATCCGCTGCGTGCCGAGTCTGCGCCGCTTACTTCACTACGCGGCCCGCGCAAGCGCAGTAAACAAACCGTAGCAGACGTTGCCCACATTCGCGCACCTGTCGAGCGCCGCAAGCAAAAACTTTTTGTGAATCTTTCCATTGACAATAAGACTGTGCAATTTCAGCTCGATACTGGTTCTGCTGTCACATTAATAAATAAAGACACTTATGAACTTCTGGGTTCGCCAAAATTGTCGCCGTGTCAACAAGTGTTAACAGCGTACACAGGTCAAAATATTCCCGTGCTAGGAACATGTAGCCTGCCCGCCTCTTTTCAAGGTGTAACAAAAACAGTTACTATTGTAGTTCTTCAGGCCAAATCGACACAGAACATTTTTGGACTAGATGCATTCGACTTGTTTGGCTTATCGATTCAAAGAGATGTGCTTCAAATTTCGTCAGTAGTGCCTCAGGACAAAATAAATGCATTGTGTGAAAAATACAGTGACTTGTTTTCGCCGGAACTAGGTTGTGCAAAAGACTTCGTGGCACATGTAACTTTAAAAGAATCTGCAGTTCCAAAATTTCGTAAAGCTAGACCAGTGCCTATCGCCTTGCGTGATACAGTTGCCGAAGAACTTAAACGTTGGCACGATAGTGGGGTGATTTCTCCTGTTTCTGCGAGTCAGTGGGCCTCGCCTATAGTAATTATACCCAAGCCGTCAGGAAAACTTCGTCTCTGTGCGGACTTCAAATCAACAGTGAACAGTCAAACAATTGTAGACACTTATCCCCTGCCCAGACCTGACGAACTTATGGATAAATTAGGACAGTCTCGCTTCTTTTCTAAGATTGATTTAGCAGAGGCATACTTACAGATTCCACTTGATGACGAGTCCAAAAAGTTTTCGTCATTAATACTCACATGGGCCTTTTTCAATTTCAACGCCTACCCTTTGGCAGTTCTTCCGCTCCCGCTATTTTTCAGCGTTTTTTGGAACAGCTGACAGTTTCTGTACCGTGTTGCTCGAACTACTTAGATGATATTGTGGTATCCGGACGTACAGTTGAAGAACATTTAGCAAACCTGGAGTGTCTTTTCAAAGTTTTGACTGCAGCAGGTCTACGTTGTAATAAAGCAAAGTGTTCGTTTTTTCAAACTGAAATAGAGTACCTAGGCCATGTGATAAATGCCCAAGGAATCCATCCCTTACAGTCAGATAGAAAAGGAGGCCTTAACAATCATTTACGGCGTCACAAAGATCCATCATTATCTCTATGGCAGAAAATTCTATTTGTTGACAGACCACAAGCCTCTCACGTCGTTGTTCTCACCCACAAAGCCGATTCCGCCACGTACGGCACAAAAGCTTCAGAGATGGTCCTTGATATTGTCAAATTATCAGTATGAGATTTTGTACCGACCTACCACTAAACATGCCAACGCGGACACACTTTCCCGACTTCCGGTTGGCCAGGATGTATCATTTGATACTTCGGAAATGGCATGTTGTCATGTTGTTACATTCTGTGCAATATATATCTCTTTCTAATTTACTCTAGTGTTTATAGTTTCTGGCTGCTCCCCTCCGTACCTGCACCAGCGTGCTGTCTTTGTTCCTGTGTCGGTCTCATCCACTCGGCCACCGACACCTACGACGAGGCTGGGACACAAAAGCGGCGACGAAGTTGGGACACAAAACAATCAGTAATATACAAGCCACCCCAAACTAAACTATTTTATGAAGATGGCCGTGAGAACATTTATGGCGCAACGGAATTAAAATATGATAATATGCATCTGAATTTGTTCTTAGCACTAGTGAAAAACAGTATTAAATAAAAGAGGAAGGTATTCATTAACAAATATTCATAAGTAGGATATTTCACTGGTAACTTATTTAGTTAAATAATAAAAATACATCCCACATTGGAAATTAAGCTAAAGTAATCTCAACTGAACATCGTCAGAGGAGGGATTTACAATCAACAAGCATTCAGCCACTCACAGCGCGAAGCAAAGCGAAACTCATTCAACTCAGCGCGCTGATACGAAGCAGAAATAGGCGCCGCTATTGAAGACGAAATTAAGCGAATCACGATGTACCACACAACACAAGAAAAACAAACTTCGTAGGTGGCTCTGGTCTCTCTGTCTTTACTTCAGATGGTACGCGATAATAGCGAGATTCATTTCCATTTAAAGCAAACCGTGAGCATGCAGACTTACTAAGACACACGGCACGTGTCTGCTACATTACATATACGCACCCCACTGAAGACGAAGTGCATAAAGATCGTACTCATTTCAACAAAAATCAACGGCATCATAGATTACAAAGCAAGAATACACAATAGGGTGGCACTGGTGTGTGAGCAGTGGCGAGAACTCAAGTGACTAGCTATAATCCCTTGAAGTCGGAGTTCGGAACCACATGGTTCTGAAAAACAGTAAAAAATACTAGATTAAACTTCCGAAAAATAAAGAAAAATAGCTACGGCATGCAACACTTAAAAATGCGTAGGATATCATAAGGAGGTTAAAGAAATACAGTTAGACACGATTGGGAAGGTTTTACACGGATGGACGAAGTCCAGTTTTCAAAAATCAGAAAAGTGGAATAAGTTCAAAGTTGGAGTAAATAAACTAAGAAATAAAGCATGCAGCCCCTAGAAATACGTGGTAATTCATAAGCAAGCTAATAAAGGGGTTTGTACAAGGCTAGAAGAGAATTTACTGGGGGAGTCTGAATACAAAGTTTGGAAACGAAACAGCAATTTAAAATATACGGAGAGGTGATCGCGATTTACTAATGGCAATCAGAAATATACATGCATAATTTGTTGCATGAACGGCATAGAAACAGACACAGGGGTACCTGAAGGCTTTTTTCTAAGAACACACCACATAGAGTACATATTACTCATGGAAGGACAAAACGAAAAGGATATTTCACATGCACTATGCAGAATAAAAGTATTCCCGCACCTTACTTGCAACCCACAAAGCTAGAAAGAAATTAAACTTAGTTCGTACACCGCCATCTAGTGTCACAAATGTTACCGATTCTCAGGCGTTATCAAAGCGAATTAGTTACATATACACCACCCTTACCTATGCAAAATCACCGAAACGAAATTGAATACACTTCTGTATATGATCGAAGAAACTTATTCCGAAAAATGAACCTAAGTTCTGAGGTCTAACTTAGAAAAACGAGACAACGAATCGCTACCAAATCAAGGGAGGAAAGAAAATCACAACGTCTTACCAGGTCGAAGCGTAGTCACAGAGTGCCCAAGTCGGCCAGCCAGTCACCACCACCATGGCGTGAAATCGCTAAAAACCCCAAGGAAAAACAGCGATGGTGGCAGGGAGAGCCTAAACTCGTGTGTCCTGCCGAGGTTCGCTACTGGCCATTGCTAACCAACTTGTAACCAAAGGGTGGAGCAACATCTTTGGTAGCATCAGAAGCAGAGGTTGGTAACGACAAACTATCGACATAAAGCCAGAGATGGAAAGCACGCAACCAGCAGCCAACGACAAAAATTCTCATACATACTCAGACTGCCATGCTAGAAGATACTTATGCATGCACATACAGAATAAGCAAGTACGCATTCTTACAGGGACATTGGCGTCAAGAGAAACATTCATAGACAGAATGATAAATTATTAGCACAATAAAATTCCAGCACGATTAACACAGTATTACAGAAACTAACATTTAAAAACATGAAATGAAATGCTATTTCTCATGTTTCCGAACGAAAGGGGGTCTCGTTTAGCAAAAAGGTCTGTCTAGATAAATTACAATGTTAAAAACCTAGGGAAGACGGCAGACAGCCGTCTTTCAAAGTTCGCGCGCGTGTGTGTGTGTGTGTATGTGTGTGTGTGTGTGAGTTTGTGTGTTGACCTTACGTTAGTTTAATTAGTTTTTAAGCGTAGAGGTTGATAGCCTCAGTAGTTAGGTCCCATATATTTACAAACATTTGATGTGAACACACCCAGATAGTGATTGGGAAAAACGACTGCGTACATGCCTCCACACGAACTTTCAGTTACATTTTGTTGCTTACGACAAACGTAAGTTGGTGGCAGGAGAATCTGAGGCACCTTCAGAGATTGTGCCTTTGAATTTCCACAAAATAGTTCCACGGAACGAATGTCTTATTATCTCCAGCAATTTCGATTTTAGTTCCCGGAGCAAACTTGTCATCTTAGACAAACTTTGCAGTAACAAAATAGCAACCGGCCTAAAAACTTCACTTTTTCTTCCTGTAAACTGATTAATGATCATACCATTGTTCTAGACGCAGTCTCCTTTACAAGTGAACCTACTCGTTCGAAAATTCTCCAAATTAACTAAAGTTGACAAATCTTCTTCTCCATTCCTGTGCTTACATGGTCATTCTGTTTCATATCTCCTTACGGCATGACGCTTTGATATTTATTTTACGCAACTATATCAAGAAACATGTTGTTAATACTCTGTTCTATATTATGTACTGTTTTTCCTTCTGATCTACATCAATTTACATTTTTCTACAGGTAAATTTCCATTACTCGCACCCACTAGAAATTTTGTGAAAGGTATCTCGTGTCCTGTTGCAGACATTCATAATTCCGTATGTCCATGACATCGTTAGCTGCAGACTAATCTTCACCCTGGCCGTCAGACCATTTACGGAGGCCTCATCAGGGACGTTATTAACAAATATATAGTCTCTTGATTACTGCATGTTTATGTCACATTATATAGAAATTTTAGTCCTTTCCCGCAGAATAGATGACGGTAGCTTGCGTTATCGAAATCGCTCGTCGTAATAGATATGCGGTATATTTGCGACCTTGGCAAGCGGGAAAATGAATATCTTTTCCGAACGTTAGATATTGAAGCCACGCCGAGAAGGCGACTTATGGATCAGCACGTGTAGGGAAAAGGAGGCCATAAAAAGAACACCAAATGCGGATCGAACACTTACCAGCGAAAAGTAAAGTTTTAGCATACAGTTTTACGCTGCAAGGAAATTTCGTATAAACGCGCACACAGCCACAAAAATTTAAATTTACTCGGGAGAACCATAACTTTTCCCATCAGCTCCAATATTCCATACGATGTTATCGTCCATGTCGTACTAAACCACTAAGATACGTAAAAAGCAAAATACTGCTCTGCTTCATTCCGAAAACATCACTCATGGTGAGGATATGAGACATCTTAACAATACCACTTCCTTTTATCCGAGGGTGCTAGACCTGCAAGTTTCGCAGGAGAACTTGTGGAATATCTGATGAGTGAGAGACGACGAAATGGCACACGTAAAGCTAACAGGTGGCTTAGTACACAATCCTTCGTGCCATACAGAAGGAGATATGTTTCGCTGCAAAGCATGTAACATTAAGTTGGAAAAAGCTTCGAGCCACCTGATACGAAGCCAATTTACCATAATAACGACACTGTCTACTGCCAAGACGTCGCTCAGTGTCACCATAAAAGTCTGGAGCCAGTATTTGGTCCTCCCTACCACGAGTTCCCCCCTTACATCGACATCTGAGGAGTGTCAGCAGTGTATGGCTTTACTCATACCTCATATCTGATGGTTATGAGCCCAGTTCTCTGCTAGGTGTTTCAGCATTCATTCCGTTCATCCCGGCATGGTCGCACCTGACGCCTATACACGTAGTGCTGTATAGTAATGCAGGTTGGCTAAAAACCAGCACGACAAGAACCTAATAGAATTGTACCTGGATTTAAGTGGTTGAAAACAACACCTTTTCCAATTGAACGGTACTAAACCTTCTTTTTAAATCTTTAATTACGACACAGTCCGCAGCTATATTTGGAGAACGGTAACGCCAGACTGTGAGTATCCTTGGCGTACCCGAAGAGCACGTGACTTCCGCATTCGCTCGATCACAGCGACAGATTGAGGTTTCGGGAGCATGACCGGCACTTCTAAAGCCAGTTTTCTTGAAGACAGCAGTAAAAGAGTGTAAACTTCCTAGAAAAGTGGTGCTCGATAAAGCGAAAGGCGACACTTTTTGTCCTGTTAAGGGGTGTCTCCCTGTGAGGAAGCTAAACTTGAAACGTTGCCGGTTTGAAGCAGTCTCATGTGAAGATTATGTGCCATATCCACCACGAGATTGATGCCTTGGGAAATACTTGCCATGGGATGATTGCGGCTGTTACTCTGATGCGACGAAACATGGAGAGCTTTTGTCTGCTAGGTTACTTATTGATGGGGCACGAGGTGAATGTACTTGGAAATATTTGTAAGCTTAATGATTGCGAGACTGCAGCTCCCTTAGCATTTATATGCCCTTTTGTTTCACAATTCGAAAGGGAATGTGAGCTACAACTAATGCAGTGAATGGGACGCCAAAGTTATAATACTTTATTCATTGAAACATTATTTTATAGTTCGTCATCCTCTTTCACATCTTACCCCCTTGCCCCTATAAATTATAATAATAATGAAAAAAGATATATTATTTACAAACATATAAAAAATTGTCCCAGTATAAGGTAATCCTTACATCACGACTGAGTATGAGCGTCACATTGAGAGATTTTGTTCAGTTGAACTTGTATTTAGTATATAGGTAGTAATTATGATGTTATAATGTCATTTAATTAATGATTGCTATATGTAATGTAACTATAACCACTTCATGTCATTTATTTATTATCTGTGTACTGTATTTGTCTATGTATATTTTATTTCATTTACTTTATGTAGTTTGTATGTTTTGTGTATTTACTGTAAATACTTGTCATGTTTAATTGACGTATGTAAAATATTTCACTGTGAACGAGCTCAAAGATCGATACTTCCTGTAATCAAAATGCTCCTCAGGTCAGAGACTTTATTGGATAGCAGCGCTTGCCTGTGGGAGAGCAGGCAAGCAGAAGTATCTGCCACCCCGTGACAGAAAACACGTTCGTACGCGGTCCGCGGAGCGCTCAAAGAATATATGTAACAAAGTGTTATTATAAAGTTAAAGTAAAAAGATGAAAAGTATAAATGAAACTAGTGTTTAAGAGTGTATAAGTGAAGTATAAACAGATATTGAGCATCTCTTCTTTCGTTCTGCTGAGGGAGAAATTCGTTACATTTTTCGGTGTCCGTCCAGACGTTCGAAACGCAGTAGCGCCATCGCTGACGCTAACGGTCGCCAATAATTACGCGATTCCCGAAATATGTCTGCATACTACTAACAAGCTGCGAAAGGGGAAGACAGCAAAAACAATTTCTGTATTAAATGAAAATCTTGTAATCAGCACATTGTAAAGGATCTGTTGTCGAGCTACAGTGAATCACATCACTGGACTTACTGATTAAGATACGTTGCATGTAATTTGTTGTAATTAATGTAGATGCATGTTTGATTCTTATGAAAATATAATAAATTTGATGAAAAAAAAAAAACATTTAAAAACCTTTCCTTACACCAGTAACATACACTGTGCCGCTAACCAAGGAACAGAGGTGACACTGGAAATATCAGTATTCAGTAATTTTATAATTAGGCAAGTGAAATAAGACACATTCCACAAACGAAAACTACCCTCTTATACCAATATGTCGTAAGTCAGAACGTATGAATTGCATGATGCATGGATGGGGGGATTCAGCAAGAGGTAGTCAGCATATTTCTCGATGTTCGAAGGCGTTAGACACTGAGCTGCATTGCAGTGTGATAACGAAGGCACGAGCATATGGAATAAGTACCGAGTGCCTCGAAGAGTACTTCAGTAGTAGATCCCAGTACGTTTTCCTTGACGGCGAGTGTTCATTAGAGGCTAGGGTATCGTCAGGATTGCCCCAGGGATAGGACCGTTATTATTTTGTATCTCTATAAATGATCTGAGATACATGGGCTACGGCGTACAGGAAGGTGTCGTCATTGTAGAAGGGCGCTGGCTGACTTGGACCAAATTTCTAGGTTGTTTGAGGACTTTAATTTTGGAATACGGCATTAGGAGGCACGTCAGTTAAATTTCTAGGCATAAAGCTACACAGCGACATGATATGGAACGAACTTATAAGGACAGTCATGGAGAAGGCGGATGGGAGAATTTTGGGAAGCTGTGATTCGTCTGTAATGGAGAGCACATATAAAACTCTTGTGCGACCCCGTCTTGATGGTCCCAGTGTTTTGGATCCCCAACAGATCAGTTTAAAGGAGGTTTAAAGGAGGACATAGAAGCAACTCAGTGGCGACCGGCTAGATTTGTTACTGGTAGGTTAAATCATAGCCCGCTAGCATGCTCTAACAGCCTCGGCACTCCAGACCTGCGCCTGTTATGCTGTGTAATTCCGCCGGTCGCCGCAGGGCGCTGCCTGCTGTTATCAGAGTCTAATAAGGCTAGTTTACACGATGACACTACGTTTCATGAAACTGCGCTACTGGCCAATGCGCATGCGCGGCAGGCGTTCGCGCAACTCAGTTTCGGCACGTTCCAACTTTGGCGAAACTTATTGCGCGTGTTTTTAGGTTAGTTTATGACCAATACAGAACCAAATACAACATAAAGGGGGCAACGGGAGAAATAATTAGGTTTTTGAACATATATGCGTTGCGTAGGTATTTGTGCGATTTTTAACCGCGTGTTAGTGCTCTTCTGGCAATTATTTCTGAAATTAAATATTGATGGGTTGACGATTAGTGAATTGCAGACTAAAATACATCCAATTCGAAATACCTATACAAACGAAGTATGACAATTGTGGATTTCGGAACACGGTACAAGTACTGCAGAGACGAATATCTACTTTACAAGAAACGTAATGCAATTTGTAATTTCAGTTCTGGTAACAATGCTTCACGCATAACGGTAACTTGTTTCTTTATTGAATTACTAACTATCTTTAAAAGGAATGTTAACTGATCTGGTGACATTCTAAGTTGATTAAAATAACTTCTAGGGTCTTCAATTACAATTTCTTTCAGCAAGGTCGCTGAGCAACACGTATTTTTTTTAATCCATTCACGAACCCAAACACGTTTCTTATTCTTTTTACGTTTAGTCTTATGCAGCGACTTCACACAGACAAGCAATGGATTCTCCACAACTCGTACAGCTACCAAAATTTTTCATTTTACCGCGAATACGGCCTCACAAAACAACGAAACTGAAGTGTGTAGTATTGGCGCCGTGTCTACAGCCATACACGAAACCAGTTGCGCGCAATTCATTTCCTGAAACGAGTTTCGAAATCTAGTGTCGTCATTTAGACTAGCCTTAACGGAAGAGTCGCGAAACTCCCAGTGAATTTCTGCAACTATGCGACTGCAGCGGTGTCGATCAGGGCCGTCTTAAGCCAAGCAGTGGCCCCTGGGCACTCAGTGTTTTGGGGCCCTAAACAACTAAATTAATGCATCAGAATGTGTACATTTATTTAATGACTTAATTGGTTAAAATAGCACAAACCAAATACTAATGATTAGTTCCACAAATTAGTCTTTCATTAAAATTAATGATTTCTTTAAAGATATAAAATTTTTGAAGTATGTCTCTTTCTATGGAGATAACCGACACACAGATTAGAGGACCCTACAACAAACCAGAATTTTCTTTTGAATGAAGTCATCAGAATGATGTTCATTTATTTACTGAATTTATTGGTTATTATGGTTAGAAATACACAAATAAAATACTAGTGATTACTGTTTTGCAAAATGGACTTACGTTGCTGTTAAAGGTGTCTTTCGGGATTTCTGAAATGCAAAATCTTCTATTATGTTTTTAAAGTCCAACTGTTGACAAATTAGTAAGTCGTTCCAGTAGCATAGTCGTTCGTAATTTGAGATTTTGATTCTCTTTAACTGGGAAATGAACGGTCTCCACTACAATTGGTTACCATTAGACAAAGAAATATACGGGTAGCAACTTCGACATTCAGAAAGGTATCTTCTATACTTTGAGCGCTATAGCGCTATGCTCCTCCGCAGGCAATAATCTAACAGGCTGTCTCTATTAAAGAATGTAAGGATGATATACTTAGCTCTGGAGATTCATTTGGAATTTTTTCAAATATTGTTTTAAATGAAAACATTCTGAAATGAGCCCATCAGCATTAACATCTGCATGATAAAATTCTGCAAAATCTTTACACCTGTTTCTCAACTGTTTTTTTAACTGATGACGGAAACTAAAATGTTTGCTAACTTTCTCGTATGCCTCTGAACGTCGCTTCAAACTAGAATCCAATGTGTCGATTATAGGCAGAAAAACTTCTACGCAATAGTTTTCTTTAACACTCAGTTTGATAGTCTCCGACGAATCTTCAGAAAAAGTAATGTGCTAGCTGCAAATTCTCGTCCTTTGGGAATAACCCTTATAGTCAGAACCTGGCTTTGGCTAACGATTCATACTGATCGAATCTATTGCGCACAGAACTGATGAAATAGGAAATAGATGCAAAAAGTTTTGTTGCAACGTCTATGTGACGGTACTATTTTGTAAAGTTACATTTGTGTTGTTAACAGTTCTCAAAAGGTCATCCCATATCTCCGTTAGGAGAATGGTCTCGAGTTTTAGAATTTTCTTGCAAAGACTTTGAGCCTCATTTCTTGTTTCCACTGGCTGATCAGTGTTGCTATTAATTGACTTTAAAGCTTCAAAATTATCACAGCAGCCATTATGCAAAGCGTTAAAAGTGTCATGTTTCAGAGAGGGACTTCAGAACTTTATTTTCCCCTAAACATTCTTTCAAAACTTTCCATCGATTGTTCGAAGCAGAAAAAAGGTGAACAATTTGTTGACAAACTGGAAGTATGCTACTGCTTCAGAAATACATGCAGCCGCTTGAACACCTACTAAATTTAGTGAATGTGTGGCACATGGTAGAAAAATAGCAAATTCACATTTTTCTTTTATTCCTGCCTGAAGACCTGAATACTTTCCAGCCATATTTGCTGTATTATCATAGCTCTGTCCTCGCCAATCTTTTATTGAAATGTCAAAGCTATTCAGAAACTTCATAACAGTATCTTCTATACTTTGAGCGCTATGCTCCTCCGCAGGCAATAATCTAACAGGCTGGCCATCTTTTACATACCGAACGATGAAAGTTAGCTGGTCAACATGGGAGAGATATCGCGAGGAATCCACTGTTATTGAATAGTACTTGGCTGCTTTTAATTCGTTGACAATCGTCGTTAACACTATCTGTCCCAGACGAATATGATGTATTTCCGCTGCCACGATTGGCATACTTTCGTATATGTTCAGCAAGAAAAGGATCAAATTTGCTTATTAATTCTAAGCATCCCAAATAATTTACATTGTTTTCACACCACAAAATATCATTTCCTCTACGAAACCCTAGTTCCCTTCACTCCAAGAATTTCACAACTGTAACAATTCTTTTCAATAAGCTCCTCCAATAGTTGACCTCAGCATTAAACGGGCAAAGCAATCCAGTATCAACTCATCCAACAATTTTGCTTCTTGCTACAATACTGATCATTGATTCCATGTGCTGAAAACTGTTCTCATGCTCCTTTAATAAGTTGTTTATATGTTTCCAATCTTTTTATCCCCTGGAAGAAATCAAATTATTGCCGACAATGTTATTGAATAGAGGCAACAATAACAGTACACATATTTAATGGATGGTGAAACCAGAAGCCACTTTCATCCCACACACTCATCATTCGTTAATTTGCGAGTGGAGACAGCAAGTCGCTACTTTTGTTTTGGAAAAACTCTGGGCCCTTGTGAATTCAAATATCTCGGACTTCCGTTGAAATTTCATCACAGTTCTTACCAGGGTCTTTGATTTGTTTTCTAACATACTTCTGTCTGGTGAATCCAAGTGGCTTGAGATGTATGTGCAGCTGTAACTGGAACTGATGAACTCGAAACACAAATTTTATCCTCTATATTAAACATGGGCATAATTTCCAAGCTTTGAGATTAGAAGATATCTTGAGATGACGAGTTAGATGTATCACTCTGCTTGTTAGTTTCTTTGAACAGTGAAGTAAGTTTAGGTAGTCTGCTGATGGTTTCCTTTTGAATTGCAAGTTTTTATTCTTTTTCCTGAACCACTTATGTGTGTTGTTTTTGACATTTTTGAAAGACATCATAAAAATATCAAGTAGACACTGCCAAGTAAACAGAGTGAATCTAATCGCGTAAGTCGCGTACAATCAAATGGCCCTTCGAAGCACCCCGATAACGAACTATCGCTTCCCAAGGTAGAAACTCCAACAACGCCGAATTCACCAGGACTGGGTGTATTGGCCGACGCGCAGTGCCGTCGGAGTCCATCGGTTTCTTTGCAGGGGAGGCCGTTGCGCATTGTCATCCCAATAACTGTGGGAGTCCGTTACTTTTTTCTAAGCGGAGGCCGCATCAGTCTGCTTCAGATCCTTCTAATTATCGAAGTTCATGTGTTGGTGCTTCCATATGTTAATTATTTGATTAAATGGGCTCTGCCTGAAGCCAAATAAAAAAATAACCAAATAGAAATAGTCATACACAGCGCAGCATTGCAGTCTCCACCAGTTGGTGCAGGAAGGGTTCTGCCTAACCAAATACGAAACATGTTTGGTAAGCTTATGGGACTTAACTACGGGGTTATCAGTCCCTAAACTTACAAACTACTTATGAACTACCTACAAACTAGGACGGCACAAATATCCATGCCCGAGGGGGGATTCGAACCCCCGACCGTAGTGGCCGGGCTTACCGAGACTGGAGCGCCTCAGTCACCTCGGCCACCGCGGCCGGCAGCCAAATACGAGATGTTGTGTATAACGTAATTAAGAATATGTCTAAAGACGTAAAAGACAGGATAAAATCGCATAAAAGAGTTCCTTTGATAAAGTTCAAGCAGCTAGTGGGGTTTCACTTGGTACTATAAGAGGAGTCAAGAAAGTGGGAGAAAAGTAGGTGCCGCTAGCTGATATTTTTCTTACTCCAGTAAAAAAGCGGAATAGAAGGAAGAGTTCTTACATTTTTTTGGAGAGACTGACATGCAACTTCCACATAACAAGCAGCGTCCCACAATAAACTAGGTTCCAAGAATGAACAGGTTTGACCGTCTCTGTTGTACAGCACTGTGATTGCTCGACTTCCCCCTCCATTGCACTCTGCGGCGCTCATGCATTCCCACGGCGCGGCGCCACATGCAGCTACTGAGTAGAGCCCTGTATTGGAAGAGTACCGCCAACCGGGCGAGCGCCGCCATTGTAGGCCTATCTGGCAATAGCAGCGCTATGCACGGCGCTGTTAAATTAACATTTATGATGAAGGGAACCGGTCTGTACATCGACGTGGTACGACAATACGTTAAGTATACAATGAACTGAAGTTTTTAATCGTTTCTTCACATCTACAGCGAATATGAAGGAAAAATTGGTACTCTGAGATCAAGACCTTTATTTTTGAGCAAACTATTTGTAAAATTGTTTCGTGCTAAAATTTAAACCTTGTACCAAATGCACTGCTTTCGCAATAAGTGACGTTAAGCTAAGGACTGACGTTTTTATTTCTAATATATTGGTTTTTATCGAAGTAGATGTAATTAATACATGTTGCTTTCCATTAATGCCTTATGTTGATAGGTGTTGTGTGCTAACCTACATGTGATATTATCACATAACATTAACTGAGCTAATATTTTGGGAAGGTTTAAGTTTTTACACATTGTTATCGCACTCCTCGGTACTTCAGTAAAATTAACTTTATCTTAAAATTCGAGTTTTGGAGATCTATTTAATGGGCGGTTTCATTTACCGCCCAGACTTTCGTAATATGCAGGCTAAGTATAAATACGAAATTCGTCAAATACGGCACATTATGTTAGATTTTCATGTATTTATATGTTTTAAAAATATCTTTTCTCTTACATGTTTGTCCGTCCAACACTGCTCGCAAGAAACTTGTATGAACAGATAAACCTAGAAGTTTACTCGATATTTCAATACAAATTTACTTACTACGCAAAATTTTGCAGTCTCGTATGGAAATGCATTTTTTCTTCCAATGCGGTGTACCCACAATTCGCATCTTTTCGCATGTCTTTCGCCCTGTGGAATGCGTAAAACTTGCTACCTCGGACTGTCTTAGTAAAACAATTCACTGCCAACAATGCGACATTTTCACCATATAAAAATGGAATATGCTATGTTAAGCTCTTAATTTAATACATAATGAGTCTACATATTTCAACACGTCTAAATGCTAAAATAACAGCTAATTAAGTGAAATATGCCATTTACGCTGATGGATTGCTTAGGCCTAAAATGGCGGACGTGCCCCACCCGCGCTTAACTGACCAATAGCAGCCGGCGGTTGTCGGCAAGCCACACATAAAATGTTGGCGCTACTCTCCCAACACAGGGCTCTACTACTGAGAACGGTGCAGCTGCTGTATTGTTGTTGGCAACTATGATGTCGCCGCTACTGCGTTGTCTGCACTGACGTCTCGAGACGTCTGAAACAGACTGCCACAAGATCTACTACAACAGTGTCGCCGTGTGTACTGTAGCTGAGGCCCCCAATAATAACTACGATTTTGCATGCAGACAGCAAACCAAGTCACTTGCCACACCATAGATGACACGTATTGAGACAACTTCTGGGGCTTTATAAGTGCTACAAAAATTCACAGTCATTGCCTAGGAGAAAGGGACGACTGGGGGCCCTGGGCCTGTGCCCCTTGTGCCCCTATGGTAATGAAGGTAGTGCTGTCAAGCGGCTGGGTCGTAAAAACATATCGCGAAACGATTGAATGATGAATGTGTATTTGGAGTGAAGCAACATTTTCAAAACACCTTCGTTTTTACGAGCTTTTGTGGCGCTATAAATCTGTCATTTGCAAAGGTTGCTAAGAAGTGTTCATTTAATGTGGTTAGTTATACTTTTAGGCATTGAAGTAAATCTTTAATAATTCACACATGTCGGAACTTCCTCTCTTATAGGAATCTATTTCATAATATTACTGCTGTGTAAATGGTAGTGTCTCAATGTTTCCAGTAGCAGTTAATCAACTATTTCAGTAGAGCCTTCTTAATTTCGTACCTCAGTTTCACATACATTATAGACTTGCATACCAACATACTTTGGCGGTTACCAGCTTGTTTGATGAAGTGATTGTGTAGCTACAAATATTTAATATGTCCATATATAAACTATTAATATTAGCGCGTCACATTCTTGTAGATATTCAGTCTGATACCTGTCAAGCAGCTAAAAAGATATGATAGGTACCCAAAGGGTACAGAGCAATGACAAGGTGAAAAGACCATTTATAAGGCGATGCAGAATCTAGTCTCTTACCATGTAAAAATCATATGTAGTTTTGAAAATATTAGAATGAACGGAATCCGCCAAAACAAAACTCGTGCAACGTGACAGTATGCAGTGATCACGTGAACATATGCTTAAGCATTTCCTTATATACTTAAGCACATCTGGTTGCAATACATTTCTGCTTTCAATAAGTTTTTGGGCTACTTGATTACGTCTCAGCTATTGTGAAGCGCATGAATTACACTGCAGTGATAATTTGTTCTAATAGACTGCCATTAACACAAGCAGTGATATTACTTTAATGAAGTTTTTGTACTAAAAGTTCACATCAACGTTCAGTGAATAGGAAATATGAAAGTAACAGCATTAAAAACGGCAACTTCTCAGTTTGTATCATGCCACTCCTGTGTTACTCCCTACCCGCCGCTAGGAACGCTAGTATCGCTTCAGTTGCAATTTTTCCCTACAGTGTTTCGCGACTGTCCGAGGTAGACTGTGCTGTTAGGGGTTGCTACTGACTGGAGCGCTTATGGAATTTAACACGCCGTCTGTACCTTTAGTTTCAGCTATTTGGAGTTCAATTTCGGTTATTTGTAAGTTTTTACGCTTCAGCAAAACTGCTAATAAAAGTTTTACATAAGAGCGTTAAGAAATACTGGATGCCTTGCGTTCATTAGGGGAAAAAGAAATTTTTGTACCGTTCTCTATGAATCAGATTAAATATTAACTTATTTGTTACTCTCCTTCTATGTGTTACATCAATAGCTTATACTGGTACGCCGTTAACCACGAATATCTTGCGATGTAACGGTTTGGAGCAAAGGCAGCTATCTGCTTAAAGACAACTGGTAAGAAATGTTTACACATAAGAGCTCTGAAACGTTGTGGATAATTTTCCCCACTGTTACATGAAAAACAAGCTGCTTTTTCAAGTTAAGGCACTATATACATTTCCAATTGTTTTCATACACTGTGAGTTTGCAAGTAATGGAAGTGCACTTGGCACAAAATCTGAAACTGCAGTCAGTAAATTCGGGAAGGGCACTGACGGATAAAGCATACTGTTTCCTGTAACGTCACGTGAAATATCGTATCCATTAATGCCGATTTATGTGAACTGCTTGAAAGTAGTGGCGTGCACGTTGAAGAGGATATCTCCTTTAGGACTATCATCACAACAAAGCCACCTTCATAGGCCATTGATGAAAGCTTAACAGTATTAATCTGTGTGTCTGGAAAAAATACAAAAATTCTTATGAGCACGTTTAGTCAAAAATTTCAAAATTAAAATTTAGGTTTCTAAGGTTATTTTAGAATACGGCTTACTGCAATTTCGACAGCAACATAATGAGATAATTGTTATATAAACAAAAACTTACGTTGCATTTTGTGCGTAGCGGCTAGTATGTTCACAGCATCAGGAGGTAAATATCTTATTGTTTTCCCCTTCACTATGTGATGGTAATGCTTTCTTATGGAAAAGCGCAGTTTCGTCCATGTCAGTGTTGCTACACGAAGGTACTGATAACAAACCCGTTTTCAAAATTCTATTCACTCTAAAGTTCACAGTTCTGACAACGAATAAAATACTAGTAGTTGCTAGGAGGATAATTAATTTACCGATTGGATAAGTATGCACCAAAAACCTGTCAAACATAGAGAAGGAAAAGCGTGAATTATTTATTTCATACTCTTTGAAAACCCATTCACATATTGTGTTCACCATAAAATAAATAATTAACGCTGTTCCTGCTCTATGATTGACAGGTTCCCCGAAGTACTTTTGTCCGATCAGTAAATTAATTAATTTCGTGACTATTACTGGTACAGTATAACGTAATATCGATATATCTGTCACAGTCGCACATTAAAAGTTGTCGTTTGCAAGCGTTCACCCAAATTTCACAGCCGGGATATAGCTAGGAAACATCCGGCGAAAGTTCAAACTTCCACTGAAACGGTCAGCGCCATTTGATCTCAGAAAGCGCCGAGGCTGCTAGAGCGCATACTAACGGACTATGGTTAGATCAATGCGCGAGCGTTAGTGAGATGCTTCGGGAATTCAAATGGGAGTTGCCGAAGGGATGGCGATGTTCTTTCCGGGAAACATTATTGAATACATTTAGAGGGCCAGAATTTCAAGCAGACTGCAGAAAGATTCTCCTGCCGCCATCCTACATTTCGCGTAATGAGATGAGGATTCGTGTAGATGCATACAAGCATTCACTTTTCCCTCATTCTGTACGGGACTTGAACATGAATGGAAATAAAAAGTAGTGGTTCTACGTAACCTCAACTACGAACTTTGGGTGAATTGTGATGTGTGTAGACGTAAATGTAGAGCCATAAGCGCCATAAGGTTCCACGGTGCACTCTTTAAGATACCATTCTCTTTGATGAATGTTCGTCGTCGAGGACAACCTTTTAACGTTCAATACCTGTCGTTTGCACGCCCTGTGGGCCTGTCACATGATACGCCATATCCCACTCTCGCACGGAAGAATATATAACCCCTCAGCACGTAACGTTAGATTCGTAAGGATACTCCTAAGACAATATAGGTTTAACTTGTTGCTTAGCTACAGTCAGACGTCACCCCGTAAGGAAAATACACATAATTCACACCCTAAATTTGCTAAATGACATCAACAGATACGGGGATCGGGTAGATAGCAAATTTAATATGTACAAATTTTAAATTGGTGGATTGGCTATTTATTTACTAAATGGTCAAAAATTCCTGATGAAAAATCTAAAATTCCTTTAAATAAAAGTATTAAAATTTTTTAATTTACTCTCAAAATTGTTCATTTAATTACATAAATATCAGGATAGAGTCTGCCTGCCAATACGATGTTGAATAATTATATTTAAGTATCAGGATAAATATTGCGATTTTTTTCGGAATGACATGGAAAAAGTAACGAAAATATTTAATTGGTTTACACACCGATAGAAATTATATATAACCTGCAGGATGGCTGAGTTGCCACTCCTACTTGACAATTTAACTAATTATTGTCACTACGATCGAGGCTGTTTCGTAATTAATGTTATGAGATATTGTACATGAGACCTACTAGTAGTGACGTGGTGGAAACGAGAGATTTGCATAAGCATTTGCACGCTGTAGCGAGAGCTGCGACGACCGTTGGCTGCTTCGTCGGCTGCAGAAACTAGTAAAACCCGAACTGCCTGGATTGACCTTCGCCAGTCGAACTCTCCCTACATCTCGATAATGTGAAGAACTCAGCCCTACTTAAACTTACTTACTATCGTACACCGATAATAAAACCAATCTTCCCCATTGTCACTTGCAATTCGCTCTGGAGCGGTGACTAAAATGTCTGTGCTTATCTATGCGACACATGAAGTGTAACGGCCAATACTCGTCTCCACTCATGCGTCTCCACTCGGGAATATCACTCATATCCGCTATCACATAGCCGCTCCTTTCAATGAAGTGGCCGAGGGGATTGAGGCGCTCCAGTCACGGTCTGCACGGCCACTACTGTCGGGCGTTCGAATCCCCCCTCGGGCATGGATATTTGTGCCGTCCTTAGTGTTAGCTAGTTGATAAGTAGTTTGTAAGTTTAGGGACTGATGACCCCGTAGTTAAGTCCCATAAGCTATACAAACAAACATCTCTGTACACAGCGTTTACTATTGCACCCACCGCATGCACACTCCTGGATGAGTAGCGCTGGATTCCTTTAAAATTACGTCACATAAATTAGTTGTATCTCAAGCCATCTCACCTCCACTGAACAGCGGCTCTAAGTCAGAGGGATTTTCGGCAAATCGAAAACTCTGTTCCTACCATGGGATAGCGCGCTGTTAAACGGCCAATGACACTACTGCTTCTACCTTAGTTAGACTCCATATCCAATGTCTCTACTCCAATAGCAATGCATTTGTTTTCCACTTTTTCTATGGGCTTTACGAAATATTTTAAATGGGAAACAATGCTTTTTTTTCATCTTTCCCTCCTTATCTGAAAGCCAAGTGTCACTTTTGTACGCTCGCTGACAGCACAGACAAAGACAAATATATACTGACGAGAAACCTCCGTAAGGGCCCAGTCCTACGCTCAGGGATGCGGGGCGGGGTTTTTTGAAGCAGTTCCGTAAGATGTCCCATGATGGCGCTGCGGTCAGAAGCAGCCCTTTAAACTGGCCAGATCAGGCGGCAGGTAGCGGCTGCCCCCACCACCACCTCCCATCAAACGCCAGCAAGCCGGACACAGCCGTGGCCTCGTGGCAGGCAGCACAAGCCGGTCAGCCCCGGTGGAAATTTTTCTGTGGGCCGACATGAGACTCACGAACTGGCGTTTTTCCCACGTTTCAAGCATGTTATCTTCTGAATTCTTGGTTCAAAAAACAGTACTTTGTGGCAGTTGTGTTACGCCTGTCTGGTATGCCTCCCTGTCTGGGAACATTGTTTTGGTGGAACCACTATTTATACTGCAGGCCACACTCTCTCCGCCGGCCGCGGTGGCCGCGGGTACTGAGGCACTCCAGTCACGGTCTGCACGGCCACTACGGTCGGGGGTTCGAATTCCCCCTCGGGCATGGATATTTGTGCCGTCCTTAGTCTTAGTTAGTTCATAAGTAGTTTGTAAGTTTAGGTACTGATGACCCCGTAGTTAAGTCCCATAAGCTATACAAACATTTGAACATTTTTTGTAGACGGTGACCTTCCTTTTGAAGGTCAAGCGTGCAAAGTTTCGTGAAGGTCGGAATGAAACTGTTGATTTCGTCAGTCTGTAGGAAAAGTATCCTCCGCCATGCACATTCATTCCGTCCTGTCGTAAATACTTTTTTAGCTAACGTCTTCTACATACCGACAAAATTTCAGCTTCATAGGTGCAGTACTTTTAGAGATTTCGTGTTTCGTCAGTGAGTGAGTGACCTTTAGCTTTCATATATATATATATATATATATCCTGAATTATGGGTTCCACAAAGACATTATTTACGAGGTTCGTAGAGAGGAATATTAGGAAACTGCCTGCGCAATGTGTTGTAAATTGATTTGGTAGTAAAGACGTAGTAAATTACAACCTCATGCTTTTTAGGGCGAAGTTTCATGTATATCAATGTGTTTGACGTCATAGCACCTCAACTATACGTCGTAATACGATATTATTTCGAAGGTACATTCAGTGGTCCATATGTAAAACGTTTGCAAAATACGTTGCGAATAGAGTTAGTAGGAAAGACGTAACAAATCAAACGTCATGCGTGATGTGGTGGTTTTCATTAAAGTAATTGTTTATTACTTCATATCTCATGAAATGTATGTCGTACTATGATAAAATATCGAACGTAGGTCCAGTTGTATGATTGCATACCGTCTGTAACATTTCTCGCGAATACAATTAATAGTTTACGAGTAATAAATTGTAACGTCATGGCAAATGCCGTAATTTCACTTCATGAACGGCTAAAAAGTAGTAAGCGATGACCTTTTTTCCTATCATCATTTTACTGGGGTTGTCAGCAGAAAAAGTTTCCTAAAGGTATGAAATTGTGTTTGAAGTTTGTTGCCAATCGCTAAGTATTCTCCTTCTCAAATAGTGGGCTGATAAAGTCACACTATCAAGTGCCGCGATAGGGGAAGTTTTCATTGTTTATTACGAAATATCTCCCAAACTATCTGCCATATCGCAAATCCATTCTTAGCTGACGTCTTCTACCGATGAACTACATTCCTGCTGAATTTCAGCTTCATAGGAGAAGTACTTTTCGAGATTTCATGTTTACTCACTGAGTGAGTGAGTGAGTGTGTGTCAGAATGAGTGTCCTTTCGCTTTTATACAGGGTGGTACAAAAAGCTACGGCCAGACTTTCAGGAAACATTCCTCACACACAAAGAAAAAAATATGTTATGTGGACATGTGCCCAGAAACGCTTAATTTCCATGTTAGAGCTCATTTTAGTATTTCTCTTTAAATGTAAATTGAAATAATTCGTGCAGACAATTGTCAAAATACCCATATGTTTCGTTAGTATGTACTGTACTTCCGCGATTCACGACATCTACACAGTTTTTCTGTGAACGTTTGGGCAGGAATTGTTGGTGATGTCTCGATAGGGCTTCATGTTCTTCCACCTACGCTCACTGGAGCACGTTATACGTTATCATGATTTCATAGGGAATACTCTATCTGTGCTGCTAGAACATGTGCCTTTATAAGTACGACACAACATGTGGTTCATGCTCGAGGGAGCTCCCGTACATTTCAGTCGACGTGTTCGTACGCTTCTCAACAACAGACTCGGTGACCGATGGATTGGCAGAGGCGAATCAATTCCATTGCCTCCACGCTCTCCTGACCTCAACCCTCTTGACTTTCATTTATGGGGGCATTTGAAAGTCCTTGTCTACGCAACCCCGGCACCAAATGTAGAGACTCTTCGTGCCCGTATTGTGGACGGCTGTGATACAATACACCTTTCTCCAGGCATGCATCAGCGCATCAGGGATTCCATGCGACGGAGGGTGGATGCTTGTATCCTCGCTAACGGAGGACATTTTGGACATTTCCTGTAACAAAGTGTTTGAAGTCACGCTGGTACGTTCTGTTGCTGTGTGTTTCCATTCCATGATAAATGTGATTTGAAGAGAAGTAATAAAATGAGCTCTAACATGGTAATTAAGCGTTTCCGGACACATGTCCACATACCTTATTTTCTTTCTTTGTGTGTGAGAAATGTTTTCTGAAAGTTTGGCCTTACCTTTTTGTAACATCCTGTATAGATAGAGATTATAGTTTCGTCAAGTCTGCAAACAATCCAGCACGCCTACTAATCGATTCCATGAATAGGGAACAGTGTTTAGAATATATCTGTGAATTAACTGCTGTTTTCTGTCTTCTTTGAACTCAAACATAGTTCATTATTTCGAGCTGTCATTTATACAACAAGGATGACCCTTGCCTTTCTTTTCATAATCCTAATTAAACAATTATGTAACCTGATACTGATTCCAACTAACTGCTCTCATGAGAAAGCCGTCAGGTCATACCTTCAGCTTTATGTTTTCCTATTATGATCATACACCATTTCTACCATACCCACCTAATGTACGACTCTTAGGTAAATAAGCAAACAATTACTGGTCCTTTAAACCTAAGTTGCATCTTAAAGTCGTCATAGAAATAATAGTCACTATCTAATGACACAGCTCAACTGAACTTCTCGACATTAAGATTGTTAACTTCGTACCGACAGTATGCAACGAATGAAGTGTGCTTCATAAGTTGGAATAGAAACGCTTATCCTTCTAGCACCTCCATGCAAATCATGTAGAAGAAAATAATTAGCAATCCAGATGTCAGAATACATTACTAAAAGTTTTATAATTAAAATACAGAATTTGAACGAAGGTGTTTGAAATGGCATGAAGTGTGTGATTGTGAAAGAAGGTTTAGGGATTTGGGAGGGGGGAGGGGAAAGGTTTGGAAAATACTGCTAGTTTTAAGAAAGCAGGCTTTCTCGGCGAATCTCGATGATGAAATATTCTTGAGTTGACAGCCGAGTCAGTGCTACGTTCACCGGCAACGTTTCGGCAAGTTTCTTTCCTGCCATCTTCAGCGAAGAAACTTGCCGAAACGTTGCTGGAGAACGTAGCACTGACTGGGCTGTCAACTCGAGAATATTTCATCATACTGCTAGTTTTACTCGACAAATGGTAATTCATTTAGTAATGGAGATAAAATATCAGCATTACATAAATTTGGAAGAGCGGTATCACCCCTGGCTTGTAATTATACTATTTGAAATCCAGGCTTATCCCCATCACATAAAAAAAAATCTTTAAATCAGTACTTAGTTTTTAGAAATTTAAGGCCAAACGCACGTCTTCGACCATGCAAGTCGCACTCTCCTACTTCCCCCACCCCCCCTCCCTTCCAGCTATAACAATCACTTTTGATACTTGTAAATAACCCAATTTTTAAGACATAATGGCATCGTCACAATATGAGAGTAACATCAGCAGTCCATCGCCATGCATTTTTAAAATAAAATGTGAAATAGGCCCCAGTGATGGTACACACGTTTTGTTATCGGTTCTCATGTTCGTAAAAAAAAACTGTGGTACGGTAGCCACAAACTATAAAATCGTTATAAGCATGTTAGATGGGGCTACTGTGTCCTTAAATGTATATATTTGCTACACATTTATTTTTCTTGTCAATACTAGATGAAGTTGATAAATTTTCCGCGTGTGATGTGTTCAAATGTTCAAATGTTTGCAAAGCTTATGGGACTTAACTACGGGGTCATCAGGCCCTAAACATACAAACTACTTATCAACTATCTTATCCTAAGGACGTCACAAATATCCAGGCCCAACCCCCGACCGTAGTGGCCGTGCAGACCGTGACTGGAGCGCCTCAGTCCCCTCGGCCACCGCGGCCGGCCGTGTGATGTGTACTAGTGTTACAAACTTTCTGATGAACTGCATCTACAGATTAAGATGATTGACAGAACCCGACATCTGTCCTGTAGTTCGTTTTTGTATTGGAACCTCATTATAGGTGAAGGCTACACACTTTTGATGCCGAAGATAAAAGATTTCATTTCCTGTTACCGAAAGAACTTTTATGAAGTGCACAACGTGGTAAGAATGGCTCTAGGCGCTGGGAAACCAGCGGTGTTGAAACTATCCTTGTGATGGAACGAAAACAGTAATCTAAATTCCGACAACGAGCTGTCTAGCAGGCACTGGAAGGTGCTCACAGTGCCACCGAGCGCAATGGTGAAAAGAAGAGGAAGACGAAGAAGAAGGTGTTCTTTTCACCACCTTACAAGATTAAGCATACATTTGTAACATAATTAAAATGTAGGCACATTATGTTCTACAACCAGCGTCTGTTCATAAATACCTTATTTGGTGTATTACCACGTCATTCTTATAAGAAAAGGTAAAACAGTCGACGACTTGGCCGAAATAGAAATGATTTCCTCCGTGCAAAACTGTATTAATTCTGCCTTGTGTCTCGGAATATAACGATATCACAAGACCACCGACTAATAATTGCTGAGGTCTTATTGTTCCTGGAGTATTACTGGTCACTGTGTCGCGAGGAGGAAAGGATCAAAGCAGCGTTCAATTTCTAAAATTTTAAATGCCGAAACGGAAACTGTGAGCCACACAAACAAATGATCCTTTCCCCTCCTCCTCATCCGAAGTCGGATCCCCACCCAGCAATGAAAATCAGTAATTTGTATAAAATCTGACATTGTCATCATGGAGATTATCGGTATTACAATTAGTTAAAATTCATAATTTTTAACCATTTATGTAAAACTGATTAAATAGCCTAGACTGCAAAGTGAATTGCTTTGACTGGACAAATTTTTAATTGATTGAAAAAACATTGACTGCTCAGGTTCAGTCCTGGTTTACATATTCACTGAAAAGTCGAACTAGTCACCAATTTGTAAATAAAAAAATTCACGTTGCAGTCCAGGCTAATTTAAAAATTAAAAAAAAAATGTTTAGAATTTATGAATTTTAACTAATTTCTATCATTGAAAACTTTTGATAGAATTAACAGCAAAATATATTTTTACAAAATACTATTCTAAAATTCAAATTTTAAGAATTATTTATATAGTCACAGTCGAAGTACACCCCTCTTTCAAAAATCTGTAGTAATTGGGAAATCGGAATATTCCATTAAGGTATCTGTCATGATAGGTACGGAACTTGGGCGATATCTTGATATAGGACATCATTAATCTCAGTCAATTTTTTAATGCATAATTGGTCTTGTGACATATAAAACTAAAGTTACCATATTCTGACAATTTCATCCCTATTAATAGATTCGACGTAGCTTTATGGTTCAAAAGTTGTAACACATTTTGCTTGGAGGTATAGACTGCTTTCCATAAAGAAGTCATTTACGTGTTCAACATGCTCTCCCTCCTCGCACATTACAAGCAGCTGAATCCAGACGTAGTGCACTTCCAGGAGAATTTCCGCGGAAATGCTGGCACATGCTTCTTGAGTTGCTCGAGATCGTGAACGTTTATTATCTTATCTGCGTATACCATTTGCTTTAAACAGCCCCACATATGCCAGTCAGTTGGTGCGATATCAGGTAATCTGGGTGGACATCCCACAGAAACATGACGGCCCATACGACCAGGAAATCGACCGTCTAACCACTGACGAATAACTGCCTCGTAGTGCGGTGGAGTTCCATGCTGTTGAATGTTAGGGGGAATGCAACGATCTTCATTCTGAACTAAGGAAAAAAAACTGCTTGCAGTACTATTTTTCGGTAGCTTTGGGCATTATGTTCTAGCCAGTGAAAATTGTGGTTAATTACACAGGTAACCTATATACCACATCACACGATAAGCTTTGAAAGCTTCATCCAGTGTTGATTTTAGTCACCCCAGTATCTGTTGTTGTGACGGTTGACTTCACCATTGACAAAAGTTTTCATCATCACTGAACAAGAACCCTTCGACAAAAGGGAGATATTGTAACTTTTGAACGTAGCTCCTTTGTCGAATATGTTTACAAGAATGAACTTCTCGGAAAATGCTGATGTTATTTGAAATATCCACAGACATACATGGACTAGACTGGCAATGCCGTATGCAGTAACATTGGTGTCACTGAAGCATACGTCGCCGCATGACAGAAAGGGTATTAAACAACTACAATGTTCATTATGAAAAAAAGGCTTAAGAAATAGGACTAAAGTGATAAACGTGCCACTGAGAGATCAGTGGTGTTATTGTATTTATTAATCCGTGTCCAGTTAGAATGAACTTCGCTTTTTATAGAATAATATGATCGCTATAAAAGTGATTATGTACGCAGAGATGGCTGTTTGTTGTTGATAACGAGTGTCCGTATTCACTGGAGTGTTATTACTAAAACTGCAGTCTGCTTTACATGTGGATGTATGTATCTTAATGTTCATTTTACAATACCATTTTACAATTAGACTTTTAATTAAGCTAGTACGCAAATATTAGCTCAACTTCAGAACCTGTTTACACCACGGCGAAAATTTAAAACATTTTAGTTCATAAGTTGTCTATGTAACATGCAAAAACTTTTTGACGAATGTGTAGGTATGATGCCGGAGTCAGGCTTCTCTAAAATGTTCAAAAGTTTGTATAGCTTATGGGACTTAACTACGGGTCATCAGTCCCTAAGCTTACAAACTACTTATGAACTAGCTGAGACTAAGGACGGCACAAATATCCATGCCCGAGGGGGGATTCGAACCCCCGACCGTAGTGGCCGCCCACACCGTGACTGAAGCGCCTCAGTCCCCTCGGCCACCGCGGCCGGCCAGGTTTCTCTAAAACCAGCGACTTTGTTAGTCTATTTAATTTGGGTCTGTGGATTTATCACACTATCCATTTTCCATTAAAAATGACAGATTTAAGAATGACGATCTCAAGATAGCGCTAAATACCGTAAAAGTTGCACCATCTGACCAAATCTTTCGGGAAAATTCAGCTTTCTCACTTCCTGGAGAGTTCTTGAGATAAAGGAGTGTACTGCGACTTGTTGTTCATCCTGTATCTATACACTACGTTAATGTTAATGCCAAATAACAATGAGTAACATTCAAAATAATTATTGAAAGCATATACAATTTTTTATAGATGGTATCATAAATTTCGCCTCGGTGCGTGAGAAGAACAATTATATACACGAGTATGTAATTTTTCGTTGATTACTTACAAAAAGACGAAGTCATAAATATTAGACATGTTCTTCACAATAGTTGTAAGTTTCAATATGTTTCAGACTACACTTTGTATCAAAGAAAATTACCATAGCAAAATTTTCTAACTTTTGTTCCCGTTTTCCGTATTGTATCGTTTATCGGAATTGAGTTAATATTACACGTTTTAATTAATTTTACTTTTTGTCCAATTTGTTGCAACAAATCCTATTGCTGTGCACTTCTCACGCTGTCAAACGTGAAACCTCTGCTGAATACAGTCCTACAATTTAACCTACTGATTTGAATATGATTCATCATTTCAGGCGCATGAAGCATACTTGCTTACTTTATCTCCACCAGTGGTTGTGGAACAGAGCATCTTTGCGACACGCTACCATTCCCTCCGCCCCCCCCCCCCCCATTCCACCATCCCTCCATATGCAGAGAACTGTACATATTATGTTTTAGCAGGACCATGCTCGTTTACACATAATAACTGTGCAAGTCGTCGTGGAAGAAACACTGATAACACTGCATCCATTGTCAGTACTTTCTCCTGACATGTAATTTAGAAACACTTCTATAATACATTTTGGGAAACTTGTTCATCTGGATCAGCATGATAAAAGGGTATTGTGGCCTAACACAGTACTGAATTTTCACGGAGAAATTATTAGAAATTATATTTTCATTTTCACCATCAGTGAAAATCTATCATTGTAATCAGATGTCTCTTTGTTTATGTTAGGATGGAACATCGGTCAGACAGACGCACTTCAGAAGCATTCTGAACGGACATAGGGCGAAGTACAGGCGGCAGTAGATGCTCAGCTATTTATGTCGTGGCAGATTGATGATAATGGCTAGCTCAGGAGACATATAGGAACTACTGACGTCGACAAGAGATATACCAGCGCAGCTACGTAGCAGAGAGCAGTCGACCTGTACTGCGGGAAACACTAGTTATCTCTGAGGTATGTCCCACAAATAGAAGAAAGTTTCGTTGCTACGTGAAAGTAGCAATTAAAAATAGATAAGGAAGTTTTCTTACAGGGCGACAATTATTTATTCGAAACGAAACGAAATGAAACGTAAATTATTTACTAACTATGGCGTGCACGCACTTCATTCAACATGTTAACGGCACTAGAGATATAGATATAAGTTAGGTTGTGACAAGTTCAAAATGTTCAAATGTTTGTAGAACTTATGGGACTTAACTACGGGGTCATCATTCCCTAAGCTTACAAACTACTTATGAACTACCTATGACTAAGGACGGCACAAATATCCATGCCCGAGGGAGGATTCGAACCCCCGACCGTAGTGGCCGTGCAGACCGTGACTGGAGCGCCTCAGTCCCCTCGGCCACCGCGGCCGGCTGTGACAAGTTCGATAAGCCTTCTTTGGCGATGGTGGGGCTGACGTGTAGCAATTTTCTGCACGACTCGCTGAAGTGTTCGGACATCAATGTTATCGATGACCTCTTCAGCTCAGCACTAGTTTTGAGGTTATTACTGAACACCTTGTCTTTAATACAGCTTACGAAAAAGGCGTCGCACGTCTTAATATCCGGAGAATTTAGCGGCCAACAAGACCCATTCCAGTGGTGTCTGAGTACCTCAAGACCAAGACATCACTGCCCTGCTTCGTTGGGGTCTAGCTCCTTCTTCCATTAATCACCTCTTGTCGAATTCAGGGTTAATTAGATTAATGAAGATGAAATCATCTTACAACGTCTTCATGTCACCGTGCCTTCAAGGATGTCTGTGGCTGGACATTGCACACTAACTCCCCCTCCCTCCTCCGGGAGAGAAGAGACATCCCGATCACCAAATGTCTCCAAATGCACCAATTTTGTTTATTGGCGAAACCATCCAAATGGAAGTGGACCATGTCGCTAAACCATCCGACATTCACATCGTAGTTCCCATACTAATTCCCAACATGACCTGCGGTCTCCCGTGCAGTTTGAAAGTCCTAAAGCAAAAATAAGACGTTTTCATTTAAAGTGTTAATTGAAACTCCCGGGCATAAATGTCGTGCTCCATGCATTAAACTTTCCAAACTTTCCCCTGACGTTTTACCTATGACTACGGAAAGCATCTCCGGAGGCAAACTGTAAGTAGAACTCGAGTGAGTGCCCTATACCTAGGCCAACCACAGGGCGCTGCTCTCGACGTTACCTGCGCACTGGTCTGTAGGTGGTCAGAATGTTCCCTCGACTATTGGAACCGGTATCGACTGACGCAGGTCGTCCATTTGTGTGGTAATTCTCTGAAAGGACCATTCCACAACTCGATAGGCCACCTTTAGACCCATTTCGAACTCTTTCATGTGTCTGTAGGGAGTACGAGTGCGTTTCCGTAGCATGGCGTCTGTTTGCTTCGCACGTTAATATCACACTGCGCGTGACAGGTGTAAACGTTCACTATTAAAGGGTACACTCAGACGACGCACTGGCTACTATGCTATCTGTTGGCGGAATACGCTGGAACAATTACCAATATATCATCTAGACTTCAGGTAACGTTTACCGTAATCGGATTAAATGAACAATGCCTTTCCAGGAGTAATAATTTGCTCTTCGGTGACAGAAACACCACGAATTGAAATAATAAAGTAAATATCCCAATATTATTGTCACCGGAGGTCCATCCTCCTTCATAAACTTTTCAGCATGAAATTTTGATGTTTGTCACGTTGGTTGATAATTTCCCAAGACGCTGCTTTATAATAAATTATTTAATACGACAGGCCTGTTTAGGCGTGAATTCCATCGTCAGGGTAATTCTTATTTTACATATCTTACATATTTGTCAAAACATTTGTCACACATTAACAACGTATGAGTTTATATATATAGTACATATATACAACAACTATATATAGCTACAACAACAACAGTTCTATTAAATCTGTTATATAAGTGCCAAACAAATCAGATAAACAGAGATCTTATACGGATAAGAAAAGCTACCACTTATACCCACCTATTTATTTTACAGTTAACCTAACGATAGCATTCGCGCCGTAACAGGCCAGTCGAATTAAATAATTTATTAACCGTTTCGAACCCTCTGGCTACAAATGTGTACGGTGTCTAAGATGGTTCAGAAGCGTTTTTTCTCAATGGAGAGAACATGCATACGACACCTGTGTGTTCAATAATTTCATCATGCACAGTCACTGCCACCTGCGGAAGCTCACTATAAAAATATTAAGAAGCGGGTGTTGCACTGCGCAGCAGTTTGCGAACTTCAAAGAACACGGAAATTGCAGGTTACTTGTATTCCACTGTATAACTGAAAGTAGTAGTTGTTATTTTGCGATGTAGTTATTTAACGATCAGTTTATTTAGTACAACAGTTGGTACTACAAAATTAATTAAGGAACACATTGTTGGGCCGATCCAGAATTGTTTAATAAAAGGTTTTCAGCCAAGATCGCTTTCTTCTTTTAATTATATGACCGGTTTCGGCGTGCCAGACGCAATCTTCAGACCTGTCGTATTTTTTTTTTTTTTTTTTACATCCCTGCTATAACAACAATTGCTAATATATTGGATGTATACCAATGTGCTATATTAGCAATTTTTGTTATAGCAGTGATGTAAAAAAATTACGACAGGTCTGAAAATAGCGTCTAGCAAGCAGAAACCGGTCATGTAATTAAAAGAAGAAAGCTATCTTGGCTGAAGACCTTTTATTAAAAAAATTATTAATTCAGTCCTTAAAAAAAGCCTTGTTTTTCAGTATACGTGTTACTGTAGTATGAAAATGGGTGCAGATCTAGTTTCTAAAATCAATGGGTGCAAATCTAGTTTCTAAAATCATTGAAAATTTAACTTAAGAGTATTACAGCATTAAAAGTAATTTGATTGACAGAGAAAAAAATATGGTCTGAAAGGGTTAAAAGCAGCGTTTTGCGAATTGATACTTTATGATATCTCTAAAAGACATATACCACTTCGTGGGCCCAGAAGATTACAAATATTTTCTACTTACTATGAAACATTTGTTCCGCAGGAACAGACATTTTTGATGGCACCGCAGCCGTATATATGAATGTTGGCAAAATTCGCAAATGGCGAAGAAATAAGTGATTATTTAATATTTTCTACTTGTATCAATAGTGTTGGCCCATCTTCAGGATGTTGCTTCAGGATAGTGCGGAGAAGCACAGGAACTGCGTGTTCCTCAGATGCTGTCACCGATCCTGACAACAGCACATTGGAACTAACAGCTCCTGCGCCGCCCCATACCATCTCGGAGTAACAGTGCCATGTATCGTGGTGTTTTGTTGTATTTCATTTCGATTACCCCTTCCCCTCTCCACCTTCCCCAACAACACACATTGACAGTATACTAATCAGCAAACATTAATTATCTGGAGTACTGGATTCTGATGGGCTCCATTGACTTCAGCATTTGCCGTCAGCTCCGCTGCAGTAGGACAATTCGCGGTGCTATGCAATGTTAAATGTTTGTTTTGTACCCACTGAACTGAATTGTTCCGTTTGCCTCCCTGTTGTCCCGATCTCATGCGTACCGGAATGATCTGGTCGATGGCTGCGAAACAACTGACCTTTCATACAGCACCTGATTCTACACTTTAACAAGTTATAGAAGCAGGATGGGTTTCTACATCCGAAAAACATATCCGGACCCTCTTTGATTGTAGCCAGGTATTCCTGCAACGCTCAATACTGACACCACTACCTGTTTTACTTCACATGAAGCAGTACCGTAACTTCCCACAACTATATACAATTTTTGAGATATTTTAAAGCGTAACATTATTGTATAATTTCCGATAAGCCACAATTTTTTTGTTGACAGATAGTAGTTTATGTATGATATTAAATTACTGTGAGAGTTGGACTCAACACTGTCAATGTGTGGTGAAACTTCATGCCAAAATGTGGTACATTGATGTATGGCAAGTCTCCATCTATAGTCCACTATGATTTTTATATGCTGGATCAAAGATGTAGTTACTTTAACTATTTCACTACTTTTTAAACTCATCACGATGTAGAAAGTATTTTAATGAAAAATAAAGTCACAATATAAAGGACACACCTTCTCAAAAGTCTCCAACAGCTGGCACAATGTTATAAGAAAAACAATCCACTCCTTTACAACCCACTTGTCCTTTAGCTCTGGGATACTGTACAAATCTCTTTTCGAAGAGACCTTCACTGTCACATTAATGTTACATATAATATCTGACATTTCGAACGTTAAAATATACCTTACAGTTCGCCATTTGCAAAACTTCCCACCTCTCTCCATAACCGGCAACCCAAGCACAATGGAAATATTTTAGACATAGCTACGAATAGGCCTGGCCTTATTAACGATGTATGTGCAGAGACAGGAATTAGTGATCATTATATCGTCATAGCGTCGAGGGTGATCAAAGTTCATAAGTCAATCAAGAAGTCTAGCAGCGTGTTTTTGTTAGAAAGAGCTGATAAGCAATTGTTACGATCGCACTTAGAAAATGAATAGGCATCATTTAGTTCTCATTTAGTTCCGCTACTATGGATGTAGAGGAATTGTGGACTAAAATTAAGTGCATTGTATATGAAGGGATAGACAAATATGTGCCTGTAAAGTTGATAAAGGATGGAAAAGATCCACCGTGGTATAATAATAACGTTAGAACGCTACTGAGAAAGCAGACTGTTGCACTCTCGGTTCAAAAAAAGAACACGCAAATGACGACTACCAAAAGTTAGCAGAGATTCGTGCGTCTATAAAACTATCGCGAAGCATACAATAATTACCACAGCCATACCTTAGCAAAAGATCTTTCCGAGAACCCAAACAAATTCTGGAATTCTGGTCCTATGTAAAATCGATAAACGGGTCAAAGCCCACTATCCAGTCACTCGTTGACCATTCCGGCGCAGTAATAGAAGAGAGCAAACGGTAAGCTGAAGTTCTAAATTTAACCTTTATGAAATATACCATCATTTGATCAAGGTACTAATTCCCAAATGGAGGACATAGTAATAGGTATTTCCGGTGTAGAGAAGCAGCTGAGAGAGCTAAATACGAAAACGTCTGTTGGTCCGGATCGAATACCAGTTCGGTTATACAAAGAGTATTCTGCGGCATTGGCCCCTTACTTAGTTTGCATTTATCGGGAATCTTTAATTCAGCGCAAAGTTCCTAGTGATTGGATAAAAGCGAAGGTGACTCCCGTTTATAAGAAAGGAAACAGAACTGACCCACATAATTAGAGGTCAAAATCGTTGACATTAGTCTCCTGTAGAATTTTCGAGCAAATTCTCAGTTCGAATATAGTAAATTTTCTTGAGGCCCAATAGCTTCTTTCTATAAATCAGCACGGGTTTAAGAAACATCGTTCATCTGAAACTCAGATTGCCCTTTTCTCACATAAAATCTTGCGAGCCATGAAGAGCAAGAAGCGGATTGTGTTTTTCTCGACTTCAAAAAGGCGTTTGATGCGGTGCCAACTGCAGACTGCAAACGAAGATACGAGCTTATGGAATAGGTTCACAGATTTGTGACTGTCTGGACGACTTCCTAAGTAATAGAACGCAGTACGTTGTTAACGACGACGAGTTTTCATCAGAGACGAGTGTATCGTCAGGCGTGCCCCAGAGGAGTGTGATAGGACCGCTATTATTTTCTCTCTATACAAATTATCTTACGGGTAGACTAACTTGTAATTTGCGGCTGTTTGCTGATGATGGTGTGGTGTATAGGAGGGTATCGTCTTTAACTGACTGTAATAGCATACAGGATGAAAGACAAAATTTCTAGTTGGTGCGAAGAATGGCAGCTAGCCGTCAATGTAGAAAAATGTAAGGTGATGCGCATGAGTAGAAAAAAACAATCCCATAATATTCGAATACAGCATTAGTAGTAAGCTTCTTGATGGAGTCGCGTCGTTCAAATATCTAGGCGTAACAGTGCAGAGCGATATGAAATGGAACGAACATGTAAGGACAGTTGTGAGTGAGGTGGAAAGCCGACTTTGGTTTATTGGGAGAATTTTGGGAAGATGTACTTCATCTGTAAATGAGTCCGCGTATAAAACGCTTGTACGACCACGTCTTGAGTATTGCTCAAGTATTTGGGACCTGCAGCAGATCAGTTCAAATGAAGACATAGAAGCAGTTCAGAGGCGAGCAGCTAGGTTTGTTATTGGTAGGTTCCATCAATGCGCGAGTGTCACGGAAATGCTCCGGCAACTCAATTAGGGATCGCTGGAGGAAAGACGACGTTCTTTTCGTGAATGTCTGTAGAGGAACTTTAGAGGGCCGGAATTTGAAGTCAAGTGTAGTACGATCTTGCTGCTACCTATTTACATTTCGCGTAGTGTTCACAATGACAATATAAGAGAAATTAGGGCTCGTACGGAGACATATTGACATTCTTTTTTTTTCTTCGTTCTATTTGGGAATGGAATAGGAAAGCAAATGCCTTGTAGTGGTAAGTGCACCCTCCGCCACGCACCTTACGGTTGATTGCGGAATATGTATGTAGATGTAGATGTACCTTGCTCTCGGCACGAAAGAAAGTGGGATGATTAAATTGAAAATGACCCTCTTCACGTTATCGTTATGGCTACTGTGATGATTTACCGTAGGCGACCTTGCAGTTTATCATCCTGCCAGTGGATGGCAGACTCCCTCAGTGTTTCGAGGGCGATGGAAGCGAACTGCTGTTACTAAACGGTACTGTGTAGACTCTACAAAACTAATGTGGACCATAGTTGTGTTTATAGACCATAGTTATGGGAAATTACGTTATTGGCTATAATCTGATCTTTGAATCACGTGTCACGTCCCAAATGAATTTAGCTGTGATACCTACGGTACTTTTTATTGTTGCATTTCAGATGCGCAGCAATATATCATTGTCTCATGAACCATTATTCTTTCGCCTGCATAGCTGAGAACTTCACAATTTCCTCACCTAGTACATCGTTGTTGCGAGGCCAAGCGAGGTGGCACTGTGGTAACACAGTGAACTCGTACTCGGGAGGACGATGGTTAGAATCCTTCTTCGGGTTTCTCCCGCGATTTCCCTAAATCATTCCACGCAAATGGTGGGATCGTGCCTTTGAACGGACACATCCGATTTCAATTCCAATACTTACGCAAACAATCCGCGTGTGAGCCCCGCTCCCAGGGTAAGACAGTTCTTAACGAATACACATCACTATGCAACAAAACACTCTTTGAAACCATAAAAGAAGTATATAAATAAATCCCACCACCACATCACGTCTGACAGCCCTCCCCCTCCCCCCACCCAGAATATTTCTCTCTCTTCCTCTTCCCTCCCCCCCTTTTCTCTCTCTCTCTCTTCCCTACCCCCATCTCCCTCTCTCTCTCTCTCTCTCTCTCTCTCTCTCTCTCTCTCTCTCTCTCTCTCTCTCTCTCTCTCTCTCACACACACACACACACAGACACACACACACACACAAACAAACACACACACACATACACACACACGAAATAAAATCTCTCTCCCCTCCCACACATACACAATGAAAACACACACATAAAACATCGCCAGCTCCAAAACTATTCAAAATTCGCGCTCCACGTGTCAGTCACACCACACAAAACAAGTGAATACAATGCAGCCACTACAACAAGAGAAATGGCGAGATAAGCAGTGTCAATACACAGTAAAAAGCGCACGAAATATCACACGCCACAACTAAACAAACAACAACACCGCGACTCGAATGTAAGTAGCCATAAACAATCACAAAGATCTATCTTTCCACATAACTTACTGGTGCATGTACAATAATTTCGTAAATAAAAATGTCTTGTTGCTTGCAGATGATATGCTGTCAAAACCTGTCATTCCTCAACTAAAGTAGATACAAATACTGCAAATGAGACAGTATAAGTATCGTAAATAGATTAGGTCTAATATATCTAACAAAGTTGTCAAATCAAATAACTTGTCCAAATCACTGTAGTACCAAATTCTGTGACTCGTATTCTAGAAAATAAAAGAAAAAACACACGGAAGAAGGCAGAATAAGTGCCGAAACTTGTTTGGCTACAAAAACAAAACAAAGTCTCTTGCATAAGGCGGATTAAACCACTAATATAATGTAAAGGTAAGCCTGAAACAGCTGACCAGAATAACAGAGAGTATAAAGAAGGAAACACAAGGCAACGATACGACGTTACGTTTTTTATTCATGTTTAGCTCGTCGACTGTTCTTGTTTTCTCTGTGTTAAGCAAGCAGTGGCCGTTTGGTTTCTCTATCATCACCGCCGCATAAAATCTGTTTCCCCGCCAGAAAGTGGAAAGTCATGGTAGTGCAATGGCGCCGTCGCTGTGAGATTCTGGGCGCTGCCTTGGCATTCAGTATAGATTGTGTAGTTAGAGCGTGAAATAACACTTTCCATTTTTAATGGGTTGTGTTATTGTGCTGGATTGAAGAAGATTCGAGCAGCTGTGTTTACAATTGTTTAATTAATAAAGCAACCATCGTATGATGCAAGTTATACGGGTGTTTATATCTGTCAAGCATGGACGCAAGAAATTTACGGATAGCGGAGATAATGGCCACATATACATAACGGGGACCTGAAGTTGGTTCTAGTGAAGCACCGAAACCGGTCGCTTTATTAATTAAAAAAATATCAACACCACTGCTGCAATTTTCTCCTGTCTAATATGTGAAAAACTGGTGCGATTTTAGGCTTCCATTTGAGTACTTGACATTATTCCATCTTGTTATCTCCTTACGTAATGTCAGCGCATGTTATGGTGTCACAGCATATTTATTTTTTTGTATTTAGGAAACTTATCAATTTTTTTTCTTTTAAAAGAATTCAATTTACTTTGATCTTATAAAAATATATCTTGTCACATTTTGGTAAATTCAGCTGCTCTTTAGACGAGTATGGGCTCTGCATACAGATAAAACCTGTGCTGGAATTATCCCCGGTTTTCTTATACAATATGTTTATCGTACCACAGATCAGTTTTATTTTTGTTGAGTCATCTCCAGGTGCACTGAAACCGTTCCTTTCACATACCTATTGCCAGAACTATCGTGAAATCTTGGAGTTAATCGTTGTTTGAAACTCTCGTTCAAAATGATAGAAGTCCTCTTGCTACACAAGGTGCTTGTAAAATCCTTGTAGTTGTGGAAAGAGTTACATCAGTACAAAGACAGAAATGTTAACACCCGTCTGAGTGAAAATAAAAGGAACTTGCAATATTACAGATCCTCGATTTAATTAACCTTGTCTTAGTGGATGACTTAATATTCCTGCTACTTTTAGATCGCTGCTATCCGTACATGTATACCTTAATTTTTAAAACCCTCTTCCAAAGTCAGGCAATTTTTCTTTTAGCTAAGGTGGCATCTACTTAATAATTGACTATAACATGAGGGTTGCGTTTTTACTAAAATTGTTAATTGTCCATTGCATAATTTTGTCTGGCGAGAGTCACTAAATTCTTCAGTTTGCGTCTGATGTGATTAGCTAGAGCACTCCAATTTTGCTAATAATATTGTAACAACTATCTAGATATCTCTTTAATTAGATTTGAGGCAAAATATTCCCGGGTATTGTTAAAAGGAGAGTGCGAGTATTAGTTGAGGACAAGTTAGATGAAAATCAGTGGGGGTTTAGGTCTCTTAGAGGCTGCCAGGACCAGATCTTTAGCTTACAGCAGATAATGGAGAAGTGCTATGAGTGGAACAGGGAATTGTATCTATGTATTATAGATCTAGAAAAGGCTTATGACCGTATTCCTCGGAGGAAAGTATTGTCAGTTGTACAAGATTATGGACTAGGAGGCAAACTTCTGCAGGCAATTAAAGGTCTTTACATAGTCAGGCGGACGGCAAATTAAGCTTATGGTTCAGGGTAGTTTCAGGGGTAAGACAACGTTGTAACCTGTCACCACTGTTTTTCATACTATTCATGGATCATATGTTGAAACAATAGACTGGCAGGGTGAGATTAAAATAAGTGAAAAAAAAAAATCAGTCTCGCATATGCCGATGACTTAGTTGTAATGGCAGATTTGATTGATAGGTTGCAAACTAATATTTCAGAGCTCGATCACAGGTGTAAGGGTTATGATATGTAGATCAGCATCTCCAAAACAAAAGCAATGTCTGTGGGAAAGAGATTTAAACAGATTGAGTGCCAAATAGGAGGAACAAAGTTAGAACAGGTAGACAGTTTCAAGTACCTGGGATGTATTTTCTCACAGGATCGCAACATAGTGAAAGAACTGGAATCGAGGTGTAGTAAAACTAATACAGTTAGTGCTCAGCTAACATATACTCACTTTTGCAAGAAGAGAGTAAGTACCAAGACTAAGTTAGCAGTGCACCGCTCTGTCTTTCGCAACTTTGTTGTATGGGAGTGAAATTTGGGTAGATAAGGTAGAGGTTACAGACATGAAAGTAGCAAGAATGATTGCAAGTACTAATCGCAGGAGGGTGTCCACAATGAGGAAATCAAAGAAAAACTGGGAATGAGCACCATAGATGAAGGAGTTAGAGCGAACAGACTGAGATGGTGGGGTCTTGTTACACGCATGGGAGAAGCAAGGTTAGTGCATGTGCATGTGCTCGGTAGTGGAGGGTAAGAGAAGTCGAGGTAGACCATGAAGAAAGGATTTGGTGAACAATTATTTTGATGTAAAAGGCTTAACATCAGACGAAGCATCAATGTTAGCAATGAAAAGGGGATCATGGAGGAGAATAAAAAATGGTACTATGTTCCAGACTAACCGCTGAAAGGCATAATCAGTCTCTAATGATGATGATGATTTACTAAACTGACTTCTATTAAACTTCATATTAATTGTTAAATCCAGAAAAAAATTCAGAAAACAATGAAAAATGTCTGAATTCCCATTGGTGTTCATACGTCCGAAAAATATCACGGAGTCCAACGCGCCTTATTCTGCAGCTTTGTTGAATACATATATCGTCTAATTGGATTCCACGGCACTACAGATACGCGTCTGCCGTCAAGACCGCTCGAAAAATCAACTCTCCTCGACATTCTACTGCCGTCGACTGTCCCTTTAGCCGCTCTAGTTTGCTGCTTATATAGAAGCTATGACATCGATCTGTAATACATCAACTAACAAGATTTAGTGATTCTCCCAGTACTGTACGAAACTTTTTACATACTGAATAGCCGGCCGCGGTGGCCGAGCGCTCTGGGATGCGCCAGTCACAGTCTGTTCGGCCACTACGGTCGGGGGTTCGAATCCCCCCTCGGGCATGGATATTTGTGCCATCCCTAGTATTAGCTAGTTCATAAGTAGTTTGTAAGTTCAGGGTCTGATGACCCCGTAGTTAAGTCCCATAAGCTCTACAAACATGTGAATATTTGATTTTGAACATACTGAATAAATCAATTCTGCGTATTAGGCCGCGTAATTTTTAAAAACTTAACAAATGAATTGCCAAAGTTTCGACCACTGTGTAGTGGTACTCTTCACTGCAGTTAACTGCCCTGAAAAAGACCACTGCACAGTGGTCGAAACGTCCGCAATTCATTTGCTATTTGTTTAAAAATGACGCGGCTTAATACCCACAATTTATTTATGCAAAAAGCCTACGAACGTTTTACATACTAAATGAGAGATTAGATTCGTGCTAAAAATTCTGATGCAATTGCATACTTTAATTTCTAACAATAACACCGCCAAAATCATAAGTTCAAACAAATGAATATTTTGAGCATCACCTATATATAAGTCTTCCGCCAGTATCACAATGAATTTTTGAGCAATCAATTAGGTGAAATGTTTTTCAGGTGTTTTTCCAGTAGTCTTTGCAATGCACTGTTAACCTCTTAATGCCCAAAGTCGCGAATTCGCATCATACCGTTGTGATGCTTATAAATGGAAGGATAAATGTTTTTGAGCACCAGTTCTGATAGATGCCGGATTTACACGAAGCTGATAATGTTTCCAACACGTGCTGCCATCTCTCTGTGTGGTGCAGGGACTGTTACAGCAGTTAGATGTTCCCGCATTTGTTCACGAGATACACTTATGACGTTATCGTCTTTGTTTGGAGAATTACGGCAGAACAAAGAGGTAAGTTTTGCTCTGAAAATTATTTATGTATTCTATAGTATCTGCGGCGTTACGTAACTCACATTTTGATGTAATAATGGTGTTGAAAGTATGCATAAATTGAAAAATACGCTTTGTGTAAAATATGCATCACTGTACATTTGCAGAAATGTTGAAATGTTTGTTAAGCTTATGGTACTTAACTACGGGGTCACCAGTCGCTACACTTACAAACTACTTATCAACTACCTTATACTAAAGACGGCACAAATATCCATGCCCGAGGGGGGATTCGAACCCCCGACCGTAGTGGCCGTGAAGACCGTGACAGCAATGCCTCAGTCCCCTCGGCCACCGCGGCCGGCTGTACATTTGCGTTCTCTTGTGTGCGTGTGTAACCAATAAAGTGTAAATTGATAGGTTTTTCGATGTACACTACCAGACTTCTTCAGTTGCAAATTATCTTCATTGTTTATGTATATCTATATCTATATTTCATTAATTTTAAATAATCATTTCACATCACCAATGTTTTTATCAAGTACATTTATCTTCATCGAGACGTGAAAATTCTATTGGACTGCTACTCTGTAGCGCTTTCATTTTATTAGCGATGGTTCCAAGGAAGCTTTATCCCCCACGATAAGCTAAAGGGTGTTTCGTAGCTCGTGCAGCGCCTGCAGAGAATGACGACAGCTGCCTAAGTGACAGTGACGAAAGGGATTTCAATTTCGAGCCAGCTGTTTGGGATCTCTACAGATGAGAGCTCAGAAAACTCAGCTAACCATGAAAAATTGAGGAACCTTCCTCCTCTGCTATTTTACTGATTCCGGTTTTTCGCAAATTTTTGTTGCTTCAGGTGTTGGTAATGAAAGTGAGGCTTAAAGTATCAGTCAAGATCATATAGCAGCTCACAGTGTATCCTGTGCCAACAGTACACTCAAAAGATCTGTTATATGGAAGACTGTACAAGCTGAGTGTAGTGCAAAAAGTGTCCGTGCGTGGAGCCGCTTCTCGTCAGAGACAAAAGATTTGAAAGCAACAATTGATTATTTTCGAGTGTATTTCGATGACTCGCTATTATAGCAGATTGTTTGTTAGAGGAATTTATTTTCTGTGCAGAATAATGTAAAGAAGCCTATACTACAGGCTAAAGAAGAACTTGAGCAGTTGCTTGGCACTATTTATACATGTCTACCTATCAGCATTGATGCATTAGGTCATTGACCTCAAGTTACAGGGACAAGGCAAAGATGTGAAAAAGCAAACTGTACAGGGCGGACAGTGATCATGTGTAGGAAATGTAACGTAAATCTCTATTTGAACTAGAGGAAAAAACTGTTTCCTCGAATTTCATGATTAGGGCTACATGCAATATGTATAGTCAAATTGAAAGCAACAATTTATTTTTGCTTTTTAATTATAGAAGTTCAATTTGTACTAATCAAATGTCAGACACTGTACTATGAAATTGTTAAAAAAATGTTGTACTAAATGAACTCTTGTAAGTGTTTACTTTCTCAAATGCCCGTTGTCGCTAATATGCGGCATGCCTAATTACAACAGATCAGTAAACAAAATTACAAATTTGTCATTGTATAATTTCTAACACATGTTCACTGGTAACAAAATATGATTTTTGATTTTGTGTGTCACGTAAAAATTAATTCGGGCATTAAGGGGTTAAGAATAGCTGTATTCATAAATTAAAGAAAAAGGCCGATAAACAAAATAATTTAGTTTACACGAAGGCAACATATTAAAATAAACAGAAACAATATATTCTAAAAAGGTCATAATGTGTGTTTACGACACCTACAACTTATCACTTCCTCACTGTTTGTGTACCTGTCTGGTATTAATTGTTATTAAGCAATGATTGTTGTTATTCCTTAAAAGTGCAGTATTATACGTAATATAAATTTTGCAAATAATATGGTTATACCAAACTTTGCATCTCGATGAGACCTCTCATTTCATCCTTCCTTCATTACTGTAATTCAATTAGTTTAGCCTTTGAATATTTCCAAGTGAATTAATATTGTTGTTGTTGTTGTTGTGGTCTTCAGTCCGAAGACTGGTATGATGCAGCTCTCCACAATACCCTATCCTGAGCAAGCCTCTTCATCTCCGCATAAGAACGGCAACCTACATCTGTCTGAATCTGCTTACTGTATCCATCTCTTGGTCTTCCTCTGCGGTGTTTACCCCATACACTTCCCTCCAAAGCTAAATTCACAATACCTTGATGTCTAACAATGTGTCCTACCAATCTATCCCTTCTTTTAGTCAAGGTATGCCAGAAATTCCTTTTCTCCCCAATTCTGTTCAGTACCTCTTCATTAGTTACGCGATCCACCCACCTAATCTTCAGCATTCTTCTGTAGCACCACATTTCAAAAGCCTCAATCCTCTTCCTGTCCGCACTGTTTATCGTCCATGTTTCACTCCCATACAAGGCAACACTCCATACAAATGTCTTCAGAAAGGACTTCCTTAGGCTTAAATCAATATTCGATGTTAACAAATTTCTCTTTTTCAAGAACGCTTTTCTACCCATTGCCATTCTGCATTTTATATCCTCTGTACTGCGACCATCATTTGTTATTTTACTGCCCAAGTAACAAAACTCATCTACCTCCTTTATTGCTTCATTACCTAATCTAATTCCTTCAGCATCACCTGATTTTCTTAGATTGCACTCCATTACCCTAGTTTTACTCTTGTTAATGTTCATCTTATATGCACCTTTCAGCACACTGTCCATTCCGTTCAATTGCTCTTCCAGGTCCTTTGCTGTATCTGATAGAATTACTATGTCGTCGGCAAAACGCAATGTTTTTAATTCTTCACCCTGAACTTTTATTCCTTCCCCAAATTTCTCCTTGCTTTCCTTTATAGCTTGCTCAGTGTACAAATTGAATAACATTGGAGAAAGGCTACAACCCTGTCTTACTCCCTTTCCGACCACTGCATCCCTTTCATGCCCTTCAACTCTGACAACCGCTGTCTGGTTTTTGTACAAGTTGTAAATAACCTTACGCTCCCTATATTTTACTCCTGCTTGCTTCAGAACTTGGAAGAGTTTATTCCAATCAACATTGTCAAAACCCTTCTCCAAATCTACAAAAGCTAGAAATGTAGGTTTGCCTTTTCTTAATCTATCTTCCAGGATAAGCCGTAAAGTGAGTATTGCCTCCCGTGTTTCTACATTTCTCCTGAACCCAAACTGATCTTCCCCGAGGTCGGCTTCTACCAGCTTTTCCATCCTTCTGTAAATAATTCGTGTTAATATTTTGCAACCATGACTTATTAAACTGATGGTTCTGTAGTTTTCACAACTGTCTGCACTTGTTTTCTTTAGAATGGGGATTATAACATTTTTCTTAAAGTCTGAGGGTACTTCACCTGTCTCATGCATCTTACACAACAGGTGAAACAGGTATTAGTTTTCTTAATAACTTTTGGTAAAAAAATTAATATGTCAACACATCACCTGAATCGCGCTATTCTCCTCTTTTATTTGCTTCTCCATGTTAGTATGTAACTCCAATAGTTTCGGTGGGAGAAATGGCAGTTGAAAATGACGTCATGTCCGCCACCGTGCTTTCCAGTCCTCCACCCGCTGATGCGAAGCGGGGCGAGGGTTACTTCCTCGCCGCGGCTAAATGCCTGTTCAGTCGTCGCAACCCTCGACGCTCTGTCAAATTGTCGCACTTTGAACGTTGTAACGTCACAAATTCCCGACAACGACATATTGCTAAATCTACCGTAGCGGAACGTGGTTATCAAGAAGATGATTACGAATTAAATTTTAGCGAGACGACCATCATAGAAATGACATCACTTTATTATGCGCATCTGTATAAAGAGGGCCCATAGACATTTTCCAACAGCGAAATAATTTCATCAAGAAATAGGAAGACCCTGAACCGGATAAAATATAGATGTCAACAATGCAGCGACCAAATGAAGATCGTTTATTTACTTCATTTAAACTAAATACCACCCAATTTATACCGCAGGTTACTTGCAAATTGCAATGTAAGCCGAAACGGGACTGTCGTGGTGAAATAAATATTACTAAATATCTGAAAATGCCAATAACTTTGGTAAAATGATTTACTCAAGAAAAATTTAGCTACCTTTCAGACAGTTAAAAGTCTCAATAGGTTTACAAATTAATGCGTAAGACAGTCTTGAGGACCGTTGTATTGAGCATAAACGTCACACACGTTTACAACAGCCAAACAAATCTGCTGTGACCGAACACTGTCTTGACACAGGTCACCCTATGGAATATGACAAAACGGAAATTCTGGTATGCACTTCCAACTACTGGGACTGTGTTATCAAGGAATCGATAGAAATAAAACTAGGTGACAACCTTATGAATAGGGATGGAGGCTTCTGCTTAAATTCTGCTTGGGATTCTGCTCTCTCAGTTGTCAAAAAACAGAGGGAGAGAATCCTACCTCATATGTCGAGAACTGATGTTTATTATCGATGTTCTGACCGGTTTCATCTTTGGTCGTGTCGGCGCTGTGTGCTTGCTTGCACGGTGTGTGTTGTCTTACCTGTTTACTCATTGACAACCGAGGTTTTAAAGATCGTTGCACATTGCTTTCTTACTGCAGTTTCGTCTTGAAAATGGCAGGGTGGTCTCCTGCCGAATTGTCGGCCGTCGTCGATTTTGGTACCTGGCAACATACCCGTAAGTTTTTCGAAGTTGTTATTCGCCAGGAGAAATTAAGGAATCACATCTCGTTGCAAGTTTGCGCCACTGCGAACAATAACACTGAGACACGACCGCGTCACAACTGACTAAAATTGCACAGTTTTAGATGTAACCTTGCAGAATTTTCTGCGAAATTCAACACAAATGTTCGGTGCAAGGCGTTATCTCTAAGAGACCAGTTCGACAGTACGCAGTTAGTGGGAGTATCTATGACGAAAACGGATGCACTGTTTAAATAAGAGCAGCGTACACGAAACAAAATATCGTCATTGTAGAAGAGGATTAGCGACCGAAACCCAAAGGTAACCGACAATGATTCTGTACAGCCAATATAAAACTACCAAAATATACTGAAAAACTCAACACTAACTTGCGTAGAACTCTTTCCATACAAACAGTACGGCTGGTGATCAATATTCATGGAAGGTCTTTAGGTGTCACACAGTAACGAAAACTAACACAGAGCTGCTAAAGAACTGGTGGCACTATCATAAAACGTAACTGGCCATTCCGGACTTGTAAGTCCGTTACCGCAGAAACACGTTTTAGCTACCTGTCCCTGCCTTGCTCTATTTCCTTCCAGTCGCCTTCAATACCTAGGCTCCTGAAATCGGCCTTCATATTATCGTCTCATCTACGCTTCGACTCCCCACAGGACGATTCCATTCTTAACAAGGAGACCACTTGGGTATCGGACTTTAAAATTTCTTTATATTTATGTTACCTAAAGATCAGAATTCAAATAATAATCAGCCAAAGTCATTTGACGCAACTCTCAAAAATTCTCAAGAAAATCAACTTTGAAGTTTTGAAAGTACACGGAGGTACCAATAATTAAAACAGTGACAGCTTCTGTTCTGGCTTCACAACCATAAAGTTGCTCGCTCGAATCCCGCTGAGACTAATAATTTTTCGTTGTTGTCGAATTCAATTATGTAAAACATTTTGGGATCTTTAATTCCACGTGCCACTTTTTGTTCATGGGTGTATAGACGATCTGAACACCTTGTCGTACCTTAAACGACGGTTGAGTAGGTTAGCTGCTTGGAAAGCCGTGGAGATGACTTCACAAAAACAACGTCGTAGCGATTCACAAACTGAACACTCAGACTACCGTCGTCAACTAATAGTGAAGCCAAGCCAGCTTGGTAATCACCTGCAGTTTCATAGGCATACGGTGTAAGCCTTCTTAGCAGAATATTCGAGAAAATTCTGCAATATTGTGGTAATTGCGTTATTTCCCGGATTACCACGTACAATTTTATCGCACTTATTAATAATTGGGATCGTAATTGACTCCTGTCACTCTTTATGTATCATATCTGAGATCCATACTTTAGTTATTACTTTGTGAACCACTTCCGCCAATTTCCGTCTTCCGTTTTTAACTAATTCTGTAATTATACCATCAGCTCCCGGTGCTAAATGGTTTTCCAATTCGTTGATTTCATCTGTTACTTCCTTACTCACGATCTTAGAGCCTGGACAAAGGAAAGTGTGATGTGGTCGTAAGAACCAACGTTTATATTCCTGCCCATCGATAACCCATAATGAAGATTCCAACATTCGTCCTACAGTAAAGAAGTGGTCGTGTAATGATTCAGGTATCCATATCATAGTATTTAACTGGTCGGATTACTGCCACGATGATGCACAAGCGCGCACACGCACAAACATACATACATACATACATATACGAACGCTCAGGCGCGCTTTCTACAGTTTTAGAAAATTGTGTAACTTCTCCCATGTACTGAAAAATCACCATATCTCGACACAGTTGACACATTATGGGGAGTTTTGGAGGAAAAAGCGAGGACAGGATTTACAGATTCAACTTCATTGAAGTAGTTGGCGTGTGTGTGGATAATATAGTGTTAGAAAGTATGAAGCCGCTTCAGGAATTTGTTTCTGCAAAAGTTGTGGCTGTTGTCAGATTCAGTTCTGGGCTCGCCACTTACTAATCGATAAATATTGTGTCTTTGTTGAGTGTTAATATTATTTTGCCCATCTCCTGCATAGCCGTTTTACGGTACTGGGACAGACTAACGGCGAACAAGTGTCTGAAGTGGTGTCCAAATGAAATAAATACAAATAGGCGTACGAACACCCCTATTAATTGACTCCCAGCCATTCGTGAAATAAAGATACACGAATTTCCCATTATCCGTATTTATTAACAGTTTCTGATTGTGTGGTTGGCTATTAAATAGCCAACATGTCGATTTGCCAATACGACATTAATCTGCTATAAGCGTGCGTTAAAAACTGGCCGTGAACAAACGACGTATGAATTAAAATCAGGCGTATATCGCAGGTACCAAATCGAGCTACCGTTTATTTGAAATGCCTCCCGTCATTAACAAGCTGACATTTGCCGACGGATTTCTCTCGAAAAGCGGGTTTGAAACTGATGTAGAGTTCGTTTTCATGCGCAAAATTTCCCTCGCTTGGAAATAATGAAGGTGTTAATGTTCGCTGCGCGCCGAGTAATGAATTAAATAGTCGGCTTCATAAACGGTAATAAGTGTCAAAGAGATCCTACAGAAGAGAACATTTATTTGAACTTCACTCAGATGTGGCGTAGAGATCGTAAATATTTACTACTGCAAAGGAGCCTCTAGGAATACACGTCTCTTTGAAGTTTACTCAGAGGTAACGTATATATCGTAAAAATTTACTACTCCACAGAAGCCTTTAGAAATAGCAACTAACGAAAATTTAGTTACATTGTAGAACGGTTATTTTATACCTCGTGAAACAGGTAATCCACTAACATGGCTACTAACGTCACTAAATTAACACAAGTTCCAGAAAAAACAATAACATATAGTACTAACATGAATTACATTCAGAAAATTCTATTCCATTCAAGTATTCATCCTAATTATTTTTAACCTGAGAAACTACCCGTAAATACTGCTGACCTAGGACTGCTAGTTATTTGTCTAGCCGAATTACCACAAACGAAATTTCTGTCCTGGAAGAATCTTCTTAAATCTCCAGAAGCCCCTTTCATGAAGCTTTGGTCCATACAGATCAGATATTCATTTTGTTGGCAACAGTTTTAGTACTTTTGTTTTTTAAATGTATTTTTTATTGAATACAATGTCAACTTTCCTTCTGCAGCCGCCTAGATATTGTGTAATTTTTTTCCTGATTACTTTTGTTCTTTACATCTTTGAAATCAGAAAATTAAATTAAACCAAGAATTGACTAAACATTATACGTAAAACAGTCAACAGTCACGTCCTGTTTTACCTGCATTCCAGACAAATCTACGTACTAATGTTCCGATTTTTTTTTTATTTTTTTATATCCGTGCAATACCAGCAATAATGCAGTATCATAAAAACTGCAGTTACGGAGTAGAACTATGATTTGTGTGCAGGATCTGTATAAATGGTCGAATATAAACCAATAAGATATCAATAAGTAGATTTGTGGAGTAAATTTGTAAAAGGGCTAGTAGTGTCGTAAGAGCTATTGGCAATGCCTGAAGCACCACGATCTACAACAACGAACAATGAGGCATGCAGTTAAATTTCCTTCGTAGAGCTTCCAGATATTAAATCACATCCAGAAAATCAAGGATCTTCTGTTTAAGCTAAGTACATATTTTGTGGATCAGAGAACACTTATCTCACTTAGTTACACTTTATACATACCGTTGTGACCAAAATGTATTGGAGGCCATATTCGGCAAACTAATGAAGACGTGTCATGTTATAATGGGTCCATTAAATGTGGCACCTCATTGTGGCCAACGCAGTAATCAGAGGAAATAAACAATAATAGATCACATCATCATACTGCATGCAACTTGAAAAGGTGGTATTGACGGAATGCCCAAGCCCCAAGTAACAACACCTGCCAGTTTAACGAACAATTTATTTTAATGACACCTGGATAGCTCCTTATTCTATAAACAAATCTCAACAATAGAGAATCAAGCAAAATAGATTTTTTTGTGTCCAAGTCTCGTCGCCGCTTTTGTGTCTCGTTTCCGTCCGTAGGTGTCGGTGGCCGAGTGGAATGAGACCGACACAGGAATAAAGATAGCACGCTGGTGCAGGTACGGAGGGGAGCAGCCAGAAACTAGAAACACTAGAGTAAATTAGAACGAGATATATATTGCACAGAATTTATACAATACTTAACTTTTACATAGATCAGTACTGCAGATACATAGTTGAGCTAGAGGCCTGCCTAGTGCCTGTCCGATAACTAAGTCTTCACTGCTGCCTATCTGAATACGAAGTGTTAACTGGCTCCTATCTCAGTTCCAAGTGAATGATGTCGTTCAGTCGTGGCCACGAGCGGAGTTGCAGCAGAGGGCGCTCGTGGCTGTCGTCGTAAGAACGCCGCGCCGTGCGTGCATGGCGGCGCGCGGCGAAAGTAGGTGGCGCGCACTTTGGACTTGTGCGATACCACACCCCTCCCCCCCAAACCGCCGCGCCGTCGTGGCGTAGGGCGGAGGGCCACGGCGACGGCACTGGGAGGAGGGCCTGGGCGGGGGCGTTACTGGTGGGACGGGCGTCGTAGCTGAGGCTGGGATCGAGACGCCGTCCGCGCCCCGGCATCTGCCTTGAGATCCTCCAGGGAACCCGCCGAAACCTGGGGAAGGGCGCACACCCCCGCCCAGAGGGAGCAGGTCATCTTCTTCTGAGGTGCGTGGCCCAGGCGGCGGGGGCACGCACGGTCCCGGAGTCCTTCTTGGTGAAGCTGTCAGCTGCGGCGGCGACGGAGGCGGAGAGGCGGACTGCGTAGGAGGCGCGTCCACCTCCATAGGGATCTCGTAGTCCGGGGACGAACGATATGGCTGTGCTCCCTGGCGGTGAACTGGGTCTGGAATCAAGAAACCCGAGACAGGATCGCGCGGCCTGTGCAAGCGCAATTGGTTTGCGTGGCGCCGCAGCTCCGACCCTGTGGAAGAACGTACAACATACATATTGCGACCGAGCACGCGCTGAATGGTGCCCGGCATCCATGTCTTCTTGTTGCCAGCAAACACCCTGTACAGCACCGGCGTAGAAACCTGAAAACGCGTAGCGCCATACGAACCGACACGGTGCGTGGTAGGCTGCAGCAGGTGAAGGAGAGTGCGGTGACGGCGGCCGTGTAGCAGCACGGCAGGAGACGGGTCGTCACGAGGCATGCACCGATACGTAGACAGGAAAATTTGAAGAGCTTGCTGCCTGGAGTGCTGACCTTTCATCTTCTCCATGTGTGACTTGAATGTTCGAACGAAACGTTCTGCTTCACCATTGGACTGAGGGTGAAAAGGTGCGGTGGTGATATGCTGAATGCCATTCACACGACAAAACTGTTGAAATTCCGCACTAACAAACTGAGGTCCATTGTCACTGACGATAATTTCAGGCAAACCTTCGATGCAAAACACTGATGTTAAGGCACTGATTGTACTAGAAGCCGTCGATGAGTTCATGGCAATCACGAAAGGAAACTTGCTGAAAGCGTCTACAATGATTAACCAGCGCGTATTCCAGAAAGGTCCGGCAAAGTCAATGTGTAAACGTTGCCATGGTCCCTTGGGGCGTGGCCAATCTGAGAAACGTCGCGGAAGAGCCGCCTGATGCTCCGCACAAACAGTAAACTGTGACGTCATGCTCTCTATCTGGGTGTCCATACCAACCCAGGTACAATGACGTCTGGCCAGTTGCTTTGTCCTAACAATATCCCAATGTCCTTGATGCAGGAGGCGTAACACTTCACGTTGCAGGGAACGAGGAACAATCACTCGTGTTTGGTCGTTGTCCGTATGTAACAACAGAACACCCTGACTCAAAGATAATGCATGACGTTGTGCAAAATAACGTCGAACCAGAGGCCGATCAATGTCTTTGGCTCTGGCAGGCCAGCCAAAGCGAACAAAACGTGCTACCACACTTAGGTCTGCATCCGCAGCTGTTTCCTGCGCAACCCGACGAGAGTTTAAAGGAAAGTCTGCGACAGCGGAAGCATCTCTGGAGTCTATCTGACAACATGCCATTTCGGAAGAATCAAACGTCACATCCTGGCCAACCGGAAGTCGGGAAAGTGTGTCCGCGTTGGCATGTTTAGTGGTAGGTCGGTACAAAATCTCATACTGATAATTAGACAATATCAAGGACCATCTCTGAAGCTTTTGTGCCGTACATGGCGGAATTGGCTTTGTGGGTGAGAACAACGAAGTGAGAGGCTTGTGGTCTGTCAACAAATAGAATTTTCTGCCATAGAGATAATGATGAAACTTTGTGACGCCATAAATGATTGCGAAGGCCTCCTTTTCTGTCTGACTGTAATTCTGTTGCGTTGGCGTCAGTAGCTTGGATGCAAAGGCAATAGGACGATCGTCAGGTCCAATGCGATGTGACAAAACTGCACCCAGACCGTACGACGAGGCATCAACTGCTAACACTACAGGCTTCTATGGGTGAAAGGGAATCAAACATGCATCACTGAGTAGTGCAGACTTTAGTTTGTCAAAAGCAATCTGACAATCTTTAGACCATACAAAAGGAACATTCTTCCTACGTAAGTGATGCAGTGGAGCTGCAATCTGAGAGGCATTGGGAATAAACCTGAAATAATAGTTAAGCTTTCCCATTACTACTTGCAATTCATGCACATTCTTAGGAGGAGGAAAGTCTTTGATTGCTCGAAGATGTGAATGTAAGGGATGGATTCCTTGGGCATTAATCACATGGCCTAGGTACTCTATTTCAGTTTGAAAAAACGAACACTTTGCTTTATTGCAACGTAGACCTGCTGCAGTCAAAACTTTGAAAAGGCACTCCAGGTTTGCTAAATGTTCTTCAACTGTACGTCCGGATACCACAATATCATCTAAATAGTTCGAGCAACACGGAACAGAAACTGTCAGCTGTTCCAAAAAGTGCTGAAAAATAGCGGGGGCGGAAGAACTGCCAAAGGGTAGGCGTTGAAATTGAAAAAGGCCCATGTGAGTATTAATGACGAAAAACTTTTTTGACTCGTCATCAAGTGGAATCTGTAAGTATGCCTCTGCTAAATAAATCTTGGAAAAGAAGCGAGACTGTCCTAATTTGTCCATTAGTTCGTCAGGTCTGGGCAGGGGATAAGTGTCTACAATTGTTTGACTGTTCACTGTTGATTTGAAGTCCGCACAGATACGAAGTTTTCCTGACGGCTTGGGTATAATTACTAAAGGCGAGGCCCACTGACTCGCAGAAACAGGAGAAATCACCCCACTATCTTCCCAACGTTTAAGTTCGTCTGCAACTTTATCACGAATTGCGTTAGGCACTGGTCTAGCTTTACGAAATTTTGGAACAGCAGATTCTTTTAAAGTTACATGTGCCACGAAGTCTTTTGCACAACCTAGTTCTGGCGAAAACAAGTCACTATATTTTTCACACAATGCATTTATTTTGACCTGAGGCACTACTGACGAAATTTGAAGCACATCTCTTTGAATTGATAAACCAAACAAGTCAAATGCATCTAGTCCAAAAATGTTCTGTGTAGATTTGGCCTGAAGAACTACAAAAGCAACTGTTTTTGTTACACCTTGAAAAGAGGCAGGCAGGCTACACGTTCCTAGCACGGGAATATTTTGAACCTGTATATGCTGTTAGCACTTGTTGACACGGCGACAATTTTGGCGAACCTAGAAGTTCATAAGTATCTTTATTTATTAATGTGACAGAGGAACCAGTATCCAGCTGAAACTGCACAGTCTTATTGTCTATGAAAAGAGTCACAAAAAGCTTCTGCTTGTGGCGCTCGACAGGTGCGCGAATGTGGGCAACGTCTGATACCGGTTGTTTGCTGCGTTTGCGCATGCGCGGGCTGCGTGCGGTAGGAAGCGGCGCAGAATCGGCACATAAATTAATCAAATGTTCAAATGTTTGTAAAGCTTATGGGACTTAACTACGGGGTTATCAGTCCCTAAACTTACAAACTACTTATGAACTACTTACGAACTAGGACGGCACAAATATCCATGTCCGAAGGGGGGATTCGAACCCCCGACCGTAGTGGCCGTGCTGACCGCGACTGGAGCGCCTCAGTCACCTCGGCCACCGCGGCCGGCACATAAATTAATATCACTGTCACTAGATGGCACTACCGCCGGATCGGCGTCCGCGCAATGCAAGGCTGCTGCAGATTCACTAACTACTGCACTAAACTTTTGAGTAACTACAGTAAGTCTACTGTCACTATCTACACAGTACTGGGCACTTTTACAATTAGAAGTTACAGAAGGCACTAGGTTCACTACAGGATTGCACTGTACATTGTCACTTTGCTTGTCCCGAACCCTTTTCCGTTGCACATTTTTAAGCGCTCGTCGGCGCTTGCTACGTGGTGCACTATATAGTTTTGCCGTAGGCGCAGAAGAATTTTCTTGCATTTTAGAATCAAGTAAAGCACTGTTCAATTCCACAGAGTCTATGACATTGACAGGATGAACTGTTCGTGCACTCGGCACAGCCCTGTTTCTAACGTTACTGTTCTTTGAGTTTTTAATTTGCATACACACAGACTGCACATGTCCCGATTTGCCACATTGATAACAGGTTGCGTTGCGGCTAGGGCATTGCGCTCGCTTGTGGTGAGATACACATTGGGGGCAAGACTTGCGAACATTTTTCTGAAATGAACGTTGGCACCCGTTATTCAAATTACTGTTTCTAACACGACGTGGCGTCCTTTGTGTCGCACTTTTACACTGGCTACTGTTCACTGACTGTTCAGCACGGCCGGTAGAAAAATAATAATCTCTAGTGCTATACTGAGAACTACGGCTAGGAAAGCGTCCGTTACGGCGCACTGAATGAACACTGTGGCTTTGCATTTCTACATCTGCTAAGTCAAAAGTATCATGCGCTTCAATAAGCTGCAGTACGCTGTCTAATGAGGGGTCAGGCTGTTTCAGAATTGCTGGCCTAATTCTGGGGTCCTGAATATTCTGCGTAATCGCATCCCTCAACATCACGTCACTATAAGAAAGTCCACAAGAGCAAGTAAATTTACATTTGCGTGTTAAGCCCTTCAACTCGGTGATCCACTCTTGGTGTGACTGTTCCGGTAATTTTTTCAGTCTGAAAAATCGGTACCGTGCCGCAGCTATGAGAACTTTTCTCTCATAATGAGCATTTAGTGCCTCTACTATTTGTTCAAAGTCTACATCACGAGGAGATGCGTCGGGGAAAAGTTTTTTCAGTAACACGAAGGTGTTGGTGCCCACCACAGATAATAACAGATGCTTCACTTTCTGACCTGTAATTTGATGAGCCGCGACGAGTTCTTGAAACTGTGCGAAGTAGTCGCTCCATTCTTCCTCACGTTCGTTGTACTGGCGAAACGTAGGAAGCGTTGCAGCGGCAGGTGTGGGCTGCTGATGTGACGGCTGTTGTTGTTGGTGAGCAGCCTGTGCCGTTAACTCCGACACCGCCTGCAGGAGTTGAGTGATTTGCGCCGTCTGTAACTGAATAACTTCCATTAAGTTTGGGTTCGGGGTAGTGGCCATGCTGACCGATTTGATGCCGCTCATACAAGAAAATTAGTACAAAACACAAATGCAAGATAAATGAGGACGCACTGCAACAAAAAAGTCCACAAAACACGTAACTGAATGTTCCCCCAAACTCTTATAATAAGGGTGGGTGGGTGGGAGCAATCTCTGCGTGCTCCGACTGCTGCTGTCTGGCTGCTGCAAGCGGGCTGGTCCACGGTTCGTCTATCACTCCTCGTCGCCACTTTTGTGTCCCAGCCTCGTCGCCGCTTTTGTGTCTCGTTTCCGTTCGTGGCCGAGTGGAATGAGACCGACACAGGAATAAAGATAGCACGCTGGTGCAGGTACGGAGGGGAGCAGCCAGAAACTAGAAACACTAGAGTAAATTAGAACGAGATATATATTGCACAGAATTTATACAATACTTAACTTTTACGTAGATCAGTACTGCAGATACATAGTTGAGCTAGAGGCTTGCCTAGTGCCTGTCCGATAACTAAGTCTTCACTGGTGCCTATCTGAATACGAAGTGTTAACTGGCTCCTATCTCAGTTCCAAGTGAACAATGTCGTTCAGTCGTGGCCACGAGCGGAGTTGCAGCAGAGGGCGCTCGTGGCTGTCGTCGTAAGAACGCCGCGCCGTGCGTGCATGGCGGCGCGCGGCGAAAGTAGGTGGCTCGCACTTTGGACTTGTGCGACACCACAGATTTTGCTAACAAACAGATCAACTTTTACAAGCCCTTTTTTTTTCATAGAAAAAACATTAGCAAAACTTAAGGAAACTGCACTATATATTACTGGAACAATAGGAACAATTTAAAACAAAGTAATGATTGACACTTAAAAACAAAGGAAATGCTCGAGAGCACTCTTTTAAAAACAAAACAAGGAAATGAACTTACAAATGCAACTTAAGAAAGCCATTATTTACAGGACAAGAACTTGACGACGAACCGCAGTGGCCAAGAGTCCATAAGGAGAAAGCTATCGTGAAAACAATTACAGGTACTCAGATACTAGGTTTCAACAGTAAGTGCAGGAACCCACACATCACTGGAGTGGAAACCTAACCGGGCTCTGTCCGCTGGGTCTGGCCGCCAGACTACGAATCTTAACCTCAATGCAAAACTGGAACATACAAATATAAAGGAAACAATTACTAAAATGTCCATAAATCAACAACAGCTTAAAAGTAATCAAATACACTACACAAAAATTTTTGATATATTACGGGACAACAGATTATCGTTAAAACCAAATGTGGAAGAAAATGTGCCAACATAGGCATTGGCATCCCGCGTTAAATAGTCGCCTATACTTAAGGACCACGGAAGGCAGCGCAGAGTGACAGCAATAAATAAATATCAAATATAAGCGCTCACAAAATCGGTGCACATAAAATATAAAATTGTATCACAGACACAAATGTTCGAGAACGCTATTATCACCAAATAACCCCCCCCTGGTGCGTGCTACCTCTCTAACCGGCACACTCCTCCGGCCCGAAAATCACTCCACTTCCCACTCCACTTCCCACTCCACTTCCCACTCGGCCTCCTTCAGCATTACTACATTCTTAATCATCCCGTCGTAGTGGATCTCACATAAATGTGTGATTTCGCTCTCTTCCCTAATAAGGGCACTCAGACACCGCCCATCTTGTACTAAGGTTCGATATAGGATAGCTTTTAAATGCCCCACAAGTAAAACGCAACTAGATTCTGCTTTGGAGAGCTTGGAGAACAGACATTTGGTCCATCTGCATGTTTTTAGAAACCGACGAACATTAATGATGTGCTGCATCGTGCATGACATTTTGTCGCACTGATATAGACACATGTTTTAACAGAACAGGTAGACCATCCTCCACGCAATTATGGCGACTATGTTCACTGATCCTGATTATTGGTTTGAACACAAGGAAGTGTAAAACGGAAAGAATGCATTCCAGGCCGTCTGTTCATATAACATTATTTATTCGTCTATGAGCGAAGAGTTTGTCCTAGAATTTGCGCCGTACATTGTTGTCACATTCCGTATTATTGAGGAAGAGTTACGTTTTTCTTACCATTAACAATTGATTGGTATGTTAGGGAGTATAATGAGCGGCATAGTTTGTAGTAAACGGTAGCCACGAAGTGAGCAACACAACAAAGTCTTCATCGGCACGAACCATACGATCTCAAGTACACCGGAACTTGTCCAAATAATTTAATAATGTCTAAATCATTCCCACTGTAGGGAAGTGACATCAAGCCATGTTAATTGATAATGATACAAAAATTTCATTATACACTGAACAATGCATCTCATTAACAGTAGCTGAAAGTCTTCGAATCCATAACACCTGCTAATACCTAGGTGTCTGTTTAATAGGTGAAACTGCGATAACGTTAGTAAGCGTTAGTAAGGACCAGAATCGAAAGACAACGTTGCGAGACAAGATTTCTGTACGTGGATTCAATTCCGTTGGTTACGTGTAGTGTCAATAATAGTTCTCAAACGAGGGAATGTTACCAACACGAAAAAGGCTACGATGCACCATGTTTCTGATTCACGCAATTTAATGATAAATATGTCATGTACAGTTCAAACAGTCGTGACAGATATTTCTTGTATTATGGGTCACAGGTTTAGAAAAAACTCCGTTGCCATCATGTTTTGCTTGTAGGGCTTCATAAGAAACGATCATCGATTATGGTACTTTTGCAGAAACTGACAATCAATAAATCATAAATAGCAGTCTTACTTCTTTAAAGTGTAGTTCTGTATTCATAATACTATAGAACATTTCTTAAAAATTGAAAAAGAAATGCAAATATCACTTAAATACAGTCTCTCAAGGTGTTTACTCTTTCGATTAAACTGAGGTATGTAAGGGAAATGTATGAAGTCGCAATGTTTGAAGTGTTGCAAACTATAAGCTAGTGTTGGAAAGAAGAAAAGCAGCTGCATGAATATCAGATGGAAAAACGGTACTAAACAAAGAAGGGAAAGCTGAAAGGTGGTGTACATAGAGGGCCTATACAAAAGAAATAAAGTCAGTATTCTAGAAGTGGAAGAGAATGTAGAGGAAAATCGGATAGGAGTTACGCTACTGTGAGACGAATTTTACAGATCACTGAAATATTTGAGTAGAAACAAGGCCCCTGGGGTAGATGAATTTCGTCTTAACTACTGTTATCGTACGGAGAGCCAAAGAAATGGTTCCACTTGCTATGCAAGATGTATGAGACAATGGAATACCCTTCGACTAAAAGAAGAATAAATTAATTGCAATTCCTAAACAGGCAAGTGCAGAAAAATGTGAAAATTACAGAACTATCAGTTTAGAAAGTTATGGTTGCAAAATACGAACATCAATTAGTTACAGACACATAGAAAAACTGGTGGAATCCGACCTTGAGGGAGATCAGTTTGGTTTAAGGAGAAAGATCGGTTAAGGAAATAAAACATGCTTTTTTAGCATTTGTAGATTTCGAGATGGCTTTCGAGAATGTTGACTGGAATACACTCTGTGAAATTCTGGAGGTATCAGGGGTAAAATACAGAGAGCGAAGAGTTATATCCAATTGTAGAAAAACCAGATAGCAATCTTTAGAGTAGAAGAGCATGAATGGGACGTAGTTGTTGAGAAGGGTTGTAACCTTTCCCCAATCTTGTTCAGTATTTACAATGAGAAAGTTGAGAAGTAAGGCAAGGAAAAATTTGGAGAATGAATTAAAGTTAATGTAGAAGAAATAAAAACCTTACAGTTTGCCTATGAGATAATAATTATGTGAGAGACAGCAAGTGACACAGAAGAGCAATAGAACGGCATGGGTAGTGTCTTGAAAGGAAAGTATAAGATGGACATTAACAAGAGTAAAATAAGGGTAACTCATTGTAGCGTCAGAATATCAGGCAAAATATAGGCAAAATATAGGCAAAAATAGGCAAAACTGAATGATTTAGATTACGTAATGTGACAATAAAATAGTAGGTGAGGTTTGTTTCTTGAGTAGCAAAAAGACGATTGATGACCGAACCAAAGAAGATATAAAATGCACAATGACTATGAGCATAAAAGCATTTCTGAGGAAGCGAAATTTGTTGACATTCAACATTAATATTAGGAAGTCCTTTCTAAAAGCATTTATCTGCAGCGGAGGATCGTATGGGAATGAAACATTGACGCTATGGAGTTCAGTCTGAGAGATTACAGAAGTTTTTGAAATGTAGTGCTACAGACGAATGGAAAGGTAAAATGGGTAGATCACTAACTAATGAGATAAGAATTGGGGAGAAAAGGAGCTTCTGGCATATACTTATCAAGAGAAGGGATAGGTAGGTGGAACACTTTTTAGACATCATGGAATCGTCAATTCAGAAATAGAAGACAGTGTGTGGAGTTGAAATCTTAGAAAGAGACCGAAAGAATACAGTAGGCAGATTCATAGGGATGTAGGCTGCCGTTCCTAGTAAGATACAAAGAGGGTGGCGTGGAGAGCTGCATCACACCTGTCTGCATAGTAAACACAACAACAACAATAACAACAACGACGACGACGACGACGACGACGACAACGACGCATCAAATCTTCAGCAATTGTCTCTAGCACAAAATGCCCAAACCTTGTATCTTAACGTTGTCTCGAACACTTATCGTTCACGTTTCTCTCCCGAACAAAGCTACACTCAAGAAATTGTATTCAGAAAGGAATTCCCAACATTTAAATTAATACTTTACATTAACAGATTTCTCTTTTTCAGAAAGGGGTGTTTTCCTATAGCCTTACTGTGTTTTACATTTTCTTTACGTAACACATCAGAATAACAAAACTCATGTACTACTGTTACCCTCTCGTTACCTAATGTAATTCATTCTTAGACTACAATCCATTAATCGGTGATTTGGAAGAATTATGGGACTGTTACGGAGTAACATATCGATTGTGAGAATTGTTACGTCGTTAACGTGAATCGAAAAAGTACGTTCCGAACCAGCCACTACTTAGGTGTGACAACTTGATTTTATTACACAGCTTTGGCTGTCTGAAATTTCATTGACGATGAATAAAAGTGATTTCCTGTGTAAATGCGGTCAATTTACATTACGTAAAACAAAGTGAAACCCCCGTAGTGACTGGTTCTCAGGTACTTTGCCGATTCAGGTTCGGGTTGCAATTTGTATTGGCCTAGAAATTTTATAGAATTATGTGAAGAATCAACATCACTATTAGCCAAACAGCTAAAAGAACGTTTGTATTAGCTATCAGCTGTTATGTATCAGATGTTCTACCATCTTAGCTTCCTATCACAATCGATATGTCACTCCGTCACTGTCACACCTTCGATATAGATTTCTTGCAAGCATTCTTCCAAATTTGCTCATTTGAAAATCATTTGCAGACCCTGGTCCATTCCGTTCCATTGCTCCCCCAGGTCTTGTTTCTGACAGGATTACAAGTAATCGGCAAAGTATTTATTTCTTCTCCCTGAACTTCAATTCCCTACTCCAAAATTCTCGTTGCTTTTCTGTACAGTTTGTTCAATGTATATCTTGATCAACATTCGGGAAAGGATACAATCCTTATTCCCTGCTCAACAATTCCGTCTCTAATAAAAGTAAACTTTTACCGGTAGGAGAGTGATCTGAGGAATGTTTTAATTGAAATACTTCTTAAAGAAGTTCAGTCTAGACTACGTTAAAAATAAGTTTGTTTTATTTCACAACTAGTTTCTGCAAAGCTTGTTGCCCTTTTCGAGTGAACAAAACCTAACTGTAGCTTTTAGCTACAGTACACATGTACACTTGACAGCAAAAAAAAGTGGATCACCCCTGAATTCCTAAGTGGATGCCGCACCTGACACTATGCATCCAACATGGCGTAGCTGTGTCACAGGTTGCCAAATCATTGCACAGTACAGTTACTACCTACCCACAATAAGTACTAAGTAAGTCTCCTATTTCTCCTTATGCTATTCAGGCAAGGTGCAAACCAATAGTTTCGCACAAAAAATATTAGAATAGACGTCATTAGAAATGAGACAGTAACACTTGTAAATTAAATGTCGTTGCAATAAGTGAAAAGTCAGATATATTATCACACCTGTTTAAAGACATGATATGTTTTTGTTCGCGATCTGAATCTGAACGCACTGTGAAGCAAACAACAGTTGTGTGCCTGATCGAGATGCGTTTACAGGTCGCGCACTTTTTCGTGGCCCCTCTCTGATCGGCGGAAGTCAGCTGAGTTCTTGTGTCTACAGAATGTTTATGCTCTCTACCAACCTTACCTCGTAACAGCATTGTACACAGTAGACTTCGTCAATGTATTGAATTGTGCTTGGTTTCGATTATTGTCTTCCACTTTGTTATTTGCTAAAATAAGTCCACATACCCTGACGACTTCTTTTAGAAAGAAGTGGTATGGAGAATGTTAATTCTGATTGTATTCAGTTACAACAATAAAAAAAGGCAGAAATCGTTGCGACACCCGTTTAATAAGCCCCTTTAAAATATATTTCGTAGATATAAGTTCCAGTTTTCTATTACTCAAACATTAAAGTGATACTTAATTTTGTGTTCCATTTCTGACACCTTAACCCCTTGCACGTTGTTTCTTTTAAAACCTGTAATCTATACGCCATAAGTTGGCGGCACTGGAAGAAACAGGCGGGACTTGTTCTAACAGCTGAATGCAAGCTTCAGCTCCCAACATTCTCCGCTCAGGGTCAACTTACAAGTGCGTGATCTCTAGGCATAAACAGACTGACGTTTTCATTAGTATCGGTTTCCAAGACCGATATCTGAACCCAGAAATAAATGATAATCTTAGCACTTCATCAGAAATTTCATGAACCTCATATTGTTACTGAGAAGTAACCGCTGAATGTATGTAACATCGTGCAATTCATAGATGTCATACATCATAAAGTTATGGAATAGAATACAGTATATTAGTGATTTGTTAACTAAGCACAAGCAGATGTCTGATGTTAAATATGTTAACAAATTGCGTAATACTAGTACCTGAAACGACGATACAATTAATTTTTTTCCGGTACGGACTCGATCCCGGCACCATTTGCTATTGTATGATAGGAAGGAATAATGCTGATATATTTATTGTTTCTTCCGGGGACTCCAACCCCGCACATACCGTCACTCTTGACGTTAGACGATGAGGCGTGGACTATCACATTGTCCACTACCAGTTAGGATCACACCGATCGTAGAGACGAGGAGGGGTTTCGTATTTTGCGAAAACTTTGTTTAATTTAGTAGGGCATTGACATGTCCAATGTTGATTTGGAACAAGGCAGATTACTGCGTTCTTTACTTGGCGTTACTGAGGTGCAGATGGTATTTTTGTGGCCATTAAAAACTCTTACCCCCAGCGGGAATCGAACCCATTTCTTAGCCATTACAAGTTAATCTCACCCCAGCCTCCAGCGAATTACATACGTGTTAGCATAATGTTTTGTCATAATGGAGTCGTCATTAGACGGTACGACCAGTTTAATAGCTCAAAGGTGTCTGCCTAGGTAAGACATTCTTGGCCGCAGGGGATGGCCACGTAGTCTGAGGTGCCTTATCGCGGATTTTTCATGATATTACACTACCTTTTAGTATGCTACATTACGATTTGGTATGGCATTTTCCTATAACCTTATTTGACTATGCGATCATTTTAATCAAGTCTGTTGGGTAGCTGTTGCCACGATAACTTGAATATTACGCATTTTTAAAGTTATGTGGAACGTCAATTATGCATTAGAAAAAGGATTCTGAAATTGGGAAAGTAAATTCGTTTTAACATCTATTATTCACGTTCAGGAACACAAACAGACCGATGAGGGGGGTTTCTGTGATTTACTAATATGGTCAATGACAAGGTATCCGATAACTGGAAAGTGTGTCGAGCAATTATTCTTCACGGTGTGATTGCCTTCAATAGTCATATTGAGGTTAAAAAACAGCAATGTGGTTTATGATACAATGTCGCATCGAAAACTCGATTACATGCGAAGCGTAATTTCCAACTGGGTAGGATGGGGGAGAACTTCAGTGTCTGCCATTTCAAAGGTTGGATACTGGGATTTGTCGGAATAGATGTCCATTTCAATGGATATATCAGTACTTACACGGTAAGGTTCAGTTGTCCATTATATCCACGTGCTTTTCGAGAGTCAGCGCCAGAAAAATAACGACTGTGACTGAAAAAAAAAAAGTGAAAAGAAGCACGTAGATGCAGATAAATATTTCAAGGGAGGGGTAGTAGGAGTAAGGGCGGGTTCTAAGAATGAATAGGAGTGCAGAACTGGAAAATAAAAGAGTGAAATGCTTGCAAAGTACTCCTTACTTAGACATATATCACAGTGTGTTTTAGAGAGGAAAGGAACGAATGTTTTCCAGAACGAAGGATAGATTATCAGAGATATAAAAAACACTGCTTCATAGAGAGGACCGATGGACAGTAAAGGAAGCAGACATTAAAAGAGACAGTATTGTTTTAACGGAAACCACAAATATTTTTACATCGTTTTGGGGGAATAGACCAAAAGGGTAACTGAGGTTATAATGTAAGGGAGGTGACAGAGAGGGAGAGAGAGAGAGAGAGGAGTAGAAATTAAAAACGAATAAATGCAAGACAAATCGTTTGCATATTTTGTGAAGGACGGAAGGTGTATTAATGGATTTGGGGGGGGGGGGGCGGGGGGAGACGTATTTGAAGTAACAAAATTAACCTATAAGGCAATCGGACCAGCTTCTCTTCAGTAAAAGCGACGACTCTATCTGGTTCAAATATGTTCAAATGTTTGTAGAACTTATGGGTCTTAACTGCGGGGTCGTCAGTCCTTAAGCTTACAAACTACTTATGAACTACCTAAGACTAAGTACGACACAAATATCCATGCCCGAGGGGGGATTCGAACCCCCGACCGTAGTGGCCGTGCAGACCGTGACTGGAGCGCCTCAGTCCCCTCGGCCACCGCGGCCGGCACTCTATCTGGAGTTGGTTGCACGCAATGAGACGGCCTGATTGGTATTTCTGCTTTCCGCTCTTACTATGATGCCAGGATATAAACATACTGTATTTACGTCAGATCCCCGCTTTGCGCCGTGCCGGGGGCTGCTGTCTGCCACTGAGACCGCCAGCTGGATGGTTTGCGCCTAGCCTCGCCTCGGCACGAGTTGTTCACCAGTCAGCCCGTAGCTCGCAAGCCACGGCTAATACGGGCCCCGGTCGCAAAGCCAGGCTCAAACCTTAAAGTATCAAGTTTCTGCAAACCTACCCTAATGTGTAGTATTAACTACCACAGCTAGAGCTATTTTCCTATAAAATGAACAGCCACGTTATCTTTTGACACTTCATTCAAATATTTAACGAAGTTAAAGAATAGAATCATGATAAATGTAGCTACCACATAATGTTTCACCTAGATAGCAATCATACGACACAGGAAACTATCTTTCTTTTCAGCGCTCTGCATTAGATCTAGACATATGAAAATATGTATTCAACCTAGAAAACTAAGCATATTGTAAAATTAAACAGTTCTGGTATCAACAACATATATATATATATATATATATATATATATATATATATATATATATATATATATATCTTTGACGTTTTGTGCACATATAAAGTGTTCTCAATGTATCTGAAACAATAAGTGCTACACAACGGAAATTACCTTCTGCTGGGGCCCTTCATTTACACGATTGTTCTGTTATTCACAGTGAATTGTTTCGCCATGGGTTCATAGAATCGCTGCAGTTTCTCGTCTGTTCCACGCGGATACGAAGATAGAGAAAAATAAGTACCAAAAAGCATATGTGGTAGTTAGAATTACCGTTATGTTATCCTCAAAATTCAAACCAAATGTTCGAATCTTTATGAAATCTTACGGGACTTAAATGCTGAGCTCAACGGTCCCGAAGCTTACACAGTACTTAAACTAACGTGTTCTAAGGACAACACACACATACCAATACCCGAGGGAGGACTCGAACGTCCTACGCGAGCAGCAACCCGGTCCATAACATGGTGCCTTAGACCGCGCGGCTACTCTGCGCGGCTTTCTTACAATTGTAAAACCATAATTGGTACGGTAATGAGCACAAAAGCTCTTTTCATTTGTAGATGAATGTTGGTGATTGAAATCTCAAGGAAGAAGTGTGCTACACTGAACACGCTTTTGTTTTAATATTGCGTCCCCAACTTATCCCCCTGCCCTCTCCGCCCCTACCCAACCTAAATAAAAAAAAAAAAAAATAAAAAAAAACGGAAAACATCCGAGATCTTCTTTGCGCTAATTCACTATACCGCACATTCTGATATATTTTTTCAACGTCCTCCCTCTATCCCGTCAGGTTGTAATCGCACACTGCTCAGCAATACTGCGGAAGAGGTGGAGCAATAGTAGGGTTGGCAATCTCCTTGGAAGAGGTTTTAATCTTTTAATGGTTGTGTAAATAACAGACCGCTTATTTTATTTTCCCGAAAACATGTATTTTTCCCGGTTAACGTTGTTTTCAATTGTACCCACCAGAAATTTCGTTAGATGTATAATCCTTAAATTTGTTTTGTTTATCGATTTCTCAAAGCCTGACGAAAATTTTCTTGTATTCATGTGGTGAACTATACACATATTTATGTTTAGAATCAATTGTCACAATTTGCACCGTGAAGATATAACTTCAATAACATTGTAAAATTGGCTTCGATTCTTTGAGGTGTTTTATAGAGAGCAGCATAATTTGCCTCAAATATTTCTCAGTTCGATATAGAAGTTTGTAGCTCTGTCAGAATGTGGGTTAAATATTACTCTCACTCCAGTTTCTAATTGAGAGCTGCTGCCTCTTAATCTTCAGAGAGCGTCGACTCTTTCGTGTGGCCGGGGCGGAGTGGCCAAGCGCATTGAGGCGCTGATGACCCCGCAGCTAAGTCTCTTAAGCTTAGCAAACATTTGAACATTTTCATGTAGGAAGCGAACAGTTGCAGCGTTAATCGCCTCTTCATTGCCCTTGTGAAAGCTGATGCACATAATTCAGTAAGTAGGGACCGAGAATAGTGAAATTCATCACCCGTGTGTGTGTGTGTGTGTGTGGGTGAGGTATTATGCGACCAAACTTCGTGGTCATCAATCGCTAGACTTACACACTAATTACTTAACTAACTTACGGTAAGGACAACACAAACACCCATGCTCGAGGGAGGATTCAAACCCCCGACCCCCGCGTCCGTGCAGACCGTGACTGGCGCGCAGCTGGCCGCTTGGCCACTGCGGCCGGGCATCACCCTTGTCCGTAATCATAAATGTGATAAGTAAATGACAAACCGAAGTTCAATTTTCAGACATTTTAACTGAAATACCCACCAATAAGTGAATCTTGAAAGTTTCTTCTATACACATATGAGTGTGGTGACCGCTTTTTTTTTTTTTTTTTTTTTTTTTTTTCGAAACAACAGAAAGCACATAAACACACATTACGAAACACTTCACTGTGAATAACAGAACAATCGTGTAAATGAAGGGCCCCAGCAGAAGGTAATTTCCGTTGTGTAACACTTATTAAGATACATTGAGAACACTTTATAAGTGCACAATACGTCAATGATATACTACATATATATATTTGTGTTGTTGATATCACAACTGTTTAATTTTACAATATGTATAGTTTTCTAGGTTGAATCCATATTTTCTTATGTCTAGATCCAATGCAGAACGCTGAAAAGAAAGATAGTTTCCTGTGTCGTATTATTGCTATCTAAGTGAAACATTATGTGGTAGCTACGTTTATCATGACTCTATTCTTTAACTACGTTAAATATTTGAATGAAGTGTCAAAAGATAACGTGGCTGCTCATTTTATAGCAAAATAGCTCTAGCTGTGGTAGTTTCTACTACACGTTCGGGTAGATTTGCAGAAACTTGTAATACTTCAAGGGTTGAGCCTGGCTTTTCGACCGGGGCCAGTAACGAATACAGAAACGAATGTTGCAATTGCTCCAGTAAGAACAGCAAACGTATCCACAACTACCGAGGTGGACTAGTGATTGTGAAAATCCACAGCTGCATCTAGCTGATCCATTCTCCATGTATTATTAAAATACCTAATTGTAGGCATTCTACTCCATATTGGGCCGTTATAATACTAGATACGATTATTTCAAATGAATGTGCAGAGAACCAAGCTACGCTAAAAGATAATCTTATTTATTATATCTCACCAGGTGCCCAACTATTAATCAGCGAGCGACCCTTCGATTACTGTCTTTCTCACATTTTTCGTCTATTTTGGAATATGGCTCATTATGCTGCTCACGTAACAAAAACAAACGCGCATGATAGTTGAGTAATAATCTGTATCGCAAACGTTATGTGGAAATTACTTTTGTCACAGTAAGCAACGTTAAGAATAGGAAACCGCTGTGACATTCTCAGTTTCACTCCAGATGGCAGTACGAGGACGACAATTCCCAGGAACGGCGAGCCCGTTGTTCGCACCTTGGCATCCCCAGAGGTTGAGATCTTCTGCTGTCAGTTTACCACTGGTAAGTATTGAACACGTTACGTTCCGGATACTAATCAAAAACCAACTCGCCAAACCAACCGCACCTACGAATACATCATGCAGGAAGTAGACGTCTGATAAATCAGCTTAGAATGAAGTGTTCCATCTTTTCCAAAAATCAGGCATTAATTTGATACTGTGAACAGCGAACCCAAGGAGGTAGAGTAAATTGTAAAAACTCTAGCCTAAGTGTCGACTTTTGGTGTTTCTTCAGCGTGGCAAGAGCCTTACTGTCTGAAAATAAGGAGACAAATGACGAAAAATTAAAAAAGACTCTAACGCTAATCTCTTTGGTTTAGAAGCCGACGCCTTTTGTTCTGATACGAACGCTGATGTAATATGACAGCATTACACACCGCGGGGTTTCAATTACTATGCAGAATACAAAACCACGGTTTTTCGTTAATAGGGTGCTTGGTTTTCCAGATAAGGTCTGCCACTTCTGAACAGGCAGTAGTCCTATGTTCCGGTATAGGTTCGAAAATCGGCTATGCTAAAGTATGTGTTGGTGGCGCCGACGTAAATGCGTAAGACGAGGTCCTAGGATCGAGCCGATATCCGCAGCAGGTTTGTTTTCTGAATATGCACTGATTTGTACGAGTGCACTAGAACAAAATTGCAATCCGTATATTTCACATACGTAACTTTTCTGCCCAGTAACAACTTTTGAAGCGATATAGTATCAAAAACTTTAACTCTTCACACAGATAGTTCATATGATGACTTATATTAACAAAGTGAACTTTTGGATAACTGAATGAAATAGACAGTCTATTTGCGTGCAGATGTTCTGAGCAGATTATTACTGCCACAGAAAATGCAACAGAAATCCTTTGAGTCTCAGTTTAAATTTGTTCCACAGACATATAATATTTTGATCAAGTTTCAACATAAAGAACTTTCTTAAACGTAGGTTTCATGGCACATATCATACGCATTTATAAATATCAAACACTATAGTAGCCACTATAGTTGAAATAAGTGCATACTGAAAAACATACCACGAGTGTAACAGCTACAATGACAATCTAAAAAAAGCGGTTGTCTCGACAGAGGCTTATAATTGTCCCTTATGCGTTTGCGTGTTGAAAGTCTCAACAGTAGAGATGGCTGGATACGTCTCACCTACTTGGCCCAAACTTTGCGAGAAGAAACACGAATATGAACATTTTAAATACCTACAATATCATCCCTGTGCAGGCCATAGAAAGAGGGAAAACGCTCGACAAAATTTTCCAACTACATATAAGCGCCGCGGTGGAGTAGCCGAGCGATCTATGTAAAGCGTCTCGCTGCGGAGCGCGCGGTTGCTCGCCGTGGAGGTTCGAGTCTCCCTGGGGCATGGGTGTGTGTGTTGTGCTTAGGTTAGTTTACCTAGGTTTAAGTAGTCTGTAAGCTACGGACTGATGACCAAGCAGTTTGGTCCGAGAGATTTACAAACATTTGAAAATTTTGAACATATAAGCGCAATATCAGCAAGCGTACTGGCTAGGCGATCAGCTTTTGAATGAAACATGACGGGTTCGAAAGCCGCCCCTTCCAAAATATTTTTCTTGTTTTAACTATTATTTATGAAATTTCAGTGCAAAATTAATATAATCGGTTTCGTTACAACTTCGTTTAACTTCTTTAATCATTTAATTTTCATAACCCGATGAAGTTTTAAATGAAAATAGTATTTCCAAAAGTTGTATGCCGAAGTTATGTTACATTCCTTACGGCGTTCATCGTCAAAGAATCAAACTTCACACTATGCAGACTTTATGAAAGTATTTTAAGCAAGAAATTTAATCCACAATATGCTTCAGCTCGAAACATGCTTCATTCAGTTTGTAAGTAAATGACATTTCACTGCCGATTTTGGTGCATAGCAAGTGTATCGAATCATTCGGGTGGAAACAGGGACAATGAACTGATGTTGTACGATTGAATGTGTTTTACTTGAGTCTCCTCTTGACATCAACATTCGTAGGACACTGACACGCTTAAGTAAACTTAAATTTCATAATTAAAAGGTTAATAATGCGAGGGGAAATGTAAAATAAACAAAACTCTAAAAAGTACCAGTAATCGAACCAGGGCCGCAAATTTTGTAATCCAAGCGCTTGTATACTTCGCTACTCCCCACGTCGAAGACAATGACTCAATAAGCAGCTTACATAGCACCCATTTCTACGTGGGAAACCTTTACGACCATATTCGCTTTCCGTTTGGCCAATTATGGTGAGATATTTTGGGAATTTTATAGGTTTGTCTGCTTCCTTCTTCTCGCAGGGTTTGAACCAAATAGGTGAAATCCATCCCGCGATCTACTCTGGTCAATCATGAACATTATACAGTATAAACTGAATGAGGTCGAATCGTTGATGGAAATTCACACCTCTCCTCGTGATTGAAAATTCCAGGAGTGAGAACATCCTTGCCCATTGTCCTCCTACAGCTACAGTCGTAAAATGGTAGGAATAAAATGAAAGGAGTCGTTTGTCATTGTATATTTATAATTAAAATTTTCGATGTAGCTGCTACGAATGCCAGATCTATGAAACAGCAACGAATCTAAATAATTAATACGAAAGTGTTTCTGACAGTATTTTGACTCGTGAGTGTTCTACAGTTGAAAGGCACATGCTGTAACAGGAGTGTAATTTTGCGAAAAATTTAGGATAAATAGTGTGGGAAAAGCAAGGAGAAATTTGGTGAAGGAATTAAAGTTCAGGGGGAAGAATTAAAAACATTGCGTTTTGCCGACGACATAGTAATTCTGTCAGATACAGCAAAGGACTTGGAAGAGCAATTGAACGGAGTGGACAGTGTGCTGAAAGGTGCATATAAGATGAACATTAACAAGAGCAAAACTAGGGTAATGGAGTGCAGTCTAAGAAAATCAGGTGATGCTGAAGGAACTTTTTGTGTCCCAGCCTCGTCGCCGCTTTTGTGTCTCGTTTCCGTTGTATGTGTCGGTGGCCGAGTAGACAGAGTCCGACACAGGAATAAGGATAGCACGCTTGTACGGAGGTGAGCAGCCAGAAACTAGAAACACTAGAGTAAATTAGAACAAGATATATATATTGCACAGAATTTATACAATACTTAACTTTTACATAGTACTGCCGAATGTCGATACATAGTTGAGCTAGAGTCCTGCCTAGTGCCTAACTGATAGCCAAGTCTTCACTGGTGCCTATCGGATTCCGAAGTCTTTACTGGTTCCTAACTCAGTCCCAAGTGAACGATGTCTTACCGTGGTAGCCACGAGCGGGGTTGCAGCAGAGGGCGCTCGTGGCTGTCGTCGTAAGAACGCCGCGCCGTGCGTGCATGGCGGCGCGCGGCGAAAGTAGGTGGCGCGCACTTTGTACTTGTGCGACACCACAGAATTAGATTAGGTAACGAAGCAATAAAGGAGGTAGAAGAGTTTTGTTACTTTGGCAGTAAAATAACAAATGATGGTCGCAGTACAGAGGACATAAAATTCAGATTGGCAATGGGTAGAAAAGCGTTCTTGAAAAAGAGAAATTTGTTAACATCGAATATTGATTTAAGCCTAAGGAAGTCCTTTCTGAAGGCATTTGTATGGAGTGTTGCCTTGTATGGGAGTGAAACATGGACGATAAACTGTGCAGACAGGGAGAGGATTGAGGCCTTTGAAATGTGGTGCTACAGGAGAATGCTGAAGATCAGGTGGGTGGATCGCGTAACTAATAAGGAGGTACTGAACAGAATTGGGGAGAAAAGCAATTTCTGGCATACCTTGACTAAAAGAAGGGATAGATTGGTAGGGCACATTCTTAGACATCAATCACTTGTGAATTTAGCGTTGGAGGGAAGTGTGTGGGGTAAAAACAGCAGAGGCAGACCAAGGGATTGATACAGTAGCAGATTCAGACAGATGTAGGTTGCCGTTCTTATGTGGAGATGAAGAGGATTGCTCAGGATAGGGTATTGTGGAGAGCTACATCAAACCAGTCTCCGGACTGAAGACCACAACAACAACACAGTGTGGGATACGTATGTCGACCATTCAAGTTTCTAAACACCCACATGCAGTGTCTTCGTATATTGAGGTGTTCATTCAACTATCAATCGGTGTTGTATTTCCTCTTCCTGTATTGAAAACAGAACAGTTTTTTTAAATAAATTAGGCTTGTCAAATTACTACAAAACTGTTGTCATATATTATGACATCCTGAGTTATTATTTAACACTTTCATATTAGCAGCACCCCTAATCTAAGAATACTTTTTGAAACGTCTGAGGCAAATTGAATAATATTTGGTAAGATTTAACTGTAGTAGGTTGTCGTGTAAGAAACTTTGCAGCAAGGCAGTAACCGAGCGTTCTGGAGCGCCACATTGCGGATCGCGAGGCCTCCCGCGTCGGAGGTTCGAGTCCTCCCCCGGGAATGAATGTGAGTGTTGTCCTTAGGTTATTGTCACCTAGTGTAAGCAGTTATTAAGTCTACGAACTTTTTTTTTTACAATCTTGATAGTTTCACCTGCAGGCAAAGAACTAACTTGCAGGTAATCTAACGGTGAATGAAAGTATTCTGTTGTATTAACAAAACAAACAAAAAAAATACAATAAGTTTCTAACCTCTTGACTCCATATCTATCGGCTTGTTCAGAACAGTGTGTTGAACGCGCCTTCAACAATAATTTGAAAGTAATCTAAGACGCAGTACATCACAACGAAAGTTGGTGGCGATTACCTTGTATTCTATCGATATACCGGGAATATTAATACTATATATCGTACAAAGAGCTATGCAACACACTTCCTGAAAAAAAAAAAAATACTCTTAAAACCTCTGACGTGAAAGAAAAAGAAATCACATGTCGTTTATGGCTGCTTACCAGCATCAATAGTTATGGTAAAGAGTTTAATTTTGTTTTATTTTTTATTTTGACTTCATCATTATTCAAGACCAACCTGCTCCTTCCTTTTATACTTGATCGTCTTCTGTACTACAATTATTCACAATACGTTAATTTGTTTATTCCCTAAATAAACCTTGAAACATAATACTATTCTCTCTCATTGAAAAAGCAGAGAATAATAAAATTAAATCATAGATTAGAACGTTAAAACATACTACATGCGCTTTAACAGAAATAAACCAAAAACCATTTCATTTCGTTGGTGAAACCTCGTTTCTGTTGTAGTGAACCTCTGTGTTTCTCAAACTGTTTGACACGTTTGCTTTTTTGCCTATGGTAGACAAATTCTTACACCGTTACATCTAAACCATTACAAATAAATATAAATATGCTAAAATGTTTGCAGAGCTTATGGGACTTAACTACGGGGTCATCAGTCCCTAAACTTACAAACTACTTATGAACTAATACTAAGGACGGCACAAATATCCATGCCCGAGGGGGAATTAGAACCCCCGACCACTGTGGCCGTGCAGACTGTGAATAGCACGCCATAGAACGCTCGGCCATCGCGGCCGGCATAAACATAAATCTTATGCTAAGTTGCTCTGAATCACGTATACTCGCCTTTTACTTCCGCAAATATTTGAAGCCTTCGGGTATTCTTGTTTCTTATTATATTGGTGTGGTGAAACATCAGACAGCATACTAATGTAATAAGTATTGCTTCAATCACGTTCGATTTAGCCGGCCCCGGTGGCCGAACTGGCTGCGGTGCGCCAGTCACAGTCTGCACGGCCACTACGGTCGGGGGTTCGAATCCCCCCTCGGGCATGGATATTTGTGCCGTCCTAGTTCGTAAGTAGTTCATAAGTAGTTTGTAAGTTTAGGGACTCATAACCCCGTAGTTAAGTCCCATAGACTATACAAACATTTGAACATTTTTGGATATTTGTGCCGTCCTTAGTATTAGCTACTTCATAAGTATTATGTAAGTTTAGGGACTGATGACCCCGTAGTTAAGTCCCATAAACTCTATAAACATTTTTTTTGAACACGTTCGACCTCACACTGGAATTCGTAACGGCGTGTTTAAGAGGGCGTGGACGATAGGGGCGCTACAGCCATAGCGTGCGACGTGTGGAAATTTGAGACGGCCGTGTGACGAGCGCAAGTGGTAAAGGCAACCGCTGGCTTGAAGCGGAAAACCCGGGTTCGATTCCTTGTCAAGCGCCCGTTTCCACTTCTCGCCACTGATTAATTTTAGTACTCTAATGCAGCCACTGTTAATCCTTTACTCTCCAAATTTTTCTTCCTTGTAGCCTGAACTTCGCTTTCAATTTACGCCTTCATCGGCAGCTTCTATGCTCTATTTAAACTTTTTGCTTTATCCAACCATGTTCCCTTAACAAAATTCTTTAGTTGCCGAACTATGCCATTCTGCAGCAAGTTTACCAATTTAAAGTTGTCGGCAGTAGAAGGAAAATATCCGTCATTGTTCGCATATACAGCACGCTTCATTTTTCCCTCAGTCTCCAGTCTCGGCGTCGGATTGCAAGCCGGAGCTTGAGAGGCTCGGGCAGCCGAGTTGCCGGCACTTGTAACTGGCGCAACGGAAAGCAATTTCTGCCCTCTGCTGGAATGTCTGCGCGCGGCTGCTACAATGGTGAAGCGAACCCCGGGCGCTCTGCGCCATCCTTACAAATTCCCGACAAGTCGGCGCCGGGCGGACAAGCGCTCACCAAGAGATTCTTGTAAAGCACGTTTCTTTACAACTCACAATATTTTTGCCATTTTCTTAGAATACCGTACTATTATTTCCATAAAATCTAGGGCGAACTGCCGGATGTATGTAACTTCCTGCCACGATATTTCGGCGCAGAGTCTTCTGGCCATCTTCAGGTGAGTACCGCTGAAGTACTGGCGAAGACGCACTGAGCTGTGCTATTTATAAACAATTCAGCCGACTTATCGTTCATTACAACTACGCACGCTGCTCCGAGCGCCCTCCGTGGTGGAGGCTTGCCCCTTCGATAGCAGTTCGATTATCATTGTCATTCAATTGCAGGAAACTACGCCGACTACGAAGTTTTTTAATGATTTGATTCCATGCATCATTTATTAGTAAACCGCTCTCTTGATTGATAAGAGTCTCACTGTTAGTCTTATTTCCACAGCTTCATTAATTCCTGACCTCCAAAAGTTTGATGTGTGGGCCACCATTTTCGTTTCATTATAGTTCATTTAATTACCTGTGGAAGTACAATGTTCGGCGATTGCGGATTTGGTGGGCTGGATTAGCCGATATGATGCTGGTGTTCTACAATGCGCTCCTGCACTGTGCGCGTCGACTGTCCTATATATGACTTGCTGCAATCGCACGGAATCCTGTAAACACCTGCTTTACGCAGCTCCAGATCGTCTTTGACAGAACCCGACGGCGATGAAATCTTAGGAGGAGGGCAAAAGATGACTTAATTTACACTTTTTTAGTATTCTTCCTATCTGCGATGAAATATTCCCAATTTATGGGAGATAAGTAGTTGATTTGAAAGCCTCTTCTTCCTTGATCTGTCGTTTGTAAGTGTGCATCGCTCGGTTTACTTGCTTCCTTGAATACCCATTCTTTAGAAATACTGTCTGCAGGCGTTCCAGTTCCCCGTGAAGGCTGTCGGCGTCAGAGATGGTATCGGCTCGATGGATTAAAGTCTTGAGGATGCCCATTGAGACTCTTATGAATCGAGACAGCGGTTTCTAAATAAATGCTGCATGGAATCCTGTCATTGAAGAACTTCGTAGTCGGCGTAGTTTCCTGCAACTGAATGACAGTGATAATCGAACTGATATCGAAGCCGCAAGCCTCCACCACGGAGGGCGCTCGGAGCTGCGTACGTAGCTGTAGTGAACGCGCACGCTAGGTACGCGCAGGCGCAATGTCGACTGAATTGGTCATATATAGCACAGCTCAGTGCGTCTTCGCTAGTACTCACCTGAAGATGGCCAGAAGACTCTGCGCCGTAATATCGTGGATAGAAGTTACAGACATCCGGCAGTTCGCCCGAGATTTTATGGAAATATCTGTACGCTGGGAAAGCATTAAAAATCACTTTGTACTACAATAACACACAGAGGTCGTTCGACTTCATTGTGTAGTTTTTGCTGAAGAGCAAAATATTGACACCCACACGTAGAATTTCACATAAGTCGGTAACTTTCAACCCCCATATCTTCCACCCACTTACCGTTTTCAACCCTCTCCCACCATAATGCACAGTGGGAGACTGATACCTAGTACTACGTACAAACATTATTCGTGTGTGTAGTTTTGGTTGCAGAGTAAAATATAAGCACAAACACCTCAATTTTTCATATATGATAATTATTTATACACCGTGAGCTGGAAACGCTAACCATTACTTCCCAAACTGCATTTCATTTACTCACATGCATATTTACTGGAGACAGACACAAAATATGCGGAATAGGGAAGGAGGTGTAGTGATACAAGAAGAAAGAATTGACATGCTTCAATTTGCCGACGATATTGCAGTGGTCGCGGACATGAAGATGAGTTAACGTCTATGCTCATTGAAATGAGTTTGGAATGAAGATCAGCAGAAGCAAAAGTAAAATGTATTTGTAAACAAGTACGGAACCCATGCAAGTATTATATTCGATGGTGCACCACCTGACAACGTCAATGAATTTACATACCTGGTTAGCAAGATCACTTCAGATGCTAAATCTAAACGAGATATTCAAAGCAGAATAAAAGAAGCAAAAATTGCCCTAATAAGAAACGTAAACTTCTCGCATCCAACAACATGAACATTCTTTTGAGGAAGAAGTTGTTGAATACTTTTGTATGGCGTATAACGTTGTATGGAATTGAATCTTGGACTACGGGAAAAGCGGAACATCGAAAGATAGATGCTTTCGAGATATGGTGTTACCGTAGAATGTTGCAGATAAAAGATAAGGTGGCTTGATAGAGTAACAAACGAACAGGTTTTTCAGAGAATTGGTGAGGGATTGTCTCTGAGAAGAACTCTGCGAAAAAGGCGCTATATCTGGATTGCGAAAAATCGTCTTGGAGGGATTGGTAAACGGAGTGAACTGTAGAGGAAGACCCACGCTGGAGAATATGAGACAAGTGATAGACGATATAAACTGTAATAGCTACAGGGAAATTAAATAAACGGCAAGCAATAGGATACTATGGAGAATTGCTGCAAACCTATGGGTTGATAACCAAAGAAGAAGAAGACTGTTTGTTGTTACATATTGCCACGTAAACTCCGTCATAGAGGCTTCGAGATGCCCACCAGGTACCAACCGATCGCCGTGTCATCCTTCGTCCCAAGACGGCAAAGTATGCGGTATGGGTAGGACGTGGTCAGTGCCATCCTTGGCGTGGCCACAGCAGCTGGAACAGTGCCAAGGTCAATCTTCGCACTTGCAGGATGCCTACCTCCGCAGGCGCACTACCTGACGTGATACGGTAACGCAGCACAGCTAACATATAGAAGATACATAATAAAATAATTTGAATTTTCTCCAACACACTATAGTATCCAGAGGAGAGGAGTCATAACTTCCCCCGTTGTTGGTATCCCCCACACCTTCTCCATTTGTTGTTAGTGAATCAGTTACTGGCATGACTTGGGATGGGTGACCCAATAGGTTTCTTTTTTGCTGTGTGTCCTTATAAAAATAAAACTGTACATCACGAGCTCTTTTAATTAAAATACTTCTTTATTTCAATGACAATAATAATACATCTCCAATAATTCTAGTCTTACTACAATTCATCATTATTTTAATTCAAATTCCGACACCATCTTGTTCGATAACTCTACGATGATTACGAGTTCTAACAACAGGTGGCATGTTACACGAGTAATACGATTTACTAATATCCTTGTTACACACTTCAAAATGTAAGATAAGCAATAACGTCTCTATTATTAAAACTCTCAAGTCCACCTTGCGCCTTTAAGGTATCACCATTACCATGACGAAGTAGTATCGGCTCTACTAACAGTAAACTGGAAAACACCACCACAAAACACACTAGGCCCTAGCGGAAACACTTGTGCTCCTACATTATTAGTCGCATTCTTAATGTCAATATTATCAATAGCCTTAAACGCAATAAACCGCGAACGCCTCATTCTACGCCTACGAACCATACAGAACGCCTTTCCGATTCAGAATGTGCGCGAGAGCGCTCCTAACGGCCCTTTTAAACCTCGCGCGCTAGCGAATGTCACGCGAACGCGCTCAAAGTTTGATTAATCTGCGGCCAGCCTCTTGTAATATTAGAGAGGCTGACCTGGCCGCAGCAGCTGGAACAACGCCAAGGTCAAGAAGAGCAGTTGCAGGATACCTACATCCGCAGGCGCGCTACCTAACGTGATACGTTAACGTCGCACAATTAACATATCGAAACATATATAATAACACAATTTGCATTATATCCAACACACTATAGTAACTGTAGCAATAACGTCTCTGTTACTAAAACATGCCATTTCTTGTTAGAACTCGTAATCATCGTACAGATAACGAACAAGAAGGTCTTCAGGTAAAATTTCCGGGCTGATGGGCCGTGGTCCAGATGTAAAACTTCCTCCCGACGTTTCGTCTCCAACTGCGGGGGACATCTTCAAGGGTCTTCCGGCATGTAAAACTTCCTGCCGACGTTTCGTCTCCAACTGCGGGAGACATCTTCAAGGGTCTTCCGGAAATTTTACCTGAAGACAACGCCGGCCGTGAAAGTTTACATTGTAGAACAAGAAGGTGTCGGAAGTTGGATTTAAGGAATGATGAATTGTAGTAAGGACGTCGTATCGGAGCCGCTACTTCTCAGTCAAGTGGCTCCTCTATTAGCCTCACAAAGGCTGGGCGTACCTCGCTTGCCAACATTGGTCGGCAGATCCGGACAGTGGCCTATCCAAGTCCGACAGTACCTAAAGCCGTTTGCGCATGCAGCGTGTATCTGAATGAGCGTAGCCAACGTGGCGAGTTTCTGACGTCACAACGTGCGAACCCGTGGCTGGAGAGAAAGACAGGCCCCAGCGCACAAATCATGCCATGTAAGCAAGGTAGTTCGAAGCCGGTGCGATCGCTAGCCGATTGGCCGTCCGCTGGGGTAGTGCCCACTGCATCATAGCGGTCAGCCACTGAGCTAGCGATCGCGCCGGTTCGGAACTACCTTGCTTACGTGGCATGTCGTCTGGGCTGGGGCCTGTCTTTCCCGTTGGCCGCGTTCCGAACCGCACGTTGGCGAGTCTTTTCCAACGTGTCGGATAGTATCAAGCATGCCAGATATTCTCAACGTGCATCTGAACGATCTCCAATAAGGTGGGGGAACACCACCGACGTCACACAACGTGGTTATCCGGGGAAGGGCTCATCTTTTCCGTTGACGAATGAAGACTCCATATTAGCAGCCGTATTTAATGGGTTTTATGTGTATAACTTAGCTCTTATAAATTTGACATTTCAAAGCAAGTCAAAGTAACTATTTGTTGGAATAAATGACTGGAATCGTCTTATACGTGTTAAAAAATTCCCGTATTACAGTAATGTGACGTTTCAGGGCAAGGCGAACGGAAAATCTATCAATACGAATCGTTCTCTACATCATTTGCAATGTCAGCAAGCGAGATATTTACCAGTACCGTTCACAGTAGATTTAATGCCTTCGAGGATGACACTTCCATACGTTAGTGGCTGTAGCATAGGCAGCCAACAAAGTCGTGGAGTGTGAAGTGAAATATCCTACTGCGGTGGTTCGAACCTTCTCGAATACATTTTTTTCTTCTTTCATTCGTGTATCCTTTTAGACGTACAGACTTTCCTATAGTTTTTCGTTGAAGTATACTGCATAATATTCGATGCTAAGTACACGTTAGTGCGCATCCTCTGAGGAGTGAGTTTGTTGTATTCGTTTTATGAACAGGAAAGTTTGCACCTCGCTTAGAGTACAATACGTACTTAATTGTTTCACGTCTTACATTTTACACTTTCATAACATGCTTCTACTAAACAGTGACACTGATCGTGGAAAAATGACAGGTTTTACTAAAAAGCCTTTTCTAATTTTATATCGCACAGTCATAAAACTTTTATAATTCGCAGCAGTTCTTGATTGTGGGATCCGACCTTGGGGAAGATCAGTTTGGATTTAGGAGAAATGTAGGAACACGGGAGGCAATACTCACATTACGACTTATCTTACACGATAGGGTAAGGAACGGGAAACCTACGTTTTTAGCGTTTGTTGATTTGGAGAAAGCTTTTGACAATGTTGACTGGAATACACTCTTCCAAATTCTGAAGGTATCAGGGATAAAACATAGGGAGCGAAGAGTTATATTCATCCAATACAAAAACCAGACAGTGGTTATTAGAGTCGAAGGGCAATAAAGGGATGCAGAGGTTGGGAAGGGAGTAAGACAGGGTTGTAGCCTTTCCCCAATGTTGTTCAATCTGTACACTGAGCAGGCAGTGAAAGAATGGTAGGAGAAATTTGGAGAGAGCGTTAAAGTGCAGGGAGAAGAAATAAAAACATTGCGGTTTGCCGATGACATAGTAATTCCGTCAGAGATCGCGAAAGATCGGGAAGAGCAATTGAAAGGGATGGCCATTGTCTTGAAAAGAATATATAAGATGAACATTAACAAGAGTAAAACGAAGGTTATGGAATGCAAATGTCTGAAAATCAGGCGATGCTGAAGGAATTAGATTAGGTAATGAGACAATAAAAGTAGTAGATGAATTTTGTTATTTGGGTAGCAAGATAACTTCCGATGGCCGACGTAAAGAAGATATAAAATACAGAATGGCTTTGGGAGGAAAAGCGTTTCTAAAGAAGCGAAACTTGTTAACATCCAATATTAATTTAAATGTTAGGAAGTCCTTTCTGAAAGCATTTGTCTGGAGTGTAGCATTGTATGGGAGTGAAACGTGGACGATTAGGAGTTCAAACAAGAAGATGATAGAAGCTTTTCAAATGTGGTGCTACAGACGATGGATGAAAATTAGATGGGTATATCTCGTAACTAATGAAGAGGTGCTTAACCGAACGCTGCTGGCACACGGCAGGTGGCAGCTCGCCGGGAGTTCTGGCGCGCTTAGGCTGTTCCTCGCTGCTGGCACATCGCTACTGGCCGGCAGCTGGTGTTAAATAAACCCACACCTGTTCATATCGATTCCAGTCGTATAAAGCATAAAAAAATCTCCCCTGCAGCATCTGACGACAGTAAAAGTACTCGTTCGCTGCAAAGATGCAGTGAAAATAAAGGACACTTGTATCCTGTGAATTCAGAACGTCCAAAGTATTAAACGTTCACCACATCTACCAAAAAATCAAATATGTCCAGAGAGCTTCTTCAGGCTGTTGCGATTGTCGCAACAGACATTTCATTATATATTAAATACTAGTCGACCAGACAATGCTTCGTAAATAATAATATGTATGTACTCTTGTTTTGAAAGTCAAATGTGCAAACTTTTATCGTAATCGTAAGATTGATATTGATATCTGCCGGCCACGATAGCCGAGGGGACTGCGGCGCTTCATTCACGGTCTGCACGACCACTACGGTCGGGGGTTCGAATCCCCCCTCGGGCATGGATATTTGTGCCGTCCTTAGTTGTAGCTAGCTCATAAGTAGTTTGTGACTTTAGGGACTGATGACCCTGTAGTTAAGTCCTATAAGCTCTACAAACATTTGGACATATTGATAATCTCAAAGAAGAGAGCTCTTTCAGTTTTCAAAAATTTCACTATTTTCAGGCCAACTTTTCCAAATTTTAACTTCACTCAAACCTTCCTCTCGCTTTGGACGTCGAATGTGCAAAATTTTATCGCAACCAGATGAATAGTATTGATTTTCTTAGGAAAATCTCTTTCTTTTGTACGTAATTTACGAAGATAATGACCGATCATTAATTATCTACAGTACGTAAGTATTACGATGTTATCCCGTTCCTGACTCGCCACACAGAAACAAACGACTCACGCGGCTACTGCTGCCAACATCGCCGCACTATGACGCGTAAGTACAGCACGTCTCGGACTGTGTCCCGGAGTTTTACCGAGGCACACGTCCCGTATGCACAAGTCGCGCCGTCTCCTAGCGTTCAGCCGCACGGTGGACTCGGCACGTTGGCCACAGTCGTTCAGACTCACGCTCCATGTGCCGTCGGCTTCAGGATACGTTAGTGCTACCACTTAACAGCCCGCGCCTCGCTACACGCTGCTGGCACACGGCACCTGGCAGCTCGCCGGGAGTTCTGGCGCGCCTACGCTGTTCCCTCGCTGCTGGCACATCGCTACTCGCTTGCAGCCGGTAGTAACTAACCCACACCTGTTCATATCGATTCCAGTCGTATGAAGCATAAAAAAGTCTCCCCTGCAGCCTCTGACGACAGTAAAAGTGCTCGTTCGCTGCACAGACGCAGACAAAATTTACGGAAAGTACCCAGTGTAGCTTCTTTCTGGAAATGTTGATCACAGCAGCTGAAACTGTTAAGCTGTTCAATGATTTAGATAAACTTTATGATACTTTCCGCAGTAAAATAATGTTCAGACTGTTCGCTTCGTAAGTCATTGTTGACGGACCGTGTACTATTTGGTGTCGTGGCGTTCTTACGACGTCAGCCACGAGCGCCCTCTGCTACAACTCCGCTCGTGGCCACCACTGAACGACATCGTTCACTTGGGACTGAGATAGGAACCAGTTAACACTTCGGAATCAGATAGGCACCGGTGAAGACTTGGCTATCGGATAGGCACTAGGCAGGCCTCTAGCTCAACTATGTATCAGCATTCTGCGATACTGATCTATGTAAAAGTTAAGTATTACTAAGTCTCTAAGAAATATATATCTCGTTCTAATTTACTCTAGGGTCTGTAGTTTCTGCTGTCCCACTGGCTGCTCACCTCCTACCTGCACAAGCGTGCATCCTCTATTTCTGTGTCGGTCTTTCTACTCGGCCACTGACACCTACGACGGAAACGAGACACAAAAGCGGCGACGAGACTGGGACACAAAATACTAAAGTTTGATTACGAAAATAAGAAAAATAACAAAAAATCTATAGGACTTCGCGAAACTGTTTATACGAATGAAGGTTCTAAAATGAATAAAGGTAATGATTTAAAGTAACTGATAGGGATTTAATCAAGGCAATTTACGAAGTGAAAGTGATGGAGTATGAACATTATGTTAGGACGGAATATGGAAAATCTCAAAGAAAATGAATAATTAAGGAACATAGGGACATTATTAAATGAAAACAGGTTGCAGACATGGCTCTTAACAAAAGGGGGTATATTTTAAAATTTAACAGCACTCACACATCACAAAGCAGACTGCGTACATGTCGACACTTAATAAGCTCAAACAAGAGAGAGAATGATCTCGCTTCCGTCCTCTCGACACACCAGAAGAAACGAAAGACGAGCGAAACAACCATTCCACAGATAAAATATTTCGAGAAGGCGGGAAACACGACGACAAGCGTTGCCGCTTGATAAAAAAAATATCCTATCAATTCAGAACGTCCAAAGTATGAAAACTTTCCTCAGATCTACAAAAAAAATCAAATATATCGAGAGAGCTTCTTCAGACTTTTCATCAAATATATAAAGCAGAGTGTCCGTATATTTGTACGTGTTGCATACATATCTACAGTTTTGTTCCAATCTTTATAAAAATTTTGTACACGTAAGCTTCAATCCATGAGGACGGTCGCCGTAAGTGTAAGAATCACATACGATGTATATTTCACCAGATATGACGTCATAAAAAATGAGATGCGCGAAAAACTGCTGCATTTTGCGACAATGTTGCTCATTTTCTCCTAAACCATTGGACCTCTTTCAACCAAATTTGGTACACACATTCCTTACCGTGAGACAACAATTGCTGCATACGGCACATGGTTCAAAAGATATTACGTCATAACCAATAGAAATCGCAAAAAATGCCATATAATGCGGCGAGACTTTCGAAATACACTGTATGAGAATGACAGTACTTAGCGACTTGCTACAAACTTAAAACATAATTTTTAACCTGTATTAAACTTTTTCTCGCTGGCAATCATAGTAAAATGATGAAACGAAAAAAGTTTCTCGCTTACTACTTTTCTGCTGTTTATGGAGTAAAGCTATGGAATTCGGTATGACGTTACAGTTTTTAATTTCTACACTTCATATTGTAGCCGCAGGAAATTTTACAGACATTACACACTCATATATTTGAGTGTACCTTCTAAATTGTATCACAGTACGACTTGTACTTAATGAGATATGAGGAGATAAACAGTAACGCACCAAGTTTTCATCTATTACTTCTTTACTCCTAATTGTATTCCCAAGAGATTTTACAGCCCTTATGCAAATGAATACATACCTGATAAATGGCAGGAATAAATAAATAAGTACCCGGGCAACGCCGGGTTTTCAGCTAGTTATATATTAAATACTAGTCGACCCGGCAATGCTTCGCAATTGGTAATATGTATGTAGTCTTGTTTTGAACGTCAAATGTGCAAAATTTTATCGTAATCGTACGAATGATATTGATATCTCAAAGAACCGAGCTCTTTCAGTTTTCCAAAAATTTTCCTATTTTCTGGATAACTATTCCAAACTTTTACTTCACTCAAAAACTTCCTCACGCTTTGAACGTCGAGAGTGAAATATTTTATCGCAGTCAGATGAATAGTATTGATATTTCATAGAAAATCTCTTACTATTTTTTTCTGAATTTCCCAATTATCTGGGTAACTTTCCCAAATGTTTAGTTCATCGTTCATCTGTCGTTGAACGTCAAATGATTAAAATTTATCGCAATCGGATGAACGATTCTCTACATACAGTGTTGAGTGCATTTAGAAACACATTGAAAAAGGAACTTGGTTCTAATTTTGCGAATTTCCTTTCTAACTGTCCCTTTTTATAATTTTTGTTTTTACTGAAAACTTTTCGAAGACAATAGTGAACAAAACAAGCCCTCTCCGTCGTGTGGTCAATTATAGTGCTGAATTCAATCAAAAACACATTGAAAAATGCACTTACAGTTTTTCTCAAATTTTCCGGTACATTTTCCAAAAAAATTATTTCATACTAACGTTTTCCTGTCAAGCCGTACTCAAGTACGATCTTACAACCATGTGGCAATTGATTTTTATTCATAGAAAAAAATCGCTCTCAGTTTTTCCTACTTTCCGAGCGACTTTTCCAAACTTCTATTTGATGTGAACCTTCCTCTTCCCATCAACGTGAAATGTACAACATTTTATCGCAATTTGGATGAACGGTATTGCTTGCTCACTGGAAAAAGCTATTTCAATTTTTCCTGATTTTCCTCTTTTCCGGGCAGCTTTTCCATATTTTACGACCATTTAAAACTTCCCTAACTTACACATATATTTCAAGACTAAAATTAGCCAAATCGGTTCAGCCTTTGTTGAGTTATATATATATATATATATATATATATATATATATATATATATATATATATTAGATTAGATTAGATTATCGGACCAGAAATTGCTAAGCGCATGGAAATTCGGATCAGCAATGTTAATACAAATTCCGTGGAGCGGCGACAGAGTAAATACGGAGAATCAACACTGTACACACTGATATGTCCAGTGTTATCATGGAATCATACGGGATACAAATATCCACTGGCTGTTCTAGGTTAAGAATTGTATCTTGGAAGCAACAAGAGTACTTGACCTAAGAGAGCAGCGTCACCTGACATGTGTTTAGAACTGGTGTGAGAGACTATCTCATTCCTTTTTCTTAACATCACATATACACTACTGGCCATTAAAATTGCTGCATCAAGAAGAAATGCAGATGATGAACGGGTATTCATTGGACAAAAATATTATACTTCAACTGACATGTGATTAATTTCACGCAATTTGGGTGCATAGATCCTGAGAAATCTGTACCCAGAAGAACCACCTCTGGCAGTAATAACAGCCTTGGTACACCTCGGCATTGAGTCAAACAGAGGTTGGATGACGTGTACAGCTCTTGAGCGGCCAGTATGTTAATCCTTCTCGAATAGTGAACAATTCGTTGCCAACATGGTAATATTTTGCAGCCGAGCCGTAAATAAAATTTAAACCCATTGGCAACAATTGCTCTCGTCTGCCGATACAGTCTTTTCACGTGCCTATACTGATTTTTAATATGTGGAGCCACTTTACTGTGTAAATACCGATTCATCATATCATCCTTTCTCCAGCTATGTACATATGAGTTGGCGTCCTAAGCTTGCAGCTGCCGCAACACGAGATGATTTCCACAGTTTCACTCAAGTAAGTTCGTTTTTTTTCTTCAAAGTGCAGTTTTCATAGTAGCAATGACAGCTAATGATGACATGTGTTTACTGTCCGCCATATTCAAATATGATTAAAAATATGACGAAAGTGTAATACCCCTTTTTAGCGCCACATCAAAGATTTACATTAAAAATATTACAAATTGATTATATTGATGATATTTTTATGTTAAAGATTTGATCAAAATTTTGACCATGTAATACCGGCCTAAGGAAGGAGTACGAACTGTTCTACCGTGATGTACAACGTATTAAAAGAGTGCAAATGAGCCGTTAAAAATTAAGTTTTCGAATGTATTATGATGAGTATTTATTACTATTTATTCAAGAAAGTATATTGTTTGAAAGTACATACTTTGCTCTGTAAGTCAGTTCATTGCATTAACAGTAAGATGGTCGACTTAACGTACAGTTTTAATGGAGAAATAGCATTTGAAAATTGACCAAGATGGCGGAAAGGCTTCAACTGACTTATGTGCTTGGCATAGATAATGTCATCTCCTTTTATTCTAACCTCCTTAGTCTGTCATAGTAGTTTACCTTCACTTATTTTCAATGTTTACAGTAATTCAAAAAGTTTAGAAAGCAACATAATAGATTTTCGACAATTATAGTGTTGCACGCCACCCCCAGCACCATTATAAAGTTAATACTGGTTGTTTCCTCATTTTAGTCTAATATTATCTGTGAAATTCCTTCCAATAAACATTTTTCTACTAATAATGGCGCATAAGTTCTGTAGTTGGATGAAAATTAATAGTGTATTTGTCTTGAAAAATTAATTGTGGATGATCAGTTGCAAATGTTAGGAATTAAATCTCTCTCCATGATACGTGAATCGGTATTTGTGCAACCAACTGATTGCGCTACGGCTCCCCAGGTCGCGCCGATAGCACAATTCATCTCCCTAGTGTTACGAACATAACTCAGCCGCGGTGTGTATTGGAGGCCAATAGTGAAATTCAAACCGTCAGGCGGCATCACTTAAATAACACAAACTCAAACAGAAATCGAGCGAGCAACGCTATGACAACACACACACGCACACACACACACACACACACACACACACACACACACAGAGAGAGAGAGAGAGAGAGAGAGAGAGAGAGAGAGAGAGAGAGAGAGAGAGAGAGAGAGAGAGAGAGGAGGGGAGCTCTTTTTTCTCATATCACGCACTGTTAAACTGCCACTATCGATTACTTTCGCTCATTTTGTACAGAGTGTTAGTTGACATTGAACTTTATGTAGTACTCTATTTTTAACTATTTTTAACTAATACATTAAATAGCAAAGAAAGTAGAAAATATTTAACACATTCAGAAGAAAAGAAAACAAATTTACTGATGCACAAAAAAAGGAAATAGCTTAAGTCATATTTTGCAAACTCAGTTTCTTATCACCTATTCCGTATAATACAGGTTGTTCAGGAAAGTTGGAATGCTTTGAAAGGTGGTGGTTGAAAAAGAAAAAAATAAGTCAAAGAGGCATGGGTCCGGAAACTTATATTTCCGAGTTAAAATGTGCTCCACGTGGCGTCCATAGATAATAATGTATCGATCCATCTTTCGTTGGAAGGAATGATGAATCGCTTGAAGTACAGCCGGCTCTTGATGCACTACTTGCTGGCACGCAATGAGGAAGCGACCCGTAGTGTGTCCACATCACTGATTAAACGTGCGTAGTCTGCTTCCTTCTAGTGTCTCCATAACCACATGGCTAAGGAATTGAGGTCTCGTGAAAGAGCAACACAAAGTGTGGAACCTCCCCGATCAATACAGCGGTCACGAAATGTATGCGTCAGACGTTCGAAAATGTTCAAATGTTCATATAGCTTATGGGACTTAACTACGGGGTCATCAGCCCCTAAACTTACAAACTACTTATGAACTAGCTTATACTAAGGACGGCACAAATATCCATGCCCGAGGGGGGATTCGAAACCCCGACCGTAGTGGCCGTGCAGACCGTGACTGAAGCGCCTCAGTCCCCTCGGCCACCGCGGCCGGCCAGACGTTCGAGCTTGTTCCGAAGAAAGAGTACTAGTGCGCCATTATTCGTGAACATCATAATCGTTTCTGACATCATAAGATCTCCAGCAAAATAGGAAATATATTGCTGCGAAAATACACATAAACGCCCTATTTAAAATTTTCGGTAGCACGTATGGCCCTACTAAGCTATCAGCAAGTAAGTCTACACATAGTTTGATTAAAAACACGACTCGAAGCAGACTGCAGACCGCTTGACGGTATGACGAGTACTGTAAGCTACTAGAATAAACTGCAGAAACACATTCGAAGAGGTGCCAATACTGTCGCGTTGCAATGGAAGCAGGCTTGACTTCGAAGGCAACTGAACACAGCACTTATACTGAAATCACGTTTATTACGAACTCAACATACACGCAGCACTGACTGCCTCTCAGGCAGAGTGCTCTGCTATTTATACACAGACAGAATTTACCAGAAATTAGAAGAACAGTTAACATAAGAAACAAGTAGAATTTACAAGTGAACATAAGAAAGATGTAGAACCTTCTGGAATTGTAAATTATAAACAAACAAATTTTTGCCGGTGGGCGGGATTGAATCGGCGACCTTCTGCTCCGCTGTCCGTGACGCTATCCCCTGCGCCACGCCGGCAGTTGGTGTTCGGGGTCTCTCGCGGCATTGCTCCCTCTCCTGGAGAAACAGCGACCCGCTGTTATGATCCCTGTGGAGCCAGCTGCAATGTCCTGGATCTTGACCGTGTCATGGTCCTCTGTATGACAGTTCAAGAGAATCCTTCCATTCTCCGCGATTATCGACGACAGACGTTCCTGTCGTGGCTTCATCAGGAACATTACCGTCCTTAAAGTCTTTGAACAAGAAGCCATTGTCGTCTACCTGCTCTTCAGGATCTTAGTAAGGCTTCATGCGCAGGACGTGAACAATGTCTCTTCGGTTTTGACGTTTCGACGACGGCTCATAATCTTCAACTTCGTATGTGACGTCTGACATGCGGCGTATGACACGATACCGACCAAAGTATCGCTTCAATAACTATTCTGACAGTCCAACCTTCCGTACAGGGGTAAAAACCATAACCAGATCTCCTGGGCTCTCGCGGCAATACATTGCCTGCGACCAAGTATCACACGGCATCCTCTACAAAAACCCATGATTATTGGACTTAATTTGTTTGTTTATATGAGTAATGCAACCTCTCAAAGCATTTGGCACCTTTTTGAACAGCCTGCATCTGAAGCAATAAGGATGGTAGTAAGAGGAAACTATAAGAAAATTGAATATAAATAATTTTTTATAAGTCACAACTAGCAACGCCTCTGCTAACCCGGCTTTGAGTAAGAATTTCTATACAATCTCTTTACGCCTGTTCGTTTATCATGATGAAATGAAGTTTCTGTCACTGTCAATTTTTCGTGCAGCACGAATAAAATTCAATGTCTGTCATATAATGTCAGCGTTGATGCTCTCTCGACTTAGTTTAGACTTGAAAAGAGAGGATTATTTTGATATGAAATAATAAATCAATGTCCAGACGCATATTTTGTCTCGATATATATCAAAGATTACATCTTTGTTTGACGGAGAGGCAATGAATTAATATTTATGCCACATTCGGGATTCGAACACAGGATCTTTTGCTTTCTAGACAAGCACTATAACCACAAAGCTGCCACGACATAACGGATACGATGATTGCACGGAATTTCTTAAATTATGTCTATCTCGTGCATCAGAGTATCCATTAGGTGGTAATAGTGCTTGCCTAGTAAGAAAAATGTCCGGGTTTCGAAACCCGACCGCGGCAGAAATTTCAATTCATTTCTGTATCATGGATCATTTTTTAAATTCGTTCCTTAGTCCATAAATATTTATTTATTACAGCAGCGTAGATAATGGGGGGGGGGGGAGTCCGAAACCCCCCAACCAGGCACTGAATTTACAACTTGTGTTCCAGTTTTAAACGTTGAAACGGTTACAAATATTTTCGACACCGGTATTAATTAACTTCTTGAAAAACTGTCTAGAAATTACACTCGTCCACCTGAACAGTGTTTTACAACCTTTTCTACTGAGTGCTCCCTTTCCAAGTAAACAAATATGGCGAACCCCCCCCCCCCCAACCCCCAGAAACGTAATAAAACTACGTCAAACTGCAACTTATTTAATAAGAGGTTTTCAGCCAAGATCTCTGTCTTCTTTTAATTACATGACCGGTTTCGGCGTGCTAGGCGCCATCGTCAGACCTGTCGTAATTTTTTACATCACTGGTATTGCAACAATTTTTAACATAGCATATTGGTATACATCACATTGATGTGTCATCTAAATAAAATTTACACGTCAATTTGGATGACACATCAATGTGATGTATACCAATTTCCTATGTTAAAAATTGTTGCAATAGCAGTGATGTAAAAGATTAGGACAGGTCTGAAGATAGCGTCTAGCACGCCGAAACCGATCATGTAATTAAAAGAAGAAAGCTATCATGGCGGAAAACTTCTTATTAAACAATTATAGATCGCCCTAATAATGTGTTCCTTATATACCAACTAATTTAATTTTCATTCTATTGATATTATAGTAATCGAGGAATCAATGGAACTGCTGAATCGGCAGACGCTTGCTGATGTCTGTATATGTGTGTGTGGGGGGGGGGGGGGGGGGAGGGGGCGTCATCTGGCCCTATAGGTGCTCGTATACTTCGATTCGGTCAGCTGTCTGAGTGCGGTCATCATTATTGCCTTTTTACACTTTGGTCAGAGCGAGCAAAATCTACATCTACATCTACATCGATACTCTGCAAATCACATTTAAGTGCCTGGCAGAGGGTTCATTAACCACCTTCATAACTTTTCTCTACCGTTCCATTCTCCAATAGCGCGCGGGAAGAAAGAACACCTAAATCGTTCCGTTTTCGATCTGATTTCTCTTATTTTATTGGGATGGTCATGTCTCCCTAAGAGAGGTGGGTGCTAGCAAAATATTTTCACATTCAGAACTAAAAGTCGGTGATTGAAACTTCGCAAACAGATCACGCCGCAATGAATAACGTCTTTCTTTTAATGATTTCCACCCCAATTCGTGCAACATTTCCGTGACGCTTTCCCCCCCGTAACGTGATAAAACAAAACGAGCTGCCCTTCTCTGAACCTTCTCAATATCTTCCGTCAGTCCCACCTGGTGAGGGTCCCACAACGGGCAACAGTACTCCAAGAGAGGACGCACAAGTGTGATGTAGGCAGTCTCTTTGGTGGAGCTGGTGCACCGTCTAAGCGTTCTGCCAATGAAACGTAACCTTTGGTTCGCCTTCCCCGCAATATTTTCTATGTGTTCTCTCCAGTCAAAGTTGTTCGTAATTGTAACTCCTAGGTATTTGGTAGAATTTACGACCTTAAGGTTTGACTGATTTATCGCGTAATTGAAGTTCAGCGGCTTTCTTTTAGTGGTCATGTGTATTACTTCACACTTTTCTTTATTTAGTGTCAATTGCCAATTATCGCACCAAGTAGAAATTTTGTCTAAATCGCTTTGCAGTTGCTTTTGATCCTCTGTTGACTTCACTAACCGATAAACGACAGCATCATCCGCGAACAGTCTAAGGGATCTATTCAGATTATCTCCTAAATCGTTTATAAACACGAGGAAGAGTAGGGGACCAATAACGCTTCCCTGTGGAACGCCAGATATCACTTCTGTTTTACTCGATGACTTACCGTCAATTACAACGAACTGTGTCCTTTCTGATAGGAAATCGTGAATCCAATCGCACAATTGGGAAGAAATTTCTCAAAAAAATTCGCGCACCCCCCTCGTCTACTCCAAGCAGCAGTAGTGGGAGTGTACCAAAGTCCCAAAACAGATAAACTTTGTCATAATAATTATTTGAAGTATGTTACCAGCGTCAAAAATAATAAACCTCAAAGTTTAAAAGTTGTATGTGTTAGGATGATTACTGCAAACTAATGTGCGTGTGTGTCGAAACAATGACGTGTCATTGTTGGTGTTGTAGTCGGCGGCCCAGTTTTCAGCCGTTCTGTGCACCCCCCTCCATTACCGGAATGACAGCCAATAATGTTCATTCCGTAGGCGCGTGGCTGGCCGCGAGTTTCGCGTAACTGTTGGCGCTCGGCCCAGTGATCTCTATACTAACTGCATGAATAACTTTGGTGTCTGAGCATAGAATTGCAGCGTGCGTGCACGTTCATATGTTTTGCACACGATTTCGCATTGTCCGCCATTTTTAAATTTGGCAAACGAGTTTCCATTAGTTATTACATGACAAAGAATTGCTTGCTTAACTATTGATTTGGAATTTAATTCAATATTCGATGTTTTAGGCTGATATCGGGGCGGAATCGAAACATATTTTCTGCTCTTTTCCTAGAAATGCTACTTAGCAGCCATGTTTGAATTTGGCAAGAAACTAAATGAGGAGCTACTTTTCAAAACGCATTATGTCCCAAAAAGTAAATTTTTCAGGAGAAGCGAAAAACGTATACCGCAAAAAATATACGATTAATTATTCCGACTTTTACACCACATACTCAGGTAGGGCTTTTGATCTAAATGTGTTTAATACAAGGAAATTGCTTTTTATACTTTCAAGCTATGAGCACTTTAGTGATGGACAAAGTGCGTTTTGTTGGGTTCTGTTGCACAATCTGCCCGTTTTGATTTTCTCTTCATTCGTTTTCTCGTTACACGTTTCATTTCCTCTCCAACAGTCACACATTAACGTGCTATAATACTCTCCACCTTAGCACAACAATGATTTTACGCCTGACTTCCTAACAGACAGAATGAGAACGTTTATACACAACAATGCTGTAATATTGAAAACGAATATTAACTCATCATTGCTGGTCAGTTAAATGGTTTCGCTTTAGTCCACGAGCCTTACATTGCAAACAACATAGCTTAATAAAACAAAGTAAAGGCAACTGTTGGACTTAATGCAGTTTGATTCAATCATACTAGAGGACGAAATGCTATTTGTTGCATCTGCTACTTTTCAGCGCTCTTTTTGAAAGTGTTAAAATGCGTTTTGACACAATCTGATTGCAGGAGTGTGTGGAGCGGGTAATAAAATACCGGATTCCATAACAAACTCAATTGTCCACCAGTGGACATAATGTGTTTTGAAAAGTTGCTGCTCAAATATGAACATCTATGTCTGGCACGCTAAGACAGCTGAAGTTCAACATCCAGAGTATATAGAGATCAATGGCTCGGCAGTAGCACCTACCCTCCACGCTTCCCCTATCACTCCGCCTCTATGCCCGGTAGCGTCTTCTTACATGACGCCAGGTTATAAGTGACTTCGGCTACAAAACAACTTGCCTAAGCAGTGAGACTAATTACTTTCCTCTACCCTGTTAGAATAAATTACAACCGACATGGAATGCAGTAATCTTACGTGTATCTGGTTTTGTTTTATATGCAACAGATAACACTTTAAATTAAACAGTAGTTAATAAATTAACTGTAATTAGATTCGCAATTTATCTTCACTTTAGTCTCGTGTGTGAGAAACAACGTGAGTAAATGAAATGTACAGATACTAGTGAACAGACTAGACATGAACATTTGGACTGCGAGAGCCAACAAACCAGCGTGCTATTACTCTAATACCTGAATAAATATGATTTAAAATAAAGACATTCAGGATAAATTGGACACTAAAATTACTACATTTGATAATGTGCCTATCTGTAAAACAATTATCATACTGATTCAATTATATAAAAATGTCTTTCAAATCTGGTAATGTTTTCAAAATATCACACATTTCAAATATTTCTTTTCTCATTACGTGATATATAACTCTATCATTCTCATCAAAGATATCCTTTTAAGAGCTACTAACATTAAGTGACCTAATAATGTGAACTTTCATTAAAGCTGAGAAAATCTGTAACTATGAACTTCACTGAACTTACGTACAAACTACTTCCTACTCTCATTGATAGGCAAATTGATGATGTCAAACAATACCTGTACTGAACAGCTCTAATTAACACGACACCATAGAGTACCAGAAATGTACGTGAACTGGATCCAGCTTCTCCATCGAGATGTAGCAACTGTAGTCAGGTGCCCTGCTGTGTACAGGATGACCAGCCAGTCTAAAATAGGTTAGGGAAATAATTCAAAATTTTATTTCAAAGCTTCGTCTAAGTTTTACAAGTGTTCATCCACTGTAACATACGCCATGACAAGGTGACGAAGCCTGTCCACCTTGCAGGACGGAGCCGGCCAGAACCAGTATTGAATTCTGATTCTAAAATCACGCCACCTTTCTGGCGTCCGTGCTAAAACTACTGACGTTTCCATGCTACCGTGGAGCCAATAGCAGACACCCACGTTTGATCATGTGTGCTACTGCAGTAGGACTCAGAGGTGCGAGAATCACTTCCTTCGCTCTCTTCAGTTTGAGTTCTCGTGCAGAACAGACGCACTTCAGAGGACTAGTCACTCAGCGGGGCGAACAGCCGCATGCTGTCCGCTCCCGCCTAGCGGCTGTTCGGTATCAGCCACCAACTGTTTGAACCATTACCGTAACCTTTTCCGTTTTCTAAGCCGCTAAATTAGCCATTTATTGCATCCTACCTCAGGGCGAGCCCCGATGTGTATCCCGTATTTCAGAATATACTAAATATTAACTTGCATCCTATCTTTAATTTGCCATTCAGCCACCCTTTCGTAGGGTGCCCACAAACCTTCACCGCTTCGCCACCCATCCTGATAACGCTTCCAACCCATTTTATTTATGCAGCACTGGGTTGAGTTGTATAATTTTCCTATCATCCATAGGATAACGATCAAGTGCTGTTCATGAGGGTACAGCCGTCTCTCCGAAATAGAGACCACTCATCCCTGGACGCTTCTCTATGCTAACAACGTGGTACTGACACAGAAAACCCGTAAGGAACTCCAAGATCAAACCCAAGCTTGGAATGATAGACTAGCAGAGAATGGCATGCGTCTGAATCTCCAGAAGACGACCTTTTTGGATAGCGGTCCTCAAACCAGCGGAACCATCAGTATCGACAGCCAGGATTTGAACAAACCCACCCAGTTCTAATACCTTGGAGCCATAATAACAATTAATGATTCCACACTGGACATCCGGAGCAGAGTTAATGTAGCATGGCTGAAATGGAGACAGGTCACTGGTGTTCTCTGTGACTGAACGATGACTGTACATCTGAAGGAAAAAACTGATAAATCACTATTGCGGAAATTCTGGCATGCACATCCAACTACTGGGACTGTGTTATCAAGGAAGCGATAGAAATAAAACTAGGTGACAACCTTATGAATAGGGATGGAGGCTTCTGCTTAAATTCCGCTTAGAATCTTGCTCTCTCACTTCTCAGAATACAGAGGGACAAAACTAACCCGACCTCATCCGTCGAGAACTGATGTTTACTATCGATATTCTCACCGGTTTTATCTTTGGTCGTGTCGGCGCTGTGTGCTTTCTTGCTCGGTGTGTGTTGTCTTTCCTGCTTACTCATTGAAAACCGAGGTTTTAAAGAACGTTGTACATTGCTTCCTCACTGCAGTTTCGCCTTGAAAATGGCAGGGTGGTCTCCTGGCGAAACATCGGCCGTCGTCAATTTTGCTGCCTGGCAACATACCTGTAAGTTTTTTTTGAAATTTCAGTAAGTTTTCAAATTACTTGCATGATACAGAGCGTATGTAATTTGGAATCGAAGCTCTTAAGTTACTTTCCTGCAGTGCACATTGAAGCTGACAGTGGGTACAAATAGATACTAAAGCTTTTCTCGGGTATGTCAGTGCAACAGGCATATCTGAGTATGAAGACCAAAGAAACTTGCTGATTTAAAGGGTGACTAACTTTAAGAATCGGGTTTATACAACACATTTTCTTGTGTGTGTTACTCTTTTATTTTAGTACTGCCGTGAAACTCTTGCTAAAAATAAAGCAGATGCCCATCAGAAATGCAATGGAAGAAACTGCATGAGGTGAAATACAAATACTAAACTAAGTGTCTTTACTCGGTACATTAAGACCGATTCTTGAAAGTTATTTATAATGTAGCCCTTATAATGTTCGATCAACTGTTGGGCTAGATTCATGAAAAATCGAGAAAATGAAGTTGCCCATGGGCAAGGAATCATGATTATGTGCAAAAAACAATCTTACGAAATTTACGAGCTTTCAAGAAAGAGATTTGAAAAAAAAAGTATCGAACTTAATTTACAAACGGTCGAAAGATTACTAACGTACAGAATCAAGTTTTGGACTAATATAATGAAGGACAGGACAGGAGCCTGCGGAGTGCGTAGGTGTAAAACCACGCAGCTGCCACATATGTGGAAATGTGCGACGGACTGCGAGCGAAAAATTTGCGGAGCTGATGTAACAGCTTTCACAAATCGGATTAACGACGCAGTAAACGAGCTACAAAGAGCGTGCAGGGAGCCGCGCGACAGAAAATAAAAATGAAATACTCACGTGTTAGTGAAGCAATGTTCGCAAAAGGTAAACTGAAATGAAGTGCGCGTGAAGAAATAACCTCAAGAGCTGAGGAAAAAAAAAACTGCCGTTACAACACACAGGATAAAATGGGCAGGCGTACGGGCAATAGCTACATGAGGTGGATAAAATACCATTGGCACCACTGCGTACGTGCTAACGCTGAGAGGCGAGCGCAGTGCACACGTGATAGATGGTGTCTCGGAAGTTACCTTGTCTAATATTACGTCCTCTTATGAAATGGCCAACACAAGTTGAAACACGCCCACTGAATGTGTGGTCGTGTTCCCTTTTTGAGTTTTGAACTGTAAAAAAGTCTACTTTCATTACTCTAAAGTGCTTCTCCACCATTAATTTTATTTAACTGTACATCTATTATTTTATTAATGAAATCTTCTCGGGTTACAAGCCGCGTCATGTGGTTTACTGCCAACGAGCTTTCGACAGAGATCTCCTCTGCCATTGTCAAGTGGATGACTGTCATTTCGCGGCCGCTGCCGTGCTTATATAGCCGCGCCGCCGCCAGTGACGTCACTGGTGCCCAGTTCCTTGACCATGTAAGGCAATATTTTAGTCGCGCGTACACCATGCCAACAGCTTCTGGGACAGAGTAATAAACGAGGCAATAGAGATCGAAATTTCAGAAAACACCCTCAATAAAGACGGCGGCTTGCAGCTCAATACGGCTTGGGATCCCGTAATTGCGGAGTTGAAGCGGGCACGACGTACGCGCGACCAAAACATCGCCTTATATGGGCAAGGAACTGGGCACCAGTGACGTCACTGGTGGCGGCGCGGCTATATAAGCACGGCAGCGGCCGCGAAACGACAGTCATCCACTTTACAATGGCAGAGGACATTTCTGTCGAAAGCTCATGGGCAGTGAACTACATGACGCGGCTTGTAACCCGAGAAGTCATTAATGGATATCGCCGTAAAAATATGCACTCATATATTAATTATTTTACTCCTTTATTAATGATCAATGCACCATGTTTATGTAGATATGTAGGTTAGTGCTAAGGTTCTTTATTTCTTGTGGCAGCTTATTGGAAATGGATGCTGCAGAGTACTGTACACCTTTCTGCACAAGTGTCAAGGTGGTGTGATGCAAGTGTAGATTCGACTTCTGTCTAGTATTCACCGAGTGAAGGCTACTAATTCGTGGGAATAAAGTGATTTTATTAACAACAAACAACATTAAAGAAAGAAAAAAAAGAATTGTGACGCCAGTGTCGAAATTCCCAGACTACTAAAAAGGGGTCGACATGAAGTTCGCGAACTTTCACCACATATTGCTCGAACCGCCCGTTTTTGAGCCAGAAGTATCCTTTTTTTCATCAGGCGAGTTACCCCCAAAACAAAATGCCGTACGTCGTAAGTGAGTGAAAGTAAACATAATAGACTACATTTCGTGTTGAAAAATCACTTATTTAAGATATTGTTCTAATGGTAAATATAGAAGAATTTAGTTTTGGAACAAGATCCTGAACATGGGCTTTCCACGACAGCTTATTGCCTATATGAATACCTAGAAATTTGAACTGTTTAGTCTCACTTTTCATATGCCTGATATGTGTAATCAACACCAACATAAGTCATGGACCAAAGAGGAAACAAAAGAGACCTTTCTGGAAAAGTAGTAGAGGGTATTATCCTCCTAAGGCAGCGAGGGGCCGGCCGCGGTGGCCGAGGGGACTGAGGCGCTCCAGTCACGGTCTGCACGGTCACTACGGTCGGGGGTTCGAATCCCCCTCGGGCATGGATATTTGTGCCGTCCTTAGTCTTAGGTAGTTCATAAGTAGTTTGTAAGTTTAGGGACTGATAACCCCGTAGTTAAGTCCCATAAACTCTACAAACATTTGAACATTTTTTTTATTTTTTTTATTTTTTTATTTTTTATTTATTTATTTATTTATTTATTTTTTGCAGCGAGGGTTGGTAGACAATAGGCTTTGATCGCAACCTATCATCCGGTAAGGTCAGAGAATGCTCTGCACGTTGCCTTCGGACACTTGCTGCGACCGCCGATGTGAGTACTTTGTCGAATCATACTAAGGGGATGGCATGCCGTTAGAACTTATTTGTAATCAGGCATTCCTGGGTTAATGCTGAGAGTTTTTCTTAAGTAATTCTTTCGCTATGTGAGGCGAAGTGTTCCTTATTTTTCAGAACTCGAGTAATTTAGTGTAAATTTAGTATTTTATTTTCAATCTGGTAATCAATTTTGTGTCTTGTTTTTCTCAAGTAAGAATACACATGTGTCGCCTTCAGCCTTTGTGTAAGCTTATTATGTTTGAATTACTTGTTTCTCTTAACTAACGTGTTCGTGTGGTGTCTGTTTCCACGAGGATGCTAAATTTTCTCTCGAAATTTCTAGATTGATTCCGTCTTCCCTATCTTGGTATTACCGATTGCACAACGTGCTTTCGTAACGGTCATTTCTTCAGCCTTCAGCCATGCTCTTTATAGATTCCAGCTTTCGTCTGTTGATTTCTCGCATGTTCTTTACTTGTTTACTTAAAATTAATTTCTTTCTGTAAAGCCGGCCGTGGTGGCCGCGGTGGCCGCGGGTACTGAGGCGCTCCAGTCACGGTCTGCACGGCCACTACGGTCGGGGGTTCGAATCCCCCCTCGGGCATGGATATTTGTGTCGTACTTAGTATAAGGTAGTTCGTAAGTAGATTGTAAGTTTAGGGACTGATGAGCCCGTAGTTAAGTACCAAAAGCTTAACAAACATTTTATTTGAACTTTCTGTAAACTCTATGTAATTCACTGTGTTCGTACACCACGTGGTACTACATGATAGAATGCTGCTGCCTCCTTGCACATGATTTCGTTCATGCATAGTATACTTTTGAATTGTGCATGAAGACAGCCACCATCCCGTCAAAACGCCGCCGATGCTTCGTTCTACAACTACCATTAATTGTTCCCGACTGAGTAAGTGTTGCAAGCATTATGCGTGTGTCTGTGAGTGAATGAGTGACTCATATGTACCCCCTATGTATTTACAAATGTCCTCCCACCTTTCCTCCATATTCATAAAGTGCAGCAACCATTTCATTATGGGCAGTAACATAATAATTTAATTCCCTGTTGTACAAAGTGTGTGCTTCATTGTGCTTATTTGGTAACCCCACATTTTTGCTTATTTACCTTTTTGAATAGGTAATAATCTAAAGTATTGAACTCCTGCTTTATAATTTCATGCTCCCCATCCCATGTCTATTTATCTATTCCGTCTTGTATATTATTTTGGTTTTTGTTAAAACGTTGGCAACTCCCTTAAGGAGTAAGCAGTTAGATAAAATTTCATTGCACAAGAACTGTGGCAATTCAAAAAGTAATTTGGAGCAGCAGTGAGCGTTTTAACTTGCCTTTTTCTGATTTCTGCCACCAGAGACTTTTCAATAAAAAATGTAACAAGCTGCTTTCATAGTGATCCATGAAACACGTATGGTTATGTTTAGTGGGAGAATCTGTGACGAAAGCAGCTGAAGCGACAAACTCTTCACTGGCAACGGTATCTAAGGTAATGACAGCGTTCATAAAACAAAGTAAGACACCACTGACGAATACAAATAGTGGTCGTTGCCCTAAGTTGACACAATGAACGACGAACTTAAAGAACGATTCTGTACTTATTTATTTTTAACCGTGTAAGACAGATTTCATGGTACATAAGACAACATCCACTGTTACATAGGTATATGTGTTATTTCTGTTGACATACAGGTGTAACAGATTATCATAAAATTTTGTAATTCCAGTTCATGCAAAACGTATACAAGTTAATTTTCTATAAAGATATATGACAAGATCACAATTAGTTTTAATGAAGACGACCGGTTTCAACACTCAATGTTGTCATCTTCTGGTCTTCTACAATTGGTATTTAACTGGTCACTAAAGCAAAAAAAAAAAAAAAAAAAAAAAAAAAAAAAAAAAAAAAAAAAAAAAAAATAATAATAATAATAATAATAATAATAAAGGCTGCAAATCTATCGAACCAAACTGCGTGGTTATCAGTCGTAGCTTACAAGCTACTTAAACTTAGGTAAACTAACCGAAGGACAAACACACACAACCATGCCCCAGGGAGGACTCTAACCTCCACGGCGAGCAACCGCGCGCTCCGCAGCGAGGCGCTTTAAACCGCTCGGCTACTCCATCACTGAAGCGACACCACTGAGTGTTGAAACAGGAAAAACAAAGAAGATCGCATGGAACGTCGTTCATTTCTATGACAAGAGCTTTAAATTTCTACACATTCATTATAGTAATGGAGGTTTTTTGTTTCTGTAGAAAAACTGTTTAAAAACCTCCCACCAATCTAATATGAACAGTGGTGCAAAAATTTACTGTTAATCTTTGCCACGTGTGACGTCAACGTTAATGAGATTCGCCGTTCATTAAATGACTCTGAATACCTGCCATCCACCGCAGCGAGAGTAAAACGATTACAAGACCGTTGTGAATATTTCCGTTCTCATTACGAAGTCTCTCTGTTATGGCCATGTAGCAGTAGTTGCGGAACACATTTTAACTCTGTCCTTCTGATAGACATGGAAGGATTCTATGTACCGTGTCCGTTGTTAACGGAATCATGTAAATGTCTTTCAGGCTACTTGCGTTACACAGAAACTATATTTCTGGAATCTGTCTTAATTTCCATCTATGTCTACATGAGAATCAACAGAACCAATGTAAGTGCCTCCCAGAGGTTTTATCGAACTGTTTTAAAAGTATTTCTCTACGGTTCCACTTTCAGAGAGTATGCTTAAAAGTGAAAAATCTTTTACTTAATTTAAATCTACAGAGACAAGTTTTGGAGATACGACGGCTTCTGAATGATGTATTTGTGATCATCATGCATTAAATTATTTCTCATTAGTGTTTTTTTATTTTTTTATTTATTTTATTTGGGGGTAGGGGAGGGGGTACGTCACATCACCCTTATTACGTATCCAAAATTAATGACTGGGGCATCATTTTCAAGGTTTCGTTCTCCACTAATGACGAAATATAGACAGATAGTTTAAAGTTATTGTTTTCACAAAAACTATTTTGAAAAAAAAAATTGTTCTTTTCGTACAGTCTAAGTTGATATCCGGCGAACGATCGTTAATGCGACATGTATTGATAGTTGCTTCCATCAGCCACTGAGCCGAGCATCAACTCAGTTCGCACGGCCGATTTAAAAGCAATGTAGAATTTACCATCTATTGACGCTTTTTTTAAGTAACATAAACGACAGCTCTTGCAGTTGTTTAGATTCTTGACGCAAGAGTAGTTACCACGAGATTTCTGATTCACACGTCGATGCAAACACTTGTTTGAATTTTTCACTTTGTTCAAGCAAGCGTTGTATACTTCGCGAATGAACCGAATTTTGTAAAATAAATAAGTTATCAAAAGGTGAAATAAACATGAAAAAGTCAATATCTGATTTTTCTGTTTCACAGTCAATCATGTTGTATTTAAATATATACATTTTCTTACAATGAGACTAATAATTGTTACTACTATTCAAAGTTTATTATCTTTTATGCATATCTACTTTGCCTCTTCTCCATTAGTGTCTTACCTATTCGGGACTGATCATCATCAACTACCTATATAAACAACATAGACTGACTAAGGCGCTGCTATACTTGAAGCAAATTGAAAGCTCGGCCGCCATGTTTTAGAACGTCACGTAGGCGTAACAACTCGCCTGCTATAGCACTGAATCATGTCACTTTCAGTTTGTGCAATGACGTAACAAACCATTCACTACCTGCTTATTGTTATTTTTATAGCCAAGCTAATATGGATAAAGGATAAATGATAGAAAACAAGTGTGTGGCAGGCATATCGGAAAGTGGAATTATGAAGGGCACAGCCACTAGATGGGCTAAACATAGTCTCAATCATATAAAAAACATGCCTTTTCACTGTCCTTTAAACAATATTACTTTCGTGTACATTTGCCTAATCTGCTTACCTCTTTCCTCCACAGATTTGGCTTTACATAAATGATGTATTCTACAACTGAAGTAATGTTTTAACAACAGCTTTATTAGGCTGGAATAATGAGATTCCTCCCAAAATTCTGAGGATACCATTAAGTGCTCGTAGTTGGTAAATAAAGTAGGTCTGTTTCCAAAAATTCTAAATACATCTACATACATTCACAAAAGGAAATTTTTTCTACAAGATCTTTGGAGGGACTGAACATTCCTTATAATCCGATTAATCATGCTTTATTCTCATTTTAGGAGCAACTTCCAAGCAATCTAAATACTTAAGTTATTTTACTCATTTGCCTATTGATGCTTCCAGATATATACTCAAATACTTTTTCTGAATAAAATGTCAGCATTTCGTATTCTGGCACATGGTCATGGTCACAATGAATAGGCCTACTTTTCTCTGAATGAAATCATGATTTGTAATAGGTAATAAAAGAGGTTCCATGTCTCCTCCTTTGCTACATGAAATATCTTCAAATGAAGCTGATTCACCTATCTGGCATTATTTTGGAGATCTCCATGCTGGCGTTTTTGCTGTTTGAAGATGTTCAGGGAACGAAAAGATCGTCTGAATCGCATTAGCCAGAAGCCGCTTTGTATCATTCGTTGCATACATAATATCTTCTCAAAATGCGATGAACAAATGCAACTGTATGCAGTAGCTTTCCAATTATCTTGCCTCTGGTCTCATATTGGCTAACCATCGTTTTGTAAGTTCTTCATTTTTCAAGGAAAAATGAAAAATATAATTACAGCTTACTTTAGTTACAGTAGGACTATTGTATGCAGAAATGTGGTAAGACAAAATGCGAGTACACGAAATATTAGAAACGAAACGATAGAAATACTTACTGAAAATACGATATTCCAAAAGTCTTATTACCGCGATTCGTACATTTATGAGCTGTGCATACACTGGGCACGATTTTAGCTTAATAAATAACCTTGCAAGCTTACTACGATACATAAAATGTGGAGACAAAACATGTAAATATCGTCAGTCTGACTTTCGTATTCGGCGCACTAGACGTTGAAAAAATGGCTGCCACAGTTACTGGTTGCTGCCACAAGGAGCGCTGTCAACCCAGAGATAGGAGAGCCCTGTAAGAGATAGAGAGACTATGTAGTTTATATAGCTCGTTGATCAGGATAGAGTGCGAATTATTCGCACGGGTCAAATAGTAATTTCTTCGAAATAATTTCGAACCATAAGTTAATTAGTTTTACTAATTGAAATGCTGAGGCCACAGGCTGTGTTTTTAACAAGTGTGATTAATATCTCGATGGAACTTCATTAAAATTGGCTCAGATCATTGAAACTTGTATCCATACATCATCAAAATAATTAATACATTAAGTAATGTCATATTCATGTGAAATTATAGGGATGCTGTGCGCACGTGTAACAGAACGTACTTCGGCTGTACTTCGAATGGAAATGTGTAACTGCGGTAGCCGTATGCAACGGCCCTTTTCCCTGTTTACCTCTGCCACGTGCAGCAGTATTGCGGTCAGCTACACAGAAACTTACTCACAGTGATTGCCACTTACAGCAACGAAAAACTTTGCTGCAGGGACTCTCTCCGTACAAACTTGTGAATTAATTTTTATTGCTTGATAACTGCAACACAGGCAAACATGTGGTTCCTGAAGAGGGGCAGCCTTTTCAATAGATACAGGGCTGGGTGATTGACTGAGCTGGCCTTGTAACATCAGCTAATTGACTGAGCTGGCCTTGTAACATCAGCTAATGTGGCTCTGCCACACTGCTACTACAAACGGCTGAAAGCAAGGGGAAACTACAGCCGTTATTTTCCCGAGAAAATGCAGCTCTACTGCAAGAATACATGATGATGGCATCCTCTAGGATAAAATATTCCGGAGGTAAAATAGTCACCCATTCTGGAGTGGACTACTTGGAAGGATGTGACTTTTGTGTCCCTGCCTGGTCGCCGCTTTTGTGTCTCGTTTCCGTCGTAGGTGTCGGTGGCCGAGTAGAATGAAACCGACACAGGAATAAATGATGCTCGCTTGTGCAGGTACGGAGGTGAGCAGCCAATGGGATAGCAGAAACTAGAAACACTAGAGTAAATTAGTACGAGATATATATATTGCACAGAATTTATACAATACTTAACTTTGACATAGCTCAGTACTGCAGAATGCTGATACATAGTTGAGCTAGAGGCCTGCCTAGTGCCTATCAGATAGTCAAGTCTTTACTGGTGCCTATCTGATTCCGAAGTGTTAGCTGGTTCCTATCTCAGTCCCAAGTGAACGATGTCGTTCAGTGGTGGCCACGAGCGGAGTTGTAGCAGAGGGCGCTCGTGGCTGACGTCGTTAAGAACGCCGCGCCGTGCGTGCATGGCGGCGCGCGGCGAAAGTAGGTGGCGCGCACTTTATACTTGTGCGACACCACAGTGACCATCAGGAAAAACACTCGCATGTCAGATCTCATAATCGGGTTGGGAAGTTACAAAATTTGAAAAGGGAATTGGATAGGTTAAAGTTAGATATAGTGGGGATTATTGAAGTCCGATGGAAAGAGGAAAATATTTCTGGTCACGTGAGTACAGGATTATAAATACAAAATCAGTTGGGGGTATTACAGCAGTGGGCCTGATAATGAATACGAAAATATGAATGCGGGTAAACTACTATGAGCAGCGCAGTGATCGCATTATCATTGTCAAGATAGATACAAAGCCAATACCGACAACAGTCGTACAAGTTTATATGCCCACTAGCTCTGCCGATGATGAGGAGATCGAAGATATGTATGAGGAGGTAAAGGAAATTGTTCAGACAATTAAAGGAGAGAAAAACGTAAATGTGATGGGAGACTGGAATTCGGTAGTAGGACAAGGAAGGGAAGGGAAGATAGTAGGTGAATATGGACTGGGAAAAAGCAATGAAAGAGGAAGCCGCCTGATAGAACTTTGCACTGAACATAATTTAATCATAACAAACGCCTGGTTTAAGAACCACGAAAGAAGGTTATATATGTGGAGGAGACCAGGAGAGACCGGAAGGTACCAGATAGATTTTATAATGGTAAGATATAGATTTTCGGAACCAGGTTTTAAACTGTAAAACATACTCGTGGGCAGATATAGACTATGACCATACCTTATTGGTCGTGAACTGAAGGCTAAAACTGAAAAAAAAAACTGCAGAAAGGTAGGAAAATAAGGAGATGGGACTTGGATAAATAGAGGGAGCCTGAAGTTATTAAGAATTTTAGAGGGAGCTTTAGGCAACAAAACAGAAACTGGGGGAAGTAAAACATTTGAAGAGGAATGAGTAGCATTGAGAGATGAAATAGTGAAGGCAGCAGAGGACAAAATAGGTAGAAAGGCAAGACCTACAAAAAATCCTTGGATATCACAGGAAATACTAAATTTAATTGATGAAAGGAGAAAATATAAAAATACAGTAAATGTAACAGGCAAAAAGGAGTACAGACGACTAAGAAATTAGATTGACAGAAAGTGCAAAGTAGCTAAGTAGGAGTGGCTAGAAGACAAATGCAAGTACGTAGAAGAATGTATAAACAGGGGGAAAATAGAAATCGCCTACAGGAAAATAAAAAAAAAAGACATTGGGAGATAAGAAAAACAGTTGTATGAATATAAAGAACTTATATGGAAAACTAGTTTTCCGGAGAGAAGGGAAAGCTGAAAGGTGTAAAGAGTATATAGAGGGCTCTAAAAAGAAGTTACAGACAATTTTGTAATAAGGGAAGAGAAAATAGATGTAGATGAAAGAAGAGAGACAGAGCCCTGGAAGGTCCCTGGAGTAGATGAACTATTGAAGACTCTGGGAAAACCAGCCATGATCAAACTATTTCACCTGGTGTTACAGAGAATGCTGAAGATTAGATGGGTGGATCGCGTAACTAATGAGAACAGAATTGGGGAGAAAAGGAATCTCCCTTGACTAAAAGAAAGGATCGACTGATAGGACACATTATTAGACTTCAAGAAATCATGAATTTAGCGTTGGGGGGAAGTATGTGGGGGTAGAAATCGCCGAGGGAGACCACGAGATGAATACAGTAAGCAGATTCTGTTGTTCCTTTCTTCCGTTCTATGAGAAGATGAAGGGGCTTGCTCAGGATAGAGTAGGGTGGAGAGCTGCATGAAATCAGTCTCCGGACTGAAGACCACAAAAACCAATCTGCAACACACACACAGACATATTTGGCTTCACTCGGGTTCTTCTGAATGAAGGCACAGTGTAGAGCAACTTTGGAGGAGTTCAAGTGCACCGTACAAAACGCGTTACATAAGTCCGGTAAAATTATGGGGGACGGGAAATATCAACCGAGGTTCAACAACGAGAATTGTGAAACTGTTACGAAATGAAACAGAACTTCACTGAAAAAATTAATGTATCGAAAGTCTTGCATACGAAGTAAAATAAAATGCCACCAAAAGAGTGCTAAAAGCAACTTATATCAAACAGACCTACAGTTTAAATATTTTAAAAATATATTCTTGAGGTATTGTGAACACATTTGCTCCGTACAAAACGTGTTACATAAGTCCGGTAAAATTATGGGGGACGGGAAATATCAACCGAGGTTCAACAACGAGAATTGTGAAACTGTTACGAAATGAAACAGAACTTCACTGAAAAAATTAATGTATCGAAAGTCTTGCATACGAAGTAAAATAAAATGCCACCAAAAGAGTGCTAAAAGCAACTTATATCAAACAGACCTACAGTTTAAATATTTTAAAAATATATTCTTGAGGTATTGTGAACACATTTGCTCAAGATACCTAGGTGTTTTACTGACTGTAAATGGTCTGAGCGTAACTAAATGTGCTTTAGCTATTTATACAAATTTCATCCTCTTCAGCCTGGAGATGTAACATTACATGTGTCAGTTGTGGAAATGAGGGTTTTACCGACCATATGTCTTCTCATACGGCAGAAAAGTTTAACAAGATTTTAGCAAATATTAGGAAATACTCCCCCTGTGTCAAATGGACTGCCAATGGAAAAGTTTTATTTTTAAATATCCGTGTGACTGTGATAACAACAGCTTATCAGAATGTGAAGTATTTTCAAAACTTGGATTCTTTAGGAAATATTTGAATGATGGATGTCTAAGAGCTTTGAATGGTGAAAATATACTATTTACTGACGGAACCATGATTTTATATTGTGACAGCCATAGTACACCTGAATGGCTCAAAAGTGTTAGATTCTTTTAGTATCAAAGATTTCAACTGAGAATGAACAGAAAATTTATATATTTATTAGCAACGGTTTTACTTCTCTACAAGTTTTGGATGCACGGAAGTAATAGCTCTTCTACTCAAACAATTACCACGAGAAGACCTTGAGAAAATGAAAATAAACCTATTTCCTGAGAGGATCATATAATAAGGTAATAAATTTGGATTGCGTCTGATTTGCTATAATGGTACTCTTATCATAGTCTCAGAATAATGGATTTATAATTTTAACAACTTCATTATCCGAAAGACATAGTAAAAGTGAGAAAAACTTTAGTGATTCAGTTGCATCTGGTGTGCTTAGAAATAATTCAATGGAGGAGGTTCTTCCTCAGCCGGGATTCAAACCTGTTGTGGATCTGCACTGAAGAACGAATAATACGCCTTAACCGCCTGATTATATAAGTTGTATACGTCGTGCCTGTCCTTTTCAGTGACGTCCGAAAGAACTGACACCACGTATGTAAATTATACATTGGGTACATTTGGTAGCTGCAACACACATGGGGACGAGTTGATAAAGTTTGTGAATTATTGAAGAAAAGCTTCATTAATTTCATAACAAGAAATTGGTAATAACAAATTAATACTTTTCCACTAAACACACTTGGAAACAGCGCTTCGGTGCTGTAGAGGAAAATCACTACAATGCAAATGCAATCCATTTGTTCTACTTCGCTTCAGAAGGTATGAGATAAACTGTTACATTCAGGACGATAGCTTACGATAGTCATTTGACAATCCAGTGTAAAGCACAAATACATCACACAAAATGCAAGTAATGTACGATATGATGGACAAGATCATCTGATTTGCTAATGATACACACAACTAAGATGCAGCCAATGCAAGATGAATACAACAAAACAACGCTAAAAGAGTAAAACGTTTTTGCATTAAAAGTTCTGTGCAGTTTCAAGTACAATAAACTTTTAATAGGAGAAATTCACATAGTGTAAGATTGTGTATACATTATTTGGTTACATTTTTGATCTCTGTAGTAAGAAAATTGCATGTAAATACCAAAAATTTACACTTGTTTCTCAGAATATTATATATGAGCAACCTGTAACTACTTGTCCCTGCTGTTCTATTTTTCGATTGTCCATTTTTTCGTATTAAATGTAACTGCGATTTACGGTTGTTATGCACTCCAAATATAAAAGTTAAACTGGAATTAGTAACATAAAAGGAAGTCGCCTTCAGTCACAACAATCGTATTATTTATGCACAATGAAGTAAAACAGTCACGGAAGAATGACAACATAGCCAAAATTAAGTTAAATAGGAATTTCTATAATACTTGAATGGGAATTCTTGTTGGGCACAAAATCATTTATTAGCAGTATATTAAAATGATGTGATTTAATTTCACTGCTGTACCGCGCAGTTGTTAGATACAGCGCGAATTCAGATTGGGATGTTTAATTGTAATCGTAATGTGTGATTTATCGCCGATTTCTTTTCAGGAATGCTGGAAAAAGTTCTTATCTTCATAAAAAGACTATATTTATGAATGTGGCTTGTCATCTTTAGTCTGTTTCATTTCTCTATATTTGTAGGTCAGAGTTTCTGTGTTTTATGCTATGTATTAAGATCCGCAGTATGACACAGTTACGTATTTGGTTATAATGTATGTTCTGTTTTAGAATTTAATACTTTTAGTAAATCAACTTTGTTTCGTCGTTGTTGATGCTGGTGGCAAAGAAACTCCCGGAAAAAAAATGGGATGACCTGTGAGAAGTATAGGTCCTGAATGCAGCTTACGTACCGCCGTATCTCCAAGTTTGAAGAAAGGACACCCGCTGTCGGAAACTTGCAATAGGGATCGGATTCGCTGCATTTCTCCCACCTGAAACACAAAAGGGAGTCGCAGGCAGAAAGTGCTCCTTTGGTGAAGCCGGAATACTTTGGCGTCAGATGTCCGACCCCCTTCCCCCCCTTCCCCCAATACTATTCGCTGAACGGTCAGCTGCTGTGCATGAGAATAGTCGTTGCAGCCAAGCAGGCTATATCTCAGTGGGAGGCCAGCCAGCGAGTCACCCAAAGGTCCATGGATCACTGCCCATGACTAAATGAGAAACGTTTGAGAAAATTTCTGCAGTAACGAGGTAGAACATCAACTGCGTGAAGTAATATGTGAAACCCAGTCACGCGTAGTATCATTAACTATATGTTGCAACTCAGAAGCTATCCATACAATATACAACATAATAATTATTACCTCCGTCACATGTGACGTAAGAAAGTATTCAGTGTACAAATTCAAATTTGTTAGCACTCCTTCGTATTTGTAAATCATTTATTGGACGTTTTGATTTCTTCGTGGCAAAATTACGAAATATAAATTAATCCTTTGTGATCGGCACAAGCCAAATACGTCAAACGTGAGAGACGGAAATAAAAATAGGAAGGTAACTTCCTATATGTATATTTCGAGTCCAGTCTCATCTGTTTCTTCTGATGTCGCCTGGAAGGAATTCCTGTCTTGTGACAACCACTTCAACGACAGTGCCAGTTGTACTCAATGTCCTCAATTACTTATTGCAATTCTAATTTCCGTCTCCCCCTACCTTTTTTACCCCCAACTGCTCCCGTAGTTACTCCCTAAAAATAACTACAGTTACCTTATCCATGCCTTCCTATTATGATCCGCTGCTCGTCGATGACGCCGAGAACTTTATTCTTCTTCCTCGACCAATTCGCAAATTCCTTCTACAGTGCAATATCTGAAACGCTGTGCTACATTTTAAGAAATTTCTTTCTCAAATTAAGGCTCATATTTAAGACCGGTATAATTATACCCGGGAAGGGACTTTTTGGCTGTGGTAGCTTTTCTTTTCATAACCTTATAGCTACATCTGCAACATGTATTTTGAGTCCACAGTATAAGAATACTGTATGAGTTTCACAAGTGTTCATTTATATATAAACTATAAGAAATATATAGCTTACAACTTCGATATTGTTGAATCGTGATATGAATTGAATCTAAGTATAACATTCAGTTATAAGAATGAATGTTTATTACGAACTTACATTTATAAAAATATGTGACAACCTATTTACAAAATATCTCAAATGTAAATACGTACGCTACGTTTGGCATAAATACTTCTTACTTAATGATAAGAATGAAGTAGGATCAACATTTTTCGTCAAAGATAGCGAGTCGGGAGTAACAACTCGTTATTATTGATTGATGGAAATCAAAGATTAGAAGGCGAAAGTAAAATTAGGGTGAAGCAGGTTTTTTTTCCGATGACGTTGACACTTTCAGTGTAAGAATGAAAGAATTGTAGAACCTGTTGTTGGACTGAAAAGTCTAAAGTGTGTGGCTCAGGTTTAATGACCAATTTTTTGCCTGAAAAGACAATATCATAAAATAGAAAAATGTCTTCTTTTAAATATCTGTAAATCCTGCAATTCCCGGGGATTTGCTTATTTCGGTTTGAAGTTCCTCTTACCTACTCCCTCCACCATTGTTCATTTCGCCCTCCCCCCTCCCTGTGTCCTCTTTGTATCCCTCATTCCATCCCGTCTTTCTGCTCCTCCCTCCTTTCTCTTCTCATCCTCTCATTCTCTCTCACTCCCCTTCTCTGTGTCGGTCTGTCTGTCTGTCTGTCTCTCTCTCTCTCTCTCTCTCTCTCTCTCTCTCTCTCTCTCTCTCTACCCGTCTCCAGATTCACAAATTCCGATTTAACGGTACATTTAATTCAAAATGACATTCCTAAATTATGTAATTATTACAATCTCTCATCCTCCTGCCTGCCCTTCTTTCCCCTCTCTCCCTCAACCCCCCCCAACCCCAACCCTATTCCACGCCGTCTATGAAGAATTTTAAGGACAATCGGTGAAAGGAGGTTGACCTTTACTGCAAGGTGTCCTCCGCACCTCCGACATGCACCATGTTAACCTTACTTTCGTTTTGAAGATCAGAAGTGCAAAGTTCATCAAGGTAAGAATGAATCTGTAGTCCGGAGTCGATGCCTATTGAAAAGAACAACTCTCACGCACACTAATAAATTCTTTGAACTTCTCTTTGCTTTGAATGTCACGTATGCAAAATTTCTCCGAGATCGAATGAACTGTTTGGTAACACGTAAAATACGAACGAACAAACAAACATTGGTGTTTGTATATTTGACACTAACTGAAAATCCGGCATCGTCGGGTTACTTATTTATTTCTACCATAAATTTGTCAATCTCTCCTTCCCTCTTGTTTTTCTGTGCACTTTCTTTCTATGTCAGTCTCCTCTCTGTCCTCGCTCCTTCCCTTCTCTCTCTCTCTTTCTCTATCAATCACTGTCTTGCAACCACTCTCTTGCCCTTCTCCTCCTTCTCTTTTATCTGCCTCGTCTCTCTGTCCAACTCCTCTTCCATCTCCTCATACCAATGACTCTTTGAGGAATATTACAGGTATATTAAACTACAGGCCTATTTCATTAACGTCAATTTGCAGCAGGGTTTTGGAACATATCCAGTATTCAAATATTATGAATTATCTCGAACAGAACGATCTATTGACCCAAGGTCAACACGGATTTATAAAATATCGTTCATGCGATACACAACTAGCTCTTTATTCACACGAAGTGATGTGTGCTATCGTCAAAGGTTCGCAAATTGCGTGGTTATGGTATATCGCCCCATATTTGCGATTGGATAGGGAATTTCTTGTCAGAGAGGACACAGTTCGTAGTAATCGATGGTAAGGCATCGACTAAAACAGAGGTGATATTGGGCGTTCCACAGGGTAGTGTTATTGGTCCTCTGCTATTCCTTATTTACATAAACGATTTAGGGGAAAATCTAAGTAGCTCTCTTAGGTTGTTTGCAGATGACGCCGTCATTTACCGTCTAGTAAAATCATCTCAAGATCAAAACCAACTGCAGAACGATCTGAATATCAGTATGGTGTAAAAATTGCCAATTGGCTCTAAATAATGAGAAGTGTGAAGTCGTCCACATGAGTACGAAAAGAAATCCGTTAAACTTTGTTTACAACATAAATCAATCAAACGTGAAGGCCGTAAACTCCAAAAATTACCTAGGAATTCTATTACTTCACACCTAAACTGTAAAGAACACGTAGATAGTATCGTGGGAAAGGCGAACCAGAGACTACGTTTTATTGGCAGAAACCTTAAAAGATGCAACAGAACTACTAAAGAAACTGCATACAGTGCGCTTGTCCGTCCATTTTTGGAGTATTGCAGCCCAGGTGGGTTTGACGGAGGACATCGAAAGAGTCCAAAGAAGGGCAGCTCGTTTCGTATTGTCACGATACAGGGGAGACAGCGTTACGGAAATGATACAGGATCTGGGATGGGAATCATTACAACAACGGCGCTTATCGCTGAGGTGTGGGTTACTTGCGAAACTCCAATCGCCAACATTCTCCTCCGAATGCGAAAATATATTGTTGACTCCCACTTACATAGGTAGAAATGATCATCAGAATAAAATACGAGAAATCAGAGCTCGAACAGAGAGATTCAGGTGTTCTTTCTTCACGCGTGCTATTCGAGAATGGAATGGGAGATAAATAGTATAATTGTGTTTCGATGAACCCTCTGCCAGGCACTTAAATGTGATTTGCAGAGTATCCCATGTAGATGTAGATTTAGATGTATATAGCAGTGTCAAATATCATGTTTATCTGTGAAGTGGTGACAAAGTTTACTGCAAGGTACTCGCCGTCTTGCATCGTATGAAATGTTAGGCAGACGCCACTTGATAAGGATCCCACAGTGACTGCAATACTTCAAATGAGGACTGACAAGTGTGGTGTATGCAATCTATTTAATAGTTCTGTTGCATCTTTTTTTAGCTGTTGAGCCAATAAAACGCAGTCTCTGGTTCGCCTTTCCTACGACATTAACTACGTGTTCTCTCCAAATTAAGTCAGTAAAAAAAATTCAAATGTTTGTAAAGTCTATGGGACTTAACTACTGGGCTATCAGTCCCTAAACTTACAAACTACTTATGAACTACTTACGAACTAGGACGGCACAAATATCCATGCCCGAGGGGGGATTCGAACCCCCGACCGTAGTGGCCGTGCGGACCGTGACTGGAGCGCCTTAGTCCCCTCGGCCACCGCGGCCGGCTTAAGTCAGTAATCCCAGGTATTTAGTGGTGTTTACGGCCTTCAGATTTACCTAATCTAATTCCTTCACCATTGCCTAATTTTCTGACACTACATTCCATTACCCTTGCGGTGTGGTGGTCTAACGGTTAAGACGTCTGCCTAGTAAGCATGGAGGTCGGGGTTCGATTCCCGGCCGTATCACAAATTTTAATTCTATGCTTCACATATATCATTATTGCCCCTTCCGTTCAACTGCTCTTCGAGGTCCTTAGCTGGCTGTGAGAGAATTATTATGTCATCGGCAAGACGCGAAGTTTCTATTTCTTCTCACTGAATTTTAAGTCCTTTTCCAAATTTATCTTTGTACTCCTTCACAGCTTACTCAATGCGAAGTGTGAGTAACATTGGGAAAGCTCGCAACCCTGTCCTATTCCACTTCCAATTATTGCATCCCTTTTATGCCCTTTAATAACTGCTGTCTTGTTCCTGTACAAGTTTTTGCTACCTATATTTTATCCCTGATACCTTCAGAATTTGAAAGAGTATTCCAGTCAACATTGACAAAACCTTTCTCCAGCTCTACAAATGCTAAAAACGTAGATTTTCCTTCCTTAATCTATCTTCAACGATTGGTTGTAATGCATTGCCTCCCGTGTTCCTGCATTTATCCTAAAGCCAAACTGATCTTCCCCAAGGTTTGTTTCCACCACTTTTCCCTGTTTCTGTAAATAATTCGTGTTAATTTGTTGCATGGTTATTAAATGATAGTTTTGTAAATTTACCGTTTGTCTACACTTTTGAACGCCAGGTATCCTAAATTTCACCAGGAACGAAACAAAACAGTACATTTTGTTTACTTTCGCCATGAGCCATACAATATCATACGTAGACAGTGGCTTTCACCTTATTTTGTCAATGAAATGTTCAAAGTTTCATTGAAATCAGTTGAGCGTTACGGCAGCGTATAAACAAACTTTATGCGACTACTTCACACGCGTCTCATGTCGTAATATCTCCTAAAGTATAACACGTACAACGAAAGAATTTTGTAAGTACATTCATTAGCATAAATAGATACTGTTTGCAGAATATGTTGCGAATACATACTGCGTCAAAGAAGTAATACATTCAAACGTCATTCATAATGCGACAGTATTTCAAGCTTCTTATTGTTTAAACTTTGTCTGTAAGCGTCACGAACATATAAGCAGTACGTTGACAAAGGTTCTTCGAAGATGAACAGCAGTTTCCCACCCATCTCATGTTATAAGACGTCATGCCTCCTAAACCAGAAGTAATACAATGAAATAATGTTGTCGATACCATGATTGTCATAAATGGACTGTGTTTGCGAAATATTTTGCGAATACATTTAGCAGCAGCTTTAACGCAAGTCAGTGTTCATGACGTCATACCTCCTGAACTATGTGTCGTAGTGATGTAGTGGTGCCTATAAATTTGCGAAGGAGCAAAGTATCATCGCAATCGGATGAACGGTACGCAGTGCCTAAAATGCGAACAATCACACAAACATTCATTTTTATATTTATATATTACATAGAGGAGTATTTACACGTTTCTTAGTAACAGGAGACATTACGTCGAACTAAAGCCTTGATGTCTTACTTCGGCTAACTTTTGTCAAAAAATTCGAATATTTCATCTTTAATGACGCAGGAATAATATGAAAATTTTTCTCGATTAGCAATGTCTCAGTTGATATTGTCGGAATATACACAGTCATTACTCAAAATGTCCAACAACACTGAAGCAGACACATAGATCGTTAACTATTAGGTGCGTTTTTACAGCTGTTAGATGATTTTGAAAATTCATTGTGTCTGACCAAAAGCTGTTCATTCATTTAGCTCAATACTACCGGTTTCGGTCTTAAATCATTCTTAAGCTCCAGCGGATCATAAACCGATGGTTACAGGAACATATCAGAATGTTGAAAATAGAATAACAAATCGTGCAGCTTAAATTTTTACAAAATTAAACAGCAAGTACGCACAGTGACTGCACATTAACGACCGAAACTGATAGTACTTGGCTAAATTAATAAACAGCTTCTTGTCAAACACTATGATTTTCAAAGCAGAGCGGTGTTGGCAAAATGTCAACAAAGATGGCTTCGGAGTAATGAACAGTCATTACGTAGTTCCACTATTCATTATTAATACCAAATAACTCTGTTTCAACACCCCAAAAGTAAAGTGTTCCAGCAGCATGCAGTTGCGAGGGTTGGTTCGCGAATACAAAGTATGTAAAATTGAAGTAGTGCTGAAGAGCGTTTTAATGAGCTACAGCGTTATTAGCTGTCAAATAGAGTAAATGTGTAAAGAAAAGTGAGGCCAAGCATACAATATTACTTGGGCAGACAAGTCATTTGCTTAAACATTCTTCAGGTTATTCTATACTGTCCTGCATTCCATTTGAGAAGCAGATATATATATATATATATATATATATATATATATATATATATATATATATATATATATATATATATATATATATATATATATTTTTTTTTTTTTTTTTTTTTTTTTTTTTGAAGAAGCATACAACAATTGAACACATGAATCTACAACGACAAAACCTATTTCTCTGAGTGTTCCGAGGAGGTGATCAAAAATTACGAATTAGTTTTGCTCACCAAATGGTCTAGACGTCCATGGATATGCGTTATGTAGTTGATGGGCCTTATATAGTAATTGTTACTCTTTGATGTCATTAATGTAGATGGGTAACAAAAATCGATAATTACCATTTATGAAATTACTGTGCCCGATGGTGATAAGTCAAATAGTTTTGCTGGAACAAACGTTGTGCATTACACATTGGTAAAGCAGCCTTGCGCCTCAGATTCGCTATCCCAGTACATGCCTTACGCACGCGTTTTAGAGCTACAAAAGAAGTGCGACAAATTACTCCGATGACGAAAAATTTGGTGTGCAGAGGAAGTAAAACCGAAAGGGTCGTCACTTGTGCAAATGTCAAGTAACATCACAGACTGTTATTTAATTTGGGGATTGTTGGCTTAATGCTTCTAGGGACTACTGCGCCAGCAGTACAAAAACGAAGATTATATTTAGTGAGCTTGAAACCAATGAAAATATAAAAAACCATTTACACATGCCCTGCTGGGAAATTTCACATAGCCGCGGTGGAGTAGCCGAGCGGTCTAAAGCGTCTCACTGCGGAGCGCGCGGTTGCTCGCCGTGGAGGTCCGAGTCCTCCCTGGGGCATGGATGTGTGTGTTGTCCTTAGGTTAGTTTACCTAGGTTTAAATAGTTGGTAAGCTACGGACTGATGACCACGTAGTTTGGTCCGATAGAATTACAAACATTTGAACATTTGAATTTCGCATAAAACACAGAAAAAGTTTCTATGCTATCAAAAGCCACAACACGGTTAAAATAGCAAGTAACAAAAGAGTGTGAAGTGTCACATATTACTTCAAAACTCAAAACATGGTATAGACATTTCACGAAACATTATGGGCTCATACCACTTACGTCAGTTTACAGCAGGATTTTTAAACATTTACTTTTTTCGATCATTGTGAACTACATCGAAGAGAATGACCTATAGTAAACACAGATTAAGAAAGTACCGCTTATGAGAAATACAGCTCGCCCTTTACTCATATGAATGTTATCGATGAAGGATCTGAGATTGATTACTTTTACATTCCTAGAAGTCTTCTGATCTGTAGCTCACAATCTGCTTCTAATCAAAATGTTTACGTAATATCGCCTGATTTGTGCGGTTGAATTTGTGATTTCCTGTCAGAAAGGAAAAAAAGTCATCGAATAAAATAAAAACGACACCTGGCGTTCCCTTGGGAAGTGTTATAGAGCCACTACTGTTCATTATGTTTATAAATGATTTAGGAGACAATGTGAGCAGATCTCTTACAAGAACACTACATGGGTATCGGGTTTTATAATTTTTTGTTATTTATTATACGTGAAGTTATGGACTCAAATAACAATCAGGCAAAGCCATTCGGCGTAATTCTCAAAAATACACGAGTCAATCGACTTTCAAGTTTTGCAAGTGCACGTAAGTAGAAATAATTAAATCAATGATAAGAGCCCTGAAACCACCAATGATAACTGCCAACATTTAATATTTAAGACACCAGATTTCCCTCATCCAGCAGTAAACATAACACCCAGAAGATGGCCGCTTGCAGTAACGGCCGAAGCGTCGGTGAAATATTTGATAAATTGACGATGCGGTCTATTACCCAGAAGAGTTTTATTAACAATAATTAAATTAGTTGCAGTACCAGTCGATGTAGCTCAGTGGGTAGCGTTCTAGCCTTTCTACCATAGGGGCAGTGGTTCGAATCCCGCTGTGATGGATTTTTTCCGTTGTGTTCGAATACTTTCACAATTTTAATATTGAATGGGTATGTTCAAACACTTTTGATACAACACATCGAGAAGGTGGACAAGAAACTATAACAGTAAGTATTTGGATGGGCATGTTAAAAAATTTTTGATACCACAATTCGAGGAGGTCTATTATATGTCTAAATGACGGAGCACTCCCTAATAGGAGTTGTAACATGCTTGATTTGCGGTATTTCTAGAGCAAGCCTGTAATGGTATCATCGATTTTTGGCAGCACCCCTCGATGTCACACAGTCTTTCTCTTTGTCACATTACGATAGGGCTCGTGTGTGTATTGCAATGAAACTGCGGTCCTGTAATCGTAACCATTACTTAGGACGACCAAATCTCAATGAGTGGGCAACGCACTGAAATTCAAGAATGAAGAAGGTGAGAGCCTATAATCACTTTACAAGAAACGAGCAGGCTCTACCTCTTTTATTTTCCAAAGGATAATTTATATAAATGGGTGGGTCATTATAAAGCGATCACTGTGCTGAACCAGTGGCAATGCTAGGGCGCAGATTCAAAACCCTGTGTACATGGCGGCGCGGCCGGGCTACTTTATAAGTGGCCTCCAAGAGCGCTCGCTAAACTGAATGAGTAGAAATCCACCGAGTGGATCGAAAACCAATTCAGAAACCAAGCGAAGCCAGAGTCGTCGCGAATGTGAGTCCGTAATACCAATTTGCAAGTCAGTGAGCGTAATCAGGAAGAGATGCGGCCGAGTTTTTGCACCTGTATTTCGTTGCGGGAGGCTACACTCGACCGTCGTCACCCTGGATGTATGAGTCATCGTTTACTTGGCACTTCATCGAGTCTTGTGGCGTAATTTCTTGTTTTTTTATTCACGTTTCACAGCCAATTTATCACGTGAAATACAATTTTTTCCGTATTTCGTTCTGCACCATCATATTTCCATGCACTCTTGTTAGTGCAATAATAATTATGTAGATTCATTCTTTCTCAGATGTTAATACATCACAGATATTTCCTTGCGCATCTGTCATATATTATCACGACCTGTACACATCTATTATTTTTCCTTGTTCTTTTCGCTTTGTACAGTTTCATTTTTATCTCGATGTATTTTGATGCGTATGTTTCACTATTTAGTATGGATGATTTTCGTGGTGAATTAGCAACTGCTAATCTTTTTCTCGCGAAATTATGACCTCAGAGTCCAGGGGGGATTAGGAATGGGTACAAGTCTTATTTGGAAGGCTGCTATTGCCTCATTTTTGTTTTCTGTTAAGGTATGTTCCCAAAAACAGAATTTAGTTCATCTTTGGGGGACAGTGTTGTTGCATTACAAGAGGGGCGAAGCGTGGTCGCGTGGAAATATTATTTTTTGAGGTATCAGAGAGAGAGAGAGAATGAGGGGGAGAGAGAGAGACAAAGAAACGCAGAGAGAGAGAGACACAGAGACAGAGACGAAGAGTGAGAGAGAGAGAGAGATTGTTTCTGGAACGGTGAATGTAAAATATACATGATTTGGGATTTACAGAAGTCGGAAAAGATTCTTCAGATGGGAGTATATCAAATATTTTATCACGATAATAGGTACACTGATGATTTTTCGCCGTTATTAGAAGCATGAACCCTTTATTTCGTTCAATATGGAGAGTGAGGTGTATCCAAATTATAGTCAGAACCTTAACTGAAAATGATTTCAACCCAGTATCTACTTTTTCATTCAAACCAGCTCCTATTTAAGAGTATATCCGCCTTTCATTATCATGAAATTGAAATGTTTGCACACGTACACTGGTGGTTAAGAGCGACTCTTAAATTGAATCAATTTTTAGAATAGTCATGATAACACAGTTTTATACCTCACTGCTCTTTGAAATTAATATTTTTATATCACAGTAATGCACAAACTTATTAACAGAGGGGGCAGGTGTGGGTAACTGGCAGAAGATATTCAAATTTCATTCATAGCAGAAACAAAAATCCAAGTTTTGTACCAGGATAAGAGTAGCAGATGGCGAATGCTGAAGAACGGTCTCCTACAGGGCAGCGTGCTGTACAATGTCTACACAACGGACCAGCCAAGACCAGCAAGTGCCAGGATCTTCATCTATGCCAACCAGACAGCAGTAGCTGTTCAAATAAGTTGAAGGGAACCTGACTCTAGCAAAGAATAAACTCTCCAAGTACTACGATGCTAACCATCTTAAGCCTAAGTTCCTGCATCGTAACACACTCGTTTGTGCACTTCACCGACGAAACAGAAGTGCAGCGAATGGCGGACATCACACGGCGATGGTAGCAACTGAAATACTGTCCAACAACAGTTTTCCTAGTTGTCACACTGGATCGAACTGTAACGTACAGGCAAAAATGTCTGAAAGTGAAACAGCAGGTGAATGTTCGCAATGGGATACTTAGGAAGCTGATCGGCAGCAGCTAGGGAGCCAGCCCACTCATCCTGAGGACTTCAGCGATTGCGAACCAGTCGCTGAGAATGTCGCTCCTGTGTGGAATGGTTTAGCACATGCTGAGCAGTTTGACACTGGCGTCACTCACACTGTAACGAATATCTCGGGTTACTTTAAGCCAACGTCAGTGCAGAAACTGTAACCGAATGTTGGCATGTCCGAACGGTCATTGCTGCCCTTATTATTCTACGTTTCCTTGTTTTACGGAACTTGATAATGGGATAATGTCGTCCCGAAATATGTCGTGTTGACATATATATTTTTATTGACACCTGGTGCGTGAAATACAGTAATGGTTTAACGCGGGCTCCGAACCACGGTAATACTCCATATTTTTCACATCAGCAACACTGTCAGAGGTGAAAGAAGTGGAAAGGACCTGGCGAGGATCGAACTCACGACCTATGGATTTGTAATCTGGCACTCTACCACTGTGCTACAGAACCGCACTGATTATGGAACATATTTGGGATAAGAAACTTCCTGGCAGATTAAAATTGTGTGCCGGAACCGGGACTCGAACCTGGGACCTTTGCCTTTCGCGGGCAAGTGCACTACCGACTGTGCTATCCCGACACGACTCACGATGCCGCCTCACAACTTTACTTCCGCCAGTACCTCGCCTCCTACTTTCCAAACTTCAAAGAAACTCTCCTGCGAACCATGCAAGACTAGCGCTCCTGGAAGAAAGGATACCTTGGAACGCGATGTTCACGGCAGACCACTTGCACCTCGTATTCGTTTGAATTTATAGACAGCCCTATAGGATGCTTGGCGTCAGTATCCTCCAGCAGTACTTCAGACCATGTCAAGCCAAAAAGTGTTGCGGCTCTTCTCTGCGTTGTCGTGGTCCTACACGATATCAGGCAGGTTCAATTGATTCTTTTGCTTTTCAGTGGGCCTTCACGTATGCTCAGCCATTTCAGTATCCACTTATAAAAAGTCTGCCAGTCTTCTCTGTGGATGTACTTTTACACCTACATCTACGTAAATATAACTACAGTTAATATCATCTTAACTTATTCTTCCGTCGGTTCTTGGTAGTACACAATCAAAATAATTAAAAAGAAAAAACAGTTTGTGTGTGTTCGACAAGTTTGTTTACTTAACCGGTTTTAGGCTTAGAAGACCATCTTCAGAGTTTTGACTGCTGTGTCAAAGAGGTTACAATGTTTTGATACTGTATTTAAACAGATGACAAACGTCTACAATTAGACTGAATAGGGTTGGGGTTGGGTTGATTGGTTGGGATACAGTGGACTAAACTGCTAAGGTTATCAGTCCCCCGGTGGGGAGGGGAAGGAGGATAGGAAAGGAGGGGAGAGGAAAAGGAAATGCAGTCCAGGAAGTGAAGAAGGAAGTAACGAAGGAAGACAGCATCAGCTCGGGGCTCCAGGCTCGCCACGCACATACTCACGAAAGAACCTTGAGCACCCTGGGGGGATACTTAGATTCACATACATAGTAAAACACATCTTTGACAGTAATCAATGAATATACAGTATGTGGAGGATAAAACAATGAATAAATTTGAAGATAACCTATGAAATGGAACTACCAACCATTGTAAACAATCTGATAATGCTAATAAATATGTATAAATAAGTACCTTGAAAGTAATTTTGGGTGATAGTCTTAGATAGGTGTTACATATCACAGTTGTAAGGCCAGCTTTGGAGTGGCATCAAGAACTTAAAATGAATTACAGTCTGGAATAGTTACTGGATTAGAAAAAACTAAAACAGACCTGTCTAACGAAACTGGTATTCCAAAAACTCAGGTAGCTAAAAATGGATATAAAGTGGTAAGCTGCACTGGGACCAAATTTGAAAACTTAAGAATAAATCATAATAAATAAATAAGGGTAAACAAACAAGCGGGTTTTAGTATTAATTTTGAAACTGTGACTGTCTGATTTTAATCTATTAGTTAAACAAATAAATAAATGGCTAAGTCAAAATTTAGGTTATTTTATGGATGTTACCTATTGCAGTTGTAAGCCCTAGTTACTTAAAGTAGCTTCAATAGCATTAAATGAATATAAGTAGACCAATTCCGACAACCAAAACATTCAAAACGTAGACACCTCAAAATGACTGTACTAAATGAACCTGGAGGGACAATTGAGAAAATGACATTAAACTTTGTTTTATCCTCCAATCACTGTATATTCATTTATTACTGTTCAAATGGTTATTAATTTTAAGGGTCTTAACTGCGGGGTCATCAGTCCCTAAACTTACAAACTACTTATGAACTGCCTTATACTAAAGACAACACAAAAATCCATGCCCGAGGGGAGATCCGGACCCCCGACGGGGAACGGCCTCGCGCATCGTAGCATAGCGCCTCAATGCACTCCGCCGTTCCGCCGCGGCTTTCATTACTGTTTCGTTTTTAAGTTGCCAACTGTAATAACACAATGTAAAGGATGTGTTTTACTATGTATGTCAGACTAAGTGTGCACGTGTCATATCTTTCAATACAGTATCAATACATTGTAACCTCATTAACACAGCAGTAAAAACTCTTAAGTTGGCTTTATAAGCCGAAAACCGCTGAAGTAAACAAAAATAAACTTGTAGAAAACAAAGAAAATTGTGTTTTTTCATTACATAAAATACATATTCCGCAATCCACCGTAAGGTGCATGGCAGAGGGTACAATTTACCGCTACTAGGCATTTCTTTTCCTATTCCATTGCCAAATAGAATAAGCGAAAAATGAATGTATGTATGCCTCTGTACGAGCCCTAATTTCTCTTGTCTTGGTGATCTTTACCCGAAATGAAAGTAGGCGACAGGAAGATTATTCTACACTCAGAATCAAATTCCGGCCCTCTAAATTTCCTCAACAGAATTTCTCGAAAAGAACGTCGTCTTTCCTTCTGCAATTCCCGTTTGAGTTCCCGGAACATTTCCTTGACACTCGCGCATTGGTCGAACCTACCAGTAACAAACCTAGCTGCTCGCCTCTGAACTGTTTCTATGTCTTCCTTTAAACTGGTCTTCTGAGGGTCCCAAACACTAGAGCAATACTCAATACATGGTCGTATAAGCGTTTTATACGCAGTCTCCTTTACAGGTGAAGTACATCTCAAAATTCTCCCACTAAACCGACGTCAGCTGTCCGCCTTATAACTGTTCTTACCTGGTTGTTCCATTTCATATCGCTCTCCAATATTACGTCTAGATAATTGAACGATGTGACTGTATCAAGAAGCTCACTACTTATGCTGTATTCGAACATTATGGGGTTGTTTTTCCTACTCATGGGCATCACATTACATTTTTCTATATTTAGAGCTAGCTGCCATCTTCACAACGACTAGAAATTTTGTATAAGTCATCCTGTATCTCATTACAGTCAATAAATACTCTTCAGATCTCATTTAAGTACATGGCATAGGTTTTTATCTACCCGTTTTATATTTATCTACTGTTCGGTTCTCCAACAACTTGCGAGGAAAAGGAACACCTAGGCTTGATCTTCCCGTTTTCGATCTCTCTTACTATGATATGATGATTATGTCTCCCTTTGTAGGAGGGTGCTAACGTAATATGTTCGCATTCGGAAAAGTTAAGTTGGTGAAATAAATTTCGCAAATAGATCTCGCCGCAAAAAGTAATGCCTTTATTTTAATAATTGACACCCCAACACGTGGACTCTCTCTCCTATATCGAGATAAAAAAAAATAGCTGTCCTTGACTGAAGTTTCTCTATATTGTCCGCCAGTCTCACCTGGTGTGGATCCCACAGTGCGCAGCAATACTCCAAAATAGGACGCACATGTGCAGTGGAGGCAGTTTCTTCAGTAGAAGTGTTGCCTCTTCTAAGTCCAGTGAAACGTACCCTTTGGGTACCCCCCCCCCCCCCTAGAATACCTTTATATGTTATTTCCAATTTAAGTTATTCGTAAAAATTCCTAGGTATTTAGTTGAATTTACCGCCTGTAGATTTGACTCATTTAGCGATCATATGGAAGATTTCACACTTATTATTTAGGAGCTATTGTCAAATTTCGCAACATGCAAGATTCGAACCACTGACCCTGTGGTTGTAAGGCTAGAACACTACAAACACACCCACATCAATAGACGTTACATCCAGTTTAATTAATTATACTTACGCGTGATTGAAAAACTTATTTTCTCGACAATTTTTGAGAGTTGCGTCGATTGGCTTTGGCTGATCGTTATTTCTACATCTACATACATACTCCGCAATTCACTGTAAGTTGCGTGGCGGAGGGTACACTGTACCTTTCCTATTCCACTCCCAAACTGAACTAGGAAAAAAAAGAATGTCTATATGCCTCTGCAAGAGCCCTAATTTCTCTTATCTTGTCTTTGTGATCTTTACGCGAAATGTAAGTAGGCGGCAGCAAGATCGTACTACACTCAGCTTCAAATTCCGGCCCTCTAAATTTACTTAACAGAAATTCACGAAAAGAACGTCGTCTTTCTTCCAGCGATCCCCAATTGAGTTGCCGGTTCATTTCCGTGACACTCGCGCATTGGTCGAACCTACCGGTAACAAATCTAGCTGCTCGCTTCTGAACCGCCTCTATGTCTTCCTTCAAACCGATCTGCTGTGGGTCCCAAATACTTGAGCAATACTCAAGACGTGGTCGTACAAGCGTTTTATACGCGCTCTCCTTTACAGGTGAAGTACATCTTCCCAAAATTCTCCCAATAAACCGAAGTCGGCTGTCTGCCTTGCTCACAACTGTCCTTACATGCTCGTTCCATTTCATATCGCTCTGCAATGTTACGCCTAGATATTTGAACGACGCGACAGCATCAACAAGCTCACTACTAATGCTGTATTCGAACATTATATGATTGTTTTTTCTACTCATGCGCATCACCTTACATTTTTCTACATTGAGAGCTAGCTGCCATTCTTCGCACCATCTAGAAATTTTGTCTAAGTCGTCCTATATGCTATTACAGTCAGTTAAAGACGACACCCTCCCATACACCACAGCATCAACAGCAAACAGCCGCAAATTACAACTTACTCTGTCCATCAGATCATTTATATAGATAGAAAATAATAGCGGTCCTATCACACTCCCCTGGGGCACGCCTGACGATACACTCGTCTCTGATGAACACTCGCCGTCGAGAACAACGCACTGCGTTCTATTACTTAGGAAGTCTTCCAGCCAGTCACAAATCTGTGAACCTATTCCATAAGCTCGTATCTTCGTTAGCAGTCTGCAGTGTGGCACCGCGTCGAACGCCTTTTTGAAGTCGAGAAAAACACAATCCGCCTGTTGCCCTTCGTCCATGGCTCGCAAGATGTCATGTGAGAAAAGGGAAAGCTGAGTTTCATATGAACGATGTTTCCTAAACCCGTGCTGATTCATGGAAAGAAGATTTTCCGTTTCAAGGAAATTTACTATATTCGAACTGAGAATACGCTCCAAAATTCTACATGAAACTGATGTCAACGATATTGGCCTATAATTGTATGGGTCAGTTCTCTTTCCTTTCTTATACACGGGAGTCATCTGCGCTTTTTTCCAATCACTAGGAACTTTGGGCTGAATTAAAGATTCGCTATAAATGCAAGCTTTTTCGTATTTAGCTCTCTCAGCTGCTTCTCTACACCGGAAATACCTATTGCTATGTCCCCCATTTCGGAATTAGTACGTTGATCAAATGATGGTATATTTGTGCGGTCCTCCTGCGTGAAAGATTTCTTAAAGGTTAAATTTAGAACTTCAGCTTTCCGTTTGCTTTCTTCTATTACTGCCCCGGAATGATCAACTAGTGACTGGACAGTGGGCTTTGACCCGCTTATCGATTTTACATAGGACCAGAATTTTTTCGGGTTCTCGGAAAGATCTTTTGCTAAGGTATGGCTGTGATAATTATTGTATGCTTCACGCATCGATCTTTTTATAGACGCATGAATCTCTAATAACTTTTGTCTGTCATCATTTGCGTGTTCTTTTTTGAATCGAGAGTGCAACAGCAGCCTTTGCTTTCTCAGCAGCTTTCTAACATTATTATTATACCACGGTGGATCTTTTCCATCCTTAATCGTCTTTACTGGCACATATTTCTCTAACCCTTTATTAACAATGCACTTAAATTTAGTCCACAATTTCTCTACATCCATAGTCCCGGAATTAAACAATGCCCATTTATTTTCTAAGTGCGATCGTAATATTTGCTTGTCGGCTCTTCCCAACAAAAAACACGCTCCTAGCCTTCTTGATTGGTTTATGAACTTTGGTCACCATCGACGCTATGACGATATCATGATCACTAATTCCTGTCTCTACACAGACATCGTTAATAAAGTCAGGCCTGTTTGTGGCTTTAAGGTCTAGAATATTTCCAATGCGCGTGGGTTGCCGGTTTAACTGCTCAAGACAGTTTTCGGAGAATGTGTCCAAAAGTAGCTCGCAAGACTGTTTGTCTGTACCGCCTGAAATGTAACTAGCGAGGTCCCAATCTATACTCTTAAGGTTGAAGTCACCGACTAATATTACATGGCCCGGATACCTATGCACTACCTGGTGTAGACTTTCCTTGAATGATTCTAAAACTGCTACAGCAGCACTGGGAGGCCGGCAAAAACACCCAACTATTAACTTTACTTCATTTAGACCTGTTATACGTGCCCAGATAACTTCACAGTTACTTTCAACCTCTATCTCCGTAGAAACAATATCTTTGTCCACAGCGATGAACACTCCTCCTCCAGTTGTATCAGATCTATCTTTCCGATATACATTCCACGCTTCGCTAAATATTTCTGAACTTGCCACATCATCATTTAGCCAGCTTTCGGTGCCTAAAACTATCTGAGCGCAATAACTTCCATGCAGCGCTGCAAATTCAGGAACTTTGTTTCTAATACTCTGTAAGTTCGCGGCTAATATTTTTATGTTCGAATTTTTGTTCCGAACGTAGCCTGAATTCGCTGTTTGAATGCTGACAGGCGAGTGCTCAACAGAGTTAGCGCCTAGCCTAAAAAAAACCCTTGTGCACTCCACAAGTACTCTGCTACCCGAGTAGCCGCTTCATTAGTGTAGTGCACCCCTGATCTATCTAGGGGCACCCTGCAATTCCCCACCCGATAACGCAGATCCAGAAATCTGCAGCCATGACTGTCACAGAGTCGGCGAAGCCTCTGGTTCAGACCCTCCACTCGGCTCCAAACCAAAGGACCCCGATCAACCCTGGGAACAATGCTACAAATCGACAGCTCTGCTTGCACCCTGCTTGCGAAGGCAGCAGCCTTCACCAATTCCGCCAGCCGCTCGTAGGACCTGAGGATGTCCTCAGAACCCAAGCGACAAGCGTCATTGGTGCCGACGTGAGCTACGACTTGCAGTCGACTGCACCCCGCACCCTCGATAGCCGCCTGCAAGGCCGCCTCCACATCTCGGATGAGGCCCCCCAGCAGACACACCGAGTGCACGTTGGAATTCCTTCCAGATCTGGACGCTATCTGCCTAAGGGGCTTCATCACGCGCCTAACATTGGAGCTCCCAATAATAATCCGCTCCCCCCCGTGCATCTGCTCGGACCCTGCTGAAGGAGTGGTTACACTTACAGGACGAACGGACGCGGACGGACGTCCAGCCTCCACATTGGCCTTCCGCCTCGAGCGACGCGAACGCCGTAAAACCCGCCACTCCCCTTGCGGAGAAAGCGGCTCGACGACGTCCGGTACACCTGAAGGTGCCTCGGTAGCAGGGACAGAGAGCGAAGCGTGAGACACCTGAGGTGTCCCACTCGACGCACCAGACTCCCCACCATCGCTGCACCCCGAGACCGCAGCCTGAAGACGGCTGACCGTAGACAACAGCACGCTCAGCTGTTCGCGAACCGCGGCCACTCCTCCTGCGTCCGCACACAGCAGACACACATCCTATCCATCCTATCGATACAATTAACTGCAATCAACAACTTTAAAGAAGCCTAGTACTCTAATGAAGGCGGCTGTCTGCTGACTGAACTGTGGTCAGTGGTAACTACACTCTCAAATCAACAAAACTGAGTCCTGCAGCTTAGCGCTGTTAACGATGCGGCACTGGTGGCAGCTGGCACTGGACTGACTGATAACGAGCTTTGGTAACGGTCTCTGACTTGTTTTGAAATACACCGGTCAAAGACGAAGACTAAACACAACGGTATTTATCAAATACGATAGAGTAAACTATTAAAACAGTAGTACAAATGAAATCTGCAAGTACGCGGGAATAAACCTCTTAAAACAGAAGTACTAACGAAAATGAACTAGACTGGCAAATTAAATTTGACACAAATTAAATTCAGATACTCAGCGCTGTTAACGATGTGGCACTGGTGGCAGCTGGCACTGGACTTGTATTTAAGTTCTGAACTTCATAAATATAAATATAAAAAATTCTAAAATCTGATAATCCTTGTAATTCCTTTCCCACTTTCTCTATCAATATAATACTTCGCCCTCTCCCATTTCCTATGCTCATCTACGCTCAGCTGCCCATGTGGGTCATGGATGTATTGTGTGCAACGTTGGTATGCATTTCCTCCTCAAATCTTCATTTATATCATCCTCCATTAATCCATGACCTCTCGTCATCACCCCTTTTTTCCATCTTCTTCACATCTCTTTCCGAACCTCCTTCCCCCGTCCCTCCCACCATTCTATTGCGTTTCCTTGGCGCGTTTCCTTATCCTCCCGAATGTGTTATGACAACCCCCTCCTTGGTCTGCCCATCTCTTCCTCAGATGTCTCTTCCCACCCACTATGTTTACCCATCTACTCCTCCACCCTATTACTATGTTCCGTCTAACACTCTCATTTGTATGTGACCATCTCCTCCTATATCTCTTCATCTCTTATTGGCTATCTCCTACACCCAAATCTCTGCCTGTTCATCATTCCTTTGTATGCATCTCTCCCTACCATTGACTTATCCATCTCATCTTGTTTGTGAATTTTTTCATCGCACCTTATGTTCAACCCTTCGTTCCCCTCTCCCTCCTGTCTCTCTCCTCCCCCCAACCTCTGAGACCTATCCCCCTCAATATTTCCGCGGTATATCAACTCCGTCCCCCCCCCTCCCCCAGTCTCTGATGATTTTTCGTACTTTCTCACCTATCTGCTTCTCACTATGTTCGTCTCCTGCTGCCCCAATGTGTCCTAGTCCTCCTATTTTTAAATATAAATTAAGAGACGGTTTTATCGTCTCATATACTCCATGGCATTGAAGATGAAAGTGAAGCAATAAATTAAAATTTGTGATGTGGCCGGGAATCGAACCTGGACCTCCATGCTTACCAGCCAGTCGTCTTACCGTTAACGTGGAGAGAAGTCGTACTTAGACTATTCCGAGGCGCCTTAATCGTTAGTGGTGCTGAGATCTAGCGGTAAGACGTCTGCCTGGAAAGCATGAATGTCCGGGTTCATTTCCCGGCTGTAACAGAAATTTTTATTCATTGCTTCACCTTCATCCTCCTATTTTGTTCACCTCATTCTCATGCTCTCTGTCAAACTCTTCCCTCCTTCTCTCTTCTTGCCCCTGTCATGTCGTGCAGAGCAGGTCGTTAAGGCAGGCTAATACTATTCCCATACGAAACACCTGCTATGAGGGCAGCCTATATGTTACAACAAGGAAACTGCAGCGATTTTGAGTGCAAAATGTTTCTCTAGTTTATGGGCCTTAACTTCGGCGTCATCTGTCTCTATGCTTACAGACAACTTATGAAATACCGTATACTAAAGAGAGCACAAACATTCATACCCGAGGGGGGGGGGGGGGAACGGCCTTGCGCATCGTAGTATAGCGCCTCAATGCGCTCCGCCGCTGCAGAGGTTATACGTCCCTAGGCTTACAAACTACTTAAATTAACCTAAGGACAACACAAAGATGTCTCAGGGAGACTCGAACCTCCGACGAGGAGGCACCTTAGGGCGCTCGGCCATTCCATCACGGCTTCGCTTATATCTCCGCTCTTATGGGCGGTAGGAGGTTATAAACCCCACGGTGCTGATTCTCGTGTTGCAAGCAGTATGTGTAACAAACTTGGTTAAATCGATGCATTAGTGTGAACGTGTGGAACGTACTCATATACAGTTATCTCAAGTCTTTCGATTTGACTACACTTCGGGTCCTAACATATTTGTTTTGTTCAAAACAATTTTTCCTGCGGTTTAAATAATCTTCATGCAAGTAATACTTCTGTATTAATGAATATCAGTTGATTCCTCTTAAATCTTGTGAATTTACTGATGTTTTAATAACGGTTTAATGAATTTATCGTGTAAGACTGACCACGTATAAGTCTGAATCTAAGGAATAGAGGGTGACAGAAATGGAGCAAGGAATCATTGAAAGAGGCATGCAGCGTGTAAGAAATGGTAAGCTTGTTAAATGCGCTGTTAAGAAGTTCAATTTCCCTCAAGCTGTTTCAGATCACTATACAAATAAATAAATAAATAAAAATAATAAAAAATAAATAAATAATAATAATAAAATAAAAAATAATAAAAAAAAAATAAAAAAAAAGGAATGTTGATGACCTACTTTTGGACTCATTCTCCGATAACTGTCTTGAGCAGTTAAACCGGCAAAACACGCGCAATCGAAATATTTTAGACGTTATAGTTGCCTGACCTTGTTGGCGATGTTTGTGTAGATACAGTAATTAGTGATCATGATATCGTCATAGCGTCGTGGTGACCAAACTGCATAAACCAATCAGGAAGGCTAGGAGCGTGTTTTTGTTCGGAATAGCCGATAAGCAATTGGTAGGATCGCACTTAGAAAATTAATGGGCAGCGTTTAGTTCCGGTACAAGGGATGTAGAGGAATTGCTGATTAAATTTAAGTGCATTGTACATGAAGGGTTAGGTGATATATGTGCCTTAAAAGTCGATTAAGGATGGTATAATAATAGTGTTAGAATTTCGGAGCATATTTTCAGTTCGAATATAGTAAATTTCCTTGAAGCGGAAAAACTTCTTTCTATGAATCAGCACGGGTTTAGGAAACATCGTTCATGTGAATCTCAGCTTGCCTTTTTCTCCCATGACATTTTGCGAGCCATGAATGAAGGGCAACAGGTGAATTGTGTTTTTCTCGACTTCAAAAAGGCGTTTGACCCGGTGCCACACTGCAGAGTGCTAATGAATATACGAGCTTATGGAATAGGTTCACACATTTGTGACTCGCTGGAAGACTTCCTCAGTAAAAGAACGCAGTACGTTGCTCTCGACGCCGAGTGTTCATTAGAGACGAATGTACCGTCAGGCGTGCCCCAGGGAAGTGTGATAGGACCGCTATTATTTTCAATATATAAAAACGATCTGATGCACAGAGTAACTTGCAATTTGCGGCTGTTTGCTGATGATGCTGTGGTGTATGGAAGGGTTTCGCCTTTAACTGACTGTAATAGCATACAGGATGACTTAGATACATTTTCTAGTTGGCAGCTAGCTCTCAATGTAGAAAAATGTAAGTTGATGCGCATGAGTAGGGAAAACAATCCCATAATGTTCGAATACAGCATTAGTATTGAGCTTATTGATGTAGTCGCGGTGTTCAAATATCTAGGCGTAACATTGCAGAACGATATGGAACCAACATGTGAGTGAGGCGGACGGCCGGCTTCGGTTTATTGCGAGAATTTTGGGACGTACTTCATCTGTAAAGGAGACGGCGTATAAAACGCTTGTACGACCACGTGTTGCTCAAGTGTTTGGGACCTGCAGCAGATCAGTTTAAAGGAAGATAGAGAAGCAGTTCAGAGTCGAGCAGATAGGTATTTTTACTGGTAGGTTCGACCAATGCGCGAATGTCACGGAAATGCTCCGGCAACTCAAATGTTCAGATCTTTGTAAATCTATCGGACCAATGCGTGGTCATCAGTCTGTGCTCTAGGGAGGACTCGAACCTCAGACGGTGAGCAGCCGCGCGCTCCGCAGCGAGGCGCCTTAGACCACTCGGCTAATCCACCGCGGCTCCGGCAACTCAGTTGGGTATCGCAGGAGGAAAGTCGACGTTCTTTTCGTGTATTTCTGATGAGGAAATTTAGAGGGACGGAAATTTAAGCGGAGTGTAGTACGATATTGCTGCCACCTATTTATATTTCGCGTAGCGATCACAAAGACAAGAGAAATTAAAGCTCGTACGGAGGCATATCGGCAGTCTGTTCTTCCTCGTTCTATTTGGGAGTGGAATAATAAAGGAAATAAACAGTTGTGGTACAGTGTAACCTCCACCACGCACCTTACGGTGGATTGCGTAGTATGTTGTAGAAGTAGGATCTGCTCAGTATACGGAGTTAAATTACAGGGATGCAAAGTAGAAATGTTATGTTAGTGCCTCTTTTGATAAGTAGATAAGAATAAAAATAGTGTTTGTTTTCTAAATGAAATGTTCATTTCGTCATCTTTTCCTACCTGTAGGGCAGTTCGACGAATGGTACTGTCACTATCAAAAACAGGTCTGACTTGAAACTCTTCAGTTTTAGAAAACGTTTAAGAGCTTTATTACAAAGGAAATACATTAAGCAATCGTTTTTCGTAAATAAAATAGCTGATTTCAACGTAAGTGCCGCAAAAATTATAATAAACCCTAATGTCGCCATCTTACCCGACATTCCCCTAATTTTCTTCGAATCACATTTCTTCTAAAGTCATCATTTTCTAGTAACTTCTGTCGTCATTATTTATTTATTATTGGCAGACTGCAAGGGGTGTGTGGGTGTGGCTCAGTACTGATTTAACATCCCATACACTGAGGAGCGACCAAAGCCGATAGATGAAGGTGTTTCTCACAACAGTACAGGTCATTGTCTGCTCTGGACACCATATAGAACTGAGGCGTTCCAGTCACGGTCTGCACGACCACAACGGTCGGGGGTTCGAATCCCCCCTCGGGCATGGATATTTGTGCCGTCCTTAGTACTAGCTAGTTCATAAGTAGTTTGTAAGTTTACGGACTGATGAGCCCGTAGTTAAGTCCCATAAGCTATACAAACATTTGAACATTTTGATAAGGTGCCACTGAGAAAGCGCACCCGTTTTGTCCAACCCTGGCCACGCGCCTCGGTGTGTTTACAGTCCGTTTATCGTTTCGGTGAACGGAGTAGAGTCGTTTCCGACGGGGCGCCTCATAATTAGAAGAAACAACACACTTCGAAGCCAAGAACGATATACTGTATATTTTTTCAGGATAATCGGTTTCGGCAAGCCAAGTTGCCTCTTCTTAAAATTTACCAAAAGGTATTAGATGATGGCAACTTTGCTTGCCGAACCCGTATATCTATATTTGTACGTGTTGCATACAAATCTACAGTTTTATTCCAATCGGTATGAAATTTTGTACACATAAGCTTCAATCCTTGAAGACGGTCGCCGTAACTGTAAGAATCACATACGATATATAGTTCATAAATTATGACGTCATAAACAATGAGATGCGCGAAAAATCGCTGCATTTTGCGACAATGCTGCTCATTTTCTTGTAAACCATTGGACCGATTTAAACAAAATTTGGTACACACATTCCTTACCGTGAGGCAACAATTACTGCATGGTTAAGAATCACATACGGCACATGGTTCAAAACATATTCCGTCATAACAAATAGAAATCGCAAAAAATGCCATATAATACGGCGAGATTTTCGAAATACACTGCATGAGAATGACAGTACTTAGCGACTTGCAACAAACTTTAAACATAATTTCAAACCTTTATTAAACTTTTTCTCGCTGGAAAACTTAGTTACATGATGGAAGGAAAAAAGTTTCTACTTTTCCGCTGCTTATGGAGTAAAACTGCGGCTCTCGGTATGACGTTACAATTTATAATTTGAACACTACAAATTGTAGCGACAGGAAATTTTACAGCCACTATACACACATGTAGTTGAATGGACCTTCTAAATTGTATCACAGTACAACACGTAGTTCATGAGATATGAGCACGTAAACAGTAACGTTCCGCTGTTCATGGACTAAAACTACTGCATTCGGTATGACGTTACAATTTGTAATTTTAATTGTAGCAGCAGAAAATTTTACAGACAGTATACAAACATATAACTGAAAGTTCCTTCTAAATTGTCTCACAGTGTGACACGTAGTTCATGAGATATGACCACATAAACAGTAACGTACCTGGAAAACCGTCCCATCACGCACCAAGTTTTAATTTATTGCTTCATTACTACTAAATGTATTCCTAAGAGATTTTACATACATTCAGCTCTTATACAAATAAATATATACCTGAAAAATGGCAGCAATAAATAAATAAATACCTGAGCAACGCCGGGTCTTAAGCTAGTCCTGTATATATATCAAACTTGTTAGAGGTGTGATATTTCTTCTAATGAATTTAAAGTTTGCCCCTCAACATGAGAACTCTTCACATATTTGGGACCTGAAGCCTAGGTTAAACGCAATCTGAAAAAAAAAAAAAAAAAAAAAAAAAAAAAAAAAAAAAAAAAAAATCCGTGGTTCCGCAGAATTTCGTATCCGTAACCTTCTGCTTTCCAACCCAGTCCTTTGCCGTTAACACAGAATTGGAGGTCAAGCAAGAACAGCCCCAAGTACTGGATGAAATAATATTATCAATATTTTCTCGCAATAGCAAATTTCTTTTAGCGTCACTGTATAAGGTATAGGTGTTCTACCAAATGGTGACATATGAAAATCTGTGCCAGGCAGGGACTCGAACCCGGGATTCCGACTCCAGGACTGACCCAAACATCCATGTGCCACACTGACTGCACATTTGAGTCAACTACATTCATGCCTTAGCACTAGCAGCTTAATATGTATTCAATCATTAGGGAGAATGAAAACAATGATGCATTAACCTACGCTGTTATCGTCATTGCCTGGCTTAGGCATCTTTTAAATTACTGTATGGTGACGAATTACAGTGTTGATAATATTATAAATATTTTCTTGCAATAGCGAATTTCTTTTAGCGTCACTATATAATGTATAGGTGCTCTACCAAATAGTGAAATATGAAAATTTGTGCCGGGCCTGTACTCGAACCCGCGTTTCCCTCTTTTCGCGAGCAGTCGCCTTAACCACTAGGCTACCCGAACACGACTCCAGGACTGACGCAATCGAGATACAAAAGTATCCTATCTTGGACCAAATCACACACTGCAAAATCTCATTAAGATCAGTTGAGTGCCGCGGTGGAGTAGCCGAGCGGTCTAAAGCGTCTCGCTGCGGAGCGCGCGGTTGCTCGCCGTGGAGGTTCGAGTCCTCCCTGGGGCATGGGTGTGTGTGTTTGTCCTTAGGTTAGTTTACCTAGGTTTAAGTAGTTTGTAACCTACGGACTGATGACCACGCAGATTTGTCCGATAGATTTACAGGCATCAGTTTAGTAACATCGGAGTCTATCGCGGACAAACATCGTGACTTGGGATATATGTAAATAGATAAACTAAAACACATCCTACGGTAAATTTAAATTCAAAAACGCGCTGATAAATTCCAATAGCAATTATTGCTAGTTAGACTGATTCATTACATTCTATGGTGTAACTGAAATGTTTATCTTTTTTCCCACATATGTTGAAAAATTTTTTGTGAGCTAAATTATGTAACAATGCTATATAAATTATTTTTCTGCAATAACCACACATATAGCTATCCTGTAGCTTTAGCGGTTCATCGGATTGCAGGATGAAAGGTAGCGCGATATACCGCAGCTGCTGATATGTCGGATGCTGAAAAATTCCAGGTAGCGTGTAAAACTGAGAATCGAGTTTCATAATGAAACTGTTTAGTGGGTTCCAGGAACGGTTCGAAAGCATTTGTAATACTATAGAGCAGATGGCTTTCTGTAATGGCCATCGGTGTTTTAATAATGCACTTACGATGCTATCATCGCATGCTACATCGTACGTAAGTTTAATTGTAAACCACTCCGCAGAATATGTATTGGCCGCATCAAAACACTTCCATTCCTTAGTCTGAGATAAAGTGAGTGATGCCTAAATTAGGGTTGTTCTACTATGGGCCAAGAACCTTTAAAGCCCCACACCGATTTTACACTTAGCAATGACCTATGTTCCTTAATTATACAGAACACTGCAGAACACGATCATCACACAAGAGGCATTTGCTATACACAACAGATAACACGATTAAAAATTATGACATTCAAATGGTCGTAGGAACAACAACAATTTTTATTCCATTATTTCAGAGTGCCATTTATCACGTGTCAGGAAATTTATGTTTCAACATATTTCAAAAAGTGTACGAACGTAGGCTTTTGCGGTCATTATTGTTGACGTTAAAATTCTTCTGAGCTATTGCCGCGTCAGGATGATAAAATCTTTCCAACGTTTCGGATCCATTACAGGAGCCTTTCTCAGGGAATACTGACTTGTTTTCTACTTGTGCTGGTCTTATAAAGCGTGTACTATCCTCGCAGATTAGTTTTCATTGGTGTTTGCATTGGTGTTTCTGATAAGTGGAAATAGGAAAGGAAGATGCGCTTTATTGGTGTTTGCATCAGTGATTCCTATTGACCTATTGACCTATAAGAAACACCAATGCAAACACCAATAAAGCGCATCTTCCTTCCCTATTTCCACCTATCAATAACACCAATGCAAATACCAATCAACACTAATCTTCGAGGACAGTACACGCTTTATGAGACCAGCACAAGGAGGAAACAAGTCAGTATTCCCTGAGGAAATATTGGAAAGATTTTATCCTGACGCGTAAAATAGCTCAGAAGAATTTTAACGTTAACATATTTCAAAGAGATTTCGGGTTTGCAGCCAGTCGTCGTAAACTTCATTACACGACATTTCGACTGGATACCTGACGAGGGGACTGAGGCACTCCAGTCACGGTCTCCACGGCCACTACGGTCGGGGGTTCGAATCCCCCCTCGGGCATGGATATTTGTGCCGTCCTAGTTCGTAAGTAGTTCATAAGTAGTTTGTAAGTTTAGGGACTAATGACCCCGTAGTTAAGTCCCATAGTCTATACAAACATTTGAACATTTGATACCTAACAGTCATCTGCAGGTGAGCCAAGAAGGACTGACGAGGACTTTATTTTCCTTCTTTCGTGTTTCTTAACTGAGTTTTGCAGCCTCGTAGAGGCAGGTTGCCAGCGGCCTCCACCGGAGAGTTTACACGACTGTTTGCCGAGGAGCAATGAAATACTAATGATGAACTATACGGCGATTTTAAAACAATTGCAGTGGAGATGAAAATGGCAAATCAGTAAAAACATGGAGCTTTGAAACACACATAACACGTGGCCACGGTGGCTGAAATACATAAATGAGAACGGCGACGAATAACTGGTCAAAAACACATACGCGCCACTTCTTTCCGGCCTCTGCGGTTGCGTCCGTATTAAAATGCAAGATCATAGCATAGTACTAGCACTGACACAAACATTGCACTGGATTAAAACGTCAGTCACAGTGACCTCGCAGGGGAGAGAAACATATTTATTTATTTAGTTTTAAACCCCATCTTGGGACGGGCTTGCAGCGGCCTCTGCACCAGTCTACAGCCGAAAAGCTTACATTGCCGAGCAGACTAAAACCTGATGATGATGTAGGCAATAAACGGAGACAATGATAAATGTAATGCAGACAAAATCGGTGAATTGGAACTATAAAAACGAAGCACAAGAAAACAGCTGGCTTAAAATGTTTGCCTAGGTGTCGAAAAACAATGCATGTCAGAACAACATATAGACGGCGATGAAGAACGGAGACAGTGAAAAATCGCACTGGGGTGTTTTACGGCCCACTGTAGATTTGCCTTTAGTTTTATGATTTTTTGCAAATATTTCGGACGAAAATATTAAAAATATAAATAATATAAAACTTAGGATACGATTAAGAAAAATGTTCAAATGTTTGTGGAGCTTATGGGACTTAACTACGGGGGCATCAGTCCCTAAACTTACAAACTACTTATGAACTAACTAACACTAAGGACGGCACAAACATCCATGCCCGAGGGGGGATTCGAACCCCCGACAGTAGTGGCCGTGCGGAATGTGACAGGCGCGCCGCAGACCGCTCGGCCACCGCGGCCGGCATACGATTAAGACTCTACTATTTTGATAATATCTATGCTCCCAATACCTAAACTCTTTGTGACCGTATTTTAAGAAACAGTCAAAATTATTTTATATTTGAGTTTAGTTTTGACAAACGTACTCTTTATCTGAACTTTTACCTCTACAAACCATTAGTTTAATATCTCTCTTGGAAGTTTCTTCTATGTTTATCTTCTTTGCCTGTACTGGTTACTTGTGACTATAGCCTGGAAGGAATGTAGCATACATTTGTCGTTCGGACGAGTGACTAGCCTCGAAGGAAGACAACGTACATTTACCGTTCGGAAGCCAGTCACAAGACATCCCACTCCCGAAACCTTGCCCGAAACTCTGTTTTGCAATCGCCATCTTGCTCTCTGTATTTGATGATTGTCTTGTCGCGGCGCGCACCTCTTCGGAGCGACACATGGGGAGCGCGCCGGCCAAAGCGCAAACCGCAACGCTGCACGCAGCTCAGCCGCGTCCGCGCACGCGAGTGGGCTTTTTGGTACGTCGAGCGTTCCTGCAGGGGACCCCTGGCTCTGCACTGAAGAACGGCCACCAGCAAAGATTCCAAAGGAGAAAAACATCTTCGAGCCTAGCTTCAATCATTCTTTATCATTTCATTTGTAAATAGTATTCAGTTCACATCAAGAGATTCTGTTTGATTAATTTCTTTCCGACATTCAAGAAGCCATTAAATGTGAGAATTTACTTATTCTTAGGAGAAGTATATTTTGGTTCTCATTCAGTTTAAGTAATTGAAAATCTTGAACTAACCTCAGAAGGAGGAGTTGCTTTACAATTGTATCAACCCATACGGCACTGCACACCCTTGCATTGTAAATATTTAGTGGCCTAGCTCCAGAATAAAGTGCTTTACCAGAATTGTCTGTGTGTGAACACTTTAATGTTATTACAACTCACGCGTTGTCATTTCAAAGCAAAGGGGCAGTGAAAATGATTAAAAACGCGTAGTTTGCGATGCACGAATATCTTAGAACGTGGCTCAGCGTGCTCGGTCTGAGGACTCGACGCCCTTCGTAACGAAAAAAATTGATGCCACGACGAAACACTCAAAACAAAATAAATCGAAGTCAGCAATGGACCGATAAAACCGAAGAACCAATAAAAAGAGAGAGAGAGCCGCGCTGGAGTAGCCGAGCGGTCTAAGGCACCTCGCTGCGGACCGCACGCATGCTCGCCGTCGGAGGTTCGAGTCCTTCCTGAGGAATGGGTGTGTATGTGGTTTCCTTAAGTTAGTTTACCTTAGTTTAAGTAGTTTGCAAGCTACGGACTGATGACCACGCAGTTTGGTCCAATAGATTTAGAAACATGCATCGGTTAGCTGAAGAACAAAAAATTTAAATAAATAAAAAATCACGGCTTGCATTTTTTCCGTACACTTTGTTAACTGAAGATATCTATATTCCTCAAGTTTCAGAATTGTTCAAAGGTAAGAGTGCTTTCTCTGGAAAGTACATTTGGTCTGTTTTGTGAACTTGCCATGAAATACATACCAACTTATTGCAATCTTAGAATAAACACAAATTTTAGAGGGAGCACTCATACATATGCGCACCTCTATGCCATTTGGAATCCAACAAAACAACGGAATCGTTAATAGCTTCCCTTATTTCATTTGCGAACTTAATCAGATGGTTCTTATCTACTTGTTAAATACCATACTCGATAAAAAAATCCTTCAGTTTTTTAATTTCTTAAGCATCATTAATCAGCACTAAAGAGGAACGGTTATCAGCTTTTGTAACTAAAATATCGTTGTCAGATAACTTTTTATTCAGGTTTTTAACTTCGCGTGACAGACCTTAGGGAAAGTAAATAGTTCATATGCAAAAGAGTTGATGCAAATGGTTAAAATGTCACTTTCTTTCAAATGTTTCTCTTTCAACGGGAAGATTTATCTTCAAGATGAGGGCTTGGCTATGGGCACTAGCCTATCCGGAATTTTGGCCGAAATTTTTGTGAACAGTTTAGAAAGTAAATTCTTTGTCAGTCAAGTTGGTTTTACAAAAAAAAAAAAAAAAAAAAAAAAAAGAAGAAAGAAAAAAGATTTGTACCATAGGTACGTTGGTGATATTTTCCTAATAATTACGGGTAGTGTGGATGATGTTATTCAAATTTTAAATACTTTCAAAGGGCTCCACCATAATATGACGTTTATATGGAAATAGAATAGGCAGATAGTATATTTTTTTTAAATTTAAAGATAATTAGGTATGAGCAGAAATTACAGATTGACGTCTTTCGTAAGCCTACTGCTACTGACCTCATACGTAAAGATTCGTGTCACCCTGTGATGCAAATACGTTCGTTTTTCAATTCTATGTTTTATCGGGTAGCTAAACTCGGTGTCAAGGATGAGATAAAAAAGAAAGAGACTGATGTTATTATCCAAGCTGGCATGGCAAACGGATTTTCTGAAGGAGAGATAAGAAAGATTGGGGAATCTGTCTTCAAAAAAGTGACTAATGGAACAGCGCCCCCGGGCAAGTCATACACATAAAAATACATTTCCTTATTATACTACGATTCTCTCTTTGACAGAATCGCTTACGCTTTTCTCAAACTTAATGTCAAGGTAGGATTTCGTTCGAACCATAAATTGGGGAGAATTTTACGGCATAGGGTAGAACCAACGCCTGGTAATTTCTGTAAATCAGGTGTATGCAAAATTGTATGTGGGTTCTTGCAATAAATTTTATATTGAACAAACTGGAAGGGAGTTTTGTACTAGATACCAGGAACACGGTTATGCTGTTAACAACAGTGCTTTAGGAGATCCTCTAAGGGAAAGAAACCATGAGCTACGAAATATAGAGGCAGATTTGTCTATTTTACATATTGGTACGAAGGGTATTACCTTAGATATCCTTCAAGAGTTAGGTATTTGGACTAGTTACTTAATAATAAAGAATTGTTAATAAATGACTAAATTTTTGGTACCAGACTTTTGTACTCTCTTTCGCTGCGGAGGTTTCCCTAAGTTTATTATGTTATTAGAAGTATAGGTTCTAAATATGTTGGCCGGCCGCGGTGGCCGAGGGGACTGAGGCGCTCCAGTCACGGTCTGCACGTCCACTACGGTCGGGGGTTCGAATTCCCCCATCGGGCATGGATATTTGTGCCGTCCGTAGTCTTAGCTAGTTCGTAAGTAGTTCGTAAGTTTAGGAACTGATGACTCCGTAGTTAAGTCCCATAAGTTCTACCAACATTTGTTCCCAGTATTGAAAATGTTTTTAATTAACTCGCCGTTGAGTTCTTTTTATCCTTTTAAATTATGGTAACTTCTGCGGCCGTACATAGAGGGCGCCTATGCTATGCCTAAGTTGCTCAATAGTATACTTTCCATTCAGTGGTATTTGCATGTGAACCATCGAGCTAGCAACTTTTTGTTACAAGTACAGCTGATGACCATTAATGTATTATGAGTTTTTACATGCATCTTTTTCCGTTCTCCATTCATTAAAATTGTAAATGCCAGAATATTTTGTTGTTGTTGTTGTTGTTTTTTTTTAAAGTTTGGTCTTTGTAACAATTTTTACCTATATATACTGTATCCTGTACTTCGCCACCAGGCGCCCCGATGATGGGCTGGGCTCGAAACTCTTCAGCGTAAAGAGAAAAATAAAGGATTTTACAACATCTACAACTCCTTCATTACAGCAGCCAGTCAGGCTTTTAGAAGCCGTTGTGTTGTCAAATTTTCATTTAACATAGCCGTCTCCTTTCTATTAAGTGAAGAAATGACATGTAGTACCTGATTAGAGAATCTAAGAACAACTGGTAAGTTGTAGCTTAAATTGATGTACATGGAATCAGCACCAATGACACCTATATTCAAGCTTGATTTCAGCTACAGATAAGAAAACTGTTACTCGTCGAAAATTCCCTCACATGACGCGGGGCAAAAACGTTAGACTGAGAGCAAAAACGTTAGATGTTGCTTTCAAACCACAACACGGCAGAGATAGGGAGACGCAATTGTACGCGAACTTGAAAATTCCAGTACCGATTTTCTACAACAATTTTAACAGGAGGCCAGTGAAACATAATTCGAAAGATGGTTTGCTGTAGATGTTCAAAATGTTCAAATGTTTGTATAGCTTATGGGACTTCACTACGGGGTCATCAGTCCCTAAACGTACAAACTACTTATGAACTAGCTAATACTGCAGAAGGCACAAATATCCATGCGCGTGGGGGGATTCGAACGCCCGACCGTAGTGGCCGTGCAGACCGTGACTGGAGCTCCTCAGTCCCCTCGGCCACCGCGGCCGGCGGCTGTAGAAGTGCACAATACAGTAATCATTAGTCATTAAGAGTGGTAAAACGAAATAGATGTTTTTGACGATTTAAATTCTTCATCTCTAATATAAAGTGAAATTCAAAAACTGAAGTGCAACCAAGTACTGCGCAAGAGATAACCGATATTAGAAAAACTTTGGCGGTAAAATCAATGTTAACATCAATTCAAAAAAAAAAAAAAAAAAAAAAAAAAAAAAAAAAAAAAAAAAAAAAAAAAAAAAAAAAACGATGTTCGATGGACATCGAAAGGAAAACATCGACGACCGAAAATGTCAATGTTTTTGAAGCCAAAACGAACAATCTTCGGCAGAACCAATGACACACATTACTAGAAGGCACTACCTAATACGATATTATTGGTGTCCCTGTCACTTGAAACAACGTATCAATTATTATTTGTATACGGATATAACATCCCTAATAAATAGGGATAAAATGATTTAATTACGCCAGATTTAGAGTATTTTCCCTACAGCGTTGGCGTAGTGTGCAAATGTTGTTCGTTTTATGAGGGGTACATACAAGAAACTGTCAACCCAGTGCATGAACAGAATTAATTAATTTACTTTATGGTCAACATGAAAGACTCTGCCTCTCATTCTACGTGACTGGTTTTTCGAAGAGTCTCGGTCGTCGTCGCTGACAACTTCAGCGCACTAAGTCACCACTGCCGTAAGTAAAATTCTATCGTGTACTAGACAAAGATATAGTATAGAAAACAGAACATAGATATATTTATATTCACTTATCTCGTTTGTAGCTTGGCATCTTAGGCTATACATGTTTCTAGAGCATCGAGTTGAATCTTCATTAGGGAAATATCGATAGTCTGACGTTTTCATACCATCTATGTGCCACAGACGTATAGTAACTTTAAGTCTACGACGGTCGATGAGTTGTATGTCTGTGGATATTGGTGTTAGTGCGAGGGCCACGTGATGTCAATATGTATGCCGAAAATTGTTGCATCAAAGCCTCTGAGAAAAATTTAGAAAAAGGGATCGGCAGTTGGCTTTAAGAAAATCCGTTATTGATGTACAACAAATAATACAAGAAAAGAAAAAGAGGAGGATTATCTCCAAAATAAAATAGACCTTGTTGAAATAGATGCTATTAAGTTGTGTCTCAAAAATGTGGGGAATGAAATACGGAACTAATGCAGCGTGCACTATACTGGAAGTTCACTAAATAATTATGCCCTGGGCCCCCGTTTCCGCTATTTCGGTACTTGGGGACAGCATTCAGCTGATCAACCACGCGCTTCCAGGGAGTGATTCACCCCATGGCTTGGGCGTAGCCGCATACAGAAGGGACTAACATTTTATGCTTTTATCACCGTTTAAAGCATGAAATGTTAGAGTCCATCTTTGGTGCATTATGTCTTTAGTGTAAGTTTTTTGCATTTGTTAAAGTGAAGATGGTGGCTGTGATTTATTACACATAAGTGAGCTTATGACAAAGTAAGGGACCTGTTACCACTGGAGGTACGACACTAGGATTGAGGTTAAAAGTCGACCACTGTACGAAACAAGAGCTCTGTTTTAGCACTAAAATTAGTAAGTAAGGTCCGTGTGAACTATTGGTTACTCCCTGCTATAAAGCCTTGTTCTCTGGCCCAAAATGAGAACTGACTCGTTTCAAATTACTTCAATAACAGGAAGTTAATACTATAGTGGCCAATATACATAGCAGCTCACACGTTATTACACACAGACATTAATAAGCAAGCCACCACAATTGAAATTGTCTTAGAAAGGTGGCTAAGAAAACATTTATGGCGGACCGGAATTTACACTGAAAATTTGCTTCTGAGCTAGTTCTCAGAACTTGTGAAGTACAGTATTAAATAAAAGAGGAAAGGTGCTCTAAAACTACAATTTATAGGCAACTTACGGATTATGCTGAACATAAACTTGTTTATTCAGATATAAAACAAGCAAAATGGGGAACCAATTTTGTTAATACTATAAAAATGCATCTCTTACATGGATTAATGCGAACGGTGCCCAGCCTAAATTATACATGATTTGACGCTACGGGGAGAAGGATACACAAACAACATTCATTCTCTCACACACACGCAATGCCACAGCGAAACTCACCAAAATTAGCGTGCTGAGACGAGGCGGAAGCAGGCGCCGCTATCGTAGGTGACATTCAGCAAGTCGGAAGTAGCACAAAACACACTCTACAAACACTTTGAAGCTGGCTCAGGTCTTTCGTGCCTGTTTTGAGATGGTGCGCGTGTGAAGCCAAGTTAAATTGCATCCGAGTTGGACCGCGAGCAAACACGCTAACGGCGACACACGGCTGCGTTACATGAACGCACTCCACTGAAGGTTAAGTGGTTGAAAGTCGGATTCATTATACAAAATCACGGTGGATTCTTAAGTTGCAGTCTGTTAGAAATCGAGCTAGGTACTGGTTTAATATGAGAAGTGGCGTGAATTCATGCGACTAGCTGCAAACCCCGGAAGTTGGAGTTCGGACCCACGAGGTTCCAAAAACCGATAAAATTGAATAAATTCAGTTTCCGAGAAATAAGAAAATTAACTACAGCATGCAACCCCTAGAAATGCTTAGAATTATATAAGGAAGCGAGTGAAATACAGCTACACGTGCTAGAAGGCGATTACAGACAAGGATGAGGTCCTGTCTCAGAAAAACCACAAAAATGAAATAATTACAAAGTCGGAAAAATAAAAATAAGAATTACGGCATGCAACCCATAGAAATGTTTTGAATTACATGAAGAAGCGAAAGAAATGCAGCTACACGCGATAAGGAGCGATTACAGAGACGGGTGAAGTCCAGTCTCAAAAACTCGTAAAAGTGAAATACGAGGCGCGTCCAGAAAGTAAGTTCCGTTTGGTAATAAAATGAAATTGTACACAGATACAGAAGAAATTTTTATTGCACAAAATTCTACAACTCTTAAACTACTTTTCCACATAACTGCCGAAATTTTGTAGGCACTTGTCATAACGTGCCACATGTTTTTGCATGCATCCTTCACAGAAGGCTGCCGCCTGTGTATTCAACCGTGTGGTAACAGCTCTTTATCATTGTTGAAGTGTTGACCACCAAGGACAGATTTTAGGTGTAAGAAGAGATCAAAGTCGCTAGGAGAGAGGTCCGAGCTGTATGGAGGATGATCAAACAGGTCCCATTGAAATTTCCGTAAGAATTGTTTGGTCACATTCGGTGTGTGAGGTCAGGCATTATCGTGAAAAAAAATCTTTTGACAGTAATCCTCTTGTTACACCGAAAATCTGTCCTTGGTTGACAACACTTCAACGATGATGACGAGCTGAAAGAACATGTTACCACAAGGTTGAATACATAGGCGGCAACATTCTATGAAAAAGGCACACGAAACCTTGTACCATGCTATGACAGTTGCCTACAAAATTTCGGTAGTTATGTGGAAACGTAGTTTAACAGTTGCAGATTTTTGTACAATCAATATTTTTTCTGTACCTGTACCCGTTAGTTTTATATAACCAAACGGAACATACTTTCTGGACGCGCCTCGTAATTACAAAGCCGGGAAAATAAAATTAAGAATTACGGTATGCAACCCATAGGTATGTTGAGAATTACATAAGGAAGCTATTGAAGGAGGTTCTACAAGGCTCAGAGAGAATTACTGACAAAGACAGAGTGCGTACTACGAGACGGAGAAAAGACAGCAAAATTAAAATAGGCGGGGAGAGAAGATCGCGAAATATTAGTGGAAATCAGCAGGATACCGGCATAGTTACTTGACTGATGGGCATGGAGCAAACAAGAGTGGAAGCTGAAGGCTTTGTTCTATGAACCAACGACGTGAAAACATATCACTCACGGAATGAAACGATGAGAAGAATTTTATATGGACTGTATAAAATGAACATATCACCTATTAGAAATCGGGCCTCACAAAGCTAGAAAGTATTTACACAGAGTTCATACACCGCCACATGATCACAAAATGTTTTAACATACCAAGCCGTTATCAAACTGCAACTACAATCACAAACACCGCGTTTATCTATTAGAAATCACTGAATTGGAAAACGAGAACACATTTCCGCACACGGTCGGTGAAAATATTACAAAAAATGATTCTAAGTTCACGAATCTAAGTTAAACGTGCTAGTCATTGAAACGCTACCATCTCCAGAAACAACAGCAGAACCACCCTTATCTCACCAGAAGACCAGGCCAGAGAGTGAATCGCCGTGCGGCCACCGGGTCGCGGGAAAACGCGGGAAGCCACCGGAAGCTGGAAAATCCACGAAAACTGCGGTGATGGGGGACCGAGAGACTCGCCAACCAGCTCGCTTAAAGGTAAAACAACTGAACACTCCCACAGGGACAGTGGCGAAGCGATGAAGCCGTACTTAACCACATTAATTAATATAATAATAAATTATTAACATAAGAAAAACCTCGCAATATTAACTAATATTCTAATACATGAAATAAAAATGTTATTCCTCAAGCATTAAAAAGAAGTTTTAACAAAATGGTAATCTAGCGACATTAAATAAATTATAACTTCACAGAAACTATACAAAAATATATGGAAGACGGCAGACGGTCGTCTTTCAAGGTTAGGATTCGACTCTCGGTAGCATCACAAATTTTAATTCAATGCTTCAGATTTATCTTTATTGTCTTTGACATATTCGAGAAGAAAATCTGTCTCAGGGTTTATATACTTCTCTTTACATTGACAATTTAATTGTTTACATTTAATATCATTGAACAATTGTAGGAAATCACATATTGTATTTTCTCTTGTAGACAGTGCAACAGATTAACCTAACCTACATGTACACAGCATAATATTATTCCGCTAGGTGATGGATTTAAACTCTTGAAACGCGTTGTGGGTGCAATAAAGGAAGTGTTAACGGAAATAGCTTGTGTTTTAATCTATTTATATTTATTGATTACTTCGCAGTTTCCTAATACCCGTTAAAAGGAATTGTAAAACTATTCTGAATCATGATATGCGTCATTTAATGGCTGTTTCAGCGTAGGAATTACATTCTGGTTGACGACTTTGCTTTTCATGAAAGTTTTCTAATTTGTGAATTTCGTTTTTTCGAAACAATGTTTTCTCGGAGAATATGGAGGCATTACGACATGACTTTCTTCCGAGTTTCCCCACACGCAGTATTAAACTTTACAAGTGTGTACGCTTAACGGCAGCTGCAGGCACGTTACCTGAGGTACGTGTCTATGACGCAATTTCACTGCCTTCAGTTGGTTACTGCTGTTTCTCAAATTTTTGCGGTTTGTGTTTCTCTCTCCAGCTCTCTCTGTCTCGCTGTCTGTCTCTAACGCTATAAAGGGCACATCAGGAGCAGAGCTGAGGAAAACAGCTTTAACGAAAAGCTCTCCCTGGCGCTACCAGAAGGTCATTGCCCTGCATAGCTGAGAAGCGAAACAAGCCACCGTTCGGCTTGCACAATACCGTTCCTTAATTGGCCTTACACATCACAGAGTTGACTCATTTATGCCTTGTTTGTATCGTAATTGATTTAATTTACAGAAGCTTGTGCCATTCTGGTATTACTTTGTACGGAAATTGGCTTTGCAATAGGTCTCAGACAAAAATATCTACAGTGGGAACTGGAAACAGAAAGAGTATTTTTCCCATTACTTTGCATCAATAATGCAAAAGAGATGTAATTGATTTAATTTACAGAAGTTTGTGCCATTATGGTATTACTTTGTACGGAAATTGGCTTTTCAATAGGTCTCAGACAAAAATATCTACAGTGGGTACTGGAAACAGGAAGAGTATTTTTCCCATTACTACGCATCAATAATGCAAAAGCGATATAATAGAAAGATATAATTTTATTTCTACGGCCGGTTTCGATGCTCTTTGCCGTTATCTTTTGGTCTACAAAAGTTTTCAAAGCCGTCATCTTGCAATGTCAGCAGCTGTTGTTTAAAATAATTTAAAGTGCACATTTGCAATTAAAATTACTATGTCAGTGTAATTGACAGTAGGATACTGTAACTACAGTGCAGCTATGCCCTTTAAATTATTTTAAACAACAACTGTTGACATCGCAAGATGAAGGCTTTGTAACCATTTGTAGACCAGAAGATGATGGCGAAGACCATGGAAACCGCTCGTCGAAATAAAATTATATACTAGAGATCTTGGCATTATTCTTTTTGGAACCTTTCATAATATTGGATCGTCTCCTTACAAAATAAGCAGGTAAAGAAATGTAATTGTGCCGAGACCCTTGCATTAATGGCTAATGTGTTTCGTTTCACACATTTTTATGACAAACGCACTATACAGATGATCTTCTCAGGTTTCAGCCGTTTCATTATTTCGACACTCACTGTAGTTCGTATAGAAGCACACTTACAAATACGTAGCGGTAGCCTGGATAGTTGAAACATTGTTTTTGGTTGATCATATGGCTAGAAGCGAGAGTAAAATGTCATAAATTTTTATGCAGGGAAAGGCTACGAGGTTATATCATATAGAAAACACGCAATCTATATAGCTAAGTAGATCTAAGATAATAATGATGTATTTACTTTTTAGAACTGTCTTTAAATCCTTTGGCCCGTATCTCTTCGTTAATATGTCGATAACTTCGTCAATTACCTTAGTTACTGAACTCCGCACTTCCGTTAACCCTGTCTATATCAGGAAATTTACTAACTACCTGCACGAAAAGTTGTTTCTGAGTTCGTTAAAGGTAAACGGAAGGAGAATTTCGATGAGAAATCTGTTTCTGGGAAAGCGCCTTTTCTAAATATTTAGAGTCTTCCGTTTCATGGATTCTGCAACATTTGTCTTATTTCATTTGGTGATAATTTCACTTCCTTCTTGTGAACGTCATATTTGGAGAACTCATTGAATTTTCATCTCTTCAACGGGCCAAGACCTAAATCTGAAGGCAATTACAATGGCTCAAGAAAGTAAAGAGTACTCATAATTCATCTAATTCAATTTCTTCACTGGTAAAAATACATTGATTGAGGTTCTAGGCACCAAAATGGAGGAAAGTGTTGGAAAAAATGAAACCACCTGCAATTAAAGAATAATACAAGAAATCAAATGCTAGGACAACAAAATCTAGGATAATTAACGTTTATTTATTATCGGACGTTCTGGAGAACAGTGCGTAATGCAATCAGTGTGGAAAATGTCATGTTGCAATGAAAACAACTACACATGCAAGATTTGCTCATGAGTTTGAGTTGATGTGCAATTATAACAAACACAGTGGTTACTAAAATCAATCCTCTCCGTATTTTTGTGGATCTGGCACAGCATCCGTAATTTGTGTTTTGATAAAAAAAAAGGTCTATACTGTATAGATTTGATGTTTCATTAATTTATACATGACGCTTTTCGCCTCATCTGGGCATTATCAGATGTTGAAAGGGGGAAGATTTACAAACTTGTTTAAAACAGAACTAAAAATGTTGAATCTTTCCTAAGCAAGAAATTGTACAATAGGGAAGGTGCAGACTGAAAGAAACTGCCGGCCACATGATTACATTCACGTTTTGACATGGGGGGGGGGGGGGCAATGAAAATTGAACTAATAAATGTCGCTAAAGAGCATTTATGCAACCAAGACAATATTTTTTCAAAATCTCAATTACTGTTGCTGTGCCAGCGCCTCAAAAACATGGAGAGGAGTGATTTAGTTACAACCTGCTTAGTCGGGCTTTGACAAACTAAAGTTTAAAATTAGGAAAGCCTCCTTGAATATCACGTTTAATAAGAACTGTATTGCTCATAAAGTTATTCCTTATTATGTACGCAGGTACATTAAATTTGAACAGTGCCAACACTCATGGTCATTGATGTTCAGATGAGCTAAGGTTATCATGTACAATGAAGTCAAAAGATGGCACATCGCCAAGGACAGACTTAATACGCTTGCATATAGTACATATTTTAGAGATGTTAAGTTAACGTAGGTAATCATACTGTCAAATGAGGATGGATCAAACATCTTAAGTACTTGGCAGAAAGACCAACAAATTGAAGAAGTTCATAGTAATAAGCTCCAGAGACTTAAGCAGATTTTTAGTAAACGTACCAACCCCCCTTTCGATGAGAATCAACACAGCTTCCAGTTTGCTGAACCTGTTATTAACCTCAGCAATGTTACATTAAACCATTGTCATTTGTCACTGTTAGACAAGGGTCTAAAATACCAAATAACCCCTAAATTACGTCATAAGGAGGCCACCTCTCTTGCAATTGCCGTTAAATTGGCTTTGCATAAAGTCGCAGTTGAAAAGGACGAAGCTATTCGTAAAGCGGTTAAAGCCAGTGGGATTATCCAAGGGGTGGTAAACAAAACACATGCTCAAGTAGAATACTAAAGTTGGAAGGTGCTGACGCATTTTTAGTCCGGGCGAACAAGTGCAACTCATGTGTAATTATTTACAGAAACGAGTACATCAGCAAATTTTGAATTGTTTTGCTGAAAATGCTATCAATCGTGTTGACGTAGACCCTACAACAGCCCTTGACAAACTGTAAAATTATCACGACAGTTGCCTTTTTTATTACCGTCGCAGTAACATTACAGTTTAAAAGACATGAACCCAGTGGCGTAGCTATCATAGGGCTAGGCGGGGCAGTGCCCCAGGGCCCTCGAGCTCTAAGGGCCCCTCGGCCTCCATGAGCGAAGTTCGAAAAAAGTTGCAGTAGATCGTAGAATATTTTTATTTATTGATTTTACTCCCCCTCACTACCGTCCATCATTTTCCCCACCCTCAAACCAAGTTTCCCACAGTAGCCGCACTGGGCCGCCGGGTGGCGGAACATTTCTTTTTTTAATAATGTGGCCTTCACTTCGCACGACGCGACTCGGTGGCGCTGCTGACCGGCTAAGCCGCCAATCGCTGTGTACAACAGTTCAGTCGGCGTAATAGCAAAGTGGCGGCAGCGTCAAAGCTGCCAACAGTAACAGCTGCATCAAATGTTCAAATGTTTGTAGAGCTTATGGGACTTAACTACGGGGTCATCAGTCCCTAAACTTACAAACTACTTATGAACTAGCTACTACTAAGGACCGCACAAATATCCATACCCGAGGGGGGATTCGAACCCCAGACCGTAGTCGCCGTGCAGACCGTGACTGACGCACCTCAGTCCCCTCGGCCACCGCGGCCGGCACAGCTGCATCTTCCAAGTGTTGCGACGTGCCGATAAGCACATTGTGAAGAATATGAAGAATGTATAAATACATTCACTGTACAGCAGTGGCGGACTAAGGCTGTCGGAGGCCTGGGGCGGCGGTAAACTAAAATGAGTTTTTTTTTTTGTTTGTTTTTTGTTAAGCTTATGGGACTTAACTACGGGGTCATCAGTCCCTAAACTTACAAACTACTTATGAACTACTTACGAACTAGGACGGCACAAATATCCATGCCCGAGGGGGGATTCGAACCCCCGACCGTAGTGGCCGTGCAGACCGTGACTGGAGTGCCTCAGTCTCCTCGGCCACCGCGGTCGGCGACGTTCTAGTTGAATGAAGTATTTTCGAATTTTAACCTTTTGAATCCTGACCAACAAACCTCAAAAGGACGAAGTGAATTCCAAAAATTATTCCCTCCTCAGAAAATAAACATAACTTTAAGTAGTTTGTGTGTTTAGGGACTGTTGACCCCGCAGTTAAGTCCCATAAGCTTAACAAACATTTGAACCTGTCACCGTTAGTGTGTTGTTGGTTGAAGTCGGTGTTTCCATAACTGCCAATATTTGCGAAATAACGGTAAATGACCCTGAATTACTAGCAGTGTGTTTGACAATACACGATATGACCACATTTTAATATGAAGTATCTACAATGTATTATTACAGAACGGTATTGTTATGGTAACTCAAATGTTTGTGTAGTGAATTCGCCCAAAAGAGTTCTCCTTAATCATAGATCCCAATCTAGTACTGTAACCAATTGCACTCTGAAAGTCGTACCAGAAGAAGAGAAAATATGGTTACTTTGTCACAATAGTGAATTGTACATTTAAGACGCTGCCCTCTACCTCACTGTCACGATAATAAGCGAAGATGTCGCCTTAGTTATTTTCCTTATTCCCTTTTTCTGGACAGACACTAACATGCACGTCTCAATCCAAAATATTTTAACAAACAAAATCAGGCAACGCGCTTTGCTGCAACTATCCTACACGAATATTTCCCCTATTTTCCTTTGACTGCGCTATCAACGAAATAAGGGTGATCGGTACGGAGCAATTAGCTAACAGCGCAGTAGTTGAGCGAGGGTGAGTTGTCGGCACTGACAACAGACCGCCTGCTGTCACCGTAGACGCGGGAGCCGTGATTTGACTGTTCCGATTTTGTTTCGCGGCAGGGGCGGTGGTGTTTTCGTAATTAAGTAATACTTCTTCGTTGTTTATTTTTTATTAGCTTCTGCCTGCGTCTTCATTCACCCACTATGGAGCAACTTTGGAAACTATCCCATGGGGTCGTTTTATCTGTATGTCTTACCCACGTCCAACTCTATCCCCCTGCAAAATTTCATCCGAATCCACCCAGTAATTTTTGCGTGAAACCATAAGAAACCTTCTCAGTTATATTACAGAATACGATTAAATATTATCTGCTGCGTAACACATAATAATTTACTTAGTAGAATTATGTCTTCCAGTGCTGTAAGGAGCTGATGATGAAGTAGTTTTGCATCTGTATAGTTTTAGTTTAAAGAGGCCCCAATGTCATTTTTGCCCCGGGGCCCTTGGTGACATAGCTACGCCACTGCATGAACCCTCGGATTCCCACGCTGCTAGCGCAGATTAAGCCCTATACAATTGACTATCCGGCGACATTGATCGTCAACGATGTAGACAATCCTGCTCATAAAGCAGAAAATCTGTTCTCCAAATTCTAAAAGATAATGTCACCTTTGATGAAGATCATTCGATACGTAATCGGAAACAGTTGGTTTCCTGCCTGCATGGCATATATCTACCCGATAATTGCCATTTCCTTTCCCTATATATCAAAAACTTATACACAAACTTACCTTTGGCCGAAACTATTGAAATTGTGCGTAAATCTTTAATGGCTCAAGAATCTTTCTTGGTGGAAGAAGTTAATGAGATAATTGGTGTCATGAAGTTAATAATTTCTCACGATTACTTGTCTTTCGTCAATTCCGTCTACAATCAAGAAGATGGCCTTGCAATGGACTCCGTATTGGCCACACTTGGCTGACGCACGTTCACCTTCTGCATTGCGATGACCCTCCTCAGTGTCGATGTTGTGTACCTTTGACAGTTTATCCGTTAGTGTGGACTCTACCAATTCATTTATAGTTTCTTGGGTGACTATTATTGACGTGTTCTGCACTTGCCTAAGTCTTTTAGGTAAGTGTTTTTTAATGTGTACCAGAGTGGCTAGATGTCATATTATTGTGATCACCCAGTCCTTTTATCCCTTCTTCGTGTTTACTTGTATCCTTTATTCGTTCTTGTTGGTTTTTAAATTTTGACGTGTTAAACTCGGGGGATTTTAACACAATGTTTTACATTCATAGAATATATGACATCAACTGCGATTGGGCAAAGCTGAAAATGTGTACCCAGCCGGGATTCGAACCCGGGTCTCCTGCTTTCTAGGCAGTTGCGCTGACCCCTTGCAGGTGCGGTGATCACTGTGTCCCCAGTGGTGTAGGGGTCAGCGCCACTGCCTAGAAAGCAGGAGACCCGGGTTCGAATCCCGGCTGGGTACACATTTTCAGCTTTGCCCAATCGCAGTTGATGTCATATATTCTATGAATGTTGAATAATTACAACTGCAGGATCAGAAGTGACGTTTGTTCTCTCGGAACAGACGCCACATGTATATATACAATGTTTTACCTCTACGACTGGAACAAGGGACTGATAACCGCTGTAGTTTAGTCCCTTTCAAAATCCAACAACAATTGTAATAAGAAGTTTCAGCTTGGTGGGCGATATGAAATATTTATTTAACAAAAATCACATACCGATTTCGATCTTATGATGGAACATCATCATGACTTACAATCTGCACTGACGATGTACCATCATAGGAAATCGTTATGTCAAATTTTATAAAATAAATATTTCACATCGCACACCAAGATGAAACTTCTTATTTTATTCTGACCCTCTTCGCTATGGTGCTGATGCTCTTTCATCATTCAGTCTGGGCAATATAACAAAGTTCTGCAGAAGTTGGGGCTCGGTGTAGTATTACGAACTAATGCAGCTATGATTTGTTTAGACAAAAAAGACTCAAGTCTTCAGATACTGCTGTGAAAATATATTCAGAGACGAACAGACAGCATGGGAAAGCCATCAAGAGGAAGCTGTCAGACAATTCTGATGTTCCTAGCGATTGGATCTCACATGCACTGAAATAAAAACTTAGAAGCTAATTTCCTGTAACTTAAATGTTTGTGAGTATAAAGAACATTTTCTCAGAGCCTAAAAATACCGGCAGTTTTTATTCCCTATTGCATAGTGGTATTGTTATATAAATATTTTGCCACACTACCTACGTAGGAATTGCGACCGTTAAACGAAATTAACCATAAATGTACCTACTTCAGTGTCACAGAAAATACTTTTGTCCAAAATTTCCCAGATATTTCAAAGTGCACAGTTTGGCTACAGATGCAGAAAGTGTTTCTCACATGCAGTTACAGCCACGTCGTCGTCGCACGCACATTACACGCGTGATCAGATACTTGTTTAATGATACTCGATAAGTCATTGCGACGGATGACGACATTTTGTACAGGACTAAATGTTGTTACGTTTTTATGATACTTAAACGAGCAATTCTTATATATAATGATTAATTCCGCAAATAAATAAATAAATAAATGAAAATAATAATAATAAAATAATAAAAATAAATAAATAAGCCAGAACATTTGTCCGCGTTCTTATATTTGAAGACCACACGGAAAGAAGGGGTTAAGTCCAAATTTGACGAAAATGAGTTACTGGTATCCTTATGAAGTTCATCAGATGTACTTTCAGTTGGGTGAACTTAAATGAATGTAATTGGTTTAGTCACTGAGTTATAGCGAGATCAAAATATGGTATACACTGAGAAAATGGGTCAAGTCCATCGGAAACACGGAAAGAAAGGGTGAAGTCCAGCCGGTGTCGATTTCTCAGCAGTCAGCTGTATTTTTTTTCCTGCTGTTACGGAAGTATCATTGTTGACATCGTTAAATGCAATGTCATTGTTGATTTTCACATGTATTGTCGAAGCCAACACGGAGCAGATTTCAGATTAGCTTCTTTGCTTTATGCTGTGGCAGAACCGAATATCGTGTCGTGATTTGTGCTAACACAGAGTAGCCTTGACATTCACTTGAATTCTTTGTGGTGTAGTAGATTGAATTTCGTTTGATATTCAACTGAGGACGGTGTTTCATCCAGATTCAAGCTGCAGTGGTAAGTCTGGGAAAAAGACAGAGCTTTGGTAGACAGTCTGAAGTATCTAAATGCTAAAAGCAATGTCACATGAAATAGGGGAGCGTTGTAACTGCAAGAAGAATTGTACTGATTTGCTAACTAATATAGAGAAATCTACATTAATATATAAATTCAATTTGCTGAAGGACTGGAATGAGCAAAGTTGTCACCTGACAGGACTGATTTCTGTTGACAGTGTACAACGGCGTAGGCCTCACATAGATAAGGCAGTAGCTACTTTGCGTGATTATACATTTCATTACAAGTTCAAAATAATTACAGACAATACTGCGACAGAATTGCCTGTTTGGCAAATGGCCTTTATATCACTGCACGGTATTTAAAGAAAAGATTAGAAACTATCAGGAATTCCTTAAACAAAAAGTAGTTTTTTTTTTTTTAAATATTGTTTTATACTTTCAGGGAATACCAAAGAAAGGTCGTAGGTGTATAAATTACAGAAGCGTATGTCAATAACCAGTGAAACTGTAACGTTTTAAACTTTGAAATTACTCTCCTGAAAAGTCTTTAAAATGGACTTAACCCCTTCTTTCCGTGTAGTCTTCATTTTCTATTATATTAAACATTTTACTGATTTTCACAAGAACTCCATTGCAAACAGTAGTAGTTCAAATAAGTCCAACACTGCCCAAACAGTAAAGCGGGATAAGAGGCATAAGCTCCTAACATTAAGGTCGATATTGGCCTCTGAGTATGTAATGTTCCCTCCTCGGAGACCAATGCAGATTTTGCACCTGGTATTCACAATTTGTTGAGGGGTCAGCGAGTGATTTGGTACAGTTCCTTACGCAAATATGGTCTTTGTTTCTTTCACAGACAGGGTGTCAGTTGAGAAACACGTCTCCCATTAGAATTATAAGCATGCTCTATAGAACACAGAAAAGCTTTGAATTATATCAGTGAGGAATGTTGTAAATTTGTGCCGGACAGGGATTCGAACCCTGAAACATTCCTCCCTTTTATTTTTATTACTTTAATTTAAATTTTTAAGTCAGTATAAATTTTTGCAAGTTAATGTGAGCACGAAATAGAATAAAGAGTGGTTGGGAGAAATATTTCAATACTGGTTACGTACCAAAACCATCTATCTATTGAAATGAATCTACTATGCTGTACTTTTAGAGAAATTAATGAGCTACGCAGTAGTTAAAATCCTTTTCTAACCTGGCTGATACTGATAAGCAACGTGAACCTAACTGTTGGAGACATTATCACTGTTGCTGATTTTGTAACTAAGTTTGCGGTTAGTTGATCTGTTACTAACTGAAAATGGTAAGCCGCTCGTAATCTCAGGGTCGCATTTAGAATAATTATTTAATAAAAGAACGTGATAAAAATGGGTCCTATTTAGGCCTACACATCTCCAACAATTAGATTCGTAAATCAGTGTAATTCATTATTCTTTTGTCCTGAAAAATAAGATGCATCACAGTTAAATGAAAAATGTGAAAGGAAAAAATAAGGTTCCAGTCTCACTACAAATAAGTACTCGTTCAAATTTCGGTAAACTCACGAAACAATTATTATTGAAATAAATGAAGTAAGTCTACATATACATCACATTCAAAGTTCAGTTACCTTTGTGAAATCTAATTAAATTCATACAGTCGAGATCAGGTCATAAATTCCAATGGCGGCGCTAGACGAAAACTGGGCGTCGGCGAACTTGTCTTTGCGAGACCCTTTTTATTTTTTTCATTAATGAAGAAAATGCTAAATGCTCTGAATTATACATCAATAACCATTACACTAAAATTCTATTACTATAATATATGAGTATTATTGCAATAACAAAAATTAGAATAAACAAACACTTATTAGAGGACCTTTTCATCTTTTCGTCTCACTGAATTTTGTAAGATCACATCTTAATACTAGCCGCTATTTCGGCTATATATGATAGTACTGACAACCCAGATAATCTTTCTTGGATCATTGTGCTTTTGAAAGTAAATCAATTTTAACTTTGTGAAGCTTCTCTCGGCCGAAGCTATACTGACTGGAACTGAGCATGATTTTGATTGTTATATAAACATTTGCATACACTTCTTCCAAATAGTTTCCTAAAATGTACCGAAGAAATTGTTTTGCAAGTATTTATCTAAAAATTGCATCACTGCTGCGCTCATACGGAAATAAATACTGACAACTAAATAGCTGCCGGCCGGGAATGGCCGAGCGCACTAAGGCATCATACCACGATGAGCGAGATCGCTTCAGTCACGGTCTGCACGGCCATTACGGTCGGGGGTTCGAATCCCCCCTCGGGCATGGATATTTGTGCCGTCCTTAGTTGTAGGTAGTTCATAAGTAGTTTGTAAGTTTAGGGCCAAGGGACCCCGTAGTTAAGTCCCTTAAGCTTAACAAACATTTGAACATTTGATTTCGAGATCGCTCTCGCCGGGGGCCGAATCCCACACTTGGGTAGGAATGTTGTGTTCGTCCATTGGTTAAGCTAGTGTAAATTAGATGTAGGTCGTCGCTACATAACCTAGCAGTCGGAAAGCGCCGTTAAAAGTCAAATACGAAAAAAGAAGAAAAAACTAAAATTTTAACAACGTTTTGCGAGGCCCCCACAGGCGCGAGGCCGTCGTCGGTGGCCGACGTCGCCGACGCCTAGCGCCGCCACTGATAAATTCAGTACGTCATTTCAATTACAACTTTCTCATTGAGATATATCGTACAGACATTTTCAGAATTCATCAGGTCATACAAGCGTAATACGGAAGTGAAGTTTACTAGATGAGAGCATAATGCAGAAGAGAAAAATGGCGTCACTATTCCTTTCTTTTCAATGAAACAATAGTTAAATCTATGTATTATTCTAAATGCTCTTTATTCAGAGTTAGTCTTTTTCAAAGAATATTGCGTCTTTAAGAATTTAGTGAAACATTGGAAACGATACAAAATTACAAGAAAATTTTACAAATATAAGCATAATTAATTTAAATATGGGCAAATAAATACTGTTTTGTATGTTGAGGCGCATGTAACACTACAACCCGTCTTTCATGCAAAGTTGGCTACACAGTACGCATCTGGACACTGTGTTCACCTCCACGGATTAACTTTGCATGCGTACCGTAAGAAATAAATTTCCATCCACACACTATTGCATTACCGATATTGTGCCTATGTCCATTATAACTTTTCGCTCATTCCCGTAAGAAATCGTGCGCAATGTGTTTCAGAACTGAAGGGATCACTGGCCAGTCACCGCCTTAAGATCCTATGTGGTGTCTGTTCTCTGTAGTTGTTGTGACCAATGAGTTCAAATGTCACTGCGCATTTATCCTGTGAACAGCAGACGTATATGGGAATCACCATCCGGCTGATATTGTCAACATATCCGTCAGTGTCTTTGTCTCTTTATTCATAGTGGCCCCAAGATCGAAATAGTTCATTCAAGCACGTCAGAACGCACAGACGTCACAATATCTATATCCTCAATATGTCTTAGACCTTGGGTATAGGGCTTTGAATATCCGACTTCTCAGCCATACCGTGTGACTGATCGTTGTCGTCCATAAACAGAACCCTGAGACCTTCCCCCATCTCTGCACTGGCGGTCATAATCGCCCTCCAGAAATCTGCAACGGGTTTTTAACCATTCCGCATAATGCCTCCACAAACAATAATGGTTAGGCTATACCAAAAGCTAATTTCATTGCAAAGTAAATAATTATCAATGACATAAAATAATCACCTCGATAGACATTTGTCTCTGTGTTTCTGATCTGTTATTATATGGTCAGCAATGGGCTTGGTATCCGTCCCTTCCCAAGCATACCGGTGAATGTTTGAAAAAGGTTTGTGATAACTATGTCCATACTGGTACAGAATTCAGTTCCTGCTGGCCTCCGTATCGACTCCAAACTGACCCACAACCTTTTCATACCCTTCTTTTACATTTCCTATACTTGAATTAAAATCACCAAGTAACCACTCTCCTTCTCCTTTATTATGAACGACATCACTGAGTGCATCATAGAAACTGTGCACCTCTTTATATATACAGGTTTCCAGCCATGACTGAGTTTTTATTTCTTAGGATGAGCGGTTTCGACGTCACTTAGACGTAATCTTCTGATCTCCTGTATCTCACAATGTCACATCACATACGGCTTAAGGTATATCCTCTCATTACAAATTTCTCGGAACAGTTGTATGCAGTTATACAATTGTGAAATACAAGCATTGATGGTAAAGTTGTATACATCATTAAATTTACAATATACATGTCCACAACGGCTGCACAAGAGTCACTTAGTGACTCTTGTGAAACATCTATTCTTGACCAGCCGTTTCACAGGGCGAATAAAATGACACAATGCTGATTATCTTGGTGGAAATTGCCACACCAATCCACATCAGTCATTCATTTACATACCTTACTGCCATTACGCTGGGTGCAGTTGCTTACCTAATTTAAGGACCTACAGCCTACTGTGCTCTTCCTGCCTCGACTCGTGACACGTAGAACATGTATTCTCCCTTCTTCCACCCCTCACCCGTACTAATAGCTAAAACATCCAATCCATGTCTTACTTGCAGCCCCTACCATCTCACACTTCTTCCCAGTGTATCCCCTATTTATGTTAATAGCGTCCCATCTCAATGCAGTTCGTATGCGAGGAATCCCTGGTCTGTCATCACCTCCAAAGGTCCAAGGCATTTTGTTCTGATCGTTTCTAGCATCAGATCGAAGTACCTGGAAAGAGGGTTGCTAGCCTTACTTTCCCAAGCTCCCATTACGTCGTACCCCTCTAGTTTCAGACAATAGTCTTCATATGATAATAATGGACTTTATTATTACATGTTCGTAAATTATGTTTCCACATTACTTATGCTTTATACTCGATGGCTTTCATTTTATATTTCATTCTTATACTACTGTTGTATTGGCCGGAAGATTATCATATAAAAGAATAAAATAAAAGTGCCTAAATACGAAATTAATATGTACTTTTAAGTAATTTTAACATTTATTAATTATCCAAATATGTTTATAAAACATAATTAAAGTGTTCCACTTTTATATACGAATTAAGAGGATGTTTCGCTTTATGGGTGTCGCTTCATCCAGATGCATAACCGTTCCACTATAGTACTCGAGTAATTTCACTGCTAAGAATTTCATTCGATTACGTATCTCCCATGTGGACTAACTGCTTAGACTGGGGGTAGGGCGGTTGGCTTCAGACTCCCTGGGCTAACTTCGTATCCCATCGCCTCGAAGCCTCATTATCTGAAACCTGAGGTGCTGGAAACTTGAGGCGCTGGAAGCTCTTAGACCATCTCGAGGGGACTATGTAATCTTCATAATAATAGAATCGTTGCAGCTGTTTTTGCAATTACTTCTATTGCCACTACTATGCTCGCTCCGTAAAACACCATCGGATTTCTAAATATGATTTTGACAGCTTAAGCGTGCGAAATATTCGAAATGGGAGTTTATGCTGCGTTGTGAACCGTTTTTGTCTTCTCATGCAAAATGAACCGCACTTTCGTGTAGCTTATGAACCTGTATCTGAAGATATCTCCAAAGGATTTTGCTGAAAAAAATTTTCGAGCATTTTCCCATCACGTGTTTTTGTGTGTCACACCCACTTTTCCGTCACCCACTTTTCTGTATATGTTTTAGATCCTTGTATCCCCTACATTGCACGTTAGGGATTTCATTTTACACTGTTGGCCTGCGTTGGAATACAACATTCTGTATTCCTTTGTTTCTGCCGTTTGTAAACAACACTCTTTCAAACACGTGGTTAGTTATGTTCAAGTGTGATTGCGAGTAGTAGTTATACTAACGTTTTCAGGTATACTATGGGGAGGCAGTTATGGAGAAATAAAGAAAATCGGAAGGCAATGAAGAGATATGTTTGGACCATATTGTTCCATAAGTCCACTTCTGATGATAAGCCACGTCATGCATTGTGTCCTCCAAGAGGTCTTCGTGGTGCAAATACAATAGGGCTCAATAGGGCTCAGGCAACTGGAGAATCTTATTCTCATCAACATTCTCTTTCTGCTGCCGTTATTTCAACAATTAAACCTTTTCTCAGAGACTTGCTTCATCCTGACCTTCTAAGGAAATGTCTGCATAGGCAGACAAAGAACACAAATGAATGTTTCAATAAAATAATTTGCAACCGCCTTGCTAAATCTGCGTTTGTAGCTATGTATACATTCAAACTAGGAGTTCATGATGCTGTTATTACATCCAATTGTGGTAATACTGGAAAGTGTTGGGTACTGAATAATCTGGGAATTAATACTGGTGAAAACATGATCACTGGGCTGCAACACTGCAGTAAAATGAGGATAGCCGACGCAGACAGGTCTGCATCTAATATTGCCAAGAAAGCAAGACAGACATCCAGGAAGGTGAAAAAGAAGCTGGAAAACCTGCTACAGGCCAAAGAAGGGCCATCAAATGCAGCAGGAAAGTTTTAACTCTGGAAACATCTGTAGGCAGTGGCTAAGCCATGTCCCCACCATATACTTTCTTTCAGGAGTGCTAGTCTTGCATGTTTCGCAGGAGAGCTTCTGTGGTTTGGAAAGTGGGAGGCGAGGTACTGGCGGAAGTAAAGTTCTGAGGCGGTATCGTGAGTCGTGTTGGGATAGCTCAGTGGTAGAGCGCTTTCCCGCAAAAGGCAAAGGTCCCAGGGTCCAGCACACAATTTTAATCTGCCAGGAAGTTTCAAGTTTTAATTAACTGTAAGTGACAAATTTCAGAGATTTTTCCTATGAAGTCAATTTCCCACAAACTAAAATTTTCTGTAGATATGCCCCATTATAGCAGAAACTATCGTTGATACATGAATGATATTTTCAGTGACTGTGCATAACATAAAAACCCGCATCTGATACTACATTCATTAATATTACCCCATTAGGAAGTTCGCAAAAATTATTTTCTAGAGAAAAAACTTAACATTATTTGTTAATAAATTTAAAAATGTATTTCTTAAAAACTATGAAATGGATACAACAGATTTTAGTACAGTTGACTCCATTATCGTCGTGTAACATGTAGTGAAAATATTAAGGTCCTGCATCAAATAGTTTCTTTCAGAAATAGGTCAAATACTTGCCTAAATTAACATGGGTTCGATCCGTTTTGTACCATGCTTTTTTAGTGCATGTGGAATCAAGCTTAATAATGATGATAATTTCCAACACTCATGGGAAAGAGCTGCGGCAGGTACATAGAAAAGAAACACTCTCTCTCAAACATAGACACACACACACACACACACACACACACACACACACACACACACACACAAAACCTAGCTTTCGGACTTTACATTCGTCAGAGAAGACACACACTAAGGACGCTTCACAGACACACATTCGCCATCTCCGGTCTCTGCAATCGTCTGTACTGAAAATGACAAGCGATGAAAGCCAAGGTGTGTGTGTGTGTGTGTGTGTGTGTGTGTGTGTGTGTGTGTTTGTTTCTGTGTGTGTGTGTTTGTTTGTTTCTGTTTTATGTGCCTGTCGCGCTCGACGAACGTCTTTGTGGCGAGTTGCGAACCTACATTATTTAGATATACTGATTATTTTAATCCGATATTTGAGTCTCGTACATACCATAATATAACTGGTGAATTTTGTATCTTGATTAACGGCAATGTTGCAGTTTCTGTTTACTCTCCATCTTTTTAAAAACATGACCACATTGTACAAGAAACATATGCGACCAGAAGCTGAAGGCGCAGCTCATCTGAACCTATCGTCCATCAACAAATAAATCTAACTGCGATCTTGGCTATTGTTCTTTTGGAGGTAATCCATTATTACAGATGACCTCCTCTCTGCGTTGTCCGGTAACGTCAATCCGTTATTTCATCAAATAATAGAACAGTGCACCTCACTTATCACTGCATATTCGATACACATAAACCAGATTGTATACCGGAGTATACACTGAGCGTGAGTGGCACAGTTACATGATTTATGAAATTAACGAATTCTGAAAATTAGTACATCTAAATGAACGCTTTGCAATTGAAAGTTAAATATTCCATTTCAGAGTGGTTATGTAGGTTCTGTCCTACATACTATGATACAAGTTCCGTAGACAATTTTTGAGCTTAAGAACTGAATAACGTGTAGGAAATCATTCATAATGATTTTCATTCAATTTCAGACTAATTGTAAAGACACTCTCTTATCCGTAATTTAGGGTTTTATTTCGCTCGATTTGAATCTTAACTGAAAGCAAGGGAAGGCTTCAATTAATTAAACGTTCAAATAATAACATGTAAAATCGCAAGATAAAGTATGAAGGCGGAATTAATTATCACAACAGAACAGCTGTATTTTAATGGTGTAAAAACAGAAACATCTACGTGGTGGTTATGATGAATCCGATAAATAGTCGCGATTCATAATTATAGGGACGATGGCGATAAGAGCGAAGACCCTCCGTCCTTCAGACAGTAAAATCTTCATGTTAACTGTCGTGATATTCACAATTTAGAAACAATAGTCAGTAAATGAGGACGACAATTCGCTAATGGTACTCAATATTAAGAGAGTTTCCAGCAACGACCACACGTAGTAAACAGCGGCGTAAGCGGCAATATCTACACAGAATCTTGAGCAGGAGATATATGAAGTAAACCAAATAAATGCATATAATAAATGACCTGGTAGACAAATAAATATTAGTAACATCTACAAAGAATCTAGAAGAACATAAAGTACCTACAATCGAAAAATAAAGTTTTCTGTAGGACGAACTGAATTCCTGAAAAAAGAAGTTGGGGAGCACATGCAACGAGTAGTAGAAGAATGCAACCACATGTAACAAATCATATAAGTTTGAATGAAAATTAGGAAAAAGCAGTTGCTAATTGCCATAGCACTAGCAATAAAATCCCTTAGTTAATGAGTCATTTATTGGCTACGAAAGTTCACAGATTACTGCGATTATAAAAACCGTTAGGGAAGTACAGGGAGCGCATCGGCGCTAACGCAGACAAAATTAAGTAAAGTGTAGGGCACATGGAAGCAAAAATATGTTAAGCTACGGAACAGATTTCAAATAATTATATAGTCATTATATATATATATATATATATATATATATATATATATATATATATTAAATTATATAGTCATTGTATTTTGGGGCCAGACAATCTCAAGGTGCAAGAAGCTGGTAACATTTCTAACGTTTCCTGTAGGAGATACGTAAGTTGTACAAGCTGCACTGGAATTTAAGAGAAAGAGAACGCACAGTATAGTTGGCAGTCTCCAGAAACATTAGAACATTTCCTAGCTAAGGGTCTTTAATCTGGAGGGGTATTGCTGTCGAAGAATCTGGAACAGATGTCATTTTCACATCTTCAGTGGACACTTGATGGAATGCATTCAGAAGAGGGTTCACCGATAGAGCAAATAGTTCCGACGAAGAAAGTGAAAGTAATAACAACAATAGTGATTCAAAGAAGGATATAACTGGTTCTGATCTCAAGCATTTTTTTCCAAAATGTTCAAATGTTTGTAATTCTTATGGGACCGAACTGCTTTGGTCATAAGTCACTAGACATACAAACTACTTAAACCAAGTTAAACTAAGCTAAGGACAGCATACACATCCATGCCCGATGTGGGATTCGAACCCCCGACGCGGGATAGCGCCGATTCGTAACGTGGCGCTCCAGACCACTCGGCTACTCCCGAGCGGACAAAGATTTTGTGGCAGTTAAAAATTTCCAAAATGTATCTTTAAATATGTTGAATTAGAGAGTTTGGCATTGAAGTTTCAGGTGTGATTGCCACCAAGCTGATCGTTACGGTTTGAATCACATTTCATTTGCGCCCATCTTGAGAGAAACGTGAAGGAGAAAATGCGAAGCATTGGGGCCCCATGAAAGACTAAACGGGAAGTTTAAGCAGACTTTCTTAGATTGTTGCTGGTCAAAATAACACAGGTACGCATTAAGAAAGAATTCATTATGTGTGAGGATATCCAAGCTTCGGGTCGTAACAGTTTTATATTAAATAATGCCCAATACTTTTCTTCTCAGCTAAAAACATTGCTACGGATGCGAATCCTTACGTATTTATTTTTGAAGTGTCCTGAGTGTCCGCGCAAAATTTCTGGCTTTTACAACGGATATAGTATGTGCAGAGCCGTTTGAAAGTGCCCTTACTACCTGAGAGGTACGTACCTCCATTAACTTTCTCACCGTGAGAAAAGAAACAGCGGGTTAAAGCCTGTGTAGTATATGCTGTAGACAGGAGTACAGTTAGTGACTGGGAATAGAGGGTGACGTCATCAGAAGGAGGTTCGGAGGAACTCCAGGGCTTGCAGCGGTCGGGGAGACCTTCCACCATTGTTACACCTGACATGTAACTAGTTGACATACGTATAATGACAACTGGCGACGAATCTGTGAAACAGTTAAGAAAGCGAAGTGACCAGAAAAAGGATTGGCACCGACAGTACATACACGCCCTTATCTCACGATGGGGGAAGGCCAAAGATAGGGACGCAGGTTACATGCAATAATAGGGTGTATAGATGAAACATAATTTTGTAATGTATGTAATTCCCATTATGTACAATCCATACTGACAAAAAAATGTGAAACTGGGCAACTGTCGTATTCTGATTCGATGGATAAAACGAAGAAAGTTATATATGGGACATGTAGCGCAAATGGAATCATTCACTTCTGCTATATGAAATTATAATATCAGGACTTCTTAATGGAAAACATGAAAACGATGTGTAAGGATTTTAAAACTTATTAAAGGAACTTGAGTTTCCGTTTGAGAAGGCTATTGCTCTTGAGTGTAGACGAGGACAAAGGCAAACTGGTGGTAATAACCAACAGTTTGGTGTAGCTGCACGCCATAATAACGGCCCCGAGGATTTAAGAACCGATACAACGGAGGAGGTAATTACAGACAATAACCCTATTACAGAGAGAACTGAAATCGCTACCCAGCCAATCGGTGAAATTGGCGTCCACAATCAAACAAACAGGGGAATGGAATTAGCTTCGAGCGGCAATGCTCAAAGAGATGGTTACTCGTGGCCTAAAGGACGCATCGTTACCCAGCGAAAATTACTGAAGTGAAATTATTGAACTCGGGCAGCCGAAACCAAGAAAAGAACACCAATTCCGCACCGTCACAACAATGACGTGGGAACAACCCGTCGTGTGGTAATGACCCCTCAGTTTTAGATGACATGACATGAACTGGACGGCCACTCCCTTCGGAGGTTCGAGTCCTCCGTCGGGATTGGGTGTGTTTGTGTGTTGTCCTTAGCGTAAATTAATTTAAATGGTTTGTGAAACTAGAGACCGATGACCAAAATACTTTGGTCCTATTTGTTTACAAACATAAGAACAGATAAGTAACATGAAAAGATGGTGTTAATGATGAACTTTTGAAGTAGGAAGGAACTATTACTAAATCCCTTCAACGAAAGTTGGAAGAAAAAGTGATCTCAAACACTGGAAAAAAGATATTTTTTTTTTTTTTTTTTTTTTTTTTTTTTTTTTTTTTTTTTTTTTTTTTTTTTTTTTTTTTTTTTTAAAGACTATAAAAGCCTATGCAGTAACTACAGAGGAATCACTTTACTAGACTTCGCATTTAAAATCTATGCTAAGATTTTAGCGCGACAGAAGCAGTACTGCAAGAGAAACAAATGAGTTTTTGGAAAGGATGCTCCACAAAAGATGGAGTTATTATTGTACAGTAAACAGTAGAAAAACGGAGAGAGTATAATAAAGTAACACACAATGTTTTTATTGATTTTAAAAAAGCTTTTGAGAATCTCAATAGACATAAACCTTTCGAGGTAATGACAATTCTGAATATCCGAAGCATCTAATAAATGCAATAAAAAGTTTATATCAAAACAAGTATTACTCTATATCTAAATGGTAAAACGAGTAATGAGATGCCAACTGACAATGGAGTACGACAACATTGCAGCATATCTCCAACTGTGTTATACATTTACATTAATGTAATAGTATATATGGATAACAGAAATTCATAAAAGTGTCTATCTACACAGGAGCATTTTTTTACGTAATTTACTACATGCAAATGATGAAGTGATTCTCTCAGGTAAGGAAGATGCCCTTCAGAACGGAATATATTTACTAAAACAAATAAGGGCAAATTTTTATATGGAAAAACCAATACAACAGCCTTGGGGACAGTATCTATTAGAACCACAATAGTGATAGATCAGAAGATTTAGGCCAAGTAAACCATTTCAGTTACCTGGGACGTGTGATAACCTATAGCTGCTAAAGAAAAGATATTGAAATTAAAATTAGTAAATTCAGCCGGGTGTGTGGAACAATTAATTGAAACCTACAAAAATAACTAAGAAAGACACTCAACTTAAATTCCTCAAAACCGTTGCAGTTCCCATATTGTTCTATCGACGTCAGATCTGAGTGATTATCAACAAATCTAATTCTTGTGAGGTGTTAAAGGTTTCACAAGAGAAGAGAAGATAAGGAAAAACTGCCAATCTACAACTACATACATACTCCGCAATCCACACAAAGGCGCATGGTGGAATACTCAGTACCACTACTAGATATTTGCTTTCTTCTTCAACTCCCACATAGTTCGAGGGAAAAACGAATGATTGTAGATTGTATGCATACGTACGAGCCCTAAACTCTCTGATGTTACCTTTGTGGGCTTGACGCGAAATGTAGGTTGGCGACAGTAGAATCTTTCTGCAGTACGCCTCAAATTCCAGCCCTCTTCATTTCTTCAACTGTGCTTCTCAAAAGGTACGTCGCCTCCCCTCCAGCGACTGCCATTTCAGTTCCGGAAGCTAAAAAAAAAAAAAAAAAAAAAAAAAAAAAAAAAAAAAAAAAAAAAAAAAAAAAAAAAAAAATCAAATGTCTGTAAATCTATCGGACCAAACTGCGTGGTCATCAGTCCGTAGCTTACAAACTATTTAAACCTAGGTAAACTAACCTAAGGACAAACACACACACCCATGCCCCAGGGAGGACTCGAACCTCGACGGCGAGCAACCGCGCGCTCCGCAGCGAGACGCTTTAGACCACTCGGCTACTCCACCGCGGCAGTTCCGGAAGCATTTCGGTAACACTAGCGAATTGGTCGAATCTACCAGTTACAAACCTAGCTGCCAGCCTCTATGTTCTTCTTTAAACAGATCTCGTGGGGATCCCAAACATTTCAGCAGTACTCAAGACGGGGTCGTACAAGCGTTTTATATGCGGTCTCCTTCACAGACGAGTCACACCTTTCCAAAACTTTCCCAATAATCCGAACGCAGCCATTCGCTTTCCTCACGACTGTCATTAATGCTCGTTCCATTTCATATTGCTGTGCAGCGTTACGCCTAGGTATTTAACTGGCGCGACTATTAATGCTGTATTCGAATATTACGGGATTGTTTCTTCTACTCACCTGCATCACCTTACATTTATTTACATTTCGCCTTTGTTGCCATTCCTCTAACTACCGGGAAATTTTGTCAAAGTCATCCTGTGTCCTGCTACAGTAATTCATGACGACACAACATGATCGGCATACAGTCGCAGATTGCAACTCAGTATGTCCATCAATTTATTTATAAAGATACAAAATAACAGCGGTCCATCACACTTACTTGAGGCACACCTGATGACACGTTGATGAACACTCGCCATCGAGGACAACATACTGGGTTCTATTAGTAAGTAGTCATCGAGTCACATAGTCGATAAGCTTGTACCTTCGTTAGCAGTCTGTAGTGCGGCACAGTGTCAAATGCCTTTTAAAAATCTAGAAATATGCAGTGTGCCTGTTGCCGTTCATCCATAGCACGCAAGATATCATGTGAGAAAATGGAAAGGTGAGTTTCGCAGATCGATGTTTCCTAAAGCCGTGCCGATGCATCGTAAAAAGCTTTTCCGTCTTAAGGGAATTTAATATATTACAATTACGAATATATGTTAAAGAATTCTACAGCAAACTGATGTTAATTATATAGGTCTTTAGCCTAAGTGATAAAGTTCGAGAGTACAGAAGAGAATGGAAGAAACATCTAGAAGGAATGGAAAGAGAGAGACTGCTGTTAAAGGCAAAAATTTTGTCACGGAAGAAGAAATAAAGACACCCTCAGAGATGGGTACCGTAACAGGCCAATACCTGAAAAGAAGAAAACCAAGAATGATTACAAACATTTGAGTTTTGAGACGACTAGCGATATCTGGCGGATTGGGCCAACCAAGAATGCTAAATTATGTGGGTAACACACAGGATTTGCTTAAGGAATGTAGGAGGGGTCTAATAAACATTTCCTTCCGACAATTAAGATGTCCGTCGCAAAGGTCACAGAAAAATCAACCGTCTACAACGGAATATGATTTCTGGCACACAGTGAAAGTTGGATTATTGAAAATAAAGGGAGTCGTCCTAGGCAAAAACACATGTCTCACAGCAAATATAATACATGTCAGGACCATTATCTACAATAATATTTCATAATAATTCAGAAATAGGCAATGAAACATACTTTCGGAAACATCAAGATGGCGGCTGCGAAAACCATGGGCAAAAAGGAGAACGAAACTCAGACAGCAAACTCTCTTTATTGAGAGGACGGAAGAAGGGAGAGGGAAGAATGGAATGACTTTACTTGCACTGTGACACTGAACTAGCTCAATGGTGACACCTGAACCAGGTTGGGATTTGAAACCGGGTCTCTCGTTTTGGATCAGCGATCACCTTAGCCAGTCTGCTACCATGGTCTCTTCTAGTTTGTTTCAGACACCCCAGTAGTCCAGGTATTAGGGAGAGGTCAGTAATACTAGAAAACAATGCAACTTATCGTAGTGCTTTCCTTACAAATATACGTATTCAGTTTAACTCTGCATGAATCAGATCGCCGTAAAATGTTAATTACGACCACTGTCTTTTTTACAAGAAAAATACTTATCTCGAATCCAGAAGGTGGTAGAAGATATTTTGGTTTAAATATGTGTTAAACTGTCAGCAGTTCCTTATATAACATGAAAATTGTAATAGTCTGAATAAAATAGAAAAACAGGCCCAGAAAAATACAGTTTTATCAGTCATTCTTTCAAATTTATAATTAATATTTTGGCATCTTGGCTCGAGGTTTTGTGACATGCTGTGACATGCTGTTTATATAAATCCTGATTTGTATCTGCGATCTGGTCTGTCATCTTCCAGCTCAGTTGAAAGAGTACATCGTACTTTGGCTCACAGGAATTTCAGACCCTGACAGTTTTTCAGCATAGTTTCCTATCTTGAGGTCACCGTTTATCATAATGATTACAGGGAGTCAGAGAAAACGTGCGCTGAGCCACCAGCCTACTGTGGATTTGCGATAATAACGAAGTCGCACTTAAATCTATGGCCTTTTAGCCTCACACGTGAGGCATTTACAACTCGATTGGTCGTATTTTGCGAAAATGATGTGTTTTTCGACCACCTTCTAAGTTAAAGGCCCTATTAGGGTCGGTTTGCTTAAGGCTCTATCGTTTCGTAATGTTTAGGGATGAGACGATCTTTACAAGAGATGGCATCAACAACGTGCATAACATACTTCTTTGGGCAGACGAAAATTCCCAAGCCACGGTAGTATATCCATTTCAACGCCTGTTCATTGTCAATGTCTGAGCTACTGTTGTGTGTGAACAGTTACTGAGGCCGTTTAATCTCCCTGGAAATTTAAATGGTCAAATGTACGGTAACTTTCTACAAGAAGACTTCTTGAAGAAGTTCCTTTAGAAATAAGACGCCAAATGTACGTCCAATATGACGGGGCACCTGCAAAATTCCACCATGTGATAACATCTTATCTTAATCAGCAATTCCCACATCGATGGGTTGGTCGCAAGGGCCCTAACAACCGGCCCGCTAGATCCCCAGATGAAGGATACCGTGTACGAAACTAAGCTGCAAACACGTGAAGAATTGATACATCGCATTTTCGATGCCGCAACGTCAATAAAGAACGAGCATGTAAAATTATGAAATGCTACACGCGCTGTTACTCCCCTTCAATTGCAGGGAGTAAATTTTGACTGGTTGCTGTAAATCCATTCTGAACGCAAGAGACTGCTTGAATATTGATAAAATTCAGGTGGTTTAATATCCTTGGCTATTGTCAAGTGGTGACTGTGTTATCATTGCTGCCGCCGTCCTTATATACCTGCACTGCTTCCTGGGACGTCGCTGATGCTCAGCCGCATCACCATATATGGTGATGGTGATGGCCGGGTCCCAAGCCGAGGAGATTTCGGTCGAAAGCTCGTGGATATCAAACCACTTTACGCGGCTGGAAGCCCGAGAGAATTTTATCAGCATGACTCGCCGCAAAACTATGCATTCATACATTACTTGAATATTGTTTAAATAAATAACGTTATGCATTTTTATAGGAAAATGCTACAATAAAAGATGTTTACTGCTATTTTCCTGAGTTTTTCAAGAGCTTTTGTTCCTTAATCATGGATCAGATACAATTACTTCACTTAGATTTTTAGTTTCAATGGACGATCACCTTTTACAAATTATTATTTAAAATAGCGAGATAATGTGGTACAGATCAAAGGAGGTTTAAAGTTATGATAACCTATCAATCTAAATAAAGGTTTGCTTCAAGGTTGCATCATGTTAATTTATATGTAGAAGTGACTCTCCGAAACTGGAAGAATATCTGCAGCAGAATGGGAATCGCTGTCAACGATGTGCAGATGTTTTCATTAAGTTTTGCTGACAATCAATCTTTTATAGCACAAGATGGTTATGACTTTATGTTCATGATTATGTCACGAATACAACAGATGGGGACTGCAAATGAGTCTGACAAAAACAGAGTATCTGGTGGTGAACAGAGATGCTAAATTTCAAGTACACATCAACGACAAAGCAGTTATGAGGCAGGCAGAGAAATTGAAATATCTCGGGAAATATATAAAAATGGATTGGACAGCAAAGCACAAAGGTGTGAGGGTATGTGAATTCTTCTTGATGGGATAAGAATATTTCCAACAACCATGAGAAAAGGGTAGGTGAGATTATGGCTGAATCAGTGCTATGCTATGGATCAGAACTGTGGATATTAAATGCTGATCTCAAAGGAAGTCTAATAGCTGTAGAAATCGATTATTTGCGTAGGAGTGCCAGAATATCAAGAATCGAAAGAAAAACTAATGAGGAAGTAAGAACTAGATGGCGCCAAATGGTGCAGAGATAGTATTGAAAGAAAGTCACTGAACTCGTACGAACACATTATGAGAATGTCAGATCATCAGTGGCCATCGTAGGTTTAGGAATGGAAACCACCCAGCAGACGTAAGCGCGGAAGACGATGACATACCAAATAAATGGAGTAGTAGAAGATCACAGCAGCGACAAGGGAGATGCGATGGATAAAGAGGCTTGGCGGAGGATAACAGAAATAAGACAAGATATTCTTATTCATTAAACTTTGCATTCCTCAATTTCTCCTGGCGAATAACAACCGAAAAACTTATGGGAATGCAGCCAGGATCAAATTCGACATAGGCCGATATTACAGCAGAAGACCACCCTACCATTTTTAAGGCGAAACTGCAGTGAGGAAGCAATGTGCAACGATTTTTAAACATCTGTTTTCAATGAGCAAACAGTAAAGACAACACACACCGAGCAAGCAAGCACATGCGCCGACACAAACAAAGGTGAAAATGGTCAGGATATCAGCAGTAAACATCAGTTCTCAACGTATAAGGTCGGATTAGTTTTATCCCTCTGTTTTTTGACAAATTAGAAAGCAGGATCCCATGCGGAATTAAAAAAAAACCTATTTATAAGGTTGTCTATCGCTTCCTTGATAACACAGTCCCAGTAGCTGGAAGTGCATGTCAAAATTTTCCGTTTTGTTGAACTCCTTAGGGTGGCCTGTGTCAAGACAGTGTTCGGTCATCACGGATATAGCGGCCTCCCATGTCGGAGGTTCGAATCCTCCCTCGTGCATGGGTGTTCGTGATATGCTTAAGTTTCTTTACCGTAGTTTAAGTAGTTTGTAAGCTACGGACAAATAACCACGTAGTTGAGTCATAGATTTACGAACATGTAAGTTTTAAGTGTTCGGCCACAGCAGATTTGTTTGGCTGTTGTGAACGTGTGTGAGGTGTATGCTCAATACAACGGTCCTCAGCAGTCCTGACTGTATGACCAACATGTGACATGCCACAGCTACATGGGATACGACAAACACCAGCCTTGAGCATACCGAGTTCATCCTTAACGGATCTCAACAGTGCCTTAATTTTAGATGATGGACGAAACACACATTTCATATAGTTTTTACACAAAATCTTGTTGGAAGTGCTGCCAACGTATGTCAGGAACGCCACGGACGTAGGTGCCAACTCCACCGTCACTAGCCCGTTGCACATGTGATCGATTGCGCAACGCTCTTTTAATAAAACTAGCAGACAAGGGATGGAGGATTTCGCTTAAATTTCGCATGGGATCCTGCTCTCTCATTTATAAGAAAACAGAGGGACAAAATTAATCCCACCTCGTCCGTTGAGAACTCATGTTTATTTTTGATCAAAAATGTTCAAATGTTTGTATAGCTTATGGGACGTAACTACGGGGTCATCAGTCCCTAAACTTACAAACTTCTTATGAACTAGCTAACACTAAGGACGGCACAAGTATCCATGCCCGAGGGGGGATTCTAAACCCGACCGTAGTGGCCGTGCAGACCGTGACTGGAGCGCCTCAGTCCCCTCGGCCACCGCGGCCGGTTTATTTTTGATGTCATAACCGTTTTCATATTTGGTCGTGTCGGTTCTGTGTGCTTGATGCTCGGTGTGTGTTGCCTTTACTGTTTATTCATTGAAAACCGAGGTGTTAAAGATCGTTTCTCATTGATTCCTCACTGTAGTTTCGCCTTGAAAATGACATGGTGGTCTCCTGCGTCGTATTTGATACCTGGCTGCATACCCTAAGTTTTTCGAAATCTTTGTATTGACTAATCCTGTAATAATAATAGTTCCAAATAACCCAAGCAAAATCATCCAGTAACCGGAGAAAACGTCATGGATCACCAAGTATAAAGGTACATCATCTGTAATAGTCCTTTGTTAGCGTTAATAAAACGTGTGTCCTGCATACCCGTAAGTTTTTCGAAATCTTTGTATTGACTAATCCTGTAATAATAATAGTTCCAAATAACCCAGGCAAAATCATCCAGTAACCGGAGAAAACGTCATGGATCACCAAGTATAAAGGTACATCATCTGTAATAGTCCTTTGTTAGCGTTAATAAAACGTGTGTCCTGCATACCCGTAAGTTTTTCGAAATCTTTGTATTGACTAATCCTGTAATAATAATAGTTCCAAATAACCCAGGCAAAATCATCCAGTAACCGGAGAAAACGTCATGGATCACCAAGTATAAAGGTACATCATCTGTAATAGTCCTTTGTTAGCGTTAATAAAACGTGTGTCCTGGAATCTGACAACCCTATTACACTGTGAATAACGTGACGTTGAAAGCCTCAAGAATCTGCGTTCGTGTTTGGCCGAGAAGCTACAGGCCCCAGAACTTGGGCCATCTTGACATCGGGAGGCGGTCCGGGCAAAACTGATACACGAGTTTGTGGGCACTCGCGCCCTTGTTAGGCCGCCGTGAATGCCGCCCGACGGCCCTCGTCGACGCTGACGGCTCGTCGCTCGTCGCTGGCGCTCAAGTTACGCGGCCGTACTCCAGCTGATTGCAGCCGCGCTGCGGTCACCGCGGCCCAGAATTCACAACTAGTGTCGCCGCCTTCTCAAGCATCATTCCACACCGACCCTCCAACCCCTTCCCGCTCCCCTTCAACCCATCGCCCCCCTCCCCTAGGCTGAAGTTCCCAAGTCCCTCGCGAACTTGACGCCTTTCGTAATGCGAGTTTAGCAGGGCCGACTGGGCAAGGTTGAATCCAGAGTTGCTTTTCGAGTGCTGTACCTCTTATCAGCAGGGTTCCACGAGATTTATCATCTGCGTCTCTTAGTTTGCGCGAAGTTCTTGAGAAGAGAGATGTATGAAGTTATTAATATAACGCTGTTGCGACAGTACTCTAACAGGTACCAAGTCATACATTCTGAAGGGTTCCTAGAGCGACTGTTGTCAAACACTAATAAAAAAATCGCACTGACGTGTTTTGCGGCCCACGTTAGATTTGCTTGTAATTTTATGATTTTTTGCAAACATTTCGGACAAAAATAATAAAAATGTAAATAATAAAATATTATTGACGTTTACCGTCACGACTCTAGTATGGTGATAATATCTATGCGCCCATCACGTAATATTCTTTCTGACTGTATTTTAACAAACAGCCAAAATTATTAGAAATTTTTTAGCTTTAGCTTTCTTCTTAACTTTTTCTTATTTAAACTATTATTTTAATATCTCTCCCACATTTGCCGTCGGGTGTTAGAGTCCCCCCTCGGGCATCGATGTTTGTGTTATTCTTAGGTTAGTTTACTTTAGTTTAAGTAGTTGGTAAGCTACGGACTAATAACCCAGCAGTTGAGTCTGATATATTTACAAACATTTTTTCTCTCCCTCATTTTCATACTATTTTTCCGTTAAAATATTGTCACCTGTCTTGCCTTGGTAGTTTGCTCAAAGTTTATTTTCTTTGCCTGTACTGGTTACGAATGACCTGGATGGATAACGTCGTACATTTGGCGTTCCGAAATCATTTACAGGATATCCTTTGCCCGAAACTCTTTGGCATACGTCATCTTGCTTTGTGTATTTGATGTCATTTAAAAACAATGGCGCACTGAAAATTATCAAAACTACGTCGTTCTTAGGACTATGAATTGTAATGTTAAAAATGGTATGTTAGCAGTTAACAACTGCCATCGACGGTAAGAGAATTACAGATTACTCTCGCAGCTGTTCACCGTAGCGTAATGGGCGACGAATTAGTTTGTGATGTACAAACATGTTAGACGGTGGTTCGAAACTTTCTAGAACGCGGTGGCTCTGCGCGCTCGGTCATAGGATTGCCAGCACGGTAGCTCGACGCCCTCTGCAACGAAATAACAGTGAACGACGAAACAATCAAAGTAGAACAAAACATACCAACGTCCACAAAGTATCGATCAAACCAATGAACCAGTGAGAAGAGGGAAAAATAAACAGGGTTCAACGACATGTTTAATAAAAAACTGAGCAAAATTCTCAACGAATAATCCACAACGAACATGTACAAACGACCGCGAAAGCATCGATCTCCCTGAAGATATATATATATATATATATATATATATATATATATATATATATATATATATATATATAACTTGGAAATTTGAACACTATAGTTCTGTTCAAACCTTTTAGCAAGCAAAAGGATAAAAAAAATGGTCAGTGGTGATTTTATATATAGAATAAAACCAGCACCGACAATATTTTTCCTTTGGCTTCTAAAAGGTTTGAACACAACTGTAGTCCGCGAGATTACGAGTTGTTCAAAGGTAACCGCTTTCTCTGTAAAATGCATATGTTCTGTTTCGAGAACATGCCATGAAATACATACCAAGGAATTGTAAACATTGTCTAGGAAATAAAACAGGTGATTTGTTACAAGGTATACAGTTCCGTTTTATGAAGGAACGACAGTTGCCGCAGAAATCTAGGACATCAAAAAAAAATTTCAAATGTTTGTAAATCTATCGGACCATACTGCGTGGTCATCAGTCCGTAGCTTACAAACTACTTAAACTAGGGTAAACTAACTTAAGGACAACACACACACACACACACACACCCATGCCCAAGGAAGGACTCGAACCTCCGACGGCGAGCAACCGCGCGCTGTGCAGCGAGGCGCCTTAGATCGCTCGGCTACTCCACCGCGGCTAGAACATGATTGCATGATTCATATATGAAACTACCAGTATCTGCACGTTGTTTAGAATATTCGTTCATAGTCCAGTCAATGAGTACTCAAAAGAGAGTTGTAGAGTGAATGGAATAAGAGATGATTTTTGACTTCAGGACTTTGTTAGGGATAGTTAGGATGTGAGCATAAGAAGAGTCCCCGCCCCTATGGGGGGGGGGGGGTGAGATGAAGCAGGAAGTGGGGTGGAAAGGTATAATTTTTTTTATTTTTCGCTTATGTCTCAAAAACGGTCGGCTTTCGGAAATGTTCCAAATAAAAATGAAAGATAATTAAATTTGCTATAAAATTGTTTCTATGCATATACGTCATATTCCTAACGGTTTTCGAGATACATGTTATTGAAATTCGATAATTTCGGAACAATCTTTTTTAATTCACTAATTCTGTCAAACATTTACTTCCAGTGACTCTCTCGATCGCTTCTCTGAAAATTTGTCAGAAAGAATGATGTAGAGCATTAAATTTCCTTCAATTTGATATGAACATTTGCTACCTTATCTTCAGACAATCAGAAGTTGCATCATTTATAAGATGTGTGCTCAGTTGCGACGTCCTTCTGGACATGAGTGTTTTGAGGGGCCGCGACGTTTTTATCCTATGCAATGTATTAGCACGGTAAATAACAAAACTTTAATACTGGTAATAAGATAATTGAAATTGAAGCAGAACACTTTTGTATGGTAACATTGAACTGCCTCGTTCCAAGACACCGGACTGGGAGTGGAAAGGAGTGTTCTCACTCACTTCTTACTTCAGTTGACTTAAAGAGTTCGTCAAGTGTAGAGAAAGTTCGTGTGTCGGCTTTTTCATAATAGTTTTTATTTATTTATGAAAATGTTGACTGTGTAGTGCGCACAATGACTACTTGGTGGTTTGTATGTGATGAAACAATATATGGACCAGGTGTGTTTCCACAGTGACAAAAAAAGAAATTCTATCACACATCAGAGCAAGTAGAGAAAGAGGAAATAGCAATGGACATCCTTCGAATTCATCAGAAAGCACAAAAAATGCTGAACAGAGTCGAAGATATCGGCTCCGGAAGTGTGTAGAAGTGAAAACCTAGAAACTAATATTACAGTGATGCAAGAGGATTTCCTATCCAAATTTAACAATAAGTATCACTGATAAACCTGTTGCTGATGCAGCTAAAAAAAAAAAAAAAAAAAAAAAAGGAAAAAAGCTCTCCGAGCTTCAGGTGATGCTGACTTTGATATTGTGGAGACAGCTATCAACAGAGAACATAATTTCTCGGCTGCTATTATTGGAGAGGATGTCGACTGTGCTGTTCCCTTAGTAGGGAAAACTCCAACTCATCGTAACATTCTCCTTGTAAACCATGGAAGAGGAAACGTCAAGACGTGTGTATATTCTTCACCACTGTTGCAGCAGGCATTGAAATCGTAGAACAATGCCCATTTGTTATTCTTACATGCATTTACAGGATGAGACACAACATCTGCATTGTATCACAGGAGTAAAGTAGAATTTGTCAAAATGTACCAGACTTCCGAAAACATACAGCATGCTGCTGAGATATCTAAATACATAAAAATGAACTGCTGTTTGTTCGTCTCACTAAAACTCGAGAACGGCTGAACCGATTTGGCTAATTTTAGTCTTGAAATATTCTTGTAAGTCCAGGGAAGGTTTACACTGTGATAAAATACGGAATAGTTGCCCGGAAAAGAGGAAACTCGGAAAAAACTGAAACAGCTTTTTCCAGTGAGCTATCAATACCGTTCGTCCAATGGCGATAAAATTTCGTACATTTCATGTAGAAATCAAAAGGAAGGTACGCATCAAATAAAAATTTGGAAAAGTCGCCCGGAAAGTAGGAAAATTTAGTAAAAACCGAAAACGGTTTTTAAATGTGTTTTTGATTGAATTCAGCACTATGCCTGACTAGTCGCACGTCGGAGAGGGTTAATTCTATTTTATTTCTTTCATTTTGGTCTTGGAAAAGTTATCACTAAAAGAATAGGGGCAGTTAAAAAAGAAAGTCGCAATATTGAACCAAGTTCCTTTTTCAATGTGTTTCTAAAGTATTCAAGTTGAAACCCGTTCATCCGATTGCGATAAAATTTTGATCATTTGACGTCCAGCGAAAGATGATCGTTTTTATGAACTAAAAAATTAGTGAAGTTACCCGGAAAATTTGAAAATTCGCGAGAAACTGAAAGCGCTTTTTTTAAATTGGATATCAATATCATTCGTGTGATTGCGATAAAATTTTGCATATTTGACGTTCAAAGTAAGAGTACATACATATTAGCAATTGCGAAGCATTGCCGGGACGACTAATTTGCCAATAGTTCCTCTTCCCCAGACTCCATTGAGACAGCGGGAAACACGAGTACTCTCCAAAGACCACAAAATGCCACAACGAGTTCCTCTACAAATAGTTTATAAAAACAGCTGGGAACATGAAGCCTAATCTCTCAACTCCCCTTCCAACTGAGAGAGCTGTTAAGCAACATGCATTCCGAACGTACCACCAAGTACGCCTTTGGTTGGGAAAGGAGCCGAAAGATGGAGCACCGAATTGGGGTTGGGAAAGAAGGAATGACCAACTAGTTCTGAAACTCACAGAGTTAGATCCTGCCCCTGACGAAATCTTGAAGATGATTTTTTTGTCGATTCACGAAAGTATGTGACAGTGGCAGATGGGGTTGCAGAAAAGCGTTGTTACACTGCTCTGTTACATGCCTGAACTGCAACGGCAACTGAAACAAGGGGTCGGGATATTAATTCAGGATAAGGATGACAGCAGTGATATCGAGACTCTACCAATCTCATTGGACGACGTCTCCACTACTGATGAAGATGAAAGAGCCTCGACCATTCCTCCTCAGGAAGACGAAGATGTTGCTCTGAATACACTTATTTTTCATTTTTAATCACTGTCAGTGCTTGTAAATACTCTCATAGTGTGATTCATAATATTATAATAAAAGCTATAATTATAAAAAGGTGTTCTCTTTCTATAATTATAAAAAAGTGTTCTCTTTCAATTATGATTAACTGAGCGCACATCTTATAAATGATGCAACTTTTGATTGGCTGAAGATAAGGTAGCAAATATGTATATCAAATTGAAAGAAATTTAATACTCAACAACTTTTTTTACGACAAATTTTTTGACAAACGATCGAGAGAATCACAAGAAGTAAATGTTTGACAAAATTAGTGAGGTAAAATGATTTTTTCAAGTAATTGTCTATTTCAATAACGCATATCTCGAAAACCGTTACGAATTCGACGTATATGTGTGGAAACAATTTAATGGCAAATTAAATTATCTTTCATTTTTATTTTTAACATTGAAGTTCGTATAGTACTCTTGGAGATTCGCTGTACTAACTATACTTATAAGCATAGTATACACATAAAACTTCAAATTACGATCTTTCATTCCTCTGATCTGATTTTGATGAAATGAAGCCTTATGTTACTCTCCAAAGTATTCTCAGTTTACCGGTGGAAAAAAGTTCGTGTAGTACTTTTGGAGATTATCCGCAACAAATAGACATCCACGATGATTCATAAACAAATGTTTAAATTATATCTTTATTTTCTCTGATGGGATTTTAACTATCGAAGCCTTGTATAACCGCACGAATGCTCAAGTTACGTGTGAAAACCCCCATGAGAATTCGTCAAGTAATTTTGGAGTCAAATGTCTTCCATGAAGCAGACGTTACGGTCGTAGATAAAAAATTTCAAATTACGATTTTTTTTTTCGTGATCAGATTTTTATGAAAGAAAGTCTATATGTTACCTGTGAAAACCCCATGCAAATTCGTGAAGTAGTTTTGGAGATAAGAGGATTTTAATAGTTGCAAAAACTGACACAACGGTTACTGGAAACACTTAAAATTGCGATATCTTTTGTTTTCGTGATCCGATATGCCTGTATATTGACCCAAACTTTTCTCATGTTTCCTGTGGAAACCGCATGAAGATTCGTCCAGTAGTTTTGAAAATTTCAGTGAACAGTGACATTTAAATAATGTTCAAATGTTTGTAGAACTTATGGGACTTAACTACGGGGTTATCAGTCCCTAAGCTTACAAACTACTTATGAACTAGCTAAGACTGAGGACGGCACAAATATCCATGCCCGAGGGGGGATTCGAACCCCCAACCGTAGTGGCCGAGCAGACCGTGACTTAAGCGCCTCAGTCCCCTCGGCCACCGCGGCCGGCTCCTACATTTACAGATTTATTATTAGTATAGATTTTCACGGTATATAATATTATTAGGTCAAAACAAACTGTGTTCCTTAATTAGAAACGAAGATATGCTTGTTGGAAAGACCAAAGATATTTGAAAAAAAAAATGGAAGTTGAAGGTTCACTCATAGTTTTCTTCATTGTAAATAAGTGTTTAAAAGCACAAATGAAAGAACCTAATCAGCTGAGCGCCCCTTAGGTCAAGAAAGAACTGCGTGCCTTAATTAGACCCGAAGATTAAAATATTCATGGTAATGCCAGAAGGATATCACGTTGAGTATAAATAAAGCAAGACGAGAGTTAAGTGAATTTCGATACTCCATAAGAAAAATATGGATTAATATCTTTCGTTTAAAACGAAAATGTTGGAAATCTGCCCGGTTGCACGGACTGGTCGAGTGATTTCACTTTCCAGAATTTTTTCTTATTTAAGCAGATTTCGAACGTCTACCAAGCTTCTTTTCTTTTAAAGCTCAAACAAAGCAATTAAAGGCGAAAAAATATTTATTGATTTCTACCTTTTCACTAATTTGCTGTCAAACTTCAGGATGGGTCACTTCGTGTTATTTTATTAGTGTGTACTACCTGTCCACTTATTTCAATGAATTATATAATGGTACGACACACAGTCTGAGAAATTTACGTCATTAACCATGAGATTATTGAAATACTATACAGACCTAAAATTGAGAGCGAATTTCCTAATATCCATTGGTTGTTTGATCATGAGAGCTGTTAGTTACTTCCAACAAGTTTTAAACACAGTTTCAAAGTATGCATTAACGGATTCTCCACTGCATGCTTAAAGTGAAATATTTAGCACAGTAATGTATTTCTAAAACAATGAAACGTTTTAAACCATTCTATGTATGGTATTCGATTGTTAGTCGGACAGGTGGTTTTACTAGTAATGTAATGTTTCGGTAAAGCAGGACAGTATCAATGCGGAGCATTTCTTCAGATGTACAGAAAAGTAAAATTGATCACTCCAGTATACAGATATATATCAATAACTCAAGGTTGAACATAATCCAATTATGTTGTGTACATTTGCGTACGGTATAGAAATTTTCCTAGGATATGGTGGATTTATGGTCTCGCTTCCGCTGCAGAACAGGTCGCAGACTTCGATTCATTAGTACGATCTGACCAAATATTTAAAATATCCGATTTCCTGGTTCATACATTTGAGTATGCAACTTATAACGTCTCAGATATACAACATGTGACTAAAGCTATGCTTACACTTACCTTTGCTCGTTTGTACAGATGAATAACTTCCAGGTACAAACCTATCCGAGGGTAACTTTCATCAGCTTCCTCTCCCTGATGACGCCCAACGTACTGACATATACCCCTCTATCAACCTTAGCCTTCCTTGTAGATTAGTGCCACCCATCCTTTTCTCGTCCTCCGCTAGGATCCCCGTCCCCCGATTCCATTGGAGTCCTTCCATCCCATCCCATCCCACCCTTACTCTGGCCCCCTCCCCTCCCTTTCTACCCACTGCAATTTCCTTCCCCTTCCCTCTCCACTGCTGGGTCTGCTCAGTCATTTTAAGTGTGCAGTGACCTACTGCTTCGAGTGTACGTGTGTTTTCAAAACATCAGCAACTGCCGCACAGGCAGAAAATAGTGTTGCCGTGTGTTTTAAATGTGTCTCTTCATCTCGTCGTAATCGCTCAGTTTCTTCATCATGAACGAAAAAAACATTCTGGTCGGCCCAGAAGACTACAGAACTTGGCCCGGACTAAAGAGGTTGCTACCAGAAACCTTTTTCGTTGTTTTTTATTAAATTACGTCCCTTAGCACCAATTTGCTTAAAAGGCGACAGTGTATTTGGCAGCATGGGTAGTAGCATCTGAGATATCAGTGCAAGCCGACCAAGATGCCACCGTGGTCGTCTATTTGTCTGGCAGTAGCAAGGAGGCATCACAGTTAGTCGTAGATGTCAGTTTCACAAAGGTCGTAAGTCTAGCTATCATCTAGCGAAAATACAAGATTGCGGTTAGAGGTCGTTGGATCAATACTTGGAAAGGTTCCATCGGCAGCACTGAAGTGACTGGCAGAACCATCACTGAGAAGGCACAGGTGATGATCTGTAAGCAGATAGTCAAGTAGCAGATTCTAAGGAGATGATTGCCAATTAAAACCTGCAAGAAGAAGAGAAAAAGAGGTGGAAGGGGCAGGAGTCGTAAAGTTGTCACTGTAACATAGGAACACTTTACGATCAAAAGTATGCGGGCACCTGGCTGAAAATTGCATATAATTTCGAGGGGCCCTCCGTCATAATTCTGGAATTCACTATGGTATTGGTCTACCCTTATTAGTCCTGCAGACAGCTTCCACTCTTGCAGGCACAAGTTCAATCAGGTAATGAAAGATTTCTTGTGGAATTGCAGCCCACTCTTCACGGAGTGACACACTGAGGAGAGGTATCGATGAAGGTGAGGCCTGTCACGAAGTCGGCGTTCCAAAACATAACAAATGTAACACCCAGAACATGGCCGCTCGCAATACTGGTCGAAACGTCGGTGAAATATTTGATATATTGACGATGCAGTCCAATACCCAGAAGAGTTTTATCAACAATGTCAACGGCCGCGGAAGCCTTCGGTTACACCATACCAAAGGTGTTCTATAGGATTCAAATAAGCACCATGTGCAGGTCAGTCCATTACAGAGAAGTTATTGTCGTGTATCCACTCGATCGCGTTGGAAAATGCAATTGCCTTCCCCAAATTTTTCTACAACAGTGGGAAGCAGGTAAGTGCTTAAAAGATCCATGAATGCCTGTGCTGTGATAGTACCACGCAAAACAACAATGGGGTGCGAGGCCCCCCCCCCCCATGAAAACCCGATCGCACCATAACACCACCGCTTGCAAATTTTACTGTTGGCACTACACACACTGACATATTATATGCGCCGGATATTCGCCACACCCAAACCCCTCGACATTGTGTACCGTGATTCGTCAGTCCACGCAACGTATTTCACCTCTTTACTAGTTCAATGTTTTCGCTTCTGACTCCAAGCGAGGCGTAGTTTGGCACTGACCTGGGTAATGTGTAGCTTATGGGCAGCCGCTCGACCATTAAATCCAAGTTTTCTAAAAAAAATGTTCAAATGTTTGTAGAGTCTATGGGACTTAACTACGGGGTCACCAGTCCCTAAATTTACAAACTACTTATGAACTACTTACAACTAAGGACGGCAATATCCATGCCCGAGGGGGGATTCGAACCCCCGACCGTAGTGGCCGTGCGGATCGTGACTGGAGCGCCTCAATCCCCTCGGCCACCGCGGCCGGCCAAGTTTTCTCAGCTCCCGCCTGTCATTGCATCCTAATGCAGTTTGGACTTCCTGTGTCATGGTCTGGATGCCTCTTACACTATACTAACCTCTTCAACAGTTGACGGTTTCTGAGAGACGAGGTAAGCCTGTACGCTTTCGTGCTGTACGTGTCCCTTCACGTTTTCACTTCACTACCACATCAGAAACAGTGGACCTAGGGATGTATAGTTGAGTGGAAATTTCACTTACGTAGCTCTAACACAAGTAACAAACAAACACCTGACCACTTTGGAAGTCTGTAAGTTCCATGGAGCGTCCAATTCTGCTCCCTCACGATGTCTAATGGCTACTGATATCGTTGATATGGAGTACCTGTTAGTAGGTGGCAGCGACATGAAAAAGGTTTGTTTTTTCGGGGTGTGCGGGTATTTTAATTACATAGTGTATGTTGCTTATGTGGAGATAACAAATGGTGATTAATAGTGTCGTTTGTACTCGCACTGGTATGCATTCGACGATGGTACGAAGAGCTTTCATGACGTCATCTGTGCGAGTATTGTACAGAGACATCCAATTTCGTGTCTACTACAGTTTCGACAGAAATCTCGACACTATACGAGGAGTTGGAGAATGGCCAGCTATGAAAATCGTCGAAGAGGAATGCAGAGTAGGAAAACATAAACTACTATATTGGCTTCATTAATCATGATGGGAAAAGCGATCTCACTCAAATTACAACGAAATATTGTTTTGCCAAGTTTTGTTTTCATAGACGACCGGTTTCGGCACGCAAAGGTATCATTCTGGTCCCTGAAGAGGTTGAAGTGTATTGTAGTTGAAAAGCTTGATCTTATGATAGACGAATGTACAAAGACTAATCCTAGATAAAGCAAATCAAAATACATACATTGAAGGTCATTATTCCACATAACAGACGCTTCGACAGTAAAATTGATTGTACAATTGTATTTCACTGTGTATATTTTAATTTATTTTATCCTTTACTTACTTAAAATGATGAGAGGTATTCTAAATTTGAGAGGAACAGTAACGAAGTTCTGGGAAAAGACAAGGGACATACTGTAGATCAAACCAAAAAAGTAGTAATAGGACTTCAAGACCAAGAAGGAAATACTCGAATACAAAACAGTGTAAGGCATGGATACAGTTTTTCGTCCTTGCTGTGCAATATATATACCGAAGAAAATGTAGTTGAAGAGTGGGGTAAACTTTAAGAGTGAAAGGATTTAATTATAAGATTCGCTGATGATGTTGCTGTCCTCACTGAAGGGAATGAAGAATTACATAATACTGTAATGATTAGTGAGTACAGATTGCAAGAAAAACGCAAAACAAAAAACAGACGATAACGTATAAAGATTTTCTCCGTAGAATCGGTACAGAAATAATCATAGTGAAAATCCTGAAAAAGAGAATAATCTCCACGGTACTAGGGGAGCTGTTTAAAATTTTAACGGAAGACAAAGATTGTAATACATCCACCATATAAGTGAGGAAGTAGTTGTACAAGTTTTATTCATTAATGAAGAGAATTTAGGAAGAATGAAATACCGGGGGGCGTTGAAGCAGTCATAAAACCATCGACTGTAATATATATATATATATATATATATATATATATATATATATATATATATATATATATATATATATATATGTGTGTGTGTGTGTGTGTGTGTGTGTGTGTGTGTGTGTTTGTATAGCTTATGGGACTTAACTACAGGGTCATCAGTCCCTAAACTTACAAACTACTTATGAACTACTTAACACTAAAGACGACACAAGTATCCATGCCCGAGGAGGGATTCGAACCCCCGACCGTAGTGTCCGTGCAGACCGTGAGTGGCACGCCTCAGTCCCCTCGGCCACCGCGGCCGGTGACTGTAAAAAGATAGTGAGACTAACATGTACAGTTGAAGTGCGGTCCTTGTGTAGACATCCATCCGATGACTAGTTGGAGGAAGTTAATTTGGAAGTATTCTCGATTTCCTCCTAATTTGTCTACGGTAATTATATCCACATATTTTATAATTTGATGAACTTCAATGCCTTATTTTGGTCTCTTTCTCTAACAAATACCTTATTATTGCATTTAGGAGTTACTGGCTTGCACACTCGTCTTACCGAATCTCTTACGGACGTTCGTTACTAACCATATCATATCACATATTTAATATGCGTCTATAATGCCACATTTGGAAATACTCTTGTTTCCTCCTCCATGCTCTACCTGAGATGAAATACTGTTCCACAAGTTGCAACCAGAGCTTACCGCACATTCTATCGTGACGTTTTCCGGTTATGCGTGCATTTACACACAATGGCCGCGGAGGAGTGGCCGAGTGCAATCAGGCGCTTTGCTCCGATGCGCGAGGCCGTTCCCCGTCAGGGGTTCGAATCCTCCCCGGGGCATGGATGTATGAGTTGTCTTTGTTCATAAGTAGTTAGTAAGTTCAGGGACTGACGACCCCGCAGTGAAGTCCCATAAGCTTAACAAACATTTGGACATTTAGACACAATGTTTACTGACGATACTACTACCACATTGCCTTCGTACACTTGAATCATGGAGTATCGTGGTCTCGCGGTGTAGACCTGTGGTGGCTGCAGTACGGAAAAGTGTGTAAGTCATACGCATAAGGACATTTCAGATTTATAGTCCCTTAAATGTGCGTTCAGTGACCTCGGTGACCTTTAGTTGACATAGGATGAGGTCGTAGAGACCGTAAATACACGTAACGGGAAGAGCCGTACGACCGTAGTGAGAAAGTAATATGTCGTCCGTGGTTCGCCTACACAGTGCGTAACTTTCATTTCCCGGAATGTGTGACCCGTAATGTCAGTATATATCCAGAAACTCGCACGCACGTACCGCGCGAATATCTTCTCTTGATTGCTGCAAGGGGATGTTTGCTTTCACTTTTATTACATCTGTTACTGTAACTGGTATCGATTGTGAGCAGTGAAACATCGCGGCGTTAGTAAAAGAAGAGGAAATGTTTACACTCTCGGAAACAACTAGCGAACATCACATACGCTTAATATTTGTAGGAATTGTATACACACATTCTGAGCACCGTGCTTCCCCTCAGTCCCCCCTCCCCGATCTCTGTGTATACATACTCCTCCTCCTCCCCTCCTCCACTCGTCTCTTTGCATCACCTGTCCGCTTCTTATTTCCCACTCCTATATCGCTTTCCTGCACCTCACCACGTGTCATCTCGCTCTGCTCTGGAGCCTTGTTTATTTACAGTTACGGCAAACGAAAGCTTGCTTCCACACTGAAGTAAATTAACAGGATGGCCGCCGATTGGTCCCCGCCAGCCACAGGTGAAGCTGAAATTGCTGTATGCCGTGACTGGCCACACAACGAATCTCATGGGAAGGATGAAATACTTATTTAATAATTTTCTGAATAGCGTGATTTTAGAAAGCAATTATAGTGATTTAGTTTTCATGACATGGGACTCATTTATTTTTCACTGTGGTCTGTAGATATAAATCCGTGGACGGTGAAATAAAATGTTCAAGCTCATTAACAAAACTGTCCTAGGTTCGTTGCAGGTGTTTGTAGCATTTCAAATAACTACTAGCAAACTTCAATGTAAAGATATTTTATCATTAGTAACGTGACACTGTATTATAAAAATACTCGTACAAGTCAAAGACCTTAAGTACAAATTAACCCATAATGAGCTAGCCCAGAGTCAAAAGGAATAAAGTAAAATAAGTAAAATACAGAATAAGATATTTAAACAAAATAATAATCAAATATTATCTATTAACGAGTATTATTAGAAAGTGTACAGATATTTTAATGAATTGTGTTAACGAAGTTGAAGCGGACACTCCGACCAGCGATCCAAAACTACCATACATAGAGATGGCGCGGAAATCAGTGACGTCACGTCCGGTAGCTAGCGTATACAAGGTCGCACCAGCAGCCAGCCATAGCTGGACGCCACACAATCATTCAATTAATTTTAAATTTTCCTGGCATAGTTTTAATTATTGTACCTTAAAATAATATTCTTAATAACACAAATTTTGTAAAATGTAAGTCTAGCACAATTGCAAGAAATACGAATAAATAAAAATATTTCCCCGAAGGCATATGCAAGGGCCAAAGCCGCCTGCTCCACTTCCTCAAGATGGAGAATGAAAAGTGAGAAAAAAAAGGCCAAAATTGACAATGGCCAAGCAGTGCTTAGTCGAGTTTAACCACTCGCCGCGGTCGGAAACCCGAGATCTTTTTATTCAAGTTGACGCAGCGAGAGTCTGCACTCCTACACTGCTACTTTACGTATATCTACAGGGTGAAGGCTGAGTTACTGAGTTCTCTAGCTTTTCTAGTGCGCTGCCGTGACGAGAAGACTATTCCACGATGTGCTAATGTATCTCAGCACATCAATACCGCTGCCACCAGGACGATATATAGTCGTGCAACTTGGAACGGAACGGAACCTGTCCTGACAATCACCAAGGTAATGATCAAATTGGAGCTACGTAACTGGCTTAGAAGACAGCACATAGAATATTAGAGCAAAGTCTATCAACAAAAACATGTCAAGGTAATGATGCCAAAGCCATGTTTTAAAAGAAGCTCTGCAATCCTGGGCCTGAACAGGACAGAGATTAGACTCATGGTTGGATTGCTGACAGGCCATGGGAATTTCAAAAAACACCTACATACAATGGGAATAACAGAAGAGGACCGTAAATGTAGATCTGTGATGACGGTGATGAAACTGCATCACATCTAATCTTCGAATGCATTGCAGTGGAGAGTAAAAGGCACAGAACATTTGGGACAACCAGACCCAAAGAAATTGTGTCTAATAAAGAACTGGTAAAGAGACTCCTTGCACTGTTCAAGGACAGTGTTTGGCTTTACTAGATATACAGGGAGGGATACCGCATAATAAACTTAGTTTCGGTGCGGGCAGTGGCGGGTTGGACCAAGACTGTTTTGGCGTCCCTGAGAAAATCAAATCAAATCAATGGTGTCATTCCATTTACTGGACAGAACTGTATGTACTGTGCAAACGTAGGCTTCCGCGGCTGTTGTCACTATCAATAAAATTCTTCCGGGTATGAGTCCGCATCGTCATTTTAAAACTCCACCGACGTTTCGGCCACAGTGGCCGAAACGTCGGTGGAGTATATAAAATGACGACGCGGTCTCATACCCGGAAGAATTTTAGTGTATGTACTGTTTTTTATCAAAATTTAATGATAGTCCATTTGCTGAGAACCACTTAACGATTTTCTGAAAGACGTCGTTTACAATTTCTTCAGTTAGTTCTTGCCTGTCAGGTGTGATAACTATACTTGTATCACCAGCAAAAACAACCGGAGCTGCATCTTCATGGATATAAAATGGCAAGTCATTAATAAATATTAAGAACAGCAAAGGGCCCAAGACCGAACCTTGTCGCACATCAGTTTTGATTGTTCCCCGGTACCCGAAGTAGGTTAAAAATATTCCAAAGATTTCTAATTTGTTTAATAATTACCATTATCTAATATCAACAAAATGTTTGTCAATCACATACATTATAAACAGTCCCTGAAAGCAATAGCTGTTGATTTTTACATAATATTGGGCCGGAAAAGTACCTCGTATGCTTAAAGTCAGTTTGAACGTGGTATCACAGTCGGCGCACGAGAGACGCGACACAGCCACGAGGTGGGCATTTTCCAGTACGGCCGTTTAACGCGTGGACTCTGAATATCGGGAATTCGATAAAACAAATCCCTGACATCGATGCGGCCATAAAAAGATTCTGCGAGAACGGAACCAACAACGACTGAAGAGAATCGTTCAGCGTGACAGCAGTGCAGCTGTTCTGCAAACTGGAAATTGCTGCGGAATTCATTGCTTGGCCATCAATGCGCTCGAGATGCACTAAACGATATGAGCTTTCGACTACAACCTCCATAGACGTCGTCGCAGGTAATTCTGTAATTCATTTAAAATCGTTTTCTGTTGTTCATCAAAACTCGCGTTCATGATTTCTCAATATTGAAATAAAAATGCGAACGGATGCTTGTAGACGTGTACAAAATTTACAGGGATTTCGCTGCGCTATTGTAACTCACGTTAAATTTTCGATTTCGCCTGGAGTGAAGTCGCTATTTGCGGCGTTTGTCTTCAAATTATCTCGACCCTGCAGTGCCATTTTGATAACCTTTACTATGTTTGAATGTTCAAATGTTTGTAATTCATTCGGACCAAACTGCGTGGTCATCAGTACGTAGCTTACAAACTACTCAAACCTAGGTAAGCTAACCTACGGACAAACACACACACCCATGCCCCAGGGAGGACTCTAACCTCCACGGCGAGCAACCGCGCACTCCGCAGCGAGACGCTTTAGACCACTCGGCTACTTACTATGTTTAACATATCGGACACAATAATAGACTAAAAATCTTACTTGTATTTAATGTTGTGGTTTCATAACAGTGGAATATAACATGAAGTTAAAAAACACAAACATTAGATAGTTTAAACGAAGCACCACGACTGAGCGATTATTTGCAAACATTTAATTAACTCAGCCACCTTGTTATATCTTATTACGTAGCAGTGAAAATGTTTGGCAAAGAAATAAAATGTTCTATTTCAAGATAATTTATTTCAATCCAGAACATTACACGGTTAGCGACTGATGACCAACCTAGTTTCGCCCCATAGGATTACACTCTTTTATTGTTTATGTTGATCCTTACCTACACGAATGTTTTAGGTGTAGGCTACAGATTTGTCATTTTCATTCAAATTCCTATATATATTCTCCAGTTGTTTTGTTGTCGGAATACGTGAGACATGAAATAGGACTAAAGCTAATTTAAGAAACGTGCTGTAGGGGTATTGCCATTGTGGTGTCGGAAAACCTGCTTGAAAGATCGATTAAAGATATCTCCCTCTGGAGAATTAGCGTTAAAATAGTTCCTCAGAGAAACTAAAAATATGCAACAGTTACTGAAGGAATATTAAACGCACATTGCTGATTACAAAGAAAAAAATTGAGGCATTTGTCGCCGTACCAACATTCTCGTTCATTACTGCAAGTGAAAGGAAAATTTCATCGTTATCGCTTCAATTTATTTGGTATGCCTAATTAAATTCAAATGTTTGTCAAGCTTACGCGACATAAATGTGGGATCATCAGACCCTAAACTACTTATGAACTACCTTATACTAAAGACGACACAAATCGCCATGCGCGCGGAGGGTAGTCGAACCCCCGACAGGGAAAAGCCTCGCGCAACATACCATAGCGCCTTAATGCGCTCGGCCGTTCCGCCGCGGCACCTAATGAAATTGCGGATGTTGGAGATTTGGTGACGTATGGCCCTGTCGATGTGAATGATACAATTTAAATTTGTGTTTATAACTTAAGACATACAAAATGGATTAATGGACTTCGTCTAACGTCTATCACAGGCTCTGTTTTATTAACTAAAGATTCATTCGATATCGTGCTGCTGGCACGTAATAAAATACGTCACCGAGCTAGTAATGTGCAATGAATATTAATTGGCTAGCACTCAGAATCGTATTAAAGAAACAGGGATAAAAATGGCTTGATTAAAACTGAAAACAGAACAGTCATTACTTAAATATTACTTATTCGCAAGAATACATAGACAGAATGATACAATCTTAGTCAAAGACAATCAGTGTGACAAAAGTAATATTGCAAGAAGACCCACATTCCGGCGTTTACTGTTATCTTGATTCAGTATCAGAGTACAGGCGCAAATCCTGTGAAAGTCACTGTTAGTATTGAAGGAATGTCAACGTGGGCCATTACAATGTAAACGTCATTTCAGAAAAAAGAGAACAAGAAAACCACTTGTCCTCATACACTGCTTTTCACAAAATATTTTAAAACTAGTTTCATTCCCTCTGATTGGCACGCGTAGACTGGATGCTCTGCATTGGTTGCTTCTAATTCTAAATATAAATTTTCATACATTTAGCTTTAAAAATGCTTTCCTAATCAAGTATTTTGATACAACTTGCCACTCCCTCTTGCGCTATAGGTGGCAGAATTTAAAACATCCCAAAACACGTTTTTTAAATTTGTATTTCTTGCTGCAAAGTTGTCGTTTTCTGTCTTTTAGAAACGGATGGAATACGCGAAATTTCTTTCTTACACTTTGACTTCTTTCTTGGTAGTTTTACTTTGCAAACTGCAAAATCTTTTTATTAGTACGTTTGTTGCAGGAAAACAACTGAATAATGTGTATTACGTTTCGATATATATAACCTCTTTGCTATTATAATGTCAGAAGTCATCACTGGTCTTCAGTCCGAATTTTGTATAAGCTGATTACTTGCAACCACTATATAGTCCATTCTCTTATAGCTGTCGACACGAAACTACTTTGGTATGCAAGGGAGATTTTGTATTACAACACAGAGATCGTTCGTCTCCATTGTGTAGTTTTTGCTGAAAAGCAAAATATCAACACCCACACGTAGAATTTAATATAAGTCGGTAACTTTCAACTCCCATATCTTCCACGCCCTTACCGTTATCAACCCTCTACCACCATAGTGCACAATGGGATACTGATATCTTCTATCACATACAAACACTATTTGTTTGCGATGAGTACTTTTGGCTGCAGAGTGAAATATAGGCATAAACACCTGAATTTATATATATATATATATATATATATATATATATATATATATATATATATATATTTGATCTTTAACTGCAAAACAATGTACGTATTTTCAGTTAGAGGGAGCATCAAAAGTATTTCTTTTTTATGATAAAATGTCCGTACCAGTTTCTGGAAAATACACTACTTCCAAAGGAAAACTAGGCAATTACTTCAGTAGAAGTCATTCAATGTTTAATGTGGATTTATAATTGGGGAGTTATGACATTATAGCAGTGAATCATGTTTAATAGTACCAAAGTAGTATATGACGTGGACATCTTTTTCACATTTTAACTTTCATCTTGATGAACTTTCTGAAGCTATACAATCATCTTCTCAACCAAAGCCGTCTACATATTATCTTACATGAAGCAACTTTATGCCATTCACGGAGCACCTTGGCTGTGCCCGTTCATAAAACGAAAAACATTTGCAAACTCCTTCGCTGTCTCTGCTGTTCACCTATGGAACAAGCAGACCTACTCTCTTCGCATGGTTCAGTCTTCTGGTAAATTTAAGAAAAAGTTGTAACACTTCTTTATGTCACAGTTTTAAGCCTCACATGTACAGTCAAGTTTCTCTCTGTGCGATAGTATAATGAATTCTCTTCTCTTCGTTACTTATCTTCGTTTTTCTTTCACCATAATCTGCTCTTCCGTAATATCTCCATATGTGAGTATTATTACACTCATTTTTCACCCTCTTTCCCACCCGTTCCTCCATGCCCATTGCTGCTAGAAGCAATAATTAAAACGTTTCCTTATTGTAATACCTGCCATGGTTTTTATTTATCAAATCTACATCTACATAGATACTCTGCAAATCACATTTAAGTGCCTGGCAGAGGATTCATTAACAACTTTCATAACTTTTCTCTGCCGTTCCATTCTCTAATAGCGCGCGGGAAGAAAGAACACCTAAATCGTTCCGTTTTCGATCTGATTTGTCTTATTTTATTTGGATGGTCATGTCTCCCTAAGAGAGGTGGGTGCTAGCAAAATATTTATACATTCAGAATTAAAAGTTGGTGATTGAAACTTCGCAAACAGATCACGCCGCAATGAATAACGTCTTTCTTTTAATGATTTCCACCCCAGTTCGTGCAACATTTCCGTGACGCTTTCCCCCACGTGACGTGATAAAACGAGCTGCCCTTCTCTGAACCTTCTCAATATCTTCTGTCAGTCCCACCTCGCGAGGGTCCCATAAGGGGCAACAGTACTCCAGGAGAGGACGCACAAGTGTGATGTAGGCAGTCTCTTTAGTGGAGCTGGTGCATCTTCGAAGCGTTCTGCCGATAAAACGTAACCTTTGGTTCGCCTTCCCCACAATATTTTCTATGTGTTCTCTCCAGTCAAAGTTGTTCGTAATTGTAAATCCTAGGTATTTGGTAGAATTTACGACCTTAAGGTTTGACTGATTTATCGCGTAATTGAAGTTCAGCGGATTTCTTTTAGTGGCCATGTGTATTACTTCACACTTTTCTTTATTTAGTGTCAATTGCTAATTTTCGCACCAAGTAGAAATTTTGTCTAAATCGCTTTGCAGTAGCGTTTGATCCTCTGTTGACTTCACTAACCGATAAACGACAGCATCATCCGCGAACACTCTAAGGGAGCTTTTCTGATTGTCTCATAAATCGTTTACAAACACGAGGAAGAGTAGGGGACCTATAACGCTTCCCTGTGGAACGCCAGATATTACTTCTGTTTTACTCGATGACTTACCGTCAATTACAACGAACTGTGTCCTTTCTGATAGGAAATCTTGAATCCAATCGCACAATTGGGGTGATATTCCATACGCACGCAATTTTATTAGAAGCCGCTTGTGGGGTAGAGTATCAAAAGCCTTCCGGAAATATGGAATCGATTTGAGATCCCTTGTCGACGGCACTTAACACTTCATGTGAATAAAGGGCAAGCTGTGTTTCGCAAGAGCGATACTTTCTGAATCCGTGTTGACTATTGGTTAATACGTCGTTCTCTTCGAGGTAGTTCATAATATTCGAACAAAGTATATGTTCCAAAATCCTACTGCAAATCGACGTCAATGAGATTGGCTAGTAATTTTGGGGATCACTCCTATTTCGTTTCTTGAATATTGGAGTAACTTGGGCAACTTTCCAGTCTTTGGCTACGGATCTTTCGCTGAGTGATCGGTTGTAAATTATATCTAATTACGGAGCTATTGCATCAGCATACTCTGAGAGGAATCTAGTTGGAATATAATCTGGCCCGGAAGATTTGTTTTTGTTTAGTGACTTCAGTTGTTTTACTACTCCAGGAACATCTACTTCTAAGTTTCGCTTGCTGGCAGCTGTTCTTGGATTTAATACTGGAGTGTTCACTTCGTCTTCTTTGGTGAACGAATTTCGGAAAGCTGTGTTTAGTAATTCTGCCTTAGCAGTATTATCATCGGTAGTATTACGATTGCTATCGCGTATTGAAGGTATTGTTTGTGTTTTGCCGCTAGTGTACTTCACATATGACCAGAATTTCTTTGGATTTTCTGCAAGATTACGAGACAGGATTTCGCTGTGGAAACAACTATAAGATTCTCGCATTGAACTCCGCGCTAGGTTGCGAGTTTCAGTAAAAGATTGCCAGTCTTGCTGATTCTGTGTCCGAATATAAAATGTGTGTATGTCCTTTAGTTTCCTGTATTGATCGAAAATTTGGATTTTTGTAGATGTAGTATAACTTCTGTAATATTGGAAATGTAAAATATGTAGAACGCCTCGTTAAGTGTACTAGAGGGCCTAAAGGCCACGTTAAATAAATGAGTAAATAAATAAAATATATCTCCATGTTCAACATTTGACCAATGACAATTATGGTGTAAAAAGTCTGGAATATATCTGGATTAGATCAATCTAATATCTTGACGTCATAAGTTTTTTACGAACTTACTAACAAACATACGTTGCATGCATCTATTGTAATAGGAACTGAATAGCTGTAGTCAATATCAAGGCATAACTGGATATACGAGGCGCGTCCAGAAAGTAAGTTCCGTTTCAATTTATCTCCGCTGCAGCGCTGCGATTGCAGTTCCGCACATGCTCTGTAGACGATGTGTATCAAGGAGAAGAACGTGCGCCATTTGGAGATCGCTGTCAGTTACGTACGCTTTGTTGTGCCTGTTGGAAATGTCGGCGTTGATTGAAAATCCCGCCGCCTGTGAAATTAGGTCGGTGATTCGGTTTTTGAACGTGAATTTCCGATGTTTACGGACCAAATGCGATGAGTGATTCGATGGTGAGAAGATGGGTCCGACAGTTCAATGGCGGGCGTAGTGATGTGCACGATGAAGAACGAAGTGGGCGTCCACCTTTGGTTACAGAAGAACTGTTTCACGCGATTGATGACAAGATCCAGGAAAACCGTAGGTTTACAATTAGTGCTCTCGCTATGGACCGCCCCCAACGACGAGCTGAAAGAAACTGTTTCCAAGTGATTGAAGAGACAGGCGGCAGATTTCTATGAAGAAGGTATACAAAACCTGGTGCCAAGCCATGAAAAATGCCTGCAAAATTTCGGCAGTTATGTGAAAAAGTAGTTTAAGAGTTGTAGAATTTTGTGAATTATAAATTTCTTCTGTATCTGTGTACAATTTCATTTTATTATCAAACGGAACTTACTTTCTGGACGCGCCTTTCCAATGAAATTCCAGAAGTGTTACTTTAACGTTCATATTCAAAGAAGCAGGATACAGGAAACAACCGCTTCCAATGCCTGGACACCTTTTGTAGTGTTTTTTTAAAGTACAGTTGTCATCGAAGACCTTTAGTTTTTTTTCCAATTAGATAAACTCTTGTTTCAGCTTTTCTCGTGGGATGCCTACAGAATTCGATGCTCCCGTAGTCGCATGCAGGTTGCCAGGTAACCAGGACAGAACTTAGCGGGTGGTGGGGATAGCGGCAGCTTACTTGCAGCTGACGCCGTCACCAGGTGTCGCCGACAGCAGAGACACCCTCGCCGCCCCCGCGTCTGCAGAAGGTCAACACCTGCCAGCGAACACCGCGACAAGTAGCGAGCAGGTGTCAAAGACTACTGCAGACGTTCGTATCTACTTGATAAAAGTACGTTTGCCGAGATGCGAAATTAGGGTACAAGAAGTGACTGAGGTATTATTACTGTTAAAATTACTTTAATTGATTGCATCGGAAAGTAAAAAGTAAGCACGCACACATGAATACGTCCACTATCTCATCAAAATTATCCGGACACCCCTACTGGAATGCTTAATTGATTATTGCTAAATAAAGGGACTGGGGGTACTTTCAACTGAGGAATAATAATGAAGCTTTGGTCAGGACAGCTCAGTAATTTCATTTGACATTATCAACTATCTTAAGTAGTAGCATATTCCCTTCCATTATACGAAGACACAGTGCACTGTAATTTTACTACATATTTTTTTCCCTTCTTCTACGCAGTTCCAGTTACACAGTTTGTATAGGTTATATGACCGTCTTTTCCAACTGTAAGTTAGTCTACTTGAGGAAATTTTTCAGCAATCAGTCGTAGAAATATTTATTTATTTGCAGATCTAGATTTCGACCACTGTGTGGTCATTATCAATGCTTAAAAACAATTAAAGTACTTATAACATCTCGACATTGCGTACGAACGCAACCTCCAACATGGAGGTCGAGATGTTTTAAGTATTTTAATTGTTTTAAGCACTGACAATGACCACGCAGTGGTCAAAATTTAGACCTGAAAAGAAATAAATATTTTTACGAATGATTGCTGAAAAATTTCCACCAGTCAAATACAGTCGTGGAGCACAAATTCCACCATGGAATAAAGCCTAATAGTCTACTTGAGACCAGACGCGTTTCGCTTTATTTTAAATCTTCTTTAGTGGTCAACTGCCCAGGAAATAGCTTTTGTTTCACCTTTTCGTTTGGTTCATATAAATTCGATCATGAACAGTTTTAATGCAATGGTATTGTTTAATATTGAATAAGGATTTCTAAGCAAATAACACACAACCAGGTAATAAACGGAAACAAAAGACAAAAACAGCCCACCAGGCTACTGAAAGGGCGAGTTTTCCGAAACTTTTTTAAGAAAGTGTAATTGTAAACAGCGGCAGCAAGTGGCAATGTGCTACAAAACACACATGAAGAAGGCAACATAAAACGTGTATATCCTTAATAGTTCATTTTATACAGTGTTAAATAATTCCACTGCAGGAGAATTGTGCGTAATCAAATTTAGTATAAACCAAACGAAAATGTTAAATGAAAAATAATTCCTTTACAGTTGACCACTGAAGATGCTTTAAAGGAAAGCGAAACGCGTCTGGTCTCGACTAATTTACAGTTGCAAAAGACAGCCAGCTAACCAAACGAGCTGTGTAATTTTACTTTTTGTTAGTGGTCGAAATCTGACATCATCATCTAACAGATAATTGTGATATTTATCGATACTTCCACACCGTTACGATCAGCGTCTCACAGCCTCATCCTTTCAGCGAACATACTAAAAGAGGGGCCTTCAAACACCTCTGGAGGGCCATCTCTGCATCTACAGCCGACTTTAATGGGTATTTTTGTGACAAGTCTGATTTAACTTTGAAATGTTCTCAGCCAAATGCATAATTTTGCAGCTAATTATATGATATTAGAACACTTTTCGAGTAATTTTTTATAACATAGCATTCTATTTTAACACTTTTTTTTTACATACTGTTAGTCTCATTGGTTAGTACTGACAATACGCGATGGGCGGAGCATCTACTACGTAACTCATAGCTCCTATGCGGGTGAGCTGTTCCATACACCACTGCCGCCTGCGATCATGGGTTCAAAATTATGTAATTTAGTTCTAATTTAGATGACCATTTAGATTATGTTCACTGTTACTCGACATGTCTTCCGAATTTCTATATTGTACTAGATGACCCGTGAACCTCGTATCACTTACCTCTTAATTTTAGTACTGGCTTGATAGTGGGTGGAAAGAGTGCGCAAATCACTCACATATGTTCAGGATAATGTGTATGTCACATTTGTGGAAGTTCAGGGAAGGTTTCAACGGTGATAAAATATGGAAAAATTGCGAGGATGTATAAAAATGACTTGGTTGTTGTGTTGGGTGCGTTCAGAAATATACTTTGAAAGATTAAAGTTCGCTTCACACGATCTGAACCCGTATATGAACTGACAAAGATAAAAATGAATTGCTGTTCGTTAGTCTCACTAAAACTCGAGAACGCCTGAACCGTTTTGGCTATATATCATTATAAAATCACCTAATCTATTGTGAGGACATCTGGTATGGAGATAGCTTGAGCGCCAAAGTACGGGATAAGATACTTTAGAAAGTGTGTAATTCAAGATATGTTTAGAAGTATATAAAGTGAAATATCGAACAATAGTTACTCTCTGGAAAACTTGTTTACTCTGACTTCTTAACCAGTTTTCGGAAATAATAATTAACTCTTAAAAATACATTGTCCGTTTTGTAAAAAGTGGTTAGAACGACAGAATAACCTGTCAGTTTTCCAAAAATTTTCCTATTTTCCGGCCAACTATTCCAAACCTTTACTTCACTCAAGCCTTCCTCTCGTTTTGAACGTCGAATGTGCAAAATTTTATCGCAATCAGACGAATGATATTGATATCCCATTGAAAAAACCTTTCAGTTTCTCACGAATTTTCAAATTTTCCGGGCAACATTCCCAATATTTTAGTTTGTAAGAAAGTTCACCTTTTGTTGAACATCAAAATAATCAAAATTTTATCACAATTGGATCAACGGTTTTCAACTTACAGCGTTGAGTGCATTTAGAAACACATTGAAAAAGGAACTTGGTTCGAATGTTGCCACTTTCCTTCATAACTTTCCCTATTTATTTATTTATTTATTTATTACTGAAAACTTTTCCAAGACCATATGAAAAAAAGGGTTGCCCCTCTCCGTCGTTCGAATAGTCAGTTATACTGCTGAATTCAATCAAAAACACATTGAGAAACGCACTTTCAATTTTTCTCAAATTTTCCAATTTTCCGGCAGATTTTCCAAAACATTTCATTTCATACAAACCTTGCCCTGTCAAGCCGTACTCAAGTGATGCTCTTACAGTCATGATGCAATTGATTTTTATTAATAGAAAAAAAATTGCTTTCGGTTTTTCCTAAATTTTCCTACATACCGCGCGACTTTTTCAAATTTTTATTTGATGCGAACCTACCCTTTGATTTCAACATGAAATGTACAAAATTTTATCGCTATTGGACCAATGGTATTGATGTCTCACTGGAAAAAACTATTTCAGTTTTTTCCGGTTTTCCTCTTTTCCGGACAACTTTTCCATATTTTATTACCGTTTAAACTTCTCCTGGACTTACTAAGACTAAAATTAGCCGTTTTCCAGTTTTAGCGAGACTAACGAACAGCAATTCATATATATATATATATATATATATATATATATATATATAAAGTGGTCTTCGTCTGAAGATGGTCATTATTGACAGAAACTGGACACAAAATAAAACACGAAGTACGTTATTTCGACTGTTATTAATAATTACTGTCCAATATCATCTCAAATTACATTATTTTTTTCTTATATGCTGTTTTCTACTATGTTATTTATGTTTGTAACTTAACTTTACCTTTTACTTTACATGGAAAAACGAAACTTCATTAAGAAATATTGTGATTGTGTGTTTTTATTTAATCATACACTCAATATTTAATGTACCAAGGTTTCAACCTTCCTTGTGATGTATAGAAGTTTCTACTTCCAGTACTGCTCGTACAGCCGACCGAACCTTGGAGGACATTAGCATAATCTTCGCCACTGACGAAGTTTCCAGCTGCGGTCGTTCTGTCTGGTAGCCACCCCAGCTTTCGACCTAGGCCACCTGCTCTGTGGCCATTACTGTTTGTGGGGAGCCCTCAAGTGTAAGGTTAGTTCCAACAACCATAGTCATCATGAACTGCGGTAAAACATTATGCATGAAGCAGCTGCATTTACAACAGTCCCTCGATCCAACTTCAGCAACTTGCTGAGCAGAGACCAGAAGTTTCCTGGTTAGTTCCCTATTTCGTTTCTTCTGCGGTGTTTCTTTGCTACCTGGAACTCTCTTCTACGTATCACTTCCATTTCTTCCTCCCTGTAGAAGTAGCGTTTACTAACGTCAGACTAACATTTTTTTTAGGTTTGATTCCGTTTCCTGGAAGTACTCCACGACCACACAATGATGAACACACCAGATGTATTTCGCAGCATTGGCCGTTAATGTTTTATTTAAAAAGAAACACAGATTGATTTCAATCACCTAGTGATCATCTTCAGTGTCTTCAAACGAGCATATGAATGCCCTGAATGTAACTGCAACGGTAAACATAAAATTGCAGTGACACTGCTCGTTTGAAGGACACTGAAGATGATCACTAGGTGATTGAAATCGATCTGTGGTTTTTTTAAAATAAAACATTAACGGCCAATGCTGCGAAATACATCTGGTGTGTTCTAACATTTTTTACTAAATGTCTGTTTTAGCATCTGAAGTTTGCCAATCTGAATGAATATTGCAATATCTGTTACATGAAAATTTTATCATTAAATAAACAGAATCATATATTTGTTGCCGGCCGCAGTGCCCGAGCGGTCTGCGGCGCGCCAGTCCCTTAAGCTTAACAAAAATTTGATATATTTGTATTTGTCTCTCACTGCATACAATGATAACGTGCTCTTCGTGGGCAAAACCCTGTATTCAGTCGTTTGGATTTCAACAGTAAAGATGATTGTTACAATGAATGGTATTTGTAATTATAGCTCTTCTATGGTTGTTGGATTTTGCTAGTGACTACAGAAGTTACAGTTCGTTTAGCATAATATTTTATAACATGATTGTTTCAGAATAGTGTTAAACCAAATAATAGTAAAACGTAGCAAAACATCAACATTTATCAGATGCTCAGTTGTATTGTAACAAACGGTAGCCAGGCAGAGATGAAGGCAGAAGTAAAAATTCTGATGAGATGCAAGTGACACAGGCTGGTGGCAATTTTCGAAACCACATTGGAGTGAGAGAAGTGAAACAGCAAAAGAGAGATAACTGCGAAAGGTATCTAAAGGAAACGAAACAACGATATTCCTTACCTTGCAGACAATTTGTAACTCGTAGATAAGAACACGTAATGTAAACTGAAGTCAGTAGTAAACAGTCTGTCAAGTGGCGATAGCAAAGTAATTGCCATACCTGCAATCATTACCGATGGACGTGAATGTTGGTGTTCACAATAAAGAACATCCTCTTATATCGTTTCCTGAAATTTCAGGAAAGAGGCGATCTAGTTGTTGATTAACATAACGGAATGTAGCCAAGATCGCTTAATTTTTTGACAACCGGTTTCAATGCAATGTGTCATCATCTTCAGATCAGTTGTCTACAAAAGGTTGGTCATTTACTTACACGCCACTCCTGTGTAAGTGAATGACCAATCTTTTGTAGAGAACTCATCTTAAGATGATGACACAGTGCATTGAAAACGGATGTAAAAAAAAAGGACTATAAAAGTCAGTGACCAGTTTTATTAAAGTCCGTACATCAATCCGAGCTTGCCGTTTTTCACGTTAAAATCCCTCACACTACCCGACAACGACGGCCTTCAACCAACGCAACATTATGTTGAGCAATTCGAAATTATTTATATCGCTGATACTGAATTTGGTTATCTTTTTACATTTAAATTCTATCATTAAATAAGAACAGTGTAGTTTAAATTAAATTCAGTAAATGATTTTTCTGCTTGTGGGAAGCATCATGTTTCATTGGAACTTTACTTCGTCAGAAGACAATTTTAACTAAACTCATTACGAGGCGTGTTTTTTTAGTAAGTACCATTTTGAAATTAAGAAAAGACATTCTAAGATATCTCAATAACTTTATTTTTACATGAAAGCCTTTACCTTAATCTAAATTTCTACATACTTTCCATCAATACTGAAGCACTTGTCATAACATTGTACCAGTTTTTGAATACCCTCCTCATAGAAGTCTGTCGCCTGACTTGTTAACCACAGCATCACAACTGTTTTGACTTTATCGTCTTGCCAAGTCACAATTCCACACAAAACACTAAAAACAATACGAGAAACATTAGGAATGGTCATCCAACAAGGAGGAAATCGTAAAGTGTCTGTTTTCTCTTACCTAATTTTCCACTTCCTGAACCAAACTTTCATTAACGACCTAACGACGCCTACTCCGTTGTTCCACATGCACATCTGTGCGGACATATTTAAATGCTCTCAGCCACTTTCTTTCCATTCCATCACTCATAATGTTTTCTCCGTAAACTGCACAGATCTCATGATGAATATCGATCTCTTTTAGGCCTTTAGCGCTAAGAAATCTTATGACATCCTGTACTTCACAGTCGACAGTCGACAGGAATTACGAGTATCTAAGGCACTCAGTACGCAGCGTATACAAGGAAGAAACAGACTGTAATGATATCAGTGCGTAGTGAGCATAAAAATATTGAGATATCTCAGCAGCCGGCCGCGGTGGCCCACGCGCCCGGTCAGAGGACTGTACACTCTCTGTACTAAAAAAGCTGAGCCAGAAAACACGTAGAACCAAAACGAACAAACACAATCAGCGTCCGCAAGGACAAAAACTACCGAAAGAGCAAAAAAAAAAAAAAAAAAAAAAAAAACGTGGGGGGGGGGGGCGCTCCAGTCACGGTCTGCACGGTTGAATCCCCCCTCGGTCATGGATATTTGTGCCTCCTTAGTTTTAAGTAGTTTGTAAGTTTAGGGACTGATGACCCCGTAGTTAAGTCCCATAAACTATACAAACATTTGAATATATCTAAGCACGTCTTTTTTTTTACATTTTAAAACGGTACTTACATAAAAACACACACCTCGTAATAAGTGATTTATCTATTTTATGCTTGGCTCACAACGAGCAGCAATAATTAGTTTTAAATTTTCTTTTAATGCCATTTTAAGGTATTAATAATTATATTACATGTGTTTATTACCTTTTTTACGGAGTAATATATCAGGATGTCGTGGACGTACCTTTTCCAGTGTCTCCAACTCGAAACCGTTCGCATGCGCAATCCTGCGAATCCTGCATGGATCACAAAACATACAAAATTACGTAAGGCCTGTTTTTTTGACAGGCGATAACTGCACTATTGCACATATCAAGCATAACATTGTGATCGTTTAGATAGTATGTTTCTATTGGATTCGCTATGGTCAGTTATACAGAGGGGACCAAAAATGTATCCACTGGTATAAAAGTCCATAACTTGCAAACTAATTGGCGGAGTAGCTAATTCTGTTAGCGCACCAGTGAAATTTTCTTCTACTTCTTGAAAGGTCTTAGAGTGTGTTGTCACTGCTGCATCTTCAGGAATGATGAACATTCTCGTCTGTTTGCTGACGGGGAGATCATTTGCGTAGATGTCAAAAAGTACAGGAGCCAAAAAACTACCCTGTACAGATCCATTTTTGTGAGTCCCCCATTGGCTCTTTCTCGTTTGCTAACTTACGTTAGGTAGAATCAGATTAAATTTAACAATTCAATGTTCCTCGAAAAGCTTTAGGGTGACAGTACCAAAATCAAATTTGCTCAATACCTTGAGACAAATTTTTCAAAGAACGATTGGTTACAGTTTTCAGTCGTAAGACTAGTTACACTCCATCCGGGATATGTAAGTCCTCGGTGTTGTGGCGTCGCCATTCGCCACAACGCTTACGGTCGCCACACGCTACCACGCAGTAGCTCGCCCCATGGTACTTTGACCGCCGGGGGCGCCTCCAGTCGTCGTATCTCTGCCTTGCGGCGCGCGCCGGCCAATCAGAAGAAGAGGGCTCGCCAAGATTTGCCAAGGCACCCACACTCACGACGGCAAATAGCGGAGGACTACGTCCAGACTAGCAGTCAATGGAGCAAGCACAACGGGTCAGCCGTCTGCAGCGGCCACCCGGACCACTACTAGGGACATAAATTGCAGAACTGCATATCATGTATTAGGCAGCCGTTAGGATTCGTTCTTTTCCAATAAAAGTATATGTGAACTAATAGCTTCTTTCAGTTGCAGACCTGAGACTCCATAGTCATGGAACAAGTCCATACATTAATTGTTACACAAGAATGGCAATAGAAAATTTTTGAGTAGTCCTTTGCACACAACAATCTTAAGACAAAGTGAAAAGAATCAATAAAGAAAAAATGAATTAGCTTAATTGTTTAACTTTCTAGGAGTTCCTCGACAGAATAGAAGGAGTGAGCCATGAGGTAACTCTTCAATTTAGATTTGAAATTGTGTGGATTAGCTCAAATGTTCAAATGTTTGTTAAGCTTATGGGACTTAACTACGGCGTCATCAGTCCCTAAACTTACAAACTACTTATGAACTACTTACGAACTAGGACGGCACAAATATCCATGCCCAAAGGGGGGATTCGAACCCCCGACCGTAGTGGCCGTGCTGACCGTGACTGGAGCGCCTCAGTCACCTCGGCCATGTGCGTGGACTAGTGCTAAGATTCTTTAGTTCTTGTGGCAGCTTATTGAAAATGGATGCCGCAGAATACTGTACCTCTTTCTGCACAAGTGTTAAGGTGATCTGATACAAATGTAGATTCGACTTCTGTCTAGTATTCACCGAGTGAAAGCTACTAACTCTTGGGATTAAGCTGATATTATTAACAACAAACGACATTAAAGAAAAAAACGTAATGTGACGCCAGAGTCAAAATTACGAGACTACTAAAAAGGGGTCGACGTTCACGAACTTACACCAGATATTGCTCGAACCCCCAGTTTTTGAGCCAGAAATATCCTTTTTGCAACAGGCGAGTTACCCCAAAAGATAATGCCGTACGTCATAAGCGAGTGAAAGTAAGCGTAATACACTACTCTTCGTGTTGAAAAAGCACTTATCTCAGGTATTGTTCTTATGGTAAATATAGCAGAATTTAGTTTTGGAACAAAATCCTGAACATGGGCTTTCCGTGACAGCTTACTGTCTATATGAGCACCTAGAAATTTGAACTGTTCAGTCTCACTTATGACGTTCCCATTATGTGTAATCATAATGTCAGCTTTCATCAAATTGTGTGTTATAAATTGTAAAAACTGAGTTTTACTGTGATTTAACATCAACTTGCTTTCTACTAGGGAAGTATACGCATTCAATCACTTATCACTACATGTTCGACTACAATATCTTTTCCTTTAAAATTACATTGAAATTAACAATGTAATGTTCATCAAGAGACTGAACGAGCGATTACCTTAGCTTACAGAGCCGTCCCGGCTCCTGTTTCTTCGTTTGCCCCTGTCTTTGATTTAATTACTGCCGCAAGTACCATCGATCTCTCTGTGTTGCACCGCTCGTGGCGCTGTTAGATCTACCGCACGTCGATTCCCTTCTGACTGGTGTTTTCCTTGCCGCGTGTGGCGCTAGTGGCGTGCCGAGGTGGTTGGAGAGCGGACAGGGTATCAAGCAATATGATACGATGCATGGCATCGCCAGTGGCGGCGCTAGACGGAAACTGGGCGTCGTCGAACTCGTCTTTGCGAGGCCCCCTTTAAAATTCTATTAGTATAATATATGAGTATTATCGCAATGACAAAAATTACAATAAACAAACACAAAGTAGAGAAACTTTTCACCCTTTCGTCTCACTGACTATTTTTAAGATCACAACTTAATACTAGCCGCTATTTCCTCTTCAGTTGATAGTAGACAACGCAGATAGTCTCTCTTGGCACATTGTGCTTTTCAATTTTAACTTGGGAAGCTTCTCTCGGCTGAAGCTGTACTGACTGGAATTGAGCATGATTCTGATTGTTATATAAACATTTGGATATACTTCTTCCAAATCGTTTTCTAAAATGTAGTGAAGAAATTGTTTTGCAAGTATTTAACAAAAATTGCATCACTGCTACACTCACGCGGAAATAAATACGGGCAACTAAATAGCTGCCGGCCGGGAATGGCCGAGCGCATTAAGGCGTCACGCCACGGTGCGCGAGAGGGATCGAATCCCACCCTTGGGTACGGATGTTATGTTCGTCCATTGATTAAGCTAGTGTAAGTTAGACGTCGGTCGTCGCTACATAACTAGTAGTTGGAACGCCGTTAAACATCAAAAATATAAAAATAGAAACAAAAATACTAAAATTTCGGCAATGTTTTGCGAGACCCCCACAGGCGCGAGGCCGTCGGCGGTGGCCGACGTCGCCGACGCCAAGCGCCGCCACTGGGCATCGTCAGGGTCGAGTTATTTTGATTAAGGAGCCGTTTGTGGCAGGGCCCAGCGTGTGGCACCGAAATTGTTCTGGGAGACACTCTGTCCATGGGTAACCATGCATGCCGTGAGCAGGTTGGTCCGGAGAGGCCTGTCTGTCAAGTGATAACAGCAGCTCGGCGCGGGCTGTTTACCTCGTCTCCCGGCTACGTGGTCGCGTTCTTAGCGGCCGCGCGACAGCGCGTCCGTCCCTCGCCCTCCTCCTACACGACTGTTAGGGTGCCTGTACTTGTCGCGGAGTAAGAAATAAATAAGAGACTTGATAAAGTCCTGCTCCGCAAATTTGTGTGTCTGAATTTGTCAAGATCGATAGTCGTACCCCAGGGGCCGTCTATGCCTGTGTCTACGTCGTTAGTTGTTTATTCATTTTATACCGCACTTTTAGTTCGGTTCAATTGACTTAATCATTTCTCTGTGCTCTGTCTAGCAAGTGCTCTATATACATTAACTTGGTTATCGTAACAGGGGGAAATTATCTGGTTTGTGCCCCTCTGCTATCTCGCATCTGCACGGTCGGTAGTTGTATAGCTTGTTTTTCTTTCCTTTTATCTTCTCATTGCAGAAATTGTTCCCTCCTTGAGGCATTGCCACCCCGTGGTTGTAATTTGGCGTTCTAGTCTTAGAAAATCAGGCGATGCTGAAGTAATTAGATTAGGTAACGAAACAGTGAAGGTGGTAGATGAGGTTTGTTACTTGGGTAGTAAAATAACATGGTCGCAGTACAGAGGATATAAAATTCAGAACGGCTGTGGGAAGAAAAGCATTTTTGAAAAAGAGAAATTGGCTAACATCGAATATTAATTTAAGTGTAAGGAATTCTTTTCTAAAGGCATATGTGTGGAGTGTTGCTTTGTACGGAAGTGAAACATGGATGATAAGGAAGAGAAGAGAGGCTTTTGAAATGTGGTGCTACAGAAGAATGCTGATGATTAGGTGGGTAGATCGCATAACTAATGAAGAGGTACTGAACAGAATTGGGAGAAAATAAATTTTTGGCATACCCTGACTAAAAGAAGGGATCTCTTGGTAGGACACATTCTTAGACATCGACGAATCGTAAATTTAGCATTGGAGGGAAGTGTGTGGGGTAAAAATCGCAGAGGGAGACCAAGATACGCGTATAGTAAGCAGATTCAAGTGGATGTAGGTTGCTGTCTTATGAGAAGATGAAAAGGCTTGCTCAGGATAGAGTAGGGTGGAGAGCTGCATTAAACCAGTCTCCGGACTGAAGACCATAACATCTGTTTGTGTAAGCCCCTTCGTGTCAGAGCTGTAGTTCCTGTTGACTGTTGGGCACCTTATTCCTCTCCTACCTGTTTTGAGTCAGCTCATCTGTTTCACGTGTGTGGGTGTGTTAAATTAACGAGTAGCCAGCTCCCCAACTTTAGTGTGATTTTGATAAGTAAGCTGAAATCTTTTCACTTAAATTGCAGGGCTCATTTGTAATTTTATTATGTGTTGTTTCGTTGGCCTTCCGCCTGTTGATATCACTGAGGACGTTTTTGGTGCTACCAGCCTCTATAATAAAACTCAGACTTGATTTAAATTTAAGAGCTCGACTTTACTGTGTTTTTGTAATTGCATTTTTATAGGGCTTTGTTCACTTAAATTTTTGAGCCCCACTTTAGTGTGATTTTGGCAAGTACGCTGAGCTTTTTGTCATTTAAATGGCAGGGGTAATTTGTAAATAATATTGTATATACAAGACTTGCTTTTTATTTTACATTTTCTGCTTTCGCTTAAATTGCTGGGCTCATTGTGTTTTTTATTGTATTTTAAAGAGTTTATTTTGCTGAATTTGGAGCCTTATTAAATTATCAAAAAATTTTCTCTCAACTTCACCTTCTGCCTTGCATCGCTTATCTGAACTGTCTTGTTGGGTCTTCAGCCTCTGGTATATCTTAATTAAAACAAATGGAACTTGAACTGACTATGCTTGCTTAACTTCACCCACCAACTACCTACCTCTCCCACAAACTGCCCTCTCAAGTACAAAAAATTAAATCTAAAACTCAACTCATAGATATCCCCAAAATACTTAATCACAATAAGGTATAAATAACCAGTGATTTCCTTATTAAAAACAGATTTGTGTAAGAACATTAATTAATTCACTCTCATGTCGACCATCAGACGAGCGAAGTTCACTCAAATCGGCAATTACGCAACTCAAGCTGCCTGACAGTAACACATTTTAATCCCCATCCAATGAAAGGAGAGGCACGGAATACAGCATTACTCCGCAACAGCCCGGCAAGCACTGCTAATGTACCAGAGCGAACGCGATACAGTGAAATTCAGAAGGCGTCCAAGAGGGTTTCCCAGAAGCGGACAGCACTTAAAGAGCTGTAATCGTGCGACTAAATCCCTCCTACCAGAGGTGCAATTTTGCTCACCAACTAAAGGCCCCAAAAATGGCTTCCAGGACATACAATGTTGGAGATAAAATTTAATATTACTCCCACATACTAAACAGAGGCCACCCGGCCGGTTATCAACATACAACTGCGCAGAGCCGGATAGAGATTCTACGTATACCAACTCGCGTAGAACAGATTTTAAATGAAAAATTTGACTTTCCCAATGAGCAAACACAAGAGGTGTTAAATTTTTAACAAATTCCATGAGAATCTCGACGACACCATTCTCACGAAAATAACGAGAATAAAAAAAAAAATCATATTTCGTTAATACACCAGTGCAATGTTTAACCAGGATGTACAGAAACTTGAAGAACGTGGAAGGACTGGAGTTTTAAATTTACAATTCGTTATTTTTTCAGTTTAATTTACTGTGTAACAAAAAATGCAGCGTCACAAGCTGCTTTAAAATAAATTAATTGATTTCCACTCAAGGCCATTAAAATTGCTACACCACGAAGATGGCGTGCTACAGACGCGAAATTTAATCGACAGGAAGATGATGCTGTGATATGCAAATGATTGGCTTTTCAGAGCATTCACACAGGTTAGCGCTGGTGGTGACACCTACAACGTGCTGACATGAGGAAAGTTTCCAACCGATTTCTCATACACATACTGAAGTTCACCGGCGTTGGCTGGTGAAACGTTGGGATGCCTCGTGTATGGAAGAGAAATCACCATCACCTATGACGCTGCATCACCGACAGGAGCGCCTGAGTGCACGAGTGGCAAAACGTATTTTTTTTGGTTGAATCCAGGTTCTGTTTACAGCATCATAATGGTCGCATTCGAGTTTGTCGACATCGCGGTGAACGCACATTGGAAGCGTGTATTCGCCATCGCCATACTGGCGAATCACCCAGCGTGATGGTGTGCGGTGCCACTGGTTACGCGTCTCTGTCACCTCTTGTTCGCATTGACGGCAGTTTGAACAGTGGCCGTTATATTTCAGATGTGTTACGATCCGTGGTTCTACCCTTCATTCGATCTTTCGAAACCTTGCATTTCAGCAGGATAACGCACGACCGCAAGTTGCAGGTCCTGTACCGGCCTTTCTAGATACCGAAATTGTTCGACTTCTGTCCTGGCCAGCACGTTCTCCAGATCTCTCACCAACTGAAAACGTGTGGTCAATGGTGGCCGAGCAACTAGCTCGTCACAATACGCCAGTCACTACTCTTGATCAACTGCGGTATCGTGTTGAAGCTGCATGGGCGTCTGTACCTGCACACCCCATCCAAGCTCTGTTTGAATTAATGCCCAGGTCGTTATTACGGCCAGAGGTGGTTGTTCTGGGTACTGATTTCTCAGGATCTTTTCACCCAAATTGCGTGAAATGTAATCACATGTCTGTTCTTGTATAATATATTTGTCCAATGAATATCCGTTTATCATCTGCATTTCTTCTTGGTGTAGCAATTTCAATCGCCAGTAGTGTAGATTTCTATCGCCTCTATGGGTGTCTTCATCAAAAGTGAAACTCAGGTGCTGATGACCTCGGTGTTGTGCGCCCTAAAACGCTCATCATCATCATCATCAAAAGTGAAACTACAACGTGAGACGTTTACACACAGCTAAATATGCTCATGTTGTGTAAAGGTAGTTTTAAACGTATTAGGTAGGTAAGAACTAGCAGTCTCAACAATAAAATGTAGTGGCTGTCCGCTATACGCTGTCAACGTGTCTGCAATCAAAGAGGCATCAGACTAGACAGCTAGATCTTAACTAGCAAATATTTTTGTAAATAACTTTATGAAATATGAGCACATTTAGCTCTACGTGTAAACGTCTCATGTTGCAGTTTTATCTCTGATGAAGACATCCATAGAGGCGATAGAAACCTAAATAAAGTTAAATTATTTTAAAGCAACTTGTAGGGCTTCATTTTCTTACTCAGTAAATCACGCTGATACAATTGCTGCTTCAGATGGACAACGTGGAAAATCATAGTATTAAATTTATTTAAAACATCAGTTTTCAATTTCGATCTCTCCCTTTTTTTTTTTTTTTTTTTTTTTTTTTTTTTTGAAACCACCAAAAATTAACATTAAACAATCCATTAAAATAAGAGAAATAATTAATAATTAAAGAACAATGCGTAACAGTTGAGCAGCAAATACACTAATTTCGATATCGCTTGGGTACATACTACATTGGTAACCAATAGCTAGGTTAAAGCGCAATGTAGACCAAGAACTGTTAGTGAAGCAATATCTTTTAAACCACAGCTATAGCTTTAAGAAAAGTGCAGATTATTTTAGCAATCATAAGCAGAAAAATAAAGTTTATAAAACAGGAAAGGAATCACATGTGTAGCCCCATAGCTTGCAACGTGCCTGGGAGCTTTATTACATTGGTATATAATTTGAATATACTTCACTGGTCTGTGGCTCGCGAAGCGGCACAACAGAACCAGACTCACTCAAATAATAGGAAAATGTAATAAAGTCTTAAATTGCCTGGATTGTAATTAAATACGCGCAAATTGTGGGTAACAACTTTGAAAACTGACTGTATTAATTACGAAATGGTCCTATCCTAAGCTACTGAGTGGATAGACAAATAGACAAACTGCTTCCACATAATAAGTAATAAGATGTGGGGGTTCTACTAACAAAAACAGTGGTTTAGTGAAACTATGCACCATTTATTTATGCAAAAGAGACACGCAAACATGATAAATGTAAACATTCTAAGAGACGTTAATTAGAGCAAACCAAGAAAGGGGAATGATTATGCTGAAAATGAGATAAAACGGAACTGACGGGAATTACTGAGTGACGGCATCAGGATAAAATAAAATTCCGACACGAGATTGAATCGCAAGACCTACGCTGAAAACGGATGCCGGAAAGTATTGGTGGTATGCTTATGAATATTATTATAGCTGAATAATTGGTGCACCTCTTATCTAATGGTGTACTTGTTTGATACCTCAGAACAGTTTTCATCTGGAAAGTCACTCTTACAAAATTTCCGTACAAGTTCGCATCTCATACTCGCTGCTGGAGCCCATGACTGCGGATGTCTTGTCGTTCCCAAGTCTAAAACTTCACCCCTTCAGAAACTTACTTTCCTTCTCTCCACCACGATATACAAAATCTCCCATCCTGTATTTTAACAACCAATGGTAGTGGGTGTTATAAAACAGTTGTTGAAAGGTGGGACGAGAGCTCACACCTCATTGGCGGTTTTCGACAGCCGCCCAATTTGAATGTGTGGTGGCAAACTAAACAAATCGGGCTGCTTCGCGCCTAAAACGGCGGGTTTTCGCAGGCTGCCAACGTATTATCCCACGGTCCCCGTGTGGGCATCTAACATCTTAAGGATTCCTCACTTGAATCACGCGCCCCTTTCCACTCCTTGGCTGTGGCGCTGCTCTTTCCGAACCATACGGCGTGTGACATAACCAGCGCCAGTCGGAGGTACGATTACTTCCAAGGCTTTCATTATCTTTTTACGACGCTCAGGCCCCGGCTGGACGCTCTGTCGACACTACGAGGGGAAGGTAGCTGCGCAGCGCCCGGCCTGTCCATTCGCCAGCCAAAAGCTGTTTGTACTGTACACCAAACTACCAAATCTTCACAAATAATTTTAAGTATTTTATTTTATTACATTAACACATAACCCTTACTACACTTCTTATTGGCTTACGTGACGAGCTTTTGGAGGCGCATCGTGTATTTAACTGAGAGCCTTAGCTGCCCTCACCAGCAGTTGACGTCGGCTCCGACCACCGCCGCCGTCAACCAACAAGGGTAAAACATTTTGTCATTTTACTATTTAATGTGGAATGTAATTATTGCAATTATTGCTATCACGTAAGTCTCTGTCTGTTATGTTACAACGACAAAGGCCTGATGATGGTCCTGTAGGACCACCAAAAGCTCAGTAACTTACGATCTACACTGTCATCTCTATACATATAAGACGCATTTGTTGGAAAATCTTGTTTTAAACCCGGGCAAAGACGGGTACTTGCAGGTAGTATTTTTAAAATATATCATTTTAAAATCACTGTATCCCAAAATACTTTCAAAAAATTACTAATAGTAATGAACTTTAATGCAGAGACAAGGAACAATACAGTTAATTATGTGCAGTTTGATCATTTTCTGTGGCTATGAGTAAAAAATTACGTGGCATCCCATTATCTTTAGTTCATCATTTAATAGAAAACTCTACAAAAAACAGTTCCTAGCCAATTGCAGCATCAAGAGCGAGAACCAACCAACTGCGTGCTGTTTTCTGCGCTGAGACAATTACGGAAGAAGACCAAAGGTAGGTGAAATAACTTTTACAACTGAAGCAATCTACTCAGAGCGGTAGTAGCAACTGGGCGCTTCACGTGTTCCGTATTCTTGTTACAACCGAGAACGAGTTCACGGTGTCCATAGTAATATGAAGGAGGCTGAATTAAAAGAAGATGAAGAAGGGAATTGGTAGGGATGTTCACCTTTGGTGAAAGTAGGAAGAGAACAAACAGCTAGCTCTCGCAGTACTAATATCAAGATAACACTAGAACAACCAAGTGGTCACTTTGACCCGTGCTTGTCTTAGCGTCGTTGCTCAAAGCGCTGTAATTGCAAGAGCAGCAAATGATTCTGTGACTTTTATTTATTTTGAGAGATGAACACATTCCTAAAAATCGTGCCGATATCCCTTACAGGTTTTCTAAAAATGAAGGTACCTCTAGAACAGACAACGTGGGTCAAAATGACCCACAAACGGTTTTTTCTGCATATCTTTGCCTTTCTTCGCGATTTTTGGGCTGGATCTCTTTATGATATCTCAAAATTTTAGTGTTCGGGGGGATGTTAAGATCTTATCCCTTTGGTACACTCTTGAACATTCTTCGAGAATCGCCTGGTCGAACACCTTACGCCAAACGATCTGTGGAATTCCCCGTTGTCAGCGTGGCGACTTTATTTCTCCGACCCAGTGATAAGGCTCATAAAACTTGCACTGAAACAAAAGCGAGAAGTAAGCTCAGAAACAATGGGTGGTCCGTTAGTTCTGAAGAACTAGACGCTTTCATGGCTATTCTGCACGCTCGCAGTGTAACGGGTATCAGAACATTTTCGTTCGAAGATATGTGGAGTGAAAAGTACGCAGGATCACTGGTCAAAGATATTATGTCAAAGAACAGATTTGCCGGCCGCGGTGGCAGAGAGGACTGAGGCGCTCCAGTCACGGTCTGCACGGCCACTACGGTCGGAGGTTCTAATCCCCCCTCGTGCATTGATATTTGTGACTTCCTTAGTGTTAGCTAGTTGATAAGTAGTTTGTAAGTTTAGGGACTGATGAACCCCTAGTTAAGTCCCATAAGCTATACAAACATTTGGACTTGGAAAGAACAGATTCAAAGAGTTGGTGATATTTCTTAGATTTGATTTACGGGTGACCAGGATACAGAGTAAAGTTGAAAGAAAATTTTGTTTGTCGGCCGAACTTTTAAAACAAATTTTGAGAGAATTTCATTGTGAATTACACACCAACTGAAAATTTGACGGTTGATGAACAATATTACCCCTGTAAAGGCCGATGTCCGTTTATTTTGTATATAAATAGTAAGGCCGTCAGTTATAAGATAATGTACTGGATGGCATGTGATGCTAAAAATGGAGTCGTTCTAAACATAATACCTATCCTTGGTAAAGATGAAGCACGGCTCGCTAATTGTTCGCTTGTTGAGCATGTTGTTATGAAACTGACCGCTCCGTTTCTTGGCAAGGGGCGTCATATCACCACAGACAACTTCTTTACCTCATTGAAACTCGCTGAAGCTCTGGCAAAGCAGAATACAAGTTTGGTTGGCACTATGAAAAGAAGCTTGAAGGAAGTGCCCTACTGCGTTCGGCCGGGAAATGACGACCTTTATGCAACCACCCTGTGTATATAAATAGTCCTAAGTTCCATGCATTCAGCAAGTGACAACGACGAAACATCCACCAAGAAGCTTCCTAGAAAATTCGCATTTTACAATAAAACAAAAGCAGAGTTGGATTGCATCGACCAAATGTGTCGAAAGTATATTGTCAGGGCAGCAACTCGTGGATGGCCTGTCCACGTTCTGTACCACATACTTGACCTGACCATGATCAATGCACACGCTATATACAAATTACTTACCAAGAAGAAAATCAAACACCTGAGCGCTTATAAAATGATACAACGTCCAACCATAAGATTGCCGAAGAAAACAAACTTAAGCGTAAAAACGGCGTGTGGGTTATTTTGACCCACGTGGCTATTCTAGGGTGTTAGTGCAGCCCGCCCGTTCTGGTGTTAAACGCACCTCTACCTAAATCATCGTTTATTTTTCTTTTATCTGCCATAAAGTTTCATTGTGCAATTGTTTGCAAATCTAAGGGGCTTAACAGCTGCGGTAATCAGTGCCTAGGTTTACAAAATACTTTAAGTCACACTAAGGACAAAACACACCACCTTTCCCGAGAGATGACTCGAACCTTTGAAGGCGCGTATTCGCGGGCTCCCAAGCAAGTCGTCGTACAGCACTCGGCAACTCCAGCGCTGCTGGTGCAGGTGAACTCACAGGCCATGGAATAGGACCTCCCCGTCCAATCCACCGCTTAGGAAATACAGCATTTGGATGCTTGGCGACTGAACTGAGACAGTAACATGTTGTATCCACATCTTCTCACGAGCAGTCGGAGGTACGTTGTTCAACAACTGTCCACTCAGACGACGAGGTAGGATATATGCATCCGTATATAAAAAACACCTTATGTATAGACTTGTACACATGTTTCTTGTGAAACAGTAATACGAGACAAAGTGGAAAACAAGTTACTTCCATATCTTCTCCGAGACCGGGATATATGCCTCTAATTGTTCAGTGGATGTGTTGCATTTTCTGCCACCTATTACATTTTGCGAGCTCTTGCGAAAATGCACTCATATGGCAAAATAATCGTTGTGAACTAGTCAGTGAGCTCCTTACTAGATTTTAACACAAATTGCATCTCAACCTGCCTTGCAAGCAGCTTTCTGTTTGTCACTCAGGAAAACACTTTAACAACTGCTGCAATTCTGCTAATGACTCACCAACTTATTTACCACCTGCTAGGTTCCCCTACTGTCACTTTCCCTTTGTTAGCCATTTAACAGTTCGTTACTGCAGAACACAGTGTAATCTCAAAAAGGACATACACTCTCATTGATATTGTTTATAATCATCCATGATGGCACAGGGATTTTATGGGATATATTATACAGATCTGCAAATTAAGACATGAAGCGGGTAACGGGACAGTTTGAAAATAATCTGTTATGTAACAATAAGTCATGAGAGTGAGTTCAACTCATTCCTTCCATACCACCAAGAAAGAAGTAATGACAGTTTCAGGAATTCCTGTGAGTGTAGACCAATACGACAAAACCTTGGTAGCAAATTTGCAAGTGCCTCCTTTCCGTTTGTCTTCCAATCTGCTCACTTGCGTAGTTTAGGTTTTAATCCTCGCAATTCTAACTAGTATTTCGAACTTGATGAGTCAAAAAGACACAAAAATGAACCCAAATCTATTTTAGACTGTAGGATTTTAATTCTGTTTATAATGTTCCAGCCTGGCTATTAATTTTTGAGATTAACAAATTTACAGAAGGAAGTGGTTTGAAGTTAGAAGCTATGAAAGATCCCAATCAGTAAATTACGGGGAAAAAAATTGGAAAAATTATTACATGCATTTAATTGAAATGGCAAGCTAATTAACGGTGGAGTGTTGTGCAGGCAGAACATTACAAAAAGAATCGACGAGCAGTTACCTTTAACAAGAGATCCATCGGTGGTTGAAATTCGGTTGTAAATGAAATTTTAGTAATATGATAACCACTCGCCGAACAGTGGATGGCAGTTCGTCAATATCAAACTACAACTCGTGTAGCAAACAGTAAAGTAAGATATGTGACATGATATAAATCGGATAGGAATATTACGTAAGTCAAACACATCGGACTTCTAAAAATTTACAAGAAAATCGACTGCAGGTTCTATTGCCAGTAAATGATAATATTATGGAATAAATTTTGAAACAAGAGTGGCAGGCTACACGAAATATCACCATTCAATATTAACTAAAAACTATGCCATCCATTGTTGCGGTGATTCAACAAGGCTGAAAAAGACATTATGGGCGGAGGGAGGATAGGGCAAAATTATTAATAAAAATTCATAAGTGCGAATTTAAGTGAGAGGTGGGATTTATTTATAAATTTAAGATACGCTCACATCACATATATTTACCTGAATGTACATAATAGCGGCCACATAAAAAATAATAAAGTACAGCTCCAGTCTGCAAGATGCTATCGCTACGAAGTACAAAGCAAGAGTGTCTTCTTTCTTACAAAAAAATTGAAAGTGTTGTTCCTAAATTTTCTTTCTCTGACTTTCATAGATAACTATTTTAACATGTCGAAATAATATAAAAATACAAAACTTTCTCTGATAATATCGGGGAATGGAAAACGTGTCATTATACGACCCCTTTGGCACGGCTGAGGTATGATACAGAATCCGATAGCCGTGATAAACAAGTATTGTGTCAAGGCTAGTTTCATAGAACACAAATACATCATATAGTACATAAGATAATAATGTAAATTACATATAATCCACATAACATAAGTACAACATGGGTCAGTCTTTTGGAATATTCAGAATTGATTTTTCAATAACATATCATGTTTCGTCGTATTACAGTCTATTCACTTCGATGGATGTCTATAGTACAGAAAGTTGCATCAAATTTCACTTTATTGATTATGAAGTTGATTTTTTAGTACTCTCTGTAGGTTGAATTTCAGTAACGGCGGCGACGGCTCGAGGTTGTTAACGTTGGTACTGGAGGCGGGAGCGGCGGCAACGCCGGCGGCAGCGAGCAGCTTCCATTATTGCGCACGGAGTGTGCGCTTGGGCAACAGCGGTCCGTGATGAATCGTCAGTTCAGCGCCCCTCGCTCGCACCGTCTCACTGCAATTTTTGCTCATGAAAAGAACAAAAAGATTGGAGTTAGCAATGTCTACTGCACTAGGATAACTATTAATTTTTTCCCTGCAAAGAATGCACACTTGATTAGTTTCCTTCATTCGCACGTTGACTGGTGCGTGAGTGTTTTTTGTGCATTCGCAAAAGCTATTACGTGATTGAATTGTTATTATTGAAGGAGATATCTAGGCATATATATGTGTGTATGCGCTCTTGTGGGTAAAGGATAAAATGAACAAACTGACATGAACATGCGCCAGATATTATCCAAAAAAATGTTTCCTTTTTTTAGCATCCAATACAAATGACGTATGTCCATGACTCTGCTACTAGCAGGTTATTTGCCTAGTATTTATCTTACTTTCCTATCTAGATATATATTTTGGTGCTATATACATGACTATTTACAGAATGCCTATCATGAATACTAGTAATTGGTCAGAATCATTATTTATGTTGATCGTACATGCGATCTTTCAAGGCAAAAATGTTAGATGTTTCATAATTTACTATCTATCATACATATAAATACATGGGGTCACAAGAAATGGAGAAATTATCTGGAATATCTTACATACTATGGCATCTGATTTAAATTTATGCTAACATTTTAAAGTATCTGATTTGATTCTATATTAATATTTTTGTTATCGCTAAATAGATTCAGTCTCTATTAATGCTAACGCAGCTTGCTGCGAGTCCATACATTTTTTTCATATTTTTTATTTGATTAATATTGTCCGTTAGACGGTGTTCTAAGAGCTTTGTTTGCATAGCGCTGTCAACAATCAGTAATGACGACACATCGCGCCACTGGTTCAGCTTCAGTCTGTGCCTACGTTGCATCGTCGCAGGATCGCGCGGTATGACTTCCGTAATTTTAATCGTACTGTTTCAAACTGCAACACATTTGGTGTGTTTTAAGGAAGGAGTGTCCAGTTTGCACTCGTCGAGGGTCCACACTTCACACCGGTAGGTGAGTACCACATTATGTTTTTGCCTGCAGTTCGTACGTGTCGTGAAATTCACATCACCTAGCAGTGTCTCTGAATTATCACACGGCACTGTTCTCTTGTTCATATGCGTACGTTTATTAATTGATTCACAGTATGTAAGCACGTGCGTCAATTAAACGTCCTGCGTGCGCATTATACATCATCTTTTATTTCTTATGTTTGATTCTCGTGAGCGTTTATGGTGGCGTTAGAATGCGTCTTTATTCACCATCACGCACTGTTCAAACTAATTTATCACTTTATTTATCTGTCCTCGTAGGCCTGTCTTTTAGTTTTTTTTAAATTGTTCTAAAACTGTTAATTCACTGGACAGCGTCTTTTCGCGGGGTGATAACGTTTGAAATTTGCACTTTCTGTAGCGCGAAGGTCGTTGAACGACAAGAATAATGAAAGCACTTGTTCGCGTCTTTCACTGCACTTAACACATCTGTGCTTATTTCAGTTTCTCACGGTCTCCTAATCCATATGTCCTATTCAAATAACTAGCTTCACTGTTCTTTCCCAAATATTTTCGATTTAATAAGACATTGACTTAAGGACTGTCTCTCATTAACATCCAAATCACATAAAATCATATCTCTTTTACAAAATTCATTTCATTAGCTATTTAACAGATAAAAATCTTTACAATTTTCGAAATACATAAGCATGCTTTGATATTGAGCATAACATTGACCATATGTGGTTTGCCTATGCTCATGTCAGTTTGTTTTGTGATAATGCTGTTTTCAGCCTTGTTTATCCGATACACTCTGCACGTCTCTTCTATGCAGTATTACATGTCTAAATGTGTTTCATTTCAGACTTAATTGTCGCTATGCAATTCTGGTTTTGATTTCTTTTTTAAAGTGTCACCTATCGTAACGTTTTAAAGTCTGTAATCCGTGTTGTGTTACCCTGGTGTTCATCAACATAAGTAATCCAGGCACACATAAAATATTGGCAATAAACATTTATACACACAAAAAAATATATACAAGTCAAGTCAAGACAAGATCAGGCCCGGCCGTCGTGTTAGATACCAGTTAGATTTCGCGCTATTTGTGCGCAGAAGTACAGTTAAAGAAGGAAGACTGAGGTCAGAGTAGTTAGAGGAATCTCGCTAATTCTACTTGCAGAATATCAATTTTATCAGTCTACAATCGTTACAGCAAAGATCACTCCTAACGTCAATTCGCGAGCAAACAACATAAAGCATAAATAATCGATCCTAGCATCGGAAAGTCCTCATCTTGTCACACCATCCGTATTTCTCAAACATTCGCGACCGTACCTAATCCTGCTCTTACGTGCGTAATTTAAATCTGTGCAAAGATAGGTAATTATAAATAAAATTATGGCACTCAGATATGCGTGTGTATTCTTGTATGTGTGTCCCTGCGTCGTTCTGTGTTCATGTCAAAAGTTGGTAAATCTTTCATTTAAAATGCACCTCCTGAGTTAGATGTTGAAGTACATAATTCCAGCGGTGGCTGCCACACATACTCGTCGTTTCTTCTTGCTGAAATAAATGTTCTCATATCTAGGCTTAAGTCTACGGTGTTTGAGTAGTAAATATTCCATACCAAGCTATGTTGTGAAATTTCATGTGTTTCACGCAATGTGTGGTTTGTCAAACAAAACAATTGCATAACCTAAGCAAATGATACGTATTTCTACCAGCCGCATTACTCAAGTAAATATTAAGAATTTTTACATCAATGAAGTGTGATAAAGGAAAGAAAATATCTTTAAGTTAACGATGTGATAAAAAAATTATCTCTGTTAAGTGTCAAATAGCGCTTTATATAGCAATTAAATAGTGTGTACCCTGCATCTTAAATTCTTTGCATAGTCTGCAGTTTTTACTTACAACATCGATTAAGCGGAGAAAATTTAAGTTCGTTCTTACTTTATGCAGATTGTATGCGTGCAAGCTTTTATTGTCATGCAACATGATTCTACGTGTTTTGTTTATTTGTCAGCTGATCATTCGCATAAAAGTTAGCAAAATCTCTATAGCTTGATTTATCCTTCCCTGGTATCGTAAATAATTATAGCAAAATTTTTAGTGGGCAAACGAGATTTCATATTCTCCTCTCTCCTATCACAACAAACTACATTACTTGTCCCCGTAAGTGACTATCCAAGATTTGGTCGGGTAATAATGCATATAAGTGGTACGTGTGCTTGTACGCTCCACGTCCATTGAATAAATAAAGATTCCCGATCACAAACCAGAATAAATCACCTACTTCTTCCAAGCAACACATATATAAATATACACGCAAATATAAAATATTACTCCTACACAAAATATTACCCACGTCAAAATATATGGCTATTACGTCTTTAACTGCCCATAACTGTGTAAGTGTGGTAAATTACATCTGTTTACTTATTATCCATTGAATGATTGTGACAGCTGACAATAAATATTAGGCACTTACCTGCGATCTTGCTCGTCGCGCGGTGAAGTTCTGACGCATGACATGCTTGATGCTTACACAAATAAATATAAATAATGCCGCTTAATGCACATAGACGTTCATATTAAGCGTGAAATATTTTCAAATATTTGTGTGGGTACAGACCTTTAATCGTTCCAGTGTTTATGTCTGGTAAAAAATAACTGCCTCGGTGTGGAATCTGTACAATTCTATACGGTCCGCTATACATATGCTGCTTCTTATTCTGCTTATGTATAACTGATGCTTTAGGATGTGTGCGAATTAAAACAAATACCACCAACCACAATGACAACGTTTGCTTGTAAGACTTCAGATAGATTCCTTCTACAAGTTGTGTGTTCTTGCATCAATTCATCTTTAATGTCTACACCATCATTAAACCTCAGCATTTGAACTCTCGAGTATCGTGTGCCCCCACTGGATTCACCGCTCAAACTCGGAGGGCGTGAGGAGAGCGATTTCAGTTTCTTTGGGTACCTGATGCGGTTTGGGCAGGTTCCGTAACTTCAGTTATTGTCACGGTAGACCGTGGTGGTCCACAAGTCGTTTGTTGTCCGCAGTCAGTCGTTATCCGTGCCACCAGCACGTAGTCTGTCTGTCGATTGTCACTAGGTGGGGGATGGTACGGATATTGTTTACCTGTGTATGTGTTTTGTTGTGTATTCCCCATGTTAAAATTCCTGCCCCCGTTTAGATATTTGTTCCAGTTGTTTCCTCTATTACTACACCCTGGATGGTACTATTGTCTGTTCTTTGCCTTGTTACATTGCCCCCTCTGTATGTTTGTCTGTTAGACTTTCTACCGTCCCCGTTGTATGTTTGCCTTTGAGCCTGTGATTTTGTGTCATAGCGGTTAACGTGTGGTGCCAGAGTATTTGTACGCGACTGTTGGCTGGCCTGCGTCGGCGGTGGCGGCATCAGCTGATTTATTCTATTACTGTTGGCGTACCGACTGGCGTTGCCATAAGTATTGTTGTGGTTACCACGTCCGTTCCTAGCTCGGTCATCTTCGTAAATTAAGTCTTCCAGGTCCTTTGCTGTATCTGACAGAATTACTATGTCGTCGGCAAAACGCAATGTTTTTAATTCTTCACCCTGAACTTTAATTCCTTCTCCAAATTTCTCCTTGCTTTCCTTTATAGCTTGCTCAATGTACAAATTGAACAACATTGGGGAAAGGCTACAGCCCTGTCTTACTCCCTTTCCAACCACTGCATCCCTTTCATGCCCTTCAACTCTGACAACCGCTGTCTGGTTTTTGTACAAGTTGTAAATAACCTTACGTTCCCTATATTTTACTCCTGCTTGCTTCAGAACTTGAAAGAGTTTATTCCAATCAACATTGTCAAAAGCCTTCTCCAAATCTACAAAAGCTAGAAATGTTGGTTTGCCTTTTCTTAATCTATCTTCCAGGATAAGCCGTAAAGTGAGTATTGCCTCCCGTGTTCCTACATTTCTCCTGAACCCAAACTGATCTTCCCCGAGGTCGGCTTCTACCAGCTTTTCCATCCTTCTGTATATAATTCGTGTTAATATTTTGCAACCATGACTTATTAAACTGATGGTTCTGTAGTTTTCACACCTGTCTGCACCCGCTTTCTTTGGAATGGGGATTATAACATTTTTCTTAAAGTCTGAGGGTACTTCACCTCTCTCATACGTCTTACACACAATGTGAAACAATTTTGTCATGGCTGGTTCTCCCAGAGACTTCAGTAGCTCTGATGGGATATCATCTACTCCAGGGGCCTTGTTTCGACTTAGGTCTTTCAGGGCTCTGTCAAATTCTTCTCTCAGTACAGTATCTCCTATTTCATCTTCATCTACATCCTCTTCCCTTCCTATAATATTGTCTCGAAGTTCATTTCCTTTGTAGAGCCCCTCTATATACTCTTTCCACCTTTCAGCTTTCCCTTCTTTGCTGAGAACCGGTTTTCCATCAGTGTCCTTGATAATCATAGAGCTGTTTTTCTTATCGCCAAATGTTTCTTTTATTTTCCGGTAGGCTGTATCTATTTTTCCCCTATTTATACATTCTTCTACATCCTTGCATTTGCCTTCTAGCCACTCCTGCTTAGCCATTTTGCACTTCCTTTCAATCTCATTTCTTAGTCGTCTGTACTCCATTTTGCCTGTTTCATTTACTGCATTTTTATACTTTCTCCTTTCATCGATTAAATTTAATATCTCCTGTGATATCCAAGGATTCTTTGTCGGTCTTGCCTTCCTACCTATTTTGTCCTCTGCTGCGTTCATTATTTCATCTCTCAATTTTACCCATTCCTCCTCAACTGTTTCATTTTCCCCTGTGTCTGCCAATTGTTGCCTGAAGCTCCCTCTGAAATTCTTAAGAACTTCAGGTTCCTTCAATTTATCCAGGTCCCATCTCCTTATTTTCCTACCTTTCTGTAGTTTCTTCAGTTTCAGCCTACAGTTCATAACCAACAAGTTATGGTCAGAGTCTATGTCTGCCCCTGGGTATGTCCTACACTTCAAAACCTGGTTCCGAAATCTATGTCTTACCATTATAAAATCTATCTGGTATCTCCCGGTGTCTCCTGGTCTCTTCCACGTATACAACCTTCTTTTGTGATTCTTAAACCAGGTGTTTGTTATAACTAAATTATGTTCCGTGCAAAATTCTACCAGGCGGCTTCCTCTTTCATTCCTTTTGCCCAGACCATATTCACCCACTATCTTCCCTTCCCTTCCTTGTCCTACTACCGAATTCCAGTCTCCCATAACAATTAAGTTTTCCTCTCCCTTAATTGTCTGGATAATTTCCTTTAGCTCCTCATATATTTCTTCGATCTCCTCATCATCGGCAGAGCTAGTTGGCATATAAACCTGTACTACTGTTGTCGGTGTTGGTTTCGTATCTATCTTGACAATGATAATGCGATCGCTGTGCTGGTCATAGTAGTTTACCCGCATTCCTATTTTCTTATTCATTATCAATCCTACTCCTGTGATACCCCCAATTGATTTTGTATTTATAATCCTGTACTCACCTGACCAGAAATCCTGTTCATCCTGCCACCGAACTTCACTAATCCCCACTATATCTAACTTCAACCTATTCATTTCCCTTTTTAAATTTTCTAATTTTCCTACTCGATTAAGGGATCTAACATTCCACGCTCCGACCCGTAGAATGCCAGTATCGTCTTTCCTGATGATCACATCCTCCTGAGTAGTCCCCGCCCGGAGATCCGAATGGGGGACTATTTTACCTCCGGAATATTTTACCCGAGAGGATGCCATCATCATATGTTCATACAGTAGAGCTGCATGTCCTCGGGAAAAATAACGGCTGTAGTTTCCCCTTGCTTTCAGCCGTTCGCAGTAGCTGTGTGGCAAAGCCACATTAGCTGATGTTACAAGGCCAGCTCAGTCAATCATCCAGAACGGAATGGACAGTGTGCTGAAAGGTGCATATAAGATGAAGATTAACAAGAGTAAAACTAGGGTAATGGAGTGCAGTGTAAGAAAATCAGGTGATGCTGAAGGAATTATATTAGGTAACGAAACAATAAAGGAGGTAGATGAGTTTTGTTACTTGGGCAGTAAAATAACAAATGATGGTCGCAGTACAGATGATATAAAATGCAGAATGGCAATGGGTAGAAAGGCGTTTTTGAAAAAGAGAAATTTGTTAACATCGAATATTGATTTAAGCCTAAGGAAGTCCTTTCTGAAGGCATTTGTATGGAGTGTTGCCTTGTATGGAAGTGAAACATGGACGATAAGCAGTGTGGACAGAAAGAGGATAGAGGCTTTTGAAATGTGGTGCTACAGAAGAATGCTGAAGATTAGGTGGGTGGATCGCGTAACTAATGAGGAGGTACTGAACCGAATTGGGGAGAAAAGGAATTTCTGGCATACCTTGACTAAAAGAAGGGATAGATTGGTAGGACACATTCTTAGACATCAAGGAATTGTGAATTTAGCGTTGGAGGGAAGTGTGTGGGGTAAAAATCGCAGAGGGAGACCAAGAGACGCGTATAGTAAGCAGATTCAAGTGGATGTGGGTTGTCGTTCTTATGAGGAGATGAAAAGGCTTGCTCAGGATAGAGTAGGGTGGAGAGCTGCATCAAACCAGTCTCTGGACTGAAGACCACAACAACAACACAAGTGGGAGTCAACAATATATTTTCGAATTCGGAGGAGAATGTTGGCAATTTGAGCTTCGCAAGTAGCCCACGCCGCAGCGATAAGCGCCGTTGTTGTAATGATTCCCATCCCAGATCCTGTATCATTTCTGTAACGCTGTCTCTCCTGTATCGCGACAATACGAAACGAGATGCCTTCTTTGGACTCTTTCGATGTCCTCCGTCAAACCCACCTGATAAAGATCCCACACTGGGCTGCAATACTCCAAAAATGGACGGACAAGCGTAGTGTATGCAGTTTCTTTTGTAGTTCTGTTGCATGTTTTAAGGGTTCTGCCAATAAAACGCAGTCTCTGGTTCGTCTTTTCCACGATATTATCTACGTGTTCTTTCCAATTTAAGTCTGAAGTAATAGTAATTCCTAGGTATTTTGTGGAGTTTACGGCCTTCACATTTGATTGATTTATCATATAAAAAAAGTTTAACGGATTTCTTTTCGTACTCATGTGGACGACTTCACACTTCTCATTATTTAGAGTCAATTGCCAATTTTTACACCATACTGATATCTTATTCAGATCGTTCTGCAGTTGGTTTTGATCATCAGATGATTTTACTAGACGGTAAATGACGGCATCATCTGCAAACAACCTCAGAGAGCTATTTAGATTTTCCCCTAAATCGTTTATGTAAATAAGCAACAGCAGAGGACCAATAACACTACCCTGTGGAACGCCCGATATCACCTCTGTTTTAGTCGATGCCTTACCATCGAATACTACGAACTGTGTCCTCTCTTACAAGAAATCCCCTATCCAATCGCAAATCTGGAGCGATATACCATAACCACGTAATTTGATTAAAAGCCGTTTGTGAGGTACGGTGTCAAAAGCTTTCTGGAAATCTAGAAATACGGAATCGATTTGCGAACCTTTGTTGATAGCACCCATCACTTCGTGTGAATAAACAGCTAGTTGTGTTTCGCATGAACGATATTTTCTAAATCTGTGTTGACCTTGGGACAATAGATCATTTTGTTCGACATAATTCATAATATTTAAATACAGGATATGTTCCAAAACCCTGCTGCAAATTGAAGCAGGGCGTGGTAGCTCAGCGCGCTCCGTCAGAGGGATCAACGGTCTCTGTAACATAAAACTGACCCAAATACCTAAAGAACAATCCAGAAGGAACATGAACAAGCGACCGGAAAGCCTTTGTATACCTGAAGAACCAAACGAAATAACATTGGTTAATGCAACTGCGAGTCTAATACGGAAAATGTGGTTACCAATACCGGTTTAGGACAAATTTTCAACTACGCCCTTTGGTTTATTCCAGTTTCCTGAAACGGTCGAAATATTTGAATATTATCTCGATCGTGAGCCATCACATAGCAGAAGAAAATCTCAATTTCAAATAAATTGTAAATAATTCTCCTCTTCCATTTTGTGATATGTGCGGCAATCTAGAGACGGAACTACTGTGCAATCTTCCTCTGGTTAACAGCTCTGGAAAAAGTCATTTATTAATTCAGCCTTTTGAGTGTCAACCTCTGTTTCAATGCCAGTTTCGTCACAGTGTATCTGGAGATTTCGTTTTGATCCACCTACCGCTTTGACATAAGACCAAAATTTCTTAGGATTTTCAGCCCAGTCAGTACATAGAACTAATTGAAAAGTCGATTTCCATGACTTTACATGCAATTCTGGTGTCAATTTTACTGTGAAGGTGAAGTACGTCATAACACGTACCCCTGGAAAACCATAATTTTGATTTTTTCCATCTAGTATAGCGAAGAAAAAGAGTAAGTTGACCGTATTCATTTTAATTTGTAACAGGACGCACCACTTTTAACGATATCAATGAAGATTTTGGTTGGAACAGTGGTTTTGTGCCTTATTTATATGTCGTTAAAACAGATACCTGGAGATTCTCTCCGGCCAGCGCCAGTACCAATCTTGATAGCAGGGCTAAAACTGTTTATCATCAAATCATCCCATGAAGGCTTTCACGGCCGGCGTCTTCATCAGTAAACACTTCCGGGCTGAGTTGCCGTGGTCGATCTATAAAACTTCTTCTCCCTGACGTTTCGTTCTCGACTACGGAGAACATCTTCCGAGGTTGAGTCGACGACTGGCTTTCGGGGGCTGAGGCCGCTCCTTATATAAGATCGTAGAGGGCGCCACCTCACGTCACGTGGCGTCGATGTGTGGCTGTCTCTGGCTATCGCCTGTTCTCTCGATTGCGAGCAATCGATTGTCATGTGATTGATGCAACGTCGATCGCCATATCTTGTCCAATTTTAATCCTTCTTCTTTACGATTAAAATTGTATTGATGTTTGTGGATTTCAATTGCCTCCCTATACATACGTGTATAATAGTGTGACGTCCTCGCCAGCACACTTGTCTCACCAAATTTTATCTCGTGATCTCCTTCGCTGAAAACATGTTCCGCCACTGCCGATTTGTCGATCTGTCCCAAGCGACAATTTCTTTTATGCTCTGTCAAACGTGTATTAATGCTTCTTTTTGTGGTTCCTATGTAAATGGAAACCTCCAGGATGTTACGGAAAGCTAAGCCACCCAGCAGCAACCTGTCTCTAGGGGAAAGGAAAGCATTGCGGGAGATCAGTGCTGACAAGAATGTTATTATAGTTGCCGTTGACAAGGGAAATGCTACTGTTTTATTGAATACTGAAGACTATCACAAAAAGATCAGTGACCTTCTGGAATCCGGCACATACAAGAAGTTGGAAAAGGATCCCACTACGAATGTGCTAAATATCACCAATCGTCTGATAAAACAGTCTTCTATTCCTACAGAAGTTAAAAAGTATCTTTGTAAAACGGAGGCTTACCCTCCGAGATTATATGGTTTACCAAAGATACATAAGGTAGATGTTCCTTTGAGACCGATAGTCAGCGCAATTGGAGCTCCTACTCAAGAACTGGCCAGACACCTTGCCTCTTTGTTACAACCTTACATAGGCAAAACTGAGAGTCATATTAAAAACTCTCTACATTTTATTGAGAAATTGAAGGAAATTACTGTCGGTCCTAACGACATTCTTGTCAGTTTTGATATAGTGTCTTTGTTCACTATGGTTCCAGTTGACGAAGCTCTCTCACATATAGTCGATATGTTCCCCTCTGATATAGTGACTTTGTTCAAGCATTGTCTATCCTCGACGTATTTTCAATATAATGGTGAATTTTATGCACAGACCGATGGGGTAGCCATGGGAAGCCCCTAAGCCCCGTAATTGCAAATTTTTTCATGGAATATTTTGAACATCAAGCACTGCAGTCGGCCAAAAAAAGACCCTCAAAGTGGTATCGATATGTCGATGATACCTTCGTAATATGGAATCACGAGGAAGAGGATCTGAATGATTTCCTGGTGCATCTAAATAGCATCAACCCAAATATCAAATTCACCATGGAGAAAGAGAATAATGGACAACTCAACTTCCTGGATGTTTCAGTTATTAAACGGGCGGATGGGACCTTAGGCCATAAAGTCTATAGGAAAGCCACACATACTGATCGCTACCTCCATAAAAACTCAAACCACCACCCTAGGCAAAAGAGAGGGGTCATAAAAACGCTAGTGGATAGAGCCAATAACATTTGTGAACCAGGCTACTTACAGGAAGAACTAAACCACTTGCGACGGGCCCTTGCGAAAAATGGTTACACAAATAGCGAGATTAACCGAGTACTTCACCCAAGTAGTAAAATGCACAAAAACAGGAGACAGCAACAACCATCAGCTGGAAAAGTGTTTCTTCCGTTCATTCATAACATCACGAATCGCATTGGAAAAGTACTGGCCAAGTTTCGGGTGGAGACTATTTTCAGACCGACTAGGAAAATTAGTGAATGCCTTAGATCAACTAAAGATGCTCGTCATCCCCTGGCCACACCAGGGGTATATAAAATTCCGTGTAGTTGTGGCAAAGTTTACATAGGAACCACAAAAAGAAGCATTAATACACGTTTGACAGAGCATAAAAGAAATTGTCGCTTGGGACAGATCGACAAATCGGCAGTGGCGGAACATGTTTTCACGGAAGGAGATCACGAGATAAAATTTGGTGAGACAAGTGTGCTGGCGAGGACGTCACACTATTATACACGAATATACAGGGAGGCAATTGAAATCCACAAACATCAATACAATTTTAATCGTAAAGAAGGAGGATTAAAATTAGACAAGATATGGCGATCGACATTGCATCAATCACATGACAATCGATTGCTCGCAATCGAGAGAACAGGCGATAGCCAGAGACAGCCACACATCGACGCCACGTGACGTGAGGTGGCGCCCTCTACGATCTTATATAAGGAGCGGCCTCAGCCCCCGAAAGCTAGTCGTCGACTCAACCTCGGAAGATGTTCTCCGTAGTCGAGAACGAAACGTCAGGGAGAAGAAGTTTTATAGATCGACCACGGCAACTCAGCCCGGAAGTGTTTACTGATGAAGACGCCGGCCGTGAAAGCCTTCATGGGATGATTTGATGATAAACAGTTTTAGCCCTGCTATCAAGATTGGTACTGGCGCTGGCCGGAGAGAATCTCCAGGTAACTGTTTTAACGACATATGAATAAGGCACAAAACCACTGTTCCAACCAAAATCTTCATTGATATCGTTAAAAGTGGTGCGTCCTGTTACAAATTAAAATGAATACGGTCAACTTACTCTTTTTCTTCGCTATACTAGATGGAAAAAATCAAAACTATGGTTTTCCAGGGGTACGTGTTATGACGTACTTCACCTTCACAGTAAAATTGACACCAGAATTGCATGTAAAGTCATGGAAATCGACTTTTCAATTAGTTCTATGTACTGACTGGGCTGAAAATCCTAAGAAATTTTGGTCTTATGTCAAAGCGGTAGGTGGATCAAAACAAAATCTCCAGATACACTGTGACGAAAATGGCATTGAAACAGAGGTTGACACTCAAAAGGCTGAATTAATAAATGACTTTTTCCAGAGCTGTTTCACAGAGGAAGATTGCACAGTAGTTCCGTCTCTAGATTGCCGCACATATCACAAAATGGAAGATATCGAAATAATTGACAAAGGTATGGAAAAATAATCGCTCAAAAGAGGAAAGGTCCCAGAACCGGATGGGATACCAGTTCGTTTCTAGACAGAGTACGCGAAGGAACTTGCCCCACCCCCCTCCCCCTTCTTGCAGTGGTGTACCGTAGGTCTCTAGAAGAGCGTAGCTTTCCGAAAGATTGGAAAATGGCGCAGGTCATCCCCGTTTTTAAGAAGGGACGTCGAACATATGTGCAGAACTATAGGCCAATATCTCTAACGTCGGTCAGTTGTAGAATTTTGGTAAATGTATTATGTTCGAGTATAATGACTTATGGAGACTAGAAATCTGTTCTGTAGGAATCAGCATGGGTTTCGAAAAAGGCGATCGTGTGAAACCCAGCTCGCGCTATTCGTTCCACGAGATTCAGAGGGCCATAGACACGGGTTCTCATGTGTTTCTTGACTTCCGCAAGGCGTTTGATACAGTACCCCACAGACGTTTAATGAACGAAGTAAGAGCATATGGTCTATCAGAACAATTGTGTGATTGGTTTGAGGTGTTCCTAGATAACAGAATGCAGCATGTCATTCTCAATGGAGAGAAATCTTCCGAAATAAGAGTTCAAATGTTCAAATGTCTGTAAATCTATCGGACCAAATTTCGTGGCCATCAGTTCGTAGCTTACAAACTACTTAATCCTAGGTAAACTAACCTAACGACAAACACACAGACCTATGTCCCATGGAGGACTCGAACCTCCACGGCGAGCAACCGCGCGCTCCGCAGCGAGACGCTTTAGACCGCTTGGCTACTCCACCGCGGCGAAGTAAGAGTGATGCCAGGTGTGCCACAGGGGAGTGTCGTGGGTCCGTTGCAGTTAACTATATAAATGACCTTGCGGATAACATCGGAAGCTCACTGAGGCTTTCTGCAGATGACGCTGAAGTGGATAGAGATGTTCTAACAATGAAAAATTGTATTGAAATGCAAGAGGATCTGTCTCGAATTGAAGCTTGGTGCAGGGAATGTCAATTGAATCTCAATGTAGACAAGTGTAATGTGCTGCGAATACATAGAAAGAAAGATCCTGTATCATTTAGCTACACTATAGCAGGTCGGTATCTGGAAGGAATTAATTCCATAAATTATCTGGGAGTAGGCATTAGCAGTGATTCAAAATGGAACGACCATATAAAATCAGTCGTCGGTAAAGCAGATGCCAGACTTAAATTCATTGGAAGAATCGTAAGGAAATGCAGTCCGATAACAAAGGAAGTAGGTTACAGTACACTTGTTCGCCCAAAGCTTGAATACAGCTCACCGGTGTGGGATCCGTACCAGGTGGGATTGGTAGAGGAAGTAGAGAAGATCCAACGGAGAGCAGCGCGCATCGCTACAGGATCATTTGGTAATCGTGAAAGCGTTATCGATAAGACTCTGCAGGAGAGACGCTCTGTCGCTCGGTTAGGGCTTTTGTCGAAGTTTCGAGAACATACCTTTACCGAGGAGTCTAGTAGTATATTGCTCCCTCCTACGTATATCCCGCGTAGAGATCGTGAAGATAAAATCAGAGATGTTAGAGGCCATACAGAGGTATACCGACAATCTTTCTTTCCGCGAACAGCACGGGACTGGAATAGGACGGAGAACCGATTGTGCTATTCAAGGTACCCTCCGCGACGCACCTATCGGGTGGCTTGCGGAGTATGAATGTAGATGTAGATGTAGGCATACCTAACGCCAACAGAAATGAAGAGTAGGAGACATTTTAGATGGTACTGCTGGCAGCGGTTACAAAATCAATTTTTTGTAAATCTATCGGACCAAACTGCGTGGTCATCAGTCCGTAGCTTGCAAACTACTTAAACCTAGGTAAACTACCCTAAGGACAACATACACACCCAAGCCCCAGGTAGGATTCGAACCTCCACATCGAGCAACAGCGCGCTACGCAGCGAGACGCTTTAGACCGCTCGGCTACTCCATCGCGGCGCTGCGGTAACCATGTGGTGAAATTTTTCACGGTTGACTTACCATAACAATGGTAAATCTATTCCATAGCAATCAAGATGTGTAACCAAGCGGTCGGTTGCATTCCCGCACGGAACACACGAAGTCATTATTCCAAACTAAGCTGTTTCAAATTATAATGACCTGTTCCGATTTTCAGTAGTGGATCAAAGTGAGTTAAAATTTCGCTTGTCAGAACATCCATTGCTTTTTTAACCACTTAATGCCTGAATTAATGTCTAGTGCAAGGGAAAAATCAGAAATCATATATTGCGCTCAATATTGGTGTCTTAGACCATTTATAACATCAAATATAAGGCATAATTAGGTATGTGTCAAATTTGCGACAACAAGCATTTGGGAAATAAAACGCTTACGACTCTTGATTGAGGGGAAACTTTTGTTATTGTTCTCATAAGATTAAATTAAAAAAAAATGAACATGCGTTTGAATTACAATTATGGTTACTTATAAATCTAATGCAGAGGATCGACATTTCATTACTCATGAAATGGCTTAAAACAACTGGAATTTTTGTTTAGGCAAAGGTGAAGTTTGGATTTCACACACATAATGACTGTCTGCCCTTTACAGCTGGGTCTTTTGCATCTTTGCCTTCCTGTTACAGAAGACCAATCACCTACTTCATCGATACGGGTAGATTTATCAGGGACTGGTTTCATTGGACCCCGACGCTTCTTACGTTGAATTTCCGTTTCCATACTTAGTAAGGGCCTACCTCTCTTTTTTCGTGTCATGTCTTTTCCTCGCTGACAGAGAGCATCTGCTATTCTGGATTCCAATTCCAGAAGACGGGGAATTTCGAAAGCATCACAATCCCTTCGATACAGCAAGCACGAATTCACTATCACAAGATCAACTAGGTGGGAAAACAATCTATGGTAATATTTCCTTGACTTTACGAAAATCCTATAACAGGAAATTAGAGCGTCAAATAAATCCACCCCCTCCCATGAATGTATTGTAAACTGTAACAATGCTAGGGCATGGTACTTCAGTGCGTGCTTTTTCTTTCGGTCCCATCTTTTTATTGTGATCACCGGATGAGCAGATGCAAATGCATTGGCAACAATTACATCTGTTGTCAAACCATCGTCGTTTCTTCGTTTTATTTTATCGCTTGCATTTGTTCATAGAAGTGCCCAAGTGCCTGATGATGCATATTTTACACAAACCGTATTTACGTGTTCACTGAAAGTTGTATCTGCTTTATCACATCTAAATATGATATAAAATACTTAAAACATATTAGAAAAACACAATATAATTTTCAAAATGAACCTGACCTCTGTATTTAGCTGTATTTCACGGAACAATGAACACAAACTCAGGTCTTGGTTAGCAACACGCACACAATACACAAATGTTGTCATAGAAAGACAGTCAATGCTCCGTAGATGCTAGCACATGTCACTCGCACTGCGCCGGTCCCTGTAGAATCTGATACAACCGGCGCTGGGGTCTGGAAACACAACGGTATGAGGCGAATTTGCGACAACCGGCATTAAGTGGTTAATAGGAGATACAGTGAAGGCTGCTGGGAAACGAACCTTTCTGCCAGGCGTGCACTGTTACATCAGCTTCCGGGAAGCGATGCGTAATGTAGTTAGGACTACCATTCTAGTTTCCGTTCGTGAACTAGTTACGAGAGTCTGCCCCGGTGCTTTCAGGCCCTGCTCGGTGACACAATGAAATTTGCACCGGAGCCTCCGCTGAGCTAGAATTCCCAAAGGCGCTGCAGCGTTCGCTACGAATCACTATTACGACAGACTTTCACTTGAAGGAACTCAAAGAGACTGTTGTGGTAAATTTAAGACAAACAATATGTTTCATACGCCGGACACACTGAAGATGCAACGTAACTAGTAAAGAGACAGCCTACATTACCCGTGTCAGTCCTGTTTTGGAGTTCTTCTCCGCTGTATGTATTAGTTAGGATTGACGGAGGACATCGAAAGACTACCAAGAAGGAAGGCTTATATTGTAGTTTCGAGATGCAGAATAGAGACTGTCACGGAAATGATTAGCCGCGGCGAATGTTCGAATGTATGTTAAGCTTAAGGTACTTAACTGCGGGGTCATCAGTCCCTAAACTTACAAACTACTTATGAACTACCTTATACTAAAGAAGAAACAAACATCCATGCCCGAGGGAGGAATCGAAACTCCGAGCGTAGCGGCCGTGCAGTCACTGCGGCGGATTAGCCGAGCGCACTATGGCGTCGTGCCGCGGTGCGCGCTGCCGTTCCCCATCTGAGGTTCGAGTCCTCCCTCGGGCATGGGTGTTTCAAATTTAAATGTTTGTAAATCTATCGGAGGAAACCGCGTGGTCATCAGTCCGTAGCTTACAAACTACGTAAACTTAGGTAAACTAATCTAAGGACAAACACACACACCCATGCCTCCACGGCGAGCAACCGCGCGCTCCGCAGCGAGACGCTTTAGACCGCTCGGCTACTCCACCGCGGCCATCGGTGTTTGTGTTGTCCTCAGGTTAGTTTACCTTAGTTTAAGTAGGCTAGTTTGTAAGCTACGGACTAGTAACCCAGCAGTTGTGTCCGATAGATTTATAAACATTTGAAATGATTCACAAACTAGTGTACGGATCATTACAAGAGCGATTATCGTTGGGGGAAGATCTACTTGCGAAATTTCGGTCGCCGAGTTTCTCTTCCGAATTCGAAAAAATATTTTTGACGCCCACCTGCACTGAAACATCGCAAAACGAGCTGAATTATAACATCTACGATTACTTTCTCAGGACTGGCTACTCATAAAAACATTTATTAAAAGATTCTGGTACACTCATTGTGAGCGGGTGTTCGTGATGGCAGTACGATACCGCTAGAACCGCTAGCGACACCATAGACTGTTAGGACTTATTGTTACTTAAATTTGTGACGTTCTCATTGTAAGAGCTGCGTGTAACCATTTGTTTTCTCCATTTTCGCGATGTGCCAGTCAAGTGAGACAGCTGATTATTGTGTCATGGATGCGTCTTATGTGCATTCATGGGTACGAGAATTAAGAGAAGGCAGAACGTCGATGGACACAAAAAAGATGGTGTAGTTGAAGAGATTTCTTGAACTCACTTGCTCGCCAAATCGAGTTAAATACAACGGCTAAGGTGCAGTGTTATATTGTTCCAGCGTGATTTTCCCCTGGGAACGACAAATATTTTGTTCAGTTTCGTTATTAAGGGAACGGTGTCACGTTACTTCACTTTTCAGCTACTTTCTGGTTTGGGATTTTTCTAAATTATTCTTCCGCTTGGCCAGCCTTAAGCAAGCCAGAGGCGGATTCAGTAATAACTAGCGAACCCAGCCGTGAGCTGGATTGATTAAGCAATGACAACGGGAAATCAGCTAAGAAATGTTCAAATGTTTGTAAATCTTATGGGACTTTACGTCTAGGGTTGTCGTTCCCTAAGCTTACGAACTAATTAACTAAATTAAACCTAAAGACAACACAGACACCATTGCCCGAGGGGGACTGGAACCCCCGACGGCGAGCGATCGCGCGTCCGCCTCATGGCGCTTTAAAACCCTGTTCTCTCTGTCTCTCTCTCTCTCTTTTTTTTTCCCCATCTGGTAGATCCATGGTTTGCGGTCGTTCGTTCAGTTCGTTCGTATTTGGCTCAGTTTTTTTTTTTTTATTTTTATTACAGTATTACAGAGGACTTTGAGTTTCCTGACCGGGCATACTGAGCCACTGCGCCCGGCCTCCTGTGGCCCTGACCGCTCGGCCACTCCACCGCGGCGGGAAATCAGCTCTAAGGTGCATCGCGTATACATAGGTGTTCCCATTTTCTCCTGGCGGGGACTAGTAGTTTATAAATACTAGACTTTATTATTTATGACTGCTTTTATTACTCCAACATGACTGCAGATTGTACCCAGGTTTGCAGAAAAGATACATCTTTCCAGAATATTGGTTGAAATATTAGTCAGTTACAGCATATATTTTAATTGGACAGTCGCTTTCAGCGAATTGGGTACTGCCTTCTTGAATTCAGGCGCCAAGTTCAGACAGTGGATTAAAAGGCTAGTTTACACAACGACAGTACGTTTCATGAAACTGCACTACTGGCCTTTGTGCATGCGCGTCAGGCGTTCGCGAAACTAAATGGTTTCGGCACCTTCCAACTCTGGCGAAACTGATTGCGCGACTTTTTAGGTTAGGTTATAACCGACACACAACAAAATAGAACATGAATTGGGGAACGGAAGAAATTGTTCGGTTTTTTGATATATTTGCGATGCACAGGTGTTTATGGGATTTTATCGATGAATATTTCAGGAATAAGCAGCGGCGTGTTGGTGCTCTTGAAATAACTAATTAACGATTAGTAAATTGCAGACTAAAATACAGTCAATTTGAAATACCTATAAACACGAACTATGGCAATTGTGGATTTCGGAACACGGTACAGGTATTGCAGAGACGAAAATGAATTTCTACAAGAAACGTAATGTAATTTTAGTTCTGGTAACAATGCTTCACGCATAGCAGTATCTTGTTTCTTTATTGCATTACTATGTTTAAAAGTAACGTGAATTGCTTTGGTGGCATTCTAAGTTGATTAAAATAAATTCTATGATCTTCAATAACAATTTCTTTTAGCAAGGCCGCTAAGCAACCAAGTTGACGTCGTTTTTTAATACAGTCACGAACCCAAACACGTTTTTTTTATTCTTTTTATGTTTATTGTTATGCAACGACTTCACACTGAGAGGCAATAGCTCCGCGACAACTCTTGCATCTACCAGAACTTTCATTCTACGGCGACTACGGCACTCACAAAACAAGGAAACTGAAGTGTATAGTATTGTTGCCATTTCTACAGACATACACGAAACCAGTTGCGCGCAATTCATTTCATGCAACGAATGTCAAAACCTGGTGTCGTCGTGTAGACTAGCCTTAAGGTAAAAGTCGCTCGTGGACTCTTGTGCAGGCACGACGTAATTACAGGTTACTGGTTTTCGGTCGCGAGTGTGAAAAGCTGTAATTAGCGGAGGGAACAATTTATCGATAATTATTGGAGAGCTACATCTACATCTACATGGGATCCTCTGCAAATCACATTTAAGTGCCTGGCAGAGGGTTCATCGAACCACCATTATACTATTTATCTCCCATTCCATTCTCGAATAGCGCGCGGGAAGAAAGAACACCTGAATCTCTCTGTTCGAGCTCTGATTTCTCGTATTTTATTCTGATGATCATTTCTACCTATGTAAGTGGGAGTCAACAATATATTCTCACATTCGGAGGAGAAAGTTGGCGATTGGAGTTTCTTAAGTAGACCACGCTGCAGAAACTCTTGTGTATTGCATATTCTACATGTGGAATTGTTTTTGTAACTTTGTGAATTCTACTAGCCACATCACCTCCGGTAATTAAAGTGATCCTACTGTATAGGTTTCGAGTGATATTTGTTTCTGTTATCTGCTACGCTCAGACAGAGTCATTATTAGATAACATGAAACGATATATTCATTCTAAATATGGCTCAACCACCATACCTAATACATAAAATTTAATGTTTGTTTGTTAGTCTTTTTGTTCGTATTTTATGCATTGCCATACCGTACATCTAATTCCGATAAAACTGTCAACTCATTCCCTGGACTCACGCGTAGGCTACATGCATACTAAAATTAATTTCGCTTGGTGCATGTAGATGGTGCTTTACAATTAGTTAATTCGTTTCTTACGTCTTCACGCTGAAATGGCTGCACGGATATGAATGAAATTTGGAAAAGAGGTAACGTATACCCTGGTTAAAACATGGGCTGTCTTTCGCAAGTCACCGTAAGGTGCGTGATGGAGGGTATCTTACAATGGGTTACTATGTTTTCTACTCTTTCAAGCTGAGAGCTACTTTTAGGAAGCTACTGTACGGTGAATGGTGGAAGGTATCTGCCACTGCGTTAAAACTGTTCGTTGCTTTTCACGCTAAAACGGCTGGGCGGAACTCAAAGAAATTAACGAAAATAGCTTATACCCCGAATAAATATGCAGACTACTTTTCGTAAGCCTCTGCAGATGCTGTTGTTTGACTGGTCACCATGAAAGTCAGCACATAAATGTATGTTCTCATAAAGGATATTTTTTATAATCTGCAAGCCTGTGAATTTAGCATGGCGTAGGGTACTTTGCAATTTCGACAAACTTTGATTAGTCTCCATCAAACGTGGCGAACAGAGAGAAGAGGGAATAAGAGAAGACTGCAAACCTGATGTATATTTGTTTGTTTGTTTGTTCGTATTTTATGCGCTGCCGTAACGTTCATCTGATTACGATAAAACTACAACTTAGTACTTTCTCATACGCGAAAGTTATTTGGAATAGTACAGTTAACTTACAGTAGGAGGCACGCGTATCCTACCGACAAATGTATTTGAAGGGCTATTGAAGTAATGATATTTTTCAATGTAGCACACACAAACAGATCAGCATATTATTGTGTCTTGTTTCGATGCCGTTAAATGTGAGTTTCGTTTATTCGTAATTTCCAGTCCAAACAGTAAACTTTTATTGTTTCAGTGACTCTACAAACGATATTTTGGTTACTGAAGCGTATATTGTGTTAATTTCAAATTTCAGACGTTATTTGCACGAGTATTTCTTGTATGGCAGATAGTTTATAATATAAAAAGAATGTTAAGCAGGTACTACTTTCGTTTCAAGTAAGTAGAACTTCTTCAAGCCACAGTCAAGGGTCACGTACATCTGACTGCACATCGTTAGAGTCCGTGACCTAAATAGAAGAGTATTCAAATGACAATATTTTGATAATGGTGCTGAAATTACTGCAGGTAAGGAGTCCTGAGCCGTTTTGGTGATTGAGTGGGACAGTGCACACGCCACGGTGAAATAAACTGAACTGGTGATAATGGCATTTATTTGGTGTCTGTCTAAAATATAACGATACGAGGTAAACATTTAATTGACAGTCATTTTACTGAAGGTTAGGATCTTATATTTTACAGGTATAGGATACAGGGTACTTTTCCGGCTCATAAGTAAAAATCAACACCTTCTTTCAGGTACACTTTAGAATGTATATGATTTACAGATTTTTTTGTTGATATCAGGTGATGAAGCACACTTTTTTAAATAAATTACGAGTACTTGGAATATTTGTGAACCTGCTTAGGGTTATTTAAAAAATTGCAAAGAAATCGTTGCAGTTTGTTTTTTTCCAAAATGCTTCCTCAAATTGAGGTATCATTTAATCCAATCTTACACATTTGAAGGACACGAAATTTTACCAGATATGTATGACATAATCGTTCATCTGCTACATCTATTTAATTCCACCTACTAAATGTAATACAAGGGTAAAAAATATCAACTCTTAAATTTTAATTTTTTTTTCTTCTAGTAAAATGTTACTTTTTCTACAATTTAGTTGATTCTGTAATAAAGTGTAAGTATACTACATAAGTAAAAACTATTCCAAGTTACAGACAAAAATTGGAGCAATGCTTGGTAAACGTCAGTAAATAATTATATCTGAATGCTGAAAAATACATCTTGCGGAAAATTGCCAATGAAGTTATGAGTCCAATTAATCTGTGTCTCAGAACATTCCTAAAGCATAGTCTCAATCCTGCTGCATTTCATCATCTTCAATCTTCCTTTTGCAATTCCTTTTAGCACTTCTTCCATCCTTCCTATCATTTCATCATTGAAACATACCTCTGAATGTAGGACACCAAATTTCAATGTATTCAGTCCTACAAAAACATTCTTCGGTAACCTTTCTCATATGCAATGGTTGAAACCTTCATTTCTGTTCTGAGTGCACCCATGAAGACATTCACTAAGCAGAACAGGGTCACTCGGGTGTCTGAAAATTGGTTTTACTTTATTCCTAACAGGCTCAGGAAGAGAATGGTTATGATGGTATATTTCACCACTTTCGAAATAAAACTGGTTTCTGAAAAAGAAATAAAGAAGGCGTGGCGGTACATATGACCTTAACTTTAAAATTTGGTATATAAGGTCATTTTTCATTTGAAACCCTATAATATATACAGGGTGTTACAAAAAGGTACCGCCAAACTTTCAGGAAACATTCCTCGCACACATAGAAAGAAAATATATTATGTCCACATGTGTCCGGAAACGCTTAATTTGCAAGTTAGAGCTCATTTTATCACTTCTCTTCAAATCACATTAATCATGGAATGGAAACACACAGCAACAGAACGTACCAGGGTGACTTCAAACACTTTGTTGCAGGATATGTTCAAAATGTCCTCCGTTAGCGAGGATAAATGCATCTACCCTCCGTAGCATGGAATCCCTGATGCGCTGATGCAGCCCTGGAGAATGGCGTATTGTATCACAGCCGTCCACAATACGAGCACGAAGAGTCTCTACATTTGGTACCGGGGTTGCATAGACAAGAGCTATCAAATGCCCCCATAAAAGAAAGTCAAGAGGGTTGAGATCAGGAGAGCGTGGAGGCCATGGAATTGGTCCGCCTCTACTAATGCATCGGTCACCGAATCTGTTTTTGAGAATCGTACGAACACGTCGACTGAAATGTGCTGGAGCTCCATCGTGCGTGAACCACATGCTGCGTCATACTTGTAAATGTACATGTTCTAGCAGCACAGGTAGAGTATCCTGTATGAAATCATGATAACGTGCTCCAGTGAGCGTAGGTGGAAGGACATGAGGCCCAATCAAGACATCATCAATAATTCCTGCCAAAACGTTCACAGAATATCTGTGTTGATGACGTGATTGCACAATTGCGTGCGGATTCTCGTCAGCCCATACATGTTGATTATGAAAATTTATATTCTGATCACGTTGGAATGAAACCTCATCCGTAAATACTAAAATGAGCTCTAAAATTAAGCGTTTCCGGACACATGTACACACAACATATTTTCTTTCTTTGTGTCTGAAGAATGTTTCCTGGAAGTTTGGCCGTACCTTTTTGTAACGCCCTGTATATCAATATAAACAGGAAAGACTACATTATTTAATAAAGTCATAAAAAATTTGATTTTTCCATCATTTATACGTATCCATGATCCTGTTTTTGGTATCTGTCCGAAATATAACGGTAGGATGTAAACATTTAATTGACAGACATTTTACTGACAGGGTAGGTTCTTATATGTTTCAAGTATAGGTGATACCCGTTACACCGATCGTCTTAAGTCACTGCAGGAGACGCTATTACATAATTAGCACCCCTATTTCACTAAAGACTGTAAGTGGGCGTTATCGTAGCAGAATCGTGATGGAGTTACGTATAGGGTGCGAACATTATTGGCTAAGGAACAAAATATCTGCGATCCGTTATCATTACCCGTCACTGTCACTACGTTGGTTGTCTATAAGAAAGCGATCTTGTGTTCGGAACTGGAGTATCGAGCCGGCGCGGTCGGATGAAACCCGGGAGCTGTTGATTGTGGGGGAGGGCGACTGTCCTTTGTCCGCGCACTGGCAGGTAGCGGCCCATTGTTACGCTGCTCAGCCGGCCCTGAAAATTTACTGAGGCCCCAGACTGGCCCAGTTTCCTGAGGCCGCCGTGGACTTGCCGAAGCTGTCATCAATAAATGAACAGGAACAGACGTATACGACTGCTGAAAATTCATGGCAAATTGTGGTCCGAGAGCCAAAAGTTTTGATACCCACTACTAGGTTTACACACACGCACCTGTTTCTGAAATCTCGTCTCTGTTTAAGGGTGTCACTGCGAAATCTCCGAATCAGATTTCGAACCAAGAACAGCTGCCAGCATGCGAAATGCGGATGACCCTGGAGTAGTAAAACAACGTAAGTCGCTAAACAAAAACAAATGTCCCAGGACAGATTGTATACCAACTATATTTCTCTCTGAGTATGCTGATGCAATAGCACCATACTTAGATATCATATACACCAGATTACTCAGTGAAAGATCCGTACCCAAACACTGGAAAGTTTCCCAGGTCACTCCAATATTCAAGAAGGGCAGTAGGAGTGATTCCTAAAATTAGAGGCCCATCTCACAGACGTCGATTTGCAGTAGGATTTTGGAACATATACTTTGTTCGGAAATTGTGAAATACCTCGAACGGATCTACCTATTACCCACTAGTCAACACGGATTCAGAAAGTACCGCTCTTGCGAAACACAGGTTACCCTTTATTCACATGAAGTGATAAGTGCCATCGACAGGGATCTCAAGTCGATTCCATATTTCTGGATTACCGGAAGACTTTTGACACTGTACCTCACAAGCGGCTTCTAACGAAATTATGTGCTTTTGGAATATAGCCCGAATTGTGCAATTGGATTCTCGATTTCCTATCAGAAAGGACACAGTTCGTAGTAATTGACGGTAAGTCATCGAGTAAAACGGAAGTGATATCTGGCGTTCCTCAGCGATGCGTTATATGTACCCTACTCTTCCATGTGTTTATAAACGATTTAGGAGACAATCTGAATAGATCCTTTAGACTGTTAGCGGATGATGCTGTCTTTTATAGATTGGAGAATCAAAAGCAACTGAAAATCTATTTAGTTAAAATTTCTACATGGTGCGAAAATTGGCAATTAACACTAAATAATGGAAAGTGTGAAGTAATACACATGACCACTAAAAGAAATCCACTGAACGTCAATTACACGATAAATCAGACAAACCTTAAGGTCGCAAATTCAACCAAATACCTAGGAGCTACAATCACGAACTACTTAGACTGGAGAGAACACAGAAATTATTGTGGGGAAGCCGAACGAAAGGTTAGGTTTCATTGGCAGAAAGCTTCGAAGATGCAACAGCTCCACCAAAGAGACTGCCTACATCACACTTGTGCGTCCTCTCCTGGAGAACTGTTGCCCAGTGTGAGACCCTCACGAGGTGGGTAGCTCGTTTTGTTTTATCACGTACAGGTGGGGGGGGGGGGGAAGCGTCACGGAAATATTGCACGATTTGAGGTGGAAATCATTAAAAGAAAGACGTTATTCGTTGCGAGATCTATTTGCGAAATTTCAATCACCGACTTTTAGTTCTAAATGTGAAAATATTTTGCTAGCACCCACCTACATAGGGAGGCATGACCAACCCAATAAAATAAGAGAAATCAGATTGAAAACCGAACTATTTAGGTTTCTTTCTTCCCGCGCGCTATTAGAGAAAGTAAGGGTGGAGAACAGTTATGAAAGTGGTTAATGAACCCTCTGCTGGGCACTTACATGTGATTTGCAGAGATTCTATGTAGATGTGGATGTAGTATCGTTTGGCTACGGCGGCGTAGCCGAGCGCATTGAGGCGCTATTCTCCGATGCGCGAGACCATCCGTCGTCGGGGTTCGAATCCTCCCTCGGGCATGATGTTTGTGTTGTCTTTGGTATAGGTTACTTCAAAAGTAGTTAGTACGTTTAGGAACTGATGACTCCCGTAAGCTTAAACATTTGCACAGAGTATCGTTTGCACCAACACTCTCAAATCAGTGTTTGAAAACTGTCATGTATTTCATCAAACACACTTTTAAAATGTACTTAAATCAGTCAGAAAAATACCTGATTTAGGTACATGTTTTCTATATTACTTAGCCCTTTTACGTTCCGCATGCACAATTGTTGTTCTGGTTTTGCTCGCTTTATTTCGTTGTGATTTAGGCTAGGAAGTTCAACCTGAATCACACCAATCTACTTAACGGAAACAAAAAGAAGACATAAAATTTCACTTTGTAGTTAAACTCTAATGCTCAAATGACTCCACCCTTTAACTATGAAAATGCTAACTTCCAACACATTTACAATTAGTACATATAAGAATAAGAAACAAATCATAAATCAAATTTGCAAACAAGACATATATATGTTAGTATCGAGGCAGTTTTCACAAACTGTCTTAGACCAGTCAAATCATGTAAGTGGCCGCAATGATAGCACTGGTTTGATGTCAATCGTGTTTTAATTCATGTGCAAGTGCTACACGTTTTGCTGGCTGTTAGTTTGCTTTTAGAGGATTTGTATGAGCCGATTCTGAAATAGAAATTCACATAAAAAGAGGAATTATCGGTATCAAAATCGTTACTGACATTATTTGCTGCATAGTTGATTATATAATCCTACCACCACTGCTTGACTATTTTGCAGACTGCTGGTCGTAACTGGAAACATCAGACATATTGAAAAGGGAACAAAAAGTTCCTGAGACCAAAAAGGTTAATAACCACAGACCTGTGTGTACTGCGTTTTAAAGAAATAGGGCATAAATGAAGACCGCGATACAACCCGTCGTATTTCACCAATGACGTCATATCTCAGTTTCTCAAGATGCGGTACGTAGATACAGCAATTAGCAAAACAAGCACTATCAACAAATATAAACCTACGTGATACTTTCGTAATACTTACGTATTGTGGCTAATAAATAATCTGTGATTGTTCTCGTAAATTACAGATTACCACGAAATGTACCATCTTTCACAGGTCTGTTCCCATAATATTCGCGTCTTCGGTGCTAACTTGTGCAAAAAAAGGGTACTACTGTGACCGAAGACCTGACTGGGTCGGGAGCGACTAGCGACGACCGACCGATCAAGCGTCGCCGCTAACGAGAACACTCCACGAAACCACAGAGACGACAATAACAACAACTAATCGAAAAAACAAAGATCCAAACGAAAGCCAAATCGGAACCGTGACAGAGCAGAGTACGAAGCGAGATAATCAATGAATAGCGAAAGTCGAAAGTAAACGGAGCGCAGTCAACACCAGACTGAGGAGCGAGCTGTGGCTCCGGCCCTATATAGTGCGGCGCGGTAGGCGCGCCACGGCGTGCAGCGCTCTAGTGGCGATGGCAGCGCTAGTAGGTTGTGCGCGCCGCCTAACGGCTGCTGTCATAGTCCATGTCGTCTGGCGGGCTCTCAAACATGTCGTTCCGGGATACCAGAAGTACAAAATCGTAATTTATGCTCTATGTTCTCCTTGTAAACAAACTATCGTCTTTGACTCATATATGATTTCATTGGTCAAAGTCGACGGGTCATATTGAGGACTTCAATTGACGCCGGCCGCGGTGGCCGAGGAGACTGAGGCGCGTCAGTCACGGTCTGTACGGCCACTACGGTCGGGGGTTCGAATCCCCCCTCGGGCATGGATATTTGTGCCGTCCTAGTTCGTAAGTAGTTCATAAGTAGTTTGTAAGTTTAGGGACTGATGACCCCGTAGTTAAGTCCCATAAGCTTTACAAACATTTGAACATTTGAACTTCAATTGACCGACAAATACGCTGACTCACATGGCAATATGTCTAGACTTGACAACTCTACAGCTACTGACAATCTGAAGACAGAGTCGTGTTTTCGGCTTTCGGCTAAATAGAATATTTCCCGCACTGTATTCCTTAAATGTTCGAGAAGTAGCCAAAAAAAATCTCAATTGGCTACGCTGCCTCAAGTAATTGACGTCTTTGTCACCCGTGGGGAGGGGGCAGTGGTGTCAGTGGAGTCAGGTGCTATTAGTGACGAATTTGAGCCTTCGTTATAAGAATTGAAATACCTTTAACCCTGCTGTTATCTTCGGGTCATTATGACCCGAAAATGAATTTGTTCTTTCATATCTTTTTAATATTAAAAATTATTTCTGCAAACTTGAAGACTTTGTTTTTCGAGACATTATAAATACTTCAAACATCAAATTAAAATCAATACTTTCCCCCCCTTCCTTAAACTTATTTTGTTACAGTTGTGTTCTTCAGGTCAATATGACCCGGGGCAATTAAAAATTCACAGAACGTACAGATATCATAGTCAAGTTTTATTTCGTCATGGTTTCATGACAAAGTAAACTTCTGATTCTTTATTGTTGAAATGTGTGAAGGCTACGCAACAATCGAAGTCGCTGACTGCGTTCAAATTATTGTACCACATTATCGCTCACAGTTACATTTTCACATCTGTTGTGTGCAGACGCAGCTCCTATATTTATCGGAGTAACGTTTGTGGAGCTATTATGACGAAAAGAGTTCTTTCCGATCAGCTATTGGAAGCTTTAGTAAACGCATCTGACAGTGAGAATACAATTTCTGAAGATGAAAATCACACCAGTAATGACAACATTCATCCTTCATCTGAATCAGAAGACATTTCAGATGCCGACATATCAAATGACAATGTACATGCTGTTCAATTCATTCATTCTAAAGACAAAAAGATTAAATGGAGCTTACAACCTTTTCCGCAAACTGGAAGACCATCTGGTGCAAACATTATAAACGTGACTCCTGGTCCGACAATATACGCTATCGCCAGAGTAAGTGACATAAAATCATCTTTTCTTGTTAAGATGAATGATAATATTCAGAGTATTCTGGTGGAAATGACTAACATTGAGGGTCAAAGAGTTTATGGAGATGGCTGGGAAGCATTAGATAAAATTACACTTCAGGCCTATATTGGCCTATTATTACTGGCTGGTGAATCATATGGTGAATCAACAAAGAGTCTCTGGGATCCAGAAACGGGAAGAGCCATTTTTCCTGCCGTAATGTCGCTGAAACGGTTCTGTTGCATTTAACGTATCTTACGTTTCGACGACAAGTCTGATCGAAGAGCACGAAGAGTAAATGACAAGTTGGCACCTATAAGAGTTTTGTGAGATAAGTAGGTGAAAATGCTTTCAAAGCTATATAATCCTGACACAAATGTAACTGTGGATGAGCAACTTGTGGCTTTCCGAGGACGTAGTCCATTCAAACAATATATACCGAGCAAACCATAAAAATATGGGGTAACGACTGTGAACATTCGTTCATTACAGGACAGGTTACTCTGTAACTTCAAAATTTTGATCTGAAGATGGGCAGCTGTCCGGAAACCGGTCATATTTTAGAAAATATAAGCGATCTGGAGACGGATATTCAAGAATTTTAAAGATATGGACATTGTGTGATACTGCCACTTCTTATGTTTTGAAGACACAAATCTATACAGGAAAATTATCTGGACAATCACCTGAGAAAAATCAAGGTATGAGGGTTGTGATGGATCAGACTTATGAGCTAAAAGGACAAAATGTCACATATGACAACTTCTTCACGTCATATGCATTAGGCCAAGGACTTCTCAAAAGACATCTTACAATGTTGCGCACAGTGAGAAAAAATAAGCTTGAACTCCCTAATAATATATCAAGCAAAGACGATGTTCACACTTCAAAGTTCTTTTTTACTAAAGACACTACCATCCTGTCTTATGTTCCAAGGAAGAACAAACAGGTTGTCTTGATGAGCACAATGCACAACAGCGTGGAAATAAGCAACAGAGAAAACAAGAAACCAAAAATGATATTAGACTACAATGCAAGTAAGGGAGGTTGATACATTGGATCAGCTTATTGGCACATATACATGCAAGAGGAAAACCAACCGATGGCCAATGATCATCTTCTATAATATTATTGATAATTCTGCCTACAATGCTTTTGTGCTATGGAGAGAAATAAATCCAGGATGAAAGAAAAAGGTCTTCACAAAAGAAGAATATTTCTAGATGAATTGGGAAGACTCCTAGTTTCTCCTTACATTGTAGCTAGAAAAATGCAGCCACGAAATGAACAGTTAGTGCCGCGGTGGAGTAGCCGAGGGGTCTAAAGCGTCTCGCTGCGGAGCGCGCGGTTGCTCGCCGTGGAGGTTCGAGTTCTCCCTGGGGCATGGGTGTGTGTGTTGTCCTTATCTTAGTTTACCTAGGTTTAAGTAGTTTGTAAGCTACGGACTGATGACCACGCAGTTTGGACCGATAGATTTACAAACATTTGAACTTTTTGAACAGTCAGCGGCAATTGTTAGAAAAATACAAACGGGAAATCCATCAACACCAACCTTTATCGGTGGCAACCGAAATTGCAAACGTTTCAGTTGCAAATTCTGTCCGTCGATTTGCGACAACGAAACCCCAATGAAGTGTTCAAATTGTAACAAACATGTTTGTAAAGTTGTAAAGTAAGAATTCGCAAACCGGTTATAAAACGATGTGAAATTGTATAAAACAACTATGGCATTCAAATGTAAGGTAATGTGATATTTAGCTATTTTAGCTGAATATATTCACTGTAGTTTTATGCTGCCTAGAATAACCTGATCTTAGTCTTGGTAAATAATAAAAAATGCACTGCTTAAATAGTGTAATCAAATCTGCCATCAATTAATTTAATGAAAAACTCAGTTATAAAATTAGTAATTAGAGTCTTGCCGAGAGGAGCCAAAACCTAGATCAACATTAATTTAATGAAATGATTCTAGTAGCAGAAAACATAGAAAGATTACTTTTAAAAATTATAGTTCTGGGTGTACAACCCAGTTAAAAGATTCATGTAAACTACTTGATATGCTGCTGAAACTTGTTCCCTGGCCCAAATTGAGAACTAGTTTGACCTTAAATTACTCTCACAGCCGCAAGTTAGGAAAGCAGCGGTCATATGAATTGCAGCCCACAGAAATCACACTTACTATGAAACGAGCCACCACAAATAAATTACTTTATGAAAGTGGCGGACGAAACAAGAGGCGCAACGGAAATATTAACAATAATCAGCATCTAAATCTGTTTTCAGCACATTTGAAACAATATTTATAAAGAAAGGGGTAGGTATTCTCAAACTACTGTATTAAAAATAGGATAAGATTTTACTGAACAAAATGCTTTTATTCAGTGTAAGCACAAGCAGGTGGGGGAACCAGTTTAGTTACACAATAAAAACGCATCCCATTGAAACTGGCTCACAAGCACTATCATATCTTATGCTGAAAATGCCCAAAATACAAATTTAAATTTATCTACACTGAATTGAATTCTAGTTGGGGGAGGATTTACAAATAACAAGCATTCATCCACACACACACACACGCAATGCAAGCGAAACTTACTATAATCAGCGTGCTGAACAAGGCAGAAACGGCTGTCGATCTCGTAGGGGAAGTTTCAGCGGGCCAAGACGAGGGACACAACACAATAAAAATAACTTTCGTACGTGGCTGGTTCTATTCTTTCTTAACTGGAGATGGTGCGTATAGTAACAAAATCTGTTTGCATTTGAAGCTAAACCAAGCGCTGGGAAAGTAACTGAGATGTGCACCACGTGGTTCCGAAATCCAGTAAAATGAAGAAAATCATTCATTAAAATATTACGAAAATTAACTATAGCATGCGACCCATAGAAATGCGTGGAATGTTACAAGGAAACGGAAGAAACACTGTTCCACACGATAGGAGAGATGGATGAGGTCCCCTCTTAGAAATCATAAAAGTTTAATAAATTCACATTCGCGGTAAAACAAATACAAAATACGGCATGCAACCCATCTAAATACGTAGAATGTTGTAAGGAAACGAAAGAAACACAGATATACGCGATAGCACGAACTTTACTGAAAAGGATAAAATCCTATCTCAAAAAGTCATCAAAGTTTAATAAATTCGGAATGCGGAAAAACAAATATGAAATACGGTATGCAACCTATAGTAATGCGCAGCATTTCATAAGCAAGCAAATGAGAAACGTTGTACAGGGCTAGTAAAGAATTTACAGACCGCGGTTGGGAACAGAGTACTAGTTCGAGAATAGAAGAGCAATTTACAACAGGTGGAAGAGGGAAGATCGTGCAGTACTACCAGAAAATGGAAAGATACATGCAGTTATTCTAACCTGAAGGGCACAGAACAGACATGGGTTCCTCTGAAGGCTTTGTTCTGAGAACACAACATGTGGAGTACATGTTACTTGCGGACAGAGAAAACGAACAGTAAAATTGCACACGAGTTACAAGAAGCAAAAATCCTGCTTAGTAGTCGCGCATCTTTCGATGCATGCTCGGAGACACTTACTCCAAAAATGAATGCAAGTTCTAAAACCTAAGTTGAACTAACTGAACAACGAATTGCTGCAATGTCCAGGCTGAAAGAGCAGAGCTAATCACTGTTCCAAAGGACAGCCACCGAATGAGTGAGGCTTTGGTGGGCCATGTCGGCCTCCGGCCGGAAATCGGCAAGGCCGAGGGAGCCGGGGGTGGTGGGGGAAACGCAGAGATTCACACAAGGGCGCGTATAGGCTCACACCAGCCTCTTGCCATCCTAACTTGCAACGAAAGGGTGTGGAAACCTCTTGAGAGCATAGAAAGAGAGGTTGGTACTACCCACCTATCCACGCAGGTCCAGAGAGCATCGCCCAAGGCTAAATTTCTGATACTTACAGACACACTAGCACGCCAAAAAATTCTCATACACAAGCAGAGACAAAACATTTTACACTCTTATAGGCACGGTGGAGAGACGGAGATGCCGTTCATGTTGCGACATTGATTGACACACTAATAAATTAATAACATAAATCTAACACAAATGAAGTTAAATACGATTACTCATAATAACATTTAAAAACGAGAACTGAAAGTCTACGTAACTCATCATGCCTCAGAAAACGAATAGTGTCGTTAAGCGACTTTAAATAAAGTACAAGATTAAAATTTAGGGAAGGCGGCAGACAGCCGTCTTTCACGGTAAATATGAGATAACTAGCTAAAAAATACGGCATTGGCCTTGAGTTAGTACTACTCCTATCGCTTCTCTCTCTGGCCATCTCATATTTACTAAAACATATTATATCTATCGGATAATGTATAAGAAATTACGGTGTCTTGCGTAATGTACAAAATTCTACGTGCAGTATCCAAAGAGATTAGTAATCAAAACACATATGGCATTCTAAAGTAAGACGATCTCATATTTATCGAGTGATATGTTGTACAATTGTATAATTTTTTATTTTTATCAGTGCTGTATGTCTGTAAAATCTGTTGCGAATACAATTAGTAGTAATGAAGTAATACATTAGAATTTTGTGAGTGATAGGGCGGTTTTCTATGAAGGTTACTGTTTATGTGCTTATATCTCATGAACTACGTGTCGTCCTGAGATACAATTTCACAGGTAAATTAAGCTAAGCCGTGGCGGAACGGCCGAGAGCATTGAGGCGCTATGCAACAATGCGCGAGGTCGTTCCCAGTCGGGGTTTTGAATCCCCTCTCCGGCATTGATGTGTCGTCTTTAGTATAAGCTAGTTCATAAGTAGTTTGTAAGTTTAGGGAGTGATGACCCCGTAGTTAAGTCCGTTAAGCTCTACAAACATTTGAACATTAAGCTTTATGTGTGTATACTGTCTAAAATTTTCTGCAGCTACAATTTGTAGTGTTGTAATTATAAATTATAACGTCTTACCTAATGCCATAATTTTAGACCATGAACACCGGAAAGGTAGTAAGCAAGGAACTTTTTTACTGTTATAATGTTACTACGGTTGTCAGCGAGAAAAGATTAATAAAGGTTTGAAATTATGTTTAAAGTTGGATGCAAGTCGCTAAGTACTGTTATTCTCATACAGTTTGTGAACAAATTCTCGCCGCATTATGTGACAGTTTCTAGCAACTATATTGTTTATAACATTATATCTCCTGAACCGTGTGTCATGTGTGGTTATTAGCCCGACAGCAGTGTTATCTCATGATAAGGAACTTGTGCACCCACTTTGGTTGAAACCGGTCCAGTAGTTTAGGAGGAATTGTGCAACACTGTTGTTTGATGCAGCAGTTTTTCGCGCATCTCATTGTTTATGACGTCATATCACGTGAAAAATTTGTTGTGCGTGAACCTAACACTTACAACCGTCCGCTTGGACTGAATCTTACATTTGTAAAATTTCATAAACATTGGAAGAAAACTGTAGATATATATACAATACGTGTACACAAACATACGGGCACTTTGCTTTATATATAAAGATTAAGCTACTGACCCGTGAACCTAGTGATTCTCGTAATGTGGAAATGTTATCGTTAATGAGTCCGAAGATGTAGTGGAGGTTCTAACTGGAATGTTGCTGCACCTTTTTCGTTGGAAACATCGACTGATAATTAGCAAAGAAAAGTAAATTTAGAATAAAATTAATAAGCGTTGAAGCAAAATTCAGAACAGAATGCAATACATAATGAAAAAAAATATTATTTTACGGTCGCCAACTCTATGGATGAGCATAATTTTTTTGGGGGGAAAGCTAATTATACTGTTAATTAGTGATTTCAAAACAAATTACGAAAAATTTGGAAAAAGAATATGGGCGTCAAATCCTGGTTGAAAAGGCGCTTACGATGCCCCATGTACATGCAAATAGGTCACTACACGGAAACTGAAGGCACAAGACAACAAAGTGAAAACAGCGGCAAAGCGATTTTAGCATGCAACAAAAAATATGCATATCTCACCTTAATGCTTACCATGTACAGCTTACGATGCGTCGTTTGCATGCATGCTAAGCGTCGTTAGCTATAATCAAGTCGAGATTGAACAAAAACTGTACTGATGGCTTTTGGAAAGATAGTTAATGACTAACGTAATAATTTAGTAATTTGAAATCAATAATTGAACTATCTAGTTACACTCTGCCTCTTTCTCTCCGACAATAAAAATAATGTTTCACTATCGTGGAACATAATTACAAACAATCATTAGTTGCACTAAGCGTCACTTATTGACACACAAACAGAGTAATAGGACAATGCAATTATATCAAATCAAAAAAAGATAAGAAATACATAAATCAGAGTACAAACGACAAGAAAAAGGTAGACCATTACATTATAGCACTTATTGTATACACACAGTGATTGAAAAGTGGCGTTGGTCACTGTGTTGTGTCAAACTGACACGCATTTAAAATTTTGCGTATGGCTTCTGGTTTGTAGATTAATTAGTATCAACAGGATATTATGAACTAATTTGTAGTAAAAAAATTTAAAAGTACAACAGTGTTTTACTAATTACTGTTTTAGCTGAAGAAAGGAAATATTGTTTCTTTCTTCAAAAAGGTTTAAAATATTTTAAAAACCATAGAAAGGAATAAAATCTTGTTTACTAGTAGATATCAGTAAACATTTTCATACATCTGAATTTAATAACAGTAACTTCAGTCTGATTTTCTTCAGATCTTCACACTGATTTTCAAATTCTCCTTTCCGGTGACTTTCTTCTTTGATTTTCTCAGTTTTATTATATCCCTTACCTTAATTATTTTATAATATCCTTCGTTTGGTTGTTTTATAGTCGTATGAAATAATTCTTTTTCTGTTTCTTTCCGTAAATAATTGACAATATGCAATAACAAAGTTTGTTAAACGTGTATCTTTGGTGTTTCCAAGGATAACCTGTGCCATTAAAGATACATATTTATTTCCAAGAGTGTTTCAGTAAGGAAAAGTTAAAATGTCTTGAATTTGTGGAGAAACAGTATATTTAAAGAAATTATAAATTCGCAGGGGAAATTTGGTGAATTTTTTATTTTTGTATGTCTCTCAAGACTACCAATCACGACTACACTCTGAAATTGATAGGGCAGTGCTGGGAACACGTCCAAAATTGCTATAGAAAGTTACAGGCGCCATGAAAAATAATTTAGTATAACTTTAATTGTTGATATTAAGAAATAAATTTAAGTAAATGAAGTGACACATATTTTAATACAGTACATTTACTTAATATTTCTCGCTCTTTAGGTTTCAATAAATCGTTTACTGTGGTGACAAAAAAAGATACAGGCTAGTAAAGTAATGTATAAACGCGCCACCTGCCAGAAAAAACATTACTACATCTGAATCTACCAATTTGCAGAAGTGTATCAGGCCCCTGTAAGTTTGGTTTCTATCCCAACATTTAGTCAGCTAAGGAAAAATAGTAGTTATAATTAATAGGAAATTTCTATTTTTCTTATTGGTGAGGATTTTGGGTCTAATATTCTACTGAGCGTCGTAGCTCCAGGCAAATATTTTGCAAATTCCCTGAATATGTTACTTGTATTTATCATATACCGAATACGATTTACATTCTGAAGAAAATCAACTAATTTGTGTTATGCATGATCCTACAAGATGTGTGTGTGTGTGTGTGTGTGTGTGTGTGTGTGTGTGTGTGTGTGTGTGTGTGTGTGTGTGTGTCTGTGGACAGAATGTAGTTTCCACTTTTTAACGGTATGAATGTTTGTGTTGGTGTTCCAAAGCGCAAAATGTGTGAAAGTTTCCATACCAAATTTGTAATGATAGTGAGTAAAGGATGTTAACGTCGAAAAAATAACAGAAAATAGCGTAAGTGAAAAGAAAAAGTAAAATCGGGATTATGAAAAGATGAGCAGGTAAGAAGATCCTAAAAATTACTAAATCGCGTTTACGGGGTAAACGTTTTGAGTGCTGGGATGGAAACCTGCGAGCTAGTATGATGCGGGTATATCGTCCAGTTCTTTTTCTAGTTTCCCACGTAAGATCACTCTCAACATTTCTCCGGAAAACATTATTACCGTATCAGTCGTTTTACCAATAATTCTCTCTTTAGTAGAGCTTGTCTGCTGTGAGACTCGTCTGTGCGTCGTCCATTCTACCCCTTCCAAGGTAGCAGAATTCCTTGAATTCGTTCATAGTCCGAGATTTAGTGCTACGTTAAGAGTCTTTTCCGTTGACGTTACCTTTGTATTTCTTCCTTTTATTTCCAAGTAGGTTTCTCTATTCATTAGAAGGTACATTGTATTCTATACGTTGCTAAATATCCTTCTCTTACCGCGAGAATGGCAGTATTCATGGACTGAATTGTTAATCTCACCAGTGTTTTGTTGCCGTCATTACCTCTGCTGGAACAGATAGTTATCGTCTTCTTTCCTTGCTTGCATAACACATAGATTTATTACGGCCGGCCGCGGTGGTCGAGCGTACTGCGGCGCGCCAGTCACGGTCTGCACGGCCACTACGGTCGGGATATTTGTGCCGTCCTTAGTAGCTATTAGCTAGTTCGTAAGTAGTTTGTAAGTTTAGGAACTGATGACCCCGTAGTTAAGTCCCATAAGCTCTACAAACATTTGAACATTTCTTTTTTCTTTTTATTAATTACGTGTACTGTAATATTACTAACTGCACCGACTCGCTACTACAAGTCTACGCCTACAGAATTGTGCCCCTCCGAGTGGATTTAAATTTGACGGAATATTATGCTAACAGATGAAAGCAACGGAGGTAACCTTCGTTTCACAAAGATATATAGTACCAAAAGAAAAGATAGTGTTGAAAGCCACAAGGTTTTTTATATAAGTTTTCTTTAAGAGCAAGGCACTATTTGATTTGATTACGGTCGCCAGTCCTTATGTAGAATAATTAACCATTTGATTTATAGTTTGGATGTAACATGCAATAAGAAACATGTCTCTTCAGTAATCTGATAAACGCATTTGGTAAAGCATACTATAAATGCAACACTACTTTAAAAAAAACTGTCACTTTTGTGGATATCAGACAGCATCACAGCAATCTACGTTTGAATTTAGTTACTAAGCAGAAGAGAATCATCATTAATCTATTCACTATGGGATCTTAGTCTACAACATGCTACTAAAATTGAGAATAAGAAGCTTACTCTTTCATTAGAATATGTGAAACCAAAATATTAAAATGCTAATTGTTTTATTTAGGCCTATTCCAAAACACAGCAAATTAACTTTAGAACAGCCACTATTGTCTTATATTTGGAAATTAACAGAAAGTCTTTTAAGAAACCTAGTCTAAACATAAGTCAAGCATTAGTATTGTTACTATTTCTTTGACTATAAAGATATATTCTGCTTTTCACTGACTTGCTTGCATAATAATAATAATCTTTCAGTGGGGCAAGGTTTCATTTTAAGAACAAAGACATTTTCAAAAAGAGGTACCTGAATCTGATAAGCTATTTTTCAATTAACTCAAACAACTATGTACTTTACTATTGCACTAAAGAAACTTTATGACTATTAAGTAAGTCATTCTTTGATTAAAGTTCAGTAAACATTTTCAAAATGCAACAATGGCTGAAAAAGTTTGTACTTCGTGGAGATGAAATTGAACATTAGCCTACACTTTACGTTAATCTCCAGTATCTGATTATGCAACAAAAATTACTATAACTTCCTGTACTCTAAAAAAATTAAAATGTTATTATTTCACTGGGTCACTCACAATATTTCACTTTGAATAAGGAAAGGACCTATGTAGGATAGTCGCACAGGACTATAACGATTTAACAGATCTGTTTACAGTTTATGAAGTTGATTATTCAAAATTTCACAAATGTGAGGTTCAAGCTGTTATTACAATACTAAAATATAGTCCACTTTGCCTGTGGTGCAAGACTGGCGCTGCAGTACAGTTAGTGTGGCGTAATATATTCCATTACTGGCTCTTGAAGCATTGAAATAATTTCAATAATAAACCACAAGTATTATGCTAGTAAACATTTTTAAAAATATTATCCATCCGAGGCCACTTTACTGCTCTTCTTAAAAGTATAGTCTTAAGCAAATAGCCACAAGACACAAGCACTGTTCACTCATCAGCGTCCAAGCTACAATACTTTCGCAGCTGACTTTTTCACCGCACAATCCGGCCATCTGGCGCGCTTTTTCCATCTTTTACTCCCACGTCATCACTCTCCTCTGAATCGGGGATGCACCCCATTCTTACATACGAATATTATTTAGAAAATCCCTGAGCTAGAACCTCTACAATATTATTAATTTACAAAATATTGTCACGTTGCAATGGAAGTAGGCTTGACTTCGAAGGCAACTAAACACAGCACTTATACTGAAAGCACGTTTATTACGAACTCAACATACACGCAGCACTAACTGCCTCTCAGGCAGAGTGCTCTGCTATTTATACACAGACAGAATTTACCAGAAATTAGAAGAACAGTTAATAGAAGAAACAAGTAGAATTTACAAGTGAACATAAGAAAGATGTAGAAACTTCTGGAATTGTCAATTACAAAAAAATAAACTTTTGCCGGTGGGCGGGATTGAACAGGCGACCTTCTGCTCCGCGGTCCGTGACGCTATCCCCTGCGCCACGCCGGCAGTTGGTGCTCGTGTACTCTCGCGGCATTGCTTCCTCTCCTGGAGAAATAGCGACCTGCTGTTATGATCCCTGTGGAGCCAGCTGCAATGTCCTGGATCTTGACCGTGTCATGGGTCCTCTGTATGACAGTGCAAGAGAATCCTTCCCTTCTCCGCGGTTATCGACGACAGACGTTCCTGTCGTGACTTCATCAGGAACATTACCGTCCTTAAAGTCCTTGAACAAGAAGCCATTGTCGCCTACCTGCTCTTCAGGGTCGTAGTAAGGCTTCATGCGCAGGACGTGAACAATGTCTCTTCGTTTTTGACGTTTCGACAACGGCTCATTATCCTCAACTTCGTATGTGACGTCTGACAGGCGGCGTATGACACGATACGGACCAAAGTATCGCTTCAATAACATTTCTGACAGTCCAACTTTCCGTACAGGGGTAGAAATCCATACCAGATCTCCCGGGCTGTACAGAACAGGTCGGTGCTTGTCGTTATACCACTGACGGTCCTTCTCCTGGGCGTCCAGCTTCCGTATGCAAGCCAGCTGTCTTGCTTTTTCGACCCTAGTGATGAGCTGTTTAACATAGTCATCCTGAGGGGCGTCCGGTTGGAACGGGAACAGTGTATCCATTGTCGTCTCAGCTTCACGGCCATGGAGCAGGAAAAACAAAGTGAGACCTGTGGTGTCTTGTCTTGCGGTATTGTAAGCAAATGTCACGACTGGCAGAATTTATCCCAATCCTTCTGCTCAACATCGACGTACATCGACAGCATGTCGGCTAACGTTTTGTTAAAACGTTCCGTAAGACCATTTGTCTGAGGATGGTATGCAGTTGTCATTCTGTGGACAATGTTGCACCGTGACATTACCTCTGATACTAGTTTTGACTGGAATACTTTTCCACGATCAGATACCATGACACGTGGTGCTCCATGCTTCAAAATAATGTCTTCTACAAGGAATTTTGCGATCTCTGGAGCTTCTGCAGTCGGCACAGGTTTGGTGACAGCGTAGCGTGTGAGGTAGTCAGTGCAGACTATTATCCAACGGTTACCAGTTGTCGAATTCGGGAATCTCCCTAAAAGATCGATCCCAACTCGGTGGAATGGAGCTGCTGCAGGCGGAATCGGCACGAGACGTTCTGGAGGTAATTGCGGCACATGCTTCCGTCGCTGGCACTCTTTACAGTGACTCACATAGTGCTTGACAGATCGGTAGAGACCTTTCCAGTAATACATGCATCTGATTCTGTCTAGGGTCTTCACGAATCCCAGATGACCGGATATTGGAGCATCATTAAAATATTTGAGAATAGCTGGCTGGAGATGAGCTGGAACAACAAGTAGCCATTTGGGGCCCAGTGGATCGTAGTTGCTCTTGTACAATGTTCCGTTTATGAGTTGGAACACTCCATTGGTCGGTTCTCCTTTCTCCAAGGCCTCTATCATTTTTAATAGTGTTTGATCTTCCCTCTGTTCAGCTGTAACGTCATCTAATTCAGTGAGAGCTGAAATTTCATTAATGCTGTTGTGTTCCACTAATGGATTCCTCGAAAGGCAGTCGACATCCTTGTGTTTGCGTCCGTTCTTGAATACCACTGTGACATCGTACTCTTGGAGTCTTAGTGCCCATCTTGCTAGTCGACCTGATGGATCCTTCAAGTTAGTCAGCCAACATAAAGAATGGTGGTCTGTCACGACGGTGAATAGTTTGCCGAATAAATACGGCCGGAACTAGTTGATAGCCCAGATAACCGCGAGACATTCTTTTTCAGTTGTAGAGTAGTTTATCTCGGACTTTGACGCATAGGCTATCACGTTTTCGGTACCTTCCTGAACTTGTACAAGCACTGCACCAATCCCATAGCCACTGGCGTCTGTGTGAAGTTCTGTTTCTGCATTCTCGTCGTACAAGGCTAGCACAGGTGCGGAAGTTAGAGCCTCCTTAAGTGCTCGGAAAGCTCTTTCTTTTGTCTCATCTCAGTAAAATTTGGCGTCTCCCTGCAGAAGTTCTTGTAATGGACGTGCCTTGTTACAAAATCCTTTTATGAAACGTCGGTAGTATTAGCAGAGCCCGAGGAAACTTTTCACATCACGAATGTGCTGAGGAGTTGGAAATTCTGTGACTGCCCTTACTTTATCTGGATCAGGACGGACACCATCTCCGTTGACTAGGTACCCCAGGATTTTTATCTCTTTGGCGACGAAGAGGCACCTCTTTGGATTGAGGCGGAGACCTGCAGCCTGAACACACTTCAACACAGTTGACAGGCGACTCAGATGTTCTTCAAATGTTTTCGAGAAAACAACAATGTCATCTAAATAGCAGGACACGTCGTCCACTTAAGGTGTCGAATCAAGTTGTCCATCATGCGTTAGAATGTGGCTGGAGCATTACATAATCCAAATGGCATTACTTTAAAAGCATAGAGACCATCAGGTGTAATAAAAACCGTCTTCTTCCTGTCAGCTTCGTCAACGTCGATTTGCCAGTAACCTGTCTGCATGTCCATAGTTGAGAAGTATGTAGCTCCTTTCAAGCAGTCTAAGGTGTCATCAATACGTGGCAATGGGTAGACATCTTTCTTTGTGATACTGTTAAGCCGCCGATAGTCGACACAGAATCGCCACGTCCCATCCTTCTTCTTTACGAGGACCACCGGAGACGACCAAGGACTCTCTGAAGGTTGAATAATGTCATGTCGCAACATCTTCTCCACTTCCTCCCGAATTATCCGTCTTTCAGCTGGCGACACTCTATACGAATGCTGGTTAATTGGCGGATGGTCCCCAGTATTGATACGGTGCATTATCGTGGGCCGTTTCGTCTGACTTTTCCCCTGCTGAGGTGTGAATGCACCCGAAAATTGGCGTAGTATACCTAACACCCGCTGGCGTTGTTCCTTGGTCAGTCTAGGCCCTATTGGCAGTTCCACTTTTGTTGCCTCCAGCATGTTGTCTGTACTAATAGCAGGGCATGGGTCTTCATTGAAGACGTTGAGCTCACCGTCCTGGATTGGTTCAGCTGTCCCGATACACATTCCCTTGGGGATAAGTTGTGACTGCTCGTGACAATTTGTGATCCAAATCTCTCCTTGACCATTCGTAATGCTTATGATAGCCGCTGGTATGTAAATTTCTTTTGTGAGCCTGATAAACTTTTAACTGTCAACAAGAACTTCACAGTTTAACCAGTCATCTGTGTTTGTGACTGCAACTCTTCTCATCGTCAGTGGCGGCATCGTCACATTGTAAACGGCAAATAACTTCCCAGAAAATTCTGTATTACGTGTACCCGTCGGAACAACTTCTTCAATTTGCAGCTCAGATCTTCCACAGTCAATGATAGCTTGGGATGCCTGAAGGAAGTCCCATCCGAGGATGACATTGTGACTACATTCTGTTAACACGACAAATTCAAACGGCTGCGTCCTGTTGTTGATGGTTATTCTTGCGACAAAAGTTCCTGCTGGATGGACGTACTTTCCATTCGCGACCTTCAGCACAGTTGCTCCTGTATCGCAGAACATTGTCTTCTTTAGTGTGTGGCGGTAATTATCCGATAATACAGAAAAAGAGGCTCCTGAATCAACAAGAACCCGGACAGGTTGGCCGTCGATTATGACGTCGATGAGATTTCCCGACATCTTGGCGACTGTCGTCCATGGAGGATTTTCATCTGCGGCGGCCTCACCTCCGTAGATGGTCGCCTCGTCACGGTCTGCACGGCCACTACGGTCGGGGTTTCGAATCCCCCCTCGGGCATGGATATTTGTACCGTCCTTAGGATTAGCTAGTTCATAAGTAGTTTGTAAGTTTAGGGACTGATGATCCCGTAGTTAAGTCCCAAAAGCTATACAAACATTTGACCATTTTTTGATGGTCACCTCGCTTAGTTTTCCTGGGCGCGGCGGCTAGGGGATCGGCTGGTACCTCTGTACGGCGACGGTGAACGGCTGCGGCGCGTCGGGGAGCGACCTCGTCTATGGTACGGTGATGGGCTTCTTCCCATAGGTCGACTGAACTGATCAGCAGGTGACTGCCTTGGATAGAACTGCTCCGACGGCTGACGTCTTGCGCCAAAATAATCATCGAATACTCGCCTCCTCTCTCTGCAGTAGCGTACGACATGTCCAGGGCGTCCACAGTGGAAACACAGTGGTGTGTTGTCTTCTTTCCTCCAGACGTCTGTTCTTCTGCGGGGCGTCATAGTTACCGGGGGAGTTGGCTGTGGTCGCGTCGGTCGGTTCATGGAGTGCCGTTTGGCGGCTGCAGCGTAAGTCACAGCAGGGCGACGCCATTCTGCACGTCGGATGCGATTGACGGGGCAGACAGGAGCTAATGTTTGAAATACCTCGTCCTCAGCGGCGTCGGCTACCTCGTGACTTACAGGGCTCACATCCATGGCCATAATCTGATGCTCGCTCGGTCTAATAGTCCCGGCTGCCATGCACTGTTGTAATTCTTCTCTCATGATTTGTCGTATGAGAGAAGCCAAGTCCTGCTGGTCTTCCACAACGGCCATTGGGACTACATTTGGGAGTCTGTCATACTTCTTGCGTCCAACCCTCCTTTGTTGCATCTCTCCAATACGCTGGCACCACTTGATGAACTCTTCTGTCGTAGCGACGTCTTTTATCAGAAGAGCTTGGTACATATCTTCTGCAATTCCCTTCATCAGGTGCGTGATTTTGTCCGCTTCAGTCATGTTCGGATTGACTACGTTACACAGGGCCAAAACACTCTGTATGTACGATTGTGTCGGCTCACCATATCGTTGGGCCCGATTCTTCAGTTGTTCTTCCGCCGAGCGGATTTGTCGCTGGCGGTCTCCAAACGTCTTCTTAAGTTCCTCCTGGAACGTCTCCCAGTCATTCAACTTGTCTTCGTTGTTTTCGAACCATTGCTGGACTGTTCTATCCAGGTAGAAATAAACGTTGGCCAAGAACATCGTATGATCCCACCTGTTGTACTTGGCGACTCGGTCGAACCCTTTTAGCCATTTGTTGGGGTCCTGTCCAGCATGTCCAGAGAACACCGACGGGTGTCTGATGTGCAGCTGGCTTATTGCTGGTTTCGTCTCCATCGTTCTTCTGATAATACGGACTTTTGGAAGGATGTACTCGGTGTATCCCTTGTATTCCGGTTCCAGTCTGTGTAAGCGACGGCTTTTACGTTGCCACGGTGATACAGCTCTTGTACAGTGTACCCGGCGCCTCCACCAAACAATGTCACGTTGCAATGGAAGTAGGCTTGACTTCGAAGGCAACTAAACACAGCACTTATACTGAAAGCACGTTTATTACGAACTCAACATACACGCAGCACTGACTGACTCTCAGGCAGAGTGCTCTGCTATTTATACACAGAATTTACCAGAAATTAGAACAGTTAACATAAGAAACAAGTAGAATTTACAAGTGTACATAAGAAAGATGTAGAACCTTCTGGAAGTGTAAATTACAAAGTAATAAATTTTTGCCGGTGGGCTGGATTGAACCGGCGACCTTCTGCTCCGCAGTCCGTGACGCTATATCCGTTTTTTTTTTTTTTTTTTTTTTTTTTTAAACATTATACTACCACATCTGAAAATCAAATGTTTGTATAGTCTATGGGACTTAACTACGTGGTCATCAGTCCCTAAACTTACAAACTACTTATGAACTACTTACGAACTAGGACGGCACAAATATCCATGCCCGAGGGGGGATTCGAACCCCCGACCGTAGTGGCCGTGCAGACCGTGACTGAAGCGCCTTAGTCCCCTCGGCCACCGCGGCCGGCCTTGCTAATCTTCTCTGTATCGTTCCAATTTTAGTATATGTACCGCCGAAGCGAGTACATCCCGCGCCACGCCGGCAGTTGGTGTTCGTGGTCTCTCGCGGCAATATTTAACATAGTAAATAGTACAAAGACAACAATTTTTATACTTTATTTACATTCGTAGGTTACAAATTTTTGAATAGCGTAACTCTCATATCCAAAGATAATAAGTTTACAGATATATACAAATCAAACTAAATCGATAAATCATGTCATAAAAACATTAATTACGTTGTCACACACCGACTTACGACTGTAAGAATAGCCTCTCTCGTCGGTTTTGTTACCATGTGTTTTGTGTTTTGCACAGCTTCCACATTTAGAAATAGAAATTCAACGGCAAATTGACCAGAGGCGGCGCGGCGCCAGAAATTTTTGCGGCATCAATGAACCAACTGATGTGCGAAACTCCTTTTCGCACTTCACATTCCCAATTGCCGTATGTACCACTCTGCTCTCAGTACTTTTGCCAGTGGTTACGCTGAGTCACAGGAAAAAATTGACGTGGTTCTATTTACTCTAGACAGGCTACGTACAAGACGTGGGCGTAACCACTTGTTCATGTGAGACACGTTTTGCAAATAAACGTAATGTGCAAATGTTCCAAGTGAGGACCTAGATCGAGACCGGGAGATAAGCAGATCAAATTTACTGTGCAGTGGCGCGTTTCGTGTGGCCTTACGGTAAAGGAAGAAGCATGTCCTGCCGGGTAGGCCTCAGCGCCAGATGGTAAATATGGGATGACACCACTTAAAACGCTTTAGTTTGTGGCAGTGCTTTCTCAGGAAGACATGGCCCCTTTTCACAGAGCTGACATTATGTAGAATTTGTATTGTGACCATGACAATGAATTGTCGCAACCACCCTGGCTACCAATCGCAATAAGACGGGCCCTTTTCGAGAATTGTGTGATCGTTATACACCACAATCAGCGGTACATGATATCGGACAATTTTACAGCATAAACTGCGGCAATTCCATTGAAGATAGTACAAGGTAGATAATTATCTCGGATTCGAATGTAAGATGTTTCGAATCACAACGGTTTCCCTAGATATTAGGCATGGTGATATGTTTTAGATTTTGCTGTTTCCGTGTTCTTGTCAACCCGCTGTATTTGATGCAAAGTGCCCCCCCCAATAACTATTGAGATTGCTATTGTATAGCGATTACATATAATTACATTTATCTCCATCAACATACGTACTCCGAAAATCCATCCAAAAGTACATGGTGGAGAGTACTCAGTAGCACTATTAGCTTTCCTATTCCAATTACAAACATGATGAGGGAAAAAGGAATACTTCTATGCATCCGTACGAGCTCTAATCTCTTTAATGCTTGTGGTCTTTACACGAAATGTAGGTTGGCGGCAGGACAATCGTTCTGCAGTGTGCCTCAAATTTCGACCCTCAAAATTTATTCAGCAGTGCTTCTAGAAAAGGACGTCGCCTCCCCTCCAACGACCCCAATTAGGTCCTGTTCATGAGATTAAAAAATATGCAGCAATGAACTGCAAAGTCTTCGCAAGATTTTCGTAATGTTCAAGAATGAAAGCATTCGCAAATCAATGGTGAGATAAGCAGAATATCGTATGTAAAATCGACAACGACATATGGACGACCTCCTTAAGAAGTGACGAACGTACAGTTCATAGTAAAATGCAGTTTGAAGAAAGTATTTAAATTTATCTCTTTGGAGAAATGTACTGTAGTCCGAAAGTGTCAGAATAGATAAATAAGAGTGACAGATACCTACGTTCCACTTTAGCTTCAAGCAGTGCTCAAACTGAGGGTACCAACATCTGATCCCCGATCGAGACGTACAAAATTACCGCTGGACAATCACGAATACACTGAAATAATTATCTCTGTAGATCAATTAATATACGTAAATTGATAACATAAGAAGATAAGTATCTAAGTCAATGGTACAGTAGTAATTAATTCAATATAGCTCCACAAGTTTCTAAAACAGTTATGCTTAAAATAGTTGTTGAAACCGGTGACCCTGAGCCTTAGTCTTGGCATGGCATTATCATGAAACTTTAAGCCGTACACATCGTAATATCTTTGGTGTCGTTTACCGTGTTACGTTACGGATCGCGAGGCCTCCCGCATCGGTGGCTCGAATCCTCCATCGGGCATGGATGTGTGTGTTGTCCTTAGGTTAGTTTAACTTAGTTTAAGTGGTTTGTAAGACTAGGGACTTATGACCAACGTAGTTTGGTCTCATAGGATAACATAGATTTGAACATTTTTGTTTACGGTGTTACAAAGGCAGCAAGAATATGTGGCAGGGAATCCTCTTAAATCTCGTCCCGTACATAAGAAACTTCATTTGTCCCCACAAGAAAAAAATAAGAAGGTTCAAAGCAGGTGAACGAGGTGGTAACCTCATCCTATCAGCTTATAAGGAAATGTCTGACCAAACTGTTCACAGACCTTCAGGTCAAAGTGCGGTTGGGCTACATCATCTAAGGACGGAATGGAATTGGGAAATGTTTCAGGAAACTGCCTTAATATCAGTAGAGCCGCAACCTATATTCCCTTGTCATAGGGATAGGGCGATTTTCATTTCAAGTTTGAACAACGTTTTTACCTGGCCGGTAGTTCTTACTTCATATTTTCATATTAACACATTTAACTTTATAAACGAAAGCTTCGGAAGGCGTTGTCACTGTTCATAAAATTATTCTGGGCGTTGGGATGCATCGACTATGTATTAAAATCTACCGCCGTTTCGGCACTACTGGAAGCGGCCGTCTTCTGGATGCAACTGCAAGAGAAGACGGAATACTTGCAATAGAGGTCGAAACATGGATTTTAATATGTTGATGATACACCCTACGCCCAAAATAGTTTTATGAAATTTTCCATATCAACCCTAAATTTTTTAACATCTACATGGAATCGTAGTGTAAGCGTGCGAAATTCATATTCCTTCTTAAGGTGGACAAAGAGAGACATTTAAGGTTGAATAGATGGGGATTTAATCAAAAAGTCTACATGTCAAATATGTAATCATCAAGAAAATATTTCGTGTTGAAATTAGTGAAGAATCAGAACCACTCATTGGAAATACATATCATCGGGCTGATAATTAATGGAAACCATGGAAGTTTTTGTTAATATTCATGATACGCAATGTTCAAGTTACCTACTTTTAGTACAAAATTGCCAAAATAAAATATCTTATTTGTTGTAGGACACTTTCAAAAGTTACAACTACGGAAAGCAATTTTTGATTCAAAACGAAAGTATTTTAGAAGAGTGGCTGAATTGAACCTTAAAACTTTACTAGGTTATTGAGTAATTACAGTTCAGTCATGCTAACAATTTCAAACATATCAAATTCGATACTCAGCTTTACAACTTTGTGATGTATGGGGGTTCTGCTCGCTGCAAAGTTATTCACCTGGGGCGTCGTGGTAGAAATAAATACGCCTAGGTTCAGTTTTTCACATATTATTTAATTTGCAACCAAACTGATTCTTAATCCTGCAAAACATTACAACTTCATAACTAGCGTACACAATTCACCAGAACTTAGCTGATAGAACTTCCATTTTAAAACACAGACAGACATAGATTCACTTAACAAACGCCAAAACTCGAACTCCCCCAAGCAAGGCGGTGACGCAAATATATTTGTCATTGACAATAATGACATTACATTCATAACAATTGAATATACCAAACACACAAATAAAACATTTCATGTACACAAAAATAATCACAATATAAAATGAAAACTATACATACAATAATTTTAGATGGCGCATATCTTTCTAAGTCTTAATTTCGGTCCTTTTTGTTTGACAACAAAGCGCAATAATAAAGGTCAATTAATTAGTTAATCAGTACATCATACATGTTCGTAATATATATTGAACTATCAAATATCTTGGCAATTCTCAAAATAGTCCCAAAATCTCAGCTCAGTCAATATATACAAAGAATTACATTATTGAAATCTCGACTATAACATTAATTAACACAATTAGCTGGTCAACACAACTTGTTTTTGAGCCTAACATGTATACAATGCTATTTATTTTCATGTCTATATGTAAATCCAAGATTCTACAATTCGTCTGTCTAGTTCTTCATATAACGTACAATGATGAAACTATTGTTTATAGCACTGTCTGAAAATCTCTTGATTAATGAAATCGATCACTTGTTAACTAATCACAGTATCACCGTGTCACTGTCCTACACTGATTCCTCGGCTAGCTATTTCGCTTGTAACTAACTTCAAACGCAACATATATCATTATTAGACCACGCGATTCCGGGTCCGACGCAGACGGTATCGTACGATAACACTGAGATAAGGGCCAGCAGTATCATCAAAACCTGTACGCATAAAACACTGATTAAATATTTGCAGTTGTATGATTTAATTTTATAGGAATTGTGCCGTCTCTCGTGAACACTCCTCTGTTGAATGAAACAGAAAGACCGTGAATATATTATACATATCATTACGTAATTTGGTGGTGTTTAGTTGATGGTGTGTTACGAGGAATAATTGGTGTTTCTGTTGGTGTTCCGCTATTAGTTATTAGGTAGTTGGAGAAGCAGTTTAGTGTGGAAACGAAACAGACATTAGAATATTTAATTTTTCCATTACAGACATTAGAACAGACGTCGGGGTTCGAGCCCTCCCTAGGGCGTGGGTGTTACTGTTGTCCTATCCTACATGTGAACCCAACTCACTATAGATTAACTTCTCTCTCATCTTGGTGGTAAAAGGGAGATGGAAATATGGCATTTCAATCTTAGGATTACACCGCTATGAAGCCTCTAGTATTTCATGTATAAGCTGTGGTGTACAGATAAAACAAACAGTTATAGCATAAAATAAGTTGTTGTTTGATCTGTGGAGATCTCTGACACTATATGTCTGTGCTCTACGACAGTTACGATTTTCACTCTTCTCATTGTCGACCTTTTCCTTGCAAAGTGCTGAAATGTACAAACTGCTAAAAGACACAGGTGGAATTTAGCGCGAAGAGGAAATGGGGAGATGGCAACAGAGAGTGAGAGAGATCGCGTGATGCTGAGGCTGGCGTCAATATTTATGGCATTGATATCCGGCGAGGATCCATTCCGCTAAGAGCTTTTTAACATCGTTAGCACTGCTTTCAATATTGAGTGTAGTATCACTTCGAAAATTTTAGGATGCATCGTTCGCATGCTTATTTTATGTAACCACTCTAAATAACAGAACGGTACCACAAAATATCTCATTCAAAAATAGTTACCTACACGATTTTAAATTCTAAGCATTCCTGTAATGTCCGTATATATATGAGTGTTCAGTAAGTTTGCATCTGCAACATTCAAAATAATGTATAATGAAAAGGTTTTAGAGATAGTCCTACAGCTAGATATGTGCTACATTGCATATTTTGGAGGCAGTTACTAAAAAGATTGCAATTTATAATTATAACAATAGTTTCTCTATCACCAACTTGAATCCCTTAAAACAGCTGTGTACAAATCAAATTACATCTCTATGAGGTTTAGTTTCGGAGATATTTCCATAAAATTTTTAATGGGCATCAGCAGCATCTATACTCCGTTCACCGAAACGAGAGACATACTGTAAACACACCGAGGCGAGTGACCAGGGGTGGACAAAACAGGGTCGCTCGCTCAATTTTTCTGCACCCGTTTCAGGTGTAAGGTCGTTGTGTCTGTTATATAGCAGTCCTATTAGAAGCCAAACATTTAAAATTCATTTCTTTTAACACTTTATAAAAAGTGAGATTCTCCGAAAATTTCCCAAATCTGCATCTTCGCTTACCAGTTTGCTAAGTGTTGGAAATTTATTACGAAAAACTTTTCTTCGTGTTGTATTTCAGTTAAAGTCATCAAGACGTTCTGAAAGCTTCTGTCGTATTTTCTTTTCCCCTTGTAGGCTTCAAAGAGTGTGTGTCTTTCTATTGACTGTTTTCCTAACAATATCAGTCAATGACTGTTCTGCACACTACAGCTGAATTTTATACACACTACGATTGTTGTTGTTGTTGTTGTTGTTTAAAGGGGGCCAAACTACTGGGCCAAGGAACCATGTGTTTCTCTAAAGCACTTTATTCAAAAAATGCTCAAATATTTGTATAGCTTGAGAGACTTAACTGCGGGGTCATCAGTCCCTAAACTTACAAACAACTTATGAACTAGCTAACACTAAGGACGGCACAAATATCCATGCCCGAGGGGGTATTCGAACCCCCGACCGTAGTGGCCGTGCAGACCGTGACTGGCGTGCCTCAGTCCCCTCGGCCACCGCGGCCGGCAGCACTTTATTACTTTTGCATTGAAACGCTTCTTGGATGGACTCAAATTGAAGGACGATATAATGAGTTTACTCTTACGTGATACCAATGAGAGAGAATAACAAACGCACAGGCTATGAATGCTGAATGTTATTGTAAACACTAATATTTACGTTACTATTCGACAACTGGTCCTTCAAGATGACGTTGACTGTCAACACCTATTACCACTGCTATATAACAAAACACACAACGGCTTTACACCTGAAACGGAAGCAGCGAAATTGAGTGAGCGTCCCTGGTTTGTCCACCCCTGGTCACTCGCCTCAGTGTGTTTACAGTACGTCTCTCGTTTCGGCGAATAGAGTATACATCTGTGTTTGCATATTTGCTCTAAAAATAACATTCAAGCGCATGCCAGAGGGTTCATAGAATCGATTTCGTTATATATGTCTACTATTACATTATCGAATACTACACGGGAAAAGTAACACATACGATATTTCGTTTTTGATCTCATTTCTCTTGTTACTATGATCATGCCTCCTTATGTAGGTGGGTGTTAACAAAATATGTTTACATTCGGATGAGAAGGTTAGCGAAAGAAATTTCACAAATAGATCTCGCCGCTATGAATGACGTCTTTCCAGAATTATATTTTCACTCTGCAGCGGAATGGGCGCCGATTGAAACTTTCCTGGCGGATTAAAACTGTGTGCCGGAACTGGGATTCGAACATGGGACCTTCGTATTTCGTGGCCAGTGCTCTACGCACTGACAAACCATGCACGCTTCACGGTCCGTCCCCACAGTTTCACTTCCGCCAAATACCTCGCTTCCTACCTTCCAAACAATTCGCATGACGTTACAGATTATTACTTCTACACTGTAAATTATATTCGCAAAACATTTCACAGACAGCACACACTCACACTGTTTCCTTCGAGACACCGAGCGAGGTGGCGCAATGGTAAGACACCGGCCATCCTGATTTAGGTTTTCCGTGATTTCCCTAAATCACTCCAGGCAAATGCCGGGATGGTTCCTTTGAAAGGGCACGGCCGATTTCCTTCCACATCCTTCCCCAAACACTCCGAGCGTAAGCTCTGTATCTAATGACCACGCTGTCGGCGGGACGTTAAACTCCAAGCTTCCTTCCTCCTTCCTTCGATACTATATCACATTTTGACTTATGGTTTATGAGATATGAATTATTTAATAATGATTATGCAACCAAGATCACATTTTTCATTTATTATGTGACCGGTTTCGGCGTACTCGACGCCATCTTCAGACCTGTCGTAATTTACATCATTTCACGACATTTTTATATACTAAAAGAGTACATCCAGGTTGAGGCATCGTTAAACATAAAATTATTAGTCACAAGTAAAAAATATATATCCATCTTCTAACTGTTTTGAAGTACCTCACTTCAAAACCGTTAGAAGATGGATATATACTTTTTACTTGTAACTACTAATTTTATGTTTAACGATGCCTCAACCTGGATGTACTCTTTTAGTATATAAAAATGTCGTGAAATGATGTAAATTACGACAGGTCTGAAGATGGCGTCGAGTACGCCGAAACCGGCCACATAATAAATGAAAAATGCTATCTTGGCTGCATAATCATTATTAAACAAATATAGATCGCCTCACTTAACTATGAGTTCCTTAGATATGAATTAATAAAGCATTTGGTTCATGATAAACCGCATCATCAAGCATTAGGTTTCGATTTATTACGCCTTTACTGCTAACGCTATTCACGACATATTTTGCAGACATTAGGCACATGTACTAAAAGTATCTTCTAATTCTCACATAGTTCAGGATATACAATGTCATAAACAGTGAAATTTTCCGCATAACTGCTACAGCATGCGCTATTTTTCCACATCCCCTCCTAAAGTAACGGACCGATTTCGACTAAACTCGGTACATACATTTCTTACTATCAGATAACAATCACAGTAGGGTTAAAACCACCTACGACACATAGTTTAGCAGATATGATGTCGTAAACAATGAGCCGCAAAAGAATTTCCATCACAAGTGTCAATAAATGTTGGTTATAGTAATGTTTTAAAGTAATGTTATACATAATTTGTATTTTATTACTACTTTTCTATGGATACTGCACTTAAACGTTTTGTATATTATGCATTTTTATTTGTTTTACTGTTTCCTAATTTTTAAGCTGTTTTCATGGGTACATAAGGACGAGATCTCTTTGAGTTTTTATTTTCATTTCTAATGTAGGACTGGAAAAATGCGTATACACCCTGGCAATGCCGGGTTTAGCAGCCTGCGAAATAATTGGATACGGCCGAATAACCGTAATTCTATTTATTAATATTTTCCTAGTCCATTTGCAAATGTGGTTGCTATCATTTCACATGAAATGGTGCTAACTTAGTGACGAGGAGATTTTTCAGTGTGTACTCAGCTTCACTGTCACACAGCTCTCACGTATGCGAAATACCGCACTAACCAGGTCCTATTGTAGTGCAGTCAGCGTTGGGATTTTTTTTAAGTTTCTGTAACGAAACTTCCACCAAATTAACAGACTAAACAGTTATCGTTGTCAGTAATTAACCTCATGTGGGTTGTCAGGCGATTGACTGGTTTCCGGGAAGTATCTGGAATTTATTCCAACCCACGTTGATGTGCACGTCATGCGTAGTGCGTAATTACGCGCAGATAACAATTTCCCGATAGCAAGCTGTTTGAAACATGAGATGTGTTAATGAGGCAGTCAGAGGTGTGTTCAAAGAAAATCTGGATTTAGTACCGAGTATTAATCGGTTTTTGGATAGCAGAATAACTTATGATGGCCGATGTGAAGAATGTGTAATACGAAAAATGGCTACGGGAAGGAAAGCGTTTCTGAAGAGGCGAAATTTATTGAAATCCAACATTAGGTTAAATGTTAGGGAGTCCTCCCTGAAAGCATTTGTCTGGAGCGTAGCATTGTATGAGAGGGAAACGTGGTCGATAAGAAGTTCAAAAAGAGGATAGAAGCTTTTGAAATGTACTGCTACAGACGAAAGCTGAAGATTCGATGGGTAGATTACGTAACTAAAGATGAGATGCTCAACAGAATTGGGGGAAAAATAAGTTTCTGGCATATTCCGACTAAGAGGAGGGATAGTTTGATGAGAAACATTCTTAGTCATCAAGGAATCGTCACGTTAGCATTGGAAGGAAGTGTGTGGGGTAAAGAATGAAGAGGAAGGCTGAGGGACGAATACAGTATGCAGATTCAAAAATATTTTGGTTGCTATTCTTATTCTCAGATGAAGAGGCTTCCAAAGATCAGGGTAGCGTGGAGAGTTGCATGAAACCAGTCTGCGGACTGAAGATCACAACGTTCGATGTGATGACATTCGACGCCATATTGGTGAACGTTTATTTCTCTTCTGTTTAGTTCTAAGTACTATTACATGCTTACATGTTTCAATATGCAGACAATTCCAATCGGTTGTTCAAGTTGCTTTCGAATAAAGTAACCCTTATATGAGAGTCGCTACCAGTTCTGAAAACGTTAATACTGTTTAAAAAGCAGATGTGACAGGGAAAAATAGTTTATTTGAACACAACACTAAAACACAATTAATATAAAATATGTAGCCTAGTTGTATTTTGTTACAGAAGTTGTTTCTATCACAATGCAGTTAAATAAATTGATTCCACAGTTATAGACACATAAATAAAGCTGTAAAAACTACAGATTCCAGGCTTCTGAAATTAGCATGTTTTTCCACACTTCCTTCTTCTCATACACTTAGCTCATTATTGAAATTTGAATTAAAAAAAAGCAAATACAGAACTGATAAAGAGAAGTACTGTTTATAGAAGTGCAGTTTACTCATTAAATGTATTGCCAAGGTAACAGTAAAGGACCATCACGTTTTTCACAGATCCTAACCATCGTAGTTGTATATCCTGTATATATTGAGATCACTGGTGAAACACGTCCACTGGTTGTGTGGTGTTCCATTTTCATTGATTCATTAACCTAAAGTGTTTCTGCAACATTAATGCTATCTATTTGTGTGTTAATTATTTTATTCTTTTTATTAATGATCCGTGTCCTATATTTATGTATGTTTACCCCAAATTTATAATTGTTTCCACCCATGTGATTGAACTATTGTGTTCATGTGAATGTGAATGTGTGCTATTAATACTGACTGACTGCTGCGCAATGGCTTTTAATTGCCGCCTCTTGCTTTAGGCCTCGTTTTGCTGTAGTTAAGAACGCATGGTTTCGTTTGTCGTCTGCACTGGTGTCTGCTGGCTGGCCATAGGCAAGCTTATTTGGCAAGATGTCAAGGTGGCCATGTTCTTAGTATCGCGAGTACGCTAAATATTTCTCAGATTTTCGTGTTTGATTCCGTCTTTCCTGTCTTGTTTGACCGATTGCACCACGTGCTTTCGTAACGGTTGTTACTTCAGCCTTCTGTCATGCTTTTGTTAATACTAGTTTTTTTTTTTCTATACGAATTTTGACACATGCTTTACTTGCTTATTCTGAATTAATTCCTGTTTGTAAATGTTATGAAATTCGGTGTGGTCGCACACCACATGGTACTTAAGAACAGTGAGTCACTGCCTCCCCATACATGAGTTCGTTTTAGTGCACAGTATATTTCAAAATTTGTGATTACAACACCCGTCATCTCATCAAGACGCTTCGTTTCGCCGCCGCTTTCATGGGTTCCACCTTGTAATGTACTGCCTAGCTTTATGCGCTAGTCTGTGAATGAATGAATGTGCTTTCAGCTACCAATTGTGTGTTTGAAATGTTACCTCCATATCCATAAAGGACAGAATCGATTTAAATAAGGGCAGTAGTTATATGATTTAATTAACTTTTTTACAAGGTGTGTGCTTAATTCGGTCTCCCCACATTTGTTTGTTTGTTATTTTTCTGAATAGATTATGATTTTAAAGTATCAAACCTCTGCTTTATGATTTCATGCTCCCTGTCCCATGTTTAATTACCTATTCATTTATTTTTTAACTTTGTTGTGTTCGTTAAAACTTTGGCTGCTCCCTTAAGGAGTGAGCAGTAGTTGAATATCCATCGCGCATGTACTGTGGCCACAGATAAAGTAATTTAGAGCAGCAGTGAGCGTTTTAACTTTCATTTGCGGATCTGAACTACCCGAGATTATGCTTATTTTTAATAACAGGCTACTTTCACTGGGTGTTTTCAGTGCTCTAAGGATAACCGTTGGCGGTGACGTATTGGCAGACTGTAGGAGAAGAGTGTTTTCAGGAAACTGGTATTTCAGCAGTTATTAAGCCATAGTCCGGGGACAATTCAATACTCCTGAGAAGTCGAGCTTAAGCAAACAAATGGAAGCACAGCCGCACCTTTTCTGAAAGCCATTTACGGTAGTCGGCAAACAAGAGCCAAGGTACTGCCACAGATTTTCTGCAAGATTCGCTACAGCCGCGCTGCCAAGCGGCTGGTTTGTATAATCATACAGCGAGACGGTTGTGTATTATACGTTTATTGAAGTGGAGAAGCATTAAATATACAGTCGTATTTCGGAGCTTAATGTGGAGCTATTATTAGCAGCACCAAACAAAACATAATTGGAGAGAAAGGAAGTGAGTAATTTTCGAGTAACCAGTGCTCATTGTAATGAATAATTACTCTTTCACGAATACGAGAAAATCTTTAATAATTTTATTTACTCTTAAAATATAAGTACGATGCGTAATGAGAATAGGTGCTTCTTGATATTACTTTTGTGTAAATTAATGTCAGAACAAATCCCAATTGAAGATAATAAACTTCTTTCAATAGCTACTTAGTTCTGTACTTCAATTTCACAAAAGGTATACGTCTCCATAAATATATATTTTGTGATTACTAACTGTTTTCAATAAAGAAACTAATCATTACATGCAACTGACATGGCCCTGGATAAACGTTCAATTAACTGCCGAAAGTGAGTAGGAATTCGGGTTTGAAATCATTATAAAAACAATAAAACGCAGAAACAAATAAGAAATAATAAAATCGTTTTTCTTATGGTTTCAAGTCCGAAGCTCTTCACCATATCAAAGTCTCTTAATGACCGAGTAACGACAAGTACCACTATTACTTACCTACCGTACTTTTCTCATGGTCTCCCTCCGAAATTTTTACTCTCCACACTTCTCTCTAATACTAAGTCAACTATTCCTTGACGTCTCAGTATATGACCTATGCATCGACCCCTCCGTTTTATCATATTGTTCCACAAATATACCTTCTCCATAGTTCAGTTACACCTCATTAGTAATGAGAACTATCCTTCTAATCTTATTCTTCTGCAGCACCACGTTTCAAAAGGCTCAATCCTTTGTACCTCTGAACTGTTTATCGTCCATGTTACACACCCATATTAAGCTACACTGCTGACTAATGCCATCAGAAAGTAATATTCGCCGTGGCGGAGTGGCCGAGCACATTGAGGCGATATGACCGTCGGGGATTCGAATCCACCCTAGGGTATGGATGTTTGTGCCGTCTTTAGTATAAGCTAGTTCATAAGTGTTACTTTAGGGACTGATGACCCCGCATTTAAGTCCCTTAAGCTTAACAAACATTTTTACATTTTTGAACTTAATATTCGGCTTCAACAAATTTCCCTTCTTCAGAGTACTTTCCTTCCCATTGAAATTCTGCACTGCCTTCTGTACTCCGACCATCGTAATTTCACTGCCCAAGTAATAAAACGTATCTACAAGCTTTATTCTCTCGCTTCCTAATCTATTTCGTTCACCATCAACTGAATTAATTCGAATACACTCCGTTACCATTGTTTTACTCTTGTTAGTGTTCATATTATACGGTTATTGTAAGGCACTCTTCATTCTAGTTAACTACTTTTCTAGGTACTTTGCGTATCTCAAAGAATTTCAATAAAATCAGAACATCGGATAATTGCAATTATAAAGTAAATGCGAAAACGCCTGATGGGTAGCCACATTAGAGGATATAGCTAGTAAAGAAATTTTTGAAGGTACATATTTTTTATACCTGGGAGTTAGGTAGGATATGATGCCTATATTTTTATTTCGTTTGAGTACTATACCAGACCCTCGACCATATATTCACCTACGAGCATTAAATTTGAATTTTATTACGGACTTTTATGACGGACTTTTGATCCAGTTGAGTGTTCATAATCTTTCCGTTTATCGCAATTTTTAATCTTTTCTGCAGGACAACCGGCCACACTCACGTTATCTGTGTAAATTTGATCAAATATCTAAAAACCGTTGAAATTTTTCAATAAGATGAACAGCGACACTGACAGGGTACATTCCGGTTGCATTTCCTTGTTACACAGCACAAGCTCTCAGAGTCACATTAATGTTCAGCTTCCTCCTATTACAATTATGCCCGTCATTATCAGCTTTATTTCACTCATTTTCTCCTCAGTGCGTACTAATAGATAGTGATTAAACCTGACAACGGCCTTATTAACAACGCATAAAGCTATTGTTAATATTGCTTTACGTATCTCTATTACTCTGGTTTTTCATTCAGCAGCTTTACGTGCCTTCACATGTCTACAATCTGAGCTATATTGGCCAACGTAACGTACATATACTGGGCTATGTACGGCTCTGTCTCAGAAACACGTCTTTTTGTTGTCTTATGGTCGAACGGTACACATCTCCTTTCATACTCGGGGACTACAATAGCTGCAAATGGTAGCTTGTACCTGTGTTTCTACACTAAAAGGGTCTGTGATACGTTAAACTTAGCGAAATGATTAATTACAAAATAAATGCAAGTTATTAATCAATAAAATACGTCTTACTCTCAGTTGAAAAATGTTTATTTATACGCATGAATTGTTCTGTTAGATGTGGTCCCACACAAACAGAAGTAATACAATAAGAAACATTTTAAAATTATCGGAACAAATACATTAGGTGCGTTATGAGAATGGTAGCAGAATCCCTAAGTAATGATTGGCGATGCTCAGACTTTTAAGTCCGTTCCGCAATCACATAACATGAAACAATCGTCAGCTCGAAATGAAACCTTAGTCCGAAAAATAACATATCAGCATTCTACACTCTCGAGTAGAATCACATACAAGTTCAGACCTGCCATATATATATATATATATATATATATATATATATATATAAAACGAAAGATCATGTTTAGTCTTGGACTATCTACATTGTTAGGTGACAATTTGTCGCATACATTCCAAGGTCTTAGAATGCATGCGACAAATGGTCTTATATATATATATATATATATATATATATATATATATATATATATATATATATATATATATATATATGATTTACCTAACAATGTAGATACTCCAAGACTAAACATGATGTGTCGTTACAGCCTACAAGGAGCTCTCCTCAACTTCTCAAGAGCAGTCCAAGTTTCTCAATTGACCACAGGAGTTCTCTGCCGTAGCCACACTCCATCACCTCCAAAAGTAGCAGAGTTCTTAATATAAAAGACATTTTAACTTTGACCACTTCTACATTAAATTAACATTTTCACAATAGTAACATTTTGTCACCATACACAGAGTTAGTCGAAAATGAATACACATTCATAAAAAAAACTTCCTGGCAGATTAAAATTGTGTGCCGCAACCGGGACTCGAACCTGGGACCTTTGCCTTACGCGGGCAAGTGCTGTATCCCGACACGACTTACGATGCCGCCTCACAACTTTACTCCTTGGCAGATTAAAATTGTGTGCCGGAACCGGGACTAGAACCTGGGACCTTTGCCTTACGCGGGCAACTGCTGCATCTCTATACGACTCACGATGCCGCCTCACAACTTTATTCTGCCAGTACCTCGCCTCCTACTTTCCAAACTTCACAGAAGCTCTCCTGCGAACCTTGCAAGACTAGCTCTGCTGGAAGAAAGGATATTGATTGTGAAGACATGGCTTAGCCACAGCCTAAGGGATGTTTCCCGAATGAAACTTTCACTCTGCAGCGGAGTGTGCGCTGATATGAAACTTCCTGGCAGATTAAAATTGTGTGCCGAAACCGGGACTCGAACGTTTGACTTTTGCTTTTGGTTCGCAGGAGAGCTTCTGTGAAGTTTGGAAAGTAGGAGGCGAGGTACTGGCGGAAGTAAAGTTGTGAGGCGTTACCGTGAGTCGTGTCCGGATAGCTCAGTAGGTAGAGATCTTTCCCGCGAAAGGCAAAGGTCCCAGGTTCGAGTCCCGTTTTCGGTACACGATTTGAATCTGCCAGGAAGTTTCATATCAGCGCACACTCCGCTGCAGAGTGAAAGTTTCATTCTGGATTCATCAAATAGTTACACTTAAATGAGCAGAAGAGGTGCATATTATGCTACTTGTAGTTGATGCGTTACTGTGGATGATGCAATGATTTGTCATAATAAATTATTATAACAGTCTAACAAACCCTTAAAGGAATATATACAAGTGTGTTGGTTTCAAGATGATAGCTCGAGGTAATAAGTTATCTAAAAGATACTTTGTTACAATTGCATTACTTATTCAAAAGTTAGTAATTTTAAGTTTAATTTTGCTGTATTTGATACTGTGAAAGTTAAATTTTGTAGTTTTGAAGATATTGATATGGTAGTGATTTTATTAGAAGCGCCTCATTATTCTGATTTCATTAGTAGGCTGTATTTGGATTTATTAATTTATAGGTGAATAGGGGAACTTCATGCTGATTTTTTAATTTGCAATTATGGCCATCTATCAACTCAGATCCATTCTGCATATTGACTGCATATGCTGAGAACACCGCTGTTTATTGTCCAGCATCGTCGCAAAACAATGGCTTTAGCCACTTCCAGATATCCTTGGAAACCTGAAGCCTCCCCCCCCCCCCTTACACCCCACACCAGCTCAATGCTGCAGCTTCCTTAGTGCCTGCTTGCTGGCAACCAAAGTTCCACATATGTCTTTACCATAGACTAAAGATTTACTTTTATTTCTGCTATCTTAGACCAGAGCCGTTATCTTAAGCTTCAGTTTTGGTTTCTCCATTCTTCTACTGTTTGTAGTTACTTTGTCACAGCTTCCGTTTCCATTACGATGCACCAAACGATACCAGAAGATCAATATACTTGGAGTCTTTATTGAAGTATATAGGTCTGCATTCAGCAAACTATATTCTAAATGTTTCAGTGCCCACTCATGTTTCTGAGAAGTTTCCCTACCTTCCGTTAATTTTGCTTATTACGTGTTGTTATGTTGCATTCATGATATATGAAGTTAGTAAGATTAGTGAAAGTATTAACTGAAAATATAACAGAAAAATCACTCATTATGGCGTGCTGTTGAACATGTGACTGGCAGACATTTGTGGCCCAGTAAATGTCTTCAAAAATGTTCAAATGTTTGTAATTCTATCGGACCAAACTGCGTGGCTTACAAACTACTTAAACCTAGGTAAACTAATCTAAGGACAAACACACACACCCATGCCCCAGGGAGGACTCGAACCTCCACGACGAGCAATCGCGCGCTCCACAGCGAGACGCTTTAGACCGATCGGCTACTCCACCGCGGCTTTTCTTCCAATATATCACATGCAACTAGAATTGGATTTACAGAGTTATGCTTTGTAATTTAACAGCTGAAATCTAAAATGGTGTTTCATTCAGTAAGTGTGTTTGCCTCTGTAACTTATAAAAAATAGGTGACGGGAAATTTTTATGCGGTAGCTCATCACAAGTAATGTTATACTTTCTGCGGAGCTATGAACATAGTTTATTGTATCATTTTGCAAAGAGTTATAGCACAAATATATATTTTTTAAATGGAACAAAAGCTTTTTCTGTCGTGCATTGGATTCGTTGAAACCAGCCGCGTCCAAATCAATTTAAACTACATTCCTATCACTGTTAGTTTGGGAGCTACAACTCTTCAAAGTTGCAGGGGCAGATACCACATGCTGTACATGATGCAATGCGCTTTCTAAATGTGGTGCGGCCGAGTTGTAACGTCGCCGGTGTCACGGAGCAAGAAGCTTCTTCGATGCGCTGTTAGACTGCCGACTGTCGCCGCACACGGCCGTATACCCGACACTTGGAGCCATACAAATAACCGGGGCTCAATATACCACAGTTACTGACATTGGATGACGATGGCATAAACGAACAACGAGTAAGTTGACATGTTGCTGATGCGCGGCGAGTGCCGACACGATGCCACTGAAGCGGCCACGGCCTTGGCCGTGGTATTGTAAAACAATCTATGATGTATTCAATCCATAATGAATGTTCCACAAGAAGCTTCGTAATGTTAATATAAAATAAATTTCAGTTAGGTATTCATTTTTGTATTGCTATTGTTAATTTTATGGTGCGCCCGTTCACCGTCGAGGGTTAGAGTCCTCCCTCAGGCTTGGGTGTTTCTGTTGTCCTTAGTTACTTTAAGTTAGTGTAAGTGGTTTGTAAGCTTAGGAACTAATGACCACCGTAGCTAAGTCCCTTAGATTTACTACTTTCTGTGATGACGACCCCTCTCCCCCCGAACTAGACTTTGCAACCCCCTGGGGGTTGAGACACGCAGGTTAGAGTGACATTGAGAAGTGAAATTTCTTGAAAATGGTTTGGCAAACAAAACAGTATAGTTTTATAAGTATCATAAACAGAGTACGTCGTGATATGAAACAGTCCGTATACCACGTTAACATGGCACAATTCGTAAAATGTCAACAATACTGTTTTAGCGGCATTACTGATCTTTTCTGTCAAGTATAACCTTTGCCAGTTTTCTCTAAAATAACGAGCACGTGATCTTGATAAAATCAATTGAAGTCAGCGTGTTTAGGATTAAATGGCAAAGCCAATATAATTTCTCACTTTTAAACACTATATTTAGAACCTTGCCCGTGGTATGTGTTTTCAATGAAGCAGAGTCATTGCTCTTTTATAGTTCCGGTGTGAGTGGTAGCCTATATCTTTCGTGAATCGGGGAAAAAAAGGTAGATAAAGCTTCTTCTGAGCTGCTGAAAATGAAATTCAAAATGATTCCGTAAGCAAACAATCACCCTTTTACCATCTTAAATCGCCCTGTGCGGAACATCCGACTTCTTCAATTATCCATTCTACATTTGCAACTATAATATATCGATGAATGCCTCTAATTAGCAAAGATATATAAGACTTTATATATAAACTATCGAAAGCCTTTAGACCCTGTTAATTTGGGTCTATCGCACAATACTTTAACTGAAGTCTTTAAACAAATGTTCAAATGCTTATAAGTCTAAGAGACCTAACTGCTGCTGTTATCTCTCTGCTCTAGACTCTAGACTAACAAATCAGTTAATATAATTTATGCTATAGCCAAAACATATACACACACACACACACACACACACACACACACACACACACATCCCCGTGGGAGGTGTCGAACATCCGACGGCGAGCTACGTCTTCTACATATAAACATCATGTATATCAAATTTCACCTTCATAGTTGCAGTAATTTTCCACAGTTCGTGTCAGCAGAGAGAGAGAGAGAGAGACATACAGACATATAGAGAGAGAGACAAACAGACAAAGTGAGAGAGAGAGAGAGAGACAGACATACAGAGAGGGACAGACAGAGAAAGAGAGAGAGAGAGACAGACAGACAGAGAGAGAGAGAGAGAGAGAGAGAGAGAGAGTGAGAGACAGACAGACAGAGTGAGAGACAGACAGAGAGAGAGAGAGAGAGAGAGAGAGAGACCGACTGACAGACGGACTGACAGACAGACAGACAGACAGACAGAGAGAGAGAGAGAGTGTTAGAGAGACTGACAGACAGAGACATACAGATAGAGAGAGAGAGAGAGAGAGAGAGAGAGAGAGAGAGAGAGAGAGAGAGAGAGAGAGAGAGAGAGAGAGAGAGAGAGAGAAGTGACAGTGTGTGTGTGAGAGAGAGGGAGAGAGAGAGCGAGAGAGAGAGCGATAAAGATGGACACAGAGCGAAAGCGAGATTGACACAGAAAGAGAGATAGAGAGACGGAAAGCCGGCCGCGGTGGCCGAGGAGACTGCGGCGCTTCAGTCACGGTCTGCACGGCCACTACGGTCGGGGGTTCGAATCCCCCCTCGGGCATGAATATTTGTGCCGTCTTTAGTATAAGGTAGTTCATAAGTAGTTCGTAAGTTTAGGGACTGATGACCCCGTAGTTAAGTCCCATAAACTATACAAACATTTGAACATTTTTGAAAATTTAGAACAGGACGATAATAAAGTATATAGGAAGAAGGAAACCAAAAATGATAGCACGACCATCTTTAAAGAATATATTTGAAGGGAAAGTTTTAGGGAAAAAATACCAAGAGGCTGCCCAAGATAAACTTTTTTAACAACGCCAGCAAAGAAATTGGCTCGAAATCATACGAAGAATTGAAGAGGATTGCAATGGAAAGAGGGACGTGGCTAAATCGTAAAAACATAGCCTTTATATAAACATAATGATGTAGAAATGGATGTAACATCTGAGATTGTGTGTCGAACAATGTGACAACAATAGACTCACCGTTCTGTACACGATTTTGAAGTGAAACCGCTATGATCGAACTAGCAACTAGCTGCAATAACAGCACTAACATTATAAAGCTGACAGAGTTCTCCGATGTCCGATTTGGAATTTGTGATATCTACATATTTTGATAGAAATTTCATCAAGTTTGACATAACAAGTAATGACCCGTGCATCTTCTTGTTTTCGCGGCGCAATGACTGTTCAATGAAGTTTCGGGCGTGCAGCCCCATAAAGTTTACTTCTTATCACATTTCTTCAGAGACGAGTCGAAGACTGACGCTCCAGCGCACGCTTCGTGCTTATAAACGCGCGGGCCGCGCCCTGCGCATGCGGCCACAGATACAACAAGGCGCCAAAGACGTTACTCGGCGGCAAGGAAGTATACGTATGTGTAAATTATGTCTGTGGCTGCATGGTCGATTACTGCAGAGCAATCGATGTACTATGATCTGTGCTGTGGCGGCGTCTTTGTAAATTTATTACAGAAAGTGCCGGATTCCATGATTTATCTAAACTGAAGCCACCGTCTCTGTTAATTAAATTCGTTCCCAAGCGAATTTCTATTGCTTCTTTCACTACTGAGTCCCAAAAAGATGAAGTGGAGCTAAAATTTTGACGTTTTCGTACGTCATGGAGTGTCCAGTATAAATACAGTGCTCTGCCACTGCCGATTTATTTGGTTGTAAATGACGGATATATCTCTGGTGTTCCGTGCATCTTTCCTGGACTGTACGTGTCGTTTGTCCTATGTACGAAAGGCCATATTCACATGATTATGAACAAACACGATGTTAAAGTAATTCTTCGACCCCCACCAAAGACAGCAGCACTGTTTGGTTCTATCAAGGATGATTTGGAGCTCCGGAAGACCGGGGTTTACAAGATCCCATGTGAATGTGGCCTTTCGTACATAGGATAGACATTTTTGAAGTTAATTTCAGTGAATACACTATGATCTTCTCTATGTTTGCCTGACACACATTCAGTATCTCGAAATTTTATTCCATTTACGTAATGTCGAACCAATGGAAACGCACACATTAGGAAACTTTCAAATGAATGGAAGCCGACATTCCATGTAAGATTCTGATCCCGGGTAGTTCAACACAAGAAACTTTCGTTGATCCTTCGTCTAAACCATACCATAACATACCGAATACTTGACAACAAAATAAAAAATTTATCAGAAGAAAACGACTAACAGATATGAATGGGGGAAAGCAGAATTTAGTTAATGAAAAGGCTACTTTTTCCTCACAGTAGTGATTGTATCGTTTGCCCTATCACATATACATTGCAATGACAATGGATATAGCAACATTCATTGTAACCTTCATACTCCGGCGCAAATTTACATTTACTGCTTTATGCAAACGAACACCTTCTACTGATAAACGTTAATGGAATACAGTCTGCTAGAGCTGCGTCTTAGAACAAAAATGGCCGCCATCGCAAAGGATCACGGTAGCGTGACCAGACCTCTCCTATATAGACCTTGGTCTTAACTAATCAGAGGTGAGGCACAGACAGATGAAGAGGAACGCTGTTCTTTCTCTGCCAGAAAACAAGTGAATGCGGCTTAAGGTTCATAGAGAGGAAAACGCTCCGTGATTAAAATATATCTTCGGTTAATTAATAATTTTATTTGTATCGTTTCAATTCGGGTTTATGTTTCTTTTCTTTTCGCAAAATTGTGTGATAACAGGAAGTTTCGTTGGGGCAAATTCTTTCAGCTTTCTTTTCAACTAACGTCGTCCTTCAAGGAACGAGGAACAGTAAATATTTGTTTTCACGTGTTTTAATCAGCATCAAATGTGTGACAGCGTGCGAAAATTTGCAGAGGAGTTTGTAAATTGGAGTTCCCGATATCCTTCGGGCAAACTGGGCTCCCTGCCTTTACACGGCCACAAAGCAGCTTTGATAATACAATGGACCAATCTATAATTTATGCATGAACTCAGCTGTCAGTCACGAAATCAAATGTTCCGTTCGTTAAACGTTTGTGATGATAGCAGCGACATCAAACGCCTACTCCATTACGCTTCGTTTGGTGGCGGAGATGCGGGTGCGGCAGTGACAAGTGTTTGAGGGTTTCGACTGTTGGGCCGTGGCCAGCACGGGAAAGGAGTACACAGAGCAGCTCATGAATAACGCGCGCCAGCAGGAAACCAATTACTACGCTGTGCTTTTCATATAGCCTAAAGCTGAACGTGTCCACTAACGCAACTTTCACATCCACAGACTTTACTCACCTTCGTTTGAAATCCCGAAAACTATCTCTTCATATACCATTAGAAAGAGCAAACATACATTAAGCATATTTATACTTGAAAAAATCATCTAGATAAAATCAGTAGAACTAACGTCCTATAAATTTGCCTTGACGTGCAAGGCACGGGAGAGAATACAAGTTTGTAATAAATACCGAACTCATTTTGAAAATGTTGGACAGTTCTCAAATTTTAACATCAAGAAACGTGCTGGCGCCAATTCTGGTGCAATGCATTAACCAATCTTCTGTACATTCGGTACCAAAATCGTTCATTCTTTGTTGCTGGCCGTAAACTTCTGACGAACATGGAATGGTCGAATATGACGGTTACGAGACACGAAAGTTAGTACTTACGTAATTCAAATTTTCCTACAATTGCTGGATATGTTAATACTGCTGGGGCCGAGCGGTGTGTTCCCAGCTTTAGGTCAGGGTGAGGCGTGGAACCTGGTGGAGCGCCAAGGGACGCTGGTGAAACAGAATTATAGTTGACACATTTTATTCCGTAACATACATAAGTTTGATGAAGGCCCTAGCTCGACAGGAGCTAGAGCAGTAGCTGGCGTCGCATTCGAGCTGCAACCTTGGTGTTTCGTATGATGGTAGTGCCCGCGCCGCGCCACGATGCCGGGAAGCGATGCAAAGACTGTTATTGTGAAGTGCTCTATCCCTTCACCAGGCTGTGCAGCGGCCAGTGGTTCCACGCAGGGACCCCTCTGAAGTCGGATGTCGTGCTGGTCCCAGACTGGGGACATCGGCTGGCCGGATTAGCACCAGAGTGCTAACTCGACGACAGGACATTGGTCTTTAGTAACCATCCACTGAAGACTATGCTGGCCTCAGGCAGCCACCATAGAGGTGTGAAGTCGCCAGCACAGCGGATAACCATCTTCCCAGATATGTTTAGTGTGAAGTATGGCCTCCATCTCTTAGCTGCCTCTAGCAGCTACCCGTATGTCATCATGTCTGTGACAAAGACTGAGCATAACGATTAGGCCAGTGAATTGACGATTACCTCCTGGGAATCGTCGATTCAGAAGACTAAGTAACTGCTACTTCTAAATGTGGGAGTATTTATACATAAAATTGACTGAAACGGTTTGAATATGTTCCCTCTGAAAATGCAGTGTTCGCCCGATGTGTCTTTACCGCTGACGCAACCGCGGTCTTATTCACTCTTTTGATAGGGTTACGTGTAGTATGAAATGTTAACTAGCTGCGTCTCTGTCTGACAGCCATATCACACACATACAGTTCGCTGACGGTAGGCTTTCCAACTTGCCGACGCAGCGGCTGCCGTCATCACGCAAGGCGGGTGAGCATTTCTGCTACCGGCTGCTGACCTTATTCCGTCTTGCTAAAGTGAGTAAACCAAGATCTTAACACATTTTCCTGTCACAACGTATGCGGCGTAACAATACCACAGAGTTTCAAGGGTAATTACAAATTCAAGAAACAATAGCTTTAGTTGAAATGGAAGTCTTCTACGTACTGTATAGCGTCACACTGTGAAAAAGACAATTACTGAAGAAACCAATCTTTCGACGAGGTTTGCAATGGGAATAGTTGACCTCGAAGACGAACACTGCAATGTTGGTATGTCCTGAAATACTCTTCTAGAATGTGACACAATACGCATAAATCTGCTGTGTGTTCTCATTCTGGTCGAGAAACCTACATTATTACAATGAACAGTTTATGGTACTAAATTTGCCTAAGACTCGCTTCAATATTGGCTGAAACCTGGCAAAGGAAAATAAAGCAGTTTTGTGAAATACCATGCGTCCGATGTTCCCATCTGACTCACGATGGTTTTAAATAAATTTTACAATAATGAGAGAAAAGAAATATTTTCTATAGAGACACTTCATTATTTAACACTTACCTTCCTTCAACCAACACCAAACAGAGGATATGATAAGCACCGGTGTACAAGTTCATTCCAAATGCAGTTATGCAGACGTTTTACGTCTAACAGAAATAGAGCAATGAAATATGAAACTGCAAGTGCAATAATGACATTTAAGGAAACTAAAAATGTGTGATGGCATCAACTCACGACATTCATGTATGATGCCTTCGGCGAACAAAGCTTCCAACGCATGTCAAAACAATAATAGCACATTAATGTCATCCACAGAAATGAGGTATCTAACTATCGAAACGTTCAGATAAATCGTGGAATATTGTCTCCTTTTGTTTACAAATAATGCCGAAGCGACTGCAGCTAACGGAAAAATCACTAATGAGGCAGAGACGAGGAATCTTTGCCGCTCTAGTGTACGTATTATTTGAATATTAAGCATTTTAGATATTGTTTGGCAAAACATGTCATCGAAATTTAGAATTCAGGGAATGTAAGCAGAGGAATGTGTAGACATAATATTCGGTGTCAACACTCATTATTTTGAATGTAAAGCAAGGAATATAAAATAATCCTTTCTGAAAAACGAGCAAGAAATCAATTAAAACTTCATTAACAGGCAAATACACGTATTCCGGCCTTCCGAGTAGAATGTACATCGCAAATTCATAAATATTAAAGGCTAGGTTAACGATAACTGTTTTACGATAAAGACAATGTATAACTAAGGGTCCCAAGTCAACAGGAAGGGGTAATTTTCATATTCAGTAGATTGGACAGGGTAGTCAGCAGCGATCAGACGTCACTGAAGTGGAAATTTTTATTTCCGTAAATCCACAATTCGGTTAGCACCGAGCCATGAAGTACATAAAGAAAGTTCAAGCCTGTGTTACTTATGATTCTCTAAATATACGTACAGATGGATATACTTTCGTCGTCATACCATTTATATTGTCGTGAGAGACCACAAAACTGACTGCCGGCGTGGCGCAGGGGATAGCGTCATGGACTGCGGTGCTGAAGGTTGCCGGTTCAATCCCACCCATCGGCAAAAATTTCTTTCTTTGTAATTAACAATTCCAGAAGGTTCTACATCTTTCTTATGTTCACTTGTAAATTCTACTTGCTTCTTATGTTACTTGTCCTTCTAATTTCTGGTAAATTCTGTCTGTGTATAAATAGCAGAGCACTCTGCCTGAGAGGCAGTCAGTGCTGCGTGTATGTTGAGTTCGTAATAAACGTGCTTTTAGTATAAGTGCTGTGTTCAGTTGCCTTCGAAGTCAAGCCTGCTCCCATTTCAACGGGACAATATAGAGTGAAGTTTTACATATTCAAGGTACGCTCTACACATGTTAGTGTAAATGTTTCCCAGTTCAGAGACACTACGTTTTACAGAAGTGGGGCATATCACACGAACGTTGGTTGGTGGTGTGGAGCCCCCTATACTCATACTCACTAACAAGGGACCCTTTTGACCTCGAACGCTCAAGAGCGCACGAAACCATCTTTGGAATAACAGGTTAATCATAAACACGACAATGATGTGATCAGTAGCGAGCCAAGGTGCTAATCGGACATCCAAAAGAGCCACGATCCCCCTTGAGAATGTCCTCCGTAGTCGGGGACGAAACGTTAGGTTTTAATAATAAATCATCTAGACCACGGCATAACAGCCCGGAAATTTTTAGTAATTTTGACGACAGTGATGTACATCATTTCCATGCAAAACGTATGGTCATATTCGAAGAAAGTGACAAGATATAAATGACATAGGAAGGAAATTAAAATGTAAATGAATGGCATCAGTGTTTCATGACATATTCACTCATCGGCGCCAAAATATCATCCTAAAGTACTTATAATAGCGCAAAACACTCATATACAGCCGTACCACACACCTGTAACTACTTCAATTATTTCTAACAGTGTAGATGCAGGATTTTAATGATGTGATTAAAACAAAGTGGGGGAGAACAATGTGCAAATGTCACTGAAGTCCCGTAATCACACTCAAAATCACTTTGTCATTCACGGAGTCCAATATCAAAAGCTGCACTAATTACATTTTCAAATGATGACGTTGGTATGTCAAAGTCATACCCTGGCTGTCGCCAAGCAGATTGCAACGTAGAATTATATAGTAAACTGATTGTAAATCATCGGTTTATGAATGTTACATAATATACCCGCGAACTCGGCCTCGATGTCACTTCCATATTCAGCACATTCAGCATATCCCATTGGTCTCTGATATTTGAACCACATGCTTACGATTAATTCTCTTCATGATATATCAATGTACCATGCACAGTCCTCAAACTCGCTTGTGAGTACCTACTTCACTCACGCAACTGGATCACTGGTTAGTGCAGCTACAATATGCCACCACCGAGTGGCGCTAGCAGAAAAGTTTTGCGATGTGCATGGATATGATGTACACCACGGTTTTGTTTATGGTTGCTTGTTACTATAAGCTTGATTTCATGTGTTTCCGAGCGTTCGAGGGCAAAGATGTCCCTCGTAAGTGTATACATTACCGTTACTGTTGACAAAATTCAAGAAAAATTTCATTTATATTAACATTACAGGCAATCGTAATTAAGTAGTAGTCAGTTTAAAAGATGAATAAAATATTTATTAGGAATATTAAAATGAAAATGCTACACGTGTGCCGGACTCTTCTTCGTTCTCGATTAGAACCATATATAAAAATAACATTTAAAACAGAAGGAGATTTAGAGATCTCTGGATACATGGTTGATAACATTTTATTTTGTGTGCTAATCCTTATGGCAAAGTATGCCGAATGTATTACTAAGCATTCTCAGATTCCTGCACAGAGAACGCAAATTATAATCATGACAGGCAGCTCTGTATATGCTCATCGCCTACAGAAGATAAAGCACGATCACGTTCCTGCATCAAACTGAGAGTTGAAAAATAAAATAGTTTCCATATGTAATGTAATTGTGAAGATATTATTGATAACTTTATCTAAAATGGACACATGACAACTACGTTACTGATGCAATCAAGTGATATTATTGAAAACTTTATCCAAAATGGTACAGTAGACCTACTTGATTCTTTCTATGGAAAAATTATGGCTGCTAGTCACATTTAAAAGAGGTTTATTTATTCCACGAATGTTTTTGGTCCATTATAATGAATCCATAAGTGACCATAGTATCTGTACTCCAACGTACACACGCGGGATGTTGGAAATATCTGCGGTTACTAACGTCTGCAATGCCAGTGTAACTTCCAGTTATACTGCACCGACAAGTCATCGTCATCTGTTACCGTTGCATTTATCAAGTGAAACCGCGCCGCCACAGATGTCATCGCCGTCATCTGAATGATTCACATCAAACAGACATGCTTTGTTCTATTTAGTGGTAACAGCTTATGTGCTTGACAAATTAATCGCGGCTATTAAATAGCTTCCATATAACCCACCTGGAACGTTGGGTTTTCTGTGTGTTGTTTATTTATTGCCTTGTGATGCTTCATGACAAACTTTACTGAGTTCCAATTTAACATATTACTTCGTTACTAATTATTACGACTACCAGACGATTCTAAATTACTTGGTACGACACTGGGAGGAGTTTTACAATATGATAGTCACAACTAAACAGATATCATGCAATAAACGAAATTTGTGCGGACAAAAGTGAGGAAAGTGTATTAACACATTTGATAAATTCATCTTTAGGGTAAGGAAATTGACACTTCTAAAACATATTACTCAGTTTCATACCGTTATGAGCCCTCCCGGCTCCTGTTTCTTCGACTGCCCCTGTCCTTGATTTAATTACTGCCGTAAGTACCATCGATCTCTCTGTGCGTGCACGGCTCGTGGCGCTGTTTGATCTACCGCGCGTCGGTTGTCTTCTGACTGTTGCTTTCCTTGCCGCGTGTGGCGCTACGGTTGTGCGCCGAGGCAGTTGGAGAGCGGACAGGGTATCAGGCAGAGAGTTTGATACGATACATGGCAACGCCAGGGCCGAGTTATTTTGATTAAGGGGTCGTCTGTGGCCGGATCCGGCTTGTGCATCGAAGTTGTTCTGGGTGGCACTCTGTCTGTCCGTGGGGAGCCATGCACGCAATGAGCTGAAGTTGGTCCGGAGAGGCAGTTCTGTCACGTTATAACAGCAGCTGGTCGCGGGCTGTTTACTTCGTCTCCCGGCTGTGTGGTCGCGTTCCTAGCGGCCGTGCGACACCGCGTCCGTCCCTCGCCAAGCGTCGGAGCTGTCAACACCTGCTAGAGTACTCCGCACTCAGCCCCGGCTGCGCCTCGCGTCGTTCCAGCAACTTTTCATCTGCGATGTATGAAAAGTTCCCGGGCAGTGGTTGACACCCTCCTCCTACACCATTGTGAGGGTGCCTGCACTTGTAGTGGAGTACGAAATAACTAAGTTACGTGTCCGATACAGTCTTGCTCCATAAATTTGTGTGAATTTCTCAGGGTCGGTGGTCGTCCCTAGGGTCCGTCGTTGCCTGTGTCTACGCCGTTTGTTGTTTATTCCTTATACCGCACTTCTAGTTCGGTTCAATTGGATTATACTTTTCTCTTTGCTCTGAGTAGCAAACATTCATTAGCTTTGTTAACGTAACTGGAGAATTTATCTGGTTTGTGCCTCTCTGCTGGCTCGCATCAGCAATGGCGGTAGTTGAATAGCGTTGTTTTTTTTTCTTTTTCTAGCTTCACTTTGCAGAAAATTTTTCGCTCCGTGAGGCATCGCCACACTGCGGTTACAATTTGGCGTTCTATCCGTTTGTGAAAACCCCTTCGTATCAGTGCTGTAGTTCTTGTTGACTGTTGGGCACCTTATTCCTATCCTTCATGTTTTGAGTCAGCTCATCTGTTTTACCTGTGTGGGCGTATTAAATTAACGAGTAGCCAGCCCCCACCCCACTGTGATTTTCCTGTAACTACGCTGAAGTGATGTCATTTAAATAACAGGGCTCATTTATAAATTTTATTGTATGTTTTATTGGCCTTCTGCATATTGACATCATTGAGCAGTTTCCTGCTAGCAGTCAAAGTAAAGCTCAGACTTAAATTTTGAGCTCGTCTTTAGTGTGTTTTGGTTATGTATATATAAATCGAACCTGAACGGACTATCCTTGTTCAACGTCACCAACTACCCACTGCTCCCACAAACCTACGGTCTCAAGTTATTTCAATTTTATGTATTTTCATTACTTTAACATAATTCCTTTTCTTTGTGGTGTACTACATCATAATATATATATGGAGACATTTTAATTGTGGTATCACCATCTGAAGATGAACCCAAGCACGAAACAGGTTGAGGAGTAAACACGTTTCCAATAGTGAATAGTTGTGGCTTTTACTCCACATCCTTGTTTGACCGTTCTTTTCTGGAAGAAAAAAAATAAAAAAAAAAAAAAAAAAAACCTCAAATCTGACGTATATAATTTCGCGTTGAATAACCGACATTCTTTTCTGACACAAAACTGAAAATAAACTTCAAAAGCGAAAACATGCATTCATCCATTTAGAACACGTGCAGAATTTCATATTTAAAATATTATTTAACTAAACGTCCTCATCAGTCCAATGATACACCACTACAACCACGTCGAAACTAGCCTACGAATGCGTTTTGTGCAGCGCACTAAGAACTGTAGTCTATCAGTGTGAATATTATCAAGAACAACACTTGCTAACATAATATCATTACGAGAAATAATGTAGGCACACTTAATGAGATACTAGTGTATGAATGTAAAATACATTGAAAAATTTTTTATCCAACGATGTTAAGTATCCGTGTTGAACCACGTAAGGAATTATTAACGGAATAGACGGTGACTCCGGCGTCTACAGTTAACAGAACTACTGCGTGTTTGAATGATGCAATAATTATGCAAGTACTTGAACAGGTCTATTTAATAAATATCATGGAAGAGATTAATTATTAAAATCTGTGTGCAGACTATTGCGTTAAGTCTTTCCCCCACAACAGTGTCACATAGATAGTGGACAACGGTTCTTGAAACAGTATTTCTTGGAAGTTGGTGTTTGATAACGATTCATAAAGTCATATTTCTTGCATATTTTTATTTGGGTTGCTCTTTTATAGTAATGAATATAAACTTAATATAGTAGCAATAAATCTATATCAATAGAAAAAAATGTCATTGAAGGCAATTAGCAATCAACTAACTAGATGTCTCAAGTAACATCGTGCTTCGTTTTCGCTAACTATTCGGAAAGTCGTAATTGAACCTGCACCCGATAAGAAAAAGAAAAAAAAGCTACACCATCGCTTAAGCCTTTGTTAAATGCTGGACTCGTGGTCATCGAACAATAAAGATGTACTGTTTGCACATTGAGGCTGGTAACATTAATGCATAGTGTAGCTGATCAGTGGCCGAGGAGACTGCGGCGCGCCATTCACGGTCTGCACGGCCACTTCGGTCGGGGGTTTGAATCCCCCCTCGGGAATGGATATTTGTGCCGTCCTTAGTATAAGCTACTTCATAAGTAGTTTGTAAGGTTAGGGACTGATGACCCCTTATTTAAGCCCCATAAACTATACAAACATTTGAACATTTTGTAGCTGATCAGTTACATACCTTATTTTTCCCATTATCTCTCAAAGTGATCAAAATTTTACCAAAATTTCATTTGTAGCTAGTTTTATACATATTGTTACATATGCTAGTAGCTCGTCATAGACATTATAAATCGCAGAGCACTAGTAAGTCAGTTGCATTGAGTTACTTCCAACATGTGCGTTTAGTTTAGTATTCCTCCTTTGTCATGTAAAAATAGTCAAACGTACTACAGTTGCATTATGACTTTCTTTCTGGAAAGATGAGAGGCACAGTACTGACATTCACTGCATCGAGTACATCATGGAAGCACTAAACAGCTGACCAGCTATGAACGGTTTGTTGCTAGTAGTGCATAATAATTTTAACGAATTTTTTTCAATAATGTTCTTGGTATATACGCACAATACATTAATCGTGTTGTATTTATAGCTTCAAATTAAACGTCATCATTTGTATAAGATCCTTCTCTTTGTAAATTCCATCATACGCGGAGTAAGGGGGGATATTGTATGTTTGAAGAGGTGCATCCTGGAAAATTTAGTAATGGAGCACCTCCCCCACCCTGTCCGTCTCCTCGTCCCATCTACTTCTACCTCCTCGTCCTCTATACATCGTATCACCAAATATAATGATGGCTGCACGGTGACATTTTTTGCACTGGGTATTTATTCCACTCCTGCATTACCCAATTTCTCCCTCTCGCTGTTCACTTGTTCTATCCCAAGCTCTCTACCTCCTTTCCCTGTCTTTGGTCTTCCTCCTCACACCTGTCTATTACCTTTTCTCTCCCTCTATCAATGACGCTGTTAGAGAGCCGGAGAGGTTCATCTCCATCACGCTGTCGAATCCCATCTCTTCTCACCTTCTCTAACAATCTCCTCCGCCTGCACTGCCCCCTCATTTCGTTCATTTTCTTAATCTCCTGACTCCCCTTTGTCCCTCTCCTCACCATCATGAGATATTAAACATTCTTCGAAGCTTTCATGGTGCTCAGTCTTGATATTTAATTCTAAGGGTGTTTTCCGTCATGCACCGTACGATAATTTTCGGAATATTATAACTTCCATCATTTGAACATAAATACATGTTAAAAATTTCGTGTTGCTTTCTCAGTCTACTGTGATAACTGATTTTAACTGATGTATAGAAGTACATTGCCAGGAGCTCAAACCGAGCGGGGTGGCGCAGTGGTAACACACTGGACTCGCATTCTGGTGGACGGTGGTTCAAATCCACCTCCGGCCATCCAGATTTAGGTTTTCCGTGATTTCCCTAAATCACTCCAGGTAAATGCCGGGTTAGTTCCTTCCAAAGGGCACGGCCTATTTCCGTCCTCACCCTTACCGAAAACTCTGAGCGTAAGCTCGGTCTCTAATGATCACGTTGTCGACAAGAGGTTAAACTTCCTTCCTCCTCCAGATATCCAAGCCCCAGACGGTGTTTTAAGTGAGCATAGAAACCTTCGTCATAAAAAAACACATGTGTTACATTTCGAGGTGATTTGTCAAATTAAATTAGTCGTTCGTATGACGTGACAGTGCATATAAGACTGATGTTCGCCGTTCGTCCAAATTTTTCTACTATTTTTATGTATTCAGATATAAATATATACACAGAGCAATAAGTAACAATTTCACAAATTTATTGACCGATTTATTTCAAATTTTACCATTAAATAAATGTTATTATCAAAAGGCCTTCGAAAGCTCTTGACCAATGCACTACAGATTTCGCATAATGTCCCTTTATACTTAAGGTTGGACTACACATTTGTATTAGTTAGTTCGTAAATAGTTTGTAAGTTTAGGGACTGACGACCCCCGTAGTTAAGTCCCATAAGCTATACAAACATTTTAACATTTTGTCACACATGGCTGCAATTTCCGGTCGCTGCGTCTTGAGTCCCTCCAGATTACCTGCTGCCGCTATGACAATTTACTTCTTGCCCTTTCGTATTCTGCTAATAACAGACGTCACGTACTGCTGAAATAGACAGCGACCAATACTGCCTACTTGCTACGTTTGATCGCCTATATCAGGATACTTGTAGCCTCGTGTCGCCTCTCAGGCTAGCACACATTGGTTTTCACCTGTCTCTCAACTACAGCTGGCATCTAAGAAAGACTGCTTCTGTGTATGCTTATGTCTTAATATGTATAAGTCAACCAATGAGTAAATGGAAGTGGAGATACTGCATACTTAACTAACAGAAAAATTAAACACAGAATAGATACCCTTACCACCACAACTCCATCACCCTCACGATTTGGAAATTTCTGTTGTTTTTCAAAGATAATGGAATGAACTTAAGAGGATGGTTTAGAACCAAAGCATTCTACAAATTCTACCCGCCGCACTGCCACACACACACACACACACACACACACACACACACACACACACACACACACACACACACACATTACTACAACCAACAGGTTCAACTACGTGAAAATATGAGAAACTCCTTTGTGATGTTGGTCAACTCACACTTCAGATTACGTTGAAGTTATGTCGTCAAGCCACTGCACCTCGTCTTTTGGTATCGCGTCACTGTTGATACCTCGTAAGTTTCACTATTTGTGGCGATCTCTTTCAGAAATGGAAAATGTTTGGCTGCTAATTGGAAAGCGGGTTTAACAGCGTTAACTGTTCGTCCGAATTCTCAACACCTACCCAACATCTTCTCGATGTCACGACTCATTTCTTCAGTTACGTTAGTTTGAATGACTATGTACCTACGTTATACAGTAAACGGCTGGTTCTTCTAGTTATTTTGATAAACACGTACAGTAGCAGATACATCAAACCGCGTGCACAAAATTCAGTAAAGCGTCTTGTAAGCAGACTGACACAGAAGCCAGTTCTATCTTGTTGTCAAATGGTCTTTGTACGTTGACACATTGTTCTACTGTCCGTAATCATCTCAATGATACCTCCATAGGGTAGCGTTTGCACTCTACTGACTCTACTGGATGAACCTCGGCGATGGCTGCCAATTTCCGCTTCGTTTTCTTGTTATCTTATTTTGTAATAAAATAAAAATTTCAAATAACTGTAAGATAGTTTGTTATTGACAGGTTAATGATGTTAATGGAAAATACAATCAGTCTTCTACTTTTTAACGCGCGATATCTTTGAATATCGACCCATCAGATTATACACTTCATCATATTACTTTTCATGTTGGGGGAACTGCAGGCAGTTGACAGCAATCAATCGTTGTTGATTTTATATATTTATTTAAGCAAATCCAGATCTCGGTTAATGACTTCCAATTATCAATGCAAGCATTTCATTAAAAATATTTCTTATTTCGTTTGACACCACGGTTAGTATCTGAGCTGTGACACGTGGTGTGATCATGTGGGTGTTCTGCAAAGAAGTAAGTAAAAGACTTTTATGAAATGCTTGCATTAGTAACAACTAGCACTCACCGGTCCGGATTCCTAAGTCTTACCGTTTTCGATCTCATTTCTCTTATTTTCTTGCGATGATCGTGTCTACCCGTGTATGTGGGTGCTAACAAAATATGTTCGCATTCACAACAGAATGTTGGTGAAAGAAATATTTCAAATGTCTCATCGTAACGAATAATGCCCTTCTTTTAATGATTTCAACTCCAATTGCTGCATCATTTCGATGGCCAACAGAGATCGTCATAATAACATAAGAGAGATCAGATGGAAAATAAAGTTTTGTGTACCTTTGTCCCGCGAGCTAATAGAGACTGGAACTGTAGATAAATATCGTAAACGAGGTTCGATGAACCCTCTATGTACTTCACTGTGACTTGCAGAGTGTCTGTGTAGATGTAGATAGACTTATAGACTTTGAACGTAGTACAGGACGCAAATGACAGGGGCATCCGAAACTTATACTTTTACTATAATTTTAATGCGACTGACATTCATGACTCGTGTCCATTTCTTACCTTACTAATTCATTGCGACATGTGCGATGCACAGTAGGTTCATTATGTGTTCTGTGTGTCATCCTAACTGTGTCGCTTTGCTCCTAGTGTGTGCTCAAAGGTAAAACTCGGTATTCTTAGAGAAGCTTAGAAAAACAAAAGATCAAGAGAACGAAAGGTTAATTCCTGAATTTCGAAAACATTGGGGCAATCAGTTTCAGAGATAAATTGATATCAATATTTTATTAGCAACTCATAAACTGGTATTTAGAGGTCACTAAGAATGTTTCTGTATGGGCGGCGATAGTGACAAGTATGGTTAGACCATAGATCTTTTTAAATTGCTATAAAAATATGATCCTTCATTACGGGAACACATGAAATGCACTAATATCGAACAATTTACCGTTATCTCAACCACGATATTGAGAATGGACTATGCATATTGAGATCGAAAACAGTTACCTATGAAATAATACGTTGGGTGAAAGACGGAAAATGTAATTCGGTATTGATTAAAAGTACTATAGACTGTAATCGAATTAAACAAATATCAGTTATCTTAAGATTTTCTCATGCAGTAACTGGTGCAATAGGAGGAAACCTATTTCATTAATAGTTGATGCTGAGACGGTCGGAGAATATCTATTGCAATATTGGAAGAGGTAGAAATTATGAATTATATACACAAAGATTTTGTGGTCAGGAGTACTACAATGGACCAAAAATGACGGGTATAAATCAGTTAAAACTCGAATATTAAATATAAATCCTACGGCATTTTTTACACACTGTGGGTGTCATGGTTGGAATCTGCTATTGGTAGATGTAGCTAATTGTTCAGCGGCAGCAAACCCTTTTGGCCGGCCGCGGTGGCCGAGGGGACTGAGGCGCTCCAGTCATGGTCTGCACGGCCACTAGGGTCGGGGGTTCGAATCCCCCCTTGGGCATGGATATTTGTGCCGTCCTAGTTCGTAAGTAGTTTGTAAGTTTAGGGACTGATGACCCCGTAGTTAAGTCCCATAGACTATACAAACAAAACAAACAAACAAACCTTTTTGCTTTTATTCAGTAGACTTATTTGCCATTGTAAAGATCGGGCAAATGCTGTAAATTAATCTCAACCAAATCAAAGCTTACTGTTAAACCCTTATCAGACACAAGATGGGACATGAGAATCGAGGCATTGATGGCCGTGCTATTCCAATTTGATGATGTTGTTGAATACCTTGAAAGCTGGAAAAATCAATCAGAAAAACCAGATACTCACATCGTTGTAGATGAATCAGTTCTGAACGAAATGGTTAGCTTTGAAGTCATCACATCGTTGCATTTACGATATGAGATATTACCATATATTGATATTATAAACAAATTATAGCGTTCCGTGCAAGTCCATTTGAGTATAGCACTTGAGCATTTGAGTAAGTTTTGAGATTGGCTCAAAAAATATCAATAAAGTGGGTTTGAGCAATGCATGTATAACGCTTGTAGGAGTATTGAAAAAAGCAGTGATGATTTGCAGGAATATTAAAAAAAAAATTGTCAAAAAGAAGAGAATATTATATTACGAAAGTAGACTAACTTACACAATCCACGAAAAGGAGATACAAAACAGAGCTTTTTATCACGGTAATTGTTTTCATATTGAGTAATATGGAATTAAGATTTCGTCACTTCTGTGATGTAAGTAAGCTAAAATATATTCCTCACGTTCAAACATTAAAAAGCTGCCAACATTTACACAAACTCCTGCGAGTGGGTGAGAGCTGTGACCTCCAACCTTAGGAACTGTATGGAGAATTGCAAACAATCATCCCGAGTTTGCAGGATTTCGTTAAAAGATGTGAAACAACTACAGAAATACATTACTGAAAATGAAAGAATTTTTTCCAAATATTTATATTGTAATTTATATTTTGTTAACAATACCAGAAAAAGCAGTTGCTGTAGAATGATGCTTTCCAAATTAAATCTAAATAAAAAGTACTCTAAAAGTACAATGAGTCAGCATAGACTTTCAGATTTGGGAATTTTATCTATAGAAGCAGATATAGCATCCAATTTGGATTATTATACAGTTGTTACCGATTTCAGTAAGGGTGAAAAGTAAGAAATTTTAATTTTATTAATGTTAAATTTAAATTACTGAATAATGTGACATGAAATTATAATGTGTTCATGTTGTAAAAAAAGTGTGTCAATATAAAAACAAAATAATTCTCTATATAAAATATAGCCTCTTGGTCTGCCAGGGGGCCTCGCAAACTTCATCTCGCCCACACAACATTTTGGTCTTGTCCCGCCACTGCATGCCATCGGTAGCACCACCGTTTCTGTTGCATTGTGAAGGCATTGTTTTTACCGCTAGTATACTTTCCATACGACCAGTGTTTCTTAGACACTTTCCACCAAATTAAGTGACAGGGTTTCGTTCCAGAAACTATAAGAAGATTCTGTCATTGAAGTTCGAGATAAATTTAGAGTTTTAGTATCAGGTTGCCAGTCTTGAAGATTTTGGGTCTGTTTAAATTTGGATGCTTCTATCTTTTCTTTTGCAGATGTGGTCTCACCTGTTTTGCTAAAATACAGATTTTAAATTCAACGACGACGGACTGCGTGAAACCATCTTGTCTGACATTCTACATTCATTACTGTGCCGGAAATTCGCACAGAATTAAAGATGTGACGTCTGTCGTTACACTACACTTAGCCTACAGCGTCATTACTTCTCTACTATTCTATCCCAGCCAAGTTTGCGGAATTAGATTTAGAACGTGAATTGGTGACTCAAAAGCCATGAAGTCCCAACTACATGAAAATCACCAAACAATCGAGGTTTCTTTCCTCCCCAAAATGTTTGAGAAAAAATGTAAAGGGTCTACGTACTTATTGAGGAACCGAAGACTTGGTACATTGTCATTATTCATTCACGTCAACATTATAACAGTGAATTTCTCAGCTTGAGGGGTCAGAGTTGGGAGGAATGTTCACTTGTTTGCCCCAACATAAATGAGGAAGACGCATTCTACGAATGTATGACCTTCATTTCACAAAAATTGGCAAATGTGCTGTATACAACAAAAGACGCGCGTCAGAAATCAACCAACTCCAATTAACAAGACGATAAAACAGCAGTGGAATTCAAAGAAGAGGGAATAACAGCGTGATTAAACTGTACATAAATTGAAAAACACAGTCCTAACGGGCACAAAAAATTAAAACAGTTTTAATCTATATATAAGAAAGAAATTGTATAAACCTACGTATCAGTTGCAAACCACTGAACATTCTTTTAAAATAAAAGAGCGAAACGTCTCTAGTGTAAAATGTCTTAATTACACTCAGCACAAAACGGAATACCTCTCAAACAGAAAACTCGAAATAATTATACAGTATTAATATGTCTACAACGTTTAACAAAAACCCTAATTGTAAACAGTTGCTGCGGAAGATGGCCACACAAATAAACATAGAAAACTATTGCTCTTCAACTCAGGAGGCGATTACTCCGAAAAGAACAGAAAGAAACGCTTTGCCTGGTACGAGACGCCGGGTACTCATCGATCTTCTAAAATAAGACAATATCTAAGTAATATATTTCTTGTTGGCCGTCGGATTTAAACGGGAGAGGTGCAGGAAACCAGCCAACGAAACTAGCCGCAACTCCCACGCTGCACGCAGAAAAATACCAGTCAATTTAATTATAACACTTGGAATATGAAGTTAATGGACGTTCGTTCACATCATTCCATTTCTGCGGATGCTTTTTAATAGAGTAAAATATAACGCTGAATTAGCATAAAACTTCCATTATCCATCAGAAGTAGGTCGGAATTTAAATTGTATTGCGTTATGTGTGGAAAATACCAGACCACTATCAACCAAAATAATAAAAGCGAATTTTAATGCGTGCTTCTCTCGATCATATTTTATGCGTTGACTGGTGTCGTTAATGTAAATCAAATGGGAAAGAATGCCCAAGAGAATTTACCACGCCGGCTGCCAGTGGGTATGGAAATAATTCGATTGGAAATTTGAAAATTTGTGCCCGGTCGGAATTCAAAACCCGGTCCCCCTGATTACTAGGCAGCACTTTTATATAAGCTAATCCTGGTCGACTCCCGCCAGAAGAAAATTCTGAAGTTGTCTAAAGACTACTAAGGTAATGTTCCTGCTATTTACTACTCACTACTTTATTCGACATTATTGTGTAGGAGTGTGACTGAAATTGACGTTTTATTATATACCACATATATAGTGGTTAAGGCATAGTTACAAGGAATAAGAAAATATTTTATTCACAAAAAGTAACTAGTTTCGATGACCTTTGTCAGAAGGTACGTAAGAATATCACAAATTGCCAGAAACTAAGCATAAACTGAGATTATCATGCGAAAAAAATATGAAAGCAAATAGTTCAATTATTTTGTTCGGCTTTATTGTCTAGGAGTGGGAGAGAAATTTCATAATTTATTATATACCACATAGATAGTGGTTAAGCAGTAGTAACAAGAATGACATTTTTTAAGTGATTTCTATATATGTACCATCAGCAAAAATAACTAACTTTGCATCTTCATCAATGTAAAATGGCAAATCATTTATGTAAATCAAGAACAGTAAAGGATCTAAGACCGAACCCTGTGGCATTCCCATCTTGGATTGTCCCCAGTTTGAGTAATCGGCCAATGTTTGGACATTACATGAACCCCTTTTTTCAACTTTCTGCATTCTTTCAGTTAAGTATCTGATGTGTCCCCTTTTATGCAATGTTTTGACAATGGCATATTTCAGGTTACCAGGGAAATGACGTTACTTCAGAGAGCTATTACATAAGTGACTGAGAATCCTTCTTATATGTGTGAAACAAGCTTTAAGTACCCGTCTGGAAATGCCATCAATTCCCAAGAGTTTTTACTTTTTAGTGAGTTTATTATTTTACTGATTTCAAGGGGAAAGGTTGGTGGAATTACAATTGTATCAAACATTGTAGGTATGGTCCCTTCTATTAGTAGCCTGGCCTGTTATAAGGAACATCTAGATCCTATTTTCTCCACAACATTTAGAAAATGATTATTAAAAATAATTTCCATTTCTGGCTTTTTTTAGACACTTATCATTCAGTTTTACGATAATACAGTCTTCCTGTGCTTTTGGTTGCCCTGATTCCCTTTCAGCAATATTCCAAATATTTTTAATTTTATTATCAGAGGTACTAATCTCAGACATGATACACATGCTTCTGGACTTTTTAATGACTTTTCTTAGTATTGCACAATGATTTTTATAATATTGCACAATTGTTGGATCAATACTCCCTCTTGCCGTTAGATACAGTTCCCTTTTAAGGTTAGAAGATATGCTTATTCCTTTAGTTAGCCATGGTTTTTTTACATGTTTTCTTAGAATTTTAACTACTTATTTGGGAAAACAGTTTTCAAATACTCTTAAAAATGTATCATGAAATAAGTTATATTACACGTTTACATCGAGTTCCTTATACACCTCATCCCAGTCTAGCTGTTGTATGCTCTCCCTAAAGTTTGCAATGTTTATATTGTTAACTGAACGGACTTTGAAAGTCTGATATAATTTACTGCGTGGAGCTATGTCATGTACTGTAACAAGCTGAACACCATAATCTGAAAGGCCAATCTGAACAGGATATGCTTTCATGTTGTTAAACTTATCTCGGTCTATGAAAAAGTTATCTATCGATGTGCTGCTGGTCTTTGTTATCCGGGTATCAATAATGGAGCTTAACTTGAAAGTTCCGAGTAACACTACAAGGTCATTCTTCCTATTACTCACTAATTGCAAACCCGTCTATAACACGGTATGTATTTATTTATTCAAACCTTGAGTTAGTGATTCTTCAATCTCTTCTCTCTCTGCCATCTCCTTTTTTCCAAAAAACATATTATATTTATAGGAAACTACATCAGAAATAAGGCTGCCTTGTATAACGTACAAATTTATCAGTGCAGTATCAAAGAAAAAATAGATAGTAAACAAAATACAAATGATATGTAACACCCATATATTCACTTAATTCAAAACTTGACTATAAACAATATTTGATGCTACTTGTCCAGTACATAGGATTACAAATTATTTCGTGAGGCTTCACTTAACCAAGAGACATAAGTAATCCGTGTGGGGAACAGAGATGTCAAATCCATTACTAAGAATTTAATACATTGTTCTTTAGCTTATTAATCGTAATACATGTTCACTTTAAATGAC